>CM077469.1:5850112-8379807 GCA_039654755.1 Calcarius lapponicus
CTGAAGGCTTTGGACTGGGCCCTGGATCAAGCCTCTGTGATGGAAGGGAGGGAAGGGAAGGGTCTGCTTGTGGCAAGGAGAGAGGGGAGCACAGTGTGGAGGAGGTTGTTGGTTTGCGCATATAGGATGGATGTATATATATATATATGTGTGTGTGTGTGTGTGTGTATATAAGGGTGTGTATACACCCTTCCCTTCTTGCCTCTGAAGTCAGAGATATTTTATGTCCCCTTTCCATATGTAAATGTGATTCAATGCAGGCAGGCTCCCTGACATCCTGGAGGAATCACAGAATGGAATCCTGAAATCATAGAATATCCTGGGTTGGAAGGGACCTTAAACATCACCCTGTTTCCAGCCCCCAAATCTGTGTAGGTTTTGGTAAGGTTTTGTTGCAAGTGCTTTCTGTTACTTGCCCAAGCCACCTGTGTCCCCAGTAAGTATTTGTGATGTTTATTCCCTTCTGTGATGGAAGGGAGGGAAGGCAGGGGTCTGCTTGTGGCAAGGACCAAGGGGGAGCACAGTGTGGAGGAGGCTGTTGGTGTGTGCATATAGGATGGATGTATATATATTTATATATGTGTGTGTGTAAGGGTGTGTATACATCCTTTCCTTCTTGCCTCTGAAGTCAGAGATATTTAATGTCCCCTTTCCTTTCCATATGTAAGCATGATTCAATGCAGGCAGGCTCGCTGGCATCCTGGTGGAATCACAGAATGGAATCCTGAAATCAGAGTATCCTGGGTTGGAAGGGACCTTATAGATCACCCAGTCCCACCCCCCAGATCTGTGTAGGTTTTGTTTGCATGTGCATTCTGTTACTTGCTCCCAGGCCACCTGTGTCCCCAGTAAGTATTGTGATGGTTAGTAATCTCTGAGAAGTATATATGGAAGCTAATAACTGGATTTTGGGAAGACAGGACTGTGTCTCACAACCTGTCTTTGAGGGGTGGGTTCATTTGTCAAAAAAGGGAGGAAAATAACCAGTGCCAAGTGCTCTCCACAGTGTGTCAGAGTTAGAAATGGAAAACTATTAACACAAGTGTGTGGCCTGGAGGAATAAATATATTATATGAGCTCCTAAAGTATGATTTAAACTTTAACTTCTAACTTGGAAGGGAAGAAGGGAGTTTATATTCCTTGTGTTGCTTCAAGGTATTCGTCTGATAATGATAAGTATTTCTCTTTCTGTGTCATTGCAGTGAAGAATCACAGGAAGTTTCTTCACCTGGGATAAGAAGGGACTTGATACTTCACATTTTAATATCTCTGCACTTATGAAATATGTTACAACTTGGGATGCTTCTCCTGAGAAGCTCTGGAAAGCAGCAGGATTGGTTTCAAAGGCAGGATGAGAGTCAAAAGTACCAGTGTTAAAACAGCAATCTGTGTAAGCTGCTTTACAGCTTCAGAGTTATGCAAAGCTGTAACTTTCCCTGGCCTCCTGCCCCGGACTGCCTGTCCATAAAGCACTGCAGCCATGCCTTGACACATTTTATGGGACCCTTCAGCGTGCCGGGGAATCGATGAGTTGTTAAAATGCTCCTGCACTCCTGTGGTGTGTGCCTGTGGACAGACAGAGGGATGGGCTGTCCTGGGAGTGCATCGAGGGAGGCCCTGGGGGCTGCTGTGCTTGCTGGGGCTGTTCCATGAGTGAGGGGCACCCAGTGTTAGATTGGCTATTAGGAAAAGGTTTTTCATGTAAAGAGTGACAAAATTCTGGAATGGTCTGCCTGGGGAGGTGATGGAGTCACCATCCCTGGATGTATTTAGAAAAACACTGGATGTGGCACTGGGAGCCAGGGTTTAGTTGAGTTGTTGGGGCTGGGCTGGACTCCATGATCTTGAAGGTCTCTTCCAACCCAGTGATTCTGTGAATTCAGTTGTGGTGATGTGTAGGGTACAGTGAGCATGCGTTCTGTCTGTCCATGGTGGAGCTGCCCAGGTCACTGCATGGCATCCCACATCCTTCTGGATGGAGCTGCCCAGGTCACTGCATGGCATTCCACATCCTTCTGGAACTGCTGCACTGCCTGCCACGTTTTCTAATCATAAATAGCAATAGCTGTATCATAACAATGGTACTGTCAGCTTGGAAGGGGTGCTTGTTTAACCTGAGATAATCAGTTTTAGAAGGCAAAAATGGGATCTAAATCCTAACTATTGTTAGGATCTTGTTCTAACAATGAATAGCTGATGCTCCACATGCTGGGAAGTTTGCAGTATCTTAATTTTTGAGCCTAAACCAGGACTCATTCACACATCTGTAATTTAATGTGTACAAAAACCTCCCAGGAGAACCCACCGGTGCAAGCTGTGCAGGAGGCAGGCAGCAAACCATGCTGAGTGTGATCATGTTGTCCTGCCCACCATCCCCAGGGGTCTGCAGGTGGGAACCTCCCACAGCACTTCTGAGCTTTTATGTCTGATCCCAGATGGATCCCACATTACACGAGGAGGAGGGAAAATGGAAAGCTGATCTCAAAAGCAAACTGTGGATCTCAAAAGCAAACTGCTTTTTATCTCTAAAGGGCTCGATCCACGTTGCACTGACATGTTTCTTGCAATGCAAAGGAGGAGCTGATGTGTGAATTAGAGCAATTTCTGCACATTTAAAGAACTTTATGATGCTGTAATTAGATGGGCATCTCTACAGAAAGTACATGTCAGCAGCCTAAAGAGAAGAGATGAGAAAACTGTTGTATTTTATGTTGTTCTCTCTGTGTGCCTTTTAGGTCCAGTGCACTGTCCAGATAAATGTTTCTTTAGATTTTGTTCCAGTAAGAGGTTCTTCATCCCAGCAAGATAGCCTTTTTATTTTTATTTTGAGGTGTTTGTGTGCACTGGAATAATGCCACTCTATATATAGAATGCTTTTTGCTTTGATTTAAAAATAATTTTATGCTTTTAATGAAATAGTTTTAAAATAGTTTCTTGCTTTCAAAAGAGCAAAATACAGCTGCTACTAGAATCTGATTAATGCTTGCTATTTCATGATAACTGTAATTAAATTCAGCTAATTACTGCAATATTTATGGAAAACAAGGAACAAAAGCTGTAGTTCAACACTTATGCTGCAGAGTATTGGGGCACAGGAGTGATCTAAGAAAAGCTGTAGGGCAGAGTGGGGACTCTGGGGAGACCTCAGGGAGCCCAGACCTTCCCTTTGTGTCCCACTGTGTGACATGGAGCCAGCACAGGCCCACCCTCCCTCAAAACATCTTCTTCCATTTCTCTTCTTTGCTGTGAAGGATGTGTCAGCAGAGCAAACCAGTCTGGGGCGCAGGAAGGATTGCTCTGAACTGTGCCTCAGCCTGTGCAGGTGCAGATGGAGATGTCCCTCTGATGGGACAGCACCAGGGGGATTTACAGCCACCTTTGTCTGCCTCCAGCTTAAGATTTAAGGGAAGAACAGAGAAACATCATTTCCCTGGGAACTCCTCTCTGGTGACAGCTTCTGAAACACCGAGCTCTGAGGGATGATGTGATGGCACTTCATGGAGATCTTAGTGGTTACAGCAGGGCCATTGCTCTCAGCTCATCACACACACCTAAAGCAAAGGCAAAAATGCCCCCAAAACTGATTGAGGTATTTTAGGTTTTTTTTTTTTTTTTTTTGGTTTTTTCCAATGCAGCTGTGCCTGTCCAAAATGATCACAGGAATTGCTGCAACCAGCTTTCCAAGTCATTGCCTAAACCCACCTACCTGTCCTCATGGACACCTGCTTTGCTAAAACCAAGTTTTATATGGCCCCAAATGGTGGCATGGCCTGCACAATGGCAGACAGGTAGCCTACAGCTGATGTGGCTAGGGGAGCACAGCCTGGGGAAGGCTGACTGCAGGCAGAGGGACAAAAGGGCTTGGACATCACAGCCCACTCACCCTGGTTCTGCTGACAGTGCTTCTTGGACTGAACACCAAGCACAAACTGCCTATCTTGAGCAACAAGTCTGTTGCTCAGAGAACTAATATCGCAGCTCTTAGGGCAGGAAAACAGAGCACAAACTTTGCAATTGGGATAAATTTCAGCAGTGTCCTCTGCCCCACCGTGAGCAGCTGTGCTCAAACCCCACTGATGCATTTCCCAAGCTCAGAGCTCCAGGTTGTTATTTGTGAGCAAGCCTGTGAGCTGGTCTCACCCAGAACACACTTTTTGTCTGTTCCATGGATGGTGGATGCATGCTTGGCTTTGAAGTGGGGAAGCACATGCAGCTTGAGGCACAAGCCAGAGAGCTGCTTATCCTAGGATCAAGGGTGTGCTCATAGGCACACAGAGGAACAGCACATCCTGCTGGGGGAATATCTTGTCCTGCAGCAGCAGAGATGCCAGGGAGAGTGGTACTTGTGTTTCAGTGAGGGGGGACAGAGGACACACAGCGTGAAGAGATGCTGAAGTAGCCGGGATGGTCTCAGTGGTTCAGTGGAGTGGCTCAGTGGTTCAAATGCAGCTTCAGCCTTGGAGCATCTTGGATAACTTTCAGTCTTGTAGTGGATTTGTGGTACCAACTGTCCTGGTTGGTGTAGCAGTTGGTGTAGTGTGGGGATTAAATATTAAGAACATTTCACTAGGCTATTTCCTCATTGACAGAAACATCCTTTCTAGAGGAGAGAAAAATAACCCTACCACCAAATATTTTTGATAAATGTGACAGGATTAGAATAGAATATTTCAATTTTTAGTTTCAGTACAAGATGCTTTTTTTTCAGTGCCCTACTTTCTTAGCCTTTTTTTTCTAATGTTATTTTTTGTGGCTAAGAGAAAAGAGCTTTCTTGTCTTCCTCAAGTTATTTAGAGCTTTTCATTGACTAATGCCTTTTGTCACAAGTGACAGGGAAGGACCTGTTTGGTAATAGAGATCAATGGAGATGAAGGTGACATTTCTGAACAGAGTTTTAAAACTAATGCATTGCTATTTATCTGACCAGGGCACCCAGGAACACTGGCTATCAGTCTAAGAGCACCACAGCACTCACTGCAACTTCTGTCCCTGCCCTCCTCCTAAAAATGCACATTTCCTGTATCTGTCACTCTTCTCCAACACAGAGCTTTTCATATTTCTTGCCTGTTTTAGAAAACTCTTTGTCAGTCTGGTCCCATGAAATTTTTATCAGGAGGCTTCTCACTCTCTCAGTAGCTGTTGGCTGAAGTGGGGTTTGTCAGCAAGTGGTGGGTGACCTGTTTGCCCTGGGGAATTGCACCCCATGGGTTCTGCAGGGACAGAGCCTTTAGTGCTGGGGAGGCCCAAGGGCATGAAGGGTGCTACTTCCTCCTTATTCCCCTCTGAGAAAAGTGTGGTGTTGGCACCGAGTAAGTTAAGGATGTGTGATTTCATGCTTCAGCTCTTTCTCCAGTTCCAAATGCACTAAAGTTACTTGTGAGAAGTGCTAAAGTGATAGACAGTGAGGAACTTAAAGCCCCTCTGTGCTTGGAGGAGAGGTACAGGAGGAGCTAATGGTCAACCTACATTATCTACTGCAGCGATCAGCTTTGTGTGTCCAGTTCAATTCCCAAACACATTCAGGATTTAATCCACGCTTTCTTTGCTAAGAAATCCAGGAAGGGTGGCAGCTTCCAATCCTGCAGTGATCTGAGACCACCATACACTCAAAGTTTCAAAGCAGGGGTCACATTAAAGCCCTACCAGTGCTGACTGGCTTTGAGTAAATAATTACTGCTTTGATTCCAGCTACTACTCTCTTCCTACCGGTGAGCTTTGCCCTCTGTAGCCAGAAACACTGGCTTTGTTTGGTGGCCTGTTTGCTTGACATCCTCCCCACTTAAGTCTAGAATAAGAAGGTCAATTTAGATAAAGCCTAATGCAATTAGGTCTCAAACACAATCTCAGTAACTTCTGTACATAAATGAAATGAAAACACATTAATAACCTCACATACATCCTGCCTGGCTGTCTCACCCAGTGTCATGGCAATGCATTTAGTACAGACCAAGCAAGAGAAAGACAGATTGCTTTCCCAGAATTCGCTCAGTTAATGGAGAAAAATCCACCCTGATCTAAGCTGGCTCCAGCAGTTTCTCAGAAATATTAATGTCTCAAGCTCTCATGACCTTAATAAAGTAAAATATAATGTATTTCAATGGAAAACAAATCCCCTATTTCTTTTCTCCTGGCACTAGGCGCAGCTGATAGCTACAGTGTTGGTTTCAAGCAGAGCATGCTGAGCTAATTATATTTCTTCTAAACATTGTTGATTTCTTGATTGCTAATGTGGTATTTGAGAGTCAGTGATTCTTAAATGTCAGCTTAAGAATCCATCTTTACCAGTCTGAAACCCCTAAATGCAGATCTTGTTTTACCAATATTCCCAGTAAAGAATTACTCGACTGCTTGTCTGGCAAGTGAGACAAATAAAAATTTCCAAAGGCTGTGTGGTTTTTTTTTCTGCACCACATTTAATTGGTGGGAGCATGGAGACACAGAAACATTTTCATTAATGCTTCATTATTAATCAGTAAAAGATGGATGCAACACTTGAGGGAAGCTCTGAATGGTGAATTCCCTAATCAATTTACTGGAGCTTCCTTTGCCCTATTAGTGTGAATGCTGCAGCAGCACACTGTGAATGTGCTCCTCCCTTAATCTGCTCCTTATGAAAAAGGAAAAAATCCCTGTAACTGGATAAATCTAAACTGTTTGGTAAACAAACACTAATGATATTATTTTTCTTGATTTTTTTCTAGGGTTCTGGTGGGCTCAGCATTCACACAGTTTTGGCATGACAAATCACATAAATACTGCCTCCATTTTTTTGGTAAGTTTCTCTTTTTCTTTATTTTGCTTGTATAATATTCTCTATGTTATTTCCTTTCACGTGTGTTGCAACATAACAGTAACTAAGCCTGGGTTTTGACTGGGGTACAGATATATTCAGACGTCCTGCAGTGAGGGTTTCCCACTGTGAATCCTCCTGGGAGGGGAGCTGTCCTCACTGCTGTTCAGCAAAGCAGTGCCTCTGTTCCCAAACTTGCACCAGGCAGGCAGCTGAGCACAGTGCAAGGTCTCCAGCACAGCAGCTGGGACTGTGAGGTGCAAAGCCATATAAGCCATATTTCTGCGGGAAAAGGGGAGGCAGTGGAAACCAATCCCTAATGGCCGGCATCAAAGTACTTAAAAAATGTTTTGAAATCTGGCTGTGCAAATTCTTATCCAGTCCTTGCTAGAAATCTGGCTATGCAAATCCAGTCCTTGCTAGAAATCTGCCTGTCTGGGAGGCTGTAAAAATTGGCCATGGGAGCAATATGTGAGTTCATTTGCTCTTGTATGCAGCACTCTTGATTTTTTGGGAACTTTTTCAGAAAATATCCTATTTATGTTAAGAAATCCTTTCCATTTGCCATTACCATTACCTTTATGTTAAGAAATCCTTTTCATTACCATTACCAGTAGCAATGCAAAGACTAAGGAACCATGGCTTTCTTCTTTACTGCCTTTATTGAATCAAGACCTCTAGGCAATAACAGGCTGATGGGATGTGATGGATGGAGCTATCTCCAGACAGTAAACCATGGGGGTGTTACTCCTTGGAGTCCTGCTGTGTCCCAAATCCCACTGCTCCTCCCTCAGTTGCCCAGCAGCAGTCAGGAGGCCATGGCAGGGCTGGGGCTCTCCTGGAATGAGTGACCAAAGCAGCTCTCCAGCATCTGGCATGCATTACTGGATGCTGAACAGAGAAGAATCTACTCCTCAGTCCCTGTTTATCTCCATCCGGTGACCCGGAACCTTTAACTTGTCAGCTGCTTGAGCAAAACCTCTCAAACACAGCTGTCCTCCTGATGTGCTTGGTGCTGCACCTCCTGCTCCTGTGCACCCCTGCTTGGGTGCTGTCCAACTGGCTCTATTTTATCTCAGCTGATGCTTGTAAGATAATTGGTTTCCTTGTTCATTCCAAGACATGGGAGAAGTATCCCATTATCCTGTTGCTCAGTCAAGTAATATTCAGACATGGCATTGCAGACTTGTAACCACTTTCAGGACCTTGTATGAAAATATCTGGGAGCAGAGAAACTGAGGAAGGCAGATAAATTGAAGATATGGCACAGTATGTTCTCATCCAAAAATGGAATAGCTTTGACTGAACAAAAAGAAAGTAGCACATCTTTTTTGCTTAGCTTTCTCTCTCATAGGATTTACTTTCTCAGCAATGCAAATCAAATCAGATACATCCATGAGACTATTTACTGCTCCAACAAAAACTGGATGGGCAGCAGGTAAGAACTGGAATAATTATTTTCTGTTTAACCCTTAGGAGCATGTTATAAACCTGGGACCTATCATGCTTGAAAAAGCAAGTCATTAGATAATGACTCAGAAAGCCATTGTATTAAAACATCTGTGATAAAGTGTGCATGCTAACCAGCATTCTAATAGACCATGAGTCTGACTCCCTACCCTTTAATTTGGTCACAGGGAAACCTCAAGCATTTTCAGCATTATTTCAAAAATACTTCAAACAGACCCCAGTACAAGGCAAGAGCTTTTGGAGAGAGATGATATTTTGCTTTGGCATGAAAGGAAATGTTTAATAAGACACTTACTGTGATGTAAAACATAAGCACAGTTTCAAGCACAATGTCTGAGTTCTTTTTGGTTTCAGCCTTCCCCTCCCTCTCCCTTTTCACCATTGTGCCAGGCCACCAGCACTTTTCTTTCACTCCAGTTCCTCTACTTCATTTTATCCTTTCCCACTGGCTGAAGAGGCATCAAGCCTTTGTGCTGTTATTTTGATGCTTCACCAGACATTACCCTTCCAGATTTCTGAGTCAGCAAAGTCCCAGACTGTTGACCTTGAGCATCCTCCCATTCCTGTATGCCAAAAAGTCTCTGGGACTGTGCTGTGTTAGCAAAGGAGTGCAGCCCAAAGGGGCAGCTCTGAGCATGATAGGAGCTGGCATGCAGCTGCTGGTTGGAATCCACCCTGGGCACATTTTAGGAGATTTAGCTTTGGGCAGCTCCTGGGCTGATCATGTGGGGAGCAAGCAGAGCACACCTTTCAGTTTAACTTCACCTGAAAGGGGCCCAGTTTGTGTGCCCTGCTCAGTGCTGGAAACCAAAACACAGTGGGGATTTGCAGTGCAGCAAGGGCAGTGTGAGCTGGAGTGGTAACACAGGTTTCCTCTTTCCTGGCTTTGCTTTTCGCTCTCTGTACTTTCCATCATCCCTTTGTCTGGTCAAGGAACACTTTCTGCATCTCCCAGGACCCATTTGAACTTAATGAGTGTCTCCCTTCCAGACATGAACTTTCCTGTCTTACCCTTCCCTCTTCTCACTGCTCAAATTCCAGCAGGAAGAGGAGAAGAGAAGGTTCTCTCCCAGCCTGGCACCAGCCAGGGAACTCCCATAGACCCAGCCCTGGAGCACCTGCCAGCATGTATGTAATTGTGCTATTTTCTGGGTCTCCTGTCATGGGGAGGAATTGATGAATCTGACTCCATGTCCTTAGAAGGCTAATTTATTATTTTATGTTACTATAATTATATTAAAGAATGCTATACTAAAACTATACAAAAGAATAGAAAGGATACAGACAGAAGGTTGCAAAGAATGATAATGAAAACTTGTGACTACTTCAAGTCCTGACACAGCTGGATGGAGATTGGTCATTAAGTCAAAACAATTCACATGAAAGCAGTCAAACAATCCCCTGTTGCATAAACAATCTCCAACCACATTCCAAAGCAGCAAAACACAGGAGAAGTAACAGGTAATTATTATTTTCATTTTTCTCTGAGGCTTCTCAGCTTCCCAGGAGAAGAAATCCTGGGCAAGGGGATTTTTCAGAAAATATGACAGTGACAGGTAATATTTTCCTAGGCACAGGTCTAGGCACAGGACTGTATTGCTGTTCCTTCTTCAAAATCATGAAGTGTATTAAATCACTTGATAAAGGAATTCTTAAAATAAAACAAACAGTTACAAGGAATAGATTTCTTTCTTAATCTTAAATTTAGCCTGATTTTTATATTTTTTTTTTTCAATTTAGCCTAAATAAGAAAAAATTCATCTTTGCCTCTAGGAATTCAGCCACAGAATGAGCCCTGGATCTACAATCCTGTGATAGGAAATAACAAATGTCCCCACAATTAAGTATTACCACTCTTTTCCTTGCGCTGTTGCACCCTAGGAATTCTCCAAGTGTCATAGCTTTTGAGTTGAACATATTTTTATTAACATTTATACAGCAATATAAATATATGGGGTTTTGGGGGGAGTTTTCCCCCGCCAAGTCAACACATAACAACTTTTCTCAGTTGTAAATCTGCCAGAAGTGCTCAGGAGACCTGGACTCAGGAGGCTCTGAATCAAAGGTGCTTGCAGTAAAAGCTTCTTCTTGAACACAACCTGAGTGACCTGCTCTACTGATGACTGTGAAATTATATGTACAAAGGGGAATATTGGAATGATTTCACACACTGACAATCATTGTGGGCTTTTGTATGAAGCACCTTTTCTGTGAGCTTCCTTTCCTTGCAGGCCTTCCTGTGAGGGCATTCTTCTAGCAGCAATCCAAAAAGATTTTTTACATTTATAAAATCTCAGGTATCCATTTGAGATGTAAACAGCAAGAGATGAAGGGTGTCATAACTACACAAAAATACAGAAAAAGGCATAAAACATTTACATGGGACAAAAAGAGTAAAGGATTTTTGGGAATTGCATCTTATTTGGAAGATGCAGCATCATCATCCTTTGTGGGTGATAGTCATATTCAGCTATTTTCTTTTTGGAACAGCTGTTGACATCTTTTGATGTATGCCATGTAACAATTCTCTTTTATATTCTTTTCCTAGTCTCATATTTTGACTTTTGTTTCCTGGCCACATACTGTACATGTGTACTGTACTGTGAAACAAAGCTCTCAAACCTTGAAAAGAAATTTCCTTTTCTTTCAATTCTTTCTTTCTTTCAACTGTGTGAATGGAAGATTTGTATGCATTGAACATTGTCTGAGCAGCCATTGAATAAAATTCACCAAGTGGCACCACTATGTAAAACCTGCAAGTATTCTATTCAGTTGGCTTGCCCATATCCAAAGAAAATGAAAGGACAAATAAAACTCAAAAGCTTGAGCTGGGATCTCCTATTTAAAAAATGACTTTGTCAAGAAAAAGAATTTTCTGAATCATCACTTTCCAACAGAGATGCAGCCATGAGACAGGGGTGCAAACCTCTGAGTTAAACAGCCTCTAACTCTCTGTGTAAACCAGAAACCAATTACAAATATTACAATAATCAAACAAAGTCTTAAAAAACACCAAAACCATTTGTTGCTCTGTATACTTCTCCAATATAAATGCTGTCTCTTAGCAAATCTCCAGGAGAAAACCTGTGCCTCTATACTTCAGTGAGAAACTCTTAGGAATATGTGTAATGAATGTGGAAAGTTACAGGTGTCCAAAATGCCCATTCCCTTGGGCATTCCCTGTTGGGCCCAGGCTCTCTGCCTCTCCACTGATATTTTTCTCTGCACACTCTTATGAAAAATCAAGCAGAACTTGGGTCTAAAGTACCTTTATTACTGTTAAATTGGATTATTTAAACTGTTAGCCTAACATACTTAATTTGGCATTTGTGTTTTCCTAAGAGCATGAGTTTGGTTTAATTTGTTTCATTTCCTCCTGTACCCAGCTGTCTGTAATTTTACTATCAATTTCTATACTTTTATGGTGACTTAGATAAATATTGCTAAATTATGGAGATTTTATAAAAGCCAAACAGGTAATACCATTAACCTCAACAGTCAAAAATAATCCTATTAAATTTCCAGTCAAATTGCCTCATAATGAATGTGCAGTGAAACTCACAAAAATTAACCATTTCACTGCAGATCAGCAAACCATGTACTGAATATTTTTCTTCACCCATTGCTGTAACAGCCTGTCACCAGAGTTGTCAGCACAGTGGATATTAATACAAGGGATCTTCTGGTCTGAGGGCCACCTTGAGCACACTGGGCTTTTTTTAACACCAGAACCTGTGTAAATGCACAGCCACATTCTGACTGCTCGTCTCTGGCCACAGGAATGGCTTTTCCAAAAGCCTTGAAGGCCAATGAAGTACTAGTATTTTTTGTTTCTTTTATTAGTCTCAATGGACAAATGTCTTCCTGTATTTTGCATCTTTTCTGTTCTGAAAAATGCAAGATTTTGATCAAGATATACTTGCTTTTCTCAAGACTCTGTAAAACTATAGGATTAGGAAATGGAATCAGCACAAATAATTTCCATGTGGAGATTTGTACTAATAGCTTTGCATTTTTATTAAAACAGGATAGCTCTTTAAGCCTCAGGGATATTGATGGGCAGAAGGAGAAGTTGGTTGGCAATTTCTGCTTTGCAGGGGTTTTCTAGGGTCTGAGCTCTGGCTGATTAATCCTGCCTGATGGCTGATCCAACAGATGCCTGTCAGAGCCTCTGGATGATACAATTCCCTACAATCTGGCAAGTTTTGTTCTTCAGGTCTCTCTTAGGGCTTAACATCTCTTAGCATAATTGGGAAGAACCACAGCTGACGTTCATAATGGGCAATTGTCACTCCAAAGCCCCCAGGCCCCTGGATGATAGCTCAATGCATCAAATGACCTTCATTGCTGGATTAAAAATGTGAAATAATTAGCCTGGAGAACAGCATGTCTGAAAAAATGTTCCAAATGCCCCAAATTCCCAAACCTGGCAAGGACTGCCTGCTTTTACCAGGAGACCACTCCTGGATAGTTCACAGTTTATGTCAGTGAAAAGCTTTTGGATCTGGTCTGGGCCTCAGTGTGAGCTTCTCACATCCTTCCCCTTGGCTTGAATTTGGAGTAAATTCTGCACTCCTCACCCCAGGGCACTGCTGCAGGAAGAGCTGGTCAGGAGCCAGGTGAGAGGCTCACATGCCAGGCAGCTGCTCCTGCTCTCTTTTTTTCACCCTGTCCCTAGCAAGGAGCAGCCCAGCCCAGAGTTTTGCAGCACTGTCTGCATCTCCAGCACCTCTGAAAAAAGCCAGGAGAGGTGAAAATACCTGGAAAAATAAATACATTGAGAATATGAGTAAGAGAGCTGCCAACAAGAAAATAAATGTACAAGAGAGAAGATGGAGAAAGAGAAATGAAAGCATGAGAGAAGATGAAAACAGATATAAAGAATAAAGAAAAAATTAGAGGGGGGAAAACCCCACAAGTCAAGACAAACAAACAAAAAAAAAAAAAGGAGAAAAGGAAACACATGCTGAGGAGAGGTATGAGCCACCCAGGAATTTTCTATTACTCTACTAAGGGAATTCAGCAGAGAGATAAACATGGGAAATCCTGACTCAGGACTCTCTCCTCCTCTAAGCTGTTTGTGCCACAGATAATCAATGCCCAGATTATTTCTTACAATCTTTTCTAGCCAATACACTTTTCTTTTGCCTGAATGATACCTCCATTTAACACACCTTCTATTATTATTCTTGTGGTAAGTACTGTTAGTTGAAGACAGCGCTGTGCTCTCCTGGAGTGTGGTTTTTGTCTCTGATCCCTGTTCAATATTCCAAACTGTAGCTGCTATTACTGATGGAGAAATGTGGCTTTTGGTTAGCTGTTGGAAGTAAAGCAGCAAAATCTACCTGACAGTTGTGTGTGCAGAATGAACACAAACATCTCTCTGGATGGCAGCTACAAAGGAGAGAGCATAGTTTCAATCTATTTAAGTAGATAGACCTTTCAAGGCACAATGCTATCCATTTAAAGAATACCCACCTATTAAATAAATCCTTTCTTTTAGTACACAGGACAAAATGTACAAAACTCCACAAAACTCTGTTTTCACAACCTGCAAATCATGTGCAGTATCTCTGCATTCTACAGCTTCCATCATGCCCGTACACAGACTCTGTGTAATCATTATCCAGCATCCACCTTATCTTCACCATGCTGGAAAAAAAATTAAATCCAGAATCTATTTTATCCATATAGGAATGAACAGCTCCATGAAATGTCACTCTTCCTAGAAATCTTCATGTACCTAACATGCACAGTTCCTCAGTTTTTTGAGGGCTGTATAAACATGACTGAATAAGGAACTGATGAACCTCTGCACCTAAGAAACACATTTGTTCATAACATGTAAATATAATGGAGACAAGACACGAAGTGATAAATGGTCAGGTGGCAAAAATCCCCATCTTTTCATTGCTTTCTGGTTTTCATAAAAGTTCATATTAAGTTTCATAAATGTTCATATGGGTCCATAAAAGAATCTTACCTTTGGGTTTAGACAGAAGCATTTTGGTTTAATGATTTTTTTGTTACAGTTTATTAGGCCTTAACAAACTCATTTGCCATTGCATGCACAGAATACGTGTGCTTACTTCTCACAAATTTGAGTATTTTGAAACTCACACATTTAAACAAGAAAATAAAATCTGTCTATTATCTAATGCCCTAGGAACTGTCAGTGCCTTGATTAAACCTTAGTTCTAATATAACTCTGAGATAATGTAAGGTCCTGGTTTTCTGTAGGAGCTCTCTGCAGCTGAGGTCTGACCCAGGGCAGTGCTCAGCACCAGAAAAGGGACAGCTCAACACAGTGTTCACTGGAGCTGGCCTCAGCTCAGGTTCTGCCTGCTGTTTGTGCTGTTGGTTTTTGTTTCAGTACAGCTGCCAGGGCCCCTGCCTGACTGGAGGCTTCCCCTTGCTCCAAGCCCCAAGCAAAGCTCCAGGCGTACGTGCCTAATCTAAAGAGACAGGCTTGGGAAGAATTGCTACTGCACACTTGAAAATACAAGGCAGGGGAAAGTAAATCTGCTGTTAAAGGTATTGTTTGACTCCTAGTTTTACCTGAGGTGATATATGAAGTCTAGGGCAGAGGAGAGAGATGAACCTTAACCTTCCATTCAAGTGCATTTAACCATAAAACTGTCATTTGTCATGGCATGCATGATGAATGCACAAACACAACTGCTTTCCACATTGTTCCATGTGGAGGATTTTACAGCCATGACACTGCACAGGAATCAACTGGCTTGATTTAGTTCCCTACATCTGCTGTACAGCCTCCTCAGTGCTGTGAGGAACCAGCCCTGAAGGCTGACATGCCTCTTCGGAGACGCCATAAAAATGCACACATTCGTGTTTGGAAAGCTTTGTGGTGGGAGGATGCCAGCTCTACTGAGATAGATAAAGACCTTTAAACAGCTTTTGAAAGCTGCTTCTGCAAAGTCTTTCTTTGCAGTACTCAAAAGCTCTCTTAAGAGAGCATCAACACTGGCTGAAATTAAGGAATTAAATTAAAGCGTGTGCAACAGTAAAAAGGAAAATCCCAAAACGAAACAGATGCCCCATAAGGGAGCTGTGCCTCTAAGCTGTGTGAGTTTTAGACACACTGGATATAACTCATACCAAAGGTCTCACAATACTTGCTGCCTCAAGGGATTAGTAGACTTTTGTCAGTAACTATGTCACATAATTCCAGTGACACCTACAACCTTCCTGCCTTTATCCCAACACCGATGTGAACTTCTGAACTTCCTGGAGACAAAAATCTTTCACTCCCTTCACTGGGTCAGTAGCTGGTTCCTGATGCCTATCCTCACTTGTCTTCCATGTCTGCTGTGTAGAGGGAGGGTGCTCCAGAGTGGGTTCCCTGAAGGATGCTGCCCATGCTGTGCAGCTGAAGCCCTGCAGCATCCCTGCTGGCTGCACCTGAGCAAGGAGGGAGATGTGTCACTGTCCTGGGCCTGGGCCAGCCTGCCCTTGGGCTGGGCCAGCAGGGAGGGGAAGAGACCCGGTGGCTCAGGAGCATGGCCAGGAGAAAGAAGGTCTTGGTCTAGTGTCACCATCATATTTTCTGAAAAATCCCCTTGCCTAGGATTCTTCTCCTGGGAAGCTGAGAAGCCTCAGAGAAAAAGGAAAACAATATTATCTCATTTGCTTCTCCTGCGTTTTGCTGCTTTGGAATGTGGTTGGAGATTGTTTATCCAACAGGTGGTTGTTTTATTGGTTTCATGTGAATTGTTTTGACTTAATGACAAATCATAGTCCAGCTGTGCCAAGGCCCTGGAAAGAGTCACGAGTTTTCATTATTATCTTGTTAAGCCTTTTGTAAGTGTCCTTTCTCTATTCTTTAGTATTGTTTTAGTATAGTATTCTTTAATAAAATTATAGTAACATAAAATAATAAATTAGCCTTCTAAGAACATGGAGTCAGATTCAACAATTCCTCTCCGTGACAGGGGACCCCAAAAATACCATAGTTTAGCAGCTCTGGAAGGGTTTGCTTTTTTTGTTTTTTATTTTTTTCTAGCACATAAATAGGAACCAGGAGCACTTTATTAAAATGTTAGAAGTTTCCAATAAACCATAATTAAAGGAGAAAACATCATTCTACTCTTCTCTTTAGACTGGTACCACATGGTCATTTTGGATTTAATTCTGCTGGTCTATTATTCTCTAGTGTCCTATCTCATTTACACCCAACAGTATTTTCTTTCAGATGCTGCAGTTTAACACCTTACCACTTCACATTATATGGTATTCAAAGCTTTTTACATTATCTTATTGTAACTTCAAAAAAGGCAAGTTATTCAGGATGTCAAAGGAAATAGCATCCATCCACTGCTGGGGCTGAAGGCAAAGGTTTGTAATCTGTCCTCAACTATATTAAAAAACATAAGGCATCAGCCTTCATGTAGCTGAAATACATTTCCTTGCGTGGTGACAAACCATGTCTGATACCGCAGAATGAACTTGATATGAATTTCTATTCAGTGCACTCAGCCTCCTGAATACTATTTAACTCTCCAGTGCTGTGTGATTGAACACACTGATCATGGAATCAGAATGCTGGCTCAGCCTTGCACTGCTTTGCTTTGCTTTCTCTTGGGGTGTTTTGTTGTGGTGTTTGTTCCTTCCTGTGTCTGGGGGTTGAACCTTACCTTCCAGGAGTGAAAAGGATTTAACTCTCAGACCTGCCCTCACTCCCAGGATTGCACAGCCCTGCCTGGGCAATAGATCAGCAAATGTCTCAGCAGCCATCCCGTGCTCTCATAAATAGAAATGCAGGAAAGCTGGAAGTCTAAATGCAGCTGAGATCTCTGTTTTGGGCTGTCTCCAGGGGCCTTCTGTGGCAGTGGCATGAGGGCTCTTGTGTCACTGCTTGGTCCAGGATCTCAGTGACACCCGTGACTCAGTGACACCCAAGTTCCATCCCTTGGCTCTCAGGGGTGTTTGTCTTGCTGGTCTTGGTATCGTTAAGTTTTGACTTGGGACATGTGCCCCAAGATTTAGAGCAGATACTAAAAAAAAAAAGAAAATCAGATGATTTTATGTAATTGGGGCAGAAGCTGGAGAAGTATGGAGGTTAATAAGGGAAAGAGGTTTGCTGTTCAAGCACAAGGCTCTTATTCTCAAGTGAACCCAAGCTATCAGCTTTTCTACAGCAGATCTCCAGTTTTCTACATCTGTTTCTGAGCTACCTGCGCCTGGTAGGTTTGGCTTTAGCAGCTACAGCTGGCCTAGGGGAATGTGGGACATGGGCAATTTACAGGGTATCAGTGCCTCTTGCAGGAGCTGGGACTGGGGAAGCATTTTATGTTACAGAGGACACAATTCCTGCATTCTCTGCCATGCCTTGTGCAGATTAAAGGGAAGATAACCTGCCCAATCATCATTATATGCTCAAAAGCGTAACTGGAAAAATCTGCGCGCATCGGTTCCGTCAGGCTCAAGGAGCTCTGCAGAGGGAACAAATGACCCACAGTAAAAATGGATAATACTTCACAAAATTGGTACCTGGGAGCCATGTGGCTAAACTAGCAGTAAAAATGACCCATTCTTTTCAACATGAAATTACTTCTCTCTGGAAGTATAGAAAAGAGATTTTTATGCTGTTTTACCACCTGCTCCTCATCGCTGGGATCTGTGTATTCAGTTTTGATTTATGAGGGAAAGTGGGGGGAATCAGATGAATTTTAACTGGCATATATCAAGATCATAGTGGTTTGGATTTTTTTTTTCTCCCAGGCTATATATTTTTTAATCTATTTTTTGTAAAATAGCACCATTTTTACTTGTAAAGCCAGAGAATTTTTGGTTACTTCTCTTCTAATATTTTATCCACTGCTCCTCTGTCAAGCATCACTTTTGCTAAGGAATAAAAACAAGTTATTTGATATATGGTGGGACTTGCCAGCGGATAATTCGATCATAGGTCAGCTCAACTGTTACAATAATTTCTTTCTTAGTTATGTTAATAACTTGTATGGACGTGTACAACTGTACCCATGGGTGTATTTAATATTTCCAAAAAATGTTAATTTAACTGCTCTGGCATCAGACATGCTGGGCAGCAGTGGAGTCATTTTGCCATTGCTCTTCAACATGTGAAACAGAGTATGCTGAACCCATTATAAGGTCACTAAAAATAGAAATAATATTTTGGCTGGTTTAAAAAAAAATAAAATAAAAATGGTCTCTGCCTCATGGAAAGCCAGGAGCCTCAGAGTGCAATTTGCCCTCAAAAATTAACAATTAACAAACCTAGGTGAATGAACTGCACACTTCAGTCACTGTGGAACAATGGCATCAAAGTCTATTTGTTAATACCTGCCAGGAGGAAAAGGTGGGAGGGTTTTGGAGTCAAAGTGTTACAAACAGGGTCAAACTCCCCATACAGGGCAGAAAAATGCAGTAATGTGTATTGTGAGTATATTTTCCTGTTTGGAGCTGAGAAATTACATGTCGAGTTTTTAAGGAGAGTCCTTACCCTTTCTGGACCCAAGCTGCTGGTTAAGAGGGATAAAAATGGAGATGGAAAAGGCAGAAGAAATAAATAGAAAACCCTGTTTCTGTGGATGTAATCAGATTAGCTGACATTGAGTGTAATGACTGATATTTTTAGGCAATCTGGGAAATTTGGATATAATTGATATAAAGATTCAATCAGTGGTTAATGCTATTGGTCTTTGGAGATAAAATTTGGTGCAGGCTCTTTACAGAAAACTTTGTGAAAAAATACTATTGAAAATTCTGCTGAAATGTTTTATTTCTTCTTTATCTTTTATTGTAAAGACATTTTTTATAAACTCTATTACTGAACCTTTCCTGTACTGTAGTCTTAATTTAAAGCTTATATTTTCAATTTTCAACTCAATTGTATGTCAGGGGTAATTATAATTTTTTAGGTCTTGTGAATAGAGAATTAATGAATTAGAAGAAAAGGGTCTTTATAAAGATTTAGTTTTAAATACAATATCATTATGTGTTTTTCCAAAAACCTCCATTTTTCTCACAGTAATGATGTTTTTAATGTTTCTTATTAAAAACATCCTGATGGGTAGAAATTGCTCTCCCAGTCGAGAGGTCAGGAAACAGAGAGAGCAGGAATGAAGAGCTCCTGCCCTGGAGATGCCTCTGTAGTTATTAAGAATATAGCAGTCCTCTGGGGTATTTTATGATTAATATCTGCTTTTGAACCTTCTTGTTGAACCCTCTACCGTCTAACTCCAAACTAAATTTGTTTTGAAACTGTAACAAAAAAGTATTTTTAAGAATTGTTGGTTTTCCTTCTGTTTTTCCATATCAAGAGAATGTGGACTGCATGACAGAAATGGAAGTCCAGGGTGGAAAATATATAAAATTTTTAGAAGTGTCTTTTCAGGTGAATCATGCCTATTGTGTTACTGGTTTTTGGGGTATTTTTGTTTGTGAAAATTGTGATATAGACAAAGTATATACATGCACCTCAGCTGGAGAGTATTAATAGAATGGATTTTTGTCTTTAAAAAGAGAAAAGGTCTGAAATTATTCAATTTCAAAATTCTTTCTATCTAGAGTAATGGCAAAATGAACAAGCTTAGAATTACACCCTAATCTTCCCTCTTTTTACTTTTCTTTTTAATATATATGACACCTATATATGTGCTCTTCTTTGAAACTCTCTACAGTAAATATATAATATTTTTGACATTAATCTTAAATCAAAATCATCATGGACACGGAACTTTGCACTGTTCCTCATATACACCTGAAATTACTGTTATTTAATTATTTTAGAGAGAGATATTTTACTTGAAAAACGGCTAAATACAAGAGCATTAAACTACACTAAAAAATAATCAATTCCATTTAGCCTGTTTGTTTAGACAGCTGTGCTTCTGAGTGGTTTTTTAGCATGGGAAGGAGACTTCCCAAGGCATGATTTACTGCTCAGGAGGTTGGATTTTGATCCACAGTTCTGGATGTGCTCCAAGTGGTACTGTTTGATCAGAGGAATGAGCTATTATTTATAAGGGGGAGCTGAGTGTAGAGAAGTTTCAGGATGAGTGAAATATACTCATCTATTTCAGGGGTGTATAGCTCCTGAGTAACATCTGAAAGGATAAAAAAAAAAAAAGAGTTTATAGAACAAAGCAGAGCAATTTGGATTTTCACAGTTATAGCAAAGGATTCTTCCATAGTCTCTGAACAAGCAGTGGGGTTTAGCCCTGGTTGTTGGCTTGCAAAGATCTTGTCCTTGGGGAGATCACTTGAGCACCTCTTGCAGCTGGTTCCAGTCCCACAGCCCCTGTGGTCCGTCTGGATTTCTGCTTTTCCAGAGGATCCAGTGCACACTTTTTCATGTGTACTGGTTTTTGGCTAAGGAACAAGGCAGGACATGCAGCTGGTGTCCTTGGTTTGACTTGGAGATCCTTGATCACACAAACCCCTTCCTCAGGCTGGCTGGAATTAGCTAAATAAGGTTAAAGTCCCACAGATTCATTGCAGGACCTAATTCAAGTCTAATTTTCTCCTTTATTGATCTGTATTTGGTGTCATTATCTTTAAAAGTCAGGTCCCTATTTTGGATATAAACCCCTCATCTTTCATAGTTCTTCTATCTTTGCTCCTGCTTCTTTACCACCATTTATCTTTATCAGTTTCTGTAGCATTATGGCCAGAACAGAGCACAACAGAGGGACAAATCCAGTCTGTGATGAGAGAGCGAATTCCACCGCAGACAGATGCAGAAATTTACAAAATCATTTGTCCACTCTCATTCCTCACTTTTAATGCTTTATTTTTTAGAATATTATGTTAAATCTTTATTCTAGCTTTCAGAAACAAAGTGTTTTTTCTATTTTTTCTCCTGTTTCCTTATACATATATATATATATATATATATTATATAATATATATTTCTTGTTTTCTCTATTTTTTCTCTTGTTTTTTTTTATACAAGATGCAATGTACAAGATCCATAATGTACTTAGGAGAAGAATGGTAATGCACACAGAAGGAGTTATCAATCTAAAAGCAGGGTTTTTTTTGCTTGCTCTGTCCAATCACCATTAACATTATGCTGTTTTAAGTGCTAATTAACATTATGCTGTTTTAAGTGCTAATGAATGAGAACTGAAATTTCTAATTGTGCTGAGACTTTCTGTAAGAGGATAGGTAAATAGTGAATATTAAAGGGAAACACAACTGAGAGGCAATGTTGTGTTGCACCTGAAGGCTCCTAAAAGGACTGGTTACTATTGTAATTGGGCATGTTATTAGACATCATTATTTATCCAGCCACATACTCTCTTTCTCTCAAATGGAAGTAAACTACCTCCTTCAAAATATGAAGAAAAGACCTGTAGGGCACCTGCTCCTCTCCTAAAGCTCTTGTTGTGGGTTAAAACCAGCTAAATGTAGCTCCTGTGCTTCAGGGCCTCAACCAGCTGTGGCTGATGACCAGGGTAGAGTGAAACCCCTACAGCAGCTGACAAGGCTGGAGGTTAATTGCAGTCCTTCAAGGAAAATCGTGATTCCTAAGTGTCCAGTACTGGAGTTCTGTAAAAGATCCTTCAAGACTTCTCACTTTTAACTCTCTCTTCTGCTTTTCTGTATCTCAGGAGATTATTTGGTAGTTTTATTTTGGTGGAGTGATATTTTCCTCAATCCTTTTGGATCTTGCATCAGTCATGAGGGCAGTCTGCTGCAGAATCCAGATTATCCATTGAACAAATAAGCACCAAACTTGATAACATCAGGATAAAGAAACACAGTTTAACAGGAACTTATGCATGATAATTTCCCATAGAAATCCAGGACAGTCAAACAGACTTGAAATTGAATTTTAGAGTACCCAGAAATTAGGTGCCTTGACTCTTTACTATTAATAGATCTATCAGACTTGGAAACATTCAGATGAAGCACCAGTTCTAATTGATAGCTATGTGCTGAAGGAGCAAGTATTTATTCCAGCTCCTCCACCAGAGACACTGTCAGCCTTTGAGAGAAAAAGGAAAAGTTCTGTTCTAAGGGCAGGATTGGGATGGAAGGTGGTGAACGTCCAGCACAGAGGGACCTGGGCTCTGGTGGATATTGGCTCTATGGATATTGGCAAGCTGGGACAAAGGTTCAAGCAAGAAGCCTGGGGACAGCTCAGGCTGCATTTTGGGGGTTAAGACAGGAGCTGGTGTTGTGGATTAGGTAGCAAATAGGCAGGTTAGCTACCAGGGCAATCAAATAGGCTTGGTGCTAGAACTGAAAGGGGGGAGATGCTCACAGAGCCCAGGGCACAGCAGCAGCACCCTTCACACCAGGTGTGGTGGCAGATCTGAGCTGCTGCTCAGGAGCACAGTGGCAAACCCAGGGCACAGCACAGCACAGCCAGCCCTTCTGCAGCTGCCCTCCCTCGCTATGCTTGCAACTTCTAATCAACAGCCAAAGGTCCCAAAAGGCAAATAACATCACTGTAATGTTCATCAGCTGGCAGATTCCCTAATAACCTCCTTCACCACAGCTGAGAGGACAGAAGAATGGATTTCAAGGGTGTTTACTGGGCATATCCATGCCTTCTTCTCCTAAGGTAGTCAATACATTTAGAAAAAAATCAGTATTTATACACTGGAAAGGCTTTTTGATGCAAAGCAGCTGTGGTAGTATGAACTAAGCATTCACCTTTTTTTTTTTCCCTGGAAGTTTAAGCTAAAAATCAAATATTTAAGGCACAGAATGTTGTGTTTGTAATTGTGCAGCCCAGCTGGGTGTTTCTACCAGCATAGTACACTGACTACCAAAACCTCATGTGAAGAGACATCCAGACATCAGAATGAATTACCACCTGTGTTCACTGAGCTGATACCTGCCAGAAATGCTGCTGTCTGTAGAGATATTCCTTGTCATTTTGGGGAAATTAAGTCTCAAGAGCAGGAGCTCAAAGCTCCTCTGGTGTTAGTATCTCCCTTTTGAAGGGTATTGAAAAAAAAAAAGTAAAAGGGACAAAAATCTCCTCTTATTCATGAGGGATCCAAGAAATTGAAAGAGTTAATGGCTGGATCTGCTGTCCTTGAAATTGCTGGAACATCTTATTGTTGGTCCCACTGAGCAGGAGTCAGGTCCTGTGTGACTCATGCAAGATAATGAATGGGCCCAGTATTGCCTAAAATTGATTCTTGCACTACTTCTTCCCTTTGCTGCTGGGGTAAAGGGATGGTTCATTTCTGTTGAAATTGCCCTACTTCACAGCCTGCTCCCAAGCATCCCTGGAAGCCCTGCTTCCCTCAGTGTGCTGCCATGAGCTGCACATCTAATGATTTGCAGCACTAAAAATTACAGCCTCCATGATTCACGGTGCTGGCGCTCTTACATTAGTCTAATCACCGATACACGTTTTACAAAAAGTTGACAAATATGTCAGGTTATTGAGGTTCATTTTAGCTTTGGCTCTGGATGATTTAATACAGAAGGAAATCAGGTTAGGGAAAGCTCTGAATATGTATTTTCCAGAGGGAACAAAATAAAAAAGTTTTTCTCGCCTCCTCTCACTGCTTCTCAGTCATCGAGAGAGAAAGAAATGATGAAAATGACACATGAGCTGCTGCAAAGCCTAAAAATAAGACAGCTTTTATTTTATATTTGGAAAGGGAGATTAGTTTGTTCTGTGGCTATTTTTCTTTCTTTCTTTTTTTTTTTTTAATTTTTAAACAAGGTGGCATTTAAAGCAGACACTCACCACATCAAAAGAGGCAAACAAATTGATTGCATTTTATTGCTGGTGAGGTGGATAATGGGAAAAGATGTGAAAAGTAAGGGAGAGTGTGGGAAGTGGGGGCACTTACAGGGAAATGCATTTGTGTGGGTTGGGTTTAGCAGTTTGAGACACAGAAGTACTTAGACAAATTGCTTTGCATTTACACTCAGAAATGAAGAATAGCCTTTCTCTTAAAAGGAATTACATATGAGCCATTCTTGAAGCTGGTATTAGGTAGGCAGGACTGAGGATGCTGCTGGCAGGAGACTTAATGTGCAAGTGCTAATTAAGGCCAGACCAAATGGGTAACCTTCCAGGTCAGTAATAGTAAAGGTCCTGATGTTAAAAGAAGAAGACAACTGACTTCCAGGAGAATTTATTATTTTTTTTTTTCTAAACTAAAAAAATTAAGTCGTGGTCCTTACAAAGAGTTTTGACATTGGCCTCAGACACAAACTGCAGAAATAAAAAAATAAAAGCCACCGAGTTCGTGCTTTGAAGTTCACTAGGATTAGCCACACAAGAGCAAATTCCAGGAAGAGAAGGTAATCAAAATGCAGGCAAGCAATTAGATCTGCATATTAAGTATGAAAATACACAGTGCTGGGTTGCATATTAAGTAAGTGCAGTAACCTTGTGCTTCTGGAGCTGCTCAATGAGGTTACTGTGCAGAGGAGCTCAGAGGACTCACCTCCTGAGGGGAAAATTGCTTTTCTTTGGCTATAACCATGGGTATGGTGCTGAAAATGCATTTTGTGTTAGATCTCATCACAGGGGGGCTGTGGACAGCGGGCAGCAGAGAGCCCTGCCCAGCCTGGGGAAAGCCAGCCAGGTGTGGTGGGCACCTGTGGGCTTTGGGCAGGGCTGTGAGAGGCACAGGGGCTGCCCTGGGGCTGCCAGCCAGCCAGGGTGCAGGAGGGATTCCAGGGCTTGGAGGGTTTGCAGGGAAGAAGCTCATGCCGTGCTTGACTCCCACTGCTCTGAGCAGCAGGCAGGGAATTGTCAAATTTCTGTTATTGCAGTGGGCTTTTGCTGGAGTAGAAGGAGCCTATTCTAATTTTGGAAACCAGCCCTTCCTGAACACATTTCATTTTATCCGTAATTATTATTAGATTTTTTTCCCTTCTCTCTAAAACTGAGCGCTGAGATTTCCAAGAGCCTGTGTGCTGCACTGGGCCCTCCCTGCTGCTCCTCCCTGCGGTGACCACAGGGCTGGGAAGAGATCCAGGCACCCACCAGGTGTTTGCAGTTCAGCACTGCCAGCACAATTCCTGGCTGTCCAAGGCTGCAGTTACCTCAGTCACAAGGCTTGAGCATGGAGCTGCTGCCCTGTGCCCATCTCCTGTCCCTGAAATCTGTCTGTGCCCACTCAGTGAAAGCCAGATGGGGATAACCCCATATCAGATTGTCTAAGGTTTCTAAATGCCTCTGTTGGTCAGGACCCAAAGGCAAGCCACGGACTCCTGGCTTGTTGGCTCAGAAATTGCTTTCTAAAATCCTGTGGACTTCCAAGGGAGATTTTTCCTCACCTTCTCAAGGAAGATCATTGGTCTGTAGTGAACAACATGAGCACAAGTCTGAGGTCACCCGACAGTTTATGTGACATGGCACATATAGAATAAAATAAATGCCTGTCTTCCTCTCCCTCCTGTCCTTAATTTCTCTGTGCACCTCTAATCCTTCCTTTTATAAAAGTCTATTGAAGATGAGGTAACTCATTCAAAGTGGTGAGTTTTGTTTGTTTTTTTTCTTCAAGGAACTTCATATTGTGGGAGGCAAAGAAAGTAATAAGCAGAGGATGGGGAGAGTGATCACCTCCAAGGCAAGCAACTTAATATTTCAGGGGCCAGGCAAAATCATTTTGGATGAGCATCAAACATACATCACAGCCAAGATGTTTTATTGTTCTCTTTCCCCCCTCTAAAATAGCATTTTTGAGAAACTGTCCCTTTAAATCTACTCTTGAGTGTCCCACTTCCCCAAGCTGGAATTTGCAGCGTTTATCAGCCCTGTGTGTTGGCGTGGGTGTCAGAAATAAGCAGGTGATGTCATTTTTCATCCCCTCACCCAGGGTTTAATTGACAATATCATTCCACACCCCTCCTCCCACCCTTCTTCCACCTCTTCAGTTTAAACCTTGTTCTCCCAGGACTTTTGGGCCAACACTCTTCAAAAATGTGTTACCTTCATCATCTTAGGTTTTCTCTAAGGCAGGGAATTTTCATGACTTCATCTCTACCTCGTTCTTGATATGGAGATGCAAGAAATCTCCAATTTGAATTTACTGTAGTAATCCTATCTAGCAATAATTTCTTTGGCACACAAAATGAAGAGAGAGCTCACTATTGATCATAGAATCTGGCCATTAGTATACTTTGAATTATGAAGATTTGTTGCCTTTATTTTATCTTTTTAATAAACAAAACATAGGCCTTCTGAATTATCTCTTCTGCAATTTGGTGTTGGAGTATCTACTTTTGTACAGCCATATTAAATAAATCATAGCAATAAACAGGTCCTTGGGTAAAGTATTTTATGATCCCTGTAATCAATTCAGCAAAGATTCCAAGGCAAACAGTAAAGGTTTTCCCTTTTTTTCCCCCAGTGGGATACATCATTACTAGAACAAGTGCAAGTTCAGAAAAGTGGTTGGAAGATATAGAAAAAAAAAAAAAAAACAAAAAACCAAAAAGGCAAGAACTTAATTGCATTGAGAGAGAAAAGGTCTCAGTGGCCTGGCTCCTCTCTTTTCAAAGGATCCTCCTGCTCCTCTCATCTGAGGGGCTCTTTGGGACAAAAGCCCCAAAAGCAGCAATGATCCATGGACTCCATATAGACAAATGTTCTTGGGACTGTCCTGGCAACCAAAAGTCAAGCTGTGAGGCAAAGCCCTTCCTCTGCCTTCCCCTAACCCACGTGAATGGGAACATTGATTGGGAACATTGATGTATTCAGCTCTTGTTTCTCGTCCCCAGCTTCCTCTGACTCATAAATGGGGATGCAAACAAAACCACCTCCACATTCCAGTGGAGCTGAGCCTGGGAGGGAACAGGGAACACCTCAGGCACTGCAGCAAGCAGGGGACCATAAGCCTGCCCTTCCAAAAGCCAGGCTTTAGGCTCCTGAGGCTGCCAGGCAAAGCCACAGCCCAGCCTGCAATCCTGCATCTTAGCCCCTCCCTCATTATGGTTACAGGTACTTGTCTGGGATTACTTACTGAGTCAATTAATGAGCTAAAGTAAAAGTGTGAGTGAGAGCATACTGGGTAATTCAGAGGGTGAAAGGCTATATTGGAACACATCTGGTGATAATTAAGTTTAACTGTACAATTTTATCTGGCCAAACATAATTACTCACAACTAAATGTGTGTCAGTGCAGCTGATTGACACATACACTGTATAACCATGGCATGCAGAGGACAAGGCTTAGGTCAATTGCAGGAAAAGCTTCCTTACAGGGATGGAGCAGGACAAAAAAAACATATATATTATTGGCAATTAACTTCACACAGAGTTTAAGACCCATTTCTTAGAAAAAGGTATGTCCCAACCTAGAGCTAGATTTTTCTTTTATTTTCTTCTGAACTGATTCTTCTGTCAGATTAAATGCAGGTGTAATACATAGTGATTACAGTATATCCTTTATTGTGGTTAATGCTATGAGTGGAGTTACTGAAAGGAGGCTGGGAAATGTTGGGTTTAGAGTGGGCAGGACAGGAATCAATACAGGTGTCTGATGGAGTCCCCAGGAGCTGGTGATTTGCCATGGGGAAGCTGGCTAGATTTTGTCTAGAAGTGCCACCTATATGTCCTGCTTCACAAGTCCAAACAAGTAAAAAAAAAAAAAAAACCTCCTTGAAATGTGGTTTGAATTCACATTGAGATAAGCTCAGTTGGTTTGAGCCTGGTGCTAATAATGCCAAGGTTGTGGATTCAGTCCTTCTGTGGGACACTCACTTTAGAGCTGGACTTGAAGGTCTTTATGTGTCCCTGGCAACTCAGAATGTTTTGTGATTCAACTCAGAATATTCTGTGATTCTGTGAATTATGTTTGTAACCACTGCCACTTTCATTGTCTTATCTCTCCCTGGATGAACTGCTGTACTGACCTTTCTCTCCAGGATGGTTGGCAGCTGTGCAGCCCTGTGTTTGTGGGTGTCTGGCACAAAGAAACTTGAAGACTTGCTCCAGAATTCATCAGGTATTGAAGAAAGGAAATTCTTAACTGAAAATTGCTTTCCACTTCATTTTTCCTTGCCAGGAAAGGCTGACTTCCCACAGGTGCTGTAATTCAGCACAGGCCCTCCAAGGATGCCAGTTTTACTGAAAATTCAATCTCTTTACTACAATAGAAGGCCAGCTGAGCTGCCATCCACAGCAGCACTCAACTAACCCAGTGCCAATAGTGTGTGATTCATTGATTATCATCAAATGAACTTTCACTTCTAACTTCAGAAAAGAATTAGACAGAGATGAAACTCACTGTAAGGGCAGCTGAGCGGGCTTAGTTGTGATGATGAAAAGGAATGATTACACCTCTCAGCTGCACCAAGAACACTTGGGCCTATGCTGCTTTTACTTAAATATTATTTAGACTTCTGCAATTTTGTTTACAACATATCTCAGCATAAGGTGCCATATGGCAGTAGAGGAGTGGGTGCTAATAGGAGCACATGTGAGACAACTGTGTCTCTGTGTACCCCCTTCCCAGCCATCCCAGGAGCACTCTGAGTTGAGACTTTAGCCTGGAGGCAACTGAAGCTTGCTCAAGACTTTGCCTGGCTTCCACTCAGGTGTTTGCGTGGCCATCTGACACATTAATAAATGAATGAGCATTAAGATTATTCCCAGCCTGTGTTTCTCAGGAAGATGCTTTGTGGTACTGTTGATCACTGCAGAGCACCTGGAGGCTTTGGAGGTGGGATTGTCCCTGCAGGTAAGGAGCTCTGCCTGCACTCAGCCCCTCAGCCCTGTTTAGGTGACACAGCCATGAGATGGGCTGCTGGAACTGCACCCTGGTGAGGCAGCTGAGCATGGGAAAGGCTGGGACACTCTGTCCTCTCCCTCCTGCAGCACAGCAACAGCACTGGCCTTTGCTGTTGTTTAATCTCCCATTTCAATCAGCTTGTGGCTGTGCCCATGCTTTGCTTTCTGCTCCTCAGAGCCTGCCAGGTGTTGCACACACGTGTGTGTGTATCTGAGATACTCCACACACCAGCCTAAGGTGAGCTCTGTGACCTCTGGGTTTGCCAAGGCTTGAAACATTATCTGTTAATAATGTTAATCCTGCTGGAGGCTTAACTGGGTGTCTTCCACACACGCACACAAATGTTGAAAATATTTCGCCATTTGCCAAGGAAGGAGGAGTTCAAAATGGAGATAAATCAACATTCAGTGGAAGGGATATTGATTCATTTCCTCACCTTTGGAATGAATACCTCCCCCCCCCCCCAGCAAAAAGCTATGAAAGGAAAACCATTGTTCATCTGAAACAAACAAGGCTCAATAAATCTTAGTCCTGCTAAAAGATAATTCTGAGAGGATATCAGAAAAATACAGCTTAGCATTCCTGCAACCAAGCATGACATCATCTTTCTCTTTTACCGTTGGACCTAGTACTTGGGCTGTACTTTTAATGAAAAATTACTTAAATGTGGAACAAAATTCTCATTTTAATAGCAAAACTGTATTCATATTCTTCCATTTGTTCTATTTAACCGGGGGAGTTCCACATTAGTCTCATTGAATACCTGACTTTGACCTATGGCAGTACCAGAGAGTGCTTTAAGAGCTTCCAGCAGGGCATCTCTGGTCCAGGCAGTCTGGTAGGGCTGTAAAGCACAAAGTGCTGAACTATGGGCACTTGTTCTGCTGAACACCAAGGCTGAACACTCAGGTGCTTAGTGCTCAGGGAATGTGTCAGTAACTCCCAGATTTGGGCCTCTGGTTCATGCTGGACATATTTCCTCTGAATATTTCATACAGCCCTTTTAAAATGTATTCATTTTGCACAAATTCCTCTTGTATTTGCTTCCTATGAATATTTATGGAGGTGGCAGTGCTGCTGTGCAAAATCTGCATGGAAGGTATTTTAAGTTACTCTCTGGGCCAGTCACGCTGGCACTACACTGTCCCTCACTCCTCATCAGGCCAGGGCAGGAGGGGCTTTGTGGGAACACCACAGCTCATGGGAGAGCTGGGAGCCTCCTTGGGCAGCAGAAGTTTCTTGTCAGATGTACATAAATGTTCTGAACAACTCCACGTGCCCTAGCAGACAGCACCAAGTCTGCCCCTGTGGCTGCAGCATCAGCATGCAGTGACAAAGGAATGACATTCAGAACCATTGCACTCAGACACGAGTTGGGGTTGGGTGTGTTGGGAGCAGCCCCAAAAAGAGCCTTAGAAGCTTGCTTTAAGACAGTGGCAATGTAAAACTATTTCAGGTGTGTCTCAGACTGACACACAGAAAAAGTTGTGTTCAGTAATCCACAGCAATTATCTTGCTGCTAGTCCGTCCTTGTTATTCAGGAAACTGCCTTCCTAATGGGCAGTTATGGAATGACCTGTGTGGGAAAAATTGCTTTTTATATCAAGCCAAATATCTGTAGAGCATGGCAACATGTATTCTCCTATATATGTCATATATGGAAATATCTGTGTGTGTGTGTAGGATTTGTATATTTTATAAATGCAAAAATAACATGCTTTATTTGTGCATCTGTTTTTGAAATATGCATTATTAGACACATAGTTCAACATCTGCACTCTATAAAAATATACATATGTGATCTAAAGTCATATCAAGATTACATAATGTTAAACTCCATACCTATGGAGTTTCTTCTCATTCACCTCAAATTCCTTTCTTTTATTTCTCTCCTATATCTTTGCTACCTGTGACCAGAAATAAATTTGGTGTTAATTTATTAAGTCTGCATTTGATTACATTTAAAATTTTGTTTTATACAAACATGCACATATAGGATTATATGTGCAGACATTGTAGATATTATACATAATGTGCTGTAATGTGCACATATATACATATATAATGTATCACAATGTAATATTGCAATAAGTTAATGTGGTCCAATATGATATATCAGAATATTCTATGCCACGTGCCACATCACATATATTTTAGGTAGCATTCTGTAAATTTTTATGTTATAGTGTGTAACATGTGACCTGCAACACAGATCATGTAATACGGTGTTTATCATCTATGATCAGTGCAATCTTCACAACTGCTGTTACCTACCATAATTAAATCATGTTTCATTTTTTAAAATCTTGTTAAAGAAGACCTTTCTGAGAACAAGTATGCTGTTAATTACTTTGTCTAGCAGGAGCTTGTTCTGTCTGATTTATCTCATCCATGATAAACAGGTAGGATCATTTCACATTCTCTCCTTATGAAGTTTTCCTACAGGACCAACCATTTTATTTCTGTGGACCTGTTTCTGCTCTTCATATTTTTGAGATGCAGCCAGCAGAACACACTATTGAGGGTGAAGGACCACTGGTTTCTGAAATGACATTCTGAACTTTTTCTGTTAATCTGTATTGCCTTTCTTAGCTGCATTATTGCTCTGGTTGTCATCCCACCACCCTTGTGCACTGAGTAAAACTGTTTATGACTCCAGGTCCACCTGCTCAGTGATCACAGTTAACTGAGATACAAACAGGAGATGGCCACGGAAGTGTTTCCCGGCTGGTGTTGCTCAGGATGAAGCACTGAATATCTGATTGCTCAACACACTGGGGTCATACTTTTTATTGTTCATTTCAGTCTACTTAAGTGAAGATTGATTTGAAATACAGATTTTATTTTTTTTTTTGTGTTGCAGATTTCATGGAATTTTGTGGGATATGCTGTTTTCAAACTTGCTCAAATACCAGTAGCCTCAATAAGATACTCCTGTCCTCCCCTACGGTGAGGTGCCAAGACCACTGAGGTCTCTGAGGTGGGAGGGACAGACCCTGCGTGTCTCTGGCACTGAGGCACTGAGAGGTTTCTCTCCCCAGCTCCCAAGCAGAGGCCAGGGGACCCCACAGCACTTGAATTTCCTGTTACTGGCACACTGAGGGCAAAGGAAGCAATGGCAACAGCTCCAAAGCTGCATTTCCTGACCACAATGGCATAATGAAACCACTGCTTTTAGCGAGGTTAGTGCTGCAGTAACAATATTCAAGAAATGGACCTCAGTGTTTACCTTCCCTGCAATTGATGCCAAAAGCACCTCCTGTATCTTTAGCAGTGCCAGAAACAAGCTTTACCCACCCCTAATGGACTTACAGAGTGTTTTCATGAAAGAAATGTGCTCATTTGGTTTAGTTGCCCACTTCAGTCTCTCAGCACCTCACTCTGGCTGCATGACTCAAGCACCCATCCCTCTGTGTTGTGGGGGTTATTTCTCTGCAAATGGGGTGTTGTGTATATCTAAATCTATATGATGCAAAGAGAGGAAAAAAAATCAAGAACAAACAAGGAAAAAGACCCTCAGTCAATCAATCAATCAATCAAGTTCTAGACTCATTTACATTCCTCAGTGATGCATAGCAAAGAAGTTGTCTGGGGTTTGAAGCTAAAAGATCTTTCAAAAAGTCACAGGTGCATTGTAAGGCCTTGGATTCCAACCCATTCTTAGTTTCCATGATTTTAGGCACAGCAAATGTTTTGGTACTCAGTGCTGAAGAGGAGCTAAGGTACCCCTTCCAGTCAGGGTAAGTGTTCTGAATGACCCATTGCTTCTTTACACAGCTCCATCCTGCTGGTCACCTGCTGGGGGGACACAGGTGGCAAAAAACAAACTTCCATTTTCTGCACATCAGGCTGGCAGACTTTCTGTTATTGTTCATTTTAGAGAGGCCTTGTTTTGTTGTGGGTGTGGGTTTTTTTTTTGTTTGGTTTTGGTTTTTTTCTTTTTGTTGAGCTTACATTACTGTCAGTTGGAATAGTAATGGACATCAACATAAACATCATCTCCAGGGCTGTTCAACGAAACTAAGGCAGATTGTCTTGAAATTAGCTTGAGTCATATCTGAAAATTGCCAGTGATTAGCTGATTATGGTTTGAATTGAAGTCAGATTGCTACAAAAAGCCACAAAAAGTCATCCGCAGATACATTCTAGTAAATGATGCCTCAGATGCCTCAGTTGTTGCCAGTGCTTGCATTAGGGATGAAGGTCTATTACTACATCACATTTATGGTAGTCATTTTAAAATATGGATTCTGCCTGGGAGAACCAGTCTCCTGGGGAAAATTCTGTCTTTTTACTTTTTAAGCTGCTCACTAAGAATAATTAAAAAACAAAAACAAAAATGAAAAAAAAGTAGACGTCACAAACAGCAGAACAAATTAAAATATTCTCCCTATGAGAGAAGCTTGTTCCTCTGTAAATACAATTATTGTAATTACAGAGTGATTCAATCCTGGTGTCTTACTAGAAATCATTCCTTTTGTACTGAGAATATGTGACATTTAAAATAATTTTCAATATATCAAAGGCCTAGTGTTAACAATGCTGATAGATGCCAGGTTTATTAAGAACAAAAGGTGTTATTCTGCCATAATTATAAAGTTTGGTGAGTACTTCTGGTTTGAGTAAATTCCCCAGATTTTAGGACTTTGATGTAAAAAAGAACCTTGTCAATTTCCCTGCCCAAAACTACTAAGACATTCATTTGTCACATTTGTGTCTGCACTCCTCAGATTTGAAATCAATACAATTCCATCTCATGAAGATAAGCTAGGCCTTTATTTCAAAACTGGTCACTTTTGAGCTGTGTCTCTGCATGGTTTATAGGCTGCTCTGCTCTTCAGCACCCCATATATGTTTTAGTTCCCAGAGAAATTCCCTTACAATCTTACCTGTGAAAATGTGTTTGAGCTCCAGTCCTTGTTGCATTACCAAGCATATTGCACAGGGAAATACTCAAATAGTATCTACAAGTCAGAAGTCATATTTAATTCCCATAAAAGTGGTCAACAGGATACTGCTGTGCCGTCTCTAGCAGGTTTTTGATTTAAAATACTCACAATTGGTTCTCATCTCTTTTTAGTGCATATTTGACTTGCCACCAGAAAAATAAATTCTTACTTGGTATCTCTGATGATGTGGGAGAATGGTAATGATATTCTGTGCTGGAAGCACTTACCTGGGGTGGGGATTGGGGAAATAACAAAGACACTGTCACAGCTGTTGGAGGTGGAAACCAGGGTGGGAGCAAGAGCTGGACACCAATTGCTCAGACCCAGAGGAAAAGGGAAAGGGCCTCAGGAGCCAGCCCTGCCCCAATCCCTGCCCTGTGCCAGGCTGCAGTGGGGACAGAGCCCGAGGCTCAGCGGGTGTCACCCACCCCTGCAGTGGGATGCCTGCACACCTGCCACCTGCACAGCTCCAACACTGCTCAGGGAACAGAAACTGGAAAATCCCAAACTGGAAAAATCCCAAACCAGAAAATCCCAAACCGGAAAATCCCAGGCTCCATGTCAGGCTGAGTTTTTACCAGTTCCAGGCCAGATCATGGAGAAAAGGCTCAAGGGACTTACCAGGGAGGGGATGAGAACTGCTCACATGAGTAAATGCTGTTCTCAAAGGAGAGGAGCACATGGTCAGGACCACAGAAAGAACCACAGACTTGGTGACTCCTAAATGATTAAAAGACAATTATTTTTCAGATATAAAAAAGAATGGCTGAGGAAATTCAGTGACAGAAATGAACACGGGAAACCTTTCCCCTCAGCCCCCAGACAGCTTTTCATATGATCAGGCTGCTTCTGTAACCTCTGTAATGACCAGGAAAAGCCATCTTTAGGGCATCTTTAGCGCAGTGCTAACAGCCAAACAGCAGAATAAAGGAAAACTGACAGGAGCAATCCTGTGCTGGGCACAGAGCACAGAGACAAGCCATCATTAGGCAGCACATAAATCTCTGCTTCACTTACATCAACTGAAGCAGAGATTTGCTGCTTTCCTCCCTCTTTACCATCTCATAAAAGGGTGTAGAGAAACAAAAGGTGGCTAAAAGGGTGATCAGATATCAACCAGCTTCTCCTTGATAAATTAACAAGACCACTCCTGTGGCTGAACAGGACTTGAAAGAGGGTGGTAAAATCTGGGCCTTGGGCAAGGTGTGTGCCAGGATCAGTCATCCCTATTTCTAAAGCAGTGCTTAAGAACAATAGAAGAATATAAGCAAATGGTTGCTAGTTTCAAAACAAAAGTAACTATTTCTTCTCCTGGTGTGGTGAATTTACACTGAAAAAAAGCTCTGCTTTTCAAAGGCTGCAGCTGAAAGGCTACAGAGAGTCAAAAGCAAACAAGACACAGCCATGGAGAAAAACAAAAGCCACTGAGGACACAGAAGCCAAAAGAGGGCAGGTGTGGCTCAAAAATTAGCTGCCGTAAATCCCTAATGGATGGTAAAGTACTCTGGGAACATCAGTCTGTCTTGCCTTGTTCCTAAGCTCATTCTCAGGTGTTTGCTGGAGATCTGATGAGGGACATGGGCTAATGCAGCCTGGCCAGCAAATGAAAAGGCTTAAAAATATTCAGTTTGCTCTTACTTTTAAATTTTGCTATCATGGAATCTGTGCTTAATGATACAAGATTTGAGAAGAAATATGTGATGTCTGTGCTGTTAAAAGCACAAGGTGGACTTCTTAAAAAAACATTTTATAATGTTTTTTTATACATTACATTTTACACTATAATGAATCATGCTACTTAATACCTAAAAACAGAATTCTAACCTTAGTTATGCAGTATGTGTTGCCTCTCTGCTTGCAAACAAGAGTGACTAATTATTTAGGCTTTATGAATAACTAAAATGATTCATTTTAGCCTAAATAATCTTTAGATTTTCTCATGTTATTCACTAGAATTTCTCGTGTTATACTCCAGAAAATGTGACTCTCTTCATTTTTAAGAAATTATTTTTAAAATAATTGCCTTTTTTCCCCCTACATGCTCTCAGAAGTTTTAAGGTGCACGCAAGAGACACTCCAAAAACCCCAAATCAGAAAACCTGATTTATCTAGAACGTAAGTATCTGTCTCTTAAAAAAGCTAAAGGCTTGCAACAAAGATGCTTCTGACATTCCCAGCCCTTTCTGTTCAGCACTATGGTGGCAATAAATTGGTACTCAGTTTTATTAGTTCCTCATTTAAAATTTAAGTTCTTGTGTGCAGGGTATCCTTAGTTCCTTAGGACTCTGAAATTACCTATGCACCCTCCCCATAATTAGAACAGATGCATAAAATTCACACCTAGCTCCATGCAAATCAAAGAAAGGATGCATTACTTTGGTTGACTCTCTTCCCCTAGTGAGTTTCCTTCATTATCTCATTGAACATTAGAGAAGCAAAAGACACAGTCTGAGAAATCTCAGGTAATGTAGAAAACATATTCATTTTTTTGGTACTTCCAGATGTGGTAGCTGGCCCCAGAAACTTCTCTGCCCAGGCAGGACACAGCAAACCAATCTCCACAGAAATGCCTGTGCAGTGCAGGGGTGCTGGGCTGGCCCTCACAGTGGTGGCAGCACTGAGAAAACAGTGAGGAGTTGAAACCCCCCAACACCAGCATCCAACTCAGCTCTTCTGTCAGTGCCAATCGCCTTTACCTCAACGACTAATCCAGGATGGCAGTCATTTAGAAAGCTTAAATATTTAATTTAGGAACAATAGTAGGTCATTTAAATAATTGAATTCAAAAGAACACTGAGATAAGCCCACAATACCAGAAGGGTTTCATTTTGTCTGACATCACTGTGCACATTCACTTATAGGAGCACCTGCAGTTGTTAGCTCCAGTCACTTCTCCCCGCACCTACACACACAAAAATACACTCAAATAATTAGCAGTCAACAAATGGGTTTGATATGAACATTGTTGATGTCAGTTTACATTAACATAAACTACTTATACATCTTAACTATTTAAATGTGCCCAATTATTATTTCTTAAATAACTACTACCAAGTAGGTAAATAATATTCAGGATCATGATCCCTTAGCTTTTGTGAAGCAAAACACGCCAGGTTGCATTGGCTGTGCAGAATTTTGAACCTCTGCTGTGACATGGGCACAGAGCTGTCATTTTAGCTACCTGCAGGCCTGAAGAAGAGCTTTTGTGCCCCCATTTGAAATATTGGCTTTTGGATCAAAAGTCACAACAAAAGCACAGCAGTGAACCAAAGCCCTGACCTTCACAGCTAAGTTATCGAATGCATTGAGATACTGCACTTTTGATAAAAATCCTACGTTAATCTAAAATTTGATTCTATATGCTAAACATATTAACTTTCAATAGTCAAAACAGTGTTGGCAGTCTCAATCTCATTTACTCCGTTTACATCTGTTTGATTAGGGAAATCGACCTCTAGCACCTATGCAGGTTCTTGTATTCCTGACCTTGCTGTGAAGCTGTCAGGACCTCCAGGAGGCCTCTCTGGGACCCCACCTGTCTCAGATGTGCACCAAGGCTGGCCCTTTCCCTGCCTGCTGGGGCTGGGGCACCTCCTCTGCCAGCCCGGGGCTCTGCTCCAGCACTGCAATCCACGTCCTGCCCTGGAAAAGTGCAGACTGCAATCATTGAAAGGGGATGGAGGGTGATTCTTTCCCTGCTGCTGCTGTGCACAGCTCATGAACACTGCACCCCAAGCAGCACTCCTGTCCCCAGGCACTTGGCAAAGCTGCCTCAGGAATTATTTCTGTGCTCTGCCCCCTAGGAAATAACCCCTTGTCCTATTAGCAATTGGATATTTGACTTTACATTCAGTTAAGTCCTCAGAGAAAGACCAAGCGATGAAAGTGCCTTTTGGAGGAACATCAAGCACATTTCTTGATGAGTTGCAAACTGGTAAACTACTTGAAAGCTTCTGAAATGTGAAATCTATTATGCCTTTCAATAAAACAATTATGTAACATACTGTACTTTTTTCCCCCTCCAAAGACAGCAAATATAAAAGATCACCTGTTACTGACTGGAGCTTGTGTTTTTCAGTGGATGATGCCTGTGTGTTCAATTCTATTTTATATAGGATCTCAAGCCACCAGTTAAACACAGCCCACCAAACTCCTCAGTGCGCATTCAAGCAACTGCAAATAAACTGTTTTCTCTCTGAGATGAGTACATGTACCCATTTTCCTGGGATCCCTCTACAAAGGGATCACTCATCCTGCAGTCCATTCCTTCCAGGAATCAGCCACAGCCCTGGTGACAACTGCAGTGCAGACCCTGGACTATAAATACTTATTAAAATTAAAATATTGTTTGTCATCACTCTTAAATACAAATAAATAAATATGCCTAAGCCTAGTTTAGCTGGAAGATGTAACCTTACCAAGACTAAATGGCTATGAAAAAATCATGAGCAATTTTCTGCAGTAGATGGAGAAATTATACTTTATCACTTTTCAACTTCTGTTGTGAATAAAATTCAGCCTGACATAGAGACAAACTAGGTAAGAGATTAGAACCTCAGCTCTAACAACTTCTGCCTAAAGGATAATGATGAATATTCTTAACCTTACACTCAACAAGGTCTTTACACACAATTAGAAGATTTTTTTCCAAAGCACCTACAAAATTAACCACATCCTAACGTTGGCTTCTCCAGCATGAAGTGAAAAAACTCCCAAATGTAATTTCTGAGATCCCCTGCAGTGCCTGTGACTTTACTGAAGAATGGGAAAAGATGTCAAATCCTTGAAACGCATTTCTGAAAATGCTTTCCTAAAAGACCTTTTATTTTATCATGCAAGAAGAACACTTGAAATCTATTTTCTCACTTACTGTGCTCTGACATGGCTTGGGAAGGGGTGTTTTAAACCTTTTTATTTTTTTTACAGGCCATTGACTTAAAACTGAACAAACACAGGAACTGATAAACTGTTCCTGCTAGGGGCATTGCCCACTGAGTTGTAGAGCTCTGCTGTGTTCTCCATGCATTACTGAGGTTAGTTCTGCTCTTCAGAGAAACTTGAATCAAGACAAATTTCAGCCATAATCCCTCCCAGATTTGGCTGCTTTCAGGGCTGTGTGCCAAGGATTAATCTTCCCAGGTAGCATTCCCATTTTCCCCAGACATATGGCTGGACTGCATACCAGCAGGAAAGAACACCTCAAGTGTGTCCCTAAAATTGCTGTTTTTGAAGAAGGTGAGGTTTCTAGGTGCATTGGCATCAGCAGCAACGATCATCCTTGTGCACAGGAAACTGTATGAGGAATATGCTGTACAGTCAGTCAAAACTTTCTTCTGACCAGGTCAAATACTTTCAATTCACATTTGAAACTCCCTGTCCAGAGGTTCCAAACTGCAATGGCCATAGGTTACAAAAAAAAAAAAAAAAACAAAAATCTATAGTGCAGGCAAGGCTTATAGGTCTCTAGAGAAGTTCCCCCAAGACATTATGGCACAAAAGAAAAAATATATAAATACATTTGGGTAAGCCTCAACAATAAAAGAGGAAAGGTCATAACAAAATTGAACCATTTTGCAAGTAATTATATGAGAATATTGCCCAGAAGCATGGTGTTCTGAAAGCAGTTGCTTTGTGGTCAATGTTAATGTCACCTAACAGCATTTTAATTTTATTCTGCTTGTATACCCAAGCAGTTGAGTAAAAATGTAGAAAAATCAAAGCAACTCTAATATTGCTGGTTTTTTGTGTGTGTGTGTATGCAGATTTATATATTTTTCTCCTCAAAGTACTGTAAATTATTTGCCATGAGCTAGAGAAAACACACATCTATCTATAGATCCTAAATAGAATCCAGAGATTAAATCACTACAGGATCTTTTCTTAGAAGTGGCTGGGTTGGGATCCCCTGGAGACCCCAGACAGAAGGGTTTTAGCTCAAAGAGGCACAGAATGTCACAATGCCATTTTTGCAGCACTTGATCTAAAGGGTCCTAGATCAACCAGACAGTTATGGAAGGATTGGGCAAACAACCAAACAAAACCTGCAAAACCACTACAAGTCATGTGCTGAGGCAGGACAGACCAATTAAGACCTTTTGAAAGCAATTTCAGTTTACACCAATAAAACTTGCAGAATCCATAAAATCACAGAGCACAAGGAACCTTTAGAAGAAGACTCAGTTCTCACTTTTTTTTTGATGACCAGGGAGAAAAAGGGGAAGAATATTGTGGCAAGATGCAGTAGGAGATGAAAATATATGTTCATTGAGATAAACTTTCTACTCAGTCTTACTCTGAATTTTCTCCAGAGCTCCAAGTCTAAAGTAATGTTAAAAAAAAGGGGGAAGATCCATGAAGACATGCAACTGCAAAGCAATAGACACCTTTTCACCTGTTTGCCGTTTATTCAGTTTCTTCAAAAAGAATATTTTTACAAAGAATAAACTTAGTGAACTGTTGCTATTTACTGAAACCTCAAAGCAACAAAGAGCCAGTACAAATAAACTCTGGAGAGAATTTCCTACTTCAAATGTAAGAAGCAGAGATCAATACACTGAGCTAGGCAGCAGAGCCTCTGAATCTCTCTGTCAAGTGGGAAGGAAAAGCCTTTCTGACTGCATTTCTTGTATTACTGGCTTTTTGGGACCATTAATAAAATACTGTGTATAACCCCACATATGGTGTGGGGGATGGCAAAGAGGGAAACTGCAGTTAAAAAACCTTCTCAGAAGTTTATAGAAGTGGATGGAGAACTGGCATTAAAGGTTATTCCATTGCTGCAGTACCTTCTATTATTTATAATTATTGATGTTTTTGTTTCTGTGTATACTGATGCTCTGTTCTCTCATGTGCTGTTTTCTCCTGCTTTCACTAAGAAGAAATGCACCCAGATAAGCACACCCTGATTAGGTTTTGCTAAACATCTAAAACAGCTTCAGCTGAGTTCATTTGAAATTGTAGAGTCACAGCCACCAGGACATGCTTGTGCTTTCAGCTTTTGCATAAAGGCTTGTTGATGAGGTTTCTGCTTATTATGTTCAAGCTCAAGACATGATTTATCTCAGAGTTAAAATAATAATACACCCAGGAACACAATCACATCTGTGACTCTGTATGGTGGAAATAGTTATTTATATATTACATAATATTATGGTTATTTAGCCATTGATGGAATGATACATATGATACTGACTAGAGTGGACATAAGCTCATATGCATGATGTGTGCAATAAAATACCTTGAAAAGTGACAGAGTGACAGTTTTCTTCCTGAAAAGAGAAAAGCAACCAGAATGAAGATCCATCAGGACCCCACCCCATCTCCTGTATGGCATCATGACACACACCGATATTTTATCATGAAAATCCAGTTACAGCTTAAAGCTATTTTGAGATATTGCATTATTTTAAAGATACTGATCATTTTGTGTAAAAAAAAGTTGAATTAGATGTTTTGTAGGAGCGCCCAGCATATCCCCCAAGTTAGCAACTTCTGCAAGCATACTTGAAAAAACAATGATTTAAATCAAGCATCACATTTTTTGGATGCAAACTCAAATTGTCAATGTTGAGGCTTAAATCAATATGAGTAATAATCATTATTATCATAACACTGAAGGAGTGATGTGGAAGTTTTGTGCAAGAATTTTACATCAGCTCTTAATTACCAGTTTTGTCAACATAGACATGAACTTCTCTTACAGTCAAGTGTTTTTGAGAAGTGCGTGTGAAATACTAAAAAAATACAAAATAACTCTTGCCAGCTAGCTGTAGCTGTACTGTAAGAGTACTTCACAGAATAGCTTAAGGGATTTTATAGAAAGATGAATTAAAAGAAAAAAGAGTATGTTCTCGTTGTTTTATCTTCTGTCTCTTGATGAACAAATTTGGAAAGAGCAGGAGGAAGAAACATTGATCTCTGGAGTCACAGAACACACCAGGGCTCAGGAAGCCTCCTCCACTGTGGTGATACCACCTGAAAAACACTTAAAAGGAGGAGAGGAGCTTGCCAGCCTTGGGATCACAAAGCTTCAGAGATATGGTGGAAAAGCAGAAACTTTTCAAAAGGCTTTGGACTAGGTGTATGCTGGAAAGTCCTCCAGCGTGCTCTTGACTCTGCAGTTAGAATTCTTCACATGGTGCTCAGAAGAGAACTGGTTTCCAGGCATTCTATTTAGTTCATCTCAACCATGAACTCAGGTTAGAGAGTGGTGTTACTCTAATTTGTTCTCTGTTCTTACCAAAACCTTAGCTCTAAAGATGAGAAAGTGCTTGATAAAGGGCCTATTGCAGTCCTGCTCTTCCAATGAACTTGAATTTCTGTAGTGTGGAGCTCTGACAATTCTAAATTATTTTATAGTAACTGATCATTAAAAGAGAACACTTAAAAAAACTCAATTTATTTTAGAGGTTAAAGTGTGACTGGTTGTTTTAATTTGATTGGTAATCTTCAATGAGGCAACATTTTAATTTAAGGGTCAACTTACTCTGAGAGGCTAACCAATCATGTAATCTAGATAAGTCTCAGTCTAAATAGGGTAAAGATGGCTATGCATGATTAAAGTATTCAAAGGCACCTTTGTCAGTTCACTGCAAGCTTTTGGAATGCCTTGAACCATACTAAAGGAACACTCATTGAAGCAAACAGTTTGAGAGATCTATCATATTAGTATGGGTAGTGAATCCTGCTTCATACCAAGAAGTAATTTTAATATAATCATCCTTACGTGATGAGAATTTGTAAAACAGATTAGCAAGGTCTGATTATCTCTACTTCAGAAAACTTGAAATGTTCCATATTAAATTTGCAAGGAACTATTAGCTTCTTACAACTTTTTTGCTTGTACTTCCCATAGTTCCTTTTTTACTAATGTCACTTAATAAAGCATAACCTTTCACATAGTTCTGCCTTTAAACACCACAAATCTCATATGCTAGTGAAGAATGTTTTATAAGTTGTCTTTCATTTACTTCTCATTACAAAGTCTTCTTAGGTACTTTGCACATAGGTGCCCTGCTGTAATGTACTGTAATCCTTTGTCCTTGTTATTTTTTAGTCAGAAAGCAAGAATTGTCTTGGAACAACAACAAAAAATAATAGAAATTACAGGGTCCCAAAAATAGAACTTGATTTACATCTTCACGCTCATAAGCCATCACTGGCAGCACAACTATCAGCCAACACCTAAGGGAGCACATTCTTTGTCCTTCATCTATTAGCAGATTTTGTGCCCAGTGCCCTGTTTCATATGCAGTGTGCCTCACTTCTGTAGGAAGTGATGGAACAACAATTTCTTCCTATTTTCAGAAACTAATTAAGAACCTTGATCTCAGCCCTCTGGCTGAAAGTGGGAAAGAATAAGCACATGTGGTGGACACTTGCTGGCTTGCACAATTACAGCAGTTCGAATCAGACCTCTTGACCAATTAATCCAAGTCCTGGAGCCTCAAAAACTAATTCCAAATCTGCCTCTCTCCCACAAACACAGCAGCAGAAGTGTTTGCCAGCCCTGGAATAAACACCTGCTGTGACACCTAGAGCAGGATCTGTCTGATGCCATGAGAGAGGCTGGGCACCAAAGAGGGAAGGAAGGTTTATCTCTGAACAGAAAACACAAGTACAATACCAGAACAAGGTCACAGCTAGCAAGGCAATAACGTGGAGATTACCTGAAATCTTCCCTGTAATTCCCTGTTTTTTGTATTCAGGAGAAGATATGGATAATTTTTGCAGGACACGTGCTTTATATTTGTGGTTAGTTCCCCAGCAAGCTCGTTTTAGAGGCCTGCTAAGACAAAATACCAACACTCAACTCCTGATCCCCCAGCATGGTTCTCAGCTTTCCTCTGAGGAAGCAGAAAACTTCCAGCTCTTTCACAAGACAGTGTAGATATATAGCAAGCTTTCCATAAATCAGAATATCATTCTGCATTTGCACATTATGCTGACAAACAACACAGTACCAGAGCCACTTAAATTCAACCTAAACATTGACCACCTCGTCCCTTTGCTACCCTCTTCTTCATAGTCTGCTTCTATGGTTCAGAGAGAGAGAAGGTCATGTTTGACCTGAAAACTCTAGTAGTGCAGGCAGGATAAACATGACCCCTTATGAAAGGTTGACCAGAGACACGCTCAAGCCTAATTTTATGCTTAACTAATAAATTTAACTTGAATGAGTGTGATATATGGAAGCCAGGCTCATCGTGGGGGGTGGTAGCTCTCGTTAGGCCAGCTCATATCATCTGAAAGCACAGGAAAACCTACAGAGGTCCTTTTTCATGTCCAAATCCTCTTTTTGAGGTCAGCTGAGGTCCAAACCAGCCTGTGACTCCAAACTGATTGTGCTTTATATGGCTCCTTGCCAATGGTGTGTTTGATGCTGAACCTAATTACTGATCCGTCTGATATGGTTCACTGTAAATTTAAGGAACACGGATTATAAGGTACCAGATACAAATTAAATACTGCAGTCATACAGACTCCTTTCCCTAGTGGTCATTTTGGGGACCTCCACGCTTGGTTGATAGAGCAAAATCTGGTACAGTGAACAGTTCATGTTAATTAATTCATATTACATTCATTGATGGAAAAATAACTACAGTTGTATAACTGAGCTCTTTATGTTAGCAAGATTTATTGTGAGAATTATTAACTCTAACAGGTATTTTATCTAAAGCAATGTCCATGAAATAGGATGACCTTTTATCTATTACCTGTTGGGTTTGCAGCACCTATGAGTTCCAGATTGATGAGTTTCCTACTCAGACTGATTTCATTACATGTTCTATTTATATCACCTGTTTATTTTCCCCCTGGACTGACAGGAGAGAAAAAAAAAACACACACACACACAAAAAAAAAGTCACCCAAACCTGACATGTTCATGGCATGCAAATTTGATCAGCTAAATTCAGTGATTATCAAATGAACAGAACCTATGGGCCCTTGGACAGAGGAGACAGAGCTCTGAACCTCCCAACCCAACAGGTTCACAGTGTTAAATATTGACTTATTTGTCATAACTCATTCATTTAATGCATGAGGAGATAAGGCTCCAGTGGTCAAGATGTCACAGGGATGCCTGTAGCTTCAAAACATAGCCAGTAATAGAAAATTTGAGTTTATAAGACTACAGCCAGGGAAAATGGCCTAAGCAAGCACTGAAAGTTTCAAAATTCTTCCTGACTTGCAAGGATGTCACAGCCTAGGAGTGGCACATGGCAGGCTTCATCAAAACAAAGACCACCTCTTATTTTGGGCCCTCAAAAAACAGCTGGACTTTCAAAATGCTCAGCACCAGGTAGATCCAAAGGGTACCACAGACCCATGGTAATCTGTCTGAGCCAGATAAAAGGCAAATAACAAGAAAGAAACTTTAAATTACATGAATGATGACTGCTAAATTACCAGTGGGCTACTAGAGCAGAGACAGAAACTGCATCCACTTTGCCATGTTCTCCCTTCAGATATTGCTCAGGGGCTTTCAAACCTGGTCTGACAACACCTCTCAAAGTCCACATAAATTATAGAATACAGCACTCATACTGTGGTGGAATTATTTTAAATAAAATCAGCCATTAAAATTATCCAGTCTCCTAGAATATCTTTATTTCTCCTCTGAGCTTTACAAGTCACACCTCTCTCTGCTTTCCTCTCAGGCTTTCTAATGAAGTACAAAAATCTTTAACTGGATTATTATTTGATCCTTTATAGGATCAAATTAACTTTTGTTGACTGGCCCCTTAAAAGTCTTCAAATCACAGAAACATTTCTAGACATCTCTATGAAATAATTAATAGTGCTGAAATTTGCATCATCTCAGGGTTAACAGCTGGCTGAGATAACTGAGCATTTTTTATAATTTCTGTAGATTAGTGATTTAAGACTTTCTATAGAGGAAGACATATCAGGCTGAATCCCTCTGCAGGTGGAGAAGTAGCTTCATTATAAACACAACCAGAATTTCTTTTCCTTCTTCATAACATTTTGCTAAACAGTGAAAAATTATGAAAAAAAAAAAAGCCCACCCAACTAACCATAGAAAAAAGTTGAAGAAAACCCAGAAAAGTCAAGTATTTGTAGAAATTTGTGCAGCACACATACAGTGGTATACACAGAGAGATGAGGCACTCAATGACTTTCCTGCCTGAGTCTTCACCAGAAGATGCTCCAGCCACAGAGAAGTCATGGAAGTGCTGGAGGCCAGATGGAGCTCTGAGCATCCCAGCCTAGAGAAAGGTGTCCCTGCCCATGGCTGGGATCCAGATGGTCTTTAAGGAACCTTCCAACCCCAACCATTCTCAGACTCTCTGAAGCAACTTGGGAATTTCTAGATCACCCCTGTTTGGCCACCTGCTCTGAAAAAAACACCTTCTGACACAATTTCTCTTTTTTGTTATAAGACTGCTGTCAAGGAAACTGTTTCTTCTGCAACAAAATCATCTGGCAATTCTAACCCCAACGATTTGCAATAATCTTAGTATTATTTTCAGGTACAACACCCCAGTGTGGATAGAGCCTGTTGTTTCACACACACACCTCCCTGTATTTAGTCTGCTTGTGTCTTTATTTAAGTGCTTAAATTAATGGCTTCATATTCAGAAGTTCTGATTACATAGCAGTAGCTCATGCTGGCTTTTAACTCACTTCTAACTTTGTGAAGGCCTTTATTTCCACACTATTTCTTTTCTTTCTAAGCAGCAAATACTAATTTTTACCATCCACACTAGTAGTTATAAAATTATGCATTGAAGAGAGCCTGCTTTGTTTTAAACCATACCACTGCTCTGTGAGTATAAAACCATAGAACTTTTGGGATAACTGATTACTTCTCCTGAAGGGCATCACAGCTTCAGAGATTTCTCTCTTCCTAGGAGATGAGTAGAACCTGCATAATTTGTACTTTATGACAAAACAACAGCTTCACACTCTGAATTAGTAGTGTTATACTCTGATGCATGTCAGCAATAGCAGTGAAGTGCTGGCTGGTTATTTAACAAAGATAAATTAATTTGTAGCTGTCAGTCATGTTTTCCAGATTTGCTTAGATTTTGAAATTTATTGACAAGCTATAATAACTGACATTTAAATTGTCTGTTCTTGTAGAAGCAAACATGAGGCATGGACCTAAAATATGACATTTAGTTCTAATCCCTGCTGCAAATAGAGAAAAGAGATCATTTGCTGCTTCTGTAATTCTTCTGTTTAAAATGAGCATTCTCAAATGGTCTAGCATCCTTTTAAAGCAGCATTTGAAGATCTTAAATTTACTTCTTCCTGAAATATTTATATCTTTCTCGAATTCCTTGAATGCAGTTGATTTTATTCCGTCAGACAAGTGCAAAAGGGTACATGCATCCCTCTCTGCTCCTATACCACTGGCTCCTTCAATCCCTAATTAGCAGGCACTGTGATGGTGATGGAGGGGACCTGGCTGCAGCCTGTTTGTTGCTGCCTCATGGGAATAGGATTTCCAGCTTCCTGTGTGTCACTTTCCCTCTCTGCATGACTGCCCTGGTGCTCACACACTCACAGAGATGGGCAGAAAAGGGACAAAACCTCCAGCAAGGTGCTGGAGGGCAGGGAGGGACAGCTTTATTCCATGGGAAAGGATCACAGCTCAGCCCTGAGGAGACATCAGGGGTACCTGCACTCTTAAACAGCTGCAGGGATGCTGTAAGGATATTCTACCACAAATCTTTAACAGGGAAAAAAACCCCAAGAACCCAAAAAGAACCAAGCGCCAGACCAAGCCCCAGAAATTACAAACCTTTTTCATCCTCTCGATGCCAATCACTCCCCTTAAGAGGAACAGCTTGATGAGCTGTCCACTGTCTTGTGTGCCCACCTCAGGCCATTGCCTGCTTTCAGGAATGTCACAACCAAAAGGGAAAAGTATATTTCTTTGCTATTTTAAAAGAAATTATTCACTGCCTAGACCAATCATCCCCCATCAGAAGTCTATCCTTCCATGCTGATTCAGCTACAAATCATCAGACTCAAACATTTCCAAGCAGTCTGAAGGGTTTGGCACTGAGTTTGGCCTGGGTAGGGCTCAGAAGGTCTTTTGCCCAACAGGATTGACCCCCTGAACAAAGCACTCTGACAAGGCTGTGGAAGCAAATGAAAACAACCACAGGAATGGAATGTTCTTCCTGGATTTTGAACACTGGGATTTTGCCACAACCTCAGACTGTACACACAAAGCAAAGGGGGAAAATTCAGATTAAATTGCCTAGGAAAAACAAAAAAAAAAACAGCCCTGAAATTAGAGCTGGGAGATGGGGGAAGGCTGATGCCTGACCTGCACAATGCCTTCCCTCCACCTGTCTGAAAAGCCTTTTTGATGGCTCACCCTTTCAATCCCTCTGATTGTAACTGCCAGCACATAAAATCAGCCACTTGTGTAAATCACTTTTAGCTGATTAGTCTAAAGAGGCTCCACTTCAGATAAGGGGTTAAATCCTCTTTCTGTTACATGATGATGTTTTTCTTCAAGGGGTTTGATTGGCCTGGTGCTCACACATTTACTCTGTGGAGAAGGACTAGGGCAGTGATTGCAAAAATGACACCCAGCACAGCCCTGGTAAATCTGCTATTGTGTGAGAACACAAAGAACAAAACTAGCTCCTGGTTGCCTTAAAACCTAGAAGTAATATTTTCTTTCTTTTATTAGCAGACACATTTCTGAAAAGCAACAACAGCTGATGCTTTAAGTCCTTTACTGGTCCCCTAATGATGACCAACCAGAAAAGCAGAGCATCCTTGGCTTCCCTTCAGGCCTTTTAACTACTCCAGCTGGCCACTAAGTGCTCTCTGAAAAGGCCTCTGTGTGACACATTTGTACACAATATGGATCCTGCAGGTTTCCCAGCCCCACAGTACCAGTTAGGCAAGTGTTCCCTTCATGTATTGGCTGTGCCCTGCCTTACAGGCATGTATCTAGATATTTTTCCCTTTTTGCCAGCTCCTCCGAATTCTATTTTTAATATTCAGTTAACTTTGTAGAAAGTAATTATATTCTGCTCATTCTACACCAGCTGGTATTTACTTCATCCTCCATCAGGCATCAACAGAGCATGGGGCTGCAAGACAGAAACATTACTCTGGCAAGCATAAATATTTCATTTTTCACACCACAAATGCGTTGATGATTTATTAATTAGCCTAAAGGCCTGCTGCTTCTGCATAGCTGAGTAGCAAAATAACTCAGCTATGACGACTGAGAAAGTCTGTGGCTCACATCCCATTGGAAAGCTTTGACCAGCAGCATGCCTGAAGGCTAAAAAACGCTTCCAATGGGCCGAGACTAAAATTACCAAGATAAATCTTGGCCATCAGAACCTTTGGAGCAGCTTTGGAGAGATGCCTTGCCCAATTCCAAGCAGTGGCGGCTCCGGCCTCGTGCCGCTCCTGCAGAGGGAACCTGTCTGGCTGCTGTCAAACACATTCTCAGCAGAACTGATACCCTACAGCAGCCACAACACTCAAGCAAGCCAATAAAAAGCAGGAAACTGAGCAACAGTGTATTATCCTTCGGTTTTCATAATTTCAGATCCAGGCTGGCAACTGTATCTGTCTTTTTCTTGAATAAAAAAAAATAATATATGTATGTATGTTGAAATTCTCCTTTAAAAATTCAAATAATCATTCCTATGTCTTAATTTTACTTTCAGAACAGCCAAGACAGTGCCTACTTAATTTTGTTTAAAAATTCAATAATTCAGAAGTTGATTCTAGCAATCTCTGAATTTTAAATGAAAAGCAGAGAAAAGAAAGATGACTATATCAAAATAAGTTACACCAGGTTTAAAGCACACTGAAACACCATTTCATTTCTGGAAAACATGCCAGTGTTCCCATTTCCATTCTGTTTGCCTCCACTTTTAATTAAATTAGAAAGAATAATTCTCATAATCACTGTAATGATTACTTGTCTCCAGGCATGATTAAAAGTCTGGACGGGGCTGAAGTGTTTGGGTGGGCAGTGGTTCAAAACAGTGACATCCTAAGGAATCAATACAGGGGCACCTCCACCAGGGACCAAATAACTGGGAAAAAAACCCAGGGGAGCCTCAAGGAGCTGAGCAAAGGCAAATGCAAGCCCTGCACCCTCATCCTGGGCAGCTTTAGCAAGGGAGCAGCCAGCAAGCTGGAAATTAATTATTTCTTAGCACTGGGCATCAGGAAGGTTTAATCACATGTGCCCAAATTCCTGTCCCTCCCCAGGAGAGGGGTACTGATCCCCCCCTGGAGGAGGATGGAGCTCAGGAGGGCCCCAGGGAGCTGGGCTTGCTCAGCCTCCAGGAGAGGAGAAAGGAAAGGGGCACCTGCCACAGCCTCCAGCACCTGGAGAGCCAGCCAGAGGAGATGGAGCCTGACCTTGCTCGGCAGTGGTCAGCAAAAGATTGAAGAAATGTTCATAAATCACAGCTGGGTATAAGGTGAGAGGGGAAAAAAGCCAAAGAGAACAGCATGAAAAGGTTAAGCACTACAGAGGTTGTCCAAAATGTCTGTGGAGCCTCCATCACAAAGGTGGGCAGGGCAGGGCTGTGTGAGCCCCTCAGCAATCTGACTGTTCAACCCTCCCAGTGGCCCCTTCTAACCTAAATTATTCAATGATTTAATGAGTGAAAGAACTTTGTGGCAATTGTTACTTATACAGCCTGCTTAATAATGGATGTTATTTGATGTTTATATCATAGAGCCTTGACCCTATTCCAAAAAGATTTCTGTTTTGTTTCCCTGCAAGGAATTATCTTGTGTACTCTGAAAAATGAAAAAAAACCCTAGAAACATTTCAGTTCTAAGGTTCTCAAAATGCAGCCTTTGACCATTTTGGGTTGAAAACACATTTTAAAAGATCAGAAATTTCCATGGAGTTAAGTTCTGCCTGGCAACTCCTGTGCATGCACACACATCACTTTGACTCTTGCTAAAATAAAGCCTGTGCTTTTCACTGTCTACCCCCTTGCCTTTTTTTAAGGTTTTTCAGTAGGATATTAAAAAAAAAAAAAAAAGGGATTAGTCCAATTAGCGATTTCCCTTTAGTTTTGTTATTTATCTTTTGCATGCAAGCAGAAGACCCCAGCAGAGACTTGGCAGGTGGTGTAAAATTGTGCAGCAAGGAGCAGAGAATCGATGCCCGAGAGGGGTGGTGTATGACAAGCCAGATACACGGTGGAAGGTTTGGAAAGGGATAAAGAGAGGTACCAAAAACATCAGAGCTGGGAATACACCCTGTGTCTCTGGGTCTCACTACAGTGCTCTGTTAGAAAAAAAGCTGGTGTGAGGGGAAAAAAAACCATTTCAAAGTCTCTTGCTGACACAGTCTGCCTGAGGTTAAAGACAGAACAAAGGCAGAGTTAGACTTCTTCCCCAGAGTTCTTTTTAAGGTTACTCCTGCTCACCAGCTGAACATCCCGAGCTGACTCAAGGGAAAAAGCAGGGGAGACACGGCTGCCTGCTTCCCTCTGAGCTGGCAGCAGGGGACAGCTCCTGGCCAGGAGCAGCATTGTCACCCTGGGGCACCCTGGTGCCACCACCTGCCTGCCCTCCCTGCCAGGCAGAGGTGCCAGCCACTGCAGCACCTGCTGGGCAGCGGGGCTGGCACAGCTGAGAGCCAGCTCAAGCACAGGGAAGGGCTGGCACAGCTGAGAGCCAGCACAAGCACCAGGGAAGGGCTGGCACAGCTGAGAGCCAGCACAAGCACCAAGGAAGGGCTGGCCAGTTCAACCTCACAAAACAGGCATGAGAGGGCTTGGCAAGTGTGACACAAACCCCTCCTTCTGGAGGATACCCTCAGTGGGCTGTGCCCTGCAGGGCAGTCACCATTGCCAGAAAATTCCACGCCCACCAAGAGTGGACACCCAACACTTCCTCTCAAGTGTGTCTAGGGCGCCTCCAGCCCAGTGCTCCCATTCAGGCTGCCAGCAGGGCAGGCAGCCCATCACAGAGTGTGCCCAGCTGAGCATCAGAACTGTGCTTCGCTTCCATTAATTTGTGAGAACTGGATCTTTAAGACAGCGCTTATTTCCCAATTTTATAGTCTATATATTGAAGTTTTAAAAAAAAAAGTAAATTAGGCAATATATTTTGCTTCAGCATGGTGTTAGCATTAATGCTCATCTAGAAAGACCCCTCACAGCTGTGTTTTAACATGGCAAGAATTGATTTACACCTGGACCCATTTCTTTTTGACACCTTCTAGAAGTTCCTGTCAAATTCTGCTTTGTGTTTATATTTTTTCACTTTATTCTGCATTAATAATGCATATTTTGTTATTAACAACCTTCGTATTCACTGAATAAACGTGGCTTTACTAAATTTTTCATTAGCACTACACTGAATGTGCATGTTCCTATAATTGCAATTGAAGATGTTTTTTAGATGGACAGCTGTCCTAATGGACAGCAGCCTACACTTCTGAAACAAGGATAGTACCATCTCAAAAACTTACCCAGAACAACACTAAAGATCCAATTCCCAAGACAGAAATTTTGCATTTTGCTTTTTTTTTCCCCTTATTTTTAAAATAATCCTGTGTGTTCTGTGTAAAGTAAGGTGCAGAATATAAGTTGTTATGGTAAGAAAAGTGATTATGAAAAATTTGTTGGAGTTTTCCCATTTGAAAAATTCCAGATTTTTTCATTTCAAATTGCTACACAAAAACGTCTGAGATCTCACACACATTAAAGACATCATCACTCTTCCTGCCAATATTTACTCAGAAGACAGAAGGAAACCAGCATAGGAAATAGGTTTGTTTATTTGCTTTTAACTAAAAACGTCAATAAAATATGATGGTCTATATCTGAGAAAACTGCGTTTTTACTCACTTCTAGGCAAATTCCCCATCCCATAATGCATTTCCAAGAGGAAGGTAGCATAGGAATAATTATCTCCTGAGCACTTTTTTCAGTAGTGTCAACCCTTCGGTTGCCCTACACCTTCAGTTTTGTTTTTTTTTTTTTTTTGCTTGAGTAAAGAATTCAAAGTTATGAATTGCCCGTGTGCTGACTTTTTTGGGCTGCATACGTCACTTATTACAATGTATAAGGCACTGCAGCTGTGAAATGGAGCACCATAGCAACAAGGGCATGTAGGAGAGGGCTGTTAAACCAGAGGAGGAGGTGTGACTGAAGGCCTGGGGTTTGTCAATAATTCACACTTTATGGCAAGAGGAAATTGATAAAAGGCATTTAAAAAGAGTTAAATCTCTTCTATTTCTGTGATAACATAATGCATCCTTCATCAAGATGTGAACTAACACCTCTAATGAAAGGTAAAGGACGCACAATTCAGTAGCTGGTCCCTTCAATCCCATTTCCATGCTGCTCCACACAAATCAAAATTAAATGCTCTCCTTGAAGGTAAGACACTGTAAGTATCTTCCCAGGAAAAGAAGGGACAACAGCCAGCACAAAAGGGACAATCACATTCAGCACTCCTGGTCTGACCCTGCCTGATTGTGTCAATGCCGCCCTCACAATTCATGCAAGTATTTGCTCTCCCAGAGCTGAGGCTGAGGGGCTGGGAGTGCAGCAGCCATGTCAGCAGTGACTAAATCCTGAAAACCTTTGCCTCTGACATGGCAGGACCTTAAGTCACATTGCTCTGCAGTTGGACGAGGGAGAATTTAGAAAAAAAACCTTACGGAGGAAGGAAAGGTCACTTATCCAAATACAAGACTTGCAACATAAAACCAAGAATATGGACAACTGGTGTAAACCAAAGGATTTTTACTTAAATGCAATACTGTCAGCTAGACCTGCCTTTTGGCTTTGGTATTTGTTCTGTTTTAAAGTCTTTGGTGCATCCTCTGAATAATTTTACAAGTAATAAAAGTACTGTATTTGCGGGGTGCCCCCGTGGCAGGAAGGAATGATGAATCTGATTCCGTGTTCTTAGAAGGCTGATTTATTATTTTATGAGACTATATAATATAAAAGAATACTAAACTGTACTAAAGAATACAGAAAGGATACTTACAGAAAGCTAAAAAGATAACAATGAAAACCCGTGACTCTCTCCAGAGCCCCAACACAGCTTGACCATGATTGGCCAAAGAGTGAAAACAACTCACAGCAGAATCCAATGAAACAATCACCTGTGGGTAAAGAATCTTCAAATGTTTTCCACACGTGAGCACAACACAGGAGAAGCAAATGAGATAAGAATTTGTTTTCCTTTTTCTCTGAGGCTTCTCAGCTTCCCAGGAGAAAATCCTGGGCAAAGGGATTTTTCAGAAAATATGAATGCCACAATGAAAGCCAATTATTTATAATGAATTCCTATTCAAACATTGCTCTAATCTAGAAGAAAATTTGTTCCAATCTAGAAGAAAAATAATTTATGTCTTTATTATAACCTGCATTTCAAACAGCTCAGAACTTTTTAATCTGAGTATTATCTCCTAATTTATATTGGAGCAGCAGAACTACCACCATGTGCTAAGGACCAAAACCTGCTCTGACTGCAAGCAGATAGGATAAATACTTCTTTATCATCAGATTAAATTGTGAGAACTTTCACCCTCCAAAATTAATACTACTGCATGTAAAAACCTCTGAATCAAACCTGCTTTGTCCCCTTACACTGGGGTTAAATACAGAGGTGGATTTCCAGGTGTCATGAAAGCTTCTAGAAAGCAGTTCTTGAAGCACCCTATAACTCCCAATTATTAATGATTTCAAAGCTGAAAAGTAGTCCCTTTAAGGTCCATAAGAGACAAAGGCTTGTGCTTTTGCAAAGTGCTGGCCTGGCTCTGACAAGGTACAGGGGCTCTGCACAGGTTCCCTGAGTCTATTTCTGAGACACAGCTCACCTGGCACACAGGGCACTCAGATACACCCAAACTGCAAATCCTCAAATTACTGCTGAGCTCATATTGCTATCCACGCAGGAGCAGGAAAAGGGCAAGGGATTTTGTTGGTACAGGAGCTACACAATAATGCTACATGAACCATGCCCACATTTCCTGCCTCTCAAAGCTCAGGAATTCACTTTTTACAGAAATAGGGAGTTAACAAAGGCTGGAACTTTACAAAACCCAGATGATGGAAATCAGCCACAGCTGTTTTCTGCAGGTGAATCCTGCCAAACACTCAGTGTGGGGAAAAGGGGAAAGGCTTCAATGGGAAAAAGCTTAGAAATCATTTTGGTGTGTGCAGAATCAGCAAAACACTCCATCTAGAACAGAGTTTAAGAATGCACTGACCCAAGTGACACAAGTCAAGAAGAAAGTTCAGTTTCATTAGTTGAGGTTGCTCAGGAGTTCCCTCTGGGAGCAGGGCAGATCCATTCCTCTGGAGCTACCCAGGGTCTCCTGCACAAGCAGCAGAGCAGACACCTGCAGCACCATCCAGCCTGCATCAGCACAGCAAAGACACAGCTTTAGCACACGGGTTTTGTGGGCTCCTTTTTAAAGTTCTGAATGAATTTATATGTAGGTGAGTTCTGGTCTGCACACCAGCCCTGCGGACTTTTAGAAGCAGCATGCTGGAGCATTCTATGCTGCTGAAAAGCTACATGTCATTTCAAGTATCTTCTTAGTGCCTTGCTTTGCTCTTCTGATCTTAATGGAAAATACATTTTTTGTTCCTAACATAATGGCCAAGAAGTTCTCCTGACAAGGGTTTTGAGAAAGCCTAAAGTTGTAGGCACTCCTGAGAGGAGCAATCCATGTTTCATTCTTAGTTTTTTGTTATTTACTGTTTTAAAAGCAACAGAAAATTACCTTGAAAATCTTCCCTGAAGAATCAAGAGAGCTTATTATAATATGTTCTGACAGAATGGAGTACAATTGTCTCCTTTTTTGCATTTTTTTTCCAAAATAAATTTATTTTCTTCCATTTCTTCTTCTATATGCATGTACGATATTTTTCCATACTATTTCATGTTCAGCAAGACTGATAACTTTCTTGCTATTTTTTGTGGCCTGCTTTTATTCACTGACAAATTTACATTTAGATTATGCATTTTTACCTTTTTATTGGAACAAATGGCAATAAAAGCACATTTGATATAGTGTTTACATCCAAATATAAATAAGCATCAGTACCTGGTCATGAATTTCTCAAGCCCTACAGCACAGAATGAAAATGCTTCATTGTTTCACCTAGCTGGCTCAGTCTGCAGGGGGGAGCAGATGGAGACAGGTACAAAGCAGTATGCTGGGATGTAAAAATCCTCACAAGAAATCCTTGGTATGAGCTTGACTTCATCCCACAAAACTGCCCTGCCTTTGGAGGAGCAAACCATTCATCATCAACCTCAGCAGCTCCTCCGAAGCCAAACATCACCAGTTTCAGCAGGAGCATAAGCCTTCCTTGTCACAGAGAGCCACAGAGCTGAAATCTCTTTTCTTCATTGGTAATGTGTGGTGCACACATTTGGCTCAGACCTTCAGCTCCTGAATGACTCAGCAAACAATAAAACGTCTCCTATCCAACAAAATGAGAAATTAATGCCTGCCCAAGGTAAAAAAACAGCTCTGGAAAGCAAGAATCCCAGTGTGCTGATTGTTCCTGATTCCTGGTAGCCTCTGACCTCAAACTAAGTGCAGTTGCTTTGCAATCTGTGCAATAGGAATAGAGTTTAATAGCTTCCAGAAGCACCTATAAGGCAAATTCTGCCTGATCACCTTTATGGTATTCACAAGAATACTCAAACTGTTTCCTTGCTGATCATCCAAATGCTGGCACTGGGGAACACTGAATTCTCAGTTATATCTTTAACAGCAAATTTCTTTAACAGCTCATTTCTTCAATAGTTTTTTTTTAATACACTCCCACTTCCCCCACCAGAAAATACCAGAGCAGAGAGCTTAAAAACCTACACTTTCAAGTTTTCACTGCATGTAATAGAATCATTCATGCTTTTTCTCTTTTTTTTACCTTTAGTAATCTCACTTTTGAAAAGGATAACCAAAAAAATGTAAACTTTCCAAAAGCTGAAAAAGATCTCTTCATCTGAATGTCCTTTTTTGCTACAGAGAGGGAGAAGGGTTAGGAAAGCTGCAATGTAGCAACAGAGGATGAAAATGGGTAAGTGGATAAAAATAAGCCATGAGGAAGCATAGATATCACTTACTGCACACAACATCAAAATAGAAAATGTGTATATTTGTGGCTGTGCCTTGCCAAGGTTTCCTGCAAGGAAAGCATGCAATATTGAAGCACCTCAAGATATAATTTCAAATATCATGTTGAGAAAGCCACACCAAAAAAGAAAAAAGGGAGGGGGTGTTAGGGTGGAGGAAGCACCCAAAAGAATAAACACAAGAATTGTCTAATTCAAATACCTCAAAATGGTAACAGCCTCAAGCTCCTGGGAGGAAGGTGAGCAGGCTAGAGAAGTGTCACCATTTGTGGAAGAAGCTTGAGGTGGGTCCCTGCTGTTGTTTCCTGCTACCAAACCAAGGTGTCTGGTTTGCCTTCACCTCCAAAGCCAGGGCAAGAGATGGGCACAGCTCTGCTGGCCTCCAAATCCATTCCAGCACTCCCACACACTCTGCTCCATGTCCACCTGACAAATAACCACACTCTGCTCCATGGCCACCTGGAAATAACCACACCTCTGCTCCATGTCCACCTGGAAATAACCACACACTCTGCTCCATGTCCACCTGGAAATCACCACACTCTACTCCATGTGCACCTGGCAATAACCACACACTCTGCTCCATGTCCACCTGGAAATAACCACACACTCTGCTCCATGTCCACCTGACAAATAACCACACACTGCTCCATACAGGCACCTTTATGGCAGCAGCTCATTTTGAGGTTTAGCCCTTGCTGTTGAGTGCAGAGCTACCAGAAAGAGCAAATGCTACTGAATCATCTGAGCTCTGGAGTGTGCCCTGCATGGGCTCTGAGGGCTCTGCCAACAGCTGGATGGAGCACAGCTCACTGCCACAGAGTGTTCAGCACCAGGAGGTGAGCAAATCCTAATTCTGACAACCTTCAAGGTGCACTATTCTCCGCTTCCCCAGCTCTCACTGCTCTGGGAGGAAAAGATTTAAAGCCATTAATTCAAAAAGAGAAAAGAATAACATTTTTCTAGCAATAGTAGAGTGAAGAAACTACCTTTTCACTGAAGTTGATCCTGCACAGGTCTATAAACTTTAGTAAAGAGAAGACAGAGCTGTTTAAAATAAGAACACAGCAGCTTTTCTATCTGTTGTGCTCCAACAGCAGTAGGAATTCCCCTCCATGCCTCACCTTGCAGAGCTCTGGCTGTGAGATGCTCCTAGGGTAATGTGTGGTAGCTTGGGAATTTGGAAATACTATTCTACTCTTTGAAGGTTGGGTAATAAAAAGGGATACCATAAGGAGAGAGAGAAATAATGACAGGGAATGGGCCATTTTCACAAAGTTTATCTGCAGCAGATAATTTTCAAATGTAAACCCAGTTCAGTGAGAGAAGAAATCAAACAGAAATACACAGTAGAACATATTCCCTGGTCTCCCCTCAAGACAAGGAGAGAAAGTATATTCATCACTTCTGGTTGAGAAATCTGTAAAAAATCCCATGGCTCACATACCATACCAGTGCTCTGTGTGTGTGGCCAAGGTACACTGGGTCTTTCAACTGTTTGTCCCTTATTCAGAACACTTTTGCCAAACCACTTGTGTGCATATCCAGCTCTCAAACAGGAAACATGCTCTCAATATGGCTGCATGCTTACAATTTAGGAAAAACAGGTATTTTTCATGGCATGCACAGGTTGCCCAAAGCAAAGCTCATAGAGAAAATTGCCATGGTTTGTCCCAAGCTGTCATTCAGTGAATAAGGTGGCTGAGACCTGCCTGCTGAGAAGGGAAAATGAAGCAGGACAGTTTGGAGGGAGCCTGGAACCAGCCAGCCAGGCCCTGAGCTCTCAGGCCTCAAGCCACTGCTCTTGAGTGCAGGGTGACTTCACACAGCTTTGCAGTTAACCTCACAGTTAAAAAAAAATCAAAAAATGACTGGCTTGAACTCAGCATACCCACAGCTCTGCAGGGCTTTTCCCTAAGAGTATCAGATAAAGTACCTCCTACAGCCACCACTCTGCTATTTTTCACTATTTGCTCCCCCTTTCTGACCTTCAGTGAGTAAATTAGAGTTATTTTTCTCCCCACTATTGCATTTCAAGTGCAAGCGTGCTACAGAGCTAAACATTTATGGACCCTTTCTGAGCTGGAATCTCTCCATTCCTGTAATAAGTTCAGTGGGGCTGTGAATAACTCACAGCACACAACACAGCAGAGCCCAGAGCCCAATGGGCTGGGCTGCTGCAGGCAAGGCAGATGGAATGGGGGTAGCTGCAAGGGGATCCACTTCAAGGACTCTGGGATGTGGCTGCAGTGTATGAGAAGAAATACAGCCCAAGCAGGCTGGATTTCCTAACATGAATAAGTACCTGTCCAAGAAACTGCATTTTGGTCTCTGACCACCAGATTTTTGTCGTTTTGTTCAGTCACTCGCCACTCACTTGATCATGTTGCTCAAAGCTCCATCCAGCCTGGCCCTGCACACATCAAGGAAGGGGGGGGTCCACAGTTTTGTGGGCACAGGGTAGCACAAAGGTGCCACAAGAGCAGAGGAGGGCTTCATTCTGCTCCCTATCCAAGCCTGCATCATGGGATGTATAATAAGCTGCTTTTTTCATAGACCAACTGGAATTGCTAGAGAAAAATTTTGAAGTTGAGTGATTTATTCCTTTTGTAAAAAAGAAAATACAGGTAGAAGGCAAAGCTTTGTTGGATGAAAGAGATAGATGCCAAACTGTTTTATTAAAGCTGCTGGGATACACAGGAAAATTGGCTCAAATGCACATTTTATTCAGTCCCTGATTTATTGCTGTTTGTTTACATTTCTTCAGCAACTCAAAATGTACTTAAGTAGGAAAAATGTTTGAGCAAATTTGCTCTACTACAGCAGGCTTTCACAAGACATGGGCATTACTCTAAGTCAATTATTTTTTGCTTCATTGTCTTTGTCTGGGTTGGACTTCTCTGCTTAGTCAATGAAAGCTGTTACCGAGCTGACAACAAATTTCCCAGCTGAAAAACACCCTGAGTGCCGGTGGAAACTCGCTGAGTGAGTTTATATCATCAGGAAGCCACTGTGCCTCTTCACAGTGGAGATGAGAGACTGAGCCATGAGGTCTCCAACAGGCCCACATTTCCCTTGGCCTCCAACCTCATTTGCCTGCTTTTAAGGCATCTTGCCCTAAGTACCAACCATAATGCAGCAGGACTTTCAAATGAGCTGTCTTTTCTGGGTTGGTGAAATGTGCTCTCATTTTTTGTGTGTGTGGAATGAGAGCACCTGGCTTGTTTACTACAGGAAGAAAGCCCAAGTCATCTCCAGCAGTGCTCCTGCAATCTGTGAGGCTTGAAGCAGGGAGCACACACAGGTGACCCATTCAAGGTACACGTTGAGGAACAGTGGAGTTGGAGAGCCATTGGCTGCAGGACAGGCTCTCTAAACCCACCCCAAGGAAATTAAATACCTCAGAGCTCCTTGCTTTCCAAAATTTTCCTTGGGGATATAACCTGTCAAGCAATTTGCATAGAGCCACCCCTATGAGTCTTCATCATTCAGAAATCACTAACATTAAATATATGCAACTTCCCACTGAAGTTCCAGGCATCCCAACAGATCAAAGCTGGATATGAATCAGGATTGTTACCAGTTGAGAGTCCCCTTTTCTGTCTGTTCATCCCTGTGACTTCAGTCCTTGACATGTAAATGCCACCTGTGCCCTGCTGATTCAAATGAATATATCCATAAATTCCTTCCAGCTTTATGGCTGATCTGTAGACTTTACTGAACTATGCCACTTGAACATCTGATGGGTTTTGCCTACACATTTCCCAGTCTCCATTTGTCCAAATTTGGCATGGAAAGAACCACTTCTCTGTACAAGTTAAAAAAGTGGAGTTCCTATGCCCTAAGGTCAGAATTTTGTCAAAGCACAGATTTTTGACATAACTTTTTAAAGCTCTAAAACATTCAGGAGACTGACAGCTCCAGACTGTCATTTGTTTCAGGAGAATAAGTCCCAGAAAAGTTACTAAGGTTGCTTTTAGGCATCTAGTTTATATTCTGAACTTGATTTACCCCTGAATGGTCCTTTGTAAGCCATTTATGTTTCCCATTTAAAATAGAGCAGCTACAAATTCTTCTGTTATCTAAGCATGTCAGAAATGAAAATTAGATTGTTTTTTGCATTCCTTTTATCACAGCAGCTCGATTGCACGCCACACATGAAAGCTTGGTCTCTGCTTTCTTCTAGCCAGAAGCATTTAATCCTCTTAATGGGTGACTCACCCGACTTACTTAGTCTGGTCAGATAGGAAATCATCTGCACAGCCAAAGAATTACAAGTATGGAACAACACTGCATGAAATTACCTCAAGGATTTCCATATGGATCTTGCTGTCTACAAGCCTATCCTACCTAATAAGCCCAGGGGATTCAGATAATATATTTACAAACCCTACTTTCATTGATTTTTTTTTTTTTTACTCTTTCCTCTCCTCATTAAACAAGACAGATACCCAATTTGAAGTCGCTGGTTAACAGCTAAAAGCAACTTTTGTAGGCTTTGTAGCGAGTAGGAGTGACAAAAACACCTCTTCTCTCACTTCCTGTAGGTCAATAAAATATAACATGATGAACCATCTGCTGCTTGTATAATGGGTAAAGGCTGGAATAACACATCAGAACTAATCTAGTCTTTTCAGGGTTATCTCCATGAGTTTTAAATGTAACCTCCCACTGGCTAGATGAAAGAGCTGACTTAGCTGTGGAATAGCTGAAGTCACTCTCCGTGCTAGCAATCTTATCTGCCTCCATTCTCACCATAACCAACCCATGAGGCAGTGAAAATATCAATTAAATTACCAAAATTACCTTTAGGCATTTCTCAGAAGCCCCTAAAATAGGCTAGCATTTTAACAACACAGCCAAAGGAGTAAAACCAGGGAAGGTGTAGCATTAAGGGTCCCCCTTGCATTTGGGATCGCTCACACCTGGGAGAACCTCTAAGAACAAATCAGGGGATTTGTCTGCTGCACAGAGGCAGATGGGGGTGGATGGTGGGAGAACAAGGATGGGCTGGAGGGCCCTGGGCTGTGCTGTAGGAAGCTGCAGGGCCTGGGCAGGTGCCCACTGGAGCAGGTAAGGGACATCCCAGCCTCCCACCTGGCTGCTGGAGGGACACAGGGGATAACACAGATGCTCACACCCACCCCAGACACCACTTAACCTGGTAAATCTGGGAGCAGCCCAGCACCCAGCTGTGAAAACAATCACCTTTGGACAACCTGTCCCTGCCCAGCCCAGGGAAAGCTCCCACCAGCTACTAGATGTGATTACTCCTTGCCTCTCCTTGCTCCATGAGGCTCTACAGAGAATGCAAAGTCTCTAGGGAGGATTGGTGGGATTTTCCATGAGGCTTTGTGACACTGGTCTGTGCCTTTCAGCTGGTGCAAAGGCAGAAACACAGGAAATTAAACTCCCACTGTTCAAATCTTATATGAAGGATAAGGGAGAGGGTTTCAAAAACAGAACTGTGATGCAAAAGTATGTATTCAGAGGTTTTAGCTTACTCAGTAGCAGAAATTAAATTTAATTAACAATAACCATATTCAAATGGCATTAACTTTAAACCAACCAACTAAATCCATGAAATGTCTTCAGCTGAATTTGCAAATACTATTATTTAATTACTCTATCTTTCTGATATCAATTTAAGCAGAAAATTTAGTCTCTTGAGGCAAGCTGAGCAAAGGCTCAAACATTAGCATCAGTATCTCCTTGTTGTTTCCACAATTAGCTTTCTTAATACTAATCACAAAATAGAGTTTGAAGTGGTATTTTCTTCAGGTCTTAACTTGCTTTGACTTTTTTAGTTCAACTGAAATTAAAAAAAAATAATCCAAACCACAAGGAACATTAGTCCGACAAAACAAAATTAACACAATTTGCAATCTCCCATCTATTTGCAAGCTAAAAAAAACAACTATGCTGAAAAGAAAGTGAAAACCCTGCACATGTAAATGTTGTAAGTCACAGGATTTCTTGTTGTGGGTCTTTTCCTTTTTTTTTTCCCTATATTTCACTCCCTGTACTACAGCAGTGGCACACTTCAGCTGGAGGCAGCCTGGTAAACACTCTAAGTGTGGCTTGCTAAAAGGAGAAATTCTCAGACTGCTCTTTCAGGGACATTTCTTCATCTGCTTCCCCATATTGGGAGCTAAACCTACAGCAAGACACTTTAAATATTATACATGTTTGTGGATTTAGCATAAAACAAAGGGATAGTAAATTTGTCAGTGTTTTCTTTAAAAGCTACTGTCTGAGGTCTTCTAGGGCTGCTTGGAACTGAAACTGAGGACAACTTTTAGATATTTCAGAGCTTAATAAACTGTTAAAAATGCTAAGTGATAAATGCAGCTTTTTTAACTCTTCATTTTTCAGAGTTCACACATCCCAGAAAACAGACATTAACAGGAAAGTTTTTACAATAAGTCATGGCTGAGACTGACAAATACAAGATCATTCAAACTCCATCAGTGAGCTCTTCAGAACACTGGTGCCAACATAACACAGTTCAGTTGCTGAATGAAATTTGCCTAAGCTCAGATGGAATTATTTCATGTTAACAAATCCATGGCAGTGACATTAGACCTTTGCAGCTCTAAATGAAAAGAGCCACACACATCTAGCAGCAGTCCCAATGCAGGAAAAAATTAATTAAGTTTTCCATTTTAACAGCAGACTATGACCCTTACAAGAAACAGACCTGACCCATGAAAAAGCATCAAGACAATACAAAAATCAAAAGCACTGGCAAGCTGGTGTCCCTGCATCATGGCTGTGGCTTTGCACTAAATTCTGCACACCAAGGGAAGGATGTCTTCTTCCTCACTGCCACTTTTGACTTTAGACCCTCTCTTCAAGAGATTTAATCCACCCAGCTAAGGGGCATTGATCTGGTGTCTCATGCTGACCTCCACATTTTCTCAGCATCCTCTGTGCTTGCCTGCAACTAGGGACTTCCCATCCCATTGCAATCCAGAGCCTCCTTCTGCCTTATATGGGACTGTCACACATTTCTCACGAGCCTGCTGTGCCCTAAGGCATTGTCCCACCTTCCCATCCCAGGGAGCTGAAGGGTGTCAGGAGGACAGATCTTTCAGCAAGAACAGTCCCTAATTATTCCTGTCATTAAAAACATTTAAATCTTCTTCAAGAGAGTGATTTGTTGTCCATAAATAATTGTATGTTTTCCCGTGGAGAATACAGAAAGAGTGGTTCAAAGAACACTGAAGTGCAGTTGTGTACTAAGGCTTAAAACACCCAAATCCCCAGCATTTTCCTAACTACCCACACTGACATCAGAAGCTTCTTCCCAGCTCACACTTGGGGGTTTAGATAAGTGTTCTAACTCTTTATTATTGATGAATCCTATGTATCCTCACCATGGAGGTACGTGGCTATAAATCAGGAGCAACGTGGAATCCAAAGGTTTTGTTACTGAAGTGGAATGTCACAGAAATTGGGATCTCAGGGCCTCCCAGGCTTAGCACATGTGTAACTCTCAGCAGAGTCTGAAGTTTGCTACAGCTCAATCATCCATGCATGTGGAAATGTGCACCTACCTCATCTGCAACAACTGGGCTGAGATCACAGGCACAGCACCCCACCTTCACTCAGACACTGCAGGAACTAAAGATATTTGTTTCAAATCTGAAGGAGACAGGGAAGACCACCATCACATAGTATCTCATTCCACCTGTAAGCTCTTTCTTTTACCAGTTGGTTTTACAGAATCCTCTTCTGCTCTCATGTTTGCTCCCAAAGCTGCTTTACCCCACCTAGCAAAACCATCCTCTCCCTGTACAACCTACTGCTTCTCCTGGGCAGTTTAGACTGGCTTAGCTGTTCTCCTCTCCCTCAGCTGCAACATTACTCATGTATATCCATGCCTAAGCCACATAATTCAGGATTAATCATTCCACTCTGATAAATGTCACTGACTTTTGCTCATCTCTTGAACACATTTTTACTCAAGGGCCAAGGAAATGGTAATAGCCAAGGATAGCTTTATCTGGCAGATAAAGGGCACCCTGGAACTCCAAGGATATTACACAAAAGTTCTAATGGAATGGAAGAAAACAAAACAATTACCACGGATTTATTTCTGACTTCAACAGTTGCTTCCCATCCTCCATTAATTATTTCTTATTTTTACAACCTTGTAAAGAAAAAATAATACAACTTGTCTTTCTAAACACAGCAGCAAACCACCTGAAACCCTCCCTGGGCAAAGTTTGTGCTTTCCAGAACTGGCAGGTGCAGGCAGTGAAGGTGACACAAAGCACAGGTTTTGGAACCTGCTGGGGAGCAAGGTCTGCCAGCCAAAACTGCCTCCATGCTCAGCATCACTGCCCTTGCTCACAGGCAGCTCCACACTGACCCCTCTGCAGGGCCAGGGAATGGGAACAGAGAGCAGCCCACAGGTGAGGGAAATGGGCAACCTGTGCTGAGGGAAGGGAGCTGCTCTGAGAACAAGGGATGGCTGAGCTGGGGCTTAGCCCTAGGGGGAGTTGTGTCATAGTCTTCATGGTTTTCTATCACATTTAAAGTAAATTAAACAGGGCTTTTCACTTTCTCTTTTCTTTCTTTCTATTCAAAGCCTGAATAACCCCATCTCAAAAGATAGGCAAATTTTCCCAGGCAAAGCTTGGGTGAGGACAGCACATCACCACTCACAAAAGGCCAGGTTTCTGACTGAGAGGGACCCCTTCACAGCATCTTAAATATTCTCAGTATTTTCCTTGAGCTACTCACCCTTAACCCCAACTACAAAGCTATCTACTAAAAAAAAAGAGCACTGCCTACAGACATTGCCATATAAAACCAGACAATTTGCTCACACCCATGGAAGCAGCACGCTCTGGAGTGGGACAGACATTTCAGAGGCACGCTGTTATGGGAGCAGCTAAAGCACATACAAGGGTTTCAGCAAGCTCTGGGAAATGCTACATGCTCTCAGAATATTGAGCATTCAATGGAAACTGGACACTCAGACCTTCTCAGAGCCCCTTATCCAGTCAAAGATCAAACTGAGAATTTTTATATGTGCTTTGAAGAAGAAATAGGAACATATTACAGGAGACTACTTTCTTTGCATTAAAAAGACCTCTCACGCATATTTACCTGATTTAATATGTGAATCTACAATAACTGGTCAAGAAATTTCAACAGATCAAAACAGCAAGGAAACAAGGCAATTGCTTAACAATAAAGTCTCTGCTATTCTCTTAGGGGAGTAACATTTTTTATGGAATTCACACAAGCTTATTTTTTTAACACAATCTCCTGCCCCCCACAGAAAATAAAAGGCTTATTTGGGGATTATATTAAACTGGCTAGTTATTTGCAGTGTTTGTCTTTCTCCTTTCTCTCCACCTCCCCCAAAAATAAAACAGAGAAATTTCACTCTTATTTAACCTGAACTGTATTTCTATTCTGAGCAAACTCTGTCAAAAACAACCCAACCCCACGCCCCTCAAATACCTATTTACAGCCACATATTTCATAAACCAAATGAGACAATACCTTTTCTGGCTCGCTCTGAGGAGAAGTAATCTTCCTTGCAGCAAGGAGAAGAGTCCCAACACAGCAAACCAGAGCAGCTGGAGGCTCAGGCATTTATGTCCCTCCTGCCCTCACACCTTGTTCCCTCGTTAGGCTTGATTGGTGCTCTGCAGCTGAGCCTCATTAGGGCTCACGAGGCCCAGGTGTGGGGCAGCTCCTGAGCCCTGGCAGGTGTGGCCATGCCAGGAGTGTTGCTCCCATGCTGGAGGTTGGGTCATGGGTGTTGCAAATTTTGAGCCTTTTCTTACACGTACACAGGGGTGGCCTCCTGAAAATGAGGCAGAAGATCATAAAAATGTAGATCTGATTTACAGAAATATGGAGTTATACTCAGGCCTTAGGTTTGAAAAGCAATTCAGTTGCTTTTCCTTGGGTAGTAGAAAACCTGGAGACGACCAGGTCTTAAAAAAATTCATGTTGTTTTCACGCCTTTTTCCTTTCTCCATAATTAGTAATTATCTTAACATGGGGTTCTGTTTAGAGTCTGACAGTCCTGTAAAGTTGCATTGAAAACACCAAAATAAAAGCAACAAGAAAGGAAAATGAACAAACCTCATATTACTTGGTTTCCCCACATACAATGCAGTGTGCCTATGAGTCCATTGGCATTTTACTTGTTTCTATTCAATATGCAAATTCTACATTTTAGATAAAATGCCAAAAAAAAAAAGAGTAATTTATTTTGTTTGGAGTTCTTTTGTTTGGAGTTCTTTTTTATAAATGCTTCTGATTTTTTTAAACTGGAGAATGTGACACATATTTCTGAGTGGAAATGCCTCAGCATTAAAAACACAAAGGGAATGATTTTAAAGCTTATAATTTCCATAAAACATTTAGATACATTTCAAATGAGCTGCTGATGAGAGCTGTTTTTTGTGTCATGTGACAGCAGAATCCCAAGATCCTTGTTCAGCCATGACTCTCACTGAAATTTAGGAAAAGATTATCTGAGCCAAGACAGCAGGATTCAGTCCCAGAGATTTCTCTGCAAGGCCCTAGGGCCAAATTCATTTTTGATTTAAATCAGACCAGCAGAACTGAAGTCGATAAAATGCCACTGATTTATATCAGCTCATATTTATTGCTATAGCACCCATGCTTACTTCATGCTCCCACTGTAATCATTTTCCACCCTTCATTAGGTGCATACAGAAAAGCTGACAGAAAGCACAAGCCAACTGACGGCTCTTTGCAGAGCTCAAAATGTCAGATTTCCCTCATTTGCAAACAAGGTCTGGGTCTTACTAATGCTGGTGGAAATAAAGATTCCTACCACCCAGCCCCATGCTGCTCCATTGGGATAAATGAGATAAAAATCAAGAACTGGAACACAGAGCTTCTGTGAGCAATACTGTTGGCATTGCTTTGAGGTGTGACATGCAGGGAATTTTAGGGCTGGCTCTTTCTGTGTTATCTCACTGGTAACTCCAGTTCTATTTAATAATGTGAAACCTCTAAGTGACATTTCTAGACAGATTCCCTGTTACTTCCCACTCAGTTGCTTTATTTCTTTTTCTTTTATCATTGTTCTGCAGAGATGCTCAAAACTAATTTGCATCAAAATGTCCTATTATGCCATTATTTATGGAAAATTACAAATCCCTGCAGCGTCCAAAGACAGACTGGGGATGCCTGGCTGTGTTCAAACAAGTGGTTTGCTGAAAACCAATGGGCAGCTGTGAAGTGCAGCCCCTGACAGGCCTTTGGCTCAGTTCTTGGAGTGCCTGGAGGCTCCCAGGGTAGATTCCTTGTGGAAGGAGCCCATATGGTAGCTCTGTGTCACAAGTCACACAGCCCAGGAGGCCCTGTCACCTCACCAAGGCTCTCTCAGTTCATCCCTAATGCATCTTTTCTTGCACAATGCTTCAAACCACAAACCCTACAGGCAGTTATGCTCCAGGACCAGACTATCTCTCAATTTCCCCCAAGAAATGCAAAATACCAGTAGATAGCAGCTCTGCATAGGTTGTTTAGGTCAACCAGCCCTCTCCTCTGAAACTGAATTCCTGCTGGCATAGCTGTAATCACAACCTCTTCTAGGTTTCTTCTTCAGAATCTCTTCTGAAACTCTGAATATTTCATTATGTCCCTGGTAATGTCATAAACATCAGCAAAAAAAATCACTTTCAATCTGCAAAGCCAGTGTGGGAATGTCTACCCAAATAAGCTGCTTGCTTTCATTATCTTAGTGAGTTGTTACAGTTCAAAGATATAATTGTAACATGATCATTTATCTTTTACTCTGGCTTCTGCTAATTTTGAAGGAACAAGAAATTGTACAAGTATAGCGCTACAATTCTAATCTTTCTTCACTCTTTTTTTGTTTTCTTTGTTTTTCTTTCAGAGATACTGCTGGAGCTTCAATTAGAACAAGCAGATCTTGTCTTGTATCCCTCTGCTGCACAAAGGAGTGCTCTCAACTATGCACTATACACTGTGCTGTTTAATTTCTTAGGCATGTGCTACCTTAAATAAATGGAACAAAATTCCAAAACTAAATCTGCAACACTTTCAGCGTGAAAGTAGTCTTACTTACCTGATGGAGTTATCTTTCACGTGGGCTGAAGCACAAAACCTTTGGTTGAAATTCACGAGGTATAATTAAGCTTCTGAAAATGTCTTTTGTTCCATGCTAGCTGGTTTTCACATGAGCATACCCCATTGAAAGATGGACAGATTGTGTGGAAATGAGCAAGTCAGTGAGAGATGATTATTCTGATGACTAAGTGTGGTCAAGGGACGCATGAGGTTTGAAAAGTCTTCCCCCCCTTTCAGTCCAAGTAGTTTAGACTGAATTAAAACTACAACCCCCCAGGTGCATTTCAGTACATGTTTACTTTATGAAGTAAATCAGAATAAGGATGACACAATCCAGCAGTTTGTGCAGGAGCAATTACCTGCCAGAATTTTGAACCTGACTGAATATTCGCTGGAGTTACATTGACTTTATCATTGATTTCAACTTGACTTGAATCAAGGCATTCATTACTGCCTTGAGATATCATTAAGTTTGCTGTGTAAGTTTCTTAAAAGTTAAGAAACTTACAGAATATCATCTGAGCACAACAGAGCCAGGCAGCTCTTTTTCCTTATTCAGATACATATCAAGTGTTTTTTAAAAAAAACTTCACTGCTTGCCTTATTAATGTCTTCAGGCAAGGAATATAATGCAGTAAAATGGGTTGAGTTTAACTTGTTGATTTGTTTGAATGTCCATATCAGTGCTGCACTAGAGTACAAACCCCATACATACAGCTTTGTGCTCCAGCATCCATATTAAATCACAGTTTCTTATTATTAGTCAGTACTTCTTGGAAATGTACCTCTCAAATCTTTACAGCTGTCAGAGTCAACTTGTACGCAGAAACTTCTGGCTGAAATTTCGTAGTTCAGTATTGTTTGCCTGAAATAGAAAGAAATATATGTAATCTAAAGATCTAAATATATGTAATCTAAATTTAAAGATCAAATGCCTGAATACCCTCTGTTTTGGAGGTTATGAGACAGCCTCTATCAACATTTTTCACCCATAAGGGTTCTTGATAAAGACAGTAAGATTAAAATGCAGAAGCTTAAATGAGAACACTCATCCAGCTGTCCAAATATGCATCATATTTTCAATAGTAATAAATCCATGTTTACCAACATATACAACTGTTTTCTAAAACACTTCACATGCATAGTTCTCACTAAAGCAAACAGAACTTGTTTAGAGACAACATCAAATGAATTTGTCTCTACAAGTTCCTGTACTAATCCCGTGATCATTCCTCAAGGCTTTCTAGCTCTGCTGCCATATGGTTTTCTGTGGGGAGAACATTAGAGTTGAATTTGTTTTGTTCACAGGAGCATCCTTCACTGGAACAGAGGAGCATATATTGTCAATAATGATGGTTCTGCTCCATTGCCCTCAGTGCACAGAGCTGACACCTTTGCTGAGTCACTCCCCGTGGCAGGGCTTCCTTCACATGACTCATTGCTTTGCAGTCGCTGCTGCATTTTCATTTTCCCCAATTGACGTCTGCATCATCACCTCCTCTAATCACCTCAGCTCTGTGAGGTCCCCCTTGGATTCCTTAAAACTCTTCTTAGCATTCACAAAGCAAATCAATGTGTGTGTGACTGGGAGATGACTCTGCCACCCTCACCCCGCAGTGCATGGCAGCAATTATGTCATTCTAAGCAGCCAGTGTAATCTTGAATACTTAATGCACAAAGTCCTGAAAAGGCACGTGGACAAGGGCTTGCATTTGAACAGAAGGAATTAAAAGGAGCAAAACTACTGCAGGAGGGAGGGAGTCCACAGGAGGGGAGACAGATGTATCAAAGCAAGGGACACATCAATGTATTTATGAGCATTTGTCTGGGATGAGGAAATTCAGCTGAGAAAGAAGGGGCTGCTCCTGAAAAGCAGCAACAGGTGGGCTGCCTGCATGGATCAAACTCACAGAAAGTCACTGGATGTCATTTCTGCTCTGCAGAAACCCAGCTGAAGGAGTTCAGTGCTCCATCTGGCACAGAAGGAGTCAGAGCTACAGACGGGAATTTTAACTGTGGCCAAGGCATACATCTAAACATAAAAAGCCTTTCATGAGAGAGATGAAATTTAATTTCTCCTTTCTCTTTTCTCTTTCCCATTTATTTTTTCCTTATTTTTTCTCATGGGAGTGATTTTCTTCATCATTACTGGCTGATCAGAAAACAGTGAAATATCTAGAGCATTTCAATTTTATCCCTAAGGGTCATGCCATTGTGAAAGGCATTTTACCACTATGATGTGTAACTTTATTTTGTCATTTGTTCAGCTCTAATTGTGATACAGATCATATTTAATTTTTTAAATTTTCTCTTTTTAAATTTTTTTGTACATGCTTGAGGTGAAGTAAATGCTCCCCATTTGTCATCTCTTTATTTCTGCTCTGCAGTAGAATAAGAATTGGAGGACATCACAGCCTCTCTAAGATGTCTTGATCATGCTTTTCTTTTCTTTGATATATTCTGAGTGTGCCCTTTCTTTTGTCATATGCAGTGCTTTCTTGCAGCAACTTTTAACAATTGTGATTGATTTCTTGGCTTTCTTTTAACTACAATCTAAAACCTCTTTAGTTTTCCAACTGCCACCATACTTCAGCTTCTGTATCTTGACATTTTCTCTCAAGATTTTTCAAATGATTCTCAAGAATCCATGGTTTGATAATTCTTCTCAATGTATTTTTACATACTGTGCTTTAGCTGTATGTAATAATAAAACATTGAAAAAGAAAGCCAAAACTTAATTCAGACTTGTTCATAAATATTAATTTAAATACTTTTGGCCTTTCATGTTGCTAGAGACAGCTGCAATTGCCATAAGCACAGAAAGCACATGCTTGGCTTCACCTGCAATAATACCGCCGTGTTTCTTATGCCTTCATTCAGCTCCTTTTCCTTGAGGAAATCCTAGGGAAGGTGGAGGCACTGAACTTTGTGGTGTCACTGAGGGCACACTGGAACTCTGTTACACCTTCCTGTGCTCACAATGCCATTATCAGCATGACAACATCAGCAGGAGGGTTTGAGGCAGCCAGCCAGGCATCTGCATGTGTGGAAGGTGCAAACACCTGGGTGTGAGCAGGTGGCCCTGCTGGCGGTGCCCCCTGACCAGGGGACACCTGAGGGACCCCCCTCAGCAATGCCACAGCCTCTGGGTACTCAGAAATTAAAACCCTGAGAGGTTCACCAGCATCCCTTTGCTGTACAGTCTCCTGTGGGGAGAACACTTCTCATTTTACAGCAGAAGTTCAATATCAGAGGAAACCTGACATAAAAACTCTGCCCAAGACAATTCTGTGCCCAGCCAGCATTTCATTTCAGTGGGCAAGACAAAGGAGGAGCAATGTGAGTTGTTTCTTGTCCTTCTGTTTTGGGCAGGGCAAAGTAGTCAGTTTTTCCAGCATCAAGGACAGCTTTAAAAAACTGAGGTATCACATGAAAATCAGGAAGCGATTGAGAAGCTGGTGGTAAAGGACAGAAGCCACACAACTTTCTCAGTAAATTCTATGTGCCTGAGAGGAACAATCTCAGGGTAATTCTCACAGAAAAATCAAGTGCAAGTTTCCCCACAACCACAGGAAAGTTCACAATTTTTCCTTTTTTTTTTTTTTCAAAAGGGACTGTGATAAAAATGAGATGTTGTTATAACCTGAGGGATTTTGTCATCTTAATTCTCCTCCTGAAGCCTTTCCCTGCAGTTTATTTGCATTTTGTGATAGTTCCTGTGAAACAGGATATTGATTTATTTTAATGCACAACTTAAAAAGGCACAAGAAGGAGATGGAGACCAAGAGAAGAAATTAAATATGTGAGATAACCCAACCATGCTTTGCAGATGTATGATGTTGAGTTCAATGCACAAGTGCTGGTGATACACTGGATTATAAAACCCCGGAGTTCAATGTAGATTTTGGATAACAGAGGAGATATTGCTGCCTGATGGCAGTAAGAATGGATTAAGGGAGCAGAGTATCTTCAGCGAGAAGCATCAGTTCCAGAAGAGATAATGGAATGTGGTGTTAGCTGGCTGAAGGAATACAACTGGAACTTTGCCTGCTGCTCAGTTTGACTGAAATCCATAGAGGGGGGTGCATTTAACCAGGTGGGAGCTGCCATGAATGAGGTTAAGGCTGTAAAAATAGAGTGAAGGAGTTAACTGCAGTTGGCAGGGGTGCCTGATGCATGTACAAATGGATCAATGTTCTTTCCTGTCTCTCTCCAATACCATATAAATCTCAATAGCTATTGGATGAATCAGCAGAAGAGAAGAACTGAAAAATCAGTTTCTCATTGACTCTCCAGGACTTAGTTCTTCTTTTTGCCTTTAGTGTTATTCAATACAGACTATTTGAAAATTAACTGGCAGTAAAATTCAATCCTTTTCGAAGTCTGAGCTTGGTTTCAAAGAAAAAAAGCTCGTTTAAAACAAATATTTTCTCATTCACTTTTCAGCAATCAGTTGCATCTAAATGTCTGTCAACCCAACATCCAAAATCTGATCTGAAACTTCCCTCAGGTGTACACATAGAATGGTATTTCTCACTGAAGTCATCACAATATGGAAAGGTAATATTAATTTCTTAAAACGTCTTTTTCTATAACATTTTCTTATCTGGGGTACCATTTCTGTTTATAAATGTGAAGACATCAAGACAACAAAAAGCAGGCTGGGTAATGAAGGATCAGTCACACAAATGGTGATCCCAACATGTCACAGACATCTTTTCATTAAAAATCCATTCCTTAGGATTTTTTTCTTTCTGAGAAGCTGAGAGACGTCAGGAACAAAACATAAACAATGGTTATCTGCTGCTGTGGAATGCAACAGGTGGATCCCTGATTGGTCTCATGTGGATGTTTGGAATTAATGGCCAGTCACGGCACAGCTGGCTCTCTCTCTGTCCAAGCCACAGACCTTTGTTGATTCATTCTTTTCTATTCTTAGCCTAGTCTTCTGATGAGAACTTTTCCTTTTACTCTTTTAGTGTAGTTTTAATGTAATATATATCTTAAAATAAGAAATCAAGCCTTCTGAAATATGGAGCCCGATCTGCGTCTCTCCCCTCATCCTAAGACCCCTGTGACCACCGTGACACCAACATCACACAGGTATGAAAAGAGCCCTGGATCTAAAGAAATATTTAATGCCAGCATTTAAAGAAACAGGTCCAGTTATAAAACTGTGATGCCATTTTTCTTGCATGATAAAATTATTACTAAAACCACTGGTTATAATGTAGATGGTTCAGATAGAGAAAAAAAAAGGCAAAGGAAAAAGTTGTCAAATTCTTTTTTTCTTCAAGGAAATTCTTCAAGGACTGATTTGTCCTTGATATCCAGGTAAGGCAAACTCACTGGCAGACAGGTGAAAAAAAAGTTTTTAAACATTCCTTTCCCATAGAAGTGTGAGCAATTAAAAGATATGTGCCTGTTGAAGCCTATAGTTAGGTTTTCTAACTATGTAAAAAGCTCTTACTCATCAGCCTCCTCTATGTTATGAACTTAGATGTGAATTTAAAATGTTTTTTTAGAATATTTTGGCTTTGAATACACTTCATCTGATGAAATTTACGCACCTAAATTCTTTAAAGCTCTGGAGAAGCCCTTCCATGATTTACCTCTTTGTAATTTTCCAACAGAAATTTGCACTCTTCTTTTTGCCACCCGGCATCTCTGTCACCAAAAAAACCCCTCACAAGAAAAGGGTGACCACTGCACCCTTGTCCAGCCTCTGCTGCTCCAGCCCTGAGAAGAGGAATGTGCTCTCTGCTGATGAAATGGCCTGATCCTTCCTCTCCTCAGATGGAAAAAGGACATGAGGTGCTTCTGGAGAGGAAAAACAAAACTAATACTGCTGTGGAGGAGCTGCAAAAATGTGAGCCCTAAACATGAATCCTTAGAAAAAGGTTAGAATCCAGGTTTGGTTCTCTAATTGTAGGCACCATTGGACAAATCTGGATTTAAGGGGCTCCAGGTGACTCTGCCAACAGAGCTGTTAATAAATGATGACTTTGTGGGCCACGGGACACAGAGGCAGGGAGCTGCCTGCTGCTCATCTGTACTCTGCTGAGAGCAAAGAGTATTTGCACAGACCTTCTCTGGCACTTAGGAAGGGGAAAATTTGGGTTTCTGCTGAAAAATGAAATGCTTTCTTTCCAGATCAGCTGCTGATAGCACTCTGTTCCTAGCAATAAGAAGAAGAGGGTTTAAATATTGACAGTATTTCTTATGTTCTGAATGAGGAGCAAGGGGACACATTCGTTATTCTCCCTTTATCCTTTCCTACCTGAATTTTGTTTTTCTTCACTATGCTTCTGTCCATTTAAGAAGCAAGGAAAATGAATATTTCCTCAGTTGAAGCAATGTGCTGTCCCTGATTTAGTACACATTTGTAAATTGTCTATTTAGTTTTATCTCCTTGCTTTCCTAATTCTCCATTTTGTTTGATCTGCAGCACACAGGAGGCTGGCAGGATTACAGGAAGAAAATGAGCTGTGTAATGCAACCTGTGGAGGGTGTGGCAAAAGAGGACTTGCTGCAAATTGATCCAGAGGGATCATTTTAAAGTCATCTTTTCTAAAGCTCTATTTTAATGGGATTAGAGAGATGTCTGATACATATTTGATTTCAGCAACCTTTTAGAGACCCTTGCCTGCCTATGATAACTCTGTGCTCTAAAGGATGCTGCAGCTATGACATTTGTTTTATTTCAGGGTAAATTCCATGGGAAGGTAGGATATTTTAGAGCTGTGAAAAGATGTCAAGAAATCAGAAAATACTGATCATAAGGCTTTATAAATATCCCCTTTTTTTTTCTTTTTACTCATCATTGCAGCCTACAGTTGCAATATCTAAGGAAGTGCTGAACTTTCTCTTATACATGAGACTCACATATTTTATCAGAATTTATGTTTCTTTTAAATCTATGGTGATCTCATTGGCATATTTCATGTTTTAATATAATTATTTTAATTCACTATAGACTCTAGTTATATTTAAATAGACTTAGATATCCTGCTTGAGATCTTGACTCTGCTGAGGACAGAGGGAAAACTGCAATCCCTTAATTTCCCATCTCTCTCAGTAATACTTTAATAGTCTCAGCACTGACTCAGGCATTTTTTCTCAGCTTTCCTCATGCTCTGCATACAGCTAAAAGATGAAGTGGGATGTCCCACTGGACAGCTCTCCATGAAGGGCTTGTCCTGCTGGATGGGTGCCCACGATTGCAGTTTGTGGGGACACACAAGGCAAAGCTTCTGATGAGGCACTTGGCAAGGCCTGAAGTGGTTGCTGCCTTTATTAACTGTCACTTCTTTGGGTTCAGATGTTTGCTTCTGCAACATGGAAGTTTTCCTAAGTTTGCCATTGATTTTCATTAAAATCAAAGAAAAACTGTTTTAGGAGTATTTGAAGGCTGCCTAACTCCAGCCATTCCAACAGGAAGATAACACATCCATGCCAACCCAGCTAAGCCCAGCCCTGGTGCCTTTTTAGACAGCAGACTGGCCCAGGTAAGGGATTTCCAAAGGATTTCCCACTAAGAATGTCTGTGGAAACACCAAACATGAACTCAAACTGACTGCAATTAGTTTTCTGTGCTAAATGTAATTGATGGATTTGGCAACCAGATAAGGGTCTTGCACCTATTTCACACTAAGAAAAGGATCCAGGTAACTCAGAGGAATACTTTTGTTTCTCTCCTTTCTCTTTTCTTTATACTGTTTGCAGGCTAAATAATATGAGACTGTGGGGACAGGATAATAGGTGTTTCACAGAGAATTACAATATTATTATGCAAAACCAGAGACAAAACAATCCCATTTATTTATTTAAATTTTAGTCTGCAGTGTTTTTACTCAAGACTGAACTCAAGAAGTGAAACAAGTGGTCTCAGAACAATGGCCTTAATTTACTTCACAAATGAGACACGAGCCCCAGCAGCAGACACAAGACAGGAGATAGGCTGAGGGGAGGTTTCAGTGTAATTAGTTATGCTTAATGTACTTCCAAATTTAGTGTGGGGTTCAGCTCTTCCAGCTCACCTTAAAAAGGTAATGGGGCCCTTCTAAGCTGCCAGAAAAGATTTGGCTCTGGCACTGAGGGGCCCCCAGCGCAGATTTACTCGTATCATTAGAAAAGCCATTTCCTTTTACGTGTGAGCCCAATGAAAGTACACTTAATTTGTAATTTTGTATAATTATAGATCTTGATGAGACAGATGAATGTGAATTCAGTATCAGCTTGTGAGTTCATCATTCCTCGTATCATCCATTTCTCAATTATCTCTAATGGTTGTCTCCAAGAGATTTATATCTTGTCATATTCCTCCTAACTCCCGTAACATATCCTTGCAGATCTGTACCAGTGATTTGTCCTATGGAGACCAGCTTGTGACCCACATCCAGTTTCTTGAAGGTTAGGCTTCTAAAATACTTCCAGACTATCTCAAATGGATAGAGGAGACCCATCCTTCCAGCTAATGGTGTTCCCACTGTTTGTTTTCCACTTCCAGAACAACAGCCAGGTACTCCAAGACTGATGTCTTCTCCCCTCCCATTTCCATCCCCTTCCCTTCCCTTTGAAACCTTGCTCAAGACCAAATTAAACCTCAATAATACAGACAATTGTTTCTTCACACTTCTTTATAGATTTATATTAGTACAATTTCCTAAATGTCCTCTGGTATTTTCCAGGTCTTATCTTTCTCTTTTTAATATTCCTGTTTTGCCCTCACAGTTCAATGGCAAAGTGACCTCCACCCTGGGGTCTGGGCTGTATACCACAGCAGCCTTTTGGGTCTCTCCTTGCTCCTCTTATTCATGGCAACCTTTTCCTCTTTTCCTGGTAATTTTAATTTATTTTTAAACCACCTGATCTACTCCCAGAGGTGATATTTATAAGAGAACTGTAAGGCCTAGCAGTAGAAGCAAACATGAGGCATCATGGGGAGAGACTCTGTGCATTCCAGAATTTGTTGCTGAATTTGTTCTTCAGGAAACTACATGTATCTGAGAAAAAACATGTTCTGGACAGAGACCTGCAATTGCTCTTCCACAACTCTCCTATTATGAAAGTGGCTATCTGAATAATTCATACATAAATAAAATTTCTGAAAATCTCACATTTCTAACCTCTCTTTCACCCTTTACATGGTCATCTCCCAGTACTCAGGGCAGGGATTCATTTCCATTTCGCAGTATGGAAAAAGTAAGCTCACATATTAGATGGTTTTTCTGTGCTCATTCATCTTGCTGACTTTCATCTTGAAAGACTTCAGGATTAACTGGGAACATTTCTTTTTATTTTTTTCCTACTGAGGTGAAAAAAAAATACAGCCTTAGTAGAAACAAATTCTTTTCCATCAGAAGGAGAAGGGTTCATAACACAGCTCTGTTTATCATCCTTCAAAATAAGAAATACTGCAGCTGTTTGGTCTGCCACTTTGAAATGCTCAGAACCACTCATGCTTTGTCATTACAACACCCACCATTATCTGCTAGACCAGGAAAGTATTTCAGTGCTCTCATGATAAATATTTTGGTGATGAGTACTGTTCATTTTGTCCTGTATGATGTAATTGAGTTCCCTTAAATGTCCATAAATTGTCAGGTACTACAGATTTTTATCAGCATCCTAGTTGTTGATAGAAATGCTTGGAGAATTGTTTCCCTAAATTTAATAAACATAGTTTTATGAAACACCTGAATGAGCACTGTTTAGAGATGTGCAGATTTAAACAGGTGAAAAAGCAGAAAATAAATGTAAGGCAGATTCTATCTTACAGTGCTAGAAAAGATAGAGGTGACTTTCCATCACCCGCTGATCAATCCCGCTGTATTGCAAATGCTAAAGTACTTTTGTTCAGTTTTATGAGCAATGAGCTGGTTACTCAACTCCACAAAAGGCTGAGCAAACCTAAGGAGGGAACAGGCAGAACTTTTTCACAGGACTGGCCTTGCCTTGTCTCAGAGGAACAGTGATTGATGTAAGAACAGACCCACACAAAAAAAAACCCCACAGCATCACTCCACACTTCCAGCAGCTCCTAGGAAATAAGACTTCCCATTCTACTCAAGAATGAGGCAGAAATGATCATTCTCAGGTTCACAGGACAAAAGGATTCTCCCAAGGGCTCTCATAACTTAACTTTATTGCTAGATGTGTTCATGTTTGGATGGTATTTAGAGGACACTCTCAAGAGAAGGAGTTGTGAGCCCTTCAGTGCTGGATTATCACAGATTGCCCTTGACAATGAATATAAACTTGCAAGTGGGCAAAGGCCTGGCATCACACTCTCACCTGCCACAGAAGTTTCCTGTAGCTGATTTCTAGCTTCAGATGTCTTAATTGAAAAATACTTGAACAAAAATGAGGCATAGCTCAGAGAGATACAAGTATGATTATAAGTATGGCTACATAAATTAATAGTTATCAAAAAAAAGGAAAAGAATATGAATTTTTAAATAAGTTTTCATAATAAGGTAGAATATAAATATCAATATAGTTTTTGTAAAAAAGGTATTTACTAGAGTGTTTCTTAGCTGAGTAGTAATTCTTGGATATACCTGGCTGAACACTTATCATAGAAAACATTTTGAAAGAGAAAAAACTTGAGGTTTGGTCCATCATTACTACATTTCCATGATTCTTCTTCAGGCAATCCAAGCCAAACCCCTCCCTCCAGCACATCATCTGCTCCTCTTCTCCACTACAACCCTGATGACTAAATAGAAGCAGATAAGGGGGAAGAAAAAAATCACAAATTATTGTGAAAAGAGGTGGTGTGGTTCTTGAGAATTGCTCAGACACTAACAGCAGCACACAAGTCTGGATCTGGGAGCTGGAAAAATCGACAGTATCCAAGTGATGTCTCACTCCTGCAGTAAAATAGCTGCATACTTGAAGAAACAGAATGAGAAGTGATTTTTCCCCTGAAATGAGAGAACTACTCAAGGAATAAGAAGATCAGCAAAACAAAGACATTCCATGAATCACAGTTTCCTCTGCTTTATTTTCCTTTTTCCATTTATAGAGTGAAATTATCAAGCATGCAGATAGCTTACCTATGTAATGTTTCATTTCATAGGGTTTTTGAGAGAAGGCAATAGAGGAAAAATACAATAATCATACCTTGCCTGCCATATCTGTAACCTGGAAGATTCAGAAAGAAGAAAAAAACCTGAAATGTTTAGAATATCGCAATGCATGGATGTGTATGTACAAAAGAAACCCTTGGCTAAGAACTGATCTTGTTCACTTTTCTTTGTTAAAATGTGGTGCAGACAGGGGGATTTCTAAGTAAAGCAGCAGCAATAATCCTCACTCCTCCCAACTGCCACAAGTTTTTCCACCCATTTGCACAGTAGGAATTTCTCCTGGATTTTCTGACCTCCCCACAGAGCTCATCATATGGATTTCCCTCAATTTACATAGCTTTGTTTTAGCCTTACATGCTGTGTTCTATTGGCACGCAGTAGCAGTTTAGACTATAATAAGGTGTTAGTTTCTGCTTGTTTCCATCCCTGCTGCAGTCATTGGTGGGGATAATTACTGTGTTCCTTTCTCTGTCCCCCTTTCTTTTTGAAACCTGTTGTTCCAACATCTGGCAATGAAGGAAACGCTCGGCGCTGCCAGCATCACCTCCACCTCCCTGTTCACTGCTCTGACTCTGCTTCCAGGAGCTGCTTATTCCATCTCTCAGCTGCCCAGGGAAGGTGTTGGAGAGCAGAGGGAGGGATTTGGGAACCACAGGAGCTCTCTCTAGAGAGGCAGAACTTGTTGGGTCATTTGGCCCCATTTTGTGGGGAAGTCTCACTGCTTTCAGTGACTTGGGTTTCACACTGTTCTGTAACTTTATACCTCAGACTTTACACCTTCCTCAGGAAAAGGCTGGGAAGATCATTTGAGTTCTCTTTACTTAATTTTTTTAGTCAAGGCTTTAGGAAGGAATAGAAAACCACCAAAGTTTATTTGTGTCAGCTGACTCAGTTAATAAATCCCATTTGGACATGATAGCCCTCTTTGCTTCAAATCACACTCCTACTCCTTATTTTTCCCTTTTCTTACTTATACAGTGCCTGGGTTTTTCTCTTTCAGTATGGTACCAGAAAGTGAAAAAAACCCCAATTTTTAAAAGCACAGTAAAAAAAGGATCAGATGCAAAAGTCACATCTGACATGAGATGTGACATCATCCCTATCCTGAAGTCAGCTTAAACCTGTCTTTCTCTTGAAACATTGGGCTCTGGAAAAAGCCCTCAAGCCCCATATTACTTTAAACTTTTTTAATCCCCACTTGCCTTAGCACTGATCTGACAAAATGTTCTGCTAGTGCTGAACACAGTATTATGGGATGATTGATTGGCAGATTTCTGCTGTCTGAGCTAGAGTGGCTGCTGCTCAGCCTGTGCGCCTTCAACTGAAGAGGAACCAATGAATTTAAAGATCCTTTGCTCTCCAAAGAGCCTCTTTATTACCCTACAGCTCTTCTGACACTTCAGAAATACCAAGTCGAGTTTCCCCTCTGCCTTTTCATTGTTTGGGATGATTGTTTTGTTGCATTTTGGCTGCACAAAGGATTGCAGTTCAAAAGTGGCACCGACTCAGTTGAATGGCAGAGAGCTGTTAATCCACACCCTTGGGCACTGGTGGCCCAGAGCACAAAAATAGGGAAGGTTGGGATGGCAGTGGGAGTGAAGCTGTATTGAAGATAGATCTTTTACACCTCAAATCCTCAATGATTTGGCAGTGGAACCAAATGAAAGTGTGACTTACCCCAACCTCAAAAAAGGCTTCATTTATGACAACTGGATCTGAATTGAACTCTGCTGTGAGCTTGGGCTAAAATCTTGCTCTACTTTCATCTTTTTTCTCCCACATAAACTATAATGACCCCAAAGACATGAGATAGGAAGATCACCTATGGCACTTCAGAAGATCTACTTCCTTTTTTCAGGAAGAGCCATTGAAATGGATGCTGAGATCCACAGAGACTTTCTTCAAGCCCGTTTCCCAAATGACAGCCTCTGCATTTGTGCCAGAAGGTTTAATAGATTTAGCAGTGAAGCACAAATGAAGAGGTGGAAACTGAGCTTTTCTGGATTCACTCTAATGCAGGCCCTTTTTTATGAATTAGACCATTTAGTTCTGTGTACCTCCTCCAGAAGCAAAGTATGGTAAAAGAAGTTTTTCAGTGCTGAGACTATTAATTTATGACTAGCACCTCTCATTTCATAAGCTATCAGCCACTATTTAAATGTGCTTTAAGTAAATATATATTCCATTCATACGGATTCAAATTTTGCTAACACAGAGCTGCTGTCACAGTGGTTAGTTCATCCATTATTTACATTAATAACAACAACAAAAAATATTATTCTTCAGCATAACCTGGATTTAAGTATTTTTAAAAGTTTGACAAACATTAACCCTTACTCAGCTCCAAGTCTGGAAAATGTTATCATACCTGTAAACAATGTGAATGCCAAATATAATAATTTCTTCACAAGTTTCGCACTAAAATATCAGATATTTTGTAGCTTATTGTCCTTCCTGATAACAATTATCTTTTCTTGACTTTCAGGAAGCAATGAAAAACTGGAGGTAGAAAACACAAACCAAAGTTTTTTGTGTGTGACAGAATAAAAGGAAAATCTAAGTGAGGCAAACTGCTGCTGAACTGGAGCTTGGCAAGCAACAGAGGATTGATGCTCTTCTGTCCCATGACAGTTATTTTATTTTCAAATGTCTTTATCAGATACAGCACTGAGGAACAACACAGTGTGTGCAGGCAGGCTAATTAGTTCATTAGTGAGATTCATCATTACATCAGTACAGTACCCAAGCTTCTGCTGTTATCTACCCAAGAAAGCTAACTCAGTCACCTGGGGATTTTAAATTTTTTTATATTAGGATACAGCTTTCACCTTTGACCTCATACTTGATATGTAACATTTTAGAGCCGATGAAGAAGACAGGAAAATAATATAAAGTGTTGATTCATGTATTTGGTAATGCTAATTGTCTTTTTGGGAACTGGGGAGAGAGATCAGAAACAAAAGAAAATTTCCAAATGATCATTTATGCTGATGTGTTTTTGGTAACTGGAATAACCTCACCATTTTTCAATTAAATTTTTCTTTGAAACAACATGGCTGGACACCTTGTTTTGCACCAACTCCAGCTGCAGTTTATTGCTCTCTGCTCATTGTCTGATAATATTTTTGGTTGCAGGCTGTCAAGTTAGGCCTTTTTTACTTCTTTTCTCACATTTAATGGAAATAAACAATACTTTGCTGTTTTATTCTCCTCTGGCTTTAGATTTTTGCCATCTTTGCACAGGTACTTCAAACCCTGACACCCCAAACAGATTTATGACAAGCTGGAAGAATTGCAGTACCCTGCAATGCAAACCATCAGTGGTATCAGACTTAAATCTATTTTTTATTTACTTTTTTTTTTCTTTTTTTAAAAATTCTTTTTCAAGAGAATGACTGCATTCCCACCTAGCCCATTTCAATGTTGAGCTCTGAGGCCCTACACTCCTTTACAGCCTGCTCAGAAAAAAAGCACACAGGGCCAAGAAACATGATTAGAATGTTCAACCACACAAAAGATTCTGATATAAATATTTGCAAGAGACCAGAGCTAGAAGACTGAAAGAGAACAGGATATAAAAGAAATGCCTTAACTTTGAAACTGTGTTCCAATAAAATAAAGCTCTGGTTGAACACTGTGTTGGAATGCTGAGGTGCTGTGATAAATGGAGGAGTCAGTTCTGTTTCACCTGCAGGAAAGGGAAACAAATTCTTCCTAATGCACTTCATTAAAGTGCTGATTTTGACTTTTTGCCTGTGATGGGACAATCTGTAAGAGAGAGGAATAAGGGAGTGAAGCTTTGAATTTTAATCTCTCTCTTCCTCTTTTCCCTTCATGTTTTTCTCCCCTCCCTTGGCTAACATAGAATTGGATGACTGTGACTCAGGCACATACAAAATTAAAAGGGTTGTACAGAATTAAAAGGCTTAGCTTTGCCTGCTTCTATATTTACCCATGTAACTCTATCTATAAAAGCCTCACTAGGCCCAAGAACAGGTTGTCTGAGAGTACCAATGGTGAGGCTCTGTGACTCCTCCAGAAAACTGACTTGAATTGATAATCTTCAGTCATTGTATAGGAAAACCAATTTGCGATAGATTTCAAATTAAAGTCATTACACTTGGTGTAATTTCCTGATGTCTATTTCTCAGTGGCTCATGCTTTGTATTACAGGTATAATGTCCCACAGAAGTGGTCTCTATTGGATTCAGAACAAAATGAAGTGAGAAACATCTTCCAAATTGTGTGTTCAGCAGGATATTCAAATTGAAGGAATTGATTTTTTCCATTCAAGTGTCGAGCTAAAAGCAAATCTAGGAAGCCAATTTCTGTAAAACAACCAACCAAATAAACCAACAAAAAAAAAAAAAATAACCAACCCTGATGACTCTGGATAGGAAAAACTTCATTGATATCAATAACATTCAATTCTAAGATCACTGTCTTGGGACTTCAGCACAGCAATGGAGTGTTCTGGCAGAAGTAAAGAAAACAAGAGTGTGTGAAAGGGAAGAATTCCAGGATCTCACAGTCTTGGCTTAGCCAATGACTGGGTGTACAACCTTGGATAAATCACTTGTCTGATTACACCTCAGGAAATCAGCTGGAAAACAAGCTTTTGTGGCCTCTCTGACAAGCTGCTTGGAACAAACTGAGATGTGCTCCTGTGACAGGACAAGTATTTCTTTAGATGGAGGATTTCCTAATGGCTACTTTGTGGGGGAAGGGAAAGAATAACCCAGCATGGTGTAAAATGCACCTACAACATTTACTGCATAAAAGGTTGAAGTTCCTGCACATTTAAATTAAACAGGACAGAAGATAAGACGGCAAAGGATGATTTTCTAACTTATTTTTTTCAAATCCTACAAAATAATAATTAGATTTAAGTGGTTGGTAAAAAGTTCAAAATTATTTTGAATTTATCCTAACAATTTCCTCCATGCTGAATGTCTGTGTGTGGATCAAAATGTGTATGGGATGGACACAAGAAGTGAATATGAATCACCTGGCACACAAAGCCTTGCCTCCTGTTTTACCCAATTCACACATCACTGACCTTGCAGGCTTGATCACCCTTCCTATGAATGAAATATTATCTTTTGAAAAGAGCTGGGGAGCTAAAAAGTAGAGGAAAGGACAAAATCGATGCTATGGCTGACAAGCTGCTAAGAGGTTTGGGAGGTGGTGGTGTATTTTTATTTTTTTTAATTTCAAGTTTTGGAAAACTCAAAATGAAAGAATGCACCACCCATGTAGGTATCTAAGAGAGTTAAAAGCCCCACAATAAACACTGTGCTTCTGATGACTCCTTAAACACTGATACTTCAAGATGTTAAGCTCTGCTTCTCCAAGCAAGCCTGTGTATGCAACTTGGCAGTTGCTAAGGTAACAATCATTTGGGGGAAACAGGAGAGTTAAACAGACTTATAAAACCTACATAAAACTGACATGAAATGGCAATGGCTTCTCCAGGCTCACAGTAACTGCCTATGTGCTCATGAACACACATATCTAACACAAATGTTTCCCTTTCCAAGGAATTACCTGGCTATATCTTTGTTTAAAAGATGAATGGCAGTGCCACTTGTACTTGTTTAAGAAAGAAAAGAAGTGGGCGATGAAAGAAATGTCCTTTTAACTCAAGCCAGCACCATTTAACACACAGGATATTTACACCCATTCCCTGCCACTGTTCCTGCCCCAAAGGGAGGTGGCCCAGCACAGCTTCAGGGGCTGCTGAGGGACCTGTCAGCTCCCCTGCCCACCCCTGAGCCTGCCTGTGCACTGAGAGCCAGGGCAGTCTTCTCTTAAATCCTTTTTATTTAATGTTTTTGGTTTTTTTCCCTAGACCAAGACAATTTGAGTGTGGTGGATATCAAGGTCCATATCTGAGATAAGGCACATGGGCTCACACTGCACCTCTTATTGCCTTCCCATGAAAAAAAATCCAGTCTGGTTTAACTAATGAAGATATTCTGCAGCTGCTTCAATAGGTTATAAAGAGTGCTCCTTCTATTTTAAGTAAATTTCTAACTGGAGGATGCTTTCTTAATGTCAAGAAATCCTCCCTTCACCTCGAAATATTTTCTTTATATAGGACACCTGCATCACTTTTTTTGGTACATGTGAGACATGTGGTGGTGTAGATGATGATAACTTGGAGCTGAGTAAAACATCAAAGGTTTCTTAAAAAAAAAAAAAAAAAAGAGGAAACTCCCCTGCAGGAGTTGCTAACACTTTCTAACAGGAAACAGCTCTTCCTAGTGAGAGCATTTGGGGTGACTGTTCAGCTCAGACTTCTCAAAGGCTCAGTCATCATTTTCTGATAAGAAAGCAGAAAATAAGGGTGGTCACAGCCACATAAAAAACTCATATCAGATAGAAGCACAGATGTTGGCAGCATACAAACTAAGGAAACGACAAAACACTCCAAAATGGCTCAAATCTCTGCCCACTATTTAAAAATAAACATGTAAAAAGGCCTAGATTTCTCTAAGAAGAGTCACTTAAGCATTCAGTTCTGTGACAAGAGAGAAGGAAAAGCTAGGAATAGAAACCAAGCAAAGACCCCCCACCCAGAGAAGGAATCCAAGCTACTGAGACAGCACAACAAGATGCCTTAAGATAGGAATGATAAATTCCAGGAACAAGGTTCACTGAGTGCCTTCAGCAGCTCTCAGACTTTAAGTTGAAATGGAATCAGAATTTTCTCACTGGTGGAAGATAACTTGCATTGCTGTATGTGTTTCAATTTCAGGAATAGCAGAGGGAAAATGCAAATCCTTTGGGCTAAACACTTCCCAGATGTAAGACTGTGCTTGTCCATAATAATAAGCATTACATTAGTTCAGATCTATTTTGTAAATGTCTTTGAACCTGTGTCTATCTGCAGGGTAAGAAAAAAAGAAAGAGAAAGGAAAAAGAACTAGGCAACTTTCAGCGTAGAGAAATGGTCAGAGCTAAAAAAAGCCTCTGTGGATCCAACTTGTACCCTGAATATCCTAGGGGAATCAAGTTGTGTCTAGCGTTGTCTGTCTTGATTGCCTGCCTGCCTGTCTGTGCTCTCAAATGGTGATTTCCAGGATGTCAGTGCCGCTGGCAGGCTCTGGCTGGGCTGCAGGGAGCCAGGAGAGCAGCTCTGCTGTTCGCAGCAGGGAGAGGTCACAGCACAGGGGAGGGGAGGGAAGGGTGCTGCCCACTCTGCCCTCTGGGGAGGGAGGAAGCAAAACCCCATTTTCTTTAGTGTTGCCTCCCTCTGGCCCTCAGAGCACCAGGGATGTGCTTTCTGGAGAGAGGCCTCAGCCGTGGCAGCTTTCAAGCACTCAGGCTGCCAGAGGGAAGTGCTGCAGAGATGCAGCTGGAAGGATCTGCCCTGCTCTTTTTGTCCAAGTTCATGTTTCTAACCTTACAAACTAGAAAGGCTGGGCTTTTCCTTGAGTTTATGTGAATGTGAAGGAGGCATCTGCCTCATGAAAACACAAGTACCATTGGCACAAAGAAACCTATCTCCTCCCACTGGCATTTCCTCCATGAGAGAGTTTTGTCTTTACTAGGTACCATGTTCAGTGTCTTGTGCAAGACTTTTCCTGCTTAGGACAGAGCCCAGGGTACTGCATTAAACATCTGATTTCACTCCTCTCAGGCCCTCTCTCCATGGGAATTTACAGCCCCTCCTCATGACAGGCACCAGGCAATAAATAAAAAGGGAACGTGTGTGTGCACATGGGGCAAAATATTTGTCTGTGATACATTGATGAGTTTTTAACCACATGGTAAATCAGAGCAGATAAAAGCTGTCATTCATTACTCCTGCTTTGTCAATCATTTTCTACGTTACATTTTAATACCATTCCTGTCCACAAAAAGAAAAATGATGGGGACCATTCATACTTTCTTAACATTAGCAGAGGGGAAATTAACATCAGGAGAGAGGGAAATCTAGGACACAAGCCAATGCTCTAGAAGGATTTCACTGTATGAATTTACAAAAGTCAGTGATATTAAACTTATATCAGCTGACTAAAATCTGCAAAACAAATCAGTACTAGAAGAACTGATTTAGCAGTACAAGAAAACTGACAGCAGCAGACAGACGTCACAACAAGCCTGGGACACAGAGTCCTGGTGATATCTTAGTTTTGGTCCAGGATATGACCTGGCAGTTCCTCACCCTCTTAATGATCTCTGACTCACCATAATCAAATCCAAGTAACTCATTAAAACAGCACTTGGAGAGGGCCAGTGTGCCCCAAGCCACCTGCAAATGGGAATTTCTTTAGGCTAAATCAATGTGATTCAGTGGAATGTGTGCTGGCAGTCTGAGGAGGGACTTTCTAAACTTGCCTACCTCAGATAATTTTTTCAAAGCTAGAGCTACTACTTTGGCATGAGCAATAAATAGTTGAGAGTGATTTAATTGTAATCTAAACATGTGCCAAATTTTATTTTTAGGACAAATGGATGGATGGCAAGAAGAAAGAGTCACATAGTAGAAAAGTAATTTAGCACTTTTTACATAACAAAGCTTTTTTTAGTTTTTGCAGCGGTACCTTACAAGAAAAGTCTGTTAGCTGCATTCTGTTGTATTTGAAATCTCTCTGTTGACTTAAATGGAATTTCTCTTCTATGAGAAAAGCAGAAATAGGTGTCCTTCTGAAGAAAAAGATGCATTTGTCTCCTAGCCAGGAACAAGTAAATCAATGCTCAAACATCCAGAGGAAGCCAGGGGAAACAAAGGGTTAGCTGGGCTGAAGGGCCTCAGGGTTGCTGGGAATCCTTTCAGCAGGACTGGTTTTTACACTCACATTTGGCAGCCTGCACTCCACTTTATGGTGAAAAAATGGACCCCTACAATACCTCTGGTAGGAGCACAGTGCATGGAAAGAAATGAATCCTGCGCTAAATTCAACCTGAGCCTCTGGCAAGCAAGCCTGACCCTCTTGAAATTATTGAATTCACTAATGGGATCCCTCTCTGAGAGGAAGGAGATAAATATCCAGACCATTTATCCCAATCAGATTATTAAACATTTAAAAATGACATTAAAGGGGATGATGCACAGACTGATGCCTGTATCAGAGCTGGCAGCCCCAAAGGGTTTTAGCAGCCCAAATTGCTAAAGCCTCAGTCTGGAGGTGCTAATCACAGAGCTGGGCTGGATGTCTGGTGAAAATGAACATCCATTGCCTCGGGCCTTGGGGCTGCAGTTTGACTGCTCAACACCACAGTAAAGCAGTCAAACAGAAAAAGCAAACCAATATTCAGGAGAGCTCTGCACAAAAGCTCAGATCCTCGAGACAATCACTTTGTTGTGCTGCCATCCTTATTTTTAGCATATTTTGATAGGATAGACTTTTCCTTTTTGTCTCAGCCTGGTGACAGTTAATTAAATAAACGTTTCACTGGTCCCGATTCATATTTTATATGATGAAGTGATTCAAAGGAAAAACCCTGTTTGAACTGCAGTGGGTAGATGGTTTTTGGGGGCTGAAAGCCCTCAGATAAATAACCACATCATTTTGTGTATCACCACTTAGTGTTTTTCATCGTCTCTTCAGCTCTCTCTGATATTTCTTCTCTAGTTGTCCATTCAGTTTGTTTTGTAAAGGTGACACATGAACAAATCAATCTGTCTGCTACTCTGAGCAGCTAAGCCCTATGCATCTGTGCTCCTGAAAGCTGTGGAAAAAAGAAGGGGACAGAAAATAAATTCCTCGTAGAGTGCAGGACGAAGATTTGTTCCTTTTTTTTCTGGCAATTCAGTTAAACCCTGAAGGGCCATTCATTAGGTTCTGATATTGGATTTTGGACCAGAAAAGCTACTAATTGGAAGCACCAAATGCTGTATGATCACTTACGTGCCTTGACCTCAAAAGGGAAATCAAATATATCCTTAGAAACAAATAGAAGAAGACACATCCATTTCACCTCTGAGGATAACCACCCACGTATTCTGTGGAGCTCTGCTGAGTAACTTAAAGGACAATGGGAGGTGAGGGAGAACTGGAGCTTTTCTCAGGCCTTTATGACCCAAACCCTAAAGGAAGGAGCGAATGTGACTCCTGTGCAGCAGGAGCAGGCAGGAAGGTGTTCTCACTAATTGTCTTCCCCCTTCATGAAGAACCAGAACAGACCCTGTCTAATTGGCTGCCTCTAGCCCTGTGGCTATGAGGTAAAAAAAGCGGGAAAGAAAACGTTGTTCCAAGTAATGACTCAATTGCAGTTGTGTGACTTTTATCCCACACCCCAGAAAAACCTGAGTTTTGACATTTGATGTGGCTGGAAATAGGGAATGCAGCAGGGAATCCCTGATGAGGGTAGCAGCTAGTGAGAGTGGGTTAGCATTTCCTGGACACCAGGGGCCTTTTTCCTTGTGCAAAAAATTTTTGATTCTCATTTGTCATTGTAAATTATTTTAATGTATATTAATTAGCAGTAACATGGCAGGCAGCAGAGAAAAATCAGTGTGACAAAAATGGCAAAAACGTATTGGATTTCAATGATGAGGTAAATGATACTTCCAAAGACTCAAAGATTTTAAGCACAGGATAAACTTTAGTCAGTTTGTTCTAGAAAATTTAGGCCAGCAAACTTTATACAGTCGTTTCTGTAATGAGCTTAATAACTTAAAGATAAACTAAAGCATTTATTTTACAGAAAGGCCAATCTTACAGCTGAGAGAAAATTTACTGCATCACTTGGAAAGTTCTGCAATTACAATTATCCTCATTATAAAAATGTGTTCCTCCTCATTATTTAGGTGCTGTTGTTGAAAGCTTAATGGTTCACACTCATTTATATGGGAAAAAAAATAAACAGTTTATTATGAAGTATGGAACTACGGCATAATGTTCTCAAAAATTAGTTCAATTTTAATGAGGCTGCAGAAAAAGTAAGTTATGTGTTCATTTTTGTTCTGGCTAGGTGCTGAAACGCAGCTGTAAGGGCTGTTCCAACCCAAGCAGACAGGCTGAATTCTCACACAAAACCCTGCTCTCTCAGGAGACAATGATCAAATTTTCATTAAGACCTTTGAATCTTTCTGTTGAAATCCTTGGGCTATAGGCAGATCCAAAACAACCTACTTTTAAACCAAGTATTTTACCTTGGGGGACTTATTTGATCTGAAACACAGCTGCTCTTCAAGTTCTAAGTTGACCAAAAACTATGCATTTGAAATATACCTTGGGCTTTTGAGTTCACATACAGAAGCACTTGAAAATGCAAGTGTAGCTCCATATTATTTTCCTAGAGGATTGTGGCAGGAAAAGTTTACAAATTAAGGACAGTCCCCAAATTTCCACACAATTTCCATTCACTTTTCACGCGAGAGTTTTTAAATTGTCAATATTTACCTGGCAAGAGCAATTTTCCACAATGCCAAAAATGAAAATGGAAACATAACTTACAATTGCAGCAAAACAAAATGGTTTTCATGACACTGGATTGGAAAAAAAAATTAAAAATATAAAACAGACTGAGGCTAAGCCAACATTTTGTTTCAGTGCTTCACTTCATATAAATAAATCTGTGCCAGAGGAATAAGATTGCTTAGCATCACTGGAAGCTGAACAGATGCTCATTTCTTTGTGATCCTCTGTCCATCTCTGTGGAACCTAAATTTCAAGCTGATACTAAAACCTGTTACTGATAACTCCTCGCCACTATCCACTTCCCAAGGCTGTTTTGCACTTGGAGTAAGGTTTCTTTGATTAATGCATGGAAATGCAGTCTTCTAGCTTTCTCAGATTATTTTCTATTTCTGCTTTGTGTCTTTACTCCCAGCTCAAGTTGTTGCAGAACAACTTCAGCATCATCCCCCTGGTTTTAAGTTGCTGAAATAACCATCTATTCAAGATTTGCAGTAAAAGGAAAATGCCAAGAACAATTTTTGAGCTCAGAGATGCACTTCTGTTCCCCTGGACCTTTTTAAGAAGTTCCTTGTAGTCTGGGAGGGAACATGGGACAGATGTTTGTGAACAGCAGAAAACCTGCAGCTCCTGTGATTCATGCTTTTAGAAAAATGTCTCAGGGGCAAGGTTTATTCTGAGTGAATTCTTGCAGCTGACCCTGGGTGTGTTTTCCTTGCACCCCCCTATAATATAAGATACTGACCAAGGTAAGTCGAGTCAACATTGCATCAGATTCCAAACCAAAAAGGGCAAAGCAGCAAATTGCCATTGAACAGGCAGTGACTTGGGACACATGGCATGCTGCCCTGAGTATTGTAAAGACTAGAAAAACACCCCAAATCTAAAACCCTGACACAATTGTATCAAATTTAGCTTTTCTTTCATTTCCACCAGTATTTTTTCCCATTTTCTTTTGCTATATAAAACACAATCCAACCGTGAGCTTGCAGAAGCCATGGATGTCACTTATAGATTTTTTCTTTTCCCTGTTCTGGGGCACACAGAGATTCCTCTCAGCTTTCCTTTTCCTCCCAAAATAAAGTCAAGAAATAAGATCATACTCAAGATTAATTCTTCATAGACAGAGGTGAAAATTATATGCTTCAAATTAAAATCTACTCCATATCAATCATAAGATGAAAAGAGAGGTTCACAGTTTGAAATTTTTTGTTACAGTGGAAACTGAGGCTCTATTTAAAGATTGTTTCAGGATGTAAAGAAAAGTATTAGGGTTTTTTCAATGTTTTGTTTTGACAAAAGTTCTGTATATAACAAATAGTGTTCCTAATTTCAAAACTGCAGCTCACTCACAGAACCCTCTGTAAGTTCTAAAGATTTCCTTAAAGCCTTAGACATAAGTTATACCTCAGCAAAGGTCAGCTCTCCCTTTTAGACTATTGAGAAGGTTAATTTGACCAGATGAATCCAGACTTCACCCTGAAACTCAGCTGACATTTTTAGATGAAAAGTGAGTGATGGTAGTGAGGGAAAGAAATCAGTCTCAGCTGCTTCTGTTCAATCAGCAGGGACAGCAGAGCTGCAAGCATGAAAACCCCAAACTCCTCAATTACTATGCCCATATGAGAGTTGGATCCTGGAGCTCAACAGCTTCAAAGGATTTGTTTTTCACACTGTAGTAACAGCACAGTACAGATTTCAGTAGCCAGCTGGGAGAAAGAGGGAAGGGGAGAGGGTGTGGAATGGAACATTCCTCACTCTGCACTGAGGTACATGTGAAGGGCAGAGAAATCTAAAATTTAAAGGAGATAAATGTTGAAAACATTCTCTCCTTGGAAGAAACAAGAGGCATACACCTCTGTGTGCACACATGCACACACAAATACATGTGTAACATAAATATATATATCTGCACCCACATACAGACATGGAAAGGAATTCAGCTGAAAATTCCTGAGAAACACAAGACAAATAGGAATGTTTAAGTTGCCATTTTCACCTGCAGTGCACAATGCACTTCTGCAGAGCTGAGTAATTTTTAAGCAGGCACTCTGCCACTTCAGCAGATGGGTAAGAGCACAGCCATGCCAGCCAACCAGCCTGTCCCCGAAGTTTGGGATTCCCTTGCCAGCTCCCCATCCCAAAATGCTTGAGCAGCATGTGTTGTTTCAACTCTGGCTAGTGGGGATGTGTTGCTGCCTGGATATGGAGCATGAGTAAACTTTTGAAATTCCTCAATCAGCAGAATAAAACATCTACTCTGGGAGGTAAATTCACCAGGGTTTGGATTTTCTGGGAAAGCAAAACAGGAGAATAAGCTCCATGCAGTGTGATGGGCTACCTGTGATCTGCCAGAGGGGTCACACCATTGTTAGGAAGCAGAGGAGTTTTGGAGTCAGGGAAAAGGGCACAAAGTGAGGCTGACACAACTGCTGCTCCTCCAGCCATGCTGGGAAGCTCAGCCAAGCTGTCCCAAAGCCTCAGGGGTCTCATGCAGCATTCAGCAACCTTGGGAACAGCAGGGTGAGGACAGGATTTGCAATCCCTGCCCTGAGTGTGGCTCAGCCACCGTGGCCCATCAGGGTGCCTCTGGCCACAGACATCTATCCCTGGGAAACTCCTGAATTTCCTGGCTTTTTCTACAGAGAAGCAGTAGGAATTTTCACTCTACACGTTTTTCTCACCACTGCCTTACTATCAGCTCATTTATGTAAGTTCTGCTTCATGTCAAAAACAAGTCAGAAAACATGTCTTTAAATTCATTACTACTTAATGCTTTCCAAACAGCCACAAGCCACACCAAAAGCTGCAGGTGCAAAGACTGAAATCCTGGATATCACACAACCACAAGAGGGGGGTTTGTTGTGTCTTTCTGATAACGCTGTATCAAAGCACAGCAGTTCAAAGGATCTCTTATAAATTAGTCACGCTGCTTTCACTTCTATTTAGGGCAGTTTTCTTTTGGGTAAATCCTTGCCTGCAAGGGGTAACAAAGCCACAGGTAACCTGTGGGAACTGAACACCAGAGGTATTTGCAAAGTGCGGATGTCGATGGCTTTGGAAGTGTTTACCCTAACAAGAAAATAGAACAGTTTTTCACTGTCAAAGATGTGTGTGCTGCAAAACATTCAGATAAACGTGTATGCATGCACAGGTGAATATACACAAAAAATATAGATATATTTTCATTATTGTATTAATATGCTAATCAATCTAGAAGAATGATCTGGAAATGTCATCATTTGCCCATAAGTGTGGTGCTGCACAAGAGCAGCTAACAACTTTCATTCAATCATGATTGTAATTAAGTAGGAGGAAATCTGCAGTGGCTGAAGGTTCATGCTAGAAGACTGACATGATGTCAGGTTTCATGAGTAGTAAGATGTGGAAAATGTCAAATTATTGTTGAGGGAGAAAATGTCAAGGATGCACTTAAAATTAGATTTCCCATGTAAGATTCCCAGTGAACAAGAGGATGGAGAGGATGATTATGACCAATGTCCAGATGCTGGCCTTCAGGACAGTGATGTCTGGGACTCAAGAGCACAAATCTATTGCAGTTCTTCCTAAAACCTGAAAATTGTCCTTACTGACAGCACAACAATAGGATATAACTTCCTCAAAACACTCTCCTGCAGCTTTTCAGCTGCGTTGCTTTAGTCTGAATTAGCATAGGTCTAATTTCTCCCTTTTGTGTTTTTTTTTTTAATTCCTTTTTTTCTTAGCACTCTTGAATATGAAAGTGCATCATTTACTAAACCAACACATCCTGAAATTACACATCATGCCAAGAAACACTTAATGGCTCACAGGACTGGCATGCCCCAGTTTAGAGAAGTCTTCAGTGAGGCAGGACATACTGCAGTCAACTCCCTCTATTCTCTGTGATCAAAGTACTTGAAAATGAGTAGGCAGCTTTTATCAGTAAATGCTTGGTTTTAAATCATAACAGCTATTCAGGTTTTTCTTGTCCTTGTTTGTAAATTGCCTACTTTTTTTTTTTTTCTTTTCCCCACATGTTCCAGACATCTACCAAGGGAAAAACTCTAAAAGTTTATGGTGCATCTGAGAGATGATTAATCAATCTTTGAACTTCCAACTCGAGTGCTGCACAGCCACAGAAGGTGGCTGTTAGGCAGCATTAAAAGTGTGCAGCTTCCTGTCATTCAGTACACATTTCTTCTTTCCCCCTTCTCCGGTCCCTTTTAGAACTTCTGTTGCCATATTGCTAGCAATAAAATAATGCTATTTTTATGGTTTAGAGCTATATAAACTATTGAAGAGTCATTAAAAAAAATCCATAGCCACTTGTTTTCCAAACTATGTTTTTTCAAGTTTTTTACAATGCTGTAGCTAGATGAATTCCCAAAGGGGAAGCCACAATTTTTTGACAAAAGGCTAACATCAGTAATTAGAGAGCCAGGATTTCCCTGAACTGCAGTGGGACAGTCACTACACAAAGCAGAGTAAAATACCAAGTGTGTATTATATTTGTGTCACTGTTACTGCACACTCTTACAACAGAGTGGAAGTGAAGGGAGGACTCCAGTGATGTCCCAGAAAACCCACAAGAGAAGAGATACAGATGTCTCACACCTGGAAACCTCTGCACGTATACTGTGTGTACCCTGAATTTCACTAATCACAAACCAACTCTTTTCAAAGTGCACCCACTCTTCATTTTAATTTTGTGATGTTCCTTCTTTTTAAGACTGGAGGGTTTGCTCTCCATCTGAACATGAAGTGACACTGGTGTTATCAGGGAATTATAGAAATGTTTGGGTTGGAAGGGACATTTAAGATCCTTTATTTCCAACCCCCTGCCATGGGCAGGGACACCTTTCCCTATCCCAGGTTGCTCAGAGCCCCATTCACCCTGGCCCTGGACACTCCCAGGGATGGAGCAGCCACAGCTTCTCTGGGCAACCTTTATGAATATAATTTGAAGAATATGGAATTACATTTTTGGGTGGCTTTATAAGAGAAAGGACAGAAAGAATAACTGGGTTACAGAAAGAGCTATATTATGAAAATCAAGGCACTGCTCATTATTTTGTTGCAAGTAAAATGTGTCTCTGTTACAGTTAAATCTTCAGTGTCCCTAGAGAGAGGAAAAATACCTTAGATTCTGCTTGTGTAATCTCTGAATATTCCATTTTAGACAATATTAACACCAGCTGGGAATTAAATATTAATATTTCTGAATTGAAATTACTGGTATTTGCACTTACAATCCAAGTTTTCTTATGATTTCAATAGTCTATGATAATTTTCTTCCTGTAGATTTCAGTGGTTCAAATTTCAGTGCAGTCTCATCTATTTTTCATTTGGGATAAGAGTTTATAACTACACCTTTCTCTTTCCTACCTATTAAAATTTGAAAAAGATAGCTATCAGAAGCTGAAAATATTCTTTCATTTTTTACCTCAAGTCAAGATAGAATTATCTATATTAATGTAAATTTTCCCAGACAAAGCAGGTGTATTTGCGTGATACTCAGTAGGAGATAATTTGGTTTTTATTAGAAAATGTCTGGCTAATAGGGGGTCACTTTTACTTTTAAATACATTTTATTACTTAATTGACTTCCTAAAGGTATAGTAAAGAAAAAGATACAGAAAAGAAAAAAAACCCCAACTTGTTACATGGTAAAAATTATATATGTCATGTAATTATTTTTTCTCTAGCATGAAAAAGAAAAGATTCTGCTGCTGCCTGGGGCATACACCTTTTCTATGTGTAGCTGAACTGTCTCTGACCCTTTTTTTAGGCCTTTAGGTGAAAAGTTGAGCAAGCAATGTTTTGCAGCCTACGCTTTGACCTTCCAGTCAGAGGATTTTGGTTAGAAAGTCATCTTAGTGCAACTTGCACCATGTGAAGAATACCCTATCATCTGAAATATCCATTGCACTCCCAGAAAAGCTGGAGAAAATTCAGGTGCATCAGAGGAAGTGAAGATGTGTTTAGCTGGACACCTTGGTGTCATGGGTGAAAGAGCACGTCATGGGCTGGAGGCTCACTTTGTCTTGCTTTATCTTTAGTGCATTTTTTGTCTCCTTTTATGAACCACAGAGTCAAAATAATGAGTTTTCTAAGACAAAGTAGGAAAGTTAGTTTATATTTTATAAAATTCTGATTTTTTCCCCAAATAGTCTAAAAATGTACACATCCCAATCAATACACATGATTTGACTCCAGATTTTTTTTTTCTTTAAACTGTGTGTTTACATTCTGTTTATAACTTTTGACTTATTAATCTTAGATTGTCTCTTTGTCTTAGTGCAGTCAATTCTTTGCTGCTTTGGAGCATATGACTGATGTGTGTGGGATTGTTTTCCTGTCTCTGGAATTATTGGCTTCATTTATCCCTATCATGTCCACTGCCTCTCTTGTATGAGGTCTGACATTGGGAGATCAGAGTAGCTGAAAAAAATATAGCAGCAAGGCAAAGAGAAAAAGAAAGGAAGAAAGAGAAAGGAAAGAAAGGGAGGAGGAAAGGAGAGAAGGCAGGATTGTGCCTTCACTGCAGTTTCACTCAGAATTTTCACTGTGGGATAAAACCTCACATATTTCTCTGCGTAACCAGCAACCCTTGTGCTACAAGGGTTACAGTGGCAATATGTGGATGGTCAGGAACTGCTGTTTTCTCTCTGGTTTCTGTGGTTTTAATGGACCTAATCCACATTAAAATGATGAAACACTAATCCAAGGAGATACACCAAAAACCACCAAGCGCCTTCTTACCACCCTGCAGACCACTAACTGCTTCTTCCTTATCACGGATTCTTTCTGATTAGCAGTATCAGCTTTCCACACTTCACCTCCTTGTGCTACGGATTCTAAAGAAATCACAAGATCCCTCAATTTACTGCTGAAATTATTTACATGCCAAGGATGCCAGCCAAACTGCTGAAGAGAGCACCACTCAATGTCTGCTCAATCCTGTTAAAAGGATGTGAGAAAAGTACAGGTTGTGAATAGAGCTTTGCTGGAGTTCTTTGTGGGGATTAATTTCACTAGGAAAAGATTACAGCAGCTGTTAGCTCTGCTTTCTAGCACGAGTCCCTTCTGCTGTAGGATTTGAGGATGTTATGTCTCCCCTCACTTGGATAAAAATACTCAGAAGAGGCGCTCTGAGGCTGCTTGCCAGCCCTTGCATACCTGAAGAAGGGCTAATCTTACCTTTTGGAAAGCTAAATATCTGTCTAAAGTCAGTGCCTGCTGTCACACCCACTCCCTTCTGGGCACCTCCCTTCTGCCTCTGACCAAAGGAGCAGCTGAGGAAAAGGGTAACGCTTGTTTTGGGTGAGGCGACTTGGACTTCCATACAGCTGAAGGTGGACATGTATTTCCCCACTGCTGACCACCACTGGTACACCTATAACCTGACATTAGTGCCCAGAATTGGTATTTTTGGTGCTCATCTGCAAAATAAATAACTAAAATTCAAAATTTAAAAAGTATGGCAAATCAAATATGGCCAAAGCACAACACTAGCATTAAAAAAGAAAGCACAAGATGTCCTTGGAAAAATTCAGCCTTGCTGATACAAACAACAATTGGGATTATACTCTGATCCTTCTATTGTACTTTCTCTAGCCAGAACACTTTCCCAGGCCTCTCTTTGGAAATTCATTGTCATGAATTTTATTTTCTTTTAATTTGCTAAATGTTCCAGTTGGTGAGAGCAGAGTGCAGAACATGAGCTGCAGCATCACTGGTCAAAGTAAGCCGCAATACCTTAGATCAGAATTTGATCCACAACTGGAGGCAGGCAAAAGATGGAGTGCTGTCACCAACTTAAAAGGAATGCTAATTAGAAAGTTAATTGAACCTGCAGTACCAATGAGAGGTGTTTAGTCATTTATTTTCAGTGTGGCACTTTTGTCTAACAAGAAGAGTTACAAGGCCCAACATCTGGAGAGAGAAATGGGGTTGCAATGTAAGAAAAGAAAAGAAGACTAGCAGGGATCTTTTGATAACAGTATATTTAAAAACACTTTGATTTCAACTTTTCATTGTGCTTCATAAATATCACAGAAATAGAACTCACTGAGATGTACAGCCCTGAAATTAGAAATCCATCTTTATCCAAGATGTTGACGGAGATTCACTCAGGCTTTTCCCAAGACGTTGTTTTCATCTCCAGAGTTCCCTGATTGATGTGCATGTTAGAGTCCACCTCTACTCAAACAGCTTCCCAGTAATTGCACCCTTCTGATTTGCTACAGACTCTTCCCTGCCAGATGCTCCTGCTCCAACCCTTCATGGAGCTGTTACAGGGAGGTGGAATTGTTGCCTATGCTAATCTTACATTATTGTCAACAACAAATCCATCATGAGTTGAGCTGGTAGAACATTATTCAGAAAATATGTTTCCTGATTAATTTCCCTATTTTGCATTTCACTAATGCAAATTCTCTTCTGCTGTGCTTAAACAAAGAACTCCTATACAGGTCCAGGACTGGATCAACCCTTAGCATGTTCATCTGCTTCAGATTGCAATGCAGTTCCTTATTTTGAACTCACTCTGAATATACTTTACTGTTCAGTAAATATTTATTAAATGGACTACTTGGATGCAGCAATGAAATTCAGCAAGTAATAAAATACTTGTAAAAACTTTTTGCACCTAAATGATTACCTCATATTTCCCAAATGTGCCATGCAGACAAACAGTTACCTAACGAATAGCAGAGATTTTTTTTTCTCTTCTCCGTAAGCCATAAATGTTCTTCCACATCCTAGACCATGGAAAGAACACTGCATAATGATTTTATGGATATGAAATGTCTAATAGGAGTGAAACATAAACAGACCCCATTAAAATTTTCCCGACATTTGCTCCCACTATATGAAATCTACCTCACATTGTGAGAATTAAGTTTAATAGAAGCAAAAATCTTATTTAGATAGAACTCTTTATTGCTAGGTTATGTATACTGTTCCAGTTGGCTCTTAGCTCCTACTACCTTAAAATTCAGTGGAACCCCAATTTACAACAGTGCCTTAACCTGAATGACCATCATTTCCAGTGAGAAAGTGCTAAAGGGATTATTTTCATTTGTTCACAGAAAACTAGTTTTCATCCAGAAATAATTTAGTTTGGTTTGCCACCTTTCTGCTCAGCTTTCCTCCCTGTATTTCACAGGTCCAGTCATATGAAAAAAAATAGATTCAGATATATTGATTTTCCTTCTGATGGCTGCCTGTCATCAGGCAGGTGTGAGAATCTCTTATAGAGGCAAATGAATGAGTTTGCACACAACTTCATGCTCTAGTTTTATTTTCTGCTTTTATTTTTCTTATATTTTTTTAAATATATGCCATGCCAGCTTAACCTGAAGGTGAGCAGAAAAGCTGGTGAAACGTGAAATATGAAGGTAATTAATTTGGCCTCTGACCAGGCACATAACCTTTGCCATCTCTATGCTAATTCCTGTTGCACTACCTATTTATGACTTTCACTTCCAGAAATCCTCTTGAAACTGAAAGGGACACCAGTACAAAAAAGCCACTCTCCAGCATGAGGAAGAGAACAACTTGTCTTTACAGAAGAAAGGGCTTATTAACAGTGTTGGGTTGCTATTCTATCTGCATCCTTTTGGAAGAGGTAGAAAGGAAATTATTCATTCAACACACATCTAAGCCAGGGACATACTGCCAGTAGCGTTTCCAAAAAGTGTTACTGCTCAAATAAAGCTGATCTATGAGCCTCACAGCCCAGAGAGTTTTACAATGCAGTCAGCATTTTCTCCTTTGTTCCCTTGATTGAGCAGTCATAGATTTAAAACTGAGAGATTTACCAGGCAGCAAAAGAAGAGCACCAACCATGTGATTTAGGTACCCAGAGCAGAGCCATCCATCCCACCGCAAACCACGGGTGACAAAAGGCAAGGACTTTCAGGGTCACACCCACGTAACCCACAAGGAGACAGGGATGGCTGGCAATGGGTGCTCCCAGGGGCACCATCAAAGGCTGCCCAAGGCAGGATCAAACCCCACAGTCACATCCTGCCCACCCCGAGAGCCACAGAGACCCCAGGCAGCTGCACTGCTGCTTGTGCCAGGGTCAGTAGGTGATAACTGGTCAAATATTGACACAGCCATTAACCACAATGCAAAATGCATTGACCCAACCCTGCTGTTAGTCAGATATGACCTGAGATGGAGTAAATTTGTTGCAGTGATGGTCAGGGTTGACCCAGAGATATAAGAGTGGTAACTCCATACCTGAGTGGTGCCTAGAAAGCCAAGTTCTAACACGGATGCTAACATTAAGCAGTCATTTCTTTTCTCCTTAGTATAAATTAACCTAATTTCAACTGTGTGTGGTTGTAGTCTCTTCCAAAGACTGACAGATTAGAATGGATTGAAACCAGCCAAGGAGGTTCTTTGTAATTCATAAAGGCAGACATGGTGATGTGGATTTAAAAATAAAAATCAATCTGAAGCCTTGCTTGGAAATTAAAGGGAAACCATTCTGAGTAGTGAATCAATTACTGACAGCTTTGAACTGCCAGATTTTAAAGATTTAAATTGAATATTCCAACTCCAGTCACAAGTGAAAATGAGTGCAGACGCTTTAATCACTAAATGTACTCCTCACCAAAAGTATGATCAATGGAAGGGAGCACCCAGGATTTCAGCCTTCTTTGGCATTTCATATCAGCACTGGACTGCTCTAGTGAACTCCTGGGGAGCCACGAAGAAGAAATTCAAGGCAAGGTGATCAAATATGGATAGCATATCTCAAAGTACTGCCCCCACTGCTAGGCTGATAAAAATCCTTCATATTTTCTTTTTTCTTTCATTTTTTTTTAAGTCTGAACAATCAGTTTCATGTTTGTCTTGATTGGTATTTGGTTTTTTTTTTTGTTGTTGTTTGTTTGTTTGCACTTTTTTCACTTCAGCTGTCTTTTATTTTAATGGGAACTCAATCCCTTAAACTAAAAGAAAAAAAAAAAGTGTCCTGTGAAGATACTGGAGAGACTCCTTCTGTGACTTAGATCAATAGAGAAAGCGAACTTTGCTTTTTTTATCAGTTTCTGTTTATGCACTCGCAAGCTGCCATGTGTGACACCCTGTGTGTGACTGTGTGCGCCCTTTCCCTGCCACGCTGCTCATCCCTGCCCTCTCTGCTCCTCAATGTCCTCCCTCACACGCCAAGCACAGGAAGGGGAATTCACTGGAAATTTCCTTGAGAAACAGAAATCAGAGAGCACCCAGTGCTTTAACAGCTTGGTGCCTGTGTCCAGTATTTGGGAACACATGACAGCTGGGGAAACGCTCCTGTCCATGGGAGCAACGTTGCTGAGAGCAGCAATGCCATGTTGCTCCAGCCCAGGAGCTCCATGCTGGAGAGGACTGCTCTGCACCTTCTTGTAGAGCCATGGTTTTGGGGTCATCTTTGCTTCCACACAGTGCCTTCCTGAGGTGGAATCTGAATGAAGATTTGCAAATATTTTGCTGTGTAGTGGCTGCCTAGAAAGCTGCTGCAACCCTGTTGCTCCCAGTAGATGGATTCCCACACAGGCCTGTGAATTTGGGTTCAAAGCCCACAATTATTGCCCTGTGTTCATGGTGGGCTACAAGTGTGAGGAATGCTGTTGTGTGTTAGCATCCTACCTTCCCTTGGATCAGATCAGAAAACCTCTGAAAAAGCAAAGTTTGCATTTTAGAAGGTGTGTCGACCTCATTTAAAGACAGTGTGGCTCAAGAGGACCATATAAATTTCTGGAGACTTATGGAGAGGATGAACTTCATCTGAGAAGCTGCCCTGAGGAGACCAAGCACAGCTGAAGGATCTGCTGGCCTGGGAGGGTGGAAGGGAGGATGAAAGCCAGAAACCATGAATCAGATTTTGCTGCTCATGAGGCAGTTCCCTCTGCTGTTATGAAGAAACAGTGGGCTCTAATAATGAAGTAATTGATATTCTTGTCATTCAGCTAATTAGCTACAATGCTTCTTCCACATCCTCTGCCTTCCATGGAAGTCTCCTGCCTGAGGACTGTGATAGCTGATGAGATCTGTGGATTAATATAGGGAGCAATAGGCACTGAACTATACCTTCAATCACTTCAGGATCCTGGGGCTGAAAAATATTTATGCAACAGCTGGAGACTAGGAGCACTGCTTCCCCTCGGTGTGCAAAAAAATTTAAGAGGCATTGATTACTAAAAAATATTTCAAGACAAATATTTACCACAGAGCTGTTATCTCTTGTATAACTTTACAGCCAACATAGAAAAAAAAATTAAAAATCTTTCAATGGTTTAGACTTATTGTAATGCCTATTTTTTAATAGATAACTAGCTAAGATGGTGATCTTACCTTACCAGGGTAAGGAACAGCTCTCCTATATGAGAAAGGGCTAAGCAGATTAAGACTTTTCAATTTGGAGTACAGATAAGTGAGGAAGAAATGACACAGATCTATAAAATCAATGGAGCAATGGAAAAGTGCACAGAAGACAATTATTCACTTTTCTTCTAATGCAAGGATTAAGGGGTGTTAAATGAAGAGATCACAGATTTTAGAAAGCATATTAAAAAGTTCACAGAAAATGCAATTAAAACTGTGAAGCTCATTACCACAGGATGCTGGAGATGCTAAAAGTTTATGTGAGTTCTGGGAGCAACATACTGGGAAAAAACCCAGTGAGACTCTTCTCCATGCAGGCACTCTACACATCACAAGATTTAAACTGCAACTCAGAGGAGTTTTGGAGAGCTACCTTGGAAATATGACTCTTAGATATCTACTGTTCTCTTCTGCAGGAGGTAAAAGTTTTTGCCTTGATATACTTTCAAGCTGGCCTGATGCAATCACCTCATGTCAGTAATAATAGATTTTCAGCCACAGAGAGCTGCAAAGCTGACACACACCTGTGGGCATTTTGCTGTGACAGAACCCACTGTGGCTGTTGTAGGCTGTGGGATTAAAGCCACTCTACTAGAAGAGCCACAGCAATGCTCTGGTCAGCAGTGCCTCTCATTTTCCCATCTGCCAAGAAATAAAGGAACTCATTTTATTTTAGCTTTTATGATTATTCAACAAAGTGATTTGAAGGTACAAATCAAACTGCAGTGACCAGACTAGTAGAAAAGGAGGTAGAAAATGGCTCATGACTCTGACTTGGGTGAGACAGAAAGTTATGAAGGACTAATAAGGAATTGGCCTTATTAAAGCTGCTACACATCTCAGTGAAATCCACAGGGCAGGCTGCGAGTGCTGGGTGCTGGGAAAGCTCTCATGGATGCCATGCAGAAATCTGATTTGTGTCACTTGTTCCCTCACATGACTGAATCAAAGTTTCATGTCCCATACACAACACACTGGGATACATGTAATTTATGTATTTTACCAAGTAAACTTCTGACAATGTGCCAATTATTCAGCCATAAGTAATATTTTCCCCCTCTTTGTTTTCTGACCTTGTTTTCTATTTTTCCTTCTTTTAACAGAGGAGGCAAAACTGCAGTAAGTCTGCAGAGAGAGTGCTTATCCATGTGTTTGATGTGATCTCCAGAGTGGCTGTGGCAGCATGTACAGCAGCATGGCAATCTTCCTGCCACCTCTGCTAAACACAAACCTGGTGCATGGCTTGACTAGATTGCCCACTGTCTTTTGGTAAGCAGCTGCTCATTTTATTTTGATTGACAAAATATTCAGAAAGTTTACATTAAAAAAAAAACAATGTCAGCAATTTTAGCCATCAGTTTGGTATCCAGTAATCAATTTTAAATGAAAAAAGAAAAAAAAATGAGGGGGTGGGAGTGGATAAGTACCTGGATTATTAATGAGTAAGTGAATGCAGATTAAAGATGTAGGAACCCAGAGTCCAGTCATGGAAATGTAGCTGTCAGATGATGTGGAAGCTGGTTGTTTTGAGGGAATCTGATGGATGCAGGCTCATGGGAAGCTGTCACAATGATGAAACAAGCCCAGTCTGGGCTAATAGATTTATCTATTTCTACCTGGAAGATTATAATAGGATTTGGAGCCATCCTGCTGATCAGTGGGCATCTGCAGAAAGCTCATCACACAAGAAGTGTCATTTGAAGTGGATCGAAGGGGAATATGCTTTAGAGCTAGATATCTGGAGACATCATCACTTGAAGAAAAGCAGAGAAAGAAGGCTGCATTTTGGGGTATAACTTGCAACAGATTGTCAAAATGTCTGCAAAGAAATAGCTAAAATAGCTGATATGCTGCTGTTGTCTGCTCATGAAGAATTCCCAGAGGAGACTCCTTCCCTTCCCATTTCTCCGGAGACCTAACAGTGTTGTAGATCCCAGTGCTGCATATTTTTTGACTGAAGGTATAGACATTTTGATAAAACTGAGGCTGAAATAATCAGTACTTCCAAAGCCTCAAAGCCTCCAGCTGAAATGTGGGAAGAGGCAGTCAACTTTCCCAATTTGCTAAAGATAGGTACTAAGAGAGCGCTCTTGGAAAACTGGACAAAGTATTATTAAGCAGATTTTGCATATATGAAAGGGAAAAGTAATGAAAAGATTTGTTCTTCTAAAAAAGAAAGGTGTTTTTGAGCTTTAGTGTAGAAAATGAACAATACTATTAGGACAAAAACACCAGAAAAAGCAATTCCCGTTCCCAATAAATTTAAAACATGAAAAAGCAAAACATGAATTGTACAATGAAATAATATCAACCTTATTTTCAAGCCAGAAAGGTCAAACTCAAGTACAGCTGAAGGGAGATTGCTATGTACACATAATACTGAAGAAATCCATGACAAAACAAATTTCATGCATAATCCCTAAACAAGGCTCACATTTCCTTCCTGTGGTACACTTATGGTCATGCTGTCCCATCAAGAAATAAAATGTGCAAACAGTGAAAGGAAGGCATTTGATTCAGATATCAACAGCACCAGGGGTCAAGGACAAGATTCTCAGAAGGTGCTGCAAACAGACCTGACATATCTAATGGCCAAAAGGATGTACAAGTAATTCATTGACTCCAGTTTACCTGCAGTGGCCACTGGATTTGCTTTAAGATTAGAAGGCAGAGCTGTGCTCTGTGAGCCTTTCATTCAGCGAAAAAGGTAGGAGAGTTTAAAAAAAATAAGCTGGAGCCCTGGGATTCTACACACCAATGGCACCTGATGTAAAGATGTGCAGCTGCTGCCCTCCTTGGGAAAAGGAGTTGGAAAAAGAGAGAGGCAAAAAATAAAATTAGTTGTGGTGTCAAGAACAACTCTTCATTCAACCCTTGATCTCTGTCAAGGGAGGACCTGCAAAGTCAGTGAGACTACAGATACTCTGCAAGTACTTCAGACAACTACCTTGGTACATCAACTTCTTGCCTCTCTCTTAGAGTGCAGAGTGCCTGTGACAAACAATAAATCATTTTAGAAACAATACTCTGTTTTGCTCTTTCTCTTCCGAGCACACAATCAGACATGTTCTTCCACATGATTTTCTGTACCTGCAACACACTTTCACTTACAAAAGTGGCTTGTAGTGGATGGGACATTTAATGAAATCTCCTTTGCTAGTGTCCTTCAGAGAAAAATTTAGGATCTTATTGCTCACATGGGACTTGAGCCAAAACCTCTTATTAAATTCTGTGGGTGTTGGATCACAAGGCTCTAAAAGGTAATAGGAATAAATGGGTTTTCCTGGCTAACCATTCATTTTTCTTTAAAATAGCACTTCATATGCTTTGCCATTTTATGTACACACCTTTGGCTTTGGACCAAATCCTAACTAGTGTAAATCAGTCTCACACCACAGGTAGTGGAGCTACACAAGCTAAAAACAAGCCTGGAACTGGCCGACTGCAAATAAGTTATAGATTTACCTGCTTCTGTATCACACTACTAGTTCCTGTTATTGCTTTGTAAAGTGCTTTGGGAAATTAAGGGAGTAGTAGGAGCTACATTAAATTAGATCCCAGTCTAATACAATCTGACCTGTATTTCACAAGGAAAGAACTTGCACTTCTGAAATGCTGAGCAATGATTTTTAGAAAGTGTTAAAAGTAAGGTAGCTCAGATGGCTCTGTGCTACCCTGCTCAGAATCATGTGAGAAAATCTATTACTGGCAATTCTTTTTCTCTCCTCCTAATTATCATTAGTGCTAATTAGTAAGTATATGTTAGTTCAACCTCATTGTTGCTCCATAATGCTTAGCTGAAAACTACAATAATGAATTCCATCTTCTTCAGACAAATGTAATAAAATGGTGATTATTATTCCCCAGGGCTATGATAAAATAAAATTCAGGGTTATCTAACAAGCTAGTAAGTGAAAAGTTTGATTTCCATCAGGTACTGAAGCTGGCACAATAAATATAAGGAATAATTAGCAATGTGGTGAGACAAGGAGTTCACTGCCCTCTACTCAAACCCAGGTGCTGTGGCCACCATGGCATGGTCAAAATTGCTTGGGTGAGTATGGACTGGTGGTGTCCTTATCTTCCCCTGGTTCACTTCTTGTGCCTCTATTACTCTTGAAAACTGCCCACATATTGAAATCCACCCACATCTACTTCTCTATGGAATGAAAAAAGCAAACTCCCACTTTGTTAAATAAAAAATATTTTTTCCCATAAATTTATGTAGGCTGTGCATAGTTAACAAAATAGAATAAAATTTTAGCATAATTCAGAGACATTTGCTGTCCTGTCAATGCACTTAAAATCAAAAATTTTGGGTCCTATTCCAGGTGTGAGTGCCTGTCCAAAGTGCCATCCCCTCTCTTGACAGTGTCACGGGAAAGGTTTCTTTGGAATGACACATGGAGTGACCCTGGTGAGGAGCCAGCAGGCAGGTGTCCATGAGAGGCTGTGACAGTCACTTATCCTGAGGAACTGTGACAAATGGGCCAAGACCACACTGCTGAGCCCTCTTCCAGCAACAGACTTTCCAGAACAAATCTGAAATAAATCTGTTTGCCAGGGCCGTGCAACAGGCTGAACCCACAAGAATGTACAGCGCTTTTATATAAATATACATTTTCTGTTATCCTATATATCCAGAACTGCCAAAATTACACTTCCTATAAGAACACAGGGAGGTACAAGAGTGGGAGTTTTTGATCTCACTCTGGCAATAATCCATACAAATTCATGCCCCAGAATTCTTACTTTACATAATCCAATTTATACAAACATGTTCCTCTAGTCACATGCTGCCATGACTGCAGCAATCAAAGGGGTTACATAGATGGAGAAAGGATATAAACCCAGAATTAATTCTACCCTGACCAGCAATCCTCTCACACTGCAGTGCACACCTCCACCTCCCTTCAGGTTCCATAAACTGAGAAATGAAACTTTAGACAGGATTAACATAAGAGATGCACCAAAACCCCCTTTTATTACAGAATTAGTTTGTCAGCTGCAGAGAGATCTTTAAAGTGCAAATGTACATGGAGTTTAATCTCTCCATTTCAAACTCTGAAAATTAAAGTCCTTTCTATGATTTACAAAAATGGCAAACAAAGAAGTCAACATCCACCTCCCCTTAAACCCAAGAAATTGCTTCAAAAAACAAAGTACATGAAAGGAGGCTAACAGGATTGCCTTAATACTATAGGAGATCTGTGGCCCTCAGTGTTTCCATTCTCACTTCCCCAAGAGAATGAAAAAGCTCTTTAACAAGTTTACTGTAATAAAAAAAAATTTTATACGTGCTCAGGTGATGCAGGGTTGTGTCACAAAGAAATGTGAAGTATGGAATATCTTGTGCATGTACATGTCTCTGTGTGTATGTGGAAATCTCACCAAGCTGAGAAACACTGCCCTCTGCATTTTTTTCTTCTTTGAAAACAAAATTTTCCTGCTCTCTCTCTCCATACCTGTATGTACAAAATGAAAAAAAAAAACCACCCAGCTGTCTTTTGTTCAACAGCGTTGCGCATCTGGACAATGAAAAGGTGAATTTAGTGAGGGGGCAGGTCCAAAACTCACTCTTTTGGTATTTTGCAGCACCCCCTGCGCCGCTGAACAAAGGCAATGTGGATTTCACCCACCCTGTCCCATTGCAATCTGGAGGGAAACTGTGGGAAACAGACACAAGGCTCCATTCCAACAATGTTGCATGTATTCTCTTTTGTTTCTTTTCAACCACCGAACATTTACAGAACTTCTTCATTTACGAGTCACTCAGAGGCAACACACAGGAAGAGTTTGTGTGCTGCAGCACAGAAACATGGACTTTGCTGGGGGAAGTGCATTGCTGCCCAGCCAGTGGGCACCTGAACCCTGTTTTATATGGATTTCACTCCTGTGTCACCTTACCCCAAGCTGTGCCACCTCTTGGACTTCATCTAGAAAGGATCAAGAGGCACATTCCAACTTGCTGCCCAAATCCCAGGTGCTCTGGGGTCAACCAAGTGGCAAACAGAACCACGTCTTTCTGGCCACTGATGGGCAGGGAAAGGCTGTCCCCACCCTTCTGACCTATTTCAGCATTTTCCACTTTCTGGGAGAAGCAAACAAATGACAAATGAAGAGCAGGTTGTTGTTGTTTCTAACTGTCAGGGTTATGCACAGGATATATACATAGAACTCTCAGCTTTACGTAAAAGCAAACAAACCAAGCCCCCTGTGCTCTCATTTTTGCAGTGGTGGGTATTTGCAGTGAACTGGAAAGCTGTCAGAGGAGACGTGTTACTTATTTGAATTCTGGAGCACTGTATTTGCTAACTAAGTAAAAAAGTACGAGAAGTTTCACATGTTATCGCAGAACATGTGAAAATAAATCGATGCAAATACAGGGGAGAGGGCTATCAACTTTGTGCAATCATAAGGCAAAATCCACAATGACAGCTGAAGGGACAAGTGTATGAAAAAAATGTAGTTTTCTAGCACAGAATTTATGATTTATTTATAATAAAAAACTGCAGAGCATAGAGGTTTGGGCTTCTTTCCCTTTTTTTTTCCCTAAAAAAAAAAGATAAAAATTGTCCTATTGTTTTGACAAATTCCCTTCTGCTAATTTTGAAACTGTATATATTGTATTTTTTTTCCCTTCGCTTGCAGAAAAATTTCCTTCCTATTAATTGTATCTGGTTTGTAAAAGGAATGGAAAACTTACAAGAGTGAGAAATGTTTATCCAAAGTACTTATTTCAAAAAGCAAACCATTGAGCTTTTAAATTGCATTAACAGAAAGCCTATAATGCTCTATAAAAACGTGTAACCACACAGAATGGGTGGCTTTCCCTTCCAGAAACTATAAAAACACTGAAGTCTCCTATGTGAGCAGTCTCCCCAGTTAAAATATGTGTCTATATATACATATATATGCATACATATATATATACATACATATATATATATATACACACATATATATACATATATATATTTGTAAAAGAAAGGCAGAGGACTTTTGTTTGTTTTTCAAAGCATTTCTCAGTAGAGTTTAACACAATGCAAGCTAAGAGTGTAAAAGAAAACTAAAATGTGATTGGAAAGAAATCCCAGAAATAATAACCACGGTGTACCCTGCAGGCAAGGGGAGTCTGCTTTATCACTCAAATTGCACAGGGACAATAGAGATTTTATCTGGGTTAGAATGATTGCAGAGAGTGATCAACAGAAGGTCAGGAGAAATTTCAACAATAAATATTTGTAATCACTCACTATATCTTCCTAAGGTGTCCAGTAAGGAAGTCTGTATTATTTTATCTGGTCATCTGGCTCAAACTTGGTTTCTTGAGCATTAGAACAGTGGGAAGATGCAATAACAGACATTTTGCAAGAAAAAGCTCCAGTTGTGCTAACACTGATCTTCTAGCACTAAAAATTGACCATGGAAGTTAACTACCATGTTAATGTTAATTATATTTAGGAGGCAATGATTAAGTAACCTACTCATATAATTTACCTCCTGCCTTCAAGGCTTAATTCGTCATAACATAAATAGAAAAAATTCGAGCTGCATTTTCACTTGAATATTTTGACTTGCACTTTGATGTGTGGGAAGATTTTAACCAAGCAGTTGCTAATGTAGTAAATAATGAAAACAGAACCAAAATGATAAATATGGCTTGGCAACTAAATAAATACAGTATTAAAAAATAGAAAAAAAGGAATGGATAAGCAGGGAAAGGCTTTCAAGAGGAAATAATGATCTCAAAAACACAAAAAAGATACTAGAAGTCTGCATCACAATACAGATCCAAAGTCTTAAAGTTTGCCCAGGTCTGAAACAAAAGACTGTGCACACAGGGATTGGGGTGCTGCCTCAATAGAACATGCCTATTTATCAGTTTTATAACGAGACACATTTCTATGCTTTTTATAAGATGTACTTACTTAATTCGCAAGTTACTGGTAAAAATGTGAAATTTATGTACTATAACACATAATACAGTTGGATATCTAATAAAGAATTTATAAAGCATAGAAATTGGGATGCTGAGGACAAAAGAAAAACCATTAGGAACAGGAATGATCTAAAGTAATAGACTATATTGTTAACCTTTTGAATCCTTCGCATCTAGTGGAAACTATAAAAATATTAAACACTTTTCCCCCAAAATAAAATTTCAGCAAAGCTTCAGTTCAATGTGATGGATAACTGAGAAGGGGGGGAAAAAGGAAAAAATACAGAGCTGTGATAGCGTATGAGTTAAGTCCTACTCATCACAGCTCCAGCAGAAGGTAATGAATGGGAAAGAATCAGCTTCAATAGAGGTTCTGCTATTACTTCAGATAGATTTCCCCTTATTGCATATCCCTGAGCTTTGCTTGTAGTGGAAGGAAGAGAAAGAGCAAGTTCCTTAAACAAAGCCTTTTGGTGGGGTAGGGACAGAAGCTGGTGACAGGGCTGAAATATCTGTGCATCATGTACAGCTGTGTGCATAAGGGTAAGGCAGTCTAGGCAGAGCTCCCTCTGACTTTCTGACGTGCTCCACGTCACAGCCAAGAGTTTTTACCCAATTTTCCAACAGAAGATGAGCAGACAGGCAGCACCCACATGGGTTCCTTCAGAGGTTTTTCTGCACAGGGGTGAGAAGCACTGTTGACTGCCCAGGAACCCAAGCCACACTGCAATATTCCCCTCTTACTCCTCAAAAATATAAATCTGAGGAAAATCAGAGGCAGTTCCTGTGCTGATGCCTGCAGGAAGGTGGTGAAGAGGTCAAAAGTCCTCCTGGGAAGCAGGTGGGATGTAAGGCAGCACCACTGGGTAGGTAGCAATAGAGATCCATGCTCAGTGCCAGGACAAACTGAGCTTTGAATGAGAGTTTTGGCTGTGCCACAGGCCTGATGCAGTAGTTTGATGGCTTCAGCTGCAGCAAGGCAATCAGGGGAAGGTGCTTTGAGAAGCATTTTTAATGAATCTAGTTTGCAGAGGAATATTTAAACTAAATGCCTCCCTGTCTTGTTGGCCATGCCTCCCAGCACGGCAGAGGCAAGGTGGCAAAGGCTCTGCACTCAGCTCCAGAGGAAGCACGTGCAGTGTTTGGAGCTATGTTTTAAGCACTGTTGAAAAAATCCTGAGGGAATTTGGACTCTGCTCAGTACAATGAAAGCTCACTTGACAAACGAGGGTTCCCTTGCCCTACACACTTCAGCACTGGCTGGTCAATTCTTTGTGCACTCCTTATCTCCCTTGGCAGTGAAGCTTGTGGAATGTCCCCTGCCCGTGGCAGCAGGGCTGGAATCAGATGATCTTTACATTCCCTTCCAACCCAAACCACTCTATTTTTCTATGATTCAGCAGCAAGCATTCTTGAACAGATAAAAGGTATATAGACTTGAGATTGGACTGGGTCACCCTGTCCTTGCAACTAAACATCAGTCTGAGGCAGATTTTTCCTCCCACAGCGGGCAGAACAGCCTCTAATCAGCCAAAGCATTTCTTCCTCTCTTGTTCAGAAACCTTTAAGAGAGAGTATTGCTGCCTCCTGCTTTGTGCAGGGACTCCCAAGAAAAACGCCCCTTTGATTGAAATTGCTTCTACTTTGAATTTCCTTCAGCTTGCAGGCCCTGAAGTTTAACACACTGGTTTTACCACCTAACTTGCATTAGTAAATTTAAATGCTATTACAATTCTCGGTAATTAAAACCTCTATATTGAGATTTCATATGTCAATTTAGTATGCCAACCATACTGAGCTGTCATTGACTTTTGGGATTTCAACTGGTGCAAACTAAGGCCTGAAGAAGTTCCTGTAGAATGTGTGTAGGAGCCTTTAATCCACCTTCTCTATTTCTAATTCCTTTGTGTTGGCAGGGGGCTTGGTGCCCTATGGAAAAGCAAGGAAACAAATACCCAATTGAAGCTTTCATATCCTTCCCATACTAAAGGGCAGCTTCTTCTTCAAGGACAGACACTGCACCTTCACTGCTGAGTTTTCCCAAAGTCTGCTGAGCAGCAATGTGTTTTTATTGCAGCTGATAGAGGTGTCTAACAAAAGGCACTGAAGGTTTGGGGATTGGGGGGGGGGGGGGGGGGGGGTGGTTAGGATAACAGCTTCAAGGATGAAAAGTTGCTCAGTCTAAACTGTACCATGTCTGTCTCCAGACCCTGGCAACAAAACAGAGATGGATATCAAGCTTCAGAGTGTAAAAGATTTGAAGAGCGCCTTAAAGACAGCATCTCAAACTGCCCAGTGCTGTGGAGACTTGGCAAAACTTCCACAGTGCCTGATGATGTCCAGGCAATGCCCAAGGAAACCTGTCCACTTTTCCACTTGTGTAGAACTCAAGTGGAACCATAATGTGCTCAGCTCATCCTGACACCCACACAGGCACACTGCCCCAGACTCGTTTGTTACCAATTTAATTTACTGCCCACACGCAAAAATAAGGTGAGGAGCCATGGTGACAAATATTTTTCCAGCATTCAAAACTGATTTCCATAAGAGCCTGGCCATCCCCTTTCTGAAAAGCACACCAAGTAGCATTACAGGAGTCTGCTGTCAGCTTCTGTCTGCTTTAATGGGATCATAGTGTGCTAACACTAAATGTTGGCCAACAGCAAGTGGAATGACTACAGGCCTGAAGTGTAATCACACCCAGTAATTTCCAGGGACGGCAAATTATTAATTTGTAACGAGGCATTCTTTTCAATTACAGGGTACTTTTCCTGGGAAGCTGTTTTCTCACTGATCTTTCAGCTGCAATGTGCCCTCCATTGCCCTGACGCATTCAGATACTCTAATAAACTGGACTTTGTGAACATGGTAATTACTGTGTGTTGGGGCTGAAGAAAGCCTCAGAGATGAGAAGAGATGTGAGCTTCCAGAGCAGTAAACATTTACTTGATTCACTAGATCAGCTTCCATCTGTCTGTCATGTGACCTTTAAAGTTCATAATTGACAGTAACGTACTATGAAAGAAAGCTTCTAATTTGTATTATCATACTGTTGCTGAATTACTGCTTTCTTTCAATGATGCATACATTTATGCCAGCTTGTTAGAAAAGATCTTTTTTTGATGAAACTCAAAAAAATAAAAAAAGGTATTCGACTTCTGAAGAGTTTTGTGATTACTCCAACTACATACACTTGTTCCTTGAATAATTCATGTGCCTTCTCAGTACTAGGATCTGAAATGGAAATATTTCAATATAGAGAGCAGGATATGGGCAGAGTCTGAAGTCAAAAGACAACAAAGGGAAACTGATCCTGAGATGAACATGTTGGTTTTTGTGCTGTGTCTGAGGTGGGCACAGACTGGATGGACAAACAGAAACAGGTCAGAGGCCCAGCTCTGCCCGGCCAGGGCTCAACTGCTGCTGCACAGCACATCAAGTCAGGGTTTCTTGCAGATTAATTTTAGACTGCTATCAAGCACAGTAATCACATTGTAGCTTCATTCTGAGTAGAAGCAGATATGCTCTGAGCTGTGTTACTTTAAAAGGAACAATCATGTAGGACAGATAGACAGCACTTGAATATCAGGTAAATTTTGAAGTTCTACTCATTTTCCATAGCCCTCTATTTGCTAGAATGTAACTGTGGAGTAGGGGTAAGGAAACAAGGGCTGCTGTACAGTAAGAATATCTGAACCACTTGTGCAAATTGGAGAAAAAGGACCCTGGATTTTAAGATGGGCGCCATATTCACATAAAAAATGCAACTGCAACAGTGCTGGGAGAAATGTGCAAAACAGATTATTCTTCCTTAAAGCTACAAGAAAGGGAGGCCTAGGCAACCTCCTAGCATGCCTCTTGGATGCCATCATGCAGCACGTTGGACTGGATGATAAAATTGCCATGTGACTCCCAGAGATTTGATAAAGCTGAAACTCACTCTGCACTGACTGATGAGCAGCTCATTTCCCTCGCTGAACTTGTACTGCGCTCACAAATCTCAGAGGCAAGGAGTTGCCACAGCACTTGCATAAATTATGACTGAATCATTATATTATTAATCACTCTACTGTGTGGTAAATTCATTCTTTTTTTCTGCTCCCCCATATTTACCACAGGAAGCTGTAAGCCTTTCCTAGTAATTTTCACATTTAGGGGGATTTAATTATTTTTTGCCAAGTCCCAAATTCAACAAACAAAACCAAAAGCCATCCCGCAGTTTTTGTTACAGCTGTGAGCTGGTTATCAGTGGGCTGGGATACTTTAAGAAACTTTAGGTTTTAGGAATTGCCCAAGACAATATTTATCTTGTCATCAGGAAATGAAGACTAAATCCTCTTAAGCAGTCTTATAAACTGTGTTCTCCTTCCCCCTCTCATTCTTATCCTCCCAAAGAGCCACAACTGGGCTCCTGGCAGAGCTGATGTACAGAAGGAAATTATGTGCCTGGATTTGTCTTGTGCAGTACAGATGCTGTCTCTTCAGCATGGAGAGCTTTCATAATGGCTAGAAAAGAAGTTTTCTTTACACTTTTTTCTCTTATTTTTTTTGAAAAATATCACCACCATTCCAGATCTGGCCATTTTTGGATTGAGTACAGGTTTCTTCCCGAGTGTTATTTAATCCTCACAACTGTGGATCAATTTTATGAGAGTCAGTTAGAAATCCCATAGGATCTAAAACCTGTTAAAGGTTATAGAGACATAGAAAGCTGGGCTGGATTGTGATCTCCAAGAACCTATTTTATTGCTTCCAAGGGGCTTGTCAGCTTCCTATTGAAACACAGTTCAGTAATTGCAGAGTGAATAAAAACGAGAAGATAGCTTTTTATTAGCCCTAAATGATCAGGCTGATTGGCATTAGGGATCTTTATACAATTTCATTGACACAAGCATATGCTGAAAGGCATCTCTATTTTCCATAACACATTACTACATGTAGTAAAACAACTCACTACCCAATATTGAGCTATAACGTTACTGATCATTTGGAATATGCCTCTATTATCTCTCATTTCTACTACTCCCACCAAAAAAGTATTTACCTAGTTTCTAAATTTTACTTAAACTTAGTAAGATGAAAAATTACACATAATTATTTAATCTATGGTTCTAAGATTCTCTGAAAGAAGCATTTCACAGTGGAGCAGCACTGAGGGGAACTTCCATGGTATTTTGGACAAATTTTACTAATTCCCATTAGATCCTTTCCCAGTGCTTATGGAATCCACAGTAACCCCTGCCCCTCTCACAATGTGAGTCCTATTTCACCACAACTCTGAGACCAAGCACAGCCCAGACAGAGATGCAAGCACCTGATGCAAGGACAAAAGAAGTTGCTGCAATGGGATAAAGGGGTCCATAACAGACTGAACTGTAGGATTGTCATTTCAAAACCTTGTTAGTTGCTACTAACCCTCCCTAAAAGGATTTTCAGTGATGAAATTTCTACCATTTCCTTCAGACAATTCCCACAATATAACTCATCTCTCCATAGGTTTTGTCTCCACATAGAGAAGCCTTTTATATATTTGTAATGTTCTGTCTTCCCCACTCCTTCAGCCTTCTTCATGGTCTATTCTTACCCTTCACTACCCTATTTTCATTCTCTTCCCTTGTTTGAGTATTGTTTTCTAAATCCTGACATTTTCCATTGGTTCCCTGATATGTCTGTAATGTTTATTTCCTCTGTATCAAGCATCAGTCACATATGACTGGAAGAACTGAGTCCAGAGAGAATAGATGTTTTGCAATGCATTTCATTATGAGTTTTAACCAAGTTTGGACTTCTAGAAATATTTGCCTGAGGCTTCTTTGGGACAATATTTTAAAAAAAGAAAGGCAGGACTCATCTGACCTCTCATTGAGAACTAAATAAGAAAAACATGCTTTCAAAAATTGGTCTGAATTTTCATGATCTTCATCTCATGGTTCAAATTTCAGCTGTCTGGTCAGTCATAGAGCCAGGTGGCCAGTCAAAAGGAATGGCTGCAATTCCCAAGATCAGAATGAAACAAAAGGATAAATAGGAGCCCCCTAAAAAACTCCAGAGGCAAGTACCAAATCCTTCAAAGGAACCTCCTTCACAGCAGACTGCAGTAACCCAGTGTGGAACCACCTCCCTCCTTGCCTTTGGCCAGAGACTAACCACAAGAGAAACCAGTACAAGAGATCCCACTGAAATGAAAAATAATGTCCTGCTTTGCATAAAGTGACATTATATCACGGGAACTACCAGAGAGTTAATAAGAGTTGCACAAAGGCAAAAGATTTATTTAAGCAAAAAGGGCTGAAGTGAGAAATAGTCCAGAGCTCACAGAACTTTTCTCATGTTCCCCCACAGATTAACTACTTGGATTTGAAGCCCACAGTTTCAATAGCTGAAATGTACATCAATTGCAAATTCCTTTCCAAGATATGTCTTTTTAATTTACTACATTTAGTTTCCAGGATGACTTAAAAGAAAAAAAAAAAAAAAGATTGAAGAGCAGTTTTTCTTCTCACAATGTACCTCTTTTGACAAAAAAAGAAAAAATACCACCACAACCCCCCCCAAAACAAAAAAAAAGCCCCAACCAAAGGCAGTGCTAAGGAATGCTTGAAGAGTTTCGGGATTTTGGGATTTTAAATCTCTGAAAACAGAGAGGTCATGTGAAGTGCAACTGAGATGCATCGTGTTTGGATTTTGTGAAGAATGCAATAGATTTGCATGAAAATTACTCTAGAAACTATTATATATAATTTTTTATAAAATGTGTGGGAGTTGGAAATGAACAGTGCTATTGCATTTAAAAGCTCTCTTCGGGATTTCTTTGACTGCATCTCTTCCCTGCACAACAGTCTGAAAAGATATGAGTAACTTGGAGTTGTAGGAATATTAGCACTCCTGGCAGGCAACCTTCCCAAAGCTGAATTTAGACTAAGGGTTTGATTCAAAAGGAAAACTGTCAGCCCTCTTGCTCACCTCGTGTTTAAATGCAGCACTGCTCATGGGGGATAGATTTGCATCTAAGGCTCTTTGCTGGTTTGCAAAGTGGACAAGTGAAATCATGTACAGCCTAAACCAAGACATTTTTCTTCATCCCAGAGTAGCAGTTCCATTCTCTAAAGGGTCACCTCTTTGTGATTCCATCCTTTTCTTTGCTACTGAACCCTTCAGACCCCCACCCAGAGCTGAAGATGCAACCTCTGAGCACCCTGCCAGCCAAGTGTCCTGGCAAAGCCAGGAGGGGAGCAAAATCTCCAACCTGCTCCTCCTGGCTGTGCTATTGATCTGCTCTGAGTGGGTGATAACCCCCTCAGCAAAGCGCTGGGTGGAAAAAAAATACAAAACAAACCAATATCCAACCAAAAAACCCCACCACACATACACACAAATACTGATTGGGAGACTGATTCTTTCTGGACAGAGAATTATCTGACAGAGCTCTAATTTCCATGAGAAAACAAAAGATTGGTTTTAGTGGAATGCTGCCTTTTTGTTTTAATTGATTCTATCAGATGAGATGCTTTTTATATCATCTAATTTTCTGTTTTCACCAAAATCTGAGTTGTAATTGTATGTTCTTCAGAATTACAGAGTGACGCATTTATGTGAGAACTCTAAAACTCAGAGAAATATTTGAAGCTAAAAACAAAACAAAACAAACAAAATCTCAGAAATAGTTTTTCAATTGCTCAAAAGGTGGCAGAATTACAGGAAAACATGTGAAATTTGGAGACAGAGATACAAGCAACTCTTACAGGATTCCTACCAGTTCTATAATGTGGTGGTATGATTGCTCCCCTTTTGACTTGTAAAAATCAAGAGGGGAAAAAATGGAGAGTAAAGCAGAAAAAAAAAAAGAGGCAAAACCAAGAAAAATAAGAAAAAATGTATGGGTGGAGAAAGCAAACATTGGTAGTGATAAAAGTTATGCCTAAGATTATTATTTGATACTCTTCTGGGGAAAGAGGACTTAAACTTTATGAAAGCTCGACTCTCTGCTCTACAATTTCTCGTGTAGTGCAACTATGGTAATCATAAGGGCCATAGTCAAAGATAAGAGACATTTATTGGAAGTCTCTGATTTCTAGTCACTCTTTTTCACTTCCAAGTAAATCATGAGTTCTTAATGGAAACATTTCTGGAGAACAACATATTTGTGCCCTTTTTCCCAAAGGTCACTGTAAGAATTACCATAGGTTTACACAAAAGAGCCTCAGCCCACAGTCACTCACAGAAATAAAACCCATCAGTACAAAAGGATCAGAAAGGACAGGTAAGGAAAGGTGGGCTCCAAACCACAAGTGTGAATTTTCTAACACACTGGAAAATCACTTCTTTTTGTTATTCCTCCTGTCCGGGCAAAGCCCAGGCTGATCCACAGTTTCCATCCCTCACACAGCAAAGGCATCATTCTCACTCATGCACTTATGAATATGTTATAAATTGTGACTAAATGTAATTATGTAAATGATAGTCATTTGTTTGCTGTACAGATTAATGTTCTGCTTCACTGGGGTCCCAATATGGAGCAGCAGAAGTTTGAGCTTTGCAGCTGTGCCTCTGTGTGGCTGCCTCTCATGTAAAAATTAAAATGAAGATGGAATTTATCTTTTGCTTAGGGGGAACAAAACAAACCATCCCTGTGTTACTTAATACATTATCTATTACTTCCTCCAGGTAGCAGAATCAATCACCTTTCCCAGTGGTGGTAAACTCCCAGGGAACAATTTCATACACCTCCAGCTCTATAACACAATGTCAACGTGTTAATTGGAATCCCAAAAAAATGGATTTGCTTTTTTTAGTGAAGCTAAGCTTCCTTTGTCAAACTGGGAGCTGTCAAGAGACATGAAAAGTAAAGTTCTGCTACACTGAGGAGATATGGCTAATAAGGATTTATGTAAAATAAGTTTTCCATCCTGTGAAGGGTTTTTTTGATAATTAATAGGTTGTGCTGTTTTGCATCAGGATTAATCTGAGAGCTTTAAAGGGTGGGGAGAGTGTCTAACAAGAAAACCTCTTCCAAAAAGAAAATACCTGTGTGTTTCATAAACTTATACATGCTTCCTTTTAAGAAAGTGACGGCAGCAATTCTGTGTATTTTGACATTTTCTCCTCCCTCTTTAGAGAGTTGCCTGTAAATGTCTACCAGAAGTGGGTCTGCAATACTGCTCTCAGGCTGATGGCATGTGAAGTCCCAGGTCTGACGAGTTTTTAAAGTTAGGCAGCCCATTTCTCTTGTTTAAACCACCAACATTGAAAAGTAGACTGAATGCAGCTTCATGCAGTTACAATAAAGGTCCCAGCATCCATAATACAGTTATCACAAAGTGTTTATATTCAATTTTCTAATTATGTCTTTTGAATTATATATGTCTCTACCTAATAAAGAGGATGGAACCAGAACAACTTTAGGGAGGAAGGGTAAAGACTTAAATCTGCCAGACTTAGAAGACTTACAAAGGTAGCAGCTACTTTGTTAGAAGTGCAACCAAAAGATGCACAATTCTCTCACAACAGCTCCTTTCACCAACAACATCAGCCCTGGGACTTGCTGCATTTTCAGCACAGCATAACAATGGAGACAGGAATAGGCTGCCTACACACTCTAATGCTTTATTAGTAAAAATTCAATGTTCAGGAAAAGGAAAATTGTAATTCAGGGCTCTTGTATCTAATAAAATGAAAGAGTCTCTGCTGTTCTGCACTTCAAGTTCATGATGTCATCCAAGCCCCTCTGCACAGAGCTTTAGCTCTTCATTACTTAATCTTCTATTAATTACCCTTGTTCCCTGGAACCTGACACTGACTTCTTACACTGACTTTGCAAGGTCATCTCTCTCATTCTAAACCCAAAAATTTCTGTTTACACAATAGAAAACAGCAACAACAAACAGATAGTGACCAGTGTGCCTTGCTGGTTCCTCATATAGTTCTAGGTGATGTAGTAACACTTTCACACCTTAGGAATAGGCTGCTTGTAAGTTACTCAGAGCTTCTGAGGTGAAATACTCTGTTGAGTTCACAGCTATTACACTTTCAAGTCTTATTTGAAAGGAGCATGTCCAGGGTACTTGGAATCTTTACAAATGCCACCCACAAGAGGAAGAAATGAGTTAAACTTTTTTTTTAACACATTCCTTGTTGATGAATGAGGATTAACGTGCATTATCTCATTACATACATACACAACAAAAACTACAGGAGAGCAATTCGTACAGCATGTTCTTCTTTTATAATTTAACAGAAAATACCCTTTATCCTCATTTTAATCTTCCCCTACATAATGCTCAGATGTTAATCAGTGTAGAGAAAGCCTGCCTCCAGTCAGCCTGGGTCCATTTCTCACAGTGCTTGCACAGCACAGAGGAGCACATTTGTGCAGCCACAGCAGAGCTGACCCACTAGGATGCTCCAGGAGTGCAACCAACTCAAATATTCATACAGCTGCTAATTTATGGCAAGTGCTTGTCTCCCATCAGGGTTTTCCCTCTGACTGCATGCAGATTCCAAGTGTAATGTGTCTTCTTGCAAAGCAGAACTGGAAGAGTTTAGTGTTTCAGGAAGTAAAAATAGGAAGAGGAAACAATGTGGCAGCTTTCCATAGTTTCCCCAAATATTTTTTCTGTGTTATTATTAGTCCTACATGCATCCAATGATGGTTGAATGCTTATTTGGTTGAATCACTATATATTCCTGTTTGATTTTTCATCAAACATGCACAAGTAATTATGCTCTTCAAAAATATGCAGTTGATAATATTATTCTTTGTAAACATTGTTAAATGTCAAATGTTTAATGTTATACAACAATATAATTTTTTAATGTTTGTCACTTCTCATTTCCTAACAAAGAAAACAAGCATTTCCTTTTTTCCCATTAGAGTGAGACAAAACAATGCAAAGAGACAGAACAAAACTTTCAGCACTAGCTAAGGGATCCTTGTGGCAATAAAAACATTTTTTTGCCTGAAGAGTCCACTTAAAACTCTATTGCAAAACAGTTTCACTCTAAGGGTTGGCCTGAGGGCACTGGTTCCAATCCTTTCCAGGTTGTGAGTTAGGAAAGGCACAATAGATACCATCAACAAGAGGCAATCTGTAGTGTGATCAGCTGAGGTTCAGGCTATAGATTGGAATATATAAACTGATAGCAGCTTTAAGAGGAAAAAAAAATAAAGAAAAAAAATCTAAGAGCAGCCTTTGGCAGATGAGAGAATGCCAAATGTGAAATGGGCATGCACTTCAAGCAGTGCACAAGCCAGGCTGGGAGACTGCAAGGCAGGTCTGCACACTCTCTTGCCAATATGCCTCAGCCCTTCTCTGGAAAGCAAATCATATTCATGGTAATTCAATCCTTGGCTCTTTGGCTTAAGGTACTGATATTTTTTACTCCCCATCATAAAACAAGTTGTTTTCAGTACTTTGAGACCTGCACTCAAGATCCAAAGACAAGGGTGCCTTTAGAAGAGGCACCTGAGAAATTGTGGTCACCTGAGATATAATTGACAGATTTGGCTTCATGCCAGCTTGGGATCCTGGTTCTCAGAAACTCAGGAGTCTGCTTGGAGAACAAGGCTTTCCTGGCAGGGTAGGAAAGGTGTCTTTTTAATTCTGCTAGGCTGCAAGTATCAAGATATTTGTGACAGTGACACTGGCTAATTTTAGTTATCGAGCTAAATCACTGTCAGCTTAAATAGGCTACAATGAAATGCTGAGCTGATAAATGACTTCAGGTCACCAAAGAAGTGATGAGTCTGTATGGCCACTAACTGCTGCAGGGCCCACAGGCTTCCCACTGAGTCCTTCAGCTCCAGAGTTTTCCAAGAAAAATTGCTGCATCTCTGTGTAAAAGCTCCCAGTTCCCCTAACTCCCCTAAGGCTTGGCTTTGCCTCTTTACCAAACTCTCCGCGCCAGCTGCAGAGAGCTGTGCTTTAGACAGCCCTGGCAAAAGGCAGCTGGGCATGCTGGTGTTGTACTGCTTTGTCTCTAAAGTATCCTTTCCCCCTTGCTCACAGTACCTCTGCCAACACCCCCCTCTGTTTATGTGGAAAGCCCTGTAATTTACTTGCTTATTTATGGGGTGGGAAGTTGATTTCAGTGCAGGTAAATGAATGCCCACAGGAAAGAAGGAAGAGAATCTTTCAAGTTAAATTTCCCATAGCATAGCAGCTAAATGTTGATTTTATCTATTAGGTTATGAACAAATATTCATGAAGCTATTCATTTAATCTCTGAGATCTTCAAAAATTCTAAATTTTCATAATTCAGTATTTTTATCTACTGTCTACCCAAGCTATCCCTAATGACAGCATTTGCTTTCCTGGCCATCACTAAAAAACTGTATTACACATCCTGTGAAAAATCAGGCAAACATTAATATATGCAACCACCTTTTGAATGAAATTTCTTCAGCTTTAAGGAAAAAAACCCTCATCTTTTCTTGTTCTTTTCAATAGTAGCATTTTCACTATTTGGATTACTATGCTCTCTTCATCATTATTTCCATTTTCTTCCCATTTTACCACATTAGCCCTGCAATTTTTTACTGACTTGAAAACATTGCAGAAATGCTTTCCAGGAATTTCCAAGGGACTGGGAAGGACACTCAATGCACAGAGCCTCTCAGCAATGACATGCAGATGTTTTGATCTTTTCCTGAGCCATGGATTGGCTTCCTCCCACGGAATCAACCATTGCCATCTGCAGGTAAGGATTAGTTTTTATTAAAAAAAAAATAGCTGTGTGGGTGCTCACAGGATTCTTAAGCATTGTTAGTGAGCTGATGTCAGAGTACTGAATATAATAAGATTGACCTAAAGCAGGGACAGAAGAACAAGGACCTGCTTACATTAATTTGGGCACTGTGGGCATGAGTACAGTATATCCACTTCAGGCACACAGGCAGGGAGGAGGTATCATCACTAACAAAGCTGCATGTTCATCTCATGTAGCAGCACCATGGGGCTTTGACTCCTTGAGCAGGCCTGTGCAGGCAGCACATGGCCATCAGCAGCATGCAAGGACCGTGTGGTGGCACCTGTAATTGCAGAGTGTCCTCTCTGCCCACTGGGTGCTTGGTAATGGTTTCTCAGGAGCCCAGAGAGGGCTCTCCTCACCCCAGGCCAGTGTTTTCATCATCAGGTGTGGCTGCACTAAAGGAGCCACCCTCAGGTGTCTGACCTGTCTCTTAGATGCTTATTCCCTAAATTCACAAGCACTCAGTCACTTGCTACTGAACTCCAGATATATCAGCTTCTGTTATCTTATATATTACAACAGTTCTATTATCACTATAGTGCAAGGATTTCATTTCCTCAGAGTTTCGTACCTCCTCGATGTTTTCTGTAGGCAGCTCCTCTAAGCACTGACTGTTCTTGGTCCTTGCAGCAGCCATCTGACTTCTCTGACTCCTCTTTTGTACCACTTGTTCTTATCAGTTACAGGTTTTGCCTGTTACCATCCGGCCTGCTCCTAATCTTTACTAATAGGGTTCAGCTGCTCCTAATCTTTAGTAATAGGGTTCAGCTGCAACTCATTGGTGGATAAGATTGTATTCTACATTACCCATGCTGTGTCCCCCTATGAGCTTCCCATTCCTACTATGAGGTTTCTTTTCAGAGATTCCCAACCTATGGCACGTTATTATAACATTATTATTATTATTATTGATGCCTTCTTCCATACAAGCATCTCTGTTTTTGCCATGGCTGGTAATGCTGGGGATCAGGAGAGATGCTTGCAGGGGTTATTTACTACAGCACCATGCTCAGGATGTCAAATTGCAGGGTGAAAGTCTGGCCACAAAGGTGATGTTTGAATGTTCTGCAAAACCAAAAAGTTTGGAGCCTCTCCTCCAGCCCTGCTCACTTGCTTTACTGGGCCATGGGATTTTTTTTCTGCCTGCCCATAGAAGATGAAGTGAAAACCATTGAAATTTTCAGAAGCTCATGCAGATCCACTAATCTTGCCCTGAATCCATTACAGGAACTCTTGCCTGCATTGCTGCTTTCAGGACAATTACATAAACATTCACCCTTTTTTTTTTTTTTGTGTTGTTATTTTGGACATCTTTATACAGAGCAGTTATTGTATTTCACTCACTTGTTCCATTGAGTCTTCCCCATTTTAACTTTTGTTCTTGTTGGCTTTATTTCAATCCCTCTGAAACAGTGCAGGAACTGATTGGCCACTGGAAATTCTTTCCAGGACAATATTGCACCTTAGGCTTCACCTTTGTGGGCTCAAGATCAAACACAGCAACCTCAGCAATGCAAAAGCTGCAGCTATGCTGAGAACACCTTTTTTTTGTATTTTGCTATATTTTTAACCGCACAGCTCCACATGCACACTCCTCCTGCAGCACCCTGATACATTTATTACAGCCAGTGACAAGAGCTAAGGACAGCAGAGCTCACCTCTCCAGCCATGAGCCAAACCCCACCAGAGAGCTCTTCTGCAACAATACCTTCTCCAGCTACGACACCTGATTGTTAGCATTCTGTTTTCTAAGCTTAGTTATCTTCAGAAAATCTCTGTCTCAGTTGCTCCTTAGAGATACACCCAACACATCCCTGATATGTTACAGAAGTGCTTCGTTTTCTCCTTGGCTGGAGTGACATCAGCAGTGTCTAATCACTTCTAGGCTGATTTCCAAAGGTCAGAAAGAAGAGGTAGAGAGAACTCTTGTTCTAATCACTTTCAACATTTCACTTCCCTTCCTGTGTAGCCACGAAAGCAGTTTTATCCTGTGTGTCTCTCAGATCCTGCCATATGCAAAATCTACATGGCATCATCTCTGGAATCTCTCTTTTGCTGAACAGACAGCCCTTGAAACATCATCTACCAAATGGAGTTTTGAAAGCAATAAATTATCTTTGTTTTTTGCCCAGCTGAACTAAATGAAATAGTAGACTCCCAGTTATCTAACAAAGTCTGGAATAATCATATTTTTACAGTTTTGTACAAAAGTCATGGCTTAATCCAAGCCAGAAACTAAGCATGACCCAGCCCCTCATTCACTCACCCCTGGATGGGATGGGGAAGGGAATCCAAAGGGTAAAATGGAGAAAACAGAGGGGTTATGTTAAAGGCAGTTTAACAGGCAAAAGCCATGCATGCAAGCAAAGGAAAGCAAGGAACTCATTCCCCACTTCCCATGGGCAGCCAGGGCTGCAGCCACCCCCAGGAAATCTGGGCTCTATCATGCACAGTGGTCACTTGAAAGGACAAATACCATCACTCCAAATATCCTTCCCATTCTTTCTTCTGAAAGAAGAGCTGAGCATGATGTCATATGGATTATGAGCTATCCTTTGGGTCACTTGGCATCAGCTGTCCTGGCTGTGTCCCCTCCCAGCTCCTTGTGCACCCCCAGCCCCTCACTGGTGGGGTGAGGAGCAAAAAAAGGCCCTGGCTGGGTCTAAGTGCTGACCAGGATTAACGACAATATCTCTGTTTTATCAACACTGTTTCCAGCACAAATCCAAAACACAGTTCTGTACTGGCTGGAAGGAAAAACTCTATCCCATCCAAAGCCAGCACAAAAGAGTTTCCATTTGTTTGGATAAATTGGGTAATTTCTGCATCTTCCTTTTGATGATTTTCACATATCTTGGTCTCATCTATCATTTCTTAAAATAGCCACACATCACCTGGCAAAAGTTCCTTCATTTCATTATTGTCCATCACTTTTGGCATTACTCTTAATGGGAGTCAGCTTTGTGCTTGAAGCTTTTGCAGTGGACAAGCAGACTACCCAGAGTAAACACACATCTGGAAAAATCACGGGCTTATTTCCCCCCCAGTGCCTTTTTTTGTGATGTATGTGCCACACAGCACCTAGCTGGTAACATTTTCTCTTGTGCAGATCAGTGCTGTTTCCTGCTGTGCAGAGGAAACAGCTTCCCTACCACATCTCAAACAGATATTTGTGCTACAAGCTGGATTGTCCCTCTCTTTCACCTCTGCCATGCAGTTTACTTTTGCCTTGACATTAGCTGAGGATTTTATAGACCAGTAAGAAATTTATTTTTTTGTTTTTTTATCTCTTTGAGCTTGTCTGAACAGCACCCCTGGCTTTCCCTGCACCCAGCAGCAGTGGGGTGCACTGAGGTTGGTTGGTTTCTTATTTGCAGGTCTTTGGGATTACCATCTATGTCCAAGCTGCTTTTTATAGAACTTCTTTATATCTGCTTTCTTCACATATTTTCTTCAGCTATTCTGATGGGTTTTTTCCTAATGTTAAATTTCCCATTAAGATCCCATCCCCCAGTGTACTAATTCTACCTGCAAAACACATTTTTTATGGCTGTACACTTATTTGTTGTATTGGATATCCCTTGGCTGCTTCCTTGAGAAAATTGATTTTCTGTGAAGCTATTATTCTTTAGAAAGAAAAAATAAGCTCCAGTAATCAACAACTTATCTGTTTTCCTCCTGTTCACATGAGAGTGCCACAAAGCACCCATGTTCTGTATCCACCCTTTCCCTCCCTTCCAATTAGTTTAGAAACTGAGCAGATTTCTTCAGGAGCCTGCCCAGCGGCCTCAGGATGGGTCCTTCTGCACAGCTCTGTTCTCTGCAGTGCTTTTGGTTAAACACCCACAGCCTGCCCTCCTTTGCCTCATTTATGTGAATGCCACAGTCTCCTTTTCCTCCTCATAGCACACTTCTGATTTAGGTACCTGCCAGCACTAGAAATTAACAGAGGATGGGATGATCCAAGCTGACTTTTGTTACAACCTCCTTAAAGAATTCTTTGTCATCCATACTGCTCACCGCCCACCTAGAGAGTGCCCAAGCTGTGAAACCTTTTTATCTGTTAAAGAGGCAAAATGCCAGTGCAGGGGCTGGCACACACACCTGAGTAATGTTTGAATTTATTGAATTGAATTTATATTGAATGTTGAATTTTTGACATTGAGATGGCTCATTGGATTGCCTGCAGCCCCCACCCCTGGGCACCTTGAGGTGGGAACTGCTGAACTGAAATCAGCCTGGGGACACAGAAAGATGGTCTTTGCTGAGCTACAGATGGAGCACTATTGCTCTGTTTGAAAGAGTAGGTGTGCTTACACATGCAGATGAAAGAGAGACACGAGCAATGATCCTGAACAAGTGCTTTACACTGCTCAGGGATCACAGGAGGTGAAGATTCCCAGCTGTGATAATTGCTCTCAGTGTTTAATGGGGGCACAAGGTCAAAACACAATGTCTTGACAAAATATTCAAGGATTAAAAATGAAAAGAATGAGACATGTCATTTGGAAAAGGAATTTGAATTTATGGGGAACAACCACACAAAATATTAATAAAGTTAGAAATATCTCTTAAAATTGATGAGCACCTACTGGGATATTTCTGTGACAGAAGAAGTCACTTTACCTAAAAAATATCCCACATAAAATCATCCAAACATTTTATTGCTGAAAAGACTCAAGGAGCACTTTCTGAGCTGTTCTGTTTAACTTATGCACCTAAACCACCGGTCTACATTCTGCGCTCTCAGGGATGTTTGCCAAATGGTCATTCAGAACACCTCAGATAAAAGCTGAGTCTTTGTCACCTACTAACCAGAAATTTTGAGTTTTACCCTGTAAAAATTCATCATTAACAACTTTCATGATGATTGATGTTATTATTTTTCTGGTAGATTTGCCACTGACATGTGTAAATAAATTTCTTACCTTCTTTTCCCCTCCAAGAGGGCACAGCAGCTTATAAAAACCAGTTACAGCCAGTCATATGAAGAGATTTTGTTTCCAACATCTTAGTTCCAAAACAGAAATATTATCTCAGTTTAAGACTCTGAACTTTATGATTTTTCTAGTTTTAATGGGATATATTACAAAGAGTTTGAGATCTCCTTGATCCTCCTTGGTATTTAATAGATCCTTTTAGAGCCCCCCTCCTACCTGGGCCAACTAAGAATTTTCCTCATAAATGGTAGACCATGACTGAGCTTTCAAAGTGAGGAGAAAGCAGCTAGATTTTTTTGCTAGCAAAGAAAAGTCGTGTTCATTGGGAGGTAGATTTTTTTAAAACTAAATGGTCAAATGAAATATAAAACCTTCAATATCTACAAATCTGACCAGAAAAATACAGTTCAACTGCCTTAAGTGTCATTGCCAGGACTCCAGGAATCGTCTAAAACTTCAAGTACAGCATGTTTCATCCAGTTCTGTTAGTAGCAAAGACATCTTTCTAGTATCAAAGACATCTTGCTCCTTCCAAATCTACTCCAGACTACTCATTTATTCTCATAAACTCAAGCACTTTTAGTTCTACTAAATCAGACAAGGCACAGAAGCTATTGCAGCAATTCTATTTTGCTTAAAGGACAGCTTGGGCAAAATATTGGCCATGATGATGCAGCCCAAATTTTCTCAGGTCATCTTGTTATGGAGGAGAGGGAAAAGATATAAAATAGCAGAAATCTATCCCAGTATCATATCACCATTAAGATCTACACTCTCAAGAGGGATTTCTTCACCTGATGGAACAATCTGCTGAAGGAGCTGCTCCTAGGAGCTCAGTCTGCCAGGAGAGCCTTCCAGCCAGCCAAAGGGAGCTCAGGGAAAGCTGAAACAGCTCTTGAAATACTACAGAGATGTTGACTAACATGAAGGGGGATAGCACTTCTAATTCCATCTCCCTGCCCACCCCTCAAGCAGCCAGGTGTAAGGGAAACCAATCCATCCGTGCTATGCTAGGCACAAAAAGTGTCTAGGAGGAAGAAGCAACAGGTGTACCTTTAGTATTTTTAGCTTCACATCAAAACATGGCTCAATTAGTTTCTTTAAAAAGTGACTGCTCGACAAAAACTCTGATTTTTCTACAAAATTTTGCTTTGACATCAATGGGTAATTGCATGCTTGCTTACCTGCATTTGCTTATTGCCCCTCCCAGCCCAATTCTCAAAGCTTTATAATTAGGCATTTCAGCAACCAATCCTTACACCAAAAACACAAACCCACCCATGCTTGTTGTTATTGCCATAGGAATCTTCATTTTTTAAAACATAAAATACTGAGCAACAGGCCATATTCAGCTTTAAAATGGACAAAAAACCTCAAAATAGCAGGAGCACAGCCTAGCCAGTTAACCAACAATGTGTTTGTTTCCAGAATTGTGCTTAAGGAGAGCCAAGCTCCAGAACAGGAAAACATTACAATTAGGAAAATGAAAGAACTTTCACTTGGAGTCAGTAATTTCATAGCTAGCAATATACAGCATGTAACTATTGCCAGATGTAAAATACTGCATTAAACCTTTATTTATTTCTCTGTATATTGTGTGAAGAACCACTCTGTGTGCCTTGAAAGAGTGCACAAGAAAACACAGTTAACAATCTCATTTTTTAGAACTGAGTAAAAACTGGGAAAATAGAGTCCCCATGAATTACTGTGTCCCTATCAGCCAGCAAAGCCAGGGGCAAAACCAGATGGAATTTGCTTAATTAGGTCCAGATCCAGTGAAGTATATACATATCTCTAAGCCAGCAAGAGAGCCTATGGACAGCAAACAAGTTAAATAACCATGCTGAAAGAGAGCAAAAAGCTAAATATGGCATGAATTTCAGTTCTTAGAAGTGATATCTCATAGGTTCAGGATTATCTGCAAGCTCAAGCATTTTGCACAATCAGTGCTTTGCCTTTTGTCAGAGAGTTGCCCAGTTGAAAGTTCTAGAAAACTGCCTTGAAGTTGATTAACACTCTATTTGATTCCTCCTCATCTCCCACTCACTTTTATAGAAAAAATTTCCCTGTATAAGGAATAGAAGAGCTATTGGCACTGCAGATTTTAGGAAACCACATATATGAAATTATAGATCTAGGAACATTAAAAAATCTGACTAAATTATGATTCAAAGTATTCACACAATAGTTCAAAAACACTGGGCAAGGAAAAAACTACTTGCCACTGGGAAAAGCAGAAACAAAGTAAGTTATCAAGTTGTGGATGACACATTGGGTTTAGAGATATTTCCTATCTGCACAGCAAGACATTCCTTTCTCCATCTTTTCTTGAGATAAGACACCCATCGGTCAGATCATTACAGCAATGATAGATAAGATCTCTGCCCCTGCCCATTATTTGACATATTGTGTATAAGAAGCAATTCTCGGCCAGAGGGGATTCCCCAGATGTGGTAAGCCAGGATCCAGGATCAGGAATCCTTGAGGAGCCTGGCTCCAGAAATGAGCCATGCACAGGGGCAGGGCCACAGGAGAGGCAGAGGGGACAGCAGCAAGGGGCACAGGCCAGGCACAGCAGCTGGCTCGGGTGACAGAAATTATGCCTGACCTGCCATAAAAGAATCATTGACTTCCAACTTCCAGTCCAATCTAAAGAGCACAATTTTACCTAAGCAAAAATGCTTCATCTTAATTGTCCAATAATGAGATGTAAAACTTAATTCTAGAGTAAAAGACTTTTGTAAGATGAGCAGTATAAATAAAGAGCTAAGTAATGCCATGTATCTGCCATAGCTTAAGCCAAATTTAAAAGGTTAATGTTTTCAGATATGTCTAAACCTTGGGTACCCCCTGAGTCCAGAAATAAAAATGTTATTTTGTTCCTGGAAGCCAAAAGTTTGAGGCCATAATAATATATTAAGATAACTTATGTTAGCAAGTGAGACTGAGGGGACATAGCCATGCTGAATTTTGACTCTTTTGAAATTTGCAACTGTTTTGCTCTACAGACTACTTTAATATTCATTGAACTATTTTCTGGCTTTGTGGCCTGAGGAACAAAGGGCTCCTATCTGACAAAGGCTGAATATCCCTGATCCAAATAATAAATCATGATAAAATTATGGTTGCACAAAGGACAACTTTGATTTTTTTTCTCTCCAGGTATTTGCTTAGTTACTTCAATTTTCTTAAAGAAAAAGTGAACAAACTAAGCCAGCCTTATGCTGCAGTAGCTATGACAACAGACTTTGAAATAAGTGTGGAAAAAGCTAGACCTGAATCTTAATTCCATTTAATTATTTTTTTCAGTCTACTCTTCACACTACTTTGCATTTTACTCTGAAATTGTACAGAAACTGGGATTTCTTACCAACACCAGATGCACAGTATCTTATATAGCCAATTCTACAGATCTTATTTAGGTTAGACATGAGATTAGTCAGAGAATGAGTAGACAACTCCTAATGTCTTCAGAGGGAGGCCAGACTGCTTTCTGGGGAGTGCTTTTCCCAAAGCTGCTGTGTTCAGTGCAGACTGGCATGTGTGAGAGATCTGACTGCATGAAGGAGCAATCCATTGGAGCAACCATTAGCAAACTGTATCACATCTTCTATTAGAGGCGAGGGTTTCAAAATAAAGACATAGTAGACAAGGTAAAGTTCAAAGTCAGATTTTCACTAACTGGGCTGAGGTGAGAAAGATGATATTTCAATTTTAACTCTTCCACCTCTTCCTTTTTTCTTTCAGTCCTTCCCATCTTCCTCGAACAGTCTTTTATAGAGGATACCCACAATCATGGACACTACCACCTTCACTAGACAGAATATTTGGCTCCCTGCTCCTGACTCCTTTCCCATTCCTCTAAATTCTTTCTAGCAGAAGGAGCAGAAAGCAAGTTCTTCCCCTTCCTCCATCAAGCACAGCAATTTAGCAATCAAGAACACTTAAAAAAAAGGAAAAGGCGAGAAACTCAGACCATTACCACTAACATCTCTTCCTACTCTGTAAATGTTCCATTTCCCTCTCTATTTTATTTTAACAAGTCCAGGGTTGCACAGGGAAGCCAAATCACTTTCCAGCTGTGACTACACAGAAGAGTAGTCACTTGAGCCTCTTTTGAAGGGAGCCACGTTCACCTGTGCTCCCAGAGGCAGCTCTTCAACTGCAGCCACCCACCAGCTCTCACACCTGACCAGGCCAGGGACTTTATCAACATCTTCCCCTACTGACCCCACTTCTCCAGGGCCAGAAACCCCAATTTCACTGTGGTGGATTCTAGGGCACCACTGCCGAGGTTGGCACTGTGGCATGCAGCCATCAAATACAGCAACAGATGGGCATCATGCTACTAATTAATTATTAATTCCCTTAAGAACTGATTGTGAGTCATCGATCTTCATGATTCTCCCAGAAAGACAAAAATGCATAAAAAGTGTATAAAATATCAGCCATTCTTTTTCATCTTCGCTCTTGAAGAAGAATATCATTATTTTGATACACACAGATTTTTTTCACTTAACTCTTTCAGCTTTTTCACTAAGGTGCAATGAATGAAATAAGACTGGTGGAACAGGGACTGGATGAAAGCAGCCTTAATCTCCATTATCCTTTTTACCAGTGCATTGATTTTGAGACTTTGAAATTTATACAGGGACCATATAACGTGTGAGCAACTACAGATATATTCACAAGAGGAGCTACAGGCCTTGGTCATCAGACATCTCCCCCTGCTGAGGAGTATGGGCTGCCCCATGGACAAACACATTGCTCTTATCCCCTGATTCATCCTCTTTTCAATTCTGCAGCACCCTCCCACTGTCTTGCAGATGTGCCCCACATTTCCAGTATCTGGGGTGTAAATGAGGTGTTGCAGTGTTCCACCTATGGCTTGCAGAGTTATGAACAGTTAGGAGGTACTTACAGAATTCACCTGCAGCTTCCAAGCAGCTGAAGAACGTCATCACATGTGAGAAATGAAATCTAGTCCTCAGCTGAATTTCTAAAAAATTAAGGACAATAGGGGACAAAGTCAATAAAGCAAAAGTCACAGCACTGGGTGTGCAGCTGTAGCCAGAGGTACCCCAGCTAACAAGAGCAACCCTTCTTTCTATTACACCAGTCAAAACCACATTCATAAACCATTATACATATTCAAACACTTTTTAACTCATTTACCTGTTTCAGGAACTTCTTAGCATGGCCTCTTCTCTGATCAGCCTTTTTAGATCCTATGCAGCAATCTTGGTTGTGGTTTTGAGGGTCTTGTGTCCCCTCCTCACAAAAGCCCCTGTTCCATGGTTTCAGCAGGTGACAGTCCCAGTGTCAGTAGCAGGGCTCACACCCATTCCTCAGATGTTACCTGGCCATGCAGACACTTTAGTTACTTCAGTTATTGCAAGTTAACCTCAAGTACTCTAAATCAACATCACCTACTTCACATAGAAGTATAGACATATTTCATAAGTCTGGTATATTTTAACTACTGCCAGTTAGCTACAAAAATAAAAGCATTAGTTATTATTTCACAGCTATAGCTACTTCTGCAAAAGTTAACATCATATTAGAATGCACTACACATAGCATCCACTTTGATATCTACAAAAGCCAAAGCTATAATATGTGTTTATCATGTCACAACAAGCCCTTAGTCAGGAGCAGAGATCTAGGTTTTACTGACTGCAACAAATAAAAAATATATTTATGTAACTCCTATGGACAAAGAGCTACACAAGCACTTACCAAACGCAGCCCCAGCTTACAAAGACACATTTTACCTAAGACTGGAGGTAGTTAAAAAGAGCCTACAGCTGCAACCTTTTGTTCTAATTACCCACCTTGGGAGGGGAGAAGCAACATTAACTCTTCAGTGGCTGTCTCAGGGAGAGTAGGGAAAGATGTGATGCTCAGAGTATTCCTTGTTTATGAGAACTTTTTATCAGTACATTTGGAAATGCTCTCAGAGTATTATTAAATTTGCACTCTCCTTGCAGCAATGATTTTTCTCTTCCACCCTCAACAGAATCAGGATGAAAGAGTCCAGCCATACATTTTGGGCTTTCTGTATTCAAAAAAACACTTCTTGTCAACATCTTTGTTTCTGCATCCACTATACTCAATGCACAGAGTTTTAATTTGCTTTCTGATAGTGAGCCTTGTGAAGTGCATGGACAACTACTTTTAAATCCCTCCTCTTTATATCAGATATAATTTTTAAAGCCTTTTTCCACTGGCTCCAGTGAGCACTGCATGCTAGGGAAGTAAAACAGACCCATGTTTTGTACTAGATTTGATATGGTCTTTCCATTTTTTCTCTCCCCAGCATGCAACAGCATTGAGGACCTTGTTTCAGTCTGTCATGTAGCAAATTTGAAAGTTATTCTGCTTTTTGTAATCATGGAATAAGTCATGGGCACTTGAAGTTCAATAAATCCCCAGAGGCAGCCAGCTTGGTTTATTTTCAGCTCCAATGACCCACAGAAGAAAAAATTTTTTGCGACATGGGAATTGGATTTTTTTCCCTTATTATATATAAACAATTCTCTTAACATGAGAGGGAAAAAGTTCATATTAAAAGGCAATGTTTATTAAAATATCAGCTTCTGCCTGCTGCAGGAGGATTATTAGCATCACTGACTTCCTTCTCTGTTCCAACAACCTATTGCCAGATTTCTCAGGGAAGGACTTGTGTGGCTGATGCTCCTTGACTCTCTGGGAAGTTTGTGCTTTGTGTAAGAACAGAGCTGCAAAGAGGGAAAAAAAGAGGTGCTGAGTTTCCTGATGAGGGTGGCAGAAGAACCCCCTTTTCCACACGGGGCCACTGAGGTCTTCAGTAGAAGCACAAGGTTAATTATTTCCTTCTTAAAAATCAGACTGGCACAGCCTGGAGAGATATCTTCTCAGGAAGAAAGGCAAATTTACTACTGTTCTGTGTACAAACACACAGGGGCACAGCACTGTTAAAAGGGAAAAGTGAGGATGATGTGATGGTCATATACAGTGACATCTAGCAATGAAGTGACCCAGAAATGACACACTCGGTGCAGAATGAGTATAAATTGGCTCATAATATATCTTAAGTATCACAAATGGCTCCACATAATGTATTGCTGGACAAAGTATTTAGTTTATTTAAGTCTTGATGCATGACTTTTTTTTTTTTTACTCATTGCTTGAATTCATAAAACCTAAAACATATCTGGATTTTCAGTGCAGAGATTTAGAATTCAGGCTACAGAAGCCAATTTATCACTTAAGATGCAAAAATAGTTCTGTCTAAAAAGGGAGAGTTTCTTATTTAAGAAGGAGAATCTGAAAAAGAATACCTAATTAAAGTGTTTTCTTTGGGTTTTTTTTAGAGAAAAATGTATGAGAGATGACATGTATTTAAATCTTTAAAAACCTAATCTCTTCCATGGGTTTCATTTGATTTCTGTAGTATGAAAACATATCCTCCTCCTGTTTCTCCCAGTTTGTTCTAGGGCAGACACTCAAATAAAAATGCCTTTTTATAAAACTATCTCTCTGTTTGCTGTACCTATTTTTTAATCTGTGCTTCTTTACAAGGTTTGATGAAAAACTACTGACTGTTTTCCTGAGAGAAAATTGTTCAGTCAAGGTTCTGGTTTTAGTTGTTGAATATTGGCAGCCTTTCTGTGCACTCTGGCCACTGAGGATGGCTGCCTTATTTTCAACCCCCAGTCTGCTTCTACCCATTATCGTTCTGGTCACCATGCAAGTGTGATTTTAAACCTGCTGGTGTGACAAAAACAAAGACAATAAAAGGTCTGGTGACTGTCTAAGAGTCATTTAAGGATATACAGGTACTTTGAACCATCCCAGACTTCCTTTCTAGGAACGTCTGCTTTCCTTGGACACTCCCTTGCGTGACCAGTTTGTGAACACAAGGTCCCACACACAGACCCACATTCCCTCCACCAGTCATCAGTGAGTGGCATTTTAGTTAGGGGGGTATTTAGTTTTGTTTGCCTTTTTTTTTTAATAGAATCCCTTGACTACTACTAACATAATTTTGTTTCCCTGTTCCTTAGTCATTTCGGAGGAGTGCCAAAACCCCTTTTGTATAGAATATAGTTTACAGGGATAACCTTTTCTTTCTCTGAATGTTTATAAAACACATAGCATGAGGCTTTTTTAGTCTGATACTTTAAATTGTGTGAATTGTGGAAAAATGGTGAGGTTACAAAGGAACTTGTGATTTATACTACTACAACTTAGGCCTCAAACCCACCTGTGCTCTTCTGTAAAAAGCAGAAAACACCTAACATGGGATGGTCAAAGTTTTCTCATGGCAGAACTGTTTTGTTTTCTGAAAACCAACGCAGTAACTGTTCTAAATGGCCCTAGAGACCCCCACCAGCCCTGACTTGCACCTTGGAGAGTGCTGTATACACAGGCCTCAGGTGATTTACAGCGAGTAAAGAAGCTACATACACAAGGAAGGGACAGAAATGTGTGTTTGAGAGCACCCAGCTGCTCTGTGCTCCTTTCCACTGCACTGTATACCCAACAGTGCTAAACACAGCGGCAGCATTTAAAGTCTTGGCACACAAACCTGCCAAGTCTTGCTAAGAGCAGTTGGGCCATTAGTGGCCATTCAGTCAGACAGAGCACGGCTGTCTCAGGGCTATTAGGGAGAGGGGAGAGGTTGGTAGAGAGAAAATGTTGTACTGGAGGAGCACTCTGAGCAATTGCTTGGCTCAGCTGTGTGAGAATGGCAGCCCTTGCTGCAGGGCTGATGGACGGGTAGAAGCCACAAGGGAAATCAGCACTTCATAAAAGTTAACTACCAAGGATATACTTCTTATGAGTCCTGACCAGTGGAAAGCACTGGACTATTTCCTCTTCCATTGCTCCCTCTTGTTTTGGACCAATCTCCCTCTCTTTGTTATTATTACTGTTAGTTTTTAATACATGCCTTTGTGAGAAAGCCCTGAATAAAGACACCCTCCATTATTTACTCCCCTGTGCCTGTCAGACCTGACTCAGCTGGGCCATCCCTTTTCTTTTCTGCTTTCCCAAAGGTAATATCTCAAGTGAGATTAAACATCCTCTTCCAGATAGCCCATTTTTGCTGAGTTTGTTCATGCATGAAGGCAAATATTGGCAGACCTTAAATCATCACAGAGAGGGGCACTGGTGTTCTCAGTTCTAGGCATGAAGTATGTGTAGATGCCTATGCTGGCCAAGACTAACTGTGACACAATAAATAACAGTCCAACAATAACAAATGTAAATAAAACATCCAGATTTCTCTCCAAAAAATAACCTTCTCCTAACCATTTAATTTTCTTTCCCTTTCACTCCCATATTTATCCCTCTATTTTACCTAGCACATTTTAATGCTTGCATATTTGTAACCAGCTCTGCAAATATTATTCATAGTATAAAATTTATTTTTTGTAAAATTCATACAAGTGGGCAAGGCATGGGAGATGACTTAGAGTGTTTGCTATCCAATACTGGGTCAAACACAGGGATTGTGCATTAAGGAGGAGGTCTAGTGCTGGTGAAAGCCTGCCCTGCCAGAAGTGCCCACTCCAGCACAGTGGTTATGTCTACACAACACAGCCCTGAAGTCATTAAGTCTTCTTGCAGATTTGAAAAATTAGTTTTGTTCCAAACCCTATCATTCACTCTGTGACCACAGGCTTAATATTTCCTCTTTGTTTTCTGTTTTCCCAGTTGTAAGTAACTCATAAAGATTCTACTCATTTTTGAGGCATTTTGAGCCATATGGGAGGGGGTGAGGGGATTCATAGTCATTCATGCTCAATTTTGATGACTTGGTGAGTGGCATAAAGCAGAAAGAAACCCAAGGAAAAAGTCCCTTCTAAGTTTGGTGCCATAAAGAAAGCTCTGGGATACATGAGCAAGAGATGAATCTAAAACCAAAATAATTCCAATAGAGCTTGTAAGGTGTAGAATAAATATGAATACACTTTCAGTATTCTGCCTTATCAAAACTGCATTTATGATGGAATAAAAAATTATTGCATTGCTAAAGGAACAGTCATAACTGTGAAGAAAAATGTTGAATTATTATGGCAGACTACACAGCAACAGAGCATTTATGGCTCCACTCAGGGCAGATTGCTCAGTCAGGATTTTTCTCACATATATTACCATATAAACCTCCTGTGCCACTTGCAGTTTTGCAGAGTTCAAGTGATGAAAGAGTAAGAGGAGGATAACTTTACTTATTGCTGTGGAAACCTGTTTATCATACACGTCTAGAATTACTGTTTTTTGACTTGAATTGGAAAAGTGTTCATTAACTCCCTGACATCTTCCCTTTGCCCCAAAGTTTCCTTCTTCATATACACATGTACACCATTACTATTAGAAGATGCGCTTTTACAAATTGTGCTACCAAGGTCGCTACTACTTATTTGCCATCATTGTGTAGCACTGACTACACATAATTTATTTATAAAATAAATTATAACAGCACAGGACTGTTCCAAAATTCAAACACATGAATTGCAACCTCTTTGCCCGACTATTTCTGAGTTAATGAATAAGCTCTTTGGACTGCAAGTTAAATATTTCATGAGAGTTACATAATTAACTCATGAGGTTTTTGAGATTTTATGGGCAGTATGATCAGGTCTGTCATTGTCCCTGTAAAGGAGATATCAAGGAGATACATTCTTTTGGTCTCCATCTAAGATTTCCTTTGCTACAGATTCAGCAGCAGGAGAAAATTTCTGATTCTTGACAGGGAAAAAGTAAGAAGGAGAAGGGAAAAGACTATCCAAGTTTACTGAGAGTTTGAGCTGCTACTCTGCCTCCAAACGTTTCCATTTCCATGGTAATACCAAGGGAAAATACAGCATCTGTGCTGCAAAGCTTGCAGACAGCTTTTGAAATATCAGAAATTTTTGTGGGTACAGATGATATTGAACATATGGTGTTTGAAAGAGTGGCCAACATTGCAAAAGCCTTTGGAATCATCTGATGTTTTATTTTGTGTTTCCCCACCCTCAGCTTTTAAGTCTGTCATATTTTCCTAGTAGCAATATAGTGACCCATTTATGGCAACAGCTGCACATTCTACTTGTTACTAGTGGTGTTATTTATCACAGTGAAAAAGAAAGATTCAATAATACAACAGTGACCCTAAATGTGAGGGGAAAAAAACAACAACAAAGAAAGCAATCCTTATACTTAAATATATGGCCTGGATTATCTTTCCATAACAAATAAAAGTTACTTGGTAGGCACAAGCTGACTCTGCATGCTCATATTACATGTGCAGCTGAAGCAAAAGTCCTTCCTCATCTATGAGGACAGTTTTCTAGATTTGTCAGGCAGAGAGCACAGCAGTTTCTGTCAGTGATGTGAAATGTCAGTCTGAGCTGGGAAATGCCATGAAGCATGAAGTGATGAATTGCCATCATTTTTGCCAGGTTTCATAATGCACAGTGGCTCCATGGTACACCATCTTTAGTTGTGTCTGTATATTAATTTGGTTAGGAAATATGTAAAAAGTAAAGCCTTAAAAAACAGCTTTATCTTGTTTCACTATCTCTTAAATTTTGTGCAGTTTTTCTCAGCCTTACATTTAGGCAAAAATATTCTTTCTCAACTCATGCATTATGCAGTTCCCAACTCGCTCCATGCATCATCTGTCTCACACTGAGGGATTCTAGTTGAGACAATTGCATCATACCACAAATGTGATTTTCTGCTATTAATTCTATGGAAAACCTACTCTGGAAGAGTTTAACTCCATGGCATTTTCTGGGTATATCATTATCTGTGAATTCAGGCTTCCAAAGCCTGTCTTGTATAAAACAAACCTCCCAATCCCAAGGTACCAAATTTCAGAGCTGAAAAGTCTGTAAACTTCTGCCTTGGGCTGTATTGAAAACCTGAGCATCAGTACTTTGGGGCTTCAGACTTTAAGTTTTGACCTAACATGTCATGATCCAAAATTGCATCAAACCAATCATTTGGTTGAGTAACTAATAATTTATTCAGAAGCTGGCAAGGATACATCCTTCATATTTCATATGTGTCTGTCTGTGCTCTGTAACTCTGCAAAGCAGGATGTTAAGCCTCTACATCTTTTTCTAATTGCTTGCATCTGCATTTCAGCCAGACCAGTTCACAGCAAATATGGGACACGTCTCAGTTGCTACTCACATCTCTGCAGTTTCAAGTCACCTAAATGAGTTTCCAGTTGGGATTGTCTGTAATAGGTGGCAGGAGAGTGAAAAACTTCTGCACACTGACAGACTCCCACAGGGTGCACACAGACAGAATGAAAGGAAATCCCAGGAACAGATTAAAAGTATAGCATTCAAAATTCCATCTCTGGAAGAGGATGTAAAGGCTAGTGAATGGTGATGAAATCATTCATTGAAAGCTCTCTTGCAGTCAGCTCAAGGGAAGTCCATACACTGCTGAGGGGAGTTTATAGCTCATAGTCAGTTATAGCCTTAAAGTGCTTTTTGGTTTACAGTGCTTCTGAAGGGCTTCAGAAACAAAGGGAACTAAAAGGAAAAAGAAAAGCTAAAAAAAGATATGAAAATGGAGGCTTTCAAAACAAACTAAAAGTTTCCAAACCCTTAAGGAGAGAATAGACCTTCATGTTTGGAAGAGATGTACATGAAAACATCAAGAACTCAACCCCATGACGAGGGCATTTGAAATCTGCTGCAAGGAAGAAACTCATCTCTTTGGTTCCCTGAAATCTGAAGGATGGTTTCTGTACTTCATGCAATCAGGTCAATAAATGGAGATGAGAAGTCAGTAACTGGGAACACAGGGCTGTTTCATATTTGGCCAACCTTTGTATCTTATTTAACTTATCATTGAGTTAATTGATTAGTGAGTGATCTCTCAGACTGGTTTGCATTGCCTGTTTGACAGCAACAAATCCTGAGCAGGAGCTGCACAGGGCACAGTGGTGAAGTCTCCACTGCATCCAAGGAAACTTCTTGCAGAGGCAGCAGAGGTCGAAAACTTAGTTCAGAAATGTTGGAGGAACTAGTGAGTGCCACAGTTCCACTGGTATGGTTCTGCCTTCTCTATTCATTCCTTGTCTTTTGGACTGAGACTCCCAATAAGGGTGACAAGAACAAAAATGTTTTTTCTCTCTTGCATCATGAACGTCTGCTTATTGGGAATTGGTTTGATGTCTTAAAATCCTCTTTAACAAGAATAAAGGGAACTATAAAAATGAACTATATAAAAAGAACTATTGTAGTATTACATATCTCTTCTTGGTAATATGATAATATCAATTCATTATTTGTAGCCAGCAGTTCAAATAGTGTTTTTGTTTGGGTTTGGGGTTTTTTTTTGGCAACATAGGAATCCACCACTAGCAAGATTTAGATAAGTAATCACATGAGATCCCAGGGCTGAAATGCTCAGGAAGACACTTCAAACTTGAAAATGGTTTCCATAATATTCATATCTTAAATATGGGGCCTAGACGTGGGTGGGGCTGAACAACTTTTGATATGTATTACAACTCTGGTCGTAGAGATGATCACAGAAAGAGATGTACTGACTGTGTCTGTGGAATAGAGCAATCAGATATACAGGATGAGCTTTACAACACTTTACATTATTGTTCTGTATTGTTTTGGTTTTTTTCTAGAGGACTAATGTTTTAAAGTCAAGGGTGGAAAAAAAAAAGAAGAAGTAATAGGATTATTGCAGATTTCCCCTGCAACACTTTTGCAGCCAAAACGATATCAAGGGATTGAAGCAACCTTCACATTGCTCCATAGCAACACCAATCTTCCCTTCTCCTTTCTGCCAGCCAGGCACTGAGGCTGTCTTGGGCACTGCCTCACCTATTCAATGACACAGCTAGGGAATGAAAAGGTTAAGAAAAGGCCTCCAAAAGCAGAGCAGGAAAGATGAAAAACATTACCAATGGGAACAGACGCATTTGGGGAAGGCTGGGAATCGAGCAGAGACTGAGATTACAGCCTGCATACCTTTACTCATGACAGCCCCACAAGGCTGTGCAGCCCTTTCTTTCTGAGTTAGCCAGCTGGAGAACTTATGCCTTAATATTTGTACATTTGGTGTCCAAGCCATCCTTTACAGAGACTGTGGGCTCTTCTCCAACCCATTCCATTTCCCATTTCCTGTTTTATTCAAGTTACAGTTTAATATGGTAATTAGTTGCAGTGTCATGGCTTTTGAGCTGAGAAAATAGATGAGTGGAGGATGATACAGAGCTGGTCAATTTGAGTAGAGGGGATACGGCTGCAAACGAGGCAGGGGATCATCAAATTCTCTCTCCTGAACTCCCACAAAATGGAAGGCAGCGAGAAAAACGCTTCAGAACTTCATAGCTACAACATGGAGGCAGTTGTTTGCTGCGCTGCTGTGAAGCAACAACAAAAGAAAATGAAAGAACATTTAATCTATTCGCTTTAAGCATCCCTAACTATGCCTTTGTGGAAACTGCAGCTTGGTTTCATTGTGCTACTGAAATGAGCCCAAGATCTTGTGCGACATTTCAAATAACCAGAACAATATATTTCTCCATTACTTTACTTACTTTAAGCACATGTGTTTTGTAGTTAATGTAGTTCCTGGTGTTGTGAGAGAGCAGTAAAAATGAAATCCATGCTTAATGCAGTGAACTTTGACAACAGCAGCTGCAACTCAAAATTAAAATCCACTGCTTTGCTTTGCTCTCAGGGTCTGAACCAGCTTTGAGGAATGCTGCAGCGCGCTGTGAATGAGGACGTCTGAAATGAAAAAGTGCCTGAGTGGCTGCCCAGAGGACAGATCAAATCACCAAAAGCAAACAGTGATGTGCCAAACTGTTTGCTGAACACTCAGGTGAAATCAGACAAAACCCATAAGCCTTGGAAATTTCAAGACAAAGGAGAGAGACTGAATTTTTATCATCTGCTGCAAGGCACTAATCATGGAGATAAAAGACTCATTTAGACCGGCTGGCTTGACCCAAAAGCCAGAGGAGGCATTGAAGGCAATGGACTCTCTGCCATCGGTCTCAGAGCACTTTAGATCTGGCCAGAAGACATATACACCACAAATTTGGATTAAGTGCTCTTGAGGGGGAGGTAGTGTATTTGGGTTTGGGCTTTTTTTGGAGGGGTGGGGTGAGAGCTGTTGTGGTTGGTTTTTGTCCAGATGGCAGCAGGAGTGAACTGCTGAACATTAGTTATTTCTGTCAGTGATCTGATGGTGTCCTTTAGGCGTGTAACTGCATTTTATAATGACCTAATATATCCAGGTTTTGTTCATTTGCTTTCCCTTTATGTCATCAAGGACCTGCTTTGGGTTTGTGGCTGAAGTAGGGATTATGCAGACCCCAGGCTGCCTCTAAAGGAGAGTTCTTTAGGACAATCCCTGCTGAGTACCTGGCAGGCATCAGCCTCAGCTGTGCCCTGCCTGAGGCAGGTGGAATTCTCTCCAGTGATTTTCTATAAGTATCTACTATAGTGACAGTAGGAGAAAAATCCAAGGGAGGACGGGTGTGCAGACACTGTGGTCTTAAAAAGATTGTGAAGGAGGACTGCCAGGAAGAGTCGCTGGTGCCACACTTGCCTGCTCACAGAGGATGGTACCCGTGTCAGCCAGAACTCCCCACTTTAAACTGGAGTCTTCCTGCTGCCTGTCCTCCATAGAAGAAGCAGTTTCTAATCATACAGGGCTCACAGCAAAAAAGTCCCTCCTAGAGGGATAAGTGTCAGGTAGGAAAATAACATGGCCCTACCGAGCCTGAAATTTGACATGTAAAGTTAGTCACCCAGAATGAAAGAAAGTGACAAGGTTTACAACTTAATTAGGTTCCTATGATGTAAAAGATTATTGATTCTGTTAAATAATAAAGTCACATTACTGAATGTGCTTCTTGTTATATGTTAATGGCAATAATGTAAATATCTTGCAGATCTCTGTGCACCATTCACCACTCATTTTCAATAAGAAATAGAAGTAGCAGGAGTCAATAGGTCTGACTCTGCAAGCTTGCTTTCTTTTTGCAGTTAACTTTCCATGTATTGAAATGCTCTGAATACAGATTGAGTTGCTTTGTTCGCTATTTATTATTGTTCCACCTGCGTTGAAATGGGAACAGCTCTGGCTTTGATAAATAGATTCAAAGGCAGTCAAAATTCATTGTGCCTCTTCTAAATGCTTTTGTGTCCTCTGCTGGAGCTCTTTTTGATTAACTCTTCCAGAAAGATTTCTCTTGAATCAAAATAGGTCTATTCCTTTCTTTCACAGAACACCAGTGCAAACCCTTTCTTTGAACCAGATTGTCCCATGTCATGTATTTGCCCAATTTTTTTGAACAGCCAAAGTTTGTTCCTCTTTTCCATGTTGAGAGACATGGTTCTCCTTCTTAAATCATGGAGGCCATGCACATGACAACTGCTAGATAATTAAAAAGAAAGGTGTCAGAATCTGGCAGTAGAACTTCATTAGCTTTCCAAAGCATACCAAAGAACGTTCATTATCACAGTATGAAGTATCATAAATAATTAGTACTAAATCCAGACATGCCAAGGGAATGATCAGTATGTCTTCATACTGTGATCAGCTTGCCTGTTTATTTCATTACTGTGTTCATTTGAAAGCTCAATATTTTGCCAATTCTGCCATTCACACTCATTCTCCCAGCATTTGTGGGAAGAAAGAAAAGAATACTAGGATCATGTTGCTATTTTCTTAAGTCATGACACCAACTAATTATAAATATTTCACCAAACAATAATAGCACTATCTTGATTTAGCTTATCCTCAAGACACTTTGTTTTTGAAGGTAGGATAATATTACAAATTGCAGCTGTAAATTAAGCCAATATTAAGCATAAGGCTGATGCAAACCTTCCAAAAATGCAAGAAGATGTATATTATGAGCTTAAAGATGTATATTATGTGCATAAAGTTCTTCTTCAATAATTCATGTTTGTGCCTGTTCTCTCTTCCTTTTATTCATGTCTTCACTGAATGAGGACTTTTTTCTCCCAATAGGAGAACTGAGTGCACAGAAGAGCACTGAAATTACTAACTTAAACACACACACAGAGTGTGGATTTAATGTAAATATGCATTTAAACTTATTTTCAAGATCACCCTTGTCAGCAGCCCAGGATGTAACTCGGTGAATAATGAAAGAGGGGCAGCATTGGTTTAAAGGGATTGCTGTGTTTGTTCCATTATTAAGTTTTGTTGCCTGGTGCTACAGGGCAAGGAAACGCAGCAGGGCTAAGTGGGGAGAGGAGTACCATGAAAATTTAACTGGAGGCATGCACCAAGAACCTGCAAACAGCAGAACACAGAGACTCTATGGCATCAAAGAAATGAGCAAAATAATCCACTTCTCCTATTATGCTTAATGTCCTTTTTTCCTCTGTAAATCTCCTGCACTTGTGCCTGAAAGACACCTCCTGCTTTCACCTGGGCTTCAGGTTCAATCCAGACATCTGTCTTGAACTACCCTGTTTATTAAAACTTGCTGCTGAATATCCCATTACTGGCAGTTCAGCTACCTGGAGTGCCTTGATGTGGCCCCAGGACAGGAGAGCAGAGCAGCAGCTGGTGTTCAGGGCACAGAAATGGTTCTTTAGCTCCTGCCAAGGACCCTGGCACCAAGGGCTCCTCTGTGAGCCTCAGCTGCTGCCAGCTTGACTGAGTGGCTAAGAGCAGCCCACCCTCCTGTTGGGCTAGTTCCTAAATAATCCATAAGCATAAATGTAACAGGTTCACCTCAGGCATGATTATCACTAAGAAATAATCCCACTCATTTTGGTTTAAGTTTTTTAAAAAAGAGATGTGAATTCACCCAACACAAGTGGGAAATATCAATTATAATAAAATTCCTGATACAGGAGGGAGAAAAAGAGTGAAAGCATTTTAAAAGTGTTGAAAGATTCCAATTAATTTTCCATTAAAGAATTGCTCATTGTTTGGAAATTGTACAGAATGAGAATAGAAGGTTACAAAATTATCACAGCAGCATAATTTAATTTACAAAGGTTTTTAAATTTCTTTTTAACCTTCCTAGAATTGGTGGATGGGGAAGAAACACGCAGTCTAAAATCTTTTCAGAGGCTCCATTTGGCTCTGCAGTTGAGCAGCTGGCAAGAGGCTGCCTGCTTGTATTTCCCAAGAAAGCACTGAAGTGGCAGAACCACAGTGATCCCAGGTTTTCACTAGGCTGAGTGAAAGACAAGGCTGTTAACAGCATGTGCTGAATCGAAGGGAAGAGGGGCACAGACACATTTCTGCCACTGGGCAGCACTGCCCAGCCGAGGGCAACCTGGGCTACCCCTTCTGGAACCAAGTTGGGGTTTGCTCTCTCCAGAGCCTGGCACAGCTGCACATGGAAGGCTGCAGCTTTCCTCCCCCAGGAGAAGCAGGAAAATGTTGGCAGCAGGGGATGTGGGGAAGGAGCTGGCTCCCAGTCCTGCTGCCTGGGTTTGGACCACCCAGCCCTGGTCTGCTTGAGAGAGCATCACAAGCTTTGCAACCAGCTTGGGACTGAGACACTCACACCCAGAGGGGAGATGCTGCGCACACCCTGAAAGCCAGCTGCCTTGAAACAGACAGAAAGAGTCCTGATAGAGTTTCTGAGACAGCTAATATAACTCACCAGATTCCACAGAAAGCTAATAACAGGTTTTTGTGTCATAGAGACTGCAGGGAGCTTGGTTGTTGTCTGCGGAAATTCATGGGAGAGATTGCGCTCCTGTTCAGTAGTTCATTTTCAGAAGGTGATTTAGCCACTTGTTTTACTCAATTTAAAACCTTCAGCTTGTTATTCATAAGAGAAAATAGATTACAGTGCCTGAGAAGCTGTATTTTTTTTCTTCACAATGGCTTCAAGCAGGTCCTCCAATACTTCACTGGCCTGGGCAGTTTCCCTCATCTCTCCTTTGTCAGCCTCCATGGGGAGGTATATCATAGTGAGAAATCAAATCAAAATTTACTGCAAGATTAAAGGCACTGGAGATCAGAGCAACTTGCAAGGAACCACTGTGCTCAGATTAATGCCCAGACCAATGCTGCTTTGAATGCCACTCCAGTTTCACAGATTATCAGGGAACAATAGTCAAGTTGGAACAAGGCCGTTCCTCCTTAGCAGCAATCGCGCTTGGCTGGAACTTGCTCTGTCACTGTCTGCACTAATCAGCTCCTTCAAAGTTTGCCTGGCACCCTCTGGGGCTGCCCCCCACATATAGCCTCTCCTTTCCTTCTCATTTCAGCTTCTTCCCAGCTTCTGAGAGTGGTGGGAGAGAGCTTAGAGGGACAACTCACCAGAGGCAGAGCAGGAGCCTTGGAAGCATGAGGCTAGACCCAAGCACAAAGGAGGATTTACTTTGCAAACTTGGCTATTCTACTCTGTCTCCCAAGGTCGATTTCTCTCTGCCTTTGCCTCAACAGAGGCAATAACCTGCAGCTCTGCTCCCTGCCTTTTTTCTCCTCTTGCTGTACAACGAAGAAAACTGATTTAAGGTTAGTGGTAAGAGAGAGCACAGTCTTTAAGCATTGCAGTTCTCATGCAGCATCTTGATAACTCCTCTGCTAGCAGAGCTGATAGAGAGGAGAATGACAGAGGGGAGGACATTCCCTTCTTGCTCCTTTTCTTTGCTACTTTGAAAGTTTTGACTATTTTCCCATAACTACAGAGCTAACCAGAATGAGAAGTAAAATGGCTTTTGAAACGTGAAAATTCAATATTAGAAATGTGATGAGAAGACACAAATGTAGCTCTTTGAAAAGGTTTGCTGAACAGAGAACACAGGGCTGTTGTACAGCTCCTGCACAGGGAGAATGAAGAGAGCAAAAGGAGCAGGCTGTGGGGGGACAGAGCAGAGATAGACTGAGATTCTTTTAACTAAAAATTCAATACAGCTTCATTCATTATATATTTTTTATGAAACAGTGGAATTAAAAAGAAAAGGCTTCAATGAAACATGGGGCTTCCAGCTTGCTCAAGAATACTGCAAAAACCCTTATTCAGTTTCCCTTGAAGCCAAGAGAAACATGTCTTTTCTGGTCCAATTTTCAGCTCTTTGAAGCAGAAACTCAGTCTTTTATGTGTCCCTACAGTGCCCAGTGCAATAGGTCTCCTGTCTCAGCAGGGACTTCTAAGTGATATTGTAATAAAATTGATTAATCATAATTTCTAATAACTGCTTAATATTTCCAGGATAATCCTTGACTTAAAAAAATGTATGCAGGCTGAAAAGGCATGAAAGTTTAATTTATAACACAGTAAAGATAAGTTTCTGCTAGGAGAAAATCTAACACAAAAGGTAGTAAAAATGTTGTTCATATTAAGCAGACGCAGAAATGATATTAACAGTGTAACAAACCATAAATCTGGGCTTTACATCTATTTATAAACTAAAAATTAAGTGTAAGATGAGTGGGATATGCATTGGCATGCAGGGATGCTATTTATGGCTCCAGGAAGAAGGAGATGTACTGTTACCCAGCTCCATCTGCATGGCAATGAAGGGCCACTCAGAGATAGATGTGTAAATCTTCCTGCTGTGATTCCTCCCCACTCTTTTGCAAAGCAGCACTTAATATTGACTCCTGTACTGCTGTCACATAACCCCCACAATAAGTGTGGAAATGGAAGGGCCAGCTCACATCTCTCACTGGCTCTGGCTCAGGTTGCAAATGTGGGCGGACACTGCTGCATCACTCTGCACTTCAATAAATGTTTTTAAGGCTTATTTTTCACAGCAGGAGCAGGAATGAAAAATAAGATTCAATTGTACATGTTGACAGGCTGGGAGAAGTGCCAGTATGCCATAACCCCAAGTACCAGCCCAGCCCTGCCACTCTGTAAAGTACAATTATTGTAAATTGGTTCAGAGCCTGGCAAACATCAGAGGCACACATGTAAATATGCATACACAGGACTCATAAATGATCCTGGGGTTTCCTTTTCTCCCTGGTGGAAGTTGAAAGCCTCAATGTCAACTATCCCTTTCCCTCTGGGGCAGATTTCTACCTGAGGGAGCTCCTCTAGGCTTCCCTCCAAGGCAGTGAAGAACACAAATATCACAGGAGGGGCTCATCTCCCCCTGTGGAAAACAGGGGATGCTTGGGCCATTCCCATCTCTCTCCTAGGCAGCTAACTGAGACTTACACATCTTACATTTGGCTGGATTAAATGCTTGCTATTCGGATGCCTAATGTTATTTGAGCCGAAGTTTTGTATAACTTCACAGCAAAGAACCACAAATATATCTAAACATGCTAGCTTTATAGAGAGAAAACTGTCAATTTTAAAGCCTATTTTCTGTGGTCATTTGCAACCAAAAGAAAGTATTAGGTCCACTGAACTACAAAAAAAATAAAAAGGCCTTTTGTAATTTAGAGCTATAAAATACAATAAAAGTTAAAGTGTAGAAATAGATAAGATTTTACCCCAGAATTTAATCTTCTGTATCCATGACATTAAGCAAAACATAGCATAGAATTGTAGAATACCAGGCTGGCTATTCATGTGGCTTTCCATCTCAGGTACACACCTCTCATGGTATTGAGCACACTCAGAACCCCCCAGTTCAGCAATGCTGCTGAACAGAAAATCCCACATGTGGATGAACACGAGGAAACATTTTCCTGCAAATTATTTCTCAAAAATATCAGCTGTGTGATAAAGCTGTGGGATTAATTAATTTAGTATGCATCTCTAATTGCCTTATTGCAGTCCTTCTCTCCCAGGACTAAAGTTAATGCTCCATATCTTGAAGTATCCTAAAATTTCAGGGGTTTTTTCCTTATCATGGCAGGCCATGAAATTATTCTCTTACCTTCAACACATAAGGAATTTTGGTACCTACTAGATACAAGTACTACATAGACATCCTGAAAGTCTGCATAGCTATTGCCACTCCTTACGGTAGAAACTATTTTAAAATGTAGCTGCTTTTTCCCCCTTAATGGTACTTCAGTACCATTGGGAAGTGCAGTGCAAGACACAGCTCAGATATTCAGGTGTATATCATGCCTGTACCACAGATATATCAAGAGATTTTAAATAAAGAGACAGCACTGAATCAACTAATGATCTGACCTAATTTAGCCAAGTTAATCTTTTAGAGAGCCCAGTACCTCATATTTAGCTCAGCAACATCTCCCCCAAATCATCCAGTTCTTGATTTGACTATTTAACAATAATTTACATCCTAATAGTTGCTGATGGCAGTCAGATTTTAGTTTATTTCTGCTGTGTTTAGTTCTCCTGTGTGAATTAATGTATTTTTTCTTAGTGAATTAAATTCATCATGAACTCAAAGAGAGAGGTGTTAGAACTTTTTCCTGGATTTGCCAGAAGGATCATTCTAAAGAGTTTAGCTGGACAGAGAACAGACTGTTACCTGGTCTGTTTGAATTTCACAAAAGAAACAACCCTAAACCAAGAATTATTCATGGAAGCGACTCAACCTATAGTTAGAATAAGTATATTACATTCATTTCAAAATGATTGGCAACAAAAAGGAGATGAATTATAAATTTGATTTTTAAAAATTATTCCTGAAAGCATATATTTTTTTCATTGACAAAAAAATGCGTGCCATGATTTTTTAAAATATAGGCTTTGGAAGATGTCAGATCATCATGATATGATAATATGAATAAGCATAGTAGGTGATCACGAAGCTCTCACTGCACTCAAACCCAGCTCAGCCAGCTCAAACCCCCAACTCTCACGAAAGCCCAGCACTCCCAGCCGTGCAGGCCAGGAAAAAACAGCGATCACATGTATTATTTAAGGAGAGGGACAGCAGAATGATGAGCACACCTTGCAGCAGGTACCTGCAGCCTTTTGGGAGGCAGCAGCGTGTCCTGCAGCCCCTGGCAGCGGGGCTCTGTGCCTCGGCAGCCGCTCCGCGTGTCTCACTGAGCCGCGAGCGCCGCGGAAACCCGCTGGGGAAACCTGCTGGGGAAACCTGCTGGGGAACCCGCTGCCAGGCCTCCTGCTGGCCTGGTGCCTTGAATATTTCATCTCAGTCCCTAACTAGAACAGATATGTGATGAGCAAGATAAAGCAAACTCTTTAACAACCTGTCTCTCTTTCTTGGACAAGCAAGCCCTGACTTGCAACACATGGGAAAAGACAGCCAGCAGCTCCCGAGATGACCCTTCTTTGAAGTGATAGCTTTTTTTACTTCATTTGCATTCTGGTTTCCAGCTAAACTGGGACTTGCACTGTCGATATCTACATGTGTCTGTTCCAGTCCATTCACTAACAATTTCTGGCAAGTGGGCAATTTCAAATTCAAATTCAACAGAGGTAACTTTCAAATATATCTAGTCCCTAAATATATTAGTTAGGGACTGTATCAAGCAGAAAAAAATTACTTACCTTCTGGAAGAAAGTCAGTGTAGATTTATCCTGTAGAAGTCAGGAACAAGCCAAGAAGTCTCACAGTATTCCCTCAGTAACCAATGGGGACATTAGCTAAAAAAGCAAAGGGAGAACACAAAATAGGATTAGAAATGCAACAGATATGAGCACACATGAAATCATATCTGCTAGATTACAGAATATCTTCTACCAGCCAAAAAGCAATGCTTGGATAACCTTAGCCAATGCATCTGACTTAGATACCATATGTTTAACTCATTCAAGCCCTTGAAAAGCCATTTTCAACTTGTTTGGTTGGTTTGCCAGTAGACACTTGGCCAACACTGAAAGCCATTCCTCCACATCTTTCACGATTCGTTATAAATGCCTCTGATGGTTTTTTCCTGCTTAAGGAATGGTTGTTAAAAATTTTGTATACAAGTCTTCTTATAAATTCTTTTAAAACCATTTTTAAGTCTTCTATAATTTCTTTTTCCTGTGCTTCTGGAGAGCTGTCTGCAGAAGCACCCACTAAGAAATTCTGTAACACTGTAAACACATTTACTTATGATTTATGGCAGCCATAGGGCAGCCTTCAATCTTCAACAATGAAACATGGAAACTTCACCAGATGAAGGCTGGTAGATGGAGGGAGAAATAAAAAGCACTGGTGGAGAAATGGCTGGCCAGAATCTGGCTCTGACTGCATCTTTGGGAGCAGGGAAGAGCAGGGGTGCTCCCATGTTCCAGCTCCTACAACAGACTGCTGGCCTTGTCACCCACCGTCCAGACTTGCTGGAATCATGATGCGGTCTTCAACACCTTTCTATAACCTCAGGGTTACTTTTCCTGTTATTCCTTTAACCACTAACATATTTTACCTCCAAAGAAGAACACATTTAATTAGAAAATGAAATTAAATTACTCAATCTCCCCTTCTTGCTTTAATTTTATCAATATCTTGACTTCGCTTGGAGCTATTCCCCAGTCAGAGCTAGAGGGAAGCAAAAACCCCCGATCTGAATGCAAGCTTGTCTTACTTAGTCTTTCTTTTTCTAATTTAATTTTTATTTTTGTAATTCTCACATCTCCTCGGGCTATTTAAGATGACAGCAGCCTCTTGCCTTGTGTGATACAGGACTTGAATTATTTTCAGAAGCAGTAAACTCAAGGAATAAGAAATAACTATAAAACTTGTCCAGTGGGTTGCCTTGATCTAATACTTCCAGACACCTATTATTCCACATTTACTGGACTTCCTCTGCCCCTTCAACACTGTACACTTGCTCTCTCTTTTCTGGATGAGGAAACCAACACAATGACCCTAACAGCAGCTTTCCTTTCGCCCCTGAGATGTGTACCCTTGTGGATTGCATGCAGTGTTCCACTTAATTCATAAATGTTCCCTGAGTAAATGCTATTGAGTCTGGCAGCTACAGTAACGCTCCCCTGCCATATGCATTTTCTGTACAGATCACGGCCCTTCGCCCGCCTCTCGCTCAGAAGTGTGCTGAGAATGAATGTGTGGAAGCTCCAGGACACCTCTCTTGGTGTCTATTGTGTTCTTTTTCCTGTAGCCCATGAAAGGCCACAACAACCACAGCTGATAAAGGACAGAGAGGAAATGTGTTACAGAATAAAGAGACAATGCAACCAATACAACTCACGGGAGAGAAAGGATATTGTGGGAAGGCAAGAGATTTGTGAGATGCCTGAGGTCAGGCTGCATGGTCAGAAAGGTAATTCCTGCCTTTCTGGCCCATGCCAGAGACTCTGCAGAGGAGAGGAGAGAACAGAGGAACCTCACTGTGTCTGGTTTCAACATATCAGCACCCTGGTGTGAGAAACTGAGTTTCAGGGCTACAGGAGGCTACCCATTCTAAATGCACACTCTTCTGTGAGTCCCATCAGAGACAGAATGCATATAAATCTCCTGAATTACTGAACAGAAAATAAATCAGAAAGCAAAAAGGTTCTATCTCAGTTCAGCATGCCCAGAACTAATTTGCTTGTATTAGTATTTTCATTCAAATAAGCCTCCTCTCAAGAAATAAAGCACACTGCTAGGAAAAATCATTGGTCCTGCAGCTGTGATCAGGGAATGAATGAGACATGACAGTGCTCCTGTAGATGTTCAGACAGCCTGAGCTTGCCTCAGTCATCTTTTCCTGCGGTGGCAACATCCTGTGTGATGCAGTTTTGTGCAATTTCTGACATTGTCATTTCAGATGTTGTAAAATCCTGGAAGTGAGAGAAGGGACCGGGGTAAGAGGGGAGAAAATAGAACAGAAAATAGCATCTGACAACACATATCCAGTCCCTTGTGTCATTGCCAGGTTTGCATGACTTGTCAGGATAGCCACCAATCTGATCAAAATGTGCCTACAGCTGGCCTGGCAAACGTGCCAAGCCTTGGAAACCTCTTGGTGTCATAACCTAAATAGCAGAGGGGTCAGTTGATTTTGATTTTCCTTCTCCCTTTCTTAGCAAAACACCTAAGTGTGAGATGAATGCATTTCTGCTAATCAGTGATAGCAAACTGGACAAGGAAAAGGCAGGTTTAGCACAATTAGCAGCATTTACAGAGGCTGCTCTTCCACAGGTTTCTCAAGAGCCGGTTCACTGGAATCTCCCAGCAGGGTTGAACTGATGTTGCACTCCCTTCTATTAGAAATTATTTGGGAAATTATTTTGGCACATATTTTTGTGTACATTGATAGTAAAAGAGTTTTCTGAGGTCTGTCCCACTGTCAGGCTGATCAGGTTCACAGAGAAGTTGTAAGGCAGATGAATGGACCTCTAGTGTAACTAGAGATGACAGATTTCTTTAGCAAATCATCATAAAACCAGTTAGCAATGGATATAAAATGTTCCTTTCTAAATTATATGTGTCACATGAATACTTAAAGCTAACCTGCTAAATTGTCATGACTTTCATATACAGTTTCTCTGCCATTGTGGCACTCAGGCACCTTTTAATGCAAATCCTTCCCATTAGCAGATTGGTTCCTCAACATTTGGTGGCCTCTCCTTCTGCCTAATTAGGTGGTCAAAAATATTCCAATTATTCTCTGTTTCATCAATCAAAATATTTTCATCAGAAAACAATGCTCTTCCAGTAGTTTCAACAAACATAAAACGGGATGTTTTTAATGAGAATCTGTATGGTTATTAACAAAATTCCATCTCTCTTCCTGCCCTCCCTCCCTCATCTGGGTACTTGGTGCGCTTTAGGTCCTGGATTCAGAGCAGTTCAATGTTGAGATATGGATAGTAGCATTTCTATGACCCAAATTCAGGGGAATGCTACAGAACCAAGAAAGAGATTCTAGACATTCCCTGGTGTCCAAACTGCTCAGGGGGAGCCAATCTGGACCCTCCCATGAGGAGGTTTCACTGCTTTCATCAGTGGAATCAGTTTTCAGTTATGGTGACCCTGCAAGAGACTCTCACATATGCACTGTGTTTCTAAATTTGTGGACAAATTAAAGATGGACTTGTCAGGGCAAAAGGTTTAAAGTAGCTGAATGGATTCTGAGCTGTGGAAAAGGGACTCTTGATTTAGGTAGCCTTCAGTTTTGGGTTCCCATTCCTCAGAGGGTACCTATTTTCAGGTGTCAAGGTTTCAGATTCTTTGTAGGTGCTTTTCAGGTCCCCAAAGTATTGAGCAGCTGCAGAGTGAAAGACAAAACCCTCAGGAATCTCCAGGGCTCAGAAGCCCAGAGTGGAAGTAACCAGAAATCTCCTGCCACTCTGTGATGGCAGCTGGTTCTGCTTTGTGGTTCCAGCAGTAAGAGAATTTAAAGGGGTTCACTGCTCCTTGAGAGCCTAAGAAGAGCAAACATAAATTCTCAGCACTCTCAGATAAAAAAAAATTAGGCTGTTTAGTTCTGTTTTGGGTTTGAGTTTTGGTTTGTTTTTTTTTTTTTTGTGATGCTCTCCTAAGAGAGGGGAGAGTAGCTTAGGGGGAAAATCAGAATGATTTTAGTAAGCAGATGTTATGGTGTTTGATATATGAATTAGGAGATAATAGTAGTTGCTAAAAAAATGCACTACATAAATAAGGAATTACTTACTTTGCATACCACAGACAGAATAAAAACAAAGAACCACATTATGATCTCATAAGAGCTAATAAAATTTTTGTTCTCTTGCTTTTAGACTAATTGTACCTGAATGGCTTTATTACAACACCATTATTTGGTCCACATTTAAAAGCATTTCTGTTTTTTTCTAAGATCATTTTGGGTGCAAAACTGAAAAAGAATTCCAAGCAGAGAGCTTGTCTACCACCAATGGAAAAAAAAATAGTCTAGCCTTGCACTGAATGGGTTACACTGGAAATGTAAATAGCAACAATTCATGTCAAGATTATTTGTAAAGCATGAGATCACAGTACTAAAAAGGGATTATAGTCCAAAGTCTATTCATTCTTTAGTTTACTACCTGTTGAATTATTAGAAGTGGTATACAAGTTCTTTGCTTTAGCAAGCTGAAAACTTGCTTGGAAAACAAAACAAACAAAAACCCCCAAAACCATAACAAAATCAAAAAGAAAGCCAAACTTGGGTTTTGGATGAATTTTGAACTTACAAAAAAATAGCAGTATGGAAAACTCACAAGAAAATTGTACAACGTGCCATCATTAACCCTTGCACTCCCTCATAATATAGAGAAAAATAAATTAAGCTCTGAGTTTTATTTCAATAGCAATAAACTAGGGATTAAGCATTATTTAATAATGATTTCTGCCTTTCAGTTCTATGTTTGTCCAAAACTACAACAGTTTCTTAAATATTTTTATGTTGTTGCAGTTCTTGTTTACAGCTTAGTATGGTTATTTCTACAGTACTGTTAAAGGCATTGAGGGAAAATTTTACATGTGTCGTTGAACACTGTTGAATTTCTCCAGAATGCCAGAAGTACAAATAAAGCTTAGTTCAGTGTGTTTAGGTGATCATTAGAGATCTCAAAGAGACTGACAGCATAAATACATTCCAGTCTCTTTTAAAGAGAAACTTTTCTTTTGACTTACAGTATTTTACACATCACAAAATTTTATATATGACAAAGAAGTAATTTTAAATAAGATTCAGCTGTTCGATAGTTCTGTTTGTAAGTATTTATTTAGCATGGAATGGAAGAGAATGAAATATGGTTTAATTAGCACTGTCAAACAGGTACCAAATTTAAGTTGGCAGGAGGAGGAGTTAACAAATCTTAGCCTTTTGTCTCTCTGCATGATCAGCACTCCTATACCACAGTTATTTGACCTGCTAAGAGATGCATAAAACCACACTGCCAGGCCTCCTTTATTGCAGCTCATTGTCTTGGACACCATGGGCACAAAGACATAACAACAGCAGCGTGCTTTAATTAGGCCAGAACTTGATTAACTCTGCACACTGGGGATGGCTCTCAGAACTCTCTGCCGCAGTGCAGACCCTGCCCTCTGGGAGAGGCTGCCCTGTGCCCTGTGCCCTGTGCCCTGTGCCCTGCTGGCCCTGCCCTGAGCATGGAGCATGTCCCCCTGAGTGCCCTGAGCACGGCAGGGGACTGTCCCTGGCCCCCTCCCAGCTGCTCCATGGCAGACACCCATCCCGTACTGGTTCAGAGCCCTGCTGGCCAGGAGAAGGAGATCCAGCTCTCCATGGACAGCTGCCTTGAAAGGATAAACACCCAGCTGCAGTGACATGACCTTCACCTGATGTACACTGCTCCCCTTTACCCGTGAGGATGAGACTGGAAGCAACCACAGTGAGTAATCCTTTTAAAGAGCTCTAGGAACTATCTTCAGAGATTAGACTACTGAGGGTAGTCTAATTTTCAAAAGCACTGAAAGCAATATCATCCTCTTGTTAAAGATAAACATGTGTGCCTTTTTTGGGGGGGGGATTTTTTTTTTTTTTTTTTGTTAGAATATGTAACTTCTCATTCTCTTCTAAAATCAGGTCAGATATGAGGATGTTTCCCAATGAAGGGAGCAAGGGCAGCGATGAGCGAATGTTTGCGTCTCATCCAAACATCCCATTTTGCTTTTCCTACTGATGTTGCCTCTTCCCCTCCCTGTTATAAATATTTCATTTTTATCACATTTTAAATGATATTTGAAGTGGTTTGTTTTGCAATGCTAAAGTGTAATGTTTTGTCTTACTGGAATGTTACCTTTTTTCTCAATGAAATTCTGAAGGAATCAACCTGTAGTAGTTGTGATACGTTTCATGTGGTCAGGAGACATTTTTTATCAAAATACCTTGGAACAGCAATGTTCAGTATGTTCAAAAAATCCTTTTATTTAGCTGTTCCTATATGGCTATAAAAGATTTGCATTGGGACTTCTGTCTCATACACTCCCACATTGGCATGGTAACAACAGCAAATGTAATAATGATCATCCTCCTGTGGCTGCAGTGCTCTGCCAAAGCCATGGTTTTGAAATGACCATATGCATTCCAAACCAGCAGGTTTGTAAAACACAGAATAATAACTGCTGTGGGGTTTCTGACCGCGCTCAGCTGTCTCAGTGTGTTTACAAAAGGAACATGAGCTCTGCAAAATAAAATCCTGCTCTGCTGTGCTTCATTCAGAAAGTTCACTTTGCTCCTCTGTCACATTCACCTCCTGCACTGCTCACACTCCTCCCCTCAGGGCATTGCCTCTGTCTGCCCCTGAGGACATTTACCCACTGCTGCATTAGAAATGCCCCCAGCATTTACCACCAGGCTCCTGGCAGGCAGCATCAACCACAAACACTGCAGCACGACTGCCTCCCAAACATCCCTGCTGCACACAGGTGCTGCTGGGGGTGCTGAGTGCCATCTGAACACATCACACCAGTATTCAACCACAAGCCCCAAATAATCAGGTTTTAGAAGAGCCTTTCATTCCCTTGCACTCTAACACTTTCATTCCATGGGTAGATTTCCTTTACAGTAATTTTGGTGGAATTTTAAAAGAAGCTGCAGAATCTCCTACAGAAAATGCTCCATGCAATTACTCAACCCCAAAAGGGTTGTCTTTCCCACTTATTTTTCTTCAGGGCAAGAAAGATGCACTTAGCATACTACATATAATTTAGCCTGAGCCAAATATAGCATGTACAATGATGTGAGCATTGATTTGTTTTTCTTTGCCCATCTATTACCTCAATGAACACATCTGGAGAAGGTACGAGCCTAAATCAAGTTGTGGAAATTATCTTTGAATTAAGCTGAGAGATAGGAGAATTCACAGCACTGTCATCTGGGCACATATAAGAAACTGAGTTGCTATGCTCACCTTCTCTACTAAAACAATGCATTTGAAAGGTCTGGCTTCTTATAAGTCATTTAATAAATACATTATTATTGACAGTCAATAAAAAACCAAAAACATGTCAATAAAAAAACCAACAGTCAATAAAAAACCAACCACATTATCTACAGCTGGATTCTGGAATGCAACAAGAATGGATAAGCTGAGAGACATCTTACATCCAAGGAATTAAAAGCAGCACCTGATAGTGAATTTGTATTTTACAGCTACTTTCTGATCTGATCCAGAGGGTGCTACTGCTTGAATTAACAGCATGAGGAAAAACACAGATTTTACAACCTACCTTGTGATGGGAATGTGATTGCTTTTATAGTCCATATCTCCCTCCTATTACCTGTCAGCTACATCACTGCAGTTCTGTGCACTCCATTCAGAACACCTACCAAAATAACCTACAAATAACTTCACTTTTTGAGGAGGAATAAAAAAAACTTCCACTTTACCTTAGTATGGCTTGTCACTGAAGCCATTAAGACGTAGGGTTGTTATGCTCTATCTCTGTGGGATACAATTTGAAACACTGATTTTTCCAGCCTGGTGCCTTATTTCATATATATGTTCACAGGCACAGAGTTAAACTCAGGCTTAATGCAATTTGACTAGAAAATCCACTTAAATTGTCAACAGAATAAAAGATTATTTCAGAACAAGGTGTCTAGACAGCACTTCTATTTAATTTTCAGTGAGATTATTCTAAGTCCACTTCCTGCACTCATCCAGGGGATTTCCACCACAAAGTTTTGCTGCTTTAAAGGCAGTGTCTGCACAGGGGTATAATTCTGATTCTTGATGGCAGAACCCAGCGTTGCCTCCCTAATCTGAGCCTTGCCATGTCCTTCTGGAGATTATTCCAGCTGGAAGCAGGTGGGTGGCACAGGAGCCCCATCACTGCCAGCCATGGGGTGACCAGCAGAGAGGGGAAACAGCACCCAAATTATTGCATGTTACTGGTGACAAACACCTGGATGGTTTCTATCACTCCAGGAGCCCCCACATGAGTTGCTCTTTGACAGAAATAACTCAGATGTGAAGCAGCTCAGCGCTGGTGCTGCAAGTGGTCAAGGCTGTGACAGCTCACGCCTGCCAGGGGCAGGCACTAGAAAGCTGCCAGGCCCTGGCTCTGTGTTCCCAATCAGAAAGGAAACTGATAAACAAAGAACTGTTGTAGCCACTCTCACTCTGCCAAGGTCTCTGTTACCCCAAGGATGAATTGTGTGTCTCCTTGGAAACCAGAGCACTGTGTTCTGTGCACATAACCCTCTGCACACTCCCTTTGCAGGCCCAGGTGCCTGCATACGGGACAAATCAAATGTTTTACTCTTGCAGAGCACTTCTAGTGACTGAATTCAGGCAGGAGGTCATTCACATACACACACGAGTGCATTTTCTAAATGAAACTTAAGAACACAGCAGAAGTAAGGGACCTAGGAAAGTTTTCTTCAATTTATGAATCTGTCAAGACACATCACAGAGTAATTGTGAGTATTGTTTTAGTGATTATCTGAGGGCACTATAATTACAATACAAAACCATCTGCTCTTGGGGACTGCCTAATTGCTTTGTGTCAAGATGAGATTAAACTTGAATTTCCTTCTGTCTAGTTCTAACCTTAGTATGAATTGATCATTAAAGAGAAGCACTCGTCAATCTTATAAGAAATAGCTTTCTTCATTTGTACGCCTAGAAATGAGCTGCTGTTTCCTAGGAATCATCATGGAGCCATCTCTGCTGAATCACTAATTCCCCTGTGCCTGGGTCCTTACCAAACCTCTCCTGTGGGCAGTGAGCCCTGCACCAGCCTGGCCCAGGAGCCAGCAGCACTGCTGCCATTCCTCTCACTGGACGGGAAAGGCTGATTTCACTGCTGAGGAGGAAGCCTGAGCATTTCTTTATGAAAATTATTATGAAAAGCTAAATTTTAAAAGCAATCCTGTTCATTAAACCTCCAGTTGTCTAAATTTGTTCGTGATCATGTTTTAGGTAAACCTTGTCTTTTGACACACCCCCTAACAACCTTCCTGTAGATTCAGAAAGTTTCTTTTTATCTGCCAATAAGAAATTAGCTTTATTGAATCTCCCCACATCCATAGCTGATGACTTTCAATATGCTGCAAAATTTTATGCTGAAATGGACAACTACAACAGATGAATTACTGAGAGGAAAATAAGAAATTCAGTTTCATTCCCTTCACCTTCTACCTTTCCCTTTTGCCTCCACTGTATCCTTTTCTTTAGTAGCTCTACACTTAATTTCTTCTTCCACCAGTACAACAAACAATTATTTAGCTATTTCTTTGCTACTTCTATTTCTTTGCTACTTAACCAAATGGTTAAGAAAGGTTTGTGTGCATCTCTGGAAAAGTTTCTCTTTGCCTGAATGAGGACATAAGTACCAGAGAATGCAATCATTTCTCCTCTCTCAGGCAAATTGGAATCATGACCTGGCAAACTCTTCATGTTGCTGGCAGTGTTGAGGGTGCTTAGGGTGGCAAATTCAGCCCAGCCTTCAGCAGTCCTAATCTTTAAAGAAAGCATGTGATAAGTACTCTTTTTAAATATGCAGTCTAACCTTGTAAAAAAGCAAAGGTTAGAGAGGTAAAATGCAATAATTTGAGAGATTTTTCTTCTCAAGGGCTGTATGGTCTCTCATAAATCTGTATATACTAATAAGACTCATATATCACTCCCAGTGCAATGTACAGGGCAGAATTAACTGTAATTCTTGCTTTTTTCTTTTAAAAAAGAAATATTCCTTTAAAAGGTGCCAGATTCACAGCAGTAGCCAGTGATAACCTCTGCTTATCCACACCTAAGAATTTACATAGCATGTAGTGTGTTTTTCATCATAACATTTCAATAAAATCCTTTAGCTTTGACCTGTAAGAAATAGCTCTGAAGGTGGAAAAGTTTTATCTCCACATTGGTTCTTTGCAAAAGTGACCTAGCAGGGAGGTGCAGCAAGGATGCCAACTGTGGGAGGAACACAGCTCCAAGGAAAGGGATTATTTTTGATATGCAACACTCATGAGCTGGATTAGCCTATCAAGGCATTTCAAAATCTTTGTAAAACTGTTTGCCCTCAAAATCACCTTGAAATATCATGGCCTTCACTACATCCACATAAGGAGCTTAAAACTTTCCTATTCTAAATTACTGGCTCTGGCAGCTATAAACATGTAACTTTTCTCTGTTGTTTGCTTTAGCTGCCACTGAGATGAATTTACAGGCCTAATAAAGCAGCAAAATGTATTTGCAATGTAAAACCATCACATAGGTTTATTTCATCAAACTATTTTTTTCTAAAGTAAACTTTTCTAACTAATTAAAATATACTAATATGTAACATTCACATTGTGGTATAGAATGTATTTTGATTTTATATACCAAGCAAGAGAGATTTGAAATAAACACAAGTAGTTTTCACAGATTATTCTATGGGTTATTCCATATTAAATCAATAATGTGCTGCTCCCCAGAGTTTTAGGAAAATGTGTCTGATTTTTGCTAATGTCCTTGCACACAGGACATTATTATGTACAAATTAGTGCATTCACACAATTATATTTTCCTCCTAAAGAAAACATCAAAATAGTGCTGTTTTTTTTCTCTCACTCTAGCAATTTCCATCCTTGCTGTTAAATGGAAGACAGGGTTATGCTTCCTACAAGAAACAAGATGAGCTATTAGCCAGAAGTGGTAGGACCAGCCTCTGCATCTGCTGAGGGGAACATGCACATACTGAAACCTGACATTCCTGTCTGCCTCGCACAACGACCACTAACAGCTTTATCCAATTAACCTTTGCTTTGTCTGGCTTTGAGCTGGTTGTACAGATGCAGCTTACACATTTCCAGAGCCCTGATAATGATAATGGCATTCCCAAAACAAGAGACCGGCTTGTACCGCGCTGCCCCGAGACACCTTGGCAGCACAGGGTGTCAGACACACAGCCCATGGCTCCCTGGCAGGGCAGGGGCTCTCTTGGGTGGCCAGGCTTCACTCCAGTGCTGCTGGCTGCAAACACCAGCAGGAGCCACTCCTGTTCCCAGGACAGCACGCCCGCTGCAGCCCCATCTGTTAACGCTGACACAAGGGTCACTGCGCTACCTGCGCTGTCCCTTGGCTGTGTCCCTGGGTGCTCCCTGCCTGAGCTCCGTGCTCTGGTGACCAAAGGGAAGGCATTAAAGCCATTTACATATTCCCATCCCTGTAGTATTTTCTGGGTCCCCAGAAAAGAAGGCATTAAAGCCATTTACGTACTCCCATCCCTGTGGTATTTTCTGGGTCCTCAAGATGAAGGAGGAATTGAGAATCTGACTCCATGTTCTTAGAAAACTCATTTATTATTATATTATATTATATTATATTATATTATATTATATTATATTATATTATATTATATTAATTATATTATATTATATTATATTATGCTGTACTAAAGCTATACTAAAGAATAGAGAAAGGGTACATCAGAAGGCTTAACAAGATACTAATGAAAAACTCGTGACTGACTCCTCCTCCTTAAACTGGGAAGACTTTTTAGTTCAGTAAATGAAGCAGCACAGTTCTATTTATTCAACCAGTTTGGTTAGATAAACTACCGTAAATCCGAAATAAAACTTCAAAATAACCTTTTATAATACCACAAGCTAAAAGGAGAAATTAGCTCAGAATTCCAACACAGCTGGACAGTGATTGGTCATTAAGTAAAAACGATTCACACGTTGGATAAACAATCTCCAAAGCACATTCCAAAGCAGCAGAAAACAGGAGAAGCAAAGGAGATAGTATTGCTTTCATTTCTCTCTGAGTCTTCTCAGCTTCCCAGGAGAAAAATCCTGGGTGAAGGGATTTTTCAGAAAATATGACAGTGTCACATTCCCCGCTGCCACAACTACAGGCTGAGGGGAGAGTCTGTGAGCATCTCCTCAGAATCAGAGCATTCGTGCTGTGCGCTGGCAAAGTCAGAAGTGTGTGGAAATGTTAAGTGAATTTATGAGCTGTAAATGGAATGGAATCGATGTGAAGTTCCTCTACGACATTTGTCTATTCACTGTGTCGAACTATTTTGTCATTTTATAATGTATCTGTGCTATACATAAAGGCTGTGCACGAAGTACATCAGAAATGTGTACCAGATTGTTTTGCAATCCAAGTGGCTTCGGACTTCATAGTGCTAAAGAATCTTTTATAATATCACAAGCTAAAAGGAGAAATTAGCTCAGGATTGCCTCTCTACCTGACCCAGCATATCCTCATGACATCCCTGCTGGGGACAATATCTCTCTTTTTTTTCCTCATTCTTTTTATGCTGAGGATGTTCTCTGCCTCTCAAGCTTTGTTTCTCTCACCTCTGCAGGTGCTTGGTGTCAGCTTCAGTCCCCTGAATCTCTCCCTAGACCTTCACAGTACAAATCTTTAGCTTTTGTCCAGGTAAAGCCTCTGGAGCTTTCCTCAGAGGCAAAGAGAAGCTGTAGCATGATGCAGTTCCACTGTTAAACACAATTCAAAAACCATACAAGGGAAAAAGGACTCAAGAGCATGAAGGAAACAAGTGTATTTCTGCTGCTTGCTTTGCTGTCTTGTCAAAGCAGGTCCTGGACTCTAGTCAGAATCTGAGATTTTGCACAGCAATTTATTTTAAACTGAGCATTGTGAGCTAATTCTGTGCCTTTATGGATGCACACAGCCATCACAATGTGCCTGAGCAGCAAAGTGGGTGAGAAGGTTTGTTGGGAGATATCCATGACACAGGAGGCATCCCAAGCAGGGCAGAAAAACACACCTGTTGCCCACCCTGTCATGGAACATCCATCTCCTCTTCAATGAATTCATTAGGAGTGTCAAACTCTCAGTCACAAGGGTGTCTATCTGGAACCCAAACAAATTCAGACTGAGTGCAAACTCCTGTTTGAAAACAGTCAGGCTGCAGTGGTGAATGGAGGCTCCAGGCTGCAAACTGGGGCCGTGCTAATATCAAGAGATGATGTTAAATGGAGGGAAGGCTCCTGAGAGTGCTGGTGGCTTTTCTTTGGTTCTCAGAACCCTTCACTTTCTCTGAAAGAAGTTTGAATTAGGAGTACTCAAAGCACACAGGACCTGACCTTTCTTCAAATAAAAGGATCTCCATACCTATATATCTTAAATCAGGTTTGGCTGTAGAAATGTTTTAAGATGCTTATTTTATTACTTTTTAAAGTTAACTAATGGTCTGGATGGAACCTAGGACAAACAAAAAGTTGTTGTTGGAAGAAAATCTCAAAAAGTTCTGAAAGGTACATTTTTTTCCAGTTTTTTTCAAGACTAATTTTCCCTGAAAAATTCATCCTAATTTACTCTTAGATCTCTTCATAAATCTGATTTATTAGAAAGTCATCCTAAATTATTTTCAGTGGTTCATCATCCCTCTCCTGAACAATATAGTGAAACCATTCCAAAAAGAGAGAAAAGCCAGAATTCTGCAGTGGGAGCAGGAGAGAAGTTGGCCAGATGCCCCTTTATTTCTTTTCCTATTCACATTTGTCTTGAAAATACTTCTGTGCTATATTTCTTTCTTTTTGATAGAAGGAAATGTTGAGAGAGAGGTAGAAGCCAGGACCCCTCATTACAAAAAGGTTCACTTTGAGAATAAAACACTGAGGAGACTTCAGGTTTCTTTTTCCCCTGTGTAGCCACTGCAGACACCTCCCAGCTCCCACACCCTCCTGGGAAATGCTGCTGTCACAAACGTTAGCAGATGGCAGAGCCTCACTCCAGCAGACCCTGCATCCCAAACTCTGCTGTCCAACATGCCCTCCTGAGGCTCTTCCTGGCCTTTACCTAGGTAGGCTGATGAAGACAATAAGAATCTGGGTTTAGCTAATGAGCTTTTGCAAGGATTTCATCAGAGAGAAGGAGAAATGAGTGAGTGAGATTTGTTAGCTCTTTTCTGCTTCACGTTACCCAGCTATCCTGTCACAGCTTTTTGACCTGAGGAGGAAGCCCTGCAGTCTTCTTTTATTTTCTCCAGTCATTGTATCAATCATGTCTCGGAAGATTAAAATTTAATAAAGATCAGTGCCTAAAAAAGAAAACCCTGAATAATAGAGCAAATAGAGCAAAAGACTGAGCTGCCTTTATTCAGGAATATCATAGAATATGATAGAGATTGCTGACCACGAGGAACACTGGAGGAACAGAGGCCAGCAACCAGATGTGCTGCCCAGGGGGGGTTGCCAACAGGCATGGGGGCAGCCAGGGAAGTCATTATGGTGAGCTGAGCTTTTCTGCCCAGCTCTGAGGATTCAAACAAGGACACCCTGCTCTTTTCAACCAGTGCACATCTATGACCCTGCAAGCCTTTGGGCAAACTGCACTGAATCCATAAAAAACAAACATCTTCCTCCACTCCCAGCAAGCCAGATGTTCTTGGATATGTGAGCTTCATGCTGATATCCCAAAGCTGATGGCAGCACTGTACACCAACATAAGAGTTAACATGTGGAAGGTGAAAGGAATCACCTGAAATCTGGAGATAGAAAACTGCATGCCTTGGAGGTCAGTGAAAGATTTCCATGGGAAGAGCAAAAACATGGTAGTGTCTATTTCTGTTGACATAATTTGCTCTTTTCCACATTTTAATTTCTTTTCCTAATTGCAGTATCTCCTTCTGCTTCAAAGGCCACTTCTATGTTCCCTCTGGTAGATGATCAGTTAATCTATACACCTTCAACAACTTGTGAGGAATTCCCAAAGCAGAGGAAATTTTGTCATGGATTTGATGGACATTTATCCCATTCATCTTTTCCTTAGCCTTCAGGAGCCCCTGGCTCTTGACACATGAATGAAATCCTAAATCCATGTAAGCCACAGCCAGCTGTGCACTGTCTCCTGGGTGGGTGAGTGGGTGGGGAAGAGGAGGGAAGTCTCTGCAGTCCCCTCTGCAGGCCCCAGGCATGCTGGAGTGTGGGATTTGATTGCCCTCATTATGGTGTAGCTGCCTCTGATTACAGCCACAACTCCACAAAGGCCTCTGTGAAACCCTGAGTTTGTTCCTAGGATCTCCTGTGGTGGTAAATTATAGTATGAATACACAATGTGGCAGAAAGTAATAATCTTGAGTAATGTAGCTGATCTTACTGCTCTTTTATTCCAGTGAGTGTACTCCTGTCAGGAGAGGGATGGGCTTTCAGCTCCTGCTGCAGATGCTCACATCCTAAAGCCAGACCTGAAATACTTCTCAGGGAGACACAGGGCATGTCCACAGTCTGGACACAAGTGAGGAGAGATGTTGGCATTTCTGCTTCAGAATCATTTCTGCTCCAGAACACACCAGTGGTGGTCTGTGGTCTGGCATTTTTAATTTTTATTGAGGGTGACTCAAACACATGGTCAATTATAAAACTATACAGATACATTTAGTGTGTAGCCAGTTTTGGTTTTTTTTTTCTTCTTTACCATGTTCAGAGACTTCAGGATATATTGGATAAATTATTAAAGTTTGATCATCCATTCTTTACTTGAAAGACTCTAGATTGAAAACTGTGATTATGGACAAGTATTATAGCATTTTTTTTTTATTTCAGAAATTGAGTCACCTCATAGATTTTTATATACATATTTATATATGTTTATATATGTGCATATATATATAACATATGTATATTTATATCATAAATATTACATGAGGGAAAAATTTGGACTGAATTTGATAAAGGAGATGGCAAAAACACAAGTTAAAGGAGATCTTGAAGTACTAATGTAATATGTACACGCATTGCAATTTTGTGACTTCTTTGTGGTAACAAATCCAAACTGAATTCTGAAAATAATATTAATTTATAAAAAAATAGGGAGCGTATATAAATTCATCATAGAAGCAGAAAGCTTTATTCAACTAGATGATTAAAGGATTTTTTCTTTAATCTAATTTTTATGTGTTACATCCCATTAGTGTGTTCTTAGTGAATAAACAATTTCAAATATGTAATACCAAATAAGCCAGCTTCAGGTTTGACAAGCCATTGACTACACACAAGATAAAAAGCAAGTATTGAGAAGAATGAAAAAATTAGCAAAGCTTAAACCCCTTTATGTATAGCTTAGTTATTACAGCAGTACCGAGAAGGAAAACAATAATTATAGTGGCTAATTCCCCTTAGACTAATACCGTTTAGTGAACTAATTTCTCATGTGTGTGCAATATTGCTCTCTACTGGCTGCTGGCTGGATAGGGAGAGGCAAAGTTTTAACCCAAGGAAACTTGAAGTGGCCTATCAATCCCTGACTCTGCCTGTAAGCTGAGAAACTCACTCCTGAGAGGTCTGATCACAGCAGCAGCCAGCTGACTTTCAGGGCAGGGCTGCACACCCAGCTCCCTTATTGAAAACCCAATTAAAACCTTTTGGAATATGGTCTACACAAGCTGGGTTTTGTAGTACCTGAGTGTTCAATGCTCAGGAAGCATCCCAGAGCAAGGCAGGGTGACAACAGTGTCCCTCCCTCATGGTGCCCTCCTCTATTCAGCTAGCATCCTGCAGGGAGGACAAGGAGACCCCTCACTGATAGCCTGGAGTGGAAGTAAAAAATAAAAAATATAAAATCTTTGCTAGGGTTTTAAAAGACTACCAAATGCAGTATTTCCTAGTGGTGAGAAGCAGTTTAAGGACCAGTCAAAATCTGACCCTCAAGGTTTATCTAACCTGCCCCAGAGGACTCTCAGAGTTCATCCATTGATACAACTTCAGATTTCTGATGAGATGTGAGGGAAGGGTGTGAAAGGAGCATGCAAGGTCACTGAAAATTTCATAGCATTTTCTTGGTGTCTCCCAGATCATTTCCTTGGTCATTTAGAGCATTTTGATGTCAAAAACAAAATGAACTCTGATAGCAGTGAGGCTCAGCCAAGCTTCACACATCTTTTTTTCATTGTTATTTTCATTGGCTAAAAATACCGGTTGACTAAAGCCATTCACTTCCTACTGAGTGTGTGCTTCAGCAACCTACAGCATTCTAAGTTGAACCTGCTACAAAACTAGACTTCCTCAACCTCTACAAAACTAGACTTCCTCAACCTCTACAAAACTAGACTTCCTCAACCTCTACAAAACTAGACTTCCTCAACCTCTACAAAACTAGACTTCCTCAACCTCAAACAGTCAAAGAGCAGAAACTAAGGATTTGAAAAGGTAGTGGGAGAAAAAAAAACAACTCTCACTGAACATCTCAGTCACCAACATTGACTGAACTGATGACTGAGGTGACTCAGTTTGCAGTTTGCTATTTTACTGTGTAACTCTAGGTCAAGAAAGAAATCAGGTGGGCCCCTCCAAATGCCAGGTGGCTGAGATGGCCTTTCTGAAAACCCAAAGTCATGTATGAAGAAAGAAGACAGAGCTGGGATCAAAAGTGAATGTCTTGTCTCAGGAGACAGAATGAAAACGCGGCTGTGGAAGTGGGGGAGCCAGCTCAAGAGAGGACACAGAGGGTATCAGACAATCAGACCCTGTTGGCTGTCTCAGGAGCTTGCAGCTCACAGCCTTGAAATGCTGGGCTGATTTGAAGGATGATGTGGCTACAACTTGTGGGAACTGAGTAAATGGTAGGGATGAAGGTAACCTTACAAGATAAGAAATAGATCATTGCAGATAAAGAAAGGCGGAAACTTCAGGTCTGGAACTCTACAAGCTGTCCCAGATAAATACAAACTTAGTTCACTTCTGCTAAGAAGGTCACGAGACAGTGAAGGGAAGTTGAAAAACACAAGACATTTTTAATGGTTTTAAAAATAATTTCATTCATTCTTGCAGAAAACCAGTTCACTTACCTAAATGTTCATATGTATTTACTAAGAAAGTTGGGTTAAAAGCTACTATTTAAAATTATTTACCTAATTTCAGACTTTTTCAGATGATTCTTAAGAAATTACAAAAAATTCCAAACTTTCCTAAAACACATTTTACTTCTAGAGAATATTGCAATATATTCTGCATTTAGCTTAAAACTGGACTGATTCTGTTAGGATATCTTCCATCATGATTGAAATGAATTATAAAAGAGCTCAAGATGTGCTCTGGAACCCAGAAATCCTGGCACAGTCCCCTCCTTTTTTTTTCTTATCTCAGAAAAACTTCCCCCCCCGTGAACTCATCTCAAAATGCCATTCTAGGAATCTGAGGGTTTGATATCCTTTATGATCATTATATTACAAAAGTTTTGTCAAATAAAGCTCTATCCATTACACATTCTGTTGGACAGGATCCACCCCCACTTCAGCCCATGGTTTCCCAACCCCTGGCAGGAGTTCTCTGGTGCCAAAACTAAACAACTGAGGTTAATAAGTCAGCATTTGTCTCTGCACTACCAGTCTCTGGTGAGCATAAGTTAAGACTTTTAACATCAATTTTTCCCACACAGGTTTTGCATTTAATTACAGAATAAGGTCACTGTGTGTTCCAAGAGCAATCATCTTACTGACATGTTATTCTGAAGCCAGACTTCATCCAGTGTGACACATGCTGGTTATACACTGGGAAATGGAGCTATAATGAAGTGAGGCTGGGGAAAAATACACTGGAATCTGAAGTAATGCCAGCTGAGAAAGAGCTTATGTCTACTCCATTATTATTATATTTAATAAGCAAACTTTTATGCCTGCAGAAGAAAGAAACAAATGAGAGCTTTAGAGGATAGATATAAAAGCCTTGCATAAAAATGTGTTTACTGAGTTACAACTACCTTCCTTTTTGTGCTAAAATAATAAAAAACAGCAGGATGAAACAAATGGAGGTGCTTACAATTATGATGTGAAGAGGAACAAAACCCTCTTAAGGTAGAAGACAAGGGTATATTCCAGGTAGTGGCTTATGAGCAGCTTTGGTCAGAATTTTGTACAAAGTGCATCATGAGTTCTGGTTAAATGTAGGACCAGTTTAGAGATTCACTGTAGGACTGGAAAAACTGCAAAAATATTGCTGATAAACAGTTTTGGACTTGGACTATTTCTGACATCCTCTCATCAGCCTTCTTACAAAGGTTTCTCAGTCATGACCTTTGAGGCTGAGGCTGCAGAGGTGGTGAGGATCCCATCCTGCTGGGGCAGCCCTGAGCATGGCAGAGCTGGTGTTTGTTCAACAAGCTGTGAGCTGGGACTGAGCATTCCTCACTGAACTCTTCATTTCACTTCTGCTGTGTCCTGGCAGCCTCTACCATCTTCATCCCTCTTGCCTAACAACTACATCCTTGTTGGGAAGGATGGAAGTCTGACAAGAAAGTCTCACAGATATGGATGCTTAGCAGAAAGATTTTTAAATGTAGAGTCTGATGAAGGAATAGAAATGGAAGCAAGTTTTGATATAGAAGAAAAGAATTGCTGAGCCAGTCTTACTGGATAACCCAGAAGGCAAAGGGTATGTTAGTTAGAAGGGGTTTTTATGGCTTAGAGCAAAAGATAAACCCACCTCAAACAAGAAGATGCTTTGACCAAGCAGGAAAATAGCACAGGCAAAAAAGCTTGCCCATGTGGCAAGTAGAAAAAGGTCTCAGAATTTTCCACTGCAAGAAAACTGAATAACAACTTCTAGCTTAAACTGTAATGTACTCATTTTTAGTGATTGGAGAATAGTTACATGAATATGGTAATTATAGTAGTTATGATAGGCTAGAGATAATAGTTAAGGTATAGATTGGTTCTACTGTATTAAGATGCTCAGCAAAGAAAAGTATAGAATGCAATGCAACCAAAACCAAAGGGTCTCCAGTCCTGGCTGCAGCTGGAGCTGACAGCTGTGGGCACAGGCTCTGTCACCCACAACCCTGGACTGCTGGAACCTCTTGGATGGAATAAACTGCATTTTGGAGAGCCCCTGGAGTCCCACATCTCTCATTAAGACTCTTACACATCCTGACTTGAGATGGGGCTTTGTGGCACAGCAGAGGGTGGAAGTCACCACAATTCCTGAAGCATGATTGAGCCTTAAGCCCTATTACAGTCTAGGGCTATATTTCTAGTTTTCCTAAAGTTGCAAAAAGTGATCAAAGTTTTCACATGTTTCAACAGGAGCTCTGAAGATTTCAAAGCTGATTGCTGTGTTGGATATATTTTCAGGGTCCTTCCACTCTTGTTTCAAGACAAAACCTGTCACTGAGGAATGCACTGCTCCTTCAGTATAAACAAATAATCAGAGTTTCATTTTTCAGTTTCCAAATTATATAAAAATGATCTTGAAATACAGAAGATCTCATTGCTATTTTCTAGGCTTTCACACCTCTCTGACTGACCATGGGCTAATACCAAGCCAACACTACATCAAGAGCTCTTTTCTATCCAGGTCTGTCTTTCTTCATTTCTTGTGCCCACCTAGTAAGAGTGCATGAATTCTATAGATGAATCCATCTCTGAGTAATTTACACTGTTTTATAAGGAACTGATTCTGGTAAAAGTATCAGGAAAAAACCCTGTTCAAAATTTGGGCTGGGTCAAAGCTTTGTGAGACCTATATAATATACACTTTTGGGTTTCAATGTGTGTTTCAATTTTAGGTTTCTTGTTATAAAAAGACATTGCATAGATTACTTTGTACGTTCTTGCTGCTCTCACAGAGATGCATTCTTTAGTATTTTCCATAGTACACTTCACATCTGGAGGATATTATTTGCATAACAAGTTTCTGCCAAGACCAGCATCTTAAACTAAATCCCAAGAATATTAACTCCCAGCAGAATTTTATATCAAGCTCCTTGTGACAACTACTCAAAAATAAAATCATTTCCTAAGCAAATATGCTGACTTCTGGGCTGTACCTAGAAACAAAGCTTCTGGGGGAGAAGCAATCTGTTTGGAAGTTGACTGCTTTCCCGTGAGGATTCCAACTCAGTGCCAATCCGGTTATACCCTTAATTAATTTGCAGACTGTATCAGCCAGCCCAGTGAAACAGCAGCATCCAAGAGGCTCCCCAGGTTCCTGTAACACAGATCCCCCCAGCCAGATGTGGGAAATCTGTAAGATCCTGGCAGGCTGTCAATCACATGGCCTCTGATCCTTTCACCAACTTTGATTCTGACCTGCCCTTCACATTATTACCAATCTTTTTGGCCCTTCTTCAGCAAAAGAACAAGACAAAACTAATCTTCTATTATCAAAACACTTTCCCATCATGGTTTTGACACAAATTCTTCTTCACTTTTAGCATGGCCTGGCACAGCAAGAAAGTCTTCTGACAAAAACATTGCTCTGAGGAAAGCTTTAAAATTTGTTTACCTCGTGCATGCCTCTGTACCTTTTCTTGACTAACTTCAGTTTTGCATGATTATTTCCATTCTCAAGGACTTCCAAGCTTGTATGTGATCTGCATATTAAGGTTTTCAATTCTAGAAACACAAATCCTTCCTTTACATCTGTGGCAAACCACTATCAGCACTTATTACTACTGTCAAGTAATTACTGCAAATTGATCTTGCACTTCATTACAAAATCAACAGAAAATCAAAAAATGTAAAAACAAAAGCACACTCACACAAATGCAGAAAGCTCATGGTAGCAATCTGAACAATTAAAAAAATAGGAAACTTTTAAAATTTCTAAATAGCAGGGTCATTATAAACTTTTATAGAGTAGCTTCTGTATGTTAACATATAATCTGTTATAAGCCAATTCTTATGTCTAAGCCTTCCTTACTTGCATTTTTAAAATAACTTCTCTTGAAGATATCGAAACCCTCAATAAATTGACACTACAATATTTTCTGGGAAAGTAATAGTAAAAAGAAAGATATTTAAAATATTGTTTCTAAAACTCCAGAGATTAATTTCATTTTATTCAAGTTTTCAGGCTAAAATAAATCCAGTAACCCATATTGTTTTAGTAAGAATAGGTAGACTATCACTTTCCCATAGTCTAGTTGTCAAAAAAAAAATCCTTTCAGACAAAACCAATAATTTAGAAAGAAATTGCATCTGTGGGAAACAGGAAAGAAAATCTCATTGTCATGAGGAGATTTTTGCCTTACTAACCATTTCAGAGTCCTAGAAAATCCTGGAAAATTCTTGCTGATATTCTGTTGCTAAAAAGTTGCCATGGTGTTGGGTTTTACTGCTGGCTTTTGTCTCCTGCATGAACGTGCAGCATATTAGATTCTCCATATGGGCTCTGCTCATTAAACTAGTCAAAGATGACGATAGTGTTCCAACAAATTGTTGTAGAATTTTAAAGAATAAGAACCAACATTAAGAAACGCCCTAAAAGCACAGACCTGAGCAATTAAAGCTGATTAGCAATGATTTCAAATATGCATATGCATGCCAGATTTACGTGTATATGCATTTTGAAAGGTGTTCAGTATTATTCTGCAATAACCAAAATGATTATTGCTTACAAGTAACAGTTTTCCCATGTTTATAGGCACTGCAGACTTTAATAGTGCAACATTTTGACCTTTTTATGCTAGAGGGGATCAAAAGCAGGGAGATATGGAGAGCTGAAAGATCAAGGCTGTGTTAGCAGCAGTCTGACATGAGACACCCACTCTTCAACTCCAAATCATATTTGTCTTTCCTGTCCTAGCTTTCCCTCTGTATCTTCATCAGTCTGACTGAACCATAGCCCAACATGTTCTAAAGCTTGATTTTACTGCACCTGCAAGCAGTATCTTTGGATTTCTTAATGATATCTCCTGGCAATGCTTGTTTTATCATGGTAATCAAGGCTTTGGTCTTCAGGGGCTGCAGATTCACAGAGCCCCCCTGGACCTGGCAGCATATGGGCAGGTAGCCTGTCCCAGGGCATTTCAGTGAGCTGAAGCTTTTCCCAGCACTAACTGAGATCAGTGCATCCAACCTAGCCCAGTTCTTGGATATCATTTTTGGAAGCCTCAGGAAGGGAGGATGTGATAAACCTGGCTGTGTTTAGTGTGTACTTATCAAGTGCTTACAGTTATCATAAAAGACAGCGTAAGTTCAAATTTGTCCAAATTTTCACCCAGAGCCTCAGAGTGGTTCAGGGACTGTGGAATGCATTCTGCTGCTACTTGCAGCCTAATTAAGCTTTTCCTCCTGGTGGAAAACCCATCTAAGATCACAGAGTCCATGCCCAACTAATTCCTGTAGAAGATGAAAGAATGGAAACTGTACCAAGAACACAAATTTTAACCAGTCAGCACAAACAACCACAATTTTGTTTTCATGGCTCACTTGCTTGGTTAAACATGAGTGGCAGCTGCAAATTGAGTTGTTGCTAACTGACACATCTGAAGAAACAAACCGAAGCATTTTTACTAATTTCAATAACTTTAAATGCTTCTACATGAGAGAAAGGAAAAATGATGGAAGGAAATTTTTCTATCAGCAGCCAAATTGCATAGCCTTGATAGTTTTCAGAATAGACACAGCTTCATGACACCATGAACCAAGGAAATAAACACAAGCCCTTGCTGGAAATTGCACGTTTGTACCGTTTGAATTCATTAAGTTCTCCATGGTAAATTGAGATAATTCTCAATTTTGCTCTTGCGGGTACAGAAGAGGCAGAACCCCTTCCCAGACAAAACAATACACATCAACCCCCCTCTGCCAGCTGACAATAAAGGAAATCATAATCAAGCATCACCAAAGAAACATGTTTTTCTTTCCTAAAAGCAGTTTACTTTATTGAGTAGAAGCCTTCAGCTCTGAGAGATTTATATTCTGTTCTTTTTTCCTTCCACCAAATGTCAGTCACTTCAGATATTCTCAATTCTTGCACAGAAAAGATGCCTCTGACTCCACATTATACTGAAATGATTAATTTCTATGGGAGTAGCAAAAAAATGCAACCATATGAAATAACAGTTGCAATAACCACCTATATTGCTTTCTGTGTATCCAGAGCTTTATGTTTTGCTATGTGCAAAGATTCCCAGTGGGATATTTCCTTGTGTGAAGCAGAAATGGCTGATGCAGAATTAGTGGTGGAAGTTTGTATGTGTGTGTGAGTGAAGAGAAAGGGAGGTCTTTCATGAAGGTCTCTTGTATTCCAGAACAACAATTTAAAATGACACTTTTTATTCAGCTTGAGGCATTTGTAGATATTTCTTTTTATCCTCACTCATTTTGAGAAATTACCAAAACTAAACCACAGCAGTTTCCAGAAAAACTCAGCTGGTAATCCCTTCATTATCAATTCCTGGAAAATTATGGTTCCATCTTAAAATATAGCCCAAGAAATGGGAAAATTTTGGTTAACCACAAATCATAGACAAGTAGGTCTGTCAATGTCCTCTGTAATTTACCAACTTTAGCTATCTCCCATGGGATATCTGATATTCCAATCCAGATGTTTTTCTAAACTTCCCTTGAAAGATCTGCAGTGATGGGACTCCTCAACTTGCTTTTACAAGCTCAGGTCTAAAAGCCTGCTCCAACATGCTTGGGTATTTACTTTTCTCCATTATTTGTAATCTCAGGGCTTGAAACTCAGTAAACAAGAAAAATTTCCTGTGGGAGATGGGAGGCTTGTTAATGAGTTAGCTGAAGGCAGGGGTCTTTACAGCCTTCTAGACCTGACCTGTTTCATATTTCAATTTGGATTATGGACTTTGCTATTACTGTTTTTCTTGGGATATTTTCTACCTGAGAACAGGTAATGGTTTTTACCTTCCTCCTGCAAGAATCCTTAATGCTGACGCCTACTGTGACCAGCTGGCCATCTTTCCATCTTTTTCTCCTAGAGACTGCCTCTGCTTGGGGAAAAGCAGCGTTCGCAGATGGGATATTACAAATAAAGGCAGAAACAAGTAATAGCACCATTCTTGCATCTTTCTTCCACACCACAGGAAAATCTACCCTTCTAACACTTCCAGCTCAGTTGGAGGCCAGAAAAATTAGAGATCTCACAGGAGAAGCTGAGATCAAGATGTTCAAATTGGTTGGGTATTTGAAATAAACATCTTATCTCTTGAGCTAGCCCAGCAGTGGACATTTTTTGATTTTCTCGTTCATAAGTTCTGACACCTTTTTTCAGCAGCAAAAGCCACCACTGTTCATGCTGCTAACACAAAAATCCAAATAAGGGGAAGAGATTTGATCTGCAGTTCCTTGACATCTAAAGCTCAATTAAGAAGACCACTATCTGTGGAACTACATGTTCATTGCTTTCTCTCTTGGCCAATCCAAGTTTAGGTGCACTGAAGTTTCCTTTAGATGGAGCTTGTAACATTTTGGGGAAGGAAATCCCTGCATCTATCCCACTCATATTCTTGGCAATTTTGGGGGTCATATTTGAGATTCTCCATGAGTCTCAGGGCATGGATCAGCTGGAAGATTCCTGACTTCTGATAAGTCCAGTGCTGCTCCAGTGTCAGCTCTGCCTATTTATTAGCAAATGCCTGATCTTCAGGCTATCAGATCTGACATGGAGGTGATTCCTCCACATAAATCATAATAAATGGTGCCCATGCACACAAATACACTTGACCCACTTGTGATAAGTACATTTCAGAACCAATTATTTATCTCCCTCTAACTTTTATAGTTCGATTTAGCTGAGGAACAAAATGCTGTAGGGGATAAATAGTCTTCAAAGTCTCACTTTATAAATTGCTGTATTATAATTACAGCCCAATTAAAATTCAGTGTTACTCTCTTCATTAATTATCATCTCCAGCCTTACAAATAAGTTGGGAGAGACTGCTGTTCTGTAGAACATGCAGCTATCCCCTGCCTGCTTTGACTTTGACAAAACCACGGCTGAGTTTTGTGCTTCAATAATAGAGATTACAGCAGGGAGAGCCCATGGTTTGCACTCTCAGCTTCACAACCACTCCATTCCATGGTTCACAGACACTCAAAATCAAGAGTTCTTGCTTCAGAGGGTATCAAGAGCTCTGTATCAAAAGCTGGTGATAGGACAGCAGAGCCACGGCAGAACATCAAGGCTGCACAGTCATGTTCAGCCACTGCATGAACTCAGCCTGCTCCTTGTAAAACAATAACATCTCACTAGTTTAACCTTAATTTGTGAAGATGTTTCCCCTTCCTTCTGGGACCTACATAAAGGCACAATAAAATCTGCATGGAACTCAACCTGGATCAGGCCAGGGCTGGCAGGTGATGAGAAGTTCACAAGCCCAATCTGAAGGGGCAGGAACTCCCAACTGCAGGCTGTGCTTACAAACACAGCAACACAGGAACTCATTGCAATTTAACAATTTATAAATTGTTAAATTCCCAAGGAAGTTGATGTAATAATTTATCATATATTACTCTACACACCTTGTACTTCACAAAGAATTGCTTGTTTCAAATGCTGTAATGCTAGTGCTTGCTTAGGCTATTAATGCCAAGTCTCTCTGAGTGCCATGCAGGAATTTTCAGGAATGAGACAAACAGGAATACATTTGTCAGTTATGGCCACTGTAATGTTTCCCAGTACAAAGCAAATGCCTCCACTGATTGCTGCTCCATGCCACACATACATTATTGGCCCAACCAAAGCTCAATCATCGTTCCTTCCACCAAAAAAATACAGTCACAAACTGAGCAAAAATACCATTTTTCTTAAAACATTTCTCATTCCACAACCAACTCAAAAATATGATTTTGTTTGGCAGGCTCCCCATTTAGAGTGATCATCTATTGTGTTACATTGGTGCTTGTACCATCTCAAGCACCTGTTTCACTAATTCAGAGTTTATAGAATTTAGTTGGCCCAATGCACTATTCTATCTCTAATTAAATGAGTAAAATCGTAGTACATTGGCTCTGTAACATCTTTTTCCTGTGAGTAAAAAGCATAAAAGTACCAAGGGCTGTTTCTTTCTGTAAAACCACAACATGGATCTACCCTCCAGTGAGATGTTTTCCAGCAGCTTGACTCTTATTCCAAATTAGTAACCACATCCTTTGCACAGGTGCTGAAAGCCCAAAAGGATTCTATTGTCATTAGAAGAAATGCTTAAGCTATATCAAGAGAACAATGTGTCACAAAAGGGACTGCAGTAAAAGAACAACTAAACAGACGTGTCATTTAAAAGCTGTTTCTGTTTTAATAACGTCTGCCAATTCCTCTGTTGTGTTTGGAAACTAAAGATCAAAGTGTGTCAGGCTTGGGCAGGCTGGGAGGGGGGATCATGACAACAGGCAGGGACTGAGCTGCTCCAGGCTCAGGCTCACAGGGAAGAGGGGCAGGAGCTCAGTGCTGACTGCCACACCGTGAACTGAGCGGAGGATGGCTGTGAGAGTGGGGCTGGACAAGATCCTGTGATACCTCACGCTTCCCTGAAGGGATTCCTGTGAGCCTCCTCTTCTCCTTCATGCTGGCCAACACCCCCCCTGCAGTATTTAATGCTTTCAGACAGTTATTGAACAGGACAACGTGGATCTGTATGTGATATGCTGAGCACATTAATTGCATTTCTTCCCCCCTCCCCCCCTTCTTATTTTGCTTGCTGCTCTGTACCTACGTTTTAAATATGCTTTCTATCCATCAAAGGGATAATAGTTATTCTGAATTATACATGATTCCCAGGGACTGGCAGACCTTTCTTCTCCAATATGTATACACAAAACAAAAATAAAGCTCAAAAGAAATGTCAGGGATAATTAGACAAAACAGTGTCAAATATATGGGCAAAAAAGAGACCCATCAGGTAGCATATGCAAAGTGATATCCCCAGTTATCAAAGTACTCTTTTCTAGTCACAAACTGATTTTCATTTCTTCCTCTCTGGCACTGGAGCAGCAGGGTTTGGAATCTTGCTGCTTTTTCTTTTAACTTTACATCGGTTATGTATTTGGGCAACATAAAGGTTGATTTTACATTTCTTTCAGCACACAGTCAATCAACAAAATCAGCATGTCTTCCAAAAACAGAGTTAGCTTTCCATCTTTCCTCAGAGGGTCTGTAAAATGTAATTAATGTTTCCAAAGCACTAGAATATTCTTGCATAGAAAGTGCTAACTTACTGCCAAGTATTAAATACAGGGAGTGCTTGCTGCCTCTGCCCAAGTCCCCAGCTGTGACTCAGGGATTCAGAAAGGGGCACTGACACACAAATAAATAACAGCTGAGGACTTCCAATGCACAACCCAAAAAGAGACCCAAAAGCGTCTACCCCAGGACTACTCAACTCTGTAAGAGCAAAACTCACCAAGCCATTTCCTTCTCACCTCAGACATGAGGAACTGGGAGGCTGAACTTCCTCTGAGCTGATGAGCTCAGGCCTGAAGAGCTGCACTTCCAGCTCCCAGACACCAAAAAATTTAGTTTTCACATACTGTGTGGCTGAATGTACTTTCACTAAAGGCAATTGTAAAAAGCAGCATCACAGAGACAAGACAAGGGTGGACTGATCAGCTGAGGGGTTTGTCCTCTGCTTCTATTTCTTTTCCAGAAGTTATTTCACATAACACAAAGAAATTACTTTCTGCAGAGATTTTGCTCTTCTTAACCATCTGTCCCCAGCTGGGAGCATTGAGAGTAGCACTGCTTTGGTTTGCAGGTGCTTTTTCAGTAGGGCAGAGGGAGGCTGCTCACTCCCTGTGGTACCTGTTCCACGGGTCACGAGCTCTGCAGGCCCAGAGACTCAGTACCAAAGTACATCACTCATGGTGATGGCTCCAAGAGCTAAATATGACCGCCTGGGAGGCCCTGAAACTTCAAGATTTAAATTACATTCTGTGCATCACAGCAGTTTTGTTTGCAATACCAGTTTGAATTAAAAAACACAGAGGACATGAAAATTATTAACTGTTAAAAAAAAAAAAAAAAAAAACAACAAACAAAAAAGTATACACATTAACCAGGCATGCTTGGACCCCGGACAAACTAAATTCCATTTGGGATCTGTAGCAGAAACACTTTCAGGGTAAAGTCTCAGGATTGTCATGACACTTTAGTTAATAGGTAACATGTCTCGAGCAGTTTTCTTTAGGTGCAGTATGTGATCTTTGTAGTAACCAAGTCAAATAGGGGAAAAAATAGCACAAGCAATCTACTAGGGGTCAGATTTTTAAAGAAAAATATTGAAGACATCTGCCCTAAAGCTGTCAGGCCTTTTAACTAAAACAAAACACAAGAAAGTGAAAATACAAAGAAGCACTCCCACTGGAGGAGTGTTTTAGATGTCTTTAAATGTCTTAAAGACAACAGTGGAGAATATTGAAAATGCAGAGAACTGAATTTATTGGCAGAATGACAGCATTTTTAGCAGCCTGGGGGCAGGAAGTTTGCTGGAAGGATGGAGGTCTTTGCAAACCCTTTGTTAGTGATGGACTTAAAATTACTGGATTAAAGCCATTGCTGTAGAGATCGAAGTAAGAAACCTTCAGATAAATATTTCCATCAGCCATGTGAGAAGAGAGCCAGCAGTACATCCTCTGCTCATTGAGTTATTGTTTGATTTTGGCCAAAAGGGAAGCAGAGAAGCAAATGGAAGGTGAGAGGGCTTTGCTTTGTTTGTAGGGCGAGGCGCTGCACAGGGCTGGAGGCTCCAGCTGCTGCCAACACAGGGATGGAGCTCTTGGGAAGGCACCCAGAGGAGCCAGCACAGGGATGGAGCTGTCTGGAAAGCCACTCATAGGAGCTGGAGCTCAAAGCTCAGGCCCTGGGATGCTCTTGGGAGGAGCTGTTTCTTTCCTCTGGTGTCATCCTCAAGACCCTGCAGTGCTCAGTGCCCAAAGCAAGGGTTTGGGCTCAGTGCCCAAAGCAGGGGTTGAGAAGCTCTCAATCTGCTCTGCTGCAGCCCTGTGGTCATGCAGAGCTCCCCAGGATTCAGCCAGAGCCTGCAGTGGGTGCAGTCACAGCTCCTGGAGTTGTAGCTCAGGGCTGCACTGGAACAGCCTCAGCCTGGCAGGGCACAGTGCTGATTCCTGCCAGCTAAGCTGCAGAAACTCTTTATTTCCACTCAGAATTTGCAAGGAGACACAAATAGGGACGTTGCCATTGTTCTTGAGATTCAACAAATTTAACTGACATGCACTACAGAGTGTAATCATACCCCAGAGACTGAGAAATCCTTCCTGAGAAAGGAGCAAGGACAATGTTTATACATGCTTGTGCTGGAAGTACAGATATGTAAACACCATGTTGGTACATTTAAATTACATTAAAAGCAGGGAGGACAGAAGGAGAAGAATTAAGAGGAATACCAATAGATTTACTGGGTCATAAATACGAGCCAATATAAGAACATTTTAATGGTCCTGTAGCATTGCATAAAATCACTTGCCATTTTTCTTTGTTCAGTTAGTGCAAGATTTCCTAAGAATTCGTGCTATATATTCTATAAAGCAAGAGCAGTGGCTATCAAGACCTATTTATTGAGTTTTATATGCAGCACCTCAGCAGTCTGACGGCATAGTGCTTTCAGATATTTCTTGAGAAGACAAGTTGCTGACTTGTAGGTCAAGAAAGGTACAGAAGAAAAGGGGAATTTAATTTTTTTAATGCAATATCCTCTCACTTTCTTATTGTATCATTAAATATGTACTTTTGCACCTCTGGAAAAGTTCCAACAAAGCTTTTTGAGGACTCGTTATGTAAACTGTATTTCTTCAGAAGCGGATACTTTCTCTGGTACTTAAATATTTTCCAAAGATTGATGAAATTTATATCTTTTTAAAATTTGCCTACATATAATTAAGTGAAAGGTATTAATTGTGTACATCACTGTGAAAGAAATTATAACCTGACAAGTTTTAGCATTTAAAGGGAAACTGGTTTTGACCATCGTTTCCCTTTTAATGAGATTGCTAAGATGAAAGAGACCATTAAAAGCAATCACCTGTCTGGGAAACCACTTGCATTTTATCCCCAGTTACTCATGCCCCCCCAACCTTGCACAAATGGAGAACTTTAAGGGTGTCACAGAGCACAAGGGTACTTACTAATGTTACCTTCTAGATTAAAGGAAAAGCACACAGAAAACACCCTTCACCTTCCAGTCAATACTGGGGGACACAAAGAGATGCAAAACATCTTTTATACTAAGAAGTAGCGTCCCTTCATGCCTAATGATAGCAGAGATAGGTTAATGGGAAGTCTTACAGAATATATACATCTGCCTCATACAAAATCCAGTGAAGTCACACTGCTCTGTGCTTAAAATAGATAAATTGCATATGTAAGGGATCATAAGCAGGAGATGGCCCCTGAAAACAGCTCTTAAGGTGCAGAAGATTATAATAGATGTTTGTTAACCAACCCAAAACAAATTGGAGGTTTGTTCTAGTGGACACAACTGAACAGTCACTGCCTGTGCCAGGTGACCAGTTCTTCTGCACAGGGAAGCATAATTGCATTCTGCTGTGTGTGCCCTCTACCCACACTGGCCCTGCAGGAAACACGCGTGATTTATCTACTGCGTGATTATCCGTAGAGAGCAAATTCCAGAATTGTTGATGGAAGCATTTTCAGGAAGTCAGTTGTAAATGAAACATCAAGCATGACAAAAAGAGACAGGGCTTTGCTTTTCAGAGCTGGAGGATGTGTGGGTGAGCAGTTATATAACACCCAATATCGCCATTTGGGTTATTTCTTTATGCCTTTCTCAATACCCATCCGCTTGGGCAAACACAGCAACACTCTGATAAAGATGTTTTGGAGTGCTGGGGGATTCACAATATTGTTAGAGTGCTTAATGACTGCAGCTATTTCAGAGCAATGAAAGTAATGGGGTATTTGACACTGTTTGCTGCCAGTTTAATTTAAAAAGGATGTTTTCACTAAATTTTGGGCTAAATTCTTGAACAAGACGTCATTAAAACAATCAAAAACCTCACGAATCAAGGACAATATAAATATATATGTACACACTTAACATAGTGCCATAGCTACAATATTGGTACAGGTCAGTATTTTGCAAGATCCACAAGGATAGGGATAAAAAGAAGACATTTTATGAGATCAAAATCTGTTATTTTGTTTGGTTATAAAACTTTTCTGAAAAAGCTTCAGTAGCTCTAATAGATCTCACAACTAGACAAGCTATGTATAGTCAATTACTCCTTCATAATGAGGCTAAAGGAAATGGAAAAATATATTAACAAAATTGCCAAGTAAATTTTAGTAATGAGAAAATTATGTGTATATGCACTGTATGATAGGTAGCAATGTAAAAACTTAATCAGACAGTGATCTGCAGATGGACATTCCACTCAATTCAAAGATGAAGAGGCCACATTAATCAAATCCATTATCTATTGGAAAAATGTACTCAGCTCAAATAATTCTCACATCTTCACACAGATCATGTAGCTGCTGCCTCAGTATCAATCTAGCAGAGTGTGCTGCAGTGAATGAAATGTCTGATTTTAGGGAAATCTTGGAGCCAGTGGGGCCATGCCATTACAAGATACAGGCCTGAACTGCTCCTAAGCACCTTGCACTCCCCAGAACCACTGCACTGGTGCTCTGGTTCTGGGAAGCCTGCTGCATATTCCAGAGCAGCATTTCAGCCATCTGCAAGCTCAGGCAGCTGCTTTCCACTGTGCCTGGTTGATATTTCCAAGCCTTTCTTTAAACTTGCCAAAGTTAAAAGAATATGTATGGGGGATCAAGGGGTGTTGCTTAAATAAAAATAAACAGACACAAAGTTCATGATAATCATCCCATTTCAAAAGCTTAGGCTGCAAGCAAGGGAAGCTGTGCCAGCTAGGATATATTTTATGCATAGACTAGAAGGGGTGAAATCATTAATTCCTGAATTTCTGATCCAATTCTCAAAAAAATATCTGAGAAAGGACCAAGGGGTTACTATGATGTGTTTGAGGGACATATCATATTTCCTATGATATCAGATTTATTTCCAGATCATTCTCTTGCAAGAAGGAAAGAAACTGTTCTACATTTTTGTTCCTCTTACTCAGCTGAAGAAAAATGCCTGTAATCTGTCCATGTAAAGGAATATTGGCTTGTAAAGAAGATTAATTTGTTATGCAATGAACACTGTAGCATTTGCTCCTGTGGTGTCCCAACTCACAAGTTAACTTTTCCCAAACACAAACTGAAAAGAGCTGCCTGTCCAGTGCCATGATTCCTCAACTGCACAAACCAAGCAGTTCTTCACAAAGCTCCGAAATGCATAAAGTTCAGCATGACACCATACTGACTCAAGAAGTGAAACAGAAATGAGATTTTAAAAACAATTCATGGCCTGCTTTTTCTTACCCTAAGACTGAAGGAAATTACCAGCTTTAAGTTGCCAGGGCAGGATTCAAAGCAGGGACACATCCATAAGGGTGGATGTTTGCTTCTGGGATAAGATGACACCTCCTGAGCACAGAATGTCCCATAAGAGCAGATGCTGAAGCTCTCTGCATAGAATGAGCTACATTATACCTTAGAAATGTTGATTTTCAGTAGCTATAAATAAAAGTCTGGATGGGTAGCTGAGATACACGGTAGGCGCATGGAGTTATGGTAGTACATAATAAATAATATGGTGGCCCTTGCTTTGTGCAGACAACACCCCTGGGAACTGCTGGATATTCCAAGGGGAAAAAAACCAAACAAAAATGAAAGCAAAAATTCATGTGCAGGGAATTTGGGAATGGTTTTCCTGGGGCTTTTTCTGTTGTAAATGGAGCCTGATTTCACTAGCCTTGCAAATTCATTAACACTAGGATTTCCTTATTCTGGAAGATTTCTGAGATCCATTCACAAGATTAATGCAAGCCCTTGCTCTGCTCTCTCTTGCTGAGACGGCTAACTCAGAGGGTATTGTCCAAACTGCTTTCCTGACAGGCCCAGCTCAAGGAGAAGAGAAGCACTGACGTTGAGCATCACTCAGGAGGAATAAAGGCTCCTTTGAACTCACTACCTCACTTCATGGGTGGGAGAATATGAGAAGTTATTTCTGTTCAAATAAGGGCCAAGAAGGAGAAATAATCTCAGAGAAAAACTGAAAATCTGTGATAGTCAAAATGAGTTTAGCATCTTGCTTATGATATGGGAAGTGCACAGCCTTCTTACCTTAAATAAGATTTCCTGTTTCAGTTCTATATTAGATGACATGAACTGCCCTCAGCAAAACAAATTTTTATGGATAGTTGCCATAGGGAAATGTCTAGGAGAATTAAACAGCTCACTGTACTATGGTAGCCTCAAATCAGGCTTTGCTGGCGGCTGCAACGCTGAGCCTTGAGGGACAAAAAGGGTAAGAAGACAAGAAGAAAAGTGAAAGAAGAAAACTGGTAGAGAAAAGGCAAGCAATACAAAACCCACAAAGAGTGCAGCTGGGGACACAGGAGAAAGTCTTAAAGCATTATAGTGGGAACACATTGAAGCGCAGGTTATTGGTGCAGAGGCACCAGGCAAAACACAAACTCCCTGGATTCTGTTTCTGCAAACTCTGGGGTTTGCAAACTCCTGCATAACAGCTTGAACTGTGGTTTTACACACTCTTCCTAAGGGATGAGAGACAGTCCTAGACATGTTTAACTGGGGTCAAAGCTCTCCCATCTCAGGACAAAAGGATATGTCTGAACACAAGGGATGCTAAAGTAACCTCTTATCTGGGCACAGTATCTAACAGTGCTGGTTTAGGAAAAGATGAATGCTAACAATTTTCAAAAATGCTTTATCTTTCTATTTAAACTCAAATCATTGCATGTTTAGGAGAATGCTTTTATCAAGATCAGATTTCTCAGCGTGTTTTAGAGACTTGTTGCTCAACTGTTTACAAAAGCACATGTACTTGGTAGTCTGAATACTTTATACTTAAGCATTTGTAAAAAAAACAAACTTGTTGTGGTCTGAATTTAATGTTGACCACATTAAATAGTATCAGACAAGATGCTCTTCTGAAATCCTATTCAATCTAAATTACTCAATTATTCTGTCAGCCATTGAATTGTTCCATTTGATGACATTTAACAGGCATCATCCTTAACTTGGTCATTGAAACATGCACAGAAGATGAGGACTATGTCTGTGTACAGACAGGGCAATACCATCTTTGCAATGATTACTTGGATGATTAAACTCTGAGTATATCTCACAGTTCTTCTTTTAGTGGTAGCTCCTGGACTATTAAGTCTCAGCTATAAAGACTTGGAGGCTTTAGGAAAAAATTAGCATACTTGGCAAATTTCAGGAGTCAGGCACACTTATTTGGGAACTTGGGCACAGAGGTCTGAGCTACTGCACTGCTTCATGACACAACACTCCCAGAATATGTTTGAAAAACAAAGCATCACTGCATCTTACTGCTTTGCCAGACAAAGACAAACAAAGCAACTGGGCATCACACCTTTAGTTCTTCTTTGCCTGAGTTTCTGGTAGCTTGTCCATCCCTGTATTGCTCTACATTAAAGATTTTTCCAATCTTTTAATGCATTGGAGACTTCCAGTAATTCCACTTAGGGCTTGCTGACTTCTTTGAGAAGATCTTGTCCCATTTGACTAATAACTTTATTCTACTTCTTTCCCTTAATTAGCTGTTTTCACACCTTTCTGACATAAATTTACATTTCCATCCCTTAGCCTTTTTCTGCCCATATGTAATTCAACTATAAATCCATGGGTTTCTGTTAGCTTTTTATTTATTTTGCAGACTGTCTGAGCAATGCACTTCTCCATGTCTGATCTCTTAAGGGCTGTCTGTTTTTTCCTTTTTTCCAGGAAGTATGCATATTCTCCCTGTTCTGTTGTTGGAACACAGAGGATTATTCTAGGTACTGCCACCCCTAGAGCTAGAGAAAGAGGAGTATGTCACAGCTGTGTGTTGAGAAGCCTACACTGGAGCCATAAAATCCTGCTGGGCTTTTTGCCCCCCAGCACATCATCTAACAAAATCAGATGTAATTTACTGCTGGTTATTTCCAGCTCCTCTTTTCAGTGTTACTGATTTCCATGCTCCTCCTTCCCACTGAGTGCCAGTGCCTGCATCCCTTGGAGTCAGTGGTGCCTCCCCTGGGCAGAGCAGCTGCTGGTTGGCACACAGCACCCAGCCCTGCCCCTGCTCAGCACCGAGCCCTACTCTCCCAGCTGCCTGAACTCAACAGGCACATCCAGACCTGCAGAGAAGTTGCAAAGATGAGACCCAAAAATCAATGCAAGTGAGTTTCCAGCTACAGATAAAATAAAACTTTTAAGAATGTTCAGGCGGTCGCTGTGTGAACTTTGCCGCGTATCATGGCACGTAGCACAGTAAGCTCTGCACATGGGAAAAAGAACTTTCTAAATGGCTGGAAAACTGCTGCTCTTCACATACCTGGAGAAGTTCTGGGACATGAGTGTCTGGGAGCACTTCTATGGAAGTAGAAATAGCACATGATTTTCTTATTTATGAGGAGAAAATGTCCTGTGAAGGGGTTACAACTCTCCTAGTGAAGAACCAGATTTCTTCAGGAGACACAGAACAACCTCCCACACACACCACAGATCAAAGCAGTGGTCAGTACCAAAGCCAGGGTGGAGAGTGTTGGATGAGAGCAGTGGCTCCTGGCAGAAGAAAGAGATGGGAAGATACAAGTGAGAGCTCAGGCACAGCCCATGTGTAAACTAGAAACGTCAGCTGGAGAATGAAACCAGGATGGGACATTCAGTGCCAAGCACTAAGACATGAAGAGCGAAATAAAGGTGCGTGCCATCTCCAGGCTTTGTGTGTGGTTTAGTGCAAACAGCTCTGTGCAGAGCACATCCAATACCAAGGATTTACCTGGCCTGGCATTGATCTCCTGCACTAACCCACTCCTGGCGCAGTACAACTACAGCCAGCTGGCCAGCAGACAGCGCTGCTGGAATTCCAGGAGGATGTTACGTTGTTTGCTGTGTAATCTCTTCCATGTTATTCAACACAGAAGCCAGTCACACATTCACTGAGGTTGGTTGTTTCACCTCTATCTACTGGGATAACATGCAATTTTCACATTACTTAAAGTGGTGTTATTGATAGAGAGCAAACTGCATTCCCAGAGAGTGGTCTATCCATCAGCAGTGGTTTGAACTGTGCTGCTCTCTCATCCTTTAAAGTTTTAATCTCTGACTCATGAACAACTTCACTGAGGTGTAGAATAACCTCCAGAGGAGAGTATTTTTTCAATCAATAGCATTTTAGTAGAAAAGCAGGACATACATGAGTACACTAATTGAAGAACCTGTTTCTTTAGTCTCAGCTCTGTTATTGTATTCTAATTTCCCACCACTTTTACAATTTAACATTTCTGGTTGATAAAAAGTTCATCGTGATACAGAGGTTTTATTTAACATATAGGAGGATTTACTACTCATTTTGGAGGCAATTTGAACTGTGTGAGATTAAATTGGTGCTATTAACATGTTTGCAATTGCTCTGAATGGGAAGAAACCTTGACATCCACAAACCACTTGCCACAAAAGAAGCCTTAAAATCCTTACCAAACGGAACTGAACATTTTTGTAATCTAGTGAAAAAATTCTGTCTGAGAGAATTTCTAAGAAGGTCCCAACTGTATTTAAGTTACTTTGCCTTATTCTAATTTTTAGTCTACATGTCTTCCTACATGTCCCTTTTCCCAGATCTACTTCCAGGACTAGGTGAGCATTGTAGAAAGGCATACTAAAATCATTATTTTAACCAATTTTTTGAATTTTCAGAAGGAAACAATAAAACAAACAAAACCCAAAAAAACAAAACAACAACATCAAAAAAGGCTAAGGAAACAAAAGAAAATAACATTGTTCCATTTTTTTCCCATATATTGTGAATAATATTGCATCCTTTCCAGGAAGAGAATGAGTGAGCATGTCATATTTTTCTTACTCTTTGGGGAAAAGCACAGTGTAACAGGAAAGAGGAGGCTTAATAAAAGGGAGGGGAAAGAAAGACTGAATAGCTGTACCAAAGGAATTGTCTTTTTGTCTCTTCCTTCTTGCCACTGTGACCTAGACAGGATGATCACTTCTCACCAAGACATCCCTCCTGCTTCTTGATATTCCTTGCATATCATGTCTAACACAACAAGACAAATTCTGACAGGTTCCTTCACGAATGACTGCAATCAACTTATAAGCCAAATTATCCTATACTTCCCCCCATAGATCCCAACTTTTTTCCCCTTAGTGCTTATCTAGGTAAAGCAGTGTTTACCCAGGTATATTAAAATACAGCAGGCATGAGATCTGTCAGAAACTATTCCTGTTTCCTTGCACTGGAGAAGCTCAGAATGTATTATGGCTTTATGGTTGGCTTTCATTAAAACCTAAAAAATTATATACATACACCACCACTGGGAGCTAATGAGCTAAGTGCTATCCTAGCTGAACAGATCCAGAAAATGAGATGTCAAGTGTGGGGAAATACACCTGTAATTGCCTCTAGTAAGAGAGACAGCTGGAGCTCATCACTGCTACTTCCCCACACACAGCCTCAGTGAAAAGATAACTCTGGCTCACCTGAAATCTCCCAAAGGGTCAACTTTCACTTCAGCTGCTGTAAAATCTCACACTGCTTTACTTATTAATTTCTTCACAGCCCAACCTTTCTTAACCATTTTGCAGCTCAGATAAAATCCTAGAATACCCTGAGAGTGCCTCCTTTGGAAAAATAATTCCAAAAGATACTCCAGGTTTCTGGGCTAGATATATGTGTGTGCATATATATATATATATATGTGTATATATATATATATATATGTATATATATATGTATATGTATATATATATGTATATATGTGTATATATATGTATATATATGTGTATGTGTATATGGATATATATACATGTATATATAATATGCGTATCAAATCACATTAAAAATCAAGTTCTAAAAGCAATAGGATGGAAGGGATTAGGTTGTTCAAGACCTATTGATAAACTCTAAAGTCTCTTGTTAAGACATACTTTTCCCAATAATACAATTTTACTGCAGTAATCATATTTCTTTTACTTTTCTTCAGAGGAAGAAAAGAAATTTATTCTATTTCTAAAAGAAAAAAAAAGTGTGTGTGCTGTCAAATTTATTAAGGAGGAAAAGTTAAAATAAACAGTTGAAGTTAACTGGAACACTGACCTTCCACAAAAATATTTTAAAGGGGTAATATTAGATTGCAGCCAGAAACTAGCAAGTGGCAGTTTTCATTCCAATCATTAAATATGTTCATGCAATTGGCTACCCATATTGAAAAGTTCTGCTGCTTTACTAGCTTTTTTTATTATTATTTTCTTTTTCTTTGTGATTACCAAGGTAAGTGGACCCCCAGCGTGAGCATGGGGTCTTCACATCAGTGACAGAGCAGCTCAGTCTGCACCACCTCATGTTGCATTGTAGGGTTGGAGACACCTCATGGATTAGGGGAGGGTTTTTCATTCACACTCAGCTTTGGGATTCCCCCTGCTTTCTTGCTTGCCTGAAGTCTGGACCAAGGTATTTTCAGTGTTTTGTTTTGCCTACCCACAACCTTAGGCTTGCCCTAGGTTTGTCAGGATTATTTCTCTCTCCTGTCTGAAAGCAAGAGCTCTGTTATAACCCCCTGTCATCCTGTTCTTCTAAGATCTTCTAAGCCTTCTGATGTTTACATTCTTGTAAAAAACTTTCTCGCATGCTTTTCTCTAACTAATTATTGTTTTTGCATTCTTTTCTAGAGGAATAGAAACTTGATGGGCTGTTGGTTTGTCCAGCGTCATTGGAGAGGTGGCACTGTCATCCTCCATTCCACTGTCACTTTTGAAAATCTATAAATGTTAAAGTCAGAAATTAAACTGCATTCTTTTTCCCTTGAAGATTCCAGCGTCCACCTCATTTGATTTCGTGTCCTTTAGCAACATCCCTGCAGCACGTGAGAGCAGAGCAGCAGCCCGTGGGCTCCACAGCACACAGGAGGAACTGTCCTTCCCGCTCTGTGCTGGGGGGCTGCCTCCCTTCATTGTCCCTGTGAGGCTCAGTTCCCACAAATGACAAATTCTTCACAGCAAGAGGAATAAATCACTTTTCCCTTCATGTTGCCACCCCTTGGTGCTGCCTTCCCTGAGCCCCAGGGGGAACCCAGGGGCCCTGTCAAGGGCAGAAATGACAGCTATCCATCTGCCTCCTTCTCAGAGTGCTCTTCACCTCCAGCACGTTTTTCTGGCGTGGTGGTGATAGATTTTTATCATTTAATTAAATCAGTCACTGTCTATTTCTGTTTTCACTGCCACTAGGCTCAGCAAACACTTCTGAGAAACCAGGATCCTTCTAGAAACTAAATGACACGCAGGGACAGAGTGTTCCCTCTCTTACCCTGCACAAGTGACTGCAAGCCAGGGCTATTCACATGCATTCTGCTCAGGTTTCTTACTTAATGATAATCTCCAAATCTCCTAAATGTATCTGGAAACTTTTTATATCCTTGAATCACTTTTATTCAGGAAGGTACTTTTTGAAACATTTGCCAAGCTGAAAGAGGGTTTAATGTATGGCTAAAACCTGAATTCAAACTCTGGAATTTAAAGTAGAGATGCAAATTTTTGTAAGTAGCTCCACAGTTCTGGCACTCATTGTAGCACAAGTACTTGGTGCTAACTAGTAATTAATAAAGTATCTTTTGTTCTTTTAAGCCAGAATGCCAGGTTTTACAGCAGCTGAGTGGAGTGGGCTAGCAAACACATCTATCCTTGTTATCCTATCCAACATCAATCTTGGGGCGGCAATGGTAAAGCCGCTTGAGAAGAACTAAGCAGATTTTCGTTTCAGAATGGGTACATGCTCATAGTTTATGCCCTACCACCTAAAAAATGAAAGCCCATACCTGAGGATAGTGCTTTTCAACCAGTGTCTGTTTTTAAGGACCAACCCTTCAGTGAAAAAACAAAACAAAACAAAACAAACAAAACAATGGGGATAGAGAAGGATGTTCAAAAGCAGGGTAGGGGAAAAAAAATCGGTAGAAAGACCAACCCAAAAAACTCACACATTTCTGAGTCAGAAACACACCTCTCAGTAAGGGCTGGTGCTTCCCTGTAACTCTCTGCCACTACAGATTCAACCCACTCTTTCTCAGAAAGACAAAGTACCTCATCAAGGGTTAGCTTACAGCAGACAAAGATGATCCACCTGTTCCACAAAGTGCTGATAAATGGCATTGCAGTTTCTTTCACTTCTAAATAACGTTTTCTCCAAATATTTTGCTGGAGTGTCTTCAGTCTATCACCTCTAAGGCTCCAGTTGTCACCCTTTCCCTTTCACTGAGAATAAGCGATCACTTCTCTTTATTTGTAGGTAGATAGATTGCCTATATATTTGCCTGGTCTTTTAGGTTTTCCTCTCACATCTCTTAAGTCTTCCCTTACAGCCCTGACAAAGAATAAAACTGCAAGAAGTTCTCCTTTACCTTAAGAGAGAATGTTAAGTAACCTTATTAATTTGCATTTTTCTCTGCAGTATCAGAGGTTTCTATCTACCTTTCATAGAGCACAGAACAGGAAATTTGTTTTGCAATTCAAAAAATAGCCCCAAAAGAGGAGAGCTCTCACTCTTTTCCCTGTTTTGCTAGCAGCCACAAAACTAGTCCATTAAAAGCAGCTTCCAGTCAAACTGATGTTTTCCTAACATATGTTCCTCAAAGCTGTGCCAGCTGTGGTGCTCTCTACAGCCAATCACTGTGTTAATTGAGGTGAGCAGTGAAAACATAAATACCTCAGTTGCAGCACTTTCTAAGACATTTAAGGCTGACTTGGATAAGCCATGCTAAACTGCTGAAATTGGGTCTCCTTTCATGTTGAAGGGAAGTGGTGGCTTTGTTTGCTTGTCACAGCTTGTGGCTGAAAGCAATAACAGAAACACCAAATGCAGCTTTGGTTTCTAAACTCAGAATGATCTTAGCAGTGTTTAACACAAGACCCAGCTGGAGACACGAAGTATATGAATCTTTATCAGCATCTTCTTTGGCCCAAACTGGGTTTGCCATTAATCATTTTGAGCTAAATAGGCATTAACAAACTCAGCAGTCTCACTCAGGACAAGTTTCCTCTCCAGCATTCAGTTTTGTTTATGGGACTTTGCATGCTGTTGAAAGAAAATCCAGATTTGTCTCTTAATTCCATCTCATCAATCAGGTTCTGGCAATTTTTTATGCATCTGGGCCCAAGGGTGTAAATAATAAAATAATACATATTTTTTTTAAAAACCCTAGAATCCTGTGTCATGCATCTCAAAGAAGAGCCATAGGAGAACAACCCAGTTCTGCTGAAAGTAACAAAACACAAAGAATTCTTTGCTAAGCTACCTCAAAATGCACAGAAGCAGCACATCCCCAGCCAGTGAGGTGCTGGAAACCGCCACATGCTGATCTTTGAGGAGGTGTCAGTACAGAAGGGCTGAGAGCTGGTGCAGAGTGAGCACAGCGGGACAGTCTGGCTCCCCTGTCCCACTGCTCCACCTTGCAGAAGGCACTGCTCTCACAAGAAACAGCACCAAGGAAGACAAAGGGAAACAGAACTGTGCAGTCCTGTCAGGATGTGCATGCAACTCAGTTTTAGGCAGTTTTGAGGAAAAAGCTTCCATTTTGCTTAAACCCTTATCTTCTTCTGGCAATGAACTGACCCTCTGGTGTGTTGGCAGCATGGGAATTGATATAAACTGGACTTTCTGCCCTCCTGACTCTTTCTGTGTTAGCATTTTATTCTGTCACCAGTTCCTAGATGACAAGCCCAAAGGCAGGCTGGATTTTTACAGCAAGCATAAGTTGATTAAAAGAACTAAGTCGCTTAATGATAATTTTGTGCGTGCAAAATAAGTTTCTCAAAAAAGCACAAATCCTCTCTTCTTTCACATTATTTTTAAATGGGGGCATTCCCTGTGCCTCTTCAAGAATGCAGAAAAGTCCTACAACTCTAAAAAATTATCTTCTAAGGCCAGTTAAATGTGAGCTATTGCATGACAAGGTGTAGCCCTCTCCCTTGTAGTTAGGCATTTCAATCCTTATTTGCTATGATCTCCTAGATGCTGTGTCATTTTGAACTACAAAAATGAGTTATTAACTTGATGACAGAAGCACATGGTCACAAATTACTTTCTCTTAGTCTGGGTTTTTTTGGGGGTGGTTGGGTTTTTTTGTCACCTTTTTTTTTTTTTTACAGCTTCTCCAGGTCCTAAAGAATATGGTTTTAAATTAGGTCTTTGACAGCAAAAGCAGAGCACACTCTATAATTCCCAGAGCTACAAGAAACAGCTGTATGTGAGCATAGCAGCAGACAGTTTCTGTCTGAGTGTGCTCCAGGTCACTGCTGGCCCAGTTCCCAGTGGTGGCCCAGCCCCTGTTGTGCCATTTCTCTTGTGCAGAGCCCCTCCAGCACTGGGTCAAGAGCTGGGCAGCACAAAGCCAAGAGGAGCTGCCCCGTGCTGCGTCCTTGCTGCTCCAGGGAACGCCCAGCCCTGCTGGAGCAGCTCTTGGAATAGCTGCATGCTGGGAAAAACTGGGTTACTTCACCCTGCAAGGGATCCTAACTGCTCTGAGGAGAAAAGGATTGGGCCAAGAGATACAAATATTTTAATTTTTTTTTTTAACGTGGTCTTCTCTTGGAGAATGTCCCTGTGCCAGGAACTTTACTGAGCTTGGCACAGTGCTTTTGTCCCTAGGCCACTGTACTCATTTGTGCTAATTATAAGGTTGAGGTGGGTTTTCTTTTTCCTCTTCCCTAGTGGATTGCATATTCCACAATCAGATGTTCAACCTAGATTAAAAAATAAATAGATACATAACCTTCAGGCATGTTATTTCTCTTAGACTGCACAGGAGGAACTTAACAAATATTCTCTGTTGTTTCACAGATCACACACATGGGGCAGGAATTAAGTTTGAGTCATTCTGGCTTTTGGATGGATGCTGTTGGTGAAGTAATTGTGGCTACTTTTCAAGGAGCATACAGACAGCCTGGTGACTACTGAAGTGCTGGGGTCCTCAATACCAGAGCTAACTGAAAATCAACAATATTTAGTGGAGAATGTCCATGACATGTAAGAAGCTTGTGTAAGTTCTTCTGTAAATTTTCCAAGAAGCGTGTCTGAAATCTGGAATATTTTAGGTGACACACTAATTATGCCAGATTTTTCCACTTTTAATTCATAGGAAATAAAACGTGGAAAGGACATCTTTGTTATGAAGAAAAAAAAATGCAAACAACCCCCCCCCCCTCACATTTTCTAGTACAAGTTAGTTTCAATAGGAGATTTCTCAGAAGACTTATTTAGTTCAGTTGAAAGTTCTTTCTCAGATTTTGTTAATGTCTCTGGCCAAGTCACATCATTTTTCCATCTCGGCAGCAGATTTGAAGGTAGATAGGATAATGATTTGTCATCCATTTTTCTTTGAGTGTTGGCTACAGAGACAAGATATTTTGGATGGACATTCTCTTACTATTTTCTGCAGGACACATTGAGTTATCACCTATCCTTCACAGTTTCTAGGGATTGTCCTACTACTACCAATGATAAATTAGAGTAATTCACATGAACTGAACATTTTCCCACAAGTATACTTGTGACTCTCTGAAACTATAAGTACATAATTATAGAAGCACATCTCTATAAGGATTAGTTGCTTGCTCATTAAATTGAATCAGTGTGTTTCCATAGTACCCCTGATCATGTTCTGATACTTGTATTTGAAAATTTACAACGAGAATAAGTGAATAAATTGTATTGCAAAGTGTATAAAACCCAATAGCTTGGAATTTTAAACAACAGTCAGCCTTCAGGGACAGAAGTAATAATTCAGTTTCTTGGTTACATCACCGAGGCTCTGTGCCTTACGTATAAACATATTTGTTCAGCTTGCTGGCTGCCAGATGATCTCCAAGATGGATGGTTTGTCAGGGCTGGCTGAGCATGGCAGACCTGCACATATGCTAAAAGGTAGCCCTTCTGACAGCATCTTTACTTCCTATAAAGGTTAATAAGTTTTTAATGTACCTTATCATTCTGAAACAGGACATGTTATTTGTGCTGTGTCTATGGAATCAGCGTGGTTTCCAAGGTGGCCCATGAAATGAGCTTCCCTGGGAATATCACACCTCTGGCAAAGGTCTCTTGTCTCATATTGCAGCTCAAGAACTGCAGCTTTCAGTCTCAGCTGGGGTTTTGCCTCTCTGGGTGGACAGGACAGGGTCACTCTGTGAATGGCAAAGCATTGCACTCGGAGTATTTTATGCTCTAAAGCACTCTAGGACTGCTTAAAGGCACTTTGAGCACCAGGCTGGACATAGTGCAACCCAAAACCTTTTCTTTTTAAATACAATATCAACAGTTTGTTCAAAATCCCTGTGTTCTGGCCAGCACCAAGAGACTCAGTAGAATGAGCTCTGTCCTGGGGAGATCCTTGTCAGTGTGCTCAGTGACCCTTGGAGTGAAGCTCTTCACTCCCACCCTGAGCAGACACAAGCCTGAACGTTCAGCTGCAGCTGGAATTTGTTCCTCTGTTGGGGAGGGAGCAGATTTCACTCTCTTGAGGGCTAAAGGGGCTGGCAGGGAGGATATTTGGCTGTCATGCCAGATACCCACAGAATACAGGAATAACCTAACTGAGATATTATCAATTCTCACTGCAGGAGGGACTGAGTTGGGGTTGACAAGTAAAGTAGAATGCCTTTGGATCCTGCATACCTGGAGCTGCACACCAAGGGTTTCTGCAGGAAAAGGGGAACACAATGTACTGGGTGCTTGATTCAGATGAAAAGCTGAAAAGTGTTTCTTAAGCATAAAAGAAAGCATGCTTGGCTTCTCTGAGAGCTGGGCATTCTAAACTTCCTGTTAGCACAAAGCATGGCAAAAACTGAAGACACAGTGTGGAAAACGCTGCTGCAGTCACAATAGTCTAAGAACATTAGTGATGGAAAGTTCATAAGTGGAGGCAATGTTTGGCATTACAGAGATTTAAAAATGCTTACAGTGCCAGCAAACTGCAGATGGATAAAAATGAGGTGGGTTTGCAGAGCATCCAGAGAGCTTTGGTTCAGCCAGAATTTCCCTGGGGTGGTGAGCCCATCCCATGCTGCAGAGGGGAAGCAGTGCATGTTACATGGGTGATGTGGTCACTGATGGGAGCTGAGCAGGCTGGAGAGGGATGCTCTGCTCCCCTCTCTCCTCCTCCCTTGGTAGCTGCAGTCATGGTCCCCACACCCCTTAAACATCCCCAGCCTAAGCAGGTTTGTCAAATGACAGCTTATCTATGCCATCCTTGTGATTTCTTTCAGCCTGGTTTTAAAAATAGTTTCTGAGCAATTATGTGTGGCATAAGAATAAACCTGCATGCTGGTGCATCTTTCCTGTCACCACAAAATAACAGCACTACAGTTTCTACATTTCAGTCTTGTCTTTTTTTCTGCAAAGATCAACAGCTTCTGCAGCAAAAGGACACAGTATAATCAGGAAATCATCAGCCTGAAGTAAGTATAAAACTTGCAAAATTATGCATTCTCTGAAGAAACCTGCTGCTTTTTTTAGTATCCAAGCACACATACTGCAAAACTAAATCCTCCTATAAAATAAGTCAACACAATTCTCTTCATACCACCAGGGCTCCACTTACTAATGAGAACAATACATATATTTTTTTTCTTTTCCCCTGAAACGAAATACTTTGCATATTTCTGACGATCCAGCCTAGGTGGGGCTGCTTTTGGAGCTTCTTTGTTTCACCTTGTTCATAGAACCCTTTCTAAGCCTGTATCCAGGCATTTGCACCACCAAGGTGAGCCCCTGAGACATTCTGCCTTCCTGGTTCATACTTCAAAGCTGAGGAATTATCATTTGTGCAGAAGTCAGCATCTCCTGCACACTGCCTGGTCACACCAAATAAAGCCAGAGAAAACTCACTCATGTCCTTCTCCATCCATTGAAATGCTAAAAATATAGCTGTTGGTTTTCCTAAGGATGTCTCAAGGCAATTGTTTTCCCAATTAGGAGCTCTGCCTGCTCCTCATGCCTTGAAATAGTGTTGTACATTGCCTCTCCCAGAGAAGTGATTTGCCACTGCCTGCAGCTACCCTGGACTGTTCCAGAGCTTGCTGAAAAGGTTTTTCCTTCTGAAACTGGAAGCCCTCCATTTGCAGTGGGGTTGATAGCCCAGCTTCATGGCTCAAAACCGTGTGAGCTGAGCACTGATGGCAGCTCATGGCCACACAAGGAGCTGCAGCATCACTAAATGCTGTCCAGTAGTGATCGCTGCATTTGTTCCAGAAAAGGAAAACTCCAAACCTGAAGCTCAACCTCTTTGCCACGACAGTATTTTCCCAGAGTATTCACTTATCCCACAGAGCCATGTGTAGGTTGATGAGATTTCAGTGTGCTACTGAAACATCTCTCAGACAGTGAGTGTGAGCTGATTGAAGCAGTGTCCAAAGCCTGCACAGGCAGCTGCAGACACATCTGACAAGAAAGCTGACAGGATTTTTGGCAGATACCTCTGCATGGCTCACCACGCATGGTGAAGAAGTCAAAAGGGAATGACTTGAAATGACCCCTGAAAGACAGAGGGACAGTGGCCAAACAACAGCAGCAGAACAAAGCTTCAGTGATACAAAGGTACCATTAATATGAAGGGGCTTTGACAGGCTTTATGGCATACTGATTCATCATTAGCAGGATTTTTTCCTGGCTTCCTTTAGAGTGATAACTCCAATAAAACCACAGAATGACCGGGGATAACAATGAAAAATAGCACTAAGGAAAAACCCTTCTGGGGTGTAAGAGCAAAAGTCCTTTTTTTTGTAGCTCAACCATTGTCTAGTTTTTGAAAGCCTTGCAACACTAAAAATAATAACAAATAATAAATAACGAAATCCCTTTAATTTCTCAATTAAATAAATAGACAAAGCTACTGCAGCCCTTGAGCTCACCACTGCTGAGTGTGTGCTGCTTGAGCAGAAGGGGTGGTGGTGACTGTGAAGGCAACAAGAACAATAATATATGCAGAGTGGTTCAAGAAGACACACAATTATAAACACTTCCTGCAGAGCACATTAGGTCTGTAGGTTCATAAATGCTTTTTAGATTCCGTATTTTAATCACTCATCTTGAAACTGTCTGGGAAAAAAAACCCAAGAACAAAACCCAACAAAAACACATATCCAAGGTCAGGAGAAAAATATTTCTTTTCTTTAATGGTAGGGACAATTTTGTGAGCTTGCACCTCTCAGAACCATTGTCTGTTCTTGTGCATTGGTGTTGGTCATGGGCCTGACACCAGGAGAGAGAGGCCAGGTGGACAGAGGCATCAGGAGGTGTGCAAGGCCAGACCCTCAGCTGGTGTGAGCAGTGACCTGAGCTGCTCTCACCAGCTGTTGCCATCAAGCTACTGTTTTGTAAACTTAAGCTGCTCCCAAGGAGTTGTTTACAGAACAACAGTGGGTTGCTCACTGATTTCTCAGACACTGAGGAAGCAAAAGGAAAGAGGAAGAAAACCAACTTCTAACTGCCCCAAACAGCCAGAACAGAAACAATCCTCCCCACCTCTGCAACATCTGGAAGAGCAGACTGTAACTGCAGATCCCAATTACTATGACAACGACACAGCAACATTGATAGTTCTGTAAAACCAAACTGAGATGAAGCAGTGCTATTGATCACTGTTATTAGCAGATTGGGTCAGCATAATTTAAACCTTTCCATTAAGGCACAAAGATGGGTTTTTCAAGTTAGGGCATTGGTGCAATTATTGAGCTGAGTAGGAGGTAGAAATGTAATTATGTAAACTAACTGAATTAAGAGGATTGCACAGTTCATTAGGGTCCATTTTTTCTGGTCAACATTTTGGATCACCAGCTGCTATAGAATTTAATTTCCATTAAAAAGCATTAATTGCACCTCTTGTGTGAAAGCAGAGCAGTTGTGTTCGTGGAGCAGCTCCATCCTTGCTGCTCTAATGCAGGTGTGGAAACAGCCTCCTGCTCCACACCAGCCAGCCCCAGTTCCCTCATCACACCTTTGGTGGGACAGGAGACCTCTGCCAACTCTGCCTACAGCCACGCTGGCTGGTAGGAACTTGGACAGCTGATGGCATTGAGAACTGAAAGCAGCATTTATTCAGCAAAAATGACTGAAGAGAGCATCCCATTTTGCTAAGTAATTTCAAGGCTCTTCCCAAAGGAGTTGCACTGTGGCCAGAAAGAATTGAGGAAATAAAGAACCCAGGAGAGACTTGGAAATCTCTCCTGGGTTCTTTAGACCTTGGAAATCTATGGATGAATGTGCACACAGCCAGTCTTCATTGCACACATTTCTTGTCTCTGGCTTTGTTGTCCTTCATGTTACTGTGGGGTAATATGAAGGCAAATGTTGCTCTATGTCCTATCAAATAGAAGCGAACCGCACCTTTGGCTGAAAAGTTTCCCATCTATGAGAGGCCAATCTGCAGATAAAATAATCTTCTAAACTGGAGGCTTTTTTTACTTGTTTGATATACTTGACCCTTGCTTCCTCACAGGGACATCTCTTTGTCACTGACCATTTTCCTGCAGATGCTGCTGCCTGATGGAGCCCAGGGCCATCAGTCACCAGCTGCTCCTCTGCCTCCAGACAGGGTATTCAGCCTACAGCAGGCAGATCCCATGCTGCTCCATCCCTGCCAGCCTCTTTCTTGGGGTTTTGTTAAGCTTAGAGGTTTTCTTTATTGTTTGAAGGTTTTCCCTAAATACAGGTGATGCCTTTGCTATAAATGTTCAAATACATTTTGACTTACAGACTGGTCACTCAAGCTCTATCAGGGTAAATGCTGAAGAGCTTGATAAAGACAGATCTCTGGTATGTAAATGGATATAGGACAGTAAGTGGATATGGCAAAAAAAAGAGAGTGATCATACCGTCTTTATTTGCTGAAAAGAAGTAAAAAATCCCTAGTTCTCCTCTCCTCCAACAGAGCAGAAGCATATTTATGTAACATTTTTCTATATGCAGGAGGAAAAAAAAAAAGGATTTATATATCCATGTAAAAAGATGGCTGCTTGTGCTGTGTGAGGCAGCTGAAGATGTGTATTTAATTTTTGTAGCTAACAGCTTCTGAACAGGCTTTACCTGCAGTAATCACCAGGCACAGTATTTGTTCCTTTTTAAATGAGCATCCTGTGGGTGACTAAGCAAGAGGAACCTGTGGAAACCTCCTCTCACAGCATGTAAATCACCACCACAACATTTGCTTTTCCCTTGCTGGTGGCAGGAATGTGCTGCTTCCAGGGATAAATCAGAGCAGCACACGGAGCAGCCCTCGGTGCCCCCTCCCACGGCTGCCCTGCCTTGGCTCAGGACTGCTCTGCACACAGCAGAGTCTGCTGCAGTGACTCATTGGGAAAATACGGATGGGATCCCACAGAAACCGACCTGGAGCAGTCTCCAGCACCAGTATCAAAGCCACACTGAAGGGCTGCCTTCAATACCCCCAGGAAATCAGGGAATTCGACAGAATCCCAGCAGACTGTGCCCTGCTGTCCCAGGCTCAGCAGTAGGACAGGTCTGCACTTCTACTCAGACAAAACACCTCACCTCTTCAACCCAGTTTATTTTCACAGCATTTCTGAAGCTTTCCTGGGAAGTGAGCTGGACTGCACTGTTCTTTGGCAAAGCAGGAGCTAAGTTTGGCTAGGGAAGGGCAGCAGGAGAGGCGAGCTGCTGTCTCTCAAAGAGACCCAAACCTGCCAATCACCCTCTTGTCTCTGTGCCAGCTGGGAACTCGTGAGCAAAGGAGGAACACACACTCCTGCTCAAAGAGCCACAGCCCCAGGCAGCAGCAAAGCCAGATTTAGGAGCCAGGAGCCACGTGCCACCCCCAGCACGTGAAGTGCCAGGTACCTCAGCCTGGAGCAGCAGCCAGGTGACAGAGCCTGGCTTGGTGAGCAACAACCTCTGCCACACGGACAGGACCAGGTTACAAGAGATGCTGTGAAAGAACTGACCTAAGCACCTCTTCTAAAAGCTCTGTGCAGATCTGCCTCAACGAGAAAACCATCCTAGTTATCAGGATGGTTCATTCACAGTAGTCCAAGTTCATATAAAGATGCATCAATAGAGAATAACTGCGAGACCCATAGATTGAAATAAAAGTATAGAGGGAGAAAAGACAGAGAAAAACTTAATCATGCAAGAGAAAACATAACGAGAGAAAATCGTAGAATAACACAGTGAAACTAAAGACAAATATATTTTCACTACAAATCAGAATATTCTGTATTCCATATACTTTTCTGTATCTTACAGATCCAACACTCTATTGACAGTGTCAATAAATAGGGTTGAGCCTTGGTTGGCATTCCTTCAGCCAGGCCCCTGGCAGTGCCTGTGGTACCTGGTGACCCTGGTGTGCGCCTGGCTCTGAGAAGAAGCCAAGCAGAGCAACCCCTGGGCCTTGCTCAGTGCCATAGGTTGTGCAGGGCAATGTGGCCTTCAGCACTTTCTGAAAGACTGGGCTTGAGAAAGGACGTTATTTTTTTACACCAAGTTTCACAGTAAACCCCAGGCCAGCTGATAAAAGATTTGACAAAAGTCAAACCTGGCTTCTCATATTTATTATTGACATCTATATTATGATGCTTATAATAGACTATCTAGTATCTTCTTTCTGGCTCAAGAGAACACAAGTTACCAATACTTCCTAATTTTGGCCTCAGAGGAGTCACAAAAGTCCCCTTGCATGTAAAGAAAAAATTTACTTCTACCGTAGGAAGCTTTTCTTTATTTTCTGGCCCCATGACAAAAATTCCTGGGAAAGCATACTTCATTTAAACTTGCAGAGCAATTTTTAAAAATAGTTCTGCATTTACCTTTATTACTAATTCAAGCCCTCAAAAAGTATTCAATCCTTGTGGGTTTTTTCTATACAAGTAATTATTTCTCCAGTTTGCCTGCTTAGGATATTTTTTTTTCCAGTGGCATTATTCTTCTTTAGTTAGCTCTTCATGTAAAGCTTCTCAAATGACTGATGCTAATGCAGCTGTCAAGAGGTTTGAAAATATTTGACTTTCATTTTCACAAGCCCAGATCCATAGTTTTACACATTCTGGATCTATATTTTCATCTCAAATGGCACAATGGATAATATTTTTACTATGTTAATCAATACATGCCTCACCTCTAGCTATAGAAATCTACACTGCAGATAATGAATTCATTTACAGGACTAAAATTAAACAAAGTATTTATAAAGATTCTGACCATTTCTTGACAGTCCTCCATGTTTTAGATACAAGAAGAGAAAGCAGGCTGGCCTAGAAACAACGTTATTGATATTTTACTTAAATCTTAATATTGCAAACTTTTCCAGCATATCCAATTTTAATATAGGGAAGTAGATTCTTCCTGAATTTTAAGTTCACACAAAAAACAATCTTGACTACCTCCATCTTAGAATATCTAGTTATTTCTTCCTTTCACCCCCAAAATCATGTTTAGATTCTCAGACTCAGCTAGCCACACTTCACTGTCCTTACCTGCCTCCTGAATTTGACTATTGCAAAGTTTATGGCACATTTTGCCTTAATTTTCCACACTGTTTCATTCATTTAACAGCATTTTTCTTTTGAAGTTGTTCAAAGTAATACAATCAGGAGCAAATGCTAAGCCAGTGATCTTGCCTTATTCACCAACTGCAGAAACTTTGAATTTCCTCAGTTTCCAGTGATTTGATAACTTCACCTTATATAAAAAGCATAAACTTTTGCAAATCTGGCTATAAAATAATATGCGGGTAAAATTGTCATTTCCTTCATGAACTTCATCTTTTTTCAGATATTTTATGAAAAAAAGAAATATCTTGCATTTGCTGTTCCTTAAAATGTATAAAACTTGTTCTTTTTGTCTTTTCATTTCTTTTGGTAAAATTGCTACAATAAATTTCAAATTTCCTTTTCATCAACCAAGCCCTGTCTTTTTATGTTTCTAATTGCAACTTTTTGATCAGGCCTCTGTTAAAAGGATCCCTAAGAATCATAGAGGAGACCTGAGTGGATAGAGAAGCAATCCTTGTGCCAACATTCACACACACCATGTCCCACATTTTCATGTTCTTCACTTGTTAAAAATCACCTTTCTATTAACAGATTTTGCCAGAAATACATTTTGGGGTCAGCCTGTCGAATTCCCCAGTTCATCACACTGCACAGACTGATTTGAATGCCACCTCTAAAATTATTTTTGATCAGCTTTAGTTGTCTGTCATCACTGATTTGTTTGATGGTCTCACGTAAAACTTAGGAATTTATCAAGATGTTAACATTCCTTTGCTCCTGATATTCCCAGTCTGTTGTTACCTGATGACCAGTAACTTATATGTATTCCTCTACCTCAATTTATCATACCCAGCAATCTCAGACACTTTCAGTTTTTATGGGCCACCTCTTTGTTGCAAAAGTTAATTTCATATTAAAACCACTCTAGTATGTTTTCCACATTCATTCATCCTTGTTACCTTTCTTTGCATTCTGGGAAATATAATACAATTTTATGTCTGCCTTTATTGGCTGAACACACATAAAGAACATCAAAGAAAATATTTTTGTATAAAATGTAATCTATCTAGAGCCCAGAGCTGAGATGATGGCTGTGTTGAGCCCACTGGAAAGGATGCACTTGCATTTGGAAGGATCATCATTAAAAAGGCAAGGCTGGACAGATATTGCTCATTATTAATCTCCAGTTGCTCTCAAATTCTTTACAATACCATCAAGCCAAAGGCAAGCACTATCAGCTAACAACTCTGGCTTTGCTTTTGAAGACATCTCATCTCTGTTCTGTTATACTGTACCACCAGGACATGATTGGTGTCATGGTTTGACCCGGAAATGCCGGAAATAGGATTTATGGGATACAGGTCACCTCTGAGGCCACTTTAAAAGCAAGGTGTTTGCGCAGGCACGGTCTCTTGGGACATCGGCGGGCAGAGAGTGAAGATGCCTCCCTCGTCCGGCGCTTTTGCTGGGCGGGGGAGGGCGGCCACGCGGTAGGCCGGGCCCAGCCGGAGATCGGGAGAGAGGGTACCCCGAAGGTGGAAGGGTGGAGAGGTGAAGAACCCCACAAAGGCCCTGAGAGATATCGGGTACCCAGCCCCCTGGCAGAGAGAGAGAGAGAGAGAGAGCGTCGGAATTTTTTTTTTAGCGGCCGGCTGAGAGGGAGAAGGGGGGGCTGTGGGCGAAGGGCCGCGGAGCAGCGGCAGGGCAGCTGTGGGAGTGAGAGGGAGAGAGACTGCACCTTTTTAACCCTTCTTTGGACGATGAAAGCCTTATAAGACATTAACCCTTTCCCAGAAAGGAGATAGAGTGGAGGAAGAAGAAAGAGATATGCAAGTGAGATTAAGATCTGAGCAAGTGAGAGATGATTTGGGATAGAGAAGAGTCTTTGTGGGAAGAGAGACGATGGAGTGGCTTTTGCTGGACTCTTTTTGTGTAGCCATGGACAGAGCCGTGTTTCCTTGTGAGACAGAGACTGCATCCAGGGGGGCGCACTGCCTCGGAGCCAAGAAGAAGATGTAAGGATGGAGTTTACCCCTCCGCCTCAAGGGGTATATAAATATGGGGGGGACAGATGTCCCAAAAGGTGTGATTGTGTTTCTTTTTGGAATGGGACAGAGCATCCTTAAAAAACAGACCCTGGAAACAGCCCTGATTTCATCCAGGCGGTGAGAGAGCCTGGAAATTGGAAAAGGCCACCATGGCAAGCAAGAAGGACTCCGCTCCTCTTGATGAATGGAGAATTGATTGTGTACAGAGTGGTGATGGACTAATGGTTGTTGATTTGGGAAGTGTATTGTGTTGGGGAATTGAGGGGAGGAGGAGGGAGATGTTTTGTGGGGCTTTCATTTTTCCTTGTGTGTTCTTTGTTTCTTTGTGTATAGTTTAGTTATTGTCTGTATAGTTTAGTTAATAAATGTTTTTTTTTTTTTGTTAAGTGGGAGCCTGCCTCTTTCTTATTCCTGGTCAAAAGTCTCACAGCGGACACCGGGGAGAGTTTTTTTCATGGGGGCATTGGCTAGTGCCAATGTCAAACCTTGACAATTGGAAATGCCAAACCATAACAATTCTGTAAAAATACAATGGCAAGATTCATGGTTCTATCACATTTACGTTGGAGGAATGACAACTAGCCTTGGCACTGGGCACTAAATTAATAATATGTTCCAAAGGGAAGTTTCACTTTGAAGTGTCGCTGAGTGGCTGCCAGGGGTTGAGTGGAAAGTAAAGACATCAGAATTCAGGAAAATGAACTGCCAGGGCTGAAGCAAGGGCTCAGAGCAGACAGAGCCCCAGGCAGAGCCCCAAGCTCACGTGTGAGATGGGGGCTCTGTGCTTCATGGTCATTGTGGCTGCTCCTGCAGCTCCCCCTCCCCAAGGCCTCTGCTGCAGGGATGGAGATGAGAGAGCCTCATGTAGCTTCTGCTCTGAATCCCTGGCAGTAACAAGCTGCAGCTCCTCCTCTCAGCTCCCCACCACGCACATATTAAAATAAAACCAGTGATTAGCCTTCAGATAAATATATCTTTTTGATAAAAAGCTCATGTGTGGAGGGCAAGTGGCAGGCTCACAGAGGCAAGGCTGGTGCACTCAGAAGCAATCAGGACAAGCTACAGCCTTTGTGTGTTTGACTGACATGCTCTCAGCCCTCAAAACTGCTGCTGAAAAGAAGCTTTCAAAACTGCTTTTGAAAGTCAAGGCCATAGACTGCACAGCACATAAACAAACAACTTTTAGATCTTACATTGCCTTAAAATCCCAGGGAAAAACGGAACTCTGAAAGTGAATGTACGCTGGTGTTGTTCTTGGCTCTACTATATTCTACTACCTAAAAATGTCTGAATGCCTCTAAAATGTTTTAAAAGATAAAATGGCATTGTGATACACGCAAGAGTAAGACAAAAGATCAACTCCAAAAATGCAAAATAAAGCCAAAGCCAACTAGGAACCTGAACTAAATCAAACTGGCTTTGACGTTCAGAATTCAGCTACTGATACATTTTTATTTTTCCCCTTTCTCTGGCTCCTATTATGTGTATTTTGGCCATGCTATCTACCACCAGCTCTGCAGTAAGATGATTTAATTATTGTCTTTTTATATCAGCAGTTTAGAATGAGGCAGGGACAGTCACACAACATAAAAACAAGCAGTTGCAGAAGGAGAAAGCAGTCTGCTGTCCTGCCTTCAGCTGTGGGTTTTAAGAAGCACTAAGGGAAAAGCTGAGAATCTGAGATTCACAGTACACATCCAAAGGAAAAACAAGTTCCAGTATTCTGGGATTGCCCTGTTGTGCTTTGGCCAAAGGTTTCAGTTATGGTTTAGAGTTGATTACTTCAGATAGAAGGCCCCCAGAATTCTTTATCTTGTGCTGGAGGCTCCCTCTGCACCAGGGGCTCTAATTTTGTGACAAATCATCTGTTGGCCATGCACAGTATGAGCTGCTCAAACTCTGACTTTGCAACATCTGAGAGACATTTTTTTTCACCTGAGTCAAAGCCTCCTCTGCTGAGTAGCAAGCTCATGGCAAGACAGAAGTTCTAAGAGAATCTATTTCTGAGTTATCTGAGTGCATACATAGCTCCTGAAGATTTTTTTTAAAGAATGGGAAAAAAAAACTTCTTAAAAGAAATAAAAAGAGGATTTTTATGCTTCGGATCAATGAAAACTGGACAAACAGAATTTCACAGAATGTAGCAAAAAGAAAAAAAAAAACCAAACTAGAGCAAGCCCTTTCTTTGAAGAAAAAGTAATAGAATTCAGATAAAGTACTTTAGAAACTGTTAGTGTGCTACTAAACTAATGCATTTGAAAGGAAATTTCTTACTCAAACTCCAGTAGTAGAAATTATTGTAGGATTTCTCTTTTTCACTAAAAAGGCTGGGGTTTGGCATAGGAAGCTTTGTCTGTACTTTCATTAAACTTATCAGCAAGGAAAATCCTCCATTTTTCAAGGCTCTGGACTTGCTTAAGGAGCTCAGGTTCAAGGGCCACTTTTTTATCACAATTTCTGCAAGTTTTTATCAGCCTGGTAACTGAAGCTACACCATAAAATATCAATAAATATCCAGTCACTTTGGTATCCATGCTTACATACAGTGTATTTTTAGCAACAAAGATAGCTCAAGCTGAATAAGGAAACATTATTCAGTTGCAGTCTATCACTGAAAGCCTGTATTTCTTTTTCATGTAAGACTCAGAGTACCTTGAACAGAAAAACAAAATGCTAGAAAGAATCCTTATTCCAGATACACAACAAAGCCCTCAGACAGCATCCTCTAACTCCTGCCCCGTGTGTGTTTTCCCCAGTCACTCTTATCAAGACACATCCTCCAAAGTTATTTGGAGCTGTTTTGAAGAGGGCACAGTAGCAGCAAGTCTGTCATAACAAGGGCAACACCTGTGCTTCCCTGGCTATCTAGAATTCCAAATCCAGTCTGTATCTTTTTGTGGTTTAGGAGTGAGACCAAGGATTTCAGTTGTCACTTGACAATGAAACACGATAGGATATGATTATCTGAATATTGAATCAGATTTCTGGGGAAGCTGCCTGTCTGAAATCATTGCATTTTTATTAAATTTGACACTACACGTAGAGATAAAATAGTCAGTGACTCCATTTCATTACTGTGGTAAAAAAAAGACTCCTTTAATATAAAGCCTCCAGACTGTCTAAGGGTTCAGGTTGCATTAACAAAACTCACTACACTGCTTTGGTCCTTGGAAAAGCCTTCTGCAGGGAAGTCATGTGGGCAAAGAGATACCACCCAGCACAGGCTGTAGCAGCACTGCTTCTCAAAGAATAATTCTGCAAACTCAGGCTTTATTTGGTGTGAATAGAAAAAGCAGAGTTGAGTCTGAGTGTGCCCTGGGAATGGTGCACGAGCCAGGCTATGGATGGCACACACTGGTGGGGTTTGTGTCACATATCCTGTGGCATCCATCCACGAGGGCAGATGGCTACACACCAACTGTCAGGGTTACAGCCATCAAAGGAATTGTAGTTGGAATTGTAGTTGTAGTTATACGTGGCCCCACCAGGTATAACGTGCACAGACAGGCTGTATATATCACAAAACACACAACACTTCCATTTCTATAGTCCCAGTAGCAAAGTTCTAGCAAAGCATGCCAGACAGTTCTTGTCTGGAGAGGCAGTTCAGGTAGTTATTTATTTCCAGCATTATTGCTAGCAGATAGTTCCCAGGCATTATTAAATTCCTACTCCCTAACAACCAATTCCCTATTATTAACATGCATTGACAGCCACTCACTACCTGTAAATGTACAATGTATTTGGCACAAATCAAGCTTCATTTGCTGCCTGGGAGTATGGATTCAGTTTGATGGACACTATCAAAAACAAACCACAGAACTGCTTGGGGCCAGACAGCACAGATAAGCCAGAGCAAGTGAAATTTCATCTAACAGCTGGGGAAGTCAACTGGATGCTATCACTCAGTGCTGCACAGTATAAAAGGACAGAAGTACTTCTCTGCATTTCGAGCAAATTAGGGTGCATTTGCCAGGCTCACAAAAATTTTCCACTCTATTATCAAACAAATAAAAAACCATGATAGTGAAAATTGAGAAGCATGTCTCTTATTTTTAAGAATATTACAAATACATCCATTAAGTTGATTATTGATGCATTGACAGTTAATGCACTGGAGCATTAAACTGAGAGGTCTTTTCAGGAATCCATATGTCAATTTCTTTATCCAGCTACCAAATTTCAAAGTAGACTCTTCTGACAGTCCTGGGACCATTCTGCTCCCATGTGGGGCTAGAACTGCCCTGGTTTTTAGTATCACAGACTTTCCTCCTCCACTCTAGGAAAAGAAGTTTTAAGCACTTACAGAGGTGCAGTCATGAAAGTAGAAAGAGATTTTGCAAAACGTCTGCAAAAAAAGTTTATCCTAATTTAGTCATTGAATAATTGAGGAGTTAGGTCTAAACCAGAGAAGAGTAGAGATTGCCTAAGTTCTGAGGAAAACATAAAACTCTTAAACTCTGTATTCACTAATGGTTTTCTCTAACCTTGATGGAGCCTATTGGAGAGAATGAGCCCTCTCCTATTCACTTTCCCATATTATTTGCCATCCATGAAGGGAGTTTATATCAGGCAGCAAAACTGGCTAGTGATGATTAGGCAGAAAAAGTAATTAGCAGGAGACAGTCTGATCAAGGAGCATGAACTGAAAACTCAGAGAACTGTCAAGTTCCTTGGTCAAGAGAAGCATGGATAATAAACCTTACACTTAAACATGATTGGGTTTGAAGGGGAAATGTTTTGGAATGGAGGAACTGAGAGAGAAAAGTTCATATCAGTACTGGCATTATTATAATAATAAAAGGAGTGGTTGCAAATGGAGCTCTTAAAACCTCTTGAGAAAACATGCATTATTCTTTATTTTTAATTTTGTTTGCAGAATAGAGAAAATTGTCCTAACTTTTCAGCCATGGAAAAAGCCCACAACGTTTTGCTCAAATTTCCAGTAATGTGAACAATCAGTGAGTGACCAGTTTTAATGAGACTTCCAAGAGTCATTAGAAAGCTAATGGCTTCTCAGATTATTTCACTTTGTCAGTTGATTACCTTGCTTTGTGTTGGGAGTGCATGTGATTGCTGCCTTGCAGGGATCAGCAGCAGCACCTCTTGTACCCAAAACAATGAGAAGTGCTGAAAAGTTGGATTTTCCTGCTTGGCCCTCAGCAGCCAGCAGAGCTGGTGCCCAGCTTGGCTCTCATCCCATCTCTGCCTCACACTTGTCCTGACTCACTGCATATCCCAAGCAGTAAATGCCTTGGGTGGCTGCTGGGGCTGGCTCAGAGACCTCATTTCACAGAGCACTTGAGCCCCAAGAGGAGAATAAACACAGTATTAAAGTTGAATTTCTTTCCAGTAATATATTTCCATGTGTTGATCAGCACCTCCTGAGGTGTTCAACCCATACAATACAGCGCTGGTATGTACTGCTAGTATAAGAATTAATTATTCAGAGTATGTACAGCCAATTCTTCTCCCTGAAATTCCACTCCTTGTAAAAATTCTAAAAACAAGCCAAAAGTCTTGGAAGTCACACTGCCACCATCTCCAAGGGAGGATTCCTGGATGTGGCTGTCCCTAGGCAATACCACTTATAGTTCAAAAGGTAAAGATGGACCTTTGCCAAAGGCAGAACAAGATGATTTTGCAGATGATTATGGTCCAGTTACATTAAATCCCTCTGGAAATAGCTGCATTGTCTTGAAGCCTTTCCAGGTTAAATGCTGTCACATTTATCATGGGAAATGCAGAGTAACATCAAGAGATGTGTTTGCAGATCTTGGCTAATACCGAAAAACTGAATCAGCTCTATTATTGCCTTTATTGCTGACATCTGTTTCTCCCTAAAGATGTGTAAATAACTGTAGCCAACACAGCTGACAGGGAGGGAAGAGATACAAATCAAAATGGAAAAGCTCCTCTGGGACACTTTTCAGGCCCCCTGACAATAAATTTCAAAGGCTGCTACTTTCTTACGGCATGCAGTTAGACCCTAGGCTGTGCTAGACCCACTGCTGTAGGATGAATCCCTCTATGACACAATTCTTATTTTTGTATTACAGTAGGGCTGCATTCCCAGTGTTCCCCATGCTAAGGAAGTGAAAGAATACATGTTTATCCATGAGAGCTATAATGATTAAGGGTAAGAAGGTTAAAATCAGGAGACACAGTAAAAAGAACTATCCTTCCAATCACTTGTGCTTTGAAGAGAAGGACAGCCCTGAACTGAGGGTTATACTACTTTTAACAGTCCCAGTGAAGCCTCCTCTGAACACAGTTTATTGTGTACATTTGGAATATCCCATCTGGCTCTTTTTTTTATAGAGCAGGATTTAAAGGTAGTAAAGAACACATTCTTCACTCAGATCTATCATCATGTACTACAAATGGAGAAGTGACAGTGAAAAAGAAAGCTCAGCCAAGTGGAAGGAAGTGGGTAAGTTATTTTGTTTTTTGTATCTATTACAATTATGCCCAGGGACAGGATTTGTCTAGGGCCCTGTTATGCAAAAATCACTGTGCAGAACAGAGTAAGAGCTGGGGTGAGCTCTGAAGAGCTCACAACCAAACAGACAAGAAAATGCCACTGCAGACACCAAGCACACAAAAGGGTTGGGAACACAGCTGTCCTGCAGAGCATCTTCTCAGGGCCATAGGAACAGCTTTGTTATTTTCTCATTGTCAAGACTGATTTGGGTTGGGTGAAGGCACAAGTTACTGGTGGCAAAGAATGAGCAAAGTGGGAAGCCAGAACAGCAACACAGTGAGGAGAGGAAGGAGGAGAAAGCAGGAGCAGCAGAAGGCACTGAGCCACACAAGGTCCTGAAAGGTAGCAAAATACTGCAAAAATATTTACAAAAACTGCAAAAGAACAAATTTCGTATTCCAGATGTCATACACTGATTGAAATGATGGATATCAACTCCACATTGAAACTAGATGCTAACAAAAGACATGGCTGCATTGCCCTCTCTTTTGCCATAATTTTCCTGTTCACTACTACACACCAGAGATTTGAATTTAAAAAATCCCAGCTTTAAGTTAAGAATTTCATTCCTGAAAGGAAAGAGTTTGGAGTTTTCCTACAGTTTCATCTATGCTGTAATACAGAGCACAGACAGGTATCTTTTAAAAGAACACAATCAGGTCTCACAGGTGAACTACAAAACGTCAGTTGCCAACAAAATTCTTTCTAAGAGTGTATTTTCAGCATTGATCTAGACACTTTGGAGAAAATATTATTGAAAAATCATTGGACAACTTTAAACAGCCTCATTAAACACTACCAAGCTGATGCCATTCAGTTAGAAAAATTGATCAGATATGTCTGGCAGACCTGTAGGAGCAGCAGAGGGACTCCCAGTCACTGAGGCTGAAGGTGGCTTTCTGCAGTGGGGGCAACATGACTGTTTAAATGGTTTCAGAGCTGTCTTAGAACTGCACAGGAATCATTCTAGAACAACTGGCAATAAAACGATGAGCCTTTAATCGTTTAGGTCTTGGGGGGAAACAAGAATCAGTTTTGCTTGCACACAAGTTTCTGGTAGCTTTCCAGTTCTTAGAGACAAACTACAATAGTTTAGCAGCAAACAAACAAGTATTCTTTTCTTGTTTATACCAAAACCAAAAAGAATAGAAAGATACATGTACAGGAAATAATCTTCACTGCCAAACCCACAACAGCTCCTCGTGAAGCTCCAGAGCTGCAGCTTCAGCAAGGAGAGCATTTAAGGCTCACCCTGGATGCCAAGGGTGACCTCTCTGTCTGCTCACATCTGCTCTGGGTTTCTCTGTGAGCAGAGCAGCTGCCCGTGCCCTCAGCAGCACCCTGGGACCAGCCCCTCCACTAGCCCATCTCAGTGCAGCCCTGCCTTGAGACCCAACTGAGACCAAAGTCTGCTCTCCAAAAAAATCTCAGTGAGGTTGTATTCATTTTTGTACTTAGCTTTTTAACATAATTTCACCTTCTAAAGTTTGAAGTTCTGCTTATTCCTTCTTTTTCATTAATGTGTATTTGAACTTGACTAAAGAAAAAGATTCTAAGAAGAGGCTTGAAGCTGAAAAGAGGACAAAATGTGATTTCAAGTTTGGGAATTTCCTAATATATCACCCTTTAAAAATTATAGATAAGTATTATATTGCTAAATGTATTTTTGTTTTCTTAGAAAGCCCTTTTTAATTGTGGAAAATAATAATATAAGTGTGAGAAGAGAAATTTGGGTTACTTTCCCTCCTGTCAGCACAGTAATGAAGACAACTGAAGCAAACTCCAATGTTCTGCATTATCAGGAGCAAAGCAGTTCCTTTTTTTTTTCCCAGCCATAAATCTTGGTGTCAGTGTCCCTGGAGGTTTCATCATTCTTCTCTCTATCCAGAAATATTTACCTTGGCTTTCAAAGTGTTTGAATTTGGGAAGAAAAGAGCTCATCATTTTGTGTGCAATTTCAGCTGAAACTAATTCCGAAAAGCTCTGGTGATGCACACTGAGCATTCCAGTTGCACAGTACAGCAAAGCCTCACAAATTTCTGCTCAAGGTGCTGACAGAAATTGGTTGCTCTGTGGAGGTAGTTTGTCAATAGGAGTGAATCAGACCCAGACTCAGTGAGGTGCTTTGGGGAATACCAAGAGAGGAGTCTGAGAACCTGGAGCAGCTTGTTATTGTGGTCTTATACAAGCTTTAGTATTTATACCATATAAAATATTCCTTTGTCCATAAAGAGGCAGCAAGAATGAACTAATTTTGCTAGATTTTACCAGAAAAAAACTTCAAAGTATTAATTAAACTGTTACTTCCAAATGACAGAAATTCTATATAAGAGTACCTTTCAGCTGAAGTTAATTAAAGCAAATGGTCACTGTTTTCCACATCAGGGAAAATAGTCACACTTTGTTCCTAAATCTGCAGGAGATGGGCAATCCTGACTTAGTTTTAATTGTACTTAGAATTTTTTTTTCTGCCACTCAAACATGAAGCTCAAATTAATAAAAAAAGTCCATTTTTGGCTGTCTCTTGCCTTTCTGTAGCCTGAGGTGGGCTCTGGCCGCTCAGATGTCTCTTGAGCTGCCTACAAGGCCGGTAACACAGTAGGGACAGAGTAAGAGGAGCAGAAGTTTAAGGATTTTCCCTCCTAAAATAGTGGGAGATAGCGCTGTTAGATCAAAACACGAATAGGGAAGAGAAGGAGCTGCAGAGGCGCTTCTGCTTCAGCCCTGATATCAGCAAGGAGACTCGCCCAGGGAAACGGAGTGAATATGGAGCCGTGCTGGCCATGGACCAGCTGCACAAAGGCAAAGTCCTTCCCCTCGTGGTGGCCTGGCTGCTGGGAACCTCTGCCCTGGAAGCCACTTGCCTGTCTCTGGAACAACTCAGACATGCTTAACCCTGCGGGCAGCAGCCAGAGTTTAGGCTGGGAAGCACAGAGCAGCCAGGAGGGGTTATTAGAGCAGCTGGCAGCGGGAAGCGCCTTGCTGATGCTGCGTTTGGCTCGCACGAGAGATCGGGCACCCTGCTCGCTCAGAGCGCACAGCTCCAGAGGAGGAAATGGATGAACCTGAGAAAAACTAGCCCGAATATCAGGTTTTGTGAATATTTCCGTTTTCTCCGAGAGGGGCGGCAGCACCGCCTGCATTTGTCGGCGCCTCTGGGCAGCCCACAGCAGCGCAATCCTCCCTCTGCCCAGCCTGTCCCGCTGTGGCACGGAAACCACTCCCTACAGCAGATGGGGTTAACGGGGACGAGAATCCTTTCAGACGGGATAGTTCAGCATCCCTGCTCTGAGCGCATCCCTCGCTGCGCTGAGCGCATCCTCCCCGGCTGCGGGGGCTGCGCCGTGCGGGCTGCGGAGCACCGAGCTCATCCCGTTCCTGAGCGAGCACAGGCTCGCTCCTGCCTTTGTTACTGCCCATGAATGTTAATCACCGCCACCTCGCTTTCCAGCGACGCTCCGCCTCATGAGTCACCCGCAAGACGTTTGTAATTCGAGACACAGCGCTGCGGAACCAGCGCAACACAACCTCAATTGTCTCGCTTTCACGTATTTCCTTTGGGTTATAATACGTCTGATTTGCCCAAAGTTGCAGAGATGGAAGCGGCGTTCCTCCCTGCAGCAGGCAGTAACTATGGTGACCAACGCCAGCGCCACGAACGCGCCTTCTGCCCCAGCAGGAGCCCAGAAGCACCGGAGTTAAGAAATTATGTAAATAAAAATAGGAAAATCAAAGCGCTGGGAAAACTTTGTATGGGTTTTTAGATGCAACACTGTGGAATATGTTGTTAGTTAATGCCTGTGTATGTGTATCTCTCAAAGTCCTGTGACCCTTCGCCAGTTAAAAACCACCAAAGTAGAATTTTTTTATGTTTAGCCGGGAAGAACAGAATAGGTTTATCACTGCCCCTGTCACACAAATGAGCACACTTTGGAGTAGCTAGTGGCTGATTCCTCCCTTACAGGATATTCTCATAAGTTGTAGATCCGGGCATGTCTGGTCTGTGGCACAAATGTAATAACAGACAGATGCAGGCCTGCAGGACTCAACAGGTCTGCTGCAAAGACAAGCAAGGAATACCCTGATCTGCACTAGGCAGGTGTTGTGGGTCCCAGGACAAAGTGAGAGATGAGAATCTGACTCCAAATTCTCAAAAGGCTGATTTATTATTTAATGATATTATATTAAAAGAAATTATATACTAAAACTATGCTAAAGAAAGAAAAAGGATACATCAGAAGGCTAGACAAGAATGAATAATAAAAACCCATGACTGACCACAAAGTCTGGCACAGCTGGACTGGGATTGGTCATTAAGTAAAAACAATTCACATGCTAGGTAAACAATTCTCCAAATCATATTCTAGAGGAGCAAAACATGGAGAAGCTGAGGCTTCTCATCTTCCCAGGAGAGCAAATCCTCACGAAGGGGTTTTTCATAAAATATCCCAGTGACAGGCAGGGAACTGTTCTGCCAGGGAGGGGAACTCAGGGTGTGCAGAATGGGTAAAGTGTTGCCCCAGCCCTACTCCTTCAGCATGTTTTCAGCTGCTGAAAACAGCTGTTGAGTGGCTGGGACCTGCTGCTGCCAGCAAAAGCAGCAGCTTGGAGAAGGAGGCGCCAGGCCTGAGCATCTCGCTGGTCACTTGGAGGTGACTTTGCTACCTGGGATAGAAATGTGTGTCAGGTATTGCCTCATGTCCTCATCGAGCAGCTTGAGCTGGAAGGGAGCTGAAGGATCAGCTCGTTCCAGCCTCCCTGCCAAGAGCTGGGGCTTCATCTGAATTCTGTCTTTTCTGCTCCCCATTGACACTAAAGGGTAAACTGGAAGGGAGTGATTTACCAAAAGCCTGCATAATAAAGGCTTTGCCAGAATTAAGAGCCAAGTTTCTTTGTCTCTAGTTAAGCAATGAGCTATCATACATAATTCAAAAGCTTTTTTCAGAATATTTCGCACATTAATTAGTAGTACTACTATGAAAATTCTTCTAATTTTATCACTGATAGTTTTTTGCTGCTTCCTAACTGTAAAAGAACTTATTTAATCTCTGGAATTTATACAACACATTGCATTACTTCTGCCTTTTCCTTTATTCACTTTTTAAAAAAATGTATTTTGTTTACCCTAAGTCTGCAAGAAAGTAATTTGCTATGTAGCTGGCAGCTGGTTTGGTGTACCACAGAGTTTCACTGGTTGTATTCCAGCCAGAAACAGGGCAGAGGACAAGGGAGGGCTGATTACAGTGATATTTCAAAGAACAGTGTGCTCCTTTATTCCCAATTAAAGGGTGGAAAGGAAAAGCTATGGGTTTCAAGAGTTAAACAGGGAAGAAATCTTAATTTTTCTAAATGACTTTGCTCACAGTCAGCAGGTTTCAGGGCACTTGTGCATCCAAACTAATCAAATGGTGGTTTCTGTGTGACAGTCTCTCCACCCCACTTGACACTCCTCAAGGCTGTTTTCAACTTGCTGAAAGTATTCAGACACAAAGTCTGGAGACCCTGAGCCAGGCATGAATTTTTGTTGGTAGCGGAGGCAGAGCAAACCCTAGGGCACCTTTCATGTTCCTTTTCATGTACTGTCTCAAAGCCCCCTCTTCTCCCTGCCCCACCCCCCCAGTGCTGTCCCTTCTCAGTAAACACAAAGAGCCCTTCTTTCCTCTCTGGGGAAGGGAAAAAAAAATTAACAAGACTAAAAAACATGGCAACTTTGAACAGCCCCTGTACTTCTGAGTACTCAACTCTGCCAACATCTGTTTCCCCTGTCTGTAGTTAAAATGCAAATGCCATCTTCTTTTCTCTCCCTTTTCCTTTCCCTAGACAACTGTGAGACCTGCTACCCGTTTTTGGGCAAAGTAAAAGAGCTTTTCCTTGTTGGCTCTCTCCAAGAACAGCAGGGAACAAACCAGTTGGTATTTTTAGATCCCATGGTTCCACTCAGTGCAGGAGGCTCTCTGCCCTGGAAAGATGAAGATTCTCATCTGTAGCTTGAAAAGTATTTATTGCACTGCTGGATTAACCGCTTGTTTTCAGAGTGCAGCATTGAAAAGCTGCTAATGAAAAAAGCCAAAAGCTATTAGAAATTTCTGCTTGTCCAAGCACTCAAAGCTGAAATGTATATCCGAGCCTTCTCTGTCACATCAGGCTCATCTTTTCTTATTCTTGCAACCCCATTATTTCCAGCCTGACAGCTTTCCCCTCTGCGCCCTGGAGCCTTCTCCCATTCCCTAAGCCACACTACGTAAGTCCCCCAGGTTAAATCTTTTTTATTTTGTGTTATCCCTACAGGATCCCACATCAGGACTACACAGCTCTCTGTGATTCTCACACCCCATATGCTCTGTGAGGGTGATTGCCACATCCCAGTCACCACGAGATAAGCAAGGAAGGGACATTGGATGTGGCCATCTAGTGAAGGTGAGCAGCAGGATGCCATCCAGCAGCAGCTTGGAAAACACAGGGTCCCTGGCCAGCTTGGCTCCTTAGAGAGGGCTGAGGAGCCCAGAGAGACGCAGACTGAAAGTCTGGAGAGGGGAACGCAGAGTTTGGAACCTTTCAGGAGAAGGGAAGCTGAGAAACACCGTGGTCACCTGTGTGTGTGGCACACACTGGAGCTCTAATGGAAGCTGGGGAAATGGTGCTCACAGGAGCACACAGCCATCACTGCGGGCCTTTTCTCCCTGACAATGGCTTGATGTGTCTCAAAAAAACCAAAATTACTCAGATTTGCTAACTGGGGACTAGACTGGAGAGAGAGGCCCAAATTAGTCGTTGCTGGAAGATATTTTTGGGATAGACCCTAAAACAAGAAACCTAAACCAAGTATTTGACGTGAGTTACATTTGTGAGTAGGGGTTCGCTTGTGGGCTGAAAGCATGAGCAAAAAGCTGAGTTGTTGGACCAAAACCATCATCTCTGCAATGTGGGGCCTCTTCCAAAAGAGCTCTGAGCACGTTTAACTTCCTGTGTGGGCAGTTTGTAGTTGAAACCAATTATATTACATATGGGATCATCTATATGACATGAGGTTTGTCAAGCAGTTGGCACTAGAGATCACAGGCACATGAAAATACATTATTCAAGTAATTAAGATCTGCATCTTCACGAATTTTCACCTTTTTTTCAGATATTTTGAAATATGCTTACATATGCTCCCACCCCAGAAAGTGTCTTACTTTTTAAACAATCTGACTTTATAGCCCAATACTTTTAATCATACTTATAACTATGAGCTATTAAGCAATTTACACACATTGGAAAAATTATACATAAACCAAAAATGTTATTTTTCTCTAATGATACTTCTCCCTCCTAAGAGCAGTAGTCAACATTAGTAGAAAGTTTATTATTTAAGCAATAAACCCTCAGCTCTCTCCCGCATTAGCTACAGTGAAAACAACTCAATGATCTCTGTTAATAAATTGATATTTTAACCAACTGCTTAATTTTGTAGAGAAAACCTGTATTATTTATATTCTGTTGGACTCCAAGCACAAATAAGTTACTCTTTTATGATATATTTCACCATTAGCATTTTCAAACACCAATAAAATGGAGACATATAACAAAGGAACTTTTTCTTAATTACTCTTTTAGATATCAAAACATATTTAGCTTGAGTTGAGAGTATATGCTAGAGGCAAGTGTGGCTTGTTTAGAATTGTTTCTGTATTCAAAATAATTAGCAGTATTCTTTTGATACTAACCCAGAAATAAGGAGGAACAACATTAAATTAATGAAGCTACACCAGCATGGCATGAAGTAGAACACAGCTGCATTTTTAAAGAGATTTTCTCTAAAGTCATAATTTGAAGGGGAAATAAGAAAAACTAACTGCAACAAAAAATATTAGTAATTTCAGTTCTGGCATGGCATTTCTGTCACATCTAAAACTCAGGCTGATTTGACCAAGAAATGAACACCAGCATTTGGGGATGCTAAATAGCAGCTTTGTCAGGATGGCTAAGGGAGAGGCTTGGAACATCCTTGCTCGAGTCGATGTGTTGTCACAGCAATTTGAACTGATGGCAGTTCTGAAATCTGAACAAAACTTTGTACCTTGACACTACCTGGAAAGTCAACATGCAGTCAGAACAGCTTCATCCAACACTCACTACTGCTCAGATTAAATTGGTTCCCATTCATTACCTCCTATGCTCTAGGTTATCCTCTAACGTTATGTTCAAAAAATAAGGTCAGTGGTGAGGTGGGGTGTTTCTTAAAGGAAGGTGATGCCCAGAACAACTCTTAAATGGTACCATTGAGACAGTGTTAGTGATCTAGCACAGCTAGGCAGGATGCTGGTGCATCCATTAACCTCATGGGCTGCATGCTTGTACATCTTCAGATCTGTCTCATCCATTTCCTTTCTCTCCTTCCTTCTCTTTTTTTGTTTCTGTGTATCTCCAGGTATTGAAAATAAATATATGCTCAGAAAAAAAAAATAGAAAAAAAAAAGCAACCAACAAAAATCCCCAAGAAACACCCTGAAGGCTTTGCTTTTGAGAAAGGAAGGAAATATCTACTGAATGATCACTGCAGATTCAAATCTGTCCCTAAATTTTATATAGCAAATTATTCCAAAGTATGAAGCTATGGAGAAAAATTTAACCCAAAGAATAATCGAACCTTAAGGAGTTTACAAGATGACAATTCAACCTCCATAACAGGCCTGAGAATCTCCTTTCCTTTTTGGGGGAGAATGAAGGAGCAGAAAAGGCAATGGTGCCATAGCTAAATACACCAGACTAGCCACTGTATCCAAGAGAATACATACCATGATTAAATTCAGTGTTTGATTCTCCATTGTACAAAGCAGACTCCACAGAAAGAGAAGAGCATGCCATTTCCTATGAGCTGAAACAGCCATTGCAATGAAGAGCTCCTCTGAAGGCAAGGAGCAGCATCACCCAGTAATGACAGGATCATTCCCAGGGGCAGAGGGAGGATGCAGCTGATGGGAGCTGGCCATGGCATGGAGCTGTTTCCAGAGGAGTGCAGACACAGGACCACACAGTCACTCCCTTCAGACTGGGGCTGCATTGACTCCCTGAGAAGAAAGCACAACTCTCTTTTTGTCCTTGGATTTTGGCTGCTCTGGTTTAGCTCTGTCTTGGAGCCCCTTGGAGTTTTTGACTCTGTGGCACCAGTTTATTGTCTCTCCTGCCTGCTGGGGTTGGAAGAGGCTCCCCAGATCTCCCCAGCACACACCTGAGTGATCACACACACAGTTAGATGAGGCTGCATGTTTTGACAATTCTGCTGTTTGCAGCCACAGCTTCATTTTTGTGAAAATGCAGCTTCTGGGCCCTTGAATCACACTGGGCATTTTTGGTTTGTCTTCTCTATCTCTCTGCATGTCTACAAGTACCCACTGACTCTGACATACACTCCTAGCAGCCCAGACCCCTGTTTACAGTTTTCTATTGAACAGGATGTCAGCAGATGACAACCCACGCTCCATTGATGTCATTTGGTAATTTAACAACATTAAATATGGGTCAGAGTCTGACCTCTATCTCCATTTTAGAAGACACTTTATTATTTTGTTTTCAATCAACGAGTTAGACTGAGGATAATGGGGATATGCTGTGCCATAATTCATTGCAATGGCTTAAGCATATGCTCATAAAATGGCAGCTTGTTGTCTGACACAATTATGTCAGACTTACCATGGCTGGCAAAAGCAGATTTAGTACAAACTATCAGCTGCTGAAGTCTACAATCTTCTAATACAACTATTCCAAGAGACATAGTCAAATACTAGCTGATGATAAATAAGCTGATGGGATTTGCTCCCCCATGTCTGAATGAATAAATCTGCATTATTTTGTCCAGTATACCAGAGTTTCTCTGTCTCTGACAGTCTCTGACTTGGCAAATTCAACTTTTTTTTTTTTTTTTTTTTCCTGGGCTATATGAGAAAACTTAATCTTTTCTGAAGGTGACTCTTTAGGGGAGGCCACCACAAAATTAATGTTCTCTGCAAAAGTTCCCACTCATTTACCAACCTCCCTGCCCACTTTATAGAGACACTTGCTTGTAACACCTTTAGAACAACCACTCCTGTGCCAGCACAGAGCTTCCTCTGGAAAAGGTTAAAGGGGCTATAAATGCTCCTTATCAGGGCCAGCTGCCCATAGCTACTACAGATTTAATCTGCCAATTGCTATTAAAAATCAGGGTTACCTTCCTCTTATTTTACGGATTCTTGTGGGTCCCTTCCAACTTAGGATATTCTGTGACCCTGTGAAATTCCCTGAAACATCCTGGACAACATTTCACCTCACAGATTCAGGCTGGGAAGGCCCAATACCTGCTTCCTACTGAGTTCAAGAGGAACAGTTTGCGGTGTAAATCCTTGGGACAGTGATGAGGGGCAGCCTCAGACTCTACACTGCAGCTCCTGAAGTGAGCAGAGGAAAGATTGCTCTCTGAGAGAGAAACTCAGGACTGCTAAGGGAGACCACAGTACATCTCTTCATTGGTTAATTGGTAGTGGGTCTCCTTGTGAATTATGTAATTTATTCTATGTGGAAAAAGCCTGGCATTTGCTGTCACCAGTGTCCTCCTTCCCTTGCCAACCCTGTGACCCCCGCTGTAGCTTAAACCCACCAATATCAATAACTATTGATATTGATTCTCCACACCACCTTTTTAGAAAGCTGTGAAAAAAAAAAACCCTTTAGACTTGAAAGATAAAGAGCAGAGGAATGTGACAATTTGGGGAGCTGGGAGCTGCTGCAGGCACCCACAGTGACAGAGCTGCTGGATCCTGCTGGGTCCCCCATTCCAGCAGCAGGGGATGCAGATGCTGCCATGCTGATGTGGGGCCCATCACCTGCTCTCATTTCATGTCTTGTTTCCTCTGAGCTAACAGAGGGGTGGTGTGTGAGGTGCCATCCTTCAGCAGTCTTTCTGCAGTCTCCAAGGACTCCTCCTCGGCAGAGCACTTTCAGAGGCTGTAAATACAGCTGTTAATTTCCCTGATAAATTACAGAAGGACAAGCAACAGAGAAGAATTTGCACTGCTGTGCCAGTTTCATTACTTAGCAAAATTGTCCTTTTACTCTCCAGAACACAGAATAGAGATTTGCATCCTAAACACTGCAGGTTTAATTTGTAGCCTCCCTCCCTGCCCTGACTCCCACCTGGAGCTACCAAACCACTAACAAAAAAAAACTTTGGAAAAATCAGTGCTGCTTTTTTTTTTACCTGTCATTTTCTGTCTGCTACTTTGAAGAAATATGTTCTGAATTTACACTTTATTATCACTAGCCTTGCTTGAGATCCTGTATTAAAATGGTTCACACACAACAGTAAAGATCTGTAGATGCATTTTTGCCATGTATCTACAAAAACACTCTCCAATATCTTATTTTCCTTCAATTTATTTTTGTAACTTCAGTTTCCTTTATCTCCATTAGCACTCTCTGCTTTTAAAGCTGTAGAAGCATTCTTCTGATTGTATCCATTTGAAAAACATCAACTTATATCAGAATCAGTTAATGAAGAATCCCTCTTTTCTGATCTGACAACACCATTATTGCATGTTCTCTGTAGCTAAAAACCTGTTTATTTGTATGGCAAAAAGAAATTATACTGGCACCAGACCTGCAAGATTTTTTTTTTACTGTAGCAATTGAGGAGCTCTTTGAGGCAATAATTCTACAGTCTTTAACAACAGTGCTGCAAGTCTGTCTGTGTATTTATTATTCTACTCTGAAAAAAAAAATCAGTGAGAAATGGTTTCTTCTTTCCAACAAGATATTGAAAAAGACTTTTTTTTACAATATTTTTTAAAAAATACTTGTTTTAGTGTTTCAGTTATAATTAAATTTTACTTCTTTGAGGATAACATAAACTGTGATACACCATAAACCCAGAGCACCAAATTAAATTCTACCAGGGGTTTCTTTAATATAATACCACACAAATCAAGTAACTGGCAGCACAATTGTTTTCCTACCATACTTGGAAGGTTTTGTGGAACAGAATATATTTAAGTTCTGCTTCTTAAATATAATTTGCACTAATGACTAGATCACCCAGTGTGAATTACCAAAGGCTGCAAATTAACAAAGATGAGAAGATATCCAATTATTTTTAAAGGGCTAATGGATTCTAAAATGCACCAGTTCTGTCCTTTAGGGATGATGTGCCGTTTGAACCATTCATAACAAGGCTGCAGTAGCAGAATACACCTCAGCATATCTGTGCAGGTAATGATCCCCCCCAGAGCCATGGCTGTGCTGCTGATCCTGGCACAGGAGGGATGGCACAGGGAGGGGCCTCTGCAGTGTCACCTGCCAGGGTAACAGGTGAGCACAAGGCAGAAAAAAGCATTTCATGACAAGGACAGTGAGAAGGGACTCAAAGCTCTGCCTAGGCAGTGCCTGTGCTGGAGACAAAGGAACCAGAGTCTCCAGAGCTGTCATTCACTCCCTGCGCTGCTGCTGAGATCTGTGCAGTACCAGACACTCTCTGTGCAGGGAAAGTGTACTAATACTCCACAATGCACTCCCAGCAGCATCTCCAAGACACCAGCTCATCCTCTCTGCAGCCACCAAAATGTGATTTTCTGCCAGACATGACTCTAATAATTCACAGATAAACATCAATCCAGTCCCAGCCCCTTGCTGCCATTGACTCACCAGGGCTGTCCCACAAGCAAACAATATTTACTTAAACATGGAATGACAGAGCTGGATGGGAATGTCAAAGATACACACATGAGTTGGCATGAATGACTCTTTAAAGTCATATTTATTAAAAATTACTGCTTAGAAAGGACAAATGCAACACTGCCCTAAAGTGCCCTTGCTCAGATGGCAGCAACTGTTCAGACCATGCTCAAGGTTTGCTGGAGCTCCTCCAGCACTCACTTTCAGCTTGGCTACTGCTACTGCCAGCCCTCCTCATTTTCAACAAAGCCAGACACCAACACCTTTAATGCATTTCCAGCAGTGTTGGAGTGCATTCCTAAAACAACTCCAGTTCCTCAAATTGCTCCTATTAAGGTAAAAAACTGCCATTTTTTATTCCTTTGGCAAGCACTGCATCTTATTGTGAGAATAACTCTTTCTACTAGCAGAGAAAAAGCCTGATATTACTGGGCAGCAGCAGCTCGGGCTCTCTTTCAGATCACACATGTCTATTAGCAGCGGTTGAGAAGGAGCAATTGTCTCCTCTCAGAACATGAACCCCAAGCTGAAACCTCTCCAGGAAGATGTGGGCTGGCCTCACTCTCAGCCACGCAGGACAACACCACTTGAGGCTTCTGAGACCTCACAGAGCACTGAGCAAAGCCATGGCTTTGGCACAAATAAGGAATTGCAACTTGCCTACAGGTTTTAGAAACCATGCTGACTGCACTGCAAGTGCTGCAGCCTATTCAGTCCAAGAGCTAGTTTGCATATTTGCATTTTTACTTAAAATGCTTGCTGTTGGGCAAGTCTCGGGCTGTCAGCAGAACCCACAAACGGGGGTTTATTGAAGATTTTCCCACAGTTCAATTGAAGATACCTGGAAAACACACCATAGCTGATCTAGGTCCTGTTTTGATTAAATAAACGACTAGTGCAGACTTCTCAGCAAGTAATTTCTCTGGTGTGAAGAAATTAATTAAATTTTTTTCTTGTATCTTTTTTGCTACTAAGACTTATAATTTTACCAATTCCTTTTTTATCCTAAAGAGACAATGCTTATGCAAAATAGCTGGCAGAGAATCAGCCCCCAAACCTGGAAACCAATTTAGATCATGTTTGAAAGAAAAGCAGAACTCTCAAGCATTTCCCTGTTGTCATGAATGGTGTTTGGCTGGAGGAGAGGGCCCAGGGCAGGGAGAACTTGGCTGCTGCCCCCAGGCTGCTGGGTGGCACCCAGTGAGCCAGACTGAGCCTCCAGGCCAGCAGGGACACAGACTGGCTCTTTTCAGTGGGCATCTCTGGCTACATCAAGGGGCAAGAAGGAATCCTTCCTCAGTCTGATGAAAATCCTCATGCCCTGACCCTTCAGTCCCACAGGTTCTTCATCTCAGCCCTTTGCCTCTCTGGGCTGGCTGCTGCTCCTGCACTGGGATCTCCTCTGTGAGGATGCTAGCCCTCTACTCAGCTTTTATGTTCTGGTAATTAATTTTGGGCCTCAGCTTTTCCAGCTTTCTTTCAACATGTCCACGCCAATCATCCTTCACCTGGTGTCTTATTTATACTTGGTTCATTTTTTACCTTGTTTATTCTTTTGCATCATTGTCCAGTTTTTTCCTAAACTCCTGATGGAGCTGTAGTACTTCTTACTATTGTTCAGTTTCCCTTTGATCAGAAAAGTCACTGATTTTCTTCCTGCCCAATCCCTCAGAACAGCTTCTGGGATTTTTTTTGTTTGGTTTAGCATTTTGTGCATTTCAATCCCTAAAATGACCTCAGAAACCCAAGTTATTAACCATTTTCTAAAATTTTCTCTGTGAGGACTTTTATATCAAGTCCTGCTGTTCTCAATCATTCCTTCCCTTCTCCTCTTGTAGTCACTGTCACCCAAATGATTCCTCACCACTGAAATAATCAGTGATTTCCTGCTGATGAGAGGGAACCCTAAATGAGTTCCTGCTTTGGAATCCCATCTCCTGACACGCAGACTTGTCTCTGACACAATACAAGATCATAGTACGCCACTTGTCATATTCTATTTCTAACTGCTACCCTGTTAATTAACCTCATTATCTGGGGTAAATTAACCCCAGAATCCCATTAGCATCCTATTCTGCCTCTGGGAAGCTTCTATCAGCTGCTCAGAAAGCCCCAGCCTGATCTCCTCCAAGGCAGCGCCACCTCAGCAGCATCACCCAGCCCAGGAGCTGAGTCAAACCCTGGCAGGTTATTGTGCCACGTGCCACAGGCTCTGCATCACAGCCACTTGCACAAGGGGCTTGTGGCTCTCTCTGCTTGGGAAGGCCAGAGGAGAGATGGAAAAGATTTTCCTCAGGATCAGGGTGTAGCTGGGGGGATGGATGGAGGGTGGCAGCAAAATACGGAAAAGGGAAACAATAAGGGAGAGCAAAGTAATCTATTCTTCCCAATAATCTGCAATCTGCTCCTTCCCAATAATCTGTTTATGCTGGGGGGTGTGAGGGTGGATCCCTTCCTTAGATTCACCTGCTTCCCCCACACTTCTCCCCGCTCCCATTTCAGCAATCCTAACTCCTGCATTTCTGGAGACAAAGCCAGCCTGAAGAATTTCAAAGCTTAGGAAGCACACAAACCAAAATATGCTGTAGGAACATTTTTTAATAGAAATTAAAAGTGATGTGTCATATCACAATCCCATTTCTGCAATCCTGTTCTTTAATGAGTACAAAATTGTTCTATATTTTCATTTAACAGCAATTTTGTTGTCTTCCCTTTTATGATATGGACAACAATTTAATAACATAATTGTATATGAGAAGTGTTTTTTGAAAATAATTCTAGGAAGCTTAAAATTTCATTGGAAATGTTATTTTAAATTGATCTCAGTGGTGTTTTTAAAAAGTCCTGTAGAGAATGCTGATTGAAATTTATACATGCAAGTTATCTGAAAAATCTTTGCAAGAAAGGCAGATTGAGTATTAAAACACAGCAATGCTGATACTTGAGAGTGAGCTGACACTCAGGGGGATTTTGAATAAAGTGAACTAGAAATATTTCCATAAACCATATCCCCAGCCTAACCCAATTTATGATACTGAGGTTTGTTTTTTTTTTTCATTGTTTGTTTGCATTTAAAATGCTAAGAAATTAAATATTTCCACATTTCTTAGCAATTTTTAGTATCTTCTTTTAAGCCAAATGTAATCCTTTAAAATCTGAAGGACAATCTGAGATTCTGGCAGTTTTTGGCAGGTAATCTAATTGCCCTCTCAGTGGTGATCCTGCCACCCTGCTTCTGCCCATTTCCTCATGCTCTTTTTCCTGTGTGTTCTTTGAGGCAGGGACCTGGGGGATCCTTCCCCTCTATCCCACCAAGCCAGAACACAAATCCTCCCAACCTTCTGAAGCCCCCATTGCTGCTTGGCACAGATTTGGCACCACTTTGGCACAGATTTGGTGCAGTGACATTAATGGGAGCTGTGATCTGACTCCACCTGACACTGGGGCAGCCCCTACACAAGGCCAGGTCCCAGCCACAGCGGTTTAGGGCAAGATGTATAATCCTGTGCTGTTCCACTGGAATTAATGAGCACAGCTCAGAGACAATGCAGCAGAAGATTAACTAAATCTGTTATGGATCTATCATGCTATTAGAGAATTATGCCTGTTAGCACATTCGTAAAGAAGTTTCTGCAGCCATAACAAAATTACAGTCTATTGTTGAGAGAAAAATTACTACCTGCAATAGATTCAGAAAGAAAGTAAAGAATGATGAGGTTTCTAAGTTTACTTCTTATAACCTATCTAAAAGACTACAAAAAGGAATGTCTGTGTTGCAAATATTATGGCATACTTAATGATGATTGTATTAGAGCTCTGTCTCAGTATGTGAAAAAGTTGCACAGGAGCTTTTCCTTCATTCAGAATTCTTAGCTCAGTTACACAGGGGTAAAGCAAAGCTTTTGCACTGGACACTCTGCTACTTCACTGCTTTATGAAGAACAACAAAATTGTGATATATTTGAATTTCCGTTTTAGTGCAATCCAAATTTAGCAGTGACCAGCTGATAACCCTTTTTGACTGAATTTATCTCTGTGTGTACATCTTGTCCATGATTAGCCTGTGTTGTTAGTCCTAGAGCATGTTCCAAGATGATACAAGGAAAAAATAAAAGCAGATCTAATGATGTTTTGAAAACATCCAGATGTAAGATTTCATCTATTTTACTCGAAAATAAACCCTAAAAACCAGATTGTTGGCTGAATGATCAAAAGTGCATTATTCTCTATAGTGTTTAAGAATGAATTACTGATACTACCAAATACTTTCACCTAATTCTCATGAAAAGGTTTTATGATGTCACCTCTAACCTACAAAAACTGCTGTGTGCTATTGAGAACATGATTTTGCCAGAGTCGTACAGTAAAACAAAAACATACTCTTATAAATATTCTATAAGACTTTGTGCTGCCTTTGCAGATGGTGACAATTTCTCCCCAGAAGACTGACAAACCCAAAACTGAACCACTCTTGAGAGGTGCCCCCATAGTCAAAGATTAAAATCTACTCAGAAATGCAACATGGGCAGTTTTTTTTTCAACAATAGTTTCTTCCCCATTTTAATTCCAGTTTTTCTGCCCTGGAAGAATCTGTTTATGTTTTCACAGGACAGACAGAAGGCTTTCACATACAGAGAGCAAAGAGAACTAGTTAGTTTTTCCTTGATTTTATGAGTAGATTAAGTTTAATGTTTTGGTTTTATTCTAGTAGCACAGACCACTCCATTGCCTTTTGTGGAGCTACCAGGCCATGAAATCACATGAGATCTCAATGAAATACCTTAACATCTATTAAAAGGACTATTTTCACTGGTAATTCAACACCAGCATCTACAAACACACACATAGAAGCTTATTGTCAAACACTTATCCATTGTTCCTTATCCACAAATAACATTTTCAGCACTGCATCCGTGCAGCATTATCTACTGAAGAAGAGTTGTATGTGTTTAGCAAAGCTAAATGCGCATTAGGCACACACCCTGTGAGCGCAGGAATGGCTCTGCCACACAACAACTCCAGACTGTGCACTTAACCTTGAAATGACAACACTTTCTGGATCAGTGGGCTCAGTGTCTGGTAGCAGGTGAGGTCTGGGTTGCTGGGATGCCCTTGCCAACTGCTGCTGAGCAGCTCCTTCTGTTTGTGCCAACAGCTGGGCTGCTGTGGTGCCACAGAAACCTGCCTGGCATGCAGCAGGGCAGAGCAGAGCACACAGCTGTCCAGATGGGAGAGATGGTACCCATAGCTGCAGTGAAGTCTCCCAAGGGACAATTCACTAAAGCTTCCCAAGGGAATTTCTCTGCCATGAGGAAATATTCCCTCTAACAAGTACAATCTGCGCCTCATCATGAGCTGATCACCAGCCAGCACTACCCAGCATTTCAAAGCCTGGCATTGCAGGGATTTCCTGCAGCTCTTCCTGTGCCAGGTCCAGATATCACTGAAGTTAATGTCAACCAGCTCTGTTCCTCTCAGAGCCACAGTCAGAGGAGTTAGAGCTGTTGTTATTCTGAGTGGAACAATGCCACATCAGAGATCCAGGTGGTGATCTGTGAGGGCAGCAGTGCTGCCTAAACAAATAGATCAATAAATGCTGATGTAATTTACCTTCTTCTGCTACACATGCTAAACCCAAGTTTCACCAGAAAGTGGAACATCTTATATTATATAATTAATTCCCAGGATTTTATAAAATCACTATCCAGGGTTTGGCAGTCTGGGTGATATCTCATTGGAACCTTGTCCTGGCTTATACAGCATCTTCTTTCCCAATGGGTGTCTGGGGATTTCATGGTGCAAAGGGCAACTCTGCAATTTTTCAGTGGACTTCAGGTAGCAAACAGTGTTCTTGAACAACTGCTCTTCAGAGAGACATATACACAACTCCCTTTTACACATCAAGGCAAAAAAAAAAAGGCAAGAAAGAATCTACTACACTCATTTTTTCTTTGCACTTTCTACAGACTGGAAGAATGTGATTATTTTTGTACCACATGCCTTGGGGTAGCAATACCAGTCTTCATGCTACCATAGAAAAAAAAGTCAACAAAAGTAAATTTCTCCATTTCTCAGTCACCTACCAGTAAAACCACAGATTATGAGATGTACAACCAATGGCCTAACTGTGATTTCATTCATTTTAAGGGCCTAGAAATGTCCAGCTTTGTCTCATTGTTCTTTCACCCATGGTCCTCACAAGGCCACAAAGTTTTGTGCTGTAACAAAATTTGCACCAGTTGGAAGCACGGCAGACAATACCAGAATGGAAAATTTGGCAGCTCACTATTGCAGCCAAGAGGCCCAAATCCTGAACTGTTCATAACTTCTAAGGGATCCAGCAAATTCTTCACTACTGCAGCTTGGAGCAGACTAGGTATTAATAAAGGAAACAATACATAGAAGTTTATGCTCTGAGGCTTAGTCAATCACAAAAAAATCTGATCAGACCTCAAGAGTCTGAGTTCATGTTCATTCATTAAGTGTAAATATCAGGCCAGAAATCTAGAGAAATATGCAGATACCAACAAAGACTAGGAACAGCACATTCTTTGAAATGTCAAAGTTCTTACAGATTAATTATGCAACTATGGAAAACAGGAAAGCGTCATTTGCTTGAACCTAAGAATAGCTGTTTAAATGACTGAAGTAATAAAGAAACAGACAGAAGTGGCTACAGGTTATTTTTCTGCACCCCAAAACCTTTAGCAAAACAGGAATTTAACAATATCTGATCTTCTCCAATAACTTTCTCTGAGACAAGAAAATTCACAGGGTGGGGGAACATAAACCCTAATCTGAATCCAGATCAAGGAAATTTTCCTGCTGTAAACATCTGTGAAAGTTGGGTGAGCATTGGGCAAACCCAGGAATCCACGTGGTTTCATTAATTGACCGCATTGCAACATTACATGGATTTTAATTCTTGTTTGCTTGGTTTGTCAGGGGGTCTGTTTGCATACCTGGTTTCTTGGTGAGAAAGGCAGAGTCATTTCCATTCACTGTAGGACAGGCATTAGTAAATGAGAATACATGGAACAATATTGGGTGGCGTTTGTGCACACAACAGGAGCCAATGTCAGCCCTGTCCTGAGTTCTGCCAACCTTCCTGATTCCTAGAGCAAGAACGGGCTGGTGTCACCCTGCCACATACCCACAAGGCTTATCATCACTTATATTCAACATAAATACCATCCTTCACACAGAGATTATGCCTTAGGCACAGCCAATTTTCGCTTTAAGACAGTAAGAGCTGCTGCTCCAGGACCAGGGATTAGCTGGGGCTGATCTGGTCTCTCCTTGCAGTTAACCCACTCCTGGCATAAATTCAGACATACAACTGCTGCCTGTTAGCAGTGCCAGACAGCCCCAGGGAGTGGAGCATGGAATATTCCACATTCTGATGTGGGACACACCAGGAGCACGTTTTACTTGGGACCCAAATCATAGCTCACTTTCAGGATCTCTGAAATTCATCCCATTCCATTTGGATTAGTGCAAAGGAATGCAGTGCACATACCCAGGCCACCAGGCACCATCCTTTCCCAGCTCCAGCCTATTGGATCAGTTTCTACCAGCTGATTCACAAGGAAGCTGACGTCTGATAGTTAGATTTTCAGGTAAATATGAGATAGGCAAGTTGGACAAGTTGTGCTTTAGAAAGCAAAAATGAAAGGCAAGAGACAAACAAGAGCAAGGGTGCTCAGTCTTTGAGGAAAGCACCAATTCCTACATGTGCTTTTTTTACAGGTATTTCACCTGCAGAAGGAGTATTTAAACAGCAAATTGTTGAACTAGCAAGCTGGACAGCAGTGCAAGTATTTAAATATGTGGGATTAATCACTTAAACAGCAAGCAAGGTGGATTGTTTCATCCCTGTTGTAGATTTCAAAGGATTCTGATAAACATCAAACAAGTCAGAAAGAGGAAAGATTATAGTTTACCAGACACTGGAAGCACACAATTTGGCTGAAAAAGAAAGGGACAAATTCTGCCTTCTATCACACTGATTTGTACCTGGAGAAACTCAGCTGAAGTCAGTTTTCTCAATGGAAATTGAACAAGGCATCTGAGACCAAAAAACTGTGCAACTACTATTTAATGGACAGCTGACTTTCTGGAAAATGGATCTCCAGCAATGGAAACACTTAAGGGCAAGCACTAAACAGGAATTTGTTACAGAGAACAGCAGCTGTGTGAAGATGACAGATCCCCAAACACATTCCAAACCTGTCTAAAACTTAAGGCTCAGGTCAGAGTCTCTGGGGACACTGCTCTGAGCAATGGTGAATGAGGCTCCAGTCACACACAGGCCCAAAAGCACAACCACTTGTTCTCAGGGCAAGGAAAAGAAAAACACAAAAGTACAATGTAAGACAGCAGCATGTCAGAAACAGCAGCACTGCACACTCAGCAGCTGAGCTGGAAGCAACCGATGTATTCAACGCTTGCTGGTTTTCTTGCTACAATTGCACTTATTCACATGCCAGGAAAAGTCAACATTTCAGCACACTAACTCGGGAGGAAGCAGGAGCTCCACCACCCAAAGTGATGGCAGTGATCCTGGAAGCAAAGCCCCGTGCAGGATTCATTGGCAGTGCTGCAAAGCAGTGTGACAGATGCTGGATGTGGCACCCACCCCACAGCACCCAAAATGAGCTTGGGAAGAATGGTTCAGAGTGGGCAGACCTGGAGCTCTGCTCTGTCTGTCTGTCCTGAGGCAAATGACACCTCCTGCCTCCACAGCCAGCTATTATTTAAAATATTACACATCTTGCAGGATGCAGGACATTAATTCAAGATCTATGCAGTAATGACAAAGAAACTTTCATCACTATGAAATATATATACACATATGTCATTATCTTCCTGTTTGAGGATTTGATATTTGGCAGAAGGAAAAAAATGAAAAAAAAAACCAAGGAAATAGAAACCCCCAAAATTCCCTGCATCAGTGGAACATTCTGAACACACCACATTGATTAGTACCTTTGCAGTGAATTTAATGCCAAGTAGAGAAAACAGGCTGCCCAGAGACCAGAGGGCAAGAAGAATATAACTCCTTTAGTACTTGGTATCTCCTCATCATCTGTGCTGAATGAATTACACAGGCAAAAACAGCAGGGAAATTGGCTTATTTCATGGTCTACTTAAATCTTCTAACGGGCACATTTTCTGAAATCTGAATAAAATGCTTAGATCTACCAAACATCTGAGTGTGTTTTTGCTTTAAATGGCAGCTGTGGTGTTATGCAAATGTATCTCCACATGTAATTAATGTATATTGTGATAAAGCTGCCAGTTATTAATAAAGTCCTAAATAGAATCAGAAAACTTTTTTTTTTTTTAGTGTGCTGTGATTTTCTATATATGATCAGGCCTTGCATTTATATTCTTAGCTGGAACTATAAATAACATCATCTAAATGGGACAGGAAGTATTGTCTTAGTCTGTGTTCTATTCTTTCGCTGTCATGTCCTTCCTTTTAATGTGTTTCCCCAACTTTGGGGTTTTCACATTAGTTCCAGAACAATCAGCTCTGACACAGGGGAAATATTATCTCCCTCCTGCTTCATACTTAGAAAACAAGTGAAGGTCATTTTTCTGCAGGACTGAACCTCAGTGACCCTCTTTATCACTCATATTGCACATTTTCCATTACAAGTGCTTCCTGTTTTCCCAAAGAATATCACAGCAGCAGAAGCATTTCCCCTGTGTGTGAAATTCCAGTGAATCCAGATTAATGGTGGAGGCAGGGATTTCTGTAGCTGCACTGAGGGGACAGACCAAGTCAGGCACTGGATGCCTCCACTGCTCCTTACACTGCATCCAAATCCATTCTCCTCAAAAGCAGTGCATGGGAGTCCTCAGACCATCCTACTCCGTTCCTGAGGATTTTCCCCTTCCTTTTATCTGACTTTTTCTGTTTTACCCTTGCTTTCCTTCATTTCATAGTGTCCCTCTATTTTTCACTCCAGAAAAACCAGACACTCCTCCCACAAGACCCCTTCTATTAACTGCCTGTCACATAAACCCTTAATCTCCTGATGTTGGCCCTGAGTCTGCAATAAGGAGAATCTCTCTAGAGTCCAGGGAAGCTCATTGATGTCAACCAGCACAAAATATCACCTTTTTTGTTTTCCATCAAAACCTTTCCTGGTTCTATCAGGAAGAAAACTCAGATTTCAAACAAAACATCCAGCATTATTACAGCAGATTTGTTTAAATCCCACTTGTAAATGCCACTGACTCATTGATAATAGACATCCCATTTTGTTGTTGTTGTTATTGTTTCAGACAGACATACTGTGAACTTTATGCTAAATGAAGGAAAGTGGAAGAATTAAGAAAGCCTGGGACAACAGTGAAAATAATATAAACAGACAAGGCTTTCTTTTTGTAATGGAATGTATGTATTTGTTGTGACACACTGCATCAGGGATCATTTTGCAATTAGAGATTTCTATTTAAATCAAGAAGCATTTGTTAAATAAAAAGGTAGAACTACAGACAACTAAACGAACTCCCACATATATTGAGCTCTACCACAGCATCTCAGTTAATCATAGTGAAACGTGTAAGCTCCCTTAATTAGCATAACCAAAGGGAACAGAATTTTGTTTCACATCAGCTTTCTTCGGGCCTTACTCTTTCTGCAGTTCTTTTTATCAAAACTCTGCAGTATACTAGCAGTCAAGTCTGTTCCGCAGAGAATGTTCTTGATTACTCATTTGCAAGCTTATTTCAAAATAAATCATTCTAATGGATGAAATCTAAACATGCATCAGACCTGTTAACACCTGCATTTATCAGTTTGGCTCTGTGGACAGCAGCAGACTCCACTGGTCCATGGCTGAGCAGCACACTACATTGCCACACCATTTGCTTCTCCAGCTGTTCAGGGTGGCCATGCTGACCAAACTCAGCGCTAAAAGACCAGTGCTGCTACTAAATGTTACTTTATTTATTGTAAAAAATCCCAAGCTCCTTCTCACAGGCCTCATACACCTGATGCACACAGGCCATGATACACCCACAGCACCTCTCCAACCTTCCTCACAGCTCCCAGAGCAGAAAAAAAAAATCACAGAAAACTGCAAGAATGCTTATTGAAAAACAAAGCAGCTGATGTCTGTGCACCTTTCCACATAAACCTCTGCTTTAATTAAAATGTACTTACAGTAGAAGATCTCAGCCTCACTCAACGTATCCCTGATATCCCCAACTCATCCAGGGCCTCCAGATGGACACAAACTCCAACAGAGTGAAGAAAACTGCTCTCCAGCTTCTGGAAGAGTATGCCATATTTTTGCCATCTGAAAAGAAACAGACATTTTTTCAGAACAAGCAAGAGGGAAACTGTTGGAGGTCAGGCTATTCCCAACTCTTGGAACTGCCTAAGGAACAGGGAGGTAAGGAAGGAATGAGTTGGCATCTCTGCTCCCCAAAGCCTTGTGGGTTTGTTTCTCAGGATGATGTGCATGAAAGGCAGAACATTTGCTAACAAATATCCCAGTCCCAGGGAATGGCAGACAGCAGGACACACACATGTCACAGTGGTGTGTGACACCCTCTCACTGAACACATCGGTGTCATACTGCCTTAGAATGGAAATAAACCCATCAGGCCTTGCATCTGCTGCTGCCATGTGATAGCCACGGTATTATGGCATCACACAATGCATATTGATGTTTATAATGGGCTTCCTCTCAATAATTAGGAATATTTCCTATTATGTATCTTGTGGACCAGAGTGCTGAATTTCCTTTTGCAGCATCTCACAGACCAGATTCCTGTGCGGACGATGGTGGAGCACAACCAACACCAAAGAAGGCTTCAAGCATCTGCAGCCCTTTATTGTTCTGCAGCCCAGCCTTTTATCCCCTCCTGTTGATGCACTGTACCTGTGTGCCCTCTGCTCCCTTTGGTGGTTGGTCAGTGCCCCTGGGCACTCCATGGCTCATTGCTGTCAGTGCTGCTCACCTGCTGCTCACAGCTGCAGCCCATTTGGAATCAGGCTTTGCCCAGCCCCACCCCAATCACCACAAACTGTGTGCCTACAACACATTCCAAACACACTTGGCCTCTGTGGCTGTGTCAAGTTATGCTTGTTTGCCTCTAGGGTTCTTCACTAGGCTTGGGAACTCTGAATTTTCCTACAACACCCCCTGGAAGTTATAATGTGAGAGCACTCAGCCAAATGACAGCAACCCCTTGCACAGGTTTTAGGTTTGGGGGACTGGCTGTTGGAGGAATTCATTGTCCTTCAGGACTTTACCCAGCAGCCCCACTGCAGTGCCTGCTGTGTACAGTATCTCCACATCCTGTGGTGTCCCCTTGCACCCCATGAGCCCTGAAAACTGTTTGGGTTGAGTCCCCTCCACCCCATTGTCAGCCCTGTTTCCTGGGGGCTGAGGAGGGGAGAGGATCTGACGTCCCCTGTGGCTTGTTGCCTTTTGAACAGCTCATCCAGCCAGCAACCAGCAGTCTACAGATGAGACTGAGGCTACTGCAGAACATCCAGCTGGCCCTTCATTTGAAAGTCTCTAAAATATGAACTGCATTTCAAATTGTTACTGATCTGTCATCAGCAAGATCTTCCTCTCCCTGCACCTCTAGCCCTTTCCCTCTCCTTAGGCAGCCAGTGTGGAAGCTCCCAGCCCAAACAGGAACCACAGTCACTGCTGCAAAATCAAGCAAGAAATAGAGCCCTGTGCAGATAGCAGTTCCACTCACAAATTTATATTTTACATCACATCAGGAGAACAAAAAAAGAGAGAAAAAAGGAAATGGAGAGGACTGCAGTTAGAGCCATTAATGTTTCATGAAACCTCTCACATCCTTGCTACAACTGACAGGATAAAAAAGATACAGTCATTAAAATTCAGATAACAGGATACTGCCTTGGTGTTCTTTATATTAAAATTCTGGGCTGAATTATTGCTTTGTAGAAATATGTGTGTCTCTCTCTATTCTCTTGCATCAGTGTCTCAGGAAAGACTTAATACTTCAGCATCAGCAACGAGAGCCTGTATTGCTCATGTAGTGCTGTTTGTTGCCTTATGGGGAAAGGTTTTTGTTATATTACAGGAAGGTGTCTGTGGAACAAGATGTACACGCATATTTCAAAGTCATTTTTTCCCCTTGGTGTTTACATTTGTTAACAAAAAGTTAAAGACTGAAATACTCACAGGTAAAGTTTCCCTCTACATCTGCAAGTTCTGGGAGATGTTTTGCAAAGGAGAAATTTAAGAACTGCAATTGGGACCCACATTTCCACTGAGCTATTCTGCACAGAACAGTGTTTCCAAGGTGACAAAAAGGCAATGTAAATAAAAAACAGGATTTCTGAGCAGAACTCAAAACTTTTGAAGCTTTAATTTAATCTAGCTTTTATGAAAATATAAAGGTTTGATTTGGGTTTGTTTTTATACTATTCCCTTATGAAATCTAGGAGAAAAAAATACATGCTTTCTCACCATATTAAAAAAAGCTTTACATAGCATTTATATTTAGAAGAGAAAAAGATCATGAACCAAGAAAGGGTTTTGCAAAACTTACCTGGTGAAAATAGTTTTCAGACTTTGTTGAAAGCAAAACAACATTAAGTTTCCCTATTCCTACTTTCTGGAGATTACAAAAATCTCTCTCTTTCTTAAGCACAGGGTTTTGGTAGAATGCTATAAAACAGAACAGCACACTATTTTCATGCAGCTGGAGCCCCTGATTTAGCCCACAGATGCAAAGCCCAGGCTGATCCATTACCCTCCTGCTACTCATCACGCAGCTCAGGCTCACACTCCTGCCAGGGATGGCTTTTCTAGCCAGGCATGAGCACCAATGAAGAAAGGAAAATTTGTTTCATGAAGAACCAAGTGCACTTTGCCAAAAGATATAGAAGGAAATTAAACAACCCCCAGATTTTTTCAGAAATTTGCCTTCCTTCATAAAAAGTATAATTATTTGTTAGCCTGAGCAGCCTGCTTTGTTTTAGATATGGGATAGATCCAATTTTACTTGGCACCAGTGGAAATCCTGAACAGATATCAGAAGGAAAAGATCTTCAGTTAGGTTTCCATATGCAACTCTTTAATTGTATGTTGTCAGCACTGAAGGAGGGCATGTGCAATGTTTAGGGTCGCTGTAGTAAAAAGCATTTGGAACTAAGCGAGCACCTTTGAGTTTTCTGCGTTTCCTCCACTGGTAGCTCAAACAATACAGCTTGTTTCTGGTGCAAGCCACAAATCCTATACATAAACTCCAAAATAACAACAGAAACAAACCACTTGTGTGGCTTCTGGCTGTTTCCTGAGGATGAGCACAGCACATGTCACATGTCACAGGTTCAGAAAGCCTGTGAAAACCACTGCCAGCTTCAGAGCATGAAGTTCAGGTGGAGTGATGAGGAAAGTCTCTCTGCTGAAACCATTTCCCACCCTCAGAAAACACCACACCTTCCTCCCAGCCCTCATTTAACTGGGCAGGCAACTCTTTGCTCTCAGTCCTTATTCAGAGGCTGCTTGCTAGAAATTTATTTCCTTCTTTTAAGCATGGTGCAATCTAGCATTAGGACCATCCTAAAAATAGCTGGAATGAAAAACATGGCCTCAAACTCATGAAAGCCAATAGGAACACAAACACTTGCAAACACTTAGTCTGATTTAAGGTTCAGTAGAGAGTGCAACATTTTCTCTATGTACCTTCCCCTCCCTTTAAGGGTTTAAATGAGTTCTGAGCTGTAATCAGGGAAATTTATATTCTGTGCAATTCATATTTCCCTGAAAAGTGTACTTGAAAACATTTTAAAGTGTGTCTCAGAATATATGAGTGTAAAAAATATTTTCCCTTATACTATGCGTGTTATGTAGTTTATGCTATTAAAAAGGAAACTAAAATTTGACAGGATATTAAATGCTTGAATTATTGAGAATGAAAAGCCTATTATTAAAATGTAAAGTTTATTTTTTTAGAAGAAGTGTGGCATAAATACACATTGAAAATAAGCTTTAACTTCTTGTTTACAGAAACCTGACATTTCTAGGTGACTGTCCCTACTCCATAGCCAGGCTCATGCACCAATGCACACTTGGAGGAAGTTGGCATTAGCTTGAAAAACACTTTCTGAAACTACCAGAGTCTTCCCTTATCTTTGGAAAACACTTGTGCTAAGTGGGTGACAATGGCAGTACCTTTCTATTAACTCCTGTGAGATGTGTGAAGAGACACAAAACACACTCATGGACTCTTCCACGCTTTGTCTCTCAAGATTGCACTCATCCTCTGGATTTTTCTTCAAATCTCAGCTCACCCTCTATTTTTGCCAATGCAATCTTCCAAGACTAAATAATAAAGCTTACTGCTGTGAACCTTTAAAAACCAGAAACTAAAAAATGTTATATCTGAAGATCCCAGCAACTTCCAAATTGACCTATTTTAAAATGATAAATTTGAGTCTATACATAGGGACCAAAGAGAGTTTGAATTATCATCATTTCCCTGGAAGTTGTATAGAAAAAATAGATTAATTTATTGTGCCAAAACCAAAGATCTGGAGAGGTCTTCAGGAGTCCCAGGGCTGCACAGCTGCATTCTGGCCCCAGGGACAGCATTGGAATTGTCAGCAGGACGTGACACACCAATCACTAGCAAGGGGCTGAGACAACTGCTGCTCACAAAAGCAGGTTTTATCAGTGAAAAGAAGTCAATAAATCCAATAAATCCATAGGTACTAATTTCCCCTTTGGATGTTTGACAGGCACGAGTCGTTGCTATCCTTTTATCCTTGGAAGGATAACCAAACTCCAAAGGGTAGCAAAGGGATTTTGAAGGGATAACCCTTTAAACTTAATTTACTTTTAGAACATTAATTTACTTTTAACAAGCTGTGCATATTCAGCTGGCACTGAAGTAATGCTTAACTAATAATAATAAAGAAACTTCTCTCTAATCATGGGCTACAGATCCCTGGCAGGACTCATTGTATTCTGTGTTTTAGAAACAACAAATGATACTTATTAAATATATATATATATGGATCTCAACCTGCAGATCCATATATATATGGATCTCAACAGAGATGCCACATCCTACACAGGGGGGCACATCCCTCAAGAGATGGCCAGGAGACTGCATGGTGTCTGTCCCAGGTGTCTTTCCATGTCCAAACTCCCTGGGCATTTATTCTGCTCAGGCCAAAGTCTGACCAAACTCCAAAGCAGACACAAAATTAAGAATATATTTTTAGCCTTACATATCTATCTCTTTCTTTCAGTTCAATTTCTACTGATTTCTCCTTTTTATCAATTTAGGGTTTCATTATGTGGCAGGGAAAAATATCAAATAAATCAAACCCTCTGCCTATTGTTGTGGAAGAGAAAGCACCAACACTCACTGTGAGACTCAGAAACAGGAGTGGTCACTTCACTGAGTTCAACTTTTCCCTTTGCTTTTCTGTGCCCTAAGAAAGTCACTGAGAACTGCCTCAGGATTTGGCACAGCTTAAGAAACACAAGGTGCCTTTTTTTAATGGACATGTGTCTGTCAGTACTGATGCAGACAAGGGGAAGGTGGAAAAGCCCAACCCTTGTGTCTGGCCATGGACCCTGCTGCTGCTGGGGGAAACAGGGAACTTCAAAGCAAAGAAACTGGAGCTGAGCAGGAAGGGAGGGAAATGCAGTCCAGTCCACAAAATACATTCACAGTGGAAGACTTGAGATTATACAAATTATATTTTAAAAATTCAGAAGAGAAATCTTCCTGCTTTGCATTTTTTTTCAAATTGAAGCATCACAAGAGACCACCATGTGGGAAACAAGCAAGGATTAACACAATGAGGCATATACCAAGTAGGTATTTTCTGACTTCCCTCATTTTATAACAATGCTGTAGAAGTGACACAGCTCTGTTAAAAGCATTCCCATCATATCCCCTTGTATTGCCATGATTTATTCATGGAAAAGAAAAACTAAATATCTGTACAAGTTATTTCCAGTCTTCTATCTCCCTAAAAGAAGGTTATAAAACTGCTTGATTACAACAACTACCAAGGAACATATATGATGTTTCTGAAAGTGGCAGTTTGTAAGGGACATATAAAACACTGTTAAAGAACAGAGACATATCCTTGTGTGCTCAGAAAATATGAGCTTTTTCATGTTGGCTGACTTCTGCAAAGCTTGAGGGTAAATTACTTAATTTCTTTTTTGGATGTCGGCTCTTTCCTGTTCAATAACAGGCACAAAATCCTCTGCTTTGGTAAAAATAACATTTCCTGAGCCCTGCCACTAGGCATTGGTGGGAAGCAGAATTAAAAGAACCAGAGCAGCAAATTGGACTCTGCTCACCTGCAGGCTTTCCTGGGAGGCCAGTGTCAGCAAGCACCACGTCTGCAGGTGTGCCAGTGTGCTTGTGGAACAGACACACCTCAGCCCCAGCCACAGCTCTCTCTGCTGGCACTGAGGAGCAAGGGAAAGGCAAAGGACTCCCACCTCTAGCCCTGGGATAGCTAATCCTCCTCATTTTCCTTTCAAGTCTAAAGGACAGCAAGTGGTGACATTTAAATGCCGTTCTGCCTGTTGGTGGGGTATTTTCCTTGCACACGAGAAGGAAGAAAACATAAATGTGAATGGGCAGGAATTGGCAGAGTGTGTTTGAAAGCAGGATGTCCCTAAGTCCTTGAGTGCCTGGTGCTTTCAGACTCCACGGCTTGCTTTGGCAGGGGAGTGACGCTGGTGGCCTGCTCTGTGCCACCCACACAGCTCCCTGTCCCCCAGCAGGGACCCGGGCAGCTGAGCCCACCCCTCCATTCACCCAAAAGCATCTCTGATCCCTCCTCTCCTCAGACACCCAGCAGTGCGTGTTTACTTCAGAGACCCCCTCGCGGACCCTCCCCAGTCACCCAGCAGATAAAGAGATTTATCTTCCTGTCTCAAGTCCCCAAAGGGCAGCCTCTCCACCTGTGGCTCTCACTGTTAGCTCGCTCACACAGCCGCTTGTTTGGAAAAATACATCAAGGCACTAGGGACAGGGAAAGAGAAATGTATCTTAAAAGAAACAAAATAACCAAGCAATGTGTAAATACGACTGAGGTCAGCAGCGGAGTAAGTGACAATGCAAGCTTCACATTCCTTTCCCCAGAGAAAACTGGAAAAAGGAAAGAGAAGCATAATCTATTACAGCAACTATCTAATATCCTCACCTCCTTCAGTGGTGGGAAGGATCCACCATTATCTTTCATGTGGAAAAAAAAGAAATAAGACCAGCTATTCATTCTTTCTCTAGAATTTGAAATATCAGCTCTCTTTCACCACCTAAACATTCACCACTGCTGGTTTTCTACCCCTGAAGCTGCACCTCTATTGCAGCATTAAGGGTAACACAGTCACCAGGAGCAGCTACTGCTACAATATTCGGCCATGCTAATGCTTCCCTACCAGAAACTTTGATGGAAAGGGTGCTGCACCAAGTCTCTTTGGGGTCTGGCCAAGTTCCTTCAGTCAAGGAGGGATTTTTGGCCAGCCCCCATTGGCAGTCCTTCCTTTTACAGCTGTGGTTGCGAGAGCTGAGTGGGTTAGGGAGGTGATGGTCTCTGTTCCTTTGCACACAGCTGCTGGTCTCTAGCCTCCCTGACACATTCCAATCACCCAATCCCAGTGTGCTTCCTCTCCAGTCTTTCAGTTCTGGATTCAGAATTCCCTGAAATTGCTTTCCTTGAGAATTTTACAGCCAGTTCATTGACCTACTGTTCCTTCTCTTGCACTGTGCATGAATGAGGTCTCCTCAGAGTTCTGCTTGCAGCTCTTTCCTTTAATAAGAGTACTACATTGTATTCATACAATGTTGTACTCACCAACCACCTGGATGGAAGGTCCACAGAAACCACAACAGCATGTAAAGGGGAATAATCATTGAACAAATACTGGGCATCTTTATAAGAACTCAACTTCATATGAAAATACCTGAGACATAAGGCTATGGAGGAGTGGACTGTCATAGGCTGAAATGGCAAAGCTTTAGGAAAAATTGCAAGAAACAATCTTTTCTCTTTTTCCTTTCCTCTCATTTTTAATCTTTTCTATTCTCCTCTGCTTTAATATTTGATTATTTGTGGTACCTGTTTCCATAATAGCTTTTATTCCCCCCTCCCCAATTTATTTTATGCATAAATTTCCATTTTGAAAATGTTATAGAAGTTAACATTGGTTATTAGAATAATTTTGATCATAGGTAGATTTGTTATTTTGTGGTTATTGATAAAGAGGTGTGGATTCCAAGAAGCATCCTGGTGCTTTCCTGCTATGGAAAACAGTCTTGTTATGGAGTGGACTTCTGTGGGGAGAAAGGGAATGGGACAGTAAAAGCAGCCCATGCTCTAGGCCATCTTGTTTCTGCATATGGATTCAGCAAAAAAATAGCTTTTTATAGAAAAACTATAAAAATGCAAATTATTCATTGACAATTACACAGTCATCATTGTGTTTCAGAGCCAGAGACGAAGCGAGGCCATTCTTTCTGCCTTTCTAAAACTTATTTCATTGAATGTCATTTTACATTTTGGACACCACCTCTGCATCCACAAAAGCTGGACACCTCTACCATACTTGGCATCAGACACACAGTTTGTGTATAAAAGTTTTATGTAAGGTATAAAAGTATTTTCAATCTGGAATATTGTTCTAGATCTGTGTTTTAATTCTGTGACTACAAAGTAGATTTTCCTCATGGATTTTCTCTTGAGGGTTTTTTTTTTTTTTTGCCCACTGGTCTCAGAATTATATAAAACCAACATTTTGCGTGGCATTTGGGCCTTTTTACCTCTTAGCATCATTGAAAAGTAATTTAAACTGCATGTGATGGAAAGGTGAACAACTGAGAAAATGTTCTGCTGCTGCCCCACAGAGGTTCCTACACTGCTGCTCCATTCTTTCAACTCTGAAGGAATGGCTGAGCCAGATCTTACTGACATTTTCTTCTAATATTGCCATTCAAGACTAGGTCTGACAATGATTTTAATTTGGGAGAAAATTTTACCTCAGGCACCAAGTTCTCAATTCAGAGCATCTGTGCAGAAGCTTATGAGCTCTGCAGGGCCATCTGAGTTATTTCTAATCACCATTTAAGTGTCCAACAGTTGTCCATTACAGCTGTTTTCTCTAAACACCTGAACTGACCATGAGGTTTCCAGGGAACTAGATACTGACAGATTACTTTTTTTCCCTCTAGTAATAGTTTGTAATGCCTCTGGAGTCAGGAAACTTGTCTGCTTACACACTCAGGCAACAGATTTCTTTTTCAAAGAGCGTGGTCACTGTGAGCCTCAAGAAAAAAAAAAGCAAGCTCAAAAATTTCTTGAAATATGGAGATAAAGCAGAGCTCAGGGACAGAGAATATCTTCACTTCCCTGGAAACAATGCTCTGCTCAGTGCTGGATGGGACACAGCCCATGGGCCAGGAGGTAGGGAAACAAAGGGAACAGACTGGCTGGGGTATGGACAGGTGGGAAGGTGTGATCCCTGTTCTCCTGCTCCCAGGCCCTCCTGCATCAGCTAGATACAGAGGAGAGAGCTGTGATAGCTCAGATGATCTCAAAATGCCTTTGTGCCAGCAAAAAGCACTCAGGTATGTATTTACTTTAAAAAGACAGATCCCCCTCTGCTCCACGCTGCTTCCCCCCACAATATAAAGGACTTTTATGCCTTTTTTCCACTCATGTGCTGCTATTTTGGTAATTAATGTATCTACCGTAGCAACACATTTCAAGCTTGAATACATATAGTACATTTATTGTTCTTGGAAACACTCTCAGATACACAGTTCAGCTAGTTATCTTTCCTATATCATATTCACAACAGCTGTTTTTCCCCTTGTACAATAATTACTTGTACTCTGTTCCCATTAGCTATGCACAGAGTGAAAAACGATATGATTACTATTTAGTCACTTTTAGCATGAGGAGCCTGGAGGGTTGTATTTTATGATACATTTCTAATCACTGTACCATGATAAAATGATACAGAACAAGTCTAGAGTTACAGCTGACCATCTAGCTATGGACAGAGTTTTTCAGGGATGACCTTGGTGTTCAATTACTGTTCTGGAAGTCAGCATTGATATCCTCATCCCTTGCTTGCTGCAGGGATAAGTCAAATCATAACTGAGCTATTTTAGGCTATTAAAAGAGTCTCAGGAGGAATTAAAACTACAAAATGGTCTGTCAAAAACAAATTCTGTCAAATTGGTGTTGGTCAACTTTTCCTGAGCTCGTCATTCCCCTGTCAGCAGTCAGAGGGCTGCACAGGGTTCCCTAACAGCTGCAGTGCTCTCAGACACGGAACCCTCCCTCTCCAGCTCTCCCCAGCTCCTCCAGTTGGGCACATTTATGCCATATTTTTGCCACCCTACATACCAGGTGCAGCTGTTTGGGATGGGATCTCTTGAAATCAAACTCAGCTAAATCCCTGTATGAGACCCACTGAGACCTTGGGCAGGTTTTCTGTCAGGGCACTCACTGCATGCCGCATGATACAAAAGCTTCCAGGGAGGGCTTTTACCTCAGCCTGTTTGTGTAGAGGTGTTTCTGCAGTAACATAGGTATGAATCATATCTTTCTTTTATCATGAGGGACCTGCATCAGCATAAAAAGGGAAGACCTTACTTGACATTGGTGATTTCTGTAATAGAAAAGAATGAAAGAAAAGGTTTCTTTCGCAGAAAAAATATAATAAACACAAGCACGCTTTTGGCATGTGTCAGAAAGAGCAAACAAAATGAAAACATGTTCTTTTTCCCTAGAATATCTAAGAGAAGGGTGATTAATATGTTGGAACTTATGGCACAGAGGAGAGAATTTGAAGGTTTGCTAATGTTAGAACAAGTTATAGCAATTCAGAGTCCCCGAATGCATGGAAGAAAAATAGCAGTGACATCATTCAAATGTGTTGGAAGTTCTTCAGGAAACTTAACTTAGCCTTTCACCCTGGGATGGAAATCTCCAGCTTCAGCTAAAACCTTGGCCATGCACCATGTGGGGAGTACATCCTGTGCAAGAGTGCAGTTCTGGATAGCATAACCTCCTCTGGGGGGTGGAACCCATGAGACACATCCACCCTCACTCCAGAGACAGCAAATGGATGAGAAAGATGTTCCAGCTCAGAAATACTCCAAAGGAATACCTGTGGATGCCAGCAAATTCCAAGAAAGGAGGCAGACTCAGACTCTGAGCAATTTTGGCAGTTTGAGAGCTCTTACCTTCTACAAACTGCTCTGAATGCCTGTTCTCCTAAATCAGAAGGTATTTAGCAAGGACCTGGTTGATAGAAAGTATGGTCAGAGGAAGAGAAAACCTCCTAAAAATTGGGTGTTGGTTCAGAAAATGCAGACTGGTAGGGTGAAATAAAGATGTAAAATTTCCCTATACCTGCATGTTTCACTCTTTGCAAAGAAAGATCACGCCACAGATTCATCCATTCTAGGGCTACTATCAATGGCTACATTACACAAGTTCACCATTGATTTCCAGAAATTTTACACACCTGGTTCCTGGGACACAGCCTCCTCCATAGCATAAACAATGATGTTTGCGCCCTGAAGCTAAGAGCCCGACTGAAAAAGGATATTTGATGGCCACCACACTGGAGATATCAGTGTGCAAACCTGGCAGTCTCCAGGCCAGCAGAGTGTAATTCAGAGCTCCTCTCTCCCCCCTTGTTCAGGGAAAGAGAGCAGAGAGTGACAAAGGGGACAAGAAAAGAGCTGCTTGTGTCATTGCAGGGAGACACGGATGGCTTTAGCCATCCTGTGCTCCTTGCCACAGCTCAGCTACAAAGTCCTTTTACAAGACTGGAGGTGAGTGCTTGCAAGGCCACCAAGGTGAGGTGACAGGCTGACCCCTGTGCTGCCACCAAGAGAAGAGCTCAGGTGGTGGCCCTGGTGCCAGCTTCTGCAGCTGCACACTGAATATATCCCCTGAGTCTGAGCCCTTTTAGCGGCAGTAATTCCAAAAAGGAAGTGTGTTAATGGATACTTAAAATACTGCCAAGTCCTTCAAGCACAGACTTGGAATACTGGCCAACATGGGCAGAAAATGCTTCTTTTCCCCAATTTCAGACATATTGTTTCCATTTTGAGCTTCTTGCTTGAGATGTCTTACCCTCTCTGACCTCTGTTTTCTCCAAAATTTCAAAATCATAGATTCCAACCAATCCAGCTCTAAAAAACTCCAGGGCTGTTCATGCAAGGATTTCCAAGCTGAAACTCCTGCTACCTTTACAAAGTGCACGGGGAGCAGACAGGCACTCACTGGGAGAGACTGGCCTCCCAGTCTGCCCTGTCACTTCACATCCTAAAAAAATATTGTGATGTGACACAGAGAACTTAAAATAACAACTAATTCCATTTAGAAATAACTGCATTATTCATCACACATTTTCTGGGGTTTGTCCTTTTGTTTTTAATACTGAGGATAGCTGCATAAATATTGCAATGTTTGTTTCTCAATTAATTCTTTTCTTGGCAGTTTATCCCTAATATATAGTGATGTAACTAAAGCTATCAATTAAATTATTAGATTTGTTTAGCTTTTTTCCTGGAAAAAAATTAATGTTGGGGGATATGCTTGTTTATCAGGAGGATTTGCTAATATTTTTTGTTTGCAATTTTCTTCACACAGCTTTAATAAGCTTTTATGTATAAAATGGAAATTATACTAAACCTATTTTATTTCAAAGCATAGAGTAACCAGATAATCTTTTCTCTCAATCCAATGGGATGGAAGAAATTCATTTCTCAAATTGTTGCTTTTTAAGAGGAGAACTAAGGCATAAAAACAAAAGAACTTTAAAAAACAAACAAACAAACAGAAAAAGTCCTACCCTACCTACAAAGGAGGGAGAGAAATAAAAGTAATATAGTGTGATGAGCAAGAGAACCTTTAGAAACAAACTTTTCCTTCACATTTCTTTGATGCCCCAGTCTTGGCTCCCACTGATTTTAGTCAGCAGGCTTTGAGTCACTTCAAAGGTTTCTGAAATAGCTGCACTTGTCATCCTTCCTATTTACCCTGTAAAGTTTATTTTGACCTTTGTGTTATAGATCATCTTGGTGTTGGTTTAGCACCTTCAGTGTCCTTGTCACAAGTCTGCTGCCAGGGCCTGGTGCAGGGGAGTTTACTTCCTCAGACTGGAGTAGGTGACATTTTCAGCCAAACAAACTAAAAAAACCCACAAAAGTAAAGAGAAATATTCCCTCCAAGTTCTGATCCATCATGTTAAGGTTTGTTTTCATTTCCAGACACAGAACCACCCTGCTCTGGCAGCCAGGGGAAGGAGGAAGCACAGACCTAATGAAAACATCTTATTACAGCATTGTCACAACAAATTTGTCACCAACGTCTCCCCCAGCCCCCTTGATCTTTCAGTGAGTGCTACTTCTGCTAAAACTGATTTATTTTTTCATGATATCTATTATTCTTCAAATACAACACTTTCATATCAGGAACTCCATTAGCCTTTAGAAAAGCTGACTTTATTTTTTTCCTTTACGGTGCTATAATTGTCAATTTTATTTTGTGTGGTCTAGATAGTGGGATTTTCCTTTGTTGAAAAGACAATATTTTTTTACAGACTTAATGTTTGTGAAGAATTATTCATTCCCTCAAAGGTTTACTCCAGGAAGTAGGTATAGATCCTTTTATTTTCAGTGTTAGCAGTGAAGCATAATATATGATAATTAAATAGCAACAGTTTATTTCTATGTCTATCATTAAGGAAAAAAAATCTCTAATGAAAACGACAAAAAACATTTGATTGGATTCAATAAGGTCCAAGTCTAATCACCTGGCCAGCTCTGATGCTCAATACCACATTTAATACATTTTACTGTGACAGGTGCCTGTAGTGTATAGAAAAAGCTGCAACACCACAGGTTTTTAAAAGACATGTGCAACACAAAATTAATCTGACATAATTTACTGCTGTAAAAGCCACCCATTTATATATAGAGATTCATAAATTTGATTGTTGATTTGGGTTTTTTTTTTCATTAATTCATGTGGTGATTTAAAAATTAAGAATTAGAAATCATAATCCATTTGCAGGTGACTAACTCGTGACTTCCCCTTAAAAATTAAAGCTCCTCCCATTCTCCATCTACTGAGTCCATCAAGTCAAGCAAATGCCACCCCACAGGCACAAAAATGCATGGATGTGCACGTGGATGAAACTTCTATTGACACAAGCAAAACTTCAGACATCTCCGGGGAGGATTTAGCCCAGAGTACTCCGTGTGTGTGACAGCTCATTTATTCTCATGGCAATGAGCTGATGAGGGAGAAAGGCTCTTAATGTGACACAGTGAGCTTAAAGAGCAGAAATGGGAATTCAGGAAGCCATTCAATTGCTTTTTTGAAGATACTCCTACACTTCAAGTCTGTGCTCAGCATGGTGGTCCCTGCCCCCTCCAGTCTCCAGTGAGAGCTGATTTGTCCTTCAGCTACAACTGCAGATGATGCAGGACCTGTTTTTAGGCTATTAAACTCTGCAATTCACAAGCTGTCTATGCAGACTTGTTAAAAAAAAAAATAAAAAAGAAAAATAGTGCAAAAGAGAAGGTAGAGAAGATGCAATAGAAGAAAAGATAAGAGACCAGGCAAGCCTCAACTTCTCAGACCCACATCAAATGATAAATTAGAGAGAAGTACCTTCACTATCACATTCTATGTTTCTTCAAAGTTTCATGTTAAATGAAATAGTTCAGTTAATATATTGTCCATTTTGAATTTTAAATTATGGAATCTTTCTTCTTTAACAGTACTTGTGCAGCACGCCAGGCAACTTCAGCTTTAGAGACAGAAGGTTCTTACAAGATATTGGGAGGAAGCTTTCAACCATAATCCCAACAGAAGAGACACACCAAAATCCTTTGCATCTTGTTTCATTTCTTCTCTTTCCTTGTCCATACATGCACAGAACAGGTCGACAACCTGGGTTAGATTAGTCAAATGAAATAGAGATAAAACAGGTGACCTGTGAACTTCACCTGATTAACAGCTTGAATCCTACAAGGGCTAATCCCAAAAATCACTACTCTGAGCTGCCAACTTTGCTGTCTTTCCTGCAAATTTCAAAGCACAGCACTACCACAAACTGGTTAACATGGGCAAAGAATACAGTCCCCACCCTCACTACAACACAGATGTCTCTTCAGAATATTGGTCATAGACTGAGCCTTACTCTAATTTTCTGGGAAAATTCAGCCTGGGAATAAAATGAAGATTAAAAAAATAAAATTCAAAGCAGATGCAGTAGAAAAGAACAAGGCAGAGGAAAGCAAGAGAAAAGGAAGGGAGGCCCAAAACTTTTCTATTTTTTTCCTACTTAGCATCAAGTAGACACCATATTCTGGTGGAGTACCATGCACTTTGACAATAAATTGACAAAAGATACTGAGAAAGCCAGGAAGGGTTGAATTACCAAAAAACCCCAAACCTCACAGTCCAGTTTTGATACCAAAAATATGACAAAAATTTCATTACTAAAACATGGACACCTTCCTTTTACTTTCTCTGGTGGCAATTCAGACCTTAGCGGAACAGTTCAGAAAGCTGTTATATATCTTTAATTTTTTTTAAGATCTTCCCATTAGGGAGAAAAATCTCTTTTTTTTCCAGAAAAAAAAAGACTTAATTAGACTGTGTTGCTAATTAGTTTTCATGCAAGCCCCTAGGATGGAGTGAAGAAAGTGAGCTACTCCTGAAAGAAAACTGTAGAGAAATTACAGAATTTCCTAAAAAAAGGAGTGGCTAGAGCTTCCAAAACACAATCACAGCTGACAGAAATTCTCACCTCTACTTGCAATCTCACCAGAGACCAAGGACTGAGAAAACACCACAGGAAACTGCTTAATGCCCTGCACCAAAGATCTCTTCAGATTTAGAATGAGCAGAAAGGCTGAACTCGTGTGAGGACACTTCCACTAGCAATGTTTCATGTGGTGCTTTGGGGAGAGTTGGGAGGTTTTGGTCTCTCTTACTCCCAGAATGGCATTTTTCACCCCCCCCCCCCCAAAAAAAAAAAAAAAAATAGCCATGAACAATAAAATCAATGCACTAAAGCATTTCCTGAAAATGCTCAAATATCTACATCAACTCAAAGGCATGCACAGTGAAGTAGTGAGAATTGTTATTAAACAGCTGATCAGGAGGGAAGAACCAAATGGCCAAATTAATAATAAATATCATTCAAAAGCTCAGTTGTTAGGGCAGGCATGCAGAGGTATCGTAGAGGTTACAATGTGCAACCTCTATTGCAATGTGCAATTGATTTTTGAAGCCTACAGAGAAAAGGAACTTGGAAGATTTGTCAGGAAGAAAGGAAAAGAAAGGATGTGCCAAAGCATTGTATAGAGGCAGTGAGCTGGGGAATCAGAAATGTGGCACAAAACAACATTATCAGTATGATGCTGGGAGCCAAAGACCCAGTGGCACTCTGAAAAACGCTCCCATCTGGAGGAATTTTAACCTAATAGTCAAAAATGGACGTTCAAGGACATCCTTAGTTCTTCAGCAATACCTTAAGAAGCCAAACAACAGAGAGGCAGAAGAAGAACAGAGAAGCAAAAAGTGAACTGCTCTTGTCTTATTTCTGGAAGGAATTCAAGATCCCTAGTCATACTGCCAGTTATACCAACACAACTCGTGACAGTTCTGCATAAGACCTGATGCCCTTTGCTTGTCTTTCTCTCTCATTCTAATTTTTTTTTCTCTTTTTTTAATTGAAAGATGTTCTGGACTTGACACCGAATGTTTCATGCGTCAGGAAAACATGAATAATGCAGTGGAGTGCTATGGTAGCATGAACTGTTAGAGAAATCACAGCTGCTGGTCTTCACTGCTTGTCTAGACAAAAATTAGGTCTTGGGGACATTCTTGATGGCAACCAGAGGCTTCAGGACAGGTACTGAAAGGTGGATTTCACATGCCACATCAGTTCTCTGTCCCCCATTCCTGTCTCTGCCACGATTTATTTATCCTTCATCTGTTCAAGCTTCTACCACATTGGCATTTTCTCCCTAAAATGTTTCCTCCAGAGAGCTGAGACTAAAACATGGACCAACAGAGGCTATCAAGCTATTTTGACAACAAAACCAGAATCTCATATATCAAATAGTTGCCAATCAACATTCATTTCTCCTTTGTTTGGCTTGCTTTGCCTTCCAGTACTGTTGTCCAGGAATAGGGCCTTTAGACCTGAGTAATCTTTTCTGGTTTTCAAACAAATATTAAATCCTAGGCGTGTATAATACTTAATTTTATTTTTCCTCCCTCCTCACTTACTATCTTTGCCTTTTGAAGCAATGCTTAGCTGATATTCCAGCAAAAGCATCCTCCAGCTCCCAGGCACAGCACCACAAGAAGCTCACCAGCATTCTCTCTGTGAGGCCATAGCCCATTCCTGCATCCTAATTTCTGCTGTCTGAAACAGACAAACCCATCAGCCTGTGAAAGAAGGGAAATTAAAGAATATGAGGCTACTGTGTCACAAAGGTCCTACAGGTTAAAAAGTCAAGTATTAGGGGAATTGCCAGGTGAATTCCCATAATTCAGTTTCACCCCTGCATTCTGGACTGTTTCAGTGATTCTGTTCTCATCCTACCACAGGAGAATACATCCTGCAGTTCTTAGCTGCATTCAAATCTGAATTTAGGACTAGGGAGAAATGTGTTGAAGGAAGTGGCTGAGATGCAGAGAGCAGCAAGGAGGGTATGAAGACGCTCTCACATCTATGCTGTCAGTTCTGTCTCAATTGCAGAAGGTGCATCCCAAATAAAATCACACACAGGCAGCTAAGCCTTCACTTAGGGAACAAGTGCCACCACCAGATGGAACTGGCAATTCTCCACCAGCCCTGAGTCATCTTTCATTGGGTTTGGAGTGACACTGACTTCACATCACATTGATCTGAACCAGGAGCCTCTGCCCCCACCCAGCTAACCCTCATCATTACACAGGAGAAAGCTCACAGGTAAAAAAGACAAAAGTGAAAATACTATGGCAATCTTTTTTTTGTAATAGAATAATATTAAGCTTCTGGGCACTTCTCTTATTTTATGAAGGATTTTAAGAACAATAAATAAATGGGCTACTTGAAAGCATTCTCAAGTTAATGTTGGCTTTTCTCCTGGTAAGTCTGCCAGTTATGGCATTTTTCCATTAACTGAGAACATAAAGTCCTCAAAACCACCACTGAGTCACTTCTCTGAACCGCAGTAGCCCCTCAGAAGTGCAGCACTATCAGAATGTTTGCACTTTGCAGAGGGCAGGATTTCTGTGTCTGACTCTGAATTCCTTCCCTGACAAAATGTTTTCAGGAGTGACCAAGCCTCTGCTGCCCATTTTCTGCTTTAAAAGGATCAACCTGGGCATTTCAATTCCCACAAGAGCACTGCAAGTAACTGCCAGAGGTTATGGCTTATTCTAGGTTTCATCTTAGGAGTATTTGAAGCAGTAAAATTCAGAAGTAACTTATCTAAAGAAGCTACCCAGGCAAAGTAAAACACATTATCTGTTAATCCCTAATGAGAAAGCTGCCCTGTACCATCACATCAAATATTTAAAGCCACCTCCCCATGGTAAATTTGCATCAGGTCCAATGTATTGCATGCCACTCCTGAGAGTTTGTCAGCAAAGCCCAGCAAACGGGTTTGCACTTTCCCATCTATTCTTAGCCCTCTTGTTTATTTATTCTTACATGTACAAAGATGTCTACAAATCTGAACCCACTCTGTCAACCAGGCTTGCATCTACAGGATACATGCAAAGCTAACTTCAAAATGAATTTTTAATCATTTCTTTTTAAGGCTGAGAACGGAATGGATCAAACATTGAATATGTTGTAATTTTCCAAGTTCTTCTGATAGGTTTTTCGACTCTGAAGTGAAGAAATAAGATATTTCTCAGCCCTTAGTTTTTCATCTTCAAAAATAAGAAATTCTCCTTGAGAGAAGAGTTGTTTTGCTTCTGGGTTAAAAAAATACATTCCCCCCCCCTTCTCCCCCCCCCAAAAAAACCCAAACAACCCAAGTGGAGTTATTTTCTCTTTTCAGAAATACAAAATATGATACACTATGAACATTACTTTCTGCTGATTCTTGAAGCAGCATATGTGCTGCCATTTTCATTTCAGGAATGGGGTAAAGAGACAGACCAGCTTCTCCTGATTTAGTTTATGTACTTCCTTTAGAAAACATGGTGACCACCAGAAGACATAGTTGAGACTCCCAATGACTCCTGGAAACCATGAAATTCTAGGTATGGGAAAATTGTCCCTTTCCTTTCATCAGGTTAAGAACACACAATAGAGAACAAGCAATTATCTCCTGACAATTCTTTTCCTGGCAGAGTGTTCAAGACAGAGTTTGTGTTGCCAAAACTTCCTGTTCTGGGGTGATATTTAGATTATAAGAATATGCACTAATAATAAATTGTTTTTCATCTCCTCAGACATACAGCATAGCTCTGAAAGTACTCACAGACACAGAGTCAGCCACTTATGAATATTTAAATAAGACATTACCTTGCTTGTTTATTTTATATTTTAATATTAAATGATGTGCAAAGAAATCCCTAATATAGCATAACTTAAAAATATATATCTTCTAAAGTAAACCAAAACAAAGTCTAAATTGTGCTTGTGATAAGATTATTTCAGTTTACTCTCCCTTCAGGTTACTCAACTTGTTTGTTTATATAAATCTAATATTTGAATGTATTTCAATTATTTGCAATAGGCTACCCTATTAAATAAATTGTATTGAGTTTGAGGGGAAAAGCTGCTCTATTCTAGTATTTTATTTCTAAACTAACAAAAAAGAGAAATATGGGGCTTTTTCAGTCTCCTGAGATTGCTGATAGATTATTGAATGTGTGGTTTTGGGGTTTTTTTGTTTTCCTTGCTAAGAAGTACACAGAAACACAGAAAATATCCTGCAGGAACAGTTGATTGAACTGGCCAAACACTGATGGTAAAAATGAATCTACCTACAGGAAATTGGTGAATCTGAAAATGAGGGGTTATCAGAGCAGCAATTATGATTTCAAGGAAAATAAACAAAGGACAATTTCCTCATGTCTTGGAACCCAGAAGTAAAATATTTAGATAATATAGATTCAAATAAATGTTTCCAGTTCTACTGTCACTGTAAATTTCTGCTTTTTTGGTCTGAAGACACCTCAGTAGAACTTGAATATAATAAGAAATGAGAAATGTAGGATTTTCTTAGAGGGAAAACCATGATTTTTCATCTCCAACATGAGATGGAAAAGACAAAGAAACACTTTGAAATAACATATAGAATGCAATCAGCTCAGAAAGACTCTGACTCAGCACTGTAGTTAGGAAAGGACAGAGAATGAGAGCAATACCTCTGTCTGTGCAAATTCAGATATTCAAGCTCTTTATGTTTTAATTACTTTTTCCAACTCCCCATGAAAGATAGCAAATGTTAATACTGGGATTTAATGAAAGAAACCAAAGCCCAGAGCAGCACTTTACAGAATTGCTGCTATTTACATGCTCTAGGCTCCCAGGCAGAGGGAACCCAAACAGTATCTGACAAACAATGGAGGCATCACAAACAGTATCTGACATTAGCAGGGTAATAGGCAGCGATGCTTTCTCCAGATTGAGATTTTACAACTTTGGCACAGGATGCCAAAAAATTCCAGTGACACAGAGCCCCTCAGGTCAGCGGCCAGGGGGGAATCCCATGGTGGGGACTCAGAAACCATTCTCCATGGGGCCAGCCACAGAAGGGCCCTCAAACCACCAGCAACCTTCACCTTTCCAAACTGAACTACTCCAGCAAACATCTGGGACTGGCATTCTCACAGCTATCCCAGGCTGGGATTTATGACCTTTGCAAGATTGATAATCCTAAAAGGATTTGTGGGAACTTTGCTGAGCTCCCGCATCCAGTGATGCCTGGGGCAATGCTCTGCTGTTGAGGGACCCCTGAGATGGGGTTTGCCATGGTGAACTGAGCTCTCACCATTCCTGCAGGAAATTATTTCATCCCCATTACTGACACTGACAGCATAGCTCTAGGAAATTACTCATTTTGGGATTGCAGTTATGGGAGAGAACTGTGAGTCCCCATCTCCAAAGGGATCCACCCAAGTGGATTGGTGTGCTCCTCACACCCCCTGTCAGCAGCCAGCCTCCCTCCCAGTGCCCAATCTCCACCAGGGAAACCCAAGGGCTGAATTCATGGAACCCTTCCAGTGCTGCTTTCACTCCTGCTGAAGTGCCTCTCCTCACACAGATGCACAGGAGTGAAAAGAAAACTGCAGAAATTCCTAGTACTAGAACCAGAGGAGAACGATCCCAGAGAGTCACACTTCTGTCACTGCCTGGTGGCAAAGCCCCTTACCTTCTGGCCAAGGCTTGCCACAGCATGTGGCAGCAAACAAGTCTGAATGTGACAATGCTGATTCATGTGTTCCCCACATATGTCTTTTCCCATCAAGCTGAGCTCTGAACAAAACATCTGTGAGAGAATTTTTGTTTCGAGAAGTGTGAAAGAACATAAAAAAGAAGTGATTTTTCCATTGCCAACATGTGAAGGAAACAGATCTCAAGCTCCTCTCCTCTTCTGATAATATACTGCTAGTCAGTGAAATAATATGTGTATATTACCCAAGACAGAACTTAAGTTTTGAGAGATCTGATGGCTCTGCTGATAAGTCAAGATTCATATTCTCCCATCTATGGCTGACAGGTCCAGCCAAGGAGCCTCTCCTCCTCCAGTGTTTCTTACTGTCTGAGGAAATAAAAGGACTTGAAAAAAAATATATATGGTATTCTTGTCTGAAATGTCTTTATAATGAGGCAGCAGAGGATGTGAGAAAATTTAAGATTTTTGCTAGTCTAGTCATTTATTTAAAATCAGTGGTGACAGGCCCACTGTGGTATAGAAAAAGACACGAATTAAATATTACTCATTTTTACTTGAATTTTAAATGTTAAAGTTTCATAAAGTTTGCACAGCCACTCAGACAACTAAGTAATAAAATCCTAGGGATGCTGGTCTATGGGGAAAGCCCTGCTAAAGTATTACTCTTATTTGTCCTTATACTTCTTGCAGAACCAAGTATCTTTGTGGGTAGGATGCTGAAAATCTGATACCCTGGGTCTGTAATGAGTCTTGAAAGGTGCAATGATTTCTGTGAAATCATTGACTGCTGCTGGTTTTTTTGCTTTTTACCCCAATCTGAAAAGATTTTAACAGGTGGATTGTCAGGTATAATTGTTTCCTGAGAACAAGCAGCAATTAGGATGTTTTCTGTACAGGTTAACTCCCTGACCTCTCCTAGAAGCAGAAGGAAAAGGAGTGGTCCTGTTGAGCTGTGAAAGCTTCCAAACCACCAACTTGCATTCATACAAATTCCTTCATCAGCTCCACAAGAGCAATTTCTTTATTCTGTGGGAGCTGGGAGGCTCAGGAGCACGGCTGGAATACATTGTGAATGTTTACAGTGGCAATTCACAGACTGTGCACTGCCTGGAATGAGGAATTCCACACATCTCCCTTGCCAGTGTTGGACTGGATGATCTCAAAGGTCTTTCCCAACCCAGCTAATTCTGTATTATTCATTCAGAGCATATGGTGAACAACACCTGAAAGCTACCTGTCTCAGGCCTGAACAGCCACAGATCACCCAGAAAGTAAGAACTGCCCCTCCAAACACCATGCATGGGTGGGCAGAGATGGATCTCCTCACCATTTACCCTCTCATTCAGCTGCAAGGAATTGCAGCCTTTTGTCCAGGCTGAGGAGAAATGCAGGTGACAAAAGGTGCAGAGAGCAGCAGCTGCCTCCTGGGTGTTTGGGAGGTGCAAGCAAGACCTAAAGAGCAGAACTGCAGGATCAGAGACAGACTTTGCAATTCCCAACTCGCTGAATACATGAGATAGAACAAGAGTCCAGCTACTCCCATAAGCTACAGAGCCTTTCTGAGCCATCACAGACCTAATTCCTGTGTTCACCCCCACTGCTGCTCCTCCCTGACAGATCAGTGGGGAGTGTTGTGTTTATTGTATTGCAGACTGATCCCAAAAAAGCCAGGCTGCAGCTGGGAGCCCCTGAGGCTGGACTGACATAAAGGATTGGAGATTATGAGCCCAAACAGAGTCCAACAGCACACAGCTCTAGCACAGGTTTTAGCACATATCTTTTTAAGGTCCCGCTATGAAGGTCTGATCAATCCTGTCTTTGGCTGAAATAGAGCCCTGCCTAAAGTTCTATCTTCAAATAGAAAAATTGTTTATAAGGGATCACACTCTAAGTTCTTTTAATGAACTCTTTGTCTCAAAAAATGCTCCTTGCTACTGAACTTTCAAAAAGTTGAAACCATGGGGATAAAAATGCTTTCTTCTACATAATTCCAAATAAAACCTCTAAACGGGATACTGGTCAAAAACCTGGTATCTTGCTCCAGGAAGAACATTTTTGCTAACAAGTGGCACAAGGGAAGTAACTTATTCTGGTGTCTCAGGCTTTTCAGAAGCCAAGAGGAGAGCAGAATGAATGGTTTCATGGTGTTTTTCATGCAAGCACATGGAAAAACAGATTCCATTTTTCTCAAAGCTTTCTCTAAAGCCAGGTGTAGAAGATACATTCTGCCATCTCCAAGGCAATTACAATATTTCAATGTGAAATTAAAACAAGCAAAAAAAAAAACCAGAAACAAAAACTCAAAACCAAACAAAAATCCCCAAAAAACCACCCATAAACAAAACAAAAAAACCCAAAAACAACAAAAAAAACAAAAACAAAAAAAAACCCAAAAAACAAACCTGCCCCCAAAAGACAAAAACCCAAACCACAAATCAAACCAAGAAAATTTGATTAAAACAAATAATACCTATGTTTTTAGTTAATCAATAAGTACCAGAAATGAAGCAAACTTTGCTGGTGCACCTTCATCAACTGTGGATTACTCATAAGGTCAAACATTTGCAAAGGAGGTTATTTTCCAGCCTTGGATTACTGCAGAAGCATAGCCTTATCTAAATTAGTTCTGCCCACACTCTCAGCCAATAAATTTCTCCACGTGTTTACATATTGATTTTTTCCCATCTTTTATTTATTTCAGCTTTGAAAAGAAAAAAAAAGCCTATTCAGAAGCTAACAGGAAGTATGTGTTGAAAAAGGTTATTTTTTTGGATGTTGTCAACTGTCTCTTGAGCTGGAGCACCTTACAAATGTAAATTAAAAGGTTTAAAATGATGTGATCCAGAGTAGAATCTTAATTTGGCTTATACAACACATTTTCTCATTCAAAACACAATGTTTTATTTTTGTGTTGTAACACCCTGCTGATCTGGATCCAAACCCATGAGCCCTCAGCTCTCTCCTGGGATGCAGAAAAAGAATTGCCTCAAGGATCTTTATTCTATTTTTCTAGTCCATCCATTTTGCCTCCCTTTTTCTGAAACAAATAAAGCAGTGCAGCATATATTTAGCAGCCCCATGAACACCCACAAGTAAGTGTGAGAGTTAATAATCAGCAGCAGCTTGTGAGATTTCACAGATGGATAATTAAAAAGTCTGTGTTTAATACTTCATGTTCTCTCTGGTTTAAGCTGTGGACAGATTTTCACTCCTGGACACTCATAGGGCACTTAACCTCTGATACCACAGCGCAACATTTCTGCCTCCTGATGCTTCTCAGATGCTCACAAATTGCCTCTACTGATTTCCCTTTGAGCGTTTGATCTCATCCAAAGGAGTGGCTTTTCTGAGAGATCAACAGTGTTATACAAGCAAATGAACACTTAGGTAGGAATACTCGGTTGGTCATTTATCAGCTCATTTACAGCATTTGTGGTTAGATTTATTTCTGATCAAGCTCTTGTCTCACACAAGTTTTCAGAAGAAAAAGCATCAGAGCATTTACTGGTCCTTGGAGACTCAGTTCTCCTGAACCAGCTCTGGAGAACCAGCTGGGAGACCCAGATCTGCCTAAAAGCACAAGGCAGACAATTCCTAGTGTGGAATTAATGCCTGCTGGGCAAATTCCTGCTTAGGACCAAGGGCTGAGCGAGCTGCACAGCAATAGGAGTGCAGCCAGTACCTCTGGTTCCTGGAAAAGGCAGAGACACCTGCACAATCCTACTGTGGTCCCACTCCTGAGTGCATGAATTTAGGCAGAACAAGCACTGAATGCCAGGACAGTGTGATCCATAGCTGAGGCACAGCAGCTTTAGAACATGAGTACAAAAAAGTAGTCAATTCCAAAAATATGTGCACAAAAGCTTACCTAGGAACAGACACCTTCCAGAGGTAAGAAAAGATACAGATACTGTTAAAAAAAATAAAATTCCCATCTCAAATCTCTCATAGCAGCTGCTCTGCAACAAATGTGTTGGTTTTGATTGACCTATCCAAAACCAGTGTTTTGTTTCCAAATCTCCTTTCTTTGAGGACCTCCTCCCACCACAAGTGGCAGAGAGAAATGTGACAGAGAACCAGGTTAGCATAGAGACCTGCATTTAACTAACCCACTGCTCCAGTGGTTAGGCTCTGAGGCAAATGATATAATTTTGTTTTCTCACATTCAATAAACATTTTCAACCACCTGTGTAGTTTTAGGACTTTGCAAATGGCTGCAAATGCACTAATAGTAAGAGAGAAATATGAGAAACCCTTCCAGTTGTCTTCCACTACCTTGTGTACAAAAATTAGGAGAAACTAGAGCCTGTAGGTGTCTTTTGGAAGCACAGAAAGTTTTCTAAAATTGGCTTTACGGTGTATCACTGATTGCAAGGTTCTGGATAATAAGTTCTGCTACAGCTTTAATTCAGTGACCTGATAAGGCTCATTGGTTGTCACAGAGCTCTGAAGTGCCGCTTCAAGGTGTTTTCTGGGTAGAGATTTCATTTTAGACAGGACAGGATCAAGGATCAAGAAACTTAGGTCAAAGCATTTAAGCCACTGAATAATGAAGTCAGAGCAGTAGCATCTTACACCTGCAATGAATATCATTATTGGCTACGAAAGAAAAATAGCCAGCAAAGAGCTCAGTGAGCCGAGTTCCCTGTTGTATTAGGCAATTGGATCAGGCCATGCTATCATACCTCCCTTTGGAATGACTGAACTATCCAGCAGCAAGCTTATTGTTTTTGGTTTAGTGCCCACTGCTCCAGCACAGCACCCTTGTGCTCTGAGGGCTGAGTGTTCACTGTGCTTTGAGACAGCAGCTCTCATTTCCAACTGGCCCAGGCAGCAGCTCCAGGCACCCCCAGCCTCTCCCAGGGCACCCCATCCTGGCACCCACCTGCAACGGAGCGCTCAGTGCCCTCCTTCAGAGCTGGTTTCTAACACATGGCCAATCATGGCAGAAATTCCCTGCCTTCTGTGCCGTGATTTGTTCTGGGTTTTCTTCTACCTTGAATGTGTTTCCATCTCATCTGCTACCCGGTTCTGTCCTCAGGATCAATAATAATCTCTCCCTCGCTGAAAACAGGCATTTTATTTTGGGGCCATGAGTAACACCTGCAGCCCCCTCTTCTTTTCCATATTTGTCACCAACAAGGTTTTTGCTCTTCTTTAGCCACACTGGTGTCCAGATCAATGTGATGAAGTAATTATCACCTTCTCCTGGCTTTTTGTGCTTAATTTTCTGGTTAGATTCTTCTGCATTACTTTAACTCATAACCCCCAATTTAATTTCAGTGATTTCATAACCCTTTTGAACACACAGCCCTTTGCCTTGAAGGCTTTTTCTGTTGTTCCTAAAATAAACCCCAGATGACTTTTCTACCTGCAACTTGAGGACATTGCTAGTATTTAAATGCTTTAGAGTAGCTGACATCTTTTCAAAGCTATTTTGAATTTGAGATCTTTAATGCAATGGGCACTGCCCTGGGCTTATTAATCATTCCTCTGTTCCCCAGGGCAGTGGGCAGAGGGTCCTCAAAGACCCTTAACAACAGGGCAGTCCCAAAGGGTCCTCAAACACCCTTCTTAATCCTCTAAATTTGTTGTTGTTAACCCATGACTAAGGCAGCCACTTGACTGTGTCCAAGCACATCCACCACTGCACAAGCTGAGGTATTTCTGCAACACAAAATTCCCTCCTTAGCTCTTTGAAAGTTTCTCTGCCATTTCCACACTGCCCTTCCAGCCAGCCCATTTGTTCCTCAGTCAGCTCTTACAATGGCCTCTGAAGTATTTTCCCCTTGTCCTAAAATACTTTGCTCCTATCTTTGAGCTGCCAGATCCCCATCTCCCACAGAGGCTGATCCAACTCCCAGCCATCCCTGTCTACTTGCTGCCTTGGCAGAGAGAGCAGGGCAGCCCCATTTCAAGGTCCTTTTCTCAGCCCTCTAGTGCAGGGTTTCCAATTCAATCATACTTATTTACAGACCTACTTTTATCCTTCCCTTTTAATACTCCTTAACTTGTAGGTGATAGCAATTTTAGTGTGGTTTGTGCCTGCTTCACCATTCTCACCCTAAGCAGTCTGAGTCCAGAAGTATCCATTTCAGCCATGCTTTGCCATCTAGCTTTTATCCCATTACAAGTGTTTTCTGTTTCCTCTGATTTGAACAGGTCCTCCAGTTTTGAAATTACAATGAAATCTTTTATTCCACCATGGTTTTTGCCATCTTGGATATCCACCCTCAGGTTCTGCCCCAGAAGCTCCCATTTCTCCACTTTTCCCCACATCCCTGTCCCTTGCACGTTGGCATTGCAGTGCTGGCTCATTAATCACACCCATTTCTCTTGTCAGTCTTTGGGACCACACTCTCATCAGCTGCATCCCTTATCTTACTAAGTTCTCACTAGTTTTATCACCTCATTCCTTGTTTTCTACCACAATATCCTTTATTTCTGCCTTTTTTTTTTTCCTATTTGCTGATGCATTGAAAAAAAAAAAAGCCCTGGAAGGCATTAATGTTTCATGCATAACTAATATAGAAGTTCCCTCTTACAACATCTGTGCTGATTGCTGTACTCAGGAGGTTAAATATGGGCTTCAGGTGGTAATAAAAGTAATACATGATTCAAAGATTCATCAGTGCTTTGCCACTATTTTACATGCTCCTCTCTTAAACAGGTGTCCTAATTAGAATAAATTAAGTCTACTTTTTTTTAATAATAAAGTGTATTTTTGACAGTAATAGTAAAACCACTTGCTACATTTTTTTCTATGACTCATTTTAAGCATACACTTTACAGCCACTGCCAGGGCCAATGTTAATTGTGCCTTGCACCATATCTTGAACTACCCTTGAAGCAGTGCAAATGATTAAGTAGGCTAGATTTTCTTTTTAACTTCCCTTCCAGCTTCAAAAAGAATTTACTAAGTTCACCTAAAAGAGACAATGAGGTGCGATCTTCCTCTCTCATGTTCTTTGAAAGAGATGATTAAATCTCCTTTCCTTCCACCACAAAATACATGCAAGTGCATCTTTTTTCTACCTTGCCTCAAAACCAGAAGCTGTTACACATCTGCAGTAGAGCAAAAGCAACGTGAGATAGATCCAGAGGCCAAGATCCAAGAGGCAATGTAGGCTGGGCAACAGCAATAGGGAGCCTAATGGTTTGCTGCTCAAATCATGACCCAACCAATTGTTACCAAAAAAAAAAAAAGAAAAAAAAAGAAAAAAAAAAAAGAAAACTAGAATTTCACAGGAAATTGTTATCTATAGATTGAGTAGAGCTGTAAAACACAATTTCAGAAATCGTATAGCACAAAACTGCTGAGGAAATTGCCCATGATTTTTGAAGCTCTCGGTGAGATTTCTATGCTCACATGAACATTAAAAGAAAAACTGGAACATTAAATATTTGTTCTGGAAAGTCCTCAGAGACTCTTCCAGCTGAAAAAGGTTTCTCTTTCCCTATTACTACTGTATTCAGAGATAAGCAGTGGACACAAAAACATGCCCACGAACCTTACCTTTCACTGATTTTGAGATTTCTGGAAATATATGCTGTGATGACATTGCCTTCCTTTGAGGACCACAGTCAGAACTAACAAAAGACAAAGAGAATACAGTCACCTTTCTCAAACCAGTTTTGCTTTTTAAATTCTCCCACTTTTCCAGGTGCGTTTCCTTTCAGCTAATGCAGGTGACCTGCTGACATCCCTCCTTCTCCGTGTTACTGGAAACTGCCAGTTGATAAAATCACCAAATCAAGAAGATGGAGTAGGGACACATTTTCCATAAGCACAGAGTGTTTTACCTCCCAGAGCCAAACAAACCATTATTTTCTCACAGGTTTTGTGGTTAATCCAAGACATTTGCAGAGATGTAGAGTGTAGGGACCACAGTGAGAGCACAACCAACACCAAAAAAGACTTCAAGCATCTGCAGCCCTTAATTGTCTACAGTACAACCTTTTATACCTTCATCCTACATGCCTTACACCTGTGTGCTCTCTGTACCCCTTTTAGTCAGTACCCCTGGGCATTGCATTGCTTTCAATGCTGTTCATCTGCTTTTCACAGCTGTGGCCCTTTGGGGGTGAAGCTCACAGCCCCACTGCCAATCACCTTGAACTGTGTGCCTACACCAGTAGAGATCAGTGGAAAAGCGAGTTACAGGGGTTTTGGACAAAGATTTAAAAGTAATGTTCCAAAGGCGTCAGATGCAAAACACCTAGGTCAGATTAAAAATTTTTCACCTAAATTATTTTTCAGTGGTAAACTGGGTTTTGCCTGAACTCAATGAGCAGAACTGCAGAAATGTTTGATACCAGTTTGAAATTCATCAGTGGTTAATTGCTTGCTAAAAAGATGGAAAGGCTTCCTTGTTTATTTAAGAAATACTGTCTGCAGGGATGAAGGAAAAAGAATTTTCTTTTTCTATTCTAACAACTGAAAAAACCTGTGAAAGGTTAAGAGACATTTCATCTTCATTTTGTATATATCCAAGCAAGCTGAACAAAATAATTTATGTAGGAGAGAAACTGGTTTTGTCCTAGGATGGTATCCCAAAAGACATTTTAAAATAAAAAGGAATAAATTTGGTATATCGACTGATTTTATTCTTTTTTGTAAAGGTGATGTGGGTATTGCCAGGAGTCTATACCCCATTAAAAATAGCAGCAAAAGCATTAGTGATTGTCTGCATATAACAGCATTTCACCATATCAGCCCTTTGCAGAGATTCAAACAAGTATTCACATAATTGTCTTTTTGCCCTTGTGTCAGAAATAGTCAAAATTTTGCTCAGCCTTTCCCAGCTCTGATTTTAATGCATTGTGCAGCTTCTCCAGGAACAGAATCATAGTTCAGTCTGACAGTGTGAGTTCACACTGCAGGAAGGCTCCTGTGCCAGGGCTGCTTCAGCCACAGTGCAGCATCTTCTTCCCTGAAGACCTCATATCTGGGAGCTCAGATTGGATAGATAAACTCCTTCCCATGGCCATGGCACAATTTGCAAATGCCTGACAAGGATGGACTCCCTGCCACAGCACACACACCCCCCAGCCTGCCACAGCTGCTCTGTTACCTGGGGAATCCCTGGTGCAGGGAACACTCTGCACCTGACACTTCCCCAGGAGAGACAGACTTGCTTTCACTCCATCCGTGTTTTACATGCAAAGCAGGAATGTTTGATTTATGCCACAAAATGCCCCGCAAGTGACAACAGAATAAGAGTGAAGCAGCTTTCATTGGCACGGTGCTGAGAGAGTGTGGAAGCAGCCACAGGCTGCTTTCTACAGCAAGAGCAGATATCTGGAAGGAAATGCAAGTGAGCATGGACCTTTTACTAGGAAAGAATTTCATTCAGGATCTATGGCTTATCTGTTTAGTCAAGAGTGTGTGTTTCATAAACCAGCTTGTTGCTTTGTGACCAATTACTCTGGGATTTTTATTAGTACTGCAAAAGGAAAATATTTTAGAATTGAATTATACTCATCTCTTTCAGGAAACATTTTTATTTAGAAATATATCTTGGCCTTTTCTACAGGGATTAGTTATAAAACAAAAATATTTTATGTACCTATTTAGGTGTGGATCGATAAAACTTATTTTCATGGCCATTGTGTTGATGCAGTAGTGACTGCTGAATTTGCTTCACTCTGTCTGCAATCCTTAACACTTAATTCAGAAAGCTCCATCCTGCTGTAAACTGTAATGCTACAAGTTTGGGATTTAAGTGGACATAGAAAACAAAGTGAACCCAACACACAGAAAGTTATACTCTAAATGTGGGGTTTGTCTGTTTTAAAATCAAATTATCAAATAAAAAAAAAAAAGAAGGCACAATACTACAGCAGCTTCTCTTAAATTCTCTATTTAGAAATGGTACACCATTTCTCAAGCTGCTTTGTATCATGCTGGCCTCACCATTAGTAACCATTCTGAATCGTTCCATAAAACAGAACAAAAAATAAATTTGGTGTGGACGATGGGAATTTTAAATTAGTTCAACTCTGCTTTACAAATTCACTCCTTGAGTCTAGTGTCACAACCTTCAAACTAGCAGCAGAGTGGGTACTGATACCGAGCCTGCAGGGAAAAGTGTGAGTGGTGGGGAGATTTGTCCAGCCCCATGGAAATGCTCATCTCTGCTTCCCATTGTGAGGGAGGATCAAAATCCGTGAAGATTAGAACCTTGATAAATGAATGTCCAGTTAGCCAGAAATGGAGCTCCCAGAACTGAGAAACATCAGAGTTAACACTGCACTCTGGGGAGGTCCACAATAACTTGGCCTTTAATTAGTCCCAATAATCAATTTTTGGGACTTCCATGGGACTCCACGTCTGATGTAACAGCCTCCAATGGAGGAACGAGCTGTTCAGTAGGCTGCTGGCATCGTTTCTCAGCAGTATTCAGCCCCATCTCCTCCTCACTCCTGCCAGGCGGCTCACACTGACAGAGGCTGGGCCAAGGGAGGGTCCCTGCAGTCACAGCCACCAGCCCAGGCTGAACAGGACACTGTCACCCATGTACCTTTATAAAAATATATGTTTTACTTCATAAAAAACACTGTGCGTTTCCTTTCTGAGGGTGACACTGTAGCACTGCCCCTTTGACCAAGAGATACAAAAAACAAGTGGAAAAACTGGGAAAATATTGACTTTCTGACTGCCGTGGTTTTGGTTTGTGACTGATGATGTTCTGCAAGAGCTTCCTTTTCTCATTTCTCTGAGAAGCAGGAAACAAATAAACACTACAAGTAAACTGTGACAAAAATCAAGAAACCTGTTCAGGTGGAACTATTTGCCTAACACCACAGAGAAATCTACCTCCCTCCAGCCCTACTCCTTCCTCCTCAAAGAGCTACACCATGTCCTACTCCCAGGGAAAGACAGTAATGTCGCTAAAAAATTAATTAAAAAATCACCTTTATAATGGAAACTCACAGCTTACTTTACCTCTAGCTCTCACATACATCAGTACAGCTCTGTTTAAAGGGGAGAAAAGTAAACTCTTGGAAAAATTCATACATTGCAGCAGTGATGAAGCAGATGCCACAGTCAGTGTACTGCAAATTTTAGTTAAGTAATAAAGGTGAGTGATACTAAAAAAAAAAAAAAAAGACACCAATAATAGCATCAGCAAAGATAAAACCAACAGAAAAACCCCTGCAGCATCTCATCTTTCCTGTAGATGACTGTGCTAATAAAGGACACTGAGAGAATTAAATAGGAGGAAATAGAACACTCAAGTCAAAAACATTTCTAGATATTCACTAATATGTTTGAAAAGTTTCCAGAAGATGCCAGTGCCTGATGGAGCAGGAAAAATCTATTTGCGTGTTTCTAGTTCAGAGGCAGTCATGTTCATGGCAGATGTTTGTCAGTCACACTTTACATGCCCCAAAAGAGATATACTGCCCAATTACACAAAAAAAAAAATGCATTTAGGGCAACTCTTGGTCACATCTGGCTAAGAGCAGCTGTGTTGGAGCAAAGGTAGACAAATTCCCCTGTTATGTAAGAAGCATCAACTTCCCCTGAAACATTAAGATGGAAAATTTATTAAATTAATTGTGGTTTGGTTTCATCTCTCTTCTCCTTGGAAAGATATTAATTCACTTATCAAGTAAGAATTGTCTTCAGGTTGGTTTAGGAATTTTTCTCTTCCTGACTTATCCTAATGTAAGATGTGAGGACTGGATTATTAAAGGAAAATTACCATTTCAGTTGCCTACAAAGGTGACAAAGGACAGAAAAAAGAAATGAAGGTATAAAGCTAAAACCGGGACAGAGAAAGCAGCCAGGTTAAAAATCAATATGATCATTACATTTCCTAAAAAATTTCAGAAAATAAGTTTAAGTTAGCTGTTAATATTAAACTGAGAATGACAAGCAAGTGCTAGAGTTAAAAGGGAAAGTCATAGTCCAATATTTACAAAGAGAGACTTTTGAGCACTGCACACACCAAGCCTCCATTTCTGCAGTGTGTGAACACAGGGCTCTGGAGTCAGAACACCAGGGCAAGCAAGGGATGCTCGAGGTGTCATGGACTTACCTCTCTGTTCACTGAAGAATTCATTACAAAAGGGCTGCAACAGACAGAGGTTCTGTTACAAAGCATGAAGCTCTGGCAGCACTGGCCATTTGGACTAAACCAACCCCTCCACCTTAGACAGCCAAAGGATGAGAAAGAATTAAAGCTTCTACCCCAACTCCTCTCTTGGGCTTATGTATGAAAAATCCAGGACTGGAGGAAGAGTAGGGGTGATTTTTTCCATCTCCCAGCTGCCTAGTATCACTGAATTCCTCCTATCCCATTTAGGAGAGGAATGGGATAGTTGTCTTCATGTAATTGTTCTAATTGCAGAAGGTCCCCACCTCAAATGTAAAGTGGCTGTGAAACAGGTCACACCTTTCCATATTCTGAAGATTTAGATTGGAAAAGAGTGCAAAAAATCAATTTCTCTAACTAGAAGTCTGACAGCAGATGAGGAGGTCAAAAGACTGGTCAGAGAGGGTTCAGGGAGTGCCTCAAGGATTGCTTTAATTGACAGATGTATTGGGTTCTGAAAATGCACAATTTGCTTTTACCAACAGACAATTGTCTTTTCCTGCTGCAAATAGCTCCTTAAAAAGAGGCTGAATATGGCAGATGAACTTGCTAGTGTTTCTTAATTAAATGCCTGCAGTCACTTCATTTACGACATTTAAAAGTTTAGAAACACAAAGGCAAAACATGAAACTGATGGACAAGGCTAAGTCAGAGGACTGAAATCATAAAGTACAAGAGAAGCCAAGACTTCAACCCTCACTGCTCAAGAGCTGCTTCAGGTTGTGGCCAGAAACAAGACACCAGAGTGTCCTCTGACAGAGGGATGTGAGTCAGGGACTTCAAAAAGTCCCCACAAGATGCTTCCTTTCCTCCTTAAACTTGCCATCAGCTGCTTCCTTCCTCCTACACTCAACTGCAAATCTCATCCCCTAAGTACAAAGAAAAGAACAGAAATCTGTGCTTGTGTTTTGCCTTTGGCTGGAATGAGAAAAATTCCTGATAGCAGAAACCCCCTAATTTTTAATCATTATAATTTGTAATTATTTTGGCCACATGCTAATGTATCCCTAAACATCCAAATGAAAGAGGAACAATTTGAAAAAGACTGGAAGGCAGATGCCACCAGCCTAGCAGGTCAATGAAATCAGCTAGTAATTAAAGTTTTCTAAAGAACTCATCCTTTCTGATTTCTTTTCAGCAACTTGAAAAGACAACACAGAGGGGGTCCTTGCCTTAAATGCAATGATATTCATCAAATCCATTTGTAAATATTAGTTCAGTTAAAACAACACATAAGATATCAAATGTAATTAAGTTCTGTATAGATTTCACTTTCACGGAAGACTAAGAACAGCAAGGAAGAAATGATGTTATTCTCTTTCTAGAGCTCATAGGAACCACTAATGATTTCAAAAGCCCACGACTCATCAGCTGCAATTAAAAGAATTGCAACGACGGTGACCTCAGCAGAAGACAAAATATAATTGCATAGGCAGCAAACAATACAGAGGAATGAAACTGGAATACAGATGTTACTGATTCATGGGATGCCTAAAAGAAAAATTCTCCTGCGAGTGAATTTGTGAGTGCTTCCCTAACACAGCAGGGATGGCTGGCCAGAAAACAGCAACTCCAATGCACTGCTCATCTCTGGTGGAGGGTTTGCCTTCTGCTTTGGAAAAAGACATCAGTGTAGACTGTTACTGGAGGGAAAGGAGCGCAGCCCAGAAGCACAGACCCTGCCAGCAGGTGAGCCATGTGCTGCACACAGCCAGCCTGGGGCTTTGCAACATCTCACATGTATTTGTTTATGTACTTATTATTTTTAGTAATAATGAGCAAGGCAACGCTAGCTTCAACACAACACCTTAAAAAAAAAAAAAAACAAACAAACAACAGCTGGAAAAAACAGCTTTGTATAATTTTCTTAATTGTGGCCCTGATGGGCAGCTAACTTTGATTAACTGGCAAGATGAGCAAAAGTTTCAATATTAAAGAACAGCAGGATTAAAAAAAGAAGTTCCTATGCCACTATCTGGCCATTATTCTCAGCTAAACCTCCTTTCCCATTTTCTCCCTCAAAATCTTTGCTCATAACATCATCTTGTGCAGGTGCATTGTCCTCTCCACTTGCTGACTGATCACAGCACAGACTTTGATACCCTTACACATTATTTTTTTCATAGGTTGGACATGTCATCTGTATTTGCATTGCTCTCCTTTCCTCCTTCACATTTGTAGCTTCTTTTCTCAGAGCCCTGAGAGCACCACTGCTGCCTTCCCCAATGGCATGTTTAGACCACATGGGCATTTTCTCTCTTCCAGCTAGGCCTCCAATGAAAATTACTGCCTCTTTAATACACAGAAAGAGCAGAAAAGCCATAAAAAATGGCTACATCCCATTTAGGGTGTTACTTATGAACAATAACAAAAAAAAAAAAATAACCCAGGTAAGTAGCTTTGTGTCCAAAAGAACTTGAAAAAATGCCTTCTAAAAGTCACTGTCCCTTGTATCTGGCTGCTAAGCTGCCAGCATAATCGTCCCCTCAGCAGTCTCATTTAAAATGAGCCATGTTTGCAAAACAACAGAAGCCAAGACTACTGTTTTCTACTGTTGCAGAAAACTTGACTTATCCAACCAGAGCAAGTCAGCTGGCAGAGCTGGTTCTCCTTTGGGATGCAGTACTGGGCAGCTCACAAACCTGTGATCCAAAACCCAAACCTATGATCCAAATCCCACTCCCCCTGAGCCTCTCCTTCGTCCTTCAGCAGTAAGACTTGAGCCCAGCTGAGCCTGTTTGCAGATAAAGCTGACTTGATCAAAACATTCTCTTCACTCCATGTCTCCCCTGCTATTTACTTGCCATGGTTTCTAAGTGCCAGAGTGCACTGGCTTGTACTGGAAGTGAAATTAGTAGGCACATTTAAAGCATAGAATATGAGAGAATCTCTAATGTCCAGGGGATTTTTTTTTTGTTTGTTTGTTTTGTTCTCCTTCTCTGTTATATTTGATACTTGTCTTTCTAGTTTGGCCTGAATAATCTTTACTGCTGGTGGTAGTAACCAAGGAAAGGAAAGAAAAAAAACCTTAAGCCCCTAAGCTTGTTTTAAAGATTCTAGACTGGAAATTAGGAAACAAATAACATCCAACAGTCATACATTATGGACATCTGATATGAAAAATAGTGAGAGATGAACCATTCTCCAAGCACAGAGCTAGACAATAGATCACAAGTAATACAAAGACCTCACCAAAAGAAATTCTGGGAAAGAAACAATGTGTTTTGCCTGTTGAGATTTCTTGTGGTTTGGACCTTTCTTTGAAATCTGGTTGCTACCTCATGAAAGGTTTGTTCCCTGACACCATTCTAAATAATCTAATAGCTGGATGTCTAAAGGGGTATTTTCAAAAGATGCTTCTAAATTCCTTACTCTCTAAAAGTTTTAAAATCTCAAACTAGACCAGAGAAACTGAAAGCTTCTCTGACAATTATAAACAATATTTTTCAACCAGGCCAAACTTTCTGTAAGCAGAAAGAGAGCTGATGAGTCAAACACCCATGAGATTCCCAATGGTCTTTGTTCTCCTAGTCTGTTTTATACAGCAGATGTACAGATACTGGAGTGATGAGTCGCAAAGAAAACCCCTAAAAGAGATAATCCCACAGTTCCTCCATACCTCAAGGCAGCTCTGAAAAGCCACAACTAACACCCACTTCCATAAATACTTTTTTGTTTACAGATAAGCCCTGCAGTCTATCAGCAGGAAGACAATCCCATTTTCAAGCCTGTGTTCTATTCATCAGCAGCAAAAAAAAAAAAATTACAGTTAGGTTTGTCTTTACAAACCTAGACTTTCATCTGGGACACACATTCCAGTCCCTCACCAGAACTGGTGCTCTGGCTAAAGGTGAGAAGGGGAACTGAGGGAATGAACAAGGGGATTGCACAAGAAGAGAAGGGATGCAATTGTGTCCATTCCCTGCCAGACGCTGTTCCAGAATTTGGCATTCTGCTGCTCAAGTTTAAATTCTCCCTGCTTGGTGCTTGATGACAAATCCTGGATATCCAGCATACAAAAACATAAAAAAGTTCTGTCAGATTATCATGGTTACAAGGGAAAGACAAGAAAGCTCATGGCACACACACAGGAAGGCCATGAATTCTTTACTGTGTTTTGATAAAGAAGGAAAAAAGAACTAAAGCAGAAAGACTCAGCTCCTTTGAAGCTGGCCATTTTGTTAGCTTTTGCCTGCAGCTGTATTTCCTAGTCAGGAATGACAACAGAAACTTTAGATGGTATTTATGTATTTACTTGCAGGAAAAGGCTCCACAGTTATTTGTATAATGAAAGAGATCTCGCCCTTAGATCCAATTAGATAAATTTATCCTGTGAATGAATGGACCTTCTAAATGCACAATAAAAACAAAAAGGCTGATTGTGGTAGTAGTATTTTAATCCATGGAGGGAAAAATCGAACAAGATTCCTAACTAGAAAGAAATTATATGTTTCTTGACTTTGGATTATAAAACACAAACGATTTTTTTTTTTTTTTTTTCACCTATGGAATGATCTTCCACCTTTAAGAATTAATTGTGAAGGGAATTTTGGAGAACTAAAGCCCCCAGCTTAACTTCAGACCTCTCATTCTTGCTATGGCTATCATCCTCTGTCATATATTTTTTCCTGCAGATGCCTCCTCCCTTCCCTCCTCCTTCTCCTCTCTTTGGGGGAAGCTGCAGTGGTGTCCCAGAGTTCAAACAACCTGCAGTGCCTTGGACACATCTTTCCAAAACCAACATTTACAATTCATCAGTTTGCCCTGCCCTAGCAGTACACCCAATTTGAACCAAAACTGCCTTGCTCAAATCATCTATCAGCTCAGCACTGTATAAAAGAGGAGGAAAAGAAAACCTCCCTCCTGATACAGCAGGTAGAAAGTAGGTAAAGGATGAGAGCAGTGAACACAGCACTGGCATATTAAAACCCATAAAAGAGCAGACCTGGATTGCCCTGCTGTAGAGGCAATGCTGATAGAGGAAACTTTTGGTTTTCCCAAGGCAGAGACATTAAATATGACAAGGAATACTGGCTTTGCTATTTGACTTCAGAACAGCAAGAAACATATCCTGAATGTAAGCCAAGTGTCTGGCACAATAGAACAGCTGGATAAATTATTTTGGCCTACAAAGCTTTCACATTAAAAATTCTGCTTCAATTGAGGAAAAATTCATATCAGCAAAGAAAATTTTGCACACTGCTTGCATTTCCAGGGCTCATTTCACTTCTGTGCCCTGGTTCATGTTATGATGACCCTGGCATTAGCCAGAAAGGGAGCACGCAAGGCTGAGCCGATGCCCTCCTGGCGCTCCTTCAAGCATTTTGGAACAGAAAGGATGCTGCCAGCCATGCTCCTGCATCACTTGCTGTGGACCACCAGTGGGGCAGAGCTAAAAGCTCACAGCCAGCAGAATCCTTAGGACAGCTCTCATTTACAACACAGGAGTAACTTCCCTCCACAAGAGAGAGCCTGCCCAGGCCCAGGTAACCACGGGGGAACATCTCACTCCCTTGGAGGGCAGGTGTGTCTGCACTCTGATTTACAAGATAGAAGAACCAACCTAGAGTTAATGATGATGTAAGATTTTTCTTCTGCAGCATCTCTAGATGGTCACCCAGTGTTACACAGGCTGTGCATCCTGTCCTTTGTGTCACTAACTTGGCCCTTCAAGCCCTCCTTTCAGTGACCAGTGCGAGTTTTATAGCACACTCTGTAGTTGAAAACCTCACAAATATGGCCTCTCTAAGCTGCATGGCTCACATTTCAGGATAAATCATTACTATTATCTTCATTTTAGACCCCAAGGACATAAAATTCACAACAACAGTGAGACAGGCCAAAGAGCAAGCCACTGCAAGAGGCAAGACCACCACAGTGGTATTCCTCCCCCAGGCTCACATGGACAGATGTGACACGCAGCAGCCTGAGCACACGTGTGGCTCTGCACAGGAGCCCTGCTCTGCAGTCACTGGGGGACATGAAATGTGCATTTATTTACATTACTTCTCCCACTGAACTCAGCAGCATTGCAAGTTCAGGCAGAAAAGTACATTTTAAGAAATGAGCACATGTGCCATTTTCACTGACTCAGAGAGCCAAAATTACTCCATCAATTCATTTCGTACTTGGCAAGTGAGATAAAAGTTTTCCTTCCCCTAAACAGCCTCCCAACACCCCTGCAGTTAATTCATCCTAAGAGTCTGGCTATTATCAGAGGTAAAAACTCTCTTTAGAAACCCACAACATTCTGAGCACACTTCAAATCCCACCCACTCAAGCACAGCCTTGGCTGTGGACACAACCTGCATTCATATCACACACACACATTCCCTGCCAGCATCTCCAACCAAAAAAGGACCCACAACGCAACAAGCAATAAAAATACCCTCTGAGTACTTTTCAGATTTTCTGTTTGCTTACACAAACACACAGTTATTGTTTCCATAGTTTTTCCCAGAAATATTTAATGCAATGTTAGATAATTAGGAGAAAATCTTATTCGCACAATGATATTATGACTAACTAGAAATATTTATCAAAGCAGTTGCCTTAAGAAAAATAAAGAAGAGCAATCTGTTACAACTACAGCATTTCAAAATGTTTGCTTTCTTAGCATTCTGTTATAAAAGCCAGATAAAGAAATTAATTTAATGTCTTTTTTTAATTAAGCATTTTCTTTAGAGTGATTTTTCAACAGAGGTTTATTCATTATACTAAGAAAAGCTGCAAATATTTAATAGAAAATGCATGTCTTTGCTGATGAAACATTTTCAGTCCATTGTTTCATATTTGGACCATTTAAGAAAACAATTAATGCAGATAGGCTTGCAGAACTCAGCACATGAAAAGTAAATGAAAAGTGGGTTTAAGAATAGGTGGAAAATATTCCCAGGAATGGATGAAATTACCTAATGAAAGCCAGAAAATGAGCCATTAAGCCCCTAGTCTCTCCCACTGTATCTTTTTAGATTTGAGGAAATGTGCAGGACTTCCCTGATGGGCAGTAAAACCTTTGTGGGATCTTTATTGCTCTGGCTGATGCCTGATAAATTCTGACTGAAACTCTCTGCTCAGGGTATCCTTTCCCTTTTTTCCCATTCTGAGACAACTGACTCCTCATTCTCCACACTGAGGGACTTCACCTGGCCTTGGCCTGCTGAGTCAGATGTGCCATTCCTGAGTGACACGAGAAATAACCCACTGGGCCTGGCCTCAAGGGGTTATTATCCACTTCCACCCTCAGTGGGATGCTAAGGGATAAAGTAGGCAAAAAAAAAATATATATATACCATAATCCAGGCTCAGGTTCAGTCCCCAGGCTGAGGTTTGAGGGAATGTTTGTTCAAGCAGCTGGAACAGCAAGCACGTGCACAGGAGGCAGTGTTTGCCATTTGCTGCAGCCCATTCCACACTGGCTCAGTCCTGAGCACAGAACACTGCACAGGCCTTGCAAGCCAAGGCTGGCCTCACATCCCAGCTCCCATGCACGATGTGAGGGGTGTGCACTGCCTCAAACATCTGACACATTGGCTTAAAAGGGCTGACCCAGACCAAGAAATGCATTCAGTGGAAATTGTTTCTTTGCTTGCCCCGGGTTTGATCCCTCCTCTGTTTGTTTTCCCCATCTGTTTGTCTGCTACAGATGTAGCAGCCTTCCAGTTGTCTTTTTCAACCTGCTCCATTTTTCATGCTTTTGAGAAAAAGACGTGGTGATAAAAGGTTTTCCTTCTCTCTTCTCCAAGGCTTTCAGGGGAATCTGCTACCCAAGGGTTAACACCCTGTTCTTTGGCACAGTTATGGGAGCAGGTCTGACTTCTGCCAAGAGCATGAGCCAGGAGCTGCAGCGTTACTCTCATTACCCATCCATGAGCGCAGGTAACTGATGGAAGAACACCAATTTCCCTTTCTTTAGAGCAGATCAAGCCACACATTGCCACAGGCATGGCGTCAAATACTCCTCCACAGGCTCTTGCCTGGCACAGCTGCTGCAGCTGAGCATTGCTTGGACAGCCAGGCAAGCACAGGGGCAGCTCACCTGAAGAGGAAAGGAGGGGAAAGTGTGGAAGATTTACAAAGAAGCCAAGCAAGAAAATAAAGCAAAGAAGAGCTCCCCTTCCCCTCTGTGCCTCACGGCACACCTTGTCACAGGAACATCTTCTGTCCCCGGTGCTACCACTGGGGCTGGAGGGACCCTCACTGCCTACAAAAGGTTCTGGAGTGGAGCTCAGCTTGGAAATGTGCTTTACCTTATCATCTCTCAACAGACACCTCTCTCAGAAAAATGAGATGCTTCTTTAACACCCGCTAGTGAGCTGTTTTAATTTACTTTCCACATGATTACACATATTTTCCACTCCAAATCCAAATTAAGTAATAAATAAGTAAATAAATAAATAAATAAGAAACAACCCAGAACTGACAAACCCCTTCATTCCTCCTACTTCCCCATTTATTTTTCTGTCGGCATTTCACACCATTGACCATGGTGTGTTTTCAAATGCTACAAGCAAGAGCTGGTTTGAAAAACAAGGAAGTTGTACAGTTGGGAAGCTGAAGTGCAATTGGCATACCAATAAATGCCTTGATAGCAACTTCAATACAACTGCACTGATGTGTCTTGTTTGCAGAGCTTCTCTCTCTCATTTTTTTAAAAACCTTGGGCCCTGCACAGAGGATGAACCAGGAGTGGCCCCCAGTGTTACAAAAGAGGTGGTTAAAAGGGCAAAGACTGTGCAAAGCAATCATGATGTTGGAGATACCTTAACTGGTATTCTGGACTATGACTGTGTCTAATCCTCTTAAAACAGGGTAAATATCACCTGCCAAATGAGTGTTAAATACTGCGCTCCCAAGGGATTATCCCTACTGACTCCTTTCCTTTTTTGTTGGATCAGAGAAATGGCATCAGGAAGGAAAAATCAAAAGTTGTCTCATCACTCCATGATGAATGCAGCGGGGAAGAGTTATGTCTGCATTTCCAAAAGTTGTGGTTTTATTATACAAGCAGAGAAATCTCTGTGAAACATCTTAATTGCAGACGTTTGAGCCTGTGCCTCTGCCAGCTCATATCCTGGTTTTGCTGCTCTTGGCCGAGAAGGAGAGGAGCTGGAGCTGTTCTTGCCATGCACAGTTCATCCTAGGGGTAGGAGTTCCCCACCACGCTGCTTTGGGAGCTCCAGGCAGCACAGGGACTGCAGCCACTTTTCTGTCCATCTTCTGAAGCACAGCCCATACCAGATGTCCGCACTACCCCAGCAGCCTGTTCCGCGTCACACGGCTCAGCCTCTCAGAAAAATCACATCTGCTCTGGGTCAAGCAACATTGAGGCTACCAGGGGATGTTCTAGCATGATGTCCCCTCTCCAGAGCCAGGTGAATACAAAAAAGGAATAAAACAGCTCTTTTTATTTCTTCTAAATTCTCCCTGGTATGGTGCAGCTTTGGTGGCAGTGACAAATACATGAACTCTAACCAGGCATTCTCAGAGAGGAAACTAGAGAGAAAGCAATGGCATTCCTTTGTTTTCTTGGAAGGAGAGAACCAAGTCTAAAAGTCTGGGCACAGACACCCATCCCTTGCTGTAATCCAAGCCATAAATCCCTGGTCACATGTTCCTGTTACCCAAATATTACCAGGTCATCAAATGGAACAGGAGGAGATGGAACATTCCCCAGGATGATGTTTAGTATAGAGGAATGTTGCAAGGAGTTGAAAATTTGGAGCTGGTGTTTTTGAGTAATGTTATTTTCTTAAACAAAGGAGAATGAGTGAAGAGGACTTATTCTATTGAAGGAAGAAAAGGAAAAAAAAATGTCACTGAAAAGTATTGTATTCTGTGGGAGACAAAAAAATAGGTTTTTGCTCTATGTGAGGTTGAGGTAGAGAAGGATTTAAACTGACCTGCAAATTTCCTGTTGCGTGACTGTATTTTTTAATTCTGACTTTTAAGGTTCCAACTTTTCTTTAAAAAAGTAGCATTTGAGGAAAAAATATCTTCAAGAAAGACCTCGGAACCATAGGCAATTTGACCAAGCCCACAAGGATAAAGCCTTGGCTCTTGAGGCCTGGTGAAGCCAGCTGAAGGGTTTGAAGCTGTTCCCATACCCTGCTGACCTCCCTGCTCCTTGGCTGACCTCCTGCACACCCCAAGGAAAGCAGCAGAAGGGAATGTGTGCAAACATCTCAGCCATTCCCACTCACAGGCTCTTTCACCAGGGTGATCTCACCTCTCTGGCCTAATCAGCCTGAGGAATCGATGATAACAAGTTTGGGATGATGCAGGAGTCCTTGCCCATGCTCCTCCACTGACCCTGCCACAGAGCTGGCAGCTCCTCACCGCGGGGCAGGGAGGGCACAGGGCTGGGGACAGGCTGAGCTGCTCCAGCCAGACTCAGCACTCAGCTCCCTGGTCCCTAGCCCTCTACCCATTTACTCACATACTTACAGAAAAACTGCCATCAAGTACAGTTGACACACAAGAAATTGAACTCGTCTGAACAATCCTCCCAGCCATAGTGCTGGTCATGCCCACCCTACCGTCCTTACAAATCCTCTACAGGTCTGAACCACATGGGCATGAGAGATGGTGACACCAAGAGAAAACACGTGGGTTTCATCAGGAGGAGAAGAGGGACATTTTGCAGAAGGAAATTGCCTTTTGCCTTTTCACAGATCCACAATAATTTGTGCACTGACCACTCATTGCTATTTGCTAGGGTGTGATGACTGGAATCTCTGGGCTCCTTCACTCCAAACACTGCCCTTGCAGTGGTTCATTGCACTGACAGGACCAAGTACATCGGGAGGCCGAGTGGACAAACCCTCACTGTCCACCAGAAATGGCAAATTCCCCCCTGACCCAGCACACAGCCCCTGCTCTCCCTGCTGGAGCAGGTTCTGCTCAGGCATTCACTGAGGCAGAAGGAAACGAGAGCATCTCTGCAGCCCGTGGGGCTCAGCTGGGAGAGCACAGCAGGAGGGGAAGCTGGGATGCTCTGCAGGGCAGCAAGCCACTCTGACTCTGTGACATCACACAGGCAAAACTTGCGGGCTGCCCTGGGGACTTTCACTGCCTTTTCTAGGAGGAAATTTATGGAACCTGTACAGCTGTCTCAAGGGTTAGAAATGCTGCCTAAATGACTTAATGATTGCTTGGCTAAGGGCTAAAACTCCAAGCTTTTCTCAGAAGCACTGGCTCCTGCCTGGATGCAGCATTGAAGTACACACATTGATATTGGGCAGCTGCTGGCCAGATGCAGTAAATAGAACTCTCCACAGTTTATCTGCACAGAAAGTGTTTCCTCTCTTTTAAATCCACAGGTGTCTTTCAATTCCTTGGGGTTTAATACCTCTGTTAGCATTAGATCAATCTTTTTCTTTACAATAGACTTTTCAGCAGTAACTCTATCTCCCTTAAGTTAAGGCTCAGAAAAATTGACAGATCAAGAGATACTGTGCTGGGTGAAAGCTGAAACCAAGAGAAAAAAGGGCAGAAAATCTGCACCTGTATCCAGAACTAATTACGTCTGTTGGAATCATGAATTTTTTTTTTCCTTTGATGGATGTTTTTAAAAGTTTTAAAAAAGGTTAGATCAAATGCAAATCACTTATTTTAATGGCTGTGAGTTTTAATTAAGAAAGACAGAAGCCTCTCACTATACTATGATTTTAGTGGTATTCCATTTTCTGAAAGGTTTTGAGGCTTTTTCATATTAGACCATCTTTTAAATGAAATTGCAATGCCTTATTGTAATTGGGAGACAATAACTTCTGTGCAAAGATGTGGAAATGCGAAGTTCCTGCATTTCTGGAAGACAATGCAACTTTGAAAATAGCAAAGTAAATTTTAAGATGTTTTTGCTCTTCCCTGTTCAAATTGGCCTGAATTCCTGAAGTTGTCACACAGCAGTTTTCCTTGGGTGAGCTGTAGCAGTGGGTTAGTTTCTCTCACTTTCCAGAGCTTTGAGCATGCCTTAAAGTAGTTCAGAGCCCACATTCTAACCCTGTCACAATCCTGACAAATCCTACTCTGTCCAAAATCAGTGGCTGTGATCCACTTCAAAATGAGCTGCTCATTCCATGCTTTTTCAGCCCCATTACCCATAATCCCCATCCTGTGGAGGAGACAATGAAAACCTAACCTCTTCCAAGTTTTTATTTTTGCGCTGGTTTCTCATTTTTTAACGTTCCTTCTGCTTCTGAGGGATCATTTCCAGAAGTTTTCTGGGTCCCTGCTGATGACCAGGACTTGTATGTCTCCCAGTTTCTGGCCCTGCTTTGCTCTGTTCTGGTGTAACTCCCATTTCCATTATTTGATTCAATCTGGGGCCTTGCCCTCACCTTTCACAGCCCTCATTTCCAGTCTCATGCAGGTTCTACTGCACCCCTACTCTTCATTCCCCCAAATTATAAAAATACTTTTAAACTTACAAAGGGGAAAACAGCATGCATTATTCTGTATACAAACAAGGCAGGGGTTCCACATGGCATAAATCCAAGTACAGGACTTGTAAAACCTATCACCAGATTCCCAATAACAAGTGTTTCTGTCTAGAAAGTATTACCTGAACATAAGTGGAAGAGGAGCTGGCAATAAATATTCCCCAGAATTACAATCCTCAGGGAAGCTGCATCTCCAGTGAGGTTCTGGCTTCTTTACAGGGTGCTAAGAGGGTTTCCCTGAGTAGTTCCACATCACTGGGTTCATATGGAAAGGAATCATCTCACAGGCTGGTTAGGGGATTATCAAATGCTTTTGTTTTTCCACAAAGAACTATTCCTGCTTTTCATCATGTTAGCTATTTTATATGTAATCTGTTGCATCAATCAAGTCACAGGTAAGTCAAAGCCCTAAGTCAGCCTAACAATCTGATTTCCCTAAAACAAGTGTACCTCATCATCCTTTATACAAGATAAGACCTCCATGCCTTGTCTTGCCATTTCAGAGTTTTAGTTTTCTGCAGCACAGCCATTTATCAGGCACTTAAGTATTCTGTGCTCCCTGCTCTGCTTCTTTCAGGGCTCCAAGGGAACAGCACTTTGTTCCCTTTTTTCCCTCTTTTAAAAAAAAATTTATTCCTTTTTCTGGAGGAGTGTTAAGGGACCTGAAACCCCCCAAAAAGGCAAAAAGAGAAAGGAAAAAAATATATATATACTTTTTCTGGAATTTTTCTTCAAAGGTTTTATGATCACAAAACTATCTGGTTTTATCAAAAGTGACACAGCCTGAGAATGCTGGGGTTAAGGCCCAGAAGTCCCTGTGGAGGTCTGCTTATCAAAAGCTACAAATATTAGCCTGACACCAAAAGAGGAGAGAGAAAAGGGAAAGAATATAATCACTTGGGAAAATCAAATTATGACATTCCATCAAGGGACTGCAGGTGCTCGAACCTCATCCTCCAGGCTGTTATTTAAACAAAGCTCCAGACCCAAAAAGCTCCTCATTCAGAGACCTAATTGGCTTTATTCAAGAAGAGATGAAGAAAAGAAAGCAAAAAAGCAGGGAACAGATTTTTTTGGTATTGCTGATCTGTTGAAAAGAAAGTGAATCTCCAAGAAAAGGCCAGAAAGACAGAAAGCTCTCTGTGGTAAAAACGCAGCCTGAAGTTCATTAGATTATTTCTGAAATACTCTGAATTCACTGAAATCCACTGAAAGGGATGGCTATGGCTGCTGAGTTTGAAATTAAAGACACATCTGGTTGTGATTCAGGAGTACCTATGTGCACATCACAGCATTGCTCTGCTTTGTGCACAGATTGTCTTCTGGGGTGCACCACAAGGCACACTGCCATCCTCCTGATCCCCAAGAAAGATGAGGAATGATGTAGCCAAAAAACCCCACATGATCTCCAGGAAGTTTCCCAACAAGCAGATGGTATCCCAAAGATGTTACTGGAGTAATTGTTGTTCTAGCTATCAGGAATCTTAGTGCTCATAGGAAAAACTCAGATCAAATAAATCTTGGCTGTATCTTGCATGAATCACTCAAACATGCTGAGATGGCCGTTCATGCTCAAGTGCTGTTTTTCAGGATGATGTTATTCACTTCATAGCATTTGGTGTGAATCTTCATGCCACAGAGAATTTTTCCAAACAGCATTAATTGTCACTTTGGGTTGACAACTTTGAAGCTTTCCTTTAAAAGAAGGAGGAAAGCATTTCATGTAAAGATAAAGGAAATAAAGCACTTCTATTTGGGGCTAAGTGCAAATCAGTGACTATTTGGGGTATTAAAAACATGGTGTCAATTTCCTGCAAACTTCTAGGAGGAACAAGCCTCACACCAGCTTACATTAAGTTTACTACTCAGCTTTTCTCCTAAATCAAACTGCAGCTATACTTGAACACACTTCTGCTTAGAACACCAGTTATAAGCAGCTTTCAGGACTATGGGTATTCATACAGGCCAGTGCAACTCTACACAAGAATTCCAGTTCTTTCTCCAGGTTTTAACAGGTTTCAGATTCACCCAAACCTGAATCCTCACAGAAATTTAGCTCAGCCATTGTAGTCATTTCTTCACACTATTGACCTGAATATTGACCTAAACTGATTTACACAAGATTCTCTTTATCCTTGGGCAAATTTGCATGTTTTGAAATCCGTAAGAGACCCTGACAAGTCAGTATGGTTTTGGCCCAGCATTATTAGAATAAAAAACAAAAATTGCAAATAAATGGTCATCAGTAATTCCCATGGCAGAAATTCTTTCATCCATCTAATTTTACTAATAAACTGCACCTGAAGTCAGGTTTACAATGGCTGTATTTAGTCAGCTGTCCCATAGGCAATGCTGGTGAGGTGACTGAGATTAACAGAGCTTCAATAATGCTTAAAAGATTTCTAGGATCTCTGTAGGGCAGCAGCGCTGACAGCCTTAGGCTGAGCACTCCCAGCAGTGGTGAAATGCAGTGAGGTAAGTGTTCACTGGCATGAGCACTGCTGATATTGCTGATATCCTCTGGCCCTGGCTTATCTGGGCAATTACACTGGACAGCTCTTCAACACAGCACTTCCATTTTTCCATCATCTCTCTTTGGGCATTATTAACCTTTATATTTTTCTTACAGTTATCAGTTTTCAGCATCCTATTTCAAACAGCATATTTATAAATACACCAATACTGCAAAATTCCACTGCCAAAGATATGGGCATTCTCTTCATCTGCATGACATTCAGGCTGCATTATTTGTCACATTAGAATACTGCAAATCTGAGGTGCATCAGTGCTGGAAACGAACGTGACGCAGGCACGCAAGCAGCGAGGATGCACAGCATGGGTAATCTGTCATCCCTTGTCAAGGGAAGCACGACCTGCTGATTTCACCATGTAGCTGTGGCTCTGCTCCCACACCCATTAATACTGACCTCAGAGCTGCTGCCTCACCTGGCAGGTCAAACAGTGGCCCACAGCCACATTTCTTTAGAAGCAGACTGAGATGTGGAAGGACAAGCAGCAGCTGACCTCACATACAGTCCAAAGCTAGCCCTGAAAAGGACCATGTGTGTGTTTTTAATAACCAGGCTCTACTGAGCAAAGGGAGATGGCTCAAATTTGGGAGCAAAACTTTTTCAGAGCTTTCAGCTTCTGGATTTGCAGCCTGTGTGCAAATCTGCAGTGGGTATTTGGTCAAAGAAGATTTGGGGTTTTTTTCCTGTTTCCAGAGTAGCTAGGAAAATGGTTTTGAAGAGGAACAGCAGACTGAAGGGAAAAGGCAGCAACACAAGCCTGCATGACAAGGATTTTCTCTGAACCCCAGCCTCCTGCAAAGGACACCTTCCCAAAAGCACAAAGGGTGACAACAGATTTTGTGCTGGCTGTGATGTATATGAGAGCAACATGAAGGACAAAGGGGTTTGTAAGTCTGTGGTCAAATATACAGTGATCATCTGTCACTGAACAACAATCCAACCTGATGGTAATTAGGACATCAATGAAGTAATTGCCTCCATTCACACCAAAAGGTGACTGGATAGTGTGGTGAACCAAAGTACATTAATACAAAAGGAGGAGAAACAGAGATCCATTCATGTTAATACAGAAGGAGGAGAAACAAAGATCCATTCATGTCTCTGCCAGATAAATGCATTGCATAAAGCTATCTCTATCATTTGCATGTGTTCTTGGAGGTGCATCAGCACTCCCAGCCTTTCATGCCTGGATTTATCAATAGATACTAATCACTAAGCACAAAACACATACTTCAGTTTAGCATTCTCAAATGAGCCCTTAAAAGTAACTTTTTTTTTCTTATCTACCATATGATTAGAAGATTCCTTGCACTTTTCTTTGGGGTGATAGCAATATGTAATTGCTGCTCTTAAGTGAAATCAAAGCACAGCTTTTAAAGTCGGTGTAGTGTACACATCTGACAGAAGTGAAAAGAATGCTACCTCAAGCCAAGCTGTTTGATTTTCCTTTCTACTAGCTCAATTTGCTACAAGATGCTTCACCAACACCAGATTGTCCTTAACCAGTACATAAAGAGAAACAACCTTAAAATATTGTCAAGAATATTTGCCAGCTCAAAATCTACTCACCCATCTTCACTGCCACAATGAAGATAACAAAGCAGGCTAATTATTCTTAATTCCTCTACAAAGGCATAATACTTTGGCTGAGCAGACTGGTAATAATTTAACAAGCTGTAATAAAAATCAGAGTATCTATCTACATGCATCTGCTATAGGGGCCCCTACATTAATGAAGAGTTAGCACTTTGTATTCTCACCACAAAAAAGTCCAAATATATCTGTGTTAGAAAAGCTCACAATGTACAGAGGAACATTTTATGTTCATAAAATCGGAGAAAGAGAAGAACAGAATTGATGAGTACCATAGTTCATCTAAAGTATTATCTTTGTGAGTTTTCATGTATTGATTTTGGCAGAAATAGAATCAAACATTGCTGTCACTTACAATTGTAAGAAAGTGTTTAGGTAATGCCTGATTAGGTTTTAGTGTGCAAAACAAAATTGCCTGGTTGTTCTGATGGTTATACCCTACCATAGCACAGATCTAATAAAAAAAAGGAATGAGTAATAAAGTGATAAAACAAGCTTTATCAGGTCATCATTTTGTCACTGAACCAGTGGTTTTTACAAAAACATCAAAGCCAAGAGCTCAGCACTTACCCTGCAACACTCAGTAGCTGCTGGCTTGCACGGTCACAGAGATTAAAAGAGCTCGAGCAAGTCTGGACTTAGTGTCACTATTATCTGCTTTGACCTTTTTTACAATTTTCATCAATGAAAATAAACTGTACTTGTGTGAAATACACTGAAATCACAGTTCAGTGATGTTCAGAAATAATTTCTGTCATTTAGATTGCTTTGCTTTGGATGGGGCTGGTAGCTCTGCATGAAGTACTGCTTCAAACTTTGTTTAAGGGAAATGCTGTAGTTTCTGTTACCCTCAGTTCACACTTCCCAAGCAGTTTCAAAAACCACAACACTGAGAGACCTGTTTAAGCAGAACACACATTTTGTAAGAAAATATGAGTTAGAGGAATGCATGCCATTATGAATGGTCAGCACAGATGAGCTCTGTCTTTGCCCTGGAGGGACAGAGATGGGTTAGCAGTTCCCACACAGTCTTCTCCCAGTCATGGCTCCCATTTCCCATTTCTCAGTGATTTCCATAGCCTGTCCTCATGGACAAACAGCCTGGGAAATGGCAATTCAAAAAGCACAGATTTAAAAGAAGTACAAACTGAAATGGTGGCCAAGAGTTGGATTCTAAGTACTCAGCTCTTCAAATCTGTGGCATTGGCTTTAGCTTCAGTCCGTAAGAGAGACAGGGAGTATTTTGGAAGCACCTGTGCCAAACAGATCCCAAACACAGATGTCTGAGTCTCAGAGTGGTGCTCAGTCACAACTTTAGCTCCAGGCCACAACTGTGCTAACAGCTCTGTACTAATGAAGGGAAACCTTCCCAAAGATTAGCACTGTACTTCATCTTCTTTAATAAAATATGTTCTGGAATTATTCATCTGGCACATCATAAAATGGCTGGTTTGCTTTAATTATTTTTTTAAAATCTGATAGCTGACAATAAGTCTGTGATTTGCAATTTCTCTCTCATTTCTGTAATCAAATCTGAACTGGAAGAGGAAACCATGTAAGGAAAACTAAGCAAATCCAAAAGAGATACCACCTCTGAGGGAAAAGGGAAGAGAACAAATAAGTGAGGGAATGGACTAGTTTGTACAACTGTTTTAACTTCAGGAATCAGGCCCAGACATCTCTGCACAGTTCCAGTGCCATTTTTTCTGGATCCCCGTGTTGTCACACTTGGGGGTACAGATAGATACAGGCAAAGAGCAAATGTTCCTTTTGCACCCAGAAACAGCCACTCCTGGAAAAGCACAGTTCCAGTGTGCTGAGATGCCTTTAACAAACAGCTTTGTTTTTCAGTATTGCACTCATACTTCCTAGAAATAGAAAACAGGGAAAACAAACTAACAACAAAACCAAGTTTTTGGAGATGCCTCTTTAGCTATAATCAGTCTCAGAACTTTGAAAAGATATTTTCTTTAGCAGTCACCCAGAGGACAATGCAAGGAACTGTCCTTTCACTTGCTTTTTTTCCCCCCTATTCAATAATGCTCTCCCACGGTATCAAGAGGTACTACTTTATACACAGTAATAGAGTGGGACCTGTGAAATGTGAGCTCCTGACTGCCAGTGAGCAGCAGCCAGCGGGTTGAGTGCGGTGAGGCAGCTGGGCAAGCCCAGGGGATTGTGCTGCACAGGAGAAGGGGAGCCCAGCTCCTGCAGGCACACTCAGCCTTCCACCTCCACACCCAGCCCTCCAGGTGCCTGCTCCTGCCTTCCCCGGCTGCTCCCCGCGCTCCAGGCTCAGCTCCCCATCCCATGGGCCATCTCCTGCCCTCTGTGCCTCCCTCCGTGGGCAGGGTCAGCAGCCTTCCCCCAGCAGGACAGTGCGAGGGGGCTGCACGAACCCGCTTGCCACTGCCTCATGTTCGGTGCTACACTGACATCTTGTGGCCCCTAACCCTGTGAGGCTCTAAACAAGGCCAGCAGATTTCCAAATGCTCCTGCAAGGATGCAGGAACGTCGAGTTTGGGAAAGCAGCACTGGTTTGCCTCTCGGTCCCTCTCTGCTTGCATTCGTGTTCCAACCTTCGTGTGTCCCATCTGGTAACACCTTTTACATTAAGTCTCTCCTTTTACATTAAGTCTCTCCAATTAAACGATAATCAAGTCAAAAGTAGTAACAAACAGACTGTAAAGCTAAACCAGAACTGCAGCAGCTGAACCCTTTGTGCAGATGGAAGCAGCTTCTCAGTCTGAGGAGAAAGCAGAGTCTACAGATTGCTGTTGCTTTCCTACTCTGTTTGCTGGCCCTGTCCTTGGTTTTAGAAAGCCGAGGTTTTAAATTGCAGCAACTTTTTACACATTACTTCAGCTGTTATTCAAGAAAATTTCCAGGAACAAAACCATATGGGTGATACGGTGCTATTTAGCCACCATATTTAATGATCAACAGTAAGAATAAAAGCAAGAAAATGCATTTGGAAACATTGCCAGTAGTTGTATCCACATATTAAATCTATCTGAAATGAAATCATATGCCTGTTAAGACAGGGCTCTCATACTCTCATATCCAAATGGAGACTTTCTTTGCCTTTATCCTTATGGGGAGTGGAGAAATAAAACCAGACACTATACAGCTGGACATAACTCCTTACCCCCTGAAAAGGTTTTTATACAGCTACAAACAAAATATGAAAAGGCCTGGAGCTGAAATACAGTACGGATGATACAGCAGGTTAAATGGATTTTAGTATTGAAAACATGAGAGACCACACTTCAATCCAGATTCACCCTCCAAGCACTCACCCACCTCAGCTAAAGCAGGATTTCTGTGCTGCTGGGTAGGTCAGTGCAGAAACATATCCTTCTGCAGGATGGCTGGAGATTCTGCTTGGATGCACTGAGCTCTGGAGGCATTGATCTTTCCCATCAGTAATTACTGTGTTATCTAACCAGCTAGATTAAAAGTTACAAGCTGAAGTGTTTCAGAGAAGCATCTAGAGCTAAGGTCCCATCCCTTATTTACAAGCAAAGTTCTGCAGGTGAAATAAATGGGATACAATATCACAGCTGAAATAAATGGGATACTGGATTTAGGGTATGGAAGAGGATCTTTGCATGCACAGTCAAATACCTAAATCCAAGTCAATCAATTTAGTTTCATATTCCTAACACTACATCAGGTAAAGTTCCTTTTTTTTTATCTGGTAAATTATCAGTGTATATCATTAGACAATTAGATCATCTCAGAAGCAATGTGGGAGACACACAAAGAGTCATAACTGCTAAAAGGGCTTCCTCATACAGAAAATAAAGGAACATCTCACTGGAAAACACAGCCTAAGGGATTCAACTTCTTTTCTTAGAAAAATACTAAAAGAAAACAAAATGTTTTGCACGCTCATCACAGGGTCTGGTGTAATCACTGGCAAAAAGGGACATTGCAAGGGGACATCTTCCCCTCCTGCAGGTGTCACTGGCTGTAGAAGGGTACAGATCCCTGCACAGGAGACTCCTGAGAGTGGGAGCAGGGAAGAAGGGAAAGAGAGAGGGGACTGACTTGACTGGTGGGCTCCAACTCACAGCAAGCTCAGGACAGGGACAGAAGAATAGAATAGAATAGAATAGAATAGAATAGAATAGAATAGAATAGAATAGAATAGAATAGAATAGAATAGAATAGAATAGAATAGAATAGAATAGAATAGAATAGAATAGAATAGAATAGAATAGAATAGAATAGAATAGGAATATTGGACCTGGTCCATTTGCTATTATAGACAACCTATGAAACAAACTGTCCCATAAAACAGTCACATTCCTCCCCAAAAGCTGTGTTCTCTCTCTACGATGTCAGACTTCCATCCTTTATGGATCAGAATGCGCCTCTCTGGCACAGCCTGTGTTTATTCATAGGCACCATACCTGCTCTTGGCTTTTGTGCCAGCACACTCCCCCACACAGCTCTTGTCTCTCCTGGTGTATTTATAGGCTGCTCTCATATTGTCTCTCACCCTTCATTAGGCTCAAGGGAACAGACAAAGCCCTTCTGATCTCCTCCCATGAGGGCTGTCAGTGCAGCAGACTGTGCCTGTGGTGCTTCAGAGCCTTCTGGTTTGATAAGAGCTGCAGTCATCCCAGGTGATCTCTCCAGTGGTGGCAACACCTCCTCATTCTCTGCTCAGACAACACTTGTCCCCTCTCAGGCTGGGGCTCCACTCACCCTCCTCAAGGGCTGTACAGGACAGGCAAACCCAGAGCCCTCCTTTTCTTTAAGCTGCTTGTTTTCACTCTCTGTTTCATCTTGAACTTTAATTCCAGACCTCTAAATAACTCTGTGGGCAGAGTGCCTTCTATATCCTTTTTTCCCCAGCATGTTCTCTACCTGTCGTGGGCAGACCTTTTCCTCTGGCAGGTCCAGCATCCTGTCACACTCTGTCACAGGGAGCAAACCTGGCTCACCACAGCAGTCAGGAGAGAATTCCTGCTCCTGAGACCCTGCACATCTAAGGCACAGCTTCCTCCTGATGAGCAATGCTACCACCAGCAAAAGCAGCTCAGGCAAAGCTAGCATGGCATCCTGAGTGACTGGGATTTGCAGTGACAAAATCAGTGGGAACATGCTGGGTGTGTTTGGGTTTGAGTCAAATATCCCATACCCCAAATTTCGGTATCAAACAGAAAAATATGCTGATACTATCTTCTGTATATGCTGTACTAATACTATCTTACTCATTTAAACAATCAGAAATAGGGGTGGTGATAAGTTGCCACATATCATATTAAAAGAAAAAGTGTCAAGGACTTCCCACACAAAGTTATTCATCGTTGTGTTTTAGCTTTGTAGCAGAAATGGCAGAGACTTCATTTGAATTTGTTTAAAAAAAAACACAAGTTGAAGATTAATTGTAACTAAAAAGGTATTTTCTGGGGGAAAACTTTCATTGGCAGACATATGAAATGAGAATTTGATCTAGTATAACTTTTTTTATCTATCATGTCTATGATAGCCAGAAATAAGGGAAAGAAAATAAAATGTCAGCGGATTGGAGCATTTTCAAGAGTGGGAATTGGAACCCCTTCAACACCTCCAGAACTGGAAAGATGACTTCTTTTCCTTCACTTGTTCTGTGAGGTCAGCAGACTTTTGTGGAGCTAAAATACAAAAGAATTTACTGAGCACCTGACCATGGGGTAAAGTTGGCAACTAGAACAAGACTTCAGATACACCAAAAACTTCACTGCCATGCTGTCACACTGTGCTCCTTTTACACTACTCAGCAAACTCTAGCAAACTCTTGGATATAAACTTAACACAGACATTTCCAGCAGGCTCATGGCAGCTGGAGCTGCCCTCTCCAATGACAACTCAGCCACAGGGAATCACTGGGAGGGTGTAAAGCCACTCCATTTCCCAGGCTGGAACCCCTTGAAATCTGCCATCAGCAGACACCAGTTAGAACAAGCTCTCTTCTTGTTAGATAGGAGCTATAAAGAAAACAGAGATTCTGAGAAGCAAATCTCACTCTTTTGGAGACATCCACTTCTCTTCTGCATTCCAGGAAAAAAACAGACAAGTAAAACTGGCAGTGTGCAAAAAAATAGCCCCAGTACTACACTAATTAAACAGGTTGTAGCAGGTAACAAAAGGATTAGTGGCAGAAGTCACAGAAAGAAAATAATTGGGCTTGATCTCCAAGTCTAATGTTATATGCAAGAGGGATTTAACTGTTAGCAATCCCGTTCTTTAAAAAGCCGCTGGACTGACACATGTGAGATGCTGCTGTCTGACGCCCATCAAGTCAACACAGCACAATCAGAGGCAAAGCCCACTCCAGTTACTCCCCTTGCCCTCGCCCATGGCTTGACCCAGGGCAGGGGAGCAATGCTGAAAGCAGCTCTGCCTCCCACACAGCCAGCCCTTGGCCCCCCAGCACATCCATGGTGATGGGAGCGTGCCTGAAAATGGGAATTTGGGAATTCTGGTCCCTGGGCCCAGACACTTGCAAAGAGAGATCATCTCAGTGAGGGAAAGGAAGATGTGAAAAGAAAGGCACACAAAAAAAGGCTAAACAGTGAATCCCAGGCTCCCAGGGAAAAACATGGGGGGTACAGCCACCAGAACAGCACAGATGAAGCCAAGCACTTCACTGGGAAGGACAGACTCCCAGCATGGGCCACAGCCAGAAACAGACAAAGTGAAGTCAGATTCTGGGACTTCAATGCTTTTCAACTTTGTGACTGTCAAAAAAAGCCAGACTAGAAGAAGAGCCCCAGCAGGAGAATATTTCGAGTTAGGGATGTCAGCACTGTCTGAAGTGCTGCTGCTTGCAAACCTCTCCTCGGTGGCCTGTAATGAATGATGAACAGAAACACCACTGAATGAACTCATTTGTCACATACATTTAAACCCAGCTCTCTATTCTTTTGGAGGGAATTAAAAATATTTTGATGAGCACTGTGCCTGTTCAAAACCAGTTCAACTCAGGGAGAAACTAATTACCACAAATAGCTCTTGTGGCTGAAGCAGGATGCTTTGGAGAAGACATCTGCATGGCTTCACCCCTCAAAAAAAAAAGTCTTAGCATTTCCTAGGGTAAAAGTATTTATAGCTGTGACTCTTTTACCCTACTCAGTGTGATGTTCTGTGGCCCAGTCCCTGGATCAAGTATATGACCTCTTATGCTATGTCTTAACAATACAACTAAAATATCTCTTTTCAGTGATCTACTTTAAAAACATTTTCTTTTGAAATTTTCCTTATCAATTTTTGCCCTGCAGAGATTTTCTTATATTTGCATTACTTTTTTAGCTTAATGGCAGCAAACTCTCTTGAACATTTTTGTTAATGCATCCATATTAACCTTCCTGCATACCGTTCAGTGATGTCAAACTGTATCCTTACAGAACATGAAACATTTTCTAGTATAACTTTATTTATGCTATTATAGCAAAACAGTAATTTTAAATAAAAGAAATCTCAACTCTGAGATAAAATAAAGCCTCAGAGTGAAAGGGAATATCAGTCATTTATCAATCAGTCTTTTATCAGTCTTTATCCAATCAGGATATTGGAAAGCTGCTACAGGTGACTAGTAGCATTTCTAAATTTCAAAACCCTCAAGTGATTTTGAGGCTGGTACAGTGGCCTCCCTGCAGTTATGAGATGATTTAATGAAGATGAATGCTGCCTGCCAGCACTGTGTCCTGGGCAGCCCCCAGCCAGTGCTACAACATGCACTGTGCTCTGGGAAATGCACTGTGAAGCAGCAGCCTGAGTGGAGTTTAAGAGACCACAGCTATGCTCCTTCAGAGAAAAAGCCTGGAGACATTTTATTTTACATGGAGAAAGCCTTGAGAGGCTTCTTGTGAAATGCTCAGCTCCAGCCACAAAGCTGCTTGGAGCAGCCCACTCCACCTGTGCCATGCCAGCCCTGCACACAGCATCCTCCCTGTCCTGCCACAGAGGAACCTCTCAGGACCTGAGCAGCATGATCACACCATTTCTTTTCCTTTTTCTTTCATTTATTTATAACAATAGGCTAGAACAAGCCTATCTCCACACCTTTTGGCTGCTGCTCTTTTATTCTCCTGAAGTCAAAATGGGCACATGCAAGGTGCACTCATTGTCACAAAGCCATTTTATCTTCTTTAATCCAGATTAATCTCTTTCCTATGAATATTCCTACTATTTTGATTTGATACTATATTGTTTCTACTTGTTCCCCAGCTTCCAGAAAGATCCAAAGACCAACTGAGCTGGAAGAGAAAATACTCCTCTTTGTGCCACAGCTGGATCTGCCTCTGGGCAGGGTGGCACAAGTGAGTCAGGCTCTACCACTGTGCCTGCTGCCTCTGCCATGGATATTCAACAGCTGCCCCTCTAGCTGGCAGCTTCTGGCACTCCTGAATGCACCAGGGCCAGCTAAAATAAAACACAGCTTTTCACTCAGTCCATCACTCCCCTGGTTGAATTAGTACTCAATGTTTGTTCTAGGAAAAGTTTAACCAGGATAAAAGTTGGGTAGAGGATATATGTCATCACAGAGGTAGCAAAGGATTTATTAGATCAAGCAATATTGATTTCTGCCACAGTCATTTTTTAATCAGAAAATAAGCTAGGAGATACCCTGAGCACCCAATATGGCTCACTCACTTTATTTTTTTTTTCCAGAGGATATTCTCTAATAGTAAGGGCAGTTAATTTTGGTTTTTTGAAAAAGGGTGACCACTGCCCTGATACACAGACTCTCATGTTTCAAAAACCAGATTTAGCATAATGTCTTTAGCATTGCAACCAGACAAAACCAAGCTCTTGGTTTATGAAGGAAATTCTAAGCAATTCTAACTTTGAATTCCAATTCAAAGTAGAAAACTTGACATTTTTCATTACAGCACAAATGTTTCCATTTTATATTTTGATATTCTCCACTTATTTCTTTTTCATACAGTCAGCCCTAGAAACCTCCTAATGATCACTCTAGACATTGTCACAGACACAGTGACCAGGAGCTCAGGAGGTTCAGGTGGCTGCTGTACCAACACCTAAATCTGTGCTAATGACCAGAAACTCCCTGGGAGTCAGCACAAGGAAAGGGATGCTTTAGAACAGAATTGACTTTTTTCATGAAAATACTTTAGGGGAGAGGACACAGACCCTGGGAGTGCATATTTCTTTATTGTGGTTCTTAAGTGAGACTTTGTGTCTGGATTTGCTCACCTAAATCCATCCTCTGTGGCACTAATCAAAACCATGGACTGCAGTGGAGGAAGAGAACTTGGGGAGTGCCAGAGGAGTTCTCAAGAATAAAAGACTACTCCTAGTTCCAAATGACTGCAGTGGATGAGAAAATTATATTTACCTTCAAAAGAAAAGTTTTCTATTGCCTGAATCTCATGCAGCGCTTTTCCCTGGTTTTCAACTCAAAGTTAAGTATAGATTTTCTAAGCTAAAATTAATTTCCCTGGCACCAGCTATTCAGTGACTTACTCTAGAGTATTTTAGGATTAATCACCACTGTTTTCACATTATGTCAATATTCTGCAATGGAATATGTATGAGGGCAGCTTGACTCTTCTAGAAGTAGCTGCTTTGACCCAGAAAGTCTTAACCAGAGAACTAAGTTGTTTGAAAAAGTAAAAGGGACAAAACCCCTTCTTTTAAAAGTTGCATAAAGTCATTTAAAAAAATTTAGTTTTTAACTTAGACCTGTTCCGAAAAGATCCATAAAGAAAATCCACCCATAACAATTAATTTAATCTTTTCCTTCTCAAGTTATTAATTTAATGACAGTTATGGTACAAAAAATAAATGGTTCAAATCAGAATTGTACCTCAGCTGACCATATCCCTACCAATTAAACATGCAATGAACTTACTCTCTTGACTTCTGTCTCTCATTCTTGCATCTTTGAGCCCATAAATCAACAAGCACCAAATTTAGGGCTTTCCACACCTTGAGCATATGACCTGCACTTTGTTTTTTTAGAACCTCTGCATCTTGGGGCACATCATGTTATGCTGTCTCAGGAAAACAAAACCAAAAGGAAATCAAAAAACCAATCAAACAAACAAGACCACCAAGAACTTGCTTTTGAGTGACCAGCTTGTGAGCCAGGAGAAATATTAAGAATGTGCATAGATGTTTGAATGAATCAATGCACTCATCTCTGTTTTTCTCAGAGCTGGAGTGCAGCCATCACCTTCCATGGCTAAAAATAGTGTCAGTAGGCAGCTCAGACGATGCAAATCACCTTCCTTGGTTTTATTTAATATCTCCTGAGTGAGGGACAATTCATTCCTTTGAGATGGTGCAGGAAATTAGTGGAATTATACCAGCAGAGAGCAGATAAGAATCCAAGAAAATTACAAAGGATTAAGTATCATTAGTTTGAAAGAAAGTCACTTCCATGACTTTCCTCCAGTCTTTCTTAACCCTATAATTTTAAGGACATGAAAAAAGTTCTCCTGGTCATTGACCTTAAAACCCTTAGCCCCATATTTTAGGATAATTTCTGTTTTCTCTACAAAGCAGTGATTTCTGCAAAAATTCTGTGTGCTTGATCATACCCAAGGTCAGCAGCAAAGTCTAAAAAAGCTGTCAACATACTAATAAAATCCCCAAACTTTGCTTTCTCCTTTGTAATCACCAAGGGCTCATCTCCACATGCAGTCAGCAAGACAATTGAATATCATGGGTGAAAGAACACAGCCCTGCCAAGCTTCTGGGCTGACCTTGAACTCTTTGGCCAGCTCACCACATGCAATGCCTCTTTGTGCAATTCCCTGAAGAACAAACTCTGAGTAAGCAGATCAATTTCCAGCCATGCTTCCCAAGCATTGCATAGAAACCTTCAACAATCTGAGTTACACACTGCAGTAAAACTGGCCCAAAACAAGAAGAGTTTGAAGTCAGTTTTGATGTTAAGTTTGTTGAATCTGAAGTATGCCAAGATCTAATGCCTGGACCTGGGTTGTACTAAGTATATATGATTATATATATTTTTTTTTTTAAGATAGTACAATAGATGCATACCTCAGGAAATATATGTTCTATGACCCAGTTCTCAGATTTTCTTTATATTTCTAGGAAAGTGTTATGGGCCTACAGAGTAAACATCACTATGCTTTCATCCACTTTACACTGCCAAAATGACAACTAAAATAACTATTATGGGCTCATTTATTAAGCAAGATTACACACAAGGCAGTTCATCATCCAGGAGGAAATGAGTAGCCAGTTGTTCTCACATCACTGTGCATAGTGATGAGTCTACAGCTGTGGGTCATGCAAGCTTCAAACAAGGCAGGCAGAGCAATGTGGTGCTCTCTGTTCCACACTGAGTGCTTCTGAGACAACCTCTGCAATGGTTAACATCAAGAACCAAAGAGTCAGCATTCTTCGGAGAAAACAATGCAAGCAACTTGTTCCCAGAGCTTTTTTAAATTCTTTTTTAAAATGGGAAATTGCGTTGTTTCCTACCATCAGCCAGCTCAAGATGCTCAAGATTGTCTGCTGTCATTTGCTTCTGTTTGGGTTCCTCCCAGGACAGGGTGACAGCAAGGACTGTCATCCCGAGAACAGAAGCCTTATTATTTTCCAAAACACAGCAGTCAGGGTTCAAAAGGCAAGAGGCCCTTTTAAGATACCCAGGCATAATCTGAGCGCTCCCCTTGCAAGCAAAATTTGTAATTAAAGCTGGCATTTGTGAGCAGCCTGCTAGTGCTGGTGGTGCTGCTAACAAGCAGAGGGGACATGCCTTGTGACACTGGCACACAATCCAGGGGAAGAGCCAGGCTGCTCCTGCAGGAGCCACACACCAGGCATGTGAGGATCTGAGATGGCCTAGAGGGAACCCAGCTCAAAGATGTTTGGGAAACAAAATGGTTATGTAGTCACAGCAGGGAAATAGGAGATGAAGTAAGGGATTTAAGATCACTGCTTTGCTTTCCCACAAGCTTTTCCTGTCACTTTGCCTTCTTTCCATTTCCTTCTATATAATGCAAAGGAGTCAATTTTTATTTTTTTAATATTCTGAAATTGAGAACTTGGAAAGCAAGATAACAAAAGAGTGACAGGATTGAATATTCAGAGCAAAACCCCTGCATGGGAGATAGAAAGTAATTTGGTTCTCCAAAACCCTGTAATAAAGAATTAAGTAGTAAAATGCATCTGGTTGTTATGCAGGTCATTTTCTCAGACAGAAGGATGGAGCAAAACCAGCTTACTTTTCCTTTTTTAATTTTTTTTTTTTTTTTAATTTAAATAGGTTTTAAGTAGCATGGATAGTATGGCTTTGGAGATCACAGACATATTTCAGATCTCACATTTTTATTACTCACACTGGACTGTAGGAAAAAGGACCTTGGGTAATCCAGTCACGTAAATTATTTCATGTTTTATTGAAAACCTCACCATCACCAGGAGAAGATCTTAAAACAGTCAAAAGGCACATACCATACAGAATCAAATTTATATACAGCTAATTGCTTTGAAGAAGGAAGAACAAGTGGAACCCTTGAGACTGAGAAGTGTGTTAGCACTAAGTGTGTTAATCTGTTCCGCTTGGCTTCTCAACAGGGGAAAGCATCCCCAGTTCTGTCCTCTCAGAGAGGCTTTTCAGAGCAGATTATAGCTCTGCACCTTGTTCCAAGCATTTGTCTGCAAACAAGCAGGAGGAAAGCACCACTGCAATTATCAGGGGTCAGATAGGCTGAAAAGGGGAATAGCCCTGGTGTAGGAAATGCATTCTGGTGGCAGTCTGAAACATGCCATGGCTCACTCACATCCATCCCTTCTTATCTGCAAAGGGGAATGGAATAAAGGCAGGGTAGATGATGAGAAAATCCTTCTGTTTTCAAAGAGACATTTCTGCTAAGCATTTCTTACCAAGGCCACGTAGCTAATTAAGGCAAAATTTAAAAACAGGGGAAGGCAAAACAGAGAGAAGACATTTCATAGTATGGAGCATTTGCTTGGAAAGAGGTGATATGGTAAAGACAAGCATGAGATTCTTCTGTCTTCAGTGAGATCTCTGAATAGATACTATGACTCAGGAATGATGGATAAGGTGGCAAACAAAAGCACTGATGATGAGTGTGGACTTGAAGGTAACCAGATCCCTTTTAAGAGCTTTCCCTGAAAAATAATTTTAGCACCACCAGGTTTCCAGAGGGAAATCAAATCCCTAAACAGAAGAAAAAGGAAGACACAGCATTTTGGGGGGAGCAAAGCTGGGGAAGATAAACAGCAGAAAAACACAGGAATGTGGACGAAAGAAAAAAAAAAATCAGTGTTCAGATCTTAATACTGATTATATTCCTGTGACAAAGAAAGTACTTCTGAAAAAGAATCAGTTTAGATCCAGCCAGGAGGGAGGCTCAGACACACATTCATCTGCTGTTCCGCCTGGTGAACAGAAACAGGGAGCCAGCTCCCCCAGCAGCCAGGCAGAGAAGGCAGAAATCACAGGGCTCCAGAGAGCAAACTCCTGCCTCTGTGCTTGCTCACAACCTATTAATCTGACAGAGATGCTGATTTAAACCCAGCTCTGCTGAGAGCAATCCTCCACGGGTCCACTGGCATGAGGAGCCAGAGACAACTATAGCTCTAGCATGGCACAGTATCAATTGTTAGAAGCTGTAACAAATAACAAAATAAATACAAGTAAATGCAGTGATGGGGAATTAACAGCTTCTCTAAAGACAAGCAGTGTCACAAAGATGTGTTGCACTTTGGTTTTAAAGAGTCAGTGTACATCAAAAAATTTCAGTGATTTTATACAGTTTGAAAAAAAGTCCTCAACAGGAGCATTCCTGCTGCAAATAAAGGACAAAGCCCCTACATAGACAACTGCAAGTTGTTATTCTGGCTTCTGAACAAGGCTGAGCATGGTTATACACTCAATTCTCATGCTGTCAAAGGGTTGATGCAATTTCTCCAGCTTGCTTTTCTTAGTTATTACCATTTCCCTGGAACACCACATCCCTGAGGGACAAGCCCATGTGAAGCAAGGGTGTACAAGAGAATAAAACCCCAAAGTTACTTACATTAGCATACCACACCTTCAAAACCCCAAATTACCTACACCTTCATTCTTTCACCCAAAGCAGGACTACTTCTGTGGCTGATTTCCAATTCCATTTAAAAAAATCTCACTCAATGTTACATCTCCTCCTGCCCCTGAAAGGCTCATTTCACCATTTATTAATGCCTTTCAAAAACTTTCTCTGGCAGATCATCTCCCTGCTCTCTATGATAAAACTTGTTGTACTAATTTCTCTTCCCCAGTGATGTTTATTCCCTCAAATATTTGCAGAACATTGCCAAGTCACCTTGCAATCCCTGCTTGGAGCACTCCTATCTCATCTGCAGCCCTTCTGCACGCAGCCAGCCCCTTCCCCCTGCTTCCTTCATCATTTGTCTTGCTCATCCTGTCAGTTAGTTTCCCTGACCTCTTCTTTCCCTTTGTTTTGTTGGTTTTTCAGCCCAGCCCTGTGAGGCAGGTGCAGATCAGCAGCCTCCCCACGGTGCAGGCACGGTGGGACCAGGAGGAGCTGACCCCTTTGGTCCCACGTGAAGGGTATGTTTAATTTAATTCAGCTCCAGGGGAATGAAGTGGTGCATTACAGCACCCAGCAGCCCCTCAGACAGCACCTGTGCTCACATCCAGGGAGCTCCTCCTGTCACTGCAGAGCCTGAGTGACCCCTGTGGGCACGGGAGGTTGGAATTGCTGCCAAAGCTTCTCCCTGTGAGAGTTCAGGGCAAGCACAGTCCCAGCTGCTGCCCAGGATGGGACACTGAGCTCATTCCCTTCCTTGCTTTCCTGTGTTCCTTGTGCTAGGCTGGGAGAGGGGATTGCACATCCCCACACACACACTTTTTCCTGAACAAAGGTATTATTTATGGTTGAGTGGAAGATAATGGAGTTTTCTGTCTGTGTGGGGACGGCATAACCACTGCAGTGATTTTCCATTTCATTCATACACTCTGCGGCTTCCTTCCTAGTCCTGCAAGAAAATAAAACACATCTGTATTGATAGATACAGATATATCTGGGGTTTTGACAGACCTGGATGCTGCTGGCCTATATAAGATTACATTCATCCCAATTTATCAGAGCAGTGGTTACACATGCGTACTGAGGAACTCTATTATCCTGTCTTTAATTTACTCTCAAGGAGTTCATCTCTCAAAAAATCCATATCAGAGCCCCTTTCTCAATTATTTTAGCCAGGGAGGGGAGAGGTCTTTATCTGATCTGATAATGGAGCTATTTGGCTCAGCCCAGCCATTAATCCATCTGACAGCTTTCCTATGAAAAGGCAGAATTTTCATCCTACACTCCAATTTATTTCATCATCTGCACTTTCCTTCTCCAACCCTGGTTGGTGGTAATAATGAGAACTGTCTAGAAAAATATATAAATATGGCACATGTATATAAATACAGATAAAGCAAGCTGGCACAAGTGTGAGAAGTGAATTCTGCCTCTACAAGAATTTTAGCTCAAGCATTTATTTGCCTTATGGAAACTTAAACTAGTCACCATAATTGAAAATATCCCAAAACAAATTCCTATAAACATTCTCAATAAACAAGCTCTTTATTTTGCTGTGTGTAGAGGGATTGTTTCCTGGGCAGGGGGGAGATTGATTTTGTTTTATTCTGGTTTTGTGTAACTCCCCCATCACAGCAGTTCTCTGGTCTTAATTTAAAAAAATGGTGTATTGTACTTCCAAAGTAAGATTTACTCATTGTGGTAACACTCCAGGTATCATGGAGCAAATCTGGAAAGAGACAAGCCTGCAATGTGGATGTTGAGCCCTCCTTTCTGACCTGCTCCTCTGCAGTTATCCTTAGCTGACAGCATCTGACAAGGCTTAGAGCTGGACAAGCAGAAATCTCAGTGAAGAAGGGCTTTTCTTGGTTGTTTTTCTTTTTAAGTAAAAATCCTGATATATAAGGCAGCTGCTAAAAGAATTTACATTTTACCCAGTATTAATAATATTTACAAGGTATTTTTATTTAAAAATGCCAAACTTGTGAAACATTTAGCCAAAATGTATTTTAAATAGAAATCATGTTTTGAAATTAATTCCAAACTCTCTGTTTCTTTTCAAAACATTGGAAGCAGAAGATAATGTTTCTCAGGTTCAAAAGAGCATTTCCAAAGTTAGAAGAATTCTACTAATAAATGTAGGCAACACTCAGGCACTCTCAGCTCCTGCCACTTCCCTGTTCTTACAGGTGGCAGTTCAGAAACATTTCAAACGAGGTCAGGAGAGGAAAAGAAAAAAGGATTTTTCCCACAATGACATGCTAAGCAAAAGACAAGTCAAAGTTTGTACCTGCTTCTGTATCTACATTTTAGATCCAAAGTCACTTAAAGATAATTTCCATCCATGCAATTGAACACTTTCATTTCCATCAGGCTACTTCAGTATCTTAGTTAAAAATAAACGTATGAAAATGGAAAACATCTCAGCCATGCTGGAAGATCTCCTCTAGGTTTTTGGGAATGCTGTATTTTCTGGTTAGATTTCTGGTCCTGCTGTGACTGCAGATGATGAGAGCTCACTGTGCATCGGGTGTGTAAATGGCATAAACCAGCCATGCTTTGAGACATCTCAGTGGCCATGCCTGAAGATTTAAACAAACCACCCCTCTCCACCTCCTGCCAAAGCAGCACTGCTGCCACTGGCACCTCTGCTGTCAGTGCAGCTCCCTAGAGGAGAACTGGCTCAAGATACAAGGACAGAAATAAAAATGCAACTCTAAACTGCCAAATAGCCTGAACATTCTGTCAGTGGTCACTATGGTTTAGCCATATTATATTTTCCAAGACTTTTTTATTTTTGAGGCATAATTTTCTGCTTTGAGCCAGTTCTATGATACAAAAAAAGAGTAGCAGGATGGATTTTTTTTTTGAAGACCCTCAACAAGGATGTCTGTCTGCTCCCCATCACACTCTCAGCCATCTGAACTGACTCAAGTCCTGCTGTGACTGAGCTGCCCTGAAAGTTTGCCACACAATTTACACTGCTTCCTATGCAAAACTTAAAGTCTTTACAGGTCTAGAAATGGCAATGGACTTCTGTTCTATAAGAGGGGCTATGTATCAATTTATCAGCAATTTTGTAAAGGCAAACATTAATGAAGATGAAAAATAAAGATACATTTTCAATTATGTGTCCTAGGCCCAGCAAACAGTCATAGCAAACTCTGGTCCCTCTCAGGTTCATCTGCCCATGTCTCCCTCATATATAATTTTTCTTCTGCACCCCTAACTGGGAAAAGGAGAACAATTGATGATGGGCAAAAAGAGGGACTTCCATTTGTTTATTTCCACAAACACTGCCTAAGTGCATTTCAAACTGAAGGCAGCTCACAGAAATCATTGGAGGCATAAAAATTGAACTAAAAGGATTTATATGGCCTGGATAAATTTTAAACTTCTTCAAACATTTCCCTGAAGTAAATTTCCTTCCTTCTACAGAGCAGCATTAAAAGAGGGAGACAAGAAAAAGCAATTTAATTAACCATTCCAAGGAGTTTCCAGGACAAATTCTTAACTAGCTCTGAGATTTCCTACTTGTAACTCAACCCTCTGATTAAGCTTCTTTGGGTAAACATGCTTACATTTATGTAAAATATTTTGAAATCAAATGATGAAAATTTGCCTTAACAGTTCTTCTACAGCAGGGCATGATTCTTGCAGTGCCTGTTTGTTTCTGCTTGGCTTTGAGAGGATGTGTTTTCTAAGAAGTGAGCCCTGCACACCCTGCTCAGCAAAAAGGGTGACTTGTAGCACCATTGGATCATGGAAAGGAGTGAAATGAAGATTTCTCTCTCAGAGAGAGCATCACACAGGCAGTGACTGATACAGTCACAAAGGTCTCACATTCCTGGCTCTGGCAAGGGCTGCATGGACTATCCCTCTATAGCAGACATTTTATCTAATAGCAACATTAATCTCTTTGTCTTCTTTTCATATTCTCCCAACAGCTCCACAGTCCTGAGGGAATAAAACCAAACAACAAAGCCCTAACTACATAAATGCCAAACTATTTTCAAGGCAAATATTTTAAAAGCAATTCAGATGTTCGGAAACAGAAGTCTGTATGCAAAAGAGTTATGAACATTAAGAGACTTTAAATGTGTTCGTTATTTATAAAGCACTTCCTCCTGACATAGTTACTGCTTTCTTTCATGACTTTGTTCATCAGGCACTTATGCCCTGCAACAAATGTATATTTTTATACACTTAGCTCAAATCAAAGATAGCACTATCTGTTATCTAAAGAGATTGTATGACAAGCAGGGATCACAACTAAAGGTCCATAACAGATTTTGTCTTTAATCAATCACTAAAGTGTATCTCTAGTTTACAGAATAAAAACAAACAAAGTGGTGAAGATTGTGCTCGTGCCAAAACCAGCCTGTCCTGCTGTGATGCCCCTCTTGTTGCATCTCCACCAGGGCCAGAAGAACTGCTGGCTTTCACAGCTTATGGCACAGTCCAGTTTCTCTCCACTTTGTGGCCTGGACCCTGCAGCACTAAACTCACACCTGACATAAATGCTGCACCAGCCACTACAACTGCCGGCAAGTCCTGACAAGTATAAAACCTAAAAGCAGGATTTTTTTTTCTTTTTCCCAGTCTGAAAATTCTTTTTGCTTCTTAGAAACAATTTCCTTCAAAAATCACAAGCACCCTCAAGGGGGCTTTTTGGTAGTTACTTCATTTTTGAGCTGCTCTTTTACTCATCCTTCCCTTTTGCCTCTCCCCTCACACTGCCTCCCCTTCCCATATCATGCATCATCAAATTTACAGAATGGAAACCATTTAAGGCACCAAATTATTGCTGAAGGTGAACAGGACATGAAAGTCAAGCAGCATGCTCCGCCTGCCTTTTGGGATTCCTCAGATATCACATTCTGTACTTTACTCATCAAAATGTCATGCTCAGAGAGTTACACAACCTGAAGAACGGGGGAAACAACAGAAAGGAGAGGGGAAGAAGAGCCTTGACCCTCGTGCTACTGCTCATGTTTGTCTATAAAAAAAAATGGAAAAAGATTCCCGACTCTGACAGCAATCCCAGCCATCTCCACAGTGCCTAACACATGAATAATGTGTTGTCAGCTCAAAAAAAAAGCCCAAACCTGCTTGTCTCCAAAGGCCATTTTACAGCTGGCTTTTATATCTGACATGAGGGAAAGAGAGATTGCATCATCTCAGATCTATGGCACTCGCTGGGAATGCAGCTGCTTGCTGGAGTGACTTCCATGATAAACATGTCACTTCTGCAGGAAATTGATGGCAGCCAGAACTGTCACTTCTCTAATTCATTTTTCCCAGTCACTTTGTCCCCCTGGTTCCTACGTGCTTCATAGACTGAGATTCAACACATCTATTGATTTCCTTAGTGCATAAAGGTAAAAATGTTTTTAAAGTTTCTGCCTGAACTGGGTTCAAAACACCTCAGTACTTTGATATTGTCCATTTCAATAAACTGAATTAAAGTTGAGGAAAGAAAGATGGAGACACGTAAGCTTTAGAGACAAAAGCCTGATTTTGATCAAATAAAGCACCTTTGAGAATAGTAAGTCCTGTTACCATGCAGTTTAATACTACTTGGTTATAGCAGTATTTTGCCTTTCAACAGAAACGTAACCCAGTCTGTGCATACAGATTCCTCTTCAGATGCTTGGGAGTAGGTAAAGTTTCTAACTATACCCAAATATGGTCCTCATAACTCGCAACAGTTCTTAAATTTTTACTAAATAAAGGGATTTTTTCACAGGGTTATAGATAATTTGGGTCAGTACAGTGTATTCTGGGCTATGAACATGTCAGAATATCTCCTTTGGTTGCCCTCATATGGAGTGATGCTCTGTGCCTACCAGGGCAATGCATCTCCTCATGAATTTCTGCCTTTTCACTGGCCACCCCTGGTAACTTCTCAATAAACTGATTGATTGAAGGCTGGTATTTAGAAAGAAAGGGAAAAAAAACCCCAAACAAACAAAACACACATACACACAACACTCCTTTTTTTCTGCTTGTCTGCTGGATCAGTGGAGCTTTGCTGCTCTGTTTACAACACTGCTGACACTTCTGTGGCACAAAACAGATTTTGCAGAACCCCACTTTTGTGTTCCTGGCTTCCCTGCAGGAGAAGGCGGCAGCACAAGGAGAGATGAGGAGAGCTGTGCTGCTCCCAGGCCCGGGGCTGTCCTTGTGGCAGTCTGTCCCAGCCACAGCAGCAGTTTGGGAGGGAGCAGGACAGCCTGCAGAGTGCACACACTCAGCTCTGCAAATCTCCACAGGCTCAGGGGAGGTGCAGAGCAGCAGCTCTGCCCACAGGGGTGCCTTGTCGGGTCAGATCAGTGCAGGGCTCTGGGCTGGACCTCCACCAGTTGTATAAAACTGTCCATGAGAGCTCAAGGCCAGAGCTACAGACACGAGCTGGGCTCAGAGCTGACCATGGGTCCAGTCCCCCCAGTACCATGGGGACAGAGATGTAGTGCACCCTTCTGATCACTCCCTGGCTTTCCCCAGGTCATTGCCAGGGCAAAATCCTCCTCTTTGCTGCATGCTAGTGGGAAAAGCACTGGATAGAAATTGCCAGTGGGACACAAAGAAGGTCCTTTTCACTCTCTTCTCATTTTTCTTCCTGTGCTTGCCCCAGAGTGCGAGTCCTGCTTCCCTTTCCATGGCATTACATCTGTCACACCTGTCACATCTTGCATTTATTCACACAAGATGCAAAAGCTGACGCAGGTGCTGCAGGTGCTTCCTTGATTAGTGCAATGTGTTGATATTGTTTCTTGATATTTCACAAAGGGAAGAGAGAGAATGAAAGATAAGAAGAGAAAGGGAGAGCAGCAGCAGCATTAGATGAGATAAACGGCTTTAGAGTACCTTGTTCTGCTGTGATGGCTTCCATCAGACATGCCCAGCAAGGTAAAAGAGGCATTTTTTCAAACAGATGGTCTCAAAGTCTTTAGAGCATTACAGCTCAGAGCAGCAGCATTGCTCACTGCCACCCACCGGGGAGGAGCTGTGCCAGGAAGGAGACACACTCAATTTACCTGCCTGCCTTACAGCCCCTGAATGCCTGCTCTGCCGAGGTGGTAAACTGCACCTCATCAAAGGCAGCTGCTACAGGGACACAGCTGAGGGTACGGACAAGAAATAAAAGCCTTTTGTTCAGGCAATGAATTTGCATTCTGAGAACAGAGGAACAAACCACGAAATCTCCGTGACAAGGTTTATGCCACAGCACAGCTTGTGGACAGTGTGACAATAGATCCAGCCACCTTCTCTTCCTAAAAATGCAGTGGAGGCATTCAGCACGTGGTGGAAATTCACATTGCAGAAAGCTGGTTGCATCCAAAGTTCTGCAAATAATATATAGGTTATATAGTATATAGTGCTGGTGCCAGGCTGCCAGGCACTTGTGGGTATGTATATTGCACTCACTGGAGAGAAGCCTTTAGTCAGCACAAGAGACTCATTTCCAGCTGTCTAGACAGACAGTAACTCTGAATTTGCAGCTTGCAGTAGGTCTGTCTGCTTTGCAAAAGACGGAGAAAATACAGCCCAGGTTTCTGTTCACTGTATGTAGAATGAATATAATTAAAACATTCTTTTCCTTTCTTGTCTACTAAACTTGAAGTGCTTTAGAACAAAAAAGAAATGTGTCATTAAAATGGATTTTCATTTTAAATGGCCAGCTGGAGTCCAGACTCTTTAGGTTCCTTTCTCCAGAAGCAGAAATCAGTGCCTCTGTTGGATATGATTTGGGTTGGTGCAGAGCATCCTGAGACAACAGATCTCCTGCACTAATGACCCGCTGACACCCTCAGCAGGCTTTGCTACCCAAAGATTTATTTTGCTTAAAGGAAAGGCTATACCTCTGTACCAATGCATCAGAAATGAGCCTTCAAATCAGGTTCACCCCAGGCCATGAAAACAGAAAAAAATACTTTCTCTGAAATTTGCCTAAATTGGCATGTTCTTTTCCAGCTGCTGCCCCCTACTTGAGTGGAGCTGGCAGATTTCTGCATTCAGTATGTATTCTCTAAAACTACTTCTACCTAATGATAAAGAAAATATTAGTTCATAAATAACCCTAGGCAGTGGCAGGCCTGAAATGTATACATTAGTAACTTATATCTGTGTGCAGCAAGCTGAAAAATGACAGAGTGCCCCAGCAGTGCAACCAGGCAGAGCAGAAAGGGCTCGGCTGAGCAGGGGAGAGGCCAGCCCTGCTCCCAGCCCAGGCTGAGCCGGCAGCTGCTGGGTCTGGTCCTGCTGCAGATCAACCTGGTGCATGAGCTGCCAGCGCCTGGGGCAGCAAACAAGGGCAGGCACAGCCTCCAGCCACAGCTGGGTGCAGGGGGCTGCCGCAGAGGGCTGGCAGGTTGTGGCCCCCTGATCAGACACTGCTGGGTGTTGCTTGTCGCCCACCACCTCAGATATTTCCCCTGCTCTCCTGCTGCAGGAGACAGAAAATCTTATTTTCCATGCAGACACTTTAACAGATCGATTTTTGTTATTCTTCCTTGTGAAGGTAAATCCCAGAGCTGCTGGGCTGGACCACCTCCAAGTTTTGCAGCCAGGGATTTCCACAGAAAGAGCTGACAATGCAAATGGCTCCAGCAAAGGCTTTTTTCATGACCCTAGTGACCTTTTTATTTTGAGCAGATAGCGCCTTTTATCTCTTTGCACCATTTGGTTATCATATTTTGATATCACTGAGTGATAGAAATACCTCTGATGCTGCTCCCTGGGGAGAACTGGCACATGAAATTCCTTCATGTGGATCTGTAAAACAGCTCCTGGTTGAGGCACAGCACCCCAGCTACACCTGGCTGGGGCACTCACTCTTTAAGCACTTCACTCCCACACTGCAGTGTCTCCTTTTAGTCCATTACTGAATGAATAGAGCTCCTCTCCCTATAAAACGTGTCACACTTCAGTTGTGTTTCAACCACCACAGATGAACGCATCAGCTACCCAAAACAGCCGTGCCAGTCCATTTTCCTCTTGGCGAGCCCATCCTCAGTTCAACTCCAGCCTGGCACAGATGAGAGTCTGAGAGAGAAGAGTTAGCCACGATCCTTTTCCTTCCCTCACTCCTATTCAAACTCTTTCCTTAAGAGACCAGCCTAGCAATTATTAGAGTTCACAACCTCTTTCTTAATTACCTACATAAAAATCAAAGCTCTGCAAAACACAGGAAGATTATGAATAAACTGCCTCATGTTTTCCAGAAACGTTTGCCTAATTATTAGTGTTTTTAAAATGTGATTACACATGAATAATGAAGAGAAAATTCCTTTGCATTTTTGTATTTCCTCTATACAGTACGTGGGCAAGCCTCCACTAATCAGATATTCCCTTCAGCAACAATGCAATCCATTATTTCTGAACTTTTGGTACTTTCATCCTGTAAACTCTGGAGCAGTGTGACCAAGGAGACAATCAGCTTAAAGGCATTTGGATGCTAATGAACTACAGATGTGCTGTTGAATAAGCTGAGAATGACAGCGCCTTTAACTCTACCTTCACTCACTCTGCAGTGAACGCCAGAGCTGAGAAAAGATGAAGAAGAAAACAGAAACACGGGACACAGCATCATCTCTGGCATCAATGTTTTGCATTTCTCTCTTCCAGGCCGGAGAACAAAATGCCCAAATCCAGGGTTTGGATCCTAAATGAAAGGACTGGTATTTCTCTGAGGCAACAGCCTCCCACCAGTACCTCCAGTTTCTATACAGTACCACTAAACATCTGTACCCTAACCTCAGGATTAGCCTGGCAGAGGGATGGACAGACAAAGGACGAGGAAGAGCATGCCCAGAGGCTGTGTGCTGGCCAGAAAGCTGCTCAGGCCAGCAGGGGATGGCCAAAGGGACCTGCAGCCCTGCAGGCTCCTGGCTGGAGTGCTGCCCCAGCTGCCATGCAATCAGCCCGTGGAGAGGCACACAGTGTACATGAGAGGTGTATATCAGAGCTGAGTAACGAATAGTTCATTCGAAAAGTCCTCAGCTGAAGGAACAAGGTTCAGTTGTGAAAATTTTGCCAGAAATATCCCAAGGGATATATCTTGTAAGGTCAGTGGGTACCTCAAATTCAAGTGGAAGGTAAATATTTAACAAAAAAATTACAAGGTTCAACTCATTATTTTAGCTTGGACTTTGAGACATGCTGTCTTTTACCATTATTCATGTATTTTTTTCCAGACAGATGATGTCAGCACTGCAATTATTTATGCTGGTGCCAGCACTCATCTTCTGGGCTGGCCCAGCACCCTGAGAAGATGGAGGCTGTGGCAAGTGTTGTGCTGACTGATCCTTCACAAACAGGAAAGGGGACAAAAGGCAGAGCCACACCACTTGACCAAGCTGCAAATTTTACAAGTTTATCTTCTCATTCTCCCTGCCTGTCTGAAACTGCTGCAAGCAACACCGTGGGCAAATGAAACGTGGCTTGCCGTTCATCTCTGACAAACACAAACATCATTATTACACCAGTGGAATCCAGCTTTAATTTCACATTCAGAGAGCCTTTAAACCAGCCAGCTGGTAATGTGCTTGATGAGTTATTAACACTTTTGAGAAGACTGATCTCCTGTCAATAGCATCGATTTAACAGGAATGGCTTTTTAGAACATCACCTCTTTCCAAAGTAAGGTGCAGGGCATTTGTTTAGGCTGCAGAAAGCCAGGCAGGAAATGTGAACTGCAACTGCTGCTACAGGATTTGTGTTGTTCCCTGTCTCCCTGACACCTGCGTTTGCTAATTGATAAAGATTTGAGACCACACCAAAGTGCTTGTCTCTCTCCACTTCACCTAGCAGCTAATGAATGTTTCCAGCATTCCATCCTTTCATTACTGAGTCAATTGAGGGGAAAATAGGTTTGCTCCTTGAGTCAAAACATCCCTGGAGAATTTGAGGTGCTGTTTGCATCTCCTTAAAGATTGCAGTCTCGTTGCATTTGTAAAAGAGGACTGTGAACACCTCTTAGAGAAACCCCCCCGACTATTCATGTGCCTAAAGACAGCGGTGTGAGACGTGCAGAACAATTCTGAGACAAAACAGGAGAAAACCACAGCTAGATTTAGGGGGGGAAATACCCTTCTAAAATTCAATGGAGAAACACCACTTTTATGTAAGCTTGTATTCCTGGTAAAAGATCCAGAAAATTGCTTAAAAGCAAATAAAGAAGATTATCATATTTCCCTATAACTAATGTTTGTCGCTTTTTCTTCTAAAATTCCCAATCAGTTGTGTTTGTTTCTCTTTGAACAAGGATGTTTTTCCACAACCGTACAGATGTAGCAACATTTTCAGGTAATTTACACTTGTTGCAGACACCTGATTAATCCTAATGATTTAGAGTTTCGCCCTTTTGCCTTTGTTTATGCTCTCACTTATTACTGACCTGGAGACAGTCAGGTGTCTCTCATTCACGGCTCTCGTGTGAGTATGATTCCACACTTTCATGGTGAGCTCTTTAAAAACTAAAGTAACTATTTACCCCGATCATTAAAAAAAAACCACACAGATTTTGGAGTTCCACATCCCGGGACTGCAAAGTTGTTACTCTTCAGAATTTAGACTGAAATTTGTGTTACATCATTTAACCTGATCAGCTTTCCTCCCATGACTCAGTGAGGAATTGCCACAGACAGGTATACATCCATCAAGTTTACCAAAAAAGCAAAAGAAAAGAGACTATTAAAGAAACTGAATGCATGCAGCTGATGCTTTCAATTGTTCCTTTTTTCTAATTTTCAAGAGATAGTTATAGGGTTGCTGATTTCTTTGAGGATATTTTAACTCCTTAGCAAAAGAAAGCACAGAGATTTCAGAAATAAAGTGAATAAGCAGGGGAAAACATGCACATTGTAAAGCAAAACTCATGTCCCTCTGGACTTCTGAGGGGAGGAAAAACACAGAAGACAAGGATGCTGATGTCTGAAACAGGGAAGCCAGAAGAAAAGTAGATGAATGTTGGTTTCATTGACCAGGACATGTACACGAGGTTAAAAAGCAAGAAGAAAAACTCAGGAGAAATACCAAGAGCCTCAGGAAGCAGGAAGATGAAGTATGTAACCAGGATTATGTGATCTGGCAGGCACCAGGAAGTAAATCAATGGAAAATTGTAAAAACGAGAGTGCTGCCTTTGAATCAGATTTTTGGACACTGACAGAGATTTCCTCTGGCATGGAGCAAGGGAATTGCTAGGATTTTAATAAACAGTTTTGGAGACACAAAACCAAATTTTTCCTATTAAAATAATCTTTTTGGGGGCCTTTTGAGACTTCTGCTGTGAGCATTATTAATGTTTGAGAACTCTAATCCTTTTTTAAAGTCTTTCTCCCTGCTTCTCCTATCCATAAGGGAGAGGTGGAAAAGGTTTTTTAAAAATGAAAGAGGCAGGTAGAAACAGAGAGCTTTTCCCATGGGATATTATAGCATTCATGCATTCCCATGAAAAACTTTTTCTTGATTTTTTTCTCCTCCTAAAAGTAGCAGTGGAAAAAAAGATTTCACCAGAGATTACAAATTAAACTCAGTGTAGCACTTGAGGAAGTCTTTAATGCTTGTGCAAGCTGGGACTTCTAACAATGAGTAGCACAGGCAAGATCTGGGCTGTTCTCCTGCAGCTCCCTGAATCTATCTCTACTGATCATCCTGCCTCAGGCTGCTCTTCTTGGGTCAGATCCAAAGCCTGCTCCAAACAGAAAGGTCCTCTAAATCTAATTAAATTTAGGAGGAAGCTCCAGGAACTCCAGGCTTGCTTTGTGCCACCCCCCTCTCCTCCCAGCACTGCAGTAGGAGATGCTTTGTTGCAACCATTGCTGTGCAATTAATGCCAGGCTGGTTTTGTGACGTACACTGATAGGAAATATAATGAAATACCTCCTTTTCACTTGGGAATTCAGCCAGGACAACTTGTTTCCTAATGGATACATGCCAAGGGCTGACAGAAGATGTGCATCAGAGTCAAGCATAAATTATTCCCATTGTTTGCTTTGCTGCCTCAGAGGGAAGAGCAATCACCAAGGAACATCACTCTATCAAGCAGCCTATCTGCAAAAGCCAGCCCTGCATTCACCCAGCCCTGCTCCCAGCAGCTCCAGCCACAAAAATATGGGCACCAGCTCACAGAAAGGTCCCTAAAACTTCTGCAAGAGACAGGAAACACTAAGTAGGCATGCAGAGAGAGTTAGTCTTTCATTTTGAGCACAGAGTAGGCAGAAAGAAGCCTATGAGCCAGTCAGTTCGAGGGAGCTCCCACTTCCTCTGCCCTTGGAAATCAGGAGCCTTGTAAGGTGACTACGAGCCAGAAACCACCTGACTCATTCTCTTGGACAACTGGGAAGCCATCAGCATCCACAGAACTTGTTCTACCTCCCCTAAAAGTCCTAATTACACCAACTAGCCCGTTCCAAGCTTAGATACACGAGTAGAGGTAGCCCAGTTGCCACAGACAGCACTTTACTTTGCTGCTCTTCTGCTGACACTCCCCAAAGCTTCCAGAAATGAATGGCAGTTGAGTGTTTCCAGCTCCTTCTTCCAAGTCTCCCACCAAAATTTTTCTCCCAAACATTTTAATTGTATTAACTGTTGGTTCTCAAAATTCTACGGTAGATTGCCCTCTTCTCTGCCTTTTCATTTAAGGTTTCCAACCCAGTACCTTTGTACTGCTCACAGTACCACGTGTGCTACTTTTATATGTGTGAAAAGTGTGTATTTTACGATTGGCTTTTCGCAAACATCAAAATGAATATGATCTGTGTTATGTTAGAAAGTAATGCTGTATTAATGCTCTTAAGTAGTGTGTTAAATATAGTTTTAGGTTATAACAAAATGTTAAAATAGAAACTATGCTATATAAGACACTTTTTTTAAAGAGAGGTGCTCACACCAGACAGCAGCCACAGGACACCTAAATCTTTCAGAGAAAGAGAATTTATTGCTCTCTTATCAGAAGAAATGAGCTTCTTCCTGCCTCACTCAGTCATGAAGGTGCCGTCAGGATTCAGAGGGAGAAGCTGACACTGCCCAGACAGAATCCTGTGTTTGAATGGAATTTATGCCTCATGTATGAGGTGGATGAATATGCAACAGGCTGTTGCTTTTAAGGGTTAATCCTCTGTTAACGTGGGTCCTTTTTCGGGGTTATTTTGCCCAGAAAGAGGTAACTGGACTGTCCGTAGCTCTTTGTTTCTATTGTCTTGTATTGTCCTAATCCTAATTGTCCAAATTTTTATTGCTCTAAATTTATTACTGTCTTTATAACAATTTTTATTACTATTAAAGTTTTAAAATTTTAAAAACAAGTGATTGGCATTTTTCACATATGGAAGAAACTCTGAAGCTATTTAAATCTTAAACTCTAAGAAGAAAAGGAGAACTGCCTCTGTTTTGCACAAAGCTCGGCAGCCTCAGAGAACAAGGAGACATGGCTGCAATATTTCAGTCTGGAAAGCTTGCTGGTGCAGAAGAGGCTTTTCCCTTAGTTAACCTTCACAGGGAGAGTCAAACTACCCAAAAAAAGAAGGAACCAAAAGCCCAGCCCCGAGGGCTCCCATGGTTATTAGTCATTTCCATCTCATGCTGCTTTTCCATCCCCTTTCTCTAATAAAGCTGTGCAATGCCTTCTGGCATGCCAGAGACCTCATGACTGCAGGGAAATCTATTTTCCTACTTCTTCCTAACAGAAAAGCCCTGTGTCCTGAGCAAAGAGCCCTCTCAGGCAGCAGAGCTACCAGACCCTGCTTTCCTCAGCCACCATCAAGCTGTGAGTGGCACCCACTTGCACTAGAGAGGAGAAATCACACCCTGAGGCAAGAGGGCTCCTGGCAGTGCTCTCGGACATGCCATTTGCTGTTATCCAAGTCCCCCAAAAATATCCTTTTGCACGAGTATGGGTTTGTTTCAGGTTTTGCACCACTCAGCACACTGTCTGGCAAGTGAAACTCCTGTTTGCAGTGGAAGCAATTAGCAGAGTTTGGGTCATTAGGTAAGGATTCTTGGCAGGGTTTTTTTCCTGTAGTATAGTTTCACTCCTAAGCTAACGAGGCATCTGCCAGCAATTACAGCCAAAGCCAGGCAACCCATCCAGTGTATACAGAGTGTATACAGACTAATGAAAAAAAGGAACTAAAATGCTTTCAAGGGTGCCTAAAAGGCAAATCTCCATGAGAAGAGAGAATTGAACTGACAGGATGAAAGTTGTTAATTGTGGGAACACCTACCATAGCTTTTTGGTATCAGCCACGGTAACTTATTTCTACATATTTGCTCTCCAGTTTTGTATCTGGGAGTTCTCAGAAGGAAGTACAAGGGCAGAGTGGATCAGATTCACTGACAGCAAGTGGTGAGTCAGTCCTTTAAGACATTTTTCCAGGCACAACTAGCTTGTTTCTATATCTAGACTATACACCAAGCTCAGGCATGACCTCAGATTTTCCCTCTCCTACGGCCTGGACAGGGTCCACACAGGGAGAAAATAATGTTTAAAAGTGTTAACTTGCCATTGACTCACTGGACAGTGAAGGAGCTGGAGTCAGGGGGGATTCTAATATCAGGAAAGAGAGATGTCTCCTGTAATTCACAAATGGTTTATGCCAAGAAAAACAACTGCTAATTTTCTCTAAATCACAAAAGCAAAAATATAATCCATGTGCATAAAGGTCTCTTATTCAACAAGGCAGCCCATGTCCCACTGCTCCCTGTGCTGCCTTCAGTCCTGTGAGTCACTAAAGCAAACCCCACTCTGATGGCACATGCCTGGAGAATATTTCCACACACACACCAAACCCCATCCCCATGCCTATGTGTTTGAGCACAAAAGAACACATTTTTAACTAAAAAAAAGTTTTGAAAGGCTATCAGGGTGCTCTTGTGCAGAAAATGAAAACAGGCCATTGCTTAGGTTCCATTTCTTATATCTCTGTGTGTTGTGTCCATCCTAATCCTGCAGTGTCCCTTGCCATGCGAGTGATGGCTGCTAAAACGAGGGAAGAAACAAAAGTATCAGGCAGAGCCATGCAGGCAGCCTTTGTGCAGCTCCAGTTGCCAGGGAGATGCTGTCCACTCTGTGTCCAAATGGGAACATTTGAAAACTGACTTGCAGGCTGTGGCCAGTGGTGAAAAAATGAGCAAAAGCAGGGAAAAAATAATTATGGGCACCAATAAATATGCAAAAATAACTCAACCCCCCACCTTGTTGCTATAATAAATTTTTGAGCTAGCAAGACACTTCTAATGTAAGCTAATGAAGGACATGGTTCTTTCTTAAGAAGTGCGGTTACCATAATTTCGACTTTGTACATTAAAAAATACCCATCCAAAGACTGCTCCAGCTCAGTGACTTTTTGGAGGAGACTTATTAAAAAATTAAGGCAGCGTTTGAGGGTGATATTGTGCAACAAGCTGCTGGACCTGTGCAGATACAAGACTGAATTCCTGCCCAGGGCCCCTCTGTGACAAATCCAGGCAGGTCAGAGCTGTCCCCAGCCCTGGGCTGCTCACACAGGTGATGGCTCTTCCTGCCCCTGTTCCCTTGGCCTCACTGGCAAAGTCTAACAGGGACCAGTGCTGATGTTTAAGCTAAACATTGGTGTCACGGGGAAGAGACCACCACATCTGATTTGGGTTCAACATTTTAAGAAGTGAAGTGATAAAGTGAGTTAAGAAACTGAATAAATCACTGTACATGTGAAAGGCAGAATGTTTATGTACTAAAATTTAGCTGTCCCTGTTCATTTCAGGAATCACTGTAAGATGGAAATAACACCTTACAAGCGCTCCTAACATAATTTTAAAACTAATGCTCCTTTCTGTTTTCTTCTTTCAGTAAAACAAGTCGATGCACTTGCCCTTAGGTCTCCTGCACCCTTTGTCTGGCAGACATGGAAACCTGACCCAGCCTGAGCTTCCTTCTTTGCCACCAGACAAATTAAAGCTCTTCTACCATTTCAGATATAAATATCTGCACACATTGGGCAAGATTTCAAAATAATACATGTGTTTCTGAACTCCACATAACCAGGCATGCAAAAACCAAAGAGAAGCAGTTATTTTGAAAATGACATTGCACCCTTCTATGTATTGTTGATAATGTCTAAGTTAAAGAAGCTTTTTCATCTGGCATCCTTGAAGCTGCACTCAGAATTAGTCAGCTTGATTCTTTATTCCCCTGACAGGTAATGTGTTCTGACTGCAGGGAAGGAGTTTGGGAGGGAGCCTGCCAATTTCAGTGAAGCCAGCAGAGAAATTCCAAAGACAAAAGAGGACATTTTGTTCCAGCTTGCTCACGTTCTATTAGGTGGATTACTTCATGTGAGCACAGGCACACAAACTGTACAAGTACACACAGTGCATAGTGGCAGCATGTGTTGGATTAATTTCAGCATTACCAGAAAGGAATATTTTGATGAATTCACTTATGTGCTTGCATATTAAAAAAAAAAACAGGATTTACATAATATAATATATATATTATATAAGTATGTGAAAAATATGTAATTTTTTCAATTCTCCATCATTCTTAAACAGAATTTCTCATTCTTTGTTTCTCCAGGTTTTCCTTTCAAACTTATTCTTAAGAATTCCTTTATCATCTATCACACTAAGACAAGAGTGATGATTTCTGTACTACCCCACAATAAACAAATTAACTACATTTAACAGAGAGAAGTAACCATTTAAAAATAATTTTTAAAACCCAAAAAACAAAGTCACAACAGATTTGAATTTCAAGATCCTTAGGGTATTGTTATATAACAAACAGCCTGAGGGGAGATGTTTTACAGATGATGGGAAAGTATCTTGACAGGTTCCTTTAAAGTGAGATCCTGTTTTAAATTTATCTTTATCCTTAACAATCTGAATTTTAAGGGTCAAAAGCCAAGCAATTTACTAGCAAGTATTCCACCTTTCTATGCTTTTTTAAAAACTCCCAAACTGTACTCTTAATGGTTTAGTTGTTATGAAATATTACAAATGCACTAAAGAGGTCAATGCCTTGGGTTTTGGTTTTTTTTTTTTTTTGGTTGGGGTTTTTTGTGGGGGAAGCTGCTTTATTTTTTTTAAGCATTCCTTTCCTTCACAAGGTCACTGGTTCACTGGACTGAAACAACAAAGGGGATTATTAATACTATGTAATCCCAAAGAGTCTGGAAAAAAATCTCTTGACCCCTGAAGCTCACTGGTTTGTGATTCTGCAGCTCGGATGAGTCTGACAGGAGCAGAGGCAGAGGTGCAGGAGAGAAGAAAGAAGCCTGGCAGGATCCTACACATGTAGGTCTTTTCTGGTGCTTTCTAGAACCCCAGCATCTTGAGGGTCTCTGTATTTGGGCTTAGCTAGAAATTTACTCTCTGGAATGATGCTCCTGGCATCTCTCCTGGCCTTATTTGCTGCTTTAATTTGTTACCACTTTCAACATCAGCTAAAGTTATTTCTGAAAAGAAGGCAAAGCTTTATCCATGTGTACATTCTGCTTTCAAAAATACCTGCTGTCCCTCTGAAACACTTTTCCTCTCCCACCAAACAGAGAAAAGGGAAAAGGTTAGTGATCTCCACAAATCTTGATTATTAATCAAGCAAAATGCTGTTTATAACTACACAAGTCATAAGTAGCATCCTTGAGTGGTTTGGGTTGGATGGACCACATGAAGTGCATCTGTCACTTACTGTCACATCTGTCACTCATGTTTAGACAGTTTCTTTCTGGACCAATATTACAAACATCTATGCATACCCTGAAAAACTTATGTTTTTAATTCATATTTACCTTAAAGAAGCAGCTAGGTGAGTAATTTCTGCCCATAAAAAAACAAAAAAAAACCAACAAAAACTACTGCCGAACAAAATAAGATGAAAAATAAGAATCCAGAAAGCAGTACAGGATGAAATGCTTAAGTCTATTTCTGGAAGTCTTGCCAAAAGTCAAGTTTAAATTGTTTCTCAAATGTACAGTTCTGCACCCCTGTGAACAATGAGATAAAAAGAAGAGAAACCTGTGGGCCTGGATAAATGGGAATCAGCAATGCTGTAACTTTGAATTATGGCAGGATTTCACAAACTCTGTGAGGCCCCAGCGCCTCTTATCTCCTGAAACTTGCTTTCAGTGTCTAGTGAGCACAAAGCAAGCTGAACTATGAGCTGTACATTCAACTAATAAATAACATTCCTCACATACTGATCACTACACGGTGTGGCACTAAAGGAAGCCTTGCAGCATTTTTGACTGTCTGCTGCCTGGACAATGGAGAATTGAGAGGCTGGGCAAACCTCATTGCTAAATGCCTTCCAGAATATTTGAATAAGTGGCAGCAGCAGTTGAACAGAACATCATAGGTCCATTTAGGCCCCACAGGGATGTGCTGGACAGTGGCTTGCAGTGTGACAGAGCAGGTACATGTCCCACTCAGCAGAGCTTTCTGCAGCACCAGTAACTCCAGCAGAGGCACAGCCCAGAGCAGAAGCTGTTTCTGTTGCTTGACAGTCCAATACATGACAGAATTTTCAACAATTCTTCAAGAAAGCTGTGTCTTCCTTTTCAGCTTTGCTTAGAAGAGAATCCCCAAAGGTCTGGATAGCAGAAGGTTTCTTTGAAAAAAAAAGTCTCTGAAACTAATGTTGCATATTCAGAAGCTCCTATGAAAATAATTCTCAGTAAAAAGGAGATTGTCACTGCAGGTGATGGACACAGCGACTGTGTAGAGTACACCAAGTAATGACAACTCAAGACTGAAACTGACTGACCCCTGGCCTTGCCTGGGTCACTTTAAAGCTATTTCTCACCCAGAAGTCTTTTGACCACCATTTGACAGTCAGCCTTCCTGGCATGTCACACCTCCCTATCTAGAGCTGACAGCACAAGGCAGGGAGAATGCTTTTAAGGCTGTGAATTACAGACTTTGGAAAATTCACATTTACAACTAGCAAGGTGTCACTGTAGAAAGCAAATAAAGATTTTTTTTTTCCATATAGAGGAGTCAAAGGACAACATCTCCTCTGGAGACATTTCAAATTGCTGTTTGATGGAGTTGTCAGATTGCACCAAGGAGCCATTCTCTGCAAAGGCACATTCTGGGGATTTCACAGCCTGCCTGTCACTCCACAGGACAGCATGTTCCCATGTGTTTAGGTTTCTGTATAAATCACTGCCTTATCTCAAAATGAATGCTCAGATTGGTAGATTTAGAAGGTAGAGACAGCAAGAGTGCATCACCCCATGTATTCCATCCAGCTCTGCCACACATGATGGAGAATATGCTGAGTTTTTTCTTTTGCTGTGGATCAGAGCTATTTCTTGCTAAACCAATGGCATTCCTCACAGGCATTAAAAAGTAAGGCAGAGGGGAGAGGGGTGCAGAATGAAGGGAAGGAATTTCTCTCTCATTTCCTGCCAAATGCAAACAGCACATGTGTTTGCTGGGTGAACTGTTCCTCAGCGAGCTGCTCTCCTACTACGCTTAATGGCTTGTAGGGCTTTGAGTCTGGTTTTGCTCTCACTCTTTTCAGACCTTGATTTGAGAAACTCATCTTACATTGGTGTAAACAAAGGCTCTTTGACTTAGCAAGCTCTCTGGCACTCCAGTACTCCCACTGTCTGCCTGGGCAGAGAAAAACAGCCAAACTCTGGGGCAGCCTTGTGCTTACACCAATAATGCACTTTATGAAGAGGATGTGTGTGTTCCCAGGAGCAATACCTGCTTGTGACCAACACACCTGGGTTGGTTCACTCTTCCTGTTACACTGGATTCATTTTAGGCACTAGTCCACACCTTTGAGACAATCAGACAGGGTGAGACATCAGATGAAAGGCACACGTGCATCCCTGGCTACAAAGCTAAACTTTCCACTTAAAGAAATCAGCGAGTGCTGTAAATAAGGAAAAATAGGCACAACTCCATTGCAAATATCTTCTGAAAACACACTTTTTTTCAGGCCATTTACTACTTTTCCCTTGCCTTTGACTTTGTGACCAGAATGGGTCAAAGTCCCGAGTCACCTGTTCAGATGAGGTGGTGGGAAGCTGCTGACACACACACAGCGAGTTCAGTTGACAAAAACCATTAAAGACGTGAGTGGGGATATTCTAATACCTCCTCTGAGGATATTCTGACACATCTATCACAACTTTATTCCCATCTAAATCTCCTGGAGCTGTCCTTTCATGCCAGAGACCAAGAAGACCCATTTACAATAGCCTCCAGACCTACTTTCTGTTTCTCTTGAGTCCAACTAGAAAATCTTCACCCACACTATCTCAGCAAGGGCCTCAGTGCTCTTCCAGCAACAGCTTCTACAGATACATGTTCATCTCCAGGAGGAAGGCAGGTGACATTCCAGCCTGCCACATGGCTAAATAACCACTTTAATCCTGCAAAGCCACTTATATACTTAAAACATTTAATCATAGCACTTTCTCTTCACAAGCAGTGAAGCCTAGAGTAGTCCTGGAGGGAATCAGCACCAGCAAGGGGCTGAGCACACAGGAGTTCTGCCCTCCACCTCTGCACCCTTTGTGCCCCATCTGTCTTCATAAGCATTCCCAGGATTGCTTGCAGAGGACACTTTCTCATCAAGATAAAGCAAAATGATGCTGTCACCGTGGCTGTGACAGTACACTAAGCTCTGCTGGCTGGAGACACCAATCAGGGTTTATTAAACAGGAAAAAGGACAACTTGGAGGAGAGGAAAGCTGTCAAGCACCTTGTAACTCACAGCAGAATGCCAATAAAAGCACTGTAAACATGACTTGATTGTGCTTTCTGAATAGCTCATTATGGTGTCAAAGCTGTGACAAATTTCATATGAATGTGAATTTAAATATTACAACCTATCCAGCATCTGAAGAACCCTCCTTGTAAACCATTTTTTAGGAAAGGGTGACATGACAAAAAGGGGGTAATTATTTGGGGGTAATTAAATATTTGGGGGTAATTAAGCTACTTGTGCTTTCACCTCAGCAATGTCTAGACTTCCCCTCTCTATGTAACCAGGACATCCTTCTTCCTTTAAATAAATGTGGAGTTTTGCATAAACCGTGCAAACAGCAGCTATCCTATGTGTGGAGGACAAATCCCCTGCCTACCTACAGTGGTGTTACATTAAAATCCCCATTTGGTGGGCTGGAAATTGGTGGGCTGGGAGATCAAACTGCTGTTTCTACCCTTCCACACACTCAGCAGACTTTTACTTACTAGAATAAGAAATTCTTCATAGAATAGCTTGATCTGGCTCTCTTGAGCTATATTGTGTAGCAAAGGGCTTTTAGTCAGGCTGACACTCAGAGTTTGGAGTGGTTCCCACAGATAAAACATACCAAAGCTGGCTATGGTGGGATATAGGATAAAGGATGTTTTTGTATACTATTAATGCTTTTTTCTATATACAGGCTCTTTTTCCTTCTCCCTTCAAGAACAATGATGGCGACTATTGTTTGGACTGCCCACAAACAGCACCAAAAATAAAATGCATTTCAGCCATTTTAAGCAAAATTGTGGAGTGCAGGTAAGTGCTTCTGCAATTGTTTGATGTATCCTGTATAATTTCAGCCTGAATTTCTCTTCAGAAAAAAAAAAAATCTTTGTTCCTTTCAAATTCTTGACATACAGTGGCACAAATTCTCTCACTTATTTCATATTAATTATGGAACACCACTAATTGAACTTAGCACCTTTTCAGTGACAGTTTTCTTTGGAACACCCTGCATAGCAGGGGTGTGGCAGTTACAGACATGAACAACTCATAAAAGCAACACTCCCCCTTTAGAATCTCTAGATTTACACATTATTGAAGCTACATCATCTTAAAACTGGCTATAATGAGAACAGCCTCTGAAATGATGTGCAAGTTTGAAGAAGATAATTAATGTGTGAGATTTTGCCTTATTTTTTTCTTCTCCCCTTGTGAGGAGGTGGCTTGAAGGGGATTTTGAAGCTTTGAAAAATTGGAAAAAATTGTGAGCAAATTCTTTTTATAATACTGTAACAGAGGTGCATGCCAAGAAAAATGGCTTTTTGTCTTACCACATCCTCCTCACTCCCAATTTTAATTACCACAGTTTGGCACCTGATCCTGCACAGAGCCATATAAAAGCCACACAGGCCAGCTCTTTCCAGACAGAGATAAAATAGAGGGAGGGAGGAATTAATTAAATCCTTTTCAAATCTTTTCAGTGAGTTTCATTCTAAAGTCACTGTCCTGGTTTCTGCACAGCTCATACAATGACATATGGTCATAAATAACAAACAGTTCCTGCCTCCTCCTGTTGTCTCTCTTTTCCCACCCTCTGCAGAATCCAAACAAAACAGTCTTATGATTCTGGTATTATAAGCAAGCCAGTCAGCATCCAGAGCAAACAGGCAGCTGAGCGTGTTTTTGATTCACAGCACAGAGCAGAGCTTCTAAATGAGCTGGTTTATTCAGCCTTGCAGGTCCCTGCTACCAGGGGCTGCTCACTGATTACATCTCAGGCCCAGAACTGTGACACACGGTACCAAACTGAGCTACAACAAACCAAACTCAACTTTGGTAACCCTAGTTACTAAAACAAAGGTGTTTTTTTTTGGTTTTTTTGGGTTTTTTTTTTCATTTTTTTCTTTTTTTTTTTTTTATGACTGCAATCTTGTGAATCTCCTCTTCTCTCAAAAGGAGTGTATCACTTATTTCTGGGATCCTGAGGAATAAGGAGAAGGTCTCCTGTTCAGCTCCTGACCCTCCACCACGAGCTGTTCCTGCTGTGCATTGATCAGCAATGTCTGGGCTGACATTCCCTCAGTCCAAGCAGCAAGCTGAGTGCCTGGTGGCTTTGGATCTGGTGCCATTCAGCACCATGAGCACAAGCAGAGCCCCTCAGAGACCATGGTGTGGATGCCTCCCTTCTGCACTAAATGACCAACTCTGACCAGTGTCAAACACAGCAAAGAGGAAAGGAAGGGCTGCAGCAGCCCAGCAGCCCCCATGGTGACCAGCTGCAGCTTTCCAGCTGAACAGAAATGATTCTGAGAAAAGCAGGAGATAACATCATCAGTGCAGCGCATGAGAAATGCCACAGTGTGCACCCAGCACGTCAGGACAGGGATGAAAGGCACATCCACTTCCAAGGTGTTTGTTTTTCATGTGAACAGACTATTACCACACCTCTCCCTGTCCCGTGGTACCTGTGTCTGCCCACCTCAGCCAAAAAAGCACACTACAGCATGAGGACCAAAACATCAGTCCAGAGATCAACATTTTTGATTGTTTACTGCCCATTTGCTGATTTTTCATACACAGAATAGAGCAGAGCACAGACTATTATAAGATGCTTTTTCTCTGAAAAAAAAAAAAAAGAAAAAATTCACCATTTAAGTTTCTTTTTGCAATTTTAACCCCAGATGTTCATGAGAACCTGTAATCCCATTAAAATGAGTAAAGTCTTTTTTTTTTTCCTATCTCCTTTGTTGATACTGGGAAGCTTCTGTGGGAAACTGTAAATTAATGATTTTTTTTTTTTAGCTTGTCAAACTTCCATTCTCTTTATTAAAAATTATGATGAACTTCTGTGTGTGATCACTTCAGCTGAAAACAGCCTGGCTGCATTTGCAAGACAGAAGCTGCCTGAGCACTGGGCAGAGCTATCAGTGCTCCAAATGGGGAGCAGAGTTACAGGGATAATCCTGCAGCACCCACAGAACACACCAAGCCACAGATGCTCTCTGCATCAGAACTAATCAAAACTCAGACCTTCAGCTCCCCAGAACATTCTAACATTTTGAAATGTGTTTGGGTTTCAAAACAGAATGAAAATACCCAAGCAAACTGTTACATACTATTTCCAAATTATTCTGTTTGGATGTGTTGAGCTGTCCAGCTTCAACACCATGAAAATATTGAGCCAGGAAGTCAGCTTACATTACAACATAAGAGAAAAATCACTGATTTGTCTGTTAGATTGACAGAAAATGTCTCAAAACAGGCCAGGAGGGGAGAAACCTGAGTCAGCTGCAGAGCTCTTGGCATCTGCCTTATCCACCTGAGCTCCTCTGAGCATGGTGCTGCACCCAGCAGGAGCAGCACAGAACACTAAAAGCAAGGCTCCTGGTGAGAATCAGGGTATTGATGCATTGGAAAACCTATGGCATTTGACTAATCACCTCTAAAAGAGCCTTTTAATCATTTAGTAAGTCCTTCATAAAAATTGTGCTGGTGAAACCTTCTATGTAAACAGGAGTTTCATAAGAATTAATCAGTTTTCAGCTATCAAATATAAGAAAATTGAGGAAGTATGAAAGGTTTTTAAGGCTCCAAGAAATGCAGAGATTAGGTTTAGGTCCACCATTAACAAGAGGAACCTTCATTAGGTCCCAAATAAGAGCAGCAGGAAGGAGAACATGCTTTTTCTCTAGGGTACCAAGTTCTCTCTCTCAGTGTGAAGGAACTCAAAGCAAGAGGTGTAAAATTCCCATAGAGAGCACCAGGAACTTCCTAGAAGGCATCAGGGAGAGAGTTTTGCCACACAGCCGGCACAGACGATTTGCAAGGGAAGATTATTTGCCCCACCTACCCTTTTATGTCCCTACACACCCTTTCAGCATCTGCAGTTGTCAGTGTTGAATGAATCCCAAAGGAACAATATAAATTTGAAGCCAAATTTGGTATTTTGCCAAGTCAGTCCAGATCAACAAAAAAGAGCTGAGGTGTTCCAAGACACTGAAGAAATAATTTTGATTCCACAAAAATAACCACAATGCTTATTAAGAAGAGAATAAAATTATCTGAGTATTTTGGATAAAGAAGCAAGGGTTTCTGTCAGCCCACAAAATTTTCCATCTATTGTGTTCACATTTGATTCTGCCTCAGGCTTCCTGGGCTCTCTAACATAGCCCAGCTCTTCATTGTGACAGAGATTTCAAGTAGTCAAATACCCACCACTAAACAAACAATGTGGCTGATACATAAATCCCAGTTGGATTGGAGAGGGTTTTTGCTTTTATTTTATTTTTGTGTGTGATAATAGGCACCTAGCTTGCTGGAAAGTATCTTTATAAATTGATCTGCAGTCTTTAAGTTAATTATATTATGGGGAAGGATCTTATATGTGGCATAAGGACAGTAGAAACAATAAGCACAAAAGTAGAATGTTCTTCTTTCCATTGTGCAGCAAGGCAAAGAGCCCAAGCGCTGCTGGGATGGAGGTGTGTGAAACCAAATGTTTAAAGTTCACTCAAGGTGGTGAATCCAGGAAAAAAGGGTAAGAGAAAGTTCCAGGAAGCCAGTGCTCCCTCTGAGAGGCAGAGAGCAGGGTAAATCAGCTTTTACACCTTGCCCCTAACACTCCCAACCAGTCAAACCAACTGCAAGCAGGAAGAAGACACGGTGAAAGCAGAATGTCACCTTGAACCCCAAATAATCCTTTAAAGTTACTTCTACAAGACTTAGCTAAATATTGCTGAGAAAACTGCTAGGTAAAATGACAGGGCCCATTCATCACTAGACTCTGCAGCACTGGCAACATCCGAGCTCCGTTGTCATAAAAATGCACCAGAATTTTCTAACAAGATTGGGAGAGGCAGAAAATCCAAGAATATTTGGAATCCTCTTTCCTTTGCAGAGCAGAGGAAATATTTGGTTTTTTTAAGAAATCACCCCTCATTTCTTACCATTTTGAATCAAATCTGTTCATCTTCTTTAGGGTTTTTTGAACATTCTGATTATACATACAAAAGGGAGAAATCTCCTTTACTGAGTCCAAAGAAGTGAAACACTCTGGGAAATGGACAAACATGGACTGAGCTTCATCAGTTTTTATCAGCACAACACTATGTCCTCTCTATTGACTATTCTTGAGAGCATACACTGAGCATGCAAACAGCATAACAAAACATACAAATAACTTCTAAATTGTCACTTATCTCAGATTTGTCTTTTAATTAACAGGATTTAATCCCAGTTCCAGAAAAGCTGCAGATTTTAGGCTACAATTATTCTGTTTAGTGAAAATGTGGGTACATGCAATATTGTAAAGTGCCTTCTGGACTGACCACTGATCCATGGTCAGGGAAATTCTGTTTCCTTTGAAGTTATAGTTGTGTTTCAGGTGGAAAAAGTAAAAAGTATTTACTACTGGAATGCACGTGACAAAAATCAGAAACAACATTAATCTGCTTGGGAGTGGGGGACTGTTGATAGTTTGCCCCTTGTTAGGTGTTCCTCTGGAAGAGGAGCCTGCTGGAGGTGATTACTGCAATTAGAACTGTGGCCAGTAAATACATCTATATCCACAGATACATGCCCAGTCACAATCCCTACTAACCTTTGATCAGGAGTTTTCTGACAGATACTGGTAATGAAAACTCTGTGTGTCTAACCCAAAAAGGTTCCCACCAATATCATGACATTTGGTCTCAGTCAGCACCAACGAAACAGAAAAATTTGAACTAATGTTCAAAAGTTGTGGTTTGCTCCATGCTGGCTCCCATGGTTGGAATTTAAAAAACCCTCTTCCCTATTTTGGGAAGAGACAGCTTATTGTTCATGCTTTACCCCAGCATCAACACAAGGTACCTAAAGTATTGAAACTGTTTACAAGCACCAGTCCACATTTTCATGCTTACATAATAGCCTGGGCAAATTCACAGTGATAACTTGAAAAAACAACTGTCTAATGCATACAGCTGAATGGAGATGCAACCTGCAGCTAAAATAACCTTGTCTCTCTATCTGAATACTGACAGGACAGGACAGAAAAGTGCTGAAGAGCTGAGGAAGCTGTTATATATCACACTTGTGAATTCATTTGGACAAAGTTCCATTTATTCCAGATGAAAGATTTCATCCTGTGTTCTTGAGCTAGCTTTAACATAGAAGAGCTGTAGGCCTGGAGCTTTATGATGGAAAAGACCTGCCTTAAACATAGACTGGCCCATTGTTACCAGTTAGTTGCCATTAGCATTTTGTTTGGCTTGGGAAGAAAGAAGTCTGTGTCCAGAGATAATGCTGCAACACCTGAACTGAAGGTTACAATGACTTGCCCAGCTCATTTACCCTCTTAAAGCAAGAAAAGAAACACACTCAAAATTAGGTGCCTAGCATGGGGCATCTGTTCCTGATCCAAATGTTTTGCTTTACTCTCTAATTAGATTTCTGAATGCCCAGTTTGAGATTTGGGTACAGATTGGCTACTTTAGAACTAACATATTTGGAAATGTAAGCAATTATTAAAAGTCAAGCAGATGTCTGTTCAGCCCTCCATTTGCTCTGCAAACACATTGTCTGCTCACACAAATACAGGCCCTGCAGATTAAGAATTTAAGAGCTACATAGAGAACAGCTATGCTCTGAGAAGGCAGCACAAAAAAATCCCTGTTCTGAGTATAAAAGCATGCCCTAGCACTTCTGGCTATGGGGTCTCTATGAACCAGCCATGGGAAAAAGTTAGAAGGGAGCGAGAGCTCCTTGAAGCTCTTTGCCTGCTTGTTCTCTTTATGGAGAGGTACATGACAAAGGTTTTGAAAGCTGAGCCTAAATGAAAGAGGCATTTGCGTTGGTAAACCTTCCAGCACACTGCCAGCATCACTGAGGAGGGCTGACTTCTGTCATCTGGGGCCAGGTGAGAAATTGGTCTTGAATTCAAACACTGCCAGTGTTTTAGGGCAGGCTATGCACAAAACTGTTATTATTGTGCTGGAATAACAGCAGCATTTCAGTCTCATATTTTTCAACAATGATTATAACTATTCCTCACATACAGTATCTACAACATTTTTTAAAGGAGTCTTTATAACTGGCTTCATCCCTTCCCAGCAAACATATTAATTCCTCCTCTGTTGTATTTAAAGCATTATAGATTATGAGGTCCTTTATGGAAAGCTCTTAAAACAAAGATGGTTGCATGTAAATTACAGAAATTTCCATGTTTTCCCTATTAAAATTACTTAGCTTTCCTAAGAAAAGTAGGTCTACTGGCATTTTCTTTTGGCAGGGGAAATAATCATATTTGGAGGATAAAGCATATATTCCTTGAGACAGATCCATAAGAGCTCAGCTGTGGGCTGACAGGTTCCTCTGAGTGATGCAGGCACAAAAAGTCAGGTTATAATATATCCTCTCTCTTTGCATCTGTTTATCATCTGGGTTATTTTCCATTTATGAAATTTCTCCAAGGATATTTCTGTTCTCTAAAAACCATTACCAGTGCCCAAAGCCTTGTGGGAGACCCTCCTATAAATAGCAACAAAATAAACAAACCGTAGTGCATACAGAATGGGAGATAATATATAAGAGAACATGTGCTGTCAGGTGCCAAATGGCTATTAAAAACCAGCATGGGGATAACAGCATTTCAAAAATCATGAGCCAAGAGAAGTCCCTGACAGAATATTTAACATAAGGAAATGTCTGAAAAAAAATTATCAAGAAAAATTCCAGATGCTGAAATGAGCTGGTGCTAGGTGGGTATTGATAGCTGCATCCCGACTGCAGACACTATTTGGAAACAAATCCACTTTCATCTCTGAGAATATCAGCTGCAAGCCAGAGGGATGTGGGTTATGTTTTTTCCCCCTTTTCAGGGCTTGTTGAGGTTTAAATAATGTTCTATTCATGTGTTAGTGCACCTGGTGACACACACAGCCTTACCAAGAGCTGCCACACTGGTAATTTTCAGACAAGTACCAGATCCCAGCATTCAGAGAAATCTCACTGCCTAATGTTGATGTCAAAAAATCCTCTCTTATGGAAGCAGCTCTTCTAAATTATGCTGATTTTCACCAGGCACCTCCAATTTATAGCCAGATCACAGAGAGCACCAAGGCAGTCCCCTTCCAACTGACAAACCCAGGCTGGACTCTGCTTGGGAGGGACTGTGTCAATGAGCTACATTTTGAAGAACTGGTTCATTTACATGGGAATGCAAAAAATAAATTCCCTATGTACACCTGAGACAAGGCACAAAACAGAGGAGGTGCCACAAAGCACAAAGTATGAATGAATGCCATGAAATTGTATCTGAACTGCAGGGAAATCAGTGGTTTTTGGACAAGTCACAAATCATGGCAGATACATTTTGTCCTGTGGTTCCTGCTGCTGCAAAGGCACAGCCAGAAGTACTATCAAGTCTTCACACTGTTTATAGACATGCAGCGGAAAATCATCTTAGCTAGGCCCAGTGGGTGTTTACAACAGCTATAAATTCCCTTCTACCTTACACAGCTACAATGACTTTTACATCCCTTCCCTAAAAAAAGAAGGGAATTGTCCACTGCTGAGAAGATGTTCTGCTTGTTCTCTCTCCAGCTCTACTTGCTTCCAGGAAACTGGAGCCTACCCCTTCTTGGACACAGATTCACTCTCCTTGGTTTGGACCTTGAGCTCTAGAGCTGTTGGCTCTTAAAAAAAAATTCACAATTGATTTCTTTTCCAGTCCTCACCAGTGATCAGGATCCAATGATCTTTCCAAGTGAGTCCTTCTTTTCAGAAAATACTTATTTTGCCCCTCTCCTGGTGTTTCCTTCACTGTCATGGAGAAGATGAGCAAAGGAAATCTCCCATATGTGGAAGAGTTTTACCAGTTTTGACTGGGACTGATGTCCTACTGATGGTTTCCCTACCTCAGTGAGGGTCACCCAAGTGTACAGACCCCATTAGCCCCTACCTTATCCCAAATAAAGTGCCTTAAGCCCACGTGGACACAGAGCAGCTCTGTTCCTACAGTAAATTGCATGATATGTCAAAGAGAACAGCAGCATCCTACTCTCAGGGCAAGCAGGATCTGGCACATTGGAGTCCTTACTCTGGGCTCTAAGACAGAAAAAAGGACCTTTCATGGTTATGCCATTCTTGGAACACAAAGTCAACCACACAAACAAGCTCCTCACATGTAATTCAAGACAGTCTTTCACTGAAGAGAGCCTCTCACAGGAGGCATTGTATGGGAATGCTGCATTATCTTCCATGTGTGACTGATGGGCATAATGCATTGGCCAAAATGCTGGGCCTCAAAGTCACAGCATCACAGATGAATACTCATCATCAAAGAACAGCAAAGGACTTCCAGGACATCTGGAGCTACAATGCTATCCAAGAGAGCCAACAGCACAATTCCAAGCAATTACAAACTAAGACACAGTCATTGCAGTCCTGCTCAGTGATTGACTTTCTTCCTTTCGGGGGAGCAGGTCATGGGCTTTAGAGGGGATCAGGACATGTTTTTATAACCAGCTGCTGGCACTGCAGTATTTAATGTTAGGCAACTCCAGCTGCTGTTCTCTGTTAATAGCAATCATAAAGCCAGACCCTCTGTTGGCCTCTAAGTAGAAGTTTAAATGTCCCACAGGGCTTCTTTGAAAAGAGGAGTGAATGACCCTGATGTCTAGACTAACATTAGTTCATCTATAAAATTCAGGTCATAATGTGAAAAGCTGTGTGTGAACTATTGCTGGGAGCATAATGACCAAGTTAATTGCCTATATAATCATTCTCCAATCCAACAAAGTACCCTGAGATAGTCTGAATGGGATGAGTACCATTAAAAAATCCTTAGGCTAGACTAAACTTTAATTACATGACACCTGCAAATGATAAACTGAGAAACAACTCAGTACGACACACACATTGTAAAAAAAAAAAAAAAAAAAAAAAAAAAAAAAAAAAAAAAAAGAAAAAAAAGAAAAAAAAAGTGCTCTGCTTGTGCCACTAATAGACAAAGGATCAGCTCCTAAAGAGTCCATCCTGAAAGCTGCAAATAGGTAGAATGTGGCAGTTTGCATACAGGAAAATCCTTGGGACATTCACCTGTAGTCCAAAGGCACAGGCCAACCTTCCTCTTCCCCTAAGGCAGTGACAATTTCATACAAGCACAACTCGCAGCTTCTCAGTTCATGATGGACCAAGGCAGAGTCTGGACATGATGACAGCTGCAGTACCCTGGAGAAGGGCTGGATGGCAAAATAATTCTGATTTTTTTTTAAGAAGCAATATCAAACTCCTGTGTGTTTTGCTAAGACACAGGAAGGTTGGCAAACCTGCAATCCTGTTTTATTCAAGACGGATACAGGAGACAGCTGTGAAGGTTATGACATTTTCTTTTATAACAGCTACACTTGGGCTAAAACAAGTAGCAGTAGCTGCAGCACTAATTGACTCAGCCAGTGCATTTCCTATTAAACCTCAAACATTAAGAATTCATAGGCAGAACCAGAAATAAACTGTGTGTGGGTGTGAAGGTACACGTAACGGTAAAAAGCTAAGCCTGCATGAAATTATATTAACTTCAGCTGAATGGAAAGATCCATAGCCAGATTAGAAAACTGTTATTTTATTTGTTGGCTTTCAAGGAAGTTATTGTTAGCCTGTTTGGCTTTGTCATTACTGTTCTAGCTTTTACTGCAACATGGTTTTATCACACGCAACACGATGCCATTTCACATCATGTACCCAACAGGATAATGTCAGGCAGGATAACATCAGGCCATGGCAAAGGCATCAGGATCACACTGTACTCATCAGACACTGTCCCTGGTAGACTGCAGAGCTCCCCCTGTGATTTAATCCAGAAGTTTCTCCCTTTGACTTTGAGTTGACATGCTCTTTTGAACAGTAAGTAGAGCTAAACACCAGCTCCTAAAGGTAGGCCATGGTTTCAGGGTCCTGTTCTAGTACTTGTCAGCTGGAAAAAGGCTAGCAAAGTGGGCAAGGATAGAGGCAATTACCATAAATTGCACTAGATTATGCAAAGAGAAAATTTATATATAAAGTAGTCCTCAAAGGAAACTCTGCTTGCATATAACTGGCCCAAATACATCAAGCTGACCTCAGGGATGAGCCCTAAAAAGTGTGTGCCTGTGGTCCAAACCTGCCAGACACCCATCCACAAAGTGAGATATTTCCCTAGGATGCAGATAACAACAGGTGCACCAATGCTACTTTTCTAGTGAGGCAAAAAAAAAAAAACAACAAAAAAACCCCAAATCAACAGAGTTGCCAAGTTGCTTGTCATATCACAGAAGTAAAATCAAGTTAAAGCTCATGATTCCCTGAACCCCACATCTCATCTATTCAATCGCAGAACACACTGGACAGAAGAATTGGTCATCTTCCCTTCTATGGGATTGATCTGCACTGAATGAAAAAGTTTATGTAGCCTAGTTAGTAAGATTTTAGGAATCTGCCTGTCAGGAGGTAAATACCATAACTTTCATAGGAGACTAAAGATCCAGCTCACTCACAAACATACAACACAAATGTCCTGGGCACATTACAGAAAATTAAGGCATTGCTTCTGCCCAGAGGATGTGATGGAAAATTCTTCTACTGAATTGTTCATGCAATAATTCCAATCAGGTGTTTATAGTTTTACTCTACTGAAGTTTCTCCAAATGTTCACCCTTGGCCTTAAAATATCAGTCCTGCCTTTCTGAATGATTACTAAGAAGTGAGATGGCTTGCAGGTATTTTTTTTCTCTGCCTTATAGCAAACAGAGTGTGCCTTTGATGGAAGATTCTCTCCTCTTACCTTCCTGAAAAAAAAAAACCAGTCTTCACACTGATGATAAAAAGGAAAGCTTTAAAGTATTTGTAAACTCTACATCAAGTAAGAATAAAAAATGTTGTCAAAACATTTTGTAGGTTAAAAAAACTTTGTATTCATAGAATTTTTAGAGATTAAATAGAAGAGACATTTAGGAAAAAGTTTAGAGTAAAATAAAATCCTTTGTAAATAATTTTCCCCAGTTTCTACTTATAACCTCTCCATATAAACTTAGCACTTTATTTCCATTTTCTTTCCTAGAGGGAGAGAATACAGAGAAGGATTTTTCATTCCTGACTGGCTTATCTGTCATTAATGAGCACAGTAAGCATGTTAACTATCCAAGCATACTCACTTCCTCTGACTCCAGTTCAACCTCAGCAGTCTCTCAGCACTCCCCATGATTGCAGACAGCGTGAGGAGAGAGGGAAACATTGTTCAAGTGCCCTTACAACTCATCTTCCACTCTGAACATCCTCTGCATATTTCCCTTGGAATATACAGCCAGGAAGAGATGGTCCTTGGACCATACTTACAAAAAGAAAACCTTGATCAAAACAACCACATTCATTTTAATTCACTGCCAAACAGACCTGAATTTGAGCTTGGAAACAACTATTTAATTGTCTTCATTTAATGATATCTCAACCAAAAAAGTACTTAAATGAATACTTTTAAAGTCCTTAAAACTTTTTACTGGAATGATTCTGATACAGAATGATGCCCCTCCCCTGCCTATGTTATGACATAAAGGATGTTAAAACAGCCAAAGACTATTAATATTACAGTTTATAATACCAAAAGCACAGACAAAACCTCACTGGTGATCAGCTCTCCAGTTAAAAATATTTTTACAGCAGCTGACAGACCTGACATTGACATGAAGCAAATGAATGATGAGGAACAAAAATACACTGAATATTCAGTCACTAGCTAGCCAAGCACAGTGTATCTCCTCTCTGCCATGCAGGGAAATCTACCTGGCCCTTCCAGCTGCATTTTGCAAAGCCCACAGCTCCTGACTGCCTCTATGAAGTTTTCATCCATACAATTCACCCCATCTTTTATGTGCTGCTTCACACAAGACGTAGGGTCTGTCCCACGCCTTTTGCTTCTGCTGCACCAAAGCGCATTAGTGTTTTTATGAGATCATAAACCACTGTCTGAATCTAATGATCTAATCTTACACTTTCACATTTGGCATCCCACTGAAGAGTGTTGAGCTCTCATGGTTTTTATCTTACTTTAGCCCCACATTTCTTCAGGAACCCCTGACTTGTTTTGATTGTAATTCTCCTTTAGTGAGTAACAGGTAACAAATCCTGCAAATCTCAGCACCTGCTGGTTCAGTTGTACCAGCATCATGAAAATCCCATAAAAGGGTCCCAATCACACTCAGCAGCTGCTGGCAGGGAGCCAAGTGCAGCCTTATTCCCTCAGTTTCTGCTCAGAGTGAGCTGCAACCATTCTATTCCCCCCCAGGCTCAGGGCAGGTGCCACTGAATAGAGGTTCACGAGTTCCTGCTCACCCTGCACAGCCCCAGTGCTCGCAGAAAGGCACAAACTGGCACAGCCTTGCACCATCTCTTCACCTGCTGCACCACTTGCTTACTGCAGGGGAGCTTTGGTGTCACTGAATGAGCCCTGGATGTGTTTTTGTGTTTAATTTTTCACCACTGGCTCTGAAGCCTTCAGTAACACACATGACATAAAGGCTCATGGTGCATTATTTGCCACTACTGACGTGCTATGAAATGACTCAAGTGTAACTTCTTACTTCAGCAGCAAAACTCAGCAGAAATAATACAACTTAGCATATTATATAAGAGTTATAAACTCATAAAATATTATAAACACATATCATAAACACATATATCATAAACTCAATGCTCAGTGCTTTCATATGTGTACTTATAGGTGCTTGCTATTCCAAATGTTGAAGCTGGCCTGCTTAAAACCTACTCAGTATGCCTTCCTCCTCTCCTTCCACCCACCTTCCTTTTAATCCCATTCTGTCAGTAGAGCAGAGATGAGACTTGAATCATTAAAGAAATCTCAGTCAAAAGGGCAATTGCAAACCTGCCTTGTCTCCATCCTTCCTCTCATTTCTCCTTCAACCAAATGGACAAACATTCACTCATTGCTGCTTTCCCGTGAGTGTTCTGGTTAAAATCTGCCTCCTGTGAAAAGGTCTCCACTGTACCCTGCACCCTCTGCTGCTCCTGAGCACCTCTCTGGAGTTTGCAGAGCTGGCCCCATGAGCTTCTGCATAACCTCACTGACCAGGCTCATCAGGTGGGAAACAAGAGTGTCCTGTGCCTCAAGCTCAGAGCAGAGCTCAAAACTACTGCATGAACAGTGGCCCCATACAGGTTCTCAGCTCTGTCCCACCCCTGTTCTTGACTTCAGTGCAAAGGGAGCATAACACACAGTGAAATCTAACTGCGTTTGCCACCTCATCACCAGTGGCACATGTAAGTTCCTCACAAAGGTGGGAAGCAATCACAGCCTGAGCAAATTTCCCTTCCTCCCAAATTTTATTTTTTCCTCTCACTGCTAGAGATTGGAGAGTCTTGAGAGACACACAGATAAGGGGAGCTGCCTTTAATACTCTGACATTTCACACGGGCTGAAGAGCTGCTCCTCAAATATTTACCCAACATGCATATGCTGGCAAATTCCAGTGCTCCACAGCAGGCTCAGGATTTTTTCCACCTACTGGAATGATCATAGAAGACAGTTTAAACAGGTAATGAGCTCAGTCTTTAAAGATTTCCTAATGAATTGAAACCAGAGGTTTGGGGCTTTTTGCATTCAAGACTGTGACTCACTGGCAACGATCCTGTCTGTAATAGCACCACAACCCTTCCTTGGCATTACAGCTATGGAGCTCTGCATGCTCACAATGTGACTTCAAGGCACAGCTCAGGAGTGACTGCTGGGCTGTAAACTAGTTTGTGTTTCACTGTGGAGCCACATATTCATGAGACAAAGCTGGGAATAAACCACTTGCTATACAAGCATATTAAGAAACCTCCATTGTAACAGATTAAATAGAAACAGTTGGATTCATTAAGCCTTGATATCAACATATGGATTAATTTAGGCACCTGCATGCTTAACCAGCTCGGAAGTACACACAAGGATGGGTAAATGATCTTTTCCAGTGCTCCTGGGTTTCAGTTTACAAGCTGGTGCTGCCAGGAGCTGTGTCCTGGCAGCTTTACCATGCTGAGATGGCCAACACAGGGCTTGCTCTGCCTTGCAGCTTGCATTTTGAGAACAGCACTTGTAACAGCACTTTGTCTTCCATCTTCCCTCACTGACACTGCCATAAATCTATTTCTATTCTCTTCTCTCCTAGTCTGTTTCTAACTTTCAAAGGCATTTCCCACTACTTACTTCACAAGGTGAGAGGGAAAACTCTTCAGGATGCACTGCCAGAATCTACCTCAGTTTACTCCAAACAGCTGCTGTACAAGACTTGTACTTGCCCATTTCTACACCTGGCTTCTTTCTTTTGACATCCATGGGACAAATAGCAGATGGATCAATTCTAAGAGCAGCCTGGGTACTGAACTCACTGCTGGGAGGAGCAGGAACAGCTCTGTATGCAGAAGAACGACAAGAATTGGTCATAACAGGAGAATCATCCCAAATTGTAAGTCAGCCCTTGAAATAGCTCTAACAGCAAGGAGCCAGCCCACTGTCTCACAGGGACAGGTGACATAGGAGCTCAACACTGTTCTCCACAGGTCAGGTTTAGGTTTAGGAGCTCCCTGTGAACTGCAGCACTTCTTTTGCCAGATTGGCTTGGAGCAAACAGCACACCAGCCTGAGAAGGAACTGTACTAAAGAAATATTCCCAGTTCTGCAGGATCCTGGCTTTGACTTCACCAGTCACTGCAGGGAGGGGACAGTGCTGTCCTGCTGCACCATGGTTTCAGTGCTTGCTTGGGTGGGTGGGTCATTTTGGAGGTGAAGAAGCAGTAGGGAAAGGAGAAAGAAAAATCTCTTTAAATAGGCAGCAATATACATCTGCTTCAACCAAACAGAAACATGTAGCTTCACTTTGTCCTTAAAATAAGTAATTAGGAACATAACTGCAAGAGAAGCATTAACAAGCTTCCCATTTAGCTGGCTATTACTTTCTGCACATCTGTGCTTTTTTTTAACATAACCCCAGCTCCAAAAAGTCATATCCTGTTGTTAATTTACAGAAACTAAGCAGAGGCTCTGTAACAGAGGTTAATTTGGGTTTAAAACAAATGAAGTGCCACAGAATCACATACTGCTGATTAAGCTGACTAAAACCAGTGCCTGGAACAAAGCCTAATTTTTTCTGACAAATTTTTCATCACTGGACATAGCCTTTTGTGAACTGGGATTATGCCTGTTCTAAGATCTGTCATCCAGGTCCCCAGTGCCAGGAGGTCCCTGTGACACGTGTGAGACACAGGACAACCTCTCAGGATTAATTCCAACACCTCTATATTGCAGCTACCTGCCTTAGAGATGGCTCAGTCCCAAAGGACTCAGTGCCTAACTCTTCCACTGGAGGCGGCAAACTCAATTTATGAGTAAATATTAGAATTATTGAGATTTCACTGTATGTATGCAGATCTTACTGATAAAAAAAATAAGTAAGTCTCTGACAAATCATTCTATCAAACCTTTAGTCCAAGCAGTGACATGTAGAAATTACTCTCATGTCTTTCTTTTTAACCTGAAAATCCACACAACTTCTATCCTTATTCAAGGACTGAAGCATGGGGCATGGAGTTGTTCTGTCTAAATTAAGTTCACTGAGTTTTAGCACAAACTTCGTTTCAGGGGAACGTGAGACAGAGAAGATTGAAGCATTCAGTGCCTTTTCTGCAATAATGGTGAAGGCTGACACATAAAATACTTTATTAGCAGCATCATTACAACAGACTTAGCTGTGAACCACAGAAGTGCAGAACAATTATCCTTAACCCTTGTAAAATACATTTAGATCATTAGAACCCCTATACTAATTCAGCTAGTTATTTCCCCCATGAGAAACAATTTATTCTTTACCTATACTACATACCTATACTACATAGACTTCCATACTACTTAAGGAGTCTACATAATCACTACTGTCCCTAACACCAAAAATGATAAAATTACAGCTTTATTGTAAAAAAAACAACCAAAAAACAAAACACCAAACCAACAAAACATCAACCAAAAAAAGAAAAACAAAAAAAAAAAAAACCAAACAAAAATTCACATTAGGAAAGAAACCCCAAAACAACACAGAACTCAATGGTAAATATAAAAAGACATTTGACAGAATAGAACTCACTAATTAGCCAATCTTTTCTCTTCCTGGACTCAATCCTCTTTCAAAGACTGATGTGCTCATACTTCAGAACTGTAGCATTGACCAAAACATTGAAATTCATGTTGGCCACATCTGAGGAGCACTCAGAGCACTCTTAAAAATATCTAATTTCCCATGGGGCAGAGAGCACTTTTTGCAAATACAGTCAAAAATACCGTAACAGATATTTCTTTAAAACCCTACCAAAATATACTTATGCTTAAATGAGTGAAATTTTGTGGACCAAGGCATGTACTTTCACAGAGACTTTATCCATACTCACTTCCAGATGAAGGGAAGAGGAGCTATAACTGAATGCAACATGAGAATCAGTGACATGTCCTATGTACCTCCTGTGTCTGGGTACCCCAGCTGTGTTCCTTCTACAAGTCCTCAGGGTGTGCCTAACCAGATCTGCACAAAAAAGCCATTTCCTATCTCTCAGCACCTCTGCTGCCCTTCTCAGTATCTGCCATTTTCCAAGGAGTGGCCAGAGCTGCCTGCTGAGTTCACTGTGCAGGGAAAGCCTGGATTTATAGATGGCATAAAGATGTTTTCTATTTTGTTCTCCTTTTTCCCCTAATAATTTTTACGAGTCTGTTTGCCTTTTCTGTGTGACTGAGCACACAGATGATATTTGCAGTGAACTGCACTCAGTGACCTTAAAGAAGGTCCTTCTGAATGGGAGTAGCTAAGGTAAAACTTACCATGGCATATGCCTTAGAAGTTATTTCTCCTGGTATCATTATTTTATATTTATCAGCACTGGATTTCATCTGCCATTTTATCACCTAGTCATTCAGCACTGAATAATCATTTTGCAATTCATCCTAAGCAGACTTACGTTGAACTACCCTGATCTTTTTCTTCAATTGTAAATATCTTTGGTTTTTTCCTCAACCCCATTTTTTACTAAGCTACAAATGCATGGAATGACATAATTCCCATAACATATTTTCATAAGGTCCTTCTGGTAACTTTACTCCTTGGCCAAAATAACCATTTATCCCTACCTTTTCTTTTTTCCTGTCTTTTAATAATTTATTTTTTAAAGACTTCAAGACCAGTAATCAAATGGGGAAATAAAAAAGAGAGTGGGTGATAAATTAATGTCATCTGTTACTCCTAGATTTACCTTGGCTGGATTTAACTTTACTGCCTCACTATGCTGAAGCTACACAACAACTGCCTAGGTAATAATTTAGTACATAGCACTTCTGGGGGTTACAGTGAAGATGACCAGCTGCAAATGTACTCAAGTCCCTTTAAATAAATGAATACCATAATTCCTTTAGGAATTCATTAGCAATTGGCCCATTTTTAAATGCCTTAGGGTGACTCTCTTGGTCCTGTCCCTATGGATTTACACCATTCTTTAATATTACATATATTTGACCTGCTTTGACTTCTATCTTCTCATTAATCCCATTTTTATTAAAGACATGCCCAATATAAGGAGGAATGACTTAAATGAAAACAGAAGGAATGTTTCATAATATTTTAGTACATACTTATTTTCTGTTTCTTTCCTTTTTACCTTGAATATATTACTAAAATCTCATTAGGGTTGTTTACATTTGTTTGGTTTTTAATTCTCTTTAGTATTGGCCTTTCTGCTGTCTCCCTCAGATTTTACTTCTGAGTGCTTTTATTTATGAATCCTTCTTTTCACTGGGGTGTGATTCCAATCCAGCTTCCATGTTTAGGGCACATCTCCAGGACCACATGCATGTCCTGACTCCCTGCTCTAGTTCTGACTCTTCTTTGGATAATTCTTCACTCAGAGAATTCTTATTCCCTTTTTTTCTCTACAGTGAAAACAGTATACTTTAAATATTAGAAAAATTATAATGTCGTCATGAAATATAGAAAATGTATTGCTTTGCATTTAAAATACGAGTGTAGAAACATGAGTGAGAGAAGGAAAGAAACTCTGAACCCTTTTCTGCACTATTTTTTCTGATGCTTCACTGCTTTTTCACTTTATTTCATCCTTACAAAGTGTCTGCAAATCTTATTGTGAGGACATGAGAACTCTCATTTTAAAGAGAACAAAATGGTAAACCAGTTTCTGAAACTGCATGGAGACACTAAGAAAGCTTCTCCTCAATTTCTATGAGGTTGATGAGTGACCTGCTTTGGAATTAACACTGATCCCTGTACTGGAAAAAAAATTACAGTGCTACCATATGCAAGTTCATTAGCTATGTATTTTTATTAAAAAATAATTATTTCGTATTTGCACTGGTAAAAACAAATTTTTTTCCAAGGAAAACAGATTGCAAACTCAGTCTCAATTAATTCCATCCTGTCAGACATTTGCCCATTTTTGGTATTTCATTCCAGGTCACGCTGATGCAAAATTCAGAGATGCCAACTGTCCTGCATGAGAGCTGTCAGACAGATTAGCACTCGTGCCCTGACACAGCTCCCGCTTTGTCAGGACTGGGAACCAGTGTGTTGAAAAATGAAGCCTCAGCTGATGTGCCTATGGGAGCAGAGCAACTGGCACTATGTGGGGTTGGGTCCTAAGGGGTGTCTTGGTGCCCAAAACCATGCTGCCCAAATTATATTCCCACTATTCTCAAGTTTTGTTAGCACTATAACTCTCCTGAATTCCCTGAGATCAGTTTATTCCTTCCCTCTATTAAAGAGGACTACAGGCATCCCTTCACTTTCTTCTCTCCTACATTATTTATGAAGCCTCTTTTTGCTTGCTCAGTTGAAACTGATTGTGATCCTCTTTTTTTTTCAAGTGCTCCCTCCCCTCTGAATGGAGATGGCACTCCAGCAATCTCAGTCACAGACTGCTGCCTCACCTATTGCTTTTGTCCCGTGCCTGTGCTGACACAGTGTCAGTGCTTTCCCAGCTGAGCACACTCCCAGCTTTATCCACACCACTGAGTGCTCTCAAGAATTGCCACAGTCAGTCCTGGGGGATCCAGAGCAGTTCAGACTCTGCGGCTCTGCCACAAAGGATAAGATCCTAAAGTTCCTCAAATCTTTCTTGGGAATGGTGGAATTCCAGAACTATTATTCTGTACATAAAATGATGAAGAATTAAAATCCATATGTTGTCGGTATTCCCCAGCCCTAAGTTCCCCAGTCATTCTGATTGTGAGGTGCAAATAATTTAAACAGAACAATAATAATTTAAAATTGTTCTGATTATTTTGCCTTTTTTACTTTTTTTTTCTTTCTTCAAGTTTGGGTCTCAATTAAATACTTGGGCTTGGAGTTTCTGATGTACATAGCAGAAATGAGAGGCACAGTTTGCTAGGACATAATTTTTAGCTCTCAGAGCTTCTTTCCTCATCCCGTGTTAACTTTTCAACAGACTCAAAAATTCAGATTGCTGAGGAACTGTGGCCTTTGTTTATTACACCTCAGATCTGTAAATAAAACTAAAACCCAGGGGATACACTTACAATGGGCCAGTTATTTTTGATTGGTGTCAGAGTATTCAGATACTACCACACAATTCAAAATCAAGGCCCATTTCTTTAAGAGACTTTCTATGTGGAGAACTTGTTACAGCACACACCACTAATATCTGCTGTAGAATTCAGGGGGAAAAACAAATCCTTTTTCCTAATAGTATTTGTATTCCAGTCCAAAAATTTATTTTGAAACCATTAGCATTTTGGGGCGCAGAAACAGCACTTCTAAGAAGAAATGGGAACTATAGCTACTACACAAGCAAATTATGCTACCAGCCATATCTGTTTCCAAGTGCTACTTGCCTTAAACGTGCCTTTGAGGAAATGTTCCCTTGAAAAAATTAAGAATGCCATTTTACCACAAGAAATGTGCAGCATTCCTGGATTAATTATGCTTTATAGCATAGCTACTTGGATCTAGTGGTTTGTTTTTTTTTTCCTGTTCAGACCACTGTTTCTGTGTTGCTTTGTGTAGATAGGGCTGTTCCTATGAAATTGTTGGTACTGCTGCTGTTTTGAAGCCCAAAGGGTTCCAGCATCAGATGAAATTTCCCAAGATAATCTCCTGGGCTACATGAATTGCTTTACATGGATTGCATTTTAAATCTCACTTGATAACGAGTGTTTTAGAAAGGAAAAATGTGCTTTCTGCCTTAATCACAAACCAGACAAGTTAAGTGTGCATAACAAGATTTGTCCACTTAGCCAGTGTGAATAGCTGGAAAGAATTGTTCTGTTCTGCACTGACAGCTTTAGATGGGGTTGAGAAATGGAAAGGAAAATCCATAAAAAATCATCCACATTCTTAATTCTCACCAGTTATGGTGAAAATAGCAACTTTTGGGGTCCTTGCCCTGAGTCAGGGTATTTTGGTAGACTATTGCTATGCTGTTTAAAGAGTCCTAATTTCTGCTTCTGCACAGATGTAGCTCTTGCTCTGGTTAAAGTTCTGCTTCATTTAAACACGGGAAAAACTCAGCACTAAAAGTTCACTATGCACAGACTGAAATTCTCAGAATTCTGTCCTGTTTTACCTGGAGCTTTGTCCCTGTGAGTCAGGCTCACGAGGGCATCATGCAAATATCTCAGTCACACAACTCTGCCCACCCAGCCCTCAGCAGTCACACATGAGGGCAGAAGGCAACAAAATGTGGCAATTCCTGTGGCAGATCAGAAGTGGATATTCTGCAGTGCTAATGACAGCAGCAAGGGAAACACAAAGCCCATAAATTAATGTAAGTACAGTGCACAAGCCTTAGATTTTTCACCAGGGCAATGTTTCTAGGCACCACCCCACCCTGGGCCTACCAGGTAGCAACTGGATAAAAAAGGCAAACAAGATGTTCCCGTTTTAGCACTTAGAGGAGGCTCACCCTTCCTGCAGTAGGCACGCTGTGATTTCCTGGAATGGTTTCAATATGACTGATCAGAAACACATTTACTACAAATTTTAGGCGCTAAATGACCCTTCTTTGACCTCAACCTAAACTGAGAATTATTTCAAAATGAAACTGAACATAAACCTGGAAGATTATGACAAAGATTAAAAAAGCAAATATGAAAATGCTGGGTTGGCTAAGGACAATAAGGACACAACCTTTCTGTGGAACAAGGTGTCTTGTCAGCCCACAGAATGAGAAGGCTTCAGTTCTCCCACTGCCACAGGGAGTCCTGCAGGCACTGCTCAGATCCTGCTTTGACTAAAACCTGGGAAATGGTGAGGCAGTTTGACAAAATGCCTCTGCCAGAAGTATTCACCATTTACACAACTAACAGAGCTCAATTTTCTGTCCACAAATTCATCACGAGCACAAAGCATGGCGAATAAATTTGATACTGAGAGTTAATCCACTAACAACCAATACAGACAGAGATTTGCAGAAACAATGCACTGCAACTAATATGTCAAGTAACATCTATTAATGCTATTTGTAATCTATTTTTCAGACTGAGCACCTGAGCTACCACTGCTTCTGCTTCCTAAACTGGCTGGCTGTAGCTCTCTAAACAGAAGCAGCACAACCAACACACTGCAGACATCTCCTTCCTTCCTTCCCCAGGCACTCTCACAAGCACTCACTCACCTAGTTTTAAAGGCTTTCACTTTGCTGTGAGCATTCTTCCACACTTGGAAATTGTGTATTTCTGTTCCTGGCTTCTCAGCAGAAGAAAACATCAACAAAACTGAATTGAATTTGCTGGTATTATGCCAGTGAATGGCTGACAATATTTCACTGAAGGAGGCACCCAGGGCTGTATGCTGTGTAGGCTGCTTTATCTCAGCTCAGTCCCAACATTAAAAAAATTGAAAGAGAAGCCTTAACGCTGCCTCAGATGCAACTATGAGTATTAAACAGGTAGATATCTAGGCCAAATTCCCATTAGTCATAAAGTACACTCCATGGAAGTGTTAAAATACTTCCAGAAGTGCAAGAAGAGCCATACATGCGTGTAAAACAAGGACTTGCGTCACTCCAAAGCCCTGAACGTAGGAAAACAACACTCCCTCTGCCTTTTTCCTTCCATCACTGGTCCCCACAGGTCCCCAGAGCTGTGCATACTCTGGGACAGGGTTTACTCCTGTCTCACCATCATGTGTTCTCCATAACCTCTTCCCAGGCAGGTACAGGCTACAGCCTCAGTGATAAGGGGAGGATTTTATTTGTGTCAAATACTGTTAGAGAATCCCATTTTTCTCTTCATTCCAGTGATCAGAAAAGAAAACAAACAAAAAAACCAGCCCTAATGTAATGCAGCACACTCTGTTGGGCAGCCCTGAGAGGCCAGCTCAGTGGATAAAGTCAATAGTACTTTCTGGGGACCAGGAATTCAACAGCAGGTTTTAGTTCAGTGTAGCACAGCACGAAATTGTGATTTCCAAATATATTTACATTTTTCTATCCTGTTTTTCATAAGCACAAACCAGTACAAACACATCCCCCTTCTCTCAGACCTAAGCTCTTCTCCCACTAAGCTGGTTCTTCCATGACTGATTGTCTCTATGGGTCAAAAAAAACCCCAAACAATCCTGACCAAATAAAGCACCATTGTTTGCACTTTTGGTACTAATGGCAACAGAAAAAGGAATTAAAGGACATGTATGATGATGCAGGAACACGTTTCTGATGCAATAATTTTAGTTCCCTGAAATTAGGACTGGAAGAGATCACACCCTCCCTGTTCACTGGGCTGATCCAAAATTAACACAGTGGACTTCGCTCCTTTTAAATTTTATGAGTGCTTGAGAATTGAATTTCCCAATGTGTAAAAATACAATTGTTTAATAATTGAAGGCTTCAGACTCAATCCAAATTTTGAGCCGGCAGAGCTGTATTAGTTTACACCAACAAAAATCCTCTCTGCAATGACAGATCCAAGGATGTTTGAGCACTGTCAATATCACCAGCTGTTATCAATGAGCTGTGGAGGAGCACTCAAGTGCAGTGCAGTTATTCCCATCCAAAGGAAATCACAGGACTGTCATTACTCATATGCCTGCCTCTGTGGGACCTTCACACTACAGAGGAGCTAGGACCAGGAATAAAACACCTGGTAAGACTCAGACACGTCCACCTATCATCAAAGATTATTAAAATATATTTAACCCTTTTTCATGTAGTTTCATTACACAGAGGCTGAATTCTTTGTGCTATAGTTCTGACACTCAGCAGTCAGTAAGAAATTACATAACCGAAATGTGCCAGAAGTGAACACCTTTACCTTTAGTGCTGTATCTCATGTCTCAGCCCTGACTCTGACACAGCACTGGTGACCTTCTCATTGTGTTGTACTTGTGCATGTCTGAGTGTGACAGAAAGGGTGAACAATAAAAAAAAACATTGCTCAGTGAAACAAAATTAGTGCCCACACACAGGAAGGGGTACAGGGCCATAGCAGCTTTAATTGGGCCCCTGTTTAGGAAATGCAGCAGTGCAGAGAATGTATCACAAGCAGCTTAGAGTAAAACATTTTATTCTCTGTCAAGATAAAGGTGAGTGCTAATGACTGAGACTAAATCTTGACAGGAAAATGATCTCTTCTCCTTGTAAGAGTCTGTTGTGTAATGAGCAATCAGAGCACTGAGCAGTAATTACACACATTTGCTTCACTAAAAGCATTTCTGGTGGACTGAAGGGTACTGAAGCAGAAACATGATATAATTATTTTCCTTATCTTTACTTTGGACATGAAATGATGATGTTTTCTGTTTGGTTTTATTTTTTAGAGGGGGGCACTTTTGGTTTTTTGTTGTTGTGGGTTTTTTTTTACTTTTTGGGTTTTTTTGATTTTCTTTAATTAAACCAAAATGCAAAAGGCCTTTAAAAGCTTTTTTCTTTCTTTTAATTTAAGGTGCTCTTTCCTGCTGTTAATTAACACTTACTTAGCTTGAGACAGGCATTACATAATAGATATTTCTTGTGTATTTTTAGGGCAAGCCCTGGAAGCATGGGGAATGATGCAGGCTTCCATGTGATCAGGATCTGATGTGGAAGAGCAACCAAGTGCCAGTACACATAACACTGCCAAAATCTTTTGATTAAGCTAAACCAGACAAAGTGCAAGAAACCTTCATGTTGTTCTAACATGTTCTCTGAAAATTTGTGGGAGGAGGGAAAGAAAAAAATTTCCAAGGTGGAACAAGGATTTGGACATTTATTCAAGCTGATAATTTTCTGAATTTCCAATGAACGAAGTGAGGGGCAGAACAAGACTGTTGAAGCACAGATAATGTTCAGTCTCCAGACTGTCTGATCTTTCCAGATCAACAAGTCCTTCTAATACTACTGATGTGCTGACCTATTGATGATCACCAATCCAGTTTTAAATTCTACTAAATTAATACAAAAAGATAATGTTTCCGTGTCAATTAAGATGCTATTTCACATATGGAGATTGATTTATCTAAACCATGCTCAAAAAAAAACTCAAGAGAAGGTGGCTTATAAGTCCTTTGCATCTGCTACTTGAATGCTGTTAATATATATATATTTTTTTTACCACAATGAAAATTCCAAAAGCCCACCTAAGCACTCCAAGCTGCACTTGCCATCAGCAACCTATTGCTCTTGATTAAAAAATTATGCTATATTCACATAGAAAGCTTACAAATATATAACACTCCTGCATAAGTCCAGTTTCTGAATTCCAGCCCTGGAATATTACAGCAGAACTTTAAACAATATATGAGGTGAGCACAGCCATCACATCCTCTGGTTTCCTGTAGCTGTAACGTGTTTCTCTGGCACATGACTAATTCAAGTTCTCTAAAGGTTTGGGAAGGCTCTCTGGAATCATTACAAACTCCAATTTGTGCTGCTCAGTATTGCCAAATACCATAACTTTATATCATGGATATCTATTTCCATGCAGTGCTCTCACTCCTTCAAAAATACTCCCTGTCCTCTCTAATTCTTTAATTAGAAGCTGCTTCCCTGAGCATTACAGGATTTAGAAAGGTGTGGCTTTTCACCAGGAATAAAAAGGAATTTCTTTTGTATTTCGGCACATACCTTTATTCACATAATTTCTGATCTTTCATTTCTTGAGGGAAGTGTTCATAAAAATCAAATCAGCTACTTTTCATCATGAGTGCATAGATTGTGCACAAAGTTATTGGTGGTAAACATTTCAGTATCTAAAATTTTAATATAATGCAAATACAGACATCTGCCTACATATAAAAATCCCATAACTGTACGTGGTTTTTCCATCTTTCCTTTTATTCTACAGAATTACATCTGTATATTTGTTTTATGAAATGATAAAAATGTGTTTTGCAGCAAGAGCAGCTGCAAGTCTATCAGCTCTGTGATAACTTGACCGCCGGTCAACTTATATGGTTCCATATTTGTTTTCCCAGACTTGGAAATCTCCTGTCTGTTATGGAGGTTAAAACTGATGGTGGAAAAGGTAAAGAGGAGAACTTAATCTCTAGCCTTCCATGGAAGAGCAGCTGTGAGAGGATTATCCATCAAACAGTAAAACCCTGCAGAGGCTGTCAAGTTACGAAAAGAAAACTCAGATTGGCAGGTAATGGATGCCTCTCCCTGTACATATTCTTCAAAACCAAAGCTTTGACAATTTCATAAAAATTTTGCACCTTTAATCTAGGAAAAAATGTTTTCTTAGGGTTTTTTTTTTTTTGTATTCTTTTTAAATAGACAGAATTTTCAAGCATTGAGCTGAATTGCCGCTATGGCACATAATTAGCAGGTTAAAAATAGGGACAAAGATGAACTAAGCAAGTTTCTCCAAAGCCAAAACCACAAGTTCTATTGTTTTTAACAAATTCACTTTTGCCTTCCTCTGAACTCCTGTAGTACAATTACATGTTATTTTCTGTAGGACATTGTTTAAAAAAATTAAAAATTAGGTATTCAGGCACACTTTTACATGTTTCTGTAAAACATAAAATGCTAATTACAGTACAACTAGAGCACTACTTTTCTGATCTGATGAAATGAACCACAGAATTAATTGGGACCACTTTACTAATCTTTCTTCCATCAGATGAATATTATTTGACCCAAACAATTTTTACCTGCCCAATTAGAGCACTTCTCTGTATTTAGATTTCACTGCTATTAAAGTCAAGAGGATTCATAGCATTTTCCTTCAATATGATTAAGCCATTTTTTAATCTTTTCAGAGCAACACAATCACTTGTGCACATCAGAAAGAGAAAAGGAAATTGAGACATAATGACAAGAGGAAGAGGCAAAGGGAAAAAAGTACTGTGATCCATATGGCACCAAAGCAGATTTGATACTAATTAATAAGGCTTTATCTGTAATCTATTTAACTCCCCATTCTGGCAAATTGCCCAAGTAATTTGTTTTGATCTCTAATTCCATGCTTACTAAGTAGATTTTTTTTTATTTCTCCTGGTCTCCAAAATTAACAATCTATATTGCAGGAGAGAGTGTTTTTTGAAGAAAAAGACAGAGGCCACTATTGCAAACAGCAAAGAACCCAGGAACACTTCCCAGTTTGGGGTCCTTATTTCCAGTCCAAAGGTGCTTACCTTTGCAAAGGTAACATCTGCAAACCAGAACATCTGGTTTGCATTGGAAAACTTGGGCAGGGCAGCAGAGTCCTCCAGAGAGCAATGTGAGCATGGGGCAGGACAACGGGTGTGCAGGGAAATGTCTGTGTCCCCAGAATTCCCATGGCCTTACCTCACCAGATCTTTGGAGAGCAGTGGCTCTCCAAGGCTCTTAGAAAAACAGCCTGAGACAGAAGATAAAATAGGGCCCAAGGAGCCATCAGAGTTGGCCTAGTTTTATTCCATTACCAGAGACAAGAAGGAAAGAAAAGTAAAAAAAAATCAGCTCTTATTCTCTCTTCTGTTTGCTTTTGGCACATTTTTTTTCAGTTCTTCCAATAAAGCTGAGTCAGCCCAGTCAGAGGGAAAAACAACCCACCTCACAAAAATTAAAAAAAAAAAACAAAAGAAACAACATATCATCCATCCAGCTGGGTCCTCCACCAGAGACAAGACTCCTCTAACTCAGGGCAGAAGTCTGTTGAGCAAACTTGTCTTACTGCTATCAGAGAGAGATCTCTTCTAAAATAAAGAGAAATGCAGTCATTTTCACTTCAAGTTCTCGTGGCAGACTCATGGTCGGTCAGCATTTAGCTCTGCACACACACACACACAGGAGAGCAGCCTGCCTCTCCAGACCCCCAACTCCTGCCTGGCTGTCTAGTTCATACACAAGGGGCTGATAAAATCTATCAGTGCTGGAGTCACCTTTTCTCTCTTTTTTTTTTTTTTTTTTTTTTTTTTTTTTTTTTTTTTTTTGAGAGGGAGAAAGCCAGGAAGGAAAGAAGGGTGCACATTTCCAAACATGTGTGGGGCAATTTGGCAGTACAGACAGACAGCCACTGCCTTGAAACAACAGGCAAAGAGATCACAGCTCTAAACAGCACAAAGCTGAGGATTTAAGGGACACTTGGAGTGTGGTGGTATTTCTGCAGGGAGATAAAGATGCAGGCTCCTGTAGAGCACCATCAATCTGCACTTTGGATGGGAAGCAGGAGTTAGAGGGTGTAAATCACATTTCTACCGACACACACCCAATGAACAATCAAAACACTTAACACAAAACATGGGCCTGATAATCTAGAGATCTCCTTGTGTGCATGCTGTGAGTAATAATCCATACAGTTAGTAGATACCTGCTTCCTACTCCCACATCCTTCACACAGTGCTCATGGCTATTGCAGTCCCTAAATCTAACTCTCCTGCACTAAATAACCATAATTGCTTCCCTCAGTGGTAACTGGCAGCTCAGGCACCAAAGCTTTTGTTGCTGGAACTTTGCCACAGGTGCCACATAAGAACTGCACAATATATTACTTATGAATGCCAATGTTCATTTATCTCTTCTGGTGTATTTCTTTTGTACTTGGAGCATTACCTCCAAGGAAAAGATGATTAAATCTTGCTTATAGTGAAGGACTGTTTACAATATACAAGCCAACTTTGTAATAGTAAAACTAGCCCCAAAATCTCTTTACTGAAAATTGTGTTTAATAATGCATTTAGCTACCTGCTATCTCATCAGTTCCAAACAGGTTTTAGCAGGTATATCTCTAATTTTTTCCACTTCTGATCAATGCTGCTCTTGTACCAACATAAACACAGTGCTCATCAATACTTCAGTGAAGCAGAAGCAAACACCTCTCCCCTGCTGTTGTTTTGCTTTCTGTACTGCTCACATACCATTCACAGTTAAGCAGCTCATTGCTGCAAACTTTGAGCAACTCATTGCTGCAATCTTTTGCTGACAATTAGAATACAGCAAGGCCTGCAGCAGTGCTTGGTCTGACTGATCTGTGCTGAAGCACTGAGTAGCAAGCAGTGATCACAGGGAGAGAAAGCAGCTGAACTTCAATATTTCCTATTGGAACTCTGAGGAGCTTTTTGTTTTGGGCTTGATTCATTTATGGTTGCCTAGCACAGATGGTTTCCCACCTTTCTGAAAATTGTCTAGTTCCAGATGCTCTCTTGTTGCTGAGGATCCAGACTTCATGTTCAACATGTCATGCTAAATAGCACCTTGCATAACATTCACCCTTTAGTTTGGAAAGGCACAAAATGAGATGATGATTTGGAATTAAACCCACCATATTTCCCTTCACTGCTCCAAGCAGGCAGTTCTGGGAACAATTTGACAGGAAGGAGGTTCACCAAAGGATCCAGGTGTTGTGGCAGCTCAGGTGTGACCCCAGGAAGGGGAACACACCAATTCTCCTCCAGCCAGCAGGGAAATCACTGTGGGTTTGTGTCCCACTGCCCTGAAGGGTTTGTGTCCCACTGCCCTGTCACGTTACCTGGCCCTCAGCCACCCACTCACACCTTGTGCTGAGCCTTCATTTACCAAAAACAAGAGATACAAGGTGGGAAAGAGCTGCAATTTGAGGGTCTCATGTTTATGTGGCCTGTACTACTACAGTAGATGTCAAAAGTAGGTTTAATTAGAACAGTAAAAATCAATTTAGGAGAAGATGTAAACTGTTTAAGCACTACCGTCAATTAAACAAAGTTCTACATATGTTTTTAAACAATATAAAACGTTTTCTTAAAAAATAGAGAGAAACAAATCTTAGGCCTGAAAGTTGACAGTGAACAGTTAAAACCTATTAGCTGTGTGGCTCCTCTCTTTAAAGTGTTATAGATCCAGAAAGGGAAATGCCCAGTACTTTTGAGAAATGTAAAATACACCACAGGATTAAAATATAACGCCAAAATTTCCTTTTCCACATGTTTTTTCCTCCTCAGCAGCTAATATATACTGCTCATTTTATTTACTATTGCACACAGAGGATTAGTTCTGCATTTGATTGACCCATTTGGTGTAAAGATAATAGATTTATATTTCATTATATCTTGGCTATCTGGCTCTACAGAGGGTAATTCTGCTAAATTCTATTACATCTACAATTTAATGGCTTTAATAAAAAAAATTTTAAAAAAAGGCAAGCTAAGTAATCTTATTTAATTTCTTTTGGGCAGCAAGGACCAGAACCAAACTTCCTCCTTCTGGCACCAAATTAACACAGATAATCCACCCATTTTTTGGTATTTCCAGCCTTTTAGAAATCATCACCTATTCCAGCTTCTTTCCTTGTTAAAACAAGTGAAAAGAACATTGGCACATGGCTGAATAAAGACAACCACCAGTGTAAGAGCTGCCTTCCTGTGCCCAGGGAAAACTTGCTGGCAAATTTGAATCATTGGAGAATCTCTTAATGGAAAGAGACAGAAGCTTCAGCACCAGCCTGGTGACTACAGCCAACAGAACACTCTTCTGTCAGAAAACTGACCCAGTTTGGGGTCAGTGCAATTTCAAGAAGTTTTCAAATGTCCACAATACTTGCATCTTTTCCAAGCTCATTCCTGGAGATTGCTGTTAGGCCTCACCCTCAGTGTAAATCCACACAGCTCCTCTCATATGAGTTGCTTAGCTCACAGCTCAGCCAACATCATTTGGCTAAAAATGAACAAAAAAGCATTTGCCTTCCATTAGACACAGCAAAATCACCAGCCCTGCAGCCAGCTAATGCACTGATGGGCCAGGAAGGTAATACAGGCTATAAAATACAAGCAATATTACTGAGCCACATACAATAAATAAAAGTGTACAGGATCTAAGAAACAGAAAACCTCAGAAAAACAGACATTTCAACTTCTTTAGTGACAACATAAAAGACACTAAGAAATTGCAGCAACTCTATCTCCAAAAATCATTAAAAGCAGCATCATGTAGCATCATCACTGTTTTATTATTGCAATAGGAAGCACACCATTTAAATATTTGCCATTTATACAATGCCACGTCACAACAGTGCTGCTGTTCAATTCACAGAAGGATATAGTGCAGAAACAACTTTTTCTTTCATTTCAATATTGTCAACATAATGTCAAACACTTCCTGCAGTCCCCATTGAGCAGCAAACACACACAAAAACCTCACATCCTGAGGGTGACTCTAAATATCACTTGGAATTTTTTTCATAGTATTCAAGCCATGAAGACTGATCACACTCCATTTCTTTTAAATTATTTCTATAAAGCACCTTTTTTTTTAAAGAAATAATAAAAAAGTCCCCATTTATTCTCCACTCCAGCACACTATCCAACTTAATGTCTATGTATTGTGAAGATCAGGGTCCCTCTGAACCTAAGGTTAAGAAGGAAAGAACCTGACACTTTTTAATATATGTCAGTTCTCAAGTATGTGTATCACTTAAACTCCATTTCTATTATATAACTAGAAAGCAAATAGTTGATAAACATTTCCACATAGACCTGGATATTACCTTTGAAAGAATAAATAACTACTTGCAATATCCCATAATTGTTTCTAATTGTGTCTAAATATTGTCATTACAATTTTGAAGCCACAACAGTTAAAAAATAACTAAAACCTCTGAAGTCTTATCCCTGTGAGGACAGAGTGTACAAAAGTCTCTCTCCATGGGTTTCACAGGTTTCAGAGGGTTTCACAAGCCAGTGCTCAAATGCCTGGCACAACTTCCCAGAAGGTTCCTCTGCCCTCACCTGGGATAAAAAGCTGCCTCTGAAAACGAGTCACTTCAAGTGAGCTCCATCACTCCCTTCACTGCAAGAGCACTGCACTGACAAGATATTCCCAACACTTTATGGAAATGAACTGTTCCACCCTGGACATGAGGCTCCAGAGGAGAGGTTGCTCACACATTGAGGAGCAGCAGTCTGAAGCACTCCTGGGGAAGCTGAGGAGCTGCCCTGGCAAATGCCAGCCAGCCAAGGGGCTCACCTCACAAAACACTTGCAATAACTTTGTGACATGCCAGATTTGAAAGAGGACCATAACAAGTACAGGTAGCCCAAGGCTCGCCTTCTCTCAAGTCCTGTTCCAGCAAGGGCTATTGATGTTCTGTCACACTCAGGGCAGGGTCATGAAATTACCTGCAGCAGTGGGGAGCTGTTTTATGAGCGGTTTTAGTGCTCACTGACAGGGTAGCTGGCCTGAAGTGCAGGTTACACTGCACAGCTCAGTGAGCACAGCCACTCTCATCCTCCCTGCGCTGAGCTTTAACAGCCAAGGCAGCCCTGCTCCAGTGCTTGTCTCAAACAGGGGCCTCTTCCAAGAGCTGCTCTCTGGGAAGGCAGCCTGTGGTTTTAAAAAGAAAATGCACTATGTCACCCTGAAAAGGTGGGCTTGTGGATATGCTTCTGCTTTTTGTTTCCAGACACCTGGAAATATGAGAAAGCTATTTTGCCTCCAAACAGGTCTGACTAATATTCCAGCCACCCTCTGCCTTCGGGCTGTGGCTTGCTGCTCATTGGATAAAACAGCACAGTGACCCCTGGCAGAGCTTTCAGTGCTTTCACCAGCCTGCAGGATTCCTTCCCTCCTTTCACAAGCACAAAAGCTTAATGTTACCAATATTCCTCCCATTCCTTTCCAACTACTCCTACTGCTTCACCAAGAGATGAAATATCCTGATGAACTCACTCTCATCTCCACTTACGGACAAGAAAAACTTGGCTTAAACATTTGGCCAAAAGTCTGTTACAAGGATTACAATACACACTACCAATACGAGTAGAATAATAGAGTAAAAAAAAAACAAAACCAAAAAAACAAACAAAAATAACAAATTCTTTTATTGCAGACAATAGCAGAGAAACCTTCAACCACAATTTTCCCCCCAACTATTTCAAGTGATTTTATTTCAGCACACTCTGTCCTTCCCACTGTCACTCAGTAAGAATGAAATGCACTTGCAGAACTAAAACCAGTCTCAAGTAGCAAACCCAAACATCTACAAGCCTCTTGTTTAATACAATTTGCAGGATTGAAACAAAAGAGCAGGTCTCATTCAGTCTGGAGGTCTTAAACACAATTTTAACTGGATGTTTTGCAGGACATCTAAAAGGTCCCCCTCTCACACCTTGGAGAGATGAAACAATTGCAAAAATATAAATAAGGCAGGTAACAGCCCATGGACCACAGAGCTGAATAGACAGAATTACCTCTATTTTCTGAAACAAAAGTATAATAGAAACAAAACATTTATTCTGAAAGCTTTGGAAAGCAGTGTCAACCTTTTCTACATAAATTTAAAACCAATAAGGATTTCTTTTTATTCAAGATACCTTCTCTTCGAGCTAGCTAAGATCTCTGGCAAAACAGATGAATAAATCATTATCCAATAGAAAGCCTGCTTATGGAAATTAGATAACTTTATAGAATTTTTTTTTTATGACAGCAGATTTGCATTTCAACAGAAGCATCCTGACTTTGATTTATTTAGGTAATCTGTATTTATTAGTTTCTTCTGTTTGCCATTTAAATGAAACAACAGTTCTAGCCACTTACACTCTCTTTATGAGGGAGGGTTTTCAGAAGCCCTTGACATAATCCCACTTTTCTTTTGCTGCACCTAATATAAACATCACTCTAGATTGTAAGAGTTGTTGAATAGAGCTAGAAACTAGGATTATATCAAAGAGTTTGTGACTGGCCATAAATCAATTTAAATCCATCCAATTATAGAGCTCTCAAAATAAAATTTTAACTGTAAATTAATATTGTTAAGAGACTGTTTCAAGTGTGAAAGCCAAAGTGATTGCTTAATAAATATCTATTTTAAAATGTTCTCAATAACTTGATAAACTGCTATCCATAATATTTTTACCATGAAGACTACAGGTGGCTAAAAAGGGGAATGGTGAACAATGAATTGTCACAGAGAGGCTGCAGTCAATCAGCCTCTGAGCCACGAGTGGCAGGGGACAGGGGCACAACTCAACACAGAAACCCAGGGAGGGCAGGGAGGAAGTTTAACCTCAAACATGGACAAAAATGGGCTTTTTCATGCCTTACCCCTGGCCTTGCAATCCTTAATCCAGCACTAAAGAGGAAAAGAGCAGGACTGAAAGGTGCAAAATCCACCCTCAAAGCTACTGAGCTGCTATCTAGAGCTGCCTCCAAGTCCACTGGAACATCAAGCTGATCCCAAGAGGATGCAATCAAATGGAGACAGAGAGAACAGATGGCCTCACAGTCCCCATGGTGCTTTGCCAAACTTTAATCACTGTATGAAACCCACATCCCTGCCACCAACTTTTTTCACATCTTCCTCCCCTGAGCTCCCTCTCTGCCTGCTTTCAAAAGGCTCTACCCAAGATTGCATCTTTTGAAATTCTGTTGTAGACCTGTGACCAAAACCACAGATACAGCAAATCTTTAAATACCTCAGATGGTGATACAGGTTTCCAAAGTCCTCAAGTTTTCTGATAACAGCAGTGATTTGTGCTGTCTTTCTTTAGCAGGGAAGGTGCAGCTAAGGGCAGAATTTTCATAGCCAATTTACATCTATCAGACATTCAAGAATGGAAAACTGAGCACAGACTGCAACAGCTTGAAAGAGCTACACACTCTAAAGCAAAGAAACACTGAGATGTAAAGAAGTATTTCAATCTTGCACTCGTCTACAGAAAAAGGAATGCCACATACACTTCTGACACCCAGCCTTAAATAAGAATATGGAAAGATTGCAAATATTTATAAAGCAATAACAAAAAACCAATTGCTTAAGATTTTGAACTAAAAGTTCCAAAAGTTGTTTATCCTTGAGATGTGGTCAGGGGAGGATTTCATTGTGGTGTAATAGGGATCTGCAGGGAGAGCAGCATTTGATGGCTGGGAAAGCTCTTCAGTGTCCTAATTACAGAGAGAAGAGGGCTGCAATAGCTGAACCTGAAGATAGGCATATTCAGATAAGAAACCTGAATATTATAATCTGAGGGTTATAATATTATAATATATATTTTATTTATATATATATATATATATATCACATATAATACATAAAAATATATATAATATTATAATCTGAGGATTTAATTGTGGTGTAATAGGGATCTGGAGGCAGAGCAGAATTTGATGCCAGGGAAAGCCCTTCAGTGTCCTAATTAAAGAGAGAACAAGGCTGCAATAGCTGAACCTGTAGACAGGCATATTCAGATAAGAAACAAGAGATACATTTGGTATGGTGAGGTTCATTAACAGCTTACCCAGGATTCTCCTTCTCTGCACACCTTGAAATCACAATTGCATAGGTTTAAACACAGCTAATTCAAGCAAAGGTGCTGGATTGAAAACCAGCACGCAGGAGAAGTCAATGCTCACTAAATAATCACAGTAGTCATTTACAGCCTTAATTTATACAAATCTGTGACTTATTTCTCACCTTCATTCTGAGGCATGGTCAGAAGAGTTACAAAATAAATTAGCTCTTTTCCATTCAGTCACATGGCCATATGTCCCTACGCTTTCCATGCCAAAAATGCAGTCATTTGTCCAAAAATCTGATTTCTAACTGTACACACAAGCTAAACTATCCTGCCTGCTGTATGTGCTCATTCTAATTAACATCATAGAACAAAAATTATGCCTATAGGAAAGGCACAGATATCAAGTCAAAAGAAAATAAGGGTAAAATTAAAACAGGGACACAACAGTGGTTTGTAAAGGCCATTTTTCATTAACCTGAAAAATAAAAATAAAGCCAAAATAACTGACAGACACAGCTTTCCATAATTTTTGAGACATAAAAAAGTTCATCTTAACATCCTATTTTGTAGTGAAGACTTAGGGAGTCTTTTACATTCAGAAACAAAAGAATCTTGTGAAAGAGATGAATAATGGAATAAGGAAATACATCCACTGACTTACTCTGGACTGTGCCTACAGATTTGCATCTCAATTTTTGGAATAGATTATAAAAGGACTATCAACTATGATTTTTGTATTCTTGTTCAACTCCCAGCACTGTACAGAGTGAATTAAATTAAGCCTCCCTCCATACCCACCCACATTCAATTGCAGCCTTTTCTTTGTCTATATGCAGACAAGGGCAGTGTAGACTAAGATCCACTTCAACCCACTACTGTCCAAAATCAGGTGAAAAAACCCAAAATGACAAAAGCTGCAGACATATTTAGTCATTTCCAGGTTCATAAGAATTGAAGATAAATTTAAAAGTTTGAAAAGGCTGAATTAAGTCACTATTTTGGACCCCAAAACCTAAACCATGCTTGAAACCTACTGAGCCAGGCAAAGTCCTGAAGATGAGAACAGACAGAGCCAGGAAGAAGAATCTGAACACTATCACAGCAATGTCTTCAGCAAGCAGGCAGGAAAAACTGAATTTCCAATCAGTACATTCACAGAGACCATTTCTGAAATTCAGCTCTTACTGCAGGAGCCAAAGGACACAAGACATTCACTGCATGAACAGAGAATAAATAATTGCTTGGACCATCAGCAAGGAGACACAAAAATAAAAACCAGCCTTCTGTAAGTCAGACCTTCACAAAGCAGTAATAGCCAATAATACAGAGCAGTTTTTGGCAAACACAGCAGGGAGAAGGGGGTGTCAATCCTCACAAGCAGGAGTAAAATTTTCACTGTGGCCTTTTTGTAAAAGTTTTCAAGCATCTCACATTGTTCTTGGCCACCTGCAACTTTTGCTGAAATTATTTGCTGCTTTGGAAAGAATACTCTGAAACCAAGCTTCTCTTGTTTCACCAGAAATTAAGACTTTCAAATTCCTGTATCCCTTGTGGAGATTTCTACCTTCTCCCTGTAACTTTCCTGACAAGTCCAGAGACCTGCCAACACACTATTTTATACTCTGGCACAGCTAATAACTGCAGAGTAGCTTTAGAACATGTAATACATTTTTCTGACACCAGAATTCTGTTCATACAGAATAGTGACACAGCTACACATTTTTAATTTGCGCAAACAGATACAGATATCCTGGAACCAGCAGCAGCCTCAACTCTCAAATTCCAGAAGAAACTAGAATGAGCTTGCAACAGGCAGATTCTTTGCGCTGAGCTGATTGCATTACTATTTTTATTGACAAACAAGATTAGTAGGTGGAGGCCTTTAGCAGATTTAAAAGATGTGGCTTTTAGAGATTCAAAACTGCATTGCATAAATTTCCTCTCAATTAATTCTTATCGTGTTGGAGGTGAAACCTACCCTACAAAATACAAGATAGCTTAAATTGTGCAAACAAAAGATAATACTAAATGACAAATGATGGAGGCTTGGAGGCATCATTGCTAGTCCTATTTAAAACTTAGAACAATGATCAGGAAATAGCATGTAATGAAAACTCCAGATTTAGAGGGATTAGAAACATGAGCAGAAATTACCAGCAAAATGCAATTTGCAAAGTCATAAGCTAAGACATCTGGAACAAAATAATCCAAAAAGCTGGTCTACACATCTTCTACAGCAAGGAAAGCTGGAACTTGATAGCATAATAAAGCAGTATGTGTTTATATACGTATGTATGGAGAGACATACGCCTCTATGGAGAGACATAATGTGCATTTGCATATATGGACCAGATACAGGCAGAAATTCTCTGACTATGAGGAACCTCATAGGACTATCAGAAAACTACTTTTTCCTGATTGAAAAACCCAACCATTTTCAAGAAAGCATTCCGAAATTTCTCCAAACTGATTTTGTTCCTCAACAAGAACTTTCTTTACTATTAGGATTGCCTTTAATACCAAAGGAAAGTAACGTTGTGCACTCAGTTTTGCAATACAGCCTAAACTTTATCTCTGACTATTTGCCACATGTGCCAGTTTGTGTCTGAACTCAGATTTCCAGGCTCAGGCAGTGAAGGTGATGGTTATTAGTGAGCTAATGTTTAGGAGTATGACTAGCAAGATAGCAATGATTATGAGTTCAGAGGAAAACAGTGAAAATGATAAAATCCCCACAGCAGTTTGCTGGAATAAAAGAAGCTGGACACATTTATGACAGCTACAGGATAACTCAAAGGGAGGACCAGCTTTTGGCTGTATTAAAGGACTCCCAGTACCAGAACATGATAAAACAACTATTTCCCAAGACAAATTAAACATGGGAAAACTTAAAAAAGAAATTAAAGTCTATATCACTGTTTGATATTCCTGACTAAAGAATACTGTCCCAAGTGAAGCTGCAACATTTCCAAGCATGAGTCGGCCAACACAGAGTGAATGTTTCAGACAGGATGTCTGTCACTAGCACTTTAGCTGATTGATTTCATAGCTCTGTCCATTAATAAATGAGTTCTTACAAAGGCATTCGTTTACTTATTGACTTCTATCTCTTTAATAAATAAAAAAAATTGTCTGCCTAGTGAAACATCTTGGCTCTTTGGTCCTTTAAAATACACGTAAGTCCCATTAGCACTCTAAAGTAACAAGGAACAGTAAAACCTAATTTATTCCTAAATGCCAAGACAGAAATAGACATACAAGAGTTATAAATAACCTAAGAAGGATATATGATAAACACAGAGCAGCTTCAAGTATTGTATATATGCAGAGACACCACCGTAAAACTTGCTTGTACTCAGATGTTTGAGGCAGTGCACCTTTTTCTCTCCCCATCCCTGCTGTAGTTCTTGAAGCTCAATTGTAACAATTTCACGCCTCCTCCTTTTTTATTCATGCATTATAAACACAACTGAGAAGGTGAATGGAGCCAAAACCAGTAATCCTGCAAGTTAGTGCAGACTCCAATTCAGTGACCCACCGTCATGGGGATAAAATCAGAGGCAAAGTATTTTAACTTCATAGCCCAAGCAACAGTAAAGTCTCACAACTAAAATACAGTCAAATAGGAAAGCAAATTTGAAACAAGGACTGCTGACCAGGTCTGTCAGGTTTTGCAGTTGAAGCAACACAGAGGTCACGCAGCTTTTCAGAGGATGGTCTATCCAAAAAAAGAAACCAAATCACATGGGCTCATCTTTAGGTATCAAAACAAAGCACTATTTATAGCCAGGCAATTGCCCTTCCTTCTGGAGCTTGGCTCTGCCCCTGACTGCAGGGACATGCTCCAGTTCCCCTGCAGGGAGCTCAGGCTGAGATCAAGGGTGTTGGTGCAGCTGGGATCACTCAGCACCAGCCCCTGCAGTGCCAAGCCTCTCAGATTCTCACCCTTAATTCCCCCTCACTGTTTCAGTTATTTGCCACGAGCTCATGCTTAATCAAGGAGGAGTAATAAGTTCCATAGTGCAGGACCTCCTGCTGCTCTACAGCCACTACAGGCAAATTCTTCATGGCCTAAAGGCACATGTAGGAAAAAGTTAATATCTCCAGAGGTAAAATACAGAGTTCTGGTTCAAACAGTATTTTATCCCTAAGAAAAGAGCACAAGAAGGGATTTCTGTACTTGTAAATGACATGATTGAAACTGACAAAACAAAAACATCTAAGAGAAGAAACACTAACTCAAGAAACAAGACTATCTGTAAGCAGTATTCAGGCAATGAATCCCTGAATCCCTGTTCAGATGAGGGTCACTTGAGTTATTGCAGCATGAAAGCACAACTCCTGTAAGAGTTTGGGGAAAAAAAACAAAAACAAAATTTAAAAAAATTCATCATAGAAACCTGTTTGTTGTAGTGCATTACAGAATATGTGAGTGCAATGCTTGACTCAGAAAGGAAACCCAGCTCTGAGCTTCATATGCTGGAAACACAAGAAAATCTGAAGTAGTAAAAGGCTGGCCAAGAGAGGCTGTTCAGACTCAGATAATTAGCAGTAAACAGGTACTCTCACCATGTTGTAAAATCCTTTCAATAGAGGGGAAATAAAAAACAAACCTCAGTTTGGGACTATAGAGATTGGATTTCAGATTATAAAAACTCTGTATTGATCAGGAACATCAGTAACACCCTTGATAATCATATATTTTCTCTTTCCCTCTCCTTTTTCTGTTGTTAGTTTATCAGTACAGCTTTAGGTACAGTGCCAAATCTTTCAGAGACTCTGGCCTCTAATCATCTACTGGACCCGAGGTTCCTAAATGGTCTCACCTGAAATCCTTGGAGAAATCCAGGCCAGGAACTAAACATTAAATTCACAGTGGGAGATAAACTTCTGCAAGCTCAAAGGTTGCACTTATACAAAAATTAAAAACCAAATCAGAAACCAAATTGAAGATCTATTTTCTGTGGCTTTGTGGATTGTTGTCTCCTGAAGAAAAAGTTACAGGTAAAAAAATATTGACTTTTCATGCATGTCCTCTGGTAAGTGCATTGCAAAGGGACCCAAGTCCCTTTTGAGCCCCCAGGGCTCAAAATCAAGCAGCAACCTGTACTGAAGTCCCCACCCCATGTACGTTCCAGTTTTAAATACATCAAGTCAGGCTTTGCAGTTTGCACACTCCTCTGTGTATCTTTTATCCTATTTTAAATCACTTCCACATTCAACAGCAAATCAAGGACACAGCATTGTCCCATCTTTTTATAAGCACAGTCCTTTTTCCTTTAAGAAAAAAGTGAATATGTGTCAAAGCCACATGGCTTCTCACCTACAGCCAAGTGATTTATTTCCTCAGGAAAAATGGAGCAGACAGCAAAGGATGATCTATGGCAGTGTGCTCCTGCAAGCTGCTCCAGCAGTGCCCCAAGCAGCACTGACCTGCACTTGTCACACCAGCTTTGGTGTCCCTGCCCTCAGCAAAGAGCTACATCTCCACAAAGGGTATTCCTGGGATGCAGGAGGCCCTCTGACACAGAGGGGACAGGGAGTGCACCTGCCGTTCCTGCCCATCTGCAGGGCAGAGAGCTGGAGCAGCTAAAGCCCAGTGAGATAAAGCTGGCATTGCAGTACAGCACTTCTGACCTGAAACGCTCCAAGCCTGGCAGGAACACTGGCTGCTTGCTTTCCAGCAGAAGAGAGTATATCAGGCTTAAACTTCACCCAAAAACTTGAAAGTTTGATTTATATGGAAATCTCTCCACAAGAGTTAAGATGACCAGATGAGATGTGAAGACACATCTAACATCTGAATACAAAATATTGGACCTAATCCACGTGTGACTTGTCCTTGCAAAATTGCTCCCCTGCCATAAAAGATGAGGTTCCACAGAAAACATCCACAGGTTAGATCTTTGTCCCTTAAAAAAATTCACACACGACTATCGAGATTCTCCAAGGAGACCAGTCAAAAAAACCCCATTATCTCACTTTTCCCAGAAATTCCTTCCTCTGCACTGATTGCTGGGGCGTTCCCTCCCACTCCCTTTAGTTTTACTGTACAAGTAACACAAAGACTAGACTGAAGAGAGCAGGTGAGAGGATAAGTTGTGGCAATGACAGGCAGGTGCACATCATCTCCAGCAAGCCCAGCACAAACAGCCTGATAAGGGCTGCTCACCACAGCACTGATGTTCTGTCAAAACAGGTATGTGTGCCCCAGCAACCAGGCAAAGCCTTTCCTGAATGAGATCTGTCTGTAAGGCCCTGCACAGAGGCCCCTCTGTAGCTCTTCTGTGCACAGAGATTTATGAGTGCAGATTTGTGGCTATTGATTTACTGCAACCTTTTGATCCTGGGCTGTGATCCCATTAGCTCTCAGAGAGGCAGGAGGGAGGCCCTGCTGCCAGCTGCATGTGGGGCTCTCAGCCATCTCTCTCCACTGCAGGCAAGTGCAAGGGGATGGCACAGCAGATGTCTTGAGCCCTATGCTGAGCAAAGAAGTGCAAGATTGTCATGGAGTAGATTTACAAAGAGAGATGGAAGTGGTTGATACCTATAGTCTCTATGTATTTTGGGGGAAAAAAAAAAACAACCCAAAACTCTGTCCTACTCAAATTCCAGAAGAGAAGTTCTGCCTGAAAAAAATATCCATTTCAATACATGTGAAGTTTCCTGCTCACTGTGTTGCAGGATAAAGCTGAATAGCTCCTATGACTCAGGTGAATAGATCTCAGGCCATAATTACACAGAATTACCAGGCATGGGCACTACAGCAGGTTGGGGTGAGGAATGGGGAAAAGAAGTCTAAATTAAACTACAAATGCTTTTTTGGGCACATTCCACTTTTTAACTTGAAAAACTGGCGGAGACCAAGCTGTGTTGAGAAGTAATGCTTCATTTCCTAACTCAGAGCAGTGCTGTAATCCTTCCCCTGCAAGGAAAGTAAGGGCTGTATTATGAGAGCACTACCAGTCATTCAGAGACATCCTGCTTGGATCACACAGCAGCAGATGACACATTCAGCCAGAAACTCCCTGAACTCATCTCATCACTCCTTCAAAAAGTTCAGACCTCTGTCTGCTAAGTGACTCAGCACTTTTCAGAATGAAAGAGGCTGTAGGAAGTCACCTGAAGTCAATTCCCCAGGAACACCCCCTTACAAGACACCTAGCAGCTTTCTGTGACAAGAACAACTTAACCTTGAGCAGCACATGCTGTGTTTGTGACATTAGAGCTATGGAAGCATTTCTGGTTTGCCACAAGGAGGAAGCAGGTCTGACAGACATTCATCCATATATGTATGAGGCTTTCAGCTACCTGACAGAGCACCCACAAGTTGACCAAGTTCACTGAATTACACCCACAGGTAAAATTATTCAGATATTCTTTATAATTTATGTTTATAATTCTATATGCAGGTTTTCAGCTATGACTGGCTATCACTATTTGTTCCACTTCCATTCTTCCCTTCATTGTGTGTCAGACACAAGGCAGCTGTAAGACAACGCACAGCTGGTACTTTATATACAGGGACACATTCTCACAAGTGTAAATTGGCATAGGATCTCATTTGAGAGCTCCCATGAGTGCAGGCAAGCTGGAGACCTGCCCTAGAGCCTCCAAAGCAATTCAAGTACAGGAGGGTTCTTGGAAATGAAAGGTGATTTCCAGAGAAAATAAAGCAATTTCTGACATACTAGAGCACAGCGAGCTCTAAACTAATGATGTCCTTTATTCCCAGGGATTTAGCAGCTCCTTGACTCACCTTATTTTTGATGTTTATAGGTACCCTCCCAGCCACAGTGGGCACTTGTGAGCACTAGCAATGAGGCAGTGCTAACCTACAGAGCAGCAAAAAGTCAGGGAGGCTGCATTTGAATCTCTTGCAGCTCCATCTGCTGCAACACTAAATCAAAATATATAGATTATCTCTGTGGTCTGTGGGATTTGCCAATTGTTTATTCTTTGTCTGTAAGGCATTATTAACTACCAGTTGACCCACATTAATATTTCCTGAGTCTTTTTTGGTCTTTAAGAAGAGTTTGTGTTTTCCCCCATTCTCTTAATCCAGCATCCCTCTAGTTTTCCATGAACTCTTAGAAAGGATTCTTTACTCACAAGAAAAATAAAGCAGAAGGAGAAAAAAAAAAAATAGATGACATTGAGATTGATTAGGCCAATGAGTTCCACAGACTTCTCCCTGCCTGGGCAGAGAAAGATGGTAGAATTTCAGGGTCTCAGCCTTGGGTCACAAAGATGGTTATAGAGGCCTGGAAAAGCTGAAGGTAAAAAATATGAGGAATATTTACTGGAGAAGACATTGCATGGTGACCTATGGATTTCTCTAAGTATCACTGTCAGAAAAACATGCTGTAGAGTAATCAGCTACAAATCTCTGGTCCAAGACTGGAAAAACCAGGCACTTCATCATCAGCAAAAACGAGTTTCCTGTGCAAGTTGTTCTCTGCATCTTCCTGCCAGCCCTGCTAATTACCAGCTGAGAGAGACCATGCCAGTGGGGGATGTACAGCAATTACCAGAGGTTGGGCTCCTCTGAGCTTCCTATTACCAAGGACCCTGCCTTTCTTCCTTTTTTCATCCTACCTAACTACCCTGCTCTAATTTATAGCTTTGCAGTAGCAACACTGTAGTTAAAAATGAAATGGCACTTCCACTCTAAACCTCTATTTTATTCCTTTCATTCGAGTTCATTACTTCAGTTACCATAAAAAAAAAGGGCTTTCTGGCAATCTCTGTCCTCTGCCTCCTCCTCCTCGGCAAAAAATATTTGTCATTCCCCAAGGACACAGAATGGCTGATCCTGTGCTCTCTCCTTCATAGCCTGCAGATTTGTCTTCAGTGACAGCTTCTGGAGGTAAAACCCCACAAGGATAGTGCTGCACTGTCTGCCTAGGAGAGAATTTGAGTTTTCAAAGAATGTAAAAGAACGTGCACTTGCCCTATATACCTGGAAGAAGGAAATATGAGGGGCTTTGACCTCTGCCCTGACAGCACTTTACTTCTCTGCTTCTGTTTCGAGGTTTCTTTGTTCCCCAGAGGATTTGTCTGCAAATTTTACAAGAGATATGCATGCCTCAAAAGTCAGCATGGGAAGTCTCACAGCCAATAATCTTGGGCTGTGCAGGCTGCTCAGAGGGCACCAGGGCACCCCCATCACACCAGAGAAAACCAAACAAATCTGAGAGCTGCAAGCTCCTCCAGTCCATTCATCCCTCTGATTGATGAGCACTGAAGGACCAAGGCAAGGCAGAGCAAGCTTTATTTCTATAGAACACCATGCTCTGTCAAGGGGCTTGTGGGAGCAATAAAGCAAGGGCTGTTGAAACTTCACAAAGGATAATTGCCCCACCACGAGTTGTGGTGATGGGAATGTGTCAATTTTATTAATGGGTTTTGTTTTTCATAAGCATTCAATCCTGTTTCATAGCTTCCCCAGTATCATTTTAGATATCAAATCCACATTTTCTTTTTAACCTAAGATTTCCAGAAGGGAACAGAAGCTTACTTTGAGCCAACAACATATAAAATTATTCCACATATTTTTGTGCATGCAGACACACATGAAATACTGCAAACTATCCTGCCCAGGGGAGAAAAAACCTGTTCCATTATCGCCTTCAAATTAAAAACAAATAACAAAAAAAATAGGCAGAAACTTCCAGCTCTTCAAATATTTCCCAAAGTTTTTTGTTGGTTGGGTTTTTTGTGTTTGGTTTTTTGTGTCTTTTGGGTTGTTGTGGGTTTGGGTTTTTTTGGGGCTTTTTTAATATGAAGCAAGAATGGGTGTAAATCCTGAGGTCAAAGCCTACTGGTGAATACAAAGCATTCAGCCAGTAGTGACCCCACAAACTAGTAGGTAAAACAGCTCTTTCCTCTTCCAGGATGCATTTCACATTCAGCCTGTAGGACTAAAACAAATTCTGCTTCTCAGTGTTAGCTGATTATGTCCATCACTGATTTTAAATTATCCTCTGATGCATCTGGTAATGGCCATCCTGTGGGACAGAATGCCAGATTATATTGGATACAGGGAAAATGAAGAAATTGTAAAGAAATAGAAATACCATGAAAGCTTTTTGGCTTGGACTTGGCTCACACATGCTTTTTCAGAGTGTGAGGGAAAAGCAGCAACATGTTCTACCAATTATTTCTGCCCACTCCTCCACTTACTTTTATTTTCATTTATGACAATTCAGAATCTCTTTGCTATACAACTGGCTTAAGCTGATAAAAATGGGTCAGATAAGAGTATTTTAAAATTTGCTGACTACTGCATCCATTCAGTGTGTGCTGTGGGTAAAATGGTTATACTATGTCAAAATCAATAAATATTACAGCATAATGGAGATGCCCATTAATGACTTAAAGCATAGATTATGGTTTGCAACTCTTAACTGGTGTCTTTGGGGCACCTTTTTTCTTGTTGTTCTTGTGATTTTGAAGGGCTAAAGTAAATAGGAATGCAATTATGTAAATCACGTATTTTGCAATCAGAGCTTCCCAGACCATTCTTTGCCCAGCCCATATGGGGGAGCCTCTGGCATCTCTGAATTAAAAGGAGACACTGCTTTTCTTCAGCTTTAGCAGGGTGTTCAAGGCAGCTTTAATCAACTCTGTCTTTTGGCTGTAAGAATGGAAGCGGGACATAGATCTTCCTATCTTCTTCAGTAGAGGAAATAATCTATCCAGGGGGACTTGATTAAACACATTTCAATCACAGAAAGTTCTGTGAAGTTGAAGAAATATTTCAGAGCATATTTTTAGGATCTTTTGTAAAAATAGCCTCCTCTTACAAATACGTAAAAAAAAAACCCAACAAAACTCTTCTTCCCACTACACCCCAAGGAAAGTTTGAGATGTTTAGGTTGGGTAAGACACAGGAGAAGCAGCAGCTCTCTCACTGCTGTTTGTCCTGATGCAGCTGTGACATTGCAGTGACAGGAACATTCTGTCAGCCCAGAATCTTCTGCAGTTGAGAGATGTCTGGGTTTTGTTCTAAAACAAGTTGTAACAACTGGAAGAAAGAGGCAGTCTCAGAAACTATTAAAAACCTGCAGAGAAACATCCATCAAGGAAAAAGAAATCGCATTTATGTCCCTTAGTGAAACTACCACAAAACATCCTTAATTCTAGTGAGGATCTGTTACTTCTGCTACTAGAATGGCTCAGTCACATATTAGCTTATTGCTGATAGAAACAGAACACAACATGACAGCAAAAACAGAGTAGAAAAACACTTCTGATTGGATTCCCTGCAAGTGGTATCTTTGCCAGGTAAGAATCAGCATAAAACAGTCCCATTTCCTGAATGCAATTGGCCTGCAATAAATGATTTTTCAGCTCCAAGAGAATATAAAGGTTCTCACACCCTGACTGTCTGAATTGGATCTTCACTAGAAAGCACAATACCAATTTATCTCTGCTGCAAGATACTGAGAAGGGACCAGAAGTAAAGAAATAACATGGAAAATTAAGAAAAATAGGAAGAATTCTATCTGTACCCTGAAATAGCAAAGGCCTAATGATTACCTATGAGAGGAACCCAAGAGCCAACCTGAAACCTGTGAAGATTCAAAGGTCCTTGGCCTAAAGGGGAAACCCCCTGTGGGCAAACATGAGGCAGCACCAGGCACTTTGGGTGTTTAACAAGCCCTCCTGCAGCAAACACAGGCAGGAAACTTATGTTTCATGTCAGTCCTGGAGCTGTGCTGCCCAGGAGTTTTATTAACTGTTTTCCTAACAGAGATTTTAACACTCTCCTGGGGGACACCACATTTATGGACAAGTTTCTCTCGCTTCAGATTTGACTTGACCTGTTCATATTTACAAGCTCCTTTTATTCCCATCTCTGCACTGTAGCCCACTGTTGCTAAATTACCAAGGTAACAAGATCCTTTAATATTCACAGTTTTGTTCCACCAGTTGTTACAGTCTGCTTTTCATGCCTGCTGTCAGTCTCTCGGCTTTCTCACTAACACTCATGTTTCCCTCTTCTCACCTGTAGCAGATAATTTTTTTTATACATATCAAACAGGGGAAAAATGCAAGAAAAATTATATCACGCACCCAGCAAAAGTCTCTGATGATTTATAGTGTTAGTACAAGAATCCCAGAGGTGTAGCTAAGAGTGTTTTTCATAAGGGATTCTCTATCCAGCTTCAAAGGCAGAGGTAGCAATGCTTGATGGCTGAAGAAAGCAGACCCCAATGTTGTGATAATGTTGTTTTCCTCCAATCTCCTGAAGAACAAGTCTCACAGGCGGCTGCAGCCCAACAAGCCCCTCCCTGCCCAGTCGAGGATCTCCTGAAACAGCACCAGGCAAGGAGAATTAGCTCCAGACCAAGCTGGCACCAAAGCCTCCATGGGCACCCACCGACAGACTCCTGCCACTTGGCTGCATTCCACATCAGTTTCCAAGGATCTCCACCAACAGGAAAGAAGAAACCACACCCAAACCCACCAGAAAATTCATGTTTTGGTTCCAGTAAACAATCATGTTCAAAGTGACTTAGGTAGGCAAGACAACAGGGCTGTCACCCTGTGAGCCAGGGCGTTCCTTCCCTGCTCCTCCCTGGGTTTGCCCAGAGGAGGAACCTCAGACACTCCAAGGAAACAATCCTGCAGGGTTGGAGGAAGCTCTCAGCTGAGCACTGGGTTTTTTTAATGTAATTGCAGCAAAGTCTGGGAGATCCCCTGACAAGCTCTGCTATCAGAGCTCACAAAAGAGCTTTCCATGAAGGGAAAAAAGGAAAAGAAAGACGACTTCCTTCTCTGAAACCAAACACCCTTTTCTGATCCTTTGATCAAAGGCCTCGCACTTTTCACTTGAAATCCCTGGTAAAACAACACTAAATACCAAGAAAAGAATAGAAAAATGGTATCTACAGCTTTTCACTGAATATAAAGTTAAAAATAAATCATTGTAGCCCTTTTCCTTCCTTGCCAATACCATTTATAATGCTAATGTGTCCCTGTTTCCTGACTGAGTTCTTTAAGGGGGAAAAACAAGGAATGTACACATTCAAGTAATAAGATGGCTTTGTCAGTTCATTCAAAATCTGCATTTCTATTAAACAGCCAGGCCTTTTCCTTCATGCCACTGAAATGCCTGATTTTACTCAAACTGCTACTGTCTAACAAATCAGTGATAATTCCCTTCCCTTTGAAGCCCTGTGCCTAGTGGCTCACAAGGGACTTGGTTAGTGGCAAAAGCAGTAATGTGACAATGTTCTAATGTATGCCAGGTCGCTATTCAGAGTGCTGCAGATAATTCCCCCATCATTTCCATGTTCCTATGGAAGCATGCTGTAATCTTTCTCCTCCCACATAAAGCTGTAAAACAAGAAAAGATTACTGTAATCCTTTTCTTCCCCTGTCACACAAACAATGTAATCTCCTGGCTGTGTCAGAAGCAAATTTCTATCTGTAAACATCAAATCAAACTTGAGAAAGGGTTGCTGCAGCCTTCCTTGAATTGGTAAATAGTAATGTAAGCAAGTTGTATGCATTTAAGGACATTGATGGAAGATTGGAGTTCCAGGCTGCAATTCAACATTTGGTTTCCTGCATTTATCAGCGACACAGCAGCACACCCCCTTCTCATGACATTCAGGAATTCATTAAGTCTGGTACACCACTGCCTGACACACTTTAGTGTCTGAGCCGCTCTCAACTTCAGAGGGGTCTGAGCACTTGAATTCTTTCAGAGCCCCCTGTGAAGATATTTAAATGACCTGAATGTGCAAAAGCAAGCAGCAAATCAAACAAATGGGGGAACAGGAGGCTGCCCAGCACCCTGTAAGTGCCACAGGTGGAAAACACTCTGACTGGAATTGGACACAAGACATGGGTCAGCAGGCAGCAAGGGCCCTCAGCTGAGCTAGACTTGACTGTGGCCTCAGAGAAGGCTGAACCTTTGGACTTAGACCTTTGTTTTCCTATTAAGTAGAGCCAGCACATCTCAGAAGCATTATTATGAATGAAACTCAAAGCTGCAGGGGTGCTTCAAATGTCAGGCTGTGACAAGAGAAGGTGGTTACATGACACAGTGAATTACAGGCCCTCATTCATGACCTCAGAAGCTAAAGTGGAGCAAGAGAGACTCACTTTCAGGGCAATGGATTGGAGTTCAAGACACAGCAAGCATTGTGAGAAACTATCTCAGGCTTTGCCACTCCATAAATGTGTCAGCCAAGCCCAAGCCAAAAAACTTTCATGGTATTTCTATTTCTTTACAATTGCTTCATTTTCCCAATGTCCAGTATAATCTGGCATTCTGTCCCACAGGATGGCCATTACCAGATGCATCAGAGGATAATTCAAAATCAGTGATGGACATAATCAGCTAACACCGAGAAGCAGAATTTGTTTTAGTCCTACAGGCTGAATGAGAAATGCATTGCAGAAACTTTGGGTATCCTGCCCAGGTACTTTCACCCAGGGAATATCAACCCCAGGGAACCAAAGTACTAACTAAAATAGAAAAATCAGTGTTTCCCCTGCTTTCTTGCCCAACATTGTTACACTATTTGTCTTGTATTAGTAAAAACACCAGCTAGTGCAAATAGCTGTGGAAGCTGGGAACTGGGACAGAGAGGCTGCCTGAACACAGGCTTTTGTTGGGTCTGAGGAGGTACCTGTGCCTTGGAAACATCTGTGTGGGACATGTGCATCTGCAAGCTCCTCATGGTGTAATTAGGATTACTAGAAGGTGCAAATCTGCAGAGAGCCTCCATCTTGCTCTACTCTCCCACTTCATTGGGACTAATCTTGAAGAAATACAAATACCTGCCTTAGGGACTTTCTCTGGTAAAAATGACTATCAAGTTCCAACAGAGGTTTTGCAGTCTATGTGCACTTCTCACATCAGACTGGAGGCAGAGTCAAGGAAAGAAACTAATCAGCTGAGTGGAGGACACCTTCCTAAGCACAGGAGAGGAAGAAATAGTGGCTTAAATGACAAGCCAAGGCCAAGAAATAATAAATGTAGGGCTAATAAATGTACACATAAGCTCCATGTCCCACCAACACCTGCAGCCCCACTCTATTCATTAATAGAGGTGAGAATTATCTGTATAAAACTCCAACTCAACAATGGGCACAATGTTGGACTCAATGGACCCCACTTGTAACGCTAACAAGGGGTAACAACTGTCTTACAACCACTGGAAGAATGGAGAACTCTCTGTATGCAAAGGACACTACAAGTTAAGATTTTCACAATGTATAGGATGTGGGGAGGAAGGAAAGCAGAGAAAATGCATCTGGATTTCAGCAAGTAGCACTAAATCCCATAAATAACAAGCAATCTGACATGTGGAATTCAATTTCTATTAGCAAAAGGGGCACAGGAGGAGGGCCCACACAGGAAACTGGGACTACTGCAGGAAATAATTCCCAGACAATGGACCATTTCCAGCTAGTGTGAAAGTTTTAAATGCCATCTAGTGTCAGTAAAATGCAGAATCAGCTGGCAATCGATCATGACCCAATAAAATAGTAAGTGTTTTTGCTATTAGCTTCAACAAGGTAAGAGATTTTATCTGTGGAATGATGATGTCTATTAGGACTACACTACAAGATATAGATATTTTCAGAAGAGAACTGAAAACATTAATATGCAGTCAGCAAAAACAAACCCCACACACTGCACACTCAAGTCATGTTGAACTTTTAAAGCAGCTTTACCTCTAGGATTGTAACTAAATTTTTTAATACAGCTTCTTTCTTAGGTTATCATCAAATACCATGTAAAGAAAAGATCTGAATTTGCACCAGAGTTCTCCTTCCTCACCCAGACCAGTACCATGGATCCCAAAGGAAGATCCAGCAGTGGGGTCACATGGGAATCACAAGGCATTCAATAGGATCCTGTCCTGCAGTGGGCATTGAAAGCAATTAAATGCAACAAAATCAGATGACCCCATCTAAAAAAGTAAGACTTCATAAATCTGGCCCAGTACTCACTGGAAGGTACTGGGGACCCAGTGTTTGTGGCTGCTTCTCAACTGTGATTTCCAGGTTTTTTGAAAGCTGAGGTTTCAGTTTCTTCAAGCAACCCTTGCCTATGTTTATAATGCAGCTGCCTGCACTTCACTTCCCCAGGAGAAGGTGAGGGAATACAAACAGTAGATCCAAGTGCTTGTGGGTCAGAGTTCTTCAAGATGACAGGTTCAATCCACTTACCTATCATCAGTGAACTAAAACAGAGCATGGGGAACAGTGAGCTCATCTTCTGTCCTAGAGCTTTCATCACTGGCACAGAATAGTGTCTACATTTTTGCTGGTTTGTTTTCAGGAATTTACACTTTATTAATTTTTTCAAAAGTTTATCTTCAAATGCTTCAAACTGAAAAGCTCTCCTTTGTGCAATTCATCATCCTTACTCTGCAGCTCAAGGGCAAGCTTCTTTAAACACAGTGCTGCTGACTGGGTTTGAGACAACTGATTTTAAAAAAAGAGGATCATTCATTATTCAGATACAGGTGGCAAGGTTTCTGATCCTTTCCTCTGGATCTGTACAGCCATTTATTCCTGGGCTGGAATACCTGCTGCAGAGGATGCAAGACAAGCACCTGAGCTGTTTTGCTCTAGGAAAAGAGAACAAAATTGATGGTGTTGAAGAGATGCTTCTTACATGCTTATCAGAGTATAATGCTGCATTAGACAGATGCTAACTAGCTAATTCTACTCAACTTCAGTACAATTACAGCAACAAGAAGCATGACAAGTCTGGAAGAAGTTTTGTTTGCTCTGTAAGGTGGCACGCAGATAGTGAAGAGACAAATAATTGAACAGTTTTGATGAAATTTGCTCTTTTGGCAGCAGTTTTTATAGCAGAGAAAAAAATTTTAAAATGCTGCTTTCAGGTAAAAGAATCCTGCCCATCTCTTAAGAAAGTGTTTTTATTTTCCCTCCTGGCAGATCAGTGTAATGTGTTTTATAGTGTTAGTCCATTTCATTCAAACAAATCTAGGTAAGTAAATGGTATTTCCAGCTTTATTTTTATGATCCAAAAAAGATTAATGAGCCTGTCTCCCTTCTTGCTCCCCTATTCTCTCAGTTTTTCAGCCTCTGAGTTTAAGAAGCTTGTGTAAAAAGATCTTTTGTGGTAGGTAGTTTCCAGCACCTCAGCTTATTACATTTAATTTGAGTTTTCTAATGAGCATTCTCTGCTGAGACAGAGCACTCCAACAGCCTGCCATGGCACAACATCACCACATCCTTTCTTACTTCCCAGGTTATTTTTGAGGTACTGCTGCTAGCACTGAGCTGCAAGAACACGAACACAGACTTTCACCTGTGATCTAAGAGGCACAGGAGTTAACAGGAGCCCACAGTCCCACAGACACTTTGGGAGGTGCAGGTTTGCTTTTCCCACTGCTCACAGCTCTTTGTTGCCCCGGTGCAATGCCCCAACAGCCTCCTCCTTGTGCGCAGACCTGGGAAAAGGAGTGTTTGAAACCTCTGCCAGGAAGAAAGGGCATTTCTGTTGAGGGTAAGTCATCTGCAATGGGAAGAGGGTCACATCTGTCCTACTGAGAGCAGGAACACAAGCTTCACATGTCCCTCAAAGTACAAGCTAGGGGATCCTAATGCCACCACACCATCTCCACTCCATGCTTAACATCAAGAAATGTACTTCTTCCAAAGCACTGTGTCCTACACAGCCAATTTACAGTGCAGCTAGAGCAGAGCAGACAGCCAGGTGGTAACACTCCTTAAATTCTCCAAAAGTGACATCTGATAAAGCAAAATGATCAACAGTTGAACTGTTTAAGAGCTACTGCTCCTTCCCCACCCCAGAACAGCTCAGTTTCAGTGATTTTGAGAACTACACTGCTATTTCATTGTCATATATCTTGTACTATAAGGAAAAAAGCTCACTGAAAACACAAACTCACTCACTGGCAAATTGCATTTCTGTACAAGTTCCTCGTGGAAAGAGAGCACTTTAGGAAACAAATTGAAACAACAGAAAATCCAAGATGCCAACAGAATCCAGCTCCATCTGTCTCACCTAATGCCGTGGGAAAAGGGCTCCTGTCCTGTGGATCAGGATGTGACAGGTTTAGGAGAATGATGCAGTGGAAGGCTCTTTAAACCCCTCAGTTTGTTCCCATCATCCCCTCTCACATCAGAGAGAGCGTGTGAGCACAGTGCCTGCTGTGAGGCTGTCTGTCTGTCCAGCTGGCAGCAGGCAATGGGAAATGGCACCGTCTCTGTCACCTCACCTCCAGCCTCAGACTGGCACCAAATGTGATCTGAACAAGCTCAGAAATTCACCCTCAGCACCACCTCCCTTCTGCAGCTGCAGAATTACCACCCTGTCAGCTTTTTAATTACCTCCAGCAGCTCACAAAGGGATTTCTCCCCTCCCCAAGCATTCCTGCCAAGACACAAGTGGAACTCGAGATTCTCTGATGGGCACAGAAGTTACCCCAGCAATGCAAGCATGAGATTGATTGCTCAAACCTACAATTAAGCTAATTAACTGGAGAAATTAAGTGTTTGCTGCAAGCAGGAGCGCTTTTTCAAAGTTTTCTGAGGGGAGGATTTTTTTCCCTGGGATAGTGAAGAGACAGTGAGATGCTGTGACAACATCACCTCATTTGGGGTGACTCCTTGGTCCAAAGGACTCACAGAAACATCTTTCAAGTACTGGGGAAACTCACCACGAGGGAGGGGTGTGTGTGAAAATCTGCTCTGCAAGAGGAATAGAGAGAGAAACAAAAAATTTCTTACTCAGTGCAGTAAGCTGACTGTGCAACACACTGCCCTGACTCTCTGACGGTACATGCTGTGTTCAGTTGTCAAATTAACAGCAATTATGTATTTATTTTATGTATATTTGTGAAGCACAAAGTACTCACTATGAAAAGGAACAGATCAGAGAAGAATAGCTGAGGCAATGCAGAAAGCTGCAGTAAGGCAACAGAAGTTCTGTTTCAACTCTCTTGCTTCATCTAATACAGAAAAAAACCCTTAAAATTTAAATATTTTGAAGACAAATTGTAGGTGGGAAGGCAAGGAGGGATTATTTCTATTCATTTTTATCTAATCACAACACTTTTGCAAGGGAATTGGAAAGGCTTATTTTGATTTTAACTTCTCCAGTCTGTATCAGTATATCCAAAGACAAAACATTCAAATCACAGCCAAAAGAAAATAAAGCACCATTTGGGAAACATTGAAATAGAATGTTCCAACATCAGATTGGTTTATTTCTTCTCCTCTAAAATGATATACCAGTGAATCACCACAATCTCATATAATGCATTTCACTTCAGACAGGTCTGCACAGACTGAGCCCAGATTCCATGCAAGTTTCTCTAACAAAAAAACAAGTCACAGAATTCCTGTCTGTCTAGATTTCTTTCTTTCCATAAAGCACAGAAAAAAACCAAACAAACAAACAAAAAAACCCCAACAAATAACAGCAAAAACCCACAAAACCCAACCAAAAAAAAACAATTAAAACCAACCAAATAAAAACACCATGCAACTGAGAAAACTCAACAAAATACACAAAACAAAAAACATCAAACACAACAACTTCGTAATGCTCCATCTGGTGCATTTCTCTCCCCAGAAGCAACATTTTGCACAGAAGAGCTGGAAGACTGCATATTTAGCATCTGAAACAGGAAAGGAATAACCTTTCTGTTCAATACTATAACAGAAAGTGGGATTGCTACTGGCTCCAGTAGCACTTGCAATATTTCAGTTATCAGCAATTCTTTTAGTGAAAACTTTTCAAAAAACTCCCAACTTATTCAAAAGTACACTTCTACCTATCCTCCCAGCAAGATTGTTTTAAACAAATGGCAATAACCCAGCTGAGCAAGCAGTAGCCAAGAGCTACCTCTCTGCTGTTCAGGTTGCAGCACATAATTATCCATCTTCTCTCTGCTGAAAGCACCACGATGATTACAGAGCATATACTCATTTAAGGTATTTGAATTACAGCAAGATGTTATACATCAAAGTAATCAAAGACAGTTTAGGTAATGAAGTTGACACAGAATGGATCATTTCCCAAAGAAACATTTCATTTGCATGTAATAGAGCTATTTTAAGTTAATTTTGACATTACATCATGATAAAAACACTTGTTGACATTTACAACATTTCGGTGACAAGCTTTCTTGCATTGTGATGAATTAATTTTTCTCATTGGCAATAAATGTAATTTCATTTCATACAGGGAAAAAAGCACCAAAACACTACCCACACAGCTATTCTCAGTGCTCTGTGCGAGATGCATTGGTTGTCTGAACAAATATGCCATAGGACACAACCTTCAGGAGCATGAGAAGTCAATAAGGTGGTGTTTTGAAACATAGTTCTACACAGCTGCGCATGCAGGGAAACTGAATTCAGACAAACACCACCATCATCTGTCATTTGACAGAAATGCTTCCTTTGTTCCTTCTGAGTTAACTCAAAAAAAACTTATAAATCATTTATATTCTTTCATGCAGATGCAAAGACCAAAAATCCAGAGCCACTGCAGGTAGCAAATACAAAAGAGGAGAGGCACCCAAATCAGCTGTGTCAGGAAACCCCAGGCAGTAAGAATGTGAAGGGGAAGGGGAAAAGGGAAACTGGTCCATCTGGATCTTTGGCACCTCCTCTTGTCCTGGCCAGCATCACCTGGCTCAACACAGAATAAAGGCTGCCAAGTGTCAGTCACAGGACTGAGAGCTTCTGTCTTTGCCTTCAGTGTAACAGTATGGGACAGCCAGAGGAAACTTATACTGGAACTTGACTGGAAATGTTCTTTTTCCCCTTGGGGTTTCACTTAGAATAGGAAAGGTCTGCTGGCTGTGTTTGTAAACACAACTACAGAGAGAGCAAGGCATTGTAGCTTCCAGTGAGATTTCCAGGAACACACATCCCTTCCTTTCCTGTGCTGCAAATACTGAACCAAATAAGCCCTGGGCTGAAACACAACTCCAGAAATATTTCCATTTATACAAGTTAATGAGGAGCCTTATCGAGGTTTATGCCCATAGATTTCTCTCCTTCCCTCAGAAGTTCCCTTTCCTATATGTTCATTGATTTAGTTTTTATATTAAACCCTTGTCACAGTTACAACATGCACTGAGTACAGTGCAAAAGTACAAACAATACAAAAGTACTTTGTTTCAAGGTTGAAACAAAATCCTCGTTCTACAGAGCATGTGGAAAAATAACAGCCTGCTTGCATGGCAAAAGAAAATTATTCTCTCCTCCAAGACATTCAGTTGTACTCTGTCTTAAAGCTCTAGTCAACTTAACAAAGGAAGAAATCTTAATTTACATGGAGAAATGTAAATCAAGGTGTAGGCAGATATGCATATAGATATACATAGATTAAACCATGACAAGGAACAACTTTCAGACAAGATGTCTGCTGGCAAAATTGGGTAAGAAGATCTTGTGAATTATCTGGTTCGACTATGTTTAACTCAATTCAGTAAATATTTATACCTCCATTTCAACAAATTAATTTGCTAGTGAGGAATAGCATAACTTCAGGAATTGGGTATTTGGTTATCCAAAGTGTCTGTGCTAAACAGCCCCAGTCTGTGAGAAAATGTCCAGGCTCCCACACACAGGCAGAACCCCCCCGTTTACAGATCACTTGACAAGCTGCCAAACATGTAAGTGATTTTATAATGATTTACCATTCTATTTAGACATTTAATTGGCACAACAAAAGCAAGCTATCACTCACCATTGCTTATCAAATGTCAGCTTGTGCCTTGTTGCAATTGATATCCAATCAACAGACAATCGCATGTTGTTTGATACCAATTAAATATCTGAACAATTCCTTCAACATTATTACCCTAATAAGATGGTAATTGCAAGCTCAACATTTCAGCAACATTTGAGATAACACCCTGCAGACCATATCTGTCTCCTTTATCCTTGCAGAAGCTCAGTAGCTGTTATTTAATTACTAATAAATTACATTGATATTTAATTACTAATAAATTCTTTACATCCAAGCAAGCCATTTATTAAATGATTATATATTATGTTATAAATATAACAAACAAGATGAGTTTGCTTTAAAACCTTCTAATTTACACTTTAGGAAATGGAACTTACATGAAATATATACAATGGTTGGCTTTGGCTGACAATTTCCTTCCAAAGAGAAGGGTGTACATGAAAATACAAAAGAAGAAGTTGTGCAAGTCTACAACACCTGCTTTCAGTGTAAATATGAAGAAATAATGGAAAGAAATTTTGTCATGAAGGAATAAAAAAAAAACCAACTTCACAATTGTATCAAGAGGAACAAGGTGCACAAGCCCCCTAAGGGAGAGCTGTCTCTTCCCTATCCTGGATGAAACACCTCACCCAAACTATTTAATGTTCTTTCACAATGCCTCCCTCCTCCCTCCCCATAACTTCTCAGCATGTATCATTTTGCATCTACATCAAAATGAAATGAAAGTAAAACTCAGCTTCTGAATATCATCATGTTTTTGGTTCTTTTAACAAACCCCAGTAATTCCTTCCCCACCACAGAGATTTACAGTCTTGAAATATAAGATATGAAGTCATAAAAACTTGGGAGGAACTCTTCAGGCCCAGATTTCTCTCAGCTCAACCTAGCTGCTTGCTTTTTCTGTTACCTGGCTAATATTCAGCAGTGATTAGTATTGGAATAGCAGCAAGGCTCATTATGGATCACAGAAAATATCTTCAGCAGAGTGCGATAGGACATCAGGAAAGAAGCCAAGTATTGATCTAATTTAATGGAAATTCCAAACACAAAGTGAAGGGACAGGTCTGAATATCTGCACTGAGAAGGCCTTAGTGCAATTGTTCCTTGTCCCATATTTAAGTCTGAAATGCAACCTTTCTGTAAGCCCCTCTCCTCCAGACAAGAGAGTCTGCTTTGAAGTGCAGCCTGCATCTTTTGAAATGGCTTGTTCAGATGAATAGATGGAGTTTTCTAGGAGGAGAAAGGTTTAACAGCTCTCAACTTTGAAGGAGTCTTCCTGCACTTTCAAGGCTCAAGTGTCCAAATAGCAAGCCAGAGTAACCTCTCCTCCTTCACAACTGCAATGGTTTGAAAAATATACAATCAAAAAAAGGGCTTAGACTGAAAGGGAAGGGAAAGCAAAATCACAACACCTTTGAATTAGAAACTCACTGTTTTGACTAGGAAACAGTGGGACATGCATTTTTACAGAATGCATTTTTACACCTCCTTGCGGTGCTGAGTAATTCTGTCAGAGGTTTTTCTATGGAAAAAAAATTGTGGCCAAACTGATGTCTCAAGAATGCATTCCCCCTCTGCCTCATAAAAAGAATTTCAAAATTCTGTTTGTTCATATCCTTTCCCATTTGGTGTCATTAATAGCACCTGAATAGCCACAGGATGAATTGCCATTTCAGTAGAGTGCTACAGTTCAGATCCTTGACTTAGTCCAGCAAGACAATTAGAAGGTGATCAATGGACCATTTACTTGAGAGACAGGAGGACAAATAGTGGATTTATCCTCATCCCAGCTGGCCACCTATTTCCTCAAGCAATCATGAAATGACTACAGCCACGAAGGCAGCAGCCACTGTTTCTTCTACAGGAATTTTAATTGAGAAGGGGACTCTCAGAGCTGTTGGGAGACTCGAAGGAAAGCAGTGAGCACCACAGGCTCTTTGATAAATGACTCCACAAGCCACCTGAAACAGCTGAACAGAGCCCAGCTCCCTCACCAATCACAACTGACCCAAAGGCACAAAAGGTATTTTTAGGAATGAAAAAGAAAAATAAGACCCAGGACCACATGTTGGGCTAAGTGCAGCAAAGCCAACTTTGGCTTAGAGACATGACATAGAACTCATTACCAACCCTTAGAAGAGGGATGAAACATCTCTGATAGCTGTGAAGAGATTTTGCCTGGGAGGTCATGCAAAGACACTTCTGACCGAGTGCATTTTAGCATACGGTTGCCACCAATGTGATCGTTGAACGTGCTCACTTGCAACAAATGCTCATGCTGAAGTCTCTTTTGTACAAAATCTGGTGGAAAGCGAATGTGAAAATAGGATCCAAGGAATGGTCTCATGTCCAAGCTGCTTCTCAGAAGCTGGAAATTCAAGCCATAATGCTGTGATGGCTCAACAATGCTATAGAAATTCCTGACTAACTCTAAAAATCTAAATGCAGCATTAACATTTTATATTAACTGCCCAGGCAGAGAACAAGCATTAACTACCCCCCCCACTCCATCAAGAACAGTCTTTAGAGCTGCTGGAGAACTCCATTTGGAAAAAGCAGACCCTGGTTCAGTCCTCCACTCTGCCTGAGGGGCTGCAGACCCACATCTCACAGCAGGCTTGGCTCAATCCCAGAACAAGTGTTTGCCAGAAGAGTTAAGTTGGAGCAGCTGAGCAGAATTGCTTCCTGTTGAAGCCATTCCAAGAAAGAATTTGGTAATTTGTTGGAAGACCCAGGATATGCATAAATGTACTCAGACCACTCAGCTATGAAAGGAATTGCCCCATTTTTTTAGTATCAACAAATAGTTGACAGTGAAGTCAGGCAGCAGACCCCTGGAATGGGACAAAATTTCAGCTAAATCCTCCTCACCACCACATTCTACCTGTTGGTGGTAGGTTCTCACTTCTCAGCAGGTTTGTGCAGGCTCACCTCTCCAGAGCCACGTGTTGAGGCACTCAGCTCTCCCTAAACCCTGTCCTAGGAACCACAGAGCACAGGAGCTCATCTCTGAGAACCAAGTGCCGAAAGCCTAGAGCAGCAAGCTCAGTTTCTGGACACCTCAACTGCCTCTGGTCCTCAGAAGCATGTTTCAAATCACTGAGCATGCATTAGGAAATAAGTCTTTCACTCACTACTACCCACACTTGAACCTTAGGGTGAAAAGTTGATGAATTTTCCTGTCACTCAGAGTCATTCAGACCCAAAGGGAGAACATTTCTCAAATGAAAAGACTGAAAGATTTTGCTGGAGGCCAAAATTGAAGTTATTTAAAACAGTCAGTGCATATCTCCCTGGTAATTATGCTAATTAATTTCTGACACTTCTACTTAAATCTGTGTGATTTGTCTGAAACAATAAAAGCAATTAAAATTCTTTTTGTGCACTAGATTGAAATTAAAGATAAGTTTTAATAACAAGCGAGTTTTGTTCCTGTACACTTCACAGGGTTAATAGGAAATATCTAGGTTTTGAAAACACAGCTTTCTTTTGAAAAGCAAGTAGCCACCATAGATTCAAGTCTTATCACCTCTGTGTCTATAATCAAGACAACTGAGTTCTTGTCATTCCCTTTGTTTCCTAAACATACCATTGAACTGCTTCCTGAGGCCCTGGGGGTGGTTTAAAGATAGTTATGAAATGCTAAAGCTAGCATTAAATGTTTCATAAACACAAAAGATCCTTACTCTACTATTAAAAATATTTAGGGCTTTTCTTCCCTTTTTTCTAAAGCCACACTGACAACTGTTGAGGTCCATCAAGTGTGGAAGGAAGAACACAAACACCAAGTTTGACTTTGAGCACATCACTCCTTAATCAGTCCTGTGGTCCATCAAACCACTGCAGCCTCTCTTCAACCAGCAGAGGAGTCCCAAGAGGAAATCAACATTAAGGAAACATTTATTTACCAAAGTGAGACCTATGCCTCAGTTTGTACTGCCATCTCCCACCTCCCCTGCCTTTGTAAAGGCTCAGCCTTCCAGTCCCTCACCCTTCCCTGGCACAGGTTTGACAGATAGTTTAGATGGTGCTTGTGTAGAACTGAATTTTCCTTTCACCACACTCATTCACAACAGGAATTCACCATCTGGTGGCATAAAGCAGACAGTCCCTTGGGACACAGCACACAAAAGGCAGGAGTGTCTGCAGCTTTTCAGACTCAGGACTGGACAAATTGCTGTGGCTCAACACCACAGCCCTCTGCAGTGTAAACCAGGCTTGTGTCCCCATTCAGCTGAGCAGCATGCCTGGATTGCCTCCAGCTCATTAATCCCATCCAGTGGATCTGCTCACTTCTCCCAGCACTGTGTGCAACTGCCAGCACAAAATAGTCCTGGAAACAGCTGAAGGTTTTGGGCTTCTTGTTGGGTGGGGGGAGTTGAGGTTTTGGCTTCTGCAGTTTGATTTGGGGGTTTTGCTTGGGTTTGTTTCATTCTAAGTACTTTAAAAACAAAAAAGCAAATCCATCTTTTTCTTCCGCCCCTACCCCCAGGCCATGCCAGCAGCAGCTATCTCTGCAGGACAGAAGATGTGCACCCACCCCAGGAGAAGCAGGCTGCACTTGGAAAGAACCTGGCTGCTTTCACAATAGCAACTTCTACTTTTGTGGAAGGAGAAGCAGGACACAGGCTGGAATGGCCTTTCCAGACAGGAGCAGACAATGCAGCAGGCTGCTCTGTCCTTGCCACTGCAGCACTCCAGCCAGCATTTCATTATGCCTAAGTATGACAAGTGACATTGTACAGCTGCCATATCCCAAGATCTTCACAAAAACCAAAAGTATCTCAATAAAAGCTCTCCTAGCAGACAAAAACTGAAAACTGTTTAATTGTACCAGAATAGTACAGCATGTAGGGATTGTGTTGGAAACGATAACCTAAATCTTACTATATATTTCCCTCCACATGCAGGACTTAGTAGAGGTCACTGAAAAATTTGGTTAAAATGGAGCCTGTTATTTTTGGCACCTTAAGTTACCTGTTGCAAGATATTGCTGTGAATATTAGAGCCATTTAGCTAGTCACAGAAAACAAAACAAAACAAAAAAAAAAACAACCCATATCTTTCAGCCACTCTATAGCAAGACCAAGGGACAGGACATTCCCTGAATCCAGTGACTAATTGCAGTTAAATCTGACAACAAGGTCTGACAAGGTTAAATACTTAAACATTTAATGGAACTACAGCCAGCAAAGGAGGTAATTCCTAATAATTACTTCCTGAAAGGCTGTAATGTGAGCTCAGTTCATGACAGGCAGATCTTGGAGTCCATGCAAAAGAAAGCCATGACTGAAACTCCAAACAAAAAATGTTTTAGTTGCTACTAGAAAATTTGAACCACAAGATATATTCGGTATGGAAATCTTTTTTTAGTTCTGCTAAAAGTAGAGCTACTTTATCAGCTGTGTCTGCAGTACACTGATTAACTTTTTCTTCTTTACCTCCTATATTTCATATATCATTCCACGTAAAAATACTGTCTTGAAACACAATATTTTTCTGTATATTTTTGACTCCTTCCACAAAAGAGCAACATTGGTAAGATGAAATTTTCAGATTTAACAGGATTTGGTTTGTAGTCAGCCTTATTTTCACTAACAACTGGGGGATCAAATAGGGAGAAGAAGGAAACTCCCTTACCCCATTTCTCAATACCTGCGCTTGGTGGAACAGCCAAGCTTGCATCTGCCCATCTTATAACCTGTTGTTGGGTGAAAAACATCTGATTTTATCAATCTTGAGAGAATCTGGCTGGAGCTGATTTCTGTCTTTCTGTGGTTGGCCAGAAAACTTGCTAAATTATGGCACAAGGAGTTCATAGCCCATGCCAGCCATGAGAGAAAACATCTGAATCAGACCGAGCTCAGTTTTGTTTCTTTGGGTTTTGGGTTTTGTTTTGGTTTTGTTTTTTTTTAGCAACAGCCAACAAAAGCTGTGCCCAAACCATCAGTCACCTGCATTATTGCATTGTGCTTGTGAACAATACAATGTGAACATGGAATTTACAGCAGGGAAAAAGGCTTCATTTATTGCTGGATCCATGAGCAATATCCCAGCCACACAGTGAGTGTACATACCATGTGGGCACACTGGCATATATTGGCATTTCCAGGTTGCCAACAAAAACCATTATTATTACTTCCTTCTCAGGAATGCATCATGATACACTGACTCTTCATTATTTAATCTGTTTTTAAAATACTGGAACAGTTACAACCTTTTTAGAGGAAAGTATTAAAGACCAAAGTGAATTCCACACTTCCCTGATGAAGACATGGTTCAGTCCTTGGACTACTCACTGCTATTTAAAGAATAAAAGGCTTCCACACCAAAAAGCAAGTAAAAATAAAAGTGGTGACAAGAAGGAAGGAGACAACTACAGCTGTGAGAAGTAACCTATCAAAGCTAGATCAGGAAGATTTTATTATATCCAATGGTGAAACCCTTGTATTCCAACCACAATCCATCCTCCTTTTCCTCCTCTGGAAACTCCTCTGTCAGACTGACCACACAGCTTTCTCATATTATTTGATATTTTACTTTTAGCTGAATAAACCTTTTGACTTCCTGCTTCAAACTCCTTCCAAAAGTCACCTTCAGTTTCATACCCACTTTGTTATTCCTTCTCTCCTCTGCACACAGCTCTAAGCCCAAGAGCACAAAGATCCAGATCAATCCTTACAACTCCAGCTTGCTCACAAATAAAAGGAGTTTGCCAAACCTTAAATGACCCATCACATAATTTGAAAACACAACACTGCTAATGAAATTTGCTTGTGTTTGTAGAACTGCTAAGGATCAGTGGTTTCTCCAAATATCTGGCAATTTCACTTCTGAAGCCCCACTACTGGAGCATAGCTGTTTCTGCACGACATTGCTTCCCATGTACAAAATATTTCTTCATATAAATGAATTTCTTCTTGCATTGCTCTTTCCACACTAAGCTTTCACTCTCACAATCTGCTTTTCCATCTTGCATATTAATGAGACTGAAGTGCCTATTCTGTAAGTGCTCATACACGTGCTGCGTTGCACTTGCCAAGCCATTCCACTGTTTTTGAAGGGACTCTCGAGCACAAAAAGGAGCAGAAAACATTTGGAAGACAGTGGCCTGACTTTACACACTGATTAAACAACCCCAGAGAACAAAACAGCAGCAATAATAGCAGCATCTGATTGTCACTGATGATCTCAACACCAAGATGCAGGACTTCTATTGAAGGGTGTGGGGAAGAGAGGCAGATGGGGATCTGCCAAGGACTGCTGTAGACTTTTCAAGGATTTTCAAAACATTCAGCTTCTCAAAAGGCCCTTAGAAACAACTGTGGCTTGATAATCAAAACAGACTTAATGTTGTCCTTGCCTTTTCTGCCACCAAACTCTAAAATACTAGACTGAGTACAGCATGGTGCACCTGTTGCACACACACTTTTATCCAAGAAAGGGTGGTTTTGGTTCTATCTTGCATCAGCACAGGTAGGTGAGCATGCATGGGAGAAGCTTGAACACCACAGGAGCCATTTTCTTTCAAACCACAAAACAAAATTACTGAGGCAAAGCAGCAGCTCTTGCAATGGGCTGCATCACTGACACAGAATCCAAACCAGGGTGTTTTGATGAATGGTAACTGAGAAGCATGACCTAAACAACACAAGGCTCATTTAAAAAACTCCACTTCTTCCAAAACGAAGTGTTACCTTTTCACCTTAGATTCCCAGAGCCCACAGTACTACTGATCATTCCCCCACAGTTTGACAAGAGGTCGCTGACTCTGTCATTTGTTAGAAATGTAAGTTGAAGTGTCTGCCCAACAATCATCTCTCAAACCTTAACTAGAACATCCTCACTACACTTAAAACTCTACAGTCATGACAGAGAAGAAGAGCATCAAAAGCATCCTGTGACTAACCTTGACTTCTTAAACAGCTCTGAGATATTCCTGAAATGTAATTGTGTTTGCCTTCTGATGCATGACAGACATCAAACATCAAAATGATGATATGAGTGTCACAGTGGTTTCAGCAGTACTGAGAATAACTATTTATGATCCTAAACAGCTTGAGTTACAGAAGAGGAATTTCTAGGGCTGTAAAGTTCAAAGCAGTATTCTTTCTGACACCTGATGCCACCCTTTTATATTTTCAGAGCTTCATGTTCCAATCCTGTCACAGAAACTGTTATTTCCTGGTATTTTGTACTGCTCCTGTGCCTTGTAGCAGTTCATGACTGACTTCCTCTGCAGCATCTGAGAAGCCTGTAGGTAAACGTTAACTGAGGGAAATAACAAAAGGAACTGCTTCAACCAGTTCAGATTCAAAAGCAGCTGCACTCTGTGGCAGGACTCAAAGACCACCTGCCCTGGCCCTGCTGTCCCCTCTCACCATCATTCAGTTTGGAAAACCCCTCTAAGATCAAATCCAGCCATTAACCTGAGACTGCCAGGCTGAACCATTTCCCTGAGCACCTCACCTGCACTTCTTTGAACACTTCCAGGGATGATGATTCCACCATTCTCTTTCAGCCTGTCCCAGTGCTTGGCCACCCTTTCAGTGAAGAAAAGAGTGAAATAATGCCCCAGAGCTGGACTCCAGTCTGGCACGTCTGGATCCCATGGGTGGGATCCTACGTCTGGATCCCACTCTGTGTTTATAATCAGCTCTCTACTGATTATAAACACAGTTTAGAAAAAATCCTTACTCCTGGTTCATTTTTATCAGGGTCCCAAAACAGTGCTGCTGTTTGGAGAGTGCACTGTCAGAAAGTACACCCCTTCAATCCTAATTACATAAAACAAATATACACAAGCGGCACTAAAAAAAGTACCTCAAAACACCATCTAATTAAGAGCTCCATATGTATGTGGTCTGATTAAAACTGTCAGTCTCCTTTGCTTAGGATCTTCTTGACAAGAAGAACTTGAGAATTGTATTTGATTCCATTTCAATACACTTTAGGACAGTACCCTTCCTTGGTCCTGCAACGCAACACCCAGTACATAACCAAGTAAATCATCCCAAATCCTGCAGGTGCCCCATCACAAAACTTCAGATTTAAGCTACAAAAAACCAAACTAACATCAGAGCTTACACAGAAAACAGATGTAATCTGCCCCATCATAAATCTGTTTAAATGCAGATTTTGGGTATCTGCTACTGTTATGTGTCCTTACACTTTTATACAGTGGACTTTCTGGGAAGCAAATACTTGGTCTTGGCTGCACCCAGTCTCATATTTTATTCTTGTTAAGAACCATCATTTAAGCCTGAGCTTAAGTCATAGAACTTAATTTTATTTTTGAGAGTAGTACTGGAAAGACAGTAATATAAAAGCTTCCATTTAAATTCTACAGAATTTAACAAACACTTGAGGAAAGAAATCACAGAGAAAAGGCAATTAGTGCTATGTCTAAGAAAAATGAGTGTCTGATTTATTTTAAAATAAGATCTTCCTGAAAACTACATCCCAAGTACTGCAACTATGCTTCAGCATCTCAGGCTTTTACCTAGGAATGTAGTTTAATGTTTCACTTTGAATGCATTTCCCCACCTCACACACATGTGTCCAAGGTCACTGACATTAGAAGTGTGCCCAGTTTGGGGAGAATTTTCCCAGACAGAGATCCTGACAGCATGGTGACCCAGAAATTATCAGAAGCTACAAGAAATCCCTTTAGTCCAAATATCCTGATACCAAGGAACTGTCCAAAAACATTTGCATGACTCCCAGAGTAAATCTGCACCAAGATCTCACCCTCCACTGAATTTCTGTCTTCTCTATGTTTCCTAGGATTATTACTAACATGGCCATAGAGCACTGGCTGCTGGTAGGCACTAAATCTCATCATTGTTCCTATTAGGGAATTTACTATCAGTAAAATATTATCAATGACACATAAGAATTGAATGCTGACAAAATTAAATTTTACTGCTAACATTCATCTCTGTTACAGGGACCACATCTTCCAGTATTAAGGCCATGACCATTTACAGAAATATACGGGCACACAGCAACACTTAAACTCTGAACAAGCCATCTTGAGCCCTTATAGCTGTTTCAAAACCTCCAAATGTAACAATTAAGACTATTTTCACTTTTCATTCCCCAAGAAATTAGCAGAAGAAGGGAAAAAAAAAAGGAAAACACAGCATTTTATATGCATTATTTCTGTGCAGTATTAGTTTGTGGGAGGAGACATTGACTTGATAGCACCTCAAATCTTTTCATGTATATGTTTCTAATTTCCTCTATTCATTTTAGCTTCATGGAAGATGCCTTGATATTCCTAGTAATAATTTATGGAAATGTCTCCTGACTCTGCCATGGAACCATGAGTAATATTGTATTGTTAACCACCACTCATGCAAAAGTCATCACTTCATTATTATTCAACCTTAAAGTGATATCTTTGTGTGACAGTCATAATTTTTACTTCTTTTCAACTTTATAGCTATGTATGCCATTACTTAAATACCAACATTTAAAATATTTCCCTGCACTGCTTCAAGTGCATTACCTGGTGTCATTTTAGAAAGGCAGATCTACCTGCAGCTCCTGTTGGGTAGTAACAATTTCTAATCAAGTTTTGGAGAGTTGTGGTAATTTTTAACGAGGAGAGAAACAACAGTCAGGAAAAGTATTCCCAGTGCCAAGAGCATGTGCTCTCAGGCTGGTTTTTAGAATGCTTCCACAACCAGCAGGGTTGTAACCAGATGACTTTTAAGGTCCCTTTCAAACCAAAGCATTCTATGAGTCTATTAAATGCTTGTGTCTAAGCATCTGTCCACAGGATTTTTAAAGGTTAGCTTAGTAGAGATAATACACATAGAAACACAAAAAATGTCCTTTCTAGATAGACTACTGCAGGATGAAAGGTAAAAGATTGCGCCTCCTTTTGGGGTAAACCTTTCCTTCTTTAATTTGCATCTACATCACCTAAGGGAAGGAGCTAATACAGGCCCAGGATGGGGCACCAAGCTGGCAAGTCATCATCCCTTTTCTCTCCACAGAGCCACAATCAGTGCTGCTGATCTGGCAGCGATTCCCCTCAGTGTTCAGAGAGCAGGAAAGCACCTGTGCCTTGTGCCTGTCCTTGAAGGCAGCCCACACATTTCTGGGAGCCCTCAGGCTGCTCACAGAGTATCCCAGACCCCGAGCCATGGACAGACTGTCCAGTTCACAGGGCTCTGTCCTTAAATGCAGTGCTTGTTTCAGAGCAGGCACCCATCCAGTTTTTCCCCACAGTCCTCATGGTAGAGAATTACTGTGCAAGTCCCCTGCCCTCTACATTAGGGACGAGACACCTTCCCAGGACTGAGGTAGAAACTTGAATTGACTTCTCCATCCCCACCTTCAGGCTCCAAGTTTCCCATTCTAGCACCATTAAACTCAGTTATTACCTGCCTGAGTTGGACTATTTCACACCACAGCTGCCTAAGGGATGTTAAATCTCTATAAACAAATATACAGAGATGTGTATGTATGTGTGTGTGTGTATATATATATATACACACACCTCTCATCACTCTAAGAGTCATAGAAAGGGCCCACATCCAAAACTCCACCTCCAACTGAGTTTCACATTATTGGCTTTCTGTTCCTTCTCCCATTGCCTTAAGCCCCTGCCTCTCTTATAGTTTCTTAAAATTTCCTCTTGTTCAGTTAATAGCCAGCTGCAAATAAATCACCTCTAAAGAAAAAGCCCAGAAGGTCAAGATCTGCCTTTCCAAAATGTCAATAGGTAATGCAATCAAAGCAGTGCAGGGAAACATTTTAAATGCTCATAGTTAAATAATGGCACACATAAAGTTTAAAAGAAATTAAATATTCTTACATAGAAAAATAGCCTCATATCTCTGTTGAGTTGATTTTTCTCCACCTGGTCACAAGACAAGACAAGACTACTGCTTCACTACCAGGAGAGCAACTAAAACTATGGATTATCAACCTATTCAACACAAAAATCATCCTGCAAAAAGTGATGTGATGCAGTGACTTCAGACTTAATATTTCTTTCAATTTTTGCTACACTGCCTGCTTAAACGTTTCTATTGTGATGTGTACCAAGGGAACATCTAATGGACCTGCACCTGGATGGATGTAGGTTTTCTTTTACCTTCAAGGTTATTTTCATAAAAGCATTACATTTCCCCCTTTTATCACAAGGCTGCAGAGTACTTCAAGTCCTTCATCTGCAACTTATGAGTTACAATACAATTGCCAATACAGGAAATGATAGACCATGTCTAGTTAGGAACATCATCCTCCCCTCCCCTCCTTGCACTTGAGGAATATTACAAATGAGTCATTATGGAAAGTGCTCAGCAAGCCAAGTACTGCACTATATGCAATTTGGGAGCTTATTTTCCTCTCAGAGTAATAAATTTGTGACAACCCATAGTTCTTCAGTTTAATCTGAACAATTGTATTTCTATTAGATAGAAATGCCAATTTCCTTGTATCTTGCTTCTTAACCTCTTGTAATTATCTCCCATGCTACGCTTCCTAAACCTCCATGCAGAAAACTGCACTCACATGGAATCTTGTTCATGTGCTAGCAGTCCAGGATGCTTGGGAATGAGAGCTCCAAAGGGGCAGAATTTTACATCTACTGAGGCAGCCCCTGCTCCCCACAGGAGTCTGTCAAAATACTTTCTCAAACATTTGCAGAAGCTTAAAGTGTTCTAATAAACCAAATAAAGAATGGCCGATGGGATCACAGCTAACACTGTATTTCTTTTCTTTCCCCCCAGCAGCCCTGGGAATGGAAGTGGTTTGGGGTCACTGCTGGTAGGGATAACTGCAGGAGAAAAGAATAGCTGCCATGGAAGAGGAGGGAGGGAGGGAGCACAACTTCATAGCACACAGAAGCCTCAGACATAAAACTCAGCTGCATTTTTTTCACATTAAAAAGGAAAAGGAAAGGCTCCCAGATGTTCCTGAAAGCAGGCAGACTCCCTTAGTATGGACTCCAGCAACAATTAGCATTTAGATCCTCCAGTTATGGGAGCAGACAGCATTCTCCTCAGAGGAAAGAAAAACAGGCCCTAGACACTCAGCCCTCTCACAGTGATGCTTTCCACTTGGTAAGTATCTCCAGCTTTTTACTTAGACATTGTTTAAAAAGCAAACAAAGAAATCCAGACAAAAACACTAAAAAAAAAAAATTTAAAAAATTACTCACACTTCCTCCATCATCTGCCAGCTCCTGCCCTCTGTGAGGCGTTCTGGTGGCTTTCTATCTGCTCCCCTGACCATCACCTGCTAATTACTTACCGAGTTGCAGCTGTTTCTCCTCCAACCCAACCCCTCACCCCGAAGAACCAGCAGGTTCCCAATAACTGACATCGTCAGGAGAATTGACTGCACCTGTTGCATTCGTGCTGCACCCTTCTCAATGCACGTTTAATATTCTTGCATGGAGCCAAGCATGGAGTGTGGCACAAGACATATTTCTTGAAAAGGCACTAATAATCCCAATGTATTGCCTCAGACCCTAATTGCAGAGCCCTCAGTAACAGAGTAACCTGTCCAAATTCAGCGTAATTTGGAGGCAGCTATAATGAATCTCCACTGATTAGGAAGAATGTTGAAGTGTAGCAAGATTTCCCCCCTCTTCACTTGATTACTTCATCCAATTATTGTCAGTATGGGAAACGGCATCTTTATTAGCACTTAACCCTGTATTTAAGGCCAATCCTGCTTCCAGCATTGTTAATTCTTGTTATTTTATCTGTGTCTGTCATGGGCTGTTAATGGCCTTAGTGCCTGAAATTTCTCTTTCCTGTATTTGACAGGTGCTGACTTTTAACCCTCCCGAGGAATTGGTTTGGTGACACCTCTTTCAGCAAGGCTTTTCTAGAATGCAAAGCCCTTTCCAGAGCCCAGCAGTGAGAAGTGGGTAGCTGCAAATGCTGACCTTCAGATGGAACCAGTGCTCAGTCTCTCGCAGGAACAGCTCAATCTAAGGAATTTTATTAGGGGAATTGGTTTTAAAACACCATGATCAGCACATGGTTGAGAACTGCAATTCTAGTTTTCAATCGAAATTTTATTCTGCTCAGCACTGGTCTTGATCCAGTAGCCTGTGGATTCTTGTTCTAAGCAATCTTTCTGTTAAACAGAATGTGAGCCCAAAAAAAAAACCCTTTTTCTCTTCAGCATTTTATTCAGATTTGTTGTCCTGCACAAACAGAGGGTAAACAACAATTACACTGTATTATTTTGAACAGAACCTCACCAGTCCAATATCATCACTAATGAGGGTCATGATATAGCCCTTCTGGCAATTGGTAGCTCAGCTAAAAGTGATTTCTGTCACTCATGATAATTATCCATAAGAACTTGAAAAGGAAACAATTACTGCTGTACCAAACCCTTCAGTGGCTCCCTGATTTTAAATTCCACTGCAGTTACATTATTTTGACATATGTCAAGTGACACATGGGAAAAGAAAAAGCACATTTAAAGCTGAAAAGTACCTTTTCATTCTTTGTATCTGATTTCTGTATCACTGAAGAAAATTAAAGCTTTTCCCTTGATTTCTAGCAGTTACATTAAAACAATCAGAGGAATCCAGTTTCCTTTTTTCTTTTTCAACTGCAGTTACACATAGCCTTGAGTCAGAGGATACATTCAGTGAAAAGGACAAAGCTACTGAGTTTGAGGTATTATGCCACTAATCAGCATCTATAATTATATGATTCTTATTCTTGCAAAGATTTTTGCAAAGAAATTAGACAAATGGAAAACTTTAAATGAATACATGTGTGGTTGATAAAGTGTTCAATGAAAAAATTGGGAAAGAAGGAATGGCAAATCAAGGTATTAAAAAAAATATCAGCTTATGATAAGGCTGTGGTTTGGTTGGTTGTTTTCTTTTCGTCAAGTTGCCTTCTGAAGGAGAACAGCATTATCTCAGATTTTGCTTGCATAAACTGGCTTCTAGAGAGATACTTTTTACTTATCCATGTATCATTCAGACAGAGAAACCAGATCCAGGATGAACTCAGGCACAGTATAAAGATCTGAATTATTTCTGTGAGGAGTAACGTCTTGGAGTTCCTCTGCTTTCCCCTGCTCATCAGAGACCTCTCTGGTGCTCGATGGAACTGTCAAAGTTGCAGCATCAGTGAGGGGAAAGGTCAGAAACCCCCACAATTGTTCTGTGGGGCTCCAGAGTCCCACTGCATCCTTCAGGGGTGTGGAATCAGCTGGGAGCTGGTTGGAATTGTGCCACTGCAGCCACACAAATCTCTCCTTCATAATAAAACTGCTGTGTGCACTCACCAGCCCCCTTCACACTGCTCACACAGCAGACTTCTGTGGAATAACAGCCAAAACATTCAGCATCAGATTCAAATGTTGACAACAAAACAGGTCACAAGAACACCAAATCCACTGACTGGAGCTGAATCTGGTGCAAGGTGTTTGCTAAGCAATCTCTTGATTTTCATCTCAGCACTTCTATATCTGCACATAAACAGTGAATTCCTGGCTCTTGAGATATTTGCTGCTTAATCAACAAACACACATCTGGAGCTTCATCTTAACTTTTTTTTTTTTTTTGTGCTGAGATCTTCTGTGGTTTTTATCTTATTTCTCTTTAATATAACTCTTTCTATTTCCCTTATTACATATAGAAAGCAGAAAAACAGAAACCAAGCTCATTGTTTTTCACCTGGAAGAGGGTGATCCACTAAAGCTCCCAGGACTCTGAAAGAGGTAGTGTTTACATGAAAACTGTCTCTCAGAATTCGGCCTCTACAAAGGCTTCAATGAGTAATCAACTTCTGGCAACTCTGCAAACTTACTGTCCTCTGACTTTCCGTCTGAATAATTTATTTTCTGTTTGAGCTGATGCCTGGAATGAAGCATACACAACACTGATGGGGCTAGGATGGTACACTGAAGCTGTGGTTTGATGATTCAGTCTTCAAAATGTTACATCTCAGGATGAATTTTCCCTTTGCTAGACATACTTGTTTTTACAGAACAGCAAGGTAACCCTGTGGAGATGAAATCTAGATAAACAGTACATCAGCACAGAGTAAACCTGAGTAAACCAGGAAAGAAAAAAATGTTGCTTTAATGAAGAAATTCAAGGGAGGGAATTTACTTTGTTCTGATAAAAAAAATCCTTGATAATTGTTTACCTGGCTTGTAAGCTCCATACTTTGAGGGGGATTAGTGTAATCAACTCCTCTCTGCTGCTGCTTAGAACAGAGATAGAGACAGTATGGTGATTACATCTTTTAGATTTCTCCCCAAGTCAAACAAATAAACAAACAAACACTTTCAAAGCCTGGAGCAGTAGGAGCTTTCTGGGATGATGGCTGAGCCCTGAGTGCAGTGCTCTTAGATGTCTCTGTCTCTTGGATCCACCACTGAATTCCCAGTCCCTCACCTGAGACGTTTCTTTCCTTACCTGGGAGGAATGGCAGAACCAGGCTGACACACAGCACCATTTGCTGAGCTCTGCCAGTGCCCAGCACTGCACTGCTAAAGGTCCCTCAGCCCCAGCCAAGGTGTCAAACAATTTTACACCTTGTCAAAGCCCCTGTGTGCCTCCAGGCTGTATCTTAGCAATCCACCTCCCTTGCCCTACATTTTTATAGTCGAGGGGTAGTGCCAGCTCTGTGGCAGACCTGGATTTCAGTGGGTGTTCTCCCAGCAAGGGAGGAGGAGAGGAAGAGGAGCAGGGCTGGGACATGACCCCTCCCTGGGTTTGCTGCAGGGCTTTGCCTCTGGGGCAGGAAAACCAACAGGAACCCACATGGAACACAGTGAGTGCACAGGAATGCAAGGCTGCAGCAGGGAAAAAGGGATGAGCCTTTTATCCCTTCAGTCTGAGTCTCAGAAGGAGGAAAACTGATTAAACCTCCCCTTTCTGGGCTTGAACAGCATCTGACCAAAAAGCTCCAGCACACAGGAAGCTCTTCCTGTAAGATCTGTGTTTCTAATCATGCTAAGAAGATGCCAAATGACAGGGAGTCCTCCCAGGAGGCCTGAACTCTTTGCTAGGAGTTAAATATGTGGAGATGTGAGGGAAGCAATCTATTAGACAAACATTAGATTCAGAAGACTGATTTTAATGGGATATGTTTACTGCCTGAACCAAAGGCAATCCATCAAACCTCTCCCATGCTGCAAAAAGCAGGGAGAAGATGCAGGAGACTTACAGGCTGTGGACAGTGCTGCCATCTGAACCATGTTCTCTGCCCTGAACAGAGGTGCTGAGGCACTGAAAATCTGCCAGCCAACCAAAAGCACAAACACAGGCCTGGGGACTTAGACAGTAATTTATGCAGAGGATTTGACACTGGGAATATTTTTTCCTTGGGAGCATGAAGCCTCTGAAAGAAAATGAGCATTTGCTGACCTCTCCCACAGGTGAAAACCAATAAATATTTCCCCCTGCCATTTGGCAAGGTGTTGACAGGTGGTTAAGTGACCCATGGCCATGGACTCTCCACAGAACTGGGTGCCAATAGCACTTTTCTCCTACTTTCTGTAGCACTCTCTCCTCCATTAACCGGGAGAGGAATACGAGAAGTCTGCAACCCCCCAAAGAACCCCACTTTGCTTAAGTCACTCCATCAAAACTGACCCACAAGCCCTCAGCCCCTTGGATGGGACCATTTCTGTGACCATTCTCCCTGCCAATTTGTGAACTAAAAAGCTTCTAAAACACTGAAAGTGTTCATTACATAGAGCAGCCTTGATACCCTCAAGAACTAAACCAGTGTACTAAAGGGTGATGAAGATAAAATTTCCAAGTGCAAAAACTTATCATGGAAGACTCTGATTTTTTAAAGAAATGACATTGTGAAAAACAATTCTCCAGAAAAAAAGAAAGAAAAAAAAAAAAGGAAAGAAGGATACAAGGGTAAGGGGAAACTACATTGCAAGTCCCTTGAGTAATTGCTATCAATATTTGCATTATTTCTAGTCACGGATAAGGACCTTTTGTGCTAACTGCTAATGTATTAATTCTGAGGCATATCTGTGCAGTGTTTGACAGCATCTGTCATTAAAACATAAGGCACTTTGTAGCCTTGCCAAGGGACCAAACCTCTCCTTGCTCTCCTTCATTGGCCTGCCTGTGACAACTCTTTGCTCTCCAGGCTGTCTCTGGCAGTCCCACTGCTAAACCAGGAGCTGCAGTGTGCCATTTAAAAGCCAGTGGGAACAGTGATGTAACAAATCCCTGTTTTATTCCTAATGGAATAACACCAGGTCCTGAGGAGAAGCCCACCTTGTACTCTTTGGTTTTCTCACACATAACTGTGAATGATTTTGCTGCCTCTCTCGCACTTGTTGTAAATAAGACTTCCCCTGAAGTTAGTGGACTTACACAGCTGAAAAACTTGCAAGAGGAAAGACTGTATAGCATAAAACAAGAAGGCAGATAGAGCCTTGCACTTTTGACTAGATCCCAGATTAAATCTATTTTCAGCCCCTGTCAAAACAGAGAAAATGGAAGTTTGCTTTGCCTTGCTATTTAATGAGAATTAATTGCATTCACAGAATACAATTCTGTATTTTATGAATTAGAAACGCAAACAATAACCTACTGTGAAATTTAGTTTCACCCCCTCCCCTTTGTGGATGTGCTTATTTTCACCCTACAATACAACATTTCCCACCTAAAAAGGTTACTGTGGAGGTGTTTCAAAAAAGTGTTCAAAGATGTAGATGGGTTTTTAAAACCTGGGACCCAAACACCCCCATAATGCCCCCAAATAGCATCAGGAAACAAAAAATGACATCCAAAATGAATTCTCTGTGCTGTTTCACAGCATCATCCAAAGAGAGTGAAGTCCCTGATTCAAAACATGTCGCAGGCCATGCCCTCTCTGAGAAGTTGTCATCAGAAAGAACAAAGAAACAGCACATATTTCTTGAGTGGAAACTTCCTCAACACATTTCTGGAAGCATCAGGAATTATTTTAAAAGTTCAAGAAAGATTTTCCTGGTATCAGCCTTAATCTATATAACCCTGACGCCTTATAATGTTCTATTGATGTCTGAATATCTTGGGCACATATCAACTTTTCTTTGTGCTGTGTGTCATTTTAGCTGCAGGTAAAGAGCAGCTAAAGGCTTTGAGCTTTATATCCAGCAGATCCTGGGAAAAAAAAATGCTCCAGAACTGTGGGAGAGTTCTTCTATGAGAAAACAACCCTAGTTTGTTTCCTCTTGAGCATTTTCTGACCCTTTCCTGACCATGTCTGAGACATTAGTGCTGCCAAGACTGGGAAGTCATTGTAGCTGGGTTTGATTTTCTGTAAGGTATTTACACCCACCACTGAGACAGGGGCATTGCTTCAAAGAGCCCAGCAGATGTGCACAGCAGTATTAAACTAATTATCAGGATCATTGTTGACTTTCCCTTCCCACACAGTTTGTCTTTCTAATTACAACTACCAACACACAACCTAGGTGACCCACTCCCCATTTATATGCACCAGCCACTGAAAAATCCCCTGTGCAATTCCACATGCAATCAGGTGGTGGTTAACACCAGTCCTCTTTGGAGAATAGCCATCCACTCTGAACACACATTAATTAAATCCAAAGATACTTCTGGGAGGCATTTCATTTTCCCGAGTCAACATAACCTCCTCTAATGTCTGGGAGCATCACTTTTCCCCCTGCGGCTTGCTGTGCTTAACACAGCCCTGGGAAGCTGTTTAAGGGCAGAGAATACAGTTTTGTTTGCACTCACAAAAAAAATGTGCTACTCTTACTTACCTGTGCAACTTATTGTGCCTGTCATGAGCTGCTTAAAGCTCGGGACAAAAGGGATCCTGTTTTGGAATTTGTACCCTTTTAAGTCAAAGAGATGAGAAGACACTCACTGGCCTCTAGCTCCCTTCTGCCACTTCCACAGCAGTGGGTGACATCTTTTAGGCACTTTTGACCCCCCCTGGGAAAAATATGCTTATTTAAAGCAGTCTGCTCAGTCTGAATAGTGAATTGAGAGGCAAAAGGGTGTTTGCCTCTATATTTTGCTTGTTTGTTTGTTTGCCATTCTTAACTGCACACATTTGCATAAAAGAAGGAATGTTGTGTCATCTTCTCCCAGAGCTTATTCCCCATCTGAATCTGTTGATGACAGCTTAATCATTTCCACAGCAACCAAGATCATGACATCAAACAGGGTATAAGCAGCAGGGACAGATGATCTCTCAGGAAACAGAGGTCCTCTTCCCTGTACATAAATACTCTGAAAAACAAGAGAGAAAGAGAAATACAGAGAATATCTGCCACAAAAATGTGATTGTTCTAAGGAGCTAGACACCGTCCATTTTTTTCTTTCATTGTCTGTCTGCTGCTGCTTAGCAGTGCAAAATTACATCATGTCCTATGGTTTTAAACAGTATTAAGTGACAGACAGAGCATGAGGGACAGGCAGCTTCCTTGGTCAGAGCTGGAAAGGCAGATGTGCATGCAGTTCCTCTGCCAGGCACAGTCCATGCTTTAGGGGGTTGCAAAGGAATCCTTCTTGGTCTGTTTGGCCACTTTTGCTAATTTTGTTCTAAATGAGGAAAACACAACTGTGACCTTAAGCCCTTCATTTCATTAATTTCAGGTGCTTTTACTTCGACAATATCTGTTTTTGTGATAAAACAAAAAACAAACCTACGTCCTTACTAGGGAAGCCTTTTTATTTAACATTTCTGAATTAGGACATCAAAACCTGACCTTTCAGTAAAAGAGTAACATGCCCCAACAAGCAGATCTGCTGGGTTCAGCTCCTGCAGCTCCCTAACTTAACAGAGCTGTGCAGGTGGATGGAAACAGCTGCAATTGCTGAATGCTTTGGGATAAATCCCAAATGTCTGCTTAGTTCAGGGACAGCCAGTTACATGCAGCTCTGAATTATTTAATCTCACCTAGCAAGCCAAGCTCTGCCGTGGCTCAGGGCCACACGTGTGGCACACCAGGGCTAGGGACAGGCCAGTGGTCGTGCCAGACTGAAGGGATGACATCAACCCTGCAGGTGGCAAAATTGCTGAGGAAACTAATGTCTGACACAGGAATAAACTAAGTAAAGCTGCCAGAAGAATAGGTTATTGATCACTCTGCTTTCTTTTGGAAATTAATGCTGCCGGGAGACAGAGAGCAATCCCGCTCCCTTTCCGAGCGAATAAATCCGAGGGAGGCAGGAGCTGCTACACTGGAGATGGGTGGCCCTCAAGTGAGAGCCGCCGGTAATGCGGGCCAGGCTGAGCTCACGCTGGGCAGGGACACACACAAACCCTGCTCATGCAGCACTGACCGGGCACAGAGGGAATCCATCTCACTCTTCCCAGCCTGGATGGTCACGGACTTTTGGTAGATTTGGCTGAAAAGCCAATGGCAAGATTAGTACAGAAATATCTGCACTTGTCTTGGTCAAACACAACGGAGACACCTCCAACCCCTGATGGGGAGCTGAAGGCTGTAGAGCAAACTTGATGCAAAAGTGGAAAACATTAATGTCTTACTGATGAGAATAAGCCAAACTGCAAAAACTGGGGGTTGACCCCAGAGTTTAGATATCCAATATATATATATCCAAGGTAGCACATAATTTCTTCCCCAAAGTATTGGAGAGGAACTTTGTCATGAGTTTCACCATGGGCATTCACAATTTCCAATCCTGTTCTGGTGGAATGTGAGAGATGTGAGCTTCACAACAAACTGCAGGTGGCCAGTACAAAACAAACAAACAAACAAACAAACAAACTGCAGTTATATATAGTTGAAAGCATCAGAAAACAAAGGATCACAACTTTTTTCCTAATTGTTATTTGCACAAGCTCCTCAATGATTTTTTGGAATTCTGGCTCATGAATTCTGAAATGCTTTAAGCTGGACTTTTCCCTGGTGACTGCTTGAGTGCTCGAAAGAATGCAAATCTGGCAGTTTTTATTGCTGGCTACCCACAGCTTCAGGTCATTCATCAGAGAGCACTGCACACTCTCAGCCAGGAGGCTGCCCTGCCATCCCTCTGGCAGGATGGACTCAGGGAGCCTCACAAAACTCTTTATTCATACTTTTATCCTGTTGCAAGGAGTTAAACCTCCTTTGTACCTACTGGTAGTATTTTTAAAAAGGAAAATTTGGGATGCCTGAAATTATACAGAGCCAGATACAAATCTTGGATTTGAATGGACAAAACGAATCTGTGATTTTTTTCCCCCTACAATTCAGGTTTTAGTATGTTTTACACTGATTTTTTTCCCTTGTGCAAAGGTTTTTCCTGTTAGAAGGTATCTTTTTGAATGACCTGTATATACCAGCATAAACTCTGTCAGGAGGGTTTTAGTAACAACAAAATATCCAAATTGCCTTTCCAATGAGCCTTCAGAGGACTTTTCCTGTGTTTGTACTCAGACTTCAGGCAAGCACTGTGAACATTTTATGCAGAACCAATTACTTGGTAACCAAAAGGAAGATGTGATGTGCAGCACAATTTCCCAATTGTTGTTACACTTGTCACAGAATCTTAGAACTGTTTAGCTTAAAAAATACCCTTAAAACCATCAAGTCCAACCACTAACCTCACTAACCTGGCACTGCCAAGTCCACCCCTAAATCCTGTCCCTAAGTGCCACATCTACACATCTTTAAACACCTCCAGGGGTGGTGACTCAACTGCTCCCCTGAGCAATCTGTTCCAATGCTTGACAACCCATTCAAAGGGGAAATTTTCCCTTAATATCCATTGTTGCTACAGCTCCTCCCAACATACTTTTCGTGTTGTCTCTAAATTTATAAGAATCAACATAATTAGCCACACTGAACAAAGACCCTCTGACTTGTGTAAACAGACACAGCTATAAAGCTTTCTAGTTTCTTAATCAGTGTTGCATCTATGCCAGGCAAAAGATTTAGTTTACCAAGACACATTTGCAATGTTTTAGTGGTGGAGTAAGTGGTTTGCTGTAGCTCTTTGCTGAATTGCATGGCATCCCTTTGCCAAAAGACCTTTATTTTTTATATCTACACATTTAGAAGAAATAATGTCTTGCTCTGCACTGCTGCATTGGAAGAACTGTAATACTCACAGCAAGCCTTGGGAGTGAAAAAGCTGTGGGCTAACATATCAAATATATCTCATTACTAGTAAATTGCCCAGTGCTTAGACATTTAAGATAACATTTTTTACCACTTTCCCAGCCATAGAAGTTTCTCCTTGAGAGAACTGACATTATATCTGTACCTGTGAGCAAAATCTTCAGAGCAAAATGCCCAAGCTGCAATTCCTGCAGCCGTTACCCACCTGTGTGGAATGCAGGAGGCACTCACCGCTCACTGGCAGGCAGCTCCAGCAGAAACAGCTCATCCCCTTGCTGGCATGCAGCATCCTGGTGAGGAGCAGGGATGCCTACACAGTCACAGGCCATGCCAGCAGCACAACTTTCCCAGGCTGCTCCCAGGAAGGCAGCAAAGCCAGCCCAGAGTGTCTCACTGCAAGAGCAGGAGGGATGCAGGTTTTCAATGAGGCACATTTTGGCAGCTGAATGAGATGGATGCTGTGGAGTGATCAAACTAAAGCACTGAGGTAGGAAGATGAGCTAAGTGTCATCCATGACAGTGGAAAAAAAAAAAAAAAGAGAAGGAAAACAGTGAAAATTCTCACTGCTTCTATTCCCAAAGTGAACCAGAGAAATGTGTGTTGACCTCAGGGAAGGTAAGTGGAGTGTGTCAGTAGTCACTATGTGAAAGCAGTAGAGACAAAGAGGATGTATAAACATCACTGAAGATCAGAACTCTCCAAAGACATTTTCTTCACCTTTAGTTTATCTGTGTGTGACTTCCCATTGAGTGCCAACAGGAGCATCAAGGACACTCCTTTCCTCATTCCCACTGCACTTGAGAAGTAATTCAGGTGTCAAAGTATTGCTTGGAAAAACTGCTTAAGAAAAGGGAGAAAAGAACCATATTTCCCAGAGAAACAATGCCTTTACATAAGTTAACTTAAATTCACATAATAAATCTACTCCATCAGCCTTTATTGAGCATCCTGGTCTGAGACTAGGGATCTATAAATAGTTTTATAGTGCTGTCACTTTGTTACAGCTCATGTAGCAAAACTCTTACAAAAACAGTGGTTATTCTTCCTCTCTGGAAGATTTTCTTTTCAAGTGAAAAAGGCAGCCCATCCATGTGGCTGCAGATGAGGAGCTGAAATGTCTTTTCATTATTAAATGGCACCAGCTGAAAGATATTCTGCCTTTTACTATCTCCAGAGTCTCCCTGAGGTCGCCCATCTCGGAGAGCGCCTGCACACAAAAAGATGTTTCCTCAAAAAGATATTTCCCGTCTGCCAAGCCCCTGCTCTGCATGGCAGGGAGGGAGGTTTGCAGCTCCTGGCCTGTCAGGCTCCTGTCTCTGCCAGGACAAGGCAGGAGTGGGGCCATGCAGGCTTGTGTGGGAGGGAAGGAGCAAGAACAGGGATCCCCTGGCAGGGTCAGCCTTGCAGGGCGTTCTCCTGAAAGTGAGCCAGGGCACGGTAGCTGCAGAAGGAGTCTGTCACAAGTCCCTGTCACGCTGTGCACACCCTCCCATGCTTCACATGGTGTGCTACACATCAATGTGTTATTGATCTATTCCCAAATCAGGTTTTTTCTCAAAGCCAGGCTCGTGGAGAGCTGGTGCTCCCAAAATACTTGCACCACACCTTGCAGTGGCTCAGTCCGATGCACTAGGGGTTTCCAAAAACAGAAACGCTGGCTCAAAGTGCCAGAGGAAAGGAAAAGCACAGTATTTCCCCTCTATTAATCTCACAGTGATGAGGAACTATCAACACCCCAGGAAGATGTCAGCTGAGTTGTTGCAATGATTTGAATGAGAATGAAACACTGGCAGTAAGCAACAGATGCCTTTGTCTCTTCTCAGATTGTCTTTAGTGTGAATTTCAAACTCAAGTAAGCTGAAACTTCAATGAAGCTTAAACATAAAAAACATTACCTAAGACTTGTTCCTCCTTATGTCTTTCAGAAGCACTGTCACAAAATACTTGCATGACAGCCTGAAGCAGGAAAGAAAACAGTGGATGCAATCAGTCAGACTCTGCCTTCTCCAAATTTTGGTAACACTCCTGGTTTCTGTGAAACAAGGAAAGACAGGATGCAATAACACATGCAAAAGCTTTTCCTGTCACATGCAAGTCCTTTCTGTGAACTTCAGGGGACACTAGCATGAAAAAAAACTGGGGACCAGAATTTTCTTAAGGATTTTTAGTTTAAAAAAATCTGACTTTTCTCTGTGGACTGGGCAAATCAAGTACAAGCATTGCCAGGAAAGCTTACTGAACTGTACGTTTGAATCTCACCAGTTTCCTTACCCTTGTTTAAATGCTGAGGAGGAAATCCTGCTGCAGAAAAAGCCTCTGCAGTCCCCATTGCTCCTGGGGAGTGGTGCCTGCACATCCTCAGGGCTTCTTTATCCACTGTCTCTGAGATCAGGCAAACAGCGCATCAGAATTTTGGCACTGCTGAGTCTGGAGCTTGGAGTGGTGACCCCAGGGCCGCTACGAGATGATTTCTGACATAATGACAGATAAATAGGAAATAAAAAGTTAAAAACAGCTTGGGCAATAGCTAAAGTAGAACCATTTGAAATACATGAGATTCCTGCCTCATTCCACCAAGGAGCCTCTGGTGTACTCTGAGCCTGGGCTCATATTCTCTTCACATAACACCAAGTGCAGCACTTGGATGGCTGACATTTGAGCAGGGATACCTCAGCCTGTTTGCTACAGGATCTGTCCCCTGGAATCCCTCAGTTACTACAAAAAATCAAAACCAACCAACCAACCAACTAAACCCCCCCAAAAAAATACCAAGCCAAAAAAAAAAAAAACCAAAAAACAAACAAACAAACAAAAGAAAAAAAAAACCAAACAAAACCCCCCCTTCATTTTACAAAATGTTTTTGGGACTCTTACAGAGGCAGCTGAATTAATATTCATAGATTATTATATTAGCTATATAATTATCTATATAATATTGTATAATGATACAATTATCTATCTAATGATATAATTATCTATATGTTATCTATATTATTATGGGTTATTATATTCTAATAATCTATATTATGATATAAATTATAATATTAATATAACTATAGGAATATTTCTATACCTTTTTGCATAAGTAGATTTCAGTGGTGAAATCTCCACTGCTCTAGTGATGACTATTGCTTGATCCTTGACGTCTTTATCCACGCACTCCACACCAAGTTCAGTGCAAGTGTGATGCAGAGAACAGATTTTTTTGAACTCTTTGCCATGATTTGCTGCCATCCCTGAACATTCCTTAGCTCCTTAGGTGATCACCATCTCCATCTGAGTCTGCCACACACACACTCCCTGCACCTCTCTTACACACACCCACAGCTACAGCTGCAGTCAAAGCTCCAGTAAACAGCAGCCACTTGAAGAGGAGCTAAATACAAATTCTCCAGCCTTCTTCACCACCTTGCAAGGTATGAACTGGTACCAGGGTCAGGCAAGCACAGTGACCACCTGTGCATTGGATCATATTCCCCACCAAGCCTGTCTCGGATTCCCTGGCTGGTTTGGTTACCAGTGACCAGAGGAAAAAAAGAGAGCAGGATGGGAGAGTAGCAGGCACATAACAGGAATACAAACTCTTACTTTCTCTTCCTTAGAAGAAAAAGGATTTCCTGGCCTGGATTTTCATCTCCTTCCCTTTTCCTTCAGACTGACAGTTATTTGATCCTGTGTGTCATGCCAATAGTTTGGACAAACTAATGTACACCCTTGGGCAATATTTAGAGCAGGAACATTGCCTAGACTATTACAAACCACTGCATTTTCTTATCAATAGTAACATCTATTTTAACTGTTTTAGCTTGGAGGAGTTGCTTAGGTTTCTGGTTTGTTTGTTTGTTTTTCTTGTTGTTTTTTGTTTGTTTGTTTGTTTGTGTATCAGCATCTGATTGCAAGTCCCTAGGAAAAGTTCTTGGTTAAGTGTCCATACAGCAGATAATTAACAACAAACTGCACTCTGCCAGTTCACAGACAACTCAAACATGGAAGGCATGGTGTAGGGTAGGAAAAAAATTATAAAATTAATACAATCACTTTCCATTTCCTACTGAGTTTTATGCAACCCCAAATACCTCCAGGAAGGGGCACTTGGTCCATACATTTATCAGAGCACCAGACAGCCAATGTCAGCCCCAGTTCTACAGCTGTGCCCATATTAACCACCATCCCTGAAGGCCATGAATCCCATGAATCCCATCCTTTAGACACTTTTCTGCCAGGAGCATGAAGAGAACTCACTTCCCCCAAAGAGCTCGAGGCAATAATCACTGCTGGGAGCAAATGTAGGAGGGAAAGGTGTTACAGACCATTGGCTGCCTCCTGAGCCATCCCTACAAAGATTTCTTCGTAGGAGGAACAATGGAGGGAACAGATAAAACCAGCCAGGGAGTGCACTTGTCAGATGAAGAGGATGCAGATATGGACCAGGGCTTTCTCCTTTCGCAGGGTGAGTGCAGACTGCTGGAGTTCTGAAAATACCTGCTGGAAAGGACAGAACTATCGATCTGCATTGAAGGGGAGGGCAATGCTGGTGGGAAGGGAAAGGGTGGCTATAAATATCACAGTAATTCCATTTTTCAGTCAGACAGGAAAAAGAGAAGATGCCTGTTCCTGTTTTACTCAGCAGGTCAAAGACTTTGTGATTTGTAATCAGAACAATAGAGCTAGCTCCTAATCAGCCCAATGCCTCACTTGCTGTAAGCCTACACCTGATCTGTCAGCAGCAGGGTGAACATGATTGATCTGTGACTTTGTTGGCATAATAAATGCCACTGTACATGGAAGAGAATCACTGGCTGCCCAGCCTGGGCTATCAAATCATACCAGCTATACACCTGACTATAAACACAGATGTTTTGCTATTTTCTGTCTCCTGCTTGGAACCCATGACTGTCTGCAAGGGGTTGTGAGGAAAATAAGGGGGGCTGTGAGTCTTGGTGAAAGGAAGAGAGAGAGAACAGCATGCACACAAGTTTATCATTTGATATTCTTGGTGCTTTTCATTCCTTTTTTAATGTTAAGGCTTTCAAGAGCTCTGCCTCTCCCTTCTGTGCCTCTGCCACAAGTACACAACCAGCCTTAAATATAGAGGAATTTGATTTTCTTTGAGCAACAAAATATTTTCAATCCTAAGGAACAGCCTGTATTCTTGCATGAATCTTCAACAACCCCCCTTCCTTTTCAGTGCTTTCCTCCTCTTTCCTTCCATCCTTTCCCTTTTCTGACCCTTTAACTCTTCTGTCTTTGTCTGGAGCCCTTGAAAAAAAAAGCCTGGACTCTCTTTAAAGGCCATTCTCAGTCAGAAGAATATGCATTTCATCAAGACTCACTGCTGTTCATATTTCCACAAAAGCTTCTAAATGCAATAAAAGCAGCACCAAAAAAAAAAGGAAACATTTCCTGTTGCTGTTTAAAAGATGAAAGCAGAAAACAGCTCAGAATTAACGCCTCAGTTCCCCTCCAAGATGAATGTTTTTAAAAAACCCAAAGTATAACAGCAGTAATAACAGAGAGATGCCATTGTTTCAAACCTTTTTTTTTCCCTTGTTCTTTTTATTCTTTTCTTTGTGTTTTGGCAGCTGTGAATAATTCTGTACCCTGGAATTGTTCTGCAGGCTATTAATGTCTGTGACCTTTTGCATCAACAACAGCTCTACTTTCCAGTCATTTCTGGAAGTGCTACCTAATATGAATTTAACATGACTGAGGCAGCCTCCTACACAGACACACACACACACACAGAGCCCTTTCTGAGACATGCAGGAGTGTGCTTCATCCCATCCACATACAAGAAAATTAAATCCCTTCATCAGAGAGTTATCTGCCTTGCAAACAGCTGTGTTTCATGGCAACAACCACCTCTCTTACAAATAAAAGAAGGTGGGATGATTTCATTATATAAGGAAAATAAATAAGATCTCATTAAGTCTGATCCATTATGGGGTTCTCTTTTGAGCAGCTCTGCTGCTGCTTTTACTTTTTAAGAGTGTGTAAAGAACCCATATGTGATCAAAGAGATATCAAGAGCATTCTCCAAATCTATGATCACATACCTGCTACATCAAGAGGGCCTCTTGTTCTTTTTAGATTCATTTCATCAGATAGACTGGAGTCTAGCTCCCAGTGGCACAGCAGTGCTGCAGGAGTCCCCCACGATGAAAACATGTAGCAGGTGTCCTCTTGCTAAATAAACTAACTGGTAAGCAGATATGCAGGATGAAAGGGCTCAATACACAGATGCTTTAAAAAACGCTCTAAAATGTCAAGGTATGCCTTTCTTCACTTAGGAGACAAAGATTGGTCAAAAGGATTTGCAGAAAGTTGGTTTTGTTTGGGTTTTTTAAACAGGTTAAAAGAATTTCCTCAACAGAATTACCCAGCTTAATTCCTGACTGTGGTTTATGCTTCTTAGAAACCAAAGTTGAGATCACAGGTGTTGCTCCTCCAGTTAAAATTATGAGTGTTAAAACAGGCTGTAGAAATGTGCTGGACCCCAGCAAAGCCTAAACCAGACATGACTGTTGTAGAACAGTAAGTGCCTGTGAAAGCTTTCCTTGGAAAAGGAGAGATCTAGGAATCCCAACCATGTTCCTTGCCAGCTGCCATCAGACATTAACTTCTCTGACAAAATGTTTTGTGTCTCTGTTTCTCCTGGTTCAGGTTTCTCATTTTTCCTCCAGTCACACAGACCAATGAGCAGGGCCTTCTGGAAAATTTCCCCTGAAATCCATTTGTCAGGGAAAAATGAGTTTCTGACAAAACAAAACATTTCATGAAGTTTGTCTTTCTCATGGTATATATTACACGTTCCTAAAAATCTGTTCAATTAAATTCTTTTTAGATGAAGCTCTTCACATTCTCTGATGAGAAGATGACTATTTGCAAGGCAAATTAAGATGAAAAAAAAATGTTCTGGCCTGGTTTGTGTTTACATTTTCCTTGGAAAAAATCCCTCATCACACAGCCCTGTAACAAACTGGCTGGCTGATCAGGGAACCACAGCACCAAGGAAAGCAGGCATGATGTCCTTCTGGGAAAAAAAAAAAAAACAACTAAATTGCTCCTTCCTATAATAAAGATTTTTGTAGCTGTTATTAAGGGGAAGGGGGGGTAACATTATAAATGTAGGGAACATTTCAGGATTCCTGAGAAATTCCTGGGAATGAGTGATCCTCTCAGAAACCCATCTTCCAAAGTGGAAGATGACTGTCATTGCTCAGACTGTCTGTATAATACATTGCACAGAGATGAACCTTCATCTGGAAGCCATTACAATACAAACTGTGACTAATACTACCAGAACTGTTGTTTTTAAATGACTCAGCTCCTTCCAGTCACCCACTGCAGGAACCCTTCCCTCTGGAGTCAGTGATTTGAGAAGAGCCCAGGGAAGGAGCTACTCAAGAGTCCCATTCCAGCTCCTGGGAAGGAGCAGTGGAGTGATTCAAGCCAGCACCATGAATGGCTGCTCCTCTGTCATGTTTGAGCTGGCAGGGAAGGGCCTGGATGCCTCTGGGGCTGGTACCTTGGAAATTTCAACCCATCTGCACAGCTCAGTGAGCACTGCTTGGGCAGGGCAACGTGGGGATAGCAGCACATCTGCTGCCTGGGTTGCACTTGGTTCAGAAAGAGAGGCACAACTCTCTGCTGATGTGCTCATGAGGAAGAACACACTGGGAAAAAAGAAAAGAAAGAAAGAAAAAAAGAACCTTAAAAAATGCAAATTTGTTTTGCTGTATCCAATATGTTCTTGTCTCTTGTCTAAAAGGCCCATCTGGTCTAAAAACATGCAGCACCTGTGTAAGTTTTTATGTATTCATGCTTGAAGTGTTAAATATTCCTTGTTGTAAAAATAAGTCACGGATAATAAAGGGATTTTTTTTTCATATGCTTGCTTGTTGATGTACCCCTGACTTTAGTGTACCCACATTTGCTGGATTCTTCAATGAAAGGGTTTTCACACAAAAATGGGCTTGCTGGGCAGAGGACAGAAAACCAAAAGATCCAAAAAATGGACCTACTTTTCATATCTCAACAATAACTTTCTTTACAACTGTCTCAGCTGAGCTCCTCCAGCTCTTTTCTGATGTAGGAAAACAATATATTCAATCTTTCTAAAAACGGTAGCTAAGTCACAGAGCAAAGAAAGAAATTAAATACTGCAGAAGTTATCTGCATCTCAGACGTACACCAGCAAATCCCAGTTAGTGTTGATGCTACATATGTATGTTTTCTATCCCAAACAAGAATTAGACCCCTTGGGTTTTTTCAGTGCTGTACTTTTAGCTGTCAGAGAAGTGCAGTGGAACACTGATCTCTAAGATTTGACTTCCACAATTCAGAATAAAAAAATGGGAAAGAATGAACTGGTTGAGGTCACTGGAATAACATCCTGGGCTACAGAAACAAACTTGTAGCAGAAAAAGTTTTCTGTTCACTCCTCAGGTAATCCTGTGCAAAGTCAGCCCAGCCAAGAGTAGGTGAAAGATCTAGAAAACAGTTGGGAGAACAAGGGTAAAAATCATCCTTAGCATCCTGCTCAATTGAGCTATTACAATGCTGCAGGAGGATTTAAATAAATCAACTTAATCACTCTTCCTATTATCCTTGCAATTAATTGCTGGATTTCTAAGGCAGCATCACTTTGTTACTCAGTATTTTTGTGACTCTTCACCTTCCTCATTCACTCATCTGGTGTAAATTAAACACAGCTTGAGGAGCTGCCTGTTCTTAAGCATTCTTTGTTATGCAGTCTCCATCATTTCAAGTTTTGAAATGTAAAGTACATGTTAGAATCCAATTAGAATGACAAATGAATCATGAGAAAATCTAATGGCATGAAACAAATTTGAAAGCTTAAACAATTTCCAATTTACACTTATATTGCATATAGCTGATGGAGCTCACCTTGCCAAATGGCACCATTAGCATTTAGACTTCTGAGGAGCACCATGTGCAGTGAAAGGATATTGATTACTGCACACACCTGGAAGGAAAATAAAGGCTAAGAAAGGTGGGAGAGTTCTGGATGAGGTGTGATTGCAATTGCCTTAATCCAGACTCAGGGATTAAGGAGGTCATCCCTGCATGGCTGGAGCTGCTCCCTCCCTGGTAAGGCATGTGCAAACCAACATTTCTCTGTAAATCCAGTACAGACAAGCAAAGAAATGGCACCATTATCTTGCTTCACCTTTTCATCTCTGAACAGACTTTCCAGACTCAGCAGGACAAGCTGGGGAATCTTTCAGGGTGCAGGTCTCAGATCAGAAAAGGGAGAGGGGTTGGTTTGCTACACCAAGAAGTCAAAAGTCTTTTTATTTCAAGAGATTTTTGAGAAGAGAACAAGGGAGGTGGTATAGGAGAAATTTAAGTGGAAAGGTGAGAACAAAGGAAACAGAGAAAATGGTAATGATTGCACTAAAAAGGGAGATAAGCCTGTAAAAACATTAAACATTAGTTTAGTGCATAACAGAATTTAGTGTTCAATCACCCGGGCAAAAGTATGGAAGAGTGAGGAGAAGCAAAGAACAGAGTAAACACAGAAAAGAGAACTGAAACATTAATGGGACTGGGCTGGGAAGGGAATGAATGCTAAAAAATAGTTCAAGGACAGAAACCAGGGACTGCACTGCTGAGGTCAGACCGGCAAACATGGATTTAGCAAGGTCTGAGGGTTTTTTTCTACTGCTGTAATTGAAAGCAGCTCTCTTTATCAGTTACACTACCAAGCTGTGGCAAAACATAAATACCCACAGATTTAAGCAGATACAACAGGACACGTGCATGAAACAAAGGACATGAATGGTAATTTTTAAACTTTCAGGGCACCTGAAAAAACCTGTCAAACAAAATTTGCTCATGGGTCAGCAGCAGTGATGAACAAACCTGACCAAGTTTAGATACAAGTTCTTAACTTTGACGGAGAGCAGAAAAATGATGCTGTGTATTTTAATGCTTGTGCAGCTCCTGTTCACTCACTTTCAAGAGGAAACCTGCAAACATGCACAGAATTCACTTCTCTTCCAAAAGGGAAAGGACAGACAGGTATGAAATGCAACATGAAGAAATGATCTTAAAAAAAAAAATAAAAAGGACAAAGGTACTTATTAGGATGTTCCCTTGGCATAGCAATATTTCACAAATACCCTGCAGGACAGTGTGCAAGCTTCTGGGAACACATTTAACCTTGGTTCTTCAAACTTTGCAAGTAATTGCTTAAAGGCAACATCCCCAGCAGCCACGTGAGGCTGAACATCTGGGCAGTGGATGTTTGATTCCAAGGTGGAGCCTGAAGCCAGGGCTGCAGGACTGGAGAAATGGCAGATGACATTTTCATGCTCTGCTTCTGTACTGCTCCTTCCTGCCCTCGGAGGGGCTGCATGGCTAGCAGACCAGAAGGGCTGTGTCTGAATGGATTGTCTGAAAATGTTTTTCTGAATGAGGACTTCCAGATCAATACCAGACCATTAGCACTCCACACAGTCCTGTGCATCTTCTGGAGCAAACAAACAAAGAGAAATCACAAGGACATTTTTTATACTGAGTTTAAATCTAACTGCCCTATGGAAAAGACACAGTATAGTTGCAGTCTGCTTTCCTTTTGTTTGACTTACTCAAACTCTAAACTACTTTTGGTAAAGATCTCATGGCCACAAGTCCAAGACTGTCAGTCTAACACATAGAAATGCTTTGCCTCCACTGTGCAACAGAGCTGTCTTTGAAGAATTGTGTGCAGGCTCAGAGCTTGGCAAGGAACCTGATGTGTTGGTCAAGTGTTTGTGCCCACATAACTCTGCATCATTATAAATGATAATATTTTGCTGTAGAAACAGGAAAGCTGGGCAAAGAAAGTTCCTGCTCAAACCATGATTGCTAAATGAAAAGTCAAACCCAAAGCTCTTCAGTTCCTAATGGCAGCTGCAGGAAAAACTTTGAAATTAATGAAGATTTTTTCCAACTTTTGCTACTGCACTCATCTCTGTGCTAAGACCCTCTAAGGTTTACATGATCTTCTTGCCATAACAACAGTGTAAAATACCTGACTCATCCCCCATACCCAATACATATTTGAGTCCATATCATCGTTCTGCTGTTATACAAGCTCATTTCTTCCTAGTCATGACAGATGAGTATGGTGAAAAATATGATCAGTCATGCAACACCCAGCAAATATTATTTTGGAAGTTGGTTATTTTTTGTGCTTTTTCTGCATTTTCTTTCCATTTTTGTCATCGAATTTGTAAAGTCTCTGTGGAGATGAGCATGAAAACTCTTAGAATTGTCTTTTTAATTGCTGCTTTCTCAGTTTCTACCACCTTTTTCCTCCCTCTGCTCTTATGTTTGGCTCTGTCACACAACTTTTGCAGAGAACTGAGAACAACCAACCAGCCCATAAAATGGTGACACCCTGGAGAGCTTGCAGCCTTCCCTGGCAATTATATGAAAGGCAATCTGAAGATTCTCAAAGCCACATGAAAAACAGTGTATATCCTAGACATGACTTGTCTATTCATTATTAAAAGCATTTCTGCATCTTTGTACCTTGCACCACTTAAATCTGTCACTTATATAGCAAGCACAAGTCAAAATCTCATAAATTTCACTTACAAAGCTTCAGACCCAAGAATGCAGATAATCTGAGATGTTCAAAAGGGTTTTGCTTTTATGAAAGATGAGATTGGAACAACATATTTATTCAAAGCTGGCATCATATGTCATTGCTGTAGTTCACTTTATGTGAATTCCTGGAAATATGACTCTAGCTATGTCTGCATGCAAGACAATTTTTGTGCAAATGTGCATATTTAGGGTTGCCATGGTTCTTTTCACATCTCTTTGTAAATGTCTCTTCCTGTTCTGCCCTCTGCAGCCTTCCAAACTTTACCCTTAGGTTCCAGTTGCAGAAATCAGGTGATTTATGAGAAACAATTTTTCTCCTGCCATTTTTTATCCCTTGTGGTATGGAACAGCCAGGGCACTTGATGGCCACCCAAGAGGTTGGCATGAGCCAGGGCAAAGAAGGGAGGGCTGCCACTCATTTGGCCTCAAATGAGCTCTTGAAATCCTCCACTGCACGAGCAGAAAACCAGGATTTTGCATAAAAGTTCTCAAAAGTAGGACCTGGAATTTCAACAGGGTTGGTTCCCTAGAGAATAATAGATTTGTCAGGTTTTGTGTTTCTGACAGGGATAGCTGTATCATATGGATTAGGAAGCTTTCAATCTGTGCTTGTTTTCTAATAAATATCTGATTAAACTACTGGGAAAGCCAGGGGGAAAGGATTAATAATGGTACTTAGTACTGTCAGCTTTCATAATAAGATAAAGGGAATTTCAAGGACCAATGAAATAAAAAGCATGGAAGAAAGATAACATACAAATAGCAAAAGTAGCTGACTACATATTCACTCAAGCATTGAAGGTATTTCAGAGGTGAATTTTGCACTGCTGGTTGGCAAATTTAAGTGTCTGATTGACTGACTGTTGTTTGCTTGAATCTGAAGAGTCTCAAGGCATTTGTTTGAATTACTCAGAAAGTAAAACCTTTCCAAGCCCATTAAATAGCACAGAGCAGATCAGCATTTCCCCCTCTCTAATTCAGAGTTTCTGCTCATTGGTCAGCTGCAAAGAGCAGGTCTCAGCAGGAGCTAAAATCTCTAAATAATCTTCTCATGTGTGACCCCAATGATGACAGTACTGCCTTGAAAAGGAATTTGCACACTGTCTCTCCTGGTAATGAATTTGATCCTGCTGCCTGTGGCCTTGTTTTCAATGTTTTAATCCAAAGGAGTGTTACACACACCAAGTGAGTTCTACATAGCTGCAGCAACACTGTTCATGTTCTGAAAAGTTTTTCCATCCACACCCCGAGCATGAAAATCTGAATTAATTTACAGCTTCCAAATGAGCTTGATAGACTTTGCACTGCATTTTAGATTGAATTTTGCCTGCACAAAGTTTGCCTGCACAATGTTGAATTACTCCAGTTTCAACCCAAATGGAAGTTCCAGTCTGTTGCTCTGAGTTTACCTTTTTTTCTTTTTTTAGGAGACTTCTTTCTACATTATCTTTATGTGAGTCATTATGAGATTAGTGGCATTTTCTGGAGTTTATGAGAAAATCCCTAGAAAGTTGAAGTGCTCTTATATCTTCTGAATGAGATAAAGAACAGCCTGCCTATTATCTTTGTATTGTCTGTTCCCTGGCATGACCTTATCTTGTGCTGCTACAAGAAAATATTTATTGACATTATTTCCAAGTTTATTCTTTTCTCAGGCCCAAACAGAAGTTCTATAACTTTCAAGAATCCAGTAAAAGTGTGTAGGCACTAAGAAATACTCTATATTGTGAGATAAGCTGCTTGGTGAAACTTTCCAATAAACTAAGGTTTCCCAGGTGGGTTTTTATTGTGACAGACAGAGAGGGTTTGGCTTTCTGAGCTGACTGGAAGACAAAACAAGGCTCAGTTTCAGAGAACAGCCCCATTTTACTAGTCAGAAGCCTTTGCAGTCTGATCAACAAGTTTGGGCTGATGTAGACCTGCTGGTTCTCTGATGCAGTCTGCTCAACACCTCTGAATTCCATTTCAGAAAGCAGAGTGCATTTGGATGGGTGGGGCTATGTGCTGTTTCATTTCCCACATGTAGAAATAAGCAGTGAAAACTGCTGAGCCCTGTCCCAGCCCAGCACAGAAAGCACAGGGCTCAGCAGGGAAGGGAGGAGGCTCTGGCAGAACTCAGCCACACAGGACACCTCATGACAATTTGTGGGACCAGCAGGTGAATGGCAGGGGTGAGATTTAGAGGAACTCCTTGGAACCCTGCAGCAACAAACTCTCTGGAGAGCACAGCTGTGGAGGGGGAAGAGACAATGGGATGGAAGAAAGGAGAAAAGCTGAACAAAGAACAGATGTGTGCCTTGTAGGAGCAGCAGGGAAGGGGAGAAAAGAGAGCATTCTTTCTTTCATATAGGTTTATTCTTCATTCTAAATATGTTATACTTCCCTCCAGAAGTAATTCTCCACAGTTTCTTTAAATTTCAGCTAGGGAACTGCTCTTTCCACTGGTAGTTTTTCAGGCAAATGAAATCAAGTTGCAGTCTAGCTCGGCCCTAGGCTGTGCCTCCATCACCAATATTCTACTGTCAAAGCAACCAAACTATTCTTCTGAGGAATGTTCTTTTTGCAGCAAACTTTCCTTCCCCTCCTCTAAAGAATTCCCCAGCATGGCAGGAGAACATATTTTCCCTGCTTCACGTGACCCACACACAAAGGAAAAAGAGGCACAGAACAGTGAATTTCATTTGTGCCTGTTTTGTAGCCTCAATAAGCTGGCAATCCCTAGCTATTTTCAGGAGGGAACAACCTACTTTTCTCAACTCCTTGTTATGAATTTTGTTTGGAAACCTTCCCAAAAGAGTCTAGGCAGCAGAAGACAAAATGTGCCATCTACACGTTCCCTATTTCACCCACGGCTGTCTGACACATGAGAAAGGACCCCAATACCACTTCAGAGGGTCCCTGGAATAAAAAGGGTCCTCACATGGACAGAAAGTTCACACATATATTTCTGATGTCAGGGCTGGGGCCATATTTGTAAAAAGTCTTTCCAAACATGCTGCAACACAGTTGGAAATGTAGGTAAAGAAATATGAAAAAGAAAAGGAAATTACCTCCAGCAAAGAACACATCCCTTTGTCTCCACACTCTTCCCACGGATCTGTTATCTGGTGCTCAGGATTATTCTGTCTGTACCACTTCCAGAACATTCTTGGTAATGTCAGGGGCACTAACACAGGCAGGGTAAATCACTTTACACAAGTCCTAGGCTAGAAAAAAAGGAAAACTGTGACTTGGAGTTTATAGCTCAAATATAAAAGCAGTTAAAACTGAAACAACTCTTGAAAGGAGGAGAAGAAACTGCACAGGTTCTTGTGGCCATCAGCCAGAGCACCTTTTGCACTCACCCAGAGTGGCCAGAGCAGTGAACTACACCTCACCTCCAGCTGCAGATGAAGGGAATTGTTTTATTGCCTCTCTGGTAAGGCAGGTTCAGCCATGCAGGTGACAGCAGAACTGTCCTGGAGAGCAGAGACTGCTGGGTCAGGCAGCTGCTCCTTGCTAAAAGGACAGACAAGGAGTTCAATTACAATTTAGATTGTAAAATTGCTTTTGTTCTTACTTCCCAGGACCGCTATTTACAGAGGAAATGGGGACTCTCTTCTGTCCTCTACAGAAATTAAAAAGTTCCCAACATTTCAATTCCACAGTTCATAGTTTGTGTGTGTCAGAAAAGGTAGTGGAGATGGGAGAATGAAAAAACTTTTCCTTGTGAGGTCATTTGAATAAGATCATAGGAACAGCAAGAAACATCTTGAAAATAGGCATGCCATTAAAAAAACCCCTAAGTTTCATTATGCAGCTTACACCCGAGTGAGCACCACTTCCTTTTTATAACTTCCCTGATATTTGAAAAAAAAAACAACTGTACTCTCCTGCAAAAAATAATATGAAATACAGTACATTTTGTCCAGTAAACATGCAGAACAAAAGCATCATTGCAACAACACCACTGTTTCCCAAGCCTGGAGCACAGCTGAAGGTTCTTTATCATTCTATCTGTAGTGCTTACACCTGTGAGAAGCATAACCTGATGAATAAGGATGCGATAATGTTACAGAAACCTGCTGATAGCAGAGCAGCTCCTCTGGCTTCTAATTTATGCTATGTGGCTCAATCATTATTCCTTATTTCTCTGCTGCAAGATTTCACAAAATATTCTGAGTTCAAAGGGACCCACAAGGATCATCAAGTCCAACTCTACATGAATGGCCTGTACAGGGATCAAACTTATGCCCTTGGTGCTATCAGCACCATGCTCTGGCCTGCCGAGCCGTTCTCAGGGTTTTATTGAACATTGTACCACAGTTTGCAATTAAAATAAACCAATTATTACAAGTTGAAATTATTTGGCACAACAAAAAACAAATTCCAAATATTGGAAAAGTTTCTGAGACATTCTTGATCTCAACACAAAGTTGACAATTTCACTTTGACCTTCTGAAATTCAGTTCTCATGAGCAGCATCTCTGTATTTCCTGCTGTATCCTGTGCTGCTCCCTCCATGCACAGATGACTACCCATACCTGGTGTTTAGACAATCCCTGAGTAACATTTCAGATTCTCTCAGTGCCTCTGAACAGTGTGAGGAAAGGTCCCCCCCTCCTTGGGCAGCAGGTAAAATTGCACACAAAAGAACTTAAACCTGGGTGGAAAATACAATTTTCTTCTTGCACAGAAGTTAAAGTTTTAAAAACTTATTCAATTCTGAAACATGAGTATCACAAAAAAAATAGTTTGTACTCAACACACAAAGATAAGGAAATATCTTTCTGGGTCAATCAAATTATTTTGGACTGCTGTTTGTGTGTTGCTTTCCCACATTTGACAAGCTTAGTGGGCAGGGTGACACTGATAGCTGGGCTCCTTCCCATGAGCAGGACAAAATCAAGCCTGAAACAATGAGGAGCAATTTATGTCTCTCTCTTTAAGGACAGAAAGCTCTGAGAACATTTCTTTCTACTTCTTTTGAATTAACAAAATCCCTGATGTACTTGTTCTGGCGAGGGAGATAAATAAGGGGGAATAAGAGATGTAAAGAATTATATTGGCTCTGAAATGTAACATATATATATATATATATATATAGGAATCAAGGCTGTTAATTTGCCTTCATAACACCTGTGTTTTATGATATTTTAGTGCTCAATTCTTTAGCATTATGATGGTTCATGCCTGCTGGTGATTGATTTGGTGCTGGAAGCATACACACACAAGAAATACTCTTCATAGTGAAAGGGCCATTAGAACACATTTTCTGAATGATACCTGGTAAGAAATTCCTCCCAGACACTCAATGCAATTCCTATAGGGTTGAAAATTTTCAGCAAGCTGCCATTTCTCTTTCTAGCACCTAGATGAAGGAAAAAAAAAATTATATATTCTACCCAAAAGTACCACTGTGCAGGTGAACCCTCCATTGTCACTTCAGCAGCCATCACAGAGAAAATGAAGGTGTCCTTTAATGAGGAGCATTATGGCTTCTTGGAGGCATCTCAAGAGCACAGAGAATTTTCAGTTAAAAGAACAGGACTAATGGAAGTGAAAGTGGGCATGGCTACAGGGCAGACGGGAGAGATGGAGCGTACCCAGGCTGCTGGAGAATACCTGTGGAATGGGTGTACAAAATGCACTGCTCAAAGCAGAAATGTGCCTGTGGGACAGACATTCAGGTAAGTCACAGCAGTCCAGACTGCAGTCCTCAAGCCTTTCCTCCCTTCAAACCTCAACTGCTTTGTTGCTAAGAGATCTGTAAGTCACTTCTGGGTTTAGCTACACTTCAGAACATTCACAGGTCTGACAGGTTTTGAGATTGAACACAGAACAGATCACACCACCCTCCACAGAAGTCAACCTTGCACAGCAGGCAGTTCAAGGCGGTGGCAAAGGCCTTCCCACCTCCTAAGGACGCCTCAATTCATTGGCAGGGAGATTAATCTTGTTGACAGGCAAAGGCTGTGACTGGAAAACATCTGGAAGTTTATCTTCCTAGGCTGGGATCCTTCTAAGGACCACAAAGGCCAAGAGAGAAAATCATGTTGAAAACTTTGTTCAACAGAGACCTGCATCAGAAACAATTCTGTGAGTCAAGGACTGATGGCCTCTGATGAACCCTGAAGAAATGTTGAAGGTGAGTTTGTCATGCTAACACTTGCTGACATTGGCAAAACAGAAAATTATTCATGTAAACTGTGTCTATGTTGAGTGTGTATATATATTTATGCGGGTGCCTCTGAGCATTGCTGGAAATCCCAATGACAGCTGGAGAGTTCCAAGACCTATTTTCTGGGATTTTGCAGGCAGCAGGTATTTTTTCTAAGCCCTGACACCGTTTGCAACAGACCTCATGACTCATCTTCTGGATAATCCCCTCAACTGGTGTCTCAACACTACATTTCATTCCAGTCAGTTCTGAGCAGGCTTCCCTTGAGGATCACAAGAAGCCAAACAGGATCACAGGACCTTGGAGAGGTCCTGCAAGAGGCATAAGAACATCTGCTCTGTTAGCCAGGACCATACTCAGCAGTAACTAAAGAGGCAAAACAAGGAAAAAAGAAAATAAGTACGAAGCTGGAGGACAAGCTACAAAAATAAAACCAAAGCTACAAAGACAATTTGGTTAAAAAAAAAAGGAACAAATTTTTTCTGGAGATCTATTCTGGTGTCACACTGTATGAAGCACTGTAATTTTCTTCTCTTGGTGTCCCACAATACCAGGATTTTGGGGCTTTTAATTTTAACTTAGCAGTATTTGTAGGCCCTGTGGACATGTTTTTCATTGATTGCTCTGGTACAGTCCCAGGGGGAAGACCCTGTCATTCTTTCATTGAAATTAACTATATGTGCTTCTCTTCATGGTAGTTCACTTCTGCAGGAGGGAATTGAGCTATTCTGACTGTCCCCAGGGCACACAATAGTGGATGGAAATAACACCCAGGCTTTGTAAAAGTTCTTAATACAATCACTTTTTGCTTGAGGCAAAGGAAAAATCAATAAAATGTGGGCATCTGGTGTGAAAACCTCACATTTCTTAACCGGTATCAGTCCTTGGATTTTCAGTTCACTATGGAGGTGAAAAGAATTGGAGGAAGTCATGTGAAGCCCACACCAGGAAAAAAAATTTAAATAAATCACAGTTTGGCGCAGAAGTACCAAGCCTGTGAGAGAAACAGAATTTGTAAACCAGGCTAGTGTGGAGCTACATATTCCAATCAACTCTAATCAAATACAGGGGTCCCATATGGACAATTGACTTCCAGCATCAACCAAATATTTTAAGACTTTTTAATACTTTCTCCAAGAGTAAAATGCTTTCCGAGACTAAAATGTTTCCATGGGTAGAGAAAAATCCACTAGTTTTGCTTTGAAAATAAGAGTTTTCCTACTTTCCTTAAGATTAAAACATTAGATGAAAAAACCAAACAAACAAAACCCCAAACAAACAAACAAAGCAGACACATAGTTTCCCCATGCATCAACTTTGCAAAATTCTCAATTTTGCAGTTGTAGAACTTCAGGCTTGGAAAGAGGAAATGTGTCCAGCGCTCAACAGAGATAGCCTGAGATTCTTGCTTTCAGATCTTCTGCTTCTGCAGGGAACAACAAACTCCAACAAACCTGTGGCAAATACAGATGGCCCTCCAATTTAAAACAGGAAGAATTTTTAGCCAAAGTTCTTAAGCTGCTCCTTGCAAGAAGAAAAGACAAAAGAGCAAAGCTCTCTTTTTGCAGCAGAGCAGTGCAGGATGTCTGAGAGGAGGAAATAAAAGTGAGATCAAGACCCTCCAGGCTCCCAGAAAATCTCTGCACATCCCCAGAAAGTTCTCTGGGTGGTGTCACAAGATGAGCACGAACATTCTGAGTGCTAAATCTATCGATCAAACTCATACCCCTGCTGGCCAAGGGCTTGGTGCTCCCTCCCCAGAAATACAGCCTGCCTTCTTTAACCTGGAAATGCTCAGATCACGATCTCAATGATGTTCTTGCCATCATCCTCTTGGTCAAAGCTCCGAGGAAAGGAAACCTTAAGTACCCATTTCTTCTTGGTGCTGCTGGATGTTTTCATTCCTGGTTCCTTCACAAGGGTGAGTAACAAAATCTGTGAGCCCACAGAGCAATGAGGGAAGGTGTTTTCTTTGCTCTGTTTATTTCTTTTTTCCCTTAATTAGGCAAAGACATCTTTTCCTGGCTTTGGCTAAGACCCAGGGTACTCCCCACTCTCTTTTCAACCCAGCACCTCCTCTGGTCATTTTTGCTGGCATTATCAGTTCATAAGAAAAAGAATTTCCTATGAAATATACTAAGGGGCTGTAATTTCCCCTGAACTTGGTGATTACAGGGCTTCACCCTGCATATATACACATTTCTGCTGCATCTTGCCTAACAGGATTTGATTGAATATTAATTGAGATTTCATACCAAACTGAACTGTACTAATTTGTTCATTATTTTTGCAAGACAGTTTTGGGCTGGGTCTTTGACATCTGACCAAAATGACTCTTTAAATTATGGCCTTATATTTGTAGTACTCTTGTAACAGATAATTTGCAAATGTAATGTACAAGCCAGAGTGGCATGTCTACAGTTATTGTTGAAAACTTAGAATGAAAAATAAATTAGAATTCTAAGGTGCATCTCAGTAGCTCCATAATCACGTTTAGGCATGATAATAAAGGTTGATACATTCTTTGACACTCAATGCTTTTCCCCAGTGACAGAAAGCAGAAAATTCATGACATTTTGCTAATTAACTTGAGCGCTTCATTCAATAATATGAGTAAGTAAAACACTGAACATGGTACTAATATTCTCTGAGAATTCAATATATTAAAATGACTAAAAGTGTTTCCAAGCATACTTCACAGGCAAAGACCAGTTTGTTGTAGCCCAGACACTAAGAGTGGATCACACAACTGCACTGATGGATTTGGGACCAACACCTTGGACCAGAAATCCCCAGTGCAGGCAGGAGCTGTGGCTTCCAGCACCACTATCACCCCCCTTCAAGAAATGACTGTGCTCAGGCAAATGGCAAGGGGTTCTGTACTGGGAGAACAGGTTTTCTAGTAATAGATATGGTTTCATGTGAATTTTCATTTGCCTCTTCACAATTAGCTTGTTTATTTTACCATGCATGCTAATTTGAAATTGTGGTTTAGACACATTTAAATAGCATTTGCTAATTAGTAAATTAGAACCTGGCAAATCAGATGCAAATCACTGATTTATATACACAATGTGAATGCTCTTGGCTCCATTTTTCCAGCAGTTATTTAACTCTGGGAAACTGAAAGAGCACAGGGTGTAAAACCTCCCTTCACAGCACAGCTGGGGCAGGGAATTGCTTGGTTAGTCAGTTGTTTCAACAATTAAATGAGCCCCTCTATTTACACCAACAAATCAAAGTCTTGTTTTGAGTTATATCTCTATTGAAGACTGAGAGAAGGAGTAATTCAAATTTCAGTATTACTTCTTTACATTTCCAACTACTTCTGCCACAGCCACCCTGTGTATTGTTTGCAAGGATAGGGAACCACTGGCAGAGAAATATTTTAAGAGCTGTGTGGCAATTTAAGACATCATGTGTCTTGCTAAGGCTATTCCTTTTACACTTTCATGCCAAAGTAAGCCAATAATTTCATTTTTTAATTGCTCACGTGTTACTCACTCATGGATAATATTCCCCGAAGAATATTCACTGAGCTTTTAGCTCTAAAATGCACAAGATACAGATCTCAGATTTAGCCTCCAGCCTCTTCCCTCAATGGCTGTCAAAATAAAGTATAAAGGAATTCCACCTGAAATTGAGTGTGTTTCAGTGAAAGTCAAGACATCTCACACTACAGAGAAGATAGCCTTGGAAAATCCCCTTATTTCAGGATAAGAGTGGCCAGTTTCCCTTCTGTTTAGAAACTATGACTGCCTTTTATAGGCACGATTTATGTTCAATTGTGTATATTATTTTAACAAATGGTCTTCACAGCAGGTGGGAGCTTCTTGTTTTTAAGATAAATTCTTAACAGCTCCAATTGTGGCCACCTACAGAGCAGATTTCATGCAAAACCCAGAGTCCCTGTTTGAAAGGTGAAACAAGGGAGCTGTTATGAGAAATAACCAAGTGTGAGATGTGGGGATGAAAACGTGCCAAACTTTACAAGGGAAACAAAAAGAGCTGATGAAAGGGAAGGAATTACTGGCATGCTGCTTCCAAACTAACAGAAAATACATTTACTAAAAGGCCTGCCTGTTGCTGGGACTCCCTGCAGCACCAGGAGCCTCCTTAAAAGCAGAAATGACTGTGAAAGGACTGGGGATGCTCCCCCATGAAAGGAGGCAGTGCACAACTTCTTCTCCTCTTACCAAAGCAGAAGGTTTTTTTTTTTTTTTTTTTTTTCATCTGTGTAATATGAAGCAGCTAAGCTAAACACTCTAACAAACCCCAGCTGAAATTTTAGGTGCTGATTCTACACACTCTGCCCTTCTGGGATCTGCACCCTGGGAGTCCTGCCAAAGGCAGGGGTGGTTGAACACACACCTCAGCTTTTCTAGAGCTGGGGCCTTACTGAAACACTGGACAGACCCTGCTGCACACACCATTTCAGCATTTGAGGCCAGTCCTTGAAAGGGAACATCCAAATCAACATGAAAATTTAGGTCAGATAATGTAATCTAAAACCTGGATTAAACTGCTAAACTTCAAAGAAACAGATTATCTTTCAACCAGATGTGTGAGGATAGGCACTGACAGCTGGGAGGATTTGAAACCTGGGCTAAAAATCAACAGGAAAAGGTGAGATTTCTCCCTTGGTAGCTGAGTGGCTTTAGTTTGTGCCAAAGCACCCTCATTCCTACATATATCCCATCCACTGCTGCCTTCCAGCTTCCAGGAATGCACACAAGCTCTGGAAGTTTAGACACAAATGTGGTACAGGAGACAGCCCAAAACTCTTTTTCACCTTAAATGAGGTGAGCCTCAAAGCAAGCCCACGAGGACATGACAAGGATCCTGAGCACAGAAGCTGTCAATGCCATCCAGTTTGAATGTGGTGATCAAGGACCTTCAAATAAGTGAAATGTCTTTCAGTGAGAGGAATAAAAAGATGAAAGATATTTTTGTAAACAGAAAAAAACAAAGCTGTCACATACCAAATTACTTCAGAGTGGAAGATGAGTTTGGAGCTGTTTTCCTAGCTTGATCTGGTATTCATCTAAACAAACTAATGGCACTACCTATATTCTATACTGTTAGGAAAAAAAACCCTCTCTAAGTTCCTTTATGGCATGTGGATTTAAGACCTGCATATTGACATGAAAAAACCTGCAAGGAACTTTGCATTTTAGGTGGCCAGTTGAATCCTCTCTCTTTGAATCTGTAGGCAGGAGAAAGCTAGCACTGACTTTGCTGTCTTGTTTATTTAGAAAACAGGAGTTGAAAGGCACAAGGAAATAGCCCACATGAAACACATGAATAGTTTAATGACAGACAAACATATGAGGCAGCAGAGTGCTGCACAGCAGTATAAAAACCAGAAAACCATCTATAGCACCTTCAACCAAGGGGAGAAAGCAGTGTGATGAAGGAAAGAAGAGGAAAAATGCTCATAAAATATCAATAATTTGCAACTCTACAGTTGCTAGGTGAAGAGCGGAAGAAGGGAAAATAATTACATTCAGCATCAAGAACAGGTTCCTGAGGAGCTGGTTCACGTTAAATCAGGCATGCAATTGTTTTCTGAATTAAGGCCTAGAAATCAAAGGTCCAGGTTTGTAAACACCTTTAGGTGTCACAGTATTGAGGACAACCTTTGGCCAAGCAGGTAGCCCAGGGGAGCCCCAGTGAGCTCCCTGGGATTTGTGTGCTCCCTGCGAGGGGAACTGAAGGTACAACGGCCCAGGAAAACCCTAAGGAGCCGAGGGAAAATCGTGATTACCTGAGTCCCCTTGGACAGGGAACCTGCCCTGACCTGAGCAATGCCATCCCAGGTTTGGGGTGAGACTCTCTCCTGTTCAGGTGTTCAGTGTAATTGTCCCCCAACAGTTGCCTCCAGGCTCTGCCCCTGCCTGCCATAACCCCAGAACTGAACCACAGAAACCAGAAAACCAACTCAGCCAGCCGAGCAGAGGCATCTCTCAGAGCCAGCAGGGATTTCCTGAGGACAAACATACAATCTCACCTTTCCAAGAAATAGAAGCTATAGGAATATACCTGCTTTGAGGAGCCTTTCCCCTCCACAAAACCACTTCTCTTAACCATCTTCTCCTTCCTTCCTTTCAAAAACCACCACTGTCCTCCCTTTTATTATCTGAAGGTTTAAAATACTCACAAAAAGCATAATGTCATTTACTGTCATCAGCTCACCCAACATCTATAGTTTGGTTTTGTTTTTTAATAGAGAAGGAGAGAAAGAGTAATGACATTTGAAAACTTGCAAGGATCTGCTTCACCAGATTTTAAAATTACAGTCTGAAAATGAACTGCATGCTCTACTTGGAGACTTTTCCAGGGGAAAAAAAAAATCAACATGTTTTAAGACACTGCTTTGTAAGCCTTGCATAGAGCCAGCTGCAGTGTATCATATCAAGTTTTCTTCTGGATTGATTCTCCCAGAAAGGTTTCATCAGCTTACAAGCAGCAGGGTTGTTGTTTCATTTCCCCTTAGGATTCTGCTGTGTGTCAAAGTAAGAAATTGAGACTAAACAAGAAAACGTGGGGTAAAGTTTAAGTACCTCTGCTGTGAAAGCTGTTAAATGAGAAACAGGCATTGCAGGCTACAAGTGCCAATTAGGAACTGGTTCCACTGGGAAATGACATTTTCACATTGTTTCTGCCTTCTGGTTTGCTGTTGGCAAATCTGAGTTTAGGAAAGTTATCCTCCAGTTACACATATTCCTGACATCTTTCCTTTGTAGGCCTGTCAGAACAGACATTTCACATGAAACTTATTTGCTGCTATCATTTTCAATTAGTAAAAAACTTCAAATATTAAAATAAAAATATTAGATTGCCTCCTCGCTCACTGCAAATCTGGGGTACTCAGTTGTCAGAATGAAGGAATGATTTTGGAAATCTCTGGCTTTTGGCACCCAAATGTAAGTACTTCAGTGAGATCTGATCTGTGATTGACAGGCAGGTGCAATGCAGCCCCAAAAGTCTCCCTTACAGATTGTAAATTGCATTGCATTTGTGGGGAAAGAAAAAAAAAGGGAAAAAGTCAGAACTGGGAGAAAAACATCCAGTGAATGCTTTATGAACCCTGGTCAATTCCAGACACTGAACATTATCCCACAGTGTTCCAAAAGTGCTGTTTAACAGCTGAACTTGTTCCTAGGAGCACAGCTTGTCCTGTGTGAGGGTGCAATTGCCAGGGACAGTGTCACGGTCCTGCCTTTGAGCAATGACAAGCCCAGTGGAGAGTTACCACCCTGGCAAAGCCCTGCTGCAGGAACATCCCCAGCTTTAGGGATGGGAGATGGTCTGTTCCCAACCCCACAGCAGGGGCTAAAAGGTTTTGAGCCCAGCACAAAAGGCTTTACAACAATAACAAATCAATCCATACAGAGCCCCAGCTGATGAAAAATGGCTGATTGACTCCTGAGTGGCTGAAAAGCCGTGGCTGAAATTGAAATTCCATCTTGTAATTCTGTCTCCATATGCTATTGTAATTCCATCAGTCTCCTTTCACCACTCACTCCTGGACTCCTGAGATTTCAGGTATCACTTACCCCCACACTTATATCTGAAATCAGGGAAGAGACTTGATCTCCTAACATGTGGCATCATGCCACTGTGCTTCCCAAGGACCCAAAATTCCCTCCTGTGCTCCAGCACCAAGATAATTGGAATGCACTGCCATCAACACAAGAGTGGATATTTCTGCTGCATCTGCATTCCACATGGACTGTGGATTTGACAAGCTCCCATAATAACAGAAAACATTTCCGACAACTTTCACAGCTTATATATTCTGATCCCTACAGAGCAAATTTTCTAAAAGAGAAGTGTATCAATTTACAGCTATGGGTTGGGTAAGAAAGGCAGAGCTTTCCACAGAGAAGAATACAACAGAGAAGACACAAAGGCAGAGAAAAGTTATTTTCACAACTTTCAAGCATGCATTGTGCCTTAAGCAAAGTTTGCATTTCCCCTTCTCAAAGGCCATTAAATTCCAGGGAAACTTGGGAACACGTGCTTGAATTAGAACCATCAAAGACTTTGGCAGAGGGTCTATTCAGTCACTGACAAATTGAAAGCTGAGAGTTTCCCTGGAATATATGTCCCCCCCACCTAACAACACACAGAGAGGACAGGAACCCCTGACTGAAGTCTCACATAGAATAATAGCTGCTGGAAAGCAGCAAAACAATTGTGGGCTCAGAAGAGGCAAGTGGGCATGGACAGATCCAGAGAAAAGCCAGAGAAACTCGCCAGGACTGCAATAAGCAGGCTGAGGACTGTGCAGGAATGATGGCCAGTGCCCTCCAGTAAGGCAGGCTGACACAGGAGTTCCCCTTCTTGCTCATTTTGTAAGGAATTTGGGTTTATCACTGTGGTAGAATTTCAAACACAGTTCTGTAATGGGATTTTCCCTCCTAAGTGCTGCCATTGTGCCAAACACAACCAAAGCTGGTGAGAGAATGGAAGTCCAATATACTGTGGGGCAAGCAGCCTCTCTCTTCTTCAGTCAGCAGCCTGTGCAGATTTCTTTGGTTAAATCCCTCAGCTGACTCTCATTTCTGTGCCATGAACCAAAGTTTCTGCTCCTGTGGGGAGACAAACCCATGCCCTTGTAATGTGGACAGACATCAAGAGCCTAGAAAAAATATGCATATCCAAAGTGTGAATTTGAAATTTCCTTCTCATGTTAATTCAAAATAATCCAAATGCTTTGATCTACAGATGTAGTACTCTGTCCATTTTTGGGGAACAGGAGCTATTGACATTTTTGGATCTGGCTTGACCTAACACCATTCAAATTAATTCTCAGTCTGACAAAAGAGCAATTGCTTTTTGTCTTATTTAATTACATTTGAAGATACACCAAAGGTGTCTGCAGTCAGAAGTGGCCTTGATATTGTGATATGCAACACCAAATTAAAATTTCCCAATAACACTGTTTTATGGAGCTCAATGGCCAGCTGTTCACACCCTGGAACAAGGTGTCCTCATTGTAAGGCTCAAACCTGACAGCAGGGCAGGATAAATATGATGCCCAGCTATTCTGCATGTTTCTCTCCCACACTTCAGGGTGCCCATTGCAGCAATGTCTATGAGGTCTATTCAGCTAGAAAAGAGATGACATCCAGAAAGCAGTACAAAAACACAAAGTCAATGTTTGCATTTTAAGCTATGAATGCACAAGTCCAAAGAAAAGACCTTCCCAGGGTCATCTTTCTGGGAGAACATTTCTTTCCTTTCATCTGACCATTCATCCCTCATGAGGAATCCTTGAAAAAAAAAGGATTGAAGCCCTGTGTTCTTCTTGAACACAGATTTATGGACTTAAACATCATTATGCTACAAGATTTGCCTTAGCAGCCACTTTGATGCCACACTTGTCACCTAAATGAGCAGATGGAAATAAAATAAAAAAAAAAAAGTAACACTAGTAGTGAATTGTGTCCTATCAGTGTGTTTGGACAAGAGACTAAACTTTGGGAACAATTCAAAGGTTCTCACCATATGCTGCATACAATCTGCAAATTTTGACCTTGAATCGGCACAAGCAGTTCAGATACATTACTTAAAAATGAATCAAGCTGGCAGTCCTTAGAAATTTCAGCCCTAGTATGAGCTATTGATTTTGGTTTTGCATAACAATTGTCAGCAGTCTATAAATTTTTACTTAAAAGAAGAAAACTGGTGAGGCAGAAAGCTTTTGCTTAATTTCACTCACCTTCTCTCCTCTGAATAAACCAGCCATGTTTTCTAGAATATTTTATCTCCACCCTTTTTCTTGCTGTTAAGGCTGTCATTTTTTTATTCATGCAGGCAGACAGCAAGGCAGCATATGGCCTATTTTTCTATGACAAAACTCTTGCAATTACACCAAAGAATTCCCAGCAGGAATCTGTGAAAGCAGCATCACAAAGCTTGCACTGGAGTGCTACTCCTGGTAGCCCACCCCTCTTCCCTCCTTGCAGCCCTCTGCTCACAAGCCAGGGGGGAGTTATTGCCTTCCTGTTCTGTTCAAAAGGACAGCTCTTGAAAACTGTGCCCTTTGCACAGCACAAAAATAGCATATAAACACAGTCACTAAGAAGATTAGGGCTTGCAGTCTTTGCAAGGCACAGACACTAAGGCAAGTCATACTTTTCTGGTCTGATTATTCCTCAGCTGCAAATAGCGCACAGAGCCAAAACATTCTCTTCCCTTTAAAAAGCCTCCCCGGGCTTGTAAAGCATGATGAAACTGACACAAATGTGAATTCAACACACTGCCTCTGCCTTACGGGCTGCCAGACTCATTAGCAAGTTTTTAAGTTACCTTATTGAGGCTGTTCTGTGGGCTACAAGCACTTTCCTACCGCTGGAAACTTCTCCAAGCAGCCTGATGCTAACTCTGCTCTCCCTGTCAATTCTGCTCACTCAGCAACACTGATTTCTGGTTTTCCTCTCCACTTTTCTGTTATGATGAAAAAGCCATGGCATTTGCATTGGCTCCTTTTTTTGTGCCCCAGGATCATCAGGAGGAGCAGGCACCATAATTCCAGGGGAGTTACTGAAGGGAATAAAGAAGGATCAGAGAGACTAACTGGTGTCACACACAGAAAGGGCATCTCAAATACATGGTAGGCAAACACTCCTGTGGGTATACACACACATAAAACACTGATAAAGAAGAGACAGCATTATTCCTTTCCATGTGAGAAGATTTCTTGCTTTATGAAAGAGATTGTACATTGAGCCATTGAGCACATCCAGGCATGGCCACAGCAGGTCCTTATTGTATTTGCAGGGAAATGCCCCGACGACGGCAGGAACGATGAGTCTGACTCCATGTTCTCAGAAGGCTAATTTATTATTTTATAATACTATATTATATTAAAGAATACTATACTATACTAAAGAATGCAGAAAGGATACTTACTAAATGTTAAAAAGATAATGAAAACTCATGACTCTTTCCAGAGTCTCGACACAACTTGGCCCCAATTGGCCAAAGAGTGAAAACAACTCACACCAGAATTCAGTGAAACAATCACCTGTGGGTAAACAATCTCCAAACACATTCCACATGTGAGCACAACACAGGAGAAGCAAATGAGATAAGAATTGCTTTCCTTTTTTTTCTGAGACTTCACAGCTTCCCAGGAGAAAAATCCTGAGTGAAGGGATTTTTTTCAGGGAATGTGAATGCCACAGGTCCCAGCTGGCCTCTGGTGGCCTGTACCTAATGGATTGCACTCCAGCTGTTCCGGCCTCTGCCAAGGCCAGAACAAAGTCAAGCGCAAAGCAGGGAGCCATAAGTCCCCCTGCAGTCTTTTATTGGTACCCAGTGAATGCTGAGGGCATCTGCAGATCTTGCCAGAAAACCTTGAGAAAGTTTCCTCTGGTTTTGAAGCAGTCAAATAGGATTGTTGTTTTCAAAATCTTCTGGAAAGGGCTCAGCCTATTCCGATGTGCCTCTTCTTGCCATTTTCAAGCCTCCTCCATTCACTCTCAGTGCTGGCACGTGTGAAAGCATCATTGCCTCTCTATCCAGCTTTTGGAAAGGTAAGAATATTATCCCACTGTATTTTAGAGAGAATAGGGGTACAAGAATGAACGAATCATGAAAATTCCTAAATGCTGAAGCTCAGCCTGGGCTCTAGGAAGTGCAGTCACTGGGCCCAGTGCTCTCCCACCCTCTTCTGTGAATCAATTTGCTGCCTTCCAAAGCTTGCAATCCACTACTGGAGTCACTGAACCCTTTGAACACCCTGAAGCAACTACAAAATCTTACCAACTTTTTTTAAAACTGCAGCAAAAATTCAATAGTCTTGATTTGTTCCAGCTTTAACAAAATTCCCACTGACCACAAAGAGAACACCAATATCCAGCCCTTCCTTTTCTTGGAGCCCAGTCCTAGTACACCTCTAGGACCTATGGAACCATACTTTAAATTATCTCAGAGGAAACCCATGGAGAGGCTATTAAACAAGTGCTAAACGTGATGAAAATTGCTTTCCATTTAAAAGAGCTTCTTTAATTCTGTCTCTCAGGTGGCCAATACAAAACTTCAACAGATGATTAACAGGGTAGAAGGAAAAGACCCTCTATGCTGTTGTTTTAAAATAGCAGTGCCTGTATCCTACTGATTCATAAACACGTAATGCACTCTGGAAATGGGCATGATTTGATCTGGGTCCTTTTTGTCCTTGTGCCTCTGGACAGTCAATCTCCCACCTTTACCTATCTCAAGATACAATTTGATGCTGCATTTTCAGGTTTCACACACTAATATTCTCCAAGAGAAAACCTGCAAATGCCTCTCTGTACACCCTGTGTTTCCTAATTCCAGAAGTGCAGGCCCAGAAATACGTTCCCATGTGGCATTCACAATCTCTGAAAAATCCCTTCACCCAGGATTTTTCTCCTGGGAAACTGAAAAGCCTCAGAGAAAAGGACAACGATTCTTATCTCATTTGCTTCTCCTGTGTTTTGCTCATGTGGAATGTGTTTGGAGATTGTTTACCCACAGGTGATTGTTCCATTGGATTCTGGTGTGAATTGTTTTCACTCTTTAGCCAATCAGGGCCAAGCTGTGTTTGGACTCTGGAAAGAGTTACAAGTTTTCATTATTATTTTTTTAACATTTAATAAATATCCCTTCTGTGTTCTTTAGCATAGTATAGTATTCTTTAGTATAACATAGTATAATAAAATAATAAATTAGCCTTGTGAGAACATGCAGTCAGATGCATCATTCCTGCCTTCATTGGGGATTCCCTGCAAATACAATATTCCCATGCCATTGCCAAGTGAAATGGTGCCTGGAGGTGCTCCCACCCCACCTGCCACAGAACTCTGAGCTTTGAGAAAGGGTTTCTGTTGTAATATCAGAGCTACAGAACTGACAGCACTATTGGCAGGTGTTGGGAGAGAAAGTGAATATGGAAAAGCCTGAGTGAGCACATGAGAGGCAGGCATGCACTCTGACCTCCATCATCATTGCTCAAATTTCATACTCTGCAAGGTGTAAAGTAGGTAGATCCTTTTTTTCTTTTCCCCAGCAAAGAAGCACAAGGTCCATGCTAAAAATATTCCACACAGCATTTTTGAGACTGCTTTTGCAAACAGAATAAAACCTGATGTATCAAGTGGTATCAAGTTACTTTTCTGCATTATGTAAAAACATACAATGGATACCAAATGCACAGTAGCTAATCTCAAATTCATTCTTATTTACCTCAGCAGATCTTTACATTTCCTGTTCCTGCAGCAGTCTGAGCCGCATGTGAGACACAGAGGTTACCTGGAAGGAGCACAGTTAATTTAGAGTGGCATTACCAGGCTATCAAAGCAGAAAGGTGAGTGTGCTGCAGCTGATGGAGACAAGCATGTGCTGGGAGACGTTTGCTGAAGCAGGGACTGCTGGGGGGAGACATTTTGTTCAGAAGTGACAACATCATCCTCCTTCTCTCAGGTGAACCCCCGAGTCCCTGCATGGCTGTCAGCACCTGCTCCTCAGTGAGTTAACCCCAAAAGCCAGAGCCCCAAGGAGGACACAGAGATGCCAATTCCTACTTGAAGGAGCTGGCTGGGGGATGCTGGGAGCCCCAGGGTGCCAACACTCCTCCCTTTCCAACAGAATTTCAATGCTGATGCCTATTGCAGTGGTTCTCTATTTTCTTCCCCCTCCCACTCTAACCTGATTAGCCCACTTGGAAAAATGAGACCAGATTTTAGTGGTTCTTCAAAGATTAAATGTCAAGAACATTTGAGAAGTTCTTACTCCCACTGAAATATGCTTTAGGAAATAAAAAAAAAATGTGCAGAACTAATGCAAAAACATTTCAATGACTTTTATCAGAATACTTTCTTTCAGTAAGTCCAGGGGCTTGTGTTCACCATTTACTTAACTAATGGTAAATAAAACAGGAGAAATACTTCAATCTACAGAGGAGCTGGATGCCCAGGAAGTTTGAAACAACCCCTAGCACCTTTCTGCATCTTTGAAAATGTTCTTTTTATCAAATAACAAGTGTCAATTATTGTTGTCAATCTTTTGCTTTTCTTTGCTCTTGCTGATCCTCTGGTAGGACTGAGGGTGAACACTGCTATCTAAGGATAAGACCATTCTTGCTGTTTGGCTTTTTTACAGACACCTGCACACTGAGCAAGTAGCACACCTTTAAATATTTGAAAGCTACCATCTTGGTATGCTTTGAAGACTAGACAGCAAAACCCCACCTCCTATGCTGAGCTTAGTTTCTATTTTTAATAAACTGTGTCTTCTACCTCCCCATTGCTTCTTTTTACTGTTTAAAGGGAAAAATAAATTCCCCTTAAGCAACTAAATGCTAGGTAAAGTAAAAAGAATCTTTATATTGTTATGACTCTAAAATGAAAAGAGGTATAGATTTGCAGCACAGCAAAAATAAAAATTATTTAGACAGAGAAATTCATATAGTAGAGATGTTTGGAGATTACTCTCTTCTTTTAAATTTTCTGAAGAAAAATATATTGAGATACATAGACAAATTCCAACCTCTAAAGAAAACAGACAGAAAGAATATATATTTCTGAAGTGTCTCTGAAAATTTATAAATTATGATATATTATGCACTTTCCTTTAAAAAAAATGGAGAAAATGTACTCTGGAAGACATGGCACTTTGTATGGATGTGCTTTGGATAAGCAAGCCCAGGCCTTTTGTTGTACAACCATCGATTTTAAGCACAGATTTTATACAATGTGAGCACTTAGGATATTTCTCATTTTAAAAAATTCATTATAGGAAGCTGAGAGATAGATTTAGAAGAGAACACAACACATATTTGTAAAATAATTGCAGTTTATTGACCAAAGCCATTAAAGCCACTGCAGACAACAGCATTACTTGGCAGCCCTCATCGAGTTATTGATTCACTTTTCTCTCCCAAAAGCAGAGTTGCTCAGGCTTTGTTCACTTTACTGAGCACAGGGCAGAAGGCAGGTTTACACTGTCACTCTTTGGATGTTATTAAACACCACTCTCCTGTGCTGGCTTTGGCAGGAAAGTGTTGGTGTGCTGTGCCTGCTGCAGCAGAGACAGCACTCCTGACTCACAGGTGTGCCTGCACCTCCGGCCCCAGCAAACTGCGGAGGCTCCTCCACATCCCTGCTTTGCCCTTGCACTCTCATCTTAAAAAAATGTACAGGAAAGCCTTGAAACAGCCTGTGCATGCAATGGTGGCATGTGGATACTGCTTGCAAATGAGAAAACCCTGAAGTGTGAGCTTCCTGGTGGAACAGAATACATCCACAGGTGTTTTCCAAAACAAAAGAAGGGATCTTAATGCTGTGAAAAATCTGAAAGGTACCCGAAGCCAGCTAGGTAAAACCACAGATTGTGCTATGATGAAGCAGTGCTCACAAAGGAATTCAGTGGGGCAGGAGGACCAAGCACACAAAGATCCAAGCACAGGTGGGCACTCAACTCAGACTCTGGTTACATCAAGAGGGTTACATCAAACCCCAGAGCTGTAAGAGGTTTCAAGAATCAGGTACCTGTGCTGGCAGACAAGGAGCCCTTGTCTGTTTCCTCTGTCATACATGAGCTACAGCCAGTTCTGCACACACTCCTGGGTGCTGGGCAGGTTCTGGTGTGGGGACCACCAGAGATCCTCCGCCCCACACCCGCTCTCTCCAGGCAGCCACAGATCCTGCTGAGGCTCTTCACAATGCTCATTGCATTGGAGGGACACCACAGGCACCTGAGATCCAGAGGAACCTCCTGGGAACGGATTCTGTGGAAATGAAGCTCCTGCAGCTCACTGAAGCTGCTTCAGAATCAGCCCACCACTGTAGTGCAGTGATTACCCTGCAGATGGCCACAGCTGCTGCTGCCCTTGGAGGAGAATTCAGTTTGTTGCTCCTTGCTCATCCTGAGCCTGTTTAACAGAGGAATTCCTGAGAAGAGGCACACTTCCTAACTCCATGCCATAACACAGAATGCATTACCCACAATTAAAACCATGATTACAGGCACTTATTCTTCAAATTCTCTTTCTAGTTGCAGATTAAATGGCATAAGCATGAATGGGTTTATTTCAGAATAACTATCAAGAATGCAGTCAGGTTCTGATCTAATTTTTTTGATTTATCCATGGCATGTCTGTCCTTCTGGAAGGGTAGAACCACTTGATCCCATCTCAGCATGTAAGCTGGAAAGGAGCAGTTTAGGGATCTGTGTCTTTGCTGTGTGCTGAGAATTATGACACGTGCACAGGGAAAGCAGCAAACAACCAGAACAAGCCCCAGACCTACTTACAGCTGGCTTTTGACAGCTTGGTGACAGCCTGAATTTCCTTCAGATCATTCTAAAAAGTTGCAGATAATGACAACACATTAATCACTGTGCAGGGAGTAACTCCAGAATGAAAAGTGCTTGTTTCAAGTGGGGAAGTGTATTCATAAAGTTAAACATTTCCCATCCCATATTTTACTGACAGGGCTGGCGTTTTCCAGTGGCGCCACATTCTCATCAGAATTCCTACTGTAGTGCTATTGCCTGGTCCAATCCCATCCCCACACCAATTCCCTGAGATGATCAGCATTGAACTCCTCTGTTGCTAGACAATCTTTTGATCTGTGACAACTTCAGTGGATGTGACCAGATTAAATAAAAAAAATAAAAGTCTCCAGTCCTGTTCTGGTTAAAGAACTCCCAGTGACCAGCAGGAAATCAGTGCTGTGGAAATGTGGCATCCCAGGAGAACTGACCCACAATGCTGCTGCTGTCAGAAGTGAGAGACAGATAGTTCAGGCAATGGCAGAACCGTCTGCTCCCTGGATTGGAGAGAAAAGTGTCAGCTGAGACACAGGCTAAAAAAGCATCTAAACCAGGTGGCTTCATTCTCTCAAGGTCCAGAAATACCAAAGAGAAACAACCTTGCAATGACTCTAATTCATTACAGCACTAGGGAACCTGCCAAACAACTAAACCATGGAACAAAAACACAGCTTCTCTACTCACAGTGTCAGGGCAGAGGGATGAGAACATTTGGTTCCTGGTATGGAAAACAAGAGAAGAGAACAGGCTTCCAAGTCCAAAACTAAGTGTATAAGAAACAAAAGTAATAAGGTAATGGTGCTGGTTACTTTAAAAGGCACTCAGGTGCCCATTTTACAAGCTCATGGTCACTGCTTACAATCTGCCAGGTACAACTGGAAGCAAACAGTTTGTCTGATATTGGCACTAGGCAGTGAGCAGGCATTGGAGGAGCCCCACTTCCCTTACTCTTTTACTTTGAGAGAGGAAAAACACAAACTGAAGGACAGCATCAGACTTCTGAGCAGACAACGGGTTAAAAGGGGGTGAAAGGAGCAAAAGGTTTCATGGCATGTTTATTCTGCACACAAAAGTCTTCCAGATAAAATGAGGAGCTGGAAAAGCCAAGACTTAAAAACCTACCAGTCTCCAGCTGAGCAATGAGGGCTCTGACTTGTGATAGGAACTTGCTCCTATTCTTCCTTTGCATCCAATGACAATGTTTTTAGCTTTGGTGTGCATCTCTGGGGAACAGGGGCTGAGAACTGACTGCATGGCAAAAAACAGAACTGAGGGAATGCCACAAATGAACAGAAACAGTCACTTGAACCCCTTAGTGAATTCACATCAGCAGGATTTACACTCAATGCATGCTCTCTCCAGCTAAACACACCAGAGAATGTGACTGTTGGCAGGAGTCAGGCAAATGAACAGTGAATAATAAGCCCAAGTCGAGAATGTTCACAGGAACTGAATCTTGAATTTACATTCAGGTCAGAAATGCTGGTGACAGCAGGCTCTGCTCACCCAAGCAGAGACAGGCACAGTCTGTGGTTTCTCTTTTTTTTTACTTTCAAAACATTCCCTCACATGGGTACAGACCCCACCTTACTCTGTTCCCTGAAATTAAAAGATGCAACAGTCTGAGCTGCTTCAAGGAAATGATGAGAAGAGACCTCTATCAGAGAGATGACTTATTTTCAAATGGTTTCTACACCTGCTCCAGAGCCATCTGCAACAGCATTTGTGGCCATTAGGAGTGGGTGACAGCACTTAGGATGGAGCTGCTAAGAAGTCCACAATACAGATAAGCAAAAAGCAATTTGTTTCCAGCCTCTTTAGCTTGCTGCTGCTCTCAAAGGAAGCTAGATTCTTTGTACATGGCATATCTTCATTTTTGTAATGGAAAACTTCATCAAGTGGGTCTGCTTAATGTGATTTTACAACCCTGGCAGAAAAGAAACTGAGAGATTTCTTAACTTCCAACACCTTCTCAACCTTACAAAATTTAAAAAATAAAAAAAGAGCTTTGCAAAGCTCTCTGTCTCCCTTTGGCTTAAATCTCTGCACTTTCCACTGTGGTAACTGTCCTTGCTACTGTTTTCAGACACTAGAGAGAATTCCCTCAGTTAACTGCACTGTCAGGGGAGATTAATGCAAGGTGGGAGCTGGAAGAGAGGGAATTCAGCTTGCCTGTCTTTGTTCAAGGTCATTCAGCTGTTCCCTCCAAAGTGCCCTCTGGCACCTGAGCCTTCCCACCGCAGGAATTATTCCCAGCTATGTTAACCCGGAGGGGATACCAAGCCTTTCCTAGGAGCAGCCAAAATTTCAAGCTGTTTAGAGAGCTCTCAGCAAGACCTGACTGCTCCTTCTCTGCCTGCCTTATGCTGTGGCTACTGTGACCCCTTCTCAGCTCAGGCGCCCCTCTGCTCTGCCTGGGAGCCGCAAGGGGAAAGTTTCACTCCTTGAAGGAAGCAGCTGTGCTCTTTTCTCTCCACAGAACCAGAGTTAATTCTCAGCTTGCCAAGAGTACAAGAGTACTGAGTTTGCTTGTTGGCTCAGACCTTTCAGTAATCACTGGGATTTTCAGGTGATCAGCATGTTTTTAAACTGGACTCTGCTGCATCCTACCACAACAAAAGGTTCAGGACTGCATTTAAGGGGGAAAAAAAAACCCCTCTTGTCATTGTTTTTGAAACAAGTTCCCTTTCATTTTAAAGCCACATTCAGAACAAAAGTAAATAGCTGTTTCACAGCATTATTTTTACTACAAAACCAGCTGCAGCCCAGAAAAGGACTGTCTGACCTCATTTGGAGGGCTGTTACACTTATGCCTTAAGGACAGGAGTTACTCTTTACAGCAAATTATTTCAACACAAGGCAGCGTGTTGGAGCCTTGGTTGAGTGATCTGTGTGTGTGACACTTCCACAGCTGGCAATCAAGTGAACCTGTGTGCCTAAACACACCCCAACACACCCATTCAATCAATTGTGGAGCTGCCCATCACTGCCTTCTTCAGGAACTCCAGCAGCATGAGGTCCCCAAACCTCTCAAGCCTGTCTGAGGGTGCTGGTTCTTTTCTCCACAAATGTATTCCCTGTCATGGTTACCAATATACCCCCTCTCACTCCTGAGCTATCTACCACATGCTGTACTTCTATTTTCCCAGTAAGTGCTGGGATCTCTAATGCAATGTCTCAGCTTTGCAACCCAAAACAGAGGAAGGGTTTTGTCGTGCAAAAACATGACAAAAACCACCACAGGAGAACAGACTTTCCCTTCCTATAAATATCCCATCCGTCATTCTGACAAGCATGCTGACAAGAAAGGAGTGAGCTGTCACAGACATCCTCTAGCAGATTATGTCTAATTGACCATTTTGCACCCCCTGAGGCAGGGCTGTATCTGAGGGGGTTCCCATACTCACTGAAAGTAATCAGAGCCAAAACCACTCCCATAATGATATTTTTCTCTTCTTCCTTTAGTCACTGTCCTGGTTTGGACACACACACACCCTCCTCTGCTCACATCCTCACAGTGTATCAACAACCACAACATCACTGAAAAAGGAGAAAGAATGGCTTGGCTTGGAAGGGACCTTTAATATTATCCAGTTCCAACCCCCTGCCATGGGCAGGGACACTTCCACTACCCCAGGTTACTCAGAGCCCCATCCAGCCTGGCCTTGGACACTCCCAGGGATGGGACATCCACAGCTTCTCTGGGCAATGTGCTACAGAGCCTCACCACCCTCACAAAGAGTGAGGAATTCCTTCCTGGCATCCAACCTAAACATATCCCTGGGAATAAAGGTATAATATAAATACCTTTATTATGTTAGAAATATAAATTATATTATAAATATATATTCTATTATAAATATAATAAAAATATATAAAAATAAAAATATATGTCTATATATTTATAATATATAAATATATGTTTATGTATATTTATAAATATAATACAAATACCTTTATGTTATTATAAATAATATAAAGACATTTTCAGACACTGCACATGTGTACTGACTTGTTTGAGCTTGAAATTACCTTCCTTGACACATTGGATTAATTAATCAGTGTGTTGATAAATAGCGCAGATATTTCAAACTCCTTTGGGATTTATAAAGCATTTAGAACTGTCAGCAACAAGTTATACCCAAGCAGTGCAGAGCAGGATGGGAATGAACAAGCTGAACACCTACCAAGGGTCAGTCAGCCCATCTAACCCAGGAACTGGATTGTCCCAGGTATCTGAGTTCTGCAGGTGTGATAGATGCTGCATCTCTGAGGACCCACAACACCCTGAGAAGGTGATGTGTACACCAAAGCTCACAAATTCACCAAAGCACTGCTTTTTACACCCCAGCATGGCTGTCTTCAATCTTCTTCTCTTACCTCTTAGCACAGTGACTGGCAAATTTATCTAAAACGTGGCAGATTTACATTCAACATTCTCCTTTTGCAGGGACTAAAAACGAGATCCCAGTTAAATTTCCTAAAGTTTAAACCAAAATGTTTTACCTAACCTCCCTGTTAAAGTTGTAAAATACTCCCTGAATCAGAGAAAACAAAAAAGAGAAAAAAAAAGAGAAAATTAATTGCCTGCTGACTGCAAGTTCCATCTGGGAGAGAAAGAAAAGAGATAAATAAGGCTCAAGTCCAAGAATTTGCAGCTAAACTAAGGAGTTAACTACCACATTACTTCTCACTCTTACTTACTGGGCTTCAATCAATATTTGGTGTTCACTGAAAATCAAAAAGCTCAGTAGACTGATGGCTGGGGCACTCCCCAGCCCATCCAACATGCAGGCAGTGGTCCTGTCAAGTTAAGGGCAGCAAAAACACATCTCACATCCTGGATATGAGCTCTTAACACTGCTGTATTCAGTAAAATCTGAAGAGTAGGAAGAAAATAGCTTAGCTCTTCTTTCACCTGCCTAGTAAGAAAGAGCTGTCTCAAGGACCTGTTCACAGCAAATTGCTCATAAATCTCAAGCTGACTTTAGAGGCAAGGACAAGAACCTGAGGAGGGCTTGGTCAGCTCAGAGCAGGCACTGCACTGTTCTGCACTGAATTACCCAGCTCCAGGGCAATTCCATTCTCTCTGTGGCTCCCAGCAGAGCACTCACAGCACATGGCTCAGCAGCCTGCCTTCACACCTCACTCTGCTCCCAGAATGTCTTTCCTTCCCATTCCACTGCTCAAAAGCCATTTTTTTTTTAAGCCCAGAGGTATTCAAACAACAGGAAAACTTTTGGGGGATGCTGTTCCATGCATAATTTAGCTCCTCTTGTCATTTGGATGTCCAACAGGCACCGATTCTCCAGAAATAGTGAGGTCTTGGAGGAGTTGTGTTTGTGTTTGTATTAGTTATCATCTCAACTGAAACTGATGAAACACGCCAGAATTCTGAGGAATGAGCTTCCCCCCAGCCTGGCTGGTGGAGTATAGCTCCCTGCTGTGGAGACAGCAGGACACAGGCACAGACTGCCTCGTTTCCCCAGGAGCCTGGAAAGGTTAGAAGAAGGAAAAACACATTTCCTACCTATCTAACACAATGCAACAGAGAGAGAGAGAGATGAATTGCTTTGCTTTAGTCTATCATTACCTTGTCATGAAACACTATTAGCCTAATGCTTCATTCCATGGGAGCCTCTCAGCAGTGTACTCCCTTTTGGGGGACACAAGCAACTGGCTCCAAAATACATTCTGCAGTGCAGGAGTCCATGTTGAGGGCTTAAATTATTTGCCCATCTTTAATCTTAATCCAGGAAGCCACGGAGGATCTGCTGGTTATTTATAACAGGGCTGGGCTGAGCTGCTGTGAGCAGGGTAATTGGAGCAGTATTTCAGCCTGCCTGCCACTGATTTGTGTAATGGCTGATGTTAGCCACGGCATAATCACGGGGCTAAATGGAAAATAAGGAATGAAAATGCATTAAACATATGTTTTTATGCTGTGGTTTATGATCACATTTTTTATTGTGCTTTCAAATTCTGTTGTTCCTTCCTTTCTGAGATCAATTTACTTGCCTGGCAGCAGTTTTCTGTATTAAAGCTCGAGAAAGCTGATCTGCTTTCTCTTATTCTCTTGATTATGGGAGCTTTCAGCCTGAGAGCTACTAAATTCTAAAGACTGAGGTCTGTGACCTCTTTTTAAAGTTGCTCTTACAAAAAAAGATATGTTCATGCAAATTATTGTCCCTTGAAAAATAATCTTTATTTCCCAGAAAGATGCTATTTTGTTCTTTCCTCCATGATTTTTTTTCAGCATATACTGTTAATTCTTCAATCCATTATTTTTCCTATACTACTTTTGATATTTGACAATAATTCCAGTAAAGTGATTTAATGCTGCCTCAAATCAGGAAAGACATGGCATGATATATCATCATGCCCACTATTTCCTTTTCTTTAAAAGGAGAAAGTACTCCCAGACCTCATCTTTGGTTTCTTTTATGCCAAGGTGCCTTGCAATTCCTCCAGGAAGCATCAAACCCCCACTTGTGTCCCTAAATCCCCATCCAGCCTTGGGGACTGGGTGGGTCACACCCATGTGGTTTTTGGGCAGGAATCTGCTTTCCCATCACCCCTCCTGCAGGTTGGTATCACAGGTCCCCTCTGGTCCCACAGCACCCAAATCAACAGGAACAGCACCCAAATGTCACCTCTCAGTCCCTGGATGCCAAGCCACAGCCCTGTGACAAACAGCCTGCTCACCAGGTCATGGCAGGAGCCACATGCAGAGCAGCCGGTGCTCCGAGGCACCAGAATTCCCTGCTCCAGAGCCATGCTCCAGTTTTAATGGCAGCCAACCAGGTCCATTTCCAGCAATCCCTCTATGTGTTTTGTCAGAAGCTCCTCAAAACCAGCAAGTTTCTGTGATATATGCTAGTCATGACAAATATGCTTTTCCCCAAGAAATATACACTTTCTCAAAGAATTTCCAGCTTTCAGAATCTGGGGCAATCCCAGGCCATGCCAGAGAAATTAAGGCAAGCCTAAACTGTCAAATACAAGCTGTCAATCTGCACATGCCAGCCAAGGAACCCCCTGCATTCCCAGCCACCTCCAAGGTAAGCTCCCAGGCTGCAATCCTCTTCCCCCCCAGCCTCTGAATTTTAAACTTTAGTTCTTCCATCCCCTTAGGAACCATTCAGCCTACAGCCTCAAAGACTTTTCTCAGGCTGAAGCCTAAGTCCATAAACTTAATTCAGTCCGGTTCTGCCCTCTGTTCTGACTTGCACACATATCTGGCAAAGAAGCACAGTTCTGGCAGAATCTCCTTTAGTATCACAGACAGCACCATTACCAGATTAATAACGCTCTGAGAGAAAACGATAGGCTGAACATAATAAAAATCTCTTGTAAACTGGCTGGACTTGATCTAGAGTATTCCACTTCAATGCCACCCCTGGCAGGTGCAGAGAAGTGTCCTGCAAGAAGCATAACTATGACCTAATAAGTGTTAAATCTGCTGAAATTTACACAGGAGTGTAACAAATGGAGTGCAGCTGGACCACCCAGCAGAGTCACACCAGCTGCTGGCTGAAGGCTCATATTTTACTCACTGCCTTTTGCCATGCTCCTTCTCGTGCACATATAAACTGCCCAATCCTTCTTATTAAACACAAAGAAACTCTGGTATTTCCAGAAGGGAATTCAGGCAGCAAACACAGAAATAGTGCTGGGAAGAAGGGTTCAGCCAAACACATCAAAAGGACACACGGGCCAGGAGAATGGGGAGAGCAACAGGGACTCTATCATAGATCAGTGAGTTGCCACCTTTCTCTCTCATGAGATGGCACCTGGATATTTTCAACCCCCCAACAATAACCTTCTAAGAACAGAACGGAAAAGTTTTGTGGCTTGCTACAGGGAAAACATCATCATCTGCACAACCTTGCTGAGAAGAGGTCACTTGCTTCCTTGGAAAGATTACAGAAAAAGGAAGAAATCATAGCAAGGGAGCTCTGTGATACATGAGTACCTAGAAACCCACTGAGAAAACTTAATCCCCCATGACTGCTGTCAGAAGCTGAACAGCAGCCATTTAACCTTTGGGCTGCCACTGCTGCACAGCTACAAAAGCATCCATGTGAAACCTTTAACTGGTAGAAGCTCCAGCTGGGAGAGACCTATCCTACTCCCATGAAGTCTGACCCAATCAGTCCCCAGCCAGAGGATTTATCAATTACAGCTAATAAATACTTTACTGATTAAAAAGCTTTGCATATTTGTAAATCTGTAAATGTTACTTTTTCTCAGGCAGACAGTTCCTCATCTCAGCAGGCAATGCAAATGTATTTTTCTACTGTAGAGACACTCACTGCTCCTGGCATGAGTTCATGTTACTGAAGTAGCTTCTTTTTCACAGCAGAGACATGTTCTAGGAAGGCTGGGATGTAATTGTACAGACATAGGCTTGGGTGAATCATGCCTTAGGGATGGTGTAATCTAATGGTAAATATATTGTACATGCTACAGGGAGAGTGAAATGTTACTTTCCTTAATCTAAAAAATGTGTCTATGACAGAAGAGAGCTTTTAACATTAAAATCAGGGAGATAAGACTCACAGGAATGACAGGCACAAAGGCTCTGACAAGGCCCCCAGCACAGTCAGGTAAATATAAGCACAGTGCCCTCACAATGACCAAGACTATTCCCTGCCAAAAATGGGTCTCTGGAGGGGCAAATCTGTGAAGTGCATGAGGCAGAACCTGTCTGGGATGGGTCATGTTTGGTTACTGTCCCCTTCAGCAAGAACACAGAATCAGGGAATACCCTGAGTTGGAAGGAAGGGCACCATAAGGTTCATCCAAATCCAATTCCCAGCCCCGCACAGAACACCCCAAGGATCACACCCTGTGCCTGAGGGCATTGTCCAACCCCCCCCTGGGCTCTGTCAGCCTTGGTGCTGTGATCAGTTGCCTGGGGACCCTGAGCCAGTGCCTGCCCACCTCCTGGGGGAAGAACCTTTTCCTGACATCCAACCTAAAGTACAGTAAAGCAGCTCTTAGCCATAAATGTTTTTGAACACTTTTCTTTACCAGGATGTGCATTCCCCAGAGGGGAGCCTCAATATTCTGTGAGTGCTCCTCAATCCTATGCTCCTTCTCTTCTTGGTGTAAAGCAGCTGAGCCTGGCCAGCTGCCATCCCATCCTCCTGCTCTCTTGTATGCCAACAATATTGTGGGCTATTTGTCATAAAAAAACCCCAAAAACCAAAGTAATTTCTTCTGCCAACCTTCCAAGATCCTCACTGCCTCTGGCCAATTGTTTATCACCATGTCCATGTCTGTTCCTCACTGGATATTCCCAAGTTCATGCTGAGCAAGGCTCAGGCTCACTCAGACCGTGGTTTATGTCCATGCACAGCTCCCTGGGGAGTGCAGAGAGGAGAAACCACAACAACCCAGGGAGTGCTGATGGGTCAGAGCCTGGGGGAAGCTGGTGAAAGAGCAGCCTGGCTTGCACACCAAACTTCTCAGGCAGCTTGTAGGAGAAATCTGCACCCAGAGAAAGGGTCACCCAAGTTCTCACGTGTTGCGACGACTTGAGAAAATGTAAAAATAAAGAAGGGGTAAGAGGAAAGATGTAGTGAAATACAAAAGCTTTTTCTTCCTTCTAAAATGAAGGTGAACAACATAAAAAAAATTTATAGTGAAATTGCTGAACAGCTGTGGCATCTGATAAATCAGAGATGGGCTCCTGGATGTGTGCAGCACTCAACACTCACGTGCACACACATTCCCAATACTATGAGGAGTTTTCCCACTCTTGGGCACTGCAACTCCTCAATAAAAATAGCTTGAGAGCTCTGCTGAATACAGGTGGGTTTAAAATATGCTTTAAATTAAACACTTGCCTATATTCCTTGCTGAATCAGAATGAAAAGCCTGTGTGTTGGCACAGTCTCAGCTTTACAGATGCAAGAATTACACCAAGGAGAGTGAAGCGAATCTGTGATTTCCAGCAAAATAACAGACTTACAAAGGTATCAAGGGCCACAAACAAGAAGGAGAGAAACAAGGCCAAGATTTCTATCTGTCCTTGAATCATGGCAGAGCACAAAGGAAGACACAGAGGAAAATCTTTCTTTTCTCCTCACTTGGCTGAATGAGTGTGCGTCTGCAGCTCCATTCAAATGGGATTATCTCACTTTCAGAAATGAATTTGCCAAGGAAACAGCTGCTTATCACGAGGCTGCAAATGGGATGCCCCCCAGACCACCAGCTCCCAGAAGCTGGGATGAGCAATTAGAAATGTGTAGGGCTAAAGGAATGTTTGCTCTTCATCACAGAAGACAGGTATTGATAAGTTTTCACTATGCCAGCTCCTTGCTGCTTTCTTTCTCACGCTGCTTGCCCCAAGGTGAACTACTTAATTTGAAAATTATGATAGAGTCACATTCCTATTATTCCACTAAAAACACGTGAGGTTTTCTATAAGTACCTCTGGTCAAATCTTTTAACATTTCTCTTTAGCAAGGGAAGAACGTCATGGTTCTAATTTGAAATGTAAAATGACGATGCCTTGATTAAGATTTTCAATGTAGAGTGAAAAAATAACCACAAAACCCAACCAACCAACCAAAAAATAAAAGGAAAATTTCATAAACTAGAGCATATTTAATTTGGTTAATTTTTTATAAACCTCCACAGCAATGACTAACCATATCAAGCCAAGGGTTCTTGAAGTGTTTTAGTCAACAGGATGGAATTGCGTTTCCTTCTGCTGAAGAGCAGCACCAAGACTCCAGAGCAGGACTCAATCAGCTTTGAGAACAGGCAAAAAATGTGTATGTCTGCCCCCAGCCACACAGATATATCCATTATCCAGGGTTTAATCCTGTTATACATCTGACCACTGGCCCATCCCTCACATATGAGCCACTCTTTGCCAAACAGGCACTGCTCTAGAAAGTGCTAAGACTTATTTACCTTTTAGCCCTTGGAAGTAGACATGCAGAAGCTTAATTAAATATTTAAGTAAATTAGATTGTCTTGTTTTTCAGAAAAACTACATAAACTACACAGCGTATTTTGGTGTGAATAGAAGCTAAAGAGACACAAAGAAAGTGCCTGAAACTTTCTTTAGTGCTTACCTTAAGCAATGCTACATCCCACAAAATCAGGTCATTCCGAGGCTTTCAAATATATTGGAAATTTTTGCATAAAAACAGATTTCAAATGATGCACTAAGGACTGATTTTAGGCATAAAGCAGTCACAGAACACAGACTTGAATGGTAGCTCCTAGTGAGCATAGCTTGAAGTTGCTCATGAAAGCAGCCTTAAAGAATAACTTCTTTCTGTCATGAGCAGGTCGGAAAGACAAAGAAGTATAGTGACTTGGGGAGAAATGAACCTTAGAATTCCAGAAATGTCTTGGTCCTGGACTTGTAGTTCAGTGCCAGGGACAGGCTTAGTTCCTGAGAGTTCTGACACAGTGAGGACATGACACAGGGACTGCTTAGGTGACAGAACCTGTTGTGGAATTTAGTGTGTTCTGGACCAGCAATGAACCCCTTTCCTCAGCCCAGCACCTGGTATTCAGAGCATGGATTACATGACTTTTGTGCTCCTAAAAGAGCTGTGTGATTCCTTCTATCCCAGGCTGACAAGATTAAGGATTAATGAAGTCTGGAGAGGAGCTCCCACTGGTGAAATCAAGCAGCTGCCATCTCCCTTCCTCCCAGAATGAGTCAGGATTCTTTCTTGTTCATTTGTTTCACACAGTCAGACACTGCAACACTGCTCAATGCCACCAAGAAAAAGAGAAATAACCAACAACAAAACAAACTTTGGATTTGCAGCTTAAATACTGAAGGAAAACATGGGAAAAGCTAGAGGGAACGGCAAGCTTCAAGTGTGAAGCATTGCTGTTTGTCTCTCTGCAGAAGGGGTGGTACCAAGCCATCAAAGAAGCTCAGTGTCTTTCCCAGCCCCATGCTTGCTGAGCTCATGGCTGACTGCTGTCAGGTTTTGGTCCCCTGCCAAGGAGGGAGCATCCTGTCTCAGCATCCGTGGCTTTTGGAGGGCAGTTACCTTCCTGCTTTCTGGCAAGGCTGAAGGGAAACCAAAAAAGGACCAGACTAATTCCTGATGCTGCTGTACAGCTCGGGAAGCACGGAGCATTTACCAGTTTGCGCAAGCCAGTTATTTGCCAGTCTCAACAGCAGCAGTGAGATGAGTGCTGCCTCTCCCAGTAGTCACAGAGCTGCAGAGGGGTCACCCAGCTCCCTGCTCCTGCTTTGTGGGATAACTGAGATAACTGGGCACACAGAGCCCAGAAGAAATCAGCGCAACACTCTGCTATGAGCTGTTTTCTTCAGACACACATGGCTGCCTTATTCCCAAATCACAGGGTTGATGAAGACATGCCAAAGGATCTGAAGGTGAATCAGAACAGAGAGATTGATTTTGCAAACTGCTGAACTGAACTCTGGATTCAATGTGAGCACAGAGATAAGTAAAGTACCCCTTAAAGCTGTGACATCCTACTGCTCCTTCCAGTCTTCAATTTCTGTTTCTCTTCTTCTCTGCAACAGATTGATATGAATTACTCAATAATCACCACATCCCTTGGGCTTCAGCCTTCAGCTGACAGAGAAGACCTCATCTCTGTCCTGGGAGTCAGTTCTCTGAGTTGTCCTTTTCCTAGTTTTTCAACTATTTACTCTGAACTTTAAGAAGATAATATCAGACTCCTAATCCTAGTATAAAATCTTCTCTCATTTCATAATAATCAGGGGAAAATGTAGTAACCAATAATCATAGTCAATATGCTTTGTGTGTGTATAAGATTCTGCATTTAATTTTATATGTTGCTGAATTTCTTATGCTTCTGTTCTCTGTTCTGAGAAATTATAGTTCTCTTTTTCTACTTTCTTTTTTGTTTAGTTAGACCTCAACCTCTTCAGCACAAGGTCCCTAAAGCAGCCCCCAAACCACAGTAGTGCCCAAAGATACATGAAATGATATATACATATATACACACATACCCATACACACAGGTACTTCAAACAAGAGTTATGATTAAATCTCTCATATTTTGGAAGGAGAAGAGGAATATTATTAAACTCAGAGGCACTAAATAATTGGTAAAGCATAAATATATACCCTAAATAAACCAGGCTCTATCAGCTGTACTCTACCATTCCCTTTGAAAGGGCTGCCCCTCAGAACAACAAGAAACTGGCATTTCAGACTCCAACTCTTACTTCAGTATAAAACAAGTCCTTAGCAGTAGAAAATGAAAGAAATTATTTTAATAGATAATGAGTTTCAAGGTGAGCACCTTACCTCTGGCACTTTTCAATTAAGAGTGCAGGACTTGCATGCCTTGAGAATACTGACAGTGCTGTTCTAATATATTTTTAGAGGCTTGCCCTCAGGGCTCCAGTTTCTTCAATCCACATCCTCCTCTCTTCCTTCCGAGGTTCCTGCTGAGTTTCTGACAACCCATAATATTTCAACCCCTCTCATCTTTTCCACCTTCCTCCCAGCTGAAACTGAACAAACATGTTTTAAAGCCATTTTATTGTTTTTCTCCCACTGAAGGCCCCTCATGTGAAGGGGCTGTTTGAAGATGCTCAGGAAAGGTGCTGCTGCTGGGTGGGTGTTGGAGCCTGGCCTGAAGAGCTATGTCTGTCTGTCTGGGGGGCTGCAGATTGATCTGCCCAAGCCTCAGGTGTGCTCACTGGGGGAAAACCAGCAAAAAACCTGCGTGTGAGCAAACACCAGCCCTCCTACCCCTGTTTTACACCAAATACAAAGTCTGGGATTGCTAAAAGATGTTTTTGGGGAATTTTGGTCTTGCTGCTGCTTACAACAACCAGCTTGAAGCCCAAACTGGATTTGGACCAACACAGGGCACAAGGATGTCAGTCCCTACCTGTTCCACATGCTCAAAATAAAGCCACTGCAACGCTCAGAGGAGAAGAGTTCCTGTTTGCCATCCCATATGGATTCACACTGCTTTTCATTCCTTTACCATTTTCACAACAGAGAAATACAAACAAAACCAAAGCTTCTCTAATGAAATTCAACACCTTGTCACAAGGATGAGAAGTTCCAGGTTGCAGACATTTCTGTAGCCACTGACAGCTGTGCTATGATGATTATTATTAATAACTGCTACAAGTACACTTGAAGCAGCACACAAGCACTGAGCAGGCAGCCCAAAGACATTATTTATTCCTCGGCTCATGTTAGATTTATTGTATTCAGGGTTGTTTTGTAATTAATCTACAGCTCCTGAAAACTCTACCACCTTTCTAATGTGGGGAGAATGTGGCTCCTATGAGCTGGGTGGGAAGGTTATGGAGTGTGCAATGAGAGCCAGTGTGTACAAAGCACAGCAACAAGTCCCCTCTTTACCGCAGACCTGGCACAATTTGCACATCCCTGGATCTTTGCACCAGGACACAAGACCCAGTTTTTATTGCACATGTCACCTGCCATTGTTGGAAGGAGCCAGTGCTGTATGCAGACAGAAAAATTACTCAAATGAAATTAAGAAAAAATAGCACCTTTCCAGTTTCCATTAGCACAGAACAGTGCTGCTTCACCAAAACCACCCCATCATGGGGGAGAAAAATTTCTCCAGATCTGATTGAAAAAAAGGTGAAGACAAAAGCTCAAACTTGCCAAAAAGAAAGGGAGAGAAACCTTCAAAGAGGGGATTGTCAGGACTGTGCTCTGATCCTCTGTTTTGATATAGGCGGACTAAGAGAATTATGTCAGGGGGCTACAGGATCTCAGAGTCCATCAAACACCTCCTCTTGCCCAGAATCCATCTGGATGAGTTGCTGCAGAGGGGTGGTTTACTTTCACACCTTTCCCTCTGCATTTCAACAGTTTGGGTTTGCTGAAAGATCAGCTATGTGAATGTCTGGAGTTTTATGTAAAGTTCCTTCATTGCCCAGGCCACCACAGGGAAAGAGAACCTCAAGATAAAGACAGTGGGAGTGAAGAAATCCTGTTTTCTGTGAGGGGGAAATGAGGGAGGATCCAGTCTCACTGACTTTTAGGATGAGAGAGCACCATTTTCCATTATTCTACCTCCTCCTTCTCACAATCTAGAGGCTACTTAGTCATACACACTCTAAGGCTCAGCGTGCAACAGACAGAAAAAAATCCTTTAAACTGACCAAGATCACTAATGCCTTCTCAGCTATCAGAAGTTTACAGGTCAATATCTAAGAATATAATCATTGTATTTATGTGTGGCTTGTTAAAATACCAAAGAAAAATATATGCAATTCCATAAGTTCACGTTTGGTTTTTGCACACCCCAGTCTTTTACACAGATAATGCAAACTCAAGCAAATCTACACCATGAACTACTAGATTATAAATATGGGTTTTGGTTGTGAGACTGTAACTACACAGTGATTTCTACTACATTGGATTATTCAAAATCATTCAGAGAAAAAGCAGTTTCACAAATCATAATTTCAAATTCTTTTCTAAATTCTCTTCTAAAAGGTAACAATTACAGGAAAATCCATTGAGATATTTTTGATACATAAACCAGCTAAAAGCAGTTTCCTCACATGATTAAGATAGGAGTAGCCCCCAGCCACATCCAGAGATAACCTGGTGATGCAGACAGGAGGGAAACAGGCAAAAATGAGAGTCTCTAATAGCTCACTGAAGGCACAGGAGCTGCACATCCCTGGTTTTTGCAAATTAGCTGCCTCAGAATTTCAAAGGGAGCTCAAAAGATTCAAATGACAAGTATGCTCCCATCTGGTGAGAAATTCTTTCAAAGCAGAGGAGAATAGTGCTGTACTGACCAAAGTGCCTTGCCAGTAAGACTTTGAAACAGCAACACACAATTTTCTCCAGCTGAGAAGAAAACTGTTTGGGCAAAGCTTCCAGTCAGATTTGAAAACCTCTGCAGGCTCATTCAATGCAAAAACCCCAGAATTCATGAGAAAGCAATCCACGTGACCTAAAAAAAAAATCACACCCACCTATTAGCAAAATCCATATTTAATAGAACTACCAGCTTGCACAGAGTAACTAATGAACAGCAGGCTTCTCTTGTCTCAAATCCATCCAAATCCAGATCTTTTTCACAGAATAATTTTAAAATAATGTCTCCTAAGAATAAACTGAAGAAGCTTTTTTTTTACTTTTTTTTGCCTTGGCTCAACAAAAAATAGTTCACTTCAAGCAAGTCAATTCTGCTCGAGCATATGGAGACAAACTTTTATACATTTTAAACAAACTTCAAATAAAAGTGAGAGTATGTGGTAAATATTTTTTGTTATTTATTACAAGCAGATCAAAAGGTATATCTGGATACCCAGATAACATCCAATGTAGATAATTTCCATCAATAAGGTTTTTTAGTGTCAGAAACATTTATTACATGGTAGCTCCTGTAATCTGTTGGGAAATTACTCCTTCTAAGCTAATTAATAGGAAAACTTACAGTGATAACATAATTGAAGCAGTGCATATGAAACAAATGGTCAACATCAATCCCTGTCCAATAACCTATTAATATTAATACATCATCTATACAAGCACCTCACCTACAACTGGCATCATTCTGCAGGAGGGAGAACAAGACAAAAATACTGGCAAAACCTTCCCAACTATTTTAATGACATGAACAGCAGTGATTCCTCTAGGAAAGTCTAAATGACATCATCAGCCACTTATGAGCTTCCTTTTTCAAGACATCCAGATTTCCACCACCCAGCTGCATTAGAAAGAGATTTTGGAAATACAAGTTCAGTGTTGGGGAAGCAGAGAGGTCAGAGATGTAAGAATTGGTCCCACCAAGTTTTATTTCTCCTGCAGAAAGGTCAGAAAGTTCTGATTTTAACTGAGAAGCTCAACTTATTGCTTAAGCTTGGAGATGCCTTACCTGCCTTTCCAACAAAAAATGAACAAACAGATTCAGAATAAAATATAATACCTCATTTACACAGCATGCTTTACCTTTTAATTTTAACCTGAAATATATGAGCAGGAGATGCTAACAATTTTTAATTTTAAGGGCAGGAAGAACTGTGGCAATCACCTCATCAGATCTGCTTGAGAGTATGTGAAATGCTCCCCAGCTTTTCCTATACCAAAAGGAATAAAATGTGGCTGAACTAAAAACACTCCTCTTAGAAAGCAAATTCTTATTTAAAGACTGTGAGTAGTGATCAACAAATCACTCTCCTCAATAAATTACTGTAGCAGTTAATTAAAATGTGTCCCTTATGTTCAGTTTTCTTTGGCATCCAGCATGTAGAGAGCAGACTTTGTTTTATCTTGCATTACATCCAGGCAAAGTTTGCAAGGTCTGGCAGTAATTTTTCCTCTGCAAAAATGGATAGAAACTGGAGGCACCTTTCTGGTACACTGCCTGATACTTCAACACCATTAAAAAAAAAAAAAAAAAAAAGCACAAAGATTGCTTCTACTCCAGCTTCTGCTAGTGGCTGGTGCCTGGGAGGATTTTGTGCTGTAGGTACCACGCGTCACAACTTGTGCCAGCACCTCTTCAGTCACAGCCACCAGCTGCCCTGGCTGGGTGCTGCAGTCCAGGAGTCCCAACACATGCTGCCATCACACCTTCATTCTGTGGTGCAGAGAGATCTTTCTGTAATAAATACAAAATCCCTCTAATTTTCTTCAGTTTTCCCTCCACACTGCACATGCACTTGATGCAAGATGCCTTGTTATTGTCTCCTTGCTACTCTGAACAGACTGAACTCTAGAAACTCCCCCAAAAGGATAAAGGTTTCAAAAGATCTGTGGGAAGCAGGACAAAAGAATCTTCTTGGTTTCCAACAGCCCAGCTTCTCCTTTTTCCTCCTCCCTGCCCTCAAGTTCCATAAGTTCACTCCCACTGCAGCAAGGGGCAGAGCTGGCTGTGCCATGTCCAGCAGTGTGCAAGGGCAGGAGGAACGGCGCTGCAGGAGCGCCCAGCCCACGTGGGGAGCCTTTCCTGAGCAGGGCTGGGCAGGGATGGCTGGCTCATCCCTGTCCCAATCTCCCAGCCCTTCTCCCTGCCCCAGCAGAGGCAGCCCAGGGCCCTGGGCAACTCCAGGCTCTGCTGGATCTAAAACCCACCCTGAAGCCATCCTCATGCAGATTCTCTGGTGTCAACAAAACTGAGCTCTGTGTGTTGGGGTGAATCACATTAGAGCTACTTAGTACAGAGAATTTCTATATTTATAACATAACAGTGGCAACTTAAGTGCTCCAAGGTCCCTGGACTCACACATCTATCTTATGGAATTACTTGTCATGGAGGTGTCAAAGCCAGGAGCATCAGGATGACAGTTTGTTAAAATGGGCAAACTAAAAGATTCTGCTAAGTTAACACTTGAATGACTTATGAACCACTCATTTTAATATTTGATTTAAGTTTTAGGGAGTTGATTGCGTGTGGAAGTGCAGGGCCTGACAATAAACAAAGGAGTCATTCACAGAGCAAAACCCTTTTGCTCCAAACCAAACTTGCAGAATCATGGCAAGCTGTCTCTTGTTCTGAACCTGTTTCTGCTACAGCTGGTTTGGACACACACTGGTCCTGGGCACCTCCTGCACAGGAACAGTGGGAATATGTGGCAGCTCCATGATCCAGATGTGCCCTTCATAATTTAAAACACACTGTATATGAAAATCTGTCGTCCCAGATTTCATTTTATGGTACAACATAATGAATCGAAATATTTCAAAACAAAAAAGGAAGAAATTATAGAAATTAGAAAGCTATAGTTAGGTCAGTTAACATTCCAAATAATTGGTTTGAAGAATTCTTTGAAAGCAGCCAGCTCCTGACAGTTGGAGGTTTTTTAACACAACAGGATTTCTCTAATAAAAAACTACTCTGTTTATTATTTTTTGGCTGCTTGATTTCAAGTAAAGATGATTTTAAGCAAATTATATTGCAATTAGATCTAACAACTTTTAGATAGCATGGATAAAGACCTACAACCACTGAACTTTGAGAGAGAGAGAGGTTTGCCTTAGACCAGTGAATTAATATGTTTCAATGAGTCCATTCTCATTTGTGAGGAAGTGGCTGATATTTCCTGCAATCAGACCCTGCATGACCCTTAGCAGATAGAATGCAGGTAAAAGATTTGCCACTGCAGTGTAGACTTCCAAGCAACATTTTTCACTGTCATGATGCAAATTCAGTGTCAGGCCAAACATTTCAGGATGGATTCAGTTATGGGACTCTCATTTGGCCATTTGGCTGTGGCTGCAGGCCCTCCACTTGAACAGAGCATCAGGATGTCTGAGATCCAACAGTGCCTGCGTGAACAACCAAAATTCTGTAGGCAAGCTGGCCAACAGCACAGCCCTATTTTCTGCTGGCTGTATATTCCTGGTTGGGATCTTCCTGGAACTGCTAAAGCATGGGGCAGACTATTTCTTTGTTTCCCTAAAATGTATTTCACCCCAGACACGCCATGTAAAGGATAAGATGACAACATCCTTGAAGATATTGTTTTGCACAGAAGAATTTGTGACTCATCAAGAAGAAAGGTGAGTTCTGCTGAATAGATAATGCCAATTTTGACAGGAAATCTATGTTTCCTCCAAGAGGCAGAGTATCAAATTAGCAAAGACAGCACAGTTCCAGAAAACTGCAGCTCAGCAGTTAACTTATTCAAGTGGTGAATTTGGCATAAGTGACCTTAAAATTCCACCTCCTGAGAATCCCTCACATCTGTAATGAAAGCAGAGTGATTGCCATGCCTGCCTCTCCCTGTCTGTGCACCACTGGTGCTGGGGCAGCTCCACCTGGCTCTGCTGGACCTGCTCTGGGTGTGCAGCTAAATGGGCTGGCACACCAAAAGAAGCTGGTGCAAATGCCCACGCACCTCATGACCTCTGTTTTTAAACATCAGCAAGGATGGCAGTGCTGTGCCTCTGCATCCACCTTCACAATACAGCTGGAAACCCACAAATGATGGAGAAAAACCCCAAATGATGGGGAATTTCAGCAGATCCTTCTGTCTGTGTGAGCACTGGAAAGGAAGGACGCTGGCAGCTCAGCGCTGGTATCCAGCCAGCAGGCACATCACCCCAGACCCCACAGATGGTTCCAGGAGCTCTGCAGCTACAAAAGTGACAGCCTTTCCCTTCCAGCCTGCAGTCTCTGAACAGACTAACTTACCTTTTTTAAGTATTAATGAAGTGCTCTGCTCACCTAATGAAAGCAAGTTTTCTCTGCTGAGTGAGCTGGGGCCTTGGCAAGCCAATTAGTGCAAGATTTTACAACTCCTACCAATGCTATTTAGTGCTGTTCTGGAAAGTGCTCACTGACTGAGAGCTTTCTGGTGAGCTGGCAGAAACCAAATTGCCAAAAATAATTTTCCCCCGAGGGCACAATCCACTTTGATACATTTTCTATTTTGAAAACAAGTATTTCAGAACTGCCACTGATTCTTAATCTGTTATTAAAGAACCAGCCTCAAATTTCAGCTTGACATTTCTCGTTTAGAAATAATTTCCCTTAAAATGCACAAAAGTGCATTTTATTATTATTATTTAAGTGAATAACAATGTAACACAACACAAGTATATACATACAGTACATATTAACCTCAAGATATTTTAAAATTCTCAACCAGCAAGATACAAGGGACAATGATAAGAATTGCAGGATTTTTAGGAATCCAGAAAGAGGAGAGATAAGAAATAAATCAAATAATTAAGTTTTAGGACAGCTCACAGAAGATGTGATTGATTTCATGCAGTAGAAGTTGTCCCTGCTTTCAGCCATTTACACGAACGAACAAGCACAGACCAGGGGAACAAACCCAGGGGACCTTCAAGGGGACTGTGGGCATCCCTAGGGAGCAGTGCCCCATCACAATGCCTCCCCATCTCCAAATCCTGCAGGCATGCCATGCTCCAATGCCCCAAGGGTTTCATGCCAGTTATTTGTGTGCTGCCTCTCCCTGCATTTCATCCTCAGCTCTCTGTTTCCCAAAGGAAGGTCTCATGGCTGGGGTTGACCTGGGCTGTGATTCAGCCTGTGCTGGTGGGATCTCTGAGGAAGACTTTCCACACAGTGGTTCCCCCCTGCTGCAATCATTCCCAAGTTCCAATTTTCCTCATGCCCTGGTTGCTCAAGAGCAGTGAGTTATGATGTTTGGAGGCTGAGGAAGGACATGATCAGTCAATCCAGCAGGCTCCAGTGTCCCACTGGGGATGTAGGAGCACTTCAGAGCATTTAGGAGACTGGGAAAGTTGCTCAGTTTGTGCCCAAGCAAACCTGAATGTGGCACTCATCAGTAACTTGCAGTCACCCAGGCCCAGCCCTACCCTGTGAAGGTGTTTCTGTTTCTCAAACACTTCTCCAAGCACTTGTGACCCACACCATGGTATAACTATTACTGCAAGGCAATTAAGACACCAGCTAACCCCAGCAACCCTGAAAGCTTAATGTGTAAATACACAGTATGTTCTTACTTTCTTGCACTTCATGTGTTTTGTGCAGCTCAGCTGCACAAAGGACAAAACCCTAACAAACTTTAGTTTATGTTTTCCAGCTAACAAACACCTGCCTGAACTTCAGTGTCCATAGCCTGGAACAAAGCAGTCATTTTGTTGGATTTATTTATGGAAGATTTTCCTAGGTGCTAGAGAATGCCCTCTCCTTCCTCTGAGATTTTTACTGCGTAACTCTTTGAATAATCTTTTATGCACTGGGGATACTGAAATATTAAGCTCTGACAAAAGGTTTCATGGAAAAAAATGAATTAGAAACACGTCTTTTTAATGAGCTGAGTCTATGGCTGTTTCTCAGAGTTTTGCATAGAGAAGGAACTGAGTTCTCAGGTGAGATGAGAAGCAACCAGAAGTGTCAGCAAAAAGAACATGCTTTCTCCTTGCTGTCACTTCAGTATAACTCTGTGCTAGAAAATCATCTATTTCTCAGTATTATCAGTTAGCAAAAAAAAACCAGTAGATTATGAGCTAATGCTATAGGATTGCTAACATTACTTCTCTATGCCAATATGGGAAAAGTCTCCCAATTCCAAAATGCTTATATAGCCAAGCACATGAAAATATTTAAGAATAATGAAACCCTAGAGATTTCCTGGCTTTAGAACATCATCTACTAGTGAGATATTGTATATCTTCAATAAAAAAAAGAAGAATCAATCCCAGAAATGCCCTATTCACCAATCAGGTGATAGATTCATCCTCTCCTGTAGACTTCCTTTACATCATATTCAGTCTTACATGCATTTAAATAAAAATCTACTCCCTTTGAATGTTACTGGTGGACCTTTTTGCCCAAAGGTCAGCATCCCCTCTGAGTGTATTGCATGCCTGTAGACAAAATAGAGAGGTAAAAAACAAACTGAAATATAACAACACAGTCACAAACCATGTGTCAGCTAATACTGAGCAGTCCACCCTTTGCTGTACTTTTCATTAACAATTTGTACTCTGCCATTTCAGACAAAAAAAGGAGTTGGAGAAGAATAAAAACAAACAGACACACACACAAAAAAAAAAACCATCCTAGAAAACCTCACTTGAAGTTGGTGCCTAATATAAACTCCATAACCTGGAAGTACTTGGCCAGATCCTCCTGCCAGATTGTGCTGCCCTGTGTGGAAGCTTGGAGAAGGGACTTGCTGTTGATGCACACATCAAAGTGCAGAGCAGAGTGAAGCTGCTCTGAGGAACAGAGGGAAGCTTTTGTGAAGCTCAGAGCAGAGCTGAGATGGAAGCACGGAGGGGGAGCCTGCATTCCCCCAGCCTGCCTGCCAGGCAATCAGAGCCTGTCAATAAACCAATGCCCTGCCTGACTCATCCCTCCCTGTTCTCCATCTCTGCCTGGTTTGCACATACTTTGTATTCCTGAATTGCCTCCCTGCTTGAGCTGCTCAGGCCCAGAGTTAACAAAACTCAAACACGAGTTCATGCAGCTCTGTCTCTGTGAAGGGAAGGAAGGAGGAAGCAGAATGCAGAACACACAGATAATGCTGTTGCCTTACCATGGGTCTTTCTAAAAGCTATTGATTTTCTGTCACAGCTTTTTACTGAAATCACAGCATGGTCTTCTGGCTGACTGAGATGCATTTTTGTGTACACATGCTCCCTGGTGTCTCTATATTATCACATTATCCTCACTTGCCAATTCTCAGCATCCCTGTCACCACTAGAAGCTGACACACAGGTTTCCTTTATAAAAACATAAAGCTGCAATAAATTCCAGTCTAGCTTAAACTAAACCCATTGCTGCTGATTCTTATTCATAGTACCTTATTCCCAGCATCGAAATTCTCCCTCTGCTTGTTTGTCTCTCTTTGAGGGAAAATGCTGTTTACTGAGATGCTGTGCTAAAGCTCTAATTAGCACATGTTGCACTGAGCAAAAAGCACACCAGCAAACAGGCCTGTTTTTAAATCATATTGCATTCAAGACATGGTCCCTCTGTTGTGTAGGCCCACACAGTCACTTAGGGCTCACTGCCTGATTCCACTGCTGACTGTTTCCCAAGTTTTCCCTCCCTTCTGTCTTATTCTCTGCCCATGGAGACAGGAAAAGAACTATTTCCACAATCAAGAGAGGCCTCTTGCTGAGTCAAAAGAATTAAGCCCAAGTTAGAGGAAAATACTCCCAGACACAGGTACTGCGAGCAACATCATAATTACAGCCAGAATAGATGGCCTGCAAATTGCCTGGCATTTATAATTAATAGTGCTCTCTAATGAAGACCACTCTGTGTGCCATTACCACCTAATAATGCTTCATAGCTGCATGAACAAAGCTTTATTTCACTGAGAAAATGAGGATCAAATATTCACAGAAGTAACCTACCCTAGAGTGCAAGATCCTCGAGTCAGAGATGAAATTGTGGGTTATTTAAATATCAATCAAAATGAATTTGTTCTTAAACACTAGTTTACCACTGAGATGCAAGCCAAGCTAATGGGAGCTGCATCATGGAAATCCTTTCTGGAATCTGGTGAGATGCATCTGCAGGTCCTGAGGGAACTGGCAGAGGATGTGGCTAAGCTACAATCCATCATATTTGAGAAGTCAGGGTAATTTAATGAAGTTCCCACTGACTGGAAAAGGGGAGATATAACCCTTATTTTTAAAAGGAAAACCTGGAGAACTATAGGTTGGTCAGTCTTACCTTGCTGCCCAACAAGATCATGCTAAGGCACATAGGGACATGACTGGTGACAGCCACCATGGCTTCACCAAGGGCAAGTGAAAAAATTGATGGCAAACTGTCACAGTTACAGAGTTAGTGGATAATGGAAAAGGAATTGATGGCATCTTCTTGGGCTTGTGCAAAGCATTTGACAATGTCTTGTTTGATGTCTTTGCGTCTAAACCAGAGAGATATTGCTGAGAAAAAAGGATTAAACCCAGAAGATTTTGGTGAGCAGGGAGTACTTTCACTCAAAGTGACCAGCAGCTGGGAATGCTAAGAATATCAGTGTGGAAAAAAGTGGTATTTGCTAGGATGAGCTAGGCCTGAGAGATCCTGCATTCCCATGTCCCTCTGCCTCCTGGTGTTGTTGGCAAGGCAATGAAATAAATCTGTTCTTTGTACTGCAGCCGGGCCTTGGTGCCTGCCCTGGTTGCCTCCATATGTCAATTCACACTCATGTATTTGATGTGTGGATAAGGAATTGGCTGGGTGCTCACACTCAAAGAGCTGTAGTCAATGACCCCAGTTCCAAGAGGAGAGCAGTGGTAAATCCATTCCTCAGGGATTGGCACTGGGACCTGCACTGAGATCTTCTGTGGTATTTTCGGGGCCTCCCGTCACGGGGAGGAAAGATGAATCTGACTCCATGTTCTTTGAAGGCTAATTTATTATCATACCACATTATATAACGCTTTACTAAACTATACTAAAGAATAGAGAAAGAATACTAACTAAAGGCTTAACAAGATACTAATGAAAAACTCGTGACTCTCTCCAGAGCCTCAACACAGCTGGCTGTGATTGGTCATTAAGTTAAAATTATTTACATGAAACCAATCAAACAACAACCAGTTGGTAAACAAGGTCCAAACCACACTCCAAAGCAGCAAAACACAGGAAAAGCAAATCAGATAATTATTGTTTTCATTTTTTTCCTGAGGCTTCTCAGCTTCCCAGAAGAAGTCCTGGTGAAGGGATTTTTCAGAAAATATGACCGTGACAATCTTTGTTGGTGACACTGACAGTGGGATCAGTCCACCCTCAGCAGGTTTGCTGGTGACCAGAGCTGTGTGGTGTGGTGTAATGGGCACACTGGAGGGCAGAGATGCCATCCAGAGGGACCTGGATAGGCTTCAGGACTGGGTCTGTGTGAAACTCGTGAAGACTACTTATTCCTGAAGACAGCAAAGTTCTTCAGCAAGTTCCTCCTCTCCCTAACTCAGCTTGGACTTGATCTGAAGCTCAACTGATCATGTGATCTGTGGCAGAAAGGACAGGAGGCCCAGCTGCAGCAGCTAGTACAGTTTTATCCCAGAGTTTATAAGTCACTTGGCAGAAAGCATAAAGCACCTTTAGATTCTGCTGGTGCCAGAGAATCACCATTAATGCCAGGTTTTAATATATCCAGGGTTAGTAGAATTGAGAAAATTCCAGCGTAAGGATGTTAGATATTTGCTCATTTCCAATTCAAATGTTATTCTGATGAGGTCAGGGCCTAATTGTACAAGGACCTACAGAATAATGATAAAAACATGCCCCCATTTCTTAAGAAAGAATGCAACTAGCATTAGCATCACACTTAGTGTCAAAGTCCCCCTGGGCACTTTCCAGAGCCCATCTCTGCCCCAGGGAGGTTATTCAGCAATGCTGGAGGTCAGCAGCACCACAGCATCCTGCACCTGCCCTTCCTAGGCAGAGCCAAGCAGATCACACTGAGTGCTCAATATTGCAGCACTCATGGGGCAAGCAAATCCAACAGGCTCTGAAAGCTCCTGCAGCTACCTGGCTCTCTCCAAGCCCCCTGCAGGAGTGACTTCCTGCCCCCTGTCCCCTTGGCAGTACCCAAATATCCCCACTGGAGCAACTCCAGCCAGCCAGGGCTGCAGAATGCCCTGGACATAATCAGCTTTGCACAGCTCATTGTGAAAGAAGACAAAACATGACACAGATGGAGGAGAGAAAACCTGGCTGATCCATACTGATTTTGGTGGTTTTCTGACAATTCATGCCAATCCAAATCTTAGCCAAAGCAGTTTTAAATAGTAGTACAAAGTTAAATTACAGTGTCTGGCCATACCAAGGGATTAGTTTTGTCAGGACAAAACCTCCTATAGCTGACTTAGTAACTTGGCAAAAGCCCCGTAAATAAAGGCAACATTGAATCTGCCAATTCCCAGCTTGTCAAGCTCCTCCACAACCAACAAACCACAAAAGTAATTACAGACAGTTAAAATGCAAAGAGCAGGAGGCCATTTCCTAAAAGGCACAATTGCTGAGCACCTAGAGGCTGGGTTTAATTCTACACCCTGAATTAATTTCCATTCATTTCCATCTGAAATTTGCTTGGTTTTCCCAAAATGTAAGCTTGAGATGCTTCCAATTTATCTGAGATTTCATCATGAAGCAACTTGCAGTACACACTTCAGTGACACGTTTAAGTCCCTCATTCCCATGACATTTGGCAATAGTCAGATTCTGTGAGGCAGGCTTCTAAACAGCCCAAAATAAAGATCTTGTTTTCAGCATCTTGATTTAGAGTTTTCAGTATCAGTATTGCTTTGTTACAAAAAAATGAACTATTTATTTTCAGGGACGTGTTGATAATCCTACATATCTGTTGGCTGCAGGGCCTAAAGATGCTCCTATGAACAACTAATCTTGTTTGCTGTGTAAAATGATATGAATTTCACCACAAGTGCTTGCATTCCTCAGAACATCTCTTGTTTTTTTGAATAGAAGCCCACATACACATTCAGCATGGAAACAAGCTTGAATCCAGCTACACAAATGTTGTAAGAACAACAGAGGGAAACAAATGAAACGTTACAGCCCTTTCCCATTGCCCATGCAGTGCAAGAAGTGTAGAGCTCCTAGGAATACTCTTGCTCTCAGAGGAGAACAAGAAGTTGGTAATAATCCAAAAATTATAAGAAATATTGTCCTTGTGCTGCTCACTGATAGGTGTTCACACCATTTAACTTTAGACATTCTCTACTTCATACCTCCATGTACAGTTACTGAAAGGAGAGGCAGGTGCCTGAAACGGATTCTCTGTATCACCCTCCAGAAGTCTCATTTTCCTTCAGGGTACCCAGGTTCTGAAGAAGAACTATTCCAACCCCCCTTTATTGTTTCCTTTTCTGGCTCTTGGGCAGAATATGTATTGTTCTTTCACAGTAGGTAATTTATTCAGAGGCATTTTCCAAGTCAGAGGAGCGACTCCCAGCCCCAGCTGAGCTTCTTGGTAAACTTGCCCTGTGCAGAAGAGCAAACACAGAGAGGACAAAGCAGAGGAGGGTTCAGCTGCACAAGTAAAGCACACCCTAGGGCTACAAAAACTCCTCAGCCTCCCTAGAACAAAAGGAGTTTAAATCTGGGAGGAGGGAGTCTTTTATAAATCTGGAAACAGATGGTTCCTGTGGGCACTGTACTTTGGTCTACATTCTTCCCAAGGCCACAGAGGAGCCGATTTGGAGAAGTCCAGACCATTTCTGCCACTTATAACAGGAGCAGTGCTGAACAGGGAGCAACCAAAGCTGAGCTCTTCCCATCTGCACCCAGGAATGCCCACAGGACACACCACTGCACATCCCTATGGACTGCCTGCAGAATAACCAGCCTGTTCCCAGCAATCACAGGGAACCCCACTGCCACAGCTGCAGACCTTCACACCTCACCTGCTCTGGGGCCACACTACACACAGATCACAAGCAAGGCCAGCAGAGCTTTGGTCCTTTCCCATTCCCTACTTCAGTACACAAAGTAACCAAAGTTCCAGAACACAAGCAGAAACCAAAAATTTCCCATTGCTGCTTAAGTCCTCCTGGTTAAATCCTGCTAGAGAATATCTGTACACTTCACTAAAAAGCCCCAATAAAGCAGAGTAGATTTATGTCAAACAAGCATATGACGCTGTTTGTTTCTTCCCTTTATGCATCCTTGCCACAGACATATCAAGCACCTGTTTGAGAAGCTTGTGCTTTGCAGAACAGTTACAAAGAGCATTATTTTTTTTAAAAGAAAAGCAGTTTCCATTATTCACAAAAGCCTCTATCAGTTACCAGGCCAGTATTTCAGTCATGCAGTGTTATTTTCTGCCAGGAATATACAAGTTAATGTGACCTTTTACAACATCTACCCTTAAAATGCCTCCAAGCTATGATGGGATTACAAAACTTGAAATCTGCTGAGGCAGATGAAACATTTCCTATTAGAATTACCTGAAAAACACAGGGTGTGACCATATATTCCCTAGAAATTCTCATTCAGTGGGTTTCAGGGTGTTTTTCCTGCTCTGCTGATTTGTAGACCCTTAGGTATTTCCCTATGGATCCCCCAATATCAGCATAATAATAATAATATTCTTGCCTTCCTTAATTACCTTTCTCAGATCTCTTAGCAGCAGCTAATAGACCAACAGGGATCCATAGAGAATAATCTGAAAATGATGAGTTAATCACTTCATAAGGACAGGCCCTCAAGTGATTGTCCTTCAAAGAAGGACACACTTTAATGACAGTGTATATATTATATAGGAGTTTCCTGTTCTTCTATCCTGTATAACAGTAATAACAATGGCAACCTTTGCAATCCTTTGACACTACATTTGTTCAAACTGTCACAAAACCTGCCCAGAGCTCACTGGGGCAGTCAGGGTCAGCAGAGCAGTGAATCCCAGGCTCAGGAATTATACCCAGCTACAGTATGCAAAACAGACTGGATGGTAATGCTCATTTTCATGTGCCTGCCTCCATGAGCAGGGTTACAAAATGCTCCATGCAGAGCCAATCATTCACTGTTCAAGCAAGCAGGGATGGCACTGAGGGAAACCTCATTTCAAAAGGAAAGTAATATAGATTTTAGTACTGGAAGTTTTAATGGTAATGCACACTAGAGAGAACTAACACTTAGAAAAATGCACTAATGATACTGTATTTTCAATAGAGACATCAGAGCAATGATTTCTATGGTGCTTTTGATCCTGGACTTGAAGGTGAAATTTCCTGTTCAGGAGCTGATTCATAAGTTTTTATGAGGCTCTCATTAACCTTAGCTTGAAACTTTCAGTGGCACACACACTTTTGCTAGACACTGTGTAGAGGTAAATTTGAGGAACATGAATTCTATTAGAAAACAACAAACTTTGAAATCAACAATTGCACTCAGGAGTTCTTTATCTGAAGTCTCCTTAGATGACTGACAACTATTGTCAGCCCCAAGGAACACTCACCTGGAATGTCATGGGAAGGATGCTGCAGACAGACAACTCTGGTTTGTAAAATCAAGCTGAGGCAAGAAATTTGGTCAACAGGCAAAATCCAGGTTTAGCTTTCTTTACTGCACTGGGACACTGATCTGTGAGAAATGAAAGGGGGGAAGAAATTCAAGACCACTTCTTAGGATTGTGCAGAGAAAGAGATTCTCAGGTATTAATCCTCAGCACCAGATGCCCAATTCACAAGGCAACAGTCTGGTTGTAACTTTCCTACCTCAGCAAGCAAGGAAAACAGTATCAGTCCTCTCAGTCCTGCTTGTGAAAGATGAAATCTTTAAAACACCTGGTCATTGTTGACCAAGCAAATACACCATGTAATGTTGGCTATGAGCTGCTGCTGAAATGTGTGTTTAAGTTATACACAAAACAAATTCAAACACCATCCATGCTCCCAAGGGCGTTTGAGAAGATATTTAACAATTTCTGTGAGCAATTTGCAAAGTGAAAACACCCAAACCTGTTTCAAAAGTTCTTTGCCTCAGGCACCAGCTCTATCTCCACATTAAGTTTTCATACACAGAGCTAGAGAGCAGGTGGCCACTGCAAGCAGGCAGTTTTCAACAGGGGTGTTTTTGTCTCTCAGTCATGGGTTTATCTGAGCAGCCTGTGACCTGCTAACAGAAACATCTTGAAGCCCAAAGATCAGGATTGCTTAAACATCCACATAAAAATATGAACAACAAATATGAAAAACTTCTTCATAAAAATAGGAAGCACTCACTGTAGGAGTTCATTAAATGATGCTGTTAATTTACAAGTCATCTGCCAACCTGATACTGGGCTTCCAATTGCTTCTCTGTGATGCTATTGACACACCTGACAAAGACCTGTTTTCAGAGTCCTTCTGTGAAAACCTGAGCCACACTTGCTCTAGGACACACATCATGCTAGCTAAAATTAACATTTTTGTCATTCAACTTTTTACATTGTCTAAATTCTGACTTCCCAAGCATCATTTCTCTTTGCAAGTTTAACTTGGTATGATGCAGATGGAAATAGCACAGAATGTTTCCAGCTGCCTGGCTCTGAAGGAATAGAAAAGATGTGAACTTGGAGGTGGGAAAGGAGAGAATAAGAACTGCTTTGTTCTAACACGCTACTCTTTGTTCAAAAGGCTGTGTGACACCTCCAAGTTTTGACAACACAGCTGCATTTATATCTACTTGTGATGAGAGTTCCCATCAGCTCAGTCCTGACATTATGCCCGACTGGCAATTCATTACTTACTGTAATTTAGGAGCACTTTTTACATCATAGCAGCTCCCCTTTACTGTTGTCTCTCCCCTTCACCCTGAGCACGCCCAGGAGCTGGTGTGCCTGACTGGAGATGCCACCAGGGAGCTCTGGGGCTGTGCTCCAGCTTTGCTGGTGCAAAGGAACGGCCTGTTTATTCCAAACAGCGCCTGAGAGTCATGCTCCAAATCACACTCTGAGGCTGCCTCTCCCCATCCACTGCAGACAGAGCCAAGATATGCAAAATGAGTAATGGAGGGGAAAATCATAAAGCAGGGCTCTGGTCATGAATTAATGTGCTCATTTTAACTCAACAAGCTCAATCTTCCCTGTTTACAGCCTGAATTATCACCTTTAACATTGAAACAATACAGGGAGAACACTTCCACTGCTTTCCTCATGGTAAGCAGACAGGTGCATGCTGCTTGTTGGAGGAAAAAAAAATGAGCCTCCTAATAGGATAATATAGTTTGGATTATATTAGTAACAGAAAAATTGAGGTGGGAAAGCTGCAAGGGCATCATCATGATGAAACATGGGGCTGATTACTGCAAAGTGCTGAGCTCCAGACAAAGTCATTGGATGTTATATGGGCATTATAATATGATCACTACTGTCTTTCCACAAATTATGGGCAAAAGGTAGATTTTCACACAGCTACACATCCAACTTTCCTTCACTAAGTATTTTTAGATATAAATTTTTAAAATATGCAGCTCTTAATAGTGCCCATTTAAACCTCTGCAAGTGCACAGAACAACAGCACAATTATTTATAATCCATATATAGAACGCAGAAATGGTATAGCACTCAATGAACACGCACTGCTGCACATTCATACAGAGGAACAATATCAGAGACATTTCTTGAATGAAGATCAATCCTCTTGACCAATGCAATGGAAAGAAAATTAGGGCTAATGAGAAGATCAATCAAAGAAAATTCAAAGACTTCCAGATATTACTCCAAAGAGAGATCAGAGGAAAAATGCTTTCACATCACTGGGATTTTCCAGTGTGTCTGAGGGACCTGAACCCTCCACAGGTTCACAGTACCTGTCCTGAATGTGGGCAGAGGAAGCATCACACAGCACCAGCTGCACTTACCAGTGGGCTGGGCAGCCTGAGCTCTTGTCCAACAGTGAAAATAAAGGTACTGCACTAAAGGAACAAGAAAAAGCTTGGCAACCAAGAGCATTCTCGAAAAACCTTTGCATCTGTGCCAAGGGAACACCGCTGCTGGTATCATTCCAGACAGGAGCTCAGAGCAAACAGGAGGAAGGGCAAAAGGCAGAGGTTCTAGCAGAAAGTCCATCAATGATACTTTAAGAGACTGGAACTGTGAGCCAAGGAATTAATAAATTATGACATCAAAGTCTGCGCTGAGATAAGTGACAGGGTGCGAATTTAATATTTATTTTTATGTTGGGGGAACTCATTACCTCCAGAAATGTTTATGTGCTCTCCAGGAAAAAAAAAAAAAAATCACTTTTTTCTTCTTAAATTACTGTTATTGGCATCCCTATTGACAGGGAGAAATACAGAACCACACAAAACTGCCCAAACCACAACATAACACTTCAATGTGCCCATCAGCTAATGCTAATCTATAATTGAACACTGTGTAGGTACTCAGGAAATCCATTAATCTATATAGATTGTTCCTTCAGGATGAGTGCTTCAGGTTACTTTACATAAGGAAAGGCATCCAAGGTCTAGGACACTGTCAAAAAATTCACAGATCTACAGCAATACTAACTAGGCATTTAAGGAGAGACATCTGACAGCTAGAATGCTCAATAACTTCAAAAAGAATACACTCAGTGAAGATGTCCATCACAGAAAATGCCTGCAAAGACATAAAAGGACTTAACTGGCTTTGAAAATCAGTCAAAACTTGTCCAAAATTGTGATCCCAAGGTTTGGCCCTAGCCATTTCTTTCCTTTACACAGATGGCTCTTCTGTTTGACTGAGAAACAAATTTGGCAAAGAAGGCAAATACATTAATGCTTTAACAGTTTTTAACGCTATTTTCTAATTGTCTCTATTACCAAATCAAAGGTGTGGGGCAATAAAATTGAGACAAATCCCATGAAAATCACAACTGAAATTAAAAAAAAAAAAAAAAATGAAGTCCCAGCTTTATCCAAAGGAGACATGACATTTCACGGGACTTATTAGTACTCTGCTATGTCTAACCAGCAGGAGATCTCTAGAATATACCTTTTATAATAGGAATGCTAGTGTGCATCTGCCCCTTGTTCCTCTTCTGCTCTGCAGTGTTTTCAGTACCAGGCTATATCTGAATTTCATTTCCTGCTTCCATTGGTCTCCTTGGTACTCAGAGAGCCAAAGCCATGGCTGAAATCTTGGCAGAGGCTAAGTTTTAATTCACCATTTATGCAATCCATTAAAAATACAAATAAACTGCTAAAGTGCAGTTTACATTTATGCCAGTTGTGTAGGAGATCTTGTCATTGATTTATCCTTTGCCAAACAGTTTAGCACTCTGGAACAAAACATAGACTTTCTGAAAGCTGCTCTCATTCTATTCAACAACACAGCACCTGTGAGTGAGAGCCAATGCTACTTCTAAGGCATTCTTCCTTACCCTGACAGGGAAAGGAAGAAAGATTATTGCTATGGTACAGAGAACTTTCATCATTTATTCACTTTTCTTTCATTTCTTGACTTCACAAAAGCATTAATTAATTTTTTTTTTAAGTCAAAGCCATTGATGACAGGGAATCACCCTTTAGGAAGTGTTGCCTGCTACCCTCCAAAGGCACTGCTCCAAATTAAAACATGATTAGACTCTCTAGGGTGACCTTGCAAAAAAGGCAGGGATGTGGTTACTTTCTCTGCCTTCCAAATCAACCTTGCTAATTTAGAAGTAAAGAAAAGGTGGTTTTTCCTAACTGGCAGCCCTGAAAACTCTTTGAGTTTTCTGAGACTCTGAGTATGTGATGTCCCAGTAATAGTAAAGACAGGGAAACAGTTAATGATTCTCAGTGAGGAGCACAAATAGTCAACGATCCTGAGAGCTACCTGCAAGCAGACTCCAGCTCACACACCCACAGCTGGGCTGAATCTGCAAGGCTGGCAAATAAAAAAGCAATAAATGTTTATTTTTTTTTCAACAAAACATTAAGCTGTAATTAACAACACACAGATTTTCAGAGCTGCTCTGCAAGAAAGTGCCTCATCTGCCCCTTAATTCCATGCAGCAGCTAGCCAAAGGTTTTCTCTGCCTATTTGCTGAAATGACACCCATTGTAGTTGTAGTAGTGTAGATGACACCCATCTTAGGCAGCAACCCAAGAACTGCATGGGATGGGGGAAGCCACAGGACACGAACTTTGGCCCTTTTCCATGGGAAACAAAAGCCACCAGCCCAGTTCCCTGAAGTGAGTTTGCAGAAAGTGCTTGGCACTGCCAGGGCAGCCCAAGCTGTCGGTGGTGGCAGGTTGGGTCTGGAGACATCCTGTGCCATTTGGAATTTTAGGAAGCAGCAGCTGAGTGGTTTTATTTTAATGCATTATCCCAAAGGGCTGGCTTCAGTCATGGCCAATGGATTTAACTCCCTGTACTTGAGGAAAATCTGAAATTCCCCTGGAGAGCAAAGGACTAACCTGTGCTCCCAGCAGGCTCTCCAAGGATTACCAGGCATCAGTGTTCCTCCAGCTGAGAAACCAGAGCTACAGAGCAGGGCACTGGATCACCAGGTAATCCCCTGCTGGGACAGGAGCAGAGGAAGTTGCCAAACTTGCTTCTCTGCTACTAAGGATCCATGCTTTGGCCGTCACAAAACTGACCCTAAGAGAACTTGGCTGAGTCTGCTGAGCTGGAAGTGCAGCATTGATTGGATTGCACTCCCAAGCCCTGTCAGCAGCACTTGCTGGACAACTTGCAGCATTTGAGTCAGCACTTACTGGACAATGGTGTTGTCATTATGGTGCAAGAGTTCCATTACATTACATTGCAAGGGTTCCATATTGCTGGAGTTTCATACCTCCTTGATGTTTCTTGTAGGCAGCTTCTCTAGGCACTGACTCTTCCTTCTTCTCACAGCAGCCAACTGACTCCAGTTCCCCTCAACCAACCAATCCACTCTTTTATAGCACTTTTCTTATTGGCTACAGGTGTGGCCTGTTAAAACCAGGCCTGCTCCTAATCTTTAATAATTAACCCAGCTGCAACTCTTCAGGGGGCAAGATTACTTTCTATACTACCTTTATTTACTTATGTTCTATCCCCCTACGCAATGGTGGCAGCCACTGTCCAGAATAAAACATACCCAAATTACAGCCATTTTCTATCTACACATCAAGAGTCACAGGACTATCTTTTCCACAACACCACTTAGCTACTTTAGGCCCATGCTGCTCCCTGCAGCAGGACACAAGCTTCCCTTCATGGTTTAGAGGGAGACACTGGGAAATTCTGCTGCTGAGTGGAAATTAAAACTGCAGCAGCCATTAAGCTGGGGAAAAGATGCTAATGCCAGGAGATAAATGGGGCAATGCTCGTTCTGCCACCTTCTACATGAGCTTCATTTAGGTGTTTCTGACAAGGTGCATGTTTCTTGCTCACACACAAACCCTTCCACCTTCAAAAACAACCCCTGCCTGATCCCAAACTGGTGCTTGCATCAGGGGCCTAAGGTGAATTTGGAGACTTTTTTAGCCCAGCCTTCTCAAGAGGGAACACACTCTACATTTCCCTGTGCTGGTGGAAAAACTTCCAACGAATCTGCTCCTGCTTTTTGAAAATGTCCAAAATGAAAGGTCACGTGGAATGTGCCATATGGAGCAAAATAAGATTTGCCAGCTCTATTTTCTCATGTTGGTATCTAGAACAAAGTCCACACAAACTTTCTTGTGTTTGTTTTAAGGTAGCTCCCAATCTGAGCAATTGTGGTAACCAATATGGACTAAATAGAACACTACTGATTACTTTCACATGGCATCCCTTCAAGCCCAGGTGCAAGCCAGAAGCAGATGTGGACATTCATCTTCCCTTTATTTTCAGGCAAGCAGACCTACCTGCCCAGTTTAATCCCCACCCTTGGGAGGTATTCCTGCTGCCTTGGATTTACAATGCCAAATGTTTCCGTGAGGAGACTAACATCTCTGCAGATAAAGGAAAGAAATGAGTTCTCCTGGAGGGTGCTTCAGAGCAGGCCCTCAGAGTATCACTTCTGATAAAGTCCTTTTATCCCCACTGAGAAACCAGGGGAAGGAGAAAGGCTGGCTTCTTAAATTATGTCCCTTAAATCAAGATATTTCAGTATCTTCCTATGGAACATTTTGGAGTTTGAAGCTTTTCCTGATTTATTTATAATTGAATTCAATCAAACCCAGTCTATTTGCATAAAAAGCCCATTTGAAAATAACTAGCTAGAAGTGCCAAATTTCCAGCCCAGGAGGTGAAGCATTTTTTATGAGCAGTATGCTGTTCTCATGAGCAGAAAGGCACACTTTCAGTACCCTTCACAATGCCTGGCACAGAAAGACCACCAAAAGGTGGGAAGGATTCATTTCAACACTCTTTGATATGGTACAATCTACAAAAAATGCTAAATAGCTTTAAATGTATATCAGCTTTTACTGTCCTTATTAGAAACTCTTAAAAATACATTTTGATTCATTTCACATCGATTTTCAACTCATAATTACCTTTACAGAGACTACAAGATAAATAACGTGTAATGCAGCTTCTAACTATTTCCACCCTGAGATGTATCAGAAAAATGGGGAATTTAATGGCAGAAACTTCTTGTGACTCATGGTAGGTTTATGAGTTGTCAGAGTGAACAATAAATGCAGTAACTTAATGGGAAAATAGAACAGCTATTGTCTACATGTCATAGCTCAGGTGCAGTTTCAGAGCTGAGAATATCCTTATCCAGCAAAAGCAATTAAATATATGCTTATCTTTAAGTAATCCCACAGGAATCTAAGCAGTAATGATGAACAAAATTTTTACTCTTCACTTTGAAGGAATATTTATAAAACAATGTCCTAACTGAGGCAAAAGAAGAATTTCATTGTGATTTTCTCACTGTTGAAATTTGTCTCAGCTCTGAACTATTAGTTTCAATGTGTGTGTATGTATCTCCATGAAAGAGAACAAAAAATACCCTGTCTTCATTCTGGAACCCATTTGCTCACATGTTGAAAACACCAGAGTTTCTGGAAAGGGAAGTATGGATTACAACATAGCTCTGAATGGCCACAAAATGAGTGGTCAAAGCATTTTGCAATTATCTTTCTCAAGTCCATTCCTAATTCTGGCTCTAAGTCACCTTTAAGTCCACTCCCTTGGACTTTTCTCATCTAGCAGCTCCTCTGGCAAACAGCTGTTTTGTTTGTCAGCACAAGCTCCTGTTCAGCTGTGCTTTGCAACAGCCCCTGCCTTTTCCCACAGCCAAGGGAAGCACCAAGCATCTCCTCTGCTTTGCTGGGAGAGAATTCCTGGATGAAGTACTCGAGAGATGGTGTGTGGATATCTTGTTTAAACAGTGGCTGAGGGAAGAGCCCCGTGATGGATGAGGTGCTCAGTGGACTAGCTTCCCTAATAACTCACTAAACCCAAACAGCTCATGAATTTCTCTTTCCTCACAGGGCTCAGAAATCCATGCAGGATTCTGTCTTTCAGCTGCTTAGAGAATGAACCACTGCAAGGGTGGATAAAGGGTGGGAAGTTTGCCTTTCTCTCAGGTGTTTTCTGATGATAGGAAGTGTAGAGAACACCCAGGATCACAGAAAGGTTCCTGGTCTCCTTATTCAAGGTGTTTATAGCCAGATTTTGCACACACTAAACAGGCCATTCACACAGGGCTGGGGCTGGATGAGAAGATGAATCCAAGAGCATTCTCTTGTCTGCTTACCAGGCACAGCTGAGCCAGACCTGTGGCAATGTCCACTTGGACAGCACAGGCAGAGGCCTCCACACAGCTTAAACACAGCCTGTGCTGAACCCTTGCTGCTGTCCCCATCTGTCCAGGCAGCCCAAAACTCCTCCTTGAACAAAGAGAGATACCTGTCTGATAACTTGCTTAATATTTTGACTTCCTAAGAATCACCCATACTGCAAAGAAAAAAAAAAAAAAAAAGACACAGGACAACCATCTTAAAGATCCTCACATGTGCAAGACCTGTTGTTCCACTCCCACCACAGCAGCACACATCTTAAGGTCTTGCCCCCTCTCCCTTTTATCACATTTTAAAATGTAGCAAATCTGTTAATTAGTGTCAAAGAAACAATGCAAACTAGCTGAAAGCAGCTTTCCTGCCACTGATCACTGACAAGCTAATAGGCTTGACATTTCCTTCAGCACACTACTCCTTTGATTAATGCAGCTGCACAATTACTTTTTTTGAAAATTCGTGTAATACTCTCCCATAGCAGGAATTGATTTACAAATATAAGAAGACAAAGATGAGGAAGAGGTGGACTTTCAATATGGGGAAAAAGTTACAATGAGGTTCACAGTCAGGGAAGCTGTTAAACTGAATCTTGGGCAGTTTGTTACTGACTTAGGCAATAGCAAGGATCTCTTTAAAGGCAGAGAGGGGTCAGCAGCACTTTCCAGTGATGGGCACCTGTTGCTAAAAATTCTTGGAGGAGAATTGTCTTATGTGAGACTACCAATACTTTTTCAAAAGACTAGCACAAAAAAAAACACTTCTTCAGTATTTCAATCTAAATTATTGAAAATAAATAGCTGTTTTTTGTTTATCTTGTTGTTCTTTGTCAAGTCAAGCTGCCTCCAGATGTCTATCCCAAAGCTCAATGGCTGCTCCAACATTTTTGAGCAAAACAGATTCTCTTGTCTTCAGGCTTACATATGCCAAATGCAATAGTGACTTTACATCCAGTCTGAACTTGGTATTTTCTAGTCTGACTGAATTTGCCACGTGAAACGCTCAACCTGAGAGGTTCAGCCTGGATTTTTATTTTCAGCTTTTCCTTGGCAAAAAGCCACCACCCTCTCTGCTTGTAAACATGATCCCTTGTCCAAGATCATCAGTGGAGTTAGTGGACTGAAAAGTGGAACATTTGGTTGGCTGCTGTTTCCAAAGTTTTTTAGAAGAGTCATGGTAAAATCAATACCCTCTGATGACTTTGCCTGGCCTTCTTTCCTGAGGAAAGTATCATATGTGACCTTACAGTATGTTTGTACCCATCTATCCTGCTCTCACACCCTCCTTTCCTCCAAAACTTTCTGTTAGCAAATTAGAAATATAAACACATTCAAAAATGGCAGCCACATAGAAGAGGGTTTTCATGACTGTAATTGTTTTTGTCTTCCCTACAGACTAAAGATAGGAAACGTGTAAAATCCACTTACTCCTTAACACACAGAAAATCCAGTCCCCACCAAGGATCAACCATGGAAGCAAATTTGGGAAGACTGGAACCCTCCAGCAAACCCCCTGCTGGCTGAGCTGTCTGAGAAAGGCTGTGCTGTGACCAAGGGGGGTGACCAAGCAGCATTCCACATCCACAGACAGGGATATTCCCTTGAGAGGGACAGATTCAAATCCCTTTCCACCACAGTTCCAAAAGTGAAACCTCACAGGTCTCCCCTGTCCACGCCAGATGTCCTTGCCACCCAGCTCCCAGCTGCTCCTTGCCACAGCATGTGACATTTTCCTCGGCTTCTGGAGATGCAGAGTTTCCTGGACACTAATGAATTTCCATGAAAGGTTTCACTTTCGGTGATTCAGCTTTTCCTAATGAAAAATGACACCGACAGGAATTTCTCTGCCAGCTCTCTCACATTGAATAACCTTCAGAAACTCAATTCACCTCTGTTTCTCCATCTTGAAACAGGGCAATAACACCAATCTTTTTTTATATAACCTTCTCTGAGATGTATGGACAAAAGCACTGTGTAAGAGCAAAGCATCATTATTATTTACTAATATAAGCATCACTGAGACAATAAGGAAAAAGCAAAACACTGTGCTACTCACTGAGGTAACAAAATAAGGCCATTGCTCTAGCATCACTTTTTAAATGTTACAGCTCAGGCTTTTTTTATTGTTTTTTCTTTTCGTAGCTGTCTAAAGGGTTGATATAATTCTCCAATATCAAAACTAAAAAAGTTTCCCATCTCTTAAAGTAAGTAGGCAAAACAAACAGGAAAAAAAATCTATGAGCATACAAACAGCCTCTGATGGTTTTGTCTCAAAGCAAGATCTTTTAGTTGCTAGCATTTTCTTGAGCACACAAAGAATCAGTTCTGAGAAACATCTCCATATTGTAAGAGCCATATCCAGAATTATACACTTCAGGGATAAAACTCTTCCATATCTCAGAATACAAGTTAAATTCTAGTAATAAAAGCAGATTAAGCACTCAACATCCTCAGCAAAAAAAAATCCACACAAACCAATGTTTTATAGGATAAATCTCCATATCAGCAAAGCATCTATATATTTAAATGCCATTCAGCAGAGATTACCACCCAAAGCTATTTCTCACCACATTTCAGTAAGGTAATAAAATATTCATACAAGACACAGAAATGTTCAAGACATGCAAAAATCCACTCTCCTCTGCAGGGAGCCTTGGAAGTACAAAAATGTAACCCAAGGTTGGTAGAGGACTCTTCATCAACACCAGCTCAAGCTCAACTCCCATCCTGGACAATCTGGCTGTACGAACAAACTGGGACCTCTGGAAGAAAGGCAACAGGAAAAGTCATGGGAGGGTGGTGATATCAACACAGATTAACCAGCTCAGACTGATGTTGAGTGCAGACAAGCCCATTAGCTTGAGATACCCAAGAAAGCACAAAAACACCATCAAATCTCCAAAGAAAAGGCCTCCTTTAGTTATTACAACCTGGAATTCCTCTGGAACAGAGCAGGCACACCACCTTTTATCAGTAGTTCATTTCCTTGCTCTTTCACAGTGACTGAAGCATATGAACTCTCTCATTCTAAAACCTGTGCACACAGGTGCCAAAAAGCCCCAGAAGTCCTTGCAAAAAAAGAACGAGTAGCTGCATATATATAACAATACATTTTGTAAGGACAAAGCTTCAGCCTACTGTCAATAAAATCATAGAAACCAAGCAAAGAACAGTTTGTATTCACTGGCATTCACAGCCTGCTGCACCAGGTTTTGTCCCGATCCTCCACCTCCCCACAGTTCCACTGTCTTTCAATTAATCAGGTACCAAAGTATAAAAACCCTTCTATAATCAAGGAAAATACAAAAAAAATGATGCCTCCTTTGCTACCTACATCTTCTTTCCCTACCTCTTCCATTTCCAGAGAATTTTTCAATCAAGAGGCAATATACCATGACCATAAAAACATTACAGGCTCTTAAAAGACCCTCTTGGCTTTGGAAAGAGAGCTTAAAATGTTAAGTAATTTCTGTCAGCTTTCAAGTCATTAAAAACCTCTGGAAAAGATTCAAACTCTGTGCCTGCGAGAGAGAATTATTTCTGTAATTGAAAGAAGAACAGCAAAACACAAGTCCTTTAATAGACACAGACTCGTGGGAGATTAAACAATCAGCTATCTTGTCAACTCAAAATATACACCTGGGCTTCTTTTTTCTTCATTTGTTGGTTTCAAGGTGAAAACTTATTATTTCATAAAATACAATTAGAGCATTTTGCGTAGGAAGTTCCAGATCCCTAAATTTAAAAAAAATAAAATAAAATGTGTAGAAGTTGTGAGTCTTCACACAGAGATTAATCCATAGAGAGAGGAGATGGAAGCTAACCTTCCTGCCAGCCCATAATGAGTTTCCTACTACCTACAAACTGAATGCATCTACTTGTGATGTGCTGTGAGTTATTCTCATACCTCAGGCACAGAGCAGATCATTTAAAGTGACTTTTCTTCTCCTCCTGGCATGGTTAAGCGGCTGCAGTGCAAAAAGCCATGCAAGGAAAGAAAGGTGTCCAACTGCAATGACCCCCCCAGGAGGGGACATCGAGCACAGAGACAAAACAGGAGTCTGATGAGCAGCATCATTGGGCATCTCTCTGGCCTTTCAATACCTTCAGGTCTTTGCTGAATTTATTTGTCAGAAAAGTCCCTTGGTTTCCGTCTCTCAAGGCCAGCTCTGCTCCTCTCCAGAGGGTCAGTCTGTTTCATCACTTCCATTCCAATCTGGCCAGGCAGTTACATAAATGATGAATGAAAACTGAGCTTTTACAATGTTCAGCAACAACTCATGGTCAATTCTATCCATTTTAGGCCTGGGGAGGTAACTTGCTTTCTTATTTTGCTAGGATTTTTTTGTCATGTTTGATTTGGGGTTTTGTTGGGTTTTTTTTGGGTTGTGATTTTTTGTTGTTTGGTTCAAAATCTTGTTTAAGTTGGTTTGTACAGCCCTAAACAAATCACAAACCTTAATTTGTCTTTTCTAGAAGTCTTTCTAGTAAACATTCTCTCTTTCTTTGGTAACTTACTGCAGTCTCAGTCTCTAATCAGGTTTGCAGTCTGGGGTTTGCATTTATAAACAGTTTCCATTGGCATTAAGGGGAGCCATATTTGCAGAATCAAAGATTAAATGCAGCCATTAATGACTTGCCTGTTTTTGATGGTTTTGCTCATTCACTGTCCATTGTCTGCAAGGCTGCTCTTGCATGATAGTGCTGATTCAGGGGATCAAAGCACTGAATCTTTTTATATATATATAAATTAAATTCAAGGTTTGTCTAGTGCTATTGCTCCACAGAGGTTTTTATCCTGCAGTAAATCCCTGCAAGGCAGACACACAAATATTGGGAAGATTTATAGGGTACAAGTAACCAAATAAAACCAAATCCACTGGGCTGGGAGGTTTGGTGTCTATTCTTCATTAACCAGCAAATACAGGGAGAGATGAGTTAGTGCAGAGAGACAAGCACAACAAAGTAATTAAAGCAAAGTGCCTCATGGAGGACACTGCACAATGTTCTAGCAGAACTTCAGAAGAGCTCAGAATTCCTGTTTTACTTTACCTTGATATAAAATACCATCACAAGGCCCAAATACCTATCCAAACAAGAGCTCAGACACAGCTGGCACAGCCAGTGCCTCTCTGCCCACTTGGCTCATAAAGGACACTCACACTTTGCTGCTTCTCCTTTATATCTTTATATCTCCTCCTTCTTTAGACTATCAAGGCTACAACAATTATCAACTACATTTTGCAAAGCCTAATGACAGAGAATATTCAGATTCTCACATTGGCAAGCATCAGCCCCAGACAGAGTAGATCAGTAGTATAATCCTTTACCTTGTCCTAGGGCTTTATGGCATGTATGACTCACAACACGGTGCCTGCAGAGCTCTTTCAGAATGTTCAGGTCCCATGAGTGTGTCTGAGCTGTTGTGGTACTGCTGGATGACTAATTCTCAGGATATTAACCTTCCTGCAAAGGGCCATGCTCAGCTGCACTGCTCTAGTTGTCTTTCCCCCATCTAACAGTGATGGCCAGTGAGATCCAAACCTCTGATGAGAATTCTAAGGAGGAAAAAAAAAAAAATCCTTACCAACATCTCTAAGCACCAGTGCTGCTTAGAGCAGCATTTTTTTCTTTGAGAAAAGCAGCCACAACTTTCAGACCACTGAGTAGTGATGCATTCTGAGATGCTCCCAATTACATAGAATTGGTTTTAAGGCTGCTTTCAAAAGAAAGGAAGGGGTACAAAATGCAAAAGGTTATTTGAGAAGAGGGAAAGTAATAACAGAAAACCAGACAGGATTTAATGAGATCTAAAATTAGTAATTAGAAGATGAAGTAGCAATATAATACCTAAACTATTAGCAAATAATCTAAAGAGGATGGAAAAGAGGAATATAACAAAGGAAAATTGGCAAAGAGATGACCAATTCAGGGTTAGTAAAATACTCAGAAAAGCTTCATTTTTATAATCAGTATGGTAATAAAATGGAAGTGAGCTAAAATGTAGAAATTCAGGCAAATACACATGCAAAACACTGACTGTCTGGCAAAACACATGCTAGGTAACAAATCATGCCAGGAGCAATCAAACTCTTGCTCACCAAGCACATGAACTACCCTATCTCTGTGCTGCACCAACACATCACACTTTGATTCTGCCCCAGGTAGACAGCCAATGCAAACCAAGGCTTTATCAGGAACATTTCTCTAAACTCTTGCTGCAGTAAGTTACCTTGGTGAGCTCCTGGTGGGTTTTATTTCTTTGCCAAGACATACGTGGGACACAGGGCCAGGGCCTGCACTTCAGCACCTGCCTGCTCTCCTCTGGTCCCCATGGAGGATGAATGTGCCTCCACTGCTGCTCCCCACAGTGACTGCCAAGCTTTGGCCCCAGAGCAGGGACACTTCCCCTGACAAGCAGGACCTGCAGTTTCTTGCATGCCTTTCTTTTTTCCCATGGCTCCAGCCTCCGTCTTTCCAGGCACAAATGGCCTGGCTCCATCTTCCTGATATCCTGCCTGCACACCTTTATGAGGTCCCCCTGAGCCATCTCTTCCCAGGATTTGCCTGGACTTATTACTGCTTACAATTCAAGTCAATGTTCTGAGCACTGAGCTCTGATGAGAAAGGTTTAATATTTTCAGTGCTTTTCTGCACAAACTGAATTTTCCATGTAAGCCCAAGCCCTTTTCTTCAGTTTCATAATTAGAGACATGTGCACTGTAGTAGAGCTGATAAGAACAGGTAGCATTATTTAGGATCCAGTTGCAAATCTCTCCAGTCCTTACCACAGGCTTTTTGACATTTTGGATCTCTTACTGCCCAGGTGAAAGCCCAAATTCCTGCTACAAACTGAACCAAACACCACAAACCCCCTCAAAGGAGCATGAAACCCAAGACATTCCTACAGAAGCTCTCTCCTAACCCACTCTCACCAGCATCACCAAGGATCCTGTGCGACAGCTAATCATCATTAGTTACCATAACTACACTGCGTGAGTTACCTTGTGAAGGGAAAAGAATCCCCAGCTGTAAGTTACATTAAAACACAATAAATCCCCTATCAAAGTCATTATCTGAATCACTGATGCAGTCAAGTGCAAGAAGCATCTGATCTGTAAAGGGGATTTGTTTATCAAGCAGAATTTCAAGTCTTTAGGAAAACAGCATCAGCAGGAGCAGCCTCACAATTGAAATCTCAACACAGAACAATCTCAGATATCAAGTAAACATTTTGCCAGCAATTAGTTAAATTTTAAGAGACAGGAATACTGAATGCAGAGAACCCTATTTTCCTGCCCTTTAATAGCACAGAGGGTTTTCAAAGATTTTTTTTTCATTGCACTACATTCAATCAAGTCATTCAATAGTTTAATTTTGACAGGGCCCATGAATTTACAGCTCCCATTCTCTCCCTCACCAGTCAAAGCAGCCCCAAATTTCACTGCAGAGCTTTCTGAGGCACTGAGATGCACAGAGGAAAATGTGCTCAGCTTAAAAAGATAAATGCTTGTCAAAAGCAACTGCATTTCCTGCCCATTGTTTCCTCCCCTATTCATTAAACCTACTGCTCTTCTTTTATCGAAATAGAAATTCTGTCACAGCAAACATAGTCCGAAAGTCTACAGTTACCAGATGTGAAAATATCAATATATTAAACATGTGTGTACACAATGCACAAACTCCAGCCAAGCCACCAGGCTTTGTGTTTCTTTACTCAGTCTTTCTCTGTAAAAAATGTGCTCTAGAAAACTGAAGTGTAAATAAGAATGTGAACTACCAACAGACTGAGGGATTTCCAATAAATAGGGAAAATGAGAGGTTCTCTCTTTGGACTCAGCAAATTAACCAAATAAGAAATCTGTTGCGATCCTAATAGAGCAGGAAGGTTTCTTTACAGATGCTTGCATCATAAAATGGTTAAAAACAAAAACAAACAAACAAACAAAAAAAACCAAAAAAAACCAAAAAAAAACCCAGAGAATTTTGCAGGTTCAGGAGTTTGATTAAAATGTAATGGAAAGCATCTTTTTAAAATACTTTATTATTTTTCAATTAGGATCCCTTAAATCAGGATACTTCTGCACTGAAGATAGATGGATTTTCCAGGGAGCTCTTCTGCCTTTCAGGTACTTTTTTATTTACCAGTACCAGAAGCAGGGAAATATTGCATCTATCCCCATGAACCCAATCATGGAAATTTCTCCATGATCTCAAGTTAACCTGGGCTTAAAACTTAACCAATGTCAGATGTAATTCTGTGCATAGCACGGGATTCTCTGCCTGCCTCAAAACCCTGAAGAGGACCAGCATTTCAGCATCTGTTTTTCATGCTCTCCAGTTCAGGACTGCTCACTAATACACTCACTTGGAAATTTTCAAAACGATTTTCAGCTTTGGATTGAAACATCTCAGTCTTTTTTTTTTTTTTTCCAAGTGAAAAACAACAATGGAAAGGTATTTGTTCAAGTGGGAGCTCAACTCCTTTTCTCAGGGAACAGAAATTATCTGTGTGGCAAATGGAGAGGGTGGGTTGATTTCAGCAGAGTTAGGTGGAGGGCTGTGATTTGGCCAGGTTTCAGGCAAGACAGCAAAGTCCACGCTTACAAGAGAATCGTCTCCAGCAGCACATGTGGCATCTCAGTCTTCCAAGTTATAACTTGACCTCCACATTTTTCAAAGTGAATTTATAATAAAGTATTTTTATTGATGCAATCCATGAGATAACCCTCTGAGAAATCCAATATGCTATTGAAAGATTACCATTATTGAAGTTCCCAGAAGTTCAACTAGACACTTTTCAGAAGTGAATCTTGACATTTCTCATCCTGCCCTTTTATTATGATAAGTGTCCATTGATTGACTATGATGTGCATCAAGCACAAAGGGTTAATTGCTGTGCATCACTTTTGCTTAAAATAATTCCAGTAGAAAAGGCAGTTGTAACAGCCTATTGTGTACTTACTTTCAGGGAGTCTGAGCACATTTTCTGTGGAAACCATGGCAATTTGAATGTTCCTGGCAAACAAAGAAATAATTACCCTTGCAGTCATTGAAATCAACTATGTGCACATGATGGAAAAAAGAAAACCTAGGAAAAAAGTGTCCATTACAGCCTTCTTAGACTGCATCAAATTACCCAAACTTAAGGTATAATCAGCTTGAGCAACAAAACTTGACAACCTTTTCTCTCACTCCTTTTTTCATTCTATTAACTCATTGCTGAAATACACTAAAAATTCTGTATAAAAGTAAGGTCTTTTAAGTACATACAGGTATTTTAAAATCTATCTCTCTTGTGTGCTCTGGGAGTCAGAGACAGGTAAAGGATCACATGAAAGGAAGCTAGAAAAATGGAGAAAATGGAGGAAAACTGAAAGAGTAAAATCTTCAGAAAAAAGCCCCTTCACACATAAAGCTGTTGGTTGCTGGGTAGCTTGGAAAGCATTCCTGCTTGTTCACAGAAACAAGAAATCCCCCTGAAAGTGGGATCAATTCTAATGAAATTCATAAATCCCACAGAGCAGCTCAGAGAAGGCAGGGACAGGCTGTCCCTGTAGTAGGACAAATGTTTGCAGAGTCTGGAAAGCAAAGATAATAACAACAGCAATAAATTATAGCCATCCCCAGCCTTTCTTGAGCTTCTTCCTTTGCTCTGTAAACTTAGAAATACCAAACACAAATGTTTAGCTCTTCATTATTTCATTTGCAGTGATTCCTCCAGCCAAATCACAAAATATGAACTGAGAGCTAGAGAACAGCTGTCTCAGAGAAATGCCAACAAGCACGGGGAATTTGGGAAGTACCACTGAAATCTAATGGAAAACCAGGCTTCTCCTACCATTGCAAAACTTCTGTTCAGCCAGCGCCTCTCTCTGAAGAGAATATCCCCAGAATACCTTCTTGGCTGAGGATGAAGAGGAACCACCCTGCCACAGCAAAAACTCCCTGCTTAATGCAAGAAATTGCTGCTTGCTCCCCAGAGGATCAGGTGGAAGCAAGGGGCAAACACACCTTGCTCATACCCAAGGTCACTGGCCAAGAGAGCTGGTACCTCTGGAGTTCAAATCCAATGCGTGCACAAGGCTTGAGGCACGGAGGAGAAAGGCTTGAAGAAATGTTCAGGAACACTAGAAATCATTTATTTTCTTGGGAGCAGCAATTGTGTGCAAATGATCTCCTTTGTAAAATTAAACTCTTTTTTCTTAGCCTGCTAAGAAATGTAAAAGGATGGACAGCCCAACAAAATGGTTAGCAGAGGGAATGGGAAATAATACAGTTTATTGTATTTCAGATTAGCTATGCTTTCACAAAAGGACTGCTCCAGCAGGCTGAACAAAACACCATTCCCTTGGGGGTTAGATAGGAGAAATTACCTTTTCAGGTTTTAATTTTAAGGTTAAATTTATGAAACACTAATCCACGATCCATTGAAGATAGCATTTGCCAGTACAGCCAGCAAAGCAGGAATGCTTACAAGCTTTCAGAAGTGTGTATTTTAAAGGAGAAAAAGCATTGGACTCAGCCTTTTCCATTGTTCCCACAGTTCTCTGTTTGGCAACACTTCAAAAAGGAATTGGCATAAGAAGCTGTACAATCTGTTCTCCTTAAACAAGCCAAAGATTTTGCTTCTTTTCCTTCATCTTTGATATATAGGGACTTTTTGCAAAGGGAAGGGACAAAACAGAAGACAGAGATCTTTTGTTTATTTTCCTTTTTTTTTTTTTTCATATGCATCCAGATATAACCATTGAACAGATCAAACACCCCTCATGTCCAGCAGTCAGCCCAGCCTGACAGTGGGATATGGCACACTACGTTCAGGACAAATGTTGTGTTATTTCCCCCAAGCTCCCCTTTAATCTCCAGAAAACTGCAGTTAGGAGAGTTCTGGAGCCAGACATGATGTTTTTATATTTCCAAGCCTTCAGAGGAATTGCCCCATTGCTTTTCTGAACTCATGTCAACTTTTAGCATAGGGAGAATTCTGCAAGCTCTGTAATCAACTATTGCTTTTTATCAGAGCTGAACTGACCACCTGCTGGTTTCATTTGCTATCCCTTAATTTTTCTATAGGAGGAGGGAAAAAACCCCAAACTCTTCCCTCTTTCTGCCTCTCTATTATATTCCCACTCAGCAACCTCTTTTCTACCCTAAAGGCTCTTGCTCTGCATCAATCAATGATTGTGCTGAGGTTTCAGGACCTCCTTTGCACCTTCCTATGTAACTTTTCCAGCTATACCCAGAAGCAGAGGGAACCAGGAGTATGGATAGGATTCTGGATGGGTTTGATTTGTTCTAGTCTTTCCACAATATATCTAACACATTATATATATTTTTAGGAGAGTAATTAGAATTGAGCTAATATTTTCACCATACCATCCATCAGGGTACTAAAATCTGATTCCTAACTTACAGAAACAGCTCAGAATCTATTTTTTTAATATGTACAGATGGGATTATTTTTCTCTTATGTTCATCACTTTGCATTTATCTACACAAAGTTACATCTCCCATTTCACACAATGACTCCAGCTCAAATAATTTCTCTGTATTTCTTTCAGGCTGCCCTTGGTCATTAATATACTGACATTCTTAGGATTGTCAACAAACCATCTCCTATCTGTTCAATCTGCTTTCAGAATTATTTTGACCATGATTGTCTTGAAGATCATATGTTAATCAGCACTGACTCAAATACAAGCTTCTCTCTAATAACGACATTCTCCACTTGAAAACTGATTATCCATTTCTATGTTCTTTCCAAATTTTTATCCATGCAATGGCAAAGACATGCAACCTATGGCAAATCAGTGGGCATCTTCATTCTTGAAGGTGCTTTAGTGAAGATAAATCTTCAATATTAAGGTAACCTGCCTTACTGGGAATGCTCACATCCATTTCTTTTCCAGCTACTAAAAAAATTAAAATGACAAATCTGTGAGGCTTAAAAAAAATTAAAATTGACAAATCTGTGAGGCTTAACCTTATCAGAAAATATGCTATTTCTGCTTCCTATTAAGCCCATTTCTGCACTATGATCTCCTTTAGAGCCTTGTCAATGGTTCTCATCACAGGGTCAATGGTTGATGTGCTCTGATAGAGGCTCAGTTTGCACCTGAAACCCCAGCTAAAGAGCCACAAAACCAGGAAACAGAAAACACTGCAAGCACTTAAAGGGAAAAAAAACCAAACAAGAATTAGAGTCTTCCAAATAACATTAAAAAGTATATCATTAATGTTTTCTTTTACTCTATAGCTTTAACCCAGCTCCAGTTTTGTGCACTAGACATTCATTAGCCATGACAAATCTTTGATCTTTGGTAATGGACCAAGGCAGAATAGCAGAATTTTCAAGGATCCAGTTGCCTTCCCTGTAGCAGTGCTGATGACATTTGCCCCTCTGTTTCCACAGAAACTGAAACAACAATAGTACTTCCAAGAAGTATCACACTCAAATACATTGTGGGTGCTATTTGCAAAATATCTGACAATTAAAATCATTCTGGACAATTTCACAGGAACAAGGGATTGAAGAAATTTACTCCTTCTAGACTGGTACTTTAATGTTACAATTATGCATTTATTTGGAAATGTATGTTTATTGTACACATCTAGAAACTCTCTCTGTATTTTTATGATGTGATTAAGCAGCCTCAGTTTGCTAGTACTTGGTCATCAGTCTTTGATTAAACCCCTTTTAAAGAATGTTGAAAGATGCTATTTTTCTTCTAACTACTGTAGTAGAATGGAACTGGAATTGTGTAATTAGTCAATTTTATTTATTCTGCCATTAGTTTAAGGATGATGCACATTACCTCTCCCAAGCAGTACAACTCCAGTCAAAGATTAAATAAAATGAGAAGTATCCACTTCAAGATGCAACAGAAAAAGCAGAGAACAGATTTTCTGTGTCCCCATTTAATTATTGCTAAGACTTAAAAATCAATACCTAACTCAGAATATTCATGTCAGCATACCAAAATTCAGAGAATTAGACAGTCCCACACAAGAGATATGTGGTTTGGTTTTTCTGAGGTGCAGTAGCAAACAGTCAGAGAAAGAAAGCTTTGGAAAATTGATTATTGTTCTTCTCTTAAAATATGAAAGAGCATATCTGAAGTCTCCCCTCTATTTCCAATTCTGAATGCAATGTTTAAAATAAATGAGTCATCATTTTAATACCACCACCTGAAAGATCCATATAAACTACTGCAGAAGAGCCTTTGTGAAATAGATGCTGGAGAGCAAGTGGGCCACTGACAGTGGTCTTATCTTGATGGCTTTTAGTTGAGGCTGAGCTTTCAGCAGATCTTACCAGGCTGGGCAAATCACCCCATCCAGTGATCACCCCATCTCTGAGCTGCTGGACTGACAGAGCTGTGCTTGTCTTCTCTGTGCTGGACAGGAATGCTTTTGGCAACAGCACATTGCTGAACAAACTTGTCAAAGCTACAGCCATTAGTAAAAGTGTGTCTCCAGCTTAGTTTAACTGGCTTTGGAAGTGAATCGACACCAACTGAATTAAATTTCAGTTAATTAAGTTTTTAGAGCATCAGTCGAAGGATTAGTGTGAAGTAACTATTCCTCTCCAAAACACAATTCAGATTATTCCCTTTTGCTCATGCCCTCCTCACATAAAGAAGTTATTTCTAAATCAACCACCCAAACCCCACTCAGCTAAACCTGGAAAAATATATGATTTAGAAACAATAATTCCATCAATTCCAACAACCCTACCTATGTGCTTAAAGGTGCTCACCTCTAACTGAACTAAATTAGGCCTTATGCTTATTTTGCATACTTTTCTCTCCCCTGTTGCACAAGAACTTCTGCATTAGTATTCAGAGGAACCAGAGCTCTCTATTTGAGTGTTCCACTCTAGGGAACACAATTCCTATCTTGTATTATTACCAGCACACTCAAAAGTCTGTCTTTCTAAGAGAAATGCCCTAGTCAAAATAGGAATTTTGGTTTCCCGCAGAGATTATTGGGAGATAGCCTCTGGTCCCTGCTGTGAGGCAGGTCTGATCACACCCTTGTAGCCTTCCCTTCCAGCCTCACATCTCCAGGAAATCACTGGAAAACAGTTATTGTTTTAATCACAAGTTTCCATAACCACCGAACCTATGGCAGCTGCTGCACTAGAGTAAGAATAAAGCCTTTCTTTAAATTCTTCCCTTAATAAAACCTGTTAGAAAAAAAGAGTATCACTATCATATTTTCTGGAAAAATCCCTTCACCTGGATTTCTTCTCCTGGGAAGCTGAGAAGCCTCAGAGAAAATGAAAACAATAATTGTCTGATTGCTTCTCCTGTGTTTTGCTGCTTTGGAATGTGATTGGAAATTGTTTATCCAACATGTGAATTGTTTTTACTCAATGACCAATCACAGTCCAGCTGTGTCAGGGCTCTGGCAAGTCACCAGTTTTTCATTAGTATCTTGCTAAACCTTCTGTCTGTATCCATTCTCTATTTTTAGTATAGTTTTAGTATAGCATTCTTTAATATAATATCATAAAATCATAAATTAGCCTTCTAAAAACATGGAGTCAGATTCTCAATTCCTCCTTTGTCCTGGGGACCCAGCAAATATCACACAAGAGGAAGAAAATCTGTGTCTTGTGCAAGATTAAATTAGAAGTACCAAAACGTCATCAGGTACTTTTGTTTTTGCAGAGCTGGAGAGAAAAGTGTGTCAAATATCCATATCTTTAAAATGTATTTACCCTGTGAGGAGCACGAACCCAGGGAAAAAAACATTTCTAAATGCCAAGATCAATTTTTTAATGGAAGAGAAATCAATCTGTCCCAAGCCTACCAGAAGCCGCAGTCCTGGGGCACGAGGTTGAACTCTGTGGATCTTCCGGTGCCCACATGTCCAATCAGCCTGAATTCCCAAACTTTTAACCATCCCTCCTCTCTGGCCAGGCTGGTGCCTGTCCTACACTGGCAGGCTCTGGCTCCCCTGGAGCCCAGGTGGCTGGAGTGCAGCTGTAACACTCGGATACTGCGCAGCCATCTGTGCAGTCTCGCAGCAACTGTTCATCTAAATGTCTTCAGAATGCAGCACTGATGAGCCTTTTCACTTCTGCTCAGTGGGTGATAAGAGGGCATTTTACCCCAAGCTGTGGCCCAGATGTATTGGACACTAAATGCATTACTTCTGTTCTGTTTTCATTTTAGAATGAAAATTAATAAACACTGCTATTTGCAATGGATCAGCTCACTCATCTGCCACAGGATTTCCTCTGTGGCTCCTTCCAGTCACACTAATCTACCACAGGGTCATTCATAAACCTTCAAATAGAAATCTATTTTGCCCATTTTAAGAGTAAATTTTCAGTCCTCACAGGAAAAGGCCTGTACAGATCCATGCCATCCTCTCTTCCTCTCCAAGCTTCCAAAGCTGACTTTAACGTGCTATCCAAAACAGAAAGCTCTCAGAGGAAATCACTGCTTCACTAACAGGCATCTCTCCTGATATTGCCCAAACAATTTTATTCTCATTTGCATACTTAGCTTCCTGTTGCATGTAATTGTGTGCCTAAGTGGTTAATGCAAGTGTAATAATGCCAATTGCCATCCTTTCAAAATTACTCCACTGACATGGGTCAGCGACTCACCTCCTCTTCACTGAGCCTTTTGTTAGAAACTCACCCTGATAAGCTGGAGGAGAGCAAAGGTAACCAGGTAGCACCCAAAACAGGACCTAGAGAGAGCAGAAACAGCTGGGCAGGCTGACAGTGATTTTACAACACAAAGAGGTGATTGGTTACACAGAGAGACTGTCATGAAAAATCTCATTCCTTTGTGTTCACTCTACTCACTGCTCCTACTTAAAACCTCAGAGTTTGCTCTGCCTCCTTGGTTTTCCTGTTAATTGCAGAGTAGAAGGTGAGAAAGTAGTACATTGTCTGTGTTACTAGAGATAAACAGGCTATCTACCTGAACACTTGAAATCTGCGGTTGAAGCAACAGCAATACATGTTACATCTAGTTTCAGACTTTCTTCTTTGTCTAGGAAGGCAGTAGAGGAGTGGTTCAGAGGAGTTGGCAGTAAAACCAAGAAAACTGGGCTAGAGGAGTATGAGGCATAGCAAGATTGTGGAGCTCAGTGGCACGTGAAAAACCTGCAGGAAGCATTTAGCTCATTTACATGATGTTCACCAACAGCTCATGGCACTCAGGAGCAGCCACTGTGACAGCTCCAACGACAGAAGTCATTTTCAGGACAGAGAGGAGCAACCATAGGCCAGTCCACAGCCTGAAAGGCAGGTGAGGTAAGGGCTCAGACTGAGCACAGGGAGCCTCAGGAGACTTTCTTTCAAAGGATTCCAAGGAATTCCCTCTGTAGAGGAAGCCCAATGCCTTCTGACAAAACAATTGAGCAATTCCTTAACTTGTACAGAAGACACAAAAAGGACTCCTCAACATAAAAGCTCCTGAGGACAGGAGGTAAAATAGAACAGTGTAACAAGTGTGTGCACACAACGAGTCAGAGGAGTTTCATATATTTTCCTCAGACTAAGGCAGAAGGGAGATACTCAGAGCTGTTTGTAGACCCCAGGTAAAACTGATTGCTGTGCGCAGGTTTATTGGCCAACATCAGGTTCTCCTGGTTACCAAAGGATCCTTGAGTCTATTCCCTTTACAGTGAAGAATATCTAGAAAGGCATCATTATGTCATTTCATAGTTCATGGAAAGAAACAGATTTTTCTCCTCTTGAAATCCTGTTAATTCCCAACAACTAAGTAAACCTGATGGCAGAATTTAACCGCAGGTGTGACAAAACCAGCTGGTCTCAAAGGCAGAATACCCTTAGGTGACAATCTGTCTCCAATTCCTGTTCAGATTTAACACACACACTATTCATTTTCCTATGTAAGATACCACAGGAAAAAAAAGACATCTGTCTCCCACACTATTTGAATTTAAGAATTGGAAGCCTGCCACATTTTCATTTGCACTGAGAGAAGTAACAGCAAGATAAAATCTAGTGGGTTTGAGCAATTTTGGAAGATGCAGTAGTAGGCAAGGAGATCTTTGGAAGCACAACCCAGATCATGTTTTTGAAGCAGAAGGTTTTGACTTTCACTTCCCACTGCTGAGAAGATACTGCTTTAGGAGAGACAATGCATTAGGAAAGGCAGCTCTTGGATACCTGTTGGGAGTACAGGGACACAGAGCAGCACAATAAAGTCAAGTGTGAGTTTTCTCCCTTCTGGAGCAATGAATGGGATCACAACCCTTATTTTGAGATAGGCTCAAGGTTCTAAAGCCCTCAGGTCCATACCTCAACACATAACCACAATTCAGCCTGAGAAAAAGTTCAGAGACATCACTCAGATGCTCCTACCCTGGCCCAAAGGACAAAGCTGAACAAAGTTCCTCAGTCTGCTGCTACCACTTCTAGATAAGTAAAACTTAACGCTCTCTACATAGCCCCCCTCTTTGTCAAAACACATATTGCTGTATTTTATCTGAGCTTGCATCCTAACCCAAGACACTGGCTGGGAGAATGCAGGAAAACACCCAAAGAGTGTTCACACTTCAAAACAACCCTGTTAACATAAATCACAATGGCCAACAGGCAGCCCAGATCAGAGCACAGCACCTGTAATGTGCTTTCTTTCTTGGATAAATTCATAAGGATAAGGGCAACACTGAAGACAAGACCATGAGAAGCAGGATAAAGCCTGCCCCACAGAGACAAATATAAAACAGCTACACTGACTCAGGGGGTGGGGGACACTGCTACATTCAAACAAAATGGCAGGAAAAGCCTGCTGGAGGAAAAGTTATTCTACACTGCACTGATAAGGGCTTAGTGATTTAAAGGCTCATCAGAAGGACAACTGCTGAGGTTTTGAATTGTCTGTTAGAAATAACTCGAGGAAGCTGTGATTTACAAAGATCCCAAAACTTGTCTGGATGGGCTTTGTTTTATTGTTTTGGTGATTTGCTCTTTTTGTGTGCTTGGCTGTGGGTTGTTTGTTTCAAGACAGCAGGAATTTAATTTCATTAGGTATTTTAAAATAATGTTTTGAGCTTTTTTATAAAATCTGATACTTGCAGCTGCGGTGGGTTTTTTGTCACTTTCTTCGATTGGGTCAAAGCCAGCCGTGCTTTATGCTTTACACAGCCTTATCTTGCAACCTAGTATTTATAGCATTTACATCCTAACCTTTTATACCAGCAACTGTTGAGTTATCTCTCTGCCCTTTACTTGACTTTATTACACACAGTGAGAACAGGGTGGATCCCAGAGGTATTATATGCTCAGTAAAAAAAAAAAAAAAAAAAAAATCACAGGTTTTAATCTGCCACGGGTCTCATTTCACGTCACATGCAATGATTTGTGCATTTCTTATTTTTTGATTCAAAACTGCCTAAAGTGAATAATCCACTGACTTTGCTCCCCACCCACCCATTACCCACCACCAGGTAATTATGGTCTAATGGTTCTGATCCACAGAGCATGGCTGCTGAGCACACTGACATTCTTCACAGGCTAAAACTGTTTCTGTGAGGTTAAATCCTGCCAGTTTAGCTCCTGGAAGCGAGCCCCACTGCACATGTAGGACAGGATTATCACCTGAGGGAAGGGGGGAAAGCTGTGCATTGGGCCAGGTGTGTCATCAATCTGCATCTCTCACAACAGCTTTATTAGAGACACAGGGCTTCGGGAAGGCTCCACTGCACCTCCTGGAAGGACTCAGCCACTGGAACTCCAGCTTCCTCCTGCTGTGGCTAAATACAGCACTTTATCTTCCTTTTGATGTGCTCACAGCCCTCAGGTGGAAGACAGCAAAGTGACCAAGCAGATACTCTGAGAAGTACAGATGCTGTGGTGGTCTGACCTTGCTTATCAGCAGAACTGCTTAGGCAGATTGTGACTGCTTGATTCCCAACGCCACCTGAAGGGGAAACAAATGGGATCCAACAGTCCCAGCCTAGCAGTAAGATTACATCTGTACGTAAGCTTGAGCAGGAAAGGTAACTCAGTGGGGCTTTCTTTCCAGACTACATATGAACTTTGATTAAGCTCTGTTTTATTATTTTATGTTTTATTATTTCAGACATTACCCTGGAAAACTGCTAGATGGTGCTAGAATATATACATATGCAATACTATGCAAATACAGGGGTTCAAGCTGCAATCCTGGCCCCTGGAATTATCCTTTGATGCAATTGCCTTGTGACTGCTTGTTGTGTATGAACAGAGAGCTGTGCCCAGGATGGCAGAATCTTATTTTCTCATGCTTTGCAGGGGGTGAATGTAGAAAAACACACAGCTGGACTCACATCTGAGCCCAGGTCAAGGAGATTGACTCATCCCCACGCTGCTCAGTGAGAAAGTTCAGGGCACAATTCTGCACACATTTAACAAACATTCAGCTCTATGGATTCTGTATTCCCAAAAACAAGCCATCCTGCATAAAAAGAACACCTTCCAGAGAACACCGTGTTTCTTTCTCAACACAAATATTCTTGGAAAAAAGAAAGAAGAGGGAAAAGGAAGAAAAAAAGGCAACCAACCAAACAGAAAAAAAAAAAAAATCTGTTCCTAAGCATGTTTACAGCAAAGGAGAATTTGGTCAAAACATCAGTTGTCTGCAACTGGTAATTGTTTTATCAGTTTAGCTAATATTATTGATTTTTTGAGTCGTTTGTATGGGGAAGTCTAAGCAGGATATGTCATAAATATATGGGATTATAAATAAGATATGCAGTTAAAAAGAAGTATGATAAAACAGAGGAAGTGTCACTGGAGCAGTTAGGTTTACATAGTACAGACTTGATCCATAATTTACTAGAGTTTTCATTTGGGGAAAAAACTATATAGACATTTTAAAATGGTATTAATAGACTTGATTCTTAGCATTAATAGCTAAAGCATGTGGACAATGAGGGAAAAGAAAGCCCCAAGCAGACTAAGACCAGCTTTAATTACTGTTAATCTGCAGAGACATTCACATCAGAAATATCACCCTGGCATTTTCCTGTTTACCAGCTGCAGATCAAGCTCTGTAACATTTAATCTTTGTAAGTACTTTCCCTTTGAAAACCTCTCCTTCCCTCATCTTTCCCCCAACAAATCACCTCCTGTTCCTGCCAGCTTCTCCTGGCTATTCCCTGCCTGGGCAGCTTTCCTTCCAAGCCTCTCTCTCTCTGCTCTGAAGCTTTTCCTTCCTGGGAGGGAAATATCAGCTTCCCCCTGACAAATTGAAACCCTGGGAGCCCAGGGCACTCCTGGGCACATTCCTGGGGATGGGCACTGGAACAGGAACCAGAACTGGCCCAGCAGAACTGCAGGGCTGCCATCAAAGATAAAACAAGCTCACCTAAGGAGCTGTTGAGATCAGAACACCCAGGCCAGCCTAGAAGCACAAGAGCTACTTCAGGAGATCAAGAGCTGCTTTGTTCCTAGAAAAAGGCAACATTTGCACCACCTCGACCAACAAACCTACACTTCATCATTGGCAAGCACCAATGACCACACTGGAGCAATGTTTACCCTTCAGGCCAGCAGCATCTGAGAAACCTAATTCTGCCAAGCTACTGCATCCAATAAGTTGTAGTGTAAATTGATTTGCTTTCAGCTTCTTACGTTGGCATGGTTCTTTCATATGCAAGAGTTTTTCAGCAGAAAATTTCAGGCATTCCTGAAATCTTCCAGAATAAAAAGTCAGCTGGAGCAGTGGAGAAGCTCCGGGTATCGAAGGATGGCAGATGTGTGAGGGGTACAGACTGAGAGCCTGGAAGGGCTGAAAGCTGCTGCCAGTGACCAGGAATAATCTCCTTTGCACAGGAGGGGCCCCACAGGACCTCTGGACTGCACCAAGGGAACAGGGCTGAGCTGCCATAGATCACCCCACCCTCAAGAGCAGGAAAAGTGCCGGGGGACACAGGGACAGTGACCAGGGCATCAGCAGGCTGGAGAGGGCCCCAGTCCAGACATTCACAGCCCTTTGGGTGTCTGCAGCTCCAGCCCTTTGGTGCCCTGGCAGGAGCTTTCACACAGTGCTGGCCTTGTGACAGCTGTGTCACACCACCACCACAGAAAAGCATTGACTCACCATAAAGACCTCCTGCCACACACAGCCTCTCACTTGGGAAAAGGAAAAGAACTCAACACAGAAATTAATTTGACAGTAACCTTGAGAGAGTTTGGGGAATTCTGTGGCTTGCCTAATGGCTAGAGAGGGACTTTTTGCACTGGGATTTCATGTAATCTAACTGTTTGCTATTTAAACAAAAAATAATCTTTTAGAGCCTGCAGCTACCTCAGACTGAGTCCCCTTGCAATTACAAAAGTGATTGTGTTTGAATAGCTGGCTTTCCCCTTCACTGCTCCACTTCTCTCCACTCTGGTGACTTCTACAGGGAATTATTTCTTTGGACATCGTGGGTAGATGCTCCAGGCATTATTGGATTGCCCAAACCTCAGTGTCTCAGCCCACTGCTAGTACTAGTCAGGCCAGAAGAGAATTGAGCTGTTGCAAAGCAGGGCACTTGTTTAGACACTTCTGAGATTCTTTATGCACACTGGAAAAGTCTCTCCCTATTAGCACTCATAGCTAGGAGTCACTTAACCTTTGACTGTATAACACAGTCAAATTCCATGATATACTGGGTTGCCACTGTAGGAATAATTAAGGAAGACAGTGCAGGAAATAATAATTTACACTAGCTTGTCTGCAATCCCAAACTCCAGCATGTTCTATGACTGCTAATAAAAAAACAGGCAAAAGAGAATGGGTTATGTGATTAATGCTACAGTTCTTCCCAGTGCAAAGGTGTCATGGAGGCAGGGCAGCACTGTTCAAACCTGAGAGGAGAAGGGACAATGCCTGGGGTAACAGAATGCACCTCTCCACTTGCTTGGTTTCATTTTAAAAAGGTGTGGGGCTGTTATAATTTCATGCAAGCTTGCAAAGTTGACTGTCCTTATAAAAAGAGCAATTATACACACACCTTAAGCACGAAGCAGCACAATAATTAAATGAGTAATTACCTTCCCACTTTTAAGCTGTCATGCAATTAAACTTAATTAAACACTCTCTATACTTCACTAATCTTATACAAACAGAAGAAGGTAAGAAGGGTGTGGCAAAGAAAGGGCATTTGGCAGAAGGTTGAGCCTATGATTCTGTCTATAATAAAAAATAACACTGTACAGTCAGCTCTAGGTTCTCATGTCATTGCCTTGTTCCTGGCCAGAAGATAACCTGGTCTGAGCTGCAAGATGAGCAATACACTGAGGCAATTCCACACTGATTAATATTGGGTGGCATTCTTCTACACAACATTGCAAAATGCTCTTCAAAAGGAACAAGTCCAAGGAAAGGGAAATGCTGGCATTTTAGAGCAGAGGGAGTAAAGAATTCTGTACAGAAAAGCTGGTGAAAATGTAAAACAAAATCTTTAATGCAAACACAAGTCCAAGGTTTCCCTTTTCCTCAGCAGAGGAACTGTTGTAAGCACACAATAGAGGAAGGGCCAAGAAAAGACATGGGAATTTTGTTGACAAGGAGACAAGACAGCTGTGGTGCAAGAACAATTGTGAACTTGCTCCTATCCTGGTCTGAAATATAAATAAGCTTTGTAGAAGCATAGCCCACATATTTCTGCTAATTATTTATTCATTCCCAGAAAGCTGTATCACATCTACTGTCTCTAGCTGCATGTTATTATGTTAAATGACAAAATTAAGACAAAACATTCATTCTCTCAAGTAGCAATGATTCTGTCTTCCATTGCTCCCTGAGGCAAAGGCAAAAACAGGCAGCAAAACAGGTACATCTAAAAGCAAAACCTGACCAAACTCTAATAGAATAGAATATAGAATATATCAAACTAGAATATAATGTTTAACTCCAGGTGTCCTCAGATTTTGGCCCACCCTCATAACCCACATGTGTGCACATACCTTTCTGCTCCTTTTCTTTGCTACTGAGCCCTGATTCCAAGTGTCACAGAAGAAATTTGAGCACATCACAGCAAAACATAGCTGGGAATGTCAATTTTGCCCTTTCCCACCCGCATGTCTTCCAGCATGCAGAGCAGCTCCACAGAACTGAAACCTGCCATTAATATTAGCAGAGGGGTCTTCACATGGTTTGAAGCCATCAGCACAATGATGGGACAAAGGATGCTTGAAGATAAGGTGCTACTATTAAAACAATGGAGAAAAACCCAATAACAACACTGAGCAGCTTGCAAAAATGCTCAGTGTGTCTGAATGCTGAGAAACTGAAAAATGGATGAAAATCACCACACTACACACCCCCCCTGCTGCCCCATACTATTTATTTACCTTTGCCTGATGATAAACTGCAGCTGTGGTTAAAATGTGTCAAGAAAAGTTTTATGTTTGGTTCTCATTCCAACTCCCACAGCAAGTAAAACATCACAGGTTGATAAAGTCTAAAACACAAATTGTCCAAAACACAGCACTGTATCAGCTACTGGGAAGAAATTCACTCTATTCCAGCTGAAAACAGGACAGAAGCATTTCTTTCTGGAAGATGATACTGGTTTTTATGCTTTGTAGACCAAAACAAATAAATGAACATGTTGAAAACATTGGCAGTGCAGTGTTTAGGAAAAGACTCTTAGAGCCAGTCTGTGTTAGTTTGCAGACAGCCAGCAGCAAGGCTGTTTTGGCTGCTTTGCTCCTGCTGCCAGCCCTCTGTGCCACCAGAGGTGGGCAGGGCCATGCAGCCCCTGCCAGGCACACAGTGACAGGGCCAGTGCTCCAGATCCTTTCCTCCATGGCTGATTTAGAAGCTGAGGACACTGAATCCAGTGCCAGCTACCTCACAGCTGCAGGGAGCCTTCAGGAGAGCCAGCCTCAGCTGTTCAACCCAACCTGGCAAGTTCCAGAGGATGTTTTATTTCCTGTCTGGAACATTATATCATTTTGTTAACGGCCTAGAAGTCAACAGTCTTCTATTTAATCATAGGTGACAATGATTAAATGCTTTGTGATTTGAATTCAGAATCAGCAACATAGAAACCACATTAAAGCCATGGTTTCTGCTTTATGATCCACTGCCCCACCCATACCAGCATGTCTAAAAAAGAAATTCCAGACCTGAACTTGTCCTCAATTAACCTTTTCTTTCCCACTTTGATTTAGGCTCTAGTTCATAATTATTGATTTTCACTTTTCCTCCCCCCTCTGCTTGTTTTGTTTCCACAAATCTTTCTGTTAGATTTGGTAGTATTACCTCAAGTCCTGCTGCTTTCTGACACAGAGGCTGCACACCTCCTTCCATGAGTGCGACTCTCATCTGCTACTGAGGAGCTTTGTTCAGAGGGACAACTTCCATGTTACCTTCACTGTGGGAACAAAGAAAACAGTCATATAAAACTCATCTCCCAGTAGGAATGCTCAAGGAAAACAGTCATATAAAACCCATCTCCCACTAGGAATGCTCAAGGCAGCACTGTGGGACAGCATTGTCTGCTCACCCACACCATCCTGCTCTGGCTGACATACCCAGCCTAGGCTAGTTTTAGGGAATTCAGAAAGTATGTGATTGTTTCTATGCCACAGCTTTCTTTTTGCATGGTTTCCACGATGGTCCTGACATATTTTACTGCACATCTGCAAATAAGAGAAAGCTCCCCTCTCCGGGATTTACAGCGTGCGGGGAGTGAGGCACAGGCAGCGCAGGGCTGAGTTTAATGCCAGGGAAGTTGCCTCAGGGATGTGTTTAACTATGGAGGTGATTGTCTCTTACTGGTAGGGGCTAAAAATACAATGGGATTTGTTATTTGCCAGATTTCAAGGAGCACTGTGATTTATATCAGCCAAATTTGGAATATCACTGAAATAATTAAGGGATGAAGAGCTGGGGCCTGCTCACACCAGACTCAGCATCAGGCCTCACTCTCCACACGGCTGTTCCCTCAGGAGTGCTCAGAAGGCACAGGCAGACTTCATTAAAGATATATTATTTTTTTCAACTGGGCTTTCACATTACTTCTCCAAAAGGCAGAAGAATTCTCAAAATTAGAAGCCAAAAATATAGAAAAATTACGTACAGGAAGAATCTTGAGCTCCTTTAGGTCCAATCTTGTCCTCAATGCAAGGTGCTCTGAGGTCAGCTTAGCAGCTGAGCTTGCTCTCAGAATAACCTATTTCAACATTTCACCACCCTAATTTTTCTTTCCTAATAAGTAATGAGAATTTCCCTTGCTGTAATTTGTCTCTATGCCTTTCATCCTTTCCTTAAACACCTCCAGGAAGGTGTTGGCTCTGTCCTTTGTATACTCTCCCTGCCATTACATTGCAAAATGGTCTTTTTATAACTGAATCCACAGCAGGGCAGACTGAAAGAACCCTCAGTGCCGCTTCCATCTTTACAGTGAGACTGCCATCCCGCCACCATCATCTTCTCTCTAATGCATCTCTTTTCCACTGCACATATAGGCAAGGTTTGGTCCTTTTGACAGCTCAGACAACCTCAGGTCTTCAGGTTTAACCCATAGAGCTACAGCTCTACATGTTATGTATGTGTGTGTATATATATATATGTGTGTGTGAGTATACATGTTATGTATATATATGTATATATGTAAAGTACAGGATATATATATGTATATATGCATACATGATATGTATGTATATATATATATATAAAGGTATACGTGACCTACCTGACATTGCAACTTAACAGTTAATAACTGCACTAAACATTAAGTGAGAAAATAGACAGATATGGATATGCCCTGCTGGAAACAGCCTCCCTGCCACTTTAGCAAGCAGAAAAACAGAGTAATAATAACCCCCTCTAGCTTCATTCTGGTGCAGCAACAAGATTATTAGCTGTTCTCACAATCTTCATTACTGCAACAATTAATATGGAGCTGAAAATAAGAAGGAAAAAGAAAGCCACTTGGCTCAGAGACTACTACTTGGCAATCAATGAATTTTGAATAAGCAACAAAATTTTGGTCTATAAGAGGTAGTCAAGTCTCACTGTCCATCTTCCCTTAAGCACTGATGTTCATAATGGTCCCTCATTTAAAAGTGTTCATTTCCATCACTGCTGGAGCTCAGCTCCATTCTCTTTCCCCAGAAGAGAAGAAAAAGGGAACAGACTGAGGCAGCCTTTGACTACACACTCACTTTCCAGGCAGTTCTTAACCTTGCCTCTCTGAAGTCTCCTCTAAGCTGATTTGCAAAGATCCAGGGGTACAGAAAATGGGGCAAAACCTGTAGAATTACTCAGAGACTAACAGAGCTCAGTAAGGAGAAAAAACGTTTCATGGAGCTCTCTTTTTTTTTTTCTTTACACCTGTAAATTGGTATAGGGAAGAGTTCTTTCTTTGCAAGTCAATGCAACTGGATCATGAACTTTCATACTTCAAACCCAGCTCAGGATATTAGGACAGAAAAGCACAAACCCAAAAATATTTCAGAATAAAACCCAGGGAGATTTACCTTTTATAAAGATGCATCCAGAACTCTTTTGTTGAACAAAGTGTTGTTTCTGTGGAGAAAAAAATGACCCCTTACTCCAAGAAGTGCTCACTGCCAAAACAAGGAGATGCAAGTGTCTAAAACACTGTCAGTCCTAGCACAAGTTAAGATGTGATCTAAACTTTCATGCAAAGCATGAGACAAGGCTTGTGAAAGCTGTTTCATACTACCCAGAAACAGAGAGCTCTGGTTTATAGACTGCACTTCTAACTCCCCCCAAGTGCTCTCCTGTATAACATATTAGCCTGTAGGAGATGGGTTCAGACATGCTGAGGGTTATTCCCCTCTGCACATTGCACCTGAACCTTCAGTCCACAAAGCCCAGCTCTCCCAGGGCACTCCCTCCAGTCCTCCAGCCGTAGCCCTGGGCACAGATTTCTCATCTCTTTTGGCAGTGCCTCCCCCAGAGTCCCATTACCAAAGCTATGAAAGAAAGCAGCTTTAAGCTCCTGCACAAAGCTCTCCAGCAAACAGGGAGCTGCCCTGCAGAGCTCCTCACCAGGAGCATCAGCCCACAGCAGGAATCAGAAAGCAACCTCAGGCACAGAGCAGCTTCAGAGCCTCTCAAAGCACCTCACAAGCACGGAGGCCATTGCTGGATGTGTGTTAGACACCCACATTCCCATGCCAGCTGAAAGTGCTTCAAGGAAGGCACAACAAAGAAATGCTGGAGAGTCAGCTCAAGGCAAGGAGAAGGAATACTTTGAGAAGTTTCCAACAAAAAGCTATAGACAAGCAGAACTCCCTCGTGCCTCCTGTGGCTGCTGGGATGTTATGTTAAGTGACTGTTCTCTTCACCCTCTGAAGGAGCGTGGGTGTCTGTGGAAAATGAGCGCTCATTAACATCGATTAATTAACTTGGAATTAAGGATGTTGTTCATCACAGCAGCATAAATGCTACAGACTGAGAGATGTTGTGCATTAGGTAGCAATCGCACTGATCAGAGAGACAAGTTTAAACTGCAAACACCTGTCCACGACAGGACTGGCACAGGTGATAGTTCAGCATGAGGACCCAGGCCTCATGCAGCAAAACACATTTATGAGTGACCCAGGCTCAGTTCATAACCACTTAGGGTAGGAATCTAAAGGTGGCAAGTTTGGTGTATCACAGTCCTAATCCTCTAAGGCAGCTAATCCATCCACAGTTAAGATTTAAATTCAGGGGAATGGCCCAAAATGCTGTTAAGGCTTCTATTCAGTTGGCAGCTTTTCACAATCTAAGACTAATTCACAAGCCTGGGTCCCCAAGCATAATTTGGTCAATTTAGTTTGCAGAAACAAAACTCAGGGGAAATAGGGAGCACTGGCTGAGGGCTGGTGAAAGGAAAGGGAACCATGGATCTGAAGCCATTTCAGACATGGGTCTGACAATGCTATCAGCCCTGAGACACAGTTCAGCCATGCCAACAGTGGCAGCAGCTGAAAACACAGAAACAGCTACTTCCCAGAGCAGAGCACAACCAATTCATTGTTTATTGGTACATTGAACTGAATACAGGACTAAAAGCAGAGGGAAGCATAGGTAGCAGCTCACACAGAGTAAGGTACACCCAGCTGTTGCACAGGGTGGCAGAGTTGTAAAGCCCTATCCTCCTGTTTGGTTGGATGCTCAGCTCTGAATCCCTCAAGCTGAATAACAATTGCTTCTTGTGAATGAAAGAGTGTATCATCAGCTTGCTGTTAAGGGGTGATTAATTGAATACTGAAAATTAACATTTCCTCATTTGACCCTTTAACCTTGTTCAGTCATGTTACTTTGGCACAGTATCAAATCTCTATCTTATTTGTGCCCACCATCAAGCTTGTAAAAGCTAAAACCAGCAGCAATACATTTTTTCTTTTAAGAAACCTGCCTGATTGAAAGGCTAAAGAAAGCTGCTATCTCCTGTCTTATCATTCTTTATGAAAGTTCTTTTTATGATTTCAAAATGGCAAGAAATATGCAATGAAATCCAGTGATAAAATATCTGAAAATGTCTGAAATACTGGTAGTAACTAAAGTGCTTCAGCATCCTCCTCCTTTAAATATCCCCATCTATGAGAGGATATATCATCTTACTTCCACTGAATTCTGTGAAGTCCATGAACAGAACAAACTGCATACACATAAAAATAACACCAAATAAGATGGAATAAGATTCTAGCACTTCTTTTTATTCCAGAACTGAGAATAATAACAAAATCAAACAAAGACTTCCCTGGAAGTACCCAAGTATTTAAAACCCAAAAGGAAATGGAGTGGCTTTTGAGGATAGGAAGGTCCCACAGTGTCCATCACAAGATTTGACCTGCCAATACAGAACTGACCACTGATGACTCCTACACAAACTGAAAAGATTCATAATATCAATCAGAGGGAGAATCCTTTAAACACTTACTAGCACTTCTCAGGCTGTTTTTATTGTCTTACATTGATAAGTGCACCTCACACAGGCTTGAATTAGTTATACTGCAATTAAGATGCTGAAAGCAGCCTCTGAAAAGGGCATCTATTAACTCTTTGAATAGTCTAATCAGGATGGCAAAACAAGGAATACATCACAAGGCAATACACATTTCAGCCAGTTAAAAGTAGTAACTGGCTGAAATAGAGATAAAATTACTACTTGTAAAAACCTTGGAGAGAAATTCCATGGGAAGAGTAGGATTTAAAAGCAATTATTAAAAAAAAAAAAACACTTAGCAAATTAAAAAACTTAAAGACATAAATTCTTCACTAAAGTCATCTGTCTTACTTGATCCCTTACTTGACCCTTTCACATAAATTCCTAAGGGATTTGTTCAAGTGCTTCTGCAATCAAGTCACTCCATGCTAATGAAGTACAGCTTCAGCCTGTTAATATTCTTCCCCTAGTAAAGTTGTTTTCCAGCTTATACCACAAAACAGCCTCTCTGCCATTCATCCAGCAGCTGAGATCTCTCCAGTTCACCTCATGTTTGGTTAAGACACTTTTCAATTCGAAAACTCACTGAAAGCAAGTCCATACTCAGTTGTTTTCAGAAGGTGGTCCTTGCTAGGACCACGCCTACCTGGATGAGCTTGTGTTGAGCATTCTCTGCCCACAGCAATCAGGGTGAGGTTGGTGCTTTGAGCAGCACATGACTGATGGCCCTGCTAATAGATCAGTGTCACACAGGCTTATGGAAGGGCTCAGCAGAGGCAGCTTGTGCACTAAACACTGTCACCACTGCTCCTGCAGGCACAGGGGCAACCTCGGAACACCACACACCTGGAATTTAACTGCCTTTGACCCTTTCAGGTTTTCAAGTTCAGGATTTAACTGCTTGGCTCCATTAGGAACAGCAGGAAGTGAGCAGTTAAAACCCCTAAAAAGGCTTTGGAAGCTACCTGCTAAATGCTCAGGTGTCTCTGCAATTCAGCAGCTGCAGGGGGGAAGGCAGGCTGAGGAATGAGGGAAAGGGGACAGGGGGAATAGATGAGCTAAGTTTGGCCATTGTAAAACCAGCATCTCTAAAAAGACATTGAGGAAGAGTCTGGCAGCTCCCCATTCATGCCTCATTACACAGGACACTACTCTTCTGCAGGGCTTCCCAGATGTGGGAGAAGTTACTGAGGCTTCCAAAGCAGTAGTTTATTCTGCTCTTCCAAGGCAGTTTGATTTGGGCTTTTTGCAGTTTGGCTTGGGCTCTTTGCTCGCTGCACCCTGCAGTTTCACACTGAGCCTGTACAACTGCCCAAGCAGCTGCCAGGGCGGGCAGGATCCCCCCGGCATCTCTGGCAGGAAAGCAGCAGCTGGAAGGGCTGCGATGCACGGCATGGCTAAGGACATCCTGTGAGCTGGGTCAGGGCCACTTAGAGCAAGGAGGATGCCTCCCAATGTCACACTTCTTAAATCCCAGAGAGGTGGCAGTCATTTCAGTGGGGTAATTATCTCAGTTACAGACAAGTCTATCCACTCCCATACAGTACCTACATTCCTCCTGCCCCTGCCACCTGATTTGTCTCTGGCCAATAGAGCTCAATTATTTTCTAAACCTATTTGTAAATCAATTCTCCTGATTGATGCAGAGTTCTGGATGCTGGGAATAACGTTGTAAAATTTACATTGAAGTACAAGTACAGGTTGTTGTTGCAGCAGCAGGTTCCTGGAAAGATCACAGCAGAGACCCCCACCATGGCCATTCCTGCTGAGAGGTTTGGTTACTCTCTCAGTTGTTCAAGGACTACTGAGAAGGCCAGGAATGATTCCTAGAAGCCATTTGAACCTGCAAGCTATGGCTCCTACAAATATGTAGAATTTGTTTGTGTCTGTTGCAAAAAGGGAAGATAACCACCAAAATATGAAAAATTAGACATAATTTTCATGGCTATTTTACAGCAGAAAAAATCTTTTGGGTGTTTTTTTACAGTGATTTCTAAAGACCCATGGCTTAGGGTCACATATACCTACCCCTTTGAGAACACAAATGGATTTTATTTAATTACTATTTTAGTAGCTTTTCTCATTGCTAAAGGAAATATCCACGTGTTTTAATCAAGGATTCCCTCCCACAAACTATATTTTGTTATATCACTAGAGTGGCAGTCTCAGATACTTACAGGTAAAATGAAATGTCTGGAATAGTTACAATCCTTAATGAGTTCAGGTTTTTCCCCCTGGTATGCCAAGCCCCACTGGCTATTCACAGGGCCAAGTACAGCTGTGACCCATGAAAGCTGTAAAAGAAAACCAGCTACTTGGCTGAGTAAATCTTCACCATCAGAACAGAGCTCAAATTGACAGGTTCCAGTTGATTTCCCTCCCCAGTCCCCATTAATTACAAGCTCTTTTAATTACTACATGCATGCGAGGGGTGGAAACAACAAGATTTAATTACCAAGCTCCCACCAAGAGTGACCCAGCTTGGGCACTGCAGCATGAGCTCTCACAAAATGCTGCTCAATGACAGGGCAGGTCTCCAGCATGGCAGCATCATCCTCTGGCACTCAACCCAGGATTGCAGCTGCTGCTGGAAGCACAGAGATCTCTTTTCTGCCTGTTCCTCTTCCTGTTCAACCAAGGGGGTGGCACAGCTGGTCACCCCACAGCTGGAACACTGCTGATGGCAAGGACAATCCTTGCAGCTTTCCAGATGGGTGATGCTCATATTGATTCTCTCTCCCCTACTTCTCAGACTGTCTTCTAACTCCCCAAAAGGTAAGGTAGGAAGTTCAAATGTTCCAGGAGTGTGTTTTTCCCCTCCTGAAACACACCCATGGCTGCTGTCTGAAGTGGACTTGGGCAAGACCAGAGACCCTGCTGGGAGCTGAGCACCCTGGAAGCAGTTATACTTGGGAGGGGGGCAGACAGGAACTCACACATCCCCAGCCATTTCACTCAAAACAACCTGTAAATATTAAATAGTGGAGCAGAGGGACCATCTAAGTCCACACCAAACATAGCCAGGCTTGCAGAAACCAGAAACAATGCAAACAGTGTTATTCTCTTTACAGCATGCACGTGCACGCCCTGCACTCTGCAAGTCAGCAGTAACAACCCCCAAAAAATGCAGGATGGATTGAAACAGGACTGAAACAGGGACCCAGCACTGCTCAGCCCCTCTGAACAGTGCCTCCAGCCCAGCTGAGGCTGTGTTGAGAAAACTCAGCAGTGCAAGAGCTCCAAGTGAGCTTCAGGTAGCAGCTTTATGGGTCCCAAGCTCCAGCATGATAAACAGCGTGCACAGAAGCCACCACAGACTATCAGGAAGGATATTAAGACCTTCTGGTAAAGAACTTCAGCAAACACTTAGTCAGCTTGAATTTATGATCTGATCCTTCAATTCTTGGCTCCAGAAGTGACTCACCCTTGGCTCCTTCATACAAGCTGTGCTCATTCCTGAGTATGGCTTCTGGAAAACACAGACAGGAACTCAGCTGAGCACCAGCTCAAAACTTTCAGCTGCTGCTTTACTTAACTGTTTTCTATTAATTCATTCTTTAAAAAAGAAAAAAAAAAGTGTTAGCTTCCTGCATGAGCAAGGAGAAGAACCAGCAATAAAGGCTGATAAAAGAATAATTTAGAACTGTGAACTCAAATCAATAAATAAATTGGAGATTGTTCAGTCACCACCTCCCAGAGCTGAGAAGAATTAAAAAGCAATTAAAAACTACACATCTGCCTCCAAATCAGTCAAATGGAAAGTGAAGGACTATTACAGGGCAATGATTGTCAAGAGAAAGTAGATCTTGCTGGACCACCTTTTATGGCTGATCACATAGCAATAAACTTACAAATAAAGTAACCCAATATTATAAACCAGCGGTTCCAGTTTTAGAAAGAAACAGACTCCTATTGATCAGCTCAGAACAGCTTGCATTTGATTCATGAAACTGTGCCTCAGGTTGCCAAGAACAGAGCTGCTCCTTAATTAATAGTAATGAACACCAGCTCAGAAGTCTCACACTTACCAGACCCCAAAGGGACAGCAGCTGAAGCAGGAATCTCAGTGGGCAGCTTTTATCCAGCCAGAAGCAGAAGCACAGAGATTAGTAAGAGACAGTGTTTACAAAAGATGCATTAATGATCTTTGATGTTCTTTCATAACGTCTCTAGCACTGTCAAAAATAACATCTTTTTGGGCTTTAGCAAAGCACCACAGCTCATGAACCTACCCAGAAGTGGCTGCATCCTAATTTTCATAGTCATAACTCATTAGTAAGATCCCAGAGAGCAGTGAGCAAGCTCATTGTACCTGAGAAATAAAATGCAGTTGTTTTTCTGTGGCAGAACTTTCTGGAAAAGGAGGAAGAAACTGTGGCCATTCATGACTCATTAACATGATGCAAAAATATTTACACAAATACACACAGCAAACCCACTGCTCATGTTAGGCAGGAATCATTCCACTTTGGTTTAGGACACCCAATATCAGCTATTTGCATAGAGCAGATCACTTGCCTGCAGAATTAAATCCACTAAAGCACAAGTGGTGATGTCAGGTCAGAACTTTGTCCCCAGCTTCATCCTCAGGAGTACACCAGCTAAACTCCAGGTCTACCACCGAGTCTGACATTCAGCAGCTGCTTGGCTCAAAGTGCTGGCACCCAAAGAGGGAAAAGGAGCATCTTGTAGTCAGGGCACTCACGTCAGTGAGCTCCTTGAGAGCCCATAAGGTACTGTTCAGCTGGCAGTGAGACAAATGGAAATGTCACCTGAATGACTGATGCTGTGCAAAGTAAACAGAGACTGAACTGGCTTCCATGGAGCACCTGAGGCACCAGGACAAAAAAAGGTAAAGCATTTCCTTTTTTCAAACTGAGCAGCTCTTTTCTTCAATCCCCCTATTAAGAGGGGAAAAGTAACAGCCATTTCAAAGTGCCAAGGAACCCTCTGTAGCTTTCAGACCCCTCATGAATCACACCCACATACAGTAACACACATTGCTAATCCTTTCCACGAATCTGGTCCAACACCAGGTGCTCCAGCTGCAGCCTTTTAGCTAAAAAGCTCTGCACAGTGCACCATGCACCTCAAGACCACAGGGCTATGCACCTCTTCCAGAAATTTCCCCAGCCCCTGGTTATTCACAGCCTTGTCTGCAGTGCAGTGCAGGGAGTTCTCCCATGCACTCGAGAATCCTGGCTCCTGCTTCTGGGGGTCACACATGTGAAATGGCCAAAGAGGAGGGAGCTGGGGCCTGTCACCCACCAGTATGATGCCTGCCAATGGCAATTCCCCTTCCAGAAACCTCTGGAGATGTGGATCTTTGTATCAGAACAATGCTGCCTTGACCTGGCTGCAATGTGCGCTTCCCTCCTGGTCTAACACACTCCCAGGGTTCACAGAAATCTCAGGGCTGCCTTCAGCAAAGCCTCTGCAAAGCATCAGCCCCCAGACCACAAAACGTGCCAGAGAAGCACAAAATTAAGAGAGATCCTGGGCTGAGGAGGTGAGGGATTCATTAATCCCTGGCACTGGTACTGCTGGCCACATTGAGCATCGAGACTCATCAGGTCAGTCATGACAAGGGGGCACTGTGGTCACCAGAGAGGCAAGGCACCAGTGTGCATCCAACTCAAACTTTACAGCTGCTGAACAGGCAGGTAGCAAAGGCTGCAGGACATCCAGCACTGGGCAAGTGGCCAGAGATTTCCATGTACCTTCCAGCATGGCAGGAAGGCACCTTAGCATTGTGCAGCTAAAAACCCAAACAAAAGAACCCAAGAAATCCCTAAAAAAAAATCAACCTCGGAGACCATGTCAGAATAAATGGTCCATTCTGGGAAATGGTCTTGTTTGAGCCATGGCCATTAACTTCCAAAACAAAAGAAAAAGACAAGGCACAGCTCTGTACAGAGCTGCCAGCAGCTGGGCCAGCTGCTCTGGGAGTAAGGGCTGTGCATTTCCATCAGATCTCACTCAGGTGCCTGGCCATGGCAGCAGGCTCAGCTGCAGCCAGTCAGAACACAGGCAGGTGCCAAAGGTGTGCTGAGAGGTCAGGCATGTCTTAATGGAGCAAATTAAAGGAACAAAATAGAGGTGGAATCCTTATCGAAGCTGCAGCTTCAAAAAGGCTTATAAATAGCGTACTTAAAATGAGTCCATAAAGTGTCTGCTTCGTTTTTCCACAAAGCCACCCAAACCTCAAAGCTGAGAATTAATTATTCCCACACCTTTGATAGCACAGAGGCTGACAATAGGGCTTTGGACAGCAAGGATACATCTCTAAGGAGCAGACTCTGGACACATCCTCGGTTCCACAAGTAAGAGGTTAATTCCCTGTCAGTCTGCTCTCTGCTCTTGAAAGGTTTGTGTCCTCTGTAGTTAGGCAATGAAAAGACAAACTCAGTAATGCCCATGGCTCACTGGGGAAGAGAGGAACAATGAAGTAGCTACCAATAATCAAATCACAAAGTACAAAGACCAAATGTAATCTACAACTGACAGGGAAAGCAGGCAAGGTGACATGGAGATCAAAAGCTGGCCTGAGTAAATTAGCTGCAGATTGATTTAAAACACAGAGGAAGGGAAAAGATTCAGAATTACTTAAGTTACTGGGCTGATACACTTACAGTTACAAATAAAAGGAATCCACACATGTAAGCAGCTAGAACACTGTGCAGTTGCATGACAGGAGAGAGCGTGAACATGTATGAAAATATCCCAGGGAAATAAAAAGAAAATGGTGTGTTTAGGTTCAGCTACTATGCATTGTCACTGAGCTGGGACAGGGATAGTTATTAACATAGTTGCTCTGCTACTGCTCTAAAAGTTACTGCAGTCTCAGGTAAGTCTGCGCCGGATCCTGCTGCCCTGTCCTTCCTCCAAGAGATTTTACAGGATTTGATGTTACAGCTTTTTCCCACACCTCCACTAATGCAGCATCCTCCTGCCCCTCAACAGCTACTGCCAAGCCTACACTGCCATAAGGCAGCAGCACCTTCCTGCTCTTCAGACTGCTGGGAGATACTAGCAGTAACTCATACTATGGTATCTGTGGAACCTAGGAGAAAAGGCCATCAATACTTAAAAAAATCCAACCAAAACTCAAAAAACTCCCTCTGCTGGATTCAGTCTGCAAAATGAATTATTTTACAGAACGGTACAGAGCTCAACTGCCCTGAAAGGTGACACAGATCCAGCAGCAGCATCATGTTTGCTGAGTACCTTGCATTTCTACAGAGATAACATAAATTAAGCCCTGTTTGTTTCCTGCTAAAATTTACATAAATCATCACTTAAGTGTGATTTGCTTGCTACAGGTTAAAATAAAGATTCCATCTAAAAATAGCAATGAGGAAAAATTTTCTAAATAAACATGGGAAATGAAAAATTGTAATGTGAACATGGGGACAGACTAATGTGGACTCAGTTTACCTGAAGGGTCAAAGAGACATTTTTAAACAGTTACACTTCAGGGGTTGTTAAGAATCTTTTCATTGTGTACTGGAATAGAACAGCTAGAAAAATAAAAAAGGTTGAGTCCAAGGTTTCACAGAGCGACAGATCAAACAAAGAGACTCCCAATGAAAAGACTCAGGTCTAATACATCACTAATTCCTGAAAAATTGCTTGCTTATATCTATCTCAATTCAGGTCAGTAATGTGTAATTGAAAAGTTCTTCTAACCTTAGTTCATACTTGCTCTACTTAAAGAAATCTTTCCTTTAAATTAAATCTGATCACAACAGGCTTCATCTTTCATATGAATAAAATCCAAATAAAGTTTTGACCCCCAGCACAAGGGATCACTTCCAAGGTCTGAGAAGGAAGTTTTACCTACTGGATACAAAATTCAAGGAACCATATGAGCAAGTAATTATTTCTTTTTAAAGATGTAACAGAAGTAAGCTCAAGAAATCAGGCTCATTTAAAACACAATGAAAAAAGAACCCAATAGTGAGACTGATTTCTACTTACTTCATCTGTTTTATGTACAGGAAAGTTTATACACAATTAAACAGGAAAGTAAGTACACAGAGGTTCTCCTTGAGTAATTTTCTAACAGTGACCATCAGCACAACAAATTGTGTTGGTGTAGTGAAATGATCATTTCTTCTCAGCAGGATTTGCTCTGCAGGGTTTGTGCACTGAAAGAGCAGTCAAAGATTTCTACAGGGGCTTGGAGTTGCCAACACATTTGAACATTTAGTCTTTATCTCCCATCTCTTGTGGGCTTCCCACCTGAGCCGTCAGTGACCTGAATGATAAATACAGCAGGCTGGAACAAGACAAGCCTGCCACAGAGACCAAGCAGGGAAAACAACCAATTTATTCCCGTTCAAATCACACAGATTCTTCAGCAGAGGTTTCCAATGTCTGCTTTACCTCTCCACCTCCTAACAGTGAATTGCTTCTCTGCGCTGAGCACCAAACAATAAATCAGCAGTGCTTAGTTTGGGGCTGGGGTCAGAGCGAGGAGGAGAGGCCGAGGCTGCTCGCACGGCCGGAGCCGCAGCTGTGGCTGGGAGGGCGTGTGACACAGGGGACAGGAGCCGGCAGGGCTGGCAGCTTGCATTGCACTGCCCTCTGCTGTCCCAGCAGCCTGCCAGGAACCGACTGCTGCCAACACCCGCTCGCTTTGGCCTCTCCTAAAGGGAAAGGGAATGCACGGCAGGATTGCTCCACGGGGTTTTCCCCACGCAAAGTATTTCATCTCGCTCACTGTTATCCACCTGCCTGCTATGAATTTACAATTAAAGTAATAACCCTATTTCTTGTCTTCTTCTGTTAGTCGAGCTCCAAGTGCTTTACCAAAAACACGTATACGATCAGATTTTGGGGTTAACCCTTCAGACACTGCCTGAAACACGTTTGCTAAGGCCCGGGCAGTTGGTACTGAGCTCAGAGCACTTAGCACACACAGAGACCCATGCTCCTACTTACAGTCACAGCTGAAAAGCCCTTCTATAACATTCATCGTGTAGCCCTAAGTGTGTTTCTGACACCCCTCCTCAAATTTACTGGTTTATTCCTGCACTAGCACATTGCAGGATGGGACACAAGAAACCATATTAAAAAAATTATGCAGTGTTCTTCTTTGTCAGTAACATAAGAAGTGTAATACAGTTCTGTGAAATAACCTCCATGATCCTTTTTTCCCTTTAAATCAAATAAATTTCTATGAAATCAGACAATATTACTTGGTAGAATAATAACTCACCAAGATAATTCCTTGAGAAAATGAACAGCCTCAAAGCAGCTCAAAAAAGTGTCATTAGAAGAACATTTTAAAGGAAATATGTATTTTTCATGTCTAAATACAAACTCCAAACATACAGTATTTTATCAGTGCCCTGTATGTGCCAGAAATGCCACACACAGAGCTTTTAACAGCTGTTAATTTAATGCTCATGCACAGATCTTAACGAATTCCTTTGAAGTCAGGAATTGAACGCTGGGATGAAAAGCACAGGAGCACGATTGGCAGAGAGCTTGTGCATCATTAGGCTTCCTGCACGGGAATACCAGATCTGCAACAGCTTAGAAGCATATGGTTTGAACATCAGACTTAGTAGAAACATAAGCTCAGATGCTGGCAGATGAGCTCAGCCTGACACCCTTCTGTTGTGTCTTGTGGCAGTAACTGCTTCCCTGCTCCTGCCTGATCCAGCAGCTCTCACAAGGGGCTGTCCCCTGTGACTGGGGGCTGCTGCCACCACTGGGGGACAGGAAAACAGCAACAACCCAGAGAAACCGCAGCAGAGAGCTATAAACCTGGGCTGCGCTCAGAGCTGCCTGCAGCTGTCCCAGTGACACAGAATCACTCGGCCAAAGGTGAGTGGAATTAAAAAGGAAGGATCCCACAAACTCTCAGCTGTTTGCATAAACGTGATGAACACCTTAGGGATCCTCCTAGAAGATGGGGCCACAGGTTCCTACCACTCCCTGAGACTGCCAGTGCTGTTTGGGACACAGATTTCCATGAGGACTTCCTTACAGAGCTTCAGAGAACTTTGCTGTGCTGCATGTAACTCACACAGAGAGACCATTCCCTCTCATTTACACTTCATGAATTCCTGCAAATAACTGCAATGGAACTCCTAAAAGATGGAAATTCACTGGATCTAATAAAAGAGTCTCAACAAGGTCCACAAAATTTGTATGCAAGGAATTACTTTAAAAAAATAAAATTAAAGACTCCTGAGCAGGCAAATGCAAGAAGATTAATAAAGTGTTCAAGAAAATAAGGGTGGATTCATTTCCTCAGGGAATTTTTTTCATGCTGTCAGCATAGAATCTTGCAAGCACTGACTTTGCTAACACCAGTACAATTCTGATTTTATTTATGAGGACACTAAGGCAGAGAGATTAAAGGTAGCATGGGATAATTAGTACAGTTTGTCAAACTGAGTAGCAATTAAAATGGAATTGTGGGAATAGCTGGATTTTTGTGTTACAAAGCATTGAAACCTATCACACCAAATGATCCAATTCTTTAAAGGCTCATAGGTTTTATATGCATATGCTTCTGATATAGCTAAATTAGTATATTTACCATCCTTAGACTGACCACTGTGTACACAAAGGGTGCTCTGATGTCATGAGCAAATGAGGGAATGCACAGGCTGCTTTTCTGCAGCACCCAAGATAATGATATTACCAGGTCTCTTCAAAATAAAATCTAAATAATTGTTTTGACTGGAGGGGTCCTAGAACCCCATGTTGTCAGAATGTGAAGCTCCACTGAAATCTAAATGCTTTTCTCAAATTGCTGCATTTCTATGGAATTTTCAGGAAAAAATCCAAACCAAACCAAAGTGGAGTAACTGTTGGAATATCCCATGTCTACAAGTTTTAAACACCTCTCATCTTGGACTATTTGAGGGGCCTGCACTGCAACTGGCTTTAAAAGCCAACCTGTTTCATGAAACACTTTAGACAGCTGAAGAAATTCTCAGAGCCTGTGATGGAGGGAACCATTTTAAACAGCTCAGAAGTTTTCAGATTGTGCTCTGCTTTGGAATAATCAAATTCAAAATCCTTCTTAAAACAGGGCTGCTGGTCAATTACTTCTGCCTTTAGCATCTTACTAAGAACTCATACTGTGTTTTTAGTGAGGACATGGAGCAAGCCTGCAGCGCACCCCACATATTGTGTGAGACCCCAGGGCTCTTACTGCCTGTAGCTTCAGAGAAAACTATCAGAAATCCTAACAGAAACCCACCCTTCTAGCTTTCAGATTGACTGATTAGCACTAAATATCTGAGCAACTAATTTGTAGAGCTGGAGCATTTATGTTCAGTGCCTTTTACTACAAGCCAATTACTGTTGAAACAGCAGCTAATACCCATTACCCATAAGGGCAAGCAGCAACTGCACAGATCTGGTTGATGCTACAAATAGTTTGATATTAACTTGTCTTGTGGTTCAGCTGTATTCAATGGTGCTCATGAAACCCCCAGACATTTCTGTCAAAGGGGAGGTGCCAGGGGTGTTCAGTCTGGGTTGCAAAGGAAGGGAAATGTCTGAAATGTCTCACCCTCTCTCACCTTCTCCCCATGTGTAACATTTTGCCCAACAGCAATAAAGCAGCTCTGCTCCAGTCAGGAAACCACTGTTCTCACTTTGGACAGCAGCAGACTGAGGAAGCCTTTGCCTCTGGAGGAGGAAGACAGGGAAGCTGTCAATCACAGCTTTTAAGGACACTATTTCCAGAGTCATCCCATCAGCTGTTTAACACCTGATGATCACACTGATAAGGATTAAACATCACAGTAACACAGTCTGGGCCACAATTAAAAAAGAGCACGCTCATCCAGGAGGACTACAGGAGGAGGATTCATTTTCAGTACCTTCCTTCCTTCTTGGTTTGAATTTGGAAACCCTGTATAGCTCTTTCCACCCCCAAAACCCATGCAAATTTTCAAAGGCCATCTTGATGTTCACATTAGGTTAAAGATTACAAGTGCCTGCCTGCAGTATATTTTAAATATTCTTACTTCAAACTACAAGATTTTCCTCCCTTTTTGATCATAATTTCAAACTTGAACTTCCATCCACTGAAATAGGTCAGATTAATTACGGAGCAGATTTCCTTTCATCTCAAGAACAGCAAACCATTCAAACCATGAGCAAAATACTGACATACAATTAGGACTTGCATATTTGCCCACACTATTCATTTGGTCTTCTGTGGGGAAATAACTGTCTCAGAGTATCTTATGATAAAGATTTTAACTCATTAAATACTTAGGAAGAGTATTTAATAGTTGTCTTAACTGGACTATAGGTGCCATAACATACCTTTAAGAATTAACCACGTCAGTCCATGTCCATCTGCAATCAACACATTAAAATGTTTAGCTCTTCTAAGACTTTTTCCCCCTCCTTTTCTTTCTCCTTTTAATAAGTCTCGTGCTTAAAGCCTGCCATTTCTGTTGGAGAAAGACAATCCAAGAAAAAATCCATTATAAGTGTAAGCCTAATCTCCCTGTCTTCCCCGATTTTCTGCCTACAGTCCTGTCTGCATTTTGCACAATGACTTGAAAAAGCACAGACATGAACAGTCAAGAGAAAAAGATACTTATTAGAATTATGACTTTTATTTTTATTCACTAGAGCAACATTGAGGAAAGAATTTTTACATACAGGTTTTTTAATCAACTTTACAAGCAAATTCCAATATACAGTATTTACTCTGGCCTGGGTTAAAAAACCAAAAACAACAAAGCAGATAGTAAGGGTACCTCTTGTTTTAGCTATATTGAACTGAATTGAAGATTTTGCTACACAGGAATTATGTTGGTTTTATGGTGGTGCTTTTACAATTAGTAGGCAGTGAGCAGCTTTACCATAACAGTGACTGAATTTCCTTGAAAGCACAGTTGTAAGATGACTACACTGAGCCCTACCACCAGGGTCACATTAAATCCACTCTGCTCAGAAAAAGCCTCTGTAACGAGATAAGGAACAGCTACGGAAGCCCAATTCAAGAACTGATTTCCATTTGTACGGCAAGAAAATGTCCATATTAAGAGGATTATGTGCTGTGCAAAACCAGAAATAGTTCCCCCCCAACATGCAACCTACCCCAGTATGACATTTTAGAATGTGCATATGGCTGTGACATGCAAACAAAGGAAATCACGCAAATGGTATTCAGTTTTCAGGCATTGTTACAACAAATCAGCATGTAGATCAAGGCTGAAATGAACTGTACTGACCTAAAATGCAGTCTGGTTGCTATGCCTACTCTCACTGCTGTAAAATTGAAAGTTGAGGAACCCCTTGGTTTTTTTCTAAACTATATCAAAATTGTGTCGTTTTGGATTTTCAGGGCCTTCGTAATTATTTCGAGAAAGTTGGAGAGATAATATTGCACTTGTTTTCTCACAACCATATTCTGGGACCATTATTCTTTAAGAGCTATGCTAGTCCTAGGGAAATTTTGCCACTGGCTTTGATTGGCAGTAGGAAGTGCTAGCTTCAGGGAAGGGGGGGTAATAATGATCTGGCTGTATCATCAGTTAGAATTCCACGGTTAAATTAAAGTCATTGCACAACAAAAACTCAGTACACTATATGAATGCTTTTAAACATGCTAGAGTGCATATCGATCCTGTGAAAGTGATGTGAAAATACCTTGGAAACAGCAACACTACCGGGGAAATTTGTTTCAAACAAAAGCCACATACAGCAGGAGGCATCTAGATTATTTTAGGCACAACTCCAAGCAATAAAGCTCATTTAAAGTGCAATTCTGTTCTTTTCTTTTGTGTTTATTCACTTGTTAAAATGCGTAATTGCCTCTGTACACACATACTGAACAGCAGTTTAATACTTTTGTGAATATTGCACAAAAGGATGAGAAATCAAAACAAAAAAAATTGGCAATAGATCAGTTTTATACACCTAAAAAAAAAAAAAAAAACTGAAGATATCAAATACTTAAATGTACATATTTTGGATAATCTGCACCAGTACTGATGATATATCTGCACCTTCCATAAGGTAGATCTGACACCTGAAAATACTCACTTAATCCCATTTGACAAGCACTCTCAGTGCCCTCTCATCCATCACTCCCCAAGCCCCATCTTTCACTGAGGTGAAGCTTCAAGCCTCACTTCACCACTTCTCTCCCAGCTGCCCATCTCGTGACAGGCTTTGCCATACTCTGGACTTACTATACGTGCAACAGAGCCTTCCCTGGTAAAGTCTGAAGAGCCCAACCATGCAGCTGTCCTAGAGGGATGCCAGGTTAGCAGCTGAACACAAACACAAGCCAGGCTAGCATCTGTCTCATCCATGATCAAATCCTGCTGGCTCCAGCTCAGTGTCTCACTAACCTGTCAGAACAAAATGGGGAAATGCTATAAAAAAGGACTACAATCTACTAATGTTCCTTTAATACATATATACATGCCCATATAAATATAAGATTTTCTTCTGGAAAGAAGAATTAGGAACTGTCTCTTTAATGAAAACCTTGATCATCTTGTTATTCTTTGCTTAATTTGCTTTGATTATCTCCTTAATTTTCAGTAAAGGTGCAGATATGAATAAAGGTATAGATATCTATACTTTTAAATGTAAACATAAAAATTGAAACATCACTAAATCAGGCTGGCGATACCTCCAGAATACGAAGCAGAAGATGATGAATTTCTGTCAATAACATTAAGTGAAAACTGTATTTTTACACAAAACCATTTACAACTAACAATAAAATCAGCTTCTCTTCAAGGAAAGTAAACTTAAAAAACACACCTTCCATAGAAATCTATATGGACCAGAAAATGAACCAGGAATCTGATCATTCCCTCAGCAGTCTTTAAACTCCTGAGAAACAGTTAGCTGCCAGGAGCTAGTTTTGGGGAATATAAAAAATGAGTTTTATTTTCTTATTGAAAGTAAATACATACATTAAATACCACTAATCCAATGCTTTTTGTGGAAATAAATTATTACCAGAGCATAATTGTTACTGCAATCTCAAGCTGTGTTTCTGATCCTATACCAACTATAACAATTAACAGTATTTGTCTTGCTATGTCTTGCTTTCATTGTCATCACCTCAGTTCACAGAAGGTCCTGCAGGTCCCTTATTTCAGACTGATCTAAGTAGTTCAGAATCTCCCCCTACCCATTGCCCTCCCCAATCTTTTCATTTTTCCACTCTATCTTCAGTTAAGTAAAATTACAGTGTAAGAAATCCAAAATAATTCTTGAATATCAATGAGGTACTGAAAACTCAGGTGAGATGACTCTTTTTTCCTTCACCCAACTGTGGTATCCACCAGGATACCCCCAGTTAAAGGGCTTATATTATAGAAGCTGAATATTGAATTCATTTATGAAATGTCTACACCTACTAACTTGAATTCTCTCAAAGAAAATACTGTAATATGGCAATGTCCTACAGCCAGAGCCTAGAACAAACTAACACTGTGTTGCATTTTACTGACATTATGTGCTCTTCAGGAACAGATTTTGGGCCAAATTGTTGCAGCAGCCTTCTGCTGCTGATTTTAAAACCAACTTGAGAACAGGAAAATAAAAAAATCAAAACCAGTAACATCCAAGAGAGTCATGGGAAAGATGGGAAGAATTGGAGATGGGACATAACAACAAATTTCTGGAAAGCTTCACTGGATATGCGCACATGTAACTCGCATCATTCGTGTCATGGTCCCAGAGTGCACCAAGACTACTTTCAGAAAAAATACTTCTCCTAGAGAGCACAAAAATGTAGATTTTTTTTTCTGCTTAGTTTCCCCAAGAAGCTCCTTACCAATTATTCACTTCTTCAGAAATTACCAAAAAAAACCCAAAAAAAACCCCAACAAAAAACAAACGAACAAACAAAAAAAACCCAAAAAACCAAACAACAACAAAAAAAAAAAAAAAAAAAAAAAAAAAAAACAACCCAAAGTAACACATTTTTGAAAAACTCTTAAGAGTACCAGCTCTGGATTAGGACATAGGATTGCTCAAAGCAAATAAGCGGGGTTTTTTTTCTTTTTAAAAAATAGTTGCATTTTTAATATAAGTTTTATTCTGTAAAATAGTTTCAAATTCTTACATATATGGCAAAGTTTGTGCAAAATTTCAAGTCAGGTACTTCAGAGCCTTTCAATATTAAGCAGAAATCAATAAATACAAGCAGAACAATAAAAGCTTAAAATATTAATTAAAATTCATGTTGTGCAACCTCAACATAGGTGTTCTGGACCCCTTATTCCCAGAGGCTCCCTACTTACCAATTCCTAAGAGCCTGCATTGGAAGGTTTGGACAAACATCCTTAGCACTGCATTTCAAGAATCTACCCAGTAATGTGTCTATTCAACACAATAAAAACATACCACAATCATTTAACAAATGAGGATGTTTAAGCGAGAAGATTCGTTTCACCCTGTGAAATCTGCCTAATGTCTGTGAACAGTGAAAACGGGATAAATAAAGAACAGAGCTACTTCAGATTACAGCAAAACAAAACAACACAACCCACCCAACCCATGAGATTAAATAACATTAAATATGTCAGTCTTGAGAGAATGATAAATACAAGGATTTTTGCATAGGCCTCTGGAATACAGAGTCAAAATTATGGCCAATAAAACATCTGCTAGTCAGTCTAAATTTCTACCACTCTGACCTAACGAGTACTCAGAACTAAGAAGTTCAACAGAACAGCAATTTCATTGTCTAATAACTCAAACAGAGGTAATAATTTCTGCCATCCTGAAATAAATAGTGCAGCATTCTGGCATTTGTGGTCATCATAGACTTCAGTATTTGCTTAATTACAAAGATTGCAATACTATCTTTATTACAGACCAACGATAAAATAAAGCACTCAAGGGAAACTGCACAGCTCGTAACATCAGCCTCAGAACATGGCAGGATGGAGAATGCAAACCCTAAAGAAGATGCAGTTTGGAACAGTGACTCAGGATTTGCAGGCTGCAGGTACAGCAGGCTCCAAGGCAGTCACAAGAGGGGAAGTGGGACACGGCGTGGCAGCGGGTGAGGTGTGGGACGGCCTCAGTGTGTCTTTGGTTTCGGGAGGCGGGAGTGCCGGGCGGAGGGCATGCTGTCCCCGGAGTGCGCACCAGCGGAGTGCGTCTGCACGCCCTCCTTCCTCTGGACTGGTGGCCTTGGGATGTTGGACTTTAGGGAGGTGTTCTGAGGCTCTGGAGGTACTGGTGTGGATTTCTGACTGCTCACTGGCTTGGACTTGATGAAGGACGTAGTTGGTGGGCGAAGTTTAGACACTTTCTGACTCTGTTTACCCTTCAGGTTATCCTGCCCAGATGTTGGCTGTGGCTGAGTCGAACTCCTCAGTGGTAGAAGCTCACGTTCCTTGGAAGCAGTGGAGTGATCTGCAGATCGTATGGGAACGGCCATGGTAGGAGGCACTAAAGCAGTTGGGGGCTTCACGATTCTCGAAGTCTTTGGCTGGGAAGCCTGGTTTGTGAATGAGGGTTGAACTTTCACAGGTAATCCAGTCTGCACCTCTGGAGCATCAGCTCGTGCAGAGGTCTGAAAGTGGGAACGAGGTGGTAATGTACCTTTCTTACTACTAGCCACCTCTCCAGGGTCTTGAACGTTTTTGTTTTTCAAATTGTCCAAATATGATGCATTTTCATCTTTTGTGTTTAACTGTACGCTTGTTGAAGAGTTTATGTCATTCAGGCTATTTGGGAGAGAGACATTTGCAGCATTTCGATTCTGATGATTTCTATTGTCATGCAGATCTGGTTTAGGATATTCACTGTGGGCCTCGATATGTGGAGTTTTTATTAGTTTTCCCTGGGCGAGGTCTGTGGAATTGGGAAGGCTGCTGGAAGGCTGTAGTACTTGAGGCTGTTGAAGAGAAAATAATACCAGAATATATTAGGCACAGAAGACACCAGGTACACTCAGAATCCAACATGAGCTGACTGGATGTTTGATAAAGGCTTGTATATCTGGGTTTTTAAATCAAAACTTTGACTTTGGCAAAACAGGATGAGTCATGGGACGCACACAAATGGAACTCGTAACTGAAGTGGAAAAAAATATACCAGCACTGAAATAAACAACAACATAAAGACAAAAAGGAAACCGACCGGCTTAAAAAGGAAAGATGAAGAAGGCATGGTTGATTGATGGTTTCTCCCAAATCTGCAGGACAGCGCAAGAATCAACGTCGGTGCAGATCAGTTCTAACCAAGTGCTTAACCCAACACAACAGCTGTGTCCAGCTTCAATTTCTGCTCATTGCAAACTGACCTCAACTACCCCAACCCTTTTCCTGCACAGGCAGGAAAGGAGTTGGATGGACCACAGGGATTTACAGGCCGTTTCCTCACCTTACTGAGGCCAGAAAGTCTGGTGGAAATATGTTCTTATCAGGCTAGTGACTAAGCTTAGGTAACTGTTTTACCTTGAACTGATTTTAAATGGGCTGATAAAGAACAGAATTCATGTGAAAGTAGAGACCACACTCTACCACACCGACAGCCATGGGATAAAGAGAACTGTAGAAGATTTTACATTTTATCAGAAGATACAATCTAATCAGACACGCATCAGACAAGAGAATTGCCAGTACCTCTTCTGGATAATTTCTATTGTCTTTGCTCTGCCCTGTAAAGAGACTTAAAAAGATTAATGGTGTACTACTTTCACAATACATCCTAGACCTGCAACTTGGATACAGATCTTGGAAGCATTACTAAAAATTTTGCAATTCATGGCAAAACCCAAAATCTATTAAAACCTAAACTACAGTTTCAGCAGGTTTGGATTATTTTTCTCATCTTCTTCACAAAGGAGGGGAACTGAACTCCTGCCAACTAGCCATCACTCAACTACTTGGATTCTTACCAGTTGACAGGTTGCATGTACACAGTAAACAGGCTTATTCTGTTTACTAGTGAAATAGAGTAAATAAAAAAGAAGCAGTGTTTGTGTTTGGGAGATTTGACTAAAAGTGTCATTTAAGTCACTCTCCTGAATTATTCAAAAGTTCTAAAGAGAAAACCCATCATTTGTCTGGTCTTTTTAACTCTTCTTTGAATCAGCAGGAAGAATGCAATGATTGCTGTGCATGCCAGATTACTGTTACACATTTAAGGCCACAGCCCATCTCAGGACTCTTTAGGCTTTTCATCTTTCCCCTGGCAGGATTACTACAAAACTGAATCCTCAAAATCACTCATCAAGAAAAAAAAAAAAAAATAAAGGTTAATGAGAGGAAAATCAAGGTTTCTCAGTCTATTTTTTATTTATGGGCAGTTTTTCCCTTTAGAAAATAACAGTTATCTTGTAAGGAAAGGCAAAATCTGGACCAGTGACATCCACTATCACTGACAGACATGTAAGGCAAATATCCTGAGCAGTCAGAACATTATTGTTTTGGAAAGAGGGAAAAAAATTTTTAAAAAGGCAAAAAAGCCTCCAAAATGGTGTCAAATGAGTACAAAAACATTATTCCTCATGTTGTCCAAAACTAGCTTAACTTTGTAAATCCTTCTCAACCATACAATCCTACAGAAAGGCAATGCTATACACAAGGAGTAATTGCATACACTGAGAGAATTACAGCTTAAATAAAATTAGCCCTCCAAATATTTTTCCATTTTCCAGTGTTTATTACAGAAGTTATTATCCTTCCTATGTCAGTCTAGGAGCTGATTTACTGATTTGAGATCTCACCTGAAAAACCAAAACTGCTAATGAATGCAGAAACCAAAGTAATATGTACCCAATTCCCATGCAAATACTACAACAAATAAATCCTATTTTCTAATCCTACTTGAAGTAAAAAAAAAACCAACAAAAAAACCCAAACATTTATAGCCCACAGTATTGTGTCAAATGTGGACAAAATAATTGTCAGAAAATTCTGAAAATTTTTCTCCCTCTTGGAGCTAGAAAGGGTTTTTAAATGCTACTCTTCAAAATCACAGGTAAATATCATGTATAATCAATAAAAATTCTGACAATATCAAATAATTCTAGCAATACTAATCAGCAAAATTCAAATATTGGTAAATTACAGAAGAAGCTAAATTTGTATGGAAAGTAGGGTTAAACACATATGAAGTACAACAAAGCCATCAAGGTTTCAATAATGCTATTTTGAATTCTTCTGACAAAGGCTAGGTAGTATTTGAGCTCTTCCCTCTGGCAATTTTGCATTTTACATATAAAAATAGCCAAATACACGTTTTCCTCATTATCCTTCATAACTTTAAAAGGTCTAAGCAGCTTATTACTCAGAAAGTTGGTGATACTGAGGTAGAAAATGGCTACATGCTCAGAATTATGAGGACACTAAAGCTCTGGTATCATCTTTGCCCTGTTGTTTTAAATACTGTACTGCTTTGTAATTGTGTATTTCTACTCATGATCTGTCCAATTATCACAATGACAGATTTTAATATCATCAAATATCTACATGCATTAACATTCAAAATGCCACTAAAAGCAGCAAAATGCCACTTGCAAAATATGCGTGTAACATTTCACAAGGTATCCAACACTGACATTATTGTCACCCACAGCTCATATCTTTATACTAAATACAACTTCTCCTTTTACAAAGAAAGTCTTTGAAATTCTGCCCCTGTAATTGTTAAAAACAATAAGCCAGCTGAAGAACTGAAGTACTTGGTGAATTCCATCACATGAAGGAGGAGAAATAGATAAAGATGCATTCTGCCTTCCAGGCATAGTACCTTGTTTCACACAAGTCCTAAAATAGGGTTTCATCCGCATTGTTTTGAGGGCACTTCTGGTAACATTTCTGGGGTGGGACACACCAGGATTTGGAATTGACTGCCATGCTACCCAGACTTCTACTTATGTCCCATGAAGAAAATATGCAGGTAGACAAACACCTGCACTCCTTTGGGATGCTCCTAAAATGCAAAGTTGGACTCAAGCATTTCAAGTACAATGGAAATGAAGACACTTCGTCCTCCTCAAACTCGAAGTACATTCAACAAAGTGCTTTGTGCATATGCTCCTTTCTGCACAAAGAAACTGTTTTTTCTGTACTGGGAGGAGTTTGAAAGTCTTCCAAATACTGATGTACTAACCAAAATTACTCAATTCACTCCCTACTTCACTAGGCTAAGAGATTTTTCTATTATTTCTCTCAAGTAAAACTGGCTGTTAGATCATCCAGAGAAAGATGACATCCACGGCAAGGATTACCACTATTGTACAGTTATCAAACTACTGAGGTTGTATTAGCTTTGTGCTGGAAAACTGAAACAACATGTTGTACTGTTAAAGAAGTTAAATGCACTATTAAAGAAGTTAAAAATGTGGTCATGACCGTGATATTCATTCATTAGCTGAAAATTCCCTTCAGTTTTGCTTTGGTTTTCTTGATCCCCATCTCGATTTCCTTTACAATAACTCTGTAGAATGAAATCATTTTCTCCCTGCAGTGTCTTGAGGAAGGAGGGAAGCGATGCAATGGAAAATCTGAGAACTGCATGCACATCTCCCACAGACATGCATCATGCACAGGGCAAAGAAAAAACCCAACAGTGAAAATGCGTGAGGAGGAGATGGGAATAAATCTGAAGTTGTACTGTACCACGCTTTATCACAGAAGTAATGGACTAACTTCTCAACTCCTTGCCAATGGCATAATGGAAAGCAGAGACAAGAAAAAGACAAGGACAATGATGTCAGAGGACCAAGACAGAACAATGAGCAATTGCCATGACAAACTGCAAGTTTTCACCGTTTCAATTGCAATTACCGTGTCCCCCATTGGTTTTTAATCCTCCTTCAAGAAACAAAGGAAGCAACAGTATTTAAGTAATGCAGTATAAAAACATTTACAGCAAGACCTGCATGGAATACCTTTGCTCTTACAACTTCAAGGTTTTTAGTAGTTCAGTTCTTATACTCCAAATACTGCAACTAGAATTTGTGTGTATTATTAAAACTGTATAAAAGAAAGATGTTTGCATACATGCATATGCATGTTCAATATCTAACCCTGAACAGCAAGGTCATTAAAGGCATAGCATTCCATCCTTGGATGATATTGCCCTCATTTTTCATAACTCAATCTTCCTAGCAACTCACTCACAAGTTGGAAGAGACAACTGCCACAGGTTCTTTTTGGAAAGGGGTGGAAGGGAAGGATCACAAACTCTGCAACATAATTCTTTTTTCCTCATCAGTTCTGTCTCCCCTCCTCTCACGGCCTTGGCACAGGATAAGCTGTCATTTCAAACCATGGCCTGTGCAGACACAGCCCTGCTGAAAGGCTGCACCAGACAGCCCTCATTTTCCAGCTCTGGAAAACATCAACATTTCACACCTTAAATCTGTAGCATTTGCTAATACCTTCTTTAATACCTTCTTTTTGAACTTTTTTTTTCTTCTTTTCCTTTGATCTAGCTGTTTTATATCCATATTTCAGCATTAAAATATAGGATTCTGCAGTATGGAGAATGACCTCAAATAATGACACAACTATTTTTTTAAGCATCATTCACCACAGCCATGAGGCTAGTAAAATAATTGGTAATGTGGCAAAGCATTATTATTCTTTCTGCACAGCCTGTACAGAAATCCCAACTTGGAAAATTTTATTTTTTCAAAGAAAAATTACTTCAAGTAATGTATAACTACATCAAGGCAGGTATTTCATCCACAAATATGGATATATGTGCAGCAAGCAGATAAATATGACATACACAAAATCAAGGGGTTCTTTGCAAACATAAATTTAGTTTGGTACAAGAGTCCTTTCTCTTGCAGTTGACTCTGCAAGTACTGAAGTTGGGAGGAACGGAGTTTCTCCTAAAAAACTCTTCTTCATATGGTTGAACACTCTTGGAGCAAAAATAATTACATAAAAAAGGCAGTAATGTAATGATTCCCGGATGTTTTTAATAATTTGTCACAGAACTTCCCAGCTAAAGCTCTGGATTAACTTGTTTCTGCTAACACAAAACTCTGTACACCCTACAAAGCTGTAGCAGTCGATAAAGCTTTGGAAACATTTCAGCAACGTGTCTTTGTTTAAAAGAAAATGTGTGAAAAAGCACAGCCTGGATCTGATTTATAGTCACTGGGCATAGAGCAGCTTTCTTCCTGGTGATAACAAGCTGTGTGTCACCGGCTAGCATTGCTTAGATTATCTCTATCTGTAATACTTACACACAAAAAGTCTAAATACTTCTTCCAGGACGTGCACAGCAAGTGGAGATGCAACAACTGCAATGCTTGAATAACAAAGTGGCTTTGATCAGCATTTCTGTGGAGAAGCGCGTAGGCTAAGGGGCCTAGAGAAGGTGGTGTAATATTCTTATAATACAACACAAACTCATGATTGCTTCCTTACCAATGTCTACTCTAAATCTTTATTTCTAGAGCCACCTAATTGGTTCATTTCCAGAACACAAACTGGAAGGGTTTAACTGTATTGAAAAAAGTTTGAGATGTCATCAAAATATATCCCCATGATCAAATGAAAAATAAATTACTCTTACACAGGAGTTTAGTTCAAGACATGTGGGAATTATAGGAACAAAATGATTTGGTTTTTATTCCTAAAATGACAAAATTAATGTACTGTTATCAAAGTGTTTATGAAATGCAAGCTGCTGAATTGTTTCCAAGGCTGGTGAAAAAACATGAAATTAATAAATGTGGAAGTATTAAAAATTAATTGTCATTAGAAGTGAAAAACATACATCCAAGGCTGAAGTGTGCTGCAGTGCAGTGATAGGCTGAGGCAAGTTCAGCAGCAAGTGTGCTGACATTGTGACTGGTGCTGAGAGAGAGCCATAAACCTACACTAGTGTAATATTACCTAGCAGGGATATATTTCTTGTCCTGTACTGCAGGAGGGAAATTATTTTTAGTTGTTTACACACTGTAATATGAACAGTTTACAGATTTACACCCTCATAATCTACTGTGCTTGTACGTGATCTATGTATCCATCAGCTATCAACAGCACAGAGAAGTAACCTGCAGAATTCACATGCAGAGATGATATTTTAGGTTCAGGATCCAGAAGTTAAGAAAGAAGTGATTGACTTCCAAGTCTGTACTGAAAACACAACCAGACAAAACCTGAGACTACACTTCATGTTTCCATCTTCTCTGTGTGAGTGCAATGGAACACTGACATTGGTGTTTCAGGTTGTCCTACACTCAGTGGTGATGCTCAGCTCAGCATTTGCCTTAAAACCCCATATTTGGCATTTCATACCAGCTGCAAAACCCAAACACTGAAACCACTGAACCAAGTGGGAAAGAAGGAAAGAATTAGTGACTGTTCCAGTAATGTTTTACTTTACAGAACCGTTCACACAGGGATAAATCATTGACTTTTCAAGAATTTCATTAAATGTCTAGGGAACCTCCTAATTTATACTCTATTTTTATTCGCGGTGTTGCTCTATAGAGTAAACCTAAGGCTTTAAGAAAAAAGCTAGGAACACTCCACTAGTGGAAATTTACTTTCCTAAACAATACATTAGTTTTTTGGTTAACTAATCAAGGGCCCATTTTCATTTAATTTGCTTCCTTTCCTAGTAATTCATTGAACGCAATATATAAGATGCATACTAAAAAAATCCAACCTGCTTTAGTAATAAAAGTTTACTACAGAAACCCAAATAAGAGGCCACCCTTGTTAGTGAGGGATGAGGTGGAGGCTCAGAAAACCAGCAAGATTAGCAAGCAAAGTTTTCTTCTTCAGCTAAGCAGCCACTGAATGATGTGACACCAGAGGCTCAAGGGGCAGCTGGGACACCATCCTCCCATTCTGACTCTCCAGTCAGTCTCCAAGCCCCAAAACCATAACATTTATATGATCCTCAGGTCAAAAACTGATCTCCTTGAAGTCAGTCTCTGTTGCTGTGAATCACCCAGGCTGTACTACTGCTGCCCCTCCACTCAGCAACAGAAGGCACAATCATCAGATTTTGGGGTTCTATGTTCATTACACACACGGAGTCCCACATCAAACACCACAGAAAAATGAAGCACATCCCTTATTGCACAGAGAAAAGCCCATGAAACAGGCTCTGCATTCCTGATGAGTTGTTTACATGAACATTGTCACAGAAGCATCAAGAGAGTATCTGAAGCACAGTTTAAAGAATATTAGATTTTTTTCTAGTGATTGATATAAGTAAAGATTATTGCAGTGTGAAATAGATGTAAGCTTGGTTCTCCAAGGTGCAGCTTACTCTTCAGATCTGCATTGGCCCTCAAAATCTTACTTTGTTTCCGTAACTTTACTTTGCCTTTATTTCTTGTCCAAATACACTCTTGAGCTTTGCTAGGCAAACACTGTAATTTTCAAATTACAGTACATTTATAAAATATAACTTTAGCGTTATGAAGTAGTTATATTTCTTCAAACACTTATCTGTTCAAAATGCAATACCAAAGCACAAAATAAGACTTACCATTTCTCTATGTCTACGTAAGCACACAGTTTTAAAATCAGCAATTGTCTGTTGTTTTGCAGATCCAAGCCAAGTGAACAAATGCAGCTTTTATCAGCCCACATTGTAGCTAGCACATAAGGAACGTTAATAAATCATGCAAGTTGTGCAACAGCCACTTCAACATAAGAGAAGCCTTTTTACAACAAATACCAAGAGATGGGGGGAAAATAATTAGTTTGAGAAAAGCCATTCTGAAAAGTTAAAACTTTTTGTGAGAGACAATGCAAGTGACATTTCCCAGCAACACTTTTCTGTAGAACCGTGACGCGTTGACGTGAACGCACGCACAGACGCGCGTGAGCAAACAGGACAGACACACGGACAGGAGAGGGCATCGCAGCCATGGAAAACAGGGAAATGCAGCAAGCACGACTGATGTTAAAACAAGACTGGAGACGAGGGCCTACTCGGGTTTGCCTGAAGAACTGCTGAGGTCTATTGGCATTTAATGACTGTTACAAAGCTAAAAGTGGTAGCTGCTGGTAGGCTGGCCGGAGGAAGCGCTTTGTTAGGCACAGACTATGGTGTATGCCTGGAGATCTGCCTGAGAGAGGAGGAGACTACGAGATGAACGGTGCGTGCAAAGGGGAAGCTGCTACTGGAACACGGTGAGGGAGATGAGTGAGAGGGACAGACTCACTCTGTCTGCGGTGCGGTGGAACACTCCGAGGGATGCCCTGGAATGAGCCCTGCCAGGGAGAGAAGGAGGGAGCAGAATACCCACCCTGTGCAGAAAGAGAGAGGGGGAAAAGTATAATAAAAAAAGAGAACAGGGAAAAACAAGACACCAAAAAGCCACACCATTCTTTTTCTTTTTTTCCCCCAGAAAGGTATTGTTATATTTCCAGGTGTTCTACTTTGTAAAAGAAAATGTTACACACTACCAGAGCCCAGATGTCCTAAACTAGTTAGAGATCTTACAAAATACCTCCAGTTTTTTTCAATATATAAGCCCACATTTCTGTCCCAAGTAGTTTTAGGAAAGAGTATAGAAGCTGAGCTTTTCATTACAAAAAATATTTGATAAAATTGTAATTATACAGCCTTCAAAAGTATTTTAGAAATGCCTCACCAAATAGGAGCTTGCTTCATTCTAATCTACTGGAAAACCAGTCAATTTTAGTTACAACAAAAATTTCTAATGCACAGAAACAAATTTTCCAGCAAGTCCTGGTAATTTAGAGGCCACTTTACTCCAATTTCATCAGTATTATTTATTGTGGAAGAGAAGAGCTGACATAGAGAGCTGTTTTCCTTGCACCTTGCTCTTGGAGCTTGAGTCTTCCATGAAAGGATCAGGGAACTGTGCAAATCCATGCAGTGCAGAGTTTGCCTATCACAGCTCTCAAATCACCACAAGTGTGACACAACGTGGTTGCTATGTTCTCAGAAGGAGAAAAATTAAACTTCTTATTACTTTTCCTTTTCCCCACATCCTTACCTTTGCAAATCCAAGCTGCAATTTCCCTCTTAAACAACACAATCTTGATTTCCTATTTCAGCAGGGCAGGTTTAAGCATTTACAATCCTTTTGCCATTTAAGCAGCTAAGAACTGTTTTTCTAAGTCCTGGAATACTGGTACTACAATAATGACTGCCCCACTGCCTCCTGACCAACAGCAACTAACTGTGACTACCCTGTGAGCCAGCAGGCTGAAGGTACCTGAACAGCACCCACATCACAGAAAACAGGAACCCAGTTTGCCCCTCACTCCAGATTTTCTGCTGCAGACCATACTGCCACAGCTGGGCAAATAATAAAGTATTTGATTTCCATTCTTCTTTTAAAAAAATGTTAAACATCACATTATTTCTATAAATAAATATTATGCTCTTACTTGTCTTAGGAGAGTTTTAAAAACACCCCTGATGTTCCAGTTATCCTTACCTAATCAGATTTTACTCCACGTTTCAGTACTGCTAAGATTAAACTTAACATGCGTTTACCCAAGCCTTAGAATCTGCTAGTCAGAACACATTTCATCTAGAACAGGAAATAAAGAAAAAAGCCTGACAAGACTCCTTTATTGCTCTTTAGAAGCTGAGATAAAACAATTATTGCAGCAAAATCTAAGGGGAAAAATGAAACAAGTTCTTCAGTCTGATTATCTCTAGATGGAGGTATTGATTACCTAATGGGTTCTTACAGTCTTCCATCAGCAGTCATTAAGATCACAATTTTTAGACTGCTGCATGAAAGTACTGAAACAATATTAGCTTCAGTCAAGCAATGTGACAAAATAATATAATGTGCTGCATCAGCTGAATAGGTACATACATTAAATACATAAATAATCCCATAAATTATCACTCAATGACTGATGAGAACATTATCAAACACTTTGGATTTTGATAGCATGGAACAAAAGAACACTACATTTTACAGGTTTGGTCACATTTCAGTCAAAATTGTGTCAGGCTACTGGAACACCAAGAAAAACTCTTTCCATTCCCTAAACATAACTCAATCTCCACATAGTAGAAAGCAAATTATCACCAGGCACAAGTCTGGTTTTGCAGAGACTCGTCTGAGTTGGCAATGGGCTTTTTTCTTTGAAATTCTTAACACATTAAGAAGGGAGGTGAAAATTTTATATCCTATCCCTTTTACTCTCTGAAAAGAGATTAAAAGAAACTCAAGCTATCTGAGCTTCATAACAGTTAAGACACTATTGTAAAGGCAATGAAATATTTACATGTCTTGATACGTTCCAGAAACTTTTAAGCATCCATATTAGCACTTCAAAGCCCTGCACTAAGTACAGCCAATTCAATAATTCTTCATGCTACTTTATCATTGGTCTGACTAGAGGCAAATGAAGAAAGTGCAAGTAACTTCCTTGAATCTTTTGCCAGCTGAACTGAACTGGTTTCCAGGCATATTTTAATCCCCTTCTTCCAAATGCTGCAGTTGAAATTGTTCCATATAGGTAAGTTTCAAATAAATGCCAGATTTCTTTATTTGTAATAAATGAATAAAGAAATATTTTTTTCTAAAAATACTCCAAACCAGGGTTGTTTAGTTGTTCAACATCAATTGAAAAAGTAAGAATCAGCAGATACAGCACTGGGAATGCATTAAGATGAGTGTTATGACTTAAAATTATTATAAAAATTATAAAGGATGTAGCAATCCCATTCATATAGCACATTAAGATTTAAGTATCTGCAAATATGCCTGGCTTACAAAAAGATTAATTTTCTTTTAATAGTAATTATTGTACAAAATTCCAGCAAATTTACCAAGCTTTCTCCCTTCAACATCAACTCACATGCATCTCCTATTACTCAAATGTGCACTAAGGTTCCCAAGAAATCGAAAGAGGGGGGAAAAAAGAAACACACTAAAAACCACATCTCCTCAGATGATACTACATATTGAAAATGCACAGATAATGTGGCAGTTTCCTACTAAAACTAAGAAATAAAAATCCTGAATCACCACTTATTTATTACAATGTCTATAAAACTCATAAGCAAGGAATTCTAGAATTGAAAGATGAGAACATGACTTACCTCAATTTCTATTTAAAAAAAAAAGAAACCCAAACAAAAAATGTCTGATGGGATTCTTCTGGGTTCTGAAGCAACTTTTTCCTCTAAGACTTTAATGTTAGACAGTAGTTTGAACAGTCCCTCCCCACAGCTATTATGTGTATCCAGCCACTACTCTTAAATCCCATTCCTCTTATTTTCCAGACACTGGATTTGTGAAACAGCAAAGGCATCCCCAAAGAGAAGTGAATCAAAATTTTAAAACAACATGAGATTCAGGAGTGGAAAAATAAGAGCAGCTGGGATAGAGCAGACTACAAAACAGAAGGACAAATGTTCTTCTGAGATCCTGATGAATTTTACTACGGCTTTATGTTGTACCAAATGCTATATGAAGTTCTGACTCTAACTGCACTGGGAGAACCTGGTGGCTGTTTCTTCTTTTAAATGCTACTATGAAGACTAAGGCCAGAGTTTTCCATTGCTAGTTATGAGAGGCCTTCAAACTTAGAATAAGAAATCACATGAACAAAAGCAATTGCTTCTGCCAGAAAAGGAGAAGCAAAATATTTCTAAGCTATTGCCACACAGTCATTTTAGCCCTACAGCCAGATACTCCAGTTCTTCCTCCAAGGATACACCAACATGCAAAACTGCTACTGCTTTAAAAAGTCTTTCCTGCTGCAGAAACAAATACAAATACAGCAAAGATCCTATTTTTAATCCATACAACTGGAGCCTCTGAGCACTTCAATGAGGAGGTGATTTTTGCTGCCTCTCACCAAGCGCTGCCAGTTGTCTCATACACGCTCAGGGCTCCACATCATGAACAAAGCTAGAATGACAGACTTCAGAACTGAGGCAAACAAAATGTTTCTGCAGCAGTCTTCTCTGACTGGCTTAGCACCCAGAAAGAGATCATGAATAAGCAGTTCTGACATGCAATAGTCTTCTTGAAAGTATTCAGATGAAAAACTTCACCAACCCAGTTTTATGTGCTGGTTTACACAAAACCAACAAGAATTGCTTGTGAAGGGTTCAAGGACCTCTCTTCCATGTAGTTCTTCCTGTCATGCACAGTCACAGCACAAGAGACAGGTGCACAATATGGCCACCTAGCCCAGCAATGGTTTTGTTTCACCAAGTACATGTGTAAGAACATGAAGCAAACAGCAGAGCATTGGCCAGTGACAGAAACAGAGGCTGGCTGTGAAGATGGACACATACAGCGACTGGACCTCAAAAGCTGCAAGCCTAAATTAATGGTTGTGACACTGACACATACAGGATGCTTAAGGCTAAGGAGAAGGAAGATACTAAAACCAGAAGGCCAACAGTACACAAAGACAAACAAAGGATTACAAAGGTTCCTCAAAACAATTGACATGGAAGGCTTTGGAATGACAAAGTGGAACAAAATTCAAAAGGAAGGCAAAGAATATCTCAGTGCAAAAGTAGAGAAAAGATGGAGCAGAGAACAAGACCATGCACGCTCCCATGCAAACTGAGAGGTTCTGTTGTCATTTCAGCAGAGACAAGAATGAACTTGTAAGCAAATTTTGACAGCAAAGCTCATCTCACCACTGAGCTGTTACCAAGGGGAAACATCCAGCTTTTACTGTACACACTATCTACTCTTGCAGGGAGTGGAACAGCAACCAGCAATTAGGAGGAACTGGTCCTCACAGGCCAGAATCTTCTGCAGGCATCTTGGAAGAAATTCAGGGCTTTGCAGTTTACTTGCTTGTCACTTACAACTCAGCATCTGCCAACATCCTTTCCAGTCCAAGAAATCAAATGATTTATCAACAAAAACTTGACTTCCAACCCCTTTACCCTCAAAGTCTTAAAACCATCAGTATTTACTATTAGAGAAACAATCCTGCAAGTGTGGCAATGGATGTTCACATTTTTCCTTCTTGTAAGTTGTCCATTAACATTAATTTCTTCAGGTCATTTTTATCTTCTTCCAAGGCTTGGTTATTTTCTTCCATGATAGTAAAATCATAAGAAACACTAACTGGAATAAATTCTGTATAACAGACCTGTAAGAGATCCTTTCAGAAATGTCATGGTCTACCCTGCCAGCAAATATTTTTACAAGCCTTTATCCCAGGGATGGCTAGCCAGGAATAAAACACAAATCTAACCTAGAAGTTACCTAAATTTTGAGCATCCTGCCAGGACACTTACAAGAAATACCATGTCACAGGCACTGTAGACAGGCAATAGGTAGCTACCTATCAATTTTTAAGAAGCCAAGTTTCCCAAATATTTCTTTCCAGCCCCTAGTTTTTATTATGTGAGCACTAAGTTCCAAGGATTATGTTAAAGTTACACAACTTCCACTTATGTACATATTTACCTTTAAATATGAAAAAACCTAAAAGTACTTTGAAAAACTGTGGTCCTTGAAGAGAACACCAGACAAGTTTATAATCACATCAGAATGGGCCATTTTCTAGAAATATTTAATAACAAAGAAACTATGTGACCATGACTTTTAAAAATGAATATGTTTAATGAGATCCATTTATTTATTTAGTGGCAGAACCATGAAGTGATCAGAAATAGCAGTTATTTCAAATGGCCAGCTGAATTGCTGCAATTCATATGGTCTTAAATTCCTAACTGAAATAGCTGCTTTCCACTCTCACTGTTTCCTAGTTCATTCCAGCATCTATTCTTTATAACATACTACATTAACAATGGTTGTTAGGCACATTTCAGTAAGCATTTAAAGTATTCCTTGGAACACTTAATCACTGTGTTCCCAGACTGATTCAAACTCCTGAGGAATAAACACATTGTATCAGTTCTGATTTGTATAGAATATATAGAATTTATAAACAGTCATATTAATTTTTAAAATTTTGATACCTGAAGTACCTAATATCTACCATAATTTAAAATGACTAGCAGGTCAACACTAATAGGAAAAACTGAAATAGTTAAATATTCATCAAAATTGAAAACTATTACAAGCTTAAAGAGGCAAAAAGCTAAGATGTTTCAAAGTAACCACTCTGTCATTGCCAAGACTTCAACTACAATTTGGTTTAAAAAAACCAAAAAACCAAAAAACCTAGTCTATATAAAAAAAGCTAGTCTATATAAAAACCTGATAATTTCGTAAACATTAACAATATTTCAAGATTTATATTGCATACAGGAGCAAGAACATGATTTTCTTAATCTTTATTCTTAGGCCAAGACCATTAAACTAAACTGAACAGGAATGTTAATAAACTAAAAGAATTTATTTAAGAGATTTTTTGGATTTAGTAGTGAGAATACACTTTACTTAGGTGTCTCCTTCTGTTTATTGTACTCTTACCTCAAGATAATAAGAGCTGATTGTGTCTCCTTTCTATTGCAAGAGACGTTTTTTGTTACTAGGTTCAAATAAAAACCTATTTTATACATTTATATGTCTATTAAGCCGTGCAAGGAAACATCCAAATGCATGTTAGCAGAGGAAGCATGAAACCAGAAAGCTGAGGTCTGACCATTAGAACTGAAATTTGGCTGCACCAGCCAGACCATTGTCCTTCTTGGAGAAATCCCACATTACAGAGGTTCCTGCTTCTGTTGGCTGAAAGAAAGCCTGTAACTTACAAATGTGCACATGAAAACATCAAAAAAAACCCAAAACATGCCCAAAATATTCTGCCCAAAACTTCCCAGCTATTAAAAGGTACTGAAAAGCAGCACAGTTTCAAAATTTGTTAACACTTCATGAATTTTCCTAAGTCCTTTATCAATTTCATGAGAAACTTTGCACATGGATAAAAATACCAAGATATTTGGATTGTGCATGTAATGATCATATGCCTAGAAATACATATGGGTATCATATACATATATCCACACACCCAACCACAAATACAGCAGAGGCTCCTTTAGATCTTCTTAAAGATACTGTCCCTTAACCCAAACTTCCTCCTGATAAAAAAAAAAAAAAAGTCTTTTTGAACAAAACCTCAATATAACTTGAAAAAATATAATGGCCAACCTGACCCAAACCAGACAGTTGTGCTGAGTGACTCCTTGTGCTTGAGACAGCAACTTAAATTCCCCATCTTCTCCAGTATTTTTGTCTTATCAAGTAACACTACAGTTGCACAAACTGAAACTCCTGTAGCTAGCAACTAACTTTCCGTGACTATTAATCTTGACTCTGAAGCCATGTGATAAATGAGCTAAAAAAAAAAGGAAGATGGAAACAATAGCCACTAACCTTGTAACAGTATCAATGCACAAAGACATCCCATGAACAGCACACACACAAAATAAAGTGGGAAAAAGAAACAATGCAAGGGCTCAGAAGCTCCAAAGTAAAAAGAGAAGAAACACATGGGATGAACCAAGAGGGTACACGTACATGGGGGAGCAGAGGTGTCAAAGCAAACCAAAAGCTGCTTAAGGTTATAACCTTTTGACAGCCTCTTATGACAGAAAGAAGGAGGTTGGAAAACATGGGTAAAGCTGTTTGCCAATAACTGGTGAACACAGAGATTGGTGGTGCTTCTGCCCTATAGTGCTATATATTTAAAAGAGCAATTTTAGAAGGATAACAGGGGTGATTAATCTTCATTGCAAGCTTACATCAAGTGACTCAATGTAGGACAGAAACAAAGAAACAAACAAACAAAAAAAAACCAAAAACAAAATCAAACTCATTTTTAACCTTGAATAAAATGTCCTCGGTTTTCTAGCTAGAGCAGTAGCTTCAAGATCCAAATGCTATGTGCTGGTAACTAACAAAAGCTTTGTTCAGCAAAGGTAATTTCTTCTTATTATATAATATCAAATATGTTGTCCCTCCCCCATCTTAAATATTCTATTGGTGTTTTATGAAGAACATAAATTTTACATAGCGAAAACAAATGTGATCCATGCAACAACATATGGGAATGAAGATGTCTTTTGTCAAAGTGATTTTCACACAATTATTTTTTGATTATTCAAGTTATTAAAATGAATTATGAAAAAATAAACAATATTAACTTTTGTTTTCACACTTATGCACTAAAACTCAGAATATACTGGTTCTTTTCCTCAACAAACATGAAAACATCAACAATGAAAATGTGACCAGGAAAAAACCCAAAGAGATACTTTGAAGTCAGGATATAAGAAAATCTCTTAAGTATGACTAGATATACAGGATTGACTTGGATTGACTGTAACTTAAATACTACAAAGGATGATTATTTAAAGAGAAGATTTCTAGAGTTTAATTATTTATTTTGAAATAAATGTTTGTAATATTTGTTTACATAACAGGGCTGCAAAAGTATGCAAGGGTTGCACAGTGGGAAGGACACTACTCACACACAGTACAGGCCGAGTTGTGTGAGAGCCAAGGTTATAGCAGTGGGGAATGAAAGGCAGAAAGGGGTACCCAAGCATGAAGGGCCCACTTTACTCACAGAACTCCTCCTCCAGGAGGTTTGTGTGAATTTATCGGCACGCGTGCGCACTGCCCCTGGAGGTTTTTGACTGTCCTTCTGGCAGTTACATCTAGTGGCCTTAATCATCCCCAAAAAGAGAAAAACAAACAAGAATCAGTTAGAAATTAACCAAGTGAGCCTCTTGAAAAGCACAGTCAAGGCCCAGTGTTCAAACATCAAGCATGACTTGACTGTAGAGCACAATACGATTAAAGGGTAGAAACCACTATTGACAGTGCTGCACAACTGCTGCTTTTCCCAAAGGATACTGAGAAGTAATCCACAATAAATATTGACGTTTGGAAAGAGCTTTTCCACTTAAATTTCTGAAGCACTGAGTTCTTCAAGTCATCTTTCAGTCATTACAAATGTAGGTTTTACTCATCTCTACAGCAGAGTTCCTCTGCTGCAGCAGTTAGAGGTTACTCCAGCAATCAGGTACATGACTGAGCAGGGAAGGAGAAACTTCCTTCAAGGAATTTTGGCTGATTGTTAAGAGTGAGACAAAGTGTATCCAAAACCCAACACTTACTGCTAAATGCTAACAAAAAGGTAATTTGGTTTGGTATTCTGTGATCTGGGATTCTGCTGTTTAAACAGCACAGCAAAGGCCATATCTTCATCTTTCAGTTTGGTTTTAGAGGGAATGTTCCCAAGCCAGAGAGAGAGAGGATGAAGACCACAGCTCAGTTTTACTGCACACACCTAACAAAAGCACATGTTTAACATTTCATCAGAGATTATGGTTACACAGGTATTGTCTCCAGCTACGATAAACATGTATGGTGTACACCTCTTGGCATCTCATCTACCCTGCCTGTAGGATCTTGCTGTGGCTTGAAAATGTGGGGTTGTTTTACAAGAATTGTCACAGCAGGTGAATTTAACAAAACCAAATGTAAATATATGCATGGCAAATCCAAACTCAGAACAAGAGCAAAAAGGTAAAAGGCATGTGTGACTTTTGCTTGAGGCTTTCTGTTTCCCTGAACCTAATTTTATGATGAAATGACCCCATAACTTGTTCCTAGTTGGCAGATTTAATCTGACTGCTCAAGTTGTTTTGTATTGTTTCCTATAAAAACAATCAACTTAGAATACAACTTTGCTCAGCTTTAAATTCTATGGTGTCATTATTTTTTAAGATAATGGACAGTAGAGGAAAGGAGAAAAAAAAACAGTAACAAAAACTTTAAGCAGAATGATGGTCCCATTCCTTGTCCATCTTTAAAATGCTTTAAGTGTAGCCTTATCTTTTCCTTGCTGTTGTTTCTGAGCAGCTTCTAGAATTTTATGTTCAAAACTGTTTTGGAAATTAAATACTTTCAACAGCATTATAAACCTCCCTGCTTAGTGCTACACAAAATCATGACCAGATTATGGAATTAAAGATTTCAGGAGCAAAACTGGGCACCCAAACCTACCTTTGTTACAGGGAAAATGCTGGAAAAAAATATCTAAGGTCTCTTAAAGCCTTCATCAGTACTGCCTATTGAAGTTGCACTCTGCAGTGCACACTTGGGACTTTGCTAAACATTTTAGATTATACTTACAAGCTGCTGCTCTAGTTGGTTGATTGTTTCATCCTTTTTCCTCAGTTCATCTTTAAGCTGCCTGATCTCATTCAGCAGATCATCCATCTGCAACAGAACAGTGGTTTTGTGTAAGGCCTGCATGATCTAAGGAACACCTCTACAGGACACATGAGATCAGACATGCCTGCAGGGATGGCAGTGACACAGCACATGCTTTCCTCCTCCTATTCACACAGAGAGAGGGGCTGCAGGCACACAGGTTAAAGAGTGAAGGAACTTGACCAAAAGTCCCTTTAAGAGGCCAAATTCAGCTGACCCACTAAATTTCCAGGGTAAGTAGATAATTTTTGAAGCAGTAATTCATCTGTTGTGCAAACAAGTAACATTATGCAGGTGAAAAAGCCTAGTCAGCAAACACAACCTACAGTCCTCTTTATTAACAACAGAAATTACTGAACTCAGACCAACATTAGATTTTAAGTGTTCTTCAACTTCATGAAGTATTTATAGCCTTGTTATATTTCCAGTAAGCAATGCTTCCCTCCCATAACTACAGAATTAATGATCTTTGTACAGTGATTTTGCAGTAAGAAGCAAGTAATGCTACAAAAACCTTACCAACACAGAAAACACATTACAAGTCTCCAACTAGAAAAGATTACTCTATTTACAATACCTATTGTGACTTCTTCTGCCTTAAATACCCATTCTAAATAACAAACTTGCCACTGAATTTGTGGGGTTCACCTAGGTTAGCATTTAAACAAAGAAAGAAGCAAGAAGCAGTACTTCAGTAACACACAAGCTTTGGGTGTGTTTTCCAAATATAAACAGGTTTGCATCTTATTCCTTAGAGTCAATCAATGTCATTTACCTTAAAAGTTGACTCAGGTTCTTGTGGTTCTGGACTCGATGGAACTGAGACTGTGATGTCTTGGAGTGAATTTTCATCATTCTACCAGGGGACAAAGATAAGAATACAAGTTTAAATCACTTGTTCAAACAGCAAGTTTTCTTCTTCCCTCCCACAGGAAAGCCACCCTTGCTGCAGCCTGTGTACAATGCCCAGGTAATGCCCATGTTACACACACTTATATTTCATTCCTGTAACTTCACAGAACTTTACATCTCACAGTTTTCTGGTGCTGTTTTGGTTTGGATGCTTTTGGGGTTTTTTTGTTTCTTGTGTTTTTATATAAATTGACTGCTAATTCTGAGAACAGTCAAGTTTACACCATCCAGCACTCAGTTGTCATCAGTTCTCAAGCAGCTGCTTGTCCCTTCCAGGCCCATGGCCAGCAAATGAAAGACTGATGGAGCAGCAGTTTACACATCATGTTACAGAGAAGTTCTACCAGAGTACTTTGGAATAATTTGCACAGTAATAGCATAAAAGCACAAACATTAGTTAGTTCAAAACATTTGTAAAATGCTAGAGGAAAAGTGCAGCAATTAGAATCCTAGAATTACTTTCAGTTTTGCAATTTATTTTTTGCATATTTATATGGCATTTTATATTTATTGCATTTTTATATACAATATTTATTTCTATTTTATATTTATATATTTTACTGCATTTTATATTTATCTTATATCCCCCAATTAAAAAGTTTCACCAACATTTTATTTTAAGCAATGATTCAAACAAATACACACTCAGCAGTGAAGTCACAGATGGTCACAGTTACAACTGTGAAAGAGTCACCATGGGAATGGGAAAAAATAAAAAACAAGATAAACTATTTCAAGCAAAAGTATCTCACATGACTTTTCAAAGCTCTGTACCTCCAATATACCTTTTGCTGCTATTAAAATGCAGGGAAGTGGAGCAATAAGACATTCCACAACAGCAGATCAAGACCTGATTGCAAAGAAGGTTAGTATGTCACACACTCCCTGGTGATTTAAATCAGTACTCCAGGCCTGTGCTACACCTGACTCATTCACCAGCAAAGCAGGGACAAAGGTTATTGCAGCAATTCCCTCACCACTGCTGCAATTACCTCAGTACACAGGTAGAGAACACAGCACAACTGGAAAAGAAACAGTTCTAACTCTATCAGTAGGAACTCAAGCCTCCATTTGAACATATAATGCTAGGATTAATCTATGAAATCTGTCTTCTTGTGCTTTTTGTTTCTTTCTCATTATACTGCTAAAATGAAACAGGGGAAATCAGCAAAATAGAGCCATCCCTGTACAAAAAAAGATATTAGAATTACTGAAAAGACGATAGAATTAGCAAAGAAAATGACCTGGTTATACGCATATGCTATTTTTGGTAGGCTAGAAATAATACTAAGAAGTATTATTTCTATTTGGAAACTTGGAGAGAACATCTGCTTTCAATCTTTCGGTAAAGATACAATAAACTTTATAAAGGTATCACCACATTGCACATCACACTACAACAGGCAATATAGAAAACTTCTACTGCTATTATTTTTACAGTAGCAGAACACATTATTTATTTTGGTATAATCACTTATCCAGAGCAGTGGCAAGTTTATCAGGGTCTACTGAAATTTACCAAGGTCTAGGTTTTGATTCCCAATTCCAAGCTTTATTCAGTACAAATCACTGATCTGAACAGACTCCTTTGCTAATGGCATTTCTATAATGATGCAAGCAGGAGCTGTGTTAAGTGTTCATCAAGCAGAGGGTGCTATTCACCTGCTGCCTGCTTGGCATTCTGAGTGCAGTTTCATCCAGGTCATGTCAATCTCACTGCCACTGTCAAACACTGTCACAGCAACAATCTGACAGTGAAACAACAGCTTAAACCCACAGTTTGCCAATTTGATTTGCTACTGTTTGTTCATTTCTTCTGCTTCTGTTTCTTTCACGCACAATTGAGTCACTGAGGTGAGCTATTTTGTGGCTCCTAAAAATAATTGTAAAAGCAATTTATACAACTTAATGCATGACACAAAAACATATTTTTTTTTTATAACTCTGTTTGTTTCTCAACTTCAGGCGTCTCATAAACAAATATGAATCTCCCCTCTGGATCTCACCAGGTGCAAAAAGAAGAGAACACAATGAATATGTATTTCAAAGATACACAAGTGACTTACTGATCTAAAGCCTCAGCAAAATGTAACATTGCATTTAACAAATCTGCACTACATGGCTCACATTTTCATTCACACCTCTTCATACAAATGAGCCATATCTGATAAGTTACAGTGAAGAGCTGTGTTTGAAAAATAGAATTTCATTTCCATTCATGAAAGATAAGTTGAAATGAAACGTTTTTTATAAAACCTGCCTCCCATAGAAAAAAGAGCTTCACAGATCTCACAGTTCTGTGAACTACTTCATGTTTCAGTCCTCCCTACAGGAACAGCAAGTGCAAGCAATGCAACCAAGTTGCATTGGGTTACTACACAGGATGGTCAATCCTTGCAAAGATCAATGGCTCAAGGGCAACAAAAACAGAAAAACTTTATTTAAATTTGTATTAACACATTATCCTCCACCCAGAGCAGTAAGTGTATGAAATTAATTGAGGAGGAGGAAAAAATTGTTAAGATCAGAAGAAAACTCATTTCTTAATAAGCATGCAAATGAAGTACCTTAGTCAATGTTTAAGAGGCATTAACATTTACACGTCAATTATTACTAGAATAGACTTCCAAAACATTTTATTCTTACAATACAAAGTTAGCACTCCAGTTAAGCATTAAAGAGAGAACACTCTCCAGCAGTACACCACTCTGCAAATATGGCTGCATTTAGTACAAGAACAAGCCACATTTTTCACTCCATGTAGTTATTTTACATTACATTACTGAGAAGTCAGAGAAGGTTAGACTCACTACTGTGAAAGTCTTCTAAGCTCTGTATGAGAGAGACTCCTATTGCTGATTTCACTGTCTGAAGGCACAGGAAGGTGGCAGTGTGTGAGGAGTAAGCAGCCAGCACGTGTTCCTGCTCACACAGAGCTCAGCCAAGGCTCTGTTGCTCAAAGAACCATTTCTTTTTCCAAGCTGAACTGGGAATGCAGCACCAACCCCACACTGCTGCAGCTAAGTTGCTAGCAATACTCCAGCTAATTTATATCCAGTTATGTGAGCTCCAGTCACAGCAATGAATCCATACAGCACATTAAGTCTCCCCAGGAATCTGCTAGGTATACATTCATTGTGTGCTGTGCTCTACACTAAGTCACGCTACAGCTGATTAGATAATTGTATAAAACTGAATTTAATTGCTAACTCTTCCTATTTTACTGTAACTGCTCCTCTGGGACCTCAAGTCTAAGTCCCAACTATAGCTCTATTTCTACCTATCCAAATTAAATATTATTGCTGAATGTCACAACTGGAGAAAGGCAACACATACATTTAAATGTGTAATATTGGTGGAGCTAATAGAAGAACTTCTGCTTCCATAATAAAACTGGAGTTTGAAAGCAATTGACTTTGTACCTTGATTTTTTACATTTTGCAAGAAGCTGCTTGGGATCCAGTCCTGGTTCAGAGTTCAGAATGCTAAAGTTCAACTATTTGTTTTCAAAACTGTATTTCTGATCAAGAAGTAAAGAAGAATTGTGGTATTTTTACTCATTCCTGTTGGTATGAAGCATGATGTTTACAGTAAAGGCTTAACACTTTTATGTAATGAAAAATATTTCATACAAGTCCTGCCCTAATTGTTTAGCAATTTAGGTAGTAAAGGTCTGAAGTTTCCCCCTCTGCAGCAGGCTAATTTACTTTTACATTACTATTCATGTTCTTTGATTAAAAGACTGGATTATACACAGGAGAGTAGAATAAATATTCAGAAGTCCAGTGATGAGTTTTGGAAGCAGTGAGTCAAAATAGGGTTGGTTTAGGTCAGGAAAATACAGTCAAGTATGCCTGACTAAGTGTGAAGGGAAGAATATTACCTGTTATTATTAAACTCACTGTTACAGGGAAGAAGGATCAGGCATTTGTCAAGACCAGGAGCAAATTTTGAAAAACTGACATATTAAGAGTAACTGTTTCATTCTGTGCATTTAAGCCCTTTTTAAGAAGTTAACCTGAGCTACTTAAGGCAAGGTTTTTATTCTGCAACCTGGCTATTATAAACCAGATAAAGATGTTACACATGATACTCTGCAGAGCCACACATTACTTGGCTATAATGTGCAAGCCTTTACCCCATGAACCACACACACAGATCATCCATCAAGCTGCCAAATTGTTATTATGTTAAAGACATTAAAAGTCCTAGATAAAGGTTCCCTGCCACCTCTGTATTAATGCCTGGGGCTGTTGGGGGGCACAGTTTGTGCAGCCCACCACTCAGACATTGGGTTCTAAGAACACACACTCCCCTTCTGGCACTGCATTCTTTTTGTTACAATTGTTTTTCCCCTGATAAAATCAGGAATACATCTCAGTTAGCACAGGAAGCAAATGCTCTCATTTCTAAAAGGCACAATCACACCCTTGAATTAGCCTCAAGGTTGATTTGCTTTTTGTTCTGTTGTTTTTTGTTTTAGTGCCTTACTTTTAAGGCACAAAGTTACTTTCATTATATTATCCTATTAGAAAAGAGCAGCAATGAAACTGGTATTAAAAGACAACATCACACACTTTTCAATGCTCATCTGTGTATGCCTCCAAAGAAAGCCTCATGGACTGTTCCTTATTATGGTAACAAAGAAATTTTTGTAGCTGAAATGCCATACTTCTGCTGAGTCATTCAGCAGTTTACCAACTCCCACAACTTGCCAAGTTTTGAGGTACATTAAAAAAGCTCCTTAAAAGCTTATGACAATTCCATAACATGGGAAGGTTAAATTTAAACACTTCCAATAGAGATGACCCAGCAAGATTTGCTAAGCTTCTTGTCAAAACACAAAGAAAAGATGAAAAGAATGAGGAAAACAAGGCCTTAAGAAAAAGCTAATAGCACTGACTTGCTGAATGCAAGTTTGATCAATGGGATCAATTTTAATATTTTTATTTTTTTAACTCCCAGCTTTTTTGAATCTTATTAGATAAAAGCTGTTTTTCACATGTGCTGATTTTTTAAATTTGACATTTCCTCAGAGAAGAAAATTAGTGAATAAATTAGTGAATAAATATTAATTGTGAATAAAATGGTGAATAAATATTAAAAATTTTAATATTTAGCATGTTTTGTAGTCAGTAAAGTGCTGACAAGGCGGAAAAGGCACTACTGGAAACAGCAATAAAATGCATAGTCACTTTCTGGAACGTTGTAACTCAATGTACAAATGAAATGCCAATACCCTAATAAGGCCAAACAGAACATAAGCCCACCTAGGCCCAGTCCCCACTTTATTTTAGTGCCTTAGTCTCTGTGTGTAAGAGTCTTAATGAGAGATGTGGGATTCTAGACAGCTCTTCAAAATGCAGTTTATTACATCTAATATGTTAGAGCAGTCCAGGGTCATGGGTGACAGAGCCTGTGCCTACAGCTGTCAGCTCCAGCTGCAGGCAAGCTTAGAGACTTTTAGTTTAAGTTACAGATGTATTATATACTTTTCTTTGCTGAGCATCTTAATACAGTAGAACTAATCTATACTTTAACTTTTATCTATAGCTTATCATAACTACTATAATTACCATATTCATGTCATTATTCTCCAATCACTAAACGTTCATACATTACAATTTAAGCTAGAAGCTGTTTTTCAGTTTTCTTTCTGCTAAGCACACGTATCTGTGAGACTTCCTTGTCGAACTGTGATCCTTCCCAGCACCTGTGGAGAGCTCACCTGGTGCAGGAGCCTCTTAAGGCGGAGGAGCTGTGTTTTGACGGCGGTGCAGTCCTGCACCATGTGCCGCAGGGTCATCTCGTCCAGCATCACCGTGTTCTCCGCCAGCGCCCGCGGCGCCGCGCAGCCGCCGCCCGCCCCGCAGCTCTCCAGCCCACCCACGCCAGGCTCCAGGTAGCTAGAACCCCTAAAAAACCCAAAAAAAACCACACGGAGATGACAAACTGGAGCTAGAAAGCAGTTGGTAAAAAGCAAAGTGTTATGCAATGTGGGCTATACTCACATACTGTGGCACATAGCAAAAAATAAATTAATAAACTGGAAAATGTCAATGCTATTGCACTAAAATGCAGAGTTTTCCTTTCCACTCCCAGAGATCCCTCTCAGACTATAAACTACAGTGCCCTAAAACCAGTTAGTTCAGCAGAATTTCTATGTCATTCAATCCTTTAAGGACTATAAGGATACATTTACTTTACCAACAAATTAAATTGCAAAAAGCTCCCCAAACTTAAGAAATGCAAGTACTAAGACACTGCAATTGTTTTCCATAGAACACACAAGCTATTTTAACCAACATGTATAATATTGTATCAACATGAGCAACAAGTACTTGGCCTGAAAACAGAAGCATAAGTTTTGAAAAGAAATTGTTACAACCCTCAGTGGTGCTTCCACTCAGACACACAACTATTCTGAAAATGTTGTACTCAATATCACTTGAGATCCCTTAGTGCCAGAAAGGAATTGCTCACTGGTGCTTTAAATGTTTGTGAGGATATAGAAAAGTGCTTTACCTGTTCAAATCATTTTTACCATGGATATAATGGTCAGTATGGCCAAGATGATAGCGCTCCTGTGTATTCCATCGCTGTTGTGGTGCTCTTTTCCAGAATCCCTCTTGATGCTGTCTCACATTTCTGTCTGGTCTCTCATAGCGGCTCATATTTTCACATTCCTCTACAGAGAGCATAATGGTAAAAAAAATCATAAGACTTGTTCCTAGGACCTTGTAAATAAAATATTAACTATGTGCTGGTAACAGACGCAGTGTAAAGTCTGTGGGGTTTGTTTTGTTTTGTTTTTTTTTTAACTGATACAAAACAGTATGCACTTTAGAAGCGTCAAGTGGACTTCTGCAACAATGTCACACTTTTATTAAAACATAAACTTGTTACAAGAATAAGAGCAACCTGTAGCAGAAACTGAAGAACCCAGCTTTAACAGTATTTCCACTTTTGAGAGAAAATCATTTGAAGTAGGTAGAGATTATAGAAGAAAATAAATTTAAAAGTACCAATTTCCTGTCTCTCTTACTGATGCTATCTCCAGGCCTTTAACAAGTTCTAACAATACAAAAACACAGAAAGGCAACGTTGTAAAAAAAGGCCAGTACTGCAGTGCAAAAACAGTTTTGTTACTTAAAATACACATATACCTCGGTCTTTCTATTCACGTGGTTTGGTTTTCAGATTCAGAGGTATTTAACTGGACAACCAGCATGATTTAAAAAAAGGAAATCAAACAAGCTCTTTAAAACACCAGCTTCTGCAAAGCCACAGGAATTCCACAAACGTCTTAAGGGAACAAACACTAAATTTGGCAACAGCCCGGAAACGACTGAGAGAAAGCCAAAACAACTTCTACCCAGGAGTCAGACCCGGCAAAAACAGTCCTAAACTGCATTTCTGCTGCCACACCTGGTCCTTCACTTACCCAAGGAGCTTTCCCTCGCATTGTCAGTGCTTTCCTGGGAGCAGCTGCACGCAGGGGAGCAGTGTTTGCCCCCTGAGCCCCGCTGCGCGCACGGCTCTGGACGGGCCCTGCTTCCTGCTGGGTTCCCAGCCTGCGTGGGGCTGCGAGCCAGCCCGGCGTCACCCTGTGATTTACACGGCCCTCCTCACTCCCTGCATGCTTGTGCAGCTACCACTGCTGCTAAAAATAGTGGCCAAGCAGCATCCCAGGCTCCAAAGTGAAACCAGGAGAGTTTCTGAGGACCTGGAAAGTCTTAAGAGGCTGACGTCAGTCAAGTCGCACGTAATTATGGAAGAAGTTGGAATTATGGAAAATGTTGGCAAAAAGTGCTGTTAAACATTACTAGAACAAGTACTCACACCTCCACTTCAGTTTTTATCACCTAGCAAATAACCAAAAAATTGCATAATAAAATAAACTTATTCACCTTAACTAACAAGATTTATTTTCCTTTAGCAGCGTCTTTCTACAGCTCATAACGCATGAAAATTATTAACAAAATAAGCGCTCAGTAAATTTACAAGCAATTATGATTTTCAGCTTTGGAAAAGTAAATACTGAGACACTGAGTAAAGACAGGTGGAGATTAACCAAGAAGAAGTTTTGCTTTTTCAAGTGGTCATGTTTACATAAGGGAAAACCTGGAGGTGGCTTTTGAATTCTTCTTTTAACATCCTCTTTGCAGAAAATACAGAATTTTCAAGATAAGAAGCAGAGATACTCAGTTTATGCCAGGCTATTTTTTTAAGGAAACCCAACCTCTAAAAAAATGTCAAAAGCAGCAGTAATTAGCTTTTAATGTTTTTGTGGTAAACATTTACCTATAAAACATGCCCTTCTAGCAGTTTTCAAATTAATAATTTGTAATGGAATTACTGAGGCAAATGCAGTGCATGTTTCATATAAACAAGGAAACTTACGAGAAATTGATCTACCCTTTAAAATTGTTTCTTAGCTTTTCCCCAACAGAATTAAATTACTCCTACTGAAAGAACATGCCTCAGGCTTGCATTGTTACCCATTCTGGAAAATGAGTAAAAAAGTAAAAACCTCCTACCTGTCAGGGTTGAAAAGTTGCATACTTGCAATGTTCTCAATCATTTCACACAAGCACTTAGAAAAACTCATTCTGAGTTGCACACGTGCACAACATTAAAACACAGTGTGCCACCATCATCACAGATGGAAAACTGTGCTTTATTTGGCTTTATATCTAACATACACACAGGAGTCTTCACCCAAATAACTCAGAGTTGCTCTCAAAAAACCCTGAATTTACTTCAGCAAGCACCTGAATTTTACACAAAGTAAGTAAAGCCCTCTTCCTTTCAGTGCCTGTTTGCACTGGGCAGGGCCTGACAGTGCTCCACATTCAGTGTTTCTGTATTTGAAGACAGCCTAACCTCCACTGAACGTGCGGGTAAAACTAATACCCATATTCACATAACAACAGCTCATAATAACAATGATACTCAGCAGTCCCATGAGTAGCTCAGGAATAAACAAAGCAAATGCCTCAAACTTTTCCAGTCTGAGATTTGAGGACATGCAGTCATAATTTCTTTTACCAGGTTCATTCTATTCTGAATTTGTTCTATTTCAGGGGCATCTAGGTATCTCTACCTTTTCTGTGAAAAGTCTGCCAGCACCCTCACTGAAAGCAAGAGTGCATAAAACACAATTTGAAAACATAGATCTTAAATTTTACATCTTCTACTGCCTTGAAGTCTATGTATATCTATTAGGAGATATTGTCATTTTGTTGAAGAAAATTATTTATCTCAAAGAATAATGCTGCCATTCAGCCAAGCTGAAAGAAAATACTGTCCCAGCATTTCCAAATATAGTTGAAAACATGAGACTAAAAGACTAACTTAAAACTTTGAAATTTATTCTATAGAATCTTAAGAAAAAAAACCAGTATGAAACAAGGTTGAACTTTTATTCAAGGCAGTACACTTCTATATTCATAATTTTTCAAATATAAGAGTTGTATTTGGGAAAACTGAAATATCTCCCTTCCTGTATTTCACAAAAGAAAGAATTGTTATTTTTAAAAAAAAACACCCCAATTTGAAGAGTACATTGACTTATTAAGCCAAGAGCCATAAAAAAGCAAGTCAAAAGTCTCTTAAGGCCATGAAGCAGCTTCACAGTGAGAGTGCTTGGCTGCCTTACTCACCTTTGTCACGAGGTGGGTCCTCGGGCAGGTCCACGTCAAGCATGAGATCATCATCTTCAAGATCACATGAATCAAGATTATTCAAGATATCCTGCAAGAAAGACAAAGTGAGATACAGCTGGTTCCATGATACTTCATACACCCTACTGTCACAAAAAGCTTTGTTACATTTTTACTGTGCACACATCCAGTGTTACCCACAGCCTCCTCTCCTCAGGGAAAATCAGCCTTCTTTGAGACCATCTGCACAAACAATAATCATCACACCTCTGCTAATATGACACAGTAACACTGCTACATGAAACAAAGATGGATTAAAACATTTTTCTGCCTGATGCCTATGGAACACTGCAAAGACTTTTTTTATTCATTAATATCCTGTCTTCTCCACAGCTGGGAGCATTTTGAAACACAACTACTTTGTTTACTTGGAATTCAAAAACAGCTTTATGAAGAGATGCTGTTAATTCCTCTTATTTCAGCTCAAATCATTGAAAGGAAGTGAGTGAGGGAAACCTATGTTATCTTGACTTTTTGGGACAACAAATATTCAAACGCGCTATTATGAGCAACAAACTCTGCTTCTTTTTGCCTTTCAGATTGTGGTTCATATAAAGCTATTCCTGAAGGGACTAATAAATCACCACATTGCATGAGTATGCTAATGGCACAAGAAAAATGCTATTTCGTGCTAAATGAATTGCACATATTAAATAGAGCCAGGTATATTAAAGGACTGCAATGAGGGCAAGCCCAGTCAGTGTTAAAAAGACAGAGACTGACCACACTTGCTTTAAGAATACCAAGAGGAGGAGGAACTGAGGAGGTCAGGGCTGTGGAACACCCAGCTCATGGCTCAGACACTGCCAGGGCTGCCGGACAGCCACAGCAGCCTGGGCAGAGAGCCCAGACACCCTTTCCCTCCATCACTCCAAGGAAAATAAACCCATCAACACCAAGTGACTATCACACACAGCAGGCCTCAGCAAACTCCTAGGGATATCCAGCTCTAGCTCCTGAGCTCCCAGTGAAATTCATGCCTTTAAGGCCTGAGACCAGACTCAGGCACCACACACTGGCCTCTTTCCTAACAGCAGAAACACAGATTTTTCTTAGGTTTATTGGCTACTCCTAGAAGTGATATGTGACACCAATACTGTGTAATTTATCAAATATTAAATCAAAGAAGTGTTTCATAATTATTTCTCATAGTCAACTGATCATTAAATACTTACATGAATACTGGCATACAAGCTATGAACACACTGTACAACAATATTCCAAAGCCACCCCTTTGCTGGCCATCATTTGTTAGATTTGTTTGTCACAGAAGCACAGGTCAAAAGGAAGAGCATTAACAGCCCTTTGTCTGAAATGTTGCTCCAGCTGTTCTTCAGCAGCCTTCCTACAGCTCTCACAAAGCACTACTGTGTTTTATTAAAAATGGTGACAAGAGCTAAGTATATTTTAAGATTTTTGGGGGGAATTGGGTTGTGACACAGGACATTAAACATTTTGCATTTCTGCAGGGCAAGTTATTTATTCACTTAGGAGGGAGACTGTGATATGCAAATAGTTACTATGCACTTTGTAAAACATGAGCAATACAAAAGAAAGATGAATACTTGAGACAAAACCACCTGCTTTTGTCATATTTCAAAGTCCTATCTGAATTGCTTTGTCCACAAATAGCATTCTATGCATTTACAAGAAAAATCAGGAAAACCCACACAGCAAGGCATTGGAAATAATAATAAATCCAACTATGAAAAAGCTTCACAAAAAAATGGAAGCCATTTAAATGAAACATGGATTTAACATTTGGGACAAGAAAATGCCTGTATATTTTTGCTAATTTTGCTTCCATTTATTCAGGGACCAGGAGTTTTTAAACTAATGCATATTTTTTCAAACAATTCTGCAAAATACAGGCATGCTTGAGAGGCAGTTTCAGTTTGCTAGTTGATAAATTATTTCTATGCCATGCTTTCATCTTCCAAATTAGTGTGAACAAGCATTATTTCTTCCTACTGCAAGAACTTTAATGAGCATGACAAATGAAATGGAAATAGTGGCCACAAACACAAAAAGTGGAAAGGCTTTGCCATCACGGTGCAAATGCATTTAAAAATGCACAATATAAAAGCACAATATGCTAGAATTTTTACTAGCAAACCTAGATAAGCCACTTTACTATCTTTGAATGAGAACTTTGGAAGTGTAATGGTGTCACAGAAGGTCAGTATTTGAGATTCCAGACATACTTTCCTGTCAACAGCACACTTCATTATGCTTCCCTAATTACACATTCTTCACCACACTGAGGAAAGGAAACTCCATGCTACAAAAAAAACCCCACAACTGCAAATACCAAGACTTTGTAATCACTGGGCCATGTGTGAATGCACTTTGAGCATTTCCCCCTGTGAGCTACTTGGGAAATACAATATACAAAGAGGTGTCAGCAATGTCATCCTGAAATAGCCATAAGATAAAGTACCAGTTTCATCAGCACATTAGTGCATGTAAAAAAATAACATTTAGATACTTTCATTGCTGTTCTTTCTACTGCATAAGGAACTGCAGGTAATTACATGGGAATAACATATTAATAATGTGTGCTTAACAGCATGAAGTGATTCAGGGCAATGAGTTCAAACAGTACAGGAAATAAAGAAATTCTTTCCAAGTGCATCAGCTCCAACCCTAGAGAATATTCCATGTTCCAGCAATTATTACAAGTCACAGAAAAAGAAGAATCCCATTCTATTTGTATAGGTGAAAAGAGTAAAGTATATTAAAAGGAGTATGGTTTTCACAAGACTGATTCAGCACTAGATTTTCAAGCTGGTACAACCTAGGAAGAGATTGAGTTTGGGACTGTGAAATCCCAGGTCCAACTACAGTGCTGTCCCCAAGCTCTCTCTCCACTGGACACAGGCAGCATTGCTTTGCTGGAATCCTGCAATGGAACAGGGAAAGCAGGAGGTGAGACAGATCAGCTGTGAGTCCTGCTGTAAGAACTGAGGAACTCAAGCACCCCAGTGCAGGGAGCCCTCATACTGCACAAGGAGAGGGGAAAAGGCTAAAAGGGCAAGGCACACCACATGTGACATACCACTTTCAGCAAGTTCACTTCAATGCTCTGCAAATCCTTCCTGGAGTGATTGTCCTCAGACGCTGTGTTTTACCACAGGTTCAGCAAGCACACGCGACAGCTCGCCAACAACAGCTTGGGATTTAACCCAATTTTTTGGAGGCATGGAGCCCAGCCCTTCTTTCTTGAGAGGCATACAACATCAAGACCACTGCTTTGAAGACAGGGGAACTCTATACAGTTGGCTTTTGCTGAAGCAAAACTTCAGATTTCATTATAAAGTAATGTTCACCATAATGAACTGGAGTGCAAAATATTCTTCTCAAAAAGTTCAGTTTCCAAAAACTCCTCATGCAACATGCATCATAAGCTTTTTCTTAAACTGAAGAGTGCTATTTTTCAGTCCACCAACCAATCTGAGTTCAATTTAGCTTAACAGCTGAACCTAGGCAAGAGGTTTGATTCTCAGCTTTCCCACTTCTTGCACTAAGTATTGTAAGATTATAATGCAACCAAAGTAAAGCAAAAAGTGCCCAAAATAGAAGACGGGTAGATATCTGCATTTTCTCCCTACTAAGCATAAAAATGATGACTAGTGAAAGCTTATAACACAATGTATATTACAGTGGAATTTAAAAAAAAAATTAAGTCAGGCATTGAGGTTAGTGCAGAAGTGCAAAGCCCTCAACTAATTTCAGAGAATATTACCAGAATTGAGAAGAGCCTGAGCTCCAAGTACCAATGCCAAGTTAGGATATTTTGCAGGAAAAGCAATTGCTTTGAGGGAGCCATGAACTGGTGGTGAGTATTAGGAACAACATTTTACCTGTTTCCATAACTCACAATCTCAGACCTCACTTGTTTGTTCCACCTTTAGGAAGCAGATAGCTAAAGGAAAATAACTAATTGTTCTCATTACTGATTCAGTGACTCAGGTCTTGCTTTTGATGATACTGAAAAATGGCCACAATAGAAGATAAGTGTGAGTAAAGGCAAAGAACTACAGGAGAATCAGGCCAAAAAACTCAAGTGAAGCATTCGAGAGCAGCACTGAAACTAAGAAACCATCATTTCAGGTGCTTGAGGAATGAAAAAAAGGAAGTGGCTTTTAAAAACAAACAGAAAACAGACTGAGTAAATCAGTCATCTGAAGGGCAGCTAAAGAGTAACTGCCAAAGTCAAACACAAGGCAAGGCTGACAGAAGAAAAGAGGGAAATCTCCAGGGTCTTTTTCAATGCTATTTTCAGCATTTGACAACATCTGAGATAGAGATAAAAAAAGAAATAGGAAGTCTCCAAAAAGGCAATGTTATATAGGATCTGAACAGAACTCTTAAGTGAAGGCAGAAAACACAGAGGAAAAGCACATAGTGTACTATAGGGCTGAAGAGAAAAACCCACTGTAAATGAAGTCCTCAAAACAGAGAAAACCACCCAGGGAAGAGGTGGGATAGAACTCTGCAGGTTACCAAAGACAGGATAGGAAAGGAGCACACTGTGCAAGTCACATTTAAGATAATTAGGCCACGCAGCCAAACAAGTGCTTTGTAATTTTGTCCATGCTCTGTAACTGAAGGTTGCTGTGGCAACACATGTAACAACAACTTGGTCTGGAAAATCCAAAACATTTCTGGTTTAACTGTTAAGTAGAACAATCTTAAAGATTTACTGTTCTTGAAAACATTTTCATAGAGCCATTGTATGTTCTACCTAGGTTTACTGAAGGTATAGAGGAATTCATTATTAGTTTAAGTTATTACATGCTGTATCTAAAGCATCTATACTTGCTGGGGATTTTAATTTTTTTTTATATATATATAAAATCAGATGGCAGACTCTGTAAAAAATCTGAAATTCAGTAACACAATGAAAGAAGAGAAAGAGGAAAACCAGAAATATTAGTCATTCTGTTGAGACTTGACCAATTCATAAGCAACAGCACTTTCAAACACACAGCCCAAGCAACACCCACTGCCACATGCAGCATTCCTTGACTGCCATCTAGCCTCCACCAATGAGGAAAGCTGAAAGGGGGAAGCACTGTAACCATCCTTCTATAGAATTCCAGCAAAATTTGAAAAGATTTTCTATTTTTGGGTGGTTTTTTGCTTTTTTTTTTTAATAGGCTGGTGCTTTTAAATAGAGAGTTTCCTGTTTACTTTTAAACACAATTACAGAAAGCAGTCAGCAGTGAGCATAAACAGTGACAGAGGAAGAGCAGGGGAGGAGGAGAAGCAGTTCTTCCTACTCACTGCTTCCAGTCTGTTTGCACAAAAAGGCAACCAACACCAGAAGTTCAGCATTGCTTTTACTGTTTATCTAACCAACAATGGAGCATTTTACCCTATTAAGCAATGTGTAATTGCTACAGCTACTCTTAACTGGCAGAAATGATTGTGAATGACTCTCACTCCACTGACTTGCACCTGTATTAAATGTACAGTGCTTTCTTTAAGGAAAATATAGATGCTTCAAATAATTCCCAGCTGAGAAAGGAAACAAACAACCTCAGAGGAACAGCATGGGCATGGCTGTACCAGGAGCTCAGTTGTTCCCTCTGAGCAAGAGTTTTAATTCTACCCTAAGAGACTTTGGGAGTAACCTGACTATGACACGTTACACAGCGTTCATGTGTTCTATTCTTACACAGCCAGCTTAATATACTTGTTTCTAATTAAAACCAGAACAATCCTCAAATATCTCCAAGCTACTTTGGGGTGATTCTATTTTGACCAATCTCTCAATGAGCTGCTCACAACAGGGGAAGTGTTCCCTCACTGCACTACTGCAGAAGTGTTTTTATGCCTCATCATCCTGATACATTTCCACAGTGTCAGCCAAGGGCACAAAACTCAGAAGCAGCTTACACATGGTCATGCAGAGTTACCAGGTCATACAGAAAACATCCCTTACAAGCCTAGGAAATGAACCTAGAGCTAACTTCTACCAGTGTTTGCTCTCATATTTCACACACCACCACAGCAGCTGCCACACTCTCTCCACAGCACAAACCCAAAGGTGCGTTTAATGGATGCCATGAACAGAACACATCAGTAAAAGTGAAGTTGCCTTCCTTGGTTTTTCCAGCCAAAACAGCCTGAGAAGATTTACTGCGTCAGTTCTGAAGGAAGCAGCTCTCAAAGGCATATCAGCTTTCCCAAAGGAAAAAATGTAATTTGCCATAAAAGGATGTGCACCAAATGTCATGGCTCTCAGACCACTATCACAAGAGGTTTGTGCATTGTAATAAAGTCATATTACCTCCTAATAATGTTTGACAGTAGGGACACCTAATAACACAGGACAGACAGAAGTGCCATCTCATCAAGTAATTCTGTTTCACCACCTCTCCTTGCTGCTACAGATAAACTAAGAAGTTGAAGACTGGAGCAGAGGTAGGACAGTAGATGGTGGACATTTTCACTCTAAAATCATTCTCTAATGTAATGACATTTCCTTCTCTGCCATGAGCAGAAAACTGCCTGCCAGCCAACTCCACCACAGGAATGGCTGAGGAGCTGACAGAACACACTGAAATGAGTTTGTGCCCTTAGCTCTGTATTGACAAGCAACAATGCAGACTGAATTTTTCACAGCAGTTGCAGTTTTCTACTGAAAACTTAATGGTGGAAATGTTACTCAAGGATGTTTTCCCATTACTTCAGTTTATTCACAAATATTTTCTGTTCATAATGAAAATTAAAGGAAAAAGATGACACTGACTTTTGAGGCTTTGAAATCAGAACCAAGCAGTCTAGTGGTTTTCCAAACATACATTTTTAGGCATAGGCTTCTTAGAAATCAGGAAGATAAAAAACAATTGCCATGGATTTCTGTACTTGTAGTATTGGAAAAACGAAAACGCCAAAGTTAGAACAGTACTATTTATTTCAAGAATAATTTTCATCAGATTCTGGAACATGACATGAAGATATTGGAACAAAGATATGAATTTAGAAGCTTACACAGCTTAAACAGAGGTTACCAACTACAACAACTTCCAATAAGTAGCTTCCAACGAAAAACAGCTTTCAAGGCTGGCATGTGTTTTAGATTCCAATCCCACAATCACTATATATATACACACCTGAGTAGGAAGTTTGACCATAGAAATGGCAGCTTCCCAGATAATGTATTTCCAAGAAATCTTTCTGTATCCCAAGTAAAAATTCACACATTGTTTGCCACTTTCTAGAATGCATCAGTAAAAGCTAAAACCTCATGTGCTACTGTGATATCTCTTGCCAAGAGATACATTGGCCTAACCCAAAAGTCAGGCTTTCAGGTAAAGGAGTATGAAGGACCAACAAATTCAATTTGTCAGCTACTTCAAAATGCAATTCACCCCAACACAGGTATATAACAAGATTTCCTAATCACTTCATTAAATAATTATACCACAATAATAATGCCTTCTCTCTCTTTCCAACCTCACAACCTCACTAGAGTATTGGGCATCTAATAGTGTCATCAGTTTTCACTATATCACATTCACTAGCAAAAAAAAAATTTAAAAATCTCTAACCATATACAAAATTGGAAGTGTGTATTTATTAATGCCATAATGAATTTTAGTCAAAATGCACTGACTGAGGTGAAATCCTCCTTTGCTTTCAGGTACAGAACAAACTCAGACACTTCTTAAAGAAGTGCTCAACTGAAGTACACAAATTACTTTCAGGAAGCATCATGGGAGCACAAAATGCAATTAATTCTCTTTATTAACCTCACCTTTTGTATTCTAAGAGAGGAGGAAATGCAGTAAATCAACATTGCACATTTGAGTACAGCCTGTCAAGAAATATTTTAATGCTCTTCTCTGCTTTGAGTAAGATCTTCATTGTTCTTTGAAAGATGTAAAGAGAAAAAAGAACTGAATTTCAACTGGCTCATTAGATGAAAGGCTTTTAATATGTGCTTCTTGTAACTAGCTTGCACCTGAAGGACTCATTTCATGACTACTCTTTTAGAAAGTTCTAGCAAAAAAAAGAAAAGTTTGTATTGAGAAAAGATTACATATTTTTTACATTGTCTTAAGCTTACTTGCTGTTTTGCTTTCATTACAGCTGTAACCAAACATCACAAAGTTTAAAAAGCCCAGATTCTCATAGAACAAGAATTAGTGTTTTGGCATTAACCTCCTGAAAAGAAAGTTCAGCTAAAGAAAGGAAGATGGGTAGAAGGCAATATCAAGAAAGTATAATAAATGGAAATAAATAAAATAAAATAATAAAGGAAATAAATGCATTAGAACTACACACAAGTCTGAATTCATGTTAATAAATTACTCATTTGAGAAATCAGACTGGCAATTTAAGCCTTACTACAGAGTCATTTTGAGAAGTGAATTATTTAAAAAATTAAGGTGATTAGCACTGAATTACTTGTAAATAGCTACTGAAAGAAATTAATTACTGAACTAAACAATTTTATTTTAGCAAGTTCATTCTCTCTAAGCAGACCAGATTCCACTGAGTACCAATGCTTCAGGAACCAGAAAGCATTTTGCCCAGTCTCAAAAACTAATTCAGAATTGCCCTTGCCCAAGTTACAGTCACAAAGGGGAAAAAATATAACAAAGAACAACAACAAAAATCTTACAAGATTTCAAGAAATTGCCTGGAAGAAGAGAAAAATGTAACTATTTTATACTGCGGCTAAAATTCTGGCCATGGGTCAAACTGATTCATTCCAGTGAGATCCAGATTTCATCCCAAGAGCAATTAAATTCTCAGCAAAGCAGTTAAAACCCATCTGTCTCCTCAAGCCAGATTTCAATTATTATTCCATAATCCTATGCCTTATAATTACATTGATGTTCACTCTGCACATACCCAAAAATAGTGGCTTTATTTACTTCAGGAAAAATGAACACAGTGCAAAGATTCACATTGCTACTGAAGCCTACAGGAAAAAGAGTCAATCTGACAGTACAGGGAACACTCTGAAAGCTTCCTATCCAAACCTATTGGCCCAAATGAAATTGCTTGAAAAGAAATGAAAAACAACGCCAAATCACAGCACAAGAACCTCTCTTGAGGAATATTACAGAAAGAAGCCAAAACTATTGGAATGTTTTCAGTTTAAACTTTTACTTCTTGCAGACTTTGAGCACTAGAATATTGTAGCATCTTTAAAACAAGCAGGTACCTCAGAACAAGAACAGCTGTACTACCTATCCTTCCCAATGTAAATAAGGACTTGCACTGGCCATAAACATTCAAAGCTTCACTCTGAACAAACGCACATTAAAGCTTCTGTTTCTCATGCGTCTACTTAATGTGCTGGAGATGAGAAAACACCTCAAACCTTGCTACAACAAGAGAGGGCAAGCAAAGGAGCCATGAGACTCCAGTCAGGATGCCTGCTTGACAACACACTGCTTACATGTATGGTGAACAGTATTTTCAGACAAAAATTAATGAAAACAAAAATTAATGAAAACAAAAATTAACAAAAACAAAAATTAACAAAAACAAAACTACAATCAGAAGTTGTACCTGGCACTGCTGAGCAGCTTTCTGCCATGAAGCACTAAAGGAATGAGGCACTGCTGTCAGTGACTAAAACCCAGGACAGGAGCAAACAGCACAGCTAAAATCAAGTGAGAGCACCTATGGATAAATACTGCCCTTCCTGCTATGTAACCATCAACTGCTCTGCTAGGCATCAGTCTGCTCACACAGCACTGAAATTGGTGCTCAGCAGCAAAGACCAGCTGTTGGAAAAACTATAAAGGGCACCAACAAAATCAGTGCTTCGAAATTTGAAAGTAGTTCAGCACTAAGAAAGTTATCCATAATAACCAAAATTTCCATTTGAAAGTGAAAATGGAACTAGTGGAACAAAAACAAGAATAGTGGAATTAGTTATTTTCTGTTATGGAATTAGACAATAAAAATATTTTCATCCTTACAAAAAAACCCCACACATTCCTACCAAGCTCTAAGTCTTCCCTGTGGTATTATTTAGATTTGTATGACTCTTAAACCTCCAGCACTGGATTACACACTTTCTCCACAGCTGCTCACTCAGTAAAGAACAGAAGGACTGTACTATAAGAGGCCAAATTTATTCCTTATCCCCATATCTTTAAAACCAAGATGCACTGAGAATAGCAAAGATATTGGCTTTTCTGCTCCCCAAAAAGGAACAATGAGCTTGAGAGGCCAGCAAGTTCCTGCTGTTGCCTTCCTATGCTGGTTCTCATTTCAGAAGCCCAGTTAAAATCCCCTTTGCAAAAGCTGCCCTGCCAAAGATGGTCCAAACAGTCCTAACTAAGATCCCCCTAGTGGGGGCTACACTGCCATCTATGGAAAAGCTTAGGAAAAGCAGCTAGCATTCAGTATTTGTTGATACTAAGAAGGATACAGCTTAAAAGACTACCAAAATAACCACAGGATGGAAATGAGGAAGAAAAAGGCCAATTGTGCAGTAAACATGACCAACTACTCAGCACACAGCTCTCTGAACTGTCACTCAGCCACACTGCTTCTACTCACCCAGCCTGGCACCACAGGAACTCCAGAACTACTGCTTTGGTGACTGCCCTGGAAATACTAAATCCAAGGGCAGGCTGGCTGGCATTAGCCCAAGCACTCCAAATTCTTAAATCTGACTCTCATCAATTGGATTTTGACACACAGATATGAACTGCTTTTAACTCACCACACTAGAGGATAGAAACTGCATAATTTGATCACGTATCTGCCAGCAATCAAAACATCTGACATGTTGACTAATCACAATAATTACTCTCAATGCCTTCACTTTTTTGTCTTTCTATTCCCCGCTTGCAGAGAAAAGGAAAAACATGGAACAAAAGCTTACAGCAACCTACTCAAGAGTACTGTTTTTCAGAAAGAATGAAAAACTGCATCAGAAATTCTTCTGCATCTTCAGATTAGAAAAGATCACTGCTTAATCTTTGGGCTAAAGAAATCAAATATATCATAATTTCTACCAAAACCAACAAGTACAGGAAAAAAACAAAAAAAAATCCCACTACTAAGAGGAAATTCAACACTTCAGAGCTCCATTTTTCCACCTCAAAACTCAAGCTACTGAAAATACATTTCTACCTTGCAAAAATAAAATGTGCTATTGATGCTTTTCTCATTCAGATAAATGTCACAGTACCTTTTCATTATTTCAGTAAGCACTGAAATTCAGGAAAAGCAGTAACAGGATAAAAAAATCAAAATGGGTAGAAACAACATGTGATCATCTAGATTCAAATCGTAAAATCTCCTTTCTCCGCTTCCTCAAAAACTAGTAAATGCAGTCTTCCATTCTTATGTCCTCTCTAAAAACTGTTTACTTTCAATAAACAAAGAAATAATACAAAGAAATGAACAAGAATACCAAAGGCTTCTAATGCACCTCTGCTCCACATCTGCTTACAACAGCTTCTGTCAATCAGATCATTGAATCAGTAGGAACTCATTTCCATGCAAAATTAATTCACGGGGGCTACATGTATCAAAACTTACATACATACTCTGAAAGCACAGTAGAAGAAGTGTCGTCCATTTGCTTGTTACTTTTCAGAGTACGTATCAAAATATCTATGTTTAAAACTAACCAAGGACAAAGTTTTAAAACTTCCCTCTTTCCTTGGCATGTGCACGCATGTGTCTGCAACAAGGGTATTTGTTTCTGCAGTGGCCTCCATGAAACTTTTCCCTGTAAACACCAATAAAGCTACAAAACTCAGACTACAAAAATCTCTAACAGCTTTACCAAGCTGGCCACAATTGCCACAAAAAGTTAATAACCACTGCTAAACTCCTTTAAGCACTAGATCCCAGCATCATAATTTAAGACTGACAGCAAACAATACCACAAGCAGCTGAAAAGATATCAGGAATTGATATTTAGTTACACACAAAGAATATAATTACCTATCTATGCCCAAGTCTGAAAGTGGTATTTACATTACTAAACTGGCAGTGGTGACACAGTACCCAACACACCTGAAACTCACGAAGCGTGACACACTGATTAAACCAAATCGGTTCTGTCAAATGCTCTGATTGTTAGCATCATGTTAATAAAAGCCAAGTTGTTTCATTCAGAAGTCTGTGCAGATAAAGGAGTACAACCAGAGCAGACAGACAGAATATTCTTCAGGCCCACTAAAATTCCAAGGTTGGCTCCCTAATCTCAGATGGAGGATCACAGCACAGCAACAACTCTCCATCCACTCTCCTCATATTTCATGATGCTTCTTGCACATCAGTTTGAGTTTAGCAGCAAGAAAAAGGTTGTGCTGCATTTGTGTATCCCACTGGAGATGCACAAAGAGCCTTGCTACAGTGAGCTACAGCCAGGTCTCTACCTCAAAGATGCTGTGATTGACTGAAGAGAGAAATCAAATGTCTCCTTCAGCTCACAAGGGCCCTATGAGCACACAGTACAGAATAACAGATGCAAGAAGCCACAGAGGAAACAGCTGTTTTCTGGCTTTTTCACTCCTATGTTTAGAGATTGCTAGGAGGTGTTGAACCTATACTTTGCAGAAATCAAATTCCTTTACTCTTCGCGAGCATTGCTATGAGATTGCATAAGGAAGGACCTGTTTTGTCCTGACTTTAGAATAAGCAAAGAAAAAAAAGTGTGCAAACAGCCTGATCAAGGTCACCTGGTCCAGAAACAGGAGCTCCTAAACAAGAAGTTTCACAAAGCAAGCAACTACAGCAGAAAGAGGAAACAATTAGAATTTTTTTAAAAAGAACTATTATTCAAAATATATACTTAATAAGCAATAAACTCAACACACTGTAATAATGCAAGTTATGAATACAGATACATACTATGCTGTTCATTTCTGAAGAGTCGTAACTTCCACACGGATGGACACTTCCTATAGGTTCCAGCCCTTCTTCATCCCACATGTATGTGCCATCAGAGCTGTCAGATGGAGAAAGCTCAAAGGAGGAGCCAGCTCTGTAGTTCATCTCTGAAGAGATGACATTCTCAGTGGTGTGTTTTGTGCTTTCACTGTTGTCATCCACTGCTTAAAGAGAACAGCATCAGTTAAGAATACAAAAACAATCCAATTTTCAAAAAATAAACATTAAAATGCCTGTTACTGGTGTGCTACCTTTGCTGGAGCTGTACTGTAACAGAAATACCTGAAAGCTTTCCACAGTATTGTTCCCTTAACCCACAAGGGGGAAAAGCTCAAGCTGGTTTGGCATCTACAACCAAGGAATCTTCCAACCTACATCTTTGTTAACCTTTTACACTGCCCTAATTCACCCACTGTGGAAGCTACTTTCTAGAAATCTGCATCTCTTTAACATATTAGAAGGTGGGTCCAAAAATATATCCTTTGGATCTAGTCTTTCAATTGCAACATCCCTCAAACAAGCTTTTATCATGAGAAGCCCATCAAAGATTTGAAAATGTGACTTGCAAAAGCATCTTCTTGTGTCTTCAACTCATTTTAACAGAATTAATATGCATCAGAAAAAAAAAACAAAAAAGACCCAGTAACAACCCTGTTTATAACTGAACTAATTCAATTACACATCCTACACTTATTTCCACTCCTTAGAAGCAGTTACAGCTGTTCTCTGCCTACAGAGGTGGAGGGAGCACGAGGTGAAATTTTCTTAAAATATCACCAACCCAGAAAATGAATGGCATAGCAAGGATATGAGGAATACCACAACCACAACACAAATGTGTTTAAAGCAGGTCACCTTCATTTTTACCACAAAGAGCTCTTCAAAGTAATGCTTGGGAAAAAAACTATAACGCAGAATACGCACAAGCAAACAAATACGTCAGCATAGAGCAGTTCCATTCTGAAACAAACCATAAGCAATGGGCAATTACATTAAATAACTTAATTACCATCACAGAATTTTGATTTAGCACCTAAAATTTCAAACAGAACATAAAAATGTATTTACCAGACACATTTATATCAAGCCAGTCGTCAGCATTACAGTGAGATCCTCCACCTTCCTTGAGAGATGTGAAGGGCTCGATGGATGTTCTGCTCCCACGCTCTAATTCCTGAAGGCAGCTCTCCTTCTGCTGGATTTGTACAGTTCTGTTTGCCTCTTCTATATCTATGAAATCGTCACTGAAGTCTTCACTCAAATCGTTTTTCTCAGAGGATGACAAAGAAGATATCGATATTTCATCTCCATCATCGCTCATGCACATCACTTTTGACCCATGTTTTCCCAGACTTTCATGCAGGGCCTCCCCAGGTTCTGTTCTCTGAGCCCTGCTCTCTAGAATGCTGTTTTTATCAACGGCTCTGTTGATGTTTGCTGAAATCTCCGCGCTCTCCACCAGGCGCGCGTCCGGAGCCGCGCTTTTGCTGCCATCCACGACGGCGTTCCCAGCAAAGCGCTGCCTGGTAGGCTTCAGCAGAGAAGGCCGACTTAATCTGTATCCATAGGAAGGTGCTGACCCAGATCCATTTGACAGTGGGGGTTTCTTGGAACAGGGAGCTGACACAGCCGAGTACGGTCTGGTAAATCCATACTTCACCGGCTCGTTTCCATTGGGTACATCCAACTGACACGCGTTCCTTGACAGCAGAGCAGACCTCTGAGACGTCCTGGCAGCGAGATTTTGACTATGATAAGGCCTTGTAAGATCCACAGCTTTATTAAAGGAATGTGACCTGGTTAGAGATGCAGTGGGAAGGAAAGAATTCTGAATGGAATGTGAAAAACTTTGTGATCTTACCATTTTGTCACAGGAAAAAGCCTTGCTGGCATTGTCTGTAGATTGTGCCAGGCTTTCTCCTGAACTTGTCCTTGTGGCACCAGAATTAGCTCTAGGTCTCTGCAAACCTACCATCGGCCGATTTCCATAAAATCCATTTAAATTTGATCTTGGAGCATTGAGTCCAGAGTATGTCCTTCCTGACAGGGTACCTTTGGTGAATTTAGCTGAACTAGAGAGTCCAGGTATAGACTTTGGATTTAATTCCTCAGTAGAAGATACAAACATATTGGTTTGCTTTGCTGCTTTTGACACAACCGAAGCAGTACTGTTCAAACCCACCCTGAGCTCATCATTGCCCAATGCTCCTTGAGATTGAGGGTACTTCTCAGAATCAATTAATTTTTCATTAGAGTTGCGTCTGGTGTTGGCCTCTCTCCCATTCTGATCGTTAAGCTGATATTTATTTGATTTTTTCCAGCTGAAAGCAAAGGAAGACATTCCAACAGTGCCATTGTGCTTGTTGAAATTTTTGCCACCATTACTCCCTGCTAAGTTCACGGCCGTCCCGTTTGGCATCGGTTGCAAAACAGCCCCTAAAGTTTTCATTCCATATTTCGGTAGCCTGGAAACCAAGGATGTCCTGTTTTGATTTTTTTCTTCCATGAGCTATTGGGTACATTGGTCCTTAAAGGGTGCTTGAATCTAAGAAAGGAAAATAAAACAACATTAAACCTGAATCAACCACACATTAAACACAGTTTTCTATACACGTGCAGCTATATGCTTCCTAGATTTCTGTGCCTAACTCCACCATGCTGATAAGAGCAACCCAGACACGTTTTGTGAACTCCAGAGTTCCAGCAGTTATCTGGCAGTAACATGTTCTTCAGATGACAGCTCCCTCTCCCAACTTTCATTCTCAACATAAACCATCTTTTTTTTTGTTTTCCTGTTGTAATCAATAAAATAAACTTCAGAAGAGGTTGGGTGACTTTTTGTTGGATTTTTTTTAACACATTCTCAACAACAAACTGAACTTTCAACTGTTACAATTATGAAGTTATAAACTTAAGATTTAGTATTTTTTTAAAAGCCACAAATATGACATAGAAAAAACCTGCAAAAAACAATAATGAAAAATCTGACTAAAAGCTAATTTTTTGAGATTGTTTTCTGTTTCCCCAATGCCTTAAATATAGGGAATAACCACTCATCATGCACCTCATCACAACATTTTTTGTTCCCAGACCTTATGGATCTCCCCAAATCAAGAGTCACATTCCTAGTCATTGTTTTCTCTTTTTATGGAGACAGTAGTCTATTCTGGAAATCGCCTTATTCACACATAAAACCTGAAGTAGAGTGCAACAGTTGCATAAGGTCAGTGTTAGTAAGCAAATTCAAAAGCTCTACTTATTCAAAGTACACAGAATATCTTGTGTAACCACAGCAAGCATTACCCTAAAGTGAACCACTCCCCAATCTGCAAGACTCACTAAGAAACACTTAAATTCTTAGTGATACAGCTGAAGATAAAATCAAAGATAAGATCGAAGTGGCATTAAACTCGTGCAAACTGAAATACCCTGAGGATTTGTCAGTGAATAGGATGCCCCAGAGCAGTACTTCTGGAAGCAGATCTACATTACAAAGACAGAAAGAGAAAGGTACTGCAGACAGGGCATTTAGAGGCTCCTATATTGTTAGAACACCAGAATCCACATTCTGCAACTGGTGCTTGCATTTCCATTTCAAAATACACAAATCCTGACTTTTCAAAGACTCAGTGAATTCTTGCACAGTAGAGACACTGCCCTCACCCAGGTGTGCAAAGAAGGACACAAGTATTTCCCCCTGGGACCAGCAGAACATTTCATTCACATGTATGACACCTGCCTGCATGTGGATTGAAGGGTCTAATGTCAGACTTCTTGCCTCCAGAGCACCTCCATGCCTTGCACAGGAAAATAATATCATCAGGCAACATCAAAGATCTTTATTTCATGTCAACTACATACAATAAAGTACACCTTTTTTTTTTAATAAGTCCATGAATAAAAAATGGCCTTTAATATGCTGATGAATTCATTTCCAGCAAGCATCATAGCGCAGATCCCTCAGAAGATAACCTAACTCTAAAGAAAAGGCAAGTCTTGTGAAGAAATCTTCCAAATTGAAAAAGTTAAATTAGAAAGCTGCTAATTTAACTTGCATGCTTTATGGATAATTCCCTTTTCACACCTGTCTACCATCTCTTAGGTGACTGCAAAATTTAAATGAGGCCATTTAATTAGATTACTTTAATCCTCCACCAAGTGCTGCAAATTAAACTTGAAAACGAGACCTTTCAGTTCTCTAGGAAGAGCTCTTGCTCATTTATCCTTGATTAGGCAAAGACAACACATAATCTTCAACAAAACCATACTGATAGCCCAGAACACTACAGATAATTAAATTAAAAAAACAAACAATACTTCTCTGCATTTTATTAGCTATGTAACTGTAACTACTGTGTCACTTCCTGGAGCCCAAATGCTTGATTTGTTTCACTGAAACACAATGTCATCAAAAAAACCCACTAAAACTTAACAGCATCATGTCTGTTTGAAAACATCAAAACAGATGTTTTCCAGAAAATGGGGAATTTTCTTATTAAGTCCTCTAAAACTTCCTTAATCTTTAGGTATGTTTACTAGGAAAGATTACACCAGCCTCACAATTAAACTCCCTTATCAAGCAGCACTGTTACCACTTAGAGTATGATTTCTGCATCCCAGAAGATACAAGTTCAATACAATTTAAATTGCGGCCTACTGTACTATAAAGAAATTCAAAGTATTTTTAGACTTAAGTAATCTATGGATTTTTTAAAAACTGGCATTTGGGCAAACAAGTTTTATATTCTTTGCCTTGGGAAATACATTATCTAGCGCACACAAGTCTAATCAGGAATTAAGCTAATTATAAAGAGCCTAGCCTTACATAATGATCCAGGGAAAAGGAGTTAAAATCCACAGACCCCCTCTGAAGTATAATCTGAATTAACTGAAAAGCTGCTACATCCTTACCTTCAAGGATATTCAAGATCCTGGTGAAAAGCAAAAGGATATTAATTCTCACCCTCCTTGGTACTTCCTCTACAGGATTATTTACACCTCAATAAAATCCTGCACTCTTAGTTTCAACTGGCAAGCACAACATTCACTGTCATTTCATTCACAGTTTGTTTCAGCACCACCAGGAAGGCAGTTTCCTATACATTAGCTTCTCAGCAAAGTCCAGCTTTGCATCTGAGACTCTGCCCTACAGAAGAAGACAGCTTAAAGATTCATACATTTGAAAATGTATTCATACATTTTCAAATCCTGCAATCCCTAGGATCCCTGCCACCAGGAAGATAACATCATTTTCCAGTTCCAGATTCCTGAATGGGACTGAATTCCCCTCCTCTTGTCACAGCAGTGTGGAATACCCAGCTGAGGGATGGAACACATGTGACAGGCTGGTGACAGGCCAGAGAAATTCCCCTCTGCAGTCCTACTGCCACGGCAGCAGCAGTTTCAGATCTGTTTCACTCAGAGAAATTGAAGTGCATGTGTATTTCAGCTGTGCCCTGTGCACAGCTTATAAAACCACCTCTTACACCTCTGGGTTGTTAAAAATGCTTTAGATCAGTTATGTGAAAATATCTTATTTCCACCAATGTAGGGAGGTATTGAATGTCATCAGGGAAAAGTCTGGGAGGTCCCTGCAAGAGAAACAGCAAAAGGCTTCCTTAGCACTCACTTAAGAACATTGCAAGATGGGCAGCATGACTGCAAGTCAATTTCCAGCTTTAAGAGGACCATGGGAGCTTAAGAGAATGCAAGAAACTGGCAAGAGATCCAGCTGGCAAACACCTGCTCTGAGCATGACAAGCCCTGGGGAATTCAAGATCATGAATCCTGAGGAAATCATGCATGCTGTATGAATTAAAATGAATCAGAATGCAACCAGAAATCCTGATGGCTTCAAGATTGAACTTAGAGTATTTACAACTTTTTGTGTTGTTTACTCTGCACAGAGTGGTTTCGGTTCAGTCCAAAGTGCCACCTTCACTCCAAGATCCAGTAAGATTTATCAGCTCTGCAGTGAAATCCTCCAAGCCTGCTTTCCTTCTCCTGTCTTCCATTTCTCCAAAACACCTGGTTCTTGAATCAATTCCCAATGCTTTATGAATGCATCCCTGAACTTCAGCCTCTCTCCCTTTCCTATGTCCAAACAGCAGTGACTAACACCAGTTTCTCTGACACTGCCCTCTGAAGGTACCATAGCCAGGAAGCATAGCAAGAAATTCCAAGACAGTGAGGGCTTCTTGTTCTATTTCTCTGAAATTATCTTGCTTTTCTGTGTCCCAAATTGTGAGATTCTGTTTTCAGGTCTCAAGGCAGCTTAGAGATACAACCTTTTCTGTTTTTCCTCCCTCACACTAACGAGGTTCTAAGCATTTTGAAGGGCTGATCTAGCAAACACCAAACAACCGGTTATCCAAGCTGCTCCTGTGCTCCATTTACTGTCAAAATACACTAGGTCAAAAAACAGGAGCAGAACATGATAATGAATAAAGGGAGAAGGAAGCAAGAAACACACCATAAAGAGTTTCAGTATTTCTAACATTAAGCAGTATCTTTGGTCAATAAAGCAGAAAATGTGACATCCCTTGTCAACTCTAAAAGCATTCTTGCTATTCATCATCAGAATTCTTAATGTTTGATAAGTCAAGAAGACATAATCACTTACTGGAGAAAAAGAAATAGGGAAATGCAGCTCTGTTTTGTAGAAGAAAGCTACCACAATACTTCCAGAATCAAAAACTCCCTCTGCATCCCTCAGGGCCACGCTGTCAGTTCACTGTGCCATTATAATGCCGTTTACACAGAGCATCAGGCACCTCAAGGAAGCACAAAAGGGCTAAGTGTTATCTGCCCAGACAAGGATACTTTGTAATTGTTGCCCACTTGTGCTTTTCATATTAGTCAAACAGAACCTATGCATTTTAAACTCCAAATTTTTACATCAAATATAACCAAAACATTGAAACAAAACAGGGTATGAGTTATTATAAGCCCCTTTAGATTTTATGGAAAAAAGTCATGCAAATTTTATCTACAAGAAAAACCTTTCGATAAAAATCTGTTTCTCAAACAAGTAAAGCTGCACTGATTTTTGGCTTTCTTATACAACTAACAAGGAGAAAAGCAGTCAAGGTCCAGATGTTTAGCCAGCTGCAGCAAGGAACAGCTTCTGCACAAAGAAGATGGAAGAGGATACCCGAGGGTACAGACAAATTACTCCCAGTAAAAGAGACTATCAGGGTCTGTGAACAAGTAGAAAGCCTTGACAGTGCAATTTCAAGTTCCTCTTAAGTGTTAATGCAGGTTATTATGGTTTGCTGATAAATGAGACGTGAAGTGCACTGACAGTTCCTCTCTGCTGCCTTAGTGCTGACAGCCTAACTGCTGTCAGGGACAGGCCAGCTAGAAATTGGAATAAAGCATTGGAGATGCACGACTCCTCTCTGAACCTGCTCTTCGTCTGATGCATGCTCTTGCAGGAAGTCATCAATTCCTTCCTTCAGCAGACCTTGTTCAACCTGGATGAGCAATGGCAAGCCTGTACCTGCAGATACAAACACCAGGCAGCCCTTGCATAACCAGCTCCAAACATAAGACCAGAGCACAGTGGCTTTCACTGGCATCCAAGGAACACAAGGCCCAGATGATAACAGCACTACCTTAGGTGTGCTGACCCCAGGAATGCTGCAAGATGTGGGAGGGATATATTGCCATGTATCAGAAAATTACCATAATCATGGCCAATACATCTGGCTCCAGTGCAGAAACACCCCAGCTAGAAGGAATTAAATTATGTGGATTACTTCACTCCTTCTGTTATGCAAGGAACAGCCTCCTGTGGACTGAACCAACCCAGGAGATTCAACCCCAGTGAGCAAGTCAAGCTTCTTCATTAGGGTTTCTTAATGGCTCTTAAATAGCAAAAGATGCAGGTGCTTTCAACATCTTTGTTGGAGAAACAAAAGTTTGTTTCTCTTGTTGATGATGCTTTAAATTGTTACCAAATTTGCAGGGATAACCAACAAAAAGGGGAAAAACTGAAGTAAGAAAAGGCAGACATTGTCTGCCTGCCTTACAGATCCAATGCTCTGCAACCTAGAGACAAAGTCACACACCTACAAATAAGCCAAAACCTGTTAATCATTCACCAGCACCACCTCCCAAGCCCTTCCAAAAACAACCCCAAACAAACATACTGTGACTATAAAACACATTTATATCTAGGTTCCTATGCTGTCTTAATACCTCCCTGCATTTAGCAAGATTTCTGTCCTGGAAGATAAGCCATAATTGTGTATATGCTTGTGTGCAAGTACATAGGTTTTGGAAAGACTCTCCTCTTTCCCATCAGAGTCTTTTTTCCAAGGTTTCTCAAATATTTTTGGCATTCTTGCATGAAGAATAAGGCAGCACATAATCAGAAACCTGCCTTTCAGAAGAGTTTTAAAGGTGCATCACATCATAAAGGCAATTTAAATTTTATGCTGTGGCTAAGATTGACTGGAAAAATCCCAAACATCAATTGCAGTCTAGAATTAAAGCTTTCTACCAGTGAAATGTCAGATCCTGATCTCTCCTTAAAACATTTTGTGATTATGTCAGCATCAAAGCAACTGACAGCAGAAACAGGCCCCTGCTTCTGCTGATGGTATTAGTCCTTCAGCAACAGCATTTCACATGGGTAATTTTATCTGTCTTGTAAGAACAAATCCAGAAAGATTGCATCTGTCTCAAAAGCAATGTCCTACTGCAAACCAGTAGGAACTACCTGCTATTCTCTAGCAAATATTTCACTTAAGAACAGAGGAATAACTTTTTTTTCCTGAGCACTATCCACTGTTACCTAGTGATTCAAACACACTATTCCCATCTCTAACTCTTCTAGGAAAGATTTACTTTACCACTGACTCAGTAACAAACTCAAAGAGCTGGTTACCAGTTACTGTTTTCTGCTTCTTACATACAAACATATTAGCTGGATTCTTATACAACTAACAGGATTTTCTTGTTGATAAGAGAAGGCAGGCTGAAAGCCAAGTGAAACTTGGTATACAGCTAATTATAACTGGAAATATCCCTTTTTAGACTGCCATGTTGTCCATCCTACTCCTCTGGTTTGTTTATTCAATTGATGCATGTTCTCCATGTAAAAACACTGAGCTGTCTTGAGCTAGAAGCCTCTCACACTGGCATTAATATATTTTTCAATATATATTTTGTAATGATTAAATAATGACTAATAACAGAAACAATACCTCCTGTCTGAACTGCTGCTGAACAGTTTTTCTATGTGGGTATCTTAAGATTAAGAATTTCCATGGGTTTAAATCTTCAATGAAGCTGAGCTTTCAACCAATATGTAAGTTGGGTTTTTCCCCCCTCCAGCAACATACACTCATTCTTTCTTTTTCTCCTGCTGCCTGAGTAAGAATTCTAGTTATAGGTTAAGCTGAATGGCAAGCAGAGATAATTGGAAGAGACTGCATGCAATTCATAGACTCACTGGTACTGAGATATCTTCAATAAGCCTGAAGAGGTTCACCCGTGATAACTGAGCAAGATTAGACAAGATGAAGCAGAAAGAAGATAGAAAAAAATAGTTTTGAGATTTTCTTTCCTACATATTGCCAATGCTATTTCAGCATAGTTCAATGTTTCACAGAAGATCATGATCTTGAGACAAGAACACATCAGCACATTGCTATGAATCTAAAAAAATCATATTGTTAAGTCAGCCACTGCTGGATTTAAAAAAATACTAGAAAAAGGACTGACAGAGAAAATCCTTAACACTGCTATCATGAAAGACAGACAGTGAACCCTGCATAAGCTGGAGATATTATATAAATCATGGAATTTCACTGTGTGTGGATCGTGGCACTTCGGTACCCAGTTCAATTCTCCACATAGTTCCTCCAGACAATTTTATTTTAGAGGTGAGGAATACAAAAATCCCATTAACTCCTGTGGCTGCCTTAAAACAAAAATGCACCAGGGAAGGGATGATTAGGGCAAAGACAGAATGTGACTTCCTCAACCTTCCATTGTTCTCAATTCATAGAATTTCTTAGATCTGATGCCGTTTGTTCAGGAACCCTCCACAGATCTCTTGACCGCTATTTTGCGTAACCTGTCCTTGAGCCCCCAAACCTTCTGCATCCTTGACTGCCTTAAGCAAGGAGTTCTGGAGCCCCAATAACAATTCTTTCAAGGTTATTTCATTGCCTTGCACAGATTCTCAAGGAAAACTACTAAAACTGCTTCTAGACCCCCAACATGGCCGGAAGGGGCAATGTATCAGTACCTGATACCTGCTCTCCTTGATACCAAACACAGTTTGTTTCACATTTATGTGTTTTCCTGAAGATACTGTATTATTTTAAGTCTGACTTCTCCTTAACATCCACCCTTGATCAAAATTACTGCAGTCACACACCTGTGTATTACAGCTTTCAGCTAAAACTTGCTTATTTGTAAAACACATCTTCAAAGTATCATTTTCTTGTTATTGAGTTTCATTTCATTAGTGCTGGACTCAATACAGTTTCTGTCTACAATTCTACTGATAAATCAGTTGCCAGTCTCAAAACCAGACTCCCTGAAAATGTTTGAGTACCAAACAACTTTGCAAGTTTCCCACAGCATAACAAATACCAAGATGTTTTTGACAACAGACTGGGAGCCTCCAGGATTTTAATGTGTGTTTTGTGTTTTCCTACCAGCTTTCTGATACACCAACAGCTATATTGGAATGTACTTCTCAAGGTCAGTTTCCTACAGCGTGGAAGACACAGATATTTGTTATGTCCCCAGAGGTTTGAAACTGAAGGAGAAAAAAAAAACCCAAAACAGATTATCCAAGAAACTGAGCTGTAACTTCAATTACAAGTGACAGTTTGTCACAGGATCCGTTTCAGAGTTAGTCATCTATGTTGTGTTTTATTCAAATTTACAGGAAGGCAATATATATTGCTTGTTTTGCTTAATCAGTGCTTAATGGAGTCATAGTAAAGCTATATGTATCCAAATTACCATTTCAGAAAGCTTCCATGATTAAAAGATTTACACAGAGATTTTTTTTTTCTGTTTTTAACTCTGTTTACTGATGGATAAGGCTATGCAGGCTGACAGATTGTGCTCCTCCCCTCAAGTCTCCTGCTACCAACAGCAGCAGCCTGGGCCTTGCCAAGTTTCTACCTATGCAAGATTGCCTTACTGAGATGAAGGTTACTCAAAAGCCACAGCAACCCTCAACTCATCAAAAATAAATATCCACATGACTATGTAATAACTTAAACATACAAGATCAGAAAAAAATAGCACTTAATAAAGCCAAATTTAAAACAATTTACAAAAAGAGTGTGAATTGAATTCCCATCCAACTCCACACCGTAGTGATAAACTCTGCATCCATTTAGAAGAGATTTTTGTACCTCCAGCTTAAAGTAGGCATATTATTGAGTCAAGAGGAGCTGGGACATTCAGTTCTCCCTGGATGCTTCCCTTGTGCTGTGTGTGTCACAAGCCATCTGGGCTGATTAGCCTAAAAGCACAGAATTTCTTAGGCTTCAGGGAATAATTGCAGAAATTATGTACAATTTAAGGGTTATTCCTGATCCATAAGTTGTTCAGCCACCTCATCAAAGTAAATCCTTATCAGCCATTTCCTCTGGCTAAGAAGCCAAGCCTCCTGGCAGTGAGGACATTGCCAGCACTGCCAGTACCTCTTCAATAAAGGCCATTAAAATGCACTCTGCAGAGCAGGACCTCAGCTCAGCACAGACTAAGTGCTCATGAAAAACCCAACAATCTGCAGTGAATCAGGCATTTTAGCAAGAACTTGCGACACCAGTTCCCCATGTGACCACAGATAAGCAAAACCCCCAGCCTGAGGAGACCTTCTTCAGTTCCTATAGGATATTGTCAGCAGAACTGCTGCAGCTGAATCCTCCTTTTAGAACAGAGAATGACTACTGAGCAAAGTCCAGAACTCTGCAGATCCAGCTACTTTTGGTTAAGGAGGAAACAACATTCCCAGAATATCTTCCAAAATGCACCTACTTGGCAGCAGTTTAAGAGTGAGCTGTGTGTCCAAGAGCTGGGAAGAAATGCAAAGACCTTTCCTGACCAGCCAAACTTCAATTTTGGGATAACTATTTAATGCTCATGGGATTTTACTGTAACATACATGAGTGCAGGTATCCAGAGATTTACATAATCTGTTTTTATTGCTCCAACTGAAACACAATACAGGATTTTCAACCTAATTATCAAAAGCACCATTAGTATTTTGATCTTCTTAGCATCCCTGTTGGCACGGGACTTAACCCTGCCTGAAAGCTTCTAATTAAGAAGATGGTGCTGCTGTTTACAGTGAATAGTGGCTGAAAGAGAACACCACAACCACTGTTGATATAATTTATCATATTACTTTCTGTAATCTTATATTCCTTCATCTCCTCTCCATTTTGAGAGATCCACACTTTCTAAGGATGCCAGGCAAGCAATGTTCATCTCAAGAGTGATGGCATGATGGCTTTTTATCTAAAGAGTCCGTGCCAACATTTCCTACTAACTGGTTTATTCCAAATAACCAATCCCTCTTAAAGGATGATCAGGTCCAAAAGTAATGGATTTTACTCCAATGAGCTTTTACACGAACAGTTCCATTAAACAGGATTACCCATTAGTATAACAATACATTAAATGAGATCCTTATGTTAATTGAGGCTACTTCTACCCTTCCAACAGCTTTACAGTTAAAAGACAATACTGGGCAGATTTTTGGAACCCAAACATTTATACTTTTATAATGAAAAATACTACCCATGAGCAGAAATTAAACCTCAACTTCAAAAACAACTTTTCCACTCTAAGTTGTATACTGACATAGATCCTTGGTTGACATTTAGGTTGCTCATGTCCCATTTGTTAGGCCATCACCTCTTCAGCTTGGAGGCATGTAATTCAAAATGGGCCCATAGAATTTAGAAGCAAGTGATCATTACAAACACGATAAAAAGTCTTGTCAATTTCATTCATTATCAGCAAACAATGTAAAGATGTACTGCCTCAGGCTAACCCAAGAGTTTTGTAAATTTCTCTGGAAAAAATTTACTAAAGTCTCAGTACATATGTGAAGTGGCTCTCAATTATAAAAATGTAACAAAACGAGAACTTAGATTCAACTTCATTTCACTTTTAACACCTCCGTAGCCGAAAATTCTATTCTGCACCAAACCAAGGCTCAAAGCCCACAGACACCAAGAACAAACCTGCTGAAGACATGAAGCTCTAACCCTGCAAGATGCACCAGTTCCCCTGAGAAGTGCCTCACATCTTTACACAGCATACCAGATGGAGTACCAGATCGACAATCCTTACCTTAATTTGATGTCTGGCCTGGACACTAATGCTCTGCTAGAGCATAAAGTTCCCATGCAGTTTTGCTTTCTTAAACTGAAGATAAACAGCTCGACCTCCTCCAGCTCAAAGTTAAAGGCTGAGGTTGCCTACGTTTCATTGTGTGCCAAAGTACATTTGACAGAACACGAAGTGAACAGCAGGCTCTGGGTGACGAAAGCAAAGTCTCAGTGTCATTAAAGCGAAATCACCACAACGTACAGAACATCCCCTTGGTATAAATCTCAACAGATCACTGCTAAAGCAGAAACGCCACCATTATAATTCTTTCCCACTGTCACTATTTTTTTTTTAACTGCTATCTTTGAACGCACACTGGGCGCTTTTGCTTCTTCCCCTTTTCGGAGATTAAAACCCTCGAGATACGAAACCTCACGCTACAAGACCTCTGCGGCCAGGGCACTCGCAGCAGCTGCTCCCAAGGCACCCGCAGGTGCGTCTGCCCGCACACCGGAGCACAGCACAAGCCGAGCACCGCAGAGCCGGCACCGCCGTGCTAGCCTGCCCCCGAGCCCGGGCAGGCGGGCGGCTCGCCCGTGACATTCAGCGGGCCCGCAGCTGAGCGCTGAGGCCGCCCCGCCCGCCCGGCCCCGGCCTCCCGCGGCCCGCGCGGCCCCCGCTGCCGCAGCATCCCCGGCCGAGCCGCGACCCCCGCCCCGGCGCAGGGCGGCGGCGCTGGGCGGAGGACAGCGGCCGCTCCCCGCGGGCTCGGAGCCCCCGATGAGGGCGCGGGGGTGGCCGCCCCGCACTCACCGCCGGACGGCGCGGGCCGTGTCGCCTCCCGGGGCAGGCCCGCTCCGCGCCCTCGGGTCCCGCCGGCCGGCCCGGCCCGCGCAGGGAGGGGCGGAGGGCGGGAACACGCAGCCGCCCCGCGCCCCGCCAACCGCCCTGACGTCAGCGCGGCCGCCCCGCCCTGCCCATGGCGGCGCCGCCGGGAGGCATCGCCTCATCTCCCTCGTCTCTGCCATCGCCCCTCAGCCGGGCCCCGGCAGCCACCGAGCGCCTGGCCCAGCGCCGCCGCCGCAGCTCGGCCGTGTGACGCTGCCCCAGCAATGGTCGAGCTGGCGGGCAGAACCAAGGGCAAATGGGAGTTGTTAAAAGCATTGCAGGAATGGGCCTGCGAGTGTCCCGGCCCTGCGGCATGGAAGGGTGGAATCATGGCACCGTCAGGGGTGGAAGGGACCTTTAACATCAGCCAGTGCGGCCATCCGCCCAACACTGCACTGTGAGCCCTGAGCCATCACCCAGCGCCAGATCCCCGTGACAAACCCATACCACCTCTCCGCACAACCTACTCCAGTGCCCAACCACCCAAACAGTGAAAAAATTGTCCTCTAGGATCTAATCCGAATCTCTCCCGTTTAAGGCCATTTCTTCCTGTCCTCTCTCCGCAGGCACGGCAGAAGAGGCCGGCCCCGCCTCAGTACAAGCCGCTTTCAGTGAGCTGCAGAGAGCGATGATGTTCCCCACCCCGAGCCTCCTCAAGACTAAACAACGCCAGCTCCGTCAGCTGTTCCTCACAAGATGTATTTTCTAAACCTTCCACAAGCCTTGTTGCCCCTCTCTGGACACACTGCAGCCCCTCAATGTCCTTGGTAAAGCTGGGGCCCAGAGCTGAGGGCAGCACTCGAGGTGCTGTGCCCAGCACAGGGCTTGGGATGGTCCCTGCCTTGGTCCTGCTGCCCACACTACAGCAGAGGCACCCAAAGGAGAAAGGTGGTGACCCAGCTGTACAAAAATCCTGAAGGACTTGCAGTCATCCACGGGAGACCAGGAATTCTCCATGCCAGTGCTCACAGTACTAATTGAGAGTTTAATTTCCTTTAAATTTTCCACCTGTACAAGGAATTAGAAGGCACTGACAGAAGGTTCAGGAAGTTCCTTGCCAGTGAGGTGAATCACCGAGTCATTATTTACACCTCAGTGTTCTGCCTTGGGGATTGAGTTTCTGCATCTCTCCTGTTTTGGGGCCTTCATTGTCACAGCATTTCACCATCTCATACTGCTGTGCTTTAACATCGGGTGTTCTAAGTTTCTTTTTGTCTCAGAAGTTTTGATAGCCAATTTTTCTAAGCTTTTGCCTGCCTGTTTTGCCAGGCCTCCCAGAGGGAGGAAGCTGTGCAGTTGCCTCAGGCTATGTTTGTGTAGAAATAAAACCAACACCCTGTAATTGATAAGCCTTCTTCACCTCTTGACTAGAAGCTGGGTGTGCCCCGGTGTCAGCCCATTGCAACTGCAATGCCTCCTCATCTTTCTAGAGACAGGGCATGAAGCCTTTGGTACATTTGCCCCATAGGCAGCAGAAAGGCCTTTTCAGAAAAAGAAAAGAAGGAACAAGAACTGAAGCTTTTATATGGGTTTTTTTCTGCTTAAACTTAAATGGACTGGCCACATTAATGCATTTATTCTTAGAACAATCTGAAGTAAAATGACTCTGCTGTGGTAAAGGAAGGCAAAAAAAAAAAAAAAAAGGCAAGCAGAGATTAAATCTCTTGCTCAAAGCTGAAGAGATAGCAAAGCCAGGAAATGAACTCAGATTTCCTCAGTCAGGCATGGGTGCTTTAACCACACAATCATCCTTTCTTGCCAGTCATTCTCAGCTTCTGAGCATCAACTGCATTAGCATAGATTTGCTTTTTCCCTTCTTTGTTCATCAAAACTTCCCCATTCCCCATGAAATTTCTTCCTAATAACTTTCTTCTCCGTTTCCTTCCCCAAAATTAAAGAAATTCTATTAGAGCCTCACTGGGAGAGTTATATTTCCACTGCCTTTCTGCAGGCACTGGCGGGTATTTCGTCCACATCAATACTTGAAGTTCTTTCTCACAAAGCAAATGTGGAGCTCCCTTGGTGCATCTCTGAGGCACAGTGGGCAAGATCAAGGAATAAAGATCAGAGAAGCAGGAACACTTGTAACCAGCACAAAGGAGGCACGTAAGCTGTGTGTGTTGACCTGGAAGTGGTGGTATAACCACATTTTTTAGCTCCAGCTCATGCTTTTATAATCTGGAAATAATTATGAAACAGAGCTCTGAAAGAAAACTACACATGTAAAAGAAGAAAGCAACCTAAAGATATTTTAGGACAGATTTGAGAACCTCCACTATCTGTTTAGGCATTTAACAGGTTTCCATATGCTTATATAGGCTAAAGATTAAGATCCAGACTTGAAGAAGAGCTCAGAGTTTTTGAAAAAGGAAGCATTACATACAAAACTCGAGCTTCTGAGAGCTTGCCTCAGGAATTGGTGTTAACCCTCCCACAGACAGACTGCAGACTGAGGGCCAGCTATGATCAGCTGCACTATCTTTTCCTACCAGTTTATTATCAGACGTTTTCAGCTTGAGGTCTTCACCTTGAACTGATTTTCTATGAAATTGATTTAAATGGACATTATATTACACTGGGAGATGGACTAAAAGCTTGTTATTATCCCCTTTGCTCACTGACCTGGCAGTATGCTGCCTCCAAAGGCAGAGACACAGCAGTGGGTGACACCAATGACCCCAAGAAGAGCTGGATGTGCAGTCAGTGATATTCACACCAATATTCTCCCAGCCCCAAGAGTTCACATGCCAGGGACTCCACTCTAGTGGAAAAGGAGAGAAGGAGTTCTCAAATTTGACCATGTAGCAGAGCCCTACACTCTAGAAAATATGAACTAGATATTCCTAATTCTCTTCATTACAATGAAGCTGAGTGAGTCTGCTTGAGTTAAAATTATCCTCAAAGCAAGGACAGTCTGCTTCCTGCATCACTTCATAGAAATTATCTTTGCCATGATGTCCATAAAAAAAATCCTTGCTCTGTAGTTCATATGCTGTGACTGCTGCAAGCTAATCTCTTCATAATAATTTCACTTTTACTTTGTGCATCCACTTTCTGTTACTGCATTCAAAGACATTCTGCTTGAATTTTATGCTGTCTGACAGATGAGCTATATTTTCTTGGTTTGCATTCTTTTAAGTTCAAAAGGGCTAAGCACCCAGGTGCCACCATTTTTTTACCCACATATAAGTAATAATATATTCATTTTGGGAATTTTACAAAATACTGCAGAATGGATTCTCCCTGGCTCACCAACATTCAAGAAAAGGAAAACAGATGTTAAAATTAGAAACCATATGCTTCTTGGGGTCTAGGTGCACTTTTGATTAAATATATGACAGTGCATGCAGTTGGATGCTTAGGGGTTGTAATTCTTCATTTCAAAATGTCTCATGATTCTGTAAAATTCATTCATCAACAGGCATCAAAAATGAACTTTCAGCTGTCTTCAGAATCTGAGTCTCTACAATTTTTTTTTCCATTAAGGAATATATCTCTTATATTTTCCATATTTTCTTTTGACATTAAGGAGTCACTGTCTCCAAAATTACCTATTTACTTTTCAACTTCTTGTACGTTTTAAACTATACAGGTAACTTCATTTTCGTACTACCTTAAAAATGTGTACTAAAATGGATATTTCAAGTTTATGAACTTGTTTACTGAGTTAATAAGGAAAGCAACGGGCTAATGTCACATAGAGAAATACCATGGGTATGGTCATATGTGTATATATGTATTATTTCCATTTATAGTGTCCACAAGTAAAGAAACTTTGTACCATTCTGCAATAAATAATTGTATAAGAATAAAAGAATTCAGTTCGGTGCAAGTTGAGGTCTTTATAGTGATTCCCCATCAATGCATCTTCTTCCCGTTTTACTTCAGGGAAAACATAGAGGTGAGCTCAAACTCATTCTGCTGAAATACACTTTTACCTTGTCACATTTAAGACTAAGTCCTTTGTCTTTCTTAGCTTTGAAAAAGAGTCCAAATCAAGTAATTGAAGATTTGATATCTTTTCAGGCCTTAGTGCTATCTACCACCTTCTGAGTAATATTTAGTTAATAGGGCAATATTTAAATGAAGACCTGTTCATTGCAGTTTCAGCTGCTTTGTTATTTAAATAATTGTCTCAAATGTCTACCTTGCAGAGACAGTGTTGCTGTATTTATGGGTTTGGTGAGCTTTCATACCCTTCTTTCAGGCAAGTTTTTTTTGGTCAACCTCTTCTTCTGAACATTGCTGCAAGAATACTCATATATCAGTCCAGGATGTGTTTCTAAATCTCTGTGATGTGTTATTCTGTGGCCAGCCCTGATGAGGTTAAGAGATGCTCAGGATGCATTACACTGTCTGTTCATGCTGGGGAAAGCAGTGAATTTACACAGGCTTAAACTACTCTTGTTTTTCAGTGGTGCTGGAGTAGAAGTAGCCTGGACCAGTTCAGTAAAATCTGGCATTGAAACCCACCTCAGGAATCTTTACACCTTGCTGCTGCTGTGCTCTTTCTTCTAAGGACTGACCATGCATGATGTTTCAAAACACTACACTAGTTTAAATAATTTAGACATACTTAGATCTAAATTATTTAAGCAGACTAGTTAAACAATTTAAGAAGCCTGGTTAAAGCTGCTTCTAAAATATAGTCTTTGTTTTCTGCACTGTCTTTGGCAATCTCATTCCAACCATCCACCCATCCACACCGCTTTCACAAACACAGGGAAGCTTTTCTGGGCAGCCATTAAAATAGTGTGGCACATTTCTAAACTCCAAGTGTGCTGTCTTTCATTTCTTCTTACAGAAGATACTTCTTCTCAGTGTCTGAATGCTAAAACACATTAGTGCATAATGTATTTCATTTAAGTCTGATACAGTTTCCTCCTTATTTTTCATTGTGACTTCATTTGTATTCATGTAAGCTGAAAGGCCAAAGGAATCCAAGTGCCTGTTGTTCCCATTATTCAGTGAGATTTTGGAGGATTCTGGAACATGTACCGCTATGGAAATTATTTCCTTTTGTGTAATTATTTTTTTTTTCTAAATCAGGACAGATTAATGTTTTTGTTGCATTTTATAACTGAAAGGTTGACTGATAATCTCAGAACTCAAAAAATAGCCTTTTACTGGTGACATTGTTAGGGGACTTTATCTTATGTATTTGGGATTCTTTCTTTATCTGTGGAGGCATTCATTTACACAAGAGAAAAGACAACAGTCATGTTTCTTTTAATGGCCTTCAAGTTTAATAAAATGAGAAAAGTTAACTGTAATTCAATGAAATCTCAGTAGAAATCAGTAATAAAGATGAAAATTTATTTGCAGTTGTATGGCTTATCTTTATGAAAACACTGTTACAAAGGAGCCTGCTTTAAATTAATGCTAATCCCAAACTGATCGATGTGGATAATTTGTGGGTTTGCTAATTTTGTCATTTAATAACATTTTAAATTCTACAAGCCTTAAAATGTTTAATGAAGATGAAATGATAGCTTTTTTGTTTGTATGGACAGTGTCCTCCATTTTACGATATCATTACAATTTTTAATCCTGAGATTTGCCAAAGTTGTAATCTATTTATAATCAGCACACAACACAGTGGATAATGGACCAACTGAGCTGTACATATTAAGAAATGTAAGAGGAAAGAAAGCCTCTAGGAGAAGAACAGAGCAAGAGCATCATATTTATGTGTTTTCATTTGACTGCTCAAAGAACAGCATTCCTGTTAACATGCATCCACAGGGAAGACTCACAGCTGGAAGTGAACTAAACATGATTCTTCTGGGTCTTTTTCAAAAAATATTTAGAAAGGACAAGACACCTGGGTGGTGCTACATGCTGATAGCACACAGTTAAATGTGATATACAGAGAGCAGTTTGATTCTTGGCAAACTCAGCGTCACCTTCTCTTCCAGGACTGTCAGTCATCTCACCAGCCCTAACAATAGCTTGGTTATATGATGTTCTCTCAAATCTCTTTTAAAATAAGATACCTGCATTGTCTCCTTATCTGTTTCACTGTAACATTTGCTATTTTGCTAGAGAGACTTAAGAAGTTCCCAGAATTACCTTTATGAGATACAATTTTGTTTCTTTAGATACTGTACCAGTGACAGATATTCTGTAATCAGTAAGAGACTACATAAGAATGACAGAGTGATATCCCAGAATGGTTTGGATGGGAAGAGACCTAAAAGATCATCTCACTCCATCCCCCCTGCCATGGGCAGGAGCACTTTCCACTAGCCCAGGTTGCTCCAAGCACCATCCAGCCTGGCCAAGAACAGTCCCAGGACTGGAGTATTCTCTGGGCAGCCTGTTCCAGTGCTTTACCACTCTCACAGAAAATAACTTCTTCCTTATGTCTAATCTAAACCTGCCCTCTTTCAGTTTAAGAATCCTAAACCAGACAGATTTATAGATTAGCCCCACCTTCCTTTCTTAGGGAAAATTCCCACTTACTGATTAGGGAATTATATGAGAAAACTATTACATGATGCTTTTACGTATTGTAAGGAGACACTAATAATTAAAATATGTCCTCTGATCAATTTAATTACCTACTTCTCACTTCAGATAGATAAGAGAGATCACAGGGAAGAAAACAGATCCTGCAACGTTGCTGTACTTCACAGGGATTCTGGCCACAGCAACATGAAATGATGAGGCTACAAATCCTCTTGGAGAGCAAAGTCACAGCTCAGTCTCTGGCCTGACAGATGCAGATCATGTTCCACCTCCCTGAGCCTGGCTCTGCTCTCATCCCTCTGAGGAGCCCCTGCTGCCTGTGCACCAGGCCAGTCCTTGGCTGAGCCCCTGGTGTGAGAGCAGCCAGGCCTGGGCAGAGCAGGATTGCAGCTTACCAGGAACTGGCACAGGGAATACTTCCTGCCAGCTCAGATGAAACATGAAGATGTTTCAAGAGGATTCATATATTTTTCAAGTCTTGATTCATAGCTGAATCAGACTGCAGAAAGGAATTGACTCTAAGTGATGTTGTTTCCATGAATACTACTCCAGTCGTGCTATTTTATTTTTTATATGCAACTAATTAGTTTCAATTAACTTAAGGAAAATTACAAGCAGACTGCTCCAGTAGCACACAGAGGTTTCAAAATACAGGTCAGGACTTTAAAAATAGTTTTATGCCATGTATATATTTGATCCTAATCTTTCTTGTCTGAACATGTCAAAGCATCAGAAGATAAAAAATGAAAGCTGAAATTCCATTACATTTGCAGTATTAAATGGCAACGAAAACCAAAGATCAGATTAAAAGATGCAATTGCTTTTCCTCTGGGCACGTGGCAGCAGCATGTGCGCCGAGGAGTGAGCTGACCTTAGCCCGAATCATGTGTGACCAAGCAGTAATTAACTGAATAACAGTGTTTCAGAGCTCCATGGGAACATCAACAACAGTAACACTACATGCCCAAATCATCATGGCTTGGAAAATCATGAGATATTATCTTAAAAAATGTTTTCTAAAAATTTTTTTCTTCTTTGATGTTTACTCCACCCCTCCTATTTTACTAACCCTGGTTACTCAGGAAAATATATGTGCTTATATATGAACATGTACACAAATAAACATATATTTCTATAAAACATAACTTTTACATATACCTTCATTTACTTGTATGTTTATATGTATGTATATACATACATCTGTGTGTGTATATATAGAAATATAAAAATTATTTTAGGTACTGGGAATCATCTGGAGAATGCTAGTGGATGTTTAGATGATTGATAAATAAGGACCTTGGGCAGCTGGAGATACAATTTACTGGATCATTAGTGGCTGTTCCTCCACGTGGGGTTGGGAAGCCCAGCTCAGCATGGGCCAGAGGATGAGCCCTCAGTCTGTCTCCAGTCTCCTTCCTAAACACTGTATTTTTCTGGACACTGTTTCCAAAGTCTGACATAGTTCAGTTGCAGTGAGTGATAAGTGCTCGCTTTCCTGTCAAGAAAGCTGGATTCTCACAAAGACAAAGCAGAAATTTTATTATTATACCTGACTCTGATACATGGACTTCTGAAGGGAGATTCTGACAGCTTCCTGAAATACTGGCACCAGAAAATCAGTCACTACTCTGTCTAGGAAGGCACGTAGCAAGGGTCTGCTGTGCTTTTACATCAGGAGGTGTGGAAGGTGTTTTCCTCTGAGTTGATAATTTCTAACTGTAGATAGTGGCAAGTTGGAAAGAGACTGAGCTATTTTACAAATGCATGCAATAAATAATAATGCTTTCCATGGTTGTCCCAAGGCTCAAGGACAAATTCTTAACAGCATGACTCTGGCATTTTAATGGTTAAAAACATGTTTTAGGATTAATAAAAATACATTTTATTTTATGCTTGGAAAGAGAAGATGCTGGCTGACAAAAAGTTAAATGCAAAATCATGAGAAGAGCTGCTGCTCTTTCAGTCTCACTTTCAAGACAGTTGTGAGAAATATTTTGCACTCAAGATCTTTTGAAATCAAGGAATTCCTGGTGTACCACAAACTTGAATGTACCCTCAGAATTTGCTTTGACACAGTTAGGGCTACTTCTAGTAAACTGTAAATAAAGTGAGGTGTAGAAAGGTGCCAGGATGAAGTTGAAAAGCTCATGGCAAAGACAGAGGCAGAATGCACCATTGCTCCCTGTCAGATCCATACATTTAGGACAGGACCATGCAGACCCTGTATGGAACTATCCTGTGCCAAACTGGTGCAGAGTAAATCAAACCTGATACACTGAGTGCAAAAAAGCTTGAACAGGAACAGCTGTGAGTAAAGAGAAGTAGTATTTGTGGATATTTGCCTAAGTGTTGATGGTTAAATCCAAGGTTCCAGAAGTCCCAGGGGTGCTCCCAGAAGGAGAGGCCAGTTCAAAAAAAACTGGGGGTTATCTCCTTACTGAGAGGGCAACTGAAGTACAGAACTAACTCAGACTGCAATGATGCACATATTGAAAGTATTAGTAGATAAGCAGAAAATTAAAAACCTACGTAGAATGCCCAGATAAGTGGATAAACTTCTAGGGAATGCCTGGCTTTCTTCCATTTAATATCACTCTAAGCTGTTTATTTGATTGCAAACATGTTTTATATGCCTGCTGGGGGTTTTTGTGCTACATTTTTATAATCCATTGCCATCCTTTTTCAAGCCCAGGATGGTACTCTGGCAACCTGACTAAGTTGCAGGAAGAAGTGAGGACAAATATATTAGAGAATGAAATCAGTAATACAATGACAGCTGCTGGGTTTGAATACAGCATCTATGGGGAAAGAAGGACCTTGGTGAAAGGGGGATGTTCTTCTGCTGCTGCTGGATGATTCACTTACCACAGTGGATGGAACTCCTGAATCAAGGCTTTCCCAGTGCACACAGTGACACACATCACTGGATGCTTGGAGTATTTAATTTCTGCTAAGACTCATGATTTTGCCGCTGTGTGAGTGACACTCACTGTTACACACCTTTGCATGGAACATAATCTTCTTGTGCTCATCAGAAAGCAGTTTAGGGGAAAAAACTCTTTTTGGAGCCAGAATGTCTAACCATAATTAGCTCAAGATGCACTGTGGTGTCCAGAGGGAAAAGGGGTTTGGAGCCATTTTCATTATAAAAGAGATACCTTATTAGTCCTGTGAAAATGTGCCAAGATGACAAACCTCACTGATGTGAAAATTCAGCTACTAAAGTTCTCCTACTGATTCCAAAATTCATCACTAGAGAGAAACTAGATGGGGAAAAAAAAAGGTTTATGGTAATTTTCCTTAGGAAAGAATTCTTTGCAGGTATAATCTCCTAAATAAGTAACTGCATCCTTCATCCTGGCAGAGACAGTGTGACAGTGTGCATTTAAAGTGACTTATTTCAATATTAAGGAAATAGTAGCCTGTGCTGCTGATGCCCCTAAATCATGAGCAGTATTGCAGGCTCTAGGTAAGAAAAATGAGCCTTAGTTTTCCCTGGAGCTGTGTTTCTCCTGTAGTCCCAGTGAAAGAATTTTGCTTTGGAAAGTATTGAAGCAGCTGCAGATAGGAATGTGAAGCATCATTTCTCCAGATGCAGATGGCCCAGAGGGGTCCAAAGATGGGAGAAGACACAGGGAAATAAGAGGTTAGGAAGAAGGGGAATCAGAAAATTACAAAATTAGTCACAAAATAGTTTTTCAACTCAGAAGGAGAAGATGACCTTGTTAATAAGAGATCAGGCCTCATGAAATGTTGAAGAGAAGTGAATCAGTGTTTTATGTGACTCTCCCTTTGTCACTGAATGAATAGATGCCATCCCATGAGTCCTGGGAGGCCATTGTAGTTCTAAATGCAGAAATGCTTACCTGGCAATGTTGGTATGTCAGTAACCAAGGTTATTGGCTTTTTAAAAAAGCTTAAGCAAGAATCTGCAGTTCTCTCACACTTACAGTCCTGCTCCTCCAGGTGCAAACTGTAGATCCAATATCAGCTTGGATAGTATTTTATTTCAAATATTTTATTTTAAAAACTTTTTAAAATTAATTTATTCCTAATATGTATTTCCTGTAGGTGCATAATGAATATGCAAGCATTTCCTCATAAGCTTTTGACTTAGGCACAATGAGCATAGAGAATTATTGCTTAAAATAATGTGCCCTCATAAATGACTTTTAAACATTAGTATTTTAATTAAGGGTATATTGGAAGACACAACCATTTTTCCTGCATTTCAACAGGTCTTTATTTTAAAAATATGTATACCTAATCTCTCACTACTGTTAGGGATCATGAAAGTCACTGAGCTGTCTACTTTTTTCCCCAAGATGTTGCCCAAAATTATGTTTATTCCAGCTTACTGTCACCAAGACTTACTACAGGGGTCCACAGCTGATGACAAATGTCAGCTCTTACAGTAAAAGTTAATTTGGAAGAAAAGCAACCCACAGACACGGTGATGGATCTTTTCAGATATTTCCATGATTAATAATTCAACAGAGGATGATTTCAGCTTCTTACAAATTTAGAAAGCTATGATGATAAATGTACCAGGTTAAGGAACTGGAAAACCATAATTCTCTATTTCTACATGACTTTGAAACAGCTTTAGGGAGTATATATTCCGCTGCCAACATGTCTCTCTTCAAAGCTAGGAAATCCTCTTCAGAGAAGAAGACACTTTGGAACCCATGTGTAATTAATCTGTGGCCTTTTTGCCAAAATGCAAAACATTCAATCTTAGAGAACGAAGAGCACAGGGTCACAAGACTGAAATGCTGATAACCACTGAGAAAACCATCCTTCAGTGGCACTTTGATCTCTGAGGACTAGCCTAGGACTAAAACTTACTCTGTTGCTCTTTTAATAGCCATCAGACCATACTGTCTGTCAGAAGTAATACACTGCCTGCGCTGAGATGTGACCCACTTGGTGACAGCGAATTAAATCTCACTATGTTCCCTTTACAGCTCCTTTGAGATAAAGATCCTATTATCCATTACCTCTGTCTTTGCAGAGCATGTAATTTCATATGAAATTTACCATCTAAAGGCTAATAATATGTTTAATGCTCTGTATTAGATGGTCTTTGGTCACTGCTAAGAAGGAATGAAGCTAGCACTGAAAGTTGATCCATGTGCATAGTAAAGAGAAAGAGTAAAGCCAGATTAGTGAGAATGGGGTTCATATATACTCTGCAACAGAGTTCTGTACAATAATATATACAAGTGAGAGTACATTTCTGTATCAAAATGCAGACAACAGCAGGAGACTGTATTTTAAACAGCATAGTAAATTCTGTATTGTTTAGTTTACAGATAAACTGAAGGGAAGGATAAGAAGGAAGGAATATACTAGAGACCTGTCTATAAAAGTGTTTCTTTTCTTACTGAAGGGGAAAAAAATCATCATTATGATACATGTGGTGCTTCCTTGTTTGTACTTAAGAATAAAAACTAGATACATACTTTATGCTTATTTCTAGCATTCCTTTTCCTATCTCCATTTTGTACATCTATTTATATCTGTAAGAATATACATCATCTATATGATAGCCTTGGCAGCTTGTTCTCAGAGGAATGAACTCAAGCACTCAGTCCTGCTAGGAGACTTGGCAAAGGCACACCATTGCTGAGCCATTTCAGGCATTGCTCTCAGATGCTTCTCAGGCCAGCAGCTCATGGGAGACAGAGCCTCCCATGGCTTGCTAATGCCTAGTTTTTAAAAGAAAGAGCTAGGAGATGTAAAATAAGGCAGAGAACCAAGAAGAATGAGGCTGCAATCTCAGCATGCCTTATCTCTGCCTTATCTCATTGATGCACATCTCGGGGTCAGGCCCAATAAGGATGCAGTTTTGAGGAGGGTGTGGGGGAAGCAGGTGTGCTTCTCCAAATCCCAGGGATACTAAAGATGGCAGAGATGACAGCAGAATTCCTTCCACCCTCCCAGCCTTTCTCAACAGCCACTTCCCACACTTTTTAATCACTTCAGAAAACGTAAGGAGCAGAGTCGCCCCCCCACTGCCCTGCCTGCCAGTTAGTTTTAATTGCCAGCACATCAATTACGCTGCATTCATTTCTGGTTCCATTCCTCCCTTGTTTACCAGACATGATGTCAGCCCAGTTCTTAGGTTGTACCAGTAGCTGGTTTTGCTTCCTGGCGTTCAGCAGGCACCCTGTCCACCCTCTCTCACAAACCGTTCTTACAGGCCAAGAGGACATTCTGTGAAATGACTTTAACAAAAAAATCCAGCTTACAGGCTGGTTCTAGCATGAGTGTGTCCCCTATGAACTGGCCATCTTTATTTAAATGTTAAAGCTAATGCCATTACAAAGTCAAATTATTCTGCCCTCTAGACCTGTAATAACATTTAAGCAGGAAAAGTATTACGCTCTGTGTTCACTCTGTCAGCTCCTGAGTGCTCCTGGTACCAAGAGCATTTCCACAAGGGCAGGATTAGTTTTATTCACCCACTATGTGCAGCATGCCAAGTCACTCTTTTCCCATTTTGCACTAATTAAAAAATAAGCATGTAGCATGACAAGTTAGGTTCAGAAATCTCTGAAGGACAGACCTGCATACAGCACATCAGCTGATACTTTGTGCCCCCAGCTATGACTTATCCCTATTCTCTTAAATTACATTCGACTGGCTGATCAGTTCATAAAGTAAATGGACAGCTGCAGCAGAGAGCAGACATTTTAATAGCAGAGTGCTGTAGACATGGCTGCCTGCCAAAGAACACATTGTTAAAGCAAGCAGCATAAAATGAAAAATTAAGATATTGGCACCACGACCTACTGGTAAGAGATAAGGGTCAGTAAAGGACACAGCTATAATCTAAAAGATTTCTTCCACTAGATTAAATTTAGGACAGGCAAAGCATCCTTGCTTTGGAGAAGTGTTCAGCAGTGCTGGGAACTGAAGCAAGTCTCCAAGCAAACATAGGAGCCCCTGTTGCTGTCCTGGCCACCTCAGCTTCTCTGCTTGGCAACTGGCAACTCAGTACAATCTCTCTTTATGGCACAGCTGTCACAGCTGGACATAGCAGCACTCAGATCAGCTCTGAAATGTACATTCTCAGTAATCAATACTTATTTTAAAGTATGTGCTTCATTTCACACTCTGCTTTGGCTATTGTTTATTTATTTGAAAAAAACATCAACGGTTTCTTGAAATTGCCTTTTGACTAAAACAGATGCAGAATAACAGCAGTGAGAGAAAAGAATTCTGATTCTGTGTCTGCCAGTGTTATCACCAGTTAACAAGCACTGCATTAAAAAATGGTTTGGAGAAATTCTCTAGTTAAATGGTTCAGCTTTCATTATTCAGGAGCTCCAAGCATGAGTGCACAGCCCTTCCTCTGGGTGCACATACATTGTGCTCCAGTCTCTGCTTACTTATCATCATGTGCTGCTAATAGAGTTGTGATTTTTTTTATTGCTGTCCTATACAATAACTACAGTATAGCCTGTGATGTGTCTTTATTCCCCTCAGTAATTCTTCTGTCACTGTGACCTACTGCCTCTTCTCTGACTCTGATTTCTTTGCAGAGTTGTGTTTTACCCCACATACATGTTTAAATAGCTTGTCAGCATCTCTATGCCATCCCATTTATTTCTGTGCCTGAGAGTACTCTTTCCTTTGGAGCTAGTTGGACCTGAACAATTAAGCCAATAGCTAAAATTCAAATGATGAGACTCTTCAACAATGTCTTATAGGAGCTGTGACAATATTACAGTATAAATTGAAATATTTTTTGTTTGTTTGTTTATATGGAGTCTGTCTAGGAGTATTCTCAGTGATCCCTGGAGAGCACAGATAAAAATTGGAAATCTTCTTGACCTGTGGCTGTTCACAAGCAACAGGCAAAAATATCTACAGATTTCATTATTTGCAATCACTTAGCCAAAACCAAAGGTATGAAATACAGCCTGTGTGTGTGCCAGAAAATCTTGTCAGTTCAGTGCAGGGAGATTTTCCTCCACAATGCAGAACAGCTCAGAAATTTCTAAGGTGAATCACCAAGAGTGTCCTTCGGTGAATTTTTACAATAAAGCAGGAGCATTACTAATGCTTTCAACATTTACAAGGTGCGCAGGAGCTGAGCCTGAACATCTCCAGCTCTTCATTATTTATCTGTGTAAGTCGAGCAGCGCTCAGCTTTCCCTGTGCTGCACAGGGCAGGAAAGCAGTGTGTGATGATCCAGAAAGGCAGAGCCAGCCCTGCCACGTGAGGTGGTGAGAACAGGGAGAGGGAAAGGCAGCTCTGCTCAACCACGTGGTGCCAAACACAGCCCAGGACGTGGGAGTTCTTCTGCCACATCCCACTGTGCTCACATGGGAGACCAGCAGGTGTAGACCTCCCTTGGGATTTTTTCCTTCCTCTTCAGCCCACCTAAATTCAGCACATTTACCTGTGGGTTCAGACCATCTTGTTACAATTCCTGCACTTTCAGGTTAGGATTTTCATGTGAGGTGTTTTTCTGACCTTGCCTCAGGAATTAATTACTGTTATAAATAAGGGTGCTTTCAGATATTTTTGGGTTAGGAAGCTATTCAGAAGACCTTGAGAAGCTGACTTGTTTTCAGTGGCTTAATAGAAGCAGATGAAAACAGGGGAAAAAAAAAAACTTTTTTCACATCATATATTTTAACAGGAAAGCACGTGATGTTTGTACCATGATCTAAATTTTCTTATGCAGATCATCTCAACAGGGTGTGAAATAAAGAGATGTAGATTCATTCTCCTAAGCTTCCTCCATGAAAGTTTCAGCTTGGATAATCCAGAGTCTTTCACCCTAATCAAAAGGTGTTTTAAAAGGCAAGTGTCAAACATACATAATCTATAATATACATCTATAATATAGATGTATATTATATAATATATATATAATACATCTATAATATAATATATATACATCTATAATAATAGATGTTTTATAACTCCATCCATAGGGATTTTTTTGGGCTTATCCACACCAGCCCTAATTGGTTCTGACTGTCCACTCACTTTATTTTTGAACAGATAGGTTGGGTCAATTTCTTAAAAATTGAATTACATTTGCATTATGTTAACACAGGGTGACAAAACAGGCTGGATATAAGGAAGGGTTAAAATCTGGTACAGAAAAATCAGTCTGACCCTGCTTACACCCAACTTTGCTGTCTGTCCCAAGCTGTACCACTCAGCAGTACTACAAACACAGATACTAAGCTTCCTTCCACTTTAAGCAGCCTTATTAAGAAGACCTGAAAAAGTGGGACAACTGAGCAGCTTAATATCACTCTCACCATGTGGAGGCTAATCTCTCCTGTGTTTATTCAGGATGCTCCTTCTCAGGGTCTCTGCTGACACCTTGCCCTGTCTGGGCCAGGGAAGATCTGGGTCCTGCAGTGATTGAGGTCACTGGGGCAGCCACACAAGCACCAGGCTGCAAAGCACAGGCACCTGACCCTGCTGCAGACACAGCCACATGGGCACAGGGACAGCCACAAGGGCTCCCAGCTGAGCCTCACATCCCAAAGGATGCCCCAAGGCCACGGAGCTTCTCACTGATCGTCATCTCAGTGAGGGCAGGCAGTTTTTTAAGCATCATTTGTCACTAGGATCTGCATTAAATAGGCTACAACAACTCATTGCTCACTGAGAGCTGTACAGAACAGGGTAAGTCTGATCAGGGGCTGAAGACTGAAGGCAAATATGAACAATCTTCATCCCAATGGCTCCTCCACAGCAGACTCCTATCAGCATTTCTGCTGATAAAACTGAGCTATGAATATGAAAGGCAATTTTAAGGAGAAAAACGTAAAGCACAGTTGTAAATTAGCAAAGCTGGAGTCAAATGTAACACTAATGAGTGCAATTTAAAAATTGCCAATTTGTTGCATCTTCTAGAGATGAGAGTCTCAGAGTAATAAAAGTAATGTACATGCTAAGTATGATCAAGGTTTAAAGTGACAGCAAGGCTCATTTGTTTCAGTTCCTCTGCCTTCTGAAATCTTCTCTTAAATCTTAAGGCTTCAGTGACATCTGCTGTTGAAGACCTATTTAATTAATTAGCTGTAATTTAACAGATATTCCTTCTAAGTGAATTCTTCTTCCATGGAGTTTCTACTCTTTAACTATATTTGCAGATTCCTACCACGACCTTTTAATCTGATCAAAAAACCTCTGAAACTGAGCTCTTTAGTTGTCCTGCTCATCCCACAAGGTGTTAAATCACTGTTGCCTTTTTAAAGCATGAAATTTTGTCTCCCTGCCTTGATCCTGCCCTCCCTCCCAATTTTAATGCATGGAGATTGCATGAGCACATGTTTAACTGGCAATAAAGCTGTTCCCAATGTGTTCAAATTCATTGGTGGAATACCAAGATGGAGTCTACGATCAAAAAGCAGCCATGACAAGAGGAAACATGATCCTAAAGCTTTGTAAACTAATGCTTCTGTGCTCTCACAGTAGCCTTTAAAGAGCAGAAAAGAAGAATTAATAAGTGGTTCCCTTTCATGTGTGACTTTAATGCTTCTAAGAGCAGAACAGAAAGCCTTTAGTCCAAGCAGTTCAAGAAATGCTTAAAGTAAAGGCTAAAAGTCTTAGTCTGATTCTTCACCTCAGAGCAGAGAGAGAGAGAATTATTCAGAATTAAACTCCTCCCTGCACTGTAGGTCACACCTCCAGTAATGTGATATAGTGATTTCTATCCTGGATAAAAGGTGTTGTGTCAACATAATACTACAAGAACCAAATATGGCCTAGCAGTAGACAGGATGATGCTGTATGGTTGCATCTCTTCCTTGATATTCTGACAAAGAATGCTTTGCCACACTAAAATTGATGACCTGGGATGCACTGGACTTAAGGCCACAGAGTTGGGCACCAAAATTTTGCACCCTGCTTATTGGTGTTACAGAAACTGTTGGTATTGAGCTGTCAATAATAGAAAGTAAAATGTGATGTAAAACCTAAACTACCACAGCCCAAAGCAGAAAGGGATTTTTAAATTTAATTCAATCAAAGTATTCCACAGGTTAAAAGTGACACTTGAAGGAGTGAAATCAAGCAGCCAAGGGGAAACCTGCCACTGCCCCACCAGACTTCCAGCCCCCCACATCCCTGTAAGCCACTGTAGGTAAACATAGGACTGTATTATTTATTTCTGATCTTTTTTAAACTGTGGCTGTGACTGAAACATCCTTTCTCTTGAGCATTTTGACCTTGGATAGAGCTGTAGTAAACAGAACAAGTTGAATTTAATGTTTTTTTCCTCACTGGAAGGGATCCAGGTTGAACTTTAGCACCATTTGGAGATGCTTAAGAGTTCCTGTACAGCTGCCTAGGCAGAGCAAGGTGCAAGGGTGTGAAAAATAATTGTCTGAGGAAGAGAGACCTCTCTACCAAATAGGTAAGCATCAGCAATCCATGAATTGAAACAACTGAATTAAGTGGGGTAGGGAATCTAAATTCCACTTTAGCTAATCCTTTTAGGAAAAAAGTTGATGAACAGTGTAGAATTACATAGAAAAAAAATAAAAAGAAAAAAAAGAGACAAGCCTCTGTCTTCCCAAACTGGTTTTACAACGTACTTTAAAGTTGGCTACATTATACATTGCTATACATTATTTCATTTAAAAGCTGTGTTTTTCATAATACTTTTTGCCAACATCTATCAACTGAAAAAAGCTGCTTTAATATGGAAAGCTTAGTCCAAGGTTATTTCCCTATTTTTGGAATCAAAACCACACAAATGTTATACCAGTGTGAGGTTTCTCTTACACAAAATAAGCAAATATTGCTCAGTTTGTATTTTGTACCTTGTCCCTTCTTTAACAAAGTATTGATTGTAATTTTTACTTATTTGTATTTCTGTTGGGTTTCTTAAGCCAAAAAATACAAAAATTTACAAACTAATATTTCAAAAAAGGATATTTCTTATTCTCAATTAAACATTATATTCTAACATACAAGGTCCAATTAGCAATATCCTGTTAGCATTATTTAACATTCTGCTAAATCATAAGGTATATTATCCAAGAAATTTTCTTCCACATTTGGACTGTATGAAAAAGTTTTCTTTAACTGATTTATTTTTCCATTTCAACAGAAGTGGGATATAGATAATAATATATACCTCTTCTAAAATTCCTGATACTCCAAAATAGCATATAGATCCCAAAAACCCCCATATTTCAGCTTATATGGCAGTAGAGTTTCATTATCAAATAATTTACAGTGAGTTTGTCAGACATTTCAACATATGTTCTTCCTTAAATATCTTTCATTAGCAATTAAAGACTTCATCCATAAGGGGAATACTTAAACACAAAGTCTCTGATTATCACCAAGACCTTGACTGCTAATCACACATTTTCATAAAAGTGAAACATTCCAAGGCTTACTTGCAAAAGCCACTGCAAGACTGCAACACTTCCTTGCTTTTATTTTTCCAGGACCCTGTGGGACTCCAGCTGGGAGTACCTGGTGACAGTTCTTTATCACAGCCCAAAGGAACCCAGGCTGCTTTAGTCCTTGCTAAGAGCTCTGAGTGCAATGGGACTCTGTCCCCTGAAAGCTTGAAGGGGCTGAAGGCAGAGATGGGTAAAACTTGAAATCCCCTTTTTTCTCAGGTTTGCTGTGAACCCTTGCACTTATTTACCCAGCTGGTTTAAACAGTCCTGCCCCCTTTCTGCATCTGCTGTAGATGATGTGAGAAGCCTCCATTCACTTGTCCATTCCCTTGCAGTTATGCCCCAAAGTTAGCATCTCCTTTGAAATAGCTCAAACACCCTTTTTCAGCCCTTTGACTTGCAAAAGTGGCCAGAAATATGAGATCAGAGGGGAAGCTACTATGTCTGTACCTGTTCAAGCCCAAGTCCACCCAAACCAATGCATGAGTTTGAGCAATGAAGACTGGTGTTTTCATCTGAATGAACTGTTAGTTCTATCTATTACTTTCAAGTGAATATGAAATAATACTTAGCTAAAGTTTCCAGCTAATGCATTCATGATAATTCTGAGCTAAAATTTACCAAAACATTACAATGACCTAAAGCAGAATTAAAATGATTGCCCTGCAGAAGCCCAGCTCACTCCCATTTGTGTGATAGACTGAAGTTTGAAACACCAGAGTCCTAGAAACACCCTTGAGCACACTTTTTTAAAAGGCAGGAAGGAACAGATGGCTTTTGAACCCTGATGCTATTGGTGCTGTCGGCATGATGGAGCACTGTACCCTCATTTGTACTGATTGGGGTCAAATCAGCTCTAGCCTGTAATTTACCCAAACCACTGAGTCCTTTTTTCTAATTAGAATATCTGTCATTACCTATTCCTACAGCAATGATAACCTACTGAACTCTAATGATTCAATCCCATCTGCCTTGCTGTGCATATCCTCGGCCATTTCCCTGCTCAGAACCAAAAGAATTCACCACGGCCCACAAGCCAGCAATCACAAGTGCTGCTCCTTGTATTGTAAATGGAGCAGTTATCCTGGGTTGAGCTGTGATTTTCTGCAGGATTTTATTACTGGAGGGTTTGTAAGGTCATTCCTGTGAGAACCTTTGACAGTCTGCAAAGCTAAACACAAAATACCACAGCTGAGAATTGAGGTCTTGTGCGAAGAAGAGAGGTGAAGGGCACCCAAGAGCTGCAGTCCATCTAACCCCAAACTTTAAACTCCAATCAGTTCATACATTACAGCTGGATTCTCCCAGCATTGACACCTGGGTTAGATCAGAGGCATCTGAGCATCACCCAACTGGTAACAGATGTGATCCTGGCAGCTCCCACACAGTGATGTGTGGAGCCCTCACAGTGCAATCATGTCCTGGAACGCTGCTGGAATAGTTCATTTTATCCTACCAAAGATGCCTTCCAGGCAGGAAAGCTGTGGAAGGCCCACGTGCCATGTGTTAAGCTCAAAAACAATTTGCAAACTGCTGCTTATTTAAAGAGGATTTAACTACTGATTCCAGCTCATTCTGCCATAGACGGGAGCATTTTGCAGGATAAAGAGGACAACAGCAGTTGATTACTAACATGACATCCAGTTTAAAAACAGCTTTTACAGGTCTACATTTTGGGGAAGAAGCGATTTGCTGTATTTTTTCCCCCTGTAATTGTGCATATTCAATGTACTTTATTGCCTTACAATTTTTCCCTTCACGCTTTTCTTCTTGCTTTCATGCACAACTTGCTGTTTCTTTCTGTGTTGAAAAAGGCTCATGAATTAACCAAATGGAATCAAAAATTCTAGAAACTGTTGTGTATTTGATACCTGCACTGACTATAGTGCAGGAGGCTGCATTTTTCTGGAAGAGATGTGCTCATCACCATTGTTTTGCAATAGAACATTATCAGCAACGATGAGAGAGTTTTAGGCAATCTGGAGACCATGGCCATGTTTCTTGAACCCAAGCCACTGGCCATGCATTTGCCTCCTGAAAGGATGGCAAAGAAAGCCCATGCACCTTTCTAAATGATGCTTTTACATTTTTCCCCATTAGCAGTATTTTTCCCTATTACACTATTTTACTGTAAAACTCTACAGCAGCTGTAGTGGAGCAGGGAGGCAACTTGAACTGGGAAAATGATTGATAGACTGGGAAAATTTAGAAATAATACTTATCCTTCACGTTATCCATTAGCTCAGGAAAAAATCCTTATCCATTAACTCAGGGAAGATCCCAGGTGCCTGAATGAGTTACAACAGCACTGCAGAGCTGCACAGAAGTTGCTTACTAGTGCATATCAGCAGTGGCAGAAAAAATCTGCTTTGATCAGCCTCACAAGACCTTTATGGGAATATTCTCTTTCCTCATGAGGGTGTTCTGTGACACACAGCCTAGTTATGCTGGCAGGAAGATTTCAAGTCTCAAGACTGGCTGCTCTTCCCTGCAATTACACCAGCGGCTGAGAGGGAGGATTGATTAAATTGTTACAATTTCTGGCTAAAACAGAGTTGGGCTGACTTTATGTGCAGCTCAAGAGTGAAAAGAGATGCTTCTAGCTTTTTAAGTTCATCAGAATTCACACTAAATTAATTACCTCTATCATTTCCCAAGGGAAAAGGCTTAAGAATTCAGCTTGACAGGTGAGACCTTTTCCAACCAACTCTGCACTGCTAGATCTTGGCAAGAAACTCAAACTTAATTTCCAGGTCCAGATATTTGGTTCTGGAGCACAAAGAACAAAAGGCTTATTTCTGGATTTCTCCACTAGCAATCAGCGATCTGCCAATAAAATACAAATGTATTTATATTATATTGCAACAACCCCCAGATATTTTGTCAGGATCAGACTGATGAACAACTGGAATTCTGTAGTGACAGATTCCATACCAAGTTCTCCAGAAGGGAGATGCATTTTTATAAGGAGGGATATTAGATAAGTGCTGTCCAGCTGGCCTGAGCCTCTCCTGGGTCCCACAAGCCCAATGGCAGCAGGAACACCAATATCCCATTAGTATAAATTATGAAAAGAACAAATAGCTTTCTAACAGCTTGATATACTATTTTTCTTTCTAATCTTTCTAATTTGGAGTTAGCAAAGGAATGGATGGCAGCTACCAGCTCCAAAACAACCTCAGAACAGGATTTGGTGAGGTCTGTTGGCTTCTTGCACAACTGCACCAAGCAGCCAGAGCTCAGGAAGTGTTTGTACAATGATCTAAGGCACGGGGTGTGACTCTTGGGGCTGCCCTTTGCAGGCCAGGAGTTGGACTTGATGGTCCTTGTGGTTCCCTTCCAGCTCAGGGTATTCTGTGCTTCTCTGACCTGAACAGCAGGCTTTGCCTGGGACTTGAATGCTGTGTTAAACTTTTTAATTTCCTGGCTTCTCTGAGATTTTAAAATTCAAAAGCTGTGCTTAACTATTTATTATAATATAATCCAGTTCTATTTACTGGACTGTAAGGAAATACATTCGTGTTCACAGAATAATTATCATGTGACTTAAAGTAAAACTTGACCTATACTTAGTTAATCAGATAATGGAAATCTCATTGTACTTGTACATCATGTATTTATACTTCTCAAACATCTACATAAAATCAACATATTATGTAGGGCTGAACTATTTTACATATTAACTATTTGATACAATAACTGGGACAAATTCAGACAGGGAATTACCACACTGTAACCTCTGAAACAAACAAAAAAACAACCCTAAAGAAAAAACTAACCAAAAAAACAAGACCTGAGTTTCTCTGATGGGTTGACCAAGGCTGGAGATGAGGTGCCCACCAAAGCCCTTATTTGAAAAATATTAATGAGTTATTTCACCATAACTGTTATTGCTATTATTATACATATTATTCTCCCTTGTTTATCAATGATAACTCATCTATGCTTATAATATTTCTGCTTTACCTTGACAGATACATAGATAGTAACTTAATATTTTTGCATTACCTTATTAATGTAGAGCTTGTAATCACCAAACACTTTTCAGTCAATGGGGGTGCTTATCAGCAAAGCTAAGGAGCATGGGGTAAATTCAATTCAGTCACTCTGGAGAAAAAGCTTCAGGTGGCTCCTGGCAGATATTGTGGCACCAGTGATGAGAGAGAACAAATTCAGTGTGGTCTGGAGGTACAGATTTGCACAATGTACTGCTTCAAGCTGCCCCAGCAGAACTGGAATAGCTCTCAGGGTCTGTCTTCCTGGTGTTAGAATGGCAGTAACAGGAGTTGCTCTCATATTTTGTCTAATGCTGCTGAGCTACAGTTTTCAAAGGAGCCGATGAAAACAAAGCATAGTGGAACACACCTAGGGACACTTATTGAAATACCTTGCAAAAGCAAAGCTTTAGATAACAAACATGATCAGGGAAACCCTCCTGCAAAAGCAAGAAATCCTATCCCAGCTCTTCCCCCACTAATTTCCAGGCAGTTTGATGTATGACCTCACTATTAGAATGCTGTGGAGCTGCAAGTGTTAGCAGTTACTTCCAGTAGGAGCATGGACAAACATTTTGCAAACAAACCCAAGGGCACACTTAGACTGCAAAAGCTTTTACCTCCCATCAGCTTCAGGAATACTCCTGATGTTTCCCACAATGCCAATTCCAGTCAGACTCTTTGTTTTCACGCTTTTCAATTACCATAACAGCATATTAAACTGCAGAACACAAACTTTTCTTTCTAGGCCAAGGTAATGAACGTTTATGGAAGGTCTAAACTATTATTTACAGGAGTATTTGCTTATGAATGTGAAAACAGAGTTTAAGCACACCAAGTCAAGCTCTGCAGTGCTGCCTGTGTGTTGCTCACCATTGGTGCATTCTGTCCTTAGCAGGGAGCTCCTTTTGTACCATCACAAGGACAGGAAAAGCTTCTCCATGTGCTAAGGAGATACCAGAGCCCCGTGGGTTAATGGAATGGGCCAGGGAATTGATTTGTCTGCAGTGATACAGCAGAATGATGCACCACAGGATGACACTGCAGAAGGAGGGAGTTGCACCCCAAGGGATCCAGGAGGGATTTTTCTGGTATCTGAGCACTCTATATAGCTATCTAAAATAGATTTTAATGTGCTTACGATACTGAAATGGACCTATATAAGGGCACCCAGCAAATTCTGCATCAATAAAATGTTTGCCACACAGAAGTTTAACTTGCAAATGCTACAGAATTTTCCTTATAGTTAATACAAGGGACAACAGCTACAGGACATTGATAAAAAATTAATTAAAGTTCCCCCCCACCCCAGTCTGTAACAGCTCTGCTGGCTGCAGGCTGGAATGCATTCAGCTCAAACGCTGCCCGATCCAATTTCATAAACCAGCTTCTCTTTTTTCCTCTTTTTTCTCTTTTGTCCATTGTATGTAAATAGCTTGAAAATTCGAGAAGCTATCTCAAATTGGATCAATGGGCTAATCTCTTGGGCTTTTGGCTCTTACCATCACCATAATTATGGCAGTAATAACAATCAGAGCAGTAATAACAGTCATTTCTGCAAAGCATTTACCCTGTGGCATCCTAAAATCTCTGCGGTCTCAAATGGGAGCGCTCACAAGGCTGGCTGCAGAGAGGCAAGGACACAGCCATCTTCCAGGGACCTGGCCAGCTGCATGAGGGTCATTTGTTTTTTTGTCTTAGTCATTTGTCATCAGTCTGGAAGCTTCTGAGCCAGCAGAGAACAGGCTGCTTGTGCTAGAAGCCTGACCCTAGCCGCTCCAGAATATTACATGCGTTACTTCCTTCATCTGGCCATGGGGACTCTCCTTTCTGAGACACCACGTTCAGCAGGAACACAGTGGATGCTGAATTTCCCTCCTGCCCACCCAAAGAGAGAGCAAGGAGGGCAGATTGTGCCCAGCAGCCCTGGGAGCTGTGTGTATGGTGAGTATATTGTTACCCTGTGAAGGCACTCGGCCTCCCAAAGGTCCCTTCCCAAGGGCACGGTGCAGTTCTGGAGGAGAGCAGAGCATTAGTGCTGCTCACCCCGGGCTACAAAGCAGATTAAAGCTCCCTCTGTTTCTCCAAAGCACCCTTTATTAGTTTAAGCCTACATGCAGCATGAGGAACACATTGCAGGTTAACTCTTCCGAGTGTATGACAACTCATGGGAGCTGCTTGGAAATACCCAAACACCCAATCCAGTCTAAAAAGGAAGAGAAAATTTGAGGAGAAAAGGAAAAAAATTCCAGGAGTTAGCACATGAGCAGATCATGCTGTGCATCTGCTCTTGAGTTACTGCAATGACATTGGTAGCTGAATTGACAGATCTAAATGGTGATGCAGTAATTATAGTTTAGGAGTTTTTCTATTCAGAATAGCCATTTTCTTCCTTTTATAACTGTCTCAAGCTGTACAGCCTGAAGTACATCATGTAAGTTCTAGCCCAGAATGAACAGCATAGCCATTTTAAATTAGATGAGTAAAAAAAAGTTTAATTTTAAAGTATCTTTGCCACATGCTCCCTGTTGGTATGTCCATCTACCTAATCTAGCTCATAGGCCTGCTGATGGCAGGCCTGGGCATAGGAGATTAATACTCCCCACTGCACCCAAGCCCTTTTCCCCTGTACACAGGCAGTCTTTAATGACCATCCTGATCACAAACAGCAGGAATCAGTGCAGGACATTTTCATGGACTGCCCCACCAACATGGGGAATGGTGGAACGTGCAGGTTTTGGAGATTTCTGGGTGAGTCACTACTTTCTATTCCAGTCACAAGCACCTCAAGGACAGAGATTTTTTTCCTCAGCTGACAGATAAGCTGCATCAATACCTGGTGCTGTGATGGGGTTTATGTAAAGAGGGATGCCAGGATGCATAAATCCTCGGCATGCAGAGAACACTAGAAAGAGCTCCTATAATCTGCATAGCTGAGACAGAGACTGCACCTGCAGCAGAGGGGACACAACCCAGGCTGCACCTGCTGGACACTTGACAGTGAGGGCAGCTCAGTGCCTGCCAAGTCTCTGCCTCAGTTCCAGCCCTATCTCGACACTGCTGAGAGCTGTCACTGATAGCTGCTGCTGTCCAGGTCCATCGCCCCCCTGCAGCTGGTGATGAACCCCAATTCCTGTGCTGGGGGCTGTGCAGAGCCAAGCCTGGTGTAGCGCCTGTGCTGGAGGCTTGCAGAGCTGGTGCAGCAGCCCCTTGCACAGGGAGAAACAACAGCTGGGCCCCCATTAGCACCTCCAGGAAACTGAGACCTGCTCACCTGATCTACTCCTTCCCTGCTTGCCTTCTTTCAGCCCTACTAAAATCAATCAAAAGCCCTACCCAGCCCTCCTGAAGTCAATGGAAAACTCCCGTTGAAGCAGTAGCTTTGAAGGGTTTTGTCCTCATAGTCCATTTATATTTTAATTAACGTTATGAATTTTCTACTGTATTAATTTAATCGTTTAAGTCCTTTTATGAAGTTCAGTAATTAATTTCAATTCACAGTAAGGGCTTTCATTAAAGTATTTGTATTGTTGAAACCTTATTTCTACAAAGAATGGGGTGTTCTCTGGGAAGATATTTAAATGGTTCCTCAATTTTAGATAAAGTTACAGTGTGATTGCAAATACTCACTCTATACTATTCAATTGAAGTTTTATGATGTTTCCAGGCCCATATCTAAAAATAAAATGAAGGCTGGCTCCTTTCACAAGCTCATACAGGAACTGTTTTGTTGCTGACTCCTTAGTGGCCAGTTGTTTTGATTTGAATTCACATTGCACACTATATTGCAGACATCTATAACAAAGTAATTTAACAAACTGGTATGCTCTACTTAATAATTTCACATTTTAAAATAAATAAAGTAAGAGTGAGTGCCACCGTTTTTTTTATATTGCCTCAGCAGCATGGGATTTAATTATCCTGTTGAGTTTTATAGATAATTTGAAATCTTTTTTCTCCTTTCTATGTGCCTATGAGGCACTGACCAGCACTACAGCATTTTATGCACATGTATCAAAGGCTGTGAAAAGCCAGTGTGTGAGATCCCAATTCTCCAGGCTCCACACAGGGAAAGGAGCAGGGAAAAAAAGGCTGCCCTGTAAAACCTTTGTGCTTTGAAGTTGTTTTAACAAACCTGGTCCTAATCCAGACTCTGCACAGCCACTACAAACTGGAACAAGCTTGGGGCCTCTGAGCATCCTCTGCTGCTGATGTGCTCTGAGGGGTGAAGAACAGCAGTAGCTCAATGTGCTGAGCTCCACCCTGCCTGCCCAGGGCCAGGCTCAGAGACGCTCACTCAGCGCCTTAATTACAGCTCCAGGCTTCCTCTGTTCTCCCCAAATCCTCTGCTACCTCCCATGAGGTCAATGAGAGGGAGTCATCAGGAAGGGAAGGGAGAAAGGGAAAGGGAGAGAGAGGGAGAAAAAAGAGAGAGAGAAAGAAAAACTCTACCCTAAGGTACGGAGCTGAGGAAAAGGGGCCCATTCCTAAGGAGCATGGGAAACTGGGATAAATCTTAGTGCTTACTATTTAACTTCCTGTGTTGCTTTTCAGAAGCAAGCAATTATTTTTTCCTAAACAAAGAGTGGAACAGGTATTTATTCTGTAAGAACAAACATAATTTTTTTTGTCTGTGTTTTGAGAAGAACTAAAAGGGCAGCAGTAAACAGCAAAGCTTCAGATTCAATAAGCTACTTAAAGCAGCTGTGCTGCTGCCTGCAGCCAGCAATGTGCTCATTCCAGCAGCTGCATGGCATAAACAGGAGCTGCTCCCTCTTCTCTCCCAGCTAAACCCAGACCAGCTATGGGGCTTAACCCTGTAAAAGTGCTGTACTGTCCCTTCAGAGGACAGGATTGTTTCCTCCATCAAATGCCTCTGGCCACATAAACAAGACCCTCAATCACCAGAAGTTGCACAGCTTCCTCTTCTGCACATGCTGGGAGTTAAGTTATTTTAGACTCTTAAGCATTACACCAACAAAATAAAATGCAGAATGTTACTTCTAACGCTCAGCTATTAAAAGAAATAAGCAAAATGTTCCAGCTGCAAAACAAAAAGAACAATTTGCATTCCTTTATGCTGTATAAAATCTTTTTAGACATAAGAAAAACATTTTCTAAATATAATTTATACAGTCATCTTCCATGTCTCACATAAATTGCTTTCCAGTTGTTGTTAAATGAGACACTTTATTGGATAGCCAAATCTTCAATGGTTTCTGAGACTTTCCTAGGGAGGTGTACAGAAAAGAAATAAATTGTGGAAGTGACTGCTATGGAGTCATTGCAATTTGTGCCTAATGAAGGGAGCTGTTTAACAGCATGCACTGGGATGGGGTTTTATGGCCTGTGTAAACAGGGGTGTTAAGTTCCATTTTAAGAGGACAGAATCTGCAGTGCACCTGACACTACATCCTCAATACAGGAATAAGGTTACCCTAATAATACAAAAAGTACTTTGTAAGATGTGGAATTTTACATGAGAAAAATCAAAATGCAGTTGGAGGAGCTTTCTTTCTCCTATCTGCTGAATTAATGATATTTCAGAGTATTGAACAATGCCTTACAATCAAAAGTTGATGCATAAACTGTGAAAGCTTCTTTTAATAGCAAAATCCCAAGGGACTGTTCACACATTCTCTTCTCTGTGCTGCAATCTATAGCTTTAAAATCTGACAGTGTTTTTCAAACTGGAAAATCATGGCAAAAATAGAGGTTAGAAGTATTTCCAGATGCAGCCTTGTAATTAGCATCAACAGCTACTCAGAGCATTTTGGTAATTATGTCACCCAAATACATGCAAATAATATGAAAAATGGTGGGGGGGGGACACATGCTTAGCTGCCTTTACAGCACAGGGTGATTATCCAATTAGACTAAGAGATGCCTCTGGGCTAATCCCTTCTTGGATGCTCAAGACAGCCAGGCATTTTTAGAAACATTACTGATGGTCTGGAACTGTAATTTAGTTGTGAGGCTGCCTGGATTTTAAGGCCAGGGATGGGGAGAAGTCCCCATCCAGCCAGGATGTGAAAGCAGCCATTACAGAAAAAGCTTTCGCAGTACAGAGAGCTGGTGAAACAGGAGCTTCAGGGGATTTTTAACAAGAGGGCAAGGTTTTTACCTTGATGTCACTGGTTCAGATGGGAATTGAAAGTACCCAGAGGCCCTGACAGCTGGCTAAATGGGTTTGTATTCTCAGACCAGCATTAATGGATGAAGCCTCTCTTCCAGACTCCAGGCACCACTGCAGGCATGGGCACCTGCTCAGAGCAGGAGTTCCTCCTGGGTGCACTGCAGTTGTGAGGCATTACTTACTCCAATTACCAGTGCAAAGCCCTTTAAGGGACTGGAAAAATGTTTTGCATTGCCTGGCATAGATGCTCTGTAAACCTCAGCACAGTAAGCAGCTCCTTGTGCTTCTCCTCACATGAGCTCAGGATGTGAAATCACAGCTGAGCCAAACTCACTAATTGCTGTCTGGGCCAGCATTCTGTTTGATTCTGATGTGAGCAGGACAAGGCTGCTTCATGTTTCAGCTCCTCCTCAGACAGCAGACTAGCTGTAAAGTCTAGCCCAAAGTGAAAAAACAAGCCTGGGGCAGCAGGATCAGTTACAGGGCTCTCTGTGATTCTGCGGCACTGTACAACACGATTCCTTCTCCTCCTGAGCTCCTGGCACATGAAAGCTCCCAGTGTTGGGAGCTGAACTTTGCTGACCTACCAGGCCCACAGCAGGGCCCTGAGAGAGGTTTACAATGAGTCTTTATTTTGTGTGTAGCTGTGTTCCACACAAAACATGAATGAAGGGTGCAGCTGGCAGGATTTATGGCAGGCTGTGTGCACACACGTCCTGAGTGCACACACACACAAGCAATTTCTGTCACAGCACATGGAGTGTGGTCACCAGCCTTATTAATCCTGAATAAATAATGATGATAATCAGTCACTGAAAGCTTAGTTTATAGTTCAATTAACCTACAGCTGTTCCCAAGAATCAAAGGTAGAAAAACACTGTTGAAGTATTAAATTATAAATACAGTTAAATGATAGCTACAGTTGCTCTTTCAGGGCAGTTACACAGAATTGCAGACACACAGCTTTTACTGATTTTAGAGAGAATTGTGTGGCTTAAATGCTAGAAGGCTTTGAAAAAAATCTAGGAATTAGAAAAATCCATCTGACTTGCTCAGGACGCTGAGCATCCAAGAGCAGAAGCGAACACTTAGTGCAAATAACTGAGGGAAAACAGGATTGAAAATTGTTGACATTCCTAAACGTCACTTAAAGATTTGAGCTGTACAGAGCCCTCCAGACAAACCTCTGAAAGAGTCAAATAAAACTGAGAAATTCAAGAATTATTCTAGCAGTACAAAGAGGTAATATCAGTAAGGATTATGTCACAGCTTAATACATAATACAGCAGCCCTCTTAGGTGACACCTAAACCCCCTCAATGACTCAAACCCCCCTCTGGAAGCCGGTTTGTGCACCAGCTGAGCATCTGATCTCAGTCACAATGAGGCATTGTGGTACAATCTATAGCTTTAAAATCTGACAGTGTTTTTCAAACTGGAAAATCATGGCAAAAATAGAGGTTAGAAGTATTTCCAGATGTTTGTTTTCTAAATCAAGCACCCTGCTTTTAGTTTTCCCATTGCCAATCACCTTTCCAACACAGCAGGGCTGTCCCATCCCTGCAGTGGAGATAATCTGCCCAGCTCACACCTCACTGGAGTCTCTCCAGGGAGATTATGCTGCACACAAAGGCAGTTACGGCAATCTAGGCTTATAAGCTAAACTCCTCTAGTTTTTGTTTAGGTGCTCCTTTTAGGAATAGTAATGGGGCTCATTTTGTCCACTAATCTTTTGTTTTCTACCAGTTAGAAGGAGATATAACACAGAGAGAAAACCTGAAGCTGTTTGCCAGAGGCTCACATCTAGTAGAGAACAAGACAGGAGTGGCAGGGGAAAGCACAGGAGTGCAAACCCAATGAAACAGCACTGGTCATTGTGACAGACAGCAATCCCAGCACTGTCTGACTCTTAAACCTCTCAGTTTGTAGTTGAGACACAGAACAGCTGGGAAAAGATTCAGATAGAAAACCATTTTTTTCAGTAGAACTTTTGCTAATATTTGTTATGGAAAGCCCAGAGGAATTAAACTTAAAAATTAAATTTGTTTTACTGAAATCAAACATAACAAGAACTTTGCCATAGCCAAAGGGCTGGTGAAAGCTATTGTGGGCCAGTCAGAAGCAAGGTTTGGCATCTCACTGCCCAGGGGTCAGGGGCACTAGACTGTAAAAACAGCCAAAGGAGAGATCAATAACATCCCATGTGCTAGAACAGAGCAAGGGGGAGGCAGGAAACCCAAACCAGACTCAAATCAAGACCAAGTCCTTCCCTCAGCCTGCCATGAGTGTGCAGGAAGGTTTGCTAAAGATGAAGAGGAGCATGGTGCACTAACAGAGACGGGCAAAGCAAGGACTGGATCCTTCCCAGCTTTCCCTCCAGGTCAGCTTGTGAAACAGAGGCCCTTTTTGTACATAAGCACATCTACACACAGCAGACACCACCCTGAGTCACACCAGGATGGGGTGGTGCCCACAGCAGTCAAAAAGGAAAAGCTCAAAAGCTGTGCTAATGTGGACACTGAGATGGAGCCAGCAGGAGTGGCCAAGGGAAGGGGTCTCAGAAGAGAAGGGTACTGAAGTCTACATCTACCACATCAGGCAGTGGTATGGGGGGCTTGCAGGCAAGATGTCCAGCAGCCAAGCTGGAAATCAGAGGAGGAAGAAAATGGGATCAAAACTCCTGTAATCTTGCCAGCAGCCTCTCGGACCATTCCAGAACCTTCCAGCAGACTTTGCTGAAGGGCTGACAAAGGGCTGGACAGTGACAGGGTCACAGAGGGCAAAGAACAGACCGGGGGAGGAAAAGCACAGGGAGGGATGTTGAGGGCAGCTGACTGGCCCAGAAGGATGAAGAGGCTGTGCTTGATATGAGCTCTGTGGTGTTCAAGAGGCTTTGGTGGCATGGGAGAATCACTAGAGAAAAAGCCAAGCCCCAGGAGCAGGCTGGGAGGAAAGGGACTCCAGACAGCAGGGACAGACAGCAGGGACAGACAGCAGCCACATCACAGCACTGAGGAGGAGAGCAGGCAGAAACTGGAGAAGCCAGAAGAGATCACAGGAAGGTTTCTGAACATTCTTTCCCATTTTATGTTGCCAGCCAGCAGACACATGCTTCCCATCATCCAGGTCCAGCTCCAGCTTCCATCCTAACACCTCTTTCACACCCTCTCACTTTCTGATACAAAATCCTTAAAGGTTGTGGCTTTCCACGGGTTTTTTTTTGCAGCTTAGGGGGTGAAAGGTGCAGAGTGCTGAGACTCAGCAAAGGACTGTGGCTGTTCCACCCCCTGTGCTGCATTTCTGAGGGTGCCTCCACGCAGCCATGGCTTACCATGCTCCCTATGCTGCTGGCAGTGTTTGTTTGACAATCCAATTCCAACAGGGGGTGTCACAAGTCAGGGGAGAAGTGGGATTTGAACCTCAGTTTTCCATTTCACTCCTATTTGATTTCAAACTTAAATTGCATTTCCTGATAAATACTTGGCTATCCCTTTTACTATTCATATTACTATACATACAAAACAGGAAGACAAAAGGATAAACACATTTATTTATGAAACATACCTAAAAACACCATTCCAATGCTAGATTAAAGAATTTCCCAGATGCAATATAAGCTTGTATTAGAATTCAAGCAGAAAAATGACACCATTATTTCTTTCTAGCCTGTTTTTCTAACAATGTATCCTGAAAGCCCTATTTTTTTCCTGGCAAATGTTATATTTCACTCCTCCACATGTAGTTACTCCCAGATGGGAATACAAGGTTAGACTGAAGAAGTTAAAAAAATGGCAAAAACACATTTTAAAAAAAATATTAACGCAGGTCACAACTTTGCAGTGAAATGTTACAGCATTAACCTTTGTTGGGCAGAGGTTTTACAGGGCAGGGGGAACTCAAACCCACGGAGAAGCCACAGAATGAGCTAAAGCAGGGAGACTTGTTGTCTGCATCCCTGCGTCACCAGGCTCCAGATGCCACCCAGGCTGCAGCAGCTGAGGGGACACAGAGGGGACAAGGTGCTGCTGGCACAGAGCATCCTCCCAGGAGCCCCATTCTGCATTTCCTCCAGCCAGGAGGAAGCTGCCTGCTGGAACAGGGACTGACACCGTGCCCGGGGCTCCCAGAAATGGGCAGGGAAAGGCAGAGCCTGATCCTGCTCCCAGCTTGTGCGCAAAGCCTGCCTGGAAAGAGGCAGAGTAGGGGGGTCTAATGCCCCTCCCAGTGCAGGACAGGCAACATCTGGCAATGAGAGATGGATTACACCAGCTCTGACCAAAGAGGAAGTGAAGTGGCAAAAGGATAAAAATAGCGAGTGAAAATTCCATGTTAATCTTACAGGATGAACACTTCAGATTGATGCTTTCAAGCACTAGCTTAAAATATGCATTCTTTAAAGTAAATTCTTTTTTCTTTCCCTCTAATGAAATCACTTTGTGACTGCTTTTAAAGCTTCATTTTTACAAAAAGCCTTCTTATTATCATTTATTAATTTCTACAAAAGATGCCATCAGGGACATGAAACAACATGCACTGGTAATGGAATACTGAATAAAACCAGCATTTACATGACTAGAAACTTTTAAATTCAAATGTTTTAATCATAAACCAAAGCAAATTTGCATAGAAAGCCAATTTGAGGATATCAGCATTTCTAATTGGGTTTTGTCTGTTAGAAGCCTCTCCATTATCAGAAACACAACTTTTATTCTAAACTTTGAGCCCAGCCTGACAGCACGAGAAAACTTTTTCCTTTATTAACCTTTCATTTAGTACCCTCTGCTGGCCAAAACAAGCACAGACAGGGAAGCCAAAACCCCAACCTCCAGCCGGGAAAAAGATGCTGGAAAGCCATCGGTGACCTTGAGCAGGGATGACCTCATCTGTCACGGGGGAGAAAGCTCACAGGCACACTGATCCCGAAGGAGAAAAATCAATACAAGGCAGTGCAATGCATCTCCCACAGCCTAAGCAGATTCTCACTATGCGGGAAGTGACACAGGAGCTCTCAGGTGTACCATCAGCTCTGTTCACTTGCCTAGCATTAGCTTTTGTTAAAAATAAAATTGCTGCTTAGTCACCTGGAAAGAATGGTGAAAGCCTGAGGCGTTTGCTCCTTCCTCCTCCTTCCCAAGGAGAAACCTTTGTGAATCACATCATAACCTCATCTTCCCTTCTTCCCCCCTCTCTACAGCAAAACCTTTAAAGTGAGAAAATGCTCAGGAGCTCTTGTGTATGAAGATTTGTTGCCCTGAGCTGCACTCCTAGAGCAGAAGATGAGTGAGCAGGCAGGAAGCACCTCCCACCCTGCAGGGTTTGGATGGGGGGACAGGGACAGACACCTCTGGCCACACTGACTGAGTAGACCCAAGGGCTGGCCCTCACTCAATGTACCACAAACGTACGCTCCAGGTGAAGCCCAAGCTGTTGCCCTCTGTCCTAGACCCTTCAAACTGCCAGGACAGCTCACTTGGCTCATGAGAGAGTCACAGCCAAGCAGAGCAAAGTATTCACCAGGGTCAGCCCCTGACCCAGGGCTCCAGTTCAGCCTCCCTGCTGGCCCTGGCAGCTGATGATGCACAAGTGCCTGCTGGCCCTTGAAATACCCATCCCTGGCACCAGTGGGTGAAGGTAACAGCAGGACCCCTCCTGTTGCATTCCCTCTCCCATCTCAGGAAAAGCTGTGCAGGCTCACAGAAAGCAGCCAAGCTGTTGGACAGACATGTCAAATAATGACAGACAAGCTCAAGTCTGAAGCGAATGTGTGCATTCCCAAGCTTGCCCCAGGCCAGGGTGTGACACACAATCCAAACATTCTGGGGACACTGTGGAATGATCCCAAAAAGCTCTGCCTGCTCTGTGATATGACATGTAAGTTATTTTCATTTTCAAATGCACATCCCAGTTGCTGAGGACCAAATGTGGTGTAAGAGGTCTCCCATGCTATGGCACACATCCAGCCCCCTTTTCTGTTCTGCCCATGTTAGTTACCTGTCTTTTGAGCACAGCAACATTCAAGCCTTTTCCTAAGCCTTTCATTAATCAGTTACAAACTCTTCAGTGCTCATGTTTTAAACTAATGAATTCTTTCCTTTGGCATTAACAGCATTTATTGATTCTGTGTTTAATTTGCCATTGGAAAGCACTGAGATCTGAAATCTCCTTGGAGTTCCTTTCATGTCCATCTCCCTTAACCTCAAAAAAACCAGTTCCTTGCATACTGTGCAATACAACAGGGGGCTTAAGGTCTTGAGGTATGTCATAGTTAATGCAGCTTTGTGATGAAATTTAACTAAAAAGCTTTTCATCATTTATCTTTTAACCTGTAGGTAAACCAGGACATTGCTTTAATCCATAATAGCTTAGTACTATGATAAGCTCTTAGAAGTGGTTTTGGCAACAGTTTGAGATCACAAGCAAAATATGCCTTTGTCCACTGTTTCAATGGTGTACTTGCAGTTTAGCAAATTAGAGGATCATAATTTCCTTTGAAGCAGCCATTATTCAGCCAAGGTTGTAGAATCACTGAATAAGCTGAGCTGGAAAGGACCTTCAAGGATCACCAAGTCCAGCTGCTGGCCCTGCACAGAACAATGCCAAGGGTCACACCAGGTGTCTGAGAGCATTGTCCAAACACTTCTTGAGCTCTCTCAGCCTTGGAGCTGTGACCACTGCCCAAACACCCTCTGGGGGAAGAATCTTTTCCTGATATCCAGCCTAAACCTGCCCTGGCACAACTGCAGGCCACTCCCTTGGCTCCTGTCAGTGTCACACAGAGCAGAGAGCAGTGCCTGCCCCTCCTCTGACCCTCAGGAGGAAGCTGTGACTGCAGTGAGGGCTCCCCTCAGCCTCTCCTCACACACAGGCTTTCTTCCTCTCAAGGCCCTTGCCCATCCTCATGGCCTCCTTGGACACTCTCTAACAGCTTTACACCCTTCTTATGTTGCTGTGCCCAAAACTGCCCCCAGCTCTTGAGGTGGGGCTGCCCCAGTGCAGAGCAGAGCAGGACAATCCCTCCTTTGACCTCCTGATGCACCCCAAGATATGGTTAAAAAAATATTCAACTACTCCTTCGGGCAAAATAAGGTGGTTGAAGTCCAACTACAGCTCTGAACCTTTGTATCACTCTTGCTTTGTCACATTATTAAAAATACACAGAATATAACTGAACTGCCACTGTTACTGCTTTGATTGCCCAACTTGATTCTTTTCCTCCTGGAAATATTACAGTGGAGAGCCCACACCTCAGAGCAGAAGAGAAACCACCAACAAGAGCTCAAAAAGCTTCATTATTGACACCTTCCCCTGGCTAAGCATGCTGAAGCACTTTTCCACTGCATCTTCCAGTGAAGATCCCCTCCCGTTAAATAACAAAATGCATCACTTGGATAAATTGGGCTGGCAGAAAGTTCTGCTTCCTTTTCCAGATGTGCCTCTCTCCTGCTCAGTGCAATGCCTTTCATTCCCAGGTGTGTTACCTGAGGCCCAGGGATGGGAGGGCACCTCCTGCAGGTGAAATCCTTGGAGATCTCCCCCCATGCTTCTCCCAGAGGATCTCAAGTGTGACACAAAGAGCTGCTGTGCTGAGTGCTCAGCAGGATTCTGGTTACAGCTATTCCAATTTAATTAAAAAAAAAAAAGCCCAAAGTCTCATGTTTAGCACCAATCACCTTCCCTTTGGCCCAGTCAAGTCAAATTCATGAACTCTAAGACCAACTATTCTCTAGCAGCAGAAGAGCCAAAATATTTTTGGCCAAATTTCCATGCTGTTAATCTATTCTAGTCACACAAAATCCAACCTGGACCGGAGGTGCCTAAAACTCTAATCTCTTCTATGCATTTCTGCAAATTAAAAAGTAGAAACAAATGTTTTCTATCAAATATTTGAACCTAAGCAGGTGAGAAGAAGAAAAGGAGAGCAGAGGAAGGAGTGGAAAAAGAATCAAGGAAACACACAAAAAAAATAGCAATTGAAACATATGAATGACATAGAAATAAGGTGATTTCCCCCCCTAAACTGAAAGCCAGAACCTCAGAACTGCTGGAGTGACTGACAGACCACAGAGATCTGGAAACCAGCCCCACTGCCTTGTGCCTGCAGAGTTCAACCCTTCACACACAGCATGGGCCCACAAAGAGCTCAGAGTAACAGCTGATACTGTTAAATCCAATTTATCTACTGATAAATACTGATAAACACTGATAGATAAATACTATACTGAGAGATAAATACTATACTGATAGATACTGATGAATACTGATAGGAGAGAGCTCCTTGGTACCCTCACAGCCCCTGACAGACCACACCAAGGCCACAGCGTTCTAGAGACTTTTGCATTTAGCTCAGACCTTAAAAGACAGGTCTGCTTACCAATACTAAACCTGTATTTCCTCTGCTTTCTGACTTGGCAGTTATTAGGATTTGCTCAGATCATGTTTCTCTGCAACCATATGGAATTTTCTTTGTCTCTTTTATTCTTTAAAAGACACAGAAGCTGTAAATAAAAATCATGAGAATTCCAAAGGAAGCCAGAGTTAGCAATCCTCTGGCTTTCTTTCAAAAGTAAGCTTACTTTAATTGATATTTAGCTCGGAGGCATGTTGCAAACACTCAGGGCATTGCAGGGTTCCCACAATTCTTCAAAGAGAGCAAGTCTGTTATTTTCCTGTTGCTTTCCACCCTCTGAGTCCTGTGACACAGATGGAAACAGGAAGGTTAGCCAGGATGAGTGGATCAGCTGTTTGGTAGATGGCTCAGAACCCTGGTACAAGGATTTCCCATGAGCAGCAAATCCCCAAAACCTTCTGTTATCAGGGGAATTGAATAAATAACCCTTGTAGGACCCCTGGGTCAACCAAGCACATGCTTGGAGTTTCACTCTACAGGGTAGATTTGTTATACACACATTTAATTACCTCACAGCCAGAAGGCAGCAAAATTACCTGGTTGATGAGCTATGTAAAACACCTAGCAGCTCATGGGCTCCCAGAAACCAGCCTTGCTCACTGCCAGCAGCACAAAGACAAACCACAGGGAACAAAAGAGTCATTGAGTAGCCACGTAACAAAATGGTCATTAAACATGTGAAGGAGACCTCTAATTACTTGTAGCAGTTGTGGGAAACATTACCAGTTGCATCACCATCACAGATTTGAATTTTACAAGTCATCACTGGAAGGCTCGAGTCCAACTTGCATTTGTTTTGCAAGCTAGTTCAAAGAAAAGTATAAATATGGAAACAAATACTGTGTCTTTTCTATGGAAAGAAGAGAATATTTATTTTTACCAGTTTCATGCTTCCACCAGATTATCTTTAAAAAAACACAGCTTTTAAAATGCAGCTGCAATCATCAGGCTTGAGAGGTATTACAGAACACAGGACCACGCACAGGGATTAACTCCTAATATCATCCAGCTGAACAGCAGCAGCTCATCTGGGCTTAACCTGCTGAATCCATTCCATTTGTAGGACCCAAGCAAAACCAACAAATCACAGCTAACAAGCAGGCAGATTTTGTTTTAAACATTGAGAAGCCTGGAGGACTTCCCTTGCATCTCCATTAAGGAACCCAATTTTTACTGGAGAGGGCACATTTATTCATTCATGGCTGCTGTGCTCCCATCAGTGCCAGGCAAGGGATTCATGAGGGATCTTCTGGTGCAGCACATCCCTTGGAGCTCCCAGACTGGCCATGAACACACCACATGTCTCTGCAGCTCATCTGTGAGCACAGGGCTGGCAAGTGACATGCATGCCATCAGCACATGGATCTGGGGACACAGGTCCCTGCCTGGCCCCAGTGACACACAACTTCAGCAAATGCCTTACAGCATTTTGGGAGAATGAGCCCCATCTCTCACCTGTACTTCAGCTTTTTTTTTCATAAATATACTGCTGGAGCTGAAACCCCCATGGAGATCTGCTCACAGCAGGGACACGGGGACAGCTGTGAACCCCAAAGAGGGAGGAAGAGAGCCCCACAGGAACTCATCTGTGTGGATGAGCTGCCAGGGAGTGGAGAGTGGAATGCAGGAGGTAACAGGCAATGCCAATGGCTCAGGTATGTGCTTCCTCTGACTAGAAAATCTGAGGAATTTCAAAAAAACCCAAACTGTTCTCTACTTTGTCTGCAACCAAGCTGATAAAAATCAAATTAGCACAGCAAGGCTCAGGACAGCTTTGTGTTTGGTAGAGAAATGGGATGATACCAGTGGCACATCTAAAAAAGCTCTTTTCTATTCTCCTGTGACTGCTGCCCTGCCCAATGTCTCCATGTCCAACTGGGGTTAGTGAAAGCCTCATAGAGGTGAGACCCAGGATTCCAGCGGAGCTGGACCTGCCAATACTCGTTTCTGTGCATTTGGGGCAGCCTTTGGGTCCCCCACTCCCTGAAGGAGCTGCACTGCCACCCCACAGGGAGGGCATGGGGCAAGACACTTGAAAATGCCTTGCTGTCCATCCATCCTGCAGGAAGGGGGAACACAGGACTGACAGAGAAAGGGCTCTCTCCCTGCCCTTCCCCAAATGCCCCATCTCCACATCTGGGAGCAGCCTTCCCCCACTCCCAGCTCTCCCTGCCCATCCAAGCTCAGCAGTAAAGGCAAGCCCAGCCCCTGGTTCCCTGTGCTGCTGCTCAACCCCTGGCACCAGCCCTGCCTGCCCAAGTGCCTGTGCAAGAGCTGGGAGGGAGCAGAGCCTGAGCCCTCTGGCACCTCCTGGCCCTAAGAAGCTTTTAGGAAACGGGCACAGTGCTGCCACTGGGGAAAGGGAATTAGTGTTCAAGGCTAAGGGCAGACTTAGTGCACCGTTTCATGGCGCTCAGGGGTGCAGAGCCAGCTGCTGCCAGGCTCTGAAGGAACTACAGGGCTTTCCTTTTAATCCCCTTTGCCCTTTCAACAGGCTGGGCCTAGAAGAAGAAGTGGCCACGGGAAGAAGCGGGACACTGAGGGGAGGGAAGGCTGTCAGGATGCACCAGAGGCACCAAACCAGACACTGAACCAAGTGTGGGATGGGGCTGTACAGTCTGACTGCCCTGGCAGCTTCTTGCTCACCTTCAGCTGGGAGTGGGGCTCAGTGCTTTCAAAAAAAGGCAGAGAGACTTTCAACTCCAGTTTCTAAGCTCTCCCAGCACGTTCCACTTTTGCACACAGGGGAAGGGCCAGGCAGGGCAGCCTCACTCCTTCAAGCCTATCTGTGGGAAGGCTGCTTTTTGGCATGAATACCTAACCTCCCTTGATTATTTTCCTTGGCCCATCCTGAATTATACTTTCTGCATCCTGCCTGAACTTTGTTTGGAAATCAAGGCTCCCTGAGGAGGCACCATGACACAGCTGCATGTACAGACCCAACCTGGGCCATCCAGGACAAACCCAGGCCAAGTGATATCACTGGAAGCTAATTAATCATTTACACCACATCTGACTTGCTGCAGAAGGCAACTGAAAGGAAGAAAAATGCTCAGTGTGATGCACAGCATGGCACAGTAAATAAAACATTTTCTGTTTCAGCAGCCTGCTCCCACCTCCATACAGGGGCTCAGGGAGTCCAGGCTCTCCACCCAGCACACTCATCCTCTCCTACCCTTCCTCTGCAGCATTCCCCACCACAGGCTTCACAGGAGCCTTTTTCAAGCATTTACCCTTAATTACAAACCACACTGGATCATTATGCAATTTTTTTACTGATTAAACCAATTTGGTTGTTTGGGATGATTCAAACAGACCACATGACATTAGATCTCATGAGGGATGAATGCACAAAGACTTATAACATTAATCTATCCATCCCTGTGGCATCTGAACTGCAGATATTCAAGTGTGACTGATATTTTTTAGTTTAAAACATTTTTCTAGAAAGAACAATGAGAAGCTTATAGAAGAAATCCTGGACCTGTCTGAGCAAACCTAAAAGGAAGGAGAAATTAACTTAAGAACCTGGTCCTTATTCAGAGGTGTTATTACATTCACAGCTGATATGGGGCAGTATTTTCCTCCCTTCCAAACAACATTAATAGCTCCATGGAGGAACACTATCCCACTTAGAGAAAATTTCAAAGGCAGCAACCAAAATCTGTGTCCAATTAAGAGCCAAGACTCTGGCCCTTCACTCCTAATTACAAAGTACATACCCAAAATAAGAAGCATACAGAGTAAGGCAATTTAGGAATAAGATTCCCTAAACATAAAAGGCAGACAGAGACTTGCTGAGCACTTATCAAGTAATTCAAATTCACCTCCAGGACCACTGCCTGCTGAGTTTGTGCACAGTTGCTGCAAAATTACTTTCAGCTGAGCTAACTTGGCAAGTTGGATATCAAATTTAACAAATTTAACTGCTACTTTGCTGTGACCATAGCAGAGCATCTGCTCACGGAAGCCCTGCTCACTGTTGGTTTTCCCAGTCGATCCCACTGGGAATGGGGAGTGTCTGAGAGCAGAGGCTGGCCCCAGGCCTTTTGGGAAAGCAGCCTGCCAAGGTCAGTGGCCCTGTCTGCTGCCTTCTGCCTGCTCTTGGTGTGCTGTGACAGCCTGACAGGGACACTGACACACCAAGGGCGAGCCCAGGCTCCAGAGCAGCTCTCCCTGCCCGCTCTGCGTGTGTGTGTGCCAAGCTTTGGTGACAGGCAAACAAGCAGCATGCACACACCTGCTGGGCTGGCTCACAAGGCACATGGAGGGATGCTGATGAACAGAGAGACTTTCAGGAATTAGCTATAAAAACAGATGCACAATAGGGTTCTCTACTATTTGCAGACACTCACATGGGGACACGTTTTCCACGTCTGAGCTGAAAGGGAGCCCTGCACAGTTGTAGTTGTGAGGGTTAATATAAAATTTGATTTTTGTTTTCTTGCTTCATTTTAAAAATTGGTTGAATTACTCTTTTTCTCAGCTTTCAAACTGGGACCCAGCAGTCTGTTGGATAACGTGCAGCCAGCAATAAGAAGTTGTGAATCCAGAGAAGCACAATCTGATTTCTCTTTACCTCTAAGGAGTCAGACCAAAAGTGAACTACAGCTCCTGAGAGGTGGGTACAATGAGTACAGAGCCTCATCTTTCCAGGCTCCATGTCAACAGCTCTCCAAAGTGGCATGCAGCACTCCTGGACAGTGCCTGGCTGACTGCAAACACAAAGGGTGCTGCTTTTGCAAACCTGGTGCTGCTCCACAAGCACTCCTGGCAGCACTGCGACAAAGCAGAGCAAAATTCACCTTGTGGAGTGCAGAAATACAAACATCCAGGCACAAGCACAAATGAGCCAGAGACCAGCATTCCTGCACCAGGGCTCTGGCCAGAAGTGCCAACCCAAGTCTGAGCCTAAATAGAGCACCTGGGCATGGCAGGGGCTGTGGGTGAGCCCATCACCCTGAGGCTCATCACACCCATTAGTGGGACTGGCAAGGACTAGTTTCCCTACAAAACTCAGTTAGGTATCCAGCAGAAAGACAAGTGAACCTCCAGAGACTCTGTGTGTGAGTCTCAGAGCAGCATGGATAGAGAAATAACAGCAAAACACACCAAGCTAACTCCCTGACCTTATCTCCTGGTGCACTGTGACTGTTCTCTAGCCTAAAAATTTGGTGAATATCACTGAAAGTTATTGATTGGCAGCTCTGCAGATAGATATCCTATACCCACCCCCAGAGCAGACACTGCACAGAAAGACTTGACAAATACAATGGCACCAGATGCAGCAGGACTGTGCCCATCCTTCCCCTGGGCTGCAGGAGCAAACTGCTCTGGAGAGTGGCTTCACCTCCACGCAGAGTGCAAGCAGTGTGCTTGCCTAGGTTTCACTCAATGCAATGAGACTGCAAAGCCTCACTGTCTGAAAACTTCTTTCAAAACTATTTACACTGTTTATACAAGGTGATCCTTCCAGACTCCTTCCACCCAGTTTGCAATAACCTCCTTCCTTGTGCCCTTTTCCTCCATGGCAGCCTCTGACTGTGCTGATGAGCATTAGTTGCTATCCTTATCAAAAACACCTGAGTGGAGTGAGAGGTGTATTGGGAGGAGAACAGAAAGGCAGAGATCTCTCACCCAGAGTAGTGAAGAAGAAGTGAATGGGAGGGAAGAATGAAGTATTGGGAACCCAAGGCCTGGATTTAAGGCTTGCAGTGCAATGTGCACTCAGGCATGTCCAAAATAGAGATCTGATTTGTGATCAAGATGCTCACCTGATGTCAGGAAAAAGATCAAAGAGCTGAGGACCTGAAACACAGCACAGAAATTTAGGACTTCAGTGGAGGTCAGGAAATGGAGGAACTATATTTTTTAAGGGCACTACCTGACTTCTGAGAAGCAGCAGTGTAGTGTAACAGTAAATCAATAAAGAGAATAAATGATGAAAATCTAATGGACTCTCAACATCAAGCTGTGCTGTACAAACCTGCCCACCAGTCCTTCTCAGATAACACTGATAAATGTCCTGAGACAGACCACAGGCAGCAGCAGATTAAGTGATTATCATTCATTTCACAATGCATCCAAAGGAAAGCCTCAAGGAAGCACTCTTGCCTCCTACTTGATCTTCCCTCTCTCCTGAAGAGCAGATCAGTGGCTCAGCTTTTCCCAGCTGTGCCTCCCCACAGAGGAGCTCAGCTCAGGGTCTGGATCCCCATCCTGCTCCCATCCAGGAGAGGAAGCACAAGAGGGCCATGGGCTGCAAGCAGACCTGTCTGCAGTGTAGCAGGAGCTCAGTCACACAGGTAAAGTCTCCAGACCAACTGATGAGGGACACAGGCAGCCTGAGCTCTCATTCATGTCCACTCTGTCACACAAGTGGAGTCACTAACTCTGCAAGTTCTCAGCCCTGTCTACAGAGTGGATTTTTTTCCCCTCAGTGTAGTAAAGAGAATGCTTCCCAAAGGCTCTGTGGTTGGACACACAAGCATGAGGAATTCCTCCCCAAACTCCTTAGGGCAGAATTAAGTGTTACATGCTCTGCATTTTCTTAGGGCTGACTGGAGGGGGCTGAGATCCCTATTTAAATCAGAAGTGACATTGTTTCATTCTACTAAATTTATTCTTGTACCACCATCCCTAGCACAGCTCCTTTACAGCATTATAAATAAGCCTGTTCATCAGTCTGCAAAATCACATATGACAAATTAAATTTCCATTAATAAAGGTTCCCTCTTTCCTCATACCTGTGACAGAGGAGACAAGAGTCCTGCTGGCAGGTGCTTTGTCCTTTGGATAGCAGCAACTCTGCAGAGGGAATCTCTTCTTTCTAAAATACAAAGACACAGCAGGTGAGGCAAGAATGCAGGCTAAAATCTTTTGAATGACAGGCTAGCAGGGAAAGTACCAAATCTGTCACCAAGTAGGACTGCCACTGTTCAAAGAGCCTAAGTGCTCTTCAATTTTAGCTTAAAAAGCTGCTTTAGTTCAAAGAGTCAGCAAAGATTTGCCACGCAGCAAGGGTCTCAGGGACTCCTCATGAGGAGGATCTCCATGCCTGGTGTACCTCAGAGAAGTCCCACACCTGACACTGTCCCCACATCACCACGCTGCATGTCCCATCCTCACACAAAGGAGGTGCTTGGAAAGCTGTGCTGGGAGCTGAGGGAATGATCCTGCTGCCAATAATCCTGCTGGAAGTGCTCACACTGGGAATGGCTCTGCCCATGGGAGAGGGGAAAGGGTTGTGCATGCACATGCATGGCACTGAGTAAGAAAAGTCATCCAAGGTGACCCAGTGAGCAGATCTGATCAGTATTTGATGCTGCAGTTCCCAAGTGCATGTTAAATACAAAGGCAAGCTCCGCAGAAAATGTTGAGGGTCCTTTTTGTGGGCTCACCAAGTCACCAAAGCTCGGGCCTTGTCCCAAAGCCCCTTGAGCTGCTTCAGGCCAGCGTCACACGTGGGGTTTGTCTGTCTGTCAGTCAGTCACACCCTCATCACTGCCTGTGTGCCTCCAAACCCCACTGGTGCACAGTGCCAAAGCCAGGGCTCACGGGACCACCTCCTGCCAGGGCAGCAGGGAGGGAATCCTGCTGCCTCAGGGCTCCCAAGGTCAAAGGTACAGAACCAGTCCAGCCTGGGGAAACCAGATACACCACAGTGCAACTGAGAAGCTGATACACCACCTCTCACAGGCTGCCCATTACTGACAGACAGAAATAGAGGCATTGTCACCACACAGGGCGTCATCAATTGGCTTTTTAAAACATGCTGGATGGCAGAAATTCCAAGGGCAGCACAAACTGCAGTCTAACCTCTCTACGTATGGTTCAGAAATTGGTATTTCACTACAGGTAAAATATAAGCAGCTTCAGCCATACTATGACTATTATAAGTTAACCATGAAACTATTATTATTTCCAGATGGCTATTCAGTTGTTTTAATTTTTGGCACTTAGAACAGCTTGTGGTTTTGCCAGGGTTTGTAAATATTTCTTAAATCTTCCTGACACAGGGTTTAGTAAGAAGGTAAAAGTATTGTATTTCTCACTGAACACAAAGGGCAGACCAAAGACAAACACCAGCACAGAATTATAAATTGACTGAACAGTGGAGACAAAATTAGGAATAGAAGGAAATAAAATGAGATTAATAGAGGTGGGAATATGTAGAGAAAATAGGAAAATGGAAAAGAGGCAGGGCTCAAAGGAAATGGAACCAAAGTACTTGTCTTCCTCTGTTGTGGCCTGCTAATATCATGCCATCACACTTTTCATACCCTGCTGCCCATGGAAGGGGAAGCCTAGGAGAGGCATCTAGGAGAAAGCAGGTTCTCTATCAAATAAAACAGAATCAGCAAAAGAGGCCAAAAGAGATTTTAATTAGACAGAAGGCCTCTGTGACAAGACTTTAAAGTCATGCACAACCTGAAGCCTTTGCACCTGTATATTTAAATACTGGTGTACACTGATGCTTGTGCAATAAAATGAGCACACATCCCTCACAAGAGCCTGGACTAGAGCAGCCAAAAGATCCTGACACAAACTGAGCTCTGCACCCACAGCAGCTTGGCAGGAGCTGATGACTTTACAGAGCACCTCCAGGAGGAGGGAGAGCTTTATCCTCTCCTTCCAAAGAGGGCTCTCACGTCTTGCAAGCCACATTTGACATTCAGCTTGTTCTACACAAGGAAAGAGCTGCTTCCAGCCTTTTTCCTGGCTGTTAAGCTGGAAGGAGCATGGCCAGGGCAGTGGAGTGCAGCCTGCTTGCTAGCAGGAACAGTCAGGGAGAGAAGTCACAACTACTGAGGCACTCTTTACCCCCAGAAAGGTCTTACAGCTGGGGAGCTGAGAGGGAGCAGGCTTTTCACCGAGGTATCAAAGCAATCTCTTTGCCTGAGCATTAATATAATCTGCACCTGTGCTCTCCCTGCATAGCAGTACTGACTTACCTCCCCCTCAGGCTTTCCAAATAATGAAAGGAGCTGCAGCCTCAGATCCTCCTGTGGGAGCTGCCAACGTGGGAAAGGGTTTTCAGAGAAGTGGAAAATCTCAGGGAAATCTCTTATGTGCAAAGTTAATAGGTAGGATACTCTCAAGGCAGCTTGGAGAAATGGTCACACACGTTTCATTCTCATAAGTGGAAAATATGTGGTCAGACTGCCAGATCTCTCAGCCCCTTCTGTGAGTTAAGCAGCTACATAGAAATTATGAAAATGTGTGTATTGGGGGGTTCTGTCTCATAGGTGAGGGGCCCACCTCTGGTCAGGCTGTGCTGTTTGTGGCACTAATCATTTTTTAATAGGCTTTTTAAAATGTGCAATTACCAGCACATTCTAAGCACCTTTCTAAGGCAGAATGGGCTCCCTGGGCCAAAGGCTCAGCTCCATAACTACTCACCCTGTGCATAACTTCCCTGGCAGGAGAAGCCTTGTTAATAATTCATGAGCAGCACTTGCAGATTGAGGCCCTGCAGCACTTTTACTGTTGTTGGGAAGAAAGGAAAATGGGGTCTCTCTGTAAAGGTGTGACATTTATATTAAAAAAAAACCCCAACAGCACTTTGAAAATACTTTGAATTGGTTCATAAGAGCACAATGGAGCTAACCTGATCATCTGCTCCCAGGCTCAGAGAGCTCACGTGTGGGCTCCTGAAAGGCAGGAACAAAGCCAGCTTGGCCCAAACAACAGCTCATTTGTCTTCACCATTTAGACTACTGCCTTTCCTCAGCTGCCTGTTGGTGTTCATGTCTTCATATGGCCCCAGCAAGCATTCTGTGGCTTTGCTTCCATCCATGCTGGATCAGATTGGCATGTTGGAGTGTGAAGGTGAATTTCATTTCCTCATGGTCTTGTACTTGAAATATGATGGCAGACAGACATTATTCCTTGAATGCATTTCACTGACAACCTGCTTTGTATTTCCAAGTAGATCCTTTGAGAAAACCCACTTTTATTTCCCCACCTTTCTCCTCCAGCTTTCTTTTAGCATTTTTCTCTGGGCCAAGATGCATTGTCAGATTTTCTTCTCCTCCATCAGATAAGTCAGGTGCATAAAGACGTGAAAAAACATTTTTAATCTATTAGCAGAAGTTCCCTGCTGGAAGCAGTGTAATCCCTCAGCCAGCATGATAAAAATGCTCATTAAAAATGATTATGAAGAAATTAATTCCTCTAGGAGTTGGCTGTGGCTCCCCTGACAATCCTGGGAGCAGTTTTGGTCAGCAATGTTTCCTCCCAGAGTGGACATTGATCACTGCTTTCCCAGCAGTTGCTAATTTTTCTTCCCTGACTCTTCCTCTCATCCCCTGGGAAAAGGGGATTTATTACCATCAATCAGAACTATAAATCTGGGATACCATATGCCCAACAAGCTCACTCCAGAAGCCAGGTGAGAAGGGACACGTTTTCATTCTTTGGCCTTTATAACGCCAGGTTGTGGAAACAACAGAACAGATAGCACAGTTGTGCACGTTGTTCCAGCCAAGAGAGTCTGGCTGTCACAGTGCTCCCCCAGCCTTTGGAGGCAGTGACCTGGAGCTAAAATGGTGTGGCTGTTCCCACTCCCTCCTCTGCCTGACCTCCCGGCTGCCTGTTCACCCGCTCACCCCCTGGCCCTCGGAGAGCAGCCCCTCTCCTGTCACAGGGAGTGCTGCCCCTGCCATCTGGAGCAGCACTGCTGTTCTGCCAAGCCCGAATGAATTGGAAGGGAAGCAGGGAGCTGCTCCTGAGGAGAGACATGTCCTGAGCCTGCCTTATGACCCTGACTCCTCCGAGTGCAATGTCTGCTTGGAAAATTAAACACCTCCTCAAGATCTGCTCCTTTGTCCCCTCCACAAGCTCAGGGACTGCCTGCTATTTACCCTGTGGCCCAGCACATCTTGGAATGATGCCTTTTGTGGAAGCTAACATGGAAGTCAGCTGGAAGAAGAGGAGCCCCTTCTGTGGCAGAAACATCCCACCATCAGCCTGATCCCAAATCCCGTGCCTTCAGAGCAATGAAATCTGTTTTTTTCCCCATGCGGAAGGGCAGCTCCCCTCTCACTCCAAGTTGCAACATAAAAATAAGATCCCAACAGACTGGAGGACAAACAGCACCTAAACAGCAACAGCCCTCCATATGAAAGATGCAGGGAATGTCAAAAAAAGGGTTTGCTTCCTAGAGCACAGGGTGAGCCCTGCTTATGGATAAGCTGTTTTATGGCTGGTGAAAGCCAGCAACAAGAAATCTCTCATCATTGCTCAAGAAAATACAAGGGAATGTCAATTGACACATGTTCCAAATGTGCTTACAGATGCCAACATTCTGGCAATGTCACAATGTTAGGTACCTTATTCTTAGCATCCATCCTAATGTTAGACAGACATAAATTAGAATCAAGTCTGACCCAAGCCAAGGACAGTTCCATGTAGGGAAGGAAGGCACTAAAATTCGCAGAGAAGGAAAGCTCAAGGATTTCTGATGATCACTCCTCTTCAAATCTTTGAGGAAACTTCTTCCTGAAATGGTTTAGCATTACATTTCCTGAGCCCTCAAGAGGAAACTGGGCATGGGAGCAAGAAGCCAAGGGGCTGCTAGTGCAGGACATGAATTTTGGGACAGGCTTCTCACACCACTCTGTGCTGAGGCAGCCACAGAACCCTGGGATATCCTGAATAGGAAGGACCCACAACAATCACCAAATCCAACTCCTGAGTCCTACTCCAAGCAGCTCCCTGGAAAGCTGTACACTCATAGGGAGCACTAACAAGATGGTAAAAATTTCACCCTACAAGCTGAAGAAGAGTCTCAGCAAAAACAGCCACTGGCCAAGAGGTAAAATAGATGAGGCCACTGTTAGGAATAAACGTGAAAAGCTGGACACCAGCAGAGCTGCCCCAATGCCAGGGACAGCACTGTAACACAGACCCAGTGTGACACACAAGCAGCTGTGTTTGCAAAGGGAGAGCAGTGAGTGAGTGCCTCCTGAGCTTGTGGCTGCACCTTCTCTGCACACAGAGCTCTGCTCCAGTGCAAAGCCAGCCCCAGGAAGCATCATGTGAAGGGTCATCACTTGGGGGCTCCCCACATCCTCCATGGTCCTGCCTTTGCAGCACCATCCCCTCCTGTCAGGGGACCTTGGCCATGGGGACCGGGGGTCACTTGAATACAGCAGACACAAAGATCAATCTCTCTTACCCCTGCCCTGGACAGCTCACTGGAGCAATCCTCATTTGCCCTCTGAGCTCCAGAGGCCTCATGGGGTGATTTAGTGGGGTCTTTCCACGGGGGTGGAGATGGAGCCACAGGGTCCTGGAGTCAGACAGAGCCACCTTTGCTATCCAGACTGTGCTGGGATTGATGATAACCTGCAGTCTGCACAATGTGAGGGTCAAACACCTGCCACAGGAGAGAGGGAGCACCAGGAAAATGCCAAGGAAATCCCTCTTCCGCCAAAGGGCTGAGCTGTGCTCAGTCACTGCTGCTAGGAGCTGCCCACAAGCATAAATGTTAATGTTATGCCAGATCCAGCACAGGCAGAGAGATTCATTCCATTTCATTATGAAATGATACAAGCACCATAAAGTGTCAGCTTTCAAGTTCATAATTTATAAATTAAGTGTAAATAGCATATTCTGACCTCCTCCCCAGCCACTCATTTATCCTTCCCCCATGAAAAATTAATGAGTCTATAAAGTAGCTTGTAAATTTAAAGCAGTAATTTTTTTAATATTTTTTTTTTTAAATCAACAGTGTGATTTTCACAGAGGCCCTGAAGCATTAGCTGGCTGCAGCCACTGCTGTTAATCACTGGTCTTAGGTGTGCTACTATGCCATAGGAAAGCCTCCTGCTAAGAGTTCTGGTGCAGACCAGCGTCAGGGGCCAGATAAAGCTCTCTGGGGTTTTTAGGCTGTCCTAGGAGAGCATTCCCCACTTTCCACAGCCTGGCAGGATGCTGCCTTCAGGGGGTGCTTGAGGACTTAATATCTTATCCAAGACATTTGAATAAAAATTTTCAAGACAATTCTTAAAATGAAACTTTCTAAGTGGAAAATTCACCCTCGGCAGAACTTTTGGTCTATGGGAAGTGAAGGAAGCAGAACCAGACCAGCTAGCTCCCTTTTTCCATGAGGTTCTTCTGCTATTTAGTGACCTTTTAAGCTTCCCTTTTGCACAAAAAGCTGCATTGCTTGTTTTGCAAGGCCCTCTACAAGTTTGGGAAGACCTGTATTCCTGCCCCTTGGTGTGTGCATTCACCAACCCCATGCAAAGCTCAGAAAGGAGCAGGAGACAGCCAGGGAGGAAAAGGAGCCAGGTAAGCTGAGGAGCAGCTGGGGCAAGCACAGCATTCCCAGGAGCTGGAGTCATGGAGAACCACAAGGAATGAGTGCAAAGAACAGGAAATAGATGGGCCTGGAGGTGCCCACGTGGGTGTGAAGGTGCTGTCCATGCAGCTGAGGACATTGCTAAATAAAAAACTGATTCACAGAAATTAACTCTTATTGCTTAGGTCTGCCATGAAATATCCATCTCTTTTTGACTGAACAGAAAAAAACTGGCATAAACAAGGCAGAAAAAAAGGAGAGTACATTTCCCCTCCAATAGACTTAAGTATGATCATATTCAGTGCTTCTTCTCTGCAGTCTGATTATCATGAACAGAACGATTTATGACAAAAGTGGCAGATTTTATTCATCAAATTCCTCCAATCAAACATTAAAATCAATACTATTCCCCTGGGGACAAGATGGAGAGACAAACATAATGACTTTATCTATGCTGCATGTAAAATATTTGTAATTGAGCAAAAAGCCTGATCCCAAATGCTTAAAAGTATGCAGCTAGGGCAGCAAATGTGATTGGATTCCTTATAATCTAATCATTTTCACCCATATGTGGCCCCCAATCTGTTTAGGATTGTTAAAATTCCTGGATATTGTAGTGCCTTCCCCAGAGGAGGCTGGGAAGAGCTGGGGACAGCCTGGACCAGATGGGATGGCCGTGACTCCAGCCAGCACAGCAGAAAGGAGGACAGTGCTTAACTCCTGCCCTGCCAGCCCCCAGAGAGGAGGGCAGCACAGGGAGATCACTGCAGGCTGCTCTCCCATGCTGCAGAAGGCAGGTTCTGGTTTAAAGCTCTCAGGGGCAAACTGGTGCAGCCCATGGGACAAACAAAGCGAGGACCAATAATCACATCCTCCTAAAATACTGTCCAGTGCTGTAGGTGGAAATTGGGGCTGTTTGCAAACTCCCCTGGCTATGCAATGGAGGGAGGGCTCCCAGCAGCCCAAGAGGAAAGTGAAATGCTGTAAATGAAACCAGCACCTAGGAGATGAAAGGCCTCTTGGTCAGACTGCAGGTGTTTCTAAAAATCTTATGGAGCTGAACAGGATCAGGGAGCACTGAAAGATGCATCAAAGCCAGCGGGCCCCTGCTTGTTTTAAGAACAACAGCCTGGCTGCTCAGCATTCCCTGCCCCTCTCTCACCTGACACTGCAAGGAGTGACCCAGCCCTTCAGAACCGCCACCACAGCAAACACTTGGATGCTCCTTGTCTACCAGGCTGGATTAGGTCTGTTTATACAAATTTAATCCTTTGTCATATAAAGCAAACAACACTGCAGCTAAAAACAAAATAAAGGATTACTGTATTAGAACAGTGTACTGATGACAAACAACACCTCTCCATTCTGCCTGTGACTTCCTTAACTGGGATAACCAGCAATTTTCAGCTAAGCTGCAAATATCACCTTATTTTTCCATACCTACCCGAACTGTTATGCTGTTTGATGACTTCTAGGGAATTCTGTAGGTGTTTTCTAAGGAATTATTTAACAGGACTTAACCTACAATCCTGGAAGCCTAGGGGCTATGGTAAAAGGAAAAGGAAATTAAAGTAGCAGCTCAGGACTTTCAATATGCTTTCCCTTTTAAATCATAGAGAAACTGTCAGTGTAATACTGACACCTGGGTGAGTACTTGAAGTTCTGTTGCACTGAATCTACACTTGTCTATGAACAAATTCACCCTAAAAATAAGGAATTTTCCCATAAATTGAATATACTGACCTCCGAAGCAATCTCTCACATCCTGCAAAATCAGCTTTGCACAGGAGGTGCCCCCTACATCATATCTATTTCATCATATCATTTCTTGACAGACTCATCTGAGCAATTACAACCATTCTTGAAAACACAGAATATGAGAACAGTGAAGAGCAATCAGCTGTCTAATATTTATTTTTCTAGTCACTAAAAGACCCTTCAAGACCCTGTTAGTTTCAACAGCAACAAAAAAAAAAAAAAAAAAAAAAAGATCATTCCAAGTGGCAGCATCCTATCCTGGAGAGAGACTGTTGAGGAAAAACTCAGGTAGCGTTGGTGGATAACAATTATCACTGTACCATTCCCTGGAGAACTTTCCAACACAGACATGCCATAATAGGAGCTACAGGTCCAAAGTGTAGATCAGTGGATTTTTATCCTTCAAACCCACTATGTACTGCCAGGACAAGCCACCCTAAACAACCTATTCCTCTATTCTCACCTGAGTACAGGCTGCAGGAAAAGTTCAAGTCTGCTTTTTACTTAGCAATTCCCTGTCCCTCCTGCTTATTAATGCCTCTGAATAGGAACAGACTTAGGGCTTTTCTCATTTGACAGTCCTTTACTTTGCCAGGATCTGACAAAACCTGGAAGAAATAAAAACAGCTGCCCCTCTAAAATACCCTCAATAGGTTTTAAGTGCCAGACTTTCGCTTAGGATTGACTTTCACAGCTTCAAAGGAAAGTGTGATTCTTTCTGGAGCCCAGCTGTGTGTCTAGAATGATATTTTTTGAGCAATAGTACCAACCAGAAGTACATGGACTCATCAAGGACATACTGGCCCCAGTAACTACCAAGCAATGACTTGAACAACCTTTCCACTTGGGAGGGGATTTTTACAGAAATTTGCACCCCCCAAACCATACTCATAAGGGCAAGATAGATTCTTTTGCTAAGAGGAATAGATTGCAACTTGAAGCTGTTGAAAAGGCAGAACATGTTTGGATGCTATAATTCCCCCCATCAGACATCCATAGCTACTTGTGCTCAGGGCTATGAAGGTAGTTTATACAGGAAGATTTAGTTCAAAAGGCGTTTTGCAGGCAGACAGGTAGCTGGGAGCCAAAGACTAACAATTCTGCCTCAGTTGTTGATAGAATACATATGTGCATGTGTAAAAGACAGAAAGGGAGAATACTGCTCATCTCATAACTGACAGATTAGATTTCTCTTTCCCCATGCATTTTTAATTTGCTTACAGAGTTTCATGAAACAGAGCTCCCTAGGCTGGGCTGGGGGCACAGGGAAGCTGTCTATGCTTGGGAGCTGCCAGAATTAACAGCCAGGGGCTGATGCAGCTGGGTGGTGGATGGAACACAGGGCAGCCCTGTTCCCAGTCTCCCCTGTAGCACAGGGAGGACTGCAGCCCTCCTTGCCCTTCCCCTGATGGAGGTGACCCAACCAGCTCAAAAAAGCATTGCCAGGCCGGGCAGTTCTTCATCAAAAATACCCAAAATCCATTTTTTGCACCTCCTTGCTGAGTACAGCAGTGTGACAATTCTCAGAGCTGTGCTCTGTGGGGTGAGCCCCTGAGCATCCTTGTGCAAGGCATGCCATGAAACAGCAGCCAAATGCTGCAGGCAGGGCCTGCAGTGGGACAGGGCTGCCAAGACTGCAGGGCACTCCCCTGGCCTGCAGAACCCCTCAACTGAGTGCACAACTTTGGGCTGCAGCTCCAGGAAATGAACACCTGAAGCGTCTTTGAGAGCTTCAAGCTATACCCCAGTATGGCTTTTTGCTCCCATTTGAAAGCAGCTCCTTTGTTTCAGCATCACTGATCTTTTAGCAGAGCCACTACATAACAGAGTATAAATCAAGTCTCTGGTGTCAAAGGTGCTCCATCTCTCACATTTGTGAAAGGTGTGGATGGGCAGCAGGGTTGGAACAGGAGTAGGATCTCTGAATAACCCTCCTGAAGTCACCAGTTTGGCTCTGAGGGGAGCACAGCCTGCTCATTACAGACTTTTTTCCTACTGAAAAGGCCATTGTACCTATTTTTTGCCAAATCAAGGACTGATTTATCCCTGTTGTAACTTCACTGAGTTCAGTCAAGCTATAAAATTCATGAGCTAAATTCATGACTTGAACTTTCTCCACAGAGAATACGTTTTCTCCTTTGATAGTGCTTCAGTGAACCTCTCAGAAAATTTATGAGCACAGATTCTGCTCCAGCAAAGCATGTAAGCAGACACACATGGGAAGAACGTGAGAAATTGTCCAGAGAGGAACTGGATTATTTCCATACTTACACCATCACCAGCCTTTTTCACCTGACATCCTTGCTCATGTTTTATTCAGTGGGAGACAGAGGGCTCCTTCAAGCATTTGGCTTCCAACTCTGAAATGATGGCCAAAGGAAACACTCCCATTGCCTTCCCTGGAAGCTGAGTTTTGCAGAGGGTAATGGTTTGTTTTGATGGCAGTGGGGATGATTTGAGAGGACAAGACAGAGTCCATCCTTTCTAGAACAAACACTTCCACTCTGTCCAGACTTAGGGATTTTACCAGACACAAGTGACATCATCTTCTGAGATTTGCCCAGAGCTATCCCTATTTAGCACTGGTTGCTGGCCCACAATTCTCCACCCATGCTGACTTCCACCCATGAGTCCCTCCAAATGCCCAGCAAAAACCGGACTGCAGACCCTGCACTAATGTTGTGACCAATATTTTTTTTCTGTGAAAATAAATTCCATGTCCTGTTTTCAGGGCTTACTTTTGATGCACCTCATCTGACCTACACTTCCCTCTTCCAGGCCTGCTCTGGGACCTTACTGGACTTTGCCCCAACACCTTTCTCTCCCGTTTCTCCTCCATCAAGGAAACACTTTGGCTCTGGCTAGGCGCTTATATTTCCATTAGTTCCCAGAACTGTTACACAGAATTGACCTGGGCTGGATTTCACACCAGAATGATGATTTGTCTGACAGATCCTGTTTACCATTTACCCTGCTTGTGCCAGTTTTCTAGCATACATCCACCAGTGTCCCCTCATAGCTCCAGGGTGCCGATACCCTGATCACACAGTGCCTGTGTCATACCAATATCCTGATCATAGTGATCAAACCAATACCCTGATCACACAGTGCCTGTATCAAACCAATACCCTGATCACACAGTGATCAAACCAATACCCTGATCACACAGTGCCTGCATCAAGGCTCTCCCATGCTATCCCATTTTAAAATCCCAGTTGTTCAGCAAAACTTTTCAGCAAAAAAAAATCCACAACCATCTGAATTATTCCTGCCACCTTCTGCACTGTAACTATTTCTCTTGCATCAGCTGATGAGCAAATTTACATTTTCAGAAGGAACTACTATGCAAAATCTGTTGAAACATCTTTCTACTTCTCCCTTATCTCCCCTCTTCTTAGCAAACTTTTAGTCTTGGGAAGGCTTCAAAATCTGAGTCCAGGGAGACAACAATAAAGGGTTACTGCAAGCCACTCTTCCAAAACTGGACTTTATTTAAAAATAGAGCCTCCCTACAATATTGTGCCTTTGTCCCCTGCAAAGTGCCTGCCTGGAAGCTCATGCAGCTTCCTGGGGCTTGCCTTTCTGAGCAGGCATCCCCACAGGACCAATCCCAGGGCACCTTTGCTGACAGCCCGGGCCAAGAAGTACGAGCAGCCTGTGAATCCCAGCCGTGCCCTGCTCTCACTCAGCAGGAGTGGCCTGAAAAGAACCATGGCTTTGCTACAACTGCTTTGTAGCCCCAACAAGCAAGTGCTTGGCTTGCTGTGAGCCTCTTCCCAATGCACCCTTTTGCTGCCTCCTCCCTCAGCCACAGAAATGCTCCCCCAGCCCAGACACTTTCAGAGTTTCTTTCTTACACAGCCTCTCTAAGCCAAGAAAACTGCTCAGCTCTATTCAGGAGATTTCTGACAGCCTTCAAAGGATTGCTAATTCCAGTCTGCTTTAAAAACACAGAGCATTCTCTCCCTTGCAGCTTTTTTTTGCCTTCCCTGCTTTAGAGGTCAGCACTTGTTGGGCCCATAAAGCACCCCAGCAGAAACTCAGCACACCTGGAATTACCTGGAGCCCCTGCAGAGCTGAGGGCAGGGAGATCACACACTCCTTGGGAGGGCCATCAGGCTGCTAACACAACAGCAGGTCTCTGGGGGAGACCAGTGCTGGCTTGGATTAAGGGCTGACAAGGGTTAACAGCGTTTGCTCCTCTCTCCATCACCCCCCCTGCTCACAGAGCTGCTCCCCGGGCAGGCAGGGCTGGATTAGGCTGCAGGAGCAGCCGGGCTGACACTCTGTGCAGGAGCAGCTCCTGGGCAGCACAGCCCAGGAACCGAGGGGACAGCAACCAGCACCTGGGAGACTGCACAGCTGGGCAAGTTTTAAACAACCTCTGGAAACACCCCACTGAAGAAAGCACCAAAATCCTCTTGTGGCTTTGTTTTTGGTTTTTTTTTTTTTACTTTTCGTGAAGGACCGCAAGCATTTCAGTTGCTATGTCTGTTCAGGAGCCATATGGAAAAATCAGTTCTGTCCTGCTAAACTGGTTGCACAGTTTTGATTTTCATCTGCCTACAGAGATCTGAAAAGTCTGTGTTCTTTTCTGCTTTCTTGGCAAAGAAAGCGAGTGGTCTGAGGATCATCTAGCCAGGAACAAAACAGGTAAGTACAGTATTTTTTGTGTAACATATTTCCAATAGTCTGAGAATATACTGTTTGTGTAATTGAGTGAAAATAGCCTTTGGGATGATGCTCTCTTTGGGATAAGCTGATTATAGGTTTGTTGATCACTTGGTTTGCTTGCTTTCCTGGACAAGAAAAGCTGAGCTGCTGTGGTATCAGTGTGGTTTGCAAGATCCTGTCATTTAAGCAGCAGAAAGACTTTTTTTAAATCCTCTTCAAAGCACAGAGCAACTCAGATTCCACTGTCAAAGGTAAAGCAAAATATTTGGGGTTCTATTTTAAATCTGTAAGCTATTATTAGACTAGAGGAGTAACCAAGTGGCAAAGTGACTCAGAGTCATAAGGAAAAGCTCTATTATAAGAGCACTAAAATGGAATTGATATGGAAATCTTATCTATTCTTTCAGCTTGTTCAGATGGTTGTTTAAGCCTGCATTCAACCAAGTGCTGAAATAGTACAAGCAGGCAGAGAATAAGCCAACTTTTTCTGGCTGTTGAGAAGGGCATTCAGATGACCTGGTAACCATAATTTCCATAATCATCTCACTGATACTAAAGATGTGCTTGACCATGAGAATCCCAGATTTTGTACATAAAAACCTACAGATTTATTCAATGCTGTATTTAAATGTACATTTGAAATTGATTTAAAAAGGAAGGGGTCCTTTTCTAAAGTCACTTTAAGTGCAATGGATAGCGGCTGTGCTGAACTGGAGATCTGAGTACCTAAAATCTTCCACACTTTTACAGGCACTATGGGGAAGGAGCTGATCTCAAAAAGAAATTAAAATTACAAAGAACTGAGCTTTTGTCTTGCATGTTTTCTCCCCTCACCAGCCAAAAATCAGATTTAACCAGGATCTGTACTCCTTGCTGCCTGCAAGATGCAATAGGCTACTTTTTCCTCAAAAAAAGGGATCTTGCACACAGAGCTCCCTCTGCTTTCCAAATCCCTGAGCTACAGCTGGCACCTGTATTGAAGGTCTCTGCCCCTTCCACTTTCATACTTTCTGAAACTGAATGTGGCAGACAAAGGAGCTGTAAGTTATAATCAATAACTGCACCGCCAAAGTTTCCTGCGCTAACTGGAGCCTCCTCCTCTGTGCAGCTCTGGGCAATGCACACAGCAGTTTAAATAATGTCAGTATTTGCTGGGGACTGATTTTATACTTTTCTTTCATAGATTCCAAGCTGATAATAAGGCCTGTTGAAAAATGGGACATAAGTGATTTAAAAAAAAAAAACTCTTGCCAGAGTGAATTCAAGACAGTTGTTACAGTTCCAGTGAGCAGCAAATGCTGAGACAGGCTTGAAGTGATGCAGGTATGAGAATGATAAGCAAGACAAAAAAAGTCTAAGAACAAAATTACTGCCCTACAGTGATAAAGCCTTCTTCCAAATGAGATTCACAGAGCTTAAAATCTAAGCACCAGTTCAGGGATTCTTATCCAAGATTCTCCACCTTTGATCAAACAGTATCTTACACAGCTCTGGATAAGTTACAGTGATCCTCTTATCTACACTTGCCTAGTGTCCCAGTAGACAAAAAAATTCAGTGATCTCTGATAGAACAGCAGAAGCAGGGTTTGGGACACAGGGACCTCCTGAGAGTTTTAAAGGGACAGTTCCATTACAAATAGCTCAGCCATGAAATTTAGTAAGTGAACATCACAAACTATAAAAAGTCTTTTAAATGTAATTTTCCACTCATTCTGACAGCAGTAAAAATATTTTTAATAATTGTCATGGTGCACTTGTGCTGCATTTGCTACATTTTTTTCCTCTAATCAAAGACTTCATAGCAGTTTCTGCAGTTAAATCTTTGCTGAGAGATCCTCTGAGGAATATTTCTGTGAACTGTAAAGAATTCAGCAAAATGGAGACTTGCCCTATTTGAATGCCTGGCTTGCTGGTATTATAAAAAATACCAGGAAAGGCACAGAAAGAGAGGGTCACATTACTTTCTCTGTTCACTTTTGTTATCTCACTTTGCAGTACTGAAGATGTCCTGGTTCTGGCTATATCTTCCTCTCCATCTTCTCATGGCAACTTGTTTGTGCCATTCCATAAAAGCACCCACCACCAGCTCCCAACAGAGCTTCAAGAGCAATCTCTTCAATTTCTACCACTCCCTGATACTTGCAGACGGTAAGGAAACTACAGTTCACCTGCTGAAGGATATACCCAAAAGGTAAGAGCAAATCAGCCACTCCTACTCTCAGATACATCCCCGTGTCACTGGGAATTGCACACTACCAGGATAAGCCGAGAATCCCTGTGTACCTGCAGGGCTCTACCAGTGCACACTGAAATGCCAGAAAAATGCCCCACTCCTCAAGGGTCATTACACTGCCCAGAATCTGGAATGAACCTCTGAGATGAAATTCAGATTCCTGTACACATTCCAGCAGCTTTCTGTGCTGTCAGAGCAGCAGCAGAGCTGATACAGGATGGGTGGGCTCCAGCAGCAAACAGCAGTGTCACAAACAGCCCAGCTTCAGCTCTGCAGACAGCAGCCATCCTACATTCACGGTAAAATACAAACATTTTACCTAGCAAATCCACTACCCAAAATCAATATAATACCCACACAGACATCTTGTCAGGCAATCTGCCACTGTCCTGCACACTAAAAGTGCTTTTTGCTGAGTGGCAGTACAACTTGCTAAGATCCAAAGTGCTTTGCATGCGGAAATTCCACATTCTTCACCTTCCCAAATTATCTGCAGAGTCTTCTGCCATACCCAGATATGGAGGTCATCTAGATACTACAACTGGCACTGCATCTGGGTAGCAAAGATCAATCTGCTCATTTGGGAAGAGATGCACTTTGGACAGAGCCCAGCAAATACAGATTTTGACACACACCCAAGTGGCCATGGAGCAGAGGGTGAGCCAGATTGCTCAGCCTCCATGTGCACTGCACAGAAAAACTGAACGCGGCACATGTTACATAATGTGACCACGCTCACAAGAGCAGAACTAGGAGCTCTCCCAGTTAAAGAACAGGAGTATTGAAACAATGAAAAGGGAGTTTTTCTGTGCTCTTGTGGCATAACGCTAAGACTGCAATTAGGAAGTAGCTTAGCATGATCAGGAAGGTTCTTCTGAACACCACTCATCCAAACAGGAAGACAAGCGAGGACAAGTTTTGGCTGAGAGCAAAAGACTCAAGAACATGGAACTGATTCCAGGGAAGCTCCACTCTGGCCTAGGGGCCACACCTCTAGGCTGGCAGGATCTATCCGTAGGCACTATGGCTGTCTCACTAGTGACCCACAAAAAAAACCCTTGGATTGCCAGTCACCTTCACTGAAGAGCAGAGCAAGGCACCCAAATCCAAACATTTTATGGTCAAGTCCATTCATTGTACATCCTCTATAAAAACCAACAGAAATAAAACAGAGCAAGACAGGAGGTTGGGCTTTTTTAAGGCAGGTATCAAAACCTGACCAAAGAGACTGATGACACTTTGTGGTGCTCATGCATAGCAGCCTCTGACACAAAGGCAATCAAGGCAGAACTGGCAACAGGTGGTTATGGAGGAGGCAGCTAAATCCCATCCATCATCCAAAATAACCAGCTAAGGATGAGATACAATGTTCACCTAATGTGCAGGGGGGAAAAAGACTCCGAGGGAAAAATATTGCCTTCAGTGGATAAATCTTTTAGCAAATACATGTGGATTTAAAAAAAATACCCTACAGCCTGTTTTCCTCCCACACCTGAGGACCGCAGACACCCATCATCCCCTTGTGTGGATGCACCTCAGAGAACAGTCATTTCTACCCAGAGCAAAGTGACCCATGTCAGAATGCTGATTACAAGGAGTCTGGGGCAAACCTGAACTCCCTGATGCATTGTCTTTATTTCTGTTCACATTTACAGGTACTACTTTGTTTTGGAAGAGGGCAGGGCCCTTGCCCCTTTCTCAATAACAGTGACTCCCTGTGATGTTCCCATTGAGTGGAGCATACTCGTGTACAAGCCTCCACCAGGAAAAGCAGCACCAGGTAAGGCCTTCAGGCTGCCTAAGCAGAGGCAGAGAAAGCACAAGTTACTCATAGATAAGTGTGTCACAGGAAATTTCCCACAAGCCTAAACATTTTGTGGTTCCCTCCTTTAAATTGCCATGGACTGACCAGTTTCCATGGGTAAAACATGGAAACCCATCAGATCCTGCCCTCAACACAAATAAATTAAGGATTATATATTAAAATGTCTACATCTAAGGTTAATATTTGGGAACAACTGCAGGTCTTCCAGGCTGCACAAACAGACCAACTTCATAAGTTCTTGGTACTGGGCCAAATTTCCCTCTGCTGCCTCAGTTATTTTTCTGTGGCTTAGGTCACTTGAGACAACTATTTGCTCTCCAGATGAAGCAAAGATTTAGCCATTTATTCTTGCCACGTTTACCATGGTAGTGGCTACTATATTGCCTTAAAGGCAATTCCTTTCTCTTGCATGATTTTTCAAATTAATTTTTCAAACTAAAAATCTAAAAGCTGCCATTAACAAGTTCTGACTGTCAAGCAGGTACACCTGACTGAGGAGTTCAAACTACACACCTTTGAATTGATAAGTTTTCCCTCTTCATGAGACAATGGACTAAAACTAATCCAAAGAAAAAAAAACCTAGCATAGAAATAATGAGCCTCCTTAAAGTACCCTCAGAGATAGCAAATAGAAGAAAATTGTAGGGGCATCAGGCATGATACAAGCCAAGCTTTTGCAAGTTGTGGTTTCATAATTACAGTATTTTTGAAAACATAATTCTACAGCTGCACTGCTAAAATAAAAGCTTCTCAAATTTTAATTTAATAAATTGCCAGTAGCAACATATTTTTACTAAAACATATTTTTAGTTATAATTGCTGCTTTCAAGAAGAAAATACAATGTTCCCCAACAGTAAAACTTGGATGATGTGCTTTATTTCACATCTTTTAAAGCAGAAGTTACAAGTCTGCCTTTTGCCCGCAGGTGACCATGATACACAAGAGGTCTCCAAATCTCACAAGGCTTCAAGCATGGTGTCCACTATCTTCACCTACAAGGGAAATTCTGTAGAGACTTACATGGGAATGTCTTCCCATTCTGCCCTGTACCTGCTGGAGTTCCTGTCCACGGAGAGGGACACACACATCACTGTGTACCTAACAACTGACACCACGTCTGGGCACCTGTACCCCGAGCTCCCAGGGGACCCACGCATCGATGTCATCGGCATCGGCCCCACAACGGTGACTCTGGCCTGGAAACACAGCCCTTCTGTCCTGCAGCACAGCGAGGGCATCCAGTACTGCCTCCTGGTTAATGAAAAGCACAACTACAAGAGCTTGTGTGCTGCTGAGACAGCCATCAGATCCTCTGGAATGAAGCTGCCGCCCACAGTAGCCCTGTCCCTCTCTCCATACCTTCTGGAGCCGCAGCAGGTGATGATATTGTCCAACAGTGAACTGAGCATCATCAACAAAGTGAGCAGTGGGGAAGTCAGGCAGGTGTGCATGGGCACCAAGAACACTTACACAGTGCCCAACCTCAGCCCCAGCACTCAGTATTACTTTGATGTTTTTATTGTCAACCTCCTCACAAACGCCAGCGCCGCGTACACCGGGACATTCGCCCGGACCCTGGAAGAACCTGAGCCCAAGGTGACAGAGCTGAAAGATGGAAAAGTGGTTCATGTGGTCCTGGATGGGAAAAAGCAGAAATTCTACAGTCTGCAGTACCAGGCAAGGCACAAGAAAATCCACTTCACCTTTCAGTTGTGTCGGGGCCAAATACGGGTTCACATAACAAGGAACGGCAAAACAGTGGCGTCAGAAAACCTCTCTGGGCTGAGGTATTTCTCCCTGAAGGGAAAGCTGCTGGACACCTATTCAGTGCAGCTGAGGTCCACAGAGGAGTCTAACTCTTCTGTGAAGGTACTGGCATCGCCCCATTTCCACAAGCCCTTATTCCCACTTCTTCCAGAGAGCTTAAAAATCAAATCCTTTAGTAAACTGAGAACATGCAGGTCTGTGACAATTGCCTGGCTGGGAACACAAGAGGAGAGCAAGTACTGTGTCTACAGAAAAAAGATTGAGGAGGATCAGATCTGGAGGGAGCTGCAGAGTGCAGACAGGTGCTCTGGGCCTGAATCTCGGCACAAATCAGAGAAAGTGCTGTGCAAGTACTTCTATGACCTAAACCTCCAGCGAGCCGTCACCACAGAGACCATCAAAGGGCTGGAGGCAGGGACACTCTACTTGTTTGATGTTTATCTCTTTGGGCCATCTGGCATCCCTGTCAGATATCACAGCAAAGTTGTGAGGACCAGGAAAAAATGTTGAAGGTTTTGAATGAAAGTTTTGAAGTGAGTGAATGCAGGTAGTATCGAAATCTACACCAATCCAAGTCAGAGCCCCTGCAGTTTGAACTATGCTGACAAAAAATTTAAAGCTATCAGATTCTACAGCAAAATACATCTTAGATGATTACACTTCTTCTCTCCTGTGTAAGGTGGGGTGTATTTTTTTTCCTTTTCTCATTCAAACATTAAAAACAGAGCTGTGAAACACTCATACACATGGAAATAAAATAGCCCAAGAGTACCCATGAGAAATAGACTAAAATGTTTCTGAAATCCAGCACAGAAGTGATGGGGAAATGCCTCACATGAAGCACACATCATTTCTCAAGTCCCAGAGAGTTTTCCACTTTCTGTAACTCATGCAGCTAATGAGGAACTGAGAGACCTCACAAATCAGACTGCTCTTGAGAAACAGATTCCTCACTGCTTGAACAAGAAAGGAAACAAAAAGAAACTGAAAAAGCAGTGGAACTGATGTATAGATCCACACATTGAGTGCAGCAGGCTGAACTACATCTTCCCCTGTTACCTGCATGCTTGCTTGCTTTCATTCCTGCAGAGAAACTGTGCTTGGTTAGAAACAGACAAAATTCAGGCCAGGAACTGGCTCTGGATCTGGCTTTTCTCAGGAGTGCACAAATACACTGCTGTGCTACTGCCCACAGAGGAAAGCAGCAACTGAGGAATCTCGCCATGGAAAGATTTATCATCTATAGCCTCTGATATCAAGCCCATATCTGTGACTCTGTGATTTCTGACTGTAATATATCCATTCTTTGCATCCTTAAGCCAGCCTCTATCCATGAATGCATTGCTTTGAGAAAAATTTAATGTGGTTTTCCTACTAAATAACATGGAAGGAAAATATTTGTAGTAAAAATTCTGACAAACACATTTTGGTTGTCTTATTTCCTTGATTACCTTCCATGCATGACAGGAGACAGTGTAAAAAAAAAAAAAAGAAAATAAAGTTTTAATCAACTCCCTTAGGTTCATTTTCAGTTATCAGTAGAAAGTATTTTGTGTGTAGGCTCTTGGCAGGCCTGGAATTTGCATATAAAGAGACACAATAGCTTCACTAACCAAGAGACTGCCAGAGAAATCTTGCCTGTAGTAATGCTTTTTCCTCTACAATTACACTAAACACATACATAAATGATTAAATCCATTATTGTGTATTTGAGTCATTCTCTTGCAATTCAGGGTCATCCAAGTCCCAGTTTACTCTGAGCAATTATTCCATCCAAGTGCATTTGGAGGCCCTTGGTAAGGGCAGAATCAGCCCTGTGTGCAGGACCAGGGTTGTGTTTCCTGCTCCAAAGACTCTGAGCCCCATGCACCCTGTCCAGGGCACTCTGTGCCTGCTCAGCCCCAGATGAGGGGGCTCAGGCTTCCCCAGGGATCAGCTGCAGTGTCTGGGCTTTGCATTCCTGCAGGCACTGCTCTGGACTGAGCAGGGCCACAGCAGGAGCCACGTGCTCTGCAGCCTCCTGTCCACACTCCACAGCCTTTTGGCTAATTACAGGGGCTGGCAGCTGCTCTGCCTTCATTCCAAGGCAGGCCCTCGCTTCATTTGCCTCCTGCCAAAAATAGTCTGAGCTCAGAGAGCAACAGAGGTCATCTCTACTTGGAAATCTCAATGTTTTCTGCCTTCCCTCTCAATTTCAGGCACTTATATTGTGGATGACTTTCACTTAGATGCCCTACAACTGACTGTAATAACAACCATAACTATAATAGAGGAACAGGAAGATCTAACTGCAGATTCAATATATTCTAAATCCCCTGCCCTCAGTCTGGCAGAGCATTAACCCTTGTTTTTGCCCTCTATGCAGAAATGCTACCAAAAATCTTTTGGAAGAAGATACATTGGCGTCTTGACCAGTACCAGTGTTTCTACTGAAGTAGGTTTTGTACGGTGGAACTGGCTTTGGGCTTCTCAGCAATATCCTGGTTTAGGGCTGAAGTCAAGAGATGTGAGGAAGGGATTGAGGGAGAGCCTGAAATAGGGCAGAGAGCTGAGCAGTCAGAGGTGGCACAGGAGCAAAGGCTCGGTGATACACCAAGCACAACAGTTAAGAACCTGTAAGGAAGGAGTTCAGGTTGGGAGGACAGCAGCTATTTCAGAGGGACTTTGCAAAGAGCCAGGAGAGTCTCTTCTTCCCAGATTCACCATTTGCTCTTGACTCCTCCTCCCCCTGGCCACTGCCCCATGCGGAGGACTGGCTGAGGCAGAGCCCAGTGGGAAGCTCTGCAGAGCACAGCTTACTGCTCCTGCAGCCCAGGCAGGGAGCCAGGCAGGGCAGGGAGCACTGGTGCTGCTGGTAGGGCTGATGCCAGTCCCTCACGCACAGGAGGAGCTTTCTCCCACACGCACCAGGCCCTCCATCAGCCAAGGCCCCCTCTGAGCACTCAGCAGAGCTCTTCTGTAGAGAGGAACACGCTGTTCTGTCACACCCCATCACCTCTGACACAGCAGAGCAGGTACTGCCCTCCAGGCAGAGCCCACTTGGCTCATGCGGGCAGCCAGCCATGCTGTGTAACAGAGCCCCGGAGCAGCAGGGAATATTCCTCTCCACTGATCTTTCCACTGTGATTGCACCAGGCTGCAAACCTGTATTCAGTTCACTTATGCCCAGACCCTGCTCCTGAGTGGCCTCTGGGTGCACTGGTTTGAGCTGGGGCTCAGGGCTGTCCCAAAAGTTTCAAAGGCTTGTCCACAGCAAAACCAATAGTGCTGCATTACACCCTTGGTGCTCTTCCCTCCCCTACATAGGCAGCTGTTTATGTGCACAGCTCCCCATCTTCAGCACCCACAAGCCCTTTTATTTCAAAACCCTTTGACATCTTTTCTTTTCCTTTCCTTCCATTTTGACTAGTTCTGGCCTACTAGGCCATGTCTGACCAAAAGCATTTCCCAAGCCTTTTCTCCTTTCTTGTCTCCATGCTTTCTGCAGTCCTTCCTGCTCAGTTTTTTAGAGAGGCTCAATGCCTTCAGCTCAGCCTGTCCTAAGCTGTCATCAGCTCTTCCCATCCCTGCTCAATCTGAGTCCCACCAGAAGCACAGACAAATCTTTTCATGGAGAACATTTTAGAGCAATATCTTGTTCTTGCGGATCATTTAAAGGAAGCCATCAACATTATTATCAGGCCAAAGTATTTTCCCTGGCTAATGTATGTCAAGTCCTGTCACAGCTGAGATGAAAGGCCATGCTTCTCCTCCCAGACCTTTTACAGAATTGCTCCACTGCCATGACACCCCCTGCACATGGGGAGTGAGGGTCAGGGTACCAAAAGCAGAGCAGGCAAATAAGAGTGAACAGGTTTAACTCCACATCCATTTTCCCTGTGGGCTCAGCCTCACAAAGGAAACTGGAACTGGCAAAATGAAGTGCTGGTATGGGAAACAGTGAAATGACAGAGCATGGGCCTCAGTTTACCATTGTGTGCTGCTGCTGGGGCTCTTCAGCATCACCTTCCAGTGCTTCATAGAACTGCTACTGATAGGGACTTTGAAATGCGACCCAAGTCAGTAACAATTGCTTGTTTAATTGATATACTTTGAAAGATACTGCTGTCTAAAACCAGTGTAGAGGTTTCAGACACTGGGTTCATGGACTAATGGCATTTATGAGTTAATATTTAGCTGACAGCAAAAATCATCAACATTGTTCATTTCTTATTTCCTGTATGTAACAGCCCATTTATTTATTCCCTATTACTTTTTGTTTGCTAATAAACTTAAATAACCTCCCAAGTAGACCTGGTAGTTTAATAAATTGTTCCCTATCTGCCCACATTCACGGCTTTAAAAGAAAAAACCCACTTATTTTCAACTTTGTATCTTGCAATTTCTTTTTTTGGCTGATGCTTTCCCACTCGGAAGACTCCCTCCCAGCTTAAACAACATGTTAAAATATTCTTCCTACTTTGGCCTGTGGTGCAGAGGTAAAATCCCACTCATTATTTGCTTTGAAAGACACAGAGCTCAAGTGTTGGTTTACATACACACACACCACCCTCATTTTGGGCTTCCTTACTATTCCCTGCTGGGTTTTGTGGGTTAAGGATTTATGAGCCATGGACACTGCAGTTAAACATCCTGGCCACATGCAGCTTTGCACAAGGCATAAAATCTAATATTGAAAATCAAACAGCATTAGCACTGACAGCAAGTACAGACCAGTGACCCCAAAATGCCAAAGGCTTTCAGGTGCTGTTAGAGCAGCTGAAGCTCCCTGGCATTTAGAGAAAAATGGATGACTGAGTAGTCATTCAGCAAAACAACCAGCCAGACAAAACAAAAGAGAGGGTGGCTTTGGGGGCAGAAGGGGAACAAAATATGTGTGGCTGCTCATCAGTGTTCCCTCTTCTGCACATGCAGGACTGAGACACCAACAGTGTCACAGAGCCAGGCCAGCGTGCTTCCCTTGCACAGCAACAGGGATTTCCTGGACAAGCCTGCCAGGGAATATTAAACAACAGCACTGTAAAAAAGGAGATCAGTTTACTAGCAGAGGCAAACAAGTGTGTCTCACTGCTGCAGTGCATTCCTCTGCCCAGAAATGCAATGTAAGCCAAGGATGGGCCCGGAGCATGCAGGGCTGCCAGGAGAGCATCCCAGGCTGTCCCCGGAGCACCCCGCTGCCACCAGAACTGCAAACACCAGAGGGCACTCCCCGGCTGCAGAAGGAGCACAGAGTGTGCTCGATAAGGCTTATCAGCAACAAATATTTCAGCGAATTTAACAAGTCAAGCATCTTTCTAGAAAGAGTGTTAAGAGGAACAGATAGAAGGAAAAAAAAAATCCAAAGAACTCACATTTTATTTTCTTTTAGTCTTTTACATCTTTCAAGCTTGAGGGATTTTTTGTTAAAATAAAGTGTGTAAAACCAAACAGCTAAGGAATAGTAAGAGATAAGCACTTGCTAAAAGGACTGAAACACCAGTACTCCCACTGCCTCAGATGAAATCCCATGGATTTCATCATGCTCAGGTGGGGAGGCTTATTTCAGGCACAATCTGCTCAGCAAGCTCCTATCCTAGACACCCCATCTCTTCCCCTGTAGTTCCCTCACAATGAGGGGCATTCTCTGGAATGTTACTTCCCTGACTCACCAACATTTAGAGACTGACCTCCCACTGGAGCTGGATGTCTCACCTATACTTTGGGACACAGGGAAGACTGCAGTTTGTCAGGTCCCCTTCTGGGGGAAAATTTGGTCACTGGCCTGGTTGCCTCTATAAGATTGTAAGGATTTGCTTACAGGGGCCAGAAGCCATCCCCAAAAAACTGCAGACCCTGATCTATACTGCTTTTACATTGATGAAAACTCTCTGAAATACTACTTTTCCACCTCTACTTTACAAAAGCATGTGAACAAGGACAGGGCTGACAGCAGAAGGGACCAAGTCAAAGAGCCAGAGATGCTGTTTCTTTTTGCAGGTGTTGGTATCAGGGACACAGCAGGGCTTTGAGAAGGTGGCCCAGAAGCTCAGGTTCAAAAAGACTCTTTCAGAGTCCCTTTGTAATTGGCTCTGAAAGCAGAACTCAGTAGGAAGGGAGACCTCCAGGAGCCAGGGTGAAAGCAGAAGAAAATCATGAAGAATCTGAAAGCAATGAGGTAAAATTCAAATTTGTTAGAAGCTCCTAAGGAAACGAAGGGCCAAACCTGGATCCACATTTTGCATCCAGCTCACATTTTTATGAGTTGCCTACTATGGACAGGAAGCCTATTTGCCTGGACAGATTTGTCTGGAATGACATTCATTTTCAGAAGGGCTCTGCAGGAGCCTTGATAAGGGCTGCCAGTGAGATACATCAGTCCTGGCCCTTCCCACAGCATTTTCCAGGCACCAGCACCATGGTGGTAACTGATACCAGTAATTTTTTCATTCTCCTTCCAGAAGCAAGATTACATTTGATTGAGCTTCACTACTGATTAATTTCTGTCTCCAGGGTTCTCTGCCAGCATACAAACCCACTAAGCCCCTAGTATTCCTTTAGCCTGTGACTCATAGGAGAACCCAGCATGCAGTGTGTTTTCTGCTCCAAGACCATGATCCTAAGGAAATACTCAATCTGATTCTCCTTTAGAGGCCTCTGAAAATAACCACACACAATCCACTGTCAAGGTAATGTACTGTTAGACCTGGATCTCACATCTGACATATCTGCTACATGAAAAACACCACAAAACCCAAACAGGGCCTCAAAGCAAATTGCCAAAATCTAGCTGCCCTACTTTTCATTTTCCTCTGGGACATATAGTTCAGAAATCAGCCCAGCAATACCCAAAGTGGTACCAATGATAAGAAAAACTTCAGTTTTAAAGATCGGAAGTGCCAGTGCTGGGTCCCACTTTTTGTCCAGGCAGGTGATGGTTTTCAAGAGATTAAATGCAGCTCCACTCTGACCTTAGGCATGATCTGCCTCACCCAAGGCTGCAAACACAGCCATAGAGTCAGAGCAGAACTGTTGCTACTGACTGCAGTGCTGACAAAGTGCTCATCTCCTGAGGCTTCACCCACTGAACTCCCACAATCAGGGAGCTAATTCCTTCTTTTCTTTCTCCATTCCTGACACACAAAGTGATCCTAAGCTTGAGCTACTTGGCTGAACAGCACCCCAGTGTCATGACTTGGGGCCAGGTTCATGACTTGTAAGCATTTGGAGTTGACAGTTACTCATGACTGGGGTTTATGAGCTGCAGACCATGAAAGCAAGAGCAGTTTGCTTACAGTGACAAACAGGAAGGATTAAGATGTTTTCTGTACATGGTGGAAAGCTTCAACTTGAATTCTTTGGCCTTTTTTCTCTAGAAGAAGCCCAGCGAAAGAGGGAGCCAATGTTAAGCACTACAGTCAGTGGCAAGTGCCTTTAAGGACAAGAGTCATCCACCCACAGAAAAGGATTCTTTCCTCTATCTACAGCTCAAGGAAGGAAACACAGTTTTATTATTGGGTTGGCCTAAAAAATAAAGTACTTCTATTCAGGCAGTTAGCTCCATATGTGGGCCAAACCCTCTGCTTTTGTAACACGGTACAGTCCTCAAAGCCAGATTTTCAAAAACAGAGTGCCAGCTTCTCAGCTCAGACTGAGAACCCACAAATTGGCCAGACCATCAGCAGTGTTTTGTACATATTATCTCCTATTGGGACAAAATCTTTTCAAATCTGCCTGTAACTCAATGAAACCACAACAGTTACATCTGCAAACAATTTGGCCCACAATATTTTCCTCTCTAGTCATGCTTATGCAAAGGGAAAAAATGCCACTTTCATAGTGACTACTTTATCCGTGTTATTCACATGTAATAATGCCCAATAGCATTGTTTTCTAGAATACCCAGGAGAAAGCAGAAAGGTGTTTTATTTTATTCCTCCCAAAAGAGAATTTCCACAAAGAAGCAGTCAATTTTAACTCCAAAATACAACTAATCTATAGCTAAGCAGCAGAACAACTCACTTGGAAATGAAACTTGTCTAAAAGCAGTATCACAACTCCCACCCATGCAAATGGTTTTCATTTGCAAGGGTGGTTGTTCTTGAAGAAAAGATTCCACAATGGAATGGAAAGGTGATTCAGAACTGTAAGTCTGGTGCTAGAAAGGACATTAGAGTAGAAATCCACAGCTCACATTGTGTGGGGCACAGACAGTTCTGACTAGAATAACTGACAATTACGTTATTCAATAGCCTTTTGAGTCTCAGAAATTGGCAGCAAACCTAACATTTCAGCTATTTGGATAAAACTGTTCCTTGTCTCTAGAGTATTGCTGTTTATTTGCCTCAACTCTATTAATTCCATCTAAACCAGGTATTCAGAAAATGTGCGATAGCAGAATTGATCAGTCAAAACATACCGAACATTCTTTTCCAGAGGATTGTGAAACAGCTCATTTAAGTAGTTCTTTTGCAACATCTTTTGGCTACACTGTCCCTCCCACCAGCTTCTTATAAGAACCGCAGAATTACATCTATAATTGCCTCACTACAGTTCTTTCCCTCCTGACTTGAGATAAATTATCCCAGAGTATTCTCAAAACGCCCACAAGGATCATCAAGTCCAGCCCTTAAGCGAATGGCCCTTTCAGAGATAGAGCACACAGCCTTGCCATCATTAGCACCAGGCTCAAACCAACTGAGTATTCACGTGCACTTTTACTTTATTTAGAGCAGACAGTTACTTTTTCTTCCCTTACAGAACAGTTCCCCATCCACTCCAAGAAAAGAAAGTAAACTGTCACAGCAAGGCCCCAGGTAGAACTGTAAGCATGCTCACTTCTCACTGCTAGAGCATATTTAAATGGAAATAAAAAGATAATGGAAAGACTGAATTTTCAAAGGAAAACTAGAAAGCTACCTACAGCCTGCAGACAGGAAGGAGCCAGATCCACATGCCTTAAAGATTACTTTAGGCAGGTAAAGAGACTGGCATTCTGCACCCTGCCTGTGCTCCCTTCCAGCCATCCACAACACCCAGGGGCTATGGAAAGGGTTAAAATGAGGGGCCCTATTCACTTCTATCCTTACTGCATACCCCACAGTCAGAGAGGCATCTCTCCATTTCCTGTAAACTGCAGCATTGCGGCAAGAATACAGAAAAAAAATAAACACAAAGCTATATCACAAATCTGAACGTTGGATTCCCAGTAAAATAAGGGTGAACAGCATTTGGCTTTTAGGAAATTATGGGTTACTGTCAGAACACAGCTTTGATTTAAGCTCTAGTTGGTTTGGTTCAGGCTTGTGTCCAAACCTTTTTAAAAACAGTTCAGTTAGAACACTTAAAGGAAGTACTATAGGGTTTACTGCACTTTTTCCTTTAGCAGTGAAATGTTTTGACTGGAAGCAATTAGGATCAGGAGCCTTTTTTTATGACATGCATATTCAGGCCACAACACTGATCCCAATGGGCGTAAGTGCAGCAATAAATGTGGTGGGCACCCATTGTTTATTCTCACTCCAGAGTAACTGGACAATTTTACCATTAGGTGGCACCAGAGAATATTTGAACATTACCAGGAAGGATCATTGGATTTGGGATAGTCTTAATTAAATATAGTCTTCTTTGCTATGCATATGAGCTCTTTAATTACTTACTAGAAGTGATACACAGTTCATCAGAATGCAAGTTGCAGCTACAGCCATGATTTATTAGCAAGTGGTTTTTAATCATACATGAGAAGTATTCAACATGAAATTGCCATACAGTTGGATTTAACAGAGATGAACAGCTTTGTGGGGTTTTATTTGTCTTACTGAAAAGAAAAATATATTTCTGCCCAGACAATTCCAAATGTGGGCTGTTAAAAGAGACCCTTTCAAGAATGCCTGTGCGTATCTGGTACAATTCCAGCAAGGCCTATGAATAATTTACTAGCTAATGAGCTCTTTTCTGTTTATGAAATAATACTCTTAAGAATAATAAGGCAGGACATAAGCAGTAGCCATATGTTTCTTCTCAAGTTCCAGCCAGACAAATGACCTGAAAATTGCTGTTGCAAGAACTTCTAAAGCATATGGCTAAGTACAGGGAATTTGTTAACTTCTTGTGTCAGATCCAAGAGTTTCTAATTATCAACAAAAGATGGCATACCAACCCAATTACTCCTGATATATTCCAGTCAAAGACAGATTCCAAGTAACCATAGCTGTGTGGGTGTATGTGGTTTGAAATAACAGGAATCACTGCAAATTTAGTGTAAATAAAAAAAAGTAGACCCAGAGATCACATCCAGACAAATGTGTCCCAGTGTGCTGAATGTACTTTCAACAGGAAGCAGGAATTTTTAGGCATTCTACCAACACTGATTTCGAGCCACCATAAACTAATAGAGGTACATTTACTTTCCAGCTCTACTGAAAACTCCAGCACCAGCTTAGTTCATTTGTCAGAGAGGAAAAGAACTGTATCTTTCTTACATAACAAAACAAAAATATACCAAATAGTTGACAATTTTTTTAACTATTAAACCCAAGTTGCTTTTAAAGGCAACATCCTCATCCAGCTGGATAAACACCAGGACATTGGTACATTATGCATATTGCTGATACATCTGACTAAGCAACTGAGTCCAGTGCCATGTTCTTACTCACAGGAATCCTTAGCCCCAAAGCCCTGGACACAATGTGTTTTCATAACATGCCTGAATCATAGAATCTCCAGCCATTCTACTTGACAGCAAGATGGAAAGGCAATGATATATTCACAACAATGGACCAGAACTCATAAAACCTCTAGGGGAAAAACATGAGGAACCCATTTGTACATTAAACAATATTTCATATTCATACTAAAATTTATTACATCATCTTAAGAGCCATATAAACTGTCGGGGATTATTCCCACTGTACTGGGTCAGTGTGTCAATCCAGGTCAACAACAGCATATTCTTCACTAAGTTAAGAATGTTTCTGGGTTAATTTTTGTTTTAATCACACATCTTGCAAGGAAGGGGAAGGTCCACAGGTCATTTCATGCTGTGTTTATGTTTGAATTCAGCATGTTGAAAGTCACTGCTTAGGTCCTTTATTAGCTAGCTTCCAGTGACTGACTGTCCATGGTTTATGGTAATAAACATACAAAATGCCAATTATCCACAGACAAGCAAATGGCTGGGATGCTTTCCTCTCCACAGCCCTGCAGGCACTTCTCAGGCCTGGGTTCTCTTGGACTGAGCTGCTCAGTCCAGAGCAGATTGCATTCACTACACTGCAGAGCTCTGGCTTGCTCTAGGGGGAGTAAAGCCTGAGCAGAGGCTGCTGGAGATTCCCTAACAGGCCACTGGCTGAGCAAAAAACCTGAAAAAAACCATGATGCTGGTGAAGGGAGAGTAAAAACCCTACAAAGCCCCAGAACCACCTCCTCTTCCTCAGGATTTCCAGCCAGACAAGTTGATAGTGAGAGACTGGTCCATTCCAACAGAAGTAAGCAAAATCTACGGAAAATGATCCCCAACTACTTAGAACAGACTAAACATTAAAGTAACTGCATGGGCAAAAGATGTGTAAGAGTCTAAAAATGCAATCTTTTCCTGATGGCTCAAGTTTCACTCGCACAAAACTGAAAAAAAATCACCAATTTAACTAATCCTTCCTTTATTATACTGCTTTTGAGAGTAGTACCTGAGCTATAAGTGTAAAAATAGGCATTTTTTTAAATTATCTAGTTAATGCACCGTAGGAAAGAAAACAAGAAGAGAAAAATCACATTTTGGACCTGCCAAAATTTCTATAACTACAGTAGAAAGATCCCCAAAAATCCAAAAAGCAACTCTGAAATTTGTTCTGTTCGTGATATCTGACTGTACATAACTGATGTATTTCTCCCAAACCCAAGATTAAAACTAAACTGTTGTTCCTTATCACACCAAATAATACCTGGCACTGTTCATAGGCATTTCCAATATTAACCCACCTGTAAACCAAAGAAAACATTTTCTCATAGCTCAGGAATCACAGTGCCACAGCAGCTCATTTCTAAGACCCAGGAAGGCTGCCTGTGAAACTTAACCTGGTATGAGCACATGGAAGCTTTTCAATGATTACCTATTGTTTTATCAGCTCCATGACAGAAAAAAATGAGTTTTCACCAGAATGGTAATGACACCTAACTGACAAAGCTGCCTCAAAACCAGAACAAATAGAGAGGAAAAATACTAACAAATATAGAGGAAAAATACTAACAAATACAGAGGAAAAATACTAACAAATACAGAGGAAAAATACTAACAAACAGTATTAGTAGCCAACAGGTTTTCCTAAGTGTCCTTCTACAACTTTTTCCTGCTAAAGTGTGGGAAAAGTATTCAAATGCCTGTGCCCCCAATTAAAACACCTACTTTCAAGCAGGCAACAATCCACCTTCCAAAACCTTATTCCTCACTGCATGTTATGTTCCACTTGCCATGCTTTGTCTCTTTCAGGCTTGTGTATACCAGTCAAATACAAACTTTCATCTCCTCCTTATGCCATGCTGTTGGGGATCATGCTTTCCTCCCAAAGTGCATTCTTGCACATGCCACAGCTAGAAGGAGCACTCCCTTCCAGAAGGAATTAAGCAGACACATGAATTCAGTCAATTAAGCCCATTGATTTTGGTGATTTTGTTTGTACACATGAAGCCAGGCTTAAGCACCAGAGTGAACAATGCCTTTCTTTATCATCCCACACACTGTCCACAATCATCCAGCTATGCATACACAGTCAGCCTGTGTCACTTCACAACAGTTGTGTCCATAGAAAAATACTAACAAATAGACTATATTTCTATAACAATTTATAAGTATAGAATATGTAAATACATTTATATAATATATATACAAATACTAATAAATATGTGTCCATATTTTTGTGGTATGAGCAAAACATTGGTGCTGTGGTATCCCCAGGTATCTGAACCCTGCCCTCCCTCACCTCCTGAGGCACAGGACATTGCAGATGTGTCTCTTGACCACTACACTCTGCAGGGAGGTTCAGGAAGTCTGGTTTCTACACCAGCGCTCAGCATCGCTGCAATAGCTGTTCAACCACTGGGGGAGGATTGTCTGTTGTGCAGTATTTTTTGATTTTTTTCAATTCACAATGATCAAACACCTTTTATCTTCACTCACCTCAAGCCCTGTATGGCATTTGCCACTCCAGCTCTGTGCAGTTTGTTACAGAAAATGGGTGCAGGAGAGGTACAGATTTGTTAGGGGAGCATCATTTGGAACACAGAACCTGTACAGAATCCCTTGGGCTGCAATATTCTCAGTTACACCCCATAACTGAGAGCCCTCACCTCCCTGCTCTTACATCACCCTGCAAAAATCACAATGCTCTTCCCAAACTCCAGCAGCTCCTTCTCGGGTGCAATGGCTGTGTGGAAGAGCATAGCTCTTGTCAGTTGAAATCCCTGCTGCACCTGTGTGGATTGATTTAGCTCAATGCTCTCAGTTGGTGCTTTTGTACTAGATTCAAAAGATTTATTTTAAATATCCCAACAGAGTCAGATAAGACGCACTCGGCCCATTTCAGCATAAAACGCAAAACATTCTTAGAGCAAAATGTGCAAAACTCCCACAACTACTTAAGTTAATAATTAAAAGGCCTTCCCCTAGGGTTAACCAAGTCAAGTTAGTTATTCCTCTCATTTAAAGTGCATGTACTAGGACCAAAAAGGAATTCTATTGGATGATTTTGCATTTCATCCATGCAGAGCTGTACATTATAACCACACACAGAAGTGCAATAAGCTTCCAGAAAAGCACAATATTGCTCCATACCTTGGCATTTGTGACAGAGTGCAGCAAGCCACATACCTTGAAACCATCCAAGCCTCTCAGACTGCTATAGAAAACATACCTGCATAGCTGAAACCAGTGCCCCAGCTAGTATTGTATTTACAACATTACTTGGACTTCACATCTGCTGTATAGACACCTTTATACCTCACATATATGGGGACTTGTGACTGGCAGCCCCAGCCAGCCACTTCTCCAAACAATGCTTTAAAAAAGCAAGTCCCAGTGCTGGTCCCAGCTTTGCAGGAAGACTAAACCATAGGAAAAGGTAACATTGTTCCTGTATAAGTGCCACAGTAAATGACCACCCTTAAGGTGATCATATTCTGAATAAAAGCCATCCAGGACTGTGTGCTATCCTGAGCCCACTACCTCCATCCTGTCATCATTTGACTGATTTTTTTGGGAAATAAAAAAGGCTCTCAGTCAGGCAGCCCTGCTATCTTGGCACACTGGAGAGTCTGAAGGCAACAACAATTATTCCAGAAAAGCATTAAACTAAGTGCTTAACTTTAGAAATTAACACTACATTACAGCATAAGTATTTCAGATGATTCTGAAATCTCAGGCTTTTCTTTATTCTTTGCAGCCTATTCATGCATAGGATAGAGAGCATTGCTACATGATTAATCTTGCTAATAAATTAATTTAGAGGCACCCTTTTTTTTAAGGGCAGTATAAACATTTGCCCCCAAAAAAAGCCCAGGATTATTTTTTTTTTTTTTGACAGCAGCTCTTAAAAAATTAGCATACTAGCATTTTGAGACTCAGGTATTTATTAAGCAAACTGAAGCACACACTTGATGGCATTATCAAAAAGCATTCACTATGCTGAGATTTCTGGATCAAATCTTTATCTGTTTCATGTCCAAAGTCATTTACTCCAACATATCCGTGTGAAAATATCCAAGACCAAAATGTATTCCTACATGTCCACTGGAGTTCTTGGACATTTACAGTCACTGACCTGACAAAACACTATTACAGACTTGTTTTAGGAATGTTATTCAGTCCTTTCAGTGCTTCCTGTCTCTGCCTCTGTGGGCTAGTAAACTTGACTTGAACAGTTTGGTTACATTAACCTAGCTTTCCTTGCCATTACTATGATATTTTTCTTTCTTGTGAGCACTGTGAGTCATTTCCTTAAATCTTTGCTGGTTTGGCTGCAGTCTTCAGGATAGTAGGAACTGCCAATGCTCCTCTTCTACTCCTGGTTTTAATTGTGCTCTATGCAAGAACCATTGCTCTATTAGAGTAGATTTATCTGTTTAGTTGAAACAATTACATTTTTACCTAACGCAAACCATCAAAGCTCAGTTGTCACCATAAGTTCTTCAAAGCCATATAAAGTTCCAGGTGTGGAGGGTCTGAGCCCAGTGTTTTATCACTATTCTGATAAAACCCGGGCAGATGAGCAGCAAGACTTTAAAGACCCAGCCATGCCACAGTATCTGATCATGCCCTTATTTAAATAGAATAAAGTCTTTACACCTAATCATATGAAGTCTACCAATGCATTCTAGTTCTCAAATACTCCTCTGTATATGCCTAGGCCTTGGGTAGAGGAAAACACACACACACGAAGGAAGAGAACTCAATAGGTGACAGACCCATGCAGGGACACTCTGTGATAGCAACAAGAGGCAGGACAGGGAGCCACCTACCTGCAAGCCAGGACCAACATCCAACTCTCCAAGGCAGGGCCAGAGCAACAGCCTAAGAACCAGGAAAGCTCAAACCAGGACAGAGCTCTGGGCCAAGCTTAAATGGAGCTCCTGAGCCCATGGGTACAGGGTGTGGTGGGATCCAGCCCAGGTGGGGCTGATCAGGCAATTAAAGCCAATTAAAGCCTGTTGCACCCAGAGCCCTGGCGCTGCGGGAGAGGGGCTGCCCAGCCTGCAGGATGAGCAGCTGTGAGAAATAAAAACAGCCATGTTCTAAGTGCTAAATAAATCCAGGTGCTTTTTACAGACTAGTGACTCACCCAGTGCAAACAATTTTATAATCATGAAGCCACATATTAAACCTGTATGAAAGAAACAAAGCAAAACAAAAAATTCTCCAATCCCATTTTTTGTTCAGTTTTTGATAAAGACCCCAAAGCTAATCAGCAGTTATCAGCCTTTACTACTCAAGGGGAAGTACATTAATTACTTCAGTTATTATATACAATATGAAAGCCTTGAGTGACTGAAGGGACCTCTGCAGTGTAAAGAAGATATTTTTCTTAATTGAGGGACTACTATAATAATTGAGTAAATCTAATCTGTTGAGACAAAAAGAAGAATATATTTTTTGTTAAATGCAGCATTTTAACTATGCAGGATGCTAAGAAGGATGTATACTCCATCTTACCCCAGTAATAGGAAAGAAAAATAACCAGAATATTTCTAATAAAGAAGGTTGATCCATTTGGAATCTGAATCCAGAAAACACTTTTACCTATCTGTAATTTTACTTTCATTAGTTTTGGAAGAAACAGAGAAAAAGTTTTTCAGTATATATTTATTTTAAATCAAAATATTAACTCCAATTGTAAACTTATATCAGAATTTACTTCAGATACCCTCTCCTTCAACAAAACCACTTTTTCCTGTTTGACACTTCATGGGAGTGGAATAGAAAGAATGTAAAACACCTAAAAATCACCTGTGAAGATTACAGTGTAAAGAGGCAAATTTCAAAATAGCTATATTTTTTTCTTAATCCAGGAGAGCTTTTTCCCAGTGGCTTCTAAAGACAAGAGAGAACTTTTCTTGTTCTTAATTAAGGAAAGAACATGGTTATCAAGCTCAGGATTTAGATTAGAAACAATTTTTTGCTTATTTATAGATTAGTAATGCAGTTCCTTTGACAGCAATGTAGGATGTTGACATCTGGCATGACAAAGAGATTGCCAGTGCAGGATCATTGCTCTCATCTTTTTTGGTTCTTTAGAGTGCCCATATTCAATTCTAATTCCTGCTCTTATTCATTCATTACTCTCCTTAAAATTAGGCAATATCAGTTTTCTTTTTCTAATTGGTAATATTTAAATCTCTCGTTATAGTGTTTTCTAATTAGATTTAGAATGAGAACTATGGCTTTGCTTCTGAGAGCCAAAACAGAGAGGTTTTGCTCTTGCCAGAAAGCGCCCGTGCCATTTCCAAGAGTGGAAATTCCTGGACTTCTGAGCCTTGTACATTTGTTTCCAATTCTCCTAACATTTCTGAAAAGACAAGGTTCATATAATCCATCTGTTGAAAAATCTTCCAGAGATTAAGATGTTTAAAACTGCCTGGCTCTAATAAATAACAGTGTATGTATAAGGTTATACAGCGCATTGAATGTTACCAAATGTTAACACCTCATGTGTGATCAGTCAGACTTTTAAGCTGAGATCCAATGGTTTTCTGCAAGGTTCACCAAGGCTGTATTTATTTCCCTGCTCATTCTCACAACCATTAATGACTCTCTTTAATATCCTTTGGTGATGGGTGAGGTATCAGAAAACAGAAAAAGGTCAAATACAGTGACTGTCTGTAAAAAAGGCAGGAATGGAACCAATAAATTCTCGACTAGTCAGTTTAACTTCTTCCCCCAGAAATATTCTGGAGTAAAAAAAGTAATTGGAACAGGTAATTGGAATAGGTAACATAATAACAAAATTCACACACAGCAAGTATGGCTGTGACAAGAATAAATCCCACTAGACTAATGTGCCACTGTTACAAACCAGGAATATCTGCAGCAGTGGCCATAACTCAGGACTTCCACGGAGTTTAAATCCTATTTCCTGTAACATTCCCATAAAATACAGCAGAAGTTGTCAATGACATAAAAATGTGTAATAAGCATCCCCACACAGGACTGTTGTGACCATTAGGATGGAAGGATGTATCAAAACAGACAGATATTCTATCCTGGGCCCACTGTGTTTCACTGATGATTCTGTGAGAAAGCTGAAAGGATGCTCTGAGGGGTGTAAAAACTGAAGCTGCAGAAGTACAGCATTAGTGCAAATAGATGTCCAAAAAACAGGAACACAATATTTAAGAAAAACCAGGATCAAATTCATTTGGGACAAGACCAGGAGAGCATGCTGGGCAACAGTAAAATACACCAAAATACACCAAAGAACAATTATCTGCACGATGGTATTTTCAGAAAAGGACCCTGGGGGTTACAGTTCATCAACACAAGCCAGCAATGCCATGTAGACAGGATAAGTACTGGATAAAAATCAATATTCAGGAGTACAGTTTGTGAGGCAGCTGGTAAGATCATGCAGTTCTGTCCAGCACTGGTCAGGCCTCAGCTGGGGTACTCCCTCCAGTTTTGTGCTTGTATTTCAAGAAGAATGTAGCTTAACATGGAAAGAGTTTGTTGCAGACCAACATGAAATACAACCTCTGAGAATGAGCTGAAAGACTTAGGAGTATCTAGCTTAATGAAGTTAACTCTTAAAGATTAATCAATGCTTGATAAAAGTATCTATAAGCACCAAAGTCTGATAGAAAGAATAAATAATTCATTCAATGTGTCCATGGTGGAGAGGACAAAAACTAATAGCTTTAAATTGCAGGAAGAATAATTCAAGTTACTTTTTAAAGGGAGAAAATACTTCCTGATGTTAAGTGAAACACAGGAATTTCCTGGATAGGTCATGAAGACCTCATCATGAGAATTTGTAAAGGAGTGAATAAACAAATATCTATCAGAAATGAACTCAGCATAGTTAGGAGATGAACGAGATAACATTTTTTGTTATCTCTTTCAATCTTTTTGTTTTATGGTTCCATAATTCTGTATCACTAAAAAGATGATTCAGAATCTCTCTGCCCTTTCAGTTAGAATTTATCTGGGGAATTTCTAGGGGTGGAAAAGTTTTTGTAATGGCTGTGGAAGATGTTTTATTTATTTGCTAGTGGGTGCACACTACTTTAGAACACAGTAGGACACATGATATTATTCTGAGAAATTTAAGTTAATGGGACTTGTTTGGGGAATATGGTATAGCATCATGAAAAGACAAAATATTACAGGCTCTTCTGTAAAATAGTGAATGCAATAAAGCCTTTCAAAACACCACCAGCATTAATTTTCACCATCAATAAACATCTCCCAAATATCAAACCCCAAATTTAGCACTCCTTCTAGAAAAGCATTTCATGATGAAAGAATCTGTGTGCCACCTTCTCTTTCCCCACCCTCAAACTGCAGCTCTCCAAACTGCCCTTTCTGCACCCACCTCAGGGAACTACAGAAGAGAGCACTTTGCTTCATCGTGGCGCTGTGAAGTAGAGAAATTTGAGATGAAGAACAATAAATCAATGCAAGCTCTGCAATTCAGACTGTGCTGTATTTAAAGGGTAGGTTACACTGTCTGACTCTCGGTTTATATTTCACTTCTCCCTCCTGGGCAGACACACCCAGCCATCAGCCCCAAAGCAGAGCGGAGCACATCCAGCGCTGCCCCCTGCATGGTGACCCTCACTCCTCATCCCCAGGGCCAAGGGCAAACCCACACCCTTCCCAGGAGAGACCCTGCACTGCTCTTGGTCTGGGGCCCTCGTGCAGCTCCAAACATTTGGGACTTGCAGTGGATCACCCAGTTGATGAAGTTCCTTTAAACTCCAGGATTTCACTCCAATGAACGTGGGCTCTGCACAGAGGCTGAGTGTGACAGTGAAACATTCTCCTATCCAGTGATGCTTTTTCTGAGATTTGCAGATATTATATGTGTGTGTGTGAGGTGAGGGAGAGACCAGGATGAAAAAAGAAGGCAGAGAATGTAGCAAAATAGACATGGTACACCAGAATGAGAAAGATCCTGTTATTCTTTTCTTTGATCAAGCTATTGGCCCCAGAAAAAAATGTCCAACATAAATTACATATGCCAAAGTCAACTTCAGCTGATGTTCTTTCTAGCCATTTGATTTTGTATCTGCCAACTTCCACCCATTTCCCCAATTTTATCCACATGTAATAGTATGTAGCCATTAAAAATGTGTTTTTCTACTTAGTTCAAGTTTTCTGTGTAACAGGCATTTTATTCTTCCCCTGCAATATACTAGGAAAATAAAATGTCATTTATTCAATTGAAGTGGTAGAGTACTGAATTTAACTACCAATAATAATGCCTAATGACTGTATCCTTTTAAAAGCATTCATATGGATTTTAGTAGGAAATCAAAGAGTTTACTTCTTATTTTTTAATCTTAAAGCACATTAAGAAAGGGTTCCTTTCAGCGGATAAAAACTAAACTGCGGACAAAATTATTTTTAAGAGGTCTTTGATTGATTATATTATTTTTATGGCTGCTGAAAAAAAGATTACTTTTGGTTCAACTAACTGATGAGAAAGAAGGTTTCTGTGGCTGTATTGCAGGAATGGATAAAATACAAGGAAAGGGACCTCCTGGACTTCTTACACTGAGAATCTCTGACTGTAAATCCCACTAATTTGTGAGTGGAAAGTACCCAAATAATTGTTTTGCTCAGAGGAGCTAAGCACCTGTAGCTGTTGTGGATTGTAACTGGCACTGTCAACACTCACCACTTGTGAATATTTGGATTATGCAACTGACAGGTCCTGGCATCTAGAAGACACACAACTCCAGCTGGTGTTGCTCTGGGGCGAGGCAGCACACTTCGCTGAATTTCAAAGTTGTTTTAATAAGGACAATGTTCACTTTCCCATCTACCAGGAAAAAGAAAATAAAAGTGCTTCATGACTGTAAACTTTTCAACTGGGATGCAAAAGTCTCTTTCCTGAGACTGCCCCACACACCTACAGTGAGATCACACTACAAGGAAATATTAAGAGAACAGGAGATTGCACTGTTTTCAAGACTTACATTCATATTTTGTTCTAGTGTTTTTGATTTCAGACACTTTATTTCCTAGGGCCATGGGAAGTATCAGAGGACCTTGTAAGCAGTGTGTTGTTACCTGCAAGCTGCTGGCTAGCATCCACAGAGGCTGACAATGCCTCACTCCATGCATGTAATGCACAACTGGAATCCTGGGTGTTGCAGAATTCATACTGTCATGGAACTAAGTGGGAAATATGTGTAGATTCAGTAAGCCCAAACTGGAACTTCGTGAAAACGAGTGCATGTTGAGACTGGGCACAGTGCAGGTCCCTGGATCTACCTGGAGCAGCAGCAAATCTCCTCACTATTGTTAGCATGGTCCTTCAGGCTGATGTTATCAACAAGGTGAGTTCACTGTCACGTCAGCTGTAATTTTTGTGTTGGCATCCAGAGTGCATCCAGTAACCTGGTTTGGCCACCAGAAATGCATGGATGCTGCAGCTCTGCAGCACTGCAGTGTAGGATACCTTGTGGGATTCCAGACCCAGTGCTGCTGGATCATCTTCTATCTAGCAGACTGGAAAACAGCGGAAAACAGCGATCGATTGAAGCAGAAAGCTTTTGTTGGAGTGTGTGGTATGTAGCTTTTTGTGTCAGAAATTATTTCTCTGATTCAGAAGAAACAAGACAGACCCAAAGAGAGTGGGGTGTCCATGCTTCACTCTTTGTGCAGGTGATTTGGACAGTCACACTTGGGCAGCGATGGGCCTCCCGGGCAGTGTCTGGCTGAGGGAACAGCAAAATGCCACCACTGCCACCAGGCCAGTGTGGCAGCTCATGCTGATGTTTCCACTACACCACTTCTGGGCTCAAACCGTTCGCAAAGCGGCACGAACTGTGCCGGAGTACATCCAGCTGGGATTCTGGGTGTGAGTAAACGCAGTTCTGCTGGAAGGCGAGGGATGTGTCACCCAGTCACTGGAGGTGCAGCAGCACAAGGCACTTCTCCCTCAGGAGGCTTCGTGCGGCCAAACGCCCGAGCGGTGTTTCGGGGCCCTGCCCGGCGGGAGGGAATGTGCCAGCCGCGGCCCCAGGGCTGGTCCCTGCCGCCCTCAGCGGGATTCGGGACCGGCTCTAGGCACGGTGCGGCTCCGGACCGCCACCCGCCTGTCCTGTGTGTCACCCGGCACCGCACGCTCGCTGCCGACCGGCTCTCAGGGTCGGGGCTCGGCGGACGCGGCGGGATCCCGGCTGGCAGGGCGCTCCCGGCTGGCACAGCCCCCGGCCCTCAGGCGGGGGCGGCACCGCTGGGGGCGGTGGCATCTCCCCTCTCCTCCCCTCTCCTCCCCCGCCCTCCCCCGCCCTCCCCGCCCTCCTGCGGGGCCGCGGCGCTGCCCCCTCCCGCCGGGGATATCCCCGGCCCCTCCCCGGCGGGCGGCGGCCCAATGGAGGTGGGGATGCTGTGCGGGCTGCGGGCGGGCTGGGGGCGCCGCCGAGCCGCGGACGCCGCCGGGCCGGGGCCGCGCTCACTCGGCGGGGAGCCGCGGGCAGAGGCGGGCGGCGCCGGGGCTCGGTGCGGCGGCGGCGGCGGCTGGGATGCGCCGGCCGGGCGGCTCTGGGGGCAGATAGCGTCCCGCGGCGAGGCGGCCGAGTGGGGCCCGGGGCGGCGGCCGCCGGGCAGCGCCATGGCGGCGCAGTGCGACCCGCTGAGCGGGTACCTGCCCCAGCCGCTCTCCGACCCGGGCTCCAACAGCGAGCGCAGCGCCGACTCGCCCGCGCCCGGCTCCGAGGAGGACTCGGCCGGGCCGCCGCGGCCCCTGCACAGCCCCGAGTGGGGCGAGGAGCGATTCCGGGTGGACAGGAAGAAACTGGAGGCCATGCTCCAAGGTGAGGGCGGGAGCGGCGGCGGTGCCCGGGGGGCGCGGGGCGGCGGCGGCGGCCGGGAGCGGCGAGAGGGGCCCCGGTCCCCGCCGTGCCGTGTCCCGGCTCCCCTTTCCCCTTCGGAACGGGAGCCCCGTCCTGTCAGCTGGACGCGGGCCCGGGTCGGCAGGAGCCCCGTGGGCCGGTCCGTGCTCCGGGCGCTGCTGTGGCCTCTCGGGCCGGGGGAGCGGCTCCCTGTGCCCCGGGAGCGGAGCCGAGCGCCCCGGGCCCAGCCCGGCTAGCCAGATGCCGCTTGCGGCCGGCCCGGCCCCGGCGCCGCGGGTGCTGCCGCTGCCCGGCCCCGCCGGGGCTCGGAGGGTCCCGGTCCTTCGGAGTTCCGTCCGTCGGTGGGAAGGGGACGTCCCGCCCGGGCAGGGCGCTGCGGGCTCCCGGCTTTCGAGGAACAGCCCAGAGCACAGGGAGCCGCCGGAGCCCGGCGTCCCGGCCGGAGCAGCGGGGACCGCTCCGCGGGGCTGACAGCGGCCGTGGGACCCGCTCGGCCCTTGGCTCCGCTCTCTGGGGTTTTCTGAAGGTTTTTTTCTTTCCTTAAGGCTACATATTTTGTCCCAATATGTTTTGAATTATCTGCTCTCAGTGGAAGTTACGTAGGCAGCTTTTGACAAAACAGGAGTAGTAATTGCTGGTTTTGTTGCTAAAGAGCTCATGAGTGGGTTTGAGCCAGTTGAGGATGCTGCTGAGCGGGGGGATTCCCTGGGGCTGTTCCCAGCTGTCTGGTCCTCGGAGCCCGTGAGAACCGAGGTGAGTTTCAGGCCTTGGAGTGTCAAATCTCAGGGTGTGTCTGGATCTACAAGAAGAGACGGTGGTGGCTTCAAGAGGGCGCTTTTCCCTTTGGAACTGCTGTTTTGTAAACATTCAATGTTACACTAACACGGTAACTCACATATTTGTGTACATTTTCAGAAGAAACCCCTGACAAATGCTTTACCTGGCATGTCACAAAGAAAGCGTTTTGGTCACTTACTGGAAGCTTTGGGTGCTCCCTACATGAGCATCCCCTGTCAGGGCACCTTCCTCCTTGCAGCAGCAGAAGGGAGGCGGTGGGAGCGAGCAGGAGAGCAGCAGCTGGTGAGTTGGGTTGGTCACTGAAGAGCTGCGGTTTGACTTGGTGACTACAATGATTGGAATTTTTGTAATTGAGATGGTCTCTCCTGGGGGTGAGTTAATCTTTAATCAGTTAATACTTTAGAGCTAGTAGAAAAATCTCATTATGTAATGCAGTAAAGAGAAAGGAATTTGGAGAAACAGAGCAGCAATAACTATTTATAAAGATGTGCTCATCAAAAGTGTCTGAAAACCAAAACCACATGGGTATTTCTGTGTAAGAAGTGGTAGAGAAGGGTCAAAAGTTAGAGTTTTGTAAGAAGATGAAGGTTGCCTTAACTTTTTCCTCCAATAACCAAATCAATTTCCATTATCTCATCCCTCACCCAGTCCTTTCTTCTACTGCCTGAGGTAGTAAGCATGAAGGGTTAAACAAAGCTCCCAAGAAGAAAACAAATACTCTGTAGCTTTGTGACCCAGTAGTAGCCAGTGTCAAAATGTGAATTTTTCTTTGCTCCTTTTTCAAATTTTATTTCTTACCTTTGTAGGAAGAATAAAGTAGTGAAAAGTGTATGAATGATAGAGCATAATAAGTAAATACAAGCAGAGTACTGCCTGGTTTTTGGTGTGAGGTTACTGGATGCCCTGTCTAGAACACACATGCTTCAGGTGGTGGTTTGAGGAGGGTTTGTATCAGATGTCCTTGTTGTGGTGGAAAGTTTATATTGGACTTGGAAATAAGTGGCTTTATGTGAAAATCTGAACTGTCTGGCTTACTGTTAATGAAAAACTGTTTATTAGGAAGCAAGAAGCAAATATAGTAGTTCTTTCCCTGAGAAAACCAAACTGTTTGGTAAACATGTTGTCAGTTTCTGTCAGTTTCCTCTCCATGCTTTATAAATCTTTGTCTCATCTCTTGACTTACAAGAACCTCAAGCACCAAGCAGCTCTGTCAGAGAAAGCATGGTGAAGCCAGATCTGTACCTGGTACCCAGAAATTCTGTCAGCTATGTTGCTGATTACAAGCTAAACTTGATTTTATTTTTTAACTTCTCCCACCCTCCCCACCTTTTGCTTGTGTCTTTCTTTTGGGAGTGAAGCTTTGACTTGCCCTACTAGGAAAGTGACAACGGAAAGGAAGCAGTGTGAACCATCTCCTGGAACAAACTTCTGTTAGATAATTTGTAGGGTTGTGTTCCCTATGGCTTTTAATACCAGCTCCTTTACTGGAAGTTCTTAAAATATGCAGAAATTGCATCATGGAAAAGAAACATCTTTTCAATCCAAGTGATGATGAGCAGATTTCTTATTTCCCAAAAGTTAGCCAATTTTTAGGCTTTTTTTTTTTTACTTTCAGGCTGGTGTAAGTACAGCTTTTTGTTCATATTAGATACTTAAAGGCTCCTCTTTTGCTTTGACTAGATAGCTTGTTTACATTTGGGAAAGTCACTTTTAAAATTATTAAAAAACTTAGAATGTCTTCTGGTGATCACCACACCTTTCTTATATTGTGGAACAGTGAAAATGTATAATCTTTAGTTCAGTTATCTTTATAGCCAAGTTTGCAGGAGCATCTGTTGAAGGAACTTATCAGGAAATGCTCTTATTCTTGCTTGGGGGTGCCTTGGTGGTTTTTCTTTTCCTCATCAACATCTGTTGTTTACTGAACTAATCGTGAAATGTACGAAAAACTATCCGGGAGAAAGAATATACAGCAGCTCCATATTCAGCTCAGTGCTTCTGTGACTTTTTGCATTTCTGAATTTTTATATGTGCTGCTGCTGTGGTTATTTTCATCTTTCCCACAGTTTGTGGGCACTTTCCCGGGGGCTGGGGCTGATCCCAGCAAGGCTCACCTGGGTGTATCAGTCTCTACAGCTCATCAGGGGACTGGGGCACTCCCTGTGAGATACAGAGTAGCTGCAGCAAGTGCTGTAGCAAGAGCTCTCAGTAGTTCTCTTTAAAAAAAGAGGAGGTGCAGGTAGTTTGCTACCAGTTCTATCTGAAGCAGAAATCAAATCTGACTTGAGGTGTCAAAAATTTTTCATAGATTTGAAGATGCTTCTGCTACCTTTTTTTTTTTTCCTCTGCCCACTTTAAAATAATTGTATTGGTATTTCCTATGGTGGTTCTGTTTGGAATATCAGAAACTGCAAAAGCTGTGGTAAACCCCTTGCAAATAACTGGTTTTTCCTTGTGTCCATCTTCTCTGTATGACTGTTTCATTACTTGTATGTAGATTACTGGAATTGTGTCCCATAAACAAATCTCAGTCTTTACAGTGGGGTGTAAGCTCTCTTATGCCTCATGTCTTCATCAGTTTCTTGGTGAACAAATACTTCTAGAATAATTTTTTTTTTCTAGGAGGCCAATATGAGTAAAACAGATCAACTTTTCAGCAGTGACAGAAGATGGTGTTTCCTAGTAGCCCAATTAATTACAGCTGCTCTGCACAAATGCTGGTTAGTGCTCAGGTGACTTCATATTGTGGGATGATTTACTTAGTGTGTGAGTGCCTGTTACCATAGGAGCTGAATATTATTGTAAAGAGGCAGAACAGTAAAGTTAGGAAAGCTGTCCAAAAAGTATAATCTATCAGATGATGTTGCAGCAATCAGTAGGCTTAGACAAGTTGGCCATGAACATTAAAAAAAACCCAAACCAAAGAAAGCAACACCTTTTTTTGTTTGCGTGGTGTGTCTCATTCTTGGTTACAAAATGTTATGCCAGTCTTGCATTTCAAATCATCCTTTTTCTTTGTCATGTTCTTTAGCAGATGTAGGGTTTTTTTATGTGGTATGTGTGGTTTAAGCACTCACAGTTAAATACTTTTTGACTTCATAATGTACTATCACACGATAGTAGTTTGCTAAAAAAACAAATCCATGCTGTTTTTAATAAGAATCTAAGTCTAGCAATGGTGTGTGGGCCCATATTATGTATGGCTCTTTCATTAAAGTACAAAACTGTGCTAGTTAAAATTCTGTATTTCTTCCCTTTGTTTTGTATTTTTTGTGCATCATCTTTCATTTTGAGGACTCCTCAGGATAATTTTGATCAGGGATCTAAAACTTTACGGGTAGCGGTTTTTTTGTTCTGTGTTTTTATTGGGTTTTTTTTCCCTTATGAGGTAATACAGCATTTGCCTGACTATTTATTGATAAACAAACCCATGAAGAAAAGCACAGACCTGCATGCCCAGGAAACTCTGAAGAGCACCCAGTTTGCTCTAGAGCTCATCTTACAGACCAGGTTGTGTTGAGACTAGGTGGGCACCTTGCAGAATGGCACTGGGTGTGGTACTATTGGTTATGTCACATATCGGTACTGTGGCTACACATTGGTTATGTCACAGGTCAGCTGGACTAGGCCAGAATTAGAGGAATCATGTAAATTCTAAAGATACTAGTGGATCACTGGTTCCTTTCCGGGCAGGAAGGACAAAAGTGCTGTAACAAATTCAGCATGAGCAGTCAGTGCAGGCAGCTCACTGAGGTGCCCTTGTGTAGCTCTGTCCTGCCATTGCAGCGTTGAGAGCTCTCCCCCATCCTGCTCCCTCTGTTTGGGTGCTCTGTGCCTGTCATGGGGAGCTAGAAAAATGCTCAGCTAGTCATTTTCTGCCCAAAACAACCCCTGATTTTCTTAGGGGGAGGTGACATGTTTACTTAGATAACTTTTTTTGCATGGTTTAATCCACATGAAACTTACTGTAAATTGTTCATTCCTTTGCCTAAAGGTCACCCAGAGACCATTGTCAGATCTTGACTGTACTTATGCAATGCCTCTTTCTGATGTCTGGATGATAACCAGCTTTTGTTTGCTGATCCATCAGGTGAAACTTGTGTTTAAACAAGTGTATTTTCCCTGCTTAATGCATAACTGTTGGAAAGTTTACTTCAGTACTTTTCATAGTCTTCTGCACTGGTTTGTTTCATCTACAGAGAATGAGAAATCGATACGTGTGGCAGGCAAAGCTTGGGGGAAGTGGAGTGGGGGGGAAGAAAAGAACTTTTATTGGAATGTGCTAAGGAAGACAGATATTCTAAGAAACCCAGGCTTCTGCTGAGTGCTACAAACAATGGTTTTATTAGAGACTGGACCCTGAAGATAGACATTTTGAGCAAGTTGGCTGCTTAACAGGCAATTGTAATGTTCCTGTGATGGTGCCTGTGCAGGGAGGGCAAGTTCCGTGTTAAATTTATTTTGGGGTTTTATGTTTAAATGACTAAACAGGAATTACTGATATTCCCCTGGATTTCTCGTGTTTGTGATGGTGGTAGAAATCTGTACAATAAAACTTGGTGTACTGTGGTCCTTCAAATAATTAGTGTACCTTGCTTGCAGCTGAAGTTAAAAATACTCAGAGTGCTGGTGATTTATACTCCTGTTAACAGTTCCCATGTCCCTCTTGGAGCTCCAATGGTTGTGAACTACGTCTTATCTATGACCAGATATGTACTGAAATATCTTACTCTTTCTTTTAGTAGGTCCTAACCACAGTTGCTTTTCCTAGAGGAAGAAAATGTTGGGTTTTCCAACTAAATTGTGAGATTTCTGTTGGTGGTTTTTATTATATTCTGTTCCTTGTAATGTGTCAGCATAACCTATACAAGGACATAGTTGTGGGGAAATTGGAACCTTCCTAATAGCATTTACATTTGGTTTTTAACTTATACGTAGCAGGAAAAAAGAATCCCAAGTTCTTTGTCAGGTTTTCAAATCCCCAAAGTGCTGAATAGTCTATTTCTACAAAAAATAAATACATGAAATGAATTTGTGTGACTTGTAGTTCTTGCATTCCACTATTAACAATTGTAATAATACCACTTTCTCAAGTTTCAGTGTTCAAGTAGTACAAGGGACTATCATGGTTTGGCATGAGCTACTGAGTTAAGTATTGCTGGCTTGCACATTCCTGTTGGTTATATTGTAATCTTTACCTCCACTGGAAAATATGTCCTATTTTGAGTACTCATTTCAGCCTCTTGGCTTTATGCCTCTCAAACAATGAAACATGCTAGTTTTCTTCAATTTCAAACCTCTGTGTTGAAGAACTAATAGCTTTTTAAAAAATATTTTTACAGTAGTGACTTTTGCTGTGAAGACTCTTTGGTGACTTTCATGAACTTTGAGCTTAAAAACTGGTATGACTACATGAGTTAGTATTGCTACAGAAAACACACACACACCTAATAAGGTATCTGAAGGACCAAGCGCTTGATTTAAGGATTTATTCTTTAACATGCTACCTGTTAGCCAATAGTAATTTCTAAAATAATTTTGACTTAAGTAATTCAAACCATTCTTTGAACATAGCCTCAGCTCCTGTTCAGTCTTTGTTTTTGTTTCTTGCCTCTGGCTCAGAGCAGTATGAGTGTATTGCATGAGGCAAAAGAACTCTTCATGTTTCGGTGACTTTTATAGCTGATTTTTGTAAAGATATCTGCAGTGATATCCTCTTTACTGGAATAAATAGTTTCATGTTAGAGTTCTATTGATGTTTTGAAGGAACACTCTGGAGTGAGTGTTATCTCACTAGATAATACAGTCTCAGGAATCTGAGTAATCAACAAGTTCTCTCATGTGTGAAAGCAGGGTTTGGATATTGGGTGGGAAAAACCCTTGATGTCTCTGCAGAAGAAGGTGGGTGTGATGGATAGGGGATTGAAAACAAATCTGAAAACAAATCCATGACTGTGAACACTAAGTGTCTGCATAAGTCACATGCCTGGTAACATAACTCCATGTAATTTTTCTGCTGCAAGCCAGGTTTCATGGAGGGGTTGATGGGCATGTAGCAACACTGTTCTGTCCTAGCTGTTCTCCTGCTGTGCAGCTCTGCTGAAGTTACAGACACCAGGGCACAGAAATTGGGAAGAGACACCATAGGTGTGTGCCTGCAGGACTGTCCCAGGAGAACCTTTACTGGGAACCCACGAGTGTGGTACATCCCTGAAGCTGCTGATGGTGATGCATGGGTAGCAGAGTGCAGGGCTGCAATCTCCCTGGGGCTGGAGAGGTGTGGTGGGATAGCTCTGGGCACTGGAGTCCTTCAGTGCCAGCGTCTGTAGGGTGCTCAGAGTGGGATGCTGAGGAGGAGGTGTTGTCCTTTGATGTGGGGGAGTGGCAGGATTGCAGAGAGCTCTGCCTGGAGCGCACCACCAGCCATTTGAGAGTGCAGGCTCAGGAGTGCTGGGTGGTTTTACAGGTGGCTGCTACAAACCATCTGGGTGGGAAGAAGCAGCACATGAGGCCTCCAAACAGCTGGAGGGAGGCTCCTGTTTGCAGCTGATCCCCTTGGAGGAGTTTAACCTCTCTGTTCTCTGCTGGGACAAGAGCCTGGCAGCACACGAGGCATGTAGGAGGTTTCTGGATTGCTTTTGTGACAGCTTCCAGACAGGTGATCAAGGAACTGACAGCAGGCTTGCTGGGCTTTTGCCTTGCTTGCAAGGAACAATTATTCATGAATGTGAAGATGGAGGGCAGCCATTGAGAGGCACCCTGGCAAGCTGAAGAAGTGGCCCAAAGGAATTCCATGACATTCAGCAAAAGGGAACATGAAGTGCTGCACCAAGGGAAAAACTGTCAGCGGCTGGGGCCTGACACTCTGTGCTGCCCTGGTGAGACACATCAGGAGTGCAGGGTCCAGCCCTGGCTCCCCAGTGGCAGAGAGACATGAGCATTCTGGAACAGATCCAGCAAAGGGCCACAGTGCTACTGGGGGACTGGAGGGGAGGCTGAGACATCTGGGATTGTTTAGCTTTAATCTTGAGAAGACACAGGGAACGCCGTATGAATTGTGTGTGTCAGAGGACATAAGCAGATGGAGCCAGAGTCGTCTCAGTGGTGCCTAATGGCAGGACAAGCAGAAAAAAAATGTCATCTTATGACTTTTCCTCTTTTTCTGAAAAGGAAATAATCCATAAAATCTGGAGGCTTTCCAGTTTTTGCAGTGTTCAGTGCTGAAGTGAGGTCACTGCTGTCTTTTTTGGACAGCAAAGGAGTTAAAGAATTCTTAACTGCAATTTCAATTGTTGAGTTAAAATACTAAATGTGAGATTGGATTGTAATATTAAAGCTCAGTGTTTATTAATGTTAGGTATTGAAGATGACTAAAAATACATTTTTAGGTAAATCCTTGATCAGACAGCAGGATGAAAAAGCAGCCTGAAGCATTCTCCATAGTCAATAAAATTGTGATTGAGTTAGGGCTCAATTTACCTTCCTCAGGGCACTGAGAAACATCTGCTGGGAAGACTGGTCTGTAGACCCCACCTCTGGCAGTCCTGGTAGGATTTGGTTGTGCTGGCCCTAGGAAGATCCCTGCAGGAAGGCAGGATGATGGCTGGGTCAGGCAGCTCTTGGTTCTCATGCACACGAGGGGTGCTGGGGGCTGTGTCTGGCTGCACATTGAGGTGTTGGGGTAGCACAGCTGGAGGGTCCCTGCAGCCTGGCTGGGTGAGCTGGGACACAGATCTGCCCTGGCAGCACCTGGGTGTTACTGCTTTGCTGCCTTCAGGCAGCTTTTGAGATGCTGGTCCTACAAGGATGTAGCTGTGGTTATCTCTGTGAGACTCCCACCTGCTGGGGTTTGCTGAGGCTCTTCCAGGGTTGGCTCCAGGAATGGATAAACTAACTGGGTGCTCAGGGGCTGGGCAGTGGGAGCTGCCCATGGGCTCACGGCCTGGCTGGCCCCAGGGGTGCAGTTCAGGGATGCTGTGCTCTGTGTTACACCACATCCTCCTGAGCTTTGTGTTCCTGCTGCTGGTATGTGAGCAAGCTGTGAAAACAGGACCTGGGAGTGCAGCTGGGCTTGGAGCACAGTCCTGTTATCTCTGCTGCTTGGATTCTGTTGTGTAAACCTCAGAAGGACATGTTGCTCAATTTATCCTTCCTGGAAGTGTCTTCCTTGCACATGTGAGTGACAACAAACAGGAAATAACTTGTCCTTTAGGGTTCTTTCCCTTTGAGGATGAAAGGTTTTTCAAAAAGATATTTGTAAATGTATCAGTTCTGGTGAGAAAGACAATAATAGATGATGCATTTAAAAGGCATGAGATTTCCAGTCATTCTGACTACCTCCCAAATGGCCAGCTGCCAGCAGCTGTGTCTTGAATTTGGCATCTTGAGATCAACAGTTTAGAAATGCTGTAGAGTAAAGCTCCTTTTTTATTGCTTAGATTTTATTTTTTTTTAATAATTGCCCAGGTTGACATATCCTAAACCTTTAAAGATTAGATTTTGTCCCATTCCTTTAGGGGCTGTGAAATTCTGGGGCACGCTGGTGGCTTGAAGAGGTGCTTTCCAGGACACCTACACAATCTGCCATCTGAAGATGTAGTTAGCCCTTGATAAGTGATAAGTTTTGTGTGCAGCTAAATGTTTTAGCCATTTCTAGGAGGGCTCCAGTGCAGCCTAGTAGAAATTTTACTGCACTGGAAGGAATATTCTCTGCTTTGCTGCTTTGAAAAAATTGCTTTTCTTTACCCCATCTGATTTGACTGCTGAGCCTTTTCCCAGAGGTAGGAAGCTGGACAGTGTAGCTGGTGCCAGCCACAAGGCCCCTGCATTCCCTATTCTGTTGCAATTCCAGGGCTTGCCTGGTGTGTAAAGTTGCAATAAAACTTGTGAAAATACTCCTTTTGTATAAAACTTGATAAACTTGTATGGAGGAGCTTTTTCTCAAATATTAATGTATGAAAATAGTGATTCCCCATTCCTCTTTTGGCTTTTTACTTGTTGGGAACATGTGTAGCTGCAAGTGAGACATGAGCCATCCATTTTCCATTTACTAAACTTCTCTGCAGGCCAGACCTGTGGGAGGCTTTGCAAAATCTTGGTTCCATTTTCCCCTAGAACTATGTGATATGAATCAGGTCTGTAAGAGTGGTTTTCGAGGAAAAATAAGCAGCAATCATGGTGCTTATGTGGTTATTGTCAGGCTTGCAGTATGTGGATGCTGAGGAATGTTTATTACACTGGGGTTTTATAGGTACTTCTTCTCCCTCATCTCATAGAAAAGGTTTTCTGGTTGGTTGGTTGGTTTATTTTCCTGTGTGCCTGCCCAACATGTTAACAAGCTATCGGCTGATAATTCTTTTAGGACTTTCAGCCCTTCTCTACAGCTTTTTAACTTGCAAAAATAACTTCGATTTGTAGGAGTTGTAGGATTTTGATTTGGCTGCTAAGATATTAAAGAGGCTTTGAAAGCAAAAAAACTATAAATAAGAGTGCCAAGGAAAGAAAAAAACAAAGCATCATTCCAGATCATTCAAGTGAAATATATCTGCAAGTTCAAATTATGTACTTGAAAAGATTGAGCTATGTGTTTTCTCACTTACTTGGCACAAAGTCTGTGTAAAAGCTTGAATGATTGTCCATACTAGTGATAAGATGACAAGCAGAACAAACCCAAAATACCATTCTGCTGCTTGTGGAACAGCTCAGATCATGGGCTTCATCTGTTTAAACTTGGTTCTTGGAAAGGAATTATGCTAGATTTCCTTGTGAGGAGAACTTGCAACATTTTTATAATCAAGCTGAGCTAAATGGTCTCCAGTACAACATATCTGAAAATCAGTATTAAGCCAAGTAAATCTGGTCTGAAAGAAGCAATGTTAAAAGATAACTGGAGAGGGAAGTTGGTAACACTGATGATTTATCCTGTTGTTTTGAAGTGCTGCTTTTGTTTTCTGGAACATGTACATGTATCTGTGCTGTTCTTAGCTCACACATCCCAGAGTGGGTCAGGAAAGGAGCACAGGGGGTCACTGGTCCTGACCCCTGCTCATCCTGGAGCACAGGGCACTGAGCTGTGTCCAGCTGGGTCTGGAACATCTCCAGGGAGGGAGGCTCCACACCCTCTCTGGGCTGTCCCAGTCCTTGGTCACTGCACTGTAAGGAACTTCTGCCTCATGTGCAGATGGAACTTCCTGGGCTTAACCTCATGACATTGTCTCTTGTTCTACCTTGCTATATAAACCTTTAAATTCTTTTATTGTTTTGATAGTCTAAGGTTCCATGGTGGGGTTGCCACATATACTTAAGTTTTAAATAGATTTTCACCTATTTCTTTTTTGTTTATAAAACATTTTTTAATTCTACGTACAGGTGATGATTCTTTTTTACATTTTAAGCAAACTTTGGTTTGGGGAATCTGTGTTACTACTCTAAATTAGTGGTTTAACCTTTTAAGTGTGCCTTTTACCTTATTGCAAATCACTTTGTATGAATGGAGGGCTTTGATTATGTCTATTTTGATTGGCTCTGTTCTGTTCAGTCAGTGCCTGCAATAAATTTATGGCAGTTGAATATACAAGATTGGTAACTCAAAACAAAGCATCATGAGAGATGGAGAAATGAAATTCATAATTCCAAAATAAATATTAAGTCCATTATAAGTGATGCAGTGAAATGTTTTTATGTTTAGTTACATTGATGTCTTCTGGAGATATTCCCCATGTTCTTTATGGTGAGATTGTGTTCCTTGAGGGTGTATAAACTGGGATGTAGAGTAATTGAACCAGGAGCTTTGTTGTAAAGGAGTTCTTGTGCAGAGCATTACACTGTCCTACAGAGCCATGATGAGTGAAAGATGAGCCATGTGCTGAACAGGAAGAGGTTAAAATCACCTGTGTTTAAAACCATGTCTCTGTGTGTAACACATTTAAATAGAAAAACACGCATGTAATTTATGTGTAATGAAAATGAAGGATACATTTGCATGTCACCCTTGCTGGGATATGGAAATCCTTTTCATCAAAGGAATGTGAGACTTTGTGTCCCTTTTTCAGGATGTGTAAGCACATCCATGGGTGAGAAGTGCTATAGAGCAGTGAAATATTAAATTGCATTAGATGGCCTTTGTTTATATGCAGCTGGAGCAGTTAAAATAGCAATGATTTAGAGTCTGGATGTGGAATACATTTTTAAAATACTGTTTTATATAGTGGAAAAGAATCCTGGTATGTCTTTAGTTTTTTAGTTAAACAAACACAAGTGCTGTTTTTGCTTAGTAAATTTGCTTCCGGAGTGTGTATAAAATAGTGGATAAGAGAGAATCTGTTTCTAATCTGTTCCATGTGCAGAAACAGTGAATAAATTTGATCAAATCTTTAGTTCTTTTTAAGCAATTCCTTTTTGAAATAAGAACATATTCTGCAGAATTTTCTTTCCTTCTCTGTGTGGAAGACATTACCATCATTAGAGTGCAGAATACATGGACTCTCAATATGTGTGAAATTTTTCAATGCACTAAACAATTGAACATGTAATGATGTTTTTTGGGTTGCTTAGCAGCACTCAGGTTTTTTACTTTAAGTGGTCTTCAGTGACATCTTTAGATTGTTCAGAGACTTGGCAGAAATAAAAAAGTGATTCCAGTGTTTGAGACATGAGGAATCGTTTAAGCTGTGGAAAAAAATGAGTAGGGTATTGCAAAGTTTTGTATGTATTTAAACATTTACAAAACTTGATATTCTGTGTTCTTGTAAATGCTTGGGGGAAGTGAGTGCTAGAAGATTATTCTGCTGGATTTTAAGTATAGTTTTAGGTATTTATCACCTGAAAGATGCAAACTTAGACAACAGATGAATTTTACCTTTACAAAGGCCATCTAATTTAATTTAATATTTCACCACTCTATAGCACTTCTCACCCATGGATGTGCTTACCCATCCTGAAAAATGGACACCAAGTCTCATATTCCTTCGACTGAAGTTTTTTTTAAATTGGTTTATATGTCATTGGAATTATGTTTTCTGTGTTTATGTAGAGAGCTGAGGGTTCCTGACTTGAGAATATAATGCAAATCAATTAAAATGTAAAATGCTAATACAGCTTTTTTTCCTTAGAGGATATCAGCTGCATATTTACAGTAATCTTTTCATTGGGTGTCTCTCCTGTATCACTGCAGAGCTTCTGTTGGCACTGCCTTCCCTCCAGGCTTGAACAGCCAGCAGAGAATTTGAGGCTGGTTTTAATAATGTGTTAAAGAATTAAGTGCTGTCAGCTTCATGCTACAGCTCTGTGCTGCCTGAGGCTGCTTTTGGTGTCTCTTTCCCTGCTCCTGCTTTCTGCATTGCGTGAGTGAGAGGAATGTTCATCCTCCAAGTGAGCAGTGGCCAGGTCTGGCCAGGGCAGGGCTGAGCGAGGCGTGGGAGCAGCGAGTGGCGGAGCTCAAGGAAAGAGTGACACAACTGCCCCTGCAGGCTGGCCAGAGCAGAGAGCAGGGCAGCACAGCCAGGAATTCCAGACAGATAGGAAACTTCAGAGTGGGAAATCTCGGGGCCCAAGAGGCGAAGGGAGACGTGACTAAGAGGATTATTAAAGTCCAGTAGCTTTGGATGAGCGCAGGAAGGATCTCCCCATACATTGCACGGCAGCCAGGCACACTGCCGGGAGAGGAGCTGCTCAGTGCTTCTGTTCAGCCTCTCTCCTGCTCTCCTTCTGTTTGAAGTGTTTTCTGGGAGGAGAGGAGGAGGAACCACTCACCAGCTCTGTTGTGCCCCCTCCCAGCAGCGTGATGGATCGAGATCGCTTGGAGCACGTTCAGCATTTCTGCACCTGGTACCCAGACTCTGGGCTGCTCCTCTTCATGGGAGGGAGAGCAGGCCAGGGGCAGGCAGGGAGAGCTGGGAGCCTGCAGGGGCTGGATGGGCACAGCCTTTTTCCATCCTCTCCTAAATGCCCTTTCAGATAGAGTACAGATCATTGGTGGACATTGCATCTGAGCGTAGGCTTTGGTGTAGATGCTTTGCTACGTACCTACCCTGGATGGGTTCTTTCTGTGTGATATGTGTCCCAAAACAGCTACTCTGGCTCATCAGGCCTGCTTCACTGGAACGGAGGCAGTGGCAGGATTGTTGGGATGTTTTGTATTTGGGTGCATTTTGTTTGCTGCAGTAAGGCAAAGTCAGATGCTGCAGTGCATGTTGGTTTGCATGTGAAAGATGTGACCTGGAGGACCATGGTGTGGAGCTGCTGGTCAGCGTGGATTTGCATTTTTCTGAAGAGAGGGGCCACAGCCATAAAAGACTTTTTCAGTCTTCTGGATAACAGTAGAGACTTTAGGAGTGTAGTCACTTTGTAAGGGGTTGGTGTTGTGCTGTTTTACTCATCTTAATTACTTACAAATGATTAAAAAATAATTGGGGGAATATACGTATTTGTAAAGTAGAACGATTTTACCTGGTAGTGTGAAGATAATGGAAAACTTACAGATGAAACTTCTCATTCTGAAAAACTTGAAAGTCCTTAGTGTTTAGCATTTTGTTGTGATTTAACCTTTCTTCCACCGTTTAATAATTAAAGGAGTAAGAATGTGCTCTTAGTAATGTCCGAGTAATTTTATATCCCATAAAAGGGTTTAACACCAGCCCAAGTGAAAACATGGTTCTCTAATTATAAAATACAATTATCTTTGTGGTCTCTTGTGATTCCCAAGTGATTTCTTCTCAAACATTCTCCTCTTGGGCTGTATTTTTTTTTACTTCAGAAATGCAAAGTCAATTTCTTTTTTGAGGTAGTCCATGATTTAAACCTTATTGGATTTCAAGGCAGGATATCTCAAAATTTTTAAGGACAGAAGTAGAGGTGAAGAGGGTATTTAGGAGGAAAGCACCTTTTCTGGTAAGTTAAATAACTCTTAATTCAATTTTTTTAATGTGCTCCAATGACACTAGTTTGTTCTGCTGTAAGTGGTGGTTACTGCTGCAGGTGGAACCCAGGTCAGCTCCTTTTGCTCAAATACAAACTGGTTTGGGATGTTTCTGGCAGGAACTGGTTAATTACTGCAATGTAGAGATTGAAGTGGACTGAACACCTTGGGGACTGGTGCTTGGGCTTTCTCAGTGCTCTGGTGCTGTTTCTTCAGCAATGGAAGAGTTTCCTTTTCTGGAGAAACCTCTCTGATCTGTGGGCAAGTGGGCTCCATGTAGGCACGGTGAGAGCTGGTTAACATTTCACTATGACAGCTTAGGTAACAGAAGTTTATTTGCTTTTCTTTTCTAGAATATTTTTTTTCTTCTGACACCTTAAATTTGGTGATTATTTTCATTAGGTTGCAGAGAAGATTTGTATCAATTTCTGCAAATGGGTTTTGCCAAAGCTGTGGGTTTGTGGTAGCCAAGCAGTCTCATGATTTCAGGGTAACAACTTAAAGAGCTGACAAGTATTTTATGGTGAAATCCAGTTGAGCTGTAACAGAATACCCAAATTCAACCAAAATCAAAACAGAAGAAAAAATGCAAACAGGAAACGTTGCTTTTTTTGGCAGTCTTAATAATAATGGCTTATGAACTCCAGAAATGGAGTACACCCTCCAGACTTTCACCTCTGTTAATTCTAGAAGGTTTGGGTTTGGTTTTTTTTTTTTTAAATAATTATGTATGGTTGAGATAAGCAAAGACTTTCAGAGTCTAGTGAGCTTCTTTGACTGTAACTTCTGGCTGTTACAATGTCCTTTCTTCCAAAAGAGTAATTTATAAATTTACATGCTTGTCTTTACAGAGCAATCTACTGGTCTCTATACCACTTAATTAGTGCTTATTGTATGTAATGCCTCATTGTTTTTAGTAATGTGCCAAAAAAAAAGCAAACAACAGCCAAATTCTGTTTTAAAGGAACAGCTCAAATAATTGAAATAGCACTGGTAAAAAAACAGCATGAAGGAAGAAGCATAAATTAAGGGATAAAGTCACTGTTGGCACAGTAGGAAGCACAATACTGTCATGTTTATCTCAAGAACAGCTTGAATTGTGAAGATTGGAGCCACATCTGATGGGTCATGCTTGTACTGTGGTATCTATGCAATAAACTATGCAGTTGTGACTTCTGTATTATTTTTGAGTTCAAGATTAGGTGCTATTGATGATGGTATGTATTGTCTTTAGAATAAATAAGGCCTATGTATTTATAATGTTTTTTAGTATATCTGGATTTCAGTATCAGAGGTGGTGTTTGAATCTTGGGCTTGCATTTCTCTGAGTGTATGGACTTTTTTCAACTGCAAAAACAGGCTTGGCATAAAAATCACCCACAGTCTCTGCAGAGTTAGGAACTTGGAAAATTCCTAGGGATTAATTGCAACTCTAGGAAGACCCAGTTAAATAAAGTCAATAGTAGGAGGCTTTGCCTAATACTTCTCATGTGTGGGTAGGGCTGTATTTGCCATTTTTCTGCAGGAGGCATAGCGCACTTTATTTGGAGTGGATGCTGTCACTGTGGGGAGGGTTTTCCTGGGCTGGAAAAGCCCATTTTCCCTGGTGGTGTTTGTGTGTGCTGTGGGACAGCAGGGCTGAGCACGGCTGCAGGTCTCTCTCTGGGGACTCATTCTTACCCTTCCTCAACGCATTTGTGATTTAGGATCCCTGACTCTACCAGTACAACTTAGTGTCTAACCTCCTTCCTCTTCCAGTGCAGTTTACTCTGCTTAAAGACTCCTGAAACATGAACTTTCCAAACATTCAGCAGAGGAACTAGCACAGCAAGTCCTCCATTTTTTTCCTTTTCTGCTTGGTTTTAAAGCTAATCCATTTTAACTGCAGGAAAAATGTAATTTTACTGTTGGCTGCTTTGCACTGCACAATGCTGTGGCTCACGTTGTGGAACATCTTGAAATCTATATAATTGTAATGGAAGAAGAATGTTTGGAATCTTTTGTGGACAATTTTTTTTTACAGCAGAGCTTTCTGCATGGCAGAGAGCAAAGACTGTCATGGCTTTTTTAACTGTTCTGTTCTTCAGCAGCAGGCATTTTCATGTTCAAGGGCTCCATGATCTATCCTCTCCCTCCTTTCTCAGGAAGATAATTGTTGGGATGGCAATTTTGAGTAAAATACTAAGCCTTAAAATTTTCAGTTTTCAGCTGGTGGTACAGCTTTGTTTTTATTTTTCTCCTGGATGTCTTTTTGGCTTATTCAGCATTATTCCAGGCTTTGCATAGTTCTTGAAAACCTGTGGGACTGCTGACCTGGCTTTTTGGATCCTGAGTTGCTCTGTATGATTAAAAAAAGCTGAAATAAATGTCAGAGGCTCAATACACTGAGAACAACACAGTTAAATAGGTTGTTCTGTGGAGAGGTTTTTTGTTAAATTACAAGAGGAAGACGCATTAGATGTTATTTTGTGTTTGTTTTATATATGTTTACTCTTTTTAAAACTTAAAAGTTAACTTACAGAACTTCTGAGACGTCTAAATCTCACCCAATATGTGAAAGATTTCTTTCCTAAGGGCTTGATAAAGCTTTGAGGAGGGGATGGAGGACTTGGAAAATGACAGGTTTTTCTGTGATTGTGATAGTAGTCTGCATGCATTGCAATTTGGTGTTGTAAAATTGCATGGCTTGAAATAGTCATCAGAGGGAAAGTGAGGCTGAGTTACAGCGTGTTCAACTCTTATATAAACTGTGTGATTTTTATTGGGGCTGTTGTGTTCCTGCTATTCATTGTTCATCATCTACTCCTATTGCACATTTTGATAGAGAATGAAAACCTAAAGTAATCTTTTTAATATTTCTTAACTGAGGCTTCTTAGGACTTTTTTGGATGATTTTTTTTTTAATGAACTGCTAGCTGGTGTTTACTGGAAACAGTAGCCAAATGTGGGCACATAAGGGGCATTGACCAATCTGTGCTCCAGGGTGGTGATTGTTTTGCACTGAAATACAAAGCTAAGATCCCCTTGGCTGTCAAGTGGCAGCAGTGCCATTACATTTTTACTCTGCAGCAAAGCTGAGTGCTTAAGGCTTGGTTTATTGTTAATTCTGTTGAACATAAAACACTCACGTGGTTTGTTTTTGGTTGCAGAAACTACTGATGGCTCTTGCAAGCACACAAATATTCTTTTTTTTTTTTAATTGATGGGTAACTCATTTCTTTTGCAGAAAGTTGACCCCAGTGCATGCTTATTTATGTCTGGGAATGCTGACTTTGAGCTGCTTCCCCCTGCTCTCAAGTGGACTGTATTTCCTTAGGAAGGTTTGCAGTTCAAAGCCCCCTTGCCTGTTGGAAACAAAGCTGTTGTTTGAGTCAGAAATCACGCGTTTGCACGGCGTCCTTGTTTCCCCACATGCCAGCACACAGATGTGGTTATTGTAAATTAAAAATACCCTGTTTGTAGAGCTGAACTGGAAGTACCTTAATGTATGTGCCTGCTTGTGCTTTACATCATATGAGTCACACGCAGTTAGGGATTTCTCAGGAGCAAACGTGGCTCCATAAATAAATAAAAGAGCCCTTTTTCCTCTATTGGCTGTCTTTACCATTCCCAGCTAGAATTATTCTCAAGAGCAATCCCTGTCTATGGCTCTTGTCTGTGCTTATGTTAAAGACCTTTGGATAATATTTTTCCTTTTGCCAGTCTTCTTTGATACATAAGTTAATGTTTGATGATACTTATTGCTTGTTCTTTTTGAAAAGATCATCATCAATACTTCCGTACCTCTTTAGTTAAAGCTCATTTTCCTGTGGTTTCCAGTCTAACTTATCTGCCACCATAGCAATCTAATCATTATCTAATTATCAGATGACACTGCTAAGATTTTTGTTGTCCAAAAACTGGCTGTGGCTTTGGTTTTATTGGCTATCAGGTTCTGAGAGTGACATACCTTGATTATAAAAGATACAATAAAATTGCTGAGAGTACCGTGTCAGCTCAGCCTCAACACATCTGCTCGTGTGCATTAATTATGTCGGTTAATTATGGTTACCCAAAGAACACCAATTGCCAGATAACAGGAAAAATAGCAAGGTTTGAAAGTGGACTTGATTTTTCTCTTTGGTTCACTGACATTCCTTCCACATTACTAAGCTTTCCATGTCACTTAAAAAGTGAGTATTTTGGCAAAAGCTTTATGAAAGCATGAAACACATGGGCAATATTTATAAAAACTGGGATATTTTGCAAGTGCAACATGTTAAGGGATGTTACACAATGCTCAGCCCACAGTGGTTTTTATGAATAGGTGGTAATGTCATTCTGTGTTTGGTGATAAAGAATTGGTTTTCTATTTGTTACTGGAAAAGGAGCTGATTGTTGACGTAATGCAGGGAAAAAAATTGACAAACTTTTATGGCAAAGATTCAAATTGGGTAATGTTGAGCAAAAATGGTAAAAGAGTCCTGAAAGCGGCATTGCATTAAATCAGCTGCACTAACATCTTGCTACTTAAGCCTCTTTTTGTTTGCAAAAATATGATATTTCTTCAGCTAAAGCCCCCACACAGGAACTGGAGGCAGAAGTGGGCCAAATATTAGTTCCTTACTTGTTATTGTTTGTTTTTCTAGATTTTGGCAGAAATTGCACATTCTTTGTTTTAATTTTTCGCTTCCCCACACTTGGCATTTTATATCCTTTAAGTTTACAAGTTTCTTTCTAGTTTATTTTATGTGAACTTAAAGGGTTTTGTATTGTATCAGCTCTTCTAAGCAAGACTTGTCTGAGTCTTGAACATAAAAAAGGGGAATTTAATATCAGAAATAGTCAAGGTTTCAAGATAAATGAGTTGTGTAACTCAGAATTACAGTTGTCTAACCACAAAACAATGCTTTCTTGTTTACTTGTGGTCATTAATTTAGTTTAAGCATTTCCTGCACTGTATCACAAGGTTGTGTAAATGCAGCTTTGTGGAGTTTTCCTGACTTATATATTTCTTGTAAACAGCAGTTGAAGGAATAGCTTTGAGTCCATAAAAATACAAATTAGATAGCAGGGGGCCAGATGCAGGTCTTTGAGATTGCACACTGCAGTCAGTGATTTGCTTGTGTTTGAGAAGAAAGGAATCTTAGGATTTGAGGAACATATTTTGGGCCTGTTTGTGTAGGCAACATAACTTCAGCTCTGCGCTTCCTGCCCGGTCCTTAAACGCCTTTCTTGGTTTCACAAGGTTTGAATAAAAGGTTCAGCAGCCCACAAAGGCTGGCTTTCAAGTCTTGGGGCACACACTCCCCAGTGGTGTTTATTTAGGGTTAGTCTGATGCCCACAGCAGAGTTGGGATAGGTTTGAGCAGTCCGGGCCTCTGCTGGGGGTTTCACCCCTCTGTGGGGTTGCTTCCTGAGTACTGGAAAGTGGAAATGAAGATTCCTCTTGCCTCACAAGTGTAGCAGCTCAAAGGTGTTGCCAGGAATTTTCGGGAGAGTTTCAGCTACCCAATGGCAGGACCTTGCCTCTAGGAGGTGGCATCACAAGGAATCCAGTGGTTAATGCAGCTGGATTTCTAAAGACTCATCTCTTTAGAGCCTTTGGGTGGAGGGAGCTTTGCATTTCTGTACATCTGCCCTGTAGCCAGAAGACACAGCTTGGAAACCAAGAAAAATTAACTCGAGCATGTTAATTTATATGAAAGCATGGCCCAAAAATACATACAGGATTTGATAGCTGAGCTATAAAGTTCTGGATAATCTTTATGTCTGTCAGATGATAATTTATTTTTATTTATGTACTGCAAAATTTGCACCCTTGACTATTTTTTTTCTTGAGAGAAGTCCAGATTTGGGAGGAGTCACCCTGTGAAGAGGTCTGACAGCCTAGATCAGTGCTTTAAGGTGAAGGGGCAGCTAAAACTTCTCTCTGTGTGTAGTCTCTAGTGATGTGTGCTTCCAGCATGTCTGTGTTCAATTTCAGAAAGAGCTTTGGGATCTTTGACGGACAAATCTCAGTAGCATTGAGGTATTTGAAGAAATAGCACTGTGTGTTCTGCCAGATAAGATTTTGGTTTGGGTTTATTTTAACCTTTAGGTGTCTGACTCGTCTCTTTCCTTTGACTCTCACGCACACTCGTAGCTCAGTTTTGTAATACTTGAGCCATGGTGCATTCTTTGGAGTGTGGAGCACTTCTCCATGAAACTGTAATGAATCTCTGACTTTGCTGCTTGCTTGTGTAGCTTGAAATTCCACTTGTCTATGCCACCTTACCCATGGTTTGGCAAGAATGCTCAGGTTTTCTGAAGGAGTATATGGCAAACTAAAAGTATCAGCATGATTTATCCTCAGCTGTTCAGCTCCTCTTCCACTGTAGTGAAAACTGTTGAAGGTTTTCTGTAGTTATTGATGAAAATTAATGAGGAATAGATGGTGAAGGAGTGTCATTATTGTCTATCTGAATTTCACAAGGATTTGCTACCATTCAGCAAACTTCTCCTAGAAGATGATTTAGTTTGAAAAACTCATTGGTCATAAAAAGACATGCAACCAGTAGAAGTGCAGAATTTCCTGTGGAGTTGAATCTTTTTGCCCAGAAGGGGCTTTCTCCTGGTGCCAGCTTAGAGCAGTGTTTTTTTGGATACATTCATCTGCTAAGTCTCAGTCCAGAACTGTTTATATCTGTAGTGCTGCCTCAGTGAAAATACAGGTGGGATTTCCCAGGTGGAGTAATTTCACTTAGGAGATGAAAACTAACATAATTGGTTTAATTTAGTTTTGTTTAACGCCCTAAAATCAGAATGCTCTTCTTAAAGTAGCTGTCCTCTTTTTTGCTAAACAGTCCACAATTCTAAATTAAAAATTAACTAATTATTCTTAACACCTTACGCAGTCCACATCTAATGTGGCATGATTAGAGCTGGTATGGATGCCAAGCTTCTGGCCAAATTTTACCAGTGTAATGTAAACTAGTGCAGGCTTTTATCTTACTGTAAACTGTGTCTAGAAATCCTAATTATACAGCTTGACATTCTTGACTCACTGTGAATGTGTATGTTTTTGTTTACATGCATGCACATAAATGGAATAATTAATTGCTTTGGCAGCTGTATATACCACTTGTGTTTTTTAATATGAGAACTGTTCATAAGAAAAATTCATGTAGATGATGAAAATGTGGACATAAAACCAGCTGTGAAAATAAGACTTGTTCACCTTTACCAGAAGGGTCTAGACTTCTGTTGTGCTTTGATCTTCTTACCTAAACAATTACTTCATTTCCTTAGTTTCTTAAAAGCAGAAAGATCTTGGTGTTGTGAGTAAACTTGAGTTTGGCAAAGTAATTTTTATCACTGTATTTTTGTGCTGATACATGATTTGGATTTCATGCCTAACAAGTGCATGGAACAATGGGTGACAAGTCGGTGCACATTTTGCACATTTTGTTGTGGTGATACACAGCTCTAGAGTGGATGGATGGGTGAATTTACTTTGTCTGCTTCCACCCTTTGGGAGGATCCATCCCATTCTCTCTTTACAAATCTGCTTTGCAATTTCCTCAGTGATGTTACTTGAACAAATTGCCAAGCTGATGATCTTGCCTTCTTCCAATGTTACGTGGATTATGATGGTATCCAAGAATAAACTGACCTTTTTTCCTGTCTTTAAAGCTATGAATTGAGACATAGGGTGTATTCCTCAAAGTGGGGTTGTGTGTGATTTTTATCTTTTTTTTTTTTAATTATCTGAATGCATCAGTGCCTTGCCCCAGTGCAAGTGCCTGCACTTACTTACATTTGTTTATCTTAGGCTTTTCTTCTTGGCTTTTTAAACTTTTTGTCCTTTGCTACTTAATGCTGGTTTATAGCTCAGTTATCCTTCTCCTGAAGTGTTTAAGTGGGTTTACATTTTTCTGTATGTATATTTAAACTGGTGTTTTTCATTTACAGGGAGTGAAAGATGCAAAAAAGATCCAGTTTAATTTTGCAAATACTCAAGGTAGCAGCTGATGTCAAGTGGACACTGCTTCAGTAGTACTGTCAGTAGTCTAACATATTACAAATTTAGTGTGCAAGAGTGACTTAATTTTACCCCGAACTGAACAGCCCTCTGCTAGAATTCCTCTATTGCCACATGCCTTAGAAACTGGAATTAAAATATAGCAAGAAGCCTGAATTGGGTTTTTATTGGAGAAGAATTTACACCTAAGGAGATCAGTATATTTTGAAACTGATGAATGCAAAAGAGAATACAGCAGGCGTTCAGAATTCTCAGGTTAAGGGAAAAGGAGATGCCAAGCAGCCTGGGTCTGTGGGTTTGCAAGTGTTACCAGCTGTATGGATGTGCAGGAACAGGAGAGCAGATGCCTAGTTTTCTAGGCAAGAAAACTAGGTTCACAAGATGTGTCATTTAAAAACCGAGGCTGTTGGGTTTTTTCTTCTGATAGAGACAGAAATTAAGAGCGAGTCGGGTTTGGACAGAAAAATGAAACTCTTCTTTGTTCTCCAAATATTCCACTTTCATCCAGGAAGCTGGAGAGTGTGGAGTTGGTTGAATTTTAGAAAAGCAGGGGACTTTGTAATTCCAAATAATGGGAATTTTTGTCCCTGTTAAATGTATTCCAGAATCTTGTTCAGCGTAATGGGCCCAGATACAGGCAGTGTCTCCTTACTGTTGGAAAAGACCTTGGAGCTCAGTGTTTAACCTGCATTGCAATAGACTTAAACTGGTTTCCTGTATAAAGCTTTGTCTTTGACTTAATCTTGGCTTCTCTCCTTTAACTCCACATCTGTGAATGACTCATAACACAAGCAGGACCATCAGAAAAATATTGTGTACATTTTTATCCAATTCTGTAGGGCTTTTGTTTCTCATTTTTTTACAGCCTTGCTGCATTCTCCCCTCCCATGCAATGAATCATGCAGTGTCTGTACTCATACCTGACAGGAAAAGTGCTTGAGCATTGAGGGAAAGTTGAATGCTAAACAAATAGAAAGAATATCCCCAGCCATCAATCTGCTGAGAGCAGAGCTTTTGTGTTTGGCAGGTATCCCCGGTCAGCCCCCGGGGCACTGCTGATATTATGATTTTCTTTCCTCCTGTAAACAGCAAGCCCTGTTAAATGGATACTCTGGCTTGGGGCAGAGTTGGATCTGTCAGGCACTGGCAGCAAGGGAGGTTCTGCCTCCTGAGGCACTCAAAGGCTTTTTTTTTTTTTCAGCTGTCTCATCCAGAGACTCAAGGCTGTCCCACTGCAGAGCTTTTTAGAAAAATGACAAGCTTTACATGTCTTATTTCTCCTGCCCTCCCATGAATGCTTTGGCCCATTTCCAGATGTGTGACAGCACAGGGGCAGCTCACTCAGCCATGCTATCCCTTTGCAGTCTTTACAGTGGCCACACTGGATGGGGAGGGCAAAATGCTGAACCCTGGCTCCTTGTCTTCCATATTTTTATTTTAAATACTTTCCTAGGGAACCACAGCCCCCATGTTTAGACCAGGTTATGTGCTAATGGTAATGGGGGTGTCAGCTGAGGCAGGCAAGGTGGGAGAAGGGCTGGAATGGCTTGATCCTGTCACAGTGTTGTGGTCTCTTCCCTTGTGTCACAGAGGAAGCTTGGAGTAGTAGACAAGTGAGTTGCTGGTATAAATATTCGTAGTTTTTATTGCTGTGCAGAGAAGTATTTTATAACAGCAGTATGGTGTGATATGGTGAGTTGGTGAGATTTTCCTGCGGCTGCTAGAGCTGCCCGTCTCCAGCTGTCTCCTCCAGAAGTGCATCTCTTTGGGTAACAGGTCAAGGGAATTGATAACATCTAAGCTGTGTTTGAAGTGGGAGAGTGCTCTCACGGCTAGCTGCATGCTGCTGCTGTCAGTTTTTCACTACAAAGGATTTGGAACAAATTAATACAATGTGATTTTTTTTTCCTGGCCAGCCTATCATTTTGGATACAGAGTTCCAAATTTCCTGGAAAATTGAAATGCTGAAAGGCCTGTTTGAAGGTAGAGAGGCAATTAACTAACTCCTTGATGAAAATAATGGAAGCTAATCCACATCACCTTTCCTTTACACATCTCAGTATAGATGATGCTTTTTGGGTGTGACTGATGACGCTTTGCATCTCTCAGGGAGCTGCTTGGCAAAGAGCTAAGAAGAGTGGGGTCACAGATGCTTTATTTTTGTGTATATAGGCAGCAAAAATGCTTTATAGACATGAAAGTCATAGAATTGTTCTCTTTCCTTTTTATTATTGCCTCCAGTAGTATTTCAAAGATGTTTTTCTCATAACTGGGGGAGCTATAATGCTTGAATGTACTTAATGTAAGGTTTCAATCAGGTTTCACCCATGCTCAAAGCAATGGATCTTAGCAAAGCTCATAACAAAGGTCTCATAATTCACTTTTTGGTAGGCTCAGTTGTAAAAAAAGTGATTATCAGTAGCACAGATGGAAATTTTCTGTCTTAAGAAGACCTATTGACAGAGTGTTCAACTTGGCTGTTATTTAGGTGTCAGAAAGCCATCTTCATCCATTGAGTAAAATGGAAGAAAAATGTAGCTTGCAATTTAAAATCTGAGGATAATAGTGGAATTACTTGATGAAAAATCAATAAGCTTTCTTCCTTGGAATCCTCATCTTCTTTCCCACAACCTGGCAGTGGGTACACTGTTTGCGTGGATATTCTCCTTTCACAGTACCATTAAATTGGTTACAGACTTGAAATGGAAAATTTGTGTTCATTTCAGACTCCCTACACTTTCAGGAAATCATAAGTGAAGTTGTTGTGAAGTTGTTTTCCTGTTGACTTCAGTTGAATTTTATTAGTTAAGCAATATCCAAGAAGCCCTCTGCTGATCCCAGAAGCAGGGTCACTGATTTACTCTCTGTGAGTCATGGGATGAAGACTTCATGAGGGCTTTGAAAATCTGTTTGGAAGCATCAGCTGGCATATCTTCTGTAGGAAACAGCAGAAGTCCTTGAGTGCATCTGAAGGATGACATAGGAGACTTCCAGGAATATTTCTCCCAGTTAGAGAGATGATGGAGCATTTGTGGCTCTAACAGCGAGCAAGTGGCAGCCAGCAGAGCAGTTTTAATCAGGTAATGCAGTGCTGACAGCTCCTCAGTTTCCCTGGCTTTGTCCTGGAGTGGCTGGCAGGAGGCAGAGCAGTCACTTCATTATCCTCATTAACTCCTAATGCCGTGCCACCACTCACTGTGCTCCACATCCCACCAGGCACTGGGAGTGAGCTGCACCCATGGTGTGCCTCTGGAAGGAGAGATTTCCACCAAGGAACCCCAGCTTCACTGCCTGCCTTCAAGCTGTGACTTGTCTCTAAAAATAAATAAACAAGCTGACTTATTTCTATGCAGAGTCTTGGCAAGACAGCTTTTTCCCTAGGGATAAATTTGTTTTGCAAGATTAGAAAAATCTGTTAGATATCTTAAATTTACAGTTGTTATGTATTAAATTATTGGTTTTAGAGATAGAGTTTTGTAGTTATGCAACTTGAAAAATATTGATGGTGGAATGGACAAGGCAAGTTGCTTTCTGTATAAGCCAATTTTTTTTTCCTTTTTATTCCCTTTATATTTGTTTTTCCCCTTAGCTTTCAGTCACTAAATCTGTCAGGTCCCTACGAATACTGTGAGGAAATCTCTAGGAATACTTGTTGAAAATCCCTACAAATACTATGAGGAAATCTCTAGGACTACTTGTTGAAAATCAATGTCCTTTTGGTCCTCAGAGTATGTGTGTTGTTTTTTTTCCTTGCATTCTTTCTTGGCAATGCACGCAGAGCTAGTGGAAGCAAGTGTAGTTTATTTTAAGCTTTTTCCTTTTTCATTTTCTCTGTATTACTGTTCCCTTTATTCATCACAAATGATGGGCGAAGCTTCATGAGTTCTGATTGTAGAGCTGGTTTTAGGTATTTGACAACAATCTTAATTTTAGTATCAACAATTTAATTTTAATATAGAATTCAGGGGAGTTGAAAAGCTACTGTTCTTCTAAGTGAATATGACTAATATTAAGGGGAGAATGAAAATGATGGAGGTGTCACCTGTCTGTGTTTACAGTCACATTCTGATGATGCCAGCCTTGATCCAGGGAGCCTCCTCCAGCTGGCAAAGAGTCCAAAAAGAGCCCCTGGACCCTGGATGGCCAAGGGGGCTCATTGACCCTGTATTTCAGCAGCAGGGAAAAAGCACCCCAGACTCAGCCTGCTTTGTTCCCAGCACTGGTTTGGTCTGTCAGATGCTGGAGCACAGCTGGGCTCTCTGTGGATAGCTCAGCAGTTGTGTATTGAGTTCCTGCTAACAGGAGGAGATGCACTGGAACCCACCCAAAACTGTCCAGATACTTGACAGGCTACTTATTGTCATTTACTGAGCATGCTGAAATTCTTCCAGTTCTTCCTTGGCTGCTCTCACAGAGCAAGCATGCTGCCTTATAAACACTTTAAGTTTGTAGCATGGATGGTTTTGTTTGGACTTTTACAATTTTTTATCTGACTTCTTAACAAAAAGTGATGCTTTCACCCTCAGTCCAAGAGTCCTTTTGCCACAAAATATGTAGACAGTGGATAGTTTCTGTAATATTCCAGATGCCATGTAGGTCCTGATTTTGTCATTACTTTTTTTTTGTCAGCATGCTGTATGGACAGGTGTAGTTTGCTTTTTTCTCTTTGAATGTTCCAGTAATTTCTCAAGAATTTTGGAGCTTTTCTCCCTTTGCTCAGTCTGCTTTGCTGGTACCATCAGTTGACTGGGACCTGTCCATAGTGAGCATCCTCAAAACCTGAAGATTGCTCTGTATATAAGTTTAACAACATTTCAATGTCTGATTTTCATTCATCAGCTCTGGAAAACTCCATGAAGTCAGATAAGACTCTGAAATAGTGAGATTGCTATGTGTAACTGGTTATTTTATGAACTTTATTATCATTAATAAAGTAAAAAGAATACATAACCTTATAGAAAAGCCACTTACCAGTCTCAAATATTTATATTTTTCATGCAGACTTCTTGCTTGTTTAAGCCTTGTTACTTCTCTTGCCAGACTGTATATTTTAGTTGAGTTGTCTCTGAGGCTTCTTAGTTCCTAAGCTGAAAACTGGAAGTGAGACTGGCTTTGCAATTACAAGAAAAATGGAAAATTGTTTTGTTTGGATTTCAGCAAATTCAATTTAAGGTCAGATTTTTTTCTTTAACAATGTATGCTCTATCTTTTTATTCCTAAAGGCATATTTTCAGCAATTTGGCTTAGCTCTGTGGTCATGGGGGTGGAATTCTTTATCTTGGCTTGATATAAGCAAGCTTTCAGAGCATGTGTGGGTTAGTGTCTGACTTGGTGCACAGGAAAACACAATCTCTTTATCAGGTGGTTTCTGGTTCAATGAAAGAAGTTTTCGGTTGGGTTTCTTTGTGTATGACAGCAGCTTGGTAAATTTGGAGAAATAGCTCAGGCTTTCAATAAATAACTGTCCATTCCATTTAAAAAGTTAGGAGTAAATAAAAATCAACATTCTTATGTAGCTAGTGTGTTTCCATGGCAGCTTGAGAAAAAAACTCAAAGCTAAATAACATGAGGATACTCTTCATATAAATGTTGTGAAATCTTTCTCATGCAATGGATAGGAAAGGTAAAGGAGAATTGAGCACTTACCTTCTTACCTACATTGGTCTACAGCTTCTTGAAATCCTGTTGATTTGTCTTCATACAGTGGAAATAATATCTAGTTATCTGTCATGTTAAAGAGTGTTTTTGATGCTAGGAATGATTTTTTTTTCCAGTATAGCTGAGAGCTGAAGAGCAGAACATGCTTTTTTGTTCTCCTAAAAATGTAGTCTTTGAATGCAGACAGGGGAAGAAGCTTGGACACTAATCAATGTGAAGGCAAAATCACCAACTCAGTCACAGTTGCCCTGGGTTTATGATAACTTCAAGAGTTTGGAAAATAAGACACAAAACTGATGTGTGAGATCAGCAAAGTTACGGTAATTCACTTAAACACTTGACTTAATCAGTGTTTCTTGGGTTCCCTTCCTGTAAAATATGACCTGTATTGTAATAACTTTTTTAATAACTGGAATAACATTTGAAGTGAAAGCTCAAATTCATTTTTTCCATGTGAACCTGGAAATTACAATTGGGCCTTTTTATGATTTGTTGATTGAGTAGACAAATGGTGCACTTCTTGGGTACCATAACAGTTAACACCTGTTTCAACTGTTTCATATTTGTATTGGATGGAACCTCAGCAACCCAATATGTCTTGAAAAGCAAAAATCTAATATAAAATATTTCATGGTATGGAAGAAATTACAATAAACAGAGTATAGCTTAAAATATAAAATGCTTGTTATGCACATTTACATAGGTTTCATCTGTATTTCTGAAACCAATGTAGCCACCTTGTGTAAAAGTAATCCTAGTTTTTCTGAGGGTTGGTTAAGTGATTATTCAATACTATAAAGTAAATAGTGTTTTCTAAGAAAACAGTATTTCCTGAGTTGGCAGAAATGAAGCAGTTTGTCAGTGAGAAGTCAGGTATAGCTGGATTAATTAGCATTTGGTTTGTGATTTCTCTCAAACCTGCTTTGGGGACAGGGACCACTGGCAGAAGGGTGGAGTGGTCTCCTGTGGCACAAGCCAGGCAATAATGTCACTTCTTTCTGTCGTTTGTTACTGGTGTGGTATTTTGCATTCAGTAATTTCTGAAAATGTGAAACTTTGTTCATTAAAATCTGAAAGCTTATTTCAAATTTAGTAGAGATGGGCTCTGGTTTACCTTCCATGTAGCTCAGGTTACAGCACTGCTGTCCCCCTCAGCCTCCCACAAAAGGCTTGGTTTCTGTGGTGTTTGGTAACTTGAAAACTTCCTGCTTTTCTGGATAAAGCTTGGTTTGAAAACCTAATTATTATTATTAAGATTACAAAAAATAATTTGCCAGAGTGCATTGTCAGATGTAAATATCGTGAGCTTCTTAATATGATATTTCAAAGCTGAAGTTTATTTTGAGAGTCAGGGTTAATACTCTCAAGATTTGTTTAGAAAATATGATCTTGGCATGTGATGACCTAGGAGATTTTTTTTCCTAAACACGAATTCAAGTTTGCTTTTATCTCGGTTTATCTGATTGGAGGTAAACCTCAATGCCTTACTAAATTGCATCTGCTTGTAGAGAACACTGTAAATGATTTGCATTTTAATGGCTTCTGCATAAATTTCATAACTCTGGAATGCTTCTCTTGCTCATTTCCCTGCAAAAGATGCTGGGTTTGTCTTGCTGTAACAAAATCTGGTTAGCTTTTCAATTATAAGAGAAATGGATAAATTAACCCTTGGTTTTGGCTATTCCTACTCTTCTCAGAATTTTCAAGACTGCCTTTATCTCCTTTAGAGAGCAGAAAGGCTTCAAGATAATTTCATGTGAATCATAAACATTTCAGACACATGTTGGAAGCTTTCTTAAACGTAGGCGCTTAGTTTGGGAGTAAACATACATGCAAATGTAGGTAATGGTGGGTAGCATCACAAAATTCATAAACTACTGGTAGAATTTAAATTTCTTTCACTGCATTTCCTCCTCGTAAAAAAGCAGAGGACATTTAGAAAGTAAAATGAAAAAGTAGATTATTGGTACAAAGAGTTATGTCATATGAGGAGGGAGGGAAAAGGGAGACAATAGCTGGAAAATAGCTAACCTCAAAAGAAGCATAATACATTGGTTTATGTAGTTTTTCTTCAAGTTTTTAGGCATTTTTTTCTCTTTTATAGTGAAATATATCATTCTAAATGTAACAAAATATTTTAAGGCACAATTCTGAGCATCTTTCCCTTATTAATGCATAATGGAGATGGTAATGACTAGATCACCTTAATATAGAAAAATGAGGTGTGATCAGAGGCATACCTGTTCTTGGATTAAATAGTGCTGCATCTTGGACATGAAGTGACAAATTCCAACAGATTGCAGTATCTCTTAACATGTGAGGAACTATTCTAAGGTACAGACCTTGGAGCTGAAAAGCTCTAATGAAAGATCCTATCTTTATAATATGTTTTAACAACTAAACCTACTAGTTACTAACTAAAGGTTTTTATAAAGTGCCATCTGCTCCAGCTTTCCCATTTTCTCTACTGTTGTGGTTGGTTTTTTTCTTTCCTGTGAACCCATTTTGGGATGTTTTCATTCCCTCTTCTTTCCCACTTTGTCCGTGCTTGTTGGATTCTGTCTGTTGTGCCATCAGTTGTTGGTGGGGCCAAGCTGTAAATCAGGTCACCAGAATGATTCATATTAAAAATAAACCTACAATAAAAAGCTTGGAATCCTCTTTGTCAGCATTCTACTTAATGCCCTGCAGAGCATCACTGCTATTATCTTAAGCCATCTCTTGTTTGTGTTCAGTTTGGAAATTATGCATTTGCAGCTGGAACAAAATCTGTGTATTCTCAAAACTGCAGCTTCAGCCGCACATCTGTCACGTTCTCATCTCCAATTTATCTTGGGTACCCTCTGATTAAAAACATCTTGGTCCCATGTTCCACTTGAAATAGAGTGGTGGTGCTCCTGCCTTCCCAAAAGCATTTCCTATCTATTCCTGAGTTAATGGAAAACATGTCAAGCAATGTGCACCTATCAAGGGGCTGCTTCAAGGAAGTTGTGTTTTTCTACTTGTATCAGTAGCTTGTAAATCTGGAAAACAAACCTTCCCCAGTTGTTTTCTCTGCTTCCGGAAAACCTTGTTCTGGTGAACATGAACCACTTTACTCTTCTCATAAAGGCACCTATGGGTTTTGAAGGTGGGGAGGGACTTCTTTTCCTCAGGCTTGTGGAACTGGGGAGTCTGGAGTTGCTCTGCAGCAGGATGAATGCTTGACAGGCTTCATTTGCTGCCTCTGTTATGGCTGCACTGGAGCTGAATCATGAACTTCTGAACTGTATTAGATAAAACTTGCTGGTGAGCTCTTCTCTGTGGTATTTAAGTGTTGTTATTGAGATTTTGAGAAGCTTATTTCAAATGTAGTGGAACTTCCTCCTCTGGGGTAGAAATCATCCCATGCCCCCAGCCTGTATCTGCTCACTTGCATTTTGCTATCACATTGCATTAGCTGAGTTGACAGTTCCTTAAGAGTTTGGAATTGGTTGTGTAATTGGAGGAGGAGGGCAGAACCAAGTAGTTGAAAAGTAGCTTTGAAGCCAGGGTGATGTGGTGAGCTCCAGGGGTCTGTTTTGTACACGACAAATACAAAGTTGCTTCAGTAATCCTGTACCATTCAGGAAACTCTCCTCCACCCTCAGAGTTCTTTTTGAAGGCATCCCTTTCTCCAGGGAAAAGGAAACGATCCTCTTCATAATCAGTTTGAGCTACTGTGTTTTGAACTGCTTGCTAGTTCAACACAGACAAACTGCAGCATAAGCTATGTGCAAACAGTTGCATCATTTTAAGTGCAATAATTTGCATTAACTAAACTTGCTGTTATGGGTTTAAATACAAGTGGGAGATAATCCAAGTCGTGGTCTTGAGATCACTGAATAATGTGATACTTGATACAGAAAATCTTGTGCTCTCCTAGCTTTCTTTTGATCCTGCTGTTGGTAGAATTGCAGGGCAAAGCATGCAGTGTGACTAAATTGTTACACTTAGACCATGTGTATTTTGTAACTAAAATATCTATCAGTGGGTTAGAGCTCGAGTACCCAAATACAACGGGCTCAGACTCTGTCCTTGGCAAAAGGTTTGTGAAAGGTTAATCTGGGTATTACTCAGCTGTTGACAAGTGTTTATTGCATGAGAAAAACTACCCAGAGTTATTTTACAGTAGCATGCACTCACAGAGAATTTCTATATGTAAGCCTGCAAATTGTCTCCTGTGTATTTAGTAACCAGATCCCACTTTTGTTTTACAGCTGCTGCAGAGGGCAAAGGGAAAAGTGGGGAAGACTTTTTTCAGAAGGTAAGAAAGATATTTCAATTCTATAACAGCACCTGACTAGTGAAAGAAAAAAAAATTATTCGTGCATGTGATCAGCTGATTAAACTTCATGCACAGTTTCCACCATATTGATCAAATTTTTAAAAATTTTATCATTTAGTCTTCTTGCCACCAGCCATGCATGGAATGAGATGAGAAACAGGTTCTTTGGTGTATGCTCCTGTCATCTGTGCACAAAAACAAATTAACAGTTTTACCAATTATTTAACTGAAAATGTTAAAATATGCATGGTGAACATTTGTTATGCTTAATTGTTAACCCAGAAGATGTTGTGAGGTGGTCTTAAGGATATTGTCAGCGGGTAAATGCTGCATCCTGTTATTAAAATACTGCCTTGCAACTTAGTGTGATATTGTTGAAAGCATAAATATTTGGTTGAGAAATGCAGTGGGCTTTTAAGAAAGAAATGCACAATCCACAGAATGATTCAACAAAGTTTGTGGTTGGACAGAGGCACGGAAGGACTGGAAAAGGGAATCCTGCAGTGACTAAACTACAAAGTGAAACATGGTCAAGAGTAATGAGTTGCAAATTATTTTTACAAAGCAGTGTAGCATTGGGATTTTTTTTTTTGTCTTTTTGTTTGGGTTTTTTTTTTAAGAATAGTGTGAAGAACATTATATGTTATTTTAATGAAAATCTGCATGTTGCAGGCTAATAAAAATAATGAGCTATTTTTCCTTTAGTACGGAGAAGAACGACAGTGCAAACTTTGCTGTATGCTGAAATGCCTTGACCTTCCTTCTTGACTTGTTGTCCGTAGAAGTAATTTGCTGTATTTTGCTATAATTTTAAGTGGTAGTTCCAGAAAGGAAGATGTGAAAGGTTGCTTTACCCTGCATGTGACTGTGGGATGCCTTGATAAAGGCTGGTGAGGAGGAGTATATATGCTGCCAAAAGGTTTGGATTTTCAGATTTATGTTCCTCTTAACTGAGAGTGAGAGTTGTTTTTCCAAATGTGGTGCTTAACTGTCTGATACTAGTGTGCACAGGGGAGAATGTGTCAATAGTGACTCCTTAGGGTTTTATCAAAATACTTTGAGTTTTTTTACTTGCTGAAACAAAGCTAAGCCACAGTAGCCTATGCTTTATTCTACACATTATTCATTTTACCACAGTGTTTTCTCTCTTTTACATAAATCTGCTCATAATTCTTAAAGATGTGGATAAAATATTTCTTCTTGAGTTGCTTATCTGTTTGACATGTGTATTTGATTGCTTGATTATTTACTGTAGATATGATGTACCTTACAATTATGTAGTCACTAGTGTAATAGCAGAAAATGCTGTGTTGAATTTAAGAGGAAAACCAAATGTGCTAAACTTGAAGTATGTCAATGAGTGCACTCCTGACCCACACTGATGATACTGTGGCTATCCTGGCGTTTAGATCTTGTCATACTTGTGCATAATTATTATCGAGGCACAGTGTGGGTGCTGCAATAGATTAAGCCTGCTTCGTTTTAACTGGCATTCTTCTTAAAATATCATCAACTCCACAGTGCAGATTTCTGAAGTTTCTGAGCACATACACACAATACTACAACTAATAGAACCAGATGGAAGCTATCTCCTTTGAGTTCTCTTTTGTTGGAAGAAATCTCTGGACAGTTGCTCATAGCTTACTCACAGTCTCTGTCTATGCAATTTCCTTTAATCAGAGTTAAATTTTTCCTCTCTCATGTGAAATGGATAAGGCAGAGTATGTGGAGGTAAAATGAAGACTCATTTCATGTGTTTCAGGTTGGTGCAGTGAGGAAGAAAGTGATTTGGGGTATTAGAAACACATTAAAACTGAAGGCAGCAGGACACTTCCAGAAACTCAATGTGAACTCAAAGCTGCAGCAAAGGCATTTTTGTAAAGCAGTTCAGATAATGAGACTTTGGGACATTATTGGCAGGATTTTGAGTGGAACAGGGAGGGAGAAGTGCATCCTTGAGGGGCCACATCTAGAACATGAGGGCTTTATTTGCATAAATAATGCCATGTTTGTTGTGTTCTGATGACCTGCCCTGCATGTGCTGGGGTTGGAAGTGGCTTGTGAGGTGGAAGAAGTTTTCATAGGAGTGCTGAAATGGCAAATGACAAGGCAAAAATTCAGGAAGGTGATTCTGTATGTCAAGGCATGCAGACCAAGAGGGAGGAGAGAGGAGGCTGTGCCTGGAGGGTTGGCAGGGACTCAGCCTGCATTGTTAAGCTGCAGAGAGGCTTTTAAAGAAAGTTAATACAAGGGTTTGGTGCTGAGCAGTCTTTTGCTGGTCTTCAAACATGTGAGACAGCAGTATTACTTGGATTTTCATAATCAAGCAGGATCTCAGTGGCTGTGAACTGTTCCTACCAACTTTCAACTTCCAGAGTTTAATAACAATTTAAATGTCAAAATGCATCATTTCACTGAGCATTTTAGCAGAAACAAGCACATGCAATGCAGTTGCTTGTGGAGTTACAGAATAAGCCCCAGTTCTTGGTGAAATTCAGGTAATTTTTCTGCCCTGCTGTGTCAGGGAAGATCAGGTGAAGAAGTGCCCCTTCTTCTGGTCCTGAATTCAAGTAAAAAGTAGATAAATGTCTTTTGGTAGTGTCATTTTTAAAAGTCTGAAGACTTTATCATACTTTCTTCTAATATTTCTAAATTGTAGAGGGAAAATCTATCATCTAATGAGGATTTTTCAAAACCACTGGGAGCTACTAATAACTTAGCAAGAAATAAGTAAATAATGGCATGGTTTTCTCTGTAGAGCTCTTGGATCTGCAGTTCAGTAACAGGTAATCCTAAATAAACATGGATTGCTCTGCTGTTGTGTTACATACTATTTATGTAAAAGATCCTTGTGGGCCTTGCTCTTTCTAAATTGTTTTTCTTATTTATTCTGTGAGGGGAATACATAATGTGAAGTTATTACATGTCCTTGATGCAGAGCCCATTTTCAGTTGATGGTGGATTTTTTCCACCAAGTTCCATAACATCTGGTTCACGCCTCATAGGAAGCAAGGCCCTTTCCCCAGCAAAGCCAAGACATTGTTCCAGGGAACAGATAATTTATGTAGCCCTACAGAGGTGTGTGGCACTCTTATACAAAACGTAAGAAGGTGGTGATTCTCTGTCCTGAAGAGTTCATAATGCAAAACAGGTGAGGCTCAGCCCTGTGGACCAAGAGGAATTGCATGCATCATTTTGGTTTGCTTTTAGCTCTGTCATCATCAAGTTGGTTTCTTCTTTTTCAACACTTGGGAATCTCAGTGCTGATGGTAATCTTTCATTCTGAAACTTCTTTGGAGAGGAGTGTATCTGTAGCCCTCTCCAGGGAACTGTGAGCAGTAGGGTGGGTGAGAGGTGAAGACTGTGGCTTTAGTGGAATTTGGGTGGAGTTCTTGGGACTGCACGTGCAGAAGGTGGTGACTGGAAATGATGCGCTGCGCAGGTCACATCCAAGCTCTTTATTTCAGTATTATTCAGTGTGCATGTGTTAGTGTGGGCTTTGGGAGGATGCCTGGAGGGGCTCCTCACCTCTGGCTTTCCTGCTTTTTAGAGTTCATTTGCAGAGCTTGGTTTTGAAGAAGCACTAAATACTACCAGCCAGCTGTAATTCGTGTGTTTTACTGGTCCTGGGTCTTTGACATTCTTTTATGTTTTGTGTTTAGGGTTTTTTCTGTACCTTTTTTTAACAAACAGGTGTGGTGTTTGCGGGCATTTGTCCAGTTCCAGATACTTAGGGGTTTTTGAGATATCTCTGGATTTGGGCAAAAAGTGTATTTAAATGCTTGTGTTTCTCTCACTGAAGAGTCTATTATTCCCTGAGGGAGACATAAGTGTGCTTGGAGCTGTGAAGTTGCAACTGGGCAAAAGTTTCATGTGTGTGCCAAAATATCTTCTGTTAATTATTAGGAGCTTCGGAGTGCAAAGGAAGATTAGTGCTATCTTTTAGTTTTCCTTCCCGTGCTTACATGTAGCATGTTTAAACTGTAGGTTCTGATTGTATTAAATAATTAGCACTGTAGAAGTTACTGTGGCCAATTTGGAAGCACAGTGTGATGAAACCATCCTTTAAAAACAGGTGATCTTTCAGTCCAGGTATTTGGAAACATTTTAGTCTCAGTACAAAGAGACTAAAAAAGAAAACAAACAAACAAATGCCCAACCAAAGCCAAAAAATAAACCCCCTGTGATCATATGAAGATGTGAAAAATAGCTATATCTAACTGCATCCTTAATCATATTTCTGTTCAAGTCCTCTATGCAGTAGTTATTAATGATTGTGCATCTTTATTTTGGAGGCTCTGGCAGCAAAGGCAGCAAGGAATCTTCCTCAAGCCCTGTTTGCTTATCTAAGACAGTAAAAGAACTTGGTTTGCAACATCCTGTGTTTTCTCTTGTATCTTTGAAAACTATCTTTTATGTTGTTCTGGGACAAACCTTCTAACTGTTGCAATATTCTTACTTGTGAATATATTAATACAGTTTTGATGTATGCATTTTGTAAGTATAGGTAGTGTATTCTGATACAAATAAATTTAATTTTCTCTTTGCAGTAGGTCAGACTGGAGGTGGATCAGTCTCACTTTTTAATCTCTGAACATGAAGCATATCTAGAGCTGCAAATGCAAGTGGCTTAGGGCATTTTCAGGCATTAAAAATATTAATCATTGACCTGAGACTAAGATGTCTCAAGCTAATTATTATCCACATTCAGGACTAACTTCTGAAGGGCTTTTCATGTGTCTTCAGCCATGACTATTCCCCAGCTGCCTATTTATAACTGTAGTTCCCCCAGGGCTGTGTTTCCATTTCTGATGGCAGCCGCTGAGCTCTGAGATTCTTGCCTTGTTATTGATCTGGTGGTGAGACCTCGTGAGCTGCTGGTGATCAGACACTATCATGGGTCTGGTCTCTGTTTCAACCACAGCAGCAGCTTGGAGCTGCAGGAACTGGTTCCACACATTCCACTTTTTCTGGGTAGGAATCAGGATCTACACTAGCATTAAAATAACCTCTTGATGTAGAGCTTGGCTCATAGCATGTGACAAGGATTTATTAAGGCCATACGTTTCCAGAGCTGGCTTCAAGTGCCTGGCTGGGATGGGAATGCTGGCATCCAATTTACACTGAGCTTCCTCTCATTTGGCTTCCTGGGAAGAGGAAGTGACTGCTTGGAGAGGGCAGCATGGATTAGGGGGCTGAAAGAATGTCAGGGCAAGTTAACATTTGCAGGAAATCTTGGGATTGAGACATTTGTCTCCCTTTTGGCAAAACCCCACCCAGTGGAAAGGAGGCTATTTAGGTTGGATCAGTTTCTCCAAAAAGGTAAATCAAGAATGCTTACTTAACTTTTTGCTTAGTTCAGGCAGAGCTGAGTGGTGGGAAGGCTTCATTTTTGTGGAAAATGGCACTCATCCCATCTGTAGTATAGTGGCCATTCTGCTAAGGCAATGGAGTAATTCCAAGGATTTTTTTTTTTTTATTTCATCTCCAGTTTCTCCTGTGCTGCTTCTGATACAATGGGCACTATCTTGAGATTTTACCTGTAATATGAAGTCTTAGTTGATAAAGTTCAGTTTTATGCCACTATATTGCTATACTTAACACTTTGTGGAAGATCTCTTCCATTGTAAAGCAGTAAAGGAGGAGTGGTTTGTCACCACCATCTCAACTGAGGTGCTCAGTGCTTTTCCTTCTGAGAGTTAAATCCTCCCTCAGAACAGTGGAGGGATTTCCTTCTCAGAACTGTTTGTACTTTTACCTTGGGGAAAAAAAATAATATAAAGGGGACAAGTGTGAGAATGATACAGCTCAAGAATATACACTGGGTTTCTGGCTTGTAAGGAGGAGAATTGCTGATTTTGGTTTCAGAGAGGAGATTTGAAAGCATATTGGTGGTTTGAACAGTGTTCTGTGTAGCTTCATTTTTAGTGATACTTTTCTTAGGATTTTTTATATTACTTGTGTAATTCATGAATGCTGTAGAGACAGATACTTCTATAGATCATTTTTTTGCATGCCTAAATATTTTTTTGTTTTCAACTATGCTTTGTCATGTATTTAAAACAAAATTACCTGTGACCCTTGACTAGTATTTCCACTGAGGGTAAAATAAACTTTTAAATCAAGTGAAGGACTTCAGTGTTTCTCCATAGGTAAGGGCATTTGATTGATTGATTTTTACTCTCAGCTATTTTTGCTGTATTTGTAAATTAGGTTAAAAAGTTCTGTCAACATTTTTGTTGCAGAAAGTTCACTTAATGTAGTTTTTGGATGCAGCAACAATACTGCAATATTTGCTTAAATAAGACCCTTGTTTGAAGAATCGTCTTAGTTCTTTTCAGGTGAAGTGAAGGTTAAAAAAAGATGCAGTGTCTATGTGCATACATGCATTTGTTCTCATCCTTTCAAGGCTAAAAATCCCTTACTGGAAATGGAAACAATAAAAGTTCCAAAGCCATATCCATATAGGCAGCTTTCCCAATTCCATCTTTAGTGATTTAGAGATTTATGTAGTCTGAAAGTTTCATTTGTAAAACTGGTGTCTTTTAATCTGCTGCTTTTGTTGCTTTTATGCATAATCTGTTCATTAGTTTAAATATCTAGTATAAAAGTTTTGATACACATTGATCAAAACTACGAATAAATACATTGCCCATGATGTTAACCTTGACCTCTTATTTTAGCTTCAGGACCTCTTCATCCTGCACGTGCTTGCCTTAATTCTTGGTAAGTTCTGTAGGAATAGCTGTGAAACCTTTGTGAAGATGGTAAATTTGTTAGAATCAGTATGGGCTAGGATTAGTCCTTGACAGCAAGCAGCCTGTGTGCTACTCTGGGGAAGCCTCAAAGTCTGCACAAAAGTATTGGCCCTGAGAAGTTGCAGGGAAGTGTTGGTGTTCTGCTTAGCTTGACATGACACTGTATAGCAGTGTGCAGGTGAGTTTTCCTTCTGTTCCCTTTTTATATATCAGTCAGAAACACATCAATGGTTTTTGATAGTTATTTTAGCATTTAATAAAAATTTGAAATAAAAATCAGTTTAACAGAGATGGACAAGTGAGTAGGTAAAGATCAATTTCCTGCAGTATTAAAGCAAATGACTTGCAGTGGAAGCATGAACGAAAACATATGGGAGTATTGATCCTTATCCATGCTGCTTATTCCAGGCAGTAATGTCTAAAATAATTTACATTCTACCTTTTTCCAAGACAAGTAAAACTAGGGAAGAAGGACTAGCCAAGCAGTCACCTTTTATGAAAATGTGTCTGGGTTCCTGACAGTTGGGCTATAAAATGGGAAAATGAGGAGCTCTGCCCTTGAAGACACACAGGCACTCCTGTCCTTGTGTGTGGGAAGGCTCTGTTGTCCCACTGCTCCTTTCTGTACAGACACACAAGTGGAGCTTGGTCCTTGTCCTCCCTGTGCATCCTTTGGTTGAGTATTTTAAACAGATCACACCTACCATGTGTGCTGCCAGTACTGACAGGCTGCAGTCACAGCAAACTTACTAAAGCATTTTCTGTATTTTGTGGTTTTAATTCTGGTCTCTGCATAGGAGATGGAGTTATTTGACACACAGGAGCACAAACTGGAAGCTCTGGGCAGGGTAGTCTGGGATGTGGGGGGGACCTAGGGCCATGTGCTATTGCCACTTCTCAGGAACAGCCCCTCCTCCTTACCTGCAGAATTAGTGCTTACACAGGGGGTCAGGCTGTACTGCCCAACTTTGAGTAGTAGATGTGACAAACTGTGAATTCTTGATTGGAATTTCTTAGGTAGATGACCTCAGGGGGGAAGAAACCTCAACAGGGCTTGGGATGGGAATCCATTGCTGTACCCAAAATGTTGGCCAGGCTTCCACAAGAGCTGCGTACTTGCACCGGGCTTTGGGCTAAGTTCTGTAATCTCTTTTTTAACTCCTTATAATCCTCAGGTTTCCTCACCAACCAGTAATCCTTGATGCTGCCCTGCTGATGTGCTCTGGCAATGCCAGTGCTTTCTCTGGCCTCACCAGTTTTGGAGTTCGAATTCCCAATGGGTAACTTCACACAAACCTCTTTTGAGTCTTGTTCTTCCTTCCCATCCTTGTTCTTGCCTTGCTTTCTCCTCCCCCAAAACCGAAAAAACAACAAACCATTAAATATAAAAATTCTGGTTCCAGCTACACCCATGGCTGTGTTCTTGCTGCCAGAAGTCATGTTCAGGGATTAGTCATCCTCTCAGATTGTGCTGCATCACCTCTTATGCACTGCAAGGGATACAACTAAGCATCACCCCATGCAGAATTTCACATGTCTGCTGTGACTCTTCAGGTCTTGTCCTATGGAAATACATTTTCTTTTCATTTTCATCTAAGTTATGTTCCATGATTCAAATAAACCATAAAAATCAGCTTGTTTATACAGCTGTAAGCGCATTCAAACTGAGGGGACTAAGACAACTTTTCTGAAAGCTGAAGATGCAAGATGAACACTCAAAGTCTGTGAAACCAAGTATTCCAAGCCTAGGCATAACATCTTTATGGTGTAAAGTGTCTCTGAGTTACTTTCTCACATGGTATTGAAGTCCAAACTGATATAATTTTGTTCTTTTCCTCACTTGCCTGGAAAAGGAATTTCACTTAAGTGGGGAAGGAGTTCAGACTGAATTCAGTAACTACAGAGACCCACTAGCAGATGCAGATTTCTGTCTGACCCATTTTTCCTTTCACTGTGATTAATACTTGAGGCAGAAAAGGCCAACATGCCCAAGTCCCAAAGGTGGGGAGGCCAGAAATAGGTATCTTACCATCACTACCTATAAAGAATAATACTTTGATTTAAAGTGCCTGCTTTAAAGGAAGAAAAGTCCGTTATATATGTTGTTCTTGTTCATCCACTGTGTGTAAAATACTTCCTTTGAATTCTGAAATACTTGTGGGCTTTGGGGGAGTTTTGTTTGGTTGGTTTTGTTGCATTCAGGACATTCCAGTTTCCATCCAAAATCAGCTAAACAAAAAATACAGCATAAGAAAAAACAATTTCATACTGTCTTAATGTAAAAGCTCCCCAAAGTGCTTAAACTATAAACTTTTCAAGCTGGAATACAAGGAAGCCAAAAACTTGTCTTCCAGCTGCCTTACAGTTAGACTTTTTTTTTTTCTTGAAGGCCCAATGATCTGCAGCTAGAGCCAATTTTTTCAGGGTCAGAGTAGAGTCTGATTTGTTTTGTTGGTGTCTTCCAGTGTCTTGTCCTCTTCTGTTTTTTCTCCACTGAGAATAGCTTACATATTTTGGCTTGTAAACACTACAATTACACTTGGGCAAAGGGGAGGAAGGAAAGTTGTGGAAAGACAATTTCTTAGGTTTTCCTTCATTTTGAGGAGAAGCATGAGGTTATTTGTTGGGGATTAAACCTTGCTGACAGAAACGCCTGATCCCTTTGGTCAGTTGATCCCTCAAGACGAGGAGAGCACTGATTAGCACTCACTCTATCTCCTATTTTGTGTGGAAATAAGGGAAGATATGCAGAGGTGCTGTTCTGCAGAGATCATGAACTCTGAGTCATCCCTAGGCTGAATTTCCTCTGAATGTTATGTAACTCAAGTATTTATACAATTGGAATGCATGTATTATAACTGGAGCACTTGAGAGTTCTTTCTTTCATGTGGGAGCAGAACCCCTGTTCTCAGGGTATGTGGCATAATACTGTTTTCACTAATGAAACAGTTCTATTGCAACATGAACTTGAGGTTGTCATGGAATTATTCCAGATTTTTCAGGGAAAAAAATAATCTTGGCTCTTAAAATTGCCCGGGTTTGAATGGTACAAAAAGTTGATGGAACAGTGATCTATGCAGTCTTCAATATTATCCTTATTTTCAAGTTTAACTCCTCTCATAAAAACTTAGTTCCAAGTTTTCCAGAGCTTTGTGACACTGCTATTATAATAAATACAATACATAAATAGTAACTTAAATACAATAATAGTTTAAGAAGCAAGCAATGTAGTTTAATTTTCTTAAGTGTTCATAGGAGAGTCCTGATTTATTGTAACATTACAGCCTGGAGTCAAAAGCCAGCACAGACTGAGCATTTTGATACTTCAGTAGATGTACTTCATTTAAATGCATCCTGGTTTTTTGGGGTTTTTTTTTTGGGGGGGGGGGGGGGGGGGGGGGCGGGGGGGTGTTTTGGTTGTTTTTTTTTTTGTTTGTTTTGTTTTTTTTTTGCCTGTCTAGTATAGGAGATAAACTTGTGTTTGTAGGGACCAAATTGAGTTATCTTTTTTAATGGGGCAATTTTTAACATTACAAAGAGCTTAAGGATAGTAGATGGCCAAATCTCAGTGGCTGGCAGTCAGACTCCTTTTCCTTTGAAGATCTTATATGCATCTTTCTCATATGTCCCCAGAATGTGCAGCTGTGAAATTGTGGGCTTTCATTTTTTTTTAGCTTAACATAAGAAACGGGGAGGATTTAATTTCTTCAAGACAGAAGTCTCCAACCTTTATTGAGAGGGTAAAGGACTGATGGGATGTAACACTTGCCTTGAATGACATGCATTCTTCTTCTGTCTCCTCTCTTGTGGTTCCTTTCATGTTGGATCTTGTATAACTCAGTCCTGCACCATTCTTTGTTTTAGCATCTCCCTTTTAGCCAGTGCCTTCAATTTTCTGTGTATTTCGCTGCCTGTTGCAAAATTAAAAAAAAAATCCTCGCCCAAAGCCTTTTATCAGAGACAAGTGACTTCTTTAAAACAGCTTTTTTCACATCTGGATTGAAAAATGGTGAAAAGTATATGTATGTTGCTGGTACAATTTCACCCTCCTGGAAATGTTTTATTTCAGCTGTAACTTATTATCCAATAGTGATGAAACAAAAAATACAATATAATGAAGTCTGGCTGACGCTTTGTTTTTCCACATGGCATGCTAATCTGGAAGTTGTTGTGGTGTCCTTGGGATTTGGATGTAGAAGATAAGAATTAGGAACCGTTAGAGAAATCTGCCTTAATTCTGAATTATACTGTTAGGGAAAACATACTGGTATTGCAGCTGTTTTCTTAATGCATTACTCTTCTTCTTGGAAGTGGCTTTGCTAATTATTTTGACATTTTAATTGTTTTCTTTCCATCTAAACTATGATGAGAGGTATGAGCTCACCATGCTTGTTGATGAGACCTTGGTATAAAAGAGAAGTCCTTTAGTCTCAGTAGACATGACCAGCATTTCTAGGAGATGCATTTCCATTCATCCGAAGTCTTTGGTGTCAAGCAGTTCCTTCTCCTGTGTTACAACTAAATGGGTTGGTGAAGCTCTGTAGCTCTGTGCCAGGATGAAATTTCAGTATAATCTGCCTTTAATAGGGCTGGTGGAATTTTCACTGAGCCCAAGGCAGCAGCAGAATGAGAGCTGACACTGAGCTAAATGACTGCATGGTTTTCACAGTGTAAGAGTGTGTGTGCAGAGTTTTTCCCTGTTGGCTGGTTGGAGATGTACAGATAGGTTACACACTGTGTCATAATAAATAAATGCTGTCAAATGTGTGCTCTGACCTGCTAAACTGAGAAGTAAAAATTCTGGAGTCTGGATAAGCTTATAATAAAAAGCTGCTTTTGGGTAAAAGTGAGGCAAACCAATATATTTTGACTTATGGAGACTCAAAAAAGACTCAATTTAAATTTGATAGGCTTTACTTAAGAACCATTTTAAGGTAACTGAAGAAATATTTGTGTTGAATTGTAAGGGTTTGAAATTCCCTCAGAGATGGATGTGGAGTCTGCTGTAGCTATTAGTGGTCATTTGAACTTCATGGAAGCTGTTGAGCATTTTGGATTTGCTCTGTGGAATTCTTTTGAATGATCAGAACTCAGCCATGCTTATTAACAGAGAAAAGTTCTCAAGAAAACCAGAGAAGCAGTTAATGGCTTGTGCTATTTAACAGTAATAATATTTAACAGTTTTAAAAATGGTAAACATCATATTTTCAGAAAATGAATGTATGCTTTTGTAGGAGAAAAATAAAAACTTAATTCTTTGAAAATGCTTTCTTTTTTAATAGATTATGGAAGAAACAAATACACAGATTGCTTGGCCATCAAAGTTGAAGATCGGAGCAAAATCAAAAAAAGGTATTTTATTTTGTTCTTTTTATGGGGTGGGATTTGTTGCTAGCATAGTAAAAACCACAGAATAAAGAACTGGATTTTTAGAGTTACACATCAATACTGGTCACCTGAAGTATTTCTATTTCAGTCTGCTGTTTCTTACAGAAATTTCTTGTTGAAGTTATCTTGGCTTTATGTAGGTATTTGATACACCAACCCATTTTAAGGAGCTTGCAATTCCGTGAGCATTTATTTAATCATAACTGTTGTATTAAGCATGTGTGCCTTCTGCTGTACGATTCTGAATCTAATCAGAACAGTTTCTTTATTTTACAGCAGCCAAAGCCAGTGCTTCTGGTAACATTTTAGATGAGTGGGTGTTTTGTGGGGTTTTGTGTTTGTTTCTGTAGAGTACAAAGATGAGTGTTGGCCAAGCCCAGCAGAACAGTAAATACTCATTGTGTCCCTGACAGGGACAGCCTGCACACTTTTTTGGGTTCTCTAAGAAACCTAAGTGGAGCTGTTTCTTAGGAATGACCAGTATTGTGGTTTAAATTATGTTGCTTTTGGAAGTCCAGCCTATTAGTGTCAACTAAGTATACAGTCTGGAATAAACCTTCTTGTTCTGTTCTTAAGGAGTCATAGTTGTGACTGATTAAAAGCAACACTTAATTTCTCTTCTGCATAGAAAATGAAATTGGGAATGCTGCATGCATTTCTGTCCAGGCTGATACATAGTTAAAAACCAAGAAAATGAACTTCAGATAATTTCTCTCCATGTTATATATAGAATGTATAGGTGGAGGTGTGGGCTAACCTTAGTTAATTAATAACATCTCTTGGGAAGAAAAATGATCTTTTTAGAAAGGTGCAGGATTAATAAAATTTTTATGGTGTAAAGTGAGATTGTTTCTGAGGTACTTTCCCACTTGGTGTTAAAGTCCAAATTGATTTCATTTTTTTATTTTCCCCACTTGCATGCAAAAAGAATTTTGCAAAAATGGGGAAGGAATTAAGACTGGGAAAAATGCAGGTGTTCTGTATGTAGGCATTAATGTGTGGAACTAACATTTATAGTAATGCAGGAGTGACAAGGTCTCTGTGCAAAGCTGGGGAGCTCTGTGTACCCTCTCCTTGGAGTGCTGGGAATTGATGCACGCCTGATACTCCTCAGCAAGCTGAGGCAAAAGAGTTTGTTTTTCTTCTGAGGATAGAAAATAAGAAATAAAGTGGTGCCTGTAACCTTTTCTCCCTAATTTAAGTGGGCTTAGTTCTGAAGATGAAGAGCATGAATGAAAGGCAAAAAAAGAGGGGTAAGAGAGGTGGTTGGGTTGGGTTTCTGCATTGGTACTTGGGGATGCAGCTTTAAATTAAATGAATTTAACTGCTTTATTAGTGACCTCAAGTAGAAGATAATGTGGTGAAGCTCTATCAATACATTGAATGAATTTGAGTACCATGGGAAATAAAACAGCTAAAAGAGTTATGGGCTGATAAAAGTAAAAATTGAGGAAAGGGAACACATATTCCAGCTGGGCATAATGAGTGTATCTGCAGTGGGAATGATTATCCTGCAAAGTCCTTGTGCCAAAAGAAACTTTAGATAGTGAGATAGTAATGGGCTGTAAACAACACATTTTAGCAATATGCTAAGCTATTAAAAAAAGTGTTTCAAAAGCCTGTGGATTTCAGGGTGGCTCTAGAGTTAAGACTTGTGCTCTCTGGCCGGCTCTGGTGTGCTGGGTTGTGTGTATATACACCTAAGATAGTAAATTACAGCATGTGTACAAAGAGCCCCCTTAACCCTGAGGTACCTATTTCTTTGAAATAAGGTGCAGTTTATATGTTCTGTTTACACTTAATACCAATTGTTTGCAATTCTGTAACTTTCCATTTGCAACTACAGCAGCTGTTTATATAGGGGTAAATATTCTAAGTGTTTAACATACTCCTAGCTTCACTTAATGACATTTTGTGATTGAGAGGAGAGTCTGCAACAAAAAACTGGTTGGCTCTCCAGGGACTTGAACTCAGAACATGCTCTCTCTGCCTGCCTCGTTGGCTGGAGCTGAGAGCCTGAATCACTCCTGAGGCAGCAGCAGCTGTGGATGGACAGTGCTTTACCCCAGCCCCACGCTGCACCCAGGCATCACCCGGGCTTCCCAGATTTTTTGTATTTTTTGTATAGTTTTGCAACATAATCTCCCTGTGGTTTCAGCAGCTTCACATCATGTGTGTTGTGGCCTGAGGTCACTCAAAGCTTTCCTCCCAGTACAGGGGGAAAACAGTCATTAGGAAAACATTGCTTTTTCTTTCTGTGATATTGGTCAGTCTGTCATGAAGCTCTCAGGGCTCAATGGTGCCATTCTCACTGCTGGTGACAGTTTTAATTAGACACTACTGATACTAAATCAGTAAGGACAGACCGTGTTTTAGTTTGAATTGAAACACAAAGGTATTGAAATTTACAGCCAAGGTGTACATAGTAAGATTCAGCAGGCATATGAAGATTAAATTCTCTACAAGATCCAGAATTCTTTTGTGATCTTTTAGAAAAAAATGTGCTATAGTGAAGCTGAAGCACCAGGAGTAGATGACTTATGAACCTCTGTATAATTTCTTTTCTGGTATATGGATTACAACTTTTAAATTGATGAGTTCAAAATCCTATATTTTAAGTATCATAATGGTAATTCATTAACTTACACTTGATAAATATTTTTGATGGGTTTTTTAATTGCAAAAGACTAATGTCTGAATTTAGCATAAGCAGATTTAAAAAATTTGCTAATTCAAATTAATTATTTAATGTATGTTTTCTAAAACACCTCATCACAAAGCTAATTAAAAAAAAAAACTATTATTAACTCCCAACAGTTTCATAAGGGCAAAACAGGAACTTCCTGGTTCTAATGAACACCAGATGCTGTAGTCCTACTCTAGTGATGAGGAGGGTTAAAGCATTTTGAAATAAATGTTTAGAAAACACACAAACATATAAATCTTCTGCAGCATCTTAAAGCAAGCCATTTGTTCAGGTTGCCAAAGAGATCCCATAACATGAAGGATTTAGGGAGGGAAGTAAACAATTTAAAGCTCTTCATGACTGATTCCATCCGTAATGAAAGAATTGGCACTGGCATGGTTTGCTCTGCTTTGCACTGGTGCTGCAGAGCTCAGGGTGTATCAAAGCCTCATGTTCTGGAGGTCTGGGATCTTTTCTAGTCTGGTGAATTAAAGACCAAATTGAGAGACAGTAACTCTGGCTCTCAACATGCTCTTTCAGTCTGTTGTTGTTACTGTTCCTTTGGAATGCTGTTAATTGTCTTTTAAAGATTTGTTCAGTGGTATGAAAGCATGAGTAGATTGCCAAATCCTAAATGATCAGATGCTGCAGTTCCACAAACATTTTCCAAGCAGGCATAAAATAATGGGATTTTTCCTTTCCCTTGCTGAAATACTGACCTGTCTTGTTCTTGTTGTCCAGCCCTTTCTGCTGTGCTGTCATTGGTGCTCACAATGGGGGACCAGGGTGGCTGTTCCTCAAATCTAGACATGGATAATTTTTACTTTTGCAGAGGGGATGTTCTTGTTCATTTGCTAGCTGTCTGAACCCTAACTCTACCTGCTCATATGTTTCCCCATCTGTTTGTATGGAGCTGGAATGCTGAATGCCTTGGAAGCAGGTGAATGTCATGTTAACCTGCAGCAGTGCTTGTGGATGGCTACTGAAGCTGTTCTTTAGGAAATGGATATATGGGAGTTCAGATTTCACCTGTATTCCTTACTCTTTTTATTTCTAAATTCTCCCTCCCCCATCCCCCTGTGTCCCTTTGCATTCCAACAGCCATAAAGAGGTTGTGGGATGTGTGTGCTCAGAATGCAGCTTGGAATAGCTTTTGGGGAACAGCCACCATAAGAATCCCTTCAGCTCCTGGAAACTTAGTGGCTCTAAGCAGCAGGATGATCAGAGAGCTGGAGCAGGGAATATTTTGGGAAGTTAAAAAAGATGGTAAGAGGAAATGTGAGATAAATTGAACTTGCAGAGCAGGTAAGAACTCAGGTCCTTTCCACCATTCACTTTTAGAAAAGACTTCTCTTGCTCTTTTTTCTTCTTCTCACTCCCATGTTTTCATTCCTCTTCTATTTTCTTTAGTCTCCAGCTCTTTTTTCATCTGTATCATATCCTGAAATTACCAATTTCATTTCTTTCTTTCTTGAGTTGCTGTTACTTTATTTTACCTCTTCTCTTATTTGCTGTTTCTGGCATTGTGACTTTTTGTTTTGCCTTTTTTCTGGTTTTCCTGTCTTATCACTGATGCATTTTTGAGTTGGTCAATAAAAATCTCTTTGTACTTTTTCCATTTGATTTTACTTTTTACCAATTCTTTCATGTTTTTTAATAACTTCAAAAAATTTAAACTAGTTTCTCTTATTAAAGCATTTCCTACATGCTGTTTTTCATTAGCATATCTCCAACACAAGTACAGAGCATGTTTATTTCATATCCAAGGAGAATAGCAAGGAATATAGTGGTGCTGAAGGTACTGGAAGGAAGGCAGCAATAATTGGCATTGGGCACTGCTGGCATTCATTGCCGGGCAGTTTGGTTTCATTATTTTTTATTAAACTTTGCCTTTTGCAAATTATCTTGCAAGCCAAGTGCAACTGCTTCCCTCTTTGCATCCTGAGCTGTGAAGGTAACATCCACAATGAAGTTAATAACTGTAATATCAACCTTAAGGCAAATAACCAGAGAGACTTCAGCCAAATCAGTAAAACCTCACTCTGGTTTATTGGAATGTTGTTTAGGTGCAAGGGAAGCATTCTGCCTGTTTCAGGAGGCGTTGTGATAAAAGGTAGAGCCTCCTCTTTTGTTAAAACAAATGTCACTGCTTAGTGAACTCAAGGCCAAACTTGTGAGTTACTGCCTTAGATATCTAGAGTAAAATGTTTGTCCTTTCAGACCTTTAAATCAACTTTCAGTTGTTTCCCAGTACTGTGATGGAAGCTGAGGTTGATATTTTCAGATGAAACGGAGAGGGAGAGAACAAAGAACTGTGATGTCAGGCTGTGCAGCCTTAGGAAAGTGTGCAGATAAAATGCCAGGTTATTTCTTCTTTTGCCATAGGCTTTCTGATAAATCTGATTTTAGGCTTTTAAGATAATTTGTTTTTCTTTTCAAAAATACTTAATTTTCTCAATTCAGTTTGTCAATGCAATCCTTTTTGAAAGGAGTGTGAACAGGTTTTCAAGCTAAACCTCTAGCAGTACAACATCCCAGGAGTGGTTAATCTTTGAGTAGCTCAGAGTTGTGCCTGCCAGTTCAGCATCCCATTGCAAGCACTCCATCATTTACACACGTGTTCCATAGAGGGATTACATCACCGCTTAAAACACAAGCGCATCATAAGTTATGCAATACTGCTCTTGGTACTGCAGCTGAGCTGAATCCCTCATTTGTACAGAGGAGAGACTGCCATGCAGGAATTCCACACTGCAAAACCCACCTCACATTGATGGATGCGAGTAGGACTTTGTCAATGCTTCTGTCCAAACTCAGTATTTTATTACTAAATATCAGTGATAATGGAAGAGCTAGTAACCTTCCACAGCATCATTATCTAGGAGTCTTGTGAACTTTAAACATCACTGTAACCTCTTGTAGCATGTCTGCAAGTCTCTAGAGTTTCCTTCCCCCCAGCCAACCAAAAATCACAACCCCAAAACCTCCACCAAACCAAAACACCCCTAAGCAAACCAGAGAGCTCAATGAGGCAGATGTTGAGAAACTTTGAGTAGAGGGAAGAGTACTTGTGTGGTATCAAGGGGGTTTGGACCCTTGCTTCAGGAGATTCTCATTGCATTGATGGTATTTTGTAGTAAATGCAAAGTTTGGTGGAATTAATAGATTTCTCTGCTGTTATCACTGGAATTGCTGAAACACTGAAAGGATTCTGGTCTAGGCCACTAGATCTACATTACATACCCCATCTTTTTCTAAATACCAGGTGTCTTGGTGTTCTTCAGATGCTGGCATGTCTGCAAAGGGCAGTTACATAACCTGAAATTTCCACAAGAAATTAGCCAAGCCCTAGTTCAGTCAAATAAACATAAAAGCAACTAGAAAATTCCTAATAGTCTAGGCTATTTGCTTCTTTGTCTTATGCAACTCCTAAGCAGATAATGCTGTGCTCTGTGTGGCTGTGTGCATATCTTCCCCGAAGGAGTGGTGCAGAATTGGGAAATTGGAACAGGAAAGTGGTGGAGTTACCATCCTTGGAAGTGTTCTCAAAAAAAAACCAAAAAAAACAAGCAGTCATGGCACTCACTGCCATGGCTTAATTGACAAGGTGGTGTTCAGTCAAATGCTGGACTTCATCATCTTGGAGGTCTTTTCCAACCTTAAAGATCCTGTGATTCCATATAAAATAATGACTTTTAGGATTGCCCTTTTTTTTTAGGTCTTTGGTGTTTTCCTTTTCTTTAAGGCTTTACCTACATGTTACTCCTTCTTAATATAGTTGCAGCCATAGCAGAGGGTTTTAGTGGTTTCCTTAAATGACTTCCTTCTTCTGGCCAAAGAGGCATTAGTTAATTTTTTTCTTTTTTCATGTTGTATGTACATTACGCCTGATTTTAATTTTGTTAAAAAGTGATTTGGAACTAGCTGTATTTTGGAAAAACCACAGAAATTAAAGATTGTGGTTTTCAGAGACTGTTTAAGTTGCATGAAAACATTTTCTTACAGAAGCTACTTTTCTTAGTTACAGTTGATTTGTTCTTAATTCTTTCAATATAGAAGTGAATCCTGCTACTTTTTTAAAGACTATGCCCAAGTAAAATGTGGGGTAAGAGTGCTCATGTTAATAGGATTAAAAGCCCTCCTATAATTTAATTCACTTCTAAAATTGCAATCTTTTTCTTTGTAGCCATATATAACCTCTAAAAGTGCATTAAGATGTTGTGAAGAATAGGAAACAGAACTTCATGTGCTGGAATTGCTTGTGTGCCTGCCACTACTTACCTGTGTTGCTGATTTGTCAGTCTCAAAGAAAAATACTTTTGATTTTTAATTTTAATTTTTTTAAACACTCTTTAAATTGCTGTAGAAGAAATTGATGTTTTGTGTTTCTTTAAATGCAGCAAGGCACTGAGTTTTACTTTGCACCTAATGTCTTAAATGGTGAATCAGCCCTACCTGGGAAGGTCGCACAGCATCCCTGGACTACCAAGTGCTGTTAATGAACTAAGGACTCTCGGAGGTTTTTCATAGGTTGGGTCAACTCCTGCTCTTGACCTACTTCCATATCTTTTATATCTTTGTGTGCTGTTTCTAGTTACAATAAAACCCCAAAACCAAACCTGATCAAGTGAATGTGGGATATAACCAACTAATTTTCCTACCTTAAATTCTATGCTATGAATAGCCACTTAATTGGTTTAGAGCCTTAAGCTCCAATTAAAAGAAAAAGTGGTAGGGGAATTAATCAGGTCCTTGGAGACCTGCAGTGATAGGTGGAGTTTTTTCTGACAAACTTGAGCTTCTCACCCACTAAGATATTTTTGAAAACTGTGCCAGCTGAAAGGCTGTAAATCTAATTCTTGCTAGGAGCCAAACATGTATGGAGTGATGACTCTTCCTGTTCCTGGTCTTTAGCTGGGGATGTAGATTGATGGAGAGAAGAGAGCATCTAAACCTCTGCAGTGCCTGGATGCTTAAGCAAACAGAGGTAACTTTTGTATTGGTCCATTATCAAGATTTATTTTGTTTAGTCTCAGCACCGATTTCAGCGTGCACATCAATAGAAGCGTTGGCTCAGCTTGACCCAAGTCATCCTACAGCTTGCAGAGAGAGTAATGTACTTTATCCCAGCTGGAGCTCTGCCAGCCACTCTAAGGATGCCACTGCTCTGATGCCTTCCTTTGCTTATGTGGCTCCTCACCCTTAAAGTCAGGGAAACAGCCCCTGTCCATACCTGATGCAGTGAGGTGAGGGAGGTGGTGGTTTGATGGCTGCTCTGGGCACCTGTTCCCTCAGGAGAGGAGCTTTTCACCTGGTTACACAGCAAGCAGCAGAAAGGTGCTGCAGGATGGGCTTTGGAGTTCACTTCATGAGTCTTTCCCAGCTGCAGATGGAAAGGGGATCCCAGTGCACCAGTTTGAGACACTTTCATGTAATAGCAGAAGGCACAATGGGTTTTGATCACCAGACCCCAGGACAGCCTTATTCCACATGTGAATAATGACAAAGGTGCACTCACTTGTGCCTTTTCCAAGCACTTGCAAAGGCAAGACTGCTAACCGCTTTTGCTAGAAACACAATCAGGGAGACATGACTGTTTTCACAGCTGGCAAACAGCACAATTGTGGTCTTCCCTCTCTCTCCTGCCTTGCTGCATGCTCCCAGGCTGTCCCCTGCCTCCATGGCTCCCTGCTAGGCAGCTCAGCCCTGCAGCCTGGCACGCCCTGGTGCCAGTCCCACTGACGCAGGGGGCATTCAGGGCCGCTGGCTTGTGGGGGCCAGTGCTCTTTTGTCAGCAGAATTTTTCCTGAAGCTGCTTAGTTTTGGTTCCCAAGGTGTAAAGTTGGGAATACCAGTCCACTAAAGGTTTTCTCAAAAATCTTGGCATTTAAATGCCTTTTTCTTGTTGGTGCCCATGACAACAGAACTGTTGGTTTGGGTATTCTGTGTCAGCTCTCTCTGTGTGCAGCAAAATTCCTTTGCAGCTCTTATTTGACCTCACTAAAAGCAGGAAAAAAGATTCACCCTGTTATGCAATTGTCCAGCTAAGGACTATGAATAGAAGTAGATTTCTTAAAAAAATTCTACCCATATCTTCAAAGTAGATGAATTGCACATATGATTCTGCAATGGAATTGAAAGTTGCTCATGCCAGGAGATAAAGGGTGCTCTGCAATGCTTCTTGAGAATGCTGGCACTGTTTGGGAAGGGGGGAGTAACATGGTTTCTTATCTATGCAGTTGCTTCATAAAATAACATTTCAGTAAGATCTGGTAAAGGGTCTGCGAAATTACAGGCTTTTTCTGCTCCTTAGAGTGGCATTAAACTTATTTTTGTTTGACCTTGTGGCAGCAAAACTAATGCTATTTGTATTACTCTAGTACTTTTTCCTTTAGAGAAGGGATTATTCATCCTCTTGAGTATTTTTCATGAGAGGAGATGAACTCTTGGTGTTGTCCATAGTACATTTTTATTCTTTGTCACCATGTACCTTTTCTTGGGTTTGGTTGGAGAAGTGTTAAAAAAGGCCAAGTGTCATGTTTCATTTTTTTTTTAAGTATGACATCCTCCTGCTACCATGTGTTTCAATCCTAATGGTTGAGAAGGCATAAAGGGATGCTTTAGAAGAGAAGTTCTCGCTGCCAGAATAATGCATTACTGAATGAAAATATCTGACACTAATATGAGTAACTGAGGGTGCTAATTTCCACACACCAATTATGCATTATGCCCAATTAAGCATTTTTCAGTGAGTGGCAATGATATGTCAGGTTAGTAAACAGGATTTGAATTCTTGTTTTGGTTTGGAACAAAAAAATGCCTTGAGTGGAGGAGGCCAGAACTCTCCAGCTCTCAAAAGCTTAGAGAAACAAAGATGCATGACAGAAATCTACTTAAGAGTCTTGTCACAGTTTGAAGGAAAAAAAGATCATATGCCCTTGAATATTACTGGGGAGAACACTACATTTTTATACTTTGAAGCAATTATACCTAATGTGTGATATTCTGCAGCTGACCAAAAAAAATTATAGTCTTTCCAGGTTTTGATAGAGTGTTTCTGTAACTTCCCCAAAGAGGCTTTCCTGGGGACAGGACCACTTGCAGGTAGGGCTGGCTGCTGCATTCCTTGCTCCAACCCTGATCAAGTCCTATAAACCTTCTGAAATGACAGTGTACATGAGTATCATCCTCTCCCTGCAAATTTGATGGATTACTAGTAAAATTGTGATATTTTTGTGTGCTTTGATTTCAAGCATTCTTTATACTGTGCATTCTAAATATAGACAGAGGCTGTGCCAAAGGCAAAGTGCAAACTTACAAAACCATCATTGATAGAAATTCTGGTCTCTTGAATGACTTCCTCTGGAAACTGTAATTTGAATCATACGATTTTTCTCAAGTAGCAGTAGGAGGGAATATCTGAAAAATAGCTGTAATAGAGTTTTCAGAATTTTAGACTTTTCATCTGTACAAACTTAACCTTGCATAAAACTGTGCTGGTCATTTAATTCCATGATTACTTGGCAAGATTATTTTGTCTGTAAAGGAAGTCAAATCTAAAGATAACAAAATCCCAGGCATAGCTAGTGTCCTGTTGATTTTTTGATCCGGATTTTTAATGTTTAAAAAAAATTGTGGTTTTATGGTAAATGCTTGTTAAGCACCCTGGTAGGTTTGGCTTTGGAATTGGGTTCATTTAGCTGGGGAGACCAAAACCATCTGGCAATGCTCACCAGCCATGGCCAGTCTCAGAGAGCTGCTGGCAACATCTTTTCCCTGTATTAACTCCTGTGAAAGGGAAAGGCAAATGAGCTCTTGTTAATGGGAACAAAGCTGTGGGAAAGGACAAAGTTGGGAATGAAGTGGAATGGAGAGAGACACGGAGAGGAAATGAGAGGCTGATGAGGAGACTGAAGCCAGTTGGAAAGAGGTAGGTGGGATGGCAGGAAATGTGAGGTTGGAGTGGGAGTCTTAAAGAAATGAGGGTTTTGAAAGAGTAGAATGATAAAAAGTTAGTGCCAAAGATGGTGTAAATGGGAAAACAGATGGGAGGTGCAAAGGAGGAAGGTGGTGAAAATGCATATTCCAAAAGGTGGAGGGGAGGATTACAGTTTTCTGTTCATAGGTGCCTGGCATGGATTTCCAATTCATATCCTTGTCTTGGAAATCAGATCAGACACAATTCTGAGGTTCTTACTTAATGAATATCCTAGGGAAAAGCTGCTAAATGCTGCTGTATTGATGTGTACTTTAATTACTGTCCTAAACCAGTGATTCAATGTCTAACATGTCACTATTCCCATTTGATGTCTTTGTGCAGCTTCCATAAAGTTGCAGTTTTGATGGCTGCAATTTAAATTTGTTAAACATTTACCAGATGTCTTGTCTTGCATCAAAACATATGGATGACTTAAAATACCAGGAATGCAAAATATGAATTTCTAGTCCATGGGAGCTGAGGATATTGGCACTTTCTACTTAAAAAAAAAAAAATCACAAAACAGTTAGTATGTGTGCAAGTAAACCAAGATGGCAATAAAAAGGATTAATTTTGAGTGCAGCTTTCATCCAGCTGATTGGATTTGTGTCCAGTGCAATGTCAAATAATGTAAACTTGGTTTTGCAGTGCTGGAGGAGAGTAGCAGCCAAGAAAGTAAGCTGTGAAAATACTGGGCTTCAGGAACGTGCAAGCTTTTTTTGTGGAATTGGCTTAAAATCCTCTAGTGCCAAACACTCCCACTGAGATTTCCAGCAGTAAATTTGTAGCTGTATGTGTGCAAATTCCTGTGTGTAGTTCCCCTCTGCTGTTCCTGCTGCCCTGAGTGCAGTGAGCAAAGGGGAATTGACTTTGCTCATAGATGCACATTTGGTCACATCAAAAAATCTGAATTGTCAGATTGAATGTGTGCCTTCTGTGAGGGGAAGGAATACCAGAAGTGGTTATTTGGGTGCATATTTTTTTTATTTTCTTCTTGTGGACTTGCTTACTGAAGGATGCTGCAAGAAGGAATCCCTGTAGGAATGCCATGACAGTGTACGTGGATGCGCTTGGGAGGGGAGCAGATTTTGGACTCCCTAAGCAAGATGGAGTTAGTTCCAGAGTGGTGGGGTTGGAAAAAAATAAACTGAAAGAAACTACTACAGAGAAGTTCATTTATAGCATGAATTACTGGTGGAATGCCAGAGAAAGATAAGACAGCTACTACAAAATGGGTTATGCTTTTAATCAGCTGACTCATTATATAGAAAATCGCTTCTTAGCAGTGTAAGTAGCCTATCAGCCCAAAAGAAGGAATTATCAAGAAATAAGAGACTCTTGGCCATTAACTCTTTTTTCTTTTCTTCCTAACATACATTAACAGACACAGATATTTTTTGCATATTTTCTGCTCCATCTTCTGTTATTTTTACAACTAAAACTTTAACCTCACTCATTGCCAGCATCAGCAGCAGCTGAAAATGAACATCTGGTAACTCAGACCTGAGTGCCTAAAGTGCAATTTCTAAACCTGTGTCTGCAAGGGGTGCCCTTTGCTGTTCTGCTCTCATCCGCTGGCAGGGAAAATATGTGAGCAAAAGCTGTGGGGAGAGATGGTGCTCTCTACTCCTGATAATAATATGAATTTTTGTCTTGCTGACTTCTTTCAGTTGCCAGTGCCTTAATCACTCTCGTGACACAAGCTTTTTTTTTTTTTTTCTCCATTTTTTCATGGGCAGGCTAAAGGTTATCCAGAGAGTGAGGTATGTGAGGCCTTAGCTGCTAACTAAAATATTGACATAAACGTATACCCAGCATTGCCATTCAAGAGTTAGACTGGCATGGTGGAGTATGGGGAGTGCTGGGTCCTATTTTGTGGTTTCTTTCAGCAATTCTCTGGTTTTTAAGTCCAGTGTTTGCTGGTAATTTTTGAAGTAACTCTCATGCCTGGTATAATACACAAGTATTTGCAGAACTCCTTTGTTTTAAAGCTGGTTGAAATTTACCCAAGTAAAATCAGTTACAGGCAACTTTATGAATATAACATCAATTTATTATGGATGGAATTACCCATTTTTAGGGGGGGGTTGCTATACTTGTGAGCTACAATTTGATTTTGCTAAGTTAATGTAAAACTTGTATTCTCCCACAAGTATTTAGACAGCTAAACTGTGGGGATAATTTTCAGCTGATTTATGTTGTTCACTGCAGCTGGGACTACATTTTCCTGATGCAAATTGGTGAGACATGAAATATTTGTAGGAGATGGCTGGAAAGGGACTGTAATCGTTTTTTTCTTTAGGGAAACAGTTACTGGAAAAGTAACACAGGGATTTTTAATTTTTTTTTCTTTCAACTGTGGATGTAGAACTTGAAACAAGGCTGATTTTCTTGGATTTTTCTCAGCATTTCAAGTGGAACAGCATTGCCACCATTTTTCTGAGTGGACATGCTCTCTATCTGGAGGCCCAAACTTCTTGTCCCTCACTTTCTTCTAGTCTAGTTTTTTATAGCTTGGCAGGAGTGCAATGTTTGCATATTTTGCCATTTGAAATGAATGCACGTGAATTATCCAGTTTTTCTTCGGCCAGTGGCTGCTCTCCTCAGGGTGAGATGTAAAGGTGGAAAAATTCCACTGTTTTCTGTGTTTATGATGTTTGGCTTGTGAATATTTTGAGGGGAAAAGTCTTTTTAGTTTAAGTACTTCTCCCAAGTATTCACTTTAAGTACTCAGCTAAGCTTCCTAATTAACCTAAAGTGTACCTATTGCAGCTGAAGGATTTCTTACCTCAGTGCAACTTTGTAAATGGTCAATAATTTCTGTAATGTGTTGCTGTTAATCAGTCGGTAATTGACTTAGAGACTTAAAGTGAGTCTCTTGCTGACATTGTGTTGATTGTTTGGAGTGCCAGATTAATTGCAGTACGTATTCTAGTTGCTGTATTATGACCTCCATCTGCTTTTTATTAACTTTCTCTGTAAATGAGAAACTGTCAGTGCAGACTGTTTCTTACATTCTGAAGAAAAAAAATCCCCCAAACCCCACAACTGTGTACTTTAAAAATTAAAGAACCGTTGTGTTTAGATCACAAGTTTGTTTATTTCTTTTGTTTCTGGAGCAGCTGACTCAAGCACAGATGACTCCTCCCTGTTTTGCAATAAATAAATGGACAGAAAGACCATCCCAGGCCATTTGAAACTCAGCCCCAGGAGCTGGTGTTGGTTCTCTCTGATCCGAGCAGTCGGACACGCACAAACCCACAGCATCCCTTGTGCCAGCAGCTGGCAGCAAATCCCTCATTTGCTGGAGTCACTTATCCCAGACTGCTGCCATTTCAGAAAGCAGCCCCAGCCATTAATTCTGCAGGGTAGGTGACAGGCAAGGAGGCTTTTAAAGCAAGTCACATTTGCTTGAGCCTTTTATCTCATTTCTGTGTGCCTGCAGCCACCAGAGCTTAAAGTCATGGATTTGTACTGGCTCAGAGGAAGATGAAATGTATTTATGGTCACATTGGCGAATGTTTCACATTGGTGAATGTTTTAAGGAAACTCTAGGTAGCAAAGGAGCCAACAGGTGGGCATTGTACTGTAATTACACTTACACAAGAGTGATTTGAACTTTGGCCATTCCTGTAAGAGCTTGAAGATTTTGGGCTTTTCTGGTTTTGATCGGGGCTTGCTGTGTTTTTTTGGGAACAGCAGTGATTTGCTCACATTTGGCCAGACAAGGGAGGGGTAGAATACAAACACAGTTGTAATATGAAGGGAATTATCAAGGGACTTAACATCCAGTGAGTGTGCTTGGCAGTAAGTGTAGTAAAACTGAAATTTCAAGCCCTGGAATGTCGTTATATAAACTTATTGCTGTAATTAAATTACTTGAGAGTAAAAATTTGTCACGATCTTTTAGTGAAAATTGGAATTAGTTGATGCATTGGTTTTGGATTTTTAGGCGCTTCTAGCAAGCAGATACTTTGCAATGTTCTCTGCATTGCATTTGCAGGTAAACTGGAGCCTGAGAGTGTTCCACTCTGATGCCCATCATTCTATTTAAACTCAATTTTTGGGACACCAAATGCAATTTATCAGAGTGACTACTGAAATTCACATTGCAGAGATGCTCAATAGGTGATTAATTTCCCTGAGGTGAGTTTTGCTATTAATGTAATACCAGGAGAGACAGATGGACAGAAGTGATGCAGAGAAAATTCATCTGAGAACAGCTCAGGAATGACTTCTTGATTTGAAAGGCAGCACTGGGCATCTTTTAGGTGTTTGGTGTTCTTATTTCTTACCCTTGCAGAGGAGCAGTGTGGGCAGTGTTTGTTTGCTGTGAACCCCTCCATGAAAAGAAGAGCAGGAGTTAAGTCCCTGTTCTTCAGGAGATGAAAGTCTCTTCCCAAATCAGCTGCAAACTGCCTGTTGTACTGGTGGTCCAGCCCCAGAATTCCTCCTTGCAGGGGCTGTGTCCAGACCAGCTCACACAGTGGGTGCAGTCAGCAGAGCAGCCATTCAAAGGTGCAGCAGTGCCAGGGGTTGGATGGGGGAGTGCTGCAAGGAAGGCTGAGCCTCAGGCATGAACTTCAGCTCACGAGTCAGATGATGTTTTTTATTTAGAAAAACGCAGTCACAAGGACTTGTTTGAGAATGTGTGTGAGAAACTAAAATTATCTCATGATTTATGCATCAGAATTGCAACCCTGAATATGAGTCCATGTGCAGAGAAGATACAGCGGTGTTATTTCTGATAGGAATGTCATGGCTGTTTTCTAGGTCCTCTATTAAGCTGATCTTGCAATACTATAGCTTTTTTCTTCTCTATATTTATTTTCTTTCCCAGGCATTGTGATTCTGTGTTTGTGCTTTGAGATACAAAGGCAACAGACATTTAAGTCATGAACTGTGAATTTGTTGTGTCCGTGCTGAAAAAAAATAAGCCATAAGAGTCTTTGTGTCCTGCTGAGAGATTGCCTTGCTTTGGGTGGCTGCTTGGGCTGAAGAGCAGCAGCAGAAGGGCTTCATGGCATGTGCCTTTTTGTAGCTTTCTGTATTTGTAAAATGTCCCTGAAGGCACTTTTTGGAAGTAAAAGAAGGAATTTAAGCTGATCATGGTGGTAACTAAAGTTGTGTAACTGAAATGGAGTGTCTTGGTGATTACAATTAATTCATTCTCATTTCTTCTTTTCAGGTTTTCTTCTCCACCTTGGCCTTCCCCTTCTCCCTTGAAATCTGGTCACTTTTCTGTTTAAATTGCCATATGATCTGTTACCTCTTCCTTGTCTTCCCTCTTTGCTTATGCTTTAAGAGAAGTCTTTTCAACTTCATTTCTTCTGTCAGTGGTCCGAAATCCAGTCATCAATAGTTTATTTCTCCAAACGTAATGTTGTACAGGTAATCTATTTTTTAAAGCTTATCTGATGTTTCTGGCTAATTTTCATTTAATTCTGGGCATTCTGAACATGGTTTTTCAGTGTTCTGCTGGGATGTTTCAAAGCTGCTAGGAGATCCAAATGTGGAATTCAGCTATGATTCATGTGCAAGTGCATCTCATTTCTTTTAGTTTGTGAGGCTTACATCAAACAGATACTTCACTCTAAGAGCCATTTTAAGTAGTCTGTTGCAGATATTGATGTTTTCTTTTGAGCTACACTGAAATCTTTGAGGAACAAAATTCTTTGTTCTGCTCTACCAGATGCTGTGCTGCATTTCTTCAAGTTTCTGTGTGTGTAAGGTCCGTGTGTTACTCAGTCTCTGCTTTGTGAATATCTGTATGTCTGCCTGTGTGTGTGTCACTGTAAATGGTGGAGAGAAGTGAGATGGGGATTGCTGGCTGCACATCACGCAGTTGTTGCAGGGCAGGGTGGAAAAGTGGTGCTCTGTGGTTAATGCTCTCAGGTGAGAGCATGGCAGCAACCAAACTGTGACAAGAGTGAAGGGCTGTGTGTAAACTGCCTTCCCTGGAGGGAACAGTGTGCAGAACAGTGCAACAACTGTTTGCTCTTTCTCAGCTCCCTTCTCATGTCCTGAGTTGAATAGAAATTCTTCTAAAGATGGTTTGGAGGTAGGTGCCAGTAATGGGAAAGTTAAGAGTGAAAAAATGCTGAGAAAACAGTCTTTCAAATGTGTGTTCACATATAGGCAGTGACTCTAGCTCCTCCCAGGGACATTTCATAATCAGTTGTTTGTCCACAACAAACAGATCCCCCAGAATGCCCAGAGCCTCAGGGTATGTCTCCTCTGAAGACACTATTAATTGCTTGCAGCCCATGTTGAGGTTTATGATGCTCTGAGTAGGCTTTTGATCATGCCCAAGTTAGCTGGGTGAAATCTCGTTCAGACAAAATGATGCTGCAGTCTAACTTCAGCTAAAAAGCAAGAAAAAAGACAAGCTCCAAATGAAAACAAACTGCATATTATTGTTGAGTGATACCTCTGAGAATACTCAGGAGTCTGCAGTAGGAAATGGCTCATTGCTTTCTGCCTTGGTACACGAGCAGATTTTTCCTTCTGTGGTTTAGACACTGGGAGGAGAAGTGATTGGAGAGAGGATAAGAATTCTTATAAACTGGTAAGCCAACAGCACCAAGTGCCCGAGTGCTGAATTTACTTTATTATTCAGTCAAACTCCTTTGCATGTGTCCTTACTCCTGAGCATTTGCTCCATGCATTTAGCCTTCATGTTGCTTTTCCATGAGCCATTTCAAGTCTCTCTTTGCTATTACCAATCATCTACTTTGGTGAGGGAATGTCCACTCCTAAAACTGTACACGCAGTATTTCCTAATTTATGGGCATTAAGTAAATTGTTTCAATTTAATTACCCTTTGTTCCATATTAATAGGAAGCCTTTTTTGACCTTTTTGCTTAATTCACTTGTTCTATAGGTCTGTTTTTTCATGTTATTGTAGGGTGGTCAGTGTATTTGCCCTTTCAGATGAGAACATACCAACTTCTATGTGTTAATTTGTTGTTTGGTTTTTTTTTTCTTTTTACCTTCTCACATAGCTTAGTGTGGGTTTTTTGGTACTTTTGGAACAGACACTGTCCCTTAAAAATGCTGGGTCTCTTTTGTCTTTTTGTTTGAATGGCTCAAGTTCTGTAATACTCTTGGGCTATTCAGATCTTAATCAGCCACTCGTTAAGAATGACTGTCATCTGCCCTGGTGTTGCCCAGTTGTCTGGCTATTTTTAGAGTAGTGGTATTTTGGTATTTGTGTTACTTAACTTAAGGCTGTTCATCCTGTAAACAAGCTGGATGCATAGCTGTAGTTCGAAGAGGGGCCCCAGACATTAAAGGTAACACTTGAATTTCAGGAGAGGCTTATCCAGTTAAATGGCTTCATTATTAGCAATATTTCTTGCCTGGGAGAAGTTGGTGTAGATGCATTTGCACTGGCACAAATAATACTTTTGCTTGGAGGAATTTTGTTTTGTTTGCTGAAGTGTCACACACAATAGTAGCAATAAAGCTGGAGGCTTGCTGGTATAGCTGTGGACAAAGACTGGGGAGAGGAAACTCTGCCAAAGTGTGGAGTGAGGAATTTGAGGATAGGAGCAATAAAAGACCACTTGAAGGCAGGAGTCTGGCAAAATGAAGACTGTTGAGAAAAATTTCCAGCGGTGTCTGTTGTGTAACTTCAGCTTTCTATTCTATGTAAATATTCCTCCATTCTTAGTGAGGGGGGAAGGCCTGTTAAAATCAGTTTTATCTTTTCCATTCCTAAAGAAAAATTGATGGAAAAGATGGATTACTATAGAATGGCATTTTTAATAGTTTGCAAGACACTAGTCATGTTGTTTCTTATGATTTAAAACCTTTTCCAGGGTCTCATACTACACTTCAAATAAAGTGTTAAAGCCTTATATGCTTCTAGTGCACAGACTTTTGTTCTGTGTTTGCAAATAGCTTGCAAAGCTTTGGTGTCTCATGTCTGTATTTATGGTAGGTGCCTGCTCTTTGCTCTCTCCAGTTTTATATGGAGCATACTCTCAGTTATATAAAAGAGCTTAAAGAACAAGGTGATTTTTTTTCCCCCAGTAAAAGCAGGTGTTCCTTAGGGACGAGCGATGACTTAGCACCACCTGGACAGAAGTCCATGGTTGTGGCCCCAGCCAGGGGAGTTGTTTGGCCTGGTTCAGTGGGTGCTTTCCCTCCAGCCAGGGCTGGGTGCTGTGGCCAGGTGGATCACTGGCAGTAGCAACTGGGGGGCTGCTTTGTGTTTATCTGCACTGTCAGTACCAGACATCATCACACTTGGCACAGCTTTGTGCCTGACAATCCTCTCCACACTTCTGTGAGTGCCATGGAGATTTTTGGGGGCTTTGACAGTCATTGCTGCCATCACACCTGTAGGTAACTCAAATACTAAATACAGAGTTTTATCCAACCAAGGTTTTTGTCTTAGGCACTAAGATATGGTTGGATTTTTTTCCTAAATTAAATGTAACTGTTAATCTATGGAATCAGCTGCAAAGCAAACAATCTATTTGATTCCATAGCTATATTAAGAAATTTTTTTCTGTAATACACAGAAAATCAAGTTATTATGATCTAGTTGTCTCTCTAAATTCTTAATTGTTTGCTGAAATGATCCGTTTGTTGCTTGCTATTTGGGTACCTGTGAGTTTTCCTGCAGATCATCCCTAGTTTCAGTGTGCTTTCAACTCATGCAAGGCCAATTCGAACACTTCAAAATCCTTTCGTTACAAGTTATTCTTTTCAGGCACCATTTGATGAGGATGTTGTATTTAATTAGTATTTCACTGAAGGAAAGAGTGACCAACTCTCAAAGAAAAAATTTCTTTGACTTAAACTGACCTGCTTCATATCCATTTCCAACCACTGTGTCCTTGAGGAGAGAGTACTTAGGACCAATTTTGAAAGATTTGGCAGCGTATTTTAGAGTTGTCACTGGCATCAGTGGATTCTTTTTTGCTTTGTGGGTTCTTCTTTGGTTTTGTTTTTAAACTGATCAATTGAGCCTTTTTTCATCTTAAAAGAACAAACAAATGTAGAAATACAGGATGTTTGGCTGAAGCTGTCAGTATCAACAGAAAAGAGGTGTCCAACTGAGATGAGAAATGGAAAAAATAGGTATTCTAAACTGTATTTTCACTAATGAGTAAGTAAATAATATTATGAAATGATAGTAAGCTCCTTTGGTACTAATAGGATGCCAGGTTTGATTTCAGGTAATTTTCCTACATATAATCAAATGTGGATTTAAATACAATGTTTAAAAATATGTGAAAATCAGTTCCACAGTGGTTGTGATGGTCTGGGCTTGTGTTTTTCCTGGTTGCATTTGAAGAGCACTTGGAGCACACACAGTGTGCTAGAATCTGCTTCTGGGAATTTCTGACTGCAACATCCACTTCAAATATCATTCACAGCTTAAATGCATTAGAACCACATGGCTTCCTGACAACTTTAAAAAGAAAAGAAAATTTGCCCTTAAGACTATTTTGTTGGGGTTTTGTTTGACTTTGCTCCATTGTGAAAGGCTGAAGCAGCAGATTTTTGAAGCCTCTGTAGGTTCTGTGTGCGTACCGTGTTTTTGTGACTACAGTTTTTCCATTTTAAAAAATAAAATATATCTGTTTCTCAGAACTCAAAATGCTGCATTTTTCTTGACTTTCATGAAACTTGGCAGTCAATCCTGTGTTCCTTCAGTGTTTTTGTATCCCCAGCTGAATGTGCTCAGAACTTCTCAGTGGTAAAGACTAGAGGCTTATTTTTACTGTTGGAATGAAAAGAGTATCCAGGCATGACCTAAGAGTTTCAATTTTCAATTGAATAGAACAGGTTTACAGCCTAAAGTTGTATTATTTCACATTTCTTTAGCAGGGAAGTGATTTCAATCATTCAGATGATGCAAATGGCAGATCTGTTGTCTTACAGCTGTTTTCTCTTGCCATTGAGAATATATTTATTTTTATATTCCCTAAGTTGTATGTATTTGCCTAGCATAATGAATTACGTTAATTCAAGAGTCAGAAGAGGGTTGAGAATTTATTTTTAAGAGCAGTTCATTGTATTACAGGAGAAAAAGGCACTGCAGAAGGGCAGAGGACTCAAGAACAGGGGCAAGAGGCATCACCTGCAATGTCATACCCTTGTTTCTAGCACACAGAAATGTGGGTGGAGTTGGGCATTTCTTGGTTTGCTGTAACTGAACTTACATTTAATATTCTGGTGGTAATTTTGCACTGTGGCACTTTGTGCTCCTGGACACCAGATGGTGCTGCTAAACTGGCTGATGTGTCATTTTCACACTTGCAGTAATTGGTACTTGATTTAGTTCCAAAGATGGATCTGTACTCTCTGACCAGGTGTATATTATGGGATGCAGAACTGCACCTGCTAGCTCAGCCCAACACCTCGTGCTGTTTAAGGGCAGTGGTCCGAAAATTATCATGTAAACCTATGGGCTGTAGAAACAATATTTTAGATCTCACAGGGAAAACCCACCATCAGCCAGTGTTCCTGCTAATTTATGTACTTGAATTTCAGCAATTTGCTTTAATCAAGTGTCATTTAAATTTCATTTGATAACTACAGTCAGAAAACTTTGGGTGGAGACACCTTTAGTGTCAGGTTAAAACTGCAAAGAATATTTGTAGAGACTAATTAAATATCTCAGTGATGATGAGGGAGGGTTTGAGTTTGGTGGGCTGCCAAAAGCTTTGACTTGTCTGTTGTTACTTTTGGTTTGAGAAGATATGGTGGCTGAGCTATGTAATTGCATTGCAGACATACATGTGATATACATTTGGAATTTGATTTCTATTTATTTTAAGTTGGTTCTTACTTTTAATAAATTCATCTGGTAATACTAATTGTGGGGCAGAAGGGATGGAATAAGACATTTTGGCCTTCAGCTGAATCCCAAAGGCTGGTGGTATGGTTTATCAGTGGATTATAAATAATGGGCTCAAATTTATTTGAGCGGTGAGGAAATTTTTTTATAGATATTGTACTGTATTTTTCTTACAAGCTTATTTCTTTTATAGATCCCCATATTAAAGTTTCTGGAAAAAAAGAGAACGTTAAGGAAGCAAAAGAGAAAATTATGTCTGTCTTGGACACAAAAGTAAGAAAACTTTCTTAGAATGACACCTTAGCCCCTAATTTTGTGGTGACATTGATCTCTTTAATAGGCACATTTCAAGAGAAAGGTATTTATGGAAGCTCTGATGCGAAGTCTCCAAGAAATGCCTTGCAGATGTTGATACTGGTGTATACCCACATATTTAAACATTTTGAGAGAAAAATACTTGCTTGAAGCAGCTTTTCCAGATCTGAATTATATAGAAATAATATTTCCTGCCATATGGCTAAAAACATAAGTGATTTGTTCATTGAATTGGGGTTTTACTTCAAAATCTGAAATACAGCTTCATTGCAAGCAATAGATTATGTGACCACTTCAGAGAACCTAAAATTTTGTTTCTGTTTGAAATTTGATTTTAGGAGCATTTATGCTGTTTTAGGTTTAACAGTTACTCTATTCTTGCACTCTGAAACATCAGGACCAGCATTTCTAAAGCATCTAGATTTTGGCTGGAGTCTCTTCTGTTCATCAGATATTATTTTCATTCAGCAGCAGCTCTTTTGGGGCAGTGTGTACAGCTCCTGTGTGCTTGTATGGCACCTTCTTGGCTCTCTGAGCAGATTGCCAAGAGGAGCACTCGAGTGATAAGCACCACTTTTATAACAACTATTAACAACATTACTGTGAGCTGTTAACAATAGAGCTTTTAAGAATAGCTCTAGGCAGTGTTTGTGTGTTTTAAAAATTCATGTACCCCCAAAAAAAGCCTGTTTAAGGAAGAAAAAACAGTTACTTGGTCCCATGGCTTTGATTTGCAATGTCTTCACAATATATTCCTTTCAGATCAACCAGGAGTGTGTGACTTCAATTGAAAGAACACAGAATTAAAAGAAATCAGAATAAATTGCAGAAGGACACTTAGGTCACAATTTATGAAAGTTCAAGGGTATTTTTAAAAGCATTAGTTGTTTTTGAAGATGCATCTTTGGGTTATTTTTTATCTCCACTATTTATTTCCTCACTAGAAAGTAAACAAGACCAAAATAACATCCAACTGATTCCTATAAAGAACATCATCCTTGAGTAGAAGTTAAGTAATAGCAAAAATATTTTGGAAATACAATTTTGATGTCATTCTTGAAGTATGTTACTCTTAAAAACTCAGATTCTGGGGTTCTGCTATGACCAAGTCAAACTGTGGCTGCTTGATTTCCAGAGCAATCGGGTAACCTTGAAGATGGATGTTTCACATACGGAACATTCTCATGTGATAGGTAAAGGTGGCAATAATATTAAAAAAGTGATGGAGGAAACGGGATGCCATATCCATTTTCCAGACTCAAATAGGAACAATCAAGCAGAGAAAAGCAACCAAGTAAGTGTTGTTTAATACTGAGTCATTTGTGTTGTAATTCCTGAGAGTAAAACATTTCTAAACTTCTCTCATCAATATGGGTTTTTTGGGGATGGTGTATTCATATTCAGGGAAAAAGATTTTTGGTTTTTACACTGTGTGAAAAGTACAGAGCTTCCTAAGTGAGCAAATCTTTAAAAACAGATGGAAACAATTTGTGATGGCTCATGAATCATTTTAATTTTTTTAAGCTAAAATTACTTTACGCATACAGAAGTCAGCAAGTTAGTGTAAATGGTAGAGAAGTGGTATGAAAAAATCTGCTTTTGTAATTTTTTTCCCCTGTTCAACACAATGACTTATTCAGCATATTGATTGATTTTTTGGTGCTTTTTGCTTATGGTGTAACTTTGTTGAAGACTAAACTTAGCAAATAGCCAGCAGAAATGAATGTCCTATTGTAAGAGTTCAACTTCATTAGAATAAATCATTGAGCCTGAATTGTTCATCTTTTCTAGTGCTAATATTGGTGGAATGTTTACTTTCAAGTCTCTCATCCTTGTACTTAGAATTCCCACTTGTGAATCCTAATGGCTGCCGAGCAAATTGCAGTAATTTCAAAACATTCAGGAAAATCTACTGTTGTCTGAATATTAGCATTGAGCACACGTACACAGTAGTAATTCCATTATTTAACCTAAACCATTATATTTTTTGATGTGTCCTTTTTTTTCTAGTTGCTTAAATATATATAACCTAAGATGCTGAAACATTTTTTTGATATTGGCTATAGTTCTCAGCTAGTGTTCAGACAACAACTAGGATGTCAGCAAGTGTGAAATGTGTTGATTTTTTTTCTTTTTTTTTTAAGGAGACCCCAGCTATCTGAATAATTTCTCCATACCTCACTTGAAAATATGATCCAATGTTTTTCACATTCTTGCTCTTCCAGGTGTCTATTGCAGGACAGCCAGCTGGAGTGGAGTCTGCAAGAGTCAGAATTCGGGTAATGCTCTAGCTCAGTGTAGTGTACCCCTAAAAACACCTGCCAGGGGAAAAATGTATAGTTTTGACAACTATAGTTTGAGAACCCCTGTCTGCCTCTGTCTGGTGACAGCAGAAGTGTAGGAACAAATGTGAGTATCCATACGAGAAATATGCCAAGGATATTATAACAGTGATTCACATTCTGGCTGAATTTTTAATTGTCCCAAAGTGGGTCTTGAACACGAAGTCTACACTCTAAGCAAGATGTAAATTAATTCCATACTGTGTAGAAAATTATATCTTAACTTACCTACCACAGATGGCCTGTGGAAGCTCAGGCATCCTGTGTGAATCTATGACTTGGGAAAGGCATTTTCTTCTTCTCACATTTTAACCATTTTCATGAATAATTTCTGTAAATAATTCAGTGTCATTCTTCACTTGTAGCTATTTTCTATCTTTTCCTTGTAGCTTCAAATTTTATGTGTATTTTGGCATGGATAATGAAAAATCAAATAAATTACCAGAAGCTTACAGCAATTTTTGAGCCAGATGTGTCACACAACCTTATTCCAAATGCTCCCACTATTTTGGAGGAAAAAAATCAACCAAACAAAACTCAAATAAGCCTTTGCAGAAAGAAACAACCTGCTGTAGTATTCCTGGAAAAAGAGGTGCCTTTCTCCAAGTGACAATATATTTTTATCCATGAACTCTGGGCAGAGGATGTGTTTTGTCAGTTTAATCATCACTGACTAGTACATCATGACTGAAGAATAAAGTTGTTGTAGTTTGAGTATGGATCTGGCTTTCAATGTCTCCTCTTCATTACTGTCGTAGGAGCTGCTTCCATTGGTACTCATGTTTGAATTGCCTATTGCTGGAATTCTCCAACCCATCCCAGATCCTAATTCTCCAACCATTCAGCACGTGTGTCAGACGTACAACATTTCAGTTTCCTTCAAACAACGCTCTCGAATGTATGGTGCTACAGTCATTGTCAGAGGGTCACAAAACAACACTAGTGCTGTGAAGGTAATTCTGCTCCTAATGAGGCTTCTGAATGTCATATATTTATAATTTTTATGTCTAAGATGGTATGTCTTGCCTCATCAGCACATGTTATTGTATAATTACTTGCAAACCCTGAGGGTTTGAATTTTTTCCTATACTTAACTTATACAGGTGAAATGTAAAAATGCATAGAAAATAGTTTTCAGTTTAAATGTTAGCATTTTTGGTGGGGAGGTTTTAATCCAGCGTTCACCTCCTGCACACTTGCTCAGGTTTTTAGCAATTCTGGAATACGTGCTGGTCTTAGCCATATTTTAATTCAAAAACAATGCAAACAAAAACCACAAAATACACCTCCCATCTCACATTGTTCCTGCTGAGCTCTTCTCGACATGCACACAAATATATAACCTTGAAAGCTGCCCAGTCAGTCAATAAAACTGAATCCAGCACTTGGAGGTGTGAATTTGACAGCCAAGGCAAGGGGCTGCCAGGAGCCTGTTCATCTTAATAAAGTAAAAAAGTGCTCTTGGTAGGAGCTGGCAGTAGGAGAGATTGATACAGCCCCAGAAGGGTGGATCTCAAGCCAGTAAGAACATCTGAGCCCAACACCAAGAGGAAAGTTTTGCAAGTGTACCTACCCAGATAAATCTCAGTTGACTTTCTGACTGCCTTTGCAGCCACAAAAGGTCTGTTGGGACCAATCCATGCGGCATTGTCTTACTGCCTGTTACAAAGTGGCAATTAAATGGGGCATTTGGCCATAAAATGGAAGTAGTGAGCAGAGTTTTGTTACCTTTAACAAATCAATCGTGGTTTTAAACCCAACAGCATTTTCTTATCTTGCCTGTGGAGTGCATGACAAGAAAGAAAGCAGTCTGAGTTCTCCTTTTGTGTGCCTGTGGGCCGTTTCACTGGTTTCTCCCATTTCTCCCCAGGAAGGAACAGCCATGCTCTTGGAACACCTGGCTGGGAGCCTGGCCTCTGCAATCCCTGTGAGCACGCAGCTGGACATCGCGGCGCAGCACCATCTCTTTATGATGGGCCGCAACGGCAGCAACATCAAACATATCATGCAGAGGACTGGTGCTCAGATCCACTTCCCTGACCCCAGTAACCCACAGAAGAAATCCACTGTCTACCTCCAGGGCACAATTGAGTCTGTCTGTCTTGCCAGGCAATATCTCATGGTAAATACTTTCAGTGAAGCTTGTGTGAAAAAAATTGCCAGGTCGTAGAAAATATGCTTGCCCTGCATGTATTTACAGGTCACATGTAAATTAGCCTTAGAGAGGAATGAATGCTATTACACTGCAAACAGCTGATTCAATTTTTGTCAGGGTTTTGTCAGTGTTTGTAGTTATTGAAAATATTTGTAATCCCTGGTAACGTGACTTGAAAAATAACCTTTTTAATATAAATCCGACATAAGTAATTTAAATTTACAACAATATGCCTCTGAGTAGAGGCATTTTTCTGAAATATTCTCTGGGTGTTGGGTGATGGGTTGTGTTTTATTTTGCCAACCTGTCTTTTCTATGTTTGTCAGGTAATTAGGTTTCTTTTGAGGGAAATGTCAGGAATTCCTTAGTTCCCATGTAGGCAAGTGTTCAGTGAAATTGGGAAACCATAGGAAATAGTTACTTGTTTTGATGTCTTACATTCTTTATAGTACCACAGCCACAATTCTATAACACATAGTTCTAGTGTTGAATATCATTATTTGCAGAGGGTTTTGGTATATTGGTCTTTAAACTTCACAGCAGCCTTTAGCCATTATTTTGGTACTCAAGTATGTACACATTTTTCATATATGTGAATATTGAGGGACAAAATGTGTGAGGACTGGACCATTCAGTTTTTGGGATTTTTACTGTAGCTTTAGTATTTCAAGTGTGTTACAGATGTTATCCATATCACTAGAAAATAGTTATGTAGCTGATCTAGAATGGGGAAGAGAAAGGTTAAAGTTAAGACTTAGGCAATGGTGAATTAGAGATTTTTTTGCAAGTGTTTTTCCTTATTTCAAACAGTTTAATGGGAGGCTTTTAGTATGAGTGTCCTGCCATCATTTCCTGACAAGACTGTGCTGATTGGAATGTCAAATATTCAGTGAATCATTTCACCCTTGTGCTCCCAATCTCTTTGTTCAGAGTCCTGGGACAGGAAGATACACCTGTATTCTTGCATACAAGGAAATGGCTTTCCCTAAAATGCCATCCTCGCTCTTTTTTCTGAACTTACAGAAATTTCCTTACATCATGGTGTGTAAATGTTACAATGTCTGTAGTTCAGTTTATTGCCACCATTTTTATGGGAAAATGTCCATTTACAAGTGCTTGGAATTTTTTGTGCCTTCCTTTTCAGGGTTGCCTTCCCCTTGTGCTCATGTTTGATATGAAGGAAGAAATTGAAGTAGAACCACAGTTTATAACACAGCTAATGGAGCAGTTAGATGTCTTCATAAGCATTAAGCCTAAGCCAAAACAACCAAGCAAGGTTTGTGCAAAGCTAATATTTTCCTTTTAGGCTTTCATGACAAAGTTTTAGAGCTGATGAGTTGATGTGTGCTCTTTGCCCCCAATTTAACAGATGATAAACTTGTGAAAGCCGTATGTATTTTCTGCTTGAAATACCAGTTTAAGCAATCCAGCAGCTCTGCTTTGGGGTGATTTGGCTTTCATTAAATGCTTAATAATAAAGAAATTAGCTTTTGTATAGAATACATTGATAGAATAGAAGGTCTTTGTTGTAAAATATTTCGGCCAGTGTAGACAGGGGACTCTGTGTTGTATAAAATGCCAAAGCAGGCAAAAGTTCTAAAATTGTAAATGATCATTCAACTGTGTCAGTGTGTGAGCTTCCCTGTGTAGGGATATATTTAATCAATACAAAAAAAACATCCTGTAGAAAGTGTACAAGAAGAAATTGGGTTTTGTAATTTAATTTTCCAGAAATTTATTACCTTATTCTCAGACAGCTGTGAATTTAATGGGTGAATTTAAATGAATAATTGGGGTTTTGTCTGCTTCAAGGTGGACAGAAAGTAAAAGGTAAAAGAGAAGTTATTGATTCAGTTATCTGGCTCTTGAGGTGCTTAACACTTGGTCTACCGTGTAGGACCAAGGTACTGTAGTAATTAATTTTCTTGGAGAGGTGTTCCATCATTCTCATTGCAAATCCTTGTGAAATCCCTAGTCTTGCTCTCCTGAACTCCACATCCCTGAATTTAAATAGCTGCTAATGGATGTTAGCTCATGCTGTCTCACACTGCTGTGGTTGTGGTAGCCGTGCAAGGGTATGAGGAAGAATTATCTGTGTTATGGAGCAGTGTTACTCACTGGTTTTCCTTTTTTTTGTCGTTGTTTTCTTTCCCTGCAGTCTGTGATTGTAAAAAGTGTTGAACGAAATGCCTTAAATATGTACGAGGCACGGAAATGTCTCTTGGGACTTGAAAGTAGCGGAGTCACCGTAGTATCAAATCCCTCTACTGTCTCCTGCCCTGTTGGTCTGTCTTGTCCTGGTTTGGATATTTTGTCCTCAGCAGGACTAGGACTCACTGGGCTTGGTATGCATTCATTATATTTATATTTTCTTTAATATAGTTTTGTTTTAAACTTAATTGAGTTGTACTAGAAAAATTATCAGAGGTGTGTTTTGCATAAGGGATCATGTTAAAGTGTCAGCAGCCTCTGGCCTCTCAAGGGCTTGTTGTTATAAAACTTCTCCAAGGCTTTTGTAATCAGGGGTGGGACTCATCCCTGTAGAAAAATCTCTGGAAGTGTGCAAACTACTCACCTGAAAGGGAGGGAAATACAGGTGAGGCAGGGCATGGCTTTTACAGCTTCTTTGGCTGTGTGATGTCCCAGGCTGTCCTGAGTTTGGGTGGGTGCTTAAGCCTGGCAACAGTACTGGAAAGGTAACATAGCAAACGCCACATTTCAGGTCAGTATCTCACTGTAATTGAGGGTCTAGTTTAGACATTACCAGTAGGAAATATAGAACAAAATGAGTAACCTATTTTATAGAAGCAGCTTGTAGTCCAGACTGAAGTTACCATTTTATTTTCAAGCTCTGCAAATATCTTTGTATCAGAAATGTATAGATAGAAAAACCAAGTAGTGCCAGAAGAATGTAGTGACAAATCTTGACACAAGTCCTATAAACTCTGAGTTCTGATGGAACCAGCACTGTCCCTTGTGACCTGCCATACAGGAATGCTGTGTAGTTCCATCTCACATGCTTCCCTTGGGTCACGCAGGAGGAAGTATTTTTGCCATTTGACTGTGATTTTTAATGCTGCTTCTGTGACTGTTCTTGTCATGCGGCACTTTGCAGGTTTGGGGTTTTACCTTTTTAGTGTGTAGTGCTGAACTGCTTTGTAAATGCTTTTACACAAGAGCTGGTTTGGGGAGAATGTTTTGGGAGTGATCAATGCATTTGGGGGCTCATTTGCCGCCTGTATTGAAGGTGAAAAAAGGAAATTGAATAGTTGTTAGTGTGCAAGTAGCAGCTGATTCACATGAGCTTCTGAGAGAAAGGTGAGGTGACAGTGAGGTGGTGCAGTACAGTTGCTTTCTTGTCTCTGTGTTGCTGCTTTGAAACAAACCATCAGAAGCAGCAGAGGGGATGCAAAGAGATGCTGGGGCTGAGAAGCAGCCAGTGCAGACTCTGTTATGACAAGAGTTAGGGTCCAGTAGAAGGACATAAAAGATGTTTCCCATTCTTCTTGGATATATGATGCCCAGTTTAAGAACAAGAATTCTTAATGTGCTCTTAATGTGCACCAAATGAGCAGCAGGTTTAATGTTAAAATTGGTTTGTGAAGGGCAGGCTGATGCAAATTACCAAGGCTTTGTTTGTTTCCCTTCAATTGATACTTGTGTGAAAAATGCTTTCCTGTAAGTCTAAATATTAATCTTGCATAATATTTTGCAGGCCTTTTAGGTCCAACAGCCTTGTCAGTCAACACCTCAACTACTCCAAACTCTCTGTTGAATGCCCTTAATAGCTCTGTGAGCCCTCTGCAGAGTCCAAGTTCAGGCACGCCCAGTCCCACACTGTGGGCAACATCTCTCGCTAACACAAACACCACAGGTCAGTTCAAGTTTAATGGGAATTAAATGAACTGTGCAACATCAAGTCATTAGAAATGCAGTTGAAAAGTCGAGATTCATTATTTGGAACCTTAATTCCTACGCTTACCTTAGCAGGGGTGAATAAAGATGCAAATTTAAGGTTATAACCTAATATGCTGTCACAGGCAGTGTTTTCATCTGTTTTAGGTAGAAAGCAAAGTTAATCTACCCAGATAAAGCATTATGGCTTTGGCATGCAGTTCTAATGGGAACTTTTTAGTAAAGTATCATAGCTACATAAAAATTTAGATAAAATAGTGTAATGCCTGAGGAAGTTAAATGGGACACTTAATCAGAACATAACCAAACTTTATTACAGGTTTTTCTGCTATTCCACACCTAATGATACCATCTACTGCCCAAGCAACCCTAACTAGTATTCTGCTGTCTGGAGTGCCTAATTATGGTCAAAACACTCCATCTCCACCACCAGGCTTGACTCCTGTTGAAGTCCACGTTAATGGCATGCAATCAGAAAGTAAAAAAGGTTCACCTTCTTTAAATGGTCATGTAAAGGTAAGTGATACTACACTGGAGAATCTGATTTCTTTGTCCTAGACCTCTAGTAAAGAGAAAACTAGCTATATTAGTAGATTTATAAAGCTTCTATGTTTAAAAACACACAGCAATGTTTTTGAATATGACTTAAAGATTGAGAAATAGAACATTCAGACATACTGTTCTACTGTACCAGGAATGAATTTCTTATTCTCCTGCACATATAGAGACAGGAAATTGTTTCAATATTTCCTTAAGCATGAAAATCACTTCAGTGATTTGTGATAATCTTTTCAGGCCTCGAATATCAAGTATGCTGCACTGTCTGCCACATCGCTGGGAGAAAACGTGTTGAGCACAAACCACAGTGATGGAGTAAGGCAAACAAGTGCTCATGGTGCCTCAGAGCAAGTGGCTGCCAAGGCAAATAGTGAAGAAGGTGAGATTTTGACATTGCATTCCTTTGTCTGGTAGTGTTTGTACAGTCTGTGTGCAATTCCTGATACAAAAATGTAACGATATTCTCTCTGAATTTGTTTTGCAACCATCTTTAAGGAAAATATTGCTGGATGTCCCAGATTCAATGTCAGGGAAAGTAAATAGAACCTGTAGTAACTGAGCTGTTGATAGAAACACCTTAAATAAACATAAATGTATTTGCAACACTTTACTTATTCCCTAGGATCAGAGGGAGATAGCCTATGAGGATTTTAGTATTTTTTACAGCACCTTAACTGAACTCTGCTGGTTTAAATGATGTCTTATTTTTTGCCTTTTAACAAAAGGAAATAATCTTACTGAGAAGGCTTTTTGCAGAAAATTGTGTAGCTCTAACCTAGATGACACTGGGAAACAATTTTGTGTGCTTTGCAGCAGCATTTCAGTTATGCTGCCCTTTAGAAGCTAGAGTACTTAACTGTCCCCATCATTTTTGGAAGGGGGAAAGCTAGCTCCACTTCAACTTGGGCAAATATGTGTAAAGGCCTTGTTTCCCTTGTCAATACTGATCAAGGAGATCCTCTTATTTGGGGTTGTGGTCATTTGAAATGCTGATTTGAATAAAAGGTACATTGCCAATTTAGGGTGATAAATATTTCTAAAAACATGTTCTGAAGATATTTCAACATAAAGTGGGGGAGCTCTTATTCCAGCAGAATTTACCTGAGCACCTGGCAAAGTCTATTAAAATTGGGTATAAAATCAAATTTCTTCAGAATACTTAGTCACTTTGAATTGTCAGTCTTCACATTTATTAATTAATATTACTTAAAATAAAAACTTTAAGAAAGAAAATACTTAGTGTGACTACTGTCTATGAGAATACTGTCACCTTTTTTGTGCATTTGAACTTGCACATCTTGACTGCTTAACCTTGACCTGAATACAGTCCTGTAATGAGGAAGAGGAGGTTTTCTCCCATAGTTCGTTCCCCAGAGATCTCCCTGGAACACAGCAGAGTGGTTGTTGAAGTCTCCTTTCTTGGCCTGGCAGGTTGCAATGATGCTTTTGTGGAGGTGGGCATGCCTCGGAGTCCGTCGCACTCAGCCAACACCAGCGACCTGAAGCAGATGATGAGCTCCTCCAAGCAGGCCTGTGCCAAGAGACAAACGGTGGAATTACTGCAAGGCACCAAAAACTCCCACTTACAGTAAGCTGAGTGTATAAACACAGATGACTGGAATTTCCACAACATAAAATTATTTCAGGGGGTTTTGTACACAGAGGGAGTGGTTCAGTCACAAGATATTCGAAGAACTGATTTAATTTGGCCTTGATTTTCCATCACTTTAGGCATGAATATTGCCCCGTTTGTCTGGTAACTGCAGACTTTGAACGTTTTTTGTTCATCCTATTTGACTTTGGGTTCAAAAATGTCTTTCCTCTTCCACAAAAGAATGGAGGATCCTTGTCAGAGGAACTTTCATTACCTATTTCTAAAGTATGTGCTTTTGCTTCTTTATTGATTGCTTAGAGAATGACTTCTGACAGCCTTTTGCTTTTGTGTGTACCTGAGGCTGTTGTCTTCTTAGGAAAGCTGTGTTCAGGGCATAGCAGCATGTTCTTAGACACTTGTCTCAGAGCTGATTTTTGGTTGAGTTGGCTCTTTAATGACCCAGCAGTGGGAAAGGCTTGTTTGAGTTGTAATACATCTTGGCAACACAGGTTTTGTTCTTAATGCAGTGTTTTTGTCCAGTGTACTCATGTTCTCACTGTTTGTTTGGGAACTGTTTATCACCACTCTTTTGAGACACATATTTTCTTTTGCTTCATTTATTTACACTGTCAAGGCTATGATATGTATTTAATTCTGCTTTCACAGTTTAAAAATCTGAGGAATCCTGCTAACCAAATTTGGTTGTTTGTGTGTCTTGTTCTTTTTGTTGAGGACATAGTGCTCACAGTTTCCTTGGGGATAGTAGTTTACAGCTCCTAAAACATGATCACTTTCTTATTGTATTTGTGGGGTGTCCCTGTGGCAGGGAGGAATGATGAATTTGGCTCCATGTTCTCAGAAAGTTAATTTATTATTTTAAGATAATGTATTATATTAAAGAATGCTATACTAAGCTATACTAAAGAATACAAAAAGGATAATTACAGAAAGCTAAAAAAGATAATAATGAAAACTTGTGACTCTTTCCAGAGTCTTGACATAGCAATTTCCTATTAGTGGAAACAACTCACAGCAGAAACCAATGAAACAATCACCTGTTGGTAAACAATCTCCAAACACATTCCAAAAGAGCAAAACACAGGAGAAGCAAATCAAATAATTATTGTTCTCCTTTTTCTCTGAGGCTTCTCAGCTTCCCAGGAGAAAAATCCTGGGCAAAGGGCTTTTCCCAGAAAATGTGAATGCCACACTTTTTAAATAAGAGTTTATACTGTTCTAGAGTAGCCCTAAAACGTGGCTGAGTTTAGGGAAAAAAAATTGCACCAAGAGGTAATGTAGATACGAAGGACTGCAGTTATTGAAGCCGTGAAAGCAAGCAGAACCAACTCTCTTAGTCCCTATTATGCAATCTCTTTTTTATCTTACAACAATGAACCTGTTAGAACTGCTGGCCTGAGCAAGGCTAAACAGGAAATCACGCTGTGTAGGATTGCATGCAATAGTCCCAGATACCAGACAGCTCAAAACTGAATCTATAAGCTCTACCTTGTATTTGGTAACACAGGAAGGAGAAACACTTGTTTTTCTTCACCGACAGAAAAAGGCACAGGAGAGCTGACACGTTTGGAAATATTACTAAAATCGCAGAGATCTCTGTGTACAGCCATGTCTCAAACTTGGCTGCCAGGCTCTCAGGGGGAAGCTGAGTGAGCAGAGCAGCGCTGAGGCGGCCCCAGCCCGAGGTATCCCAAGCTAACAGTGTGTTTGTCCCGCAGCACCACGGAGAGGCTGCTGGCCGAGGCCGAGCTGGGCGCCCCCGAGAGCCCCGTGGCTGACAAGAAGGCCCCGGGCAGCGAGCGGGCGGCCGAGCGGGCGGCAGCTGCCCAGCAGAACTCCGAGAGAGCGCGCCTGGCCCCGCAGCCCTCCTTTGTCAACATGCAGGTAGGTCCCCTGGATGAAGCCAAGGAGGTGCCAGTCTTGCTAATTGCAGAGTGAAGGTACCAGAGAATGCAGAGGTGACTGGCCCTGGAGACTGAATTGTCATTACCAGTTCAGTAAAAGCATTCACAGCTGTTTTGACTGAGGAGTGGGTTGTCAATGAAATGTCTTGAAAACAGAAAAGCTTCTGTTGAGAAAGAAAAATTTAAGTACAGAAAATTGTGTGGCTGTATTTGTCTCTTCGAGCATCATTTGCCTGTTAGAAATCTTACATTGTCGTTTGGAGAAAATTACAGCTACGAAATACATATTACAACTTTTCATGTGCAGTGATGGCTCGGTTAATTATGGTCTACAAATACAAACAACTGCCATGTTACTGCAAATCTTCCCAAAGAGGGAGGACACCCCTTGACTGCTTGTCAGGAAGCAGTAACAGGGTTATTTTCAGACTAGATCTGTTTAAGTGTGGGCATAAGTGTATGGAGCAGTGGAACAAGAGGCAGAGTAGTGTTTTGCAGCCCTTTTCTTGAGGTATTCCTCTAGTTACTTTCAGTAGAAAATGCAATACTTCAGGCTAATACAGCATTTTTGTAGTTTTGTGTTTAGATTTCCTAATTTGTAATTCAACAAAGTGTAGATTGTTTAATCAGGGGTATTTAAACTTCACATATTCCATGGACATAGGTAGAACACAAGCAAAAATTCTTTAAATTCTCTCAAAGTTTACGTTCTTTTCCTTTCACAAGATGAGTTCATGGAGGAGAACCAAACATGAAAGATTATTGAACATAACTGTGGTGCCTAGATTTGCAAAGATATATCATCTTTTTATACTGCTAAGGAATGTTTTAAATGCTAAGAACTGATAGTTAAGGAAGAGAAACTATGCTTGAAAGCTATCTTATTAAAAAAAATTTGAAGAAAAAATTTTTCCTAAGCAGTTTGTAAATACTACTGCAGCCTCACTCATATGGAAATCAGATAGTTATTCAAAATCTTTGTTTGAGTGAATCCTTTAGTAACTAAGGCTCTAACTGGGCTACCATGAAATTATTGTGCAGTATTTCAGGTTTCTCCTAGATATATTCACTGGCCACTTTGAAAACATTTGTTTTCACAGAGATGAGTCTGGAGTGATATTTAGTTAGAATTGCAATTAAGTTATCTTCTGCATGTTTAATTTTAGGCATTTGACTATGAACAGAAGAAACTACTAGCAACCAAAGGTATGTGGATGAACAGTGACTTCTGAAAAGTTTGTTAGCATGTGGATGAAATTATTTCCTGAAGTTTCAGTTTTGTAATCTGATTTTTAATAAAATATGGAAGTGGTAGTGAAGCATTTGTATATTAGCTTTATGTTCCAAAAAATTTCTTAATACTGACCTAGCATAAAATACAATATAAGCAGCTTGCAGATAGGATGTCTAAGTACATCCATATGCAAGTGAGCAATGTGGTTTTTAGAGAGTTTATTTCTCTAACACTTCACTTTATTTGGATGCAAGTTAAACTTTAAGGTGTTTGCCATATCAGCTAAATGGCTTCTTATTTCAGGGATAAATTAAGTTGTAGAATTGGTAAGGGACTTAACCATATCTTTGACCTTGTTATAAAATTAACCAAATTACCTGATCACCAAAAGAAAAACAGAAGGTCTTCTCTTTGAAATAGATGTGATTTTTTTGGCTTCCATGCAGCCCTGTGGGATTTAACTATCTTCTGGCAGAGTAGATTGCTTTAAGGAAGGGTAGGATTCAAGCTGTGTAGCAAATGGAGGTGTTTAGGGTTTGCTGTTTGCTGGGCTCAGGCTGTTAGCAAACAACACTTCAGTATTATCTTCTCAGTACCCTGACTAAGGCTGAGATTCACTGATTTGTCTCTATTTTCAGCTATGTTAAAGAAGCCAGTTGTAACAGAAGTGAGAACTCCAACAAATACATGGAGTGGTTTGGGGTTCTCTAAATCAATGCCTGCAGAAACTATCAAGGAGCTAAGAAGAGCAAATCATGTATCATACAAGCCTTCCATGACAACCACATATGAGGTATATAAAAGTATACTGTAATGAAAGTTTACTTTTAGTGAATGGTACAGTTGTTTCTCTTGAGAAATGTCTAACTTCTGTAAAAACGAAGCCTTGCAGATAACTGTTGTGAATATTTTTTTTATGGTGAAAAATATTTCTTACATAAATATTAAGGCATATGGAATGCGTTCAGCCCAACACACAAAGTTACATCTGTTTCACAGATAAGTCATAGAACATAGATGTCTGCTTCTTAAAATATATTTGTTTAAAGGAGCTTTGAACAACTTACAGGACCAAACATCTCAGTAGTTGCAAACCAGCAGCAGGGAATTCGTAACCTACTGAGAACAGAGTTTATATGACAGATAAACTGTATCATGTGTATCACTGCATGGTGGAGGAGAACAGCAGAACCAGCAGCTCATCTTTCCTTCTGGGGACAGAGCTGGAACAGCCGTCTCTACTTGCACTATTCAGTGGGCTCACAATTTTCCCAGGCACAAGGCAGACGGAGTCCAGCAATTCTCTTCAGAGTCCCAGCATGAGAATCTTGCAGGGAATTTGTTCCTTTCTTCTCAAAGGCATGCTGAAGTTGTTTTTTACTGTGCTTCCTTGCTGTAATCCTTCCCAGCTTCCATGAAGACACCTTTTTCTCTCCTGCTTGTATGCTTCTTGAAGAAGGCGACTTCATAGTTCTCTAGGATATACCTGTCAGTTAATGCAAAAGAAATAATCAGCTGGGATAAAAATGTGCCTTGGTGTTCTCCACTTGGCATATCAACTTCCTGAGCCATTCAACTACATGTAGTAGGCTTGGCTACATGAGATGCAGTAGTAACTAGGGGAAAGAAAAAACTGCAACCAGAATCTGCAGTTTTCTTTTGCATACTTTCCTGTTTTGGTTGAGCTGGGGTGGGATTTTCCCCCAGGCCTTAATGTCTAAAATCTCTAGATAGGCCTGTGATTCTCACCAAGAACAGTGTTTCTTCGGGGGGGGGGCCAGTTTTACTAAATAGTGTAAAAGATTGCCTCCTAAGTTATGCTCTTCAGCTGCAATTAAATTAACTTCCATAGATTTTAGCTCATGTAAGTATGGGCTATCTATAAGGTCGATTTCTTTTGGGTATGTTCCTATGGAATACTGCTGCCTTGTACTGCTACATTCTGACCCGAAGTGATGAGAGTTGATAATAAGTATTTCACAGGTGTATGGAAAACTATTTAAAAAGACCCCAGACAAAACAACTACAAATTCACACGGCATTGCAGAATTGTTATTGTAGTGTAGTGTGCAAGACTGTTGTCAAGTAGTGTGTACTTGGTCCACTTATCTTCAGATAAATTTTCTGTTATGTTCTCTTCCCCGTGAAGGGATGTAGTCAATAGACTGCTTTGTCTAGAATTTGTGTGGGAATTTGATACCATGGAATGTTTTGGAAACAAACTTGGAAATACCGAGCAATTTATTTTGAATAATTTTCTTTAAATAACTTCTGCTTAAAAACTGTAAACTGCACATGTTTTAGGCACACCTGCTGTTTTTGTGTCCGGTTTGCAATTACTTGCCTATTGATCAACTGCCAGAAGAATGTTTGTGAGCGTTAAAAGCTGCTTTTCAAGCAAGCTGCTTCAAAGAAAACATCTGAGTCACAATGAAAGCTCTGTTTTCAGCCCAGATTTTCTTTCTGTGGTTTGCAGGGCTCGTCCATGTCTCTGTCCCGGTCCAGCAGTCGGGAGCACCTGGGAAGCGGCAGTGAATCTGATAACTGGAGAGACCGGAACGGCCTCGGACCCACTGCTCACGATTTTGTCTCCTCAATTGGCAGCCCCAAACGGAAACAAAACAAATCAGGTTAATAAGCTCTTATTATCTGCTTAAAAGAAAATAATCATTTTGATACCAGGATTTATTTTGATACGAATGTGTCCTGACTTCACAAGGGATTTAAATTACTGACACCTTGTAATTACTTTTTTTACAAATTGAGAAGTGTAAGCTTGTGTTGCAGTAGCACACAAAATGAATGACACGCACAAGCTGAGATGTTTAAGGTAAAAAGAGGGTAGTTTCTTTTTAAGTTCTAATATTTGTAGACTTTTAAAAGTGACTGTGGATTGGAGGATGAAATTGCTACTTCTCCAGCTACACTTGTCAAACTAATAGTCTATCAATTTTTTCTTCTTCTAGAAAGAAATGTAAAACAATTATTATTGTTTACATAAAAATGTCTGAAAAACTCCATTATAAAAATGTAAACATCAGAAAGCTTAGAAGAGCTTAGAGAAGCAAAGCAACAAGCTTGTGTAACATGATAATACAAATAATGGTCCAAAAGGAAAACTTTTAAGGATATTTGTTAAATGCCAGACATCCTTGCTGAAAACTCTTTGCTGTTATGGAGTGGGTTTTTCAAGGTGTACTGAAAGCAGACCTGTAAAAAGGCTTATTTCTAGACCACTCTCATTCTGCTCTGTTGTTGATTCAACAGCAGCCCGGGCTTCATTGGGCTGTTTGCTCACTAGTGAAATCATAATCCATGCTGAAACTGGATTTTAAAGCATGAGTCTCCTCATGGGGATAAAATTTACAAGAACACTGTAGTGACAGGACAAGAGGGAATGGCTACAAAGAGAGTAGGTTTAGGTCAGATATTATGAAAAAATTTTCCCTGTGAGGGTGCTGAGGCTCTGGCACAGGATGCCCAGAGCAGCTGTGGCTGCCCCTGCATCCCTTGAAGTGTCCAAGGCCAGGCTGGATGGGGCTGGGGTCAACCTGGGATAAGTGGAAGATGTCCCTGCCCATGGCAGGGGGTTGGAATGAGATGATCTTTCAGGTCCCTTCCAACCCAGGCAATTCTGCGAAAAGAAGCTTGTCCATGTGTTTGGCATGGCCTAGCATGATTTTAAATACTGGTTTCTGTAGATACAGGCTGTATGTTTTGCAATGACTTTTCAAACATTGTGGGAAGTTTAAAAAAATTTAAATTTTACTTTAGTTGAACTCTTAGAAACTTTATTTTTTTAATAAGTTAATATATGCCTTTCTGAAAAAGTGAGAACTGGAGGTAGAGAATTCTAAGTCCATACTACCTATCTGCTTTATGGGGAAATAAGTACTGTGGCTGTTTATACTTTTTGTTGTTGCTTTTTTCTTTTAAAAATGGATAAACCTAAATTCCAAACTCAAAGTACATACATAATAAAATTTGGGCATGGTAAGAAAGGATAGCTGCAATTAGAGAAAATATTAATGGTATTAAAAAGCACATTAGTTGAGCTGTGAATGGCTGCACATTGTATTCTAAGCCCTGGAAGAACTAAAGAGATGACAACTTTATTTGAAATCGATCTATTGATGTTTTCAATCTAATTGGACAAAAATGGTAGTTCTAGGTAAATTAAAATAATTAAGGATTACAAATGTGTTTACGTGTGTGTTAGAAGAAAATTAGAAACACAAATACATTGGGAGTGAAAGACAGTGTTCTATGGCAGCTGCAGCTTTCCCAGGAAATAAAATGTGTGGATAAAGGAGAAAAGAAACAGTGATGAGTTGGATGGACAAAAGTAGGGCTATAGAAAACAAACACCAGAACTTAATTAACAATAAAATTGCTTTATGTTGTTCATTCTCTCAGACCACTGGGAAGCTCTTTTTTTTTATGAAAAATAAAGATACAAATACTTTGTAAATGTAATGATCTAGCTGAATACAATGTTGGTGGAAAACCATGCCCTTCTGTGATCTGTCTGAAAAGTGCACCTGTGTCCTTCCAGCTGAACACTATCTCAGCAGCAGTAACTACATGGACTGCATTTCCTCGCTGACAGGAAGCAATGGCTGTAGCCTCAACAGTTTGTTCAAGGGATCTGATCTGCCTGAGCTCTTCAGCAAGCTTGGTTTGGGCAAATACACAGATGTATTCCAGCAGCAAGAGGTTGGTGTTCCTTTGAGAGGCACCTTTGTGTTGCTAGGATGTTTTCCAGCACTAGTTGTGCTGTCTCTTCACCAAAAGCCACTTAGAGCTCACTTTGTGACAGGATTTTCCTGAGCTGTTCTTTCAAATCTTACAGTCGTGGTAAATACTCAAAACCTCAAGACTCATAAATAAGACTAACTGATTTTCTCTGCTTTTCCTGAACTGGTTACTTTTAAATTTCTCCTTTTCTGTCACAAATGTACCAAATTGAGCAACTGTGTGAAGCAGCTATTGAAAAGCCATGATTGCTGCCTACACGAGTAACTGTAAAATGGAGCAGGGGAAAAAAATGAAACTGTTCTGAACCACATTTATTACTTAATACTTTTGTGTAAAGACTTGTTTTGCATATTTTCCTATTTCTTTTTAATCTAGATTGATCTGCAGACATTCCTCACTCTTACTGATCAAGATTTGAAAGAGTTGGGAATTACCACTTTTGGTGCCAGAAGAAAAATGCTGCTTGCAATCTCAGGTAAAAAACGGAGAATATCATGTATTGATTTTAAGCATTGTTTGTATTCTTCTCCCTCAAATTGTGTGTTTATAGCCAACAAAGGGAAAAAAAAGCTTTGGAAAGACTGAAAAGTAAGACTGGAGTCTACAGAGGTAATATTAGCTTGCCCCTCACCAGAGGTGCTTAAACCCAGGCTTTATAGGCTTTCCCCTTATCTAATACCAGCTCACTTGCAACAGTCCTGTAAAGCTGCAGCTTGGTAGAAAGTTCATCTCACATTGTGAAGTTTGAGGCCCCAAAATTGTGGGTCTGGGAATTTCTGGGATTGCAGGCACTGCGGGGTGTAAACAGCACTACATACCTGTCACAACTGGCATTTTCAACCTTTTGGTTCTCTGTCCTCTGTTTTATTGATTAGCAGAGAAGTCATCCTACTGGGAAAAAGTGCCTACTTTCAGGGGGCTTTTGGAGTTTGTGTTTTTTTTTTGTTTGTTTTTTGTTTTGTTTGTTTGTTGGTTGGTTGGTTGGTTTGCAAATGTACTTAGTTCAGTAGCAGTCTTGAAAATTTAGGTAATCTCTCAGTGGTTTGTATCTAGCACAGAGTTTGTTTACAAGAACAAGAAAGTGGGGAAAAGAAAAATATTTTAGATGAGCTATTACTAATACAAGATTAGGGTTCATGTTTAAATGAGAGGTGAGCATCTGCTTTTTTCTGAAAATCCTTCTTAAAATACCAGTTCAGTTTTATGTTTAAAATGAAGAATAGTGCATTGAGAAATGATCAAGCTGGTAACAAGCTTTTCTGTCAATCTCAGTCTACACTGCATGGTTGGGCTTCCAGGAAGATTGCAGTGTTTGAGTTTATAACAGAAACTTTTAAAAAGTTTCAGCTATGTCAATTTGATCTAAATCAATATTGCAAAAAATTACCTACTTCACACTGTATCAGTGCCAAATAAGAAATGTCCCAGCTAGAGCCTCTGAGTCTTAATCTGATGCTCTTATGCTCTTAATTGTCCTGTTGGGCTCTTTGTTAATTGAAGTAGTACATGAAGTAGAGATATTTTCAGTGCATACCCTATCTGCCTGAAATACTTTGTTCGTTCAAACAGAAGTTGTGCATTTGGTTGACAGCATTAAAATGCCTTTCTGATTGGAGATTGTGGGTGTGCTTGCCCCCTCCAGAACTGAACAAAAACCGAAGGAAGCTCTTTGACCCATCCAACATCCGTGCCTCGTTCCTGGAAGGTGGAGCCAGTGGGAGACTGCCGCGCCAGTATCACTCGGACATTGCCAGCGTCAGCGGGCGCTGGTAGCAGGAGGCTGGGCTCAGAAAGCAGCTGGAAAGATGGACATGGCAATCCTGTGGACAGCCTCCACTGCACACCACCCTCTGCACTTCGGGAGTTTGGGTGTCAAGGACCAAAGCGTTTTGTCTGCACAATACTGTGCCAAAAAATCAGAGAGAACACGTTTTGTCAGTTGTCTTTCGAAACACCAAATGTGGGTTACGTTTTACTCATGTAGATTGGACAGAATTTGCAATAATAATAATATAGGGTTCTTTGTTTAGTATTTTATTACCTATATGTATGCACTGAATTTTGTACTTTGTTGAATGAAGGAAGAATGAAGAGCTGGGATGCCAGAGAGCATAGATTTGGCTTTATCAAGATGGATTTTTCTGGTACTGCTTAAAATAATTATTGAGGTCTTTCTGCACTTTACATGTTCTGATTTCTTGTCCTGTGGAAATTTATTTCTCTTTCATTTCCATATCAATTTTTATATTGGCACTAATCAAATTTTTTCAGGTGTTCCTACATTAAGTCACATCTCACTATAATGGTACTAGAAACTGGTTCTTATGCAGATTGTTGTTTTTCCTCTCTCTGTCTCCCAGGTAGTTATCTGAAGAGATTGTTCCAAAATCAAGTCACTTGGTAGTGGACCAGTCCTATTATGCTCTTATAAAGCAGTCTAATACTGCCTGCAATAATACTCACTGTAACAAATGCAATGAAAGACCAAAATGGACCTTGCAATATTAACCCTTTTCAGTCAACATATTTACCTGCTGCCTTTATGCTAAAACTGTTTTTAATGGTTGTCTCAAAGCAAAGGGCTATTTTTAGTACCCTGCCACTAAAGGACACTTATTTATATCAGACTTTTATTTTTAGATTCTATACACCTACAATACGTAACAGATTAAACTGATCTACTGCAGATTTATGGTAGAGACCAAAAGGCATTCATCAAACTAGAGCTCTGGGCTGTCAGTTTGATTAAACAGACAACTAATCTAATTTGACAAGACAGCACTGTTGCCATTTAATAAATGACACATATTACTTACATGACTATGCATGCAGCAATGAAGTGACCTACATAAAATAGGTGTAATAACATCTGTTTTGTTCGATCTAGATTTGTAATTGTCAGCTGCAGAAGTGTTTGAAACTCTGGAGATGAACTATTTCTGAAACAAGTTATGTTCAACAGAAAGAGTCCATGTTATAAGTGGCTAGAGCTAAATTTTGCGTTCTTATACTGTGAAAGTCCGAAAGATTTGGCAATGTTATTCCTCTGTCTTTACAGATGTTGTGTTATGGGTTTATGAAGGGTTTCAGTGTAATGAAGGAATCCATTAAGTGCCTCTTTTTGCAATGCTATGTGTAGTTTCCAAGCATTAATTGAAAAGCATTCCCATGAGAAATATTGTGAATTACCTTACCTCTACTGTAATGTATTATTTATGTTCAGTGTACAAGCCTTTTGAGATGGACATAAACCACTGTGCTCTTAACAGAAGGCATTAGAATAACATTTACAGTAGTTGGGTTTTATGCAAAAATGGGTGAGAGAGTTTTGACACTTTCCATGGGTAATTCTTTTAAGGTGAGAATGCAAAATGATGTATGGCAAAAATTGCACACACAAAGGGAATTTCAAGAGACTTACTTGAGGGCACAAATGATCAAGAAAAAATATAAAGTCTCATGGTTAGGTAAAAATTGCTGCTCAGTGCTCATTTCAGCCATATCTGCTTAATAGTGTATACCTGGGTGACTTCCCCTGTAGATCAAGTAGCAGCTTTGTCTGGTTTTAAAATGGCACTGCAGATGTGACAGGCTAAAGCTGTATCTGGTACTCACACAGTTGTTCACAGCAGCTTCCTCTGCTCAATGCCAAGAGCCAATATCCACGTGTCTAAGGAGAGATTTGTGTGTGTGTGTGTTGCACAGGCAAGAGCAACTTCATGGAAACCCTCTTGGAAGCCACCACTTCTCATTCTAAAGCTATTTACACTTGTGCTTGCTTTTAAGCACACGGATATTTCCATTCACACAGACTATTTATGTGCTTACAGATAAGCTGTTGTTTAAATGCTTGCATTTGCAAGCCCAGTGCTTGCAAATCAAATTGTATTCAGACTCCATATTTCATAAAATGTTTTTAATGAACTAAATATTCAGCAACACTTTGTACAGAATTTTCTGCAACCCCTTCTTGCTTATTTTCCCTAAACTTAAAAGCATCCAAAAGCTTTGCACTCAGATTTTTAGCCTTTTGTAGGTACGTGCTATCCATCCAGATGGTACTATACTCAGAAACTGATTTTCTTACAGTATTAAGTTGATGTGGTCTTTTGCTGAGCAGTGCTTATTTCATCTACACCAAAGTGAAGAATTTCCCATGAACAACAACATTATTTTTCAGTAGGGCTTCACATTAAAAAAAAAAACCACACTGGAAGTAAATTCTCACTTACTTTGATTCCACAAAGGGAATATAACAGTACAGTGTATCGTATTGTTAGTATTACATTATGCACAAATATTTGACTTGCTACATAAAATGTTAGTTTTAAATCTGTGCCTTAACAGTGACCAGTTATCTGTAAATATAGAGCAGATACAGATTGTATTTTTGTGGGTTGTGTCCTTTTAGTGATTTTTTTAAGAAAATGAAAGTTGAAATTAAAACATTAAAAATGGAGATTTTCGAAACTAATCAGTGTTGCATAAAATAAATTTATATAACTCCCTTGTATTCTGATTGGTTCATGAAGTATTTTTATAGAGACCCAGTTCCAGGGATGCTTGCTTGTTAATAAAATATAAAAAGCACTATTTGACATAATGGCAACATGTTTCTTTCACATGTTAATGCTTCATGTGTTTTACTGCTCTTTTTGCATCACATACAGTGTCTCTGTCTGGCTTTTAAGTGAATGCTTTTTTGGGGTGCCTCTCCTTAATCTAAGAGGAGTTAAATTATGACAGGTTCAATTCTTAGCAGGTTTTAGTGGTTTGGCTCATGAATTCTGTTCTTTCTTTGGTCTTCCCATTTTAATAACTGTTTTGCTGAGGTTAGCAGAGAGTTCTGTGTTTTTTCATTATGGTCATTGTACTGTCACTTCCAGTAGGCGGTGTGGAGGGGGAAGGGAATTCTTTCTGCTGGGACATGACCAGTCGGCCTGGCCAGAGGCACAGCTGTCACACTGAGGTGATGTGCACACAACAGGCACAGTCAGTCCTGTTGGTTGCTCCACAGCTGCTGGGACAGGCTCAGTATTGCTCTGGTACAGGTTCAGTATTGCTCTACCTCTCCACGTGCTCTCAGGCATCTCATTCTCCCTGCCTGACGTGGTCTCTGTTTTACAGACACAGCTCTCCAATGGCTGTTCCTGGCTCACTGACCTTGCAAAACTCAGAGTTGTTTTTCTGAGTACCTCCTGAGAAGTGCAGGTGTGGGAACAAGTCTGTGAAGAAAATAGATCAACAAACTGTTCTGCTGAGGACAACTGATGGGTGTGGTGCTGAGCGCCAATTTACCAGGCATTGACTTAAATTGCATGGAAATTTACAGGCAGGTGGGCTTGCAATTTGCACTGTGTTTCTGTTGTGTGACCTATAGTGAGCTGCAAGGGTATGAAGCAAGTTAGTTTCCTTTGTGGGCCATTTATTTGGGCATATTGCTTCCAACAGCTTTAGTCAGTAAAGCTGGTGTGGGACAGAGAAGGAGGTGATGGAGCATTAGAGCTTGTTGGCTGCTTTCCTTATGGTGCAAGCAGTGTTCCAGCAGCTGGCATGGCACAGCATCAACAGGATTGCTCCCTGAACAAACTGGTCGTGTCTCTCTCTGCTACCAGTCAATGGAACAAAACTGGTGATTTTCAGTCTGAGCAAGAAGTTGCATTCTGAGAATTGTTGCCAATACACAAGAGAAAATAGATGGAGTCTCCAAGCTCTGTAAAGATTAAAAGTGAGGCATCTCTCCTTGCTGTTGAATCCCACTCCAATCTAACAGTTGCTGGAGGACTCTTGTTTTTCCAAAGTCCTAGAAAACACGGTTACACCACTTTTATGAGTACTGTTGTAAGCTGATCACTACAGGTGTGATGGGCAGGGGTAGTCAGAAGCTTGTGCTCCTACTGTAAAGTAAGCCAAGGACTGTTTGATTCCAGACAAGCCGGGACACTGTTGGAGCTACATTTTGTCCTTGAAGAACCAGCTTCCTTTATGACACAGATCCTTGAGCAGAAGGAAGGTTTGGTTTTATCTGAAGTTGCTGCAAAATTTTTGAAGGTGTCAGAAGATGCAAAAACTGGGGAACTTGCAGAAAAACTTGCAATGTGTGGTTGGTGTCATGTTGTTGTCAGCTGCTTTGAAAATGGTGAGGTGTAAGGATGTTTAAGCAGGTGGGGGGAGTATTTCAGCATGGTTAAAGAGCTCTTATTTTGAATTAGGTGTAGTTGTGAGTGAGGACTGTCTTGTAATCTGAAAAGCACGCAATAAACTTGTGCTTTGGTATAAAATTCCTTTCTTTTTATTTGAGTTAAGATAGCATCTGGAGCAGAAGTAACAAGCATCCAGAAATTATAAAAAGCTTTTTGTAGATGATATATCTCGTATTAAGGAAAATTTGAGTTTTATCTTTGTTTCCTGTGCTGCAGATGTACTTTTTTACAGTGTTTATAATTTTAATATTTTACATGCTTTCATGAGTTAGTAAAGCAGACTTTAAAAATTAAAGTAGTAGAACAGTCATACTTGCCAATTTTGAATATTGACATAGCTATTAGGAGCAGCTAAAGGTTAATAAAGATAATTTTTTCCTCTCACTTTGAAGAAAGGGTACTGTTAAAGAAACAGACTCAAACAATGGAGAAAGTTTCTGCATTAGAGCATCATCTAGTGTCAAATTTCCCTGCTCTCTTAAGGAGTAAGATTTGGGGAATATTTTCTCTGAGAATGCAGAATGATTCCAGATGTTGATGAAAATATGAAGAAAGATGAATACATTGTGATGGAAATTCCCAAGTTTGTGCCAAAACTGTGTTGCAACTTCATGGAAACTAACAGATGGAAAAAGCAAAACATAATATGAGAAAAAAAACCCCACTAAAATAATTATATAATGAAGCAAAAATTTGTCACTTCTAACAATGGGTGATTAATGTTTTAAGAAATAATGTTGCTACTCATTTAATAACCCAAGGACCATAAACTGATATGGATGTTGCTACACTTCTTTGCTGTGATAAAAATCATGGTTTGTCACCCAGGAAGGACAGAAGTGTTGAAGAGGCCTGAAATAGACATGGCAATTACTTATGGTCCCAAAAAAAGCCATCCATGGGAGCTGCAATCTCATCCTGTGTATATACAATATCAAAGTGAAGAGGATGTGAGTATTTTTGAGATTGAGAACATAAGAAATCTTCTGTAGACAGTAAATCTTGCTGTATGTTACATATGAATATACTAAGGTAAAACAAAATGGACCCCAAGGATAATTTCCTCTTGCTTTCAGGTGATCCAAAGTTCAGATAAAACAAAATATTCACAGCCCTTTCCTTTGGCAGGAGTTTTTCCACCATGCAGCTGAACAATGTTTTGGTTCTTCAAAAGTATGCTTCTGCTTTCATGCTGAAGCTCACCTCAGAGAGAAGTTGATAATGCCTGGTCCCAGAAAAACCCTTTCTTTGAAGAAAGCACTGGGTGCTTAGCACTGACAGTTCAGTACTGAGTGCTGATTCTTCCAATACTACAAGATGTCTTTATGTAGCCCAGCATCTAGAAATCAAACAAAGCTGACATGGTGAAGTTAAATTGCTGAAAGATTTGAGTCTTCCTTGGAAACTGGATGGGAAACAACTAGGTAACTAATCCCTGTGGGGCAAGAAACATTTTGGTGTGGCTAAATTAAAACTAGCTTTGTGCCAGCAGTGTTTCTCTCTGAACCTAATGGTGACAATAGCCAGCAAACTGGAATGCTGAAGGCATCTGTCATGTAGGAAGGCTCATCCTGAGCATGCCTCCAGCACTGGTTATCTTCCATCTTCACTGAAATTGGTTGCAGATGCTCCACTGTTGACTCTTTCTTTCTTTCCATTGTACTTTTGGACTCCAAATGCTAGAAAGGGCAAACTTTTAAATTTTGCACGCAACTTGATGAGCTTTTTGCTTGCACTAGCATAATGTTTTCTTCTTTTCCTATGAGTGATTAGTGTGGACAGTATCCAGAACCACTAGAGTGGATGAGAGCTTTGAAAGAATTTTTTTAAGGGATTTAAGAGCCACGAGTGAAGACTGGAAATAACACTTCTGGCACTGCTGCCTTTCCTGGCCACTGGTGGTGTCTGCTCACCTCTCCTAGATCTTGGCTCTCCCATGCTTGGCTCAAGTTTCTGCTCTCTTCTGATCAGCACTCAAGTTTCAAACAAGTACTTCTGGGAAGTTTGAGGCATTTTAACTTTTCAGGCAGACTAGTGTTTGCTTTTTGAGTTGGACTTTAAAAATGTGGCAGTGAGGATACAGGTGCTAATGGTCATCTTTGGCCAGTGTGAGGTAATAAATTTGTAAGCGCAGCATAAACAGTATGTTGTGGTTACAAGGCTGGAGTAGATGAGGGCATAATTCCTTCTTGTGGGCTGTTGTTTGTGAAGATGAAGTAAAGGAAATGTTAGTTTTCTTGCTTGATTCTTTTTTTTTAAACATTCATAGAAAGAAACATCCTTTTGATGGTGTTCTTATTACAGCTTAAAAATGATTTTGCAAAAGTGACTCCACAGGGCCCTGTGCAATAAAAGCACAGTTATTCATAGACAGAAGGATTCCTAAGGATCCATCCACTTCAACATTAATTATTGGAGTACAGCAGCACATTTCTTCCTTGCTTCCCACCTGCCTGCAATATTTCTCCTGAGGCCAATGCATCCATGTTCTTCAGTTGCATTTTTTGTGTGGTTATTCTGTCCCTGGCTCTGCTGCAGATACAAGGTAATGAACCCCCCAAACAGAATTGCATCTGATCTAGTTCCTACTGCATCTTCTCACTGTGTAAACACATCAGGAAGTAGGGAAGCGTTTCTGGAGAGAACAGATGTGTTGGTCTGCTGGAAGCTTTGAAACCCTGTATTTTCAAGTCCTCCTTAATCTTTGTGATGAATTTGTAAGCTTCAAGATGTTTTACATCTGGTTCTGTTTGTCGAATTCCTTTCAAGTGTTCCGTTTTTTGTGATTATACCATCTGTGATAAAATGGGCATTAAATCAAATACTACATAAAGATGCATTGTCTGTTCAAAGCTATACTAGAAAGGGAATATTTTGTATATTGTATGTTTGGTCTATTTTGGGTTTAAGTGAAATTTTATAGACGTTTCAGAATTTGTGTTTATACATAAAACCCCAAATTGTTATGACAAAGAATCACAGACTCTGTTCCTTCCACCTCCCTTCCTGAAAGCAGATAAGTCAGTGTTTCATTTTAAAGCCTTTTTTTTATCTAATTGAGATTTTTCAAGCTCACAAAATTTGGCAGAAAACAAATCAAGTTTTTTATGGTTCCTGAAGGCAAATGACTTTCTGATAAACACTCCAGTGTGTCTTCATGTGCTATTCAACGTGGGAGGTGTGCAGAAATATCAAAAAGATGTTGAAAGCTTTCTTGCTTGACCTCTTAACTCTCCACCAGGTCAACTTTTCCTTTGGCTTGAATCTGGTAAAGTTGTTCTGTGTTTAAGCACAGAATAGAAATCCATGGTAGACCAACACTTCCTTCCTCAGTGCATGCTGTGACCTTGCCTGCCTTTTTTGAAAACAAGTTCTCCAGGCTTCAAGACCTGATAGAATCCTGTTTGAAATGTCTAGTTGCTACATGTTCACCTGCTCAGAAATGAGAGGCTTTGCACTCCATGGTGAATGGGCTTTTAATTTGTGTACCCAAGGGAACCAATTATTTCATGTGTTTCATGCTCAAGCATGGAAGGGCAGCACACCAAAACAGTATAAATGTTCAGATCTTCCTTTTCCCATAAAAGCTGACTCTTGCTATGCTGCTTTGGCATAAGCAGAGTTCTTTCAGTTCCTGGTAACTAAAGAGGACTGCCCCAAATTTGTCAAAACAAATGTTATGGTTTATCTCCTGGCAGCTACCCAAGTCTCCATAAAACTGAGTTTTATTCCATGGGGACCCATAACTGCACCCAATAGTGGCATACACTTTCTTAATGGTTTATTTTCCTTTTGCAGCATTTACAACTCTCATTATGTAATAATCCTAATGAAGAATTGAGCCAGCACAATTTCTTATTATTTCGAAGTGTAATATTGCTATGTTACAAACAAAGTGAGGTCGAAGGTTAACTTGAACAACTATTAGAAAAACTGTGGATGACAGTCCCCATATTTGACTTTGGGAAGAGTTGCTACAACAGGTCTTTAAGAAAAATTTGCAAACCTTTGCTTTGCCATTGCTAATTAGTTGGAGTGGTAATGCATAATGTGTAGTGGAGAAATCTGGGTGTGTGGTGCGCCTTTTAAGAAACATCACCAAATCACTGCTCTGAAGAGGGAGGTAATGTTTTATTAATGTTCTTATTATCTCTTCATTAACTATTAAGCCCATAATATATAAGTGTGGGTTCATTCACCTACTGAAAAAGTGTTTGAAAATTTTCAATTAGTGATGACAACAAAAATCCCCACTTATCACTTTCAGTGATAGGCCACTTTTCAGTGGAGTTTGGAATGGACAGCTTCTCTTCTAGGCAAAAAGTCTAACTTTACTTTAAATGCAGATAAAGTTAGAATCTGTTTCAATCCACTTCTGAATATTTGTCATATCAATTACATGACATCATACCTCGGATTTCCCCAAGAAGATACTTAGGTTGCAATCGAGCCATGCTTTGATTTCTCTCCCTGTGGGTTGGCTAGATGGGGTTTCGCTCCTCCTACTGGAGGTTTTTGGATCCCTGTAAACTTATTCCCCAACTTTTCCATGATCTGTTTGGCTGGTTTACCTTCCCTCTCACTATCCCCCTTTGCAGGGCTTTCCAGGTAATCCATCGCTGTCCCAGCCCCAAGCTGGGTGTCCCACAGGACAGGGTTTGTTGCTGGGATTTGGGTGTCCCACAGGACAGGGTTTGTTGCTGGGGTTTGGGTGTCTCAGGGGACACTGCTCACACATGGTTTGTTGCTGAGATTTGGGTGTCCCACAGGACACTGCTCACAGAGGGTTTATTGCTGTCGTTGCTCTGATGTGGCCAAGCTGTGGTGGCCCAGCTCTGGCCAAAGTCAGGTGCCCACCTCAGCAGGGCCGTGCCATGTTGGGTGGCAGCTGGTGGGTGGTGATAAGAATGGGGGCATCCCTCACTCTGTACCGTCACATGAGAAATGGCTTCCACCCAGGGACAATTGACTTCATTTCTTGACAGTTAGAATACCTTTGGGTGGTGAGGAACAAAGGGGAATGAACCCTGTTGCCGCCTGTTTCTTCCCGCTCAGGCTCCCTTTGCCCCCCGCTCCTGGTGCCCCTGGCAGCCGGAACCGGCCGGAACCGGCCATGACCCGCCTGAGGCGGCCCCGCGCTCCCCTCACAGCGCCCTCGGCCCCACTGCTGCCCCAGGGACCCGCTGCTGCTGCCCCACATCCCACCCTGGCCCGGCCCAGCTGTGCTCAGAGGACAGCTCGGACACAGAGGACACTGCAGGGATCAGGGGGTCGCCTTCAGCCACCGAGGGACGACACCAGGGCCGCCGCTCCCCTCACGCCTCAGGCCGAGCGCACGCAGGTGAGCATGGCCCAGCTGCCATTTGGGAGCCCAGGCGCACCTGGAGAGGAGCTACCCAGCTGGAGGCCATTTAGGTGATGAGTTGCCCCACCCCTTTCCTTCCCTGGGCAGAGGGGGTTCCTCAGCACGGTGGTTTGGGGTTGTGGGCAGTGTGGGAAGCAGCTCCTCCATTGCCACCAGCTGCTGCCTGAGTCACCCGGAAAAGGAGAGCGCTGGCCCCGGTGAGCAGAGCGCAGCAGGAAGGGCAGTGCACTCAGAGCACCCACAAAGGTAAGTCCTCTCTTAAAATTATGTACAAGAAACAAGCTGATTATGGGTCTGTGTCATCAGGCAGCATGGTCCCTCTGAGCTGTCTGTTGTATCCATGATGAGGTGTTTCATATCGGGGTTTGGGTCTGCTGTTCCTCAGCAATACATTGTCTCTGTGCTGGGTCATCCTGAAAGCCTTTAGTGTGTGACCACAAAGGGACTGTAGAGGATGTTTATGTCACCAAATACTTGATTTTTCCTTGCTTTAAAATGCTTCTTTGTAGCCAGGTGTACTTTGAATTGTATATCTGGCCTCATCCAAGGCTTGGCTTCTCAGTGTGAGTGCAAATTCATTAAACCTAAGAGCACCCTGAGGAGGGTCCCCTGCATTGCTGCAAGCTCAGTCTCCAGCTCTGGGTGCTGCCTGGGCAGAGACAGGGTGTGTTTGTGTAGGATATTCTGTGGTTTGAAATTACATTCCAGTGCAATAACTTGTGTGATGAATTTAGGGCTTGGCTTTGGGAGAGAATCGTGTGTTGTTCACACAGGTCAAAAGTCATCCAAATCATAGTGTAAAAAAATGTTTTTGTAAGAAATAGGCTGTTAAATACATTTAGTTATTTGCTAGCTGTATAAATCTGACCTTGTGTCTTTATCCATTAATCTGTGCTGATCTGTTATGTTCACGTGAACACAAAAAATAATAAAAAAATCATTGTTTAAATTGAAAAGGTCTGATAAAGGAATTACTTTTATTTAGTCAGTGATATTTTTGTGAGGCATGGGAGAAAGGCAGTAGCAGATGGCAGAAGTTTCCAGCAGCACGCAGGGTGAGATGCACACGGAGCCTCCCCAGCCTTCCTGCCGCACGGAGGGATTGGCACGGCGGGAGGACGCTGCGAGAGCCGGGTCTGCCGGGCTCGCCAGGGCTGAGGGAAAGGTGGCAAATGCCAAGGGAGGGCATGCCAGAAGCACCGCAACTACCCAGCCAAACCCGTAATGATGCTTTGAGGTTTTCCTCTCTCTAGACCTTTTATGGCTTTTTCCAAGGCGAGAGATCAGAATTGTGGCTTTCCCCCCGCCTGTGCCTGAGTGCAAACGCGCACACACACACAGAGGTGGCATTTCTGCGTTTTGTAAGCCTCTGTAAAACATTCAGAATGTCCACGGCCTGTGTTTTCTGAGACAAAATGAACTTAAATACAGGAGAGCTCATCATCCAGTTAACTGCTGTCACCTGCACTTGCCATCAGGTGTTTTAAATAATGCCTAATTAGCCTAGGAAAGGAGCTCACGTTTTCTGTTACAACTTTGATTTTTTTCAGAGCTGGTAGAAAATTTTATGAAAGCTTGTAGGTTAGTTGCAATTTTACACCATGCGTTGTATTTTCTTGCAACCTATTTTAGTTCAACCCATCCAAAATGATAGGATTTTAATGCTCTTTTTAAGTGGTCTCTGTAGAACTGATACTTGAAATCGCTGTTCCAATGGTCAGATTAGCATGTGCAAATCTTTGCTCTTTAGGTTTGTGTTGATGAGGTTGTTTATTTTAGGGACTTTAAAATTTAGGGACTTCACGTTTGCTCTGGTATGGTGCCATGAGAAGTGCACATTCACTGTGCTGTTGGACTGCTCTGTGGGAGGCTAAAAAGCTCCTGGAGTCAAAATGGAGTACAAGGAGAGTTGCAGCTCATATTTAGGTCAGAAGCAATAAAAGAAACCTCCCTGAGTGTTACTGATTAATCACTAAAGTGAAAGATTTTTTTTTCTTCCTTTGCATGTAAAGCTACAGTACGTTAAAATTGCACTTGGTGGGTTAGTACAACTCACTTAGGTCTAGCTGAAGCTTTGTCTGAGGACAGTGAGCTGTGAATTGTATTTTTTGTCACTGAGCTTTCAGGTAGCCAGGGGCACTGTCTGGACTCGTCAGGAGTCATGAAGCAGCTGTATTTTATGGGAGTCTGGAAACCTGCCGGTAACAGCCTCACAAACAACATCCTTTGGCTGAAATTATAAACTTCATTAGGTCAATATAACTATACATACTGAAGAATTTTAAAGGTACTTTTACAAGACTACATAAAAACATCACATGCCTACAGGCTCCACAACTATTAAAGACTGAGGAAAATCATCTAGTGCTTATTAAACTTTCTTTCATCTTCTGAATTAGGTAGCTGAAGTAGGTCAGTGTTGTTGAGTGTTGCTCTCTTACCTTTTAACCAAAGAGAAGTTAAACATTTTCACAGTTTAGAAATTTCTATACTGAATAACTCTGCATTTTATATGGCTTGTTAAATTTCAGTAACAGCTGCTTCATTCTTTTGTGTTTGAGCACATGATTTCTGGAACTTTGAGAAGGCTGATAAAGGCTTGAGGTTAGGGAGCCAGTGAGTAATGTTTTATTTCTGTGAATGTTGCATTATGTTCTAAATAACTTTAGCTCTAATCACAGGGAGTTGTTGGTGTTCTGGGTATATTTATCCCTGCTCTTCTCAGTGGTGAATATTGAATAGAATGTGGTACTGGAGATGGGAGGTTTCGTGCATCTCCTGTTGTTTGTACAAAAGCTTAAGGTAGATTAAGTGTTGTGATAAAAGCTGATTGAGAGAGTTAATGAAAGTGTGTGAGGGCTTTGTTTTTGTTGCCTTAAACCTCTGAAAGGTACTGTTTGCATGCATGTGGGAATGTGGGATTTTAATGCAGGTTTCCACAATGTGCTACTTTGTGACTTGTTTTAAAATAAAAGATTAGCAGGCCGTTCATCTTTAGAAGACTTGAATTTGCAAAGAGGAAGATCTTCCTGGCAATACACGACAAATGTATTTGTGCTCCCAAGCAGTACAAAGAGGAGAGATAAAACTTTTATAAATGCAGTGTACTGCACAAATATGCACTATTTTATTTAAATAACTTTTATTTTTAGTACATACAGCTGTACATACAAAAAAAACAAACCAACTTTGTTAAGCCCTGCTTGGTGGAAGCTGGCAGTGGCATACCTGGGAACAGCTGCACTGGGGTAGGTCAAGGTCCAGCTGGTCCAGGACTGCGCTGCCAAGAGCCACAGATATCCCCTAGGATTTCCTCTTGGCTCCAGCAGATTACTCAGAGGCTTCCACACAACAGGATCAGCTTTCATTTTGATAGTTGTGTCGAGAACACGGAAAAAAGATCCACCATTTGATTTTCTAAATGTCTTTTTTTATTCTGAGTGCATGTGAGGTGAGCACAGTCTGGGTGCCTGCCTGGGGCAGTCCAGTGACCCTTTTTTCGGTGTCTGTCCCTCTCTGCCTGTTTTACAGGCAGGGGCAAATTGCCATTGCTGCTGCAACCATAATGTAGCTTCTTCAAACTCTTGGCTTAGTGGGGCTTGGGGTCTGTGGTCTGGGGGCTTTTGTGGGGAGCTTTTTTCTTTTTATGTTTAAAAATGTTAACACCATTTGTTGTTCTCCCCTAGTATTGCCTGAGTAAAACACATGGGTGAATATGGTATGTGGGGAAGCAATATTATCAACATGTGTCTGTGTTGCCCATGCTGTAAAAAAGAGGTGAAACAAATGCTTCAGTGGCTCAGGCCATGCTGCTTCCTTGATGATACAACATTTTATTCATGAGTGATGCTCTCATGGTACAATGCTGGGAAAATGATGTTTTGGTTTTCTTTTTTATAAGAAAAGTGTTGGTTTTCTTATTGAACACTAGCAGTTTCCTTTAAAGTTCTTGAAGAAATCTCCAGAGCTTCCCCTTCCCAACAAACGCTGCCCTTGATTTATTGTTGACTCTGTGGGATGAAGTCATCAGGAGAAAGTTCTTGTTTTCTTGTATCTTTTTTCCTACGCAGCCTTGTTGCTTTATTAAATTCACCAGAGCAGACATGTGTTTTAAGTCTGATGACTTGTATTACGTTAAGAAATCCTCCCACAGCACAGACCTTTCTAAACATTGTTTGTTGATTTACGGGAACAAGATCGTTCCTGTTGCTGGGGCTGACATTTGTGTGTGGCAGCCACATGCTCTGGGAGACAGGGACAGCTTGGTCCCTTTCCTGTTTGCAGAGTGAAACGAGCAACAACAACAAAATAACAATGCTGTTGTCTGAGAGGGGGTTTTCTGTGCTCAAATGCACGGCAAGGCAGCTCTGAAGAGGCAGCACTTCTATTAAAAAGAGGTGTTTGCAGCTGGGAGGCTCCTGAGAGCTTTGCACGCAAGTGTTTGGGGGTGGGCAGCACGTCTGTGTTCATCAGCCTGTGTCCTACCGAAAATCAAACAGGCACCCACTTCCTCTCATCCTAATCTGCATCCACCAAAAAAGAAGGGAAAACTTAGGCAGGGGGAGTATTTGGCAGCTCCCCAAGGAATGCAATAATCCCAAATGTGGTGTGAGAGCACTTCAGGATCGCACACTGGCACTCGCTCCCGGCGCTTGCTGCCAGTTTCCCTCCCACGCGTGCTCGGGCTCGGAGGTAATGCGAGTCTGGATGCTGGACAGTTAATCAACTGCAGGGAAATTAACGTTTTGGAGACCGTTCTTCTGTTGTGAGGTGCTTGGTGTTTAATAAAACACAGCATGCTGCCACGTATTGCATACTTGCAGGACCCTGCTGGCTGCCTCCTCTGTTGGCTTTTGGTTTTGGCTGGGGTTTAGCATTTCTCCGTGTTGAATTTCTCCTGTTGCCATTGCTGAGGGGAGGATGGGCTGTGCCGTGCCGGTGAAGGCAGCTGAATTCTGGCCCTGCCTGCTCTGGGTTTTCTCCAGGGCTGCAAATCCTCAACATAGCAGCATCCCATTGTCCCTTGGTCCCTGTGAGCAACTGGGAAAAAGGTGGCCATGTGGAGGCTTTGTGAGGCTGTTGTGGGCAGAGGATGCTGGAGAGGTTACCCCATCAGCTAAGGGTGCACAGGTGTTTCTTCTTATGCTGTCTGTGCAAATGGGAGGTCCTGAAGGATTTTGCTAACAATGGCCACAAGCCTGCAGGTGTGGAGACAACATGCCCTCCTGTAGCAGACTCCATCCTTGAGGGCAAGGATCCCTGCATGGGGAGGGTTCCCAAAAAGGGCCTGACCTCAGTGGCAGGGTGAGGAGGGCAGAGCTGTGGACAAACACAGGCCAGCCGTGAAGGAGAGAGGAAAGGAGCTCTGCATGCCAATTTAGCACCCGACAGCAGTCAGAACCCTGGCAGCCTGGGTAAAGGCCAGCTCATCCCTAAAAAACCTTGGAGTCATTCTTTTGCTATGATGAAAGATATTTTAAAAAATTGCTCTGAAAAATAACTCAAAAAAAATTCATATGCAGTGTATTGCCTTTTGCTGCCTAGATTTTGGGTAACAGTAGTGGCGTCTCCTTCCAGCAAGGGTGATTTAAGAAGTGGTGTGTAAGTGATGTTTGTAAATTCCACATCAGCAGTTATGGGCCTTTGGGATGTGTTGCTGCCCAGTGTGGCCCAATACAGGGACCCCGTGCTCTGGCCCAGCTCACATGTTTTGCTCTGGAAAGGCTCAGTTTTTTCTCTGTCCCACTGGCCAATCCATGTGTACAGCTGTTGTAATGTTTTCCCTTGAGCTTTAGCTTTGGTTCACTTTTATAATTTAAGTAACTGTATAGAAAGTGATAAAGAGTAGAACATGTCTCCTGTGATATAGTATCCAAAAGACTGCAAGTGATACACCCTGATTCTCATGGAGGATTTTTCATGTTGGCTTTGCTAAGATAGAAATCTCAATTACTTTTACCTTTTTCCAAGTCATTCAAATGCTCTTGTCTTTCAGACCCATGTCATTTGAAAAATGTACCAGTAATCTTGTTTGCTCATTTACAGCTTCTTACAGGGCTTGGCAGCTCTGCCAGCCTTCCTTAACTCGGACTCTGATCTCTGTCTTGGTAAAACACCCACAAACTCAGCAATGGAACTATATAACGGATTGAAATTGCTCTTGTGAAAGGGTTTTGTTTTGTTTTTGTTGTAGTTTCGTTGTTTTTTGTTAATGTGGAATGATTTTAGGAACATAAGGAGAAAACATTCACATAGCATGTAAAATCCCTGACCTTCACCTTCAGAAGGGCTCTTTCTGTGCACTCTGGGGAACAACTGGAGAGGTTCCTGCCAGCCCAAAGAGCTGCTTGATGTTGAGCAGTTGGGACAGTGCGGGCAGTGCCTAGTGCTCTGGGGTTATGCTCACAGACCAGAAAAGGAGGCCATAATTTGGGAAACAGCAGACACATGTGGCTGTTGAGGAATGCAGCATTAGGCTGGTCCAGAAACAACTGAGGTAAGGATTTAGAGGGGTAATTTTGCAAAAGGAAATAGCTCTCCTCCCACCCATCCCACACAGACAGGCAGGGGCAGGGAAGGGTGGCCAGACAGACACAGAGGAGGGGGGGGGGGGGGGGGGATGTTTTGTACTGACGCAGCAACAGCATTGTCTGGAGAGCAGCAGAGACTTTGTTGCTGTTTCAAAATAAACAGAGGACTTTGGACACAGGAGAAAAACCAGCAGCTCCTCAAGTACACATTGAGCCCTGCCATCAGCAGAGCTGCACTCTCTCACCACAGCAAGAGCAAGGCTTTACCCCATTTTCAATGAGAGCTGCGAAGAGCAACTGTTTTCTGGCATTGGTTTTCTGGCTAGGCAAGAGAGGAGTCTCTGGAGTTGAACTACTGCCCATCTGGGTCTCTTCAGCCCCTGGGGGCCACTTGTGTTTCCAGACAAAATCATCATGATGCTTTTGAGGAAGGACAGCACATAACCTCTTGCTCCTATGCTCTGGAAGAAAAAAAAAAAAACACTATCAAGTCTGTATGGTTATTTCAACCTCTAAGGAACAAATGAAAAATATGAGTGGGGAAAAACTTTAACCTTTTCTCACCAATGAAACTGGTCCCAGTATGCATCTGCTCTTGTTAGGGAGCCAATTTAAACTCTAATGCTTTGTGTCATTAGGGATTATTTTGTCTTAATATTTGTCTTAGGTGCCTCTCTAAAGTGCTGGCAGTAAAGCAGATGATTTTGCAGCCAGCTGAGCGATACAGGATCTTGAGAGTGTTCCTATAAGTTCAGCAGGGCTGCTCCTGCCTTGGTAAAATGTTTTGTCATGCTATTCCTTACCAGTGCTGGTCTGTGACAACTTTCCTGGTGTTGGGTGCTGAGATTTGTTGATGTTTGGCCTTTCTCAAAGCAGGGCTTCTTTCTGAGTCCACCTGCTGCTTTGCTTAGTGCAAAAATGTAAATTTTATAATGTGGCTCCCTTGTGCTTGAGCTCCTTTCTCTGCCCCTATACTTCAGCAGACCAGGACTGGCCAAGGTCTGTTACACTATTGATTTTTTTGTTGTTTTTAAATTATTTTTCCATCACAGGGCTGCAGGCACAGCACTACTTGGTATTGATTTCTGACAGGATAACAAAGGGTGTGGAGGTGTTGTGTTTGCAGGGCCAGCCCAGCCCCAGGGGACAGCTGGGCCCCTGCCCTGCAGAGCTGCACATCTGTGTCCCCCTCCTGCCAGAGGGGAAAGTGCAGGGGGAGAGGGCTGATGTGGGAGGGGAAAGGCAGCACCCGTTGAGGAGCTGATAAAAACATGCCCTTGAATTTATCAGCTGGGCTCTCTTGACCTCTAACTGCAGAACCCTGGAGTTTCCAGAATCTGAGAAAACCTTTGCCATTTCTCAGTTTGCTCCAAAAAGTAAGCTACTGCCTCAGTATTCAATAGTGGCTGCATTTGTTTGGCACCCAAATAAAGACAAAGCAGAAGTGAGTGGCACATCAAAAAGCAGGTTGTTTTCCAAGAACCTGACCCGCTATCTTGGGTTTGCAAAGGTCTGTTCTCCTTTGATCATTTTATCCCATCTATTTAAGACTGCAGTCACACTTCCAATATTTGTCTGGCTGAATAATTTCTGATGGGGCCAGGACCCTTGCAGCTAGGACTCGTGCTCAGCCTACGGTGCTGTGTGCTTCTACTGTCCACATTTGTGTTGGAGATTACCACAGCTTGGCAAAGCATTTGATCTACATCTGGACATGACATTTAATATTTCAGTGTTGTTTTTGCAGCCTATTGACATTCATAGAGCACAACATTGATGAGGGATTTTAACTGACTTAGAGTGGAGAAAATCTGAGTGCTAAGTCCTCTGAGCTCTCTGAAATGTTCTCAGTGCCAGTTGCATCCTTGGGCTGTAAATGTAAGTCATGGTTCACTGATAGTGCAGCAGCAAGGACCAAAACCTGCAGGCTATTTAGCTGAGAGCAAGTGACAGAGGTGCAGGCAAGAGCTTGCCAGTGGTTTCTGTGTTCCCAGAAAATCCAAAGCTTTGGTTTTAGGATGAGATGTGGTGGACAGCTCATGTCAAAAGGAAAATACTTTCCCGGCTGTTTTTTGTTCCTCCTTTCCTCCTGCCCTCCCCATGTGCCTTCCAAGCTGATGCGTGTCAGAAGTGCAGCACAGAGCTTTGGGTACAGGACGTGGGTGTTTTGTTAAGGCACAGAGGCTGCCTGGGACCACGTGGCTGGGGTTCACCTGGAAGACGGGCAATCCTCCAGTGCTCTTTAAATCCTGTGGTGCAAGAGATCTCCTACCAACATTTACAGGTTGAAGAAAGATTAAAATCTGGGACCAATTCAAGCTTTTATTCAAGTCCCCTGAGCAAAAGTTAAATATGTCCTTAAATCCCTACTGCAACAATTCAGGGTGCCCATGTAATAAAAGACAAGTTATCAGGTTTCAGGGAACATCCATGTGTATGAAAAGACCTCCATTTCATACATTTTTAATACATCTCATATGCCACTTGTACCACTCTTTTCCCCACCTTCCTGGTGGCCCTCTGGCAAGGTGAAATTACCTGAAAATAGATGAGATAAAGTGTGCAACTAATGGATATAAGGACAGTTTGGAGGTTTTTTCCCTTGTAAAGCAGGAAATTAAAAAAAAAAAAAAAAAACCTGTTCTCAGTTCTTTTGCTTAGGTGTGAAATTTGCCAGACAGATTTCAAGACATGTAGACACTTAATTCCCAAGAAGAAGTGGGATTTGTCTCCATAGTAATGAACTCACTTTTTTAGAAGGTGTTGGTGATAAGAGATAAGAGGGTTTTCTCATCCAAGCCTGGATTTCCATTGCTTTATCATCCTTATCATAAATAGGCAACAGAATAAAATTTCATGTAATAAGTCAGTGCATTTAATAAGCTAACAAAGGTTTTCTATTTAAAAAACTAATCCCAAAAAATGAAAATAAACCCCCCTCAGTAAATCCAATAATTTAGGCTTGAGTTTTTCAGTTCCCTTCATCTCAGTTTGAGCTTCCTGATATTCATTTCCAAAACTGTTCAGCCAGTACGTGTTTGGAGAATGACAACTTGACTAAACCATTGATATGAAATTTCAGCCATGTTACTGCAATTCACAAAGTAATTTTGAACTAACAGATATTGCAGAACTGAGTGGTGGTTTTTGTTTTTTTTTTCTTTTTTAATGGAGACTTTTCAAACAGGCACACATAAAAACATATATTGTTTTGAAACTTAAGTGAAACAAAAACTTGGGAATTTGGGCACAAAGAACCTTTTCTCTGCTTAAAATCTGTATCAAGTGTCACTTCAGGAGCAGGGCATGGACTCTTACTGGGCAGATTTTTCCCTGAGGAGCAAAACCATCAAAATACTTGTGTCTGCCTTTCAATCTGAGCCTCTTAGATAAAGAGCAGCTTGATTAATTGTGAATGTCTTGTTCCCTGCACAGCTGTTTTAAAGATTTGAAGGCCCTGTAAAGGCACAGAAAGTTCTAATGGGTTTTTGTCACCCATAGGATAAGGATGTAAGGAACTTAAATCCTGTTACGCATACCTCAGTGGTGATCTTTTTTACAGCTGCAACTTGCTGCAGGTGCATTTGCTGAGCTTTCCACCTTAGCCCTGAGCAGCAGCAGCAGCAACAGCAACTCCTGAGCAGACAGGAATTTACTAGCAACTAAATGTATTTGCTTATAAAGAAAATATGCTTTGGAGCCCTTGCATCCAGCGTGGTAACACTGTAACTGTGTCACTGGACATGAGCTGTGGTCCAGGACCGAGAGCAGAGAACAAGAGTGGTGATGTTTGTAAAGTCTCAGAGCAAATCTGAAGCCTGAGATCTTTTTAACTTGAGATTTTCGTGAATTGTGCACTGCAGTAATGTGTTAATCTCACAGCTTCTGAAAACATTTGCTGTTAACAGTGAAAACATATTGGTCTGTGAGGGATACTTGCTACACTTCCAGAAACTATGTCAAGGATGGAACACACTCACATGTTATCAGCCAGGACCGTTTTATTGTCATTCATAATAGAGCTGAGAGTGCAAAAACAGTGTTTCATCAGGGCTTTGGTATTAGTGCATTTTGCTTCCCTTGAAATACTCTGAATAATTGAAATTGTATGAGCCTTGCAAAAATGAAAAAGAAAAATAACTACACAAAAAGCCTGTGTGAATATTGTACAAATATTTTCATGCTCAAAAACATTATTTCTGATCTGTTTGGTTTTTATCCAGTTTCCCCCATATGTTGGACCTGGTGGCACATTCCTGCATTCACTAGGAATGAATTATATCCCGAGGATAAGGAATAAGCTATTTACAGATGTCTTAATAACAATTGTTTCTCAGTTCTTATGAAAACCCATTAGAAGTTAATAAAAGTTTGGAACACTCTAAAGGTTTCCATACAGTATTTAAACACAGAGAGACAAGTGGGTGAAATTAATCTGGTCAAAGGCAAGCTTGCCAAGGTACAATTCTCTCAGTGCAGGGAGTTGATTGCCACAGCATGGGTGACTGCCATGGCCCTGGTGTGGAGGGAGACAGGGAGGCTGTTGCTTTGCCTTCCTCTTTCCTCAAGGGGAAAACCTTCCCAGAGCAGTGAACCTGGCTTTGGTGATTATCTCCTCAGGCAGCTGTGGGAATCAAGCAAGTTTTGCAGCCCAGACAGCTGATGTGCTGCCCTTTCCAGACAGGCTCTTTCACTGAAGTATGGAAACTGACCCAAAGTCCTTGGTGGCTTTGGACTCTGCAGGGAGGGCACAGCACTGCTCTGTTTGGGAGGCAAGGGCTGCAGTGCTCCAGACTGGTGGTTTCCAGCAAAGATGAGGATGGAAAGTCCAATGGGCAACTCAATAGGGGCTGCAGTTCCTACCAGGCTGCCAGTGTGCTGTGAGTTGGTGTCAAAGGCTTTGAAGTGTAGGCTGGGAACACAAAATCCATCATCAAGGGCAGAACTGTATAACTTCTTCACCCAGGAGAAATCTTTGTGTTTATTTGAGCTTTAGGGCTTTACCATACATTAGAGTTTAGGCCAACATAACCCTTTCTCGTAACAATAGAAAATGTAGTTTAAATTTGGGAGGGGAAAACATAGTCTTCATTTCCCATTCAGCTGTTTCTGCATTTCCCCATTTTCTTCTAGATAGAGAATAAAGTGCCAAAATTATGAAAATATTTTTCCCACCTTCACTTTCTGCTGTGACTGCAAAACAAAGCGTTCTGCAACTTTGATAGGAAAACCCATTTTCCTTGACTTCCCAACCTGTACTCAGCTCAGGCACAGACTCAGCTGCAGTTCAGCCATAAACCAGTCTCCAGATGTCTGGGGCTTGTACTAATATCTGAGTTCACCCATTTGTTCTCCAATCATTTGCCTTTTGGCTGCTGAGGGTTTGACAGACAGCTGAGTGTTGGCAGCCTGAGAGCTGACTGAGAGGTCAATGACAGCTGCGTGGGCTCGCACTCAGAGATCCCTTTGTCAGAGAGATGGACACGTGGGCTAGGGAAGGTGCATGCGTGAAGGATCTTGCATACATGAAGCAGGAAATATCAACAACATTAGCTGGTGACTGTGGACACAGCAATCCTTAAAATAAGGCAGCTGTAGCTGCCCAGTTTCTGAGTTACTTGGCTGTAGCATCCCCTGTGCACTGCAGTGTAATTTGCTCTCTGGTGTCACAGCCAGATCGTTTCTGCTGTGGCTGTCTTTGAAGGCTGACAGAGTTCCAGTCAGATTCCCTGTTTCCTGGACACCATAGTGCAGGCAAGGTCCCACGCAAACCTTGCTTCATTAGCTCTGCCATCTCGAGGTCTTTCTGTCATTTTCAGTAGCTCCTCGGGTATTTAGCACCCTGTCTACTTGAAAAGGAAAGCTTCTCCCAACCTGGCTATTCAGTTCCCTTATGCAGAGTCTGAAGGACCTATGCTTCCTCTGCCAAAGCTCTAGCAGATGCTGGGAGGACTCTAGTTTATGATTATTTTTTATTTTTCTTCTGAAGCTCTGTAGTCTGCTTTGTATCAATTTAACTGCATTTCAGAGCAAGCCAACTTAATTAATGGTTTCCCTCAGGATCTCAAACAGCAGTGTATCAGCTTTCTTACTGAAATCCATAAACATTAAATTATCTCCAATTCATTTCTTCAGTCTGTAACTTTTCCAGTTTCTTAAAAATAAGATTGTTTGCCAATATTTTCATTTAATATTTAATGAACATGTGTTGTTTTATTGTAAAGATGTGAGTCACCTCGACCTTGTTTTCAATTAGCATTTCATGCTCAGATCTGAAGTTGCTTCATCATCTGCTGAAAATCCAATTTTCGTGGGAAACTTTGGAAATTTTAATTCCAAATCACCAAAGATCTGGTTTTTCTCCTCCCTTACAGACAGCCCTCTGTCAAGGAGCCTACTAAGCAGGGAAGGGTCACCCTTAGACTCCTTAAAAATAATGATTTGCTGCTGAAAAACATTCCACACCAATTTCCCTCTCTGCTGTTGCTATGCCAGCAGCTTCCTAGATCAGAGAGGCCTTACCTTCTCTTTTTTTTTAAACTCTGCTATGAAGACATCCAAGCATTTGATTGTGTTTCCATTTCTGTCTGTGACAGCTGTGCTGCTGAGATGGAGGGGAGAGAGAGGCTGTGGTGAGAATCATGTTGAGATCTGCACCCTCATGCTGAGAGTGCTCTCATGGAGGGACTCAGGGTGTGACCATCTGCAGAGCCAAGGCTGGGCACTAAAAGGGGATTCAGAGTTGAAAAGGTAGCATTAGGGTGCAGAGTTTAGGTCTCCTAGGAAGTGGGACAGCATTTGGAGAAATTGTTTGCAAGAAAGATGGGCTTTGCCTCAGCCAGACCTGGTTGGCTGTAGTTATTCTGGTGGCATTACACTTTTCCAAGGCTTGGATGCATTTCTTTTTCAAACTGGAAAAGCCATTGTGCATGGAAGACTTCAGAAATCTAAGTGACACACACAAGCTGCTGAAATAATGAAAATCCTGTAATCCCAGGATTTAAAATGTTAGAATATAATAAATTTGAAAGGGAATAGAAACTCTATTACAAGTAAATAGCCCCTGTCAATCACAACACATAAAACCAGACAAGAAACAAATACTGTACATATAAACACACAAAAAAGGGTAAAAAGAAAGTCAGTTGAAGTCAGAATATAGAAATAAAAGTTACATCAAAAGCTTGGTAGAAATGGCATGTTGTAGTAAAAAGACACAAGTCGTACAGTCATGGCAGCTCGCACCACGAGAAGGAAGACTTCCTAAGTTTTTATAAGGTGCTATCAAGAACAAAACAACCTGCTTCATATAGTGTCTTTGGATGTGGAAAATTACTGTAACATTCTCCACATTTGTATAGATAATAAGTTTTTGTAGAATAAGATTATTTTTGTTGGGATTTTTTTTCCATTTGGCTGGGGTTTTTAAAATGGATTTATAAACACAAATAGAATAAGAGAGGAACAAATGGGGCCAGTGTTCACATGGGAATGCAGAGCAATGCACAGTTTAATGCACTCACAGCTATGTGGGAAAACAGGTGACCAGTGAGGGACAGCACTACTGAAGGTGTCAAGTCATTTGGGACAGCTCAAGCAGATGTTACTCAGGATTATTCAGAGTGCTAGGACATGATGCTTACAATTCTGAGCAGCTGTATAAGAAAAGGCCAAGGAGTTCTATTGATAAAAATTGAATTTTAAGTTCAACAGCATTAGGAAACAGCTCCAGCCATGCTAACCCAGGGATGGGCTCCAAATGAGCTATTGCCTTTTCAGGGAGGAGTTGGTCATTATGGAAACTTGTTTGAAAATGTCTATTCAGTGCCACTAATGAAGATATCCAATGATATTTTCTTCCCTGATGACCACCAGGTAGGGTTTTCCTTATAAAATGTCTGTTGTTTCAAGTAAATTATTTTATTAATGCTATTGTGTAAAGTAAATGAAGTGCATCTTCCATCCCTCACCTTAATCCTCTGGCATTTGGAAGTGTGTGCATTCCTATTTTAAAATTGGAATTATGTTGTTTGGGCTTCAGCCTAGTTTCTAGTGTAAAGAATTTTCTCAAAGGCTTTCTGTTGGTATTTTCTTTTAATCTGCTTGTATATAATTTTCTTAGTGTTAGAAACCTTCACTTCTACATCAAGGATTCACACAATTCAATTCAATGGAGATCCAGCACTGGTAACGATTTTATACAGTTGATGTGATCTCTAGTTTGCAAACTTGGTGGAATTTCTGGATTTTCCTGAAAGAATTTATCCTTTTGTTTTATACACACACTGATTATCTACAGTAGATATTCACAGCTGCTTCTGTTTGCTCATTTTCTCTTGACATTAATAGGCTTGCATTCAGTTTGAGAATTACACTTGAATGAGTTATTTATTAAGAGCAATAAATGGATTTCATAAAAGTTTAATTTCTGAAGGATTAGTTCTTAAAGAACTTTTATTCAGAGATTGACTGCACAGTGCTTAAAATGAAGTTTGCTTAAACAGTCAGAAAAGGACCTTGCGGTATTAAAACCTCTTGACATCTCCCTTGTGACTTAAAATATTTATTTATTTATTTTTTAAAAATCAATTATTTTTTCAGTGTTGTAATATGGACATGAATATTTAAATTATGTTTGGATTCCTGAACAGAGCAGAAGCAAGAAACTCTTCTGCAATAACATTCACCAAATTGAGAATTTTATAGGAAAATAAGTAAACCATGGTAAATCTCCATCTTCCTTTTCTGGATCGTTACATGCCCAGACACATCTTCCCTTCCTTCCCATACAAACTCAGCTTTGCTCACCTGAGTGCTGAGTGGGTGAAATGTATCTTCCCAAGGAACCTCTTTTGGGATTTGTGCCCAAGTGCAGCTGACCAGGTGCCCAAGAAGTGGGACCCACTGCAGTACAGAAAGCACGAGGGAGTAGATTGTTTGTTTTGTGATATTTAATCATTAAAATGAACTGTAAAACAGCTTTTCATAATTGAACAATATGGAATACAGAAGGACTCATGTTCAAATGTATTTCATATAGAAATATTACACAACATGCAATTTTTTCCTTCTTACTGATCAGTTACTCCTTCTGCACATTTGTTTCCTGCAAATTCGTTCACTCTGTTGACCACACAGATACAGATTTGCTATTCTGTGCTGAACTGATCCACATTTAAAAAACCCTCAGAGGGTTTTTCACTGGAGTTGCTTTTCACTAATTTTTTTGCTGATAATATATGTAGAAGGATGGAAAAAAATAAGTCATTTATTGTTTCATTTGAAGTAGTCACTTAGGATTACGATGATTATTCTTCTTTTTTCTCTGAAAGTGTAATAGCTGACCTTTAAGAGAATGGGCTTATTGTTCTGACAAGATATTGAAGTCCATTTTTAATGAAAATATTTTTTGAAGCTTCATATTGTTAAATGAGAAAATATAAATTCCTTCATTCCTCATCATTACTTACACTGCACTGCTGAAATCATAAACAAGAATTTAAGTGGAAGAAAGATTAGTGGCTGCTTCTTTATTCCTCTTTTCTTTGCCCCCCCACCATCCCCTAAAAGTCTGGTACAACTGTGAATCCACTTGTACATAATACATTTGAAAAATGAGTGTTTCTTGATTGCATGGAGCTCAGGCACAGTTTGATATCTAGAATACAAATACAGCCTTATCATTGAACATTAATTGCCAATTCTTTAGACTTAAGCTGTGGAATGTTGCAACTGTCACAAATGTTTTATTTAATATATTTTAAAATGGAGTTCCTTCCCTGAGTGAGAACTACATTGGTTCAGTTGGATTACAGACAGTTCCCCAGAAGGATAAGCTCAGTACCTTGCAGCAATTTATTTTCTTTCAATTAAGAAACTGATACATTGTCCTATTTTTTCCATCCTGGAAATATCTCAGGAGTATCTTCCATTAAGTGGGCTAATCTGAGCTGGTATCAACTCTCTCTTTCCCCATTACTTAGATGGGAAGATTAATGTAATGCCCTGCTCTCAAATAGGTATCAAATCTGAAGATCTGAAATAGGATTGAATAGGAGAATTTAGACTTTGCTTCAGCTGGGATGTGCCCAAAAATTGCCCCATTGCCATCTCCAAAAACAGAGCAAGGGAAGAAAATGCCTTTCCTCACACACTGATCATACTAACAACAGAGGCTCTTGTAGGTGGTGGATCTGTAACCCTATTGGAAAGATGCCTGTTTTGCCAAGCCTGGAAAGGGATGCACTTCAGCAACTGAAATACTCATTTTAGGATCTACAAGAAAGAGAGGAGTTCTTTAGGAGCCTTTCTGCCCCTGAACTGTTGGTCTGCAGGATGAGCACATCCTGGGGAATGGGGGAAAAACATCACAGTAAACATTTTATTTCCCGAACGCTCCCTCCTGCTGGTACCAATAGAGCACTGGTTCTCTGCTGTTCCTGTGGCCTGTGACTTCCAACTCCAGGGTCTGTAATGTACAGAAGTCTCTCAAAGAGGGTGTGTGGTTTCTCTCTGTGCCTGGAAGTACCTAAAGCATTTGAGGCAGCAGACTATCAACTAAGCACAAGTTTATCTGCCTGGAGACCTGCACTGCCCATCTCATTTCAGGCTCCTACTCAACCTATCTTTTGTTTGTTTTATCTACTCAGAGACCAACCCCACCATTTCATGGCGCCACCCTTTAAAGTTGGCTGACCTGTGTATATTTTTTACTTATGTGTGTGTATATGAGTATGTATTAGCTTTGAGTAAGCTAATGCAATTGTGAGAATTTTCAGTTGTTGGGGTTTTTTAAATATATTTTTATTGGCAGAGTTGGAAGCCATTGAAATGCAGCCATGTTGGCTTATGCTCTGTGAGGAACAGGGGGAGGAATTGGTGTCTGCCAAATGGAAAAGGATAAAACTGGTGTAATGATATGTTGCAATCATGCTGCAAAACCTACCACAGTAAATTACTGCTGTAGCAACCTCCTTCCTGTTGCGAAAGGCTCCAACCAGGCTTTCTTGTGTCTTCTTGACATTTCAGTTCTTGAGAGAAAGTTGTCTCTGCACCCCTTAGCACTGAGTGACCGCTAAGCTTCTTTGAGGACAAGCTGAAAAGCAAACACGGAGGCCAGGAGGGGCAGGTACCCGATCTGGGGCTGGATGATGCTGCCAGACAGGAGCACCATCAGTCTGTAGTGGCTAACCCACGGGGTTGTGGGCAGGGCTTCATCTGGCACATTGGTCTTTACTGTGTACAGTGTTCCCTGCCCGCTTGCTGGCAGCTGGTGTCGGTGTTTGTAGGTCACATGAAGTTTTCGTGGCATGACCTCCACAACCCAGCCACTGGGATGCTCTGCCCTGTGCCTGCAGCCGTGGTTTGGCCAGGCTCGGTGGCCATGGGGGAGGGACCCTCTGACGTGGCCTGTGGGAAATGAGCTGCAGCTCCCGATTCTGTCTGTCCCAGATGCATTTCCTCTCCACAGACATTGCGCTATGTTTGGCACACAGTTGTGTTTTGTTAACACTAAATGAAGGAGTGAAAAGGGAGAGAGCCAGAACACTGAATTACTGTCCTGGTTTCAGAACAATCTTCTGACAGGGAAGGGAGAAGGTGACAACCTCAGTGTGGGAAAGTGTTCAGGCTACTCTCTAAGTTGTTGATGTTCTGCGGAGAGAGTGGTTTGGGTCTTTTGAATCCAATTGCATGTTTGAGAAAAATTATTCATTGGTGTTGAGGAAGGAGGAAAGAGCCGCCTCCTTTAAGGGAAAGCAATGAGATCTGATGGTTTCAGAGGTGTAAGGTGATGGCCTCTTGACAGCGCTTTCCAGACAAGCATCATACTAAACTTCATCTGCTAGTTAGCACTAAAACAAGAAAACATTGGGAGCATTTCAGAGCTGTCTTGTACCAGAAATGTACAAACCACCTGGTGTGGTCCGTGTTGTCAGACCAGTCACAGTGGACATCTCTTCCCAGAGGTTTCACCTCCTGCTTGTGAGTAGATGGTGAGTACTGAGAATGCTGGGAATTATACAGAGAATCTGTAAGTCTCTAAAAGCTAAAGCAAGTGGAAACTCCCTTTTCTCAAGACACTTTCCAGCCTTGCAAATGATGGGAGTCCCAGCATCTTGTGCTTTTCCAGGTGCTGCTTTGAGTGTTCTTGGATTTTTCACAGCTGAGCCTGCTGTGCTGTCTCCCTTGGATATGAGTGAACTTCTAATTTCTCTTCTGTGGTGTGTACACAATTATATTTTTCTGAAATAAAGCCAAACCAAAAAAAACAGCCTTGTCCCCCCCCCAACTCCCATCATTACCTTCCTGTACTTGAAGTTCATACCAAACGCTTGTGCTCCCCAAGTTCCCAACCTCTGCTGCTTCCAATAATAATAAAACCTGAAAAGGCTTGCTCTCTTTACAGCTACAACAAAATGGATGTAGATGTAGCTGTGCTTTTCCCTTCAGCTATCTGGCAGTGCTCCCTTTCTTTCTCTCCAAGTCCTTCCTGTGAGGAATGAGCACAGCTGATCAAGGGGATAAGGATCAGCTCAGGGGAACATGTGCTAGTCAGGGAAATTTTTTCCCTTTGATGCCCATTGCTCCCCACCTCTGATGTCTCATGTGTGTTTCACATTCTCCAAGCCCAGAATCATCTGAAATCACAAGCCAGAAGCAGCTTCTCTCCCGGGCTGTGCAGACCAGATCACCCCTAGGGGATTTTCCCTCGTTAATATTGCCAGCACAATATTTTGCATGGCTTGCAGAAGAATCAAACTATTTCCCAGCCATGGCCAGTTTGAATGGATGGTTGTTATGAAGAAATGCTGTCTGTTACATTTAAGTGAGTGGTCAAGAAAAGCCCCAAAGAAAAGCTCTGAATAGGCAGGATCCATTTGGCCAATTTATTTCCTTTTCTCTTGTGATTTTTAGCTGGGCTTTCTCTCTTAACATGAAATCTGATCTTTATGGGAATATCTCATTCTCTATAAAGTTATGATATATTTTTTTCATGAGCAGACCAAGCACTACATATAAACTGCATGGAGCAGATAAGCTGAAATATGTTTAAAAGTGGATTTTTTATATAACAGAAGTGGGTGTATCTCATTCTTTTGTGCACTGGATCTTCTCTATGGAAAATCCATAAAACAAAATGAGAAATAAGAAACCATTTCTCTGCTGCTGATGTAAAATGACAGAGAGAAGGAAGTTTATGAACTATAATGGGTCAAGCAAAAATACCTTCCTGACTACTCTTTCCAAAAAAACCCTGAACAAGTCAGAAGTCCTGCATAGTGCTGGCATTGGTTTGGACACCAGTTTTGCCATCAAGGGAGTTTGGTTGTATTGCTTGTGACACTAAATTCTCTTGGTCATAAGAACCTTTAATCATTAATGTCACAGAGTAATTTCCAATTGTGTTTGTGTAATTACTCAAAGTGGAAAACAAAGGGAACGGAGTGTGGCTTGGGGTTAGGCTGGAAAGGGATGGCATGTCTCCAGCACAGGGTTTGGTTTCCTGCTGTGAGGACCACAGGGAAAAGGTGAGTGGCTGGAGGCAAGTAGGAGCCAGAGCTGGGGTCTCATTGTGTGAGGCTGTGCCATGAGGAAAATATTTTGCCTCTCCAGTAGTGCCAAAAGTCAGAGTCTGCCCTTCATTGAGGGAACATGTTGGGAAGCACATGAGAGTGGCCTCTGCCATCCTCTGTGCCGGTTGGAGAAGTATCAGGGCACTGTGGCCCCCACAGCACCTTTGATGGGAGCTGCTTTAACTCTTGCCCTATCCTTCATTCCTAAAATACCTCTGAGAATTCCTGCTGGCAGCGAAAGAGAAGGGGCAGCAGTGCCTGGCCTACCACCCTGCATTGCTTAAAATCCCATCACAGCAAGGAATGGCCCATGTAAACCTGTAATTCACAGCAGCTGAAAGGTGCCTCGCCAAAGGGATTTAGTTTATTATTTCTGGATGTTGCTCCAGTAACACTGGCTGTCAGACCCTATAACCAGTAAATGAGAATTTGAGCTCTAGGAAACATTTTTTTGCTGTCACAGCTAATGGCATGTCAAAGTTTCCAGGGTAATTCTGATATTTTGTCAGACCAGTTCCCCGAATATTTTAAAATGCACTGGACAAAGTCGTGCATCTGCCTAAGGAATACACTTCTTTACACATCCTTTAGAGCATACTTTGCTTATTTACTTTGTTCTTTAAATTTTTGTTGTTTGGGGTTTTTTTAAGCAGTTCTACATACCTACTGTATGGTTTATCTCTGGTTTTTTGCTGCTTTTTTTTTTTTTTTTTTTTTGCTGTTGGGGTGGGCAGAGCTGTGGATGAATGAGCACTCAGCTGGGTGATGTCCCTGCCAGATGCTGCTCCTCCATCAGCTGCAAGAGAAGTGGCTTTTTTACTCTGCTGGACCACTAGATGGGGAAATTGCATTTGCATTTTTGGGTTGCAAAATGGATCCTGGCAGCTGGGCTGCAGCTTTTGATGTAATGAAGCACATCAAGCCTGTTATCTGCAAGAGGTGTATGGTGGTGACTCAAGGCTTTCCCCCTCTCTTCAGCACCACCACTCCATCTCTGCAGGGAGTCAGGCTCTGCTGAGCTGTGCTGGGGCCCCAGGTGCCTTTGGGGAGGTAATTTGCAAAGCTGACCTTTAAAGAGGTCTCCTCCTTTGAAAGGTTTCTGAGATGTGGGGCCAGCAGGTGCCTGCCCCACTGCCCAGCCCTGCATGCACCGCTCAGCTTCACATGGGAAATGGGGAGAGGACATAAATATTTCAACAAAATTCGGAGCAGGGAGCTCCTGAGGCCAAGAAGCCATCAGGGCATCCAAGAGCTCACATCAAGTTCAAGGCAGGAAAAAGAAACACGAAACAGCTTGTGCTGAGGGTCTTCTCTTGCTTTCAGTATTTTTCAGCTGCTAGGCCACTGACTTTTTCATGATGAAAACATTTCTGAACAGAGTGGCAAGGGTGGCACCTGTATGGTGACACTGGGTCTGACAATCCTGCAGGTTGGAGACCACTGGTTATGGGGCAGAGTAATGGGAAAAGCTTGGGAAGATTTGGTCAGCACAGTAATGTTTCAAAGTTGGTTATTAAAGATCTTGCCTCAAATGTGACCAGTATCAATAGTCAACCATTAGGACATTCTGATTTAAGTAAAAAACTTCTAGGACACAATGAACCCTTTTTCTTGTAAGAGAGCAATAAGACTGGTTATAGTCCATTTTGGATTACTCAAAGCTGTAAGTCCACAAGGTGATTAATGACCTAAAGATTCAGTTATGAAAAAAAAAAAACGGAGTGCAGGTCACAGGGATGACTTTTCTTGCTGTAGGGTGTGTGACAGGATTGCAGTGCTGATTTGACTCAGTGCCACAGTAATTCAATAACAACCTTCTCTGTGTAGTGCTACTTACAGGGCAGATGTGCCTTCTGCTCAGGTATGTAAACTTTTTTAGACTTTTTACAGACAATATAACTTTGGAAAGCAGCTGTATTTCTTTAAAGGTATTGCTGTACTATTTTGGGGAAGATATTTAAAGCAATGCAGCTATAAAAACATGCACCTCTACCTGTTCAGGCAGGGAAATGAGCCATAGCAGGAGAAGTTACCTTCACGCTGCCATGGCCCAGGCCATGCAGTCTGTCCCCACCTCTCCCTGCCAGGCTCTGTGGGGCACAGGGTCTGCATGGGGCCTGCACTGACCATGACGGGTCCTGTCACAGCTGATGGATGCTTTTATGAAAGCTTGGTTACCCAAAAACAATATCAGCTCAGAAGGAAGTCACAGGAATGTGTTTAAACAAGCACACCTGCATCTTTTTGGCACTTGGAGCTGCTGTAAATAGTTTAGCCAAAAATATAGATGGGTTTATATCCTTTCAGATATCATCACTAAGTAACTAGAGAGCCAAATATTTTAGCAGCACTTGTGTGCTTATTCTGCATGTTCTTTATTAGAGAAATTATGTCTTTGGATTGAAGTCTGGAAGTCAGGCATTAAGGAGGGCAAATGTGTGTGAGCAGCAGGTACAATCATCCTGTGGGTGATTTGGGTTTGCTGTTAAGGAAGACATCTTATGTTTAACCAGACTTGGCACTAGGAGTCTACACTGACTAACTGAGGAAATTTTACAGACTCCTTTACATCTGTGACTTTGGCAAGAAGTTGTCTCTGGTATACGTAACAGCGTGCTTGGTGAAGGATGACTTGTGGAAGTTTTTCAGTTTTGATTTATAGGGATGCCTTCACAAGGGAAACCTTAGGCCAGGCTCTTCACAAATTGAGCAGGTCCTGCAGGAGCAGCAGGGCAGTGTGTGCTCTGGGGAGCCAAGGTGCTTGAGTAGCAGCCAGTCTTTTCTGTGCCATGGAATAGAGGTAATATTTCTATATTGTTAATTCATCTGCTTTTGCATTTATACAGGATACAAGCAGGATTGTTTGCATCATAAATATGGTGAGATAGGGAATGTTCCTTTGTGCATGCATGCTGCCCACCCCAATCTGTGAGCAGGCTTCAAATGGGATAAATTTCAATGACAGGAGGAAGAGGCAAATGTTCTCCAGGGCATCTGCCCTGATGTCATGATTGAAAATATTCCAGAGTATATTAAGTCTTCATCTCTTAACATACAATAATATGGCATGGCAGGGTTCACTGTAAGTCCTTTACACCAGGTGCTGGTTTGGATGAAAGGTAGATGAACATCAGTATCCCCTCCTTTGATCTCTGAGTAGTTTCTGATTTGTTTCTGTTGTGCTGGAGGGGTGACCGTGGTATGAGTGGAGGTACTGTTGGTGGTGGTGGCAGTGCAGGAGAGGGCTGGATCTCAAAGGCTTTTGCAACAGGCTGCAAAACTGATCACTGCTCTGGTATCATGGAAGCAAGACTGCTTTCAGTCACATCACAGTGATTGAAAAGCATTTTATTATCTTTGAACTGTGTTTCATGCTTCGTGATGTGCCCAGGGTGCTTTCTTCTCTTTAATTTTTTCCAGTCAAGTCGGGGTTACTCTGTATCCTGAACTACGAAAAGCCCTTTTGTACAGAGGCAGAGGACATCTCTCAGCTCCCCACCATGTTGGATGAAGCTGAGGTCCAAATATACTGCATCAAAATTAGGTTTTAAAAATTCATCTGTGAGCCAGCAGGGGGAAATAAGGAGGTGAGACATAATCACAGTCCAGCATTCTCTGAGATTGAAATGTAGTAGGAATGTTCTTGTTACAGCCTTAGCTTGTAGTTTATGCTCTTTGCAAGAACCAATCCGGTGTCTGTTATCTTGATCTCTTTATGGCCAGTCATTGGCCAGCACAGCAGCTAGCACTGAGCTTTGCTGCTGCTTCCGACCATTCTTTTGCAACCAGGGGTTACAGGAAAAAGCTGCAGACCACATGCTCCCTGTACAGGATCCATACCTCAGCCGGAGAGAGGACTGCCCATCCTTTGGGGAACATGGCTCACACAGGCTGGCCTTACAGCCTGAATGCTGGAGAGGCACAAATACATGACTGACAGTTTCTTCAGCCCTTCAAGGCCTTCCCAGAGCTCTCTGTCTGAGCTCTGATTTTTAATGGAGGACCATCTGCTGCAACACACACAGTTATTAGCAAATGCCTACCTAATGCTTTCTAAGTAACACCCAAGGTAGATGAAACAAATTAAGAAAATATACCACCTGCTTTTCTATTTGTTTAGTTCACTGCATTTCACAACACCTTGTGTAAAGTCAGTTTTACTTTTCCCCTGCCCAGTATGTCAGATTTTGGTTTTGTGGGGTTTTCACATGCCTCATGGAGGGAACTATCAGGATTGTAAAATCACAAAATAAATAGCTGGAATGCAGTAGTGTGGTGCCTGTAGCTATCTGAAAAATGAAAATGGATAGATTTGTAGTAAACAGAAATGTTCCTTCAAAGCCCAAATTATATTCTGTCTACAAGTGTAAAATTTTGTCTTCTTCCAGTTGTTTGGGCTGAAATTCCCGAGCCAGTTGGGAATGGTCCCCCGTTGCTTTTGAGAGCTCTCTAATTGCAAATAATTAATTAAAGGGTAGATGTATCTCATTTGATTTCTGGAATCACCAAATTCTCCTCTTTGCTTTCAAATTCCCTTACATCTAGAGTTTGTGCAATTTGCATATTCAATTAAAAATGATTTGCTTCTTTGACCTTTGATACACAGTGTGAGCGTCATTTGGCCACCCACTCTTTCATAGCCAACGTTGTTAGCAAAGGGCTTTTAATTACTGAGATATGGTTGAATTCCCGTGAGCTAATGTTTACAAAGCTAAGTACCAAAATATTTTGTTGCTGGAGAGGACTGTTCCTAAGAACTGGGACTCTACTGCTCTCAAACCCTTACTGTACACAATGTGCACCTTCATCTCCCCAGCCTCTGCCTCGTTAGGGTAAGCACCACTAGAAGGCCAATGTTTAGGCTGTGCAAATTGCCTGAGGTGCAGCACCACCTGGAATTATTGATCCCATTCCAAGCAGTTCTACAGAGTGACTGTGTCCAGAAACAAGAGTGAGTACCCAAGTGTAAACAGTCAGGTTGAGAGTATGTAATTTCACTATTAATTTTGGATGCAGGACTTGTGACTGTCCCTTCATAGTGTAAAGGAAGGGAAAGGGATGTCCCACCTGGGATAGCCCTTCTATGTTCCCTTCTTGCCAGGGTGGCTACACTGGGTGGACAGAAGCACCACTTCTTTTCTCTTTTTCCCCTAAGAGCTGAGCTGCTTGGTCTTGGACAGTTTTGTATTGACAGAGGTAATACCTGTAGTTTCCTTCCAGCAGTAAGCAGTTAGAGCTTTTCCCATCCCCACTTTGGGGAAAATTACAGTTCAGCTACACAAGAGCAGCTCAAAGTCATGCACTTAATGGTACCCACTCTCTGATGAAGGAATCCTTTCTGCCCTCTCTCTCTCTAATTGAGTGGGCTGTCTGCATGGGAAGCTGGTACAGAAAATGTCTAAGTGAAGATCTAGAAATCCCAACTGGGGGTTTACATAAGCCTTTTGCTTTTTCTAGGCCCAGAGCTTGGATAAATAATAAATGCGTCCGTGCAGACTAACCCCAGACAAATGTCCACTTGTTCTGATGTAAAATGTCCCAAGTGTCGTAGGCCAAAACTAAAACGTGTTGTTTTCTCTCTCTTGCTCTCTTTTTTTCTTCTTTCTGGCTTGGCTTTCAATTACATCAGTAATACACACAGCTGCAGGGTGAACAGGGATGCTCTATAATCTGAGCAGTATGACAATGACATTACATGGCACAACTCAGAGGCAGTCAGATTTTCATGTGTCCCAAAATCTGCCACCTCTCATGACTTTCCACCTTTAAGGACAAAGGGTGTGGCTTGGTGTTCTTAGAAGGGAATGTGACATTCCCATTTTGAATATTCCAAAGGCACTTTATACTTTCCTTCCCAGCTCATATGCTGTGCATGACAGGTAACCTAAATTCTTGCAGATTAGCTACTCATGGAATTTTCTGACAGATTTTTCTGCATCCTGTGATTTCTTTGCTTTTGGGATCAAAATAGTTACCCCTTTTGTACTTGGTCCCCCCCACAGCACACTCCAGGTTGAAAGGTGTCAGAGTGAGCCAGCTTGCACAGAGAGCTAAACACACTGTGCTGCATCCTAACCCTGCTATTAAACTCAGACATTTTCTTGGTGGATCAGCATAAAGTGGTTTGCAAACTGAGAACTTGTTCCACTTGATTCTTGCAGTGGGAATACAGAGCTTCAGTGGTTTCCTTGCACAAAAGCGTGTATTAATTATCTCTACCAAGTGTTTTGGCATCATCAAAGTACCTGCACTTCTCAATTAGTTTGTCTTGCATCATCTGGGTGGCTACTGAGCTGTGCTTGGAAAGAGCTGAAGTTGTTCCAGGTGTGCTGGGCCAGACCCAGCAATTCCTGGGCTGTGCACAGGTTTCACAATACTGCTGCCTCTGTCTCTTGCAGCCATGTTTGTCCATTCCCTCTGAGCCTACAGGGAAGTTGACTGCACAGCCTCCAACTGCATGAGGAAATGCCTGCCGTGCACACTTCGGGAAATAAGGGCAGGGAAACAATACCAGCAAAGGCTGGGTGGTGGGAGGGATGGAGGGTTGGGTGTGCCCACCAGCCATGTGTGCAATATGCAGCCTTCAAGCACATGAGACTCTGGCAAAGGCTGGAGGTCTAAGAGAAACAGGAGAAAATACAGTGAGTGCTCAGCTCAAAGCCACAGGCAGGACAGAACTGCCTATTTTAAATTTTTTTAGTAATATGGTCCTACCTCTGTGCTGTCTTTAAAGCCCATTTTGTAAAACCAGCTGTAAAGAGGTTGTATGATTTACTGCTCAGTTTACTACAAAAGTGTACAATTCATTAAAATAATTGAGGGATAATGTCAAACTAAAAATGTAAACTAGAGCTTGAAGGGATGGTTAAATGTCAGCACATCATGGGGGCATTTAATAACCACAAAAGCAATTTATTTCACATATAAAATACAACATGAAGAAAAATGTTTTTCTTTGGCTTGCAAGAATTTGAGAGGTCTGAACCACTGGCACTGGTCTCTCAGGCTGACTCAGAGAAACAGGGAGGAAGGCAGTAGCTGGGGAGGTGCAGGGAAGTGAGGAATTAATCTTGGCCTTCATTTATGGGGAGAAAAAGGCAGATCACTGTTAGCTGACTCACTAAGGAAGCTGTGACACTCAGCATCCTGTTCTGTGTTTCTTTGGCTTATTAAGTACTGAGGGATGCACAGCAGCAACAGTGATTGCTGTTTTAGATGTGTGTACCCATGGTTTAAGGAACTGAGGCTTTAAACCACCATAAGAGATTATACTGGGCGTGAAAAAATAAATGAGACAGCTATGGAAGGAAAGTGGGGGGTTGGAGGGTTGGAAGTTCCATGGCATTTTTGGTAGTTCTTGTGCTCCCAAGCAGCACTTCCCAGAGGCAGTGTCACACATCAGCCCTTGTGGCCACACACCCCTGGCTGTGCTCCCTTCCTGCTCTGCAGTGACACCGCTGGGCCTGTCACACGGGGAGCTGCAGAGCTGCACACTTGGGCTGAGGGGCTGCTGCTCACCTGGGCTCTGGCTCTGTGCCACTCTCATCCAGTCCCTTGATGTGCTCCTTTAGGGAAGGAACTCCTGAAATGCTTTAGGGAACAACACATTCCCCAGTGCAGCAGACACCCATTTGGTTTCATAGTCTGCTGCTGCTTTTCTTCTGATCTTTGGCTTTGTTTTCTTTCCTTCTGCCTTTGTTTTTTTCCCTGCACTTGGGCAGGGAGCCTCTAGTCGCCTTCCAGCTCATGTGCAGCAGCCCCTATTGGTGCTGCCAGGAAGGAGTGACCACTCTTTGTCAGTGTGTAAGGCTTTGGCTGCTGCCACAAGTCTTGCTGTGAGTCTGCATGCATTGCAATCGCTGAAACCATTGCCTGAAGCCATAAAGAGCTGTCTCTGATGGGGATGCAGGCAGCATGGGAAAAGGAAGCTACACTGCATTCTTTCACCCCATCCTTGGAAATGGGTACTGAGTCTGCCCTGCAATCCTGGATGTGGCACTTCCATGATCAAAACATGACAAATCCCAGTGCTGATGAAAGAGTATAAAAAGATTTTTCACCTTCCCACCTGTGCCCTGTTCTCCTTAGAAAGTGTCAGGAGGGTGAAGGAACTGAGTTGTTTTCTTATGGAGCAGGAAGGAGCTGGGACTGAAAAACTGCCACCTTCCCATGCCCTGCTTCCCCCAGCCAGCAAAATGCTAAGGTATCATTTCTTTCTGTGAGAGGACAGCACGCCACAGGGACTTGCTCAGGAGAAAATTGTGTTCAGAGTGTGAAGTTTTGTACTTTTTCTAACTGTCAGTGACACTTTTCAACTGCAGCAGTTCTTATTAACCTGGCCTTGGCTTCTCCAAGTATAGGAATCTGCTCTAAAGCAGTCCTGACTTCTTCAGGGTCTGAGGAAAATGGAGTCTGAAAGGGAAATACAAACTGTTGGTTTTTGTTTGTCTCACTTTCCAGTGAACATCTGAACAACTGCACAGATGCAGAGCAGAAATAAACTTGGACAACTCTGTACACAATGGTGGCAACAGCAGAAGGGGCACAAGGAGGACAGCACTGGGCAGGGAATACACACACACTGCTTTTGTACTCTTCAGGCTCCCTTATCTCACACATGGAAAGTGCAGCTCTGTCTGTGGGCTGAGCTAGACCAAGAATATGCTGAAACCTCAGCGTAGCTCCATAGAGGATGTGCAGGTTCAACCTGCCTGTGCTTTTGCCAGGCACTGATTCAAAACAGCTATTGAAATCCCTGCCAGTATCTGCTGGCAGCAGCTTGGGCAGAAGTACAAAAGAAGAAAGACTCCTGCTATAAAAGCTGCTTTTCTTTCTTGCTGATTAGGGACAGCAGGTCCAGTTCCCCTTCACAGAGCCACAAGGTGCTGGATGTGCTGCTCTGTTGGTGCCAAGGAGCAGTTTGATAATTTCCTCCTGTCATCCTGATTGAAAACCTCCCAGTTCCTCTACAGAGCAAAGCCATGAGTACAAAGGGTCTCAGCAAATGGACTAAAATTAACAAATTCCTAAAAATTTCCCCAATGGGGAAAACAGTGTGTTGCCAGAGTGATACAGTCATTCAATAATGGGTTAAATGACCATGTGCTGACAAATCCGTGGTTATTCTTATATTCTGTCATTAGCATACAAAATATTTTAAAAACAAAACCTTTGTTCAGGACAAAAAAGCCTTCACTACCCCGTCAAGCAGTGTACAATGGCTGGTTGCATTACCTGGAGGCTGGGAGCTGCTTATGTCTCAAACTGTGGATAGCAATAGATGTGAGGAGATATTAAAGAGGAGAGAGCACTGGGAAGAGATTGAATGGTTTGAGATGAAGATAGCACTAAGCACTGAACAGAACAAGCTCATCTTTTTTTCTGTAAGGGAAGTGTGTTCACCTTCTCTCTCTGTCCTATCTCTTTCTTTCTGTAGTAAGGCTGATGTTTCTCTTATTTGGATTAATCTGCAGACAATAACAAAATGAAACTTTAGCCTTTATTGGAATCGGTTCATTTAAAGAGGCTTATGCAGAAGTACTGGGATAAATAGGCACCCTCTGAACCGAACCCAAAGAGGTGTAGATATGAGATAAACCTGTGTCTGCTCTGGAGTAAATTATTCTAATTTTGGAGCAAATATATTGCTTAACAAAATCATGCCTGCTGCTAGGAAGAGTAAACCATGTTCCATTTAAAAATAAACATCCACCAGCAACAGTATTGCTTGTCATTTTAGTAACCACACACTTGGAGTGTTACTTGTATCCCCTTCTGTGTTTCACAGGTCTTGACAAACTGTACACTGTAGCATGTGGACACAAATTAGAGTAAATCGTAGTTGAGAGCAAACTAAATTCTTGGTGTTAGGGTTTTTTTTTAAATAAAAAATAAGAACCCTTTAAAAATCATGATGACTTTGATGTGTGATGGCAGAGGTATGCAAAAATCCCTGGGCAATAGTGACTTTACTGGGTTGGCCATGGATTGTGTGCTCTGTGTCCCCAGCAGGCAAGGGAGAAGCTCCTGGGGCATCTCCACAGCCCACCAGTCCCACTCAGGGGTAGCTGCATTCAGTATGCTCCATCCCCTGTCCCTCCATCCCTCTCAGGTCTGTGCTGGCCATACCACGGACAGGCTGTTCAATGGATTGCAAAGCAGGTTTTTGTTTGCCTTCATCTGGATAAACCCTGATTTTATGTGGTTGGCTTTGGCATTTGTAAAGCTGTGTTGATGGCAGGAATTGCACTTGCTGGGATAATAGAAAGCTAGAGGGAGAGTAAAGAGAAAGGTTGTTTGGGGTATGAGTGTGATACTGTTTATTTTCAGGTTGAGAGTTATTCAGACCAATAGTCGATAATTCACCATGTCCACAAAACATCCGTGACAGAAACAGAGGTTCTTCCCTGGAAGATGGGCGTTGGGTACTGGTGAAGAGGGTGAAATTCACTTTGTGGCGTTGGCAGGGTGGTAATCAGTAGAGGGAAGCTCCCCTGAAGCCACTTTAGGATTCCAGAATAGCAGACTGCTGATTATGCCTCTTCCATCTATGTGAGAGTGTTTGTCATCAAAAGCACAAATAAGAACCTTTTCATGCAGAATTAATTTTACTATTCACAGTCCAGTGGGCACATATTTTTAATGGAGTCAAATGCACCTACGCTGAGTGTTTTACTTCTGTGTGTGTGTGTATAAATATATATATATTACACCAGTCTGCACTAAAGAGATGTTAACCTCTGTAGGGAAGTTCCTAAGTCTTCAGTAGAGTTAAACTGTTTTTAGAAACCAGACAGGGGCTGCCATTATGTTATGGGTTGACTCTGCTGCTGGCACAGAGTTCAGCCAACCTGCTAAGGTGCAACTAAGATTGCAAAGATGTCTCGGGTGCATGGACTGAAAGTCTGGCACACTCAAACTATGCCAGAAATAATCTAGCCAGTTGAACTAGGATTAAATTAATGGAAATGAGAAATCTATAATTTTCAAAACCCAGATCAGAGTTACCTTCAACTCCAGCTTTTGCAAGCATATTCAACTTTGTTCACTTGGTGTAGTTTTTATTGACCTGGTTATTTAGACTGTAGCCAGCAGGCTTTTAGGTATTTATGTTGTCACTTTTGCTATTGATAGTTCAGATAGTTTGGGTCACTCACAGCCTGTCCACAATCTTGGGATACTCTGTGCCTTTGCCTGCTTCTTGGGAGTTCATAAAACATCCCCAAGGATTATAAATAATCCTTCTTAGGGCAGTAGATTACAGAGGGGATAAATTACTGGAAAGATACACATCTGGGATAAAAAACATGAGGTTTTTCTTCCCCAGATGGTCTGTGCTTCCTGACCAGGCAGTGTTTCATTCCAGTCAGTGACAAAGTTTGGAATAAGTTCTGCTCTGTGTGTGTGTGAGGTGCTTTCTGTTATGGGATGTTACCTGGTGTTGGAAATCCAGCCAAACATAAGGACTCAGTGCTTTGTGGAAAACTCTGAGCACCTGACCATGCAGAGGCTGCAGTGAGACTTTGGTGGCATTACTAATTCCCAAAAGCACAAGCACTGAGCCTAGGGGCCTCCAGTGGCAAGGGTGATGTGTGAGGCGGCTGGAGAGCTGCCCTGGGAGCAGGGGGTGTCTCTGTTCCCCAGAGCCCTTTCATGGGGTGGTGTAGGACAAGGTGCTGTACTGAGTGTGGGGGGTTCTCCATGGGCTGCATATGGGTCTCTGCTCCACCATGGACCTCATGGGCTCCAGGGGCACAGCTGCCTCACCACAGCTGCACCATGGGCTGCAGGGGAATTTGCTCTGGTGCCTGGAGCACCTCCTGCCTCTCCTCCTGCACTCACCTCGGTGTCTGCTGGGTTGTTTCTCTCATGTTCTCACTCCTCTCTGACTGAAATTGATGTTGTGCAGGATTTTTCTCATTCTTAAATCTGTTATCCAAGTAGTGCTACCACCTTTATAGTTGGGCTCAGCCTTGACCTGTGCAGGTCTTTCTTGGAAGCATGGGCTATGCTGAGCAGAACATTGGGAAGCTTCTAGAAACTTCTAACTGAAGCCACCCTTGTAGCTCTCCCTGCTACTAAAACAAATAACTAATGCGCATGGAGACAATCATATCAATCAGTAGAGAAATTTTTCATATCTTTATATATAAGAATACAAGTTCTAAATAAATACATTGTATGCATGAAGTAATCTGTTTTATATAAACAGTTTTCATGTCAGCAGATTATAAGTACTTCAGTTTGTGTGAAAATCACTGCACTCAACCTGAAATCAGGTACCTTTAGAAGCCTGTATAAGGCAGAAATGAAGACTGAATGATGTATTTGAAAACCTAAAGAAGTTAAATTCCCCAGATGTTGGGGAAGATGAAACAGGAAAGCCTTATAAATATGATTGTCTGACAAAAGATTTTGAGAATATTGAAACTATCAGCAAGACTGAAATGAAAGCAAGCTTTGAGATCCCTTAGTTACTGAACAACAGGAAAACAATGGTGTGGCTGCTGAAGGTAATCCCCTTTGGATGAAACAACACCCTCTGCTTGCAGGCAGGTCCAAGGGTCCAAGCAGACCCTGCCAGCTTGGCATAAGGGGTCCAAAGAGTAGTTTTTAGGGTTTAAAATGTAACACAGTATGGTAAGGTAGTGATTCTTATAGGCTGTATGGAAATGCTATAGGATTTGTATATTGTACTAGATTGGTTAGTGAGAATCAAAATATTCAACACAGAAGAAGATTTATCATATTGCAATGGGAACTTCACTCACTTTCTATACTCTTACCTCTTAGCTCTTAGCTCTTGTCTTTTATGCTTTATGCTCTTTGGCCCTCATCCTCTCTCCCCCTCTCTTCTCTCAGGCCTGCTCCGAGCTGCGGCTGGCAGCTCCCGGCAGGGCCCTGCACCCACACCCTTTGCAATAAACCGCAAGTTCCACGGCCTGGCTTCAGAGATCTCTCATCTCCATCCGTCCTGACCGTGCAACCCCCAGTTGATCCTACACCCAGAAATCTGTCCAGAACACTCTGTTACTACAGCTGCCCCTGCAGAGAGTGCTGCAGGAGTTCTGTTGCTCAAGGGGCCAGCCCTGCACGCAGCACTGTGGTGACTCGTGGGCTCTGACTCAGCACTGCAGTGATGTGGTGAAGAGCCCCATCTCCACCCTGATGCAATAGCCTGAGTGTTCCTGTGATACACATCTGTTATTTGAAGAGCCATATTAGCAAATGTTTTCTGAAAAAAAAAATCGAGTTTCTTCCTCCACTTCCATCCTGCTTAGGTTCTTATCCCAGGTTGATTAGACTGAATTACAACTGCCTTGTGATCTAAATACTGTATCACTTACTTGTCACCTGTGATGATCCTCCCCTTCCTCAAGGAGCAAGAACACATCTGTGGGATATTTTGTCTTGATTTTTTTTCTGGAAGCAAAAGTTTTGTACCCAGAAAGGTGAAGACAAGGGTAGGGAGGAGCATCTGGATCTGAGGTGACTCTGGCTCTTTGGGTACCCAGTGGCTGCTGCATGCCTAGCCAGGGGCAGAGTTCACCACAGCCTGCATCCAGGAGTTTGTGTCACTAATAGGATGTTACCAGGTAAACATTTACTCTATTCAGTCTTCTCCCAGTAACTGAAAGCCCCACAGTACATCATTGTCTTAGCCAGAGGTGTGCTGCTCTTTTACCTGACTGTAGTTACAACATCTATATATGAGTAATGCATATGTCTAGACTGTGAATTCCCAGTTCATTCCAACAGCCATAAGGCATTCCAGCATGGCTGTAAGAGCCTGGGCACAGCTCTGAGGGGAGCATTAGCCCGCCCTGTGTGCTGTGGCTGCACTTCAGCCTTGCAACATGCAAGATACAGAGTGTTGGGAAAAAAACCCAGTAATTTCCAGCTATGTGTCTTTGTAGAGCTGGGGTCAGGGAGCATATCTCCCATGCCTGCCCTCTATTTTCACTAAAACAGATGAATTTTAGAGTAGGTGATGACCTACAAAATGTGGGAAGTTTGCCTGCTACAGTTCCTGGGAGATTAGCAGAAGAGGCTGGATGTGGGCTGTGAAGGCATAATGACTTTGTTTTTAAACTTGTTAGCCATTTAGAGTTCCAACCTCATTAAATCCACGCACTGCAACTCAGTGGCCTTTGAATGAATGGATTAATTCTGTGTTATTTTATCGCTTCCCTCCTGCAGCCTGCAGCTGTGCAGTCTAAAGTTATCTTGTTTTCTCATTTATAAGTGCTGTAAAGGAAACTCCCTGGAGATGATGCAGTGTGCTGAACACGAAAGCCTCCATTGAGCTTGATTGCTGCAAACAATCATCATAACAGCTCCTCAAACTGCAGCTGGGGTCACACTTCATGGGGGATGAATTAACTGTAGGGGTCCCCTTTTCACTGCTTCATCCAGGCATCTCTGTGAAACACCTAGAAAGGTGCAGAGCATCAAAGCAGCAGTATTGATTTATGAGACTTAGGCTCATTTTTGGTCTGAGATAACTGTGAATTGCACCTTCTGGCAACAGTGTCAAAGCAGCTGCAGGTCCAGAAAATGGAGTGAAGAACCGGAATTTGTGCTCTTCATTGCTTTTATAGAGAAAATGCTGGATGTTGGGTTCTTTGTAAACAAAAATCTCTCATGCTGAGCACAGAATATCTCAGGCCACTTCAGCTCAGTGGGCATGAGAAGGGCTGTGATAGTGTGTGCTGTATTCTAACAAAAATTTCCTATCTACTTTGACTCAGCATCTGGAAAGCCTTGCTGGCTTTCTTTTTTTTCCTGCTGGATAATGAAAGTTTGATTTTATTTTCAGATTGAGAGTTATTCAGACCAGTAGTTGATAATTCACCATGTCCACGAAACATGGTGACAGAAACAGAGGTTTGACAGAAACAGAGGTTCTTCCCTGGAAGATGGGCATTGGGTACTGGTAAAGAGGGTGAAATTCACTTTGTGGTGCTGGCAGGATGGTAATCAGTAAAGGGAAGCTCCCCTGAAGTCACTTTAGGATTTCAGAATCTAAGCAGTAATTGCAGCAGAATCAGTGGAGCCCTTTCCACCTGGTCACTGTGTACTGCATACTCTGACCTACCAAAGTGCCAATTACATATTTTGCCTTATCTGAAAGTTTTATCAGTTTTACTATCAGATTTATCAGAGTCTCTCCTCTGATAAATCTGATAGTAACTCTCCCATTCAGCTTCATTTCTTCCTGTAGAATTTTAATATGAATAATTTTATAGTTGGAGATTTTAGACCTCTGTGCAAGCTCCCCTGTGAAATGAGCACTCTGCCCCAGCCCTGGAAGCAGGGCAGCCCACACAAGCAGGGGGCTCACTCTGGTTTGTTTAGAGGACTCTGGAGGCAGGAGAAATCTCAGAGATCCACAAAGCTTGTCTTGGGTCTTGGTCTAAGGGACCTTGGGGGTTGCATTATCTCCTCCAAGGAGGATCTCTGTGAACACACACACCGCACAGTCACAGGGCAGCTGATCTCTCTGTGACATGGGAACACTGTTGGGGCTGCCATGAGGGCAAGGATGAGCCGCCTTTTCTGCAAACCAGCCTGGCCTCCGTCCCCTGCTGCCCAGCTGCTGGGCACGTTGCATATTTTGTTTAGGCTGGGTGCCTCACATTGCCTTGTAGGATTCATTCTTCCTCCCTATGGCTGATACCACTTGGCACTTAAGACTAAACCTGTCATCCTCCTGCCTCTTGACAGCTACAGGTCCTTCCTGAGCAGGAGGACCACTCGAGAAGAGGTGTCCCAGGAATACTCTTGCTTTCCAGGAGTAAACCACAGCCCCAATCCAAATGTGCTGTAACATTGCTTAGGCTACTCTCTCCCTCTGTAGGCAATGAGTAAACTACTCACTGACATGATTTTCTACTAACAAGTTTGAATAAGTGTATCTTATGCTGCTTTGGGTTTGTTACCTGACAGCCTGGATCCACATGTGGGTAAATGTGGCAAATAAATTACTCACCAGTGCTCATGGGCTGTAACTCCAGGTCTCACTGTGTGTGGGCTGACAATGCCACTTTGACAGGGAGCTTGTTTATGAGGAGCTGGATGATAGAGCTGCAGGAGGGAATTGGATTCAATGTCTCCTATACCTGTTAATTGAATCAGGCTGAGGTGCTTGCAGGGAGGGTGCCTTTAGACAACATCGGGGCTTGATTTGCATCTGTACAGCCCTGGCTGAAAGCTTGAGCAGTGCCTGTGAAATCCCCAAGGCAGGGGTGAATCAGCTCCGTGCACCCCTCGCAGCTGCTCCCGTGTCGGTGTGCGCTGCGCAGAGGGGCTCTTAGCCCGGGCTCTGCTCGGTGCTGCCGAGGATCGGGGCAGCACGGGCTGGGGGCGGTCACGCCTCTCCCAGGACCCAGGAAAGCCGCAGCAGAGCCGCTTCTGCAAGGTCAGGCGCTCCTGGGACACAGAGCTGTCAGCCCCATTTAGGGTTGTGCCGCAGATCGGCTCTGTGCATGGTAGTGCATGAGCTCCTGTAGAAATCCTCCCCTGCCAGGTCAGAGAGAGCATCCATCTCTGCCAAAATTAGCCCAAAGAGAAGGGCCCTTAGTGCAGAGCACCAGTGGGATGATTAAGTCCTTTGTTTTCAGGAAGGATATGGCTGTCATCTTATAATTAACTTCTGGAAAATGATCTGCATCATTAGATGGAGGTTGTGGTGAGGACGCAGATTTTTTGATCTTAAATTTGAGTACATTTAAGCATGTGTGGGTAATTTGTAAACAGTTGTTAAATACAAATCCTTGTGAAAAGGCTTAATGTAGCAGTCGTTGCTTAATGTAGCAGTCATTAAAACCAATATTAGGTTATATGCAGAAAAATCTATTCGTGTAGCAATAGCTTTCTGGTTTTATTTTGGCATTCTTTCTTACAATTACTTTTGGTTTACTCTTAACCTGGAACACTAAACTTGATATTCACAAATGTAAATAACATTGTATAAGACTTAGAGGGACTGTCTGGCGAGCCTTCAGTACAACCTTAAGACAATCTACTTCACCTCTGAGAAATATTTGTGTAACCTCTTCTTAAAACCTTACAGAGTCCCTCAACCATCAAAAAAGAAAAAGAGTGTCAGGCAGAATTGTGTGTCGGGCCCTGGACTGTACTTATTCCAACTGAAACCTTACCAATGTTGAAGAAAAAGGAATAACAACCTGCCTTATTAATGCAGGCCATGAAATCTGTCTCCTGCTCATCAGCATTGCTTTGCAAACTTCAGTTCAAGATGACTCCTAATCCTTTTCTATGTATTACTGCTTGACTAGCCATCACTGATGTTGTACAGCATATTTGATTTTTGTCTTCCTTGGTGTAGGGATTTGCATGTGATAAAACACTTTGAATCATGTCAGACAGCAAAGATATATATCAGAAGCAAATATGGCTTTGAAAGTCAATGTAGTTTCTAACACACAGTCAGTTACTCAGTGATGGCTGTTCCAGTGGCAGCAGAGGGATTTCATTTCCTTTTGGTAGATGCTTTGTGTTTTGTTTTAACAAAGAACTGCAGAAAATTCATTTTCAGTGAGCCAGGAAGCAAGTGTGACCTGTTATTCCCAGTACACACCTGAAGGTGAATATATTCTACATTCATATCCCAGACCATAGCAAGTTTTGTGTATTTGTTGGTACAGTAATTTGGGGTTTTGTGGCATTCAGGAAAAGCCCATGAGACAGGTTATATTCTGATTAGCAGTGTCTTCTAATCGATTGCAACTAGCTAAAGTAGTTTTCATTAGTTTTCCTGACATAAGTTTCTACTAATACTAAAACTTGAGCCCAATGACATATTCAGATTTGTATGTGTGTATACAAACCAGGGGAGAGAAATTGCAGTGAAAATGGAGTAATATTTTAAATGTTGTTGAAAGGTATTTTCAGCACTTGAAGACACTACATGAGATAGTTTCAGACTTGCTTGAATTTCTTGATATGTGATCTCCATGCAATGGAGCTTTTGTTCTGGTTTTGGGTGTAAAAACACCCTGGTAATGTGCAGATGTGGCTGTTAACTTCAGCCTCAGACAGCTGCAGTGATAGTAAATAGGAATAGGATGGGCCACAATAATTTATCAACAGTCTTGTTTTCAGTCTGCTGTTGCAGGCTGAAGGACCCCTTTGTGCAGCAGCATAATAACCAGCAGGCAGATGACTTTGACTCTCTCACTCTCAGGGGCACATGAATAAGACCTAATGAAAATAGCTGGGGGACAGGAGCGAGAGCTGCCTCCTGCTGCCAGCAAAGCCTGGCCTTTCTGACACCCCACACATCTGTAACAGGCCACGTCTACAGCGCAGCACACAGAGCCAGCAACTGTAAACAACGGTGTCGAGCACAATGTGGGCTGTATGCATGTTTATTCCAGATCAATTAACACAGGTCTGTTCTTCACTGCAGCACAGAAAATAAAGCAATTGTTTGTCACTTTGCAACAACCTGTTTTAAAAACAGCAGTTTTAACCAAGCAATTTTAACCAAGTTTTAATTTGAAAATTAGATAGTAGTGGTAATAAGAGGATCTTCAGTTTTATATTTCACTGTCATCCTTATTTCCTGAAAAGATGGAGGATATCTAAATATGCCACTCATGAGAACGGCAAAGGGCTGTAGACAGAAGTAGATCCAGTAAAATTTTTTGGTGATGGGGTCTCTTCATAGCCTCTAATAGAAATGTTTAATTCCCTGAAATATTTGGTTTTTTGCTGAACAAAGAGATGGTCTTCTATCATAGTTAAAATCTATATCCAATATTAAGACAAATAGATGAGGAAATCCCTCCCTGGCAAAATAAAATACCTTTAAAATGCTATGTTCAGTCTCATAGCTAAACTGCAGCTGAATGCATCACAGTCAATGGAATATTTGCCTGATAGGTCCCACCAGCCACTAGCACAAGCAGACACGAAACTTGCAGTATAAATTACAAAATGTAAGTGCAAAAATAGTTCAGTTTTACAAAATACAGTTGTGATAGATGTGCAGTATGATGACAGCTTATGCAAGAGTTATCCTGGAAAAATACATGGTGCCTTCATCACCCAGGTACATGAAAGAGGATGTGAAACAGGATTAGGTGTGAGGTAATGATGGACATTACCTCAGGTGGAGAGTATCACATGGGAGCAAGCTAGAAGGGCTTAATTTGTGCAACTTGGAAAGGGCAAGAGCAGCTGCAATCACCTTAAATTAGATGAATCAGAGAAAGAATCACCATGGAAAACTATTTTGGTTCAAATAAAAAGCCATCATGAAGAGAACTCAGCATAAGGTAGCAGCAAATACAAAATGGAAATAAAGTAATGATTTTCAGTCTTCAGAAAAAAAAAAAAAAGGATGGGCAAATAAGAAATTTTAAAGCTTTTATGAACTGGAACAAAGGGCATAGTGGGAAAAAACCTCAATAGCTGTTCTTTGTTACAGAAAACGTGAAGCCTTTTTGTACTTTTAAAATATAGTAGGTGCAGCAGTACTTGAAAAACATTCACAGTCGTTTGAGTAGCATTCATTGCTTATTGAAGAACCTTTTGTGCTCAAGGGACCAATCTACTTAATGTTAATAGGTCTGCAATAGCAGAGCCTTTGCTTGTGTCACGGTTCACGCTGAATAACAACCCTGCCACTCTTTGAAATACGTGGGAAAACTTCCACTGGCTGTACTTGCAGTAGCCCTCCGCTGGGAATTAGGGAACAGAGCATCCATCCCTGTCGGCTTTGCAGCCTCGGCTGCGTTTGACAAAATGCTTAGAGCAGGCAAACGTGGAAGGGCTGCGGCTGCTGTGGCAGAGCCTGGCAAAAAAAAAAAAAAAAATCCATAGGAAACAATCTGTTCGGCTGGTTTTCCTCCTGTTTATTGTGAATTATCTGTGATCAGATGGTTCTAATGAATTAATTCAGCCTTCAGAATTCCTTCTTATATGCTGTATAGCAAAAAATTCCAAGTCTGAAGCATTTGCTTTGACTTTGACTTTGACTCAAATCCCAATGATTTGAGCCCCATCCCTGTGTCCTGGTTAGGAAGACCGGAGGACTGGAAGTGGTGCTGCAAGTTGCAGCCTAAAGGCAGAAGAGACAAATGTTGCAAGCATCATGGCCCCCATTTCCAGGTTTTTGGGAGAGACACCCCCATACCAAATTGGACTACACATTACCAAAGCCTCCATGTAAAGCCCAGTTATGCACAGTTTGAAAAGCAGTAGTAGTAATGCTAAAATCAACTGAAAATACCAGCTACACAAGCAAGCATATGCTGTAGTTATCTTTTGATACTAGTAGTTTTTATGCTACTGTAAAAATTTATTGTTGCATTAATTTCCATTAAATTAGCAAAAATTTAATTTCACTAAATTAATATGTTGCTTCTAGCAAATATTTCATGATTTTACTTAATTTACTTTAATTTTAGTATAATTTTATTATTCTTATATCAAGGATTTTTTAGATTGAAGTAGCTTTCCAACAAAGACAAATACCTTTAGCTTTCCATCTTCTAGTCATCTCCTAGAAATTAAATTAGTGCATTCTGAATAGACACTTTGGAAGTAAGCATTCAAAGCAAATTTGTCTAATGATTATTTTCACATTCCAGGGACCAAGACACTAATTACTTTTCTTTTGCTATCAAAGCTGTATCTGAAAATTGAGCAATGCATTTATAGACAGGTTTTTCCCCTACACTCCATAACTTGAGGAATATCCAACATAACTTGTGGAAGACGATTAGCATGCAGGGAGTCACCTTCCCCTGTGTTAGCACAGTGCCCAGAACAATTAGGCACCTGAGCGCCACTATAGCAGGAACGAGTAGCAATGGTGTGATAAGTAGCCCATTAAAATGACAGTTGATGCCATATGAATAATTTCCTTCTCATTTGTCACCAGTCGCTGCAGGAACTTCTTTGTATAGACAGCTCCTCCAGAGATCTTGCCTGGATGCAAGGCCCAAGAGAGCAGGTTTGGGCTGCAGCGAACATCTGCGCAGCCAGCCCTTGCAGCTGGCCGGGGCCAGCGCGCCTCCCTTGAGTCGTTTTCTGTCTCAGGTGTCTTGGTGGCACTTCTGAACTCGATCGTGGGTCAGCCTGCTCCTGCAGCACTTTATGTGTGTTTGTGTGTATTTAGCAAACACTGCTGGGAGTGCGGGAGAACGATGTGCGATTTCCTGCTGGCCTCTGGGAACGCTCTGCTGACGTGTCATGTGTAAAAGCGAGAAGAAGATGGGGGTAGCTTGGTGTGCTTTACAATCCCCACGCCAAGCAGAGTGAAGGTCTGTTTCTGTGCAGCTCTGCACACCTCACCGCCATCCCGGGCTCAGCACAGAGCACCGGGCCTGTCGGGCTCCTGCGGCTGTACCGGGCTCCGGAGAGCGCTGCGAGCGGCCCCAGGTGAGCGGCGGGCCCGTTGCGCCCCGCCGAGCGCACGGCAAGCTGCCCCTGCCCAGCGGCTCCTGGGCTTGCCAGGGCCACGCTCCTAAAGCCACACTGCTGGGAGTGTGATTGTAACTGCAGCACAGTGAGAGCGCCTGCTCATTTCCCTCCGTGAGTTGAGTGCTTTTTACCAACCCAGTTAGGCTGGCACAGGTAGAAACCACGGTGGGTGAGAGATAGTCCCTCTGTCTGCGCACGGTCCTGGTGGAGTCTCAGCACAGCATTTGGGGAGACCTGTGGAGTCTCCCCAAAGGTTTTGTACATTATGTTCCTGATTTGTACAAAACTCGGAGGTAACAGACAAGCCTGACTCTCCACAGTTGTTAGCTCTGTAAGAAGTGGGAGATCTTGCTCCAGCTGTTGTTTGACATTTTATCTTAGCAGAATCTTTTAACACGCAGGGTTTGGCAGGAGCCCGGCTGCTGCTGCTCAGCCCCACGTGCTCTCTGCTGAATAACTGCCCAGGGCAATGGGGCATCCCAGGTACCCACACCAGCACACCAGACAATCCCTGGCAGCCCCACCCTCTTCAGCCAGCGCTTGGCAGGTGCAGGATACAGAGGCTGGGAAGCCTCCGGCTTGCAATTTATGCGCATAGATACATTTTAGTTCAGGGAACCGGTACTTATCTATTGATTACAGCTCACAAACACACAATTTCTCAGCCATTAATGAAGCTATGGATGCTTGCTGTTGATTTAAACTTTGAAAAAAACAATTGGCTCTGAAGCCTAAGCCTATATTTTGCAGAAATAAAGCACCTTTCCTGTCAGAGTTCTTCAAAAGCACTAATTGTATAATTTGCCCCAGAATTACACAACATTAACTTCTTTTTTTTTCTTTTTTTCCCAGAAAGTAGGGGTAATTATGTGAACATCCAATGGAATTAGTTGAGAGAAATATGTCTTGTGGCAATATAGAAAAACAAATAATGTTCTGCCTTGATGTAATGCATCAGTTAAGAAACTGTAAAGCAATAAATGTATCAGGCTTTGGATCTAACAGGGCGTACTGAGAAAAATGAGGCTGTTAGAGTCACGGTTCTAGAATTGTTATATTTTTCTGAGATACCAACAGAAGAGAACTCAACTACAAACAGAAGAAACAGAATATCAATGTTGCATGCCAAATAATTAAGAAATCGATAACAATACTCAATGGTATGCCAAGCTCAGCTGCTTCTGACATTTCTAGGACCTGAGACTCCAAACTTCTACATAAACCTGGGTTTTTATTCATATCAGCATTATCGTTGTTGTCAGGGAGACAGTCGCTCATGTATCGTTGCCACACAGAGCATTTTAATCATCCCTTCTGCAGACAGAATTTCTGTGTTTAAAATAGCAGACAAAGGTTCCTTTTCTCACTTACTTTGCATCTAGATATTGCAGTTAGACAAAAGTCCTGCGTCAGATCACGTGCAAAGAAGGGAAAAGTCATTTCAGAGAGAAAATAGGTACCTATTATTAGTGTTCCCAAGACAGACTGTTGTAAGACAAAAAAATTTGATTTTTTTTCCAATCTTAATGCATTCTGTGCGAATGCTTGTCATTTTGTAGTTAGCTTTTCACATTTGCTTGACTATTTTGTTGCATTTTTATTACAGCTATAACTACCTATTACCAAAAAAATAGATTAAGAAAAAAAAAAAAAAAGGCAGACAGGTAGGATATCTTTTGAATCTCTTGCTGAATTCAATAGAAATTGCCAAATACTAGAATGTCACAGAATTGTGGGAACACTGACTGCTGCTCATGTGTTTTTAGTATTACTGAATAATTTATAATTTGAGGGGAAATGTGAGGTCTTTGTCACCTTTCATTTTTGTCTTCTCTATAAATTTAAATTTCTCAATGAGACAGTGTGGAACTGCCAGGAACATAATTGGAATTGTACCATAATTTCAACCCCCACAATTTAAAATTTGTACCCGTTAGTGCAGAATAATTGCTTCTCCAAAGACTATCACAATTCACCTGCAGGTTCAGCCTTTCACAGCCCCCACCACTGACTCCCAAAGGCATGTGGGCTGGGATGAGGCCTTGCATAATTCAGGGCTGACATAAACACACAGAAATATTTCAGAGTGGATGGATTCTGCCGTGGCTGTGCACCGTGTCAGCGCCGAGGTACCACACCTCTGTCTGTAAAAACCATTTATTACTTGTCTTGTGGGCACATTACAGTGGTTGTTTAGCTAATACATATGAAATGTTTTGAATGCAAAATGTGTTGGACAGGAGCCTGTTTCTTGCTCAACTCTGCTTTCTGAGCTGACTAGAAGCAGATATTGGGAGTGTTTTTGCAAAGCTATGTAGTTAGAACAAATAGCTAGATTGTGTGCATTTATTCTTTGGGTATTTTTGTTTCCTTTCCTGCCCCAAGTTATTTGATTAAGTTCCCCAGGAGGATGACAAAGAAGGGAGATTTGAGAGTCTCACAGGAAAAGCTTGCCCAGAACATTTAAGAAAACTGGGCTAAACCTCAGTATCAGTGTCGATATTTCTTTTTCACATTGTTTTGGAAAGAAGGAATTGCGAGGATAAATTATTTAATTTTTCTTTCATGGGAGAATCTGTAAAAAAATTGTTTACTGCCTCAAAACTATAAATTGCATCATCTTAAGCTCATACACAATGTTGCTCTATAGAACCATACCAAAGAGAGAGGCTTGGCTGGTGTACCAAACTGATCTGGGGGGCACAGTGGATCTTGTCCACTGAAATGTGCCATATATGCCAGTTCCCCATAGAATATAGTCATTTTTCCTTCTGCCCACTGTGTTTATCAGACTGTAGGATTTTTCTGATGTAGACTCACTTTTTGCCTGTTTGGGGTTTAAGACTATAATTTTCTACTGCCCAGTAACCAGTGCTTTTCTCTGCTCCCCCACCTTCAATCTGGCAAATTGGTGCCACAATTAATACCAGGGTCCCTGTAATAATCTGCACAAGTATATGATGGCATTCTTGGCAGAAGAAACTCTTTTTTCCTGGACAGTAGACTTCCTTGATAACAAGGGTCAGGGAAAAAACACAGTTGTGCATAAACAAAGCTGTCTCCATGGTTAGTTTGGATTTGATTTCTTGTGTAAGAAGGGTTTTGGGCTGAAACTGTAAAAATAAAATGAACTTTTGTCTTTCTTTTAGGGAAGTGTTCAAATGAAAGGCAAGGAAAGATCTCATAAGGAACAAAAGCTTAGTGTTCCATTTCAGGTGAAACAAAACACTTCAGGCCAGGCAGGCATCAAAACCAAAAGAAAAATTTTCACTCTACTTCTTGTTTTCTATTTTGTCTTCTTCTTAGAGGTAAAATTTTCATGTTGTGGCGCTCTGTCATAACTCTTGCAGAGTATCCATTTTGATTATCACCTCTGGGCAGACGTGCCCAGGTTCCAGGAGTAATTTATTGCTCAAGCAAGAAGAGAAACACATGTTACCTGCAAAATGCAGAGTTTTTCTTACCCTAAATGTAATTCATCTCATTGTAAGGCAAAACTTTCAGGATTCTGAAACTAATGATATAGTCATCAAAATGTCTTCCAAAGTACATGAAATGGCAAATGTCTCTGCAGATTTAATACAAACTGAGATTACTTTCAATAAAAAGCCACCAGAATTTTCCAGGCCAGTGGGGACCCACATACTGTGTAAAAGTGTAGAATGTCAATAAAACAAACTTGACAGCACCATTACTTTCCATTCCACATAAAACCTGGTTTTGCTGATTAAGGAGGTCAATGAGGAATTCTGAAGTCTCCAAACAATTGTATTTTTGTCTTGGCTGTTTGTCTGAGTTGGTAACATTGGCAGACTAGGAAAGGCTACTTGTACCTCATCATGTAACTGCATTCTGAAGTGCAGCCTAAGCACTGAATTTCTCAGTCATGTTGTATTTTATCAAGCTAGATTATCCCCCTAATTACACCGGCATAAACAGTTGTAGCTTAATTGAATTAAGTTGGATTGGATAATTGCTGTAAGAAAGCAGATCTCATTGAAGTCGCAGTCCAAATTAATGTTTTAAAACCCAACCCAGTGCACTCAGAAGTTTTGCAAAGTGCTGAATGTTGTGAGTTCCTGTAGAAGTTCAAGAAACTTGCATTACATTGGTGACAAATCCTCATTTGGAGCACATTAGTAACCTGCTAAGTCAACTGTGCATTTTTATGTGATATTCTATAAGCATTCTAGAGATGTATGGATATGTTTATAAATCAGATTAATTGCTCATCTACCGACAGAATCTACTCCCCTTAATTCTTCTGAGAAGCACATTTAGACCATGCACTGCTATAAGAGATTCAGGAGTATATGAGGTATAAAGTGTGCAGCTGGGACCTGATCCTTTGGGGTAGCCAGCTCTGGATATGGATTTGTTCCCTGTTTTCAGAGAGAGTTCTTGAAATAAAACATATCCCAGTGAAGGCCAACACAGCATAGTGATAGACACAAAAATGTGTCATGAGTCAAAAAGAAAAGGGGTAGCAGGCAAATCAGTAGGCTGCAGCTATAATCTTTCATGCAAAGGGCTTTAAAAACATTAGTTCAGACTCACAGCCTTCCTTGAGGAGTGAGGAAGTACAATTATGTCAGAGACAGTTGCTCCTTGTTTAGGATCATACACTTAGTGGCAAAGGGGGGACTAGAATTTGGAAACCCCACACACACAAAATGCTTGAGGATATTCCTGGTAAAACAGCAGTGATCTGATTAAAAAAAAATCAAATATCATAGAGATATGTGAATGACTTTTTAACATTCCACTGAGATGCATCAAAGTGAATGTGAAAGATGAATATGGTACAAGCAAACCTTACCCTTAGTGGGTAGGGTTGTTATTGTTTTTGTTATTGTTCGCTCCCTCACAGGCTCACCCGAGGCACTGAGAAGATCTGGCAGGATGCTGAAGGTGTCCTGGGGAATACCCCAGCACACAGGCAGCTGTGCATGCTCTACTAAAAATGCCTATCAACAGGCACTGTGCTCCCTTCTCAGCTGCCTCAGCGGCAGCAGGAACCAGGGCTGCTCTCACAGGGCTGCTGCAAACCCTAGCTGGGGCTAGACATGCTGTGCATGCAATCAGCTGCCACTCAAGTTCACTCCTAGGACATCTCCTGTGGAAATAAACAGATAAATTATTCACTGTGCAGGCAAGATGATACTGAATACCATGGCAGCTAAATATTGTAGTTACACTAAGTTCTTGTGAATAGGACATAACTTATTCATAGTCAGAAAGTGCAAAGAACTCTTTCACAAGCTAGATTTTTGTCAGTCATGATGATTTTCCATGTGTTCTGTACTATAGGAAGTCCTCTTTGAAAAGGGGACAGTAAATAATTTACTGTGCAGGGAGGATGATCCTAAATGGTACAGCAGAGAAACCATGTAGCTGCAATGAATTCACATGAGCACGATGTGCTGCTCACAAACCATTCCTTTAGCCTGCCTTCCATGCCAAACTGGTGATCACAGACAGCCCACAAACGGGATACAGAGCTGCCTTCTGGAAAGCAGGCACAGGTTAGCCCTTCTAAATCTGTAGCACCTTCACATCTGAGCAAAAAGCAAGTTACTCTTGCCCGTGTAAATCCTCAAGAGGTATCTAAGTCATTATGGTGTCTCTAGGTAGCACTCTGCTTTTTAATTTGTTGTCATCTGGGGCCAGACCCTGCCCCTGGTGGCCAGAGGCTTCATGGCCTTTCTGCAAGGTGATGTATGTGCTGCTGAGTGCTGGCTGAAGGACGTGGTGCTCTCAGGGTTGTTTTGAGGTGGCACTGAACCCTGCAGCTCATGTCCAGCACACTGTCTATGTGGTATAGGCTGCCATAGACACTGATTGAAGGTGACATATTGTTAACCAGGACTACTGTTTAAACGGGGAGTGAGAAGAGAAAAATACCAGCAAAGACAGCAGATGGCATCTTGAATACTGCAGTGAGTGGACTCAAATGCTCATCCACTCTAATGGCAGAATATTCATTTTGAACACCAGATTCTCAAGCTGCAAAGGCTTGTTGTCATCAGAGCCATTTTCTCTTTGTTTAAATAGAAGCATTTTGAGGTGTCTGTGAGAATTATTGTGGTTCTTGCTTCTCCAGGGCACCTGGAGCCTGGCTCAAGGAGGGAGCTCTCTTGGCTGCAGCCCCTAAGCCTGTGCTTTTGTCCCTCAGTATGGAAAGAACATGAAATATCACTGGTCACAACATTTTTAAGGAATGAAACAAGGAAAATTCACTTTCCACTTTCTCATGCCTGTCTTTGCACTTCTTCTGATTGAAGGACTTCTGCATCTCCTGCTTCTAATTTGTGTTGTGGTGGTACTAATTTACTTGGGAGGCTCAGAGCTCCCATCTCTCATGCGCAGATGCAAGAGGTGGCACAGGGAAGCTGAGCAACACAGCTAGTGATTATCTCTGGTGACTGGACAAAGCACCTTTCCCTCTAGCACTGCTGAGGAAAAGGACTTGTCATCCTCTTTATAATTTATTGTAGATAAGGCAGCGTGAGAGTCAGTGTAAATGCAAATGGGAGAACATTTACCTGCAGAGAGTTAAAATCTGCTTGTCCCCTTCATTCATGTAATCCTACATATAAATGTGTTTGTTGAAGATAAATTAGCTATCATAGTTAATTTATTCTGCATGCTTCTTATTAGCAATGTTAATTCCCTTAACTCATCCCACCACATTTCTCCTCTTTGCATCAATTCTGTTTTGATTTTCTCAGCACTGGTTAGAATAGGTTTTACAACATGACTGCTGCGTTAAAATACTTTCTAGAAACAGCCCTGTGCTTACTCTTACCTGTGTGGCTTTGCTGTCTTACAGCATGGAGGTTTTACTTTTTTTTCACTCTATGGACCCTCTTGAAAACATAGTGTATTCTGGTTTTCCCTTTTAATTTCTGGAAGCACCTGTATTTGCATGCTTGTCAACGACTTTTATACAATAAAAGCCTACACTGAGGCCCTGAGTCCAGTCTCAAGGGACTGTGCAGGCATTTCTAGGATGCAGCAGGAAGACAGGTGAATATTTGGAAGAAAAGGTGCCATTTCAAGTAGATTAGAAGAGTGTGTAAAACAACATTGGAGTCATTTAGTAAGTGCTAAGACAGCACTGCACTCCATGCAGTATACTTAGGGAGATAGCATTCTTCTCCCACTTTGGAAGTTGTAAGGGGATTTTGTTGTTCTGTTTTTGACTGAATGCCTTGTACAAGCAGATTCACCCAGGAGATTTCTGGGGAGCTGTGTGCTGCTCACTCACCCTTGAGTGCTCCTGTGTGTCTGCTGTGGGATGTCCCCACGGGTTGTGTCCATGTGTGGTTTGCAGCACAACTCTGCACCTGGGAGCCCTGGCTACCTTCCCATGGACTGCAAACCATTTTGGAAGTGAGGTTGCTTTGCCTTTCTCAGGGAGCTCTCTAAAGCCTTGCATTATGGAGTTGTTGGCTAAGTGCTACACTGTCAAAATCTAATTGCTGTAACCAGCCAGAGCTAAGCCATGGCTGTCCCTGCAGATGACAAGGCTGCTGGCAAGGAGGTCACCCTGGCAACGCCACTTGTGGCTACCTGCTGGGGATGGCTGATGAGGCCTCGCCAGGGAGCTCCTGCACAGCAGCAGTGGATTTTGCTCTCTTAGGCTATATCCAGCAGCTCAGTGACAAACCCAGAGAGGCAAGGAAATCCTGCTTTCCTTAAGGCTGTCAGACCCTCAAGGACTAGGAAAGCAAAGGAGACTTAGTGATAACCATTGCTTTTCCAAAGAGTGTTTTTTCTGACTTGTCCTTCCTTTGGTAAAAGCTGTGACACATTCAAAATGCCGTGAAAAGTATTTTAGTTCTCAGCTATTACAAATTTTCTACAGATTTAGCTGGAAGCCAAAATCATCCTCCAGTGGGAAGAGGGCATTAAAGCATAGCAGGGGTCCAAGACTCAGCTGGGGCACATCTCTGTGGAGATGCAGTAACCCAGCACCTCACAGCAGTTTGGTGAGGGACTAAGGCTAAATGCTCAGCCAGTGCCTCCACAGCAGCAAGTGCAAGTCTCTCTGCTGAATACCTGGACAGTCTGACCTTTATGAGCTGTAGTTTAAGATTTTATAGCTGTATTTCAGGGGCTTTGTTCTGCCTATTTTTTAGCCACATAGGTATTTATTTCACATTTTTGCAAGGAGGGCACAAGGTTTCTGATGCCCTTTTCATGGGAAAAGAGGATTATTTCATAGCTATGACCCATACAACACACTGTTATCTGTTCAGGTAAACATCCTTCTGGTCAGTTTGAGCCTCCTAGTGCAAAGATGTTAACCATGATCATTCCATGAAGGACATTAGACAGCCATTCAGCACAGCAGGGCTTTTCAGCTCTTTCTCTAGAAACAGTTAAACCAGTGCAGACTCTCAGCATCTGAATAGGGCATCTGCATAGCTGCTATTTCAAAAGCAACTTCAGCTTCAGAGCAGAGATCACAGATGGCCCAGTGAGACACTTCAAGGCAAATCCGCACTGTGGAGCAAAGCTCTGCTCCTCCTTCAGATCAGGAATCTGCCCCTCTTTCAAGTCTGTTCTTACAATAAGCTAGAAAAAGCCAGTTGGGGTGTCAATTCATATTTGCAAAATATTTCCATGAGAAGAAAAACAACCCAGGAAAAGAAGCAAAACCAGTCAGCCCTGTGCCTGTCAGGTGCAAGTTCTGCCTGAATGTGTAGGTCAGGTGAGGGGAAGACAGGGCTGGAGGTAAAGTTTCTCAGGTACCATGTCAGCTGGGCTTAGCTGGCAGATGCAGGTGCACATCTCTTGCCACTTGCCTGTTCTGAACGTGGTAGTCCGAGATCTAAAATCTCTTGCTGTGTTTAATTTACAAAACTCTTTGCTGCTATTATCCCCAAATGCTTCTAATGGAATTACTTGAGCTTCAGTTTCACAGGTTGTTATCTATCTGTAGAAATGCAGCTTGAGAGATAATTTTCCAGCACTGGAGGTAAAACCTCCTGGCTTGATTCTAACGTGTATTTCTAAGCAAAGTGAGTGGTACTAACAGCTCTGGTCTATATAGTCCTTAATTTAAACACCCTCAAACATAAACTTTGATAGGTAGGTTATAAATGACAAGTGCCATATTTTAATGAATTTACAAGGTAGAACTAAAGACTGTTTGGGTAAACTGGAAGCTATTGCATTCATAAAAAGCATGAGCAGATGAACAGATTTTTTTTAATGCAATCAAAACTGATATATGCTAGAGGCTTTCTAATTTCACTGAGGAAATACATTTTGATCCAGTAGTGACTTGCACAACCCTTCTTAAAAGGCTAGGCTTTTACTCTAATCAGACCTGTAGGAGCAAAATATTTTCCACATGGATATTTAGAAAGCTTGTATTCCAATAGTTATACACTAGACAGGACATAGTATTGATGATACCCTTGTAATTACTTCTCAGAAAGGTAACAATATAATAGTTTTCAACAGCTGAATATTTATCTAGACAGGGTTATGCACAGACCCCAGCAGAATAACTCTCTTCTGTCATTATGAAAAAGAAAATAAAACTGTTGTGCGCTTTGATTCATGGGCAGAGTGGGAAAGTTTCAAAACAGGCACAAAGCATTGCAAAAGTTTAAATTGAGAGAATCGCTTTGCAGGCTCCAGTTTTCACAAACAACACAATCTAGTGAGTTGGAGCAATTAGTAGTTGTGTGAGGATGTCCTCATCTTTAATGAATCTCTGCTAGCTGCTGCTTCTCCACAAGACCTCATTAAAGCCTTGCAGGCTTGGAGCTAGGAAGAGATTGGCTTTTTGGGTTGGAGTCTTTGCGAGTCCTTGCCAGATGACCGGCTGCTCACACCCCAGTGAAACAAGCTGTCATTCACAGGCAGAATTGACAAAACAGAGCAGGGTGTACCACCAACACACTGCTCAACCTGCCAAAAGGGAACATAAGAGGACAGAAAACAGTGATGTTTGGGGTCAAGGCATTTACCAGAAAATTGTCAAGAGATGTGCAAAAAATGCTTTCTTTCCCTTGTGGGTGCAGAACAAATTTATTTGTGTTACTAACACAGCTTTTTTTTTTTTTTTCACTCTGGTCTTATAGGAGGCTTTTTCAGAAATTCCTTTTCTGCTGTCCATCAGGAACTAGCCTGAGAGCAGGAGTTTGTTTCTATTCCATACAATCAGTGCTGACTTGTCATGCCTGCAGCTTATGAAAGGAAATCAGCTTTTTCTTCAGATAGCATGAGGGCTGGAGGGGTGGGGATTCAAGACATCCTGCCTAAACTTTGTCATGTCAGTTGAAAGTGTCCAGTTCAATTTGAAAAGTCATAACTGAAAAATTTCTGCAAACAGCCAAAAATAATAACAGCCTTGAAAATCACTCATGTAGCTTGTTTTAGAGATTGACTGTGGGCCATAGAGAAGAGTGATATCTCAACTAATCACTGACTTCTAAAAGGAAATATGCTTCGAGTATTGCCAATTACAGCAAAGAAATTTCATCCCAATTTTTGATCAGAGCATAAATTAAAAGGAAAAAACCAAACCCCATGTTTATTTCACCTTATATCTCCTCTCTGGCTAATACATAAACAAGGTTTGGTAAAGCTGGAGGGTTAAAAATTAGATCAGATATCTGTCTGCTCCAGCACATATTTTGCTGAACCCTGTTTCTTAAGACTTCCAATTTGTTATTTTGGCATGAGTGCTTCACCATTTTATTGAATTGAATTGTGGTTTCTCAGCTGAAATGCAGACAGCCCAGCAGGGTGAAAAATACACAAGAACCTGTTTGCTGTAGTTTTCTGTGGCATACATGAGTAGAAAACTTGATTTACTTGTCCAGGGATACAGTCATTTGTCAGTGTCCTTCCCTCAAGATTCCTGGTGCGGGGCAAAGTTCTGATACAGTGATACAGGGTTTTCTGTCTGGGTACTTCCCTAATGTCTAGGGTACTTCCTCTGGTATTCTCAGGGCCTCTTTATTTGCCAATGTACTTTGCTTACACATATTTTAAGTAATATCGTTTTAGTTCTTGCTTCCTTTGGCAATTTTTGCTTCTCCTGCAGGCAGCATCATTAATCTTGCATCAGGTGCTTATACCTTTCTTGTCATGGCTCTCAATGAGTTCAGCAAATCTGCAGTCACAGTCACTGGGCTGGTGTTCCCTCACTGCTTTTTCTGCTTCAGTGCAGATGCTGGTTCCTGTTCATTGTTAGCTACAATAAAATCATCTGTCTCCTATAATGTTTTTATTATGGGTGTTCAGCTCTTTCTTTGCCTATTTGTTGCATTTTATGCTGTCAGTTTAACCTCTGACTTTAATCCCATGACACGGCTTGGTGACATCTGTCCTTGTCTGAAGGCTTCATTACATCAGGTGTTCTGAAATGGTTTCCTGGTTGATGCAATCTCCAGGAAAACAAGCAGTGCACATCATGGTTTGTGTGCACCCTGCTTACCTGTCTCATCTGAAAAGCAGGTAATTGTCAGTGTATTTTTTTGGTGGTTAAACACTAAGCTGCTTTCAAACACAAATCACCCTCAGTGCTCATAAGGCAGCACGGTCTCAAAGCACACAATGAATTCCACTGTCAAAGCTGAACAAGCCCAGCTCTCTCAGCCTGCCTTCATGGGAGCGGTGCTCCAGCCTTCTGATTACCTTATTAGCCTCCTCTGGGCCCACTCTTACAGGTCTACATCTTTCCTGTTCTGGGGATCCCAGAGCTGGATGCAGTGCTCCAGGTGGGGTCTCACAAGGGTGGAGTTGAAGGGTAGAATGCCCTCTCTCAACCTGCTGGCCCCTCTTCTGATGCTGCCCAGGACAGAGTTGGCCCCCCTGGGCTGTGAGTGCGCACTGGTGTGTCTTGTATTCCCTGCTCTCTTCAGTGTGTCTTTATCAGGTCTCTCTGTACACTTAGTGTCACTTGGCACTGAGAATGAAAGAAAGAAATTACAAGCAGAAATTACATTCCTAATAGATCATCTTGTCTCCCTGATCTTACCTTCACACGCTGATCTGAGCCTCTTTCTCCTCTTCATGTTAGTTCTTCCCTGGGATCATTGTTTCCTTTGTTGAGCTTCCAGAATAACCTGCTTGAAAACTCAGTTCTCTTGTGTTGTACGTGAAGCTGTACCAACACATTTATATAATCTGTCAGCTGAAACAGGGAATAAAAATAGAAATAGTCACGCAATGTACTAGTCATTCATAAAATGAACTCCACAGCTTTACACCAAGGCATAGTAAAGAGAAGCTCCCCGGTGGGTTCTGGCTTAGCAGTTTTCCAGTTGCCCTTCACTTGTGCAAAAAGCCCTGAGTACAGGTGGGGGCATGGCTGCAGAAGCCCAGCAGGCTGCTGTGCTGTGCTGCCAGGGAGGGAAAGAGCAGCTGCCCTCCCAGCTTTAGCTTGTGCAGGGAATGTTCTCTTTACCCCAATTGCATAAATAACCAGGAGACCCAATTCTAGCTGCTACAATTGACACACATGTGGATTTCCTCCAGGAAAACAGTCAAATTCCACTGTAATCTAACATGACTTTCCAACTACCATAAGCAGCTTATCTTTTTCTTCTGTGACAGTGTTTCTAAGTCATAGGATTTTGCAGATAGGATTTTAAGCCAGGAAGAATAGAGCTATCTGCACTGAGGTAGCTGGAACCATTTAATTTGCCAAGTTTATCAAAAGCCTTTGGTCTGCACAGAGTTCAGATAATATTTTGGGAAAATTAGGAGCCTGGAAGGGGATGAATCTGAATGAGTTTTCTGATGATGCAAGGGTCTGCTAATTGGGTATTATAGAGACCTTTGCTTGTATTAATTACATTGGTGAATGAGAACAGATTAGTTCTGATTCAAATGCATTACTGCTACAAAGCCCATCAGAAGATGCTGGTGGAGAATCTTTTGTGGATCATAAATAAAATGAGAGAATATGATACATAATTTCCCAAGTTCTTCTCCAAAACGTGGTGAAAAGATCAAAGTTTACAGGGGAAGGCCAGTTGGACCCTTAAGCTCATATGTCACAGTTCTTAGGCACCTAAAGTGGAGCATTATTAAAGTTCCCAATTCTAAAGGCACATTTCTATTTCAAAATTTCTTTCCCTTTAAACACAGTAGCTGCAATTGGAATCTAATTTATAAGGAGTAAAAGGAGTGACTTTGTGGACCAGAAATCAGTGTTTACACAGAAGCTGATGATCATGTCCTGAGTACATGAGTAATGGATATGATCCAGTGGAGAGAGAACCAGTCCCAAGCTCTGATGTCTATGGTGACTGACCCCCAAGGTCTGCTTTATCAGGGCTGAACAAAAATAATGACGATGACTTGCGTGCACACAAAACATCAAAGAAATCTCAAAGATCTCTAAAAGTTTTCTAGATGGACAAAAAGCCAGTATCCTTCGGCTACATGAAGATGTTGTTCTAGCTAAAAGCATATTCTACTTTATGAGAAAACAAAGTAAGAAATTAGAAACATAGGAAGTAAGAAGTGGGGGAAAACCAAACAGCATACATTAAAAGTTTTGAAATACAAAAGAGCAGCAGAAGAAATCACCATCATTGTGTAAGAGCAGGGAGTTTACTTAATGACATTTCCATAAAAATGGTATAGTTCTCATTTTGTATAGAAAAGCAAGAAAAATCTTAAGAAAAAGATTTCTGACACAGAGAACTAAAGTCTAACTGTAATTCTTGTGGTCAGACAAATCTGATTTCAACCTCTTGGTTAAGTTTACTTTTTGGCTGCAGTGTATATTTTAATCAGCATAGCAAAATCAAGTCTGTAAAGTGCACCTCACTGCACAGATTCAATGGGAGGTGCAGTTTCTCCATAGTCTGAGAGTAAGCATTAAAAATGGGATAACACAGTGACTGGTAGAATACTACATAACAAGAGGAGCAGAGTGTCAGAAATATCTGAGCCACTTCCTAAACTGTTTGAGTGATTCAATGGAAGAGTTCATCTTTAGGAACAAGGATTGACTGCTACAGCTGTGGAAAGGAGTGCTGTGTCTATTGCTGGATGTAACAGGTAACTGAGACAATATTTCATATGTAACTGCTAATATGTGTTCAGCCCTGGGGGAAAAATGCCCAGATGGCTGAAGGAGGCATAATAATTAGGAGAAAATGTGTGATATGGTTTTGTATATTCTTGGTAAATTGGTGTTGGGGAAGATGATCTGATCATGGTTTTAAAAAGAGGACAAATTAAAAAAAAGAAAACAAATAAAAAAGCCAGCTGTTAGAAGGCAAGCAGAGTGATGTAAGTACTCCCAGAGTTACTTGAGGGCTAGAGATAATGCCTTCCAGGGAGAGATTTTTTTAAGGTGCTCAATCTATGCAGTACATCAGGAAGATGCTTGAGGGGCAACTTGATTACAGCATATAAATACTTTAATGGGTTCTAATGGGCTCTTGAATCTAGTGGAGAGAGGCATGAGGAAGATCATCAGCTGTAAGCTGCAGCCAGATGAAAGCAAATTGTAAGACAGGACTGTTTAACAGTAATAGTCACTTACAATTGGAAAAAGATATCCAAGAAAGTGTCATATTCTGCTATCCAGAAGTATCCAGTTCATTACTGGCTGCCTTTCAGCACAGCATTCATCAGTCTGACAAAAAGTCACTGGATTCAGTTCTGGAGCTTTCCATAATCAGGTCTGGCTATAATGTCTGCTTTTTTTCCCATCTGGCCCTTTGTTTATATCCTTCTAGTATAGATACACTCATATTGAGTAGAGAACACTAGAAATATCACTGACTATAATAATGAGCTCCAGCGCATTCATTATTGTATAATATGTTGAACTGACTGAAACACGAGTTTATTTTTCTGTTAAAAAAAAAAAAAAAAAACCACAACAAAACTTGTAAAGCTAGAAAAATTTGTACCTTCCTTTAAATATGCTTCTGATAAATTCCCTCACCCTCTCCCAAAAGCTGTGGTAAAAATGGGGTGCCTTGTGTACTGAGGGTTTTTTTTAAAGTTTTTTCAGAGCAAAGACACCGAATGGGATCTTGAGTGATGCACTGGGGAATCTCAGCTAGCTCACAATGCACCTGTGGCATATGGCAAAAGAAATTTGTGGTGTATAGATTCTCACATTTCAATTTTGGGATTCGTGCCTTCTGCAAAGCCCTGCATTTCCAACACCAAAGCCAGATCACCTGAGTTGTGTGTGCTTGCAGAGCAGCTGCTCTGAGTAAGCAACACTCTAGGTTATCCAGTGTTTCCGTCCTGACCACAATAAACCTTCCATTGCACTGCAGAAACTGGCAAGGCAGGCAATAATTCATGTTAATCGTGATAAATTTCTGTGTCAATGTTTTAAATTAGGTGGTCTCAAGCACCGTGCTGTGCTCCACGAGGCACACATGGTGCGTGCAGACGGGAGCTGCACCTTGCCGCAGGCTGGCAGCTCCACGCTGGGGCTCGCTGGCCCTGCCCCTGCCGGGCTCTCAGGAACAGCCCAGCAGCGTGCAGCCTGAGCATCGCTGAAAATGCTAACTTGTGTTATGTACACTGTGAAAAGAGCGTGCCTGCCACTGTGAACACGCTGAAAAATTATTCAGCTGAACCAGGCAAGCTGAGTTTAAAGGCTCTGTATTATTGTCCTGGGTTAGTTCACTACAAAATGCCAAAGAACACGTGGGAATGTGGGGAGAGTCAGTCCACAGGCTGAAGTCCATCCAAAAATGGATTTTGTTTTTGTTAGAAAAACCTGTACTCCATTTTTATAAGTCAGACATATATTAATTTACCAGCCATTCATTTTATCCAAATCTGCCTCCAGAAATGAACGGGAAAACACTGTTCTTGGATAAATCAGTGTCAGAGATTCATGTGCTTAAAGGCTGAAATTGATCTCTTCTGAATAGGCTTGGGGTATGTGCCTCAAACCTGCTGGGGTTTCATTGCAAGGCTCTGGTGCTGGAGGTCAGCCTGTTTGCACAGCACAGTACTAAATTTGCTAAGACTGATTGAGGTATTTAAGTAAACACGAATGAGTGTAGAAATTTCTGGAGTTTGAACATTAGGCAGAGTCTTCCTGCTAATAAAATTAATGGTGAATAGTTAGCTTGTGCAGGAAAATACATGTTAAAGCAATTACAGGACGGTAGAGTAAATGTCTACAGAGGTTGCTGGAAAAATCTGGCATTGATATCTTGCTCTGCAGAGCAGACATTCATGGTGAAGCTGTAGCAAAATGACATATTTAATCTGATTTATATGTATTTTTCTTCTTTAAAAAAAGGCAACCAAACTATGAGTATGATTAGAATCAAAATAAATGCTAAAATGGCAAATATTTATATGGGCTTCAAGTCAGAATTTTAGCTGTGATGAGGCCAAAATGAACACAGTCCAAGAGCCAGAAATTCTAATTGTATTCAGAACAATAGTTTTAAACAAAATAATCTGATCAATTTACTGTATAAAAGCCTCAGGGTCTATCTGTGCCAAAATTTTATGCTTGAAGAGACAGCATGTTTTCAAAGTACAAAATAATGGTGAGTTTTTCAAAAACATCCTAGTAGTGAAAATGAGGACACAGAGCTGTCCCTTTGCAGGCAGAGGAGGAACTCAGCAGTATTTATGAAGAATCAACCATGACTGAACTCTAGAAATCCAGAACCCCTGACTGTGCTGTGAGTGCAGAAAATGGCTGCCTGGATGCATTTGGTACCTCTTGCACACAATCAAGACTTTAGATGAAAGGTTTTGGGAGCAAGGTAGAATTTTGTCATTTTTCCCATGTACAAGTTTTCTTTTTGTTGGAACACAGCCACGGAGGGAGATGGCCCACTGTGCAGGAAAGGACAGAGCTGCAGCTGAAGCACAAATACTCAAAACAAGAAAGCAGGAAAACCAATTGTGTCAGCAGGGTAGCAAACATTGCTTTGAGCCCAATTGAACCTACAAAGCTTTTTGAACATCCCATAACCTGTGGTGACAGGTGATTCTTCTCCTTTTAATCTTCCTTTGGTTTTTATTGTTATAATGAGTAAAACACCTCTAGGTAGGGCTAAATTTTCAGGTTAGGCTGGTTGGGGGCTGTCAGTTCTGGGACTTCTCCCAGCACATAAGGCAAAGTTCCTGCTTTGGTGAGGGTGGAAAAGGAGATACTGGGCTTCTTCACCTTCAAGTGCTGCCTGGACAGCCTTACAGCCATCCACTGCCTCCCCAGCTGCAAAGCAGCAGCTCCAGCTGAGCTCCTGAAGCTTTAAACACATTTCTGATATGTGTTTGTTTAAGCTTCTCTTTAAACACTGCAGTGTTTCTTTCCTGGGTCATTTCTCAAGGACTTTGCTATCCCTGCTGTTAGAAACACTTTTTTTTTTTTTATTTGTAAAGTTGTGAAGTGCAAGGTTGAAAGTGAGTGAAGTGACTAAAGGTGGTTTCTGACAAATTTTTTCTCCTAATGTATTTGCACATTGATCTAGGAACACAGAGTATCACTCCAGGATTTGAGGGTCATTCCTCAACAATCTCAAGAAAGTATGAAAGGCAGTTTCAGAGCAGAAATAAAACCCATCCTTGGCTCAGACTTCCTGTCCTGTGTCTGAATAATTACAAGCCAAAATTCACATGTTCCTGATGCAGAGACACAAACCACAAATAGCACCATTCAGGAGTTTTGTTACTGTCTGGGAAAAAGAAAAATGCCACAATGCCCTCAGTGGTTTTGGGTTTTTTTTTTTCCTAGTTCTGCTTCATGATAAAGACCTTGTACATTAAAACTGACACATACTCTGAGCTACCATTTGATCTGCAGTTTTATTCTTGTAGACTATGGCAACATTTTCAGGCTGAGCAATGATTTCTTGCCAGAAAAGCAGCCAAAGTTAGGTTTAAGCTTTCATGGCTTGTCTGTTCCTATTTTCCACCAGTTGCTTGAAACTGAAACAAAAATACTGACCACCCAACTTGAGTATTTCTAGGACTGCTGTGCCTTTAAAAAAATAATGCCAAGAGCACTTGATGTAAACCACAGTTTAGTAACTGCTTTTTATTTTTTCAACCACATGTATAAAACATTTTGACCTCACAATATTCTCTTACCAGCATCTGGCTTTTTCATACTAATTATCTCCTCTTGTGTTGGGTGGGAGGGGAAAAGGTCATAAACAGACATTTTAAGCACAGGGCTCAAAAGGCTGAGAGTGCCCTACAGGTAACTTCAGGTCTAAATAATTTCTTTGGGTCTACTCAAGCTCAGCAGGTAGTGCAACTTCTTTGGTAGGTTATGCCTAGCATGGTGCTCTGGGATGTGCCATTTCACAGAGTTCTTCTATAAACCATGCCCAGAGAGCAGTTATTCAGAAATGTCTTATGGTCAGCTGGGTTTTGGTGTACCTCTGAGTCAGCAGGAGGATTATACAGCACCAAGGACATCACTGTCTGCCAGTCATGGTGGATTTGGCACTTCCATTCCCTTCCACCTTTCTGAGTGCTTCCAGGAGCTACAGATCAGCAGGGCCACCATCTGCCACGCTCACAATTCTGCCTCAGCAGTGAGGTGTGCACAGGTGAAAGCACTGAGGGTTTCTGTGCAGGCTTTCACGTGGTGCTGATGTTGCTGGGGTGCCCTCAGTGCAGCCAGGGTGATCACTGGCAGCAGAGTGGGCACAGTGGGTGTGCCAGGAGGATGTGCCTGCCCCACCCCTGCAGAGCCTTTCAGGCAGAGGGGCCTACTCTTGTGCTATAATCAAGAAACTTCTATTCATTGGTAGCTGAATGGTCTTGTTAACACTGCATGTTCAATATCTTTCAAACCGTTTATGACAAGAGATGCTGTATAAATGTGGCATAAATGCTTCCTGTATACATCTAATTCTTCTCCTTTAGTGAGTTCTCTCACTCCATTGGGAGCAAGGCAGGACAGTACTTCTGAGGAACATTTCTTGTTTTCCATTGTGGTTGTGGGATAACACTGCTTTGACCTGCTCTATTTGTGGAACGGAATTTTTTACCTTTATTCAGTTATTCATTTGCTCTGAAAATGCTTTTGCTTTACCTTAGCAATGCATATTTGAAATTTTACAAGAACTGCTGCCTTTGTATTAATTGTTGCCTTGGATGTGGACTTGGACCTGGGTGGTTCCCTTCCAACTCACACACCATGATTGTCCTTACATGGCAGCTGGAATTCAGCTTTTCTTTCCCCTTTCCTAGCTGTGTGTTTTGAATATCCTTTTGTCTCTATCCTGTCACAACACCACCACCGAGCTGAAGTCACATTTTACATCTGAATGCTTTCCTCAAACAACTGGGCCCTGTTTTCCCTCCCAATTCCACAAATTAGTAGAATGAACTTTATCAAGCACTATACATAATGATTCCCTTTTAAAGACCAAAATGTTTTTTCTGGCTCATGTTTGTGTAACTCCTGGTGACTGGAAGATCTGTAAAGTCTCCTCCTGTGGCAGGCTCTCTCTCAGTGGGATGTTTTAGCAGTTTGGATGATGTGAACAGACATGTGCTGTTTTCCAAGGCAAGCACCCGTTTGTTAGTGAGAGCTGCTCGCTCTCCTCTCCACGGGAGCCCTTCCCCACTGACCTTTTGAACCACCGGAGCAAATCGAATTATGTAGCTCTAAAAAATGGAAACGGGCATTTGGGCTGTGTGAGAGAAGTGTTCCAGCTTCAGTGCAGTTGCCCAGGGAAGCAAAGAGCTCACCACATTGTCCTGGATGAGGAAAGAACAAGGGCCTGCTAAACAAGTTTTGTCTCTCAAGTTTGTTTTATCTTCCTTGTGTCCTCTCTTAGGCAAGACTTCATAGGCAAGATGATAAATTTTTTGCAAGATTTTTCATGCTTGGCTGTGATTGATGTAATCTGTGCAGTACCTGCTAATAGGGTTTCCAGGACTGGTGAGATAGTGGGAACCAGTGCCAGAAATAACAGCTCTGAGTGCATAAAGGCCATATGTACTTTCAGTCTTGTGACAAAGGAATGTACCAGCTCTTGTAAATGGGGCACCTCTGCCCCTCCCTGCTTCCCAGGCTCTGAACACAGCTCCATGTCCCAAGAAAGGGGTGTGTGCCACCCTGGGAGCCCGGCTGCTCCTCTAGCTACATCAGGCAACACATGGGGGCACAGCCAGCAGCCACAGAGAGGGGAGGAGGTCTTGGAGAAAAGGGCCTGGCAGGCAAGGCATCTGTGGGCTCCCAGGGTAGCTCCTCTCCTCCCCTGGCTGTCCAAGCAGCTGACATGGCTGAGCAGAGGACAGCAGCAGGGGCTGGTACCCAGCCTATGACAGCAATGTTGTGGGGTTTCATATCAGCACACATTCATCCTGACAGGTCAAGTTCAGTGAAAACTGGAGGCAGGGAAATAAAACTTCCTTTCAAACTGCAAATAATAATTGAAGAACTTGATCAATCTGCTATTGTTGAAACAAATTCTTAAAAATATTACCATGAAAGTAAGTTCCCTTTAGTGTGTGTTTCAGACCTACCATTTCCCTAAAATGGACTTGGAATGACCACACCTTTCCTCAGAAATGCTGCATGACTGGAGTAGTGGTTCAAAAGGATCCCGACCAGAGGCATTTCCATGGCCAAGCCGAATTGTAAATTGAATTAATGAATACTTCTTAGCTGATCTTTGGTGGATTTCTTTTCCAGTAATACTGTAGCTCAAATCTTGTTGCATTTCAAGTCTGTGCTCTTCAGAATGATGTTCTCAAGCTTGGGAGGATGGCACTGATTCGAGCAGGCTCATCTAAAATGCCTTCATCTTTCACGCAAAGATGCTCACAACAGCAGTGAGTCATTCACATTGGAGCATGCCTTTATTCACACAGCAAAAGCAAAACTCTGGGTATTCTCTGTCCCCAGCTTCAGCTCTGCTAATATGCAGGAGACATATGATAGATGTACATTATACCCTGAAAAAATGAATTATTAGTGGCTGATGATGCCTCCTTAGCAGACAATCATGCTGTCATTCATAAGTATTAACTTATATTCCACGCTCCTCTTCCCTGCTTCCAAGGAGAAAGAATTATGAATGATATTTCTCACTTCAAGGAAAGGAGCAGGACAGGTCAAAGGTGCTAAAAGCTCCTCTCTTATGTTAGAGGCACTACAGCTGTCAGTTTGCTTTGTCCTTAATACTGTGTTAGTTAACCCTGTTAAGAAAGTTATATAATTTATAACGTTTAACAAGTGAACATCAGTATTTCTTTTAGACCAAGGACATGATTCAGCAAGTCCCTTTTGCTTTTGCCTGACAGTAAGAATGCTCTAATCTCACGGAAGTAACCTGTAATGCATTGCTGAAGGGAGGCACTGGGGCTGGGTCAGGCCTGTGAAATTAAGCAGAGTTGATCTCAAGTAAAAGCAGCAGCTTTCACTGCAGCTGGGACCCATATCTTTTGTATTTGGCTTTGCAAATTTCAGCAATGTGGCCAAGGTCAGCTGTGTAGGTGGAGCTGGTCCCTGGAGAGGACCCCAAGCTGGGGATGGAGTAGAATGAGGTGCCTTTCCTGCTTTTTGGGCTGTAGAGGGAGCCTAGGTAGTTGTCAGAATGAATCTCTAACATGTGCATGCCTGCACATGGCCAGTGAGGTGAATACTACCTAATTCCTGACTCTAGTGATAAGCTTATGTCAGATGTATAATTGGACCATATTGTTCAGGAAAAACAAGAAGAAAAAGGCATATTAAGCAAAGGATATATGGCAGCACAGTATGTGGGCTTTTTCTTTGTTTTAAAAAAACTGCTCTTTGCTTTTTTCAACTAATTATCATCACAACATAAATTAGCTTTTAATTTTAAATCATTTTTAAATCTCTAAAAATAGGACATCATGTTTAAATCAAACAAGCAGCCATTTTATAAACCCCCACAGAGCAAGGACATTCAGAGTTAATGCTTTTTTCAGGGCTCTAACTTTGCACTCAAGTAGTCATCTTTGCATATTAAAAACTTGTTGAAATTATAACGTAAATGTGTCCTATGACAATATCTTTCCCTAATCTTCTTCCTGACATTACTCTGGTTTTGTACTGTATGACATTTGGATCTACAGATCTGCTGCATTGACTGTAGACAAAAGAGAAAACACGTGTGCTAAAATTTGATAGGCAAATCAATAAATCGTATGTCCCTTTAAATATAATGAAAGTAAAAGCTCACATTGATCTGCATCAACTCTGATTAGAGCTGCCTGGTATTCTCTTTGGGAAGGAAAAAAAAAAAGCAGAATAGCTGCTGATGAGTGAATTGTAGGCATCAGATGTTACATAGCTGGGTTTCACTGCAATCTGGGAGAGAAAGCAAAACAACCAGGGAACCCCAGACTTTACCAGCTTCTATAAAATGGCATCTGTTTAAAAGTGGGGGTCTGCAATGTATTTTCTACAGCTCAAGTTCCTTGAAATTTTCATCAGTAAGGAAGAGATTAAAAAAGGGAACCTAGAAGAGAAGCCCATCTCTGAGCTGAAGAAATACTGGCATTCATTGCCCATTGATTTAAGGTTTTGATTTTAGGGAAGCTTGCCAAGTGCACAATATCATGCTGCCAGCACATTCAGAGCAGAAGTAAAACTCTTCCCAAGATGCATCTATCTTCACTTCCCTATGACACACCATTTTTAAAATAGGTATCTAAGTACTTTGTACACTTCCATGCTCTAATTTGCTGAAAAGTGCTGCTGTTTCTGCCATTTTCCTGTACCTGCCTTTTGCAGCTTTCCTTCAGCCCTCCCTGGGCTGGACAGTCCTGGTAGGTAAGGCAGCCTCTGCCAGCTCAAAAGCTTGTCAGCTGCCAAGAGATCAAGAAAGGCAGAAAGTCAAAAATCCTCTTTGGCTTCCTTCACAGCTTCTTAATTCATACTTCATTTTTATTCTCTGACTTTGGCTTGAGCAGGTTACCTATCCAGATTGTCTGGGTTGGGAATACCTTATCATCAAAACTCACTATTGGCACACTGTTGTTTTGCCCTTGACTACAGGTTTGTTTGATTGTCACCCCACATTTTGTACCATGTTTTTTCCCAAGTGATGTTGCCAAGAAGACTGCAACAGAGAGGAGCCAGTTTACAGACTTGTAAGGCATGTAACACATGCCCCTCTATGTGAGGAGGGTCTCTGGAGCTGGGGATGCAGAGCAAAGTGCCAGCCCTCTCTGTGGGCTCAGAGTGCCAGCTTACCTGGGAAATTCCCCAGCTTCTGTATCCCAAACAATCTGCAAATCCCTCAAGCATGTCCTTTTCAACCTGGCTATCTTGTACTTAAGATGATGATAGGGAACACTGTGAAAGAATAAACAAAAGCCTGGTTAGAAAAATAAGGAAGACAGTGGTTGAGCAGCACTTTTTTCCTCTCTTCATTTGCTCTTTTTTGTAAAGTAACAGTCCTTTCCTATGGAAAGTGAGTGCTGCTTGGACCTGATAAATGAGCTGAGGTAGCAATGAACAGTTCTATATGCAGTTATGCAGATTCCTGGTGTATCACATCAAGTAATTTACCATCACTTCTTGTGTCTACTAGCATTCCTCAGAAATTGAAGACTGCCTCTTCCCATACTCCTACAAATCATAGAAACACAGACTATTCTGGGTTGGAAGGGATCCACAAGGATCATCAAGTCCAAGTCTAAAGTGAATGGCCTATACAGGGATTGAACCCACAGCCCTGGCATTATTAGCCCCATGCTCTAACCTAAGACCTTTCCAAAGAACATGAAACAAGTCTAAGATGAGACTTGTGAGTAGAAAGCATGTGAGTAGCTGAGCAGAGCTGGCTACAAATTCAGAACAACAACATTTCCTTTTGAAGAAAACTACCAGAGCCAAGCATCTCTCTTGGGCATGCTACCCAACCCTGAGGAAGATTAAACATTGCTTTCCTCCATCTCACCCCTTCCCTTGCTGAAAATTTAGAGAAGCAAACAATTTCTATCACATGTAGTACCCTCCCTGCTAGGGTTGTGCTAGGGGCCTTAGACTTTCTCCTAGCCCTGGTGTCTCACACAAATTCTTACTGTGTTAATCATTAGGCAGTACCATGGCTCAGGGCAAAGTGCTGTGCTGGGTTAGCTGTGGTGCCACCAGTGCATCTTGCTCTTGTTGATTCCTGTGGAAGCTCTGATTTCAGATTGCCTGTTATCAAAGGATATCAGGTAATCCTTTATCCCCAACTTTTTCACAAGTTAAATCAGTGCATTTTTTAAAACAGGAGCAAAAGGCTCATTTCCTTGCCATGCCCCAGCAAAACTGCTTTCCTGACAGGGTACAGGACAATTGAAAATATTTGTAAGGATGGAAACATTCACTGGTATATTTTATTGGCTTATCTGGAGCTTGAAATGGAGGAGCATGCAGAAAAGTAGGACACCAGTGGCTCGTGCTCCTGCCTGACATTGATACAGAAAAACACTTTGGGATTTACTTTAGGAATGGACAATGTGAGTAGGTCTCTTCTCTGTCCGTGAGAGTACAGCTGAGGAATTCTGTACACTTCATTCTCTCCATCTTCAGATTTTACTCATAATCCTCTAAAAAATGTGGGGAAATTGATCAATAAAAGCTGCATATTGGAAACACTACATCTTCTCTTTCTTATCAGAGATAATTTTCTCGTGCCAAATGTTCAAATGGGCTAGAAAATCCATGCTTTTGTATTGTCACTCAGTGTTTGTGTTTATTATTGAATTCTTTTTTACACTGATTAAGAAGTACTGGCTGTCCACAAAAGATTAAAAATCCATGTAGGTGGTTTATCTAAGCTCAGATCTTGTATACAATTAAAATCCTGCAATTTTCCCTATGCTTTGAAATTCAAATGGTTAAGAGAAAAGCTTCTTAAGCAGATTGCAGCCAGTTAGATATTTTATTGTATATAAATTGTAAGTACATGCTTACAGACAGATATGCATAATGCGATAGTGTATTTTGCTTTAGCAGAGTCATGTGTGGATTGAGAAAAGTCTTCATTTCCAAACTAGTGGAAAGTTGCACAGGACCGCTCCCTGTGCTGCATATAAGACCTATATTGTGGCCTTGTTCTTGAAAAATCACAGATCCCCACTGTTTGTTTAAACTCATTACAGAGGCTGTGTTTCATGTCTCACAGCCTTCAGAGCAGCCCACTGGAGTTAAGGGGTTGGAATGCTACTGAGATTCAATAGGAACTGGGCATCTAGATCCTTCAGACCCCTTGGAAATTCCTGTCCAAATGTAGAGGAATAAACAGCTGCAAAACAGATTATAATTTTACTTGGAACAACTTTTACGAACATCTGAATGTGAAGTATTCTTAAGGCCCTTCCTGTCCCAACTCTCCTCTGTCATTCAGTGCTAAACTCATCCTCAGCTCTGTGGAGCATAAAAACCATCATGTTTTAATGTATAGAGAAGCCCTTTTTTTTTGGCTCAGGATTGAAGCTAACTTCTCTGGGATTTTGAATCAGTTTTTGTTTTCAAAAAAATCCAATATTTTAACGTAGACAGCAGGCTGGAAATGCCAGCTGTCTGAACCTATTCAGCAGTATAAAACTTCACCATAAGTCCCAAGACAGAATGGTTACTGGCCAGAGAGTAGAGCAGGTAATTAAAGATATTTAATAGGTGCATTTAACAAATAGCTCTGTGGTTTATCACTTAGCTCTACAGTTTATCACAGGAATATCACTTCCAGGCATTCCTGGCTGTATGTAAAATATTCATGCTAGCCCTGGCTTGTTTGTTGTTTTTTTTTTTCTTGAATATAATGTTTCATGGGAACAGTAAAACCTGTAGAAGTCAGAGATCAAAGCTGAATGTTATTTCCAAAATACCAGTGATACACAGAATGCTGTCATGGAAACCTTCCTTACAGACCCTTAGCTGTATAATGGGCCATCATCCCACACTGTGCTGGGGAACTATTCATCTGTCAGCACACCAGAATATGTGGTCTGTAACTTGTAGTCACAATAAAAATACAGATAGCATCTCATGATGCTGCTTTTCATGGACAAACAGCAGAGCCTGCTCCTCATGCCTGGATATCTGTATATTGCAAAGATGTGGGATCAGATGGGCTTTGTTTCCTTAAGAAAAGTGGAATTTACTCTTTCCTCTGAAACCCATGTTAATATTAAAAGAAGATAAGAAGTTTTCCAATTACATAACAAAGGAGATTATATTGTGCCAGACTAATTTCCAAGCCACATATCTCAAAGAAAATCCAAATTCTTGAATGAGAGACTACAAAGCTCTGCAGATAGATAAGCTCTGAGAATGCAGGCATCAGCTTCCTCTGGGTTTGGGATATTTAGGTGAGGGAGACAATGCACTCAGTATGGTTTTAGTTGTGTCTTCAGTTTCCAGGTGGACTAAAAAGACTGAATCCAAACATTTGACATTATTATAGGGAGGAAAGAGGTAAATCATTGATCTTTTCTTGCTTTCGATTTAGATGGTTCCCAGTTCAATTTAGTTCGTTCCCAGTAGCTGATTCCTACAATATGTAAGTGAAATTATTTCTTTTTTGCCTTTCAATGCCTGTGGTTCAGTCCCTAAAGAGCATTGATGAATATTTAAACAGCTTGCACTAATTATAGTGCATGTTAAACACAACCCTCAAATCCCTCAAAATTTACATGATGGAAATATAGTCTTTGTTATCAAACATGATCAAAGAAAAAATAGAAATCCATATGCTTCTCTATGCCCATATAGGCACTGGAATTAATCTCTGTCCTTTATAGGATCTGCATCTTCTCAAACAGTCTCAGGCAATGCTGCAAGTTATTGTAACCTAAAACTCTGTTGAGATTGTGCATTATTGTAGGTCTGTGTCAAAATAAAAAATGAAGAGGATGTCAAATATTGGCTTTCTCATGCAGCATGTTCACAATCAAGTGTTAGGAATTTAGTCCTATAAAGTATCCAGTTTGGTGTGGGACTTTCCTAGGTCTCACTGCACAGTAAATAAGATTACAAGAAAATAATGAGATGGGCTGCACAAAAACAATGACCATACAAGGTCCTAGCACAGATTAGTGTTCTGTGAGTTGGGCTCCAGGGAATAATCAGCTAAGAGTAGGAGATGATGGCCTCGGGAAATCTCTTAGAAGTTAATGGTACTTATAGCACTGCGGTATCAACTAAGCTCTGTGGCCTTCTATAGAAATTGTCACGCAGGAGGGACAAGGAAGGAGTGTCATTTGTGGGCTAGTGGGGAGCACAGCAAAGCCTGCTTTTCACTTTCTTTTTTGTTTTACTTTCTGACATTGCATTTGTGACTGTGCCTCTTCCCCTGTCTAGGAAATCTGGTTTCAGGTGGATAAATACTGCCAAGATTTGTGCCAAAGGTGTGAGGTGATAAGTTTCCCGTGTGTTTCGACACAAGTTGAATCTTGAGAAGAAGAAAACTCTTAATGTACTTTCAGGCTGAGCAGGCATAGCTGCTCTGTTCTTACTTCATGCTGTTGTGCTTACTCCTAAGCACAAACCATTTTTGATTACTCAGCTTGGAAGATCTCACTATGCTGACTGACCACTGACCCATATTCTCAGCTTCTGATTTAGTCATGTTGTGATAATTCCAAGAAAATGAGACTTAAAAAAAAATTAAGTAATTTGGATGAGTTTCCCCTGATTTTGGAGGCTTTCCTCATTGTATGAGAGAAAACACTTGTTCTACCGGAGCTAAAGATGTTCATGGGGTGGATTGGGAAAGAATGTCTCTTTCTCAGATCACAAACAAGAGTTTCTGACTTTCTAGCCAATATTTAAACTACTCAGAAGTTCCAGTAAGTTTTGGAAGAGGTCTTCTGCCTTCTGCTTGCATTTCCTCCCTTTTAATAGGAAACTTTGTTCCTGCATCTGAAAGTGAAGAAAAGCACACTTCATTTAGCCTGCAATTGTCTGGAACTCAGAAGTGTAGATTGATTAGCAAACACTCTACAATAGTTCTTAAAATGGAGAGCTTTAAAGAAATGGGTTTTAAACTATTCTTACAGTTTCTAGTGCTCTTTATACAGTCCAAACATACTGTGTACACTATTCTTTGACTCTGCTGTGTTCCTGGAGGGGAATGAATTAGAATATTCTGAATGCCTTATGTAATGTATTTAGAGAACTTTTTTGTTTGCATCTTTGTTTGAATTTCTTGGACGGAATTAATTAATGGCAAAGTATAAAGGCCAACTTTGAAATCCTAGCTGACTTATACACTAGAGCTCAATTTGTATTCTACATCAAGGAAATGTTTGGATTTGAAAGAAGGACACCATTATCAAAAAGATTTCTGTAGATGGCTCTGTTCATCAGAGTGCCATCTCTTTGCCACAGAAGCAGAATTTTAACATTTGGGTAATTCAAAAGGAAAATAATTTTTTTATCAGGGTACATATTTAATTTCTTATTAGGAAGTAAATGTAGAGCAGGAAATAGTAACTGAATTGGGATAGGAAAAAATTATAAAGATTGCATTTGTTTAAAACAACATTAATTTCAGGTGAAAGGTAGAGAGAATAAAGTCTGTAGCCTGAAGACTTTTACAGTCCTGTGGAAATCTGATGGGCTAACATCTTCTAGGAAAGAGAAAGATTCTTTTTCTTTCATATTCTTATTTACATTTGTAGCTGTATTTCTTTGTCCAGTTGTACATTACTGCAGTTATACATAAGGATTAGTTTCCTAGTGGGTGTAAGTTTGTCTAGCTTCATTGAAGTCAGAGCAATAAAGATAATTTACATGCATTTCCAAAGACTTTAATCAGCTGGTCTCTGCAGCATTAGGGAAGTCAGCAGCAAAATCCTGCTTTTGTCTTTGTGGAAAAGGGGTTATTCATGAAATGCCATGTTGTGATTCAGACAAGTAAAGCAGCAGCTGAGAGTGTTCCTGTGTGTGCCTCACCCCTCTGCCTGCTGCACTGTGGGACAGGCAAAGGGGAGCAGATGGAGGTCCTGCCTGCACACCTATACTTTCCTAGATACCACTCACTACAGACAGGCCAGGGCTTTCCTGGGGCAAAGCAGCTCTGCATGAGTGGTAACACAGAAATGAAAAACCCCACATCATCTGGGGCTGTAAGATGTACACCAGCTTCTGTTCAAGCTGCTGGAATTTCCCCAGTTCACTGTAGGAGCAACATGAGCTCCTGCTCTGTACGTGGTGGGCCCAGGGGGAGGTGGACACCCCGTGTTTGTGGCAGACTGGACCAGTACCTGTGCAGTTAGGGCTACAGGAGGCGGAAAGGTCAGCAAGGAAGGCCAGAGGGTTACAAGTTCGTGCATTAAATTCAGGAAGCTGTGGAATTTTTTCCAGTCTAGAGATCCCAAAGCTTGGAGAGGACCAACTTTGATTTTTTTTTTCTGATCTGTTTCTTGTGTTCTCAGGCCTGGAAATTCGTGTGGTCACTCAAATCTGTGCAAAGTCAGCATATACAGTGCCTAGCCAGTAGGGTACAAAGACTTCTAGGTAAATGAAAGATCTTGTCTTTATGCTTTCCAGGACTATTCTCTCTGTCAAAGAGAAACTGGACAGGAAGGAGTAGAGTATTGATAACATAGTTTATGCTTTTAAATATTTATAGTGGAGGGAAAGGATTGGTTGAGATGGTATTTTCTGGTTTCAAAATAATTTTTCTCCTCACACAAACAACTCTCTTTTTTTCTTCTCAAACATCATATATTTTCTGCCTCAGTTATTTATTTCTTTGGCACCTTGGCATGGTCTTGAGAGATGTTAAACACTCACCCATCTGAGTCTTTAGAAATAGTAGAACATTAAAGAAAATTTTGTAGCATCAAGCTCTGAATGAGAATATTTATCACAGTAACATATACTGTCCTGTTTCTCTGATACCAGCAAATTTCTACATTCCTACAAGAGACAGGGTATTAGGATAAGGGCAGTAGCTGGTGTACAGAAAGCCCAGCTTCTCTGGCCTATTTGACACTGGGCAATCATGGATTTCCTCCAGAGCTGTTGAGAGCACTGTGGACAAGCCTGTGTTTATACTCCTGCAGTACAATGTGAGCAGTGGCACAGAAATGCTGCTGGGCTCCTGCCAAAGGGCCACACAAAGGCAGCCAGATCATCTCCCTGCAATGCAAATGCGATGACAGTGGCAGCAGGGGAAGCCTGGCTGTGCAGCCACCTCCTCCTCTCCCCTGCTCAGTCTCCCCAGTTCTGGTACTGGGAGCTTACCAGGAGTGCTGCCTGCAAAGGGATTTTGGTAGGCACAGCACCTTCAGAGCTCAAAGCTTGTGCCCATCTGGCTTTGGGACAGGAACAGCAATATCCCAGATCCTTACTGACCCTTCCCTTCAGGTGTCTTTCGAGTCTGGCAGGTGGCCAGAGTGGGCAGGACCATTCCCTCATGAGGCCCCAACACAAGTTTGAACAAAACCTCTCTTCTCTGAGTCCGAACGAGGGGACTGGCAGGAGCTGGGGGAGGAGCAGCAGCAGGGCAGTGTGGAGCCCTCGGTGACGGGAAGGGCCCAGGAGAAGTTTCCATCTCCAGCGGGAGTGCCAGCAGCTCCCCCAGCCAGGATCCCACGGTCACCCTGGGCACGAGGTACAGCACTCCTGGGGCACAGGGAGGAGAGGGAACTGAGAGACAGGTGAGCAGCTGAGAAAGGAACGGGCTAAAGAGAGCAGAGAAATTGGGATGGAGGGGCTTGGAAGAACTTGATCCACTGCCTGAAGGGAAAATAAGATTCAATGGAATGCTCAGGTATGCAGAAACTAGGGAGTGGTGATGCCACGGGGAGCAGAAGCAGAATTTACTGTACAATTAATGGCTTGATGCAATCCTGAGTATGCAGTGACTGAGGGAGTTGAGTGGGAATACCCATGTTACAAAGACAAATATGCATTTTTCTTCAGATATGTACTTGGCTTACATTTATTTTGCCTGATTCCCACTTATCTCCAGAATTTATCAACATACAATTGTATTTTCTACATTGCTGATCTTCTTCCAAGCCATGAAGTCAGAAAACTCTCTAAAAGCAATTTTCAAAATCAGAAATATCTCTTCCTGAAATCAGCAAATAAGGGATTCCACTGCATCCCAGTCCATCAGGTTTCCCATCTGTTCAAAAGAATATGGCTGTTTCTATGAAATGAATACTTTTCAAAATTTATTTTTGGAAGAGGGGAGAACACATATGTGATTTGGAAATAAGATGTAATAACATAAGATGTGATGGAAATCAGATGGTGCCCTTTTCTGAAGGGATGGTTAGACCTGCTCTTTGGTATTTGTACAAAGCTCAAATATGGTTTGTTTTCTTGGACTTGAATGTCTTTGGATCACAGATGCTCTAGGATAAAGATTTACTTGTTAGTTTGTTTGTTGCTTGTTTTCTGAGTGCAATTTTATATCTTTATTTATATATGTGCAAAATGCTCTGTTCTACAGAGAGGGATGTCAGACACCTATTTTAAGAAATAGGTGCTTTTACTCTGCAGCTGAGTAGTGGTTTTGCTTCAAGTTCCCTTAACATTCAAAACCCCACCAGAGCAGTGGTTGACTACAAAACAAATAGTTTTGTAGTCTACTTGGCTTAATAAATTTCATAAAAATAACCTTCCATTTTTATGTGTCTCACATGGGTCAGCATGCTTGGATTTACTGGTTTTTTTCCTTCATTTTAATTCTTATTGGAAAGTTAGTTATGTAGGGTATTAAGTCCCAGCTGTCTTTATTTTGATACAAGATTATTTCCTGCCTGATAAAGAAATTTTTCCAAAATAGCACTGTCTGTATCATGGCAGGGTACTGTCTATGAAAAATGCAGTTAAAAAGTATTTCCCCAGTGGTATTTGTCCCAAGACTTGTTTGGTGTTTGGAAGACAGGCTGAGGACAGCTGACCAGCACAGTCATGGCTGCAGCCTTATCTTGTCGTTATCAAACACACAAACCACACAGCAGCATCCAAAGAACAGATCTCCACCCAGGGACTGGCTGCAAGCCAGGCCTAACTCACCAGGTAGGATCTGCTCAAAAAGAGGGTTCCAAGCTGGAAGCAGCAGCCACGGGGATGGATCTCAGCCCCCTCTGAGCAAAGTGTGAGTGCACAAATTCCTGCTCTCCTTGGGGCGCTGGAACGCCACAGGAGAGAGCAAGTACGAGATTCACCCCTCAATTTCAGTGCTGTCCACCAGTCCAGTGATGGCAGCATGAGGCTGCTCTTCCACCTCTTTGGTAAATACAAATAAGGCAGCAATGCAATACAGCCTTGCTCTTCAACTGGAAGAGAAGCAGAGTGCTCAGGTTCCCCACTCCTCTGTCCTTCTTGGGGAAGATCCAGACCCATTCCCTTGAGCTCTTCACTCCTCTGTGATAGGCTGACCCCATGCTGGCAGAAAAAAATTATACCCACATCTGTCTTAGCCTTTCTTGGCCACCTGCTGCTAAAATCAGCCTGCTGATGTCTCACTTTCCAGAGCAACATTTCAGGATCTTCATTTCCATTCAGAAAGTGCTATCTTATGCTTGGGTTTTGCTGTGAGGCAGTGTTGTTTTTGATATCTCCCTACAGCTATAAATTTCAAGTTTTTAGGCTTGAGAGATAGGGTGGAGAAAGTATCTTCCCTTTTTGTGTGCTTATGCCAATAACTGTGGATGTAAATAGCTGCATTAATGAGGCTTGTTGAAAGTGTTTTATTAGAAAATGTGAAAGTCATTAGCTTTCCAGTAAGAAAGTGTAAATGACCCTTCTTATATTTGCATTTGAAATTATAAAACTTAATTTCCTATGCATACAAGAGCATTTTTGTCCATCATAGTACTCAAAGCACTTTAGTGAGGCATTTTGTCATTTTAGTTTGAAGTAGCACTGTCATTTAATACTGTCTTTTTTCCTACACCACCTTACATTCCCCAAACCTTTCATAAAAGACAGTCTATGCTTCTGTCAGTGTAAAAATAAATGCATGGGTGATGGTCTGTGGGTAGAAGCCTCATTTTGTTGGCTGGTTGGGAAGTGAATAGGCATCATTAAAACCGAATGGAAAATTTTCTCTACCTGTGTAGCCAGTTGATTTTACAAAGTGATTTGGTTGGACAGTTTGTTACATAATATATATTTTGAATTTTCTACAGGTCTGTTTGTTTTACCTGCATCAATAAATCAAGATTTCTGAGGCTTCATAGAAAAAGATTCTTTAAAATCTCAGTGGGTTTAATTCTTCAGAATGATGATGTTTCAGTTGTTGATGTCAAGATAAATTTTTATTATAGAGAACTTTCTTCTAAGGGAATGGGGCTGTGGGATTTATTCAGAATTAGTAGTTGTGTAGGGATGACAGAAGGGTAGCAGTGGTGGACAGAGGCAGGGGAAGAAGGCTTGTGAAGACGTGGAGAAAGGGGGGGGCACACTCCTCACAGACAGAAATGTCATGGCAAAATGAAAACAAAACATGACTAGAGGACAGAACCCTAACACCAGATTTTTTGTCCCTATTAAAAGAATTTAGTGAATCATTGTGTAAATGCTGTAGAAAATCCACAGGAGGAAACCTCATGGGAAGAAATATCTGTAGAAAAATACCCCAGAAAGGTCTAGTGCTGTTTTTATTTACGGTATCATTTTTGCTGTTTAGCTCCAATAGTTACAAGTTCATGTGCAACAGAAAAATTTCCTTGGTCCTAAAATAATAATTTTAATGTTCTTCCTATTTCTAACAGAAAAAAAAAAAAAAAAGCTGGAAATAACTTAAGTGCCTTTGTGGATGCACAAATACATAATACAGAATCCAAGTCACTTAGTAACAAAAATAGTCACATGCAGTGGACAACAGGCCTGTGTATTTTTCCTTAAGGCTTGAATCAGCTGAGAAAAAGTGCCATGTTGAGCATTACACTGTTTTTCTCCAGATAATTCAATGTGTGAATGATTACATTATTATTTCACTGCTTCCCTACACTCTACATTTCAAGAAAGCAGTATTACGTGTACAGTATTTAAGCGCACATGAAGGCCTGCTGAGATTTGTTAGGATTACACTTAAAATCCTGACACAGATACAGAGAATACTCAGCTTCTTCCTCCAAAAGGCTAGTCACATCTTCACATATGGGGAGATATTTATTGAGTACAACGTTAACAGCTACCATATTGCTGTACTCCCACGTTGACACAAATGTTGGCAAAAGCTACTGTGCCAGCTGCCCACTTTACACACTCTAGTGGCACCTTTTCTCCTCCTCGAATCCATAAATTGCCATTATCATCCAATTAATGCTCAAACAGTGATATTTTTGCTGTTTCACATATTTCTTAGAATATAAAGATGGATACACAGGAGTCTGCACACCAGAACAAACCCAGCAGCTAAGACTTGTTTGTTGCCAGAAAATACCCTGGAGTCCTCTGAGGGAATATTATTATAGAGAACCAAGGATTAGTGTAGAGATTGAGGAGATTAAAGCTTAATTAAAATGAGCACTTGTACACAGACCATACAGCAGACAGCTATTGTTTTAGATGTAGTGGAGCAGATCTTCCTGCAGCTGCCCAGCTCATCCATCCCATCCCTCCCATCCTGCCCAAGGGGATGAGTTCCTGCAGTGGCTGCTGGAGGACACATTGTTTAGGGCACTGCAGAGACACACAGCTACAGAAAGCTCCTCCAGCCATGAGGCTGCTTTGCAACAAGATAAGGTGACTTCCATAATCAACATTTGTACTTAAACTGCACCCAGGGTTTTTGCCCTTCTGTGCTGCTCCAGCCCATGATGGTCTGCTCCCTAACAAGACTGCATGGGAACTGCATTTCCCTCCTGAGTGCACAGAACTGGAGGTGATGATCATTTCTAATAAGTTTTCATCTTCAGAAATATTTTTTTCAGCTCTAAGATAGTCTCTGCCTGCTTGCCTCCAAACTGCAAGGGTATATTCAAAACTTAAATTTGTGTTCCTTTTTACTCCTAAGGATGTTGACACAATTTTCTAATGGACTTATATTTCTCACATTTAAAAACTAAATAAATCAACCTAATTTGGAGCATACCATTTCTGTGATTGCATAGTAATTTTTCCCTGTTCCTAAGGGATTTTATGTTCCTCAGACTTGTGATGAATAGGAAGCAGGTAAAGATCATACTGTGGTTTACTAATCATCTAAATGTGAGGAAAAAAGCTCCGGAATTTTATGTACATCCTTTTAGAACTTAATGGTAATTTCAAATATTTTGAAATAGAAACACAGAATACAAAAATACATCTAAATCATGTATCAGCATCTTTCCAAAATGCCACCAGTACCATTCTTATGTGGAGTTTGGGTATAGTGTCCAGAGGAGTTCTTCAGGAGTGTCACTCTTTGAATGCTTTCAGAACTCCTGATGGTGTAATCTAGTGTTATCCAGTATTTTATTACTCTCAGTTGGACATTTACTGGAGAGATGAAACCTGAGCAGGGCACAATTAATCCTTTCAGCAGCTCCCATTGGGTACTCATGGCTGTGTGGAACTATTTACTCTTAGGTGGAGCCCTGGAGGATCTCTGTGTTGTGATGGTGTTTGCCAACATTCCCTTCTGACCTAATCTGTGTTTTGGTGTCATGTTATTTTAGGGACATATTTGTTAGCTTAGGAGCAATGTATAGAAACAGACATCAACATGTACATCTCTTAAAGCAGAAGGACTTCTCCTGCTCAGACTCTCTCATAACTTCATTCCTTGAATTTATTCTGGGTTTGCTGCACTAAAAGCATTCATCCAGATAATCACCAAATTATTTGTTTATAGCTTCAGGGCATACTATTTTTTAATTACTTGAGGTGGTGTCATAACAGGTATAAAGTAGTAGTTGTTGTTATTTTTATTATCATTATTGTTGAAATACACTGTCATCAAATTCCAGATTTATTTTTAGAATGTTTTCCCGTGAAAATCCTTTTTTTGCTTGTCCACTGAGTGTATTTGAGCTGAATCTCTCAGTTTCATCTCTTGTGTTGGAGTCAGTGAACTTCCTTTGTGCAGTCACTCTGGGAAGAAAGAACATAATCTCTGTCTTAGGTGACTTCATAGGAGATTCATCCTTACAGTTTTCCTTACCCTCTCTTACTTGGAAAATATTTCGGTGTTATATATAAATAAAGAATAATTATATAGTGTATGCTGTTTATTAGATGAATGAATTAAAAAGGCGGCTTGGCAAAAGAGGGTTGAGAGGAGAAGTAGAACTATGACCTCAGTGCAAAAGGAAAAGCAAAAGCTTTGCAGAACCAGAGAAAAAAAATCTTCCTTCAGAATTTTAGTAAGCACTATTAGTAACTTGTGTATGCAGGGGCATGTACATAGGAGCACTAAGAAAGCTCAGCTATCTGGTGACCACCAAATGACACTGCTCTGCAGCCACTGCCTCCAACACAAACAGCTCAGCTTCATCTGAGGAGCCCTCCTGGAGGAAATCAATCACATACAGAACACAGCAGTTATAAATAAGGTCTGCAGTTGATATACATTCAGTGGTTTTTGCAACTAAGCTGTATTTGTGTCCAAAACAAATATTTGGATGACTGAATGTCTCCCTCCTAGGAGTGGAGGGAAAGAGTGCACATTGTCAGCACAGGTCAAGAAATAAGTGAAACTCAGAGTTGTGTGCCTGGATGCATTTTGTCTTCTGAATCAAAACATTGCCACCCTGCACAACCTTTTGAGAGCTGTTGGTGCCTTAGGCTTAGGTACCTAATGTCACAATGAATGAAGAGAGCCAGACAGCCAACTTACTGCTTAGGATGGAAAACAACACAGCAACTGGAAGGAGGAGGAGCACTGGAAGAACCTTATGAGAATTGCAGGGATAGTTTATAAAAAATTGTTAATAGGAAAGATAGATTTGAGAAAAAAGTTAGCTTCTTGAAATTCCCCTGGCTCTATGTTTCTGTGTGATGAGAGCAAAATAGTTTTAAAACATTGGGAGTTTTGGCTTTGGTTTTGTTTTTGCTATCATTGTCTGCCTCACAAAGAACACTTCTTTTAGAAATTCCAGATAAGCATGTTACACTATGATTTAGTTACCAGCTCTCCAGATCTTGAGAAGTCTGTCTAAAGAATGATGAACCTGGATGACAGTGAGAGGCATGAGCAGGTTCACTTGGTGGGCACAGCCCAGCAAAGCAGTCTTGCAGCACTGGTGTGTGCAGTGACAGCACAGAGCAGCAGGGACAGAGCCCAGTGGGGCTTGTCCATCAGCCACAGTGCTCACAGGGCTGCTCTCATTTACTGCTCTCGTTCAGTAACAAACACAGGAAACTCTCATTTTTTAAACTGAGTGGATCTAGAGATTATCAACGGGTCATTACTTTGTTTCCACCATGAAACAAGAACATGCAATAGATTTTCCCCTAGTTTGGAGTTTTTTCTTCCTTACTCTCTCTCTTTTTGGACGTTTTCTCTATCAGAGCCATTCTGCAGGGTGTAAGAGAAGATGGCTGCATCAATGGTGTTTGGATTTGTTTTGTCTGTGTTTTTTTTTACTGTAAAGTCAATGTTAGGAGCTTTAACAATTTTTTCCTGGAGTTCAGTCTTTATCCTACTGCCAAGAATGTGTACCTCAACCAAGATTTTGCATTCTAAGGAAAAAACAGAAACAGGAAAGAAAAATGAAAAGTTTTTTGATAAAATATGCAAGCTTAGGCTGTGTTTTCCATTTGAGAGACTGATCAGGTCCAGAAGGAAAAACATTTTAATATTAAACAATTTCAGAATTACAGCTTTTAGAATAGGACAAAAACCTCTCTGGATAAGGCCTTTTGTTTATATCTAGTGCATCAACAGGGAAGAGGTGAAATTTCATTAGTTGCCTGTCTTTTAGGAGTCCACTCTTAACCAATGCATTATTCCAAATCCTTCACTGAATAATCTGCATAATGATTGCACTGGATATGAGTCTCATCACCAGCATATTTGTTCATTAGAATGCATATGATGGACAAACAGAGCTAAACTGAATTAATTAAAAAGTTTGAGCAAATGCTGGTGGAGGATTTTTCCAGTATTTTCTCAGCTTTCTTAAGACATACAGCTCTCATCTAAAAGCAATGAAAACTTCCATCTCCTATTGAGTTCTGTAAATCTGTGAGCCCTCTATCCCTCATGCTCAGAAGACAGGACAGACCCTCTCCTGATCGTGACCTTTTTTCCGTAGACATGAAATTTCTCACATTCTGCAAACAGCCTCCACCCGTGAACATTGTTCATCACTTTGGTATTTTCAGGTCTTGCATGTGTTGGCTCTTTGCCATTGTATCTGAGCACAGTGTTCTAAAGCTTGCAGTATGACACATGATACAGCAAAGAAAGATAAAGAAAGGAACAGAGCAGACAGTAATCGATAGGAATGAAAAGGACAAAAGAGCCTCTCAGCATTTTCCACCCATTCTGCTACTTTCACTTTTTTTCCATTCTCTTTATCTTGTTTTGGTTTTTCACATTCCTCACTCTCTGCCACCAAGACTTTAAACATTTTAAGCCAGTCCCTCGGTCTTTACTACAAGCATAAGTAATGAGGAATGGGCAAAAGGAGCTACAAGCAATACACAGCAGGAGCTGCTGATGCTGCATATGAGGAGACCAAATGGAATACCATGGCTTGAAATTATAAATCAGCATGCAAAAAGTCTCAGAATGTGTGTTTCACCATGAGGTAGCTGGTTAGGAAGAGCAACATGTTTTTCTCCAACCTAAACCTAGGAGCAACCCATTCACAATCTCTAAGCTCCAGTTTTTGAAACTTTTTGTTCAGTTTCATTAATTTTTGCATAGATTAAAATTGGCTTGCTTAGTTACCTCCCATATTATTCACTGAACATTTGATTAGTAAGTACTACATAGTGGACGAGCACACAAGATTCTATAGTAAGGTTCAGCTCTTAAGTGTCTTGTATATATAAGAGAGTGAATTTTATTTCTGTTGGCTTTTTATTAGCTTGGAATAGTCAGAAAAGATTTTCAAGATGTTGAGCTCCAGATCCACTACGGTTTTGGTGTTCAAATTCTGCACTTCACATGTTTTCTTTCTCTTCTCTGTCCTTACGTAAGAAGATTACACAAGAGAAGACTGTAATCTCCAAAATCATTTACCATATCAAACAGCAGCCACCACCAGTGGATCTTTATCAGCAGCCTGGAGCAGAAAGGAGACACGTGGTTGTACATATGGAAACTGGTCATTTACTGTACTCATCAATGTGTGCTGCCAGTCGTGGGCAGATGTCATCAACAGTCATTGCACAGCTCTGAAAATAGAACCAAACTTGACCTGGACAGGTCCTCAAACAATTGATAAACTGTCTCTGAATGATGGAAATATGTGGAGTCCACTCTCCCCACCAGCCTCTGGCTGCTCAGTGTTCCTGCAGACCCAGTGCTGTGGCAGTGTGGGGAGGAGACACTTAGGATGTACATGGCAAGAAGATGTCTCCTGACTCCTGAGAGTTAGAGTTTATCTACAGACAAGGAGAGAAGCATCACTACCATGTCCTGGCTGGTGTCTGGAAATGACAAGTTTTATTTGCCCATTGTGGTTTTTCCTTTTTTTTCTTTTCCCTGAGAACCACTGGTAAGCCTAGGAGAAAGCACTTTGGGGAAAAAAAAAGGGCAAAGTGATTTTATGAGTGGGGATAGCTCCTGTGCAGAGCCAGGAGCTGGACTTGATGATCCTTGTGAGTCCCTGCCAGCTCAGTATTTTCTGTGACTCTGTGAGAGCACCTCTGCCCTGTGTTTATATCTCTGTCTGTCCCAGTAACTGTGCTGTGCCCTAGGAAGGGAAGGAGCAGCATCAGGATGCAGAGGGGTTCCTGTGCTTCTACCTTGCCCATTTTCCCAGACTGTGTGAACTCTGCATGGAGAGTGGGTGCCATGGCCCTGACAGCACTCCCTCAATTGCTGTGTTGTGTGGAAGGGGACAACCAGCCATGGTCTCACATTCACACACTTTCCTAAACCTGGCTTCCTCTGCTTAGCTCCCATGACAGGATAAAGAGCATGGGGGGAGTTCCTTTCCCCTCCCTTCCCTGCCCTCAGAAAGGGCTTGAGAGGAACAGTGGCTTCTGGTTTCCTTGGAGCAGGGCTGGCGAGCACAGGCTGTTACAGAGCGCACACACAGTCCTTGGCAGCACAAGTGGTCAGCTGCTCCCGTGCTCCTGTTTGCTTGCTGGCATGTGGCAGAGGGCACGAGAGAGAGGAAAGCAGTGCTGCACTTCTGAAATGAGCTCTAGCAAGTGCTGTGTGCCTGCAGCTCCAGCCAGCCTGCCAGGGCTTGTCTGCTTGTTAGTTAGCAGGTAGAACATTACAAGTGACTTGCACTTAGCTGCTCTCCTGTGCCAGCCCCTCTGATCTCCAGCAGGACTGGAAGACATGATTGAAGGCACTAAGAAATGTGTTGCTTAGCCTTTGTGGAAGTGCACAGCCAGTGTTTGTGTGATAATGTTATCTTTGAAACACAAAAGTGCTTTGTAAACGCTACCAATACTGCTACATGTAATGACAGCAAAAAATAATTTTTAAGGGGTCTCTGGCAGAATTAAAATCTGATTGTCAGAAATAGCTGCCAGCCCTCCTCCAATAAAGCAGGAGGAGCATCTCTTTGCTCTTCCTTCAGTCTCTAGAAGGGTGTGTGCAGAGGGGCTTTTATGTTTGTCTATGTCCCAAAACAAAGGGGACACCATAGCAATAATATTTTGGTGACAGAAGTGACTGAATCAAACTTTTTTATGAGCTATACAGCAGAACATGTTATACTGTATCTGTGCAGGGAGTGATCTCTTTATTTAGCAGAAGTTGCAGCAGCAAATTTTTCTGACTGTGGGTTTTGTTTTTATGCTTTTCCAAGCGTTTTTCTTTTTGATTGTTCTTGAAGTTGTGATATGAGATCAGGAAAGCTTAAGAGCTTAAGTGACTTCTTAGAGTACCATCATTTCAAGATGAATAAGCATTCATGAAGACAGCCTGTGGGAAGTGAATTGATGTAGTATTTGAATGCCCTGACTTTATAATTCGTACAAAACTCTCTCTGCAGGAGTGTGCCCAGTGCCGAAAACTTTGCCTTAGGGTTCAGCTGGATCAAGCAGTAATAAGACTCCATCAGTAGTTGAGGGGGAGGAAAAGGGGAAAACAACTTTAAAGCAGTGAAAGAAGATACCCATGATCATTGTTGTAGCAAAGCTTTTGCTCCCACAGTCTGTGGAAGCACCACATAATAGGCTGGAGAACTGACCCTGCTCTCACTGCCTGCCTTGCAGCTGCATGTGGTATTGCAACCTTGGTTTGGGAACAGCTGGCTCAGGCAAAGGCAGCTAGCTGCTCTGCTCAGCTGTGTTTTGAGATGAGCTGTTTTGTGTTGAGGTCAGTGGAGTTTGACTGTATAAGGAGTTTAGACCATCATCCCTCGAGAGGGTGGAGAAATCCAAAATGAGAAAATAGGGATAAGACTTACGTGCTCTCTCTAAAGCTGGTTGCATGATCTATTTCAGCCTGAAAAGTGCTTTGGCCAGCAAGATACAGGAAGGAGATTTTACTCCAGGATGAATTCACCATTTGCATAATATTTCCATTTAGACAGGCAGTCATTTTAATGAGTGCTCAAACCCCCAAAGTGACTGTAGTCTAACCCCACTGCTTATTCCTGTTTCTTTATTGACACTCCTCTTAAATCCCAGTATTTGCCTCCTGCAGCCAAACAGCCCCATTTGGAATGAGCATTTTGTCCAGACTGACTGTGAGTTCATAATGCTTCCTGACAGCAACTGTTCCCAAAAGGGCTGCATGGCACCATTTCAACTGCAGAAGCACTGCACAAAAACAGAACCAAGACCCAGAGAGCTTGGGTACCCCCACCTTAGTCATCATGATCACTGCACACTTTTTAATCATTTTCTACAAGTGTTAATTATAAAGGCAATTTTGAACTCTCTGGTGAGAGGCGGGGGGGGGGACCAACCTCTGCTTTGACATCTGGGCTTCCCAATTTTTATCTTATTTGTCACTGAGCATCCCTCATACCTCCTAAGCATGGGAGGAGGCCCTGAAGGCATTGTGGAGTACTTTTCTGTCTTTTGTCTCTGAATTATTTGCTGCCACATTTTTGTCAGACATCACTTCTCCTGTGCTAGGACTGGAAAGGTATGTTTGCAATTCAGGTAGAGGCCAGTCATGTGCATTTTCAGTGTTGTGATACTCTGTAATTAACTCCTGAGGGCATAATACTTAGTGGTCAGTTTATAGATAGCCTATCGATCTGATAGCTGCTAATCTCATTAATCCTTGAATTTAGCTTGATTTATACCTCATTTGTTTTCCCTATTTTATAGTGATATATTACTCAACTTCAAGAAAGAACAATAAAAAAGTGGTAATGAAGATTTTTTTTTCTCAGGCCTCAAACTGTCTGCAGAGAATGGAGGATTTGGCACTCATTTCTATTGCACTATTAGACAAATGAAAATAGTCATTGGTTAGTGATAAAATATTTCCATTTTCAGTCTCTCCTTAGGCTGACTCTCTGTCATATCTTTCTTTTCTGAATAGCTTTGCTTCATAAATTTTATGAATGCAAACAGATATGTAGTAATATGTTTCTAGAGATTTTAATATATGTGAACATTTGGCTCTCCTCCAAAAACCCATACAGGGTTCAGTACTGCCTTAATACCAGGTCTAATCCATTCCTGGCAGGAGCACTTTAGTGGTACACAGAAATGAAGGGGGAAAGCTGTCCTTAGATTTGGTGAACTGTAGCTATATCACTGTAGGGGTGTGTATAATTAAGCTGGTGAAACCCTCAAATTAATTTGATGGAACTACGGCATTAAAATATGTTTACAAATATAATGACTGTTTTAAAAATGCAAGAAATTAAATTGCAGTAGCCTAGCTATTGCCCACACAAAATAGTAGGGCTAATCTACATTGGTACTGAAAATACAAAACTGTATAGCTCTACCTCATGCCCCTACTTCTGTTGCTGTGCTCAATATAGTATTGGAAAACTTTACTGTCACTTATGTGTACAAACTAATACTTCCACAGCATGACAGGCAATATGTTATAAGATTGATAAAATCCACACAACTTTCTTGTCAGCTGGCAGCTACTGTAAGTAGCTTGCTAAAGACAAGAGACCAGAAGATTTTTGTGGTGGGTTGACCCAGGCTGGGTACCAGGTGCCCACCAAAGCTGCTCTGTCACTGCCCTTCTCAGCTGGGCAAGGCAGAGAAAATGTAATGAAAGGCTTGTGTGTCAAAATCAGAGCAGGGAGAGATCACTCAACAATTACTGTCATGGGCAAAATGCACTCAGCTAGGGGAAATTAGCTCAATATATTACCAATCAAACCAGAATAGGATAATGGGAAATAAAAACTAAGCCTTAAAACACCTTCCCCCCCCCTCCTCTCCTTTCTTCCCTGTCTTCACTCCTGATCTTCTCTATCTCCTCCCCAACCAGTGGCACAGGGGGATGGGGAATTTGGGGTTTGGTCAGTTCATCAGACATTGTCTCTGCTGCCCCTTCCTTCTCAAGGGAGAGCTGCTCCCACTCTTCCCTTGCTCCAGCATGGGGGCTGTCCCATGGAAGGCAGTTCCTCTAGAACTTATCCAACATGAGTCCTTCCCACAGGCTGCAGGGGAATCTCAGCTCCAGAACTTGGAACACCTCCTCCCCCTCCTTTTCCACTGACCTTGGTGTCTGCTGCATTGTTTCTCTCACATGTTCCTCCCTTCTTTTTGCTCTTGCACAGTGTCTTTTCCCTCTTCTTACATCTGTTATCCCGGAGGTGCTGCCACCAATGTGGATGAGTCCACCCTGGAGCTGGCTGGGATGGGCTCCTGGGAGAAACTTCAGCAGCTTCTCCCTGTAGCAACCAAAACTTTGCTGCACAAACCAAGTAAAATTTAATTTCCTTAATTAAAATCAAATGCTTCAACACAGAAAGCAACTTATTTTGCTACTTTCTACCTCATTTTCCCTCCTCATCCCAGAAATAACCAGGTGGATGTCATGTGATCAACCCCAAAAATGTACTGTCGATGGCTAAATTGAATTTATGTGGAGATTCATTAATCAGAAGCTGGCTCTAAGACAGATGGGAGTAAGTGAGGTTAGACTGAAAATAGATAAAATAAGAACAGAGAGAATCAAGAAGAAAAATACTGGTATTAAAAACAAAAATTAGATCAATAACCCTAGTAAATTTGATTTTAAAAACTAATGCAAGATATTGGGTTAGCATTTAACATGGAAGAAATAGAGGAAATTAGAGGAAAAGAATTTCCAAATGATGAGCATTTGATGTGAGTTCAGCAGGTCTCAGATAAGCAGTGATCAGACAAGTCTGAACATAGACCCACATTCCTTCACACAGGAGCCACTGTCGGACCTCTGTCACCAGGCAACAGCTGTGCCTGGATAAATGAACACTTGTTCTGCTTTGCAGGCAGCCCTGTCCCTATTAGCATGTGGAGATTAGGCCCCCTGAACCTTGGAGAAGGAGCTGAGGAGCTTGTGTTAGCCCTGGAGAGAGAGTTTTGCCAAATTTGTTTGCTGCTCTGAGCTCTCACTCCAGAATATAGCGCAGGTTATCAAAGATGGCTCTTGCAAACACACACAGGAATAATTTAGAGGGCATTCACAAAGACTAATTTTAGCCTCAGAAGGTTTTTCTCCCCCTGCTTCCTGTAGAACCAAGAGGAAGCATTTCCTCTGGAGCAGCTCTGAGCACCCACAATGAACTCCCTTTGAGACACAGATGAGGATTTTTCTACTCTCCACTGACTGCAGAAAGATCCTAAGGCAAATATACTCCTTAGGCTAAAGATGGCCTTTGCAGTTATCCTCCTGTGCAGCCTGGTTTAAGAAGCAGGAGCAGTGAATCAGTCACTAACAGATTTGAAGTCAGTTCTAGGATTTTCAAGGCTCACAGAAAGCCACAACTCCTCCACTGACTTTAAACACTCCAGGGCACTGTGTATGTACAGCAACTGGAAATCTGTAAGGATTGCTACACAACCAATAAATAACATACTGCAGGGCTGACATATATTCAGAACACAAGTAACAGCAGTAGGACATAATTCAGAGCAAAACATGGTTTAATTAAAATGCTTGTGGATGTTGTTAAAGAAACAGTGCAACAGGCAAATGCTCATTTCATTGTTTATTTCTTTACTTTATTTAATCTGCCTGTATATGGGTGCAAAGTGGACATGCATTCCTACCAGAGCAAACCCATGGAAAACACAGCTCTTCATTGCTGTTTTTAATGTGAAATTATTTCTTGTGAAATTTTATGACATTTTAGTTGTGGATCACATATTGCATTGGGTCTGTGTAGCAAAGATCTGGTAGCAGGGAGGGGACAGGAGTGGCTTAAGGGAGCAGCTGCTGGAAGCTTCCCCCGTGTCCAACAGAGCCAAAGTCAGCCAGCTCCAAGAAAGACCCACTGCTGGCCAAGGCCAGGCCAATCAGAAACTGCAGTAATGCGTCTGTGATAACATATTTAAGAAGAAAAAAAAAGTTATTGTGCAGAAATAATTGCAGACAGGGAAGGGAGGACTGAATATGTGAGAGAAACACTCTGCAGACACCAAGGTCAGTGCAGGAGGAGGGGCAGGAGGTGCTGCAGGTGCCAGAGCAGATTCGCCTACAGCTCGTGGTGCAGACCATAGCAAGGCAGATTGTCCCCCAGAAGCCCAAGACAATCCTCAGGGAAGAAGAGACCACCAGCCTGCAGCTCATGGAGAGCCATGCCAGAGCACAGGGATGCCCTAAAGAGCAGTGTGAATCTGTGGCAAGCCCATGCTGGAGCAGGTTCCGGGGAGGGACTTGCAGACCTGTGGAGAGAGGAGCCCACGCTGGAGCAGGTTTGTTGGCAGGGACTGTGACCCCACAGGGGACCCGTGCTGGAGCAGACTGGTCCTGAGGGGCTGCATGGGACAGTGCCCACTCTGGAGTAGTTCATGGAGATCTGTAGCCCATGGGAAGGACTCACACTGGGGAAGTCTGTGGGGAAGTCTGTCTCCTGTGACAGGGACCCTATGCTGTAGCAGGGGGAGGACTCTTCTCCCTGAGCAGCAGCAGAAGCAATCTGTGATGAACTGCCCATATCCCCATTCCTGATCTCCCTACACCACTGGTTGGGGAGGGAGTGCAGCCCAGAATGAGGGTAGGGTGGGGTGGGGGAAGGTGTTTTTAAGATTTGTTTTACTTCTCATATCTCACTCTGATTTTGGTTGGTGGTAAATTCAATTCATTTCTATAAGTCAGTTCCATTTTGCCCATGACAGTCACTGCTGAGTGATCTCTCCCTGCCCTTATATCGAGCCACAAGCTTTTCTGCATATTATCTCTCCCCTGTCCAGCTGAGGAGGGCAGTGACAGAGCAGCTTTGGTGGGCACCTGGCATCCAGGCTGGGTCAATGCAAAACATGTATATAAATAATCATGGATCTGAAAAACAGTAGGAGAACTTGTAGTAAGCGACTGAATCAAAGGAAAGAAATTTGAGATCAGTCTCACTACTCATCTGGTCTCTGAGCTGAGGAGAGGGAATGCCTTGGTGTTCCTGCTCTCACTGATTTAACACAATCTTCCTGGTGTTTTCTTAGAGGTTAACTGACTGTTTTCATGGTAGCAGTGGGGGATGATGCAATGGTGTCAGTCCTGTGTTGCCACATCACCTCAGTCACAGCAGATTGTGGTGGTACAAAAGCAGTGACATCAACTTAGATCCCATCTTCTGTGCTTATGCAAAATGCTTATAGCTCTATAGTTATAGGAAAATGAGATCAGTAGATGCCACCGAGGAACTAATCACTTGGACTTTCTTCATTATCTTTATTAATGTACATTCTTCTTGACTATCTGAAGAGTTTTGGTTATCCAGTGAAAGGGTGTAGTATTATGAGGAAAATCTCATTCACAGGATCAGTTGAGAGAGTTTCAGAAAAGGTTTTGTGGAAAGAGGAAGGGCAGTAGGGGGAACATGAGAGGATACTGTAATGAAAAGCCAGCAGAAATGTATCTTGTTCCAATGAAAATCAGAAACATTGAAGAGAGAATGGGTCACTGTGGGCTATTTAAACAAGTAAAACTAAAATATGAACTGTCCTAGAAACAGAAAACTGGAGGGTCACCAAAACAGGGTTTTACACTCCAAGTTTAGTACACAAGAGAGAAACAGGGACAGCATGAGGATACCCTGAAACAGCTGCCAAGAGGTTAAAAATAATAAGAAAAGACTGTGTTATAAGTCTTGAAGGCACAATAACACAAAATTACTTGACCAAGAAAATATTAATTGTAATTAATTTGTAATAAGGAGATAACTTTTGAGACCAGTTCTTATTCTCCCTAAGACTAATTGGACTTTTGCCATGAAGTTTATTGGGAAGGAGATTAAACTTTAAATAATGGCTTGCTTAAAAATCATTGATGTAATTATGAACTGCTGAGAAAAAGTAACGAAGAAATACATAATGAAATATCATCACTTGAACAAATGCATCTGAGGCGTCCTTTCAGATATTTAAAGAACTGATGGAACAGCTAGTTGCTAAAAAAACCCACAGAGAATTGAGGAAGTATCAGGAGACTAATAAAGTGTCAGCATGCCAGAAGTCTTTAAAAACTGAATTAAGAGTAACTATGGAAACTATTGTCCTATGGGCATGGCTCCAAATTGAAACAAATACTATAAATAGTGAAGCTGAAGGGGGCAATGTATTTACATGGAGGTGAATAGTGTAATGAGACCCTGATATGGCCCAGGCGTACTGCAACAAACCAAGGCAGGCCAATTAGAACGTTTATCCTCCACATCTTTTACAATGAAGCCAGAAGATAAGCAGAGGACAGAACAGCATCAAGACTTTACAAAGACATTTGATGCTGTGCCACATAATATCTTAAGGAAATTATTGAAACAAGTCAGCTGGGGCTAAAATTCACTTAAAGGTATCAAAGCTGGCCACTGAACTGTAGACAGAAACTAAATCTGAATAGCAGTCAGCATGGCCAAGGATAAATGGATAGTATCCTTTAAAGGTCAAGATATGGTCCAATGTCTGGAAGATAAGGCATTAATTAAATGTGAAAGTGGTTACAAAAGTTGGAAGACTGATTTACACCACAGAGGAGAGAGGTTCAGATTGTTCTCTAAGGTTACTCTGGATCTCATAAAAGGAGGCTAAACTTAAAATGAAATTAATAAGTAATAATGCTAAGCATTAACAGCACTTTGTGCCCATTAAGGAACAAATAAATTTTATGAACTACAAATACTTTTTTTTTGCATATGAAAGAATTTGTCTTTCTTAGATGCTTACTCAGACTGTATAATCAGAAAACTGAAATTCAGAAAGCAGCACCATCAATAGCATTAATAAAAGGATAATTTGCTTAATATCTTTCTTGTTCTGAGAGAAACATTCCCTTTAAATTGTTTATATTGCTTAGATTAAGTTGAGATTTGCACACCCAACTGGTACCATCAGAGGGCTCCATACTCTGAAGTTTTCCTCATGAATGAGGATGGTGTGGCAGTAGTGGGTGGTAAGGAATGAAGGGTTGGATAACAGGGCACTTCTGTGATTGTCCTGGGTCAGACCCAGGACTTAGCCAGGACAGTGCAGTCCCTTTAGCAGTGGCTGAAAATGGGTGTTTACACAAGATGAAGGGCATGACAAGCACTCAGTAACTCTTCCCTGGACTTGATTGGTTTCCAGCTTTGGGCTCAGTCACTTGTGGTTTTAGTAACTCTAAATGATTCCTTTTGCATGAACGTTTCCAGCCATCCCTTGAATGAACAAAAATTTCTAGCACTGGCACTATCCTTTAGTCTTACAACCTTAACATTCATTGCAGGAAGTACCGCATCCTTTTGTTTGCTCTGAAGCTGCTGCTATTAACTGCAATTGACACCCTCTAACTCCTGCATTGGGAGGCTTGGCAGAGTCAGACTCTGGCCATCCCATTTGTGCCACTTGTGCTTTAGTGAATTTCTATCTTATATACCCTTGGTTGTCTTTTTCATGGACTGATTATCTTTTTCTGCAAGTTGTAGACTAGTTTTGCCTACACTGAAGCCATTTTTCCAGATCCATGAGTAGCTTCCCTGGCACCAGAAGCCACAAGATTGCCTCAGAATTTTATCTTTGATGTTTCAAAGTATGTTTTATGGCCTTGCAAGAAAAGCCTGAATGCATAAACTGAATTCAGTTGCTGCAATGAAGCCCTCTGAACAGGGAAGGGACATTTTGAGATGTATGAGCCACTGCATGCACCTCACTTGTAGAGTTCCCAGAAGCTGTGGGGCTTCTCAGCATCTCAAACAATGCTGAAGCAGAAAACAGCAGCCAGAGACATTTCCAGCAGAGCTGGAGCCTCACTGCTGGACTTAGTGTCAAGGTGCCTGGCCATGGGTGCTACCTTTGCAGAAAGAGGGAGAGAGAGCTCGCTCTAGAGCTAAGAACAAACACTGCTGCCCTGCCTTGGATTTTCCTAGAGTGTAAAAGGGGGACCTCTGCCATCATCCTGCTTGTTTGAGCACTTGAGGAGGCTCTTGCTTTGTTATCTGAGAAAAAACAAAGAGGTTCTTGGTTAGATCCTGCACCCAGTGCTCTAAATTGTCATACATCACTGTCTGTCCCAGCAGGATGAGGTGTCGCACTGCACATTAACTCTACGGAGTCATGGCTTTCACTTAGGGTCTTCCATTTTGGGGTGGATGTTTTGTCTTTCTGTCACCAGTCTGTGGATTTTACTTCAGTTCTGTGGTGGTTCAAAAATATTTTGCACACAATCCTTTTTCAAGTGTGTGCCTTTGCACACTTGAAACAGTTGACATGTCTATTAAAGACAGAGAATGACTGTGAAATTGCAAAGAATTTATTTCCATGAAACTTCAGGGATTAGTTGCCAAGTTTAGCCTGTGTACCTTTTAGGACTGATTTTCCTCAATACTGATTTTCATCCTTCTTTCTATCTGTCCTTTATTATTTTGTTTTTCTCATCAAAAGTGACATAATTAGGAGGAAAATAATCCCAAAATGCTATCTTTAATTCCTCCCTGGTTTTTCTTTCCTGAAAACCATGTCTGTAGCCTTTTTGCCTTCTACTTGCACAGTCCACTGAGCAATAACACAAGTCGTTTTTTACTCCCAAGTGGGAAGGCAGAGCTGGAACTCTGAGTCTTGCTGAGGTCTGAGAAAGGGGGTTTCTTTTATAACTTGCAGATAAAAACCTGCTACAATGAAATACAAAGGAGTTTTCAAATAGTGAGAATGGGGTTGCCCAGCTCTGTGCTGTGCTCTGCTGCTAATGCACAGCAATTTTCCCAAAACAGAGTGCAACACAGGTGGGGCTGAACTTTGTAATTATGTAGGGGAGGAGGAAGGAATACACAGGAATCCCTTTTCCTCTTGCTTTTATGGCATGAATGAGGTTGTGCCTTTTAGGAAAGAAGCCACACACCTCTCCAGCTGGCTGGCAGCCTCTGTGTCTTTCTGCTGTAGAGTGGTAGCCCTGCAGCAAGATCTTGCTGACCTACGTGGGGCACTGTGAATGCCAGGCTGAGGCAGGAGAGCTGAGATTGTTGGACCTTGCCAGGCAAGAGCTGTGTGTCACAGCTCACGTTTCTGGGTGTGTGCATCACGCTAGAAAATGCTGCTTTGCTCCCCTTGTGTGAGGTTACTGTAATAACACACACTGTTGTTGAACTACAGAAGTTGGTAAGATTCTGTTTATTTAAAGGTTGAAAGTCTGGGAGGTTGCTGTTGTGGTAAATTCTTTGCAAGCTTTTGCAGTTCTAAGCTCATGACCCTCTGCTGTCTCTAATGTTGTGCTGCCATTGGCAGATTTTCCATTACATAATGTTGACCCATATTTGTGATATGTGACATTTTTTGCTAAACACTGTCAGGGATAATCTGTCACAGAATAAACTTTCTGATTATATGCTGAGACTGTCATCCTTTAGCACAAACATAACTTGTGCCTCAGACAATGATATTCCTTGTTAAGACAAGCAGAGTATAGTTCTCTCAGGTGAAAAAAACACCATGCGAGCACTGTGTGCTCTGACACTGAAATACCTAGGACTAAATTCATTGCCAAGTGATTGCATGGAATCACATCTGGGAGGAATTTGAGCTTTAAAAAAATGTTGATCCCTTGCCCAGGTGATGGGAGTGGTAATAGGCTGAAGGAAGCATGCAGCCTGAAGTGTGACTCTGCAAAATACTGTCTCAGGCAGGTCTAGCTTTAGAAAAGCAAAGCTATGGGAAAGGTTTCTCTGCTCTACACTTACACTGAGGTCTGCTGGTAGTTGGAGAGTTAATCAGTCTTTTCTTTAAAAAAATTGTAATGGTGTGGAGAAAAGAAATAGATAGAGCTCAGACAGGGGTTATTGCTACAAGGTAGCTGAGAAATGAAAGGCCTCTGAGGAATGGGAACACTCCCAAAGCTGTCTGCTTTCAAAGAGCTATGCAAAATCCATCCGTTCTTAAAAACCTGATTTCAGTTGCATAGAATAAGAAGTAGAGGAGAGAAAGGTGTATAAAATAGAGGCAGAGAGAATAAATTGGGAATTCTCTCAGTATTCAAGAACAGTGTCTGTTTCAAATGGACTTTATATAATGTTATAGCAAAGTAACAAGATTGTGTGAGCTGCTGAAGTGTCTGCCACATTGTGGAAGGGAATGAATGTGGAACATAAGGCTGAGAGACTAAATACACCATCTTCAGGGAAAGAAATCTTCCAGCCTTACGTAGGAGATGCCTGTGTGCTAAGAACAGTTACAATATCAAGGAGAAAGGTTTTGATTCAGCTCAGGGAATTAATGCTTGTCAGAGACAAAATTAAAACCTGATGAATGCAGTCTCACCCACTTTAATTTCTTCCCTTTCTGATTCTAAATTTGTCCTCATTCTGTCTGTGCGTTCATTCATATATTCCTCTCCCTTCCCACCTCCCCATTGACTCACACTCTCCCTTCCTGTTATTACTTCCTTTTCATTTTCTCTTCCTTTAGGTTCCCTTCCCACTCATTCCATTTCTCCTCTGCCTGACCCTTCTGCACACATTTTACATCATGATGAAAAACATCAGAGAGATAAAGAACAAGGAGGAAAAAAAAAAAAAAAAAGATGAACAAGAAAGAATGGAGGGTTGGGGAGTGTAAAGAGTACACAGTCCCAGAAGGGTGCTCAGCATTGCTATTTCTCCCCAGGATGTACTACAGATTTTTGAAGGTGTCAGAGGAATCAAGGCTCCTAAAAACTGTTCCTTGCTTCTAGGCTGCAGCACTTGGTAATGGCTTTGTGAAAGGCAACACAGAGTTCATTTTATAGATTAGTGTCCCTGGAAACCATCATAAAGAATGGAAGGATCCCAAAGTCCAGTGTTAGTGGGATGACAGATACCCAGCTGTGCATGGGGCTTGCAAATGTGCTAGATCAGTGAGGGAGGACACTGGGTGGTCTTGGGACTGCAGAAAGGGGAATGGGAACTTTAGGGACTCTGGACTTGCTGTCATGCAATGCTGACCAAGAAACATCACAGCCTCAGTCTTGGTGGGAGCCTGCATGGAACGAACTGCTGTTTCTCAAGGCAACCAGTGTTGATATCTCATGATCAATGGCTAAACAGTGTCATTTCATTTTGGAAAAACAAGAAACCAGTACCAGGAATGCTTGTTATTAATGTGTGGCAGGAAATGGGCTCAAACCATTTTGTCTAGAAACTGGTGATCCCATTCCAGCACAGTGAGCTTGATCCCAAAGTCAGTCCATAACCTGGAGAAAGCAGTGCAGTCCTGCAGGCCCAGAGGCTGCTCCTTTGTCCAGGCCTGTGATGGGGAGGGAGCTGTCCCGTCACACCTGATGATGGCACAGTGCTACACAAGTTTAATTTATTATCCTATTAATTTTTAAATTTTCTCCTTCTCTGACCCCATTCTTGTTCCTGAAGGTGGAAACTGATAAATAAGTACTTTTCAAAAAGGCTTGATAGGAATGGTACCAATTACTTCTCCTTCCCACAAAAAAAGGCCAGGTGGGAAGTGTGCAGGGCAGATAGCAAGAAATGGCTCACTCCCATACCGTCTCTTGCAATCAACTACCTTCTGCCAGCCTTTCTAGGTTTTACATGGATAAACCTAAACATTTCTTTCTAATATTTAGAAAGGCTAATATTTCTTTCTGCAAATTCTTGCATAACCAGGAAGGATCAGAGCGGACGGCAGGCCCTTGCAGCGGGGTGTGATTGCACAACGCGGTCATGGTGGGCTGTGCGCTTACGGAACGGGAAGTCGCTAACTGTGGCTTGGGGATGGTTTTGCCTTGGGGGACTCTGTCGGGTTATGGAGTAGCCTCGAAACGGCGGTGGGAAGCTGTGCTGGAGGCAGGCCGGCTGGGACCCGGACCGGCCGTTCGCAGGGCCTGACCCGGAGGGGCTGGACTCGCCGGGAGCTTCCCGTGGAAGCGCGGCTGCGGTTACATAAGGAGCGGAGGGGGAAGGGACGGCTCCGAGGCGGCAGCCGCGGCCCCTTTAAACGCGGATCCCGGGGCGCGCCGGCCGCCCGCCTCGCTGCTGCCCCCTCCCCGGCTCGCTGCGGTGACAAATCCGCTCCTCGCCCGCCTCCTCCGCCGAGCGCTCGCAGCCGAGCCGGGCGGCGCCGGGAAGCGCTGCCGCGCGGCTCTGCACCGGAGCCGGCCAGCCGCAGCCCCAGCCCCCGGCCAAGCCACAGCAGGCAGCGGCGAGGGGCGCGATGGAGGCTCCGCGCCTGGCGCACACCATGGGCAGCCCCACTAGCCCCTGCGAGGAGGTGATCAAGAACCTCAGCCTGGAGGCGATTCAGCTCTGCGATAGGGACGGTAAGCCCGGGCTCGGCGCGGCTAATCCCTGCAGACGTAAGATGCTGCTGCCCTCATGGATGCTAATGCAAATTAATCCGCGCGTCGTATGGTCCTTTGTTATCCCCCATAAATTTGTCGGTGCAAGTGTTCCCCACCCCTCCCGCCGCTGCCGCCACCCTCCTGCCATTGAGAACAAAAGAAGAGGAGAAGGTTGCACCTTGCCGGAGGGAAGGGAGGGAAAACCGCCGCTCCCTAAGCCGTGCCTGGCGTTGCGGCGCGATTACCCCGGGCAAGCCTGATGCACAACCCTGCCCCTGCCAGGAATGGACGCTGGGGCTTGTTCTGGGAGAGGCAGCAACGGGAGCCAGAGCCCGAGCTGCGGAGAGTCCGGAACTAGGGATGGGGTAGCGGCCCTGGTGGGGTTTTATTGCCCGCGGTCTCCAAAGTCCTATGTATTCCAGTGCAATTCCCGTCCTTCAGGTAGACGAGCGGATGTGCCGGCTGCCGTGGGCAAGCGGCCAGACTTGTTGCCGGTCCCTCGTGAGAGCCGTGAGGCGGCGAGCGGACCGAGCCTGGGGCTCGCAAGATGGGGCACGGGGGGGAGACCGAGAGGGAGGCGGTTCAGCACCGCGGACAGCACCGCACCGACCGGCCCGGGCGCGCCGAGCTCCGAGCCGAGCCCTGAGCCCGGAGCCCTGAGCTCCTAGCGAGCCCCGAGCCGAGCCCTGAGCCCTGAACCCGGAGTCCTGAGCCCTAAGCCCGGAGCGAGCCCCGAGCCGAGCCCGGAGCCCTGAGCCCTGAGCCGAGCCGCGCTCCCGCCGCGCCTGGCTCCCGCACCGCCGCGGGAGACCGCAGTGCCCTGGGGACAGCGGCTGTCAGTCCGTCCGCCCGTCTGTTCCCCGGCAGGCAGGAGAAGTTTGGTTCCACAGTAGCAGGCGCGGGTGTTAAAGGTTGTCTGTGTTGAAGCAAGCAGATAAATGTCAGGTGGTGACGGGGGACAGCCAAAACAAGTGTACGTGCTCGAAGCGACGCTGACGGCTGACTAGGGGAGAAGAGAGACATGTCGTTTGTACCCAGCTGAGACTGACAAAACTAAACACACTCACTGGCTGTCAAACAATGAACTAATATTTTTTCAGAGGGTGGCATATCATTTGTTCTCATGTATCAGATAATTTCTATCTTGTCGTTTCACATCGAATTATTAAAAATCGCTTCTCATTCTTGGATGCAAAATGTGCTTTGGGTGTGGAATTTGTTACCTGGTAAATGTACCAAGGAATGGGGATACTGTATCAGTGACTGGTACGGCTGAATTAATGAAAATATTTCCTTGTGGTGAGTGTATTTTTGGAGGATAACTGTTAAAGCTGATGGCTATAGAGGCAGTCAGACCAGTTTTCTCTGTTATTTTTTACAAATTGGGATTAAATACTTCACTTTTTTGACCTAGGAAGACTCTAACATTTAAGAACCTGCATTTTTGTAAGCTCTTATTTTTTCTTGTAATATGGGGGGGGGGGGGGGGGGGGGGGAAGAAGATAAGGCATTGAAAAGTCTCAGATATTATTTTGTCAGTATCAGGTATTAATCAGCATTATTTTTATAGTTACATTAGAAATTCTTTGATTTTTTTTTCTTTTAATGTTGGAATTAAGATATATGCACTTCCATTCATGCCTTACTCACTGCCACAGGAAACTGAACTATGTTTATAGTAGTGGAGATTACACTGGGTTTTTCTTAAAACACTTTTTCACATATATTCCTTTTAATTAATAGTAGATATAATTAAAAATAGATAAATTATTCAATTTTTCATATCTGTGTACCCTAAGTAATTGAAATGAAGTAGTCCATGTAAATCATGACAAACTCTGTTTGGATCAACATACAGTAGAAAAGGACTGCTTGATTCCTGTGGATTAATGTCAGACAGACCAGCAAATGGAAAAATTTGTATTTTTTGTTTCAGCTCCTTTTTGGTTAGACTCCACCGGAAAACAACTTTCCTATAGATGTGGCTTTACACACTAACCTTCATCAAGCAAGCTGCCATCATCCAGGGCTGTTCCTCAACGCATGTCTGAATTTCCACAGGAGCTGCCTGTATTGGGGACGGCAGGGAGACAATTCAGTGCCTCAGCTGGCACAGGGTTGCTCTTGAGCATACTCCAATATTTCCTACAGGTGGCACTTATGCATCAAAAAGCTCGTTTTAATGGAAACACTAAACAAGGAAGCAAAGGTTAGGGCTTTCATCTTTGAGATAAGTGTACAAATGTACACGCCATACATTTAGATCCTGGAGTGTGTGCATGGGTACATTTGTATTATAAACACTTGCAATTTATTTTAGGGTATCTTTGTTGAAAAGGGTGATGTTCTTAAGGTGATTGCCTTCATTGAGGTCCAACAAAGTCTTGTGATAAATAACAATGTATTACACATAGTAAATTATAATTATGCTAGGTTTTCATATTCTGAAAATGTCCTTGTCTTTAAGCTATACTAACTGGAAAGACAGCCAGTGAAACCATAACATTATACATCCAACTATGACAAATTCTGCAATGCACTTAGTTGGAATTGCAAGCACTACCGCAGTAGAAACATAAGCAGTAATGGAAAATTTATGTAGATAACAAAATATTTTTCTTGTTTTCTAAGATGAGAGGATTAATAGTGAGATGTTTTATATTCAGCAAACTGGATTATACCTTCTGTGAAGTATATACAGGACCCACAAATCTAGAAATTGGAGTAAGCAATTAATAATATCATGGCAGTTTATCTTTTTTTGGATTTTTTTCTGGGTTTCTTTCAGTGCTGTTTTTTCAAGCATTGTCATCTTTCTTAACAAATCAAAGCAATTTATAAACTTACAAATGTTAAATAAGAGATAAGAAATATATGCACTTTGGAAATTTTTTTAGATAAAAACTCCTGATAAGATTTGGTTCAAAGTGAATGCAACATTATAAAGCCAGGTTTGAGCTATTATTTTCAAATGTATCTTGCTTTATTTGCTCTTCTTCTTTTACATGGATCTAATGGCACAGCTCAGTCTGGTTCACAGTCTAACCTGTAGCTCCTCAGATCTTTCTTGAGCTCACTCTGTGTATAGGAAAAAGTGTAGCATTTGTTATTTTTCTTTGTCATATTTGAACATTGTAGCCATACTTCTGTAAGCTTAGGCCAGGAATGACTGTTTAATCAGTGCTGAACGTTCTGGTGACCTTTTTATAAAATTTGTATTAGCCTTACCTGGAGATTAAACCTTGAGTAGATGAATGAATGTCTTTTGTGTCATGAGCATGCCAATGCTATAGAAATATAGCTGATGTCAGAAAGTCTTGGGGGAAAGCAAGCTTTTCCCAGGCTTGGTAGAACAGTCTTGGATGTCAGCAGCTGAATGTCCCGAACTTCCTCTGTGGCTGTGCTCCCCCTACAGATGATGCACTGCGGCTGTGGGTCCCACCGGCCCGAGGGGCGGTGACACCGTCATCCACTGCCCTGCCCTTCCTTGGCATAGATGGAGGGAAAGCAGGAGACACCGATCCAAATGACACCCGTCAAAATGCAGAAAGGAGAGGAGCACAGAGACAAACCTTCAAACGGGATGCTGGAACTTGGGGCACACAGATGAGGGAGTGAGGCAAGAAAACTGGTCCTGGAGGTGCTAACAGACAGCAGTGGCTGGTCAAGGGTGGAAGAACAGGAAAGACTTGCAAGATGGGGATTAGGTTAAATGGGAATTGGACAAAATAACCCAGCATGGGAAAAGAAGATAGAGGAGCAAGGAAGGCAATCTAAGTTCAGGCAGCATGCTCAGGGAAGGAAAGCTGGAGGGGGAAAGGTGAGGGCATGTTCACTCAGATTAATTTGAAGAATGAGGAAGTACAAGAGAGGCATTACTGGGCAGTTTGGACCACAAAGCTCAGGAATAAAAGAATGAAACTAGGACTTGCTGAGCAGAGAGACTGGGACTGAAAGGACAGCCTAGGAATGAAGAACAAGACTTCAACAGTCAGGAAGGGGGGACAGGAAGAAGTTCAAGGAACAGGGCATAAGAGGCCATGCTTTGGTGTGACTGCCAGAGAAGGGTCAATGTGTATCAGTGCATGACATCTTCCAAAACCACACAGGACCCCATGATGACAATTCTCCTTGTTCATTTGCCAGCAGAGAGGGGTGCCATGGAGTCAATGGCTGCGGCTCACTTCTGTGAGAGCAGGACTTTTAAAAAATGGCTTTGAAGAGAACATCAAGCACATTAAGTAATTTTCCTGTGCCTTAGTTTTCCATGTGTAAAAAGGAAGCATACTGCTGCCTCCCCTCGCAGCAATGTTTTCAAATAAACTAATGAATGTTTGTTAATCAGACAGACGCTATAGTAGCCTGGAAAACCCATGAGGTGCATGGAAAAACCCATGATGAAATTCATAATTTTGTCTTCAGAGAAGAATATGAATAATGTGTAGCAAATAAGTCCTGGGACTACATATTGAACAAAAGCAACTAGCTGTTACAAGAAAAATAGTTCATTATGTACGCACTATTCATTATGTATGCTGAATGAATCAGAATTTATGTGGAAAAATTAGTATGTAATCATGCAGTTAAAGGCTATATCACAATCTAAACAAAGTGTCCAATGTAAGGTTATTCAAGTATGCTTCATTCTGGTAATTTCTAAGCAATTGATGGCTTGAGCTATACAATCTCACTAATGTGCTTTTACACTTTGCCTTCATATATTTGAAGATAGTACTTAGGAATCAGGATCAGAGCTGGAACTGGTGTCTTGGCCAGTTTCAATCAATTTCATCACCTTCCAAACACTTGGCACCATCACAACTGTTTAGTCTACCAGGCTTGTATAAAAACATTACATCATATAAGCTAAGATGTCATTTCTGATTTATGTAAACAGCTTGCATCTTTGGCTCCTCATGTTATTTGAGCATGTCTCATGTTTTCTGATTTATTTCAGGAGTTTATTACCATGCTGGATTTATTGGAGGATTCAGAAATATTTTTCTGGAGTTCATTAATTGTGGTTTACATTGCCATATTGTGTACACATTCACCTTTCAAACAGAAGGGATAGAGTGGCACCATCCAGTCTCTGGATGCAATCTTCCAATCCCCTTTTTGGCATTACGGAGCAGTGTCTCTGCTATTTCTGAATGTCATCATGTATGTCTGAGAGATGGGAAAAAATCAAATATCTAGGTAGACTCCCACATGAGGGACAACTGAGAGATCCAAATTTCACAGCAATTCTTAGTGTCCTGAAGCTTTGTTGTTGAATAGTTTTGTTGGGTTGTTTTTTTTTTAACTATGACAGTTCTGAGCACAGTTCATATTTTCTACATCCAGTATAACAGAGAAGTGCTTGTACTTGTGATATTTTGATATGACACAAAATTCAGTGTTATGCTTATTGTTGGTTTGTTCCTCTCCCTGGCTGCAGATTTGGAGATTTAAATTCATTGATATATTTCTTCCATAAAATGGTGTCTAACCTGGCTGAACTTGAACATTGTGATTTTTTTTTTTTTGGTGACAAATGATAATTCTGCTTCAAGTAGGAGTTAAAATCTAGTGCATCACTTCAAAAGCTCTCTTGCTGCAAAAAAAATCCAATTAATATTTTAGCTTTACATTCTTTCTAGAGACTAAGATTTTCACATATTCCTCATTGTTAGAACAGAAAAATACTAAATGGAGCTGAGCAACAAGTCTTCATTAATGATCTTCAGAGTTGTGGAAGAGAAGGAGACTAATGATTTTCCTATGTTTTCCACTTAGCAAGTATTTCATCCTGTCTTGGTTTATATCATAAGTAATGATGTCACTATGTAGCAAGGCTTTGCTGGAAACTGGCTACTCAACATCCTGGTGTCAAGAAATGTAGTCATCCAAGTTCTTTCTTTATATGCATGAATTTTTTAGGCTTATTTTCCTTCCTTCTTCCTTCTCATCTTCTTTTAGAGCTTTATGGTGCCCAAACCTATATTATTGATTGTGAGTTATTTTGTCTGGCAATGACAAAGTTATATATTATAAGCTGTTTATGTTTTGCCAGCCATTCTATTTCATCTCCTTTTCATTCAATTATTCCTTACTGTAACTCTATGAAATCCTTTATAAAGCTACTGAAATGCTTGATGTGTAATTATGCTACACTCAGCTACAGAATCAGTGTTCTTTCCCAGTGCTGATATTGCTGGCTTGAAACTCAAACATATAATATAGCTTTTGTAGTTAAGTTCTAGTCAATTTTATACTTAATGCATTTTAATCATCATTGTCTCCTGTGTATGTTCCTTCTTCTTTGTGTTTGTTTCAGATTAGAGATCCCAGATGCATTGTTTTATTTATTCTGTAACAGAATCCATTGTAGCACTTCCTCCCTATGCTTGTAAGCCATCTTGTGCTCACAGCTCCTCCTGTTTAATGTTGTCCTCAATACAAAAATGTGATCTCTCTTTAGATCATCCACAGACACTAAGCCTGGAACCAGCCACAGGCTCTGTGGTACCCCAGTGGGCACGTGAGCCCCTTCCTTGTTTTTCCATATGTCAGTCTCACCTCTGCCAGCCCGGTTTCACTGCAGATCAGCAGCTCTCAGTGAGCACAATGGCAGGAGGAATCATTTAGGGAGAGAAATTCTAACCCCTCCAGCATCTGAGAAGCAGTCCCCTGGAAGAAGAAGCTGACCCCACCCCTCACTTAAAATTTCATCTATCTTCTGCAAATCTCAAAGACTGAGCTGTTTTTATTGAGGAAGAGTTAAGCCATTACTATCTGATTCATCTCTTTCATCTTTCATCTTAAACTAGATTTTTCTATTCTACTAGCAATTTCCTTCTCAGCCTACTAATCCGGTGGCTCTACCACCTCTTGTGAGAAATGTTCTGAGCTCATGTTTCCAAATTCCTGCCATTCTGCCTGTATGAACAAGGTCAGAGTACATCCAGAAGGCCAATTCAGTCTTTCCAACAGCTTCCCAGTGAGGTTCATGGTACCAGAACCATCGTTTCTAGAACAGGCAGAGTATCTCTTCTGTCATGTAAGTGTGTTGAGGAAAGACTCAATCATATTCTTATTTAGATTTCTCTAGTATTTCATCATTGATTTTTGAATGGCTTCCAGTCAGGCATTGTTGTGTTCTGTTGTCTCCAAAGCCTTGCTGAAGCCTGTCTTCCTGACCTTGGTTTTTCTTTCTGGGACTTCTCTGTGTGATTAGTTTTCCATTTTTTTCCCCTAGAATCTAGAAAGATCTGCTTGTTTACCCATTCCTTGTAATTTCCTGCATCTTTTATTGTTCATGGCTTCTAAACAGCAGGTTTGAAGGCTCTGCCTATTCTGAATAAGGTAGATTTCAGTCCCCTTGTGCTGCTGAAGTAGTGGTGTTATCTTCCACCCTGACTGAGGAGGTAATCTTTAAAAATCCTCCTAGTCTGAGTTTTTCTTAGACTCAGGACAGTAGGTACATATTCTGTTCTGCCAGCATGTGTGGCCTTTCGTGCTTTTTGTGACCTGAAGGCTATATTTAATTCTGGCTGAACGCAGGCTTAAACTATGTCTTCTGTTCTCTTTTGACAGAATTTTTCAGCACTTTTCTTTCAGACCACTTTCTTCAAAAATTCGTAAATGTATCTGGAGAAACAATACTAACACTTCCAGTATCTGCAGGATATGTGTATAAAATATGTCACTGCTGTAGAAAAGTACAAACAAAGACAGTGTTTAGGCAGTTGGAACTAAAGAAAAGTGCTCCAGGATCACTTTGTGTGATTTCTTCACTAGGGTTCGTTCCACAGTGGAGCATTCTTTACTTGACCTTGAAATGTTTTCCTTAGCACAGAAGATTTGCTTAGAATTCATTGTAGCGTTTGTAACTGAATCAGTTTTCACAGTGGTGTTTGTAGCTGAGTCATTAGTCAGTTTTGTTGTATTGTTCTCAGAGTGTTCTTGTTTGATTTCTGCTTGAATGAATAAGGTGTTTTGCATGGATGTTTCCAAAAGCAATGATTAGCTCTACTGTTTTCATAACCTAACAAGTGTTCCTCTGAGTCTTGACAGGTGTAGCTGCTGCCAAGAATGGGAAGCCTTAAAACCAGTTTGGTGTTGCTCTTTCATTCCTGCAGAGTGACAGAAGGTATTGTCAGGGTTGCACTCTTAGTTCCACGTGGAGTGGAGTCTGGAGTTTATTTCTTCGATATTGGAGAAAGTCATTCCCATCTGGCAGCCCTAGGAGAAGCACAGTTGAAGGAATTGCAGTATTAACCTTTGTATATCCAAGCACTCTTGTTAGGAGAATTCTTTGGTTTGCAATGATCTGAAACATCCCATAAATTACTTTCCTGAGCTGTTCCATTGGGTTCAGTTAGACTTTGTGTAAAAACCAATTTGCATTCATAATGTGGCATGATTAAGATCTTACAAGTGCTGTATTTTCCTAGTCTTTGGTGAGTGTGTTCTAGCTTATTTCATACAGATAAGCATCTCATTTGGAGTTTTTCTCTATAGGTTGCAGTTTGTCTGGATTTAATCTGTCTTTTCTTATAAGATACATTTATATAATTGTTTATATATTTGACCTGTATTTATAATCTTCATTTAACTTCTGGCTAGAAATAGCATTTTTTAAAGATTATTCTGAGCATTTTTTTACAGTTCACTTCTATGTGTACTCATAGTCAAAAACATTTGGACTTCAAAATAAGCAGGATAAAAAGATGTTAAAAGGCTCTTTCAGTCTTGGCCAGCTGTAAGTTCTAGAGTACAAGTATCTGTGGAGTGACTCATGCTTGTTGTTCTTTTTAATGCAACTTATGTAAAGGGAAATTATATGTGGGTTTATATAAAGGAAGGGATAAAATTAAACACAGGGCGTGCAGCAGATTGTATTTTCTAATGCTACTAAGGAACATCTTCCATGTGACAACATATGGTAAATACTATGTACTTACACTTTTGTGATGAACTTTATGCTGGTAGCTTAATATAGATGTTGAGTAGAAAGCATGTGATTTTCAGAGCACTGCTTCTGGTGAACTTCTAGCCTTTACACTTCCAGTGTAATTCCAAGACATATCTCTAAATATGGAATATGTTCCATATTTCACAGGAACTGAAAATCCCCTCCGGCTGCTGACTGATTCCAGTAGATCACGGGGAATTTATGTCCGCCTTGTGTGGAACATACTGGAATTTTAGGCCATGTTACCTGTGCTGTGATAACACAGCTACCACCTTACTCCCCATGTAAAGACAGGTTTGGGCAGTAAGATTTCTCATGGCATTTATTGTGATTGTCTCACCTCTGCCCATGTGTAGAGGTTGCTTTCTTTCCCCCATAGATGGAGGCACCTGAAACTCTGAGTACAATTCTTTGTTTTCTCTGTCTGTGAACAGCTCTGTCCCATGCTTTGGGACCCTGACACAAAGAATATGTCACTTCTGCACGTCTCTTTGTCATTGTTTGGGTAGCATGGATCTCTTTAATCGTACTTTATATCCAGGGATCTGAGTAGAGCAGCCTTTCTAGAGCATGAGAGTTTAATTTCAGGTTTTGTGGCACATCAGGTAGCCAGGTGGCCCAGCATGGCTTGTGTGTAGGAGCATATCTAGCTAGTACTCTGTGCTTTCTCATAACTGGAAAAGTGCAGGGAAGACAGAACCATGATCTCCATGTATAGTGATTCTCCTTTTTCTATTTTTGTATATTCTGTAATGCTCAGCTGGTTTCTGTGTTGATTCCTTGAGCAGACCATCAGGGAGTCCCCCTAGGCTGCCTGGTGGGGCTGTCAGCCCTAGTGCAAGCGTGCAGTGCTGGAGATGGAAGCCAGAGAGGGAAAATAAATCCTTCACTGTATCTCAGTATGCTTATTAGATTAGCTCATATAGTAGGGAGTGGGAACTGGAAAGCATTCCTTGAGATGCTTTTAAATGCTCTAAATCCAAAAGATGAAAAATAATCTAAATATGAATTCTTTTTAAGTACCATACCCAAGGGAACTTGTCTGGCATTGTGAATTTGTAGAAGGTTGTGCAGCTATTCCTCTATAGCTAATCAATTTTTGTCTTGTCTTGATGATGATTGGTGCCATTGTTGCAGTCCAATGCATAATAAGACTACAGAAAAATTTATAATGGAAACTATTGTAAGTATCCAACTGAGCTGTGCCTTTTTTTTTTAAAGAGCAATTTGAGAGTTATTGAGGACCATGGATTTGAACCTGATGTTTTTAGAATTGTTGTAGGTTTCTTTTAACTTAATTACATCAAAACTTCGCTTTGAGTTTTCTCCTCCTCATTAGACAATTTTCATTAGATAACCTACAGGAGAGTTCTGTCACAAATTCCATCAGGACAGGAAGCTGATGAGCTACAGCTGAGACTTTTAATAAATATGCACGGTCAGTATGCTATACTGTGTCTGAGTGAGGGGTGAAGACTCTGCTGAAAGATTTCTTTTGGCTACAATATTCATAATTGCGTCATCTTTATATTCTAGTACCAGTGAAAAGCTTGACCTCATTGCAGCCTTCCTCTTGATAAGGAGTGTTTAGCAGGATCCTCTCATTTCTGTATGCTTGCCTGCCTTAAAGAAACTGGCAGCAACCTAAGTTATCTGTGAGCTCTCTGCTCTTGTCAGAGGTTCAAAAGTTAGAAACAGTCAACCAGTGGCAGACCTACATCTAAAAGCCTTGGCAATGTTTAGTTTCCCTAGGAAACCAGCTAAAAATGAAACAGAACAACTCCTGCCAAAAAAAGGACTCTCCAAACCCCTATATCCTTTATTTGTTAGGGCCTGAGAGAAAGTCTGAAACAGGCATACAATTCTGAAACGTGCATACAATTTAAATGTAAAATAGAACAGTACAAGTTACAAAGTAGAATTTCCTGAACTATTGTGAATATGTAATACATTTCAAATCACAGCTAAAAAAGCACAAACTAGTGTAAACCAGAGCCAAATCCCATTCCTTACAAGAGATGTGTGTGAAAAGCACCCAGCAATTGCCAGTGTGCTGAAGTAAAGAAATGCTCATTCATGCTGCAGACTGCCAGGGTACCCAGAGAGTTACAAAAGCCCACTCATGCTGAGCACCCTACTTTCCCAAGGAAAATGCTTAGTAAAACTATGTTCCCCAGCCTTGAGTTCTCTCTGCTGCCCTTCAAGTGATGAGTTTTGCCTTTCTGTCTGGGCTTCCCTTTGGTGAAAGGAAGTGGACTTTAAATGAAAAAATCCTTTTGTGATCAAGGCACTTGCAGTTTCGGGGAAGCTGGCAGGTCACATTAAAGCTCATGTGAATACAAGGCTGCCTCATCTTGCTAGATTTGAACTCACATGACTCAACTTGAAGTAGAGAACACGTTTTTGGTTTAGATGAAGACACAGCTGCAATAAATGGCACAAGTTGTTGCCAGCCAAAGAATGAGGTATACTGATGTGAATGAGGTTCGCAGTAATAAACTAAAATGGAACTATTTGTCTCTCTCCTTTGTTTAGTGACATGTGGAAGCACAAATCGTGAAAGGCCAGTCACTTCTCTAATACACAGTTAATATTAAAAGCAATGGAAAACTAAGGGCAATGCTTTGCCTCAATTTCGCTGTTAGCTGAAGAGCACTGGAGCAATTAGGCCAGTGACCCAGAGCAGTGTCACTTGGATCGGAATCTGGCCCCAAGCAACTCGTCTGGGGTCACACAGTCAGAGCCTTCATCTGAGATCTGTTTTCCTTTGTTGTTAGTCCTGGAGACATAGGCAGTCCCACAGTCTCAGACACAGCTGTACATTTTATTCACCAGAAGAGACAAACCTCATGCCATTAAAAGCTTTGTATCCATTCCTGCTCCAAAATCTGTCCCTACAGGAATCAACAGGGTGGGAGTCTGCTGAAAAATTTAATTCCCAGTTTTGAGCAGAACAGCAGTGAGATAGCATCCTTACAAAAATACACCATAAAATGGGCCTGGTTAGATTTCACACTGGCTAGATAATAAGAGAGATCTGATAACACAGACCTCTGCTAAATGAATGAAGTGCATAAGATAGGTTGACCTGGGAGAGATTTTGTATTAGTTTCCAACATACTTGTTTTCCAAATCTGTAATTCTGTATAATTGAAGGTATGCATTATACTCAAATTCTGGTTGTATATGTAAGGACTGTGAAGTTAATTTTAATTTTTAAATGGCACTTAAATTAAGTAAGATGGTGGTTTAGAGCCTTTTACATCCCTTGTTACCTTCTTTCCCTTTCAGCAACTGAGAAATGCACATTTTAATTAAGATTTGTTTTTCAAATGTATTTTGTAGCCAACGCATGCTGAGAAGAGCCACTTACCACCCATGTACTGCAGGCTTGCTGTGCTGAACAAAATGGGAGTATTTAATTAGGAGGAAATACTGTAGTGGCTTAGTGTTTGTGGCCTGCAATAATGATGTCCTTTTTGGTTTCAATAAGGCAGAATTGCCCTTGCCTGGCTCTGATGGCAGAGTCATGAAAACCAATGGTTTGCCAATAGGTTTTGTTGTTTTTTTTTTTAATACTGCAACTCTCTTTTCACAGAAGGTCACAGAGAAGTTTGTTTAACTTTATGTGACAAGGTACACTAAAAAATGAGGCCATGTTTAGTAAAAGCAGGCTAGAGGGAACTGGGTATAAATTGTTTTGCATACAGGAGTCACTCAGCAGCCAGGATTAGGAGCAAGATGCTGATGGATGGTGGTGTGGTGAATGGATATGATTCGTGCTGATAGTATTGAAACAGTAATCAATATTGATACAGTAATTAATATGGGAGAATAAATAAAATAGTTAAAATTTAAAATGTCCAAAAAGAGAGGGAGAGGAGGGGGGGGGGGGGGGTCGGGCCCACACCCCTTCCCAGCAGATGTTCCCAAGGACAGGCTCCACATTCCCTTTCCCAGCAGCTGCTCTGAAGGACACCCGGAGCTAAAAATGAACATAAAGGAAGGACAGCATGGTTGGATCCCAGAAACTGCTACTTATAAGGGATTTATTACTCTGATATTAAGATGTAGTGATATAATAGTTTTGGCTTGCATTGTACTGACTTGATGCGCATGTGTAACCCGAAGGTGAAATAAAGGACACAGAGGAAGACTACTAAAATCTTCATCAAGAAGACCCCTAAAGACTTGTGCGACCACCGAGCCAAGTGACAACGCATGCGTGGCAAAGGTGGTGATGAGGGTGGAGATGAAAGTGTGATGAATCGAAAATGGGAGGAGATGAGATTTACACATGGCATAAAAGGGGGAATCTTCACTTGGCAAACTTGTACGTGAGGTGGCAAGGGTCCAAGAGCCCTGCACTTGCGTACCCCGCGGTTTGTTTTTGCTTATGCGCTATTATTAGAACCAAATTATCCCTTGTTATAACCAAATTATATTGTATTCAATTTTGGATTTTTTTTATCAAATTATATTGTATCCCAATTTATATTCCATTTATATCTTAACAATTAAAATTGTTACTATCAGTAGAATTGTTTGGTTTTTTTATGATGGGATAATTGGGCAAATATAACAATTTTGGTGCCGAAAACCCGGGACTCTCTTAATCTCCAGGGAGGTGGATAGCTTCTGGGAAGGAGCTCCCCACCAGACCTTCAAGTGGCCCCAAGGCTAGACCACTCTCTCTTGGGGAAAGAGAGTCTTTATTACAATAACGCATAAGCAAATTAAGTTAGTAAAAGCGCGCAGAAGAGGCTCCCATCGGAGTGCCGGCCTAGAGGAGAGAGAGTACCCATATAAAACTGCTTTGTGCACAAAGACCCTCGTGAGAAAAGGAGGCTGTGAGTATCACGAGGTTTTGGGTCGGGGGGCGGCTGTATGCATGTGTGAGTGTGTGTGGAGTGTCTGAGACGGGGGCTGGGCAGTCCCGGACCCCCGAAGTGAGTGGGACCTCCAAGTACCGCGTTTCTGAGCTATCCGCGAGGGTGCCAGCCGGAAAAGGAGGGAACATGAAAGAAAATTGAATGAGTGGGGACCCTGGGAGGGTTTGACCCGGGGGGAGGAGGGGGTCTCTGGTCCAGGCACCTGTGAGAAGGTCCTAGGGCAGGAGAGACTGATCCAGGAGGGAAACTGAGAAGGAGAGTGAGTGAATAGGTTCAATTTCCTTGGAGGGGTTGGTAGCAGGCAATTTAGTATGTGATTAGATGGAGAGAGGACAGGGTTAATAGATTGAGAGAGAGGGAGATAGAAGTGGAACAAGTAGATTGAAAAGGCAAAGTAACAGAGTAATAAGTGAGAAAGTTGAACTACGTGGTGAGTGTGGGAAACTAAGACTTTCCAGGTACCGGGGATCTCTTAGTTTGTTGCCGCCAGAGATGGGTCAGGGAAGAAGTAAATCCCTGGACCTAGGGACTGAGGATTGTGTGAAAAATCCTCAGGAATCTGGAGTAATTGGGAACCGTGAGGGAGGTTCTCAGGAGGGGAGCATTCCTCAGGACAGCCCACTGGGGATGATGATACGGTTTTGGGATGAATGGGAATCCCGAAGGGGAAAAAGTAAACAGAAAATGATTAAGTACTGCATGTTTGAATGGACAAAGGAAATGATCCGGAAAGATAATTTATATTGGCCCAAGTTCGGATCATTTGAGGATTGGATTTGCCAGGCTCTAATTATATATGTGAATTCAAAAGACCCGGTTAATCAGGAAGAGAGCGAATATGCTGCCTTATGGAATCCTGAGGGGAGAAGTAGGTTTGTTGTTCAAAGGCAGGAAGCTGGGGGTTACCCGATGTATCCTTTACTAACTAAAGGGAGGGAGGTTAAAAGGAACAGGCAGGAACCGTGGGACCCATTAAATCATCTTCCCCCCCCTTACGGACAACCTAATCAGTTAGTTCAGCCACAGGCCCCTGAGGGTCCCCCTGTAAATCCGAATGCACCTCCTCTTCAAGAGGAACCGGTGGCATACCGAACTAGAAGCCGAGGCCGAGGGAGACAAGGGGAGGAAAATGATGAAGATGAAGGGGAAGAAAGGGAGAATCGGTTATACCCACTTAGAGAGGTTCCAATAGCAAATCCGGGAGAGGGGCCACCTATAGGTTATGTGAGTGTTCCCCTGAATACCGGGGATGTCAGGGAGTTTAAGAAGGAGATGGGTAAACTGATAGAGGACCCCGTTGGAGTGGCAGAAAAGCTAGATCAATTTTTGGGACCAAATACATATACCTGGGTGGAGATGCAGTCTATCCTGGGAATTTTGTTTACAAGGGAAGAGAGAGAAATGATCAGACAGGCAGGAATGCGGATTTGGGACAGAGAACGTGAGGGACAAGGGCGAGGTGATCAGAAATGGCCTATGCAGGATCCCAATTGGAATAACCAGAATGCAGAGCATAGACAGAATATGAGTGATCTCCGGTGGATAATTATTCAAGGAATTCGGGGGGCAATGCCTAGGGGGCATAATATAGGGAAGGCTCTAAGTGAGCATCAGAAAAAGGATGAGTCCCCGGCAGAGTGGTTAGAAAGATTAAAGAAGGACTTGCAATTATATTCAGGCATAGATACTGATACAGCAGCAGGACAAGTTTTGTTAAAAACTCAGTTTGTGGCAAAATCTTGGGGGGACATCAGGAAGAAGCTGGAAAAATTAGAAGATTGGCAGGACAGGGGACTTCAAGAGTTACTGAGAGAAGCACAAAGGGTGTATGTTAGAAGGGATGAGGAAAAACAGAAAACAGATGCTAGAATTTTGGTGGCGGCAGTTAAAGAAATGCAGGCAGCCTTGAGTACCGGAAAACCCCCAGGGAGAAACAAACAGCAGATGTCAGGATCTATTTTTAAGAATACAGGGCCTGTGTGTTTTTCCTGCCACGAGAAAGGGCATTTAAAAAACTCTTGCCCAATCTTGAAGGGTGCAGGACCCACCTGTTTTTACTGTCATAAAAAAGGGCACCTGCAAAAAAATTGCAGGAAGAAACAACAAGATGAGAAAATTTTTCAGCAAGATTAGTGGGGTCAGGGGCTCTATTTAATGAAGGGGACCGAAATACAACCAGAAGAGCCCTTGATAAAGTTAAAGATAGGTCCTCAGAGTGAAGAAGTTATATTTTTAGTGGATACAGGAGCTTCTCGGTCTACTGTTCGGAAACTACCCCAAGGATGTAAGATAAGTCGTGAACGGGTTCCAGTAATTGGAGTTAAGGGAGAGGCTTTCCCTGTCCCTGTAATAAAGGAAGTACAAATTGAAACAGATGATAAATTCGGAGTAAATGATTTATTGTTGATACCAGAGGCCGAGAACAATTTATTAGGTAGAGATTTGATAATAGCTTTGAATTTACAGATAAAACCCTGTGAAGGAAAACTTAAGATTTATTCTTTAACTGAGGAGGATAATATGAGAATTAATGACACTGTTTGGTATTCGGGTGAAGTGGGGAAGTTGAATATTCCGCCCATTAAAATTGAAATACAAAATCCAGAAATACCAATCCGAGTAAAGCAATATCCAATATCATTAGAGGGGCGGAAGGGATTAAAACCAGTGATTGAAAGTTTAATACAGCAAGGAATATTAGAATCCTGCATGTCACCCCACAATACTCCCATCCTACCGGTAAAGAAACCTGACGGGAGTTACAGGCTGGTTCAAGACCTGAGGGCAGTAAATCAAAGGACTATTACACATTTTCCAATAGTGGCCAACCCATATACTTTACTGAGTCAATTGCCTCCTAATTATATGTGGTATAGTGTAATGGATTTAAAAGATGCCTTTTGGACTTGCCCTTTGGATGAGGGCAGTAGGGATTATTTTGCTTTTGAGTGGGAAGATCCGGACACAGGTAGAAGAGAACAGCTCAGGTGGACAGTATTACCGCAGGGATTTACTGATTCACCTAATCTTTTTGGGAGAGCATTAGAAAATCTCTTGAGAACTTTCGAGTTGCCTGAAGGAACTAAATTGTTACAGTATGTGGATGATTTGTTATTGGCAGGGGAGACTGAAGAGAAAACCAGAAGGAGCACAATTGAATTGCTGAATTTTTTAGGAGAAAATGGTTTAAAAATATCTAGATCCAAATTACAGTTTGTAGAGTCAGAAGTTAGGTACTTAGGCCATTGGATTAGCAAGGGAAAGAAAAAGTTGGATCCTGAGAGAGTTTCAGGAATATTAAACATGGGACCCCCAAAATCAAAAAGAGAAATAAGACAGTTTTTAGGTCTTTTGGGTTATTGTAGACAATGGATTGAAGGATTTAGCGAAAAAGTGAAATTTTTGTATGAAAAATTATCTGCCAATCATTTTAAGTGGACTAGGGAGGATGAGAGGAGATTTGAAGGAGTTAAGGAAGCTTTATTACAGGCTCCTGTACTAAGTCTTCCCGATTTGGGAAAACCCTTTCAGCTATTTGTAAACACAACTAATCAGACAGCCTATGGAGTGCTAACTCAGGACTGGGCAGGAAGCCGGAAACCAGTGGGGTATTATTCAAAATTATTGGATCCAGTTAGTAAGGGATGGCCAACATGTTTACAGGCTTTGGTAGCAACTGCATTGTTAGTGGAAGAGGCCCGGAAAGTAACCTTTGGGGCACCTTTGGAAGTATACACCCCTCACAATATTAGGGGAATTTTAGCACAAAAAGCTGAAAAATGGTTAACAGATAGCCGAGTACTGAAGTATGAAGCTATCTTGATTACCTCCCCTGAGTTAGAATTGAAGGTGACACAAGTGCAGAGCCCTGCTCAATTTCTTTATGGGGAACCAGGAGAACAGCTGGTACATGACTGCATAGAGGTTATAGAATTACAAACAAAAATACGTCCAGATTTAGGAGACCAAGAACTAAAAAGGGGAGAAACATTATTCATAGATGGGTCATCTAGGGTAGTAAGTGGGAAAAGAAAATCAGGATATGCTATAATCAGTGGAGAAGGGCTTGAGGTAAAAGAGTCTGGTCCCCTTAGTCCCTCCTGGTCAGCACAAGCTTGTGAACTTTATGCACTACTTCGTGCATTACTAATACTAAAAGGGCGAGAAGGGACTATTTATACGGACTCCAAATATGCTTTCAGTGTAGTACATACTTTTGGAAAGATTTGGAAGGAAAGGGGACTTATAAACACTCAAGGAAAGGGGTTAGTACACGAAGGATTGATAATTCAGATACTTGAAGCTCTGAAGGGCCCAAAGAAAATAGCAGTGGTTCATGTGAAGGGGCATCAGAGAGGGAAAGATATTAGAATTAGGGGGAATAATCTGGCGGACGAAGAAGCGAAAAGAGCAGCTTTAAGGAAGAAGGATTCTGAAATCATGACCTTCCAAGAAACAGAAATTCAGCAGGAAACACTCCCCCTTTCACTAGCAGAACTGGCAGCTATAAAGAAGCTGGGAGCAACATTTAAGGAGGGAAAGTGGGTTCTTCCTGATGGTAGGATCATGATGCCAAAACCAGTGGCACGTCAAATCTTAGATAACTTGCATAGACGGACACATTGGGGAACAAGAGCCCTTTGTGATCATTTTTTAAAATTTTATGGATGTATAGGAATATTTGAAATTGGAAAACAGATTACTCAGGGGTGTCTTACCTGTCAAAAGGTAAATAAGAAGGTGTTGAGGAGCCCTCCTTCTGGGGGACGAAAAACGGCCTACAGGCCATTTGAAAAGATCCAGGTTGACTTTACAGAATTGCCCAAAGTAGGTAGGTGGAAATATTTGTTAGTTATAATAGATCAGTTGACCCAGTGGGTTGAGGCATTTCCAGCAGCTCGGGCTACAGCCCAAACAGTGGCTAAAATATTATTGGAACATATAATTCCAAGATTTGGACTAGTGAGAGTTATTGATTCAGACCAGGGTACGCACTTCACTTCTAAGGTGATTAAGGACCTTACTCAGGCCTTGGGAATTGCTTGGGAGTATCATACTCCATGGCATCCTGAGAGCTCGGGACGGGTTGAAAGAATGAATCAAACTATTAAGCAACAATTAACCAAATTGATGATAGAAACAAAATTGCCCTGGACCAAGTGTCTCCCTTTGGCCTTATTAAATATCAGAACTAAGCCCCATTCTGAGACCGGGATCTCACCATATGAAATGTTATACGGCATGCCTTATCCTCAGGGTATGAAAATGGACCCCTTGGTAGTTGGGGATAGAACCATTCAGGGATATATAACAACTATTGCAAACAATCTAAAAGAATTGAGGGAAAAAGGAGTCTTAGCTCAAACAACTCCCCTGGATTTCCCAATTCATACTATTCAACCAGGACACTATGTATTAATCAAATGCTGGAGGGGAGAAAGCCTGGAACCCCGGTGGGAGGGACCATTTTTAGTTCTGCTGACCACCGAAACTGCAGTCCGAACAGCAGAGAGGGGCTGGACACATGCATCACGGGTAAAAGGGCCCATACCTGATTGGAAAGTTGTCTCGACACCAGGAGATTTGAAAATAAAATTAAGAAGGACTTAAAAAGGAAAATAGGTAGGCCTTTTCTCACAGAAGACTAGAATCAGAATATAATTCATGACATAGCAACAGGAGTTATGTACAAACATAGTAGAATTTAAGTGATTTTATTAACCATGATTTATATTAAGAATGGACTAGGCATTCTGGAGAGGCCACCGACTGTAATTCCCTTGAGCCCGGAGGCAGAGGAACGCCGGTGGAGAAGAATAAAAGAATTTCTTGATCGATGGGAACAGCCTAAAAGAATCGAGGATCTTCTCCGGGGTCACCCACCAGCAACATTATTAGAATTGGTTACAGAACTGCAATCCCAGCAACTGAGACTGATAACACCTGTGGTCAAAGGAGTCCAGAGACAAGTAAAACATTGGGAGTGTGGTAAACATGGAGTAAGGTGTTATCCCTGGATATGTATTGTTTGTACACTTTGTTTTAACACATGGTGGAGAGTAATTAGGAGGGAAGAGAAGGAAAAACAATTGATTTGCTTTTTTTGCTATGGTTATGTACTTAGCCGGCTAACTATAGAACGCATTGCTAGCGATTTTTTTGGGAGACCTTTGAGAGTGGGAGATGGGACCCTTCCAGCAGCAATTGGATTAATAGAGAACTTAGACCAATTGGTTCTTGCTCTACTGGCTATAACACAAATAAGAGAACAAGCAGTTCATAACATTATAGACCAGTGCCTCATAATCAATAGCTGTTGTGGAGAAAGAGTCTATATACCACGACATAGGCGTGTTCCAGGGGTACATTGGTGCCGTGAGTGTGCCTATTGGAGGCGGCGGCTTAATAAACTCCCTGCCCTGGAACCAGAAAGATAATAGGTTAAATCTTATTGTGGCTGGCATACCCCTGAAATTTTGGAAAATATAAATTTATGGTGTTTTGGTCTAACCTTTTCCCTGTTCTTTTCATTTTAATTAATTCTCCCTAACCAGCTGGAACGAAGAAATGGCATTTAAAAGGGGACAGGTAAACTCTGTGGGGTCATGGGTACCAAGGACACTAAAAGCACCAGTGACTAGATCCCGGGATACTGCCTTTGCTACCGAGAAGACTGGTATCTCGGCCCTTGGTGGCAACCCAAGGGGCCTTGAGAAAGGTAGAAAGGTACATTTCCTGAGGATTATTTTCACTGTGATTATTCTGGTACCCTGGACGGTTGGACAAAACCAGAAAGCCACACCAGACAGAGTCTCAATGATGAAAAAGCAAACAGGGCAAAAATCAAGCCTCGGCAATTTCAACATTTGTAACTATTGCAATCACCCTGTGTGGATTAAGGACAAGATGGAATCTGTGTTTGTGACACACCCGTATGTTAGTTCTGCCTGCTACAATCGCAGCAGCTTCATAGATGTTTGCGTTAAGGAAGGAAAGATGTATTGGGTAGGGAGAAATTTGGGATATAATGGACGAGCTCCTTATCCCCATGGTGATCAACTTTGCCCCCAATATGAAAGATTTTTTTGTTTTGAAAGGGATGATGATGGGAAGGATCCCAGTATAGGCATGGGAAACTGGGTATTAAAAGAAAAATTGAAAGAAAAGATAAAAGAAGAAAAAGAAACCAAGGGGAATAGAGAAAAGAACAGGAGAAAAGAGTCAAAAGAATTGGCTGAATTGTATAAGCAGCTAAAACAGCACTATAAAGAGTGGGATTTGCCAACCTCAAATAAGAATCTATTTGTGGGACTGATGCAAGAAATTGCTACAGAATTGGGATTATCCAAATGTTGGATTTGTGGAGGTTTAAAAATGGCTGAAAGATGGCCGTGGAAAGGTGAGAGCTTAGCTCCAGAGCAATTTTTAAAGTGGAACCACACCCAAATTTCTGGGACATTGAAAAGACCTGAAGGATGGATTTTAAGCCATCAAGTAATTGGAATCATTTGTATAACTCGAGAAGGAAGGAAATTTAATAAAATAGTGGGGCATACTCCTTGCAAATCCACATTGGTAGTTAATGTGGACAATCGTTCAAAGGTTTGGCGACCTGAAACCCCTGCTGGATACTGGGGACCAATAAAAGGAATAAATTGTGAGTGGGACGAACAGATTAATTTATGCTGGTACAGGAGTCCTGGAGCTAACCCCTACCAATCCATCCACAACCTGAGATCTTATTGGGAACAACCTGAGAAAACTGATAAGGATTGGAAAGCCCCAGACGGGATATACTGGATTTGTGGGCAACGGGCGTACAGTGAGTTACCTCAAAGATGGGGAGGAACCTGTACCTTGGGAGTAATACAACCCTCCTTCTTTGTTTTACCGAGGTCTAAAAGCAATGTGTTGGGAACTCCACTGTATGAAACCCTGCAGCGAGATAAAAGAGATTTGAATTTCAATTTTCCAACAGCAGGAGGAAACCAAAAATGGGGGGAGGACGAATGGCCTGCGGAACGGATTATAGCATATTATGACCCAGCAACATGGGCCCAGGATGGGTCGTGGGGATATAGGACCCCAATTTACCTGTTGAATCGATTAATAAGACTCCAAGCAGTAGTGGAGGTGGTGTCAAATCACACCTCCGGTGCCTTAAAAATGTTGGCCAGGCAATATACACAAATGCGGGCATTTGTGTATCAAAACAGGATTGCCCTAGACTATCTGTTAGCAGAAGAAGGAGGAGTTTGTGGGAGGTTCAATGAATCTGAATGCTGTGTAGAAATTGATGATTATGGGGAAGCTATCACAGAACTTGCAGAGGAAATTAAAAGAGTAGCTCATGTACCAGTACAAAAGTGGAATTCAATTTTGAAAGCAGATTGGTGGGATAACCTCTTTGGAGGTGTTTGGTGGAAAAAGTTAGGGTTCATGCTGTTGTGTTCAATTCTGGGACTTCTGTTTCTGCCTTGTATGATTCCGTGCTTTGTTAGGCTAATTCATTCAGTAATACAGGGGATGCAGATCACAACAATGTCTCCAGATTCAGAATCCACAGAAAAAGGAAAACCAAAATCTATAATGGTCCTAACAGCTAAATCAACCCGTGTAAATAATCGAGGACCTAAAAAAATTGAAATAGCTCAGGAAGTGCTAACCAAATTTGAAAAAGAGTGTGAAAAACTAGAGGCGGCAGCAGAAATGCTGGAAAAGTTTGAAGCTGAAAGGAGAGAACGAGAAAATCGAAATTTTGAAGAATATAGAGAATATCAGGGCACAGCCTTTTAAATACAGCACGAATCAATGATGAAAAAAAAAAAAAAAAGGGGAGGACTTGTGGTGAATGGATATGATTCGTGCTGATAGTATTGAAACAGTAATCAATATTGATACAGTAATTAATATGGGAGAATAAATAAAATAGTTAAAATTTAAAATGTCCAAAAAGAGAGGGAGAGGAGGGGGGGGGGGGGGGTCGGGCCCACACCCCTTCCCAGCAGATGTTCCCAAGGACAGGCTCCACATTCCCTTTCCCAGCAGCTGCTCTGAAGGACACCCGGAGCTAAAAATGAACATAAAGGAAGGACAGCATGGTTGGATCCCAGAAACTGCTACTTATAAGGGATTTATTACTCTGATATTAAGATGTAGTGATATAATAGTTTTGGCTTGCATTGTACTGACTTGATGCGCATGTGTAACCCGAAGGTGAAATAAAGGACACAGAGGAAGACTACTAAAATCTTCATCAAGAAGACCCCTAAAGACTTGTGCGACCACCGAGCCAAGTGACAACGCATGCGTGGCAAAGGTGGTGATGAGGGTGGAGATGAAAGTGTGATGAATCGAAAATGGGAGGAGATGAGATTTACACATGGCATAAAAGGGGGAATCTTCACTTGGCAAACTTGTACGTGAGGTGGCAAGGGTCCAAGAGCCCTGCACTTGCGTACCCCGCGGTTTGTTTTTGCTTATGCGCTATTATTAGAACCAAATTATCCCTTGTTATAACCAAATTATATTGTATTCAATTTTGGATTTTTTTTATCAAATTATATTGTATCCCAATTTATATTCCATTTATATCTTAACAATTAAAATTGTTACTATCAGTAGAATTGTTTGGTTTTTTTATGATGGGATAATTGGGCAAATATAACAGTGGTGACATTTGCACTCGGTCTCAGCTTGTCTGGCTGATTCAGTTTGTTTGGTTTTGATATTTATAGGTCATAAAAGGAGACCCCAGCACTTCTCAGCTCTCCACCCAGGGATTTGGTCAGTCCTTAGAGCATGGAAGGGTCAAAGGATCTCAATAGATCTCCATATCTTGAATACAGGGGAGAGTAGTCATGATAGCATGGATGGCAGTTTAATCTTCTAGCCTAAGTTTTCAGTCTTAGAGGTTTTCTAGTGCTCAGTTAAGAAAAATGTGCCTACATGATTATTTACAACCTTTCAGTTGCATATTTCCATCTGAAAATTAAAGTTTTCCTTTTTTATATTTTCTCCATTTATTTTAATACAGTGAAAACTAAATTTTGTATGAAGCTGTGTGTATTTAGCTTAGCATATTACTCCTCAACTTATTTGTAATAAAATTGCAAAAAGAAAAAAGGAAAAAATTCAATAATAAAGGCCAAACCTTGTGGGACACCAAGTACTTTATAAAGGCATAGAGACCTCCAGTTTTTTTACAAATATTCTTCAAAAAATATCTAATAGGAGTAAGGGCAACTCTAAAAAGGTAATTATATCAACAGAGACTTGCATCTATTTCCATTTCAGCACTCAGTCTAGGGGTTTGGCTGCTGTTGACATTCTGAAAATGTGATTTAGTTTTGAATGAGTAAGGCATACATATTAAATACTTCCAAGATGTCAAATAACTTCAGGATATCAAATAACAATTAAATCTTAGTGAAAGAATAAGGTCAGCCTTGCCAATTCAGCCATTGATCTGATTTGCAATTGGGGTTTGTGTTATACTTTGGGGTTGGGGAGTTTGTGTACATCGTTGCAATCATGTTTTCAGAAGTTCTTGAGTAACTCATCTTCGATTCCATTGATTTCAATAAGACTTTTGCAAATAATTTTGCTGTTTCTGAAGATGTTACTACTCATTACTTAAATCCAAATAAGGATAGGTCAAAAATGAAAGGGGAAGAATTGTTGCTGATTTAGACCATTTGGCTGATAGCAAGAGAGGACAATGTACAGTGATATATCTGAATTTTCTCTATGGTAATAGCAAGAGAGGAAACAATTATTTTAAGGAATTAGTTTAATGATGCAATTAAATGAATTATTTATTTAAAATAAATTACAGTTATTAAATAATTTGTCTGTAATTGAAGTTAGCAAGTTATAAATTCATCCACATTCAAGCTTAAATGGTCCTGAGATATTTGATTCTATCAGTGCTTTCAGAAAAAATACAGTGGGGATAAATGATCTATTTGACACAGCAATTATTCTTGAAAAGTTTATCCCTTTTAAAGTATTAGTCAAAGGATATTTCTGAGTCAGTGACACATAGATTTCTTTGCTAAGGAGTTCAGAAATTGGCCACAGTGTAAAATGTACTATTTATCCTCATTATTTTTCTTTTTTCTCTGGCAGAAATGTTGCAAATTGCTGTTGCATCATGAGAATCAGTCAAATTGAAAAGTGTAATTTAGGAAATTATTGTAAAGGGTAACTTCAGCTAGCTCTTAGCATCTGTGACCTCCCTCTCTAATCTCTGAAAAGAGTTAGATTCCTCCAGGGCCAAGTTAAATGTGAGAGCTACAGGTAGGTACTCAGATTACCCCATCTAGGAAACTGCCTCTCTTCACTGGATGCAAAGTGAGCCTGAGGAGGCTCACTGCCCAAGGGGGATGGTTTTTGTCAGTATTTTTGTCAATATTAACAGAGTAAAAGTATTAGCTGTTTCCACAGTAGTAGTCTGGATAATTCATATATATATATATATATATATATAAATTCATGTACATATTTTATGTACATCATATGAAAATTGTACCTAAACATCATTGCAAGTCATAGGCATAAAATCTTTTGGAGAATAGCCTTTGCTTTTGGATTCACAGATAAGTATTTTGTATCAAAATTATTCCAGGTGTAATTCAAGATATCTATGGTCTTGTCACAGGAGTGAATATTGTTGGTTCTTTTCTTGTTACTGTTTCTGCTGGCATATTTAAGAAATATTTAGGTTTTATCATTGACTTAGAGGGAATACATATGGCCCAACAAATCCACTGTTGAGAATTTACTATCTATGCCAAAATTTATATTCCACAGAAATCTTATAATGTGACTGTTTAATTTCTGCTTACTAATTATAGTAACCTTCTCTGTAAAGATACACCTAATTTCCTATTGAACATAATGTTGTATTCAGTGCCTGCTGAGAGAATGAGCTGCAAACCAGAGTCTTTCAGTGCTGATAGCATAACCACGTTCCAAAATCTGCCACGGTACCTCTGCTGGCTGCTGCTTGCTGTCAGGTTTGCCACTTGTGCCTTGTATATTCCCAGTGGTGTTGGTGCAATACACACTTTGTGTATTCTCAGTGGTGTTGGAACACACACTTTTGAGGAAATGAAGCCCCTGAAGTCCCATCTGCTTTTGTTCAGGGGCATTTTGTTCAAATGAGCACCTGGGCTGGGCGAGTGTTGGAGCACGGGGCTCACAGCCCGTGGTTTCCTATGGGCACACATGATCCCCCAGCTGCTGTGCTGCACCTCCAGCCTGCAGAGCAGGGCTGCAGGCCCCTGGTGACAGCAGGCACTGGGAAACCAGGCTTGGAGAGAGCAGGAGCTGGGAGCTGGGAGCCTGCACATCCCTGGCTGGCAGTGGCAGGAGTGAGAGACTGGGCTGCTGCTGATGGGAATCACGGCGCCGCTTGTAGAGTGCATTCATCCTCAGTGTGAGAAGGAGGAAGAATTGAGTCCTTTGTAAGGGGCTGAGACAAATTTTTCAGCACAGAAACCAGGCACTCCAGAGATTGCTCAGTGCTTTGTTTATGTGGGTACTCTTTGGGGGGCATTCTCAGCTGAAGAAGATGCCTGTACTGAAGGCACATTTGTACTCGCAGAGTCCAGTTGTGTTCTCTTTAGTTTGTGTGTGGAATATTCCTGCTGAAGTCAATGTCCTAGATTAGCAGGAAACAGATAAATTAAACTGTTAAAACCATGTAATAAAAATCTGAATGTATATGCATGTTTCAAAACCACTCAGTTAATATAGATATATATGTTATAGTTAAGTAATGCTTTATTTTTGAAACTATTTTTTCAAAGTATTTGACACAGTGCATATTTCATAGTAGAAAATGTACAGCAGTAGTATCAGACAATGGGGAGGAAATGAGGAGAAGGTTTAGAGGGGTTTATCCCTCTAACAGGATTTTAGGGTCAAGCATTCTCTCTTTATCTAATTTAGGAATTAGTTTTACAAGGATACTTATTTAGAAAATATTCCTAAATATGCTTATATAAGTATAAAAATCTCTTTTGGGAGTTAGTTTACCAGGATTCTGGGGGAAAGAAGAGAGAGATACTTGAGAGTCTGAGACTCTTTGCTCATTTTTTTGTACATGAAAAGAGGCACAACAAAACATCAGCACTACTTCTGTGGTTACAGATAAAAAATTGAGCCTTGAAATACAGTAAGTATCCTAGAGAAGTGCACTTACATGGCCTAACAAATAACAGCCTTGATTTATTATTTTTTTGAATGTTGATGCATTTGTGTTTCCTCTGTGTGATTTCACTGTCTCTCTTGAACCAGGTGTTGCTGTGAACATTGAAATGTGTTGGTATTCAGGTTAATTATTTGCTTGCTGGGGACATATTGTCCTGGCTCTGTAAAATAATCCTGTATAGCCAGCAGTTAAACTGGGAGCCATTCATTCCTCAGCACAGGAGGAAAATATGAGACTGTATTTTTGCTTAGTTAAAATTAAAGTAGCAGCTGATATGTAATTTCCTGGCACTTCCCTGTCATTTTTGATGGTTATACAGAATGAAGTTTTCTCCCTTCAGTTGAATTTTTGAGGAAATTAAATACTTTCTCAGTAAATTGGAGAATTCACTCTCAATTACAGCACTTTAACATTGTCAGTCTATATGAGATTTCTGTAATTACAATATTTTACCTCTATAGATCTGATATATAAACTATCTATTGAATTATCAAGACAAGAAAAGGTAGAAACTTTTGTATTTCAGAAGGTGTAAGGGTTTCTCTGCTTGTGTCAAGGGAGTTCCTGTTTGTAAATGAGTTGTTCTCAGTTGTTAGCATCCACGTCTATAAGAGGATTTCTTATGTCATGGTACCTAAGACATGTGTGCTCTTAGACATTGATCCCCTCTCATCAAACATTTCTTCTTCAAAATACCATCTAATATCTCTCATTGTATTGAAAATGTTACCTTGAGAAAACCACATTCTGATTTCCCTAGTGCATGCATTTTAAAATAAGGTGATTTTTTTTAATGTGATTTATAATATAAAATTCTGTTTGGCCTTTAATGTGTTTATTACATGTGCTGTTGGCATCTATCTATCTATCTCTCTACCTATCTATAGATATATACATATAAACCTAATCTTTCAGGGTCTCAGAAATTGCTTCTAATCCTCATCTACACATATTTTGATTTTCAGATATCTTCCCAGAATGCATTAAGAATCTAGCATTAGCTTTTAATTTTGTACTTTGTGAGTACAGTCTCGCTTATTTCTGGCTCATGAACCTGAGTCACGTTTCCTTCATCACATTCCTGTGTTTTCATGGAGCTGACAGCTCACAGAAGCAACCATAGGAGTTAATGTCTTGTGTGTATTCCCAGACACTACACCCAGCACTTGGTGCACCCTCTCCTGCATGACAGCAGCCCCAGTGAGTGAAATTACATCAGTGTAGGGGAATATTGTGGCGGCACACAGGATATTGTGGTCATCATGGTTCCACTGATTTTCCTCCCAGTCACTGCTTGGGGGGTATCATCAGGGCTTCCCCATGCTTTTGTCTTTCCCAACTCATTCAGTGGCTTCTGGATGTCTTACCCACCATAAAAAAAATTGCAGCAAGCCAGAGGCTGCTTTGAGGTGCTTGGATGCAGACAGACATGGTTTGGCTGAACAGGGCAATCACCACTGAATCTGGGCTTTCTTTTTTGTAGCAAATTTTCAGTCCTGGGGAAAAGGCCAGTGTTAGAGATGGAGGTTCTTCAGGAGCTTGGCATGTTAGGTGCGCTTAGATTTCTTTGTTGTCTTCCCCTAAAATATGTGTGTTGTATCACCTAGTTTTCTGTCTAAGCACTAGCCTACCCCTAACCCACCACCATGGCATTCCAGATCACAAAGATGTAGGAGCAGCAATGTTGGGGCCCTGCTGGGATGGCTTTGGCATGCCTTTTCCAGCCCCAGTTTTCCTGAAGCTGTAAGCTCTTTGAATCTTTCAACCCTAACCCCTATCCTAACCCTAAAAATGACCTGGAGATTTTCTGCTTGACATTTATTTACAGCTATTTATTCACTTCAAAAGCAAAGAAATTAAAAGGAATGGGAGTGCAGATATCTGAAGATGTGTGCTAGATAGTATTACCAAGAAATGCATAGAAAATTATATCTATTTCCAGAAGCACTTTTGCTCTTTGTCACTGGTGTTCTCCAGAATGTTTCTGTCTCTCTGTTACTTTTTGTCAATGGTCATTACTGCTTTGCACGGGTCCTGAGGCTGAAACCACCTTGGCTGTTTGTAACACGGCTCAGGCCCTGGGTATGGAATACAGAAGCTCATTTTTAGGCAAATAATTTACACATTGAGCTATTGTGGATTTATGGCTTGGATTTCCTGGCTGCATGTCTGTTTAGGGTCCTGGATAGTGTTCAGTGTCTTCTCAGTCTGTCCAGCTCTCCAGCTCTGAGAACCTCAGCAGCCACACTCCATCTTCTACTTAAACACAGAGCCCTGCACTTGGAAGAGCCAATCCTATGAAGCCTTTTCAGTGTACCTGGCAGAGCTTTCAGTCATCTTTCAAATACAAATTGCCTGCAAAAGAAAGCAGTGCCATTTTCTCCCTGCTGGCTTTCTGAAATGTCATGTTGGGAAAAGCACTTACCACGTCTTCCATATGAAGAGAAAGCTTTCAATAATGACTGGTATTTCTGAGTCTGTTGCAGCCAGTGCAGCTGTTGAAAATGTCACTGTGTATGGCACAAATAGGGGGCATTTTGAGCAAAATCATGCACTAACTGATTTTGGAATTAGTTGAAAAAGAAAAAAAAAAGTAATAGAATGTTTGAAGGATAGACAACCTTTTGAATGTAAATGCATAAAATAAGACAAAAATTGAAAAATAGTTTTATTAGTTCTTGAAGTCATCAGTAAAAATACATTATTCACAATACTAGCTGGAGATCTATGAATTTTGCAGAGTCTGTGATTGAATTTCACATATCTATGAGCAGAATTTTGAACAATCAGGCCAACAGTAATATTCCTGCATTAAAGTGCTGAAATAATTCTTTGGCAGAGTATGATGAGAGGCTGAAATGTTCCTAATGTTTTCCAAGTAAAGTTTTTACTTTTATTACTGCCCAAACACCTCTGAGTTCAGTTTTTTATCATTTTTTATCAGTTATGATGAAAGTATAAATGCTATCTTTTTCTATAATTAGATGTGACTATGAATAATTCTGGCAATGCGTTGCCTCACATCCCTGCATGAGTTTCCCATCTTCATCATTTGGGAGCTTTCCTGAGTTTCTTACAGAGACACTAGCTTTGGTTCTATCTGTCCTTATCTATATTCAATTTTCATTTTTTTTCTGTTCTGTTTCTTTACTTCTTCTCTTACATCATATAGATTTGGTCATTTTTTACCCAGTATTTTTTCTCAGCTTACTGGGGTTTTTTTATTTGTTCACTTTTGACTTGGGTCTTATGTAAGTGCAAGAACACCTAACGTTTCTGAATTCTAATGTTCACAGAATGCTGAACTATAAAATTGCCTTGGGAACTAAGGGGAGGCCTAAATTTAGAACTACTCATTCTTTTTGGGGTCAATGGACATTTGTTCATCTCCCATATGTACTTAGCAAAAAACTTCCCAAGAAAACTGCAGGGTCTCAGCTGGAAAAATTGGAAGAATAAAGAATAGAAAATGAAGTTTGCTTGTGTGTCCCTTTTGCTGTGGCTCATCAAAGTGTTAATTGTTTTATTTCAAAGGAGTTGCTATTTTAAATATGTGTACACATATGTGTATATGCATCCACAATCTATAAACCTTGCAGGGATTGGCTGTGTTTTGTGCTTGGAAGGTGGTTTAAGGGTGGATATGATTTCTGCTTGTGTTTAAGAGGCTGACAGATATGAATGGGGCCATTATGTTAACTGTGGGCATTGCTGGCTTCTTAACTGAACCTTGGAGCACTTGATAGCTTCAGGTGCTTTGTCCTGTCAGCCTGCAAGCACACACAGTGGTGATGGCAGCCACTCTGTGCACCATGTTATTAGTGCTTATTCACCTGAGGAATTTCATCCCTTTCCAATGCTTTCCATCACTGACACCCAGACTTGTGTAACTGTACCCCAGTGGCTGCTGAGGAGCCCCTGTGAGCCTTTGTGAAAGGCTGTTCAGGGGTGTGCTGGGACTGGAGCACACAAAACACTGATCAGATGGACTCCTCACTGAACAAATCTTGCTTCTTTTCCATGCAGGGAATAAATCACAAGATAGTGGGATTGCAGAGATGGAGGAGCTTCCAGTCCCACACAACATCAAAATAAGTAACATCACGTGTGACTCCTTCAAGATTTCTTGGGACATGGATTCTAAATCCAAGGATCGCATTACTCATTACTTCATCGATCTCAACAAGAAAGAAAACAAGAACTCCAACAAATTCAAACACAAGGTAATTTTCATTTAAAAATCAAGGCACAAATGCTTGATTTTAAGCACATGAATCTCTGTGTTTTATTAACCTTTCAAAGCCAGGCCATGGGAAACAGGAATTGGATATCCAGCAAAGGTGGGTTTTGATTAATCTGATGGAATTTTGGTTTACTCAAAGTACCTTCTCTGTCTCCAGCCTGTGTGCATGTACACACAAATACATGTGTGTATGTGCACACTAGTCCCTTAGGACTAGTGACTGCAGAAGCTGGATACCAACCAAAATGAAAATAAGAGAACTGCACATTACCTTTTCTGTTTCATTTGAAAACATTTTTGGTACCTCTACAATGTGGTGCAAGACTGCCATTTTTATTCTTGACTAGTTCTTTATCATTATTTCCAAAACGTGTGCATTCTCTGCCTGTCCTTGTTCAGTGACAGACTCCTGAGAGCAACACATATCATTTCAACAGAAGAGCCACAAATTCTAATGCACTTCAGGAAGGCTTCCAGCAATTTTAATTTGCAGCATTCAGCACTGTGACCTGAATATTCATCTGGCCTCTTTCCTCAAGCCTCTGGTGCAGGAACATATTGAAGGCATTGCAGGATCTGCAAATGCTTTACTTACCAAATCCAGCAAAATTTGCTTTGACCTCAGAACAGTTGAAATACTGAGATTTTTAGAGAAACATTGAGATAGAACATTCTTCAAATTTAAAAATAATGTTGGCATTGTCTAAAAGATAAGGTTTGCCAAGGCAGAAATAACTGTCCCAACAAATGTAAGGGCTGTAATTTTCTCAGCACCTAAATAACTGTTGATTTCTAAGCCAGTGAGATAAACAGAAGATATTCCCACCAATTTCTCTGAGGCTTTTTATTGTGAGAGTATTTTTCATGAGATTTCTGTTAATGGCAGGTGTATAATTTTCTTATTTGACCTTTGTCATTGTTGTTGTTTTTGGTTGGGAGTAACATATGCAGTAAGAGTAACGAAAAATCACTTACTGTTTCTTGAAATTGAGAATTTTACATGTTTGGCCAGGTTGTTGCAGTTGCTAGGAACCAGTGTGTGAAGCACTACTAAACCTAATGTTATAATAGGCATGTATTATTCCCTATTTTTAATTGTAATGGCAAATAAAGCAGGGTACTTTTGCTTTTTTCTTACTAATTTTGGACTGACTGCCTTTGAATTGCAATTCCCATTTTACACTGCAGGAATAAATATACTCCCTGAAGTGGGATGGATTCTTTCTAATTTCATTTATTTTATTATTCTATATGTTTTCTTATTCATGTGCTAACTGATGTATACTTGGAACATTTATTTTTGTGACAAGTAGAGCCATCCTAGTAGAGCAAACACCACATAAACTTCAGATCTTTATCACAGCAATAAGACTAGACTTACATGGTGGGGGGGGGAAAGGATATTGGTAGTAAACTAAAGAAAAGCTATGAGATTTATTTTGTGTTTCTCAGCAATTCCCTAGCTTGTTATTGTGCAGTAGTGTTTAGTCAAAGGACAAAGGTAATTGGTTTTGTAAGAACAGGAGACTAAAATCTATCTATTAAAATGATGAATAATTTGGATATCTTGTCAGAGTTAATTAAAAATTGCTTGCTGCTAGTTTTGTTAGTGACTTGGTTAAGATGTTTTTTGATGGTTTTGTTCCCAAACTTGAATGACAGAGATCCAGAGAGTAGAGAGAGGGTGGACAATAGTAAAGCCCAGACTGAATACTCCAGCTCTATGCCAGAGCACTTGGGTGTTGCTTTCCTGCATCTTTAGTACTAAGCAATTTTTAGCACAACTTATAGAAAGAACTTTGGTTGATAATCAAAGTGCTCAGATTTCCAAATGTGTAAGCCAGGTGTGGTTGAAGACAAGCATCCTTCCTCCCTCTAAGGTTGGCCATAGGAGTTTCCCAGCTGAAGCTCAGCAGCAGGAGCTGATAGCCCAGCAGTGAATCCTCACAGCAGGGAACTGACTTCAGTCCCCACCCATCCCCTGACTTCCTAACAAAGGTTTTGCATAAAGGAGAAGGATAGCACTGCCCTTTCTCCTAGCAGAGCTTTTTTAGAGAGAAAACAGTGAGCCCTACTGCCTAGATATAAAACAGAGCATTGGGATTTACTCCTGGGAGCCATCCAGCACCCTGGCCTGTGCAAGGAGAATACATCCTTACCTAGCTTGCAGGAAGGGTAAAGTACTGCCTCTCTCTCACAGGTGTTAACACAAGGGACCAGCTCATTTTCTAACTTATACAGAATTAACATTGAGTATCAGTTTGCTCAGATGGCTGTAAGTTACTTGGGATATAGACTTCACTTGATAGATCCATGCTCAGGAAAGGGAGCTCTTTGTTTTCTTGTGTACCTGGGAATGATTCAACCTTCCAGTACTGTTTCTGTTGGTAGATAGATAATGTATGCTTATGGTGCATATATTTTTTATTATTTTTGACTTTCATCATCACCTCTGTGAAGGAGAAGGTTTGTATTGGTAGTGGTGTGCAAAGACTAGAATTTCAATAAGATTTTGTCTTCTTTTCAATTCATTTTGCATACCCTCCTCTCTCTGTTGAAATATGGAAATATGATTACTCCCATATAATAAGAAAAATACTCAAATAGTTAGCAAAACTGGGACCAGAATCTGGGTGTGCTGAGTTCCCACAATGTGTTCTATGAGATGACCTGGCAAAGGGAAGGGTAACATGAAATGGGAGGAAGTTAGACTGAAAGCTGCCTCTTTTCCCAAAAAAAGGAAAGTAGAGTCACTCATACACCTTGCTGCTTAGTTATTCAAAGCTCCCAGGCTGTTCTTAGAAATTATTGCCATCGAGGTACCTTTAGAGCTGTCTGGTGGGTGCTGCTAGTGGAGCAGCCATCTGCCACTAGAATCCTGGCTCTCCTTGAGCTGGCACTGTACCTGCTTTGCACTTCTTTGGTGGCTCAGCCAGGAATGAGAGCTGAGCAGAAGAGAGATGAAAGGGAGAAGTGGAGAATCCCCAGAGGAACCTCAGTGTGAACATTTGAATATTTCTTCTCCATTGTGGCCTTTAAAAAAAATGATGTTTGCTTGGGAAAAAAACAGCAGATTAGAGTTAAGAGAAGCATCACATCTGCCCCTCCTGTCCAGCTGTGCAAGACATAAACCCCTCAGGTCTGTGGTGGTCTGCCCCTTTCTTTTTACACTTCTTTTTTTTTTTTTTTTTTTTTTTCTTTTTTTTTTTTTTTTTTTTTTTGGCAGTCTCTCCCTTTTTTGGTATGGTTAAAAGAGGTAGCTGATGCACAGCTGGAGGGTAAAGCTTTGACACTTGGGGCAACAAGGCTTTTAACGTTACATGAAAAGTGACAAAATTAACGGGGAAAAAGCAACCACTGGGCTGTGACCCAGGTGGGAGCTCTTTTACAATAACTCAAGAAGAGGTGACAGGAAGAGCAATGATGTTAACTGTGGCACCTGCTGACTGCATTAGCAGTAGCAGACTCAGTCCAGTGGGATGCCTTTTGGGGGTGGTAACTTTAAATGTCATTTGGTGTTTGGTTTTTATTTTTTTCCTTTGTAATTTTTCTCTACATATTATGAATTGTAGCATGCACAACTCTCTCCTTTTCAGGTAAAGTTTTTACCCAACTATTATTTGATTTAGATGAGAATTGACAAAAGAGAAATCATAACAACAAAATTTTACCCTGGATTATCACTCAATTACATCAATTCTTGTAATATCCCAAGCTGCTAAATTTACAGTTTCTTAATACAGAAACTGAAGATAATTTTTTTGCTTTTAGGGGAAAAAAAAAGGAGAAAGATCTTTTTCCATAACAGAAGACAAGGGAAAAAAATCCTTCAGATCTTGCTTAGAGATCATGACCAGGAAATATGTCCTTTCTATACCTTTTTTCTTTTAAAGACTACTATGCTATAGGACTACTATAGTAGTCCATCTACCTATAGTCCTAGTATAGGACTACTATACATAGGTAGATGATTGTGGACTGTGATTTATCGGTGGAAAGTTAAGGATGTCATTTAAAGTGCCCACTTTTCACATGGCAACGGTCTAACTATTCTTACTGGTGAATATTCAATAATAAATATCTCTCATTCTATCACAGCTCCTCAGGTACACTACAGAGAATCATTGAACTCCATTGTGAGTTAAATGTCCCATTCTTCCATTTTTTCTGTCCTTTGGTGGTCTGTACCAAAGGCTTTGGTACTGTAGAAATCAGGTATTTCAACTACAACAAGCAGCTATTTTTCTTAGTTGCACCCTGGGGCTGTGGACAGAGGATCTGAAGGGGAAGTGGCAGGGAAAGCAGGAGGTTCAGTGGTAGGCTCAAGCTGTTTGCTTCTTCTGGCCATTGCTGTACAGAAGGGTATTTTGAAAGATGTGAACCAGACATAGCTACTCTGCAATGTGTTTAATTTTCTCTGTTGAAATTTAGTTTGGAAGGTAGCAGCAGCGGTGTAGCTGGACTGATTGACAGCAGGAGGAATTTTGTTTGATAACATGGGCCAAAAGAAACCAGTGAGAGCACAAGAATCTCTTAAATTAAGATAGCTTTGTTCTCAATAGCATGTCTGTCTTTGTTTGCATATGTAAGCATAAATGACCCTAGAGAGAATTCTATATTTGGGCTGTATATAATAGTATTACTCTACAGTAATTTGGAACAAGTAATTAATTCATACATGCAGGTTATCTCCACGTCTCTTAGAACGGGCCTTACACCACAGTCCTCTGTCACTGCTCACCTTGCTGCACCAACAAACTGTGGGAAATAACTCAAGTTTGCAGAGAAGAGCCAGGGATGGCGACTATGCTGCAAAAGCAGTGAAGGAAAGGGTGGCAGATTGGTTTGGCTTCACTGCTGACTTGTGTGCCCTTCGGTGTTTTGTTTGTGCAGGATGTGCCCACCAAGCTGGTGGCCAAGGCCGTTCCCCTGCCCATGACGGTGCGCGGGCACTGGTTCCTGAGCCCCAGGACAGAGTACACGGTGGCGGTGCAGACGGCCTCCAAGCAGGTCGATGGCGACTACGTCGTGTCCGAGTGGAGCGAAATCATCGAGTTCTGCACCGCAGGTAACAGCTGAGGGATCCTGTTCCACATGGGGGCAATGAGTGCTGCCTCTGCTACCACACTAGGCTGGTCAGCTGCCAGTGCCAGCTGTGCTGGTGCCCTTCAACAGTCACCCCTGGAAACTGGAATTCACACTTTAGCCTTTGTATGTGCCGAGGTTTGGCATGTTAAGCAGAGGCAGCTGGACTGCCCTTTGCTTGTGCAATAGCTTAGCCCTCCCAAAGTGCTGTGCCTGGCACCACTGCTTGTCTCAGGCTAGGAAAGGGCCACTTGTGTGCCTGTCACTGGCTACCAGCACCTGTGGGGTAAAGGTAGAAGGGCAGCTCCCTGACAGCTTAAGACATTCTGCTGCTCTGCCTTCTCTGAATGCTGCAAAGCCTCAGCACCATCAACACCCCATCCTGAGGGTCACTTTGGCCTGTCTGATTTATAAGGTTTCCTTTGGATGTTCATGACCTGCTGTCACTGTGCATGCCTGTGTGAAAGCTGAGGACTGAGGCAAGCTCAGTATGAATCTCATGTTGGTTGGGAAGCCATTTAAGCTGGGTCCTAAGCAAGCTTTGTTAGTACTGTCATTGGTTATTGGCTCACAACCAGGTATACTGTAGCAAATAGTTTATCAACTGATATGAGCCAGAGAGGGCAATCCTGAGCTCCTCTGCAGTCCTGAGCTGCACTGCAGTCCCAAACACAGGGAAACCAGCTCTAACATAGGAAATCCTGAGCTGAAAGTTGCTGTAGGCTTGCTGAGTCTTCATGAGGAAGGAGTGCGGAGAATCACAAACACCTGCTTCTGTCATTTGATTTGCTTGTTGCCACTGTTGAAAACTGGGCATGGTGGGATTTATATTACCAAGTTTCCAGTCTGCATGTGTCTGTGGCTTTTGGAGAATGTTGCGGTTTTTCCTGCCCCCTGTACTAGCAGTTTGTCTTTCCTTTCCAGATTATTCAAAAGTTCACCTAACACAGCTATTGGAAAAAGCTGAAGTGATTGCAGGCCGTATGCTTAAACTGTCTGTTTTTTATCGGAATCAGCACAAAGAATACTTTGATTATATCAGGTAAGAAACCAAACATATTCAAAGTCCTTTGGCAAATTAAAGGAGTAATGAAAATAAGTAAATAGAGACAGCTGTGCTGAAGCTAGAGCGGAATGCCTGTATGCTTTATAGCCCATTCAGAGGAAGGCAAAGAATAAAACACAACTCATTTCTTTCACCTTGCTTAGCTCAGCACCTCCATTAGGCAATAAAAGTCTGTTTTGAAGCAGAAACTGAGGTATTTCACAGGGACTCCAACCTCGTAAAAGCATCTGTAACCGTAATGGAGAGTTTAGTAGCCAAATATTTCCATTGAACTGAGAAATTAAGAGTGAGGTGACTGACAGAAGGAGTGTACAAAAATGTGCACAGGCATTTGCCTGCATGTAAGAGTTCCATCTCAAATAATTGCTCTCCCATGTACAACTATCCTATTTCCATGCCCAAATGCAGTTATACAGACTCTGCAATCTGAATGTTAATTTGTAGACCATGTGGGGAGGGAGAGGGCATTATGTTTAGACAGTGTTAAACCACCATGCTTCAGCTGGAATGACAAAACAGGATAGCTGGAGGTAGGTTCCCTGTTCTGCTGGAGACCCAGTGTGCCCTCCACACAGAGTGGGAAGCATCAGGATAAGAGCAAAGCAGACTCTTTGATAGAAGGAGTCAAAGCTCGTGCTGCATGAGCAGGAACAGCCACAGAGTAACCTTCTCCTGTTAGAAGAACATGGATGAGAGGTAAGCAGTGTGATGGAAGGCTGCACCATGACTGTGCTTCTTTAATATTCATTGGGAGATAAGGCTCCTGCTGGGCCACATAATTTCAGTTCTGTGTGAGTGTCCCACTAGTACCTGCCTAGAATGGAAAGTTTTTAAAACAAGGCAATCCAGCTTCAAAGAACAGACTCCACTATATTTGGAAACATTCCCACTTTGTAGTCTTGGGTATCTAATTTATTCCTAGAATGTGTTGGATATTGCAGGGCATGGGCTTGCTCTTCCCCTTCTGTGTTTTGGAAGGATTATTTTATTGCACATAGGGACACGGCTGCAAAACTCAGTAGAGGTAGAGAATAAATGGAGGTTCTTTGATAACCATAACCACTGCTGCCATCCTGGGCTGGCACAGAAGGGAACCACAGAAGGGAAATGCCTGTGCTGTTCTGATCCTCACATTGCTTTGTTTTCAGCTACATAATCATAGTGCATCTGCCTTTGTGTTCATTAGTGCTGAAAATTGCCACTGAGGTGCATTTATAGCTGTGGGTTTGGACTTATTCTGCCAAATGTGACTCTAATTGATTGCACTCTATCTGTTTTTCTTCTTCCTGCTAAGTTCTTTCTTGGTTTGACACCAATAGAGATGGGTTTGTTTTCCCTCTGTTAGTGAGCTGGAGACAAAAAGCTGTTTTACCAGGCCAGTAGGAAGCTAAACTACCAGAAGTGGCTGATGGTCACCTCTTGTGATCAGAAATAGGCTACTACAGTCACAAGGGCTAGTCTTCCCCAGTATACCTGTGTGTAGGTTATGTTAAAAGCCCTAACCACATGCTTCCCGTTAGGGAAAAATCCTTGTCATCCCATGCCTGCCACGGTCTCTGGTGTCATCACACAGCTTGGAAAAGCTCTGGTAGCATTGGCATACAGGCAGCTGCTCCTGGTGCTAAAGCAGCACCAAATGGAGGGGGTTGAGGTGAGCTCAGAAGGGGTGTTTGTGTCACTGCAGCTTACCTGGGCTGGGAGCACCAAAAGCAGCTCAGATCCCCCAAAAAGGCAACCTATAATTAGCCTAATTGGCCACTGGATGTCAGTATCTTGCCACAGAAAGGGAACCTACTTTCTCAGAATGAAGCCTAACTTTTCAGGTTGCAGAGGCTTCAGGTGGTTATTTAAGCTTATTCCGGCTTTTTTTTCCCCTATTTTTTCTCCCTAGTAACCTCTTCAGTCATAAAATACTAATTATACCTCCCCCCCCCCCCACTCCAATCAATGTCTTATGAAATTGGACTTGAGACAATAAGTAGGTAGTATTTGAACGGCTCAGAAAACTTCTGAAATGTATCTTAGAGTAAAATAAAGATGTGCTGCTGAGGAGATTACAAATAATGAAAAACTAATCACAGCTGGAGATATTCCTGAGTTGATTCAGAGCTGGTTTGTAATGTATACACTGAGTTTGTTTGCTTTGACTGCTACCTCCCACTTTAACCAAGCAAAGCCTTCTCCCACACAGCACCATTTTACACGGACCTGTTGCAAGTTAGAAGCAGAGAGAGAACAGTCTTTCTTGGCTATTTTTTCTCTTTTCTGAAAGAAGGAAAGAAGGGAAAAAGAAAACAAAAAAAAAGTAAAAGCAAAGCAAGAGGGGAATATAAAAATCATAAGAATCTCCTGTCCCACAGCCTCATGCATTTTTAGTCTGTCATGTCAGTGAGTATAAACACATTGTTCTAAGGGTGCCTAGCAAATATGGTGTTTTGCAGGACTTACAAAAGGGGATGGTTCCCTTTCAGGTATTATGTAGTTACAGGTGCAGAGGGAGCCAAAGCTGCCACTGGAGCATGTCCAGAGTTGTGTGGGATACAAATACTGGGGAATGCCCTGCAATTATACATAAAATCTCAGGTGCTAAGGAGGGTTAGAGGGGGTGTTTTAGAGTATTCTCCTAAATGTAGCAGCTTAATGCTGCTGAATGCAATTTGGGATTTGGGGTTTTAAAAATTCACTTGTTCATTGTACATTTCTTTTCACTGGAATAAAATTGAGCTAAGTTAAAAAAAAAAGACAGTATTTTTTCCCTTAGGACTAGTGACTGCAGAAGCTGGATACCAACCAAAATGGAAACTAACCAAATTGCCTAATTCTCTGTGCCCAGCTCTGCACTGATTGAAGTCAGCAGTAGACCAATTAGACATGAAATGATCATCTGGGGACAAAAAATACTGGCAGACAATACATTTTTTCCTATAACCTCTCTAAAAAGCATCCTTCAGAAATAACTTTCACTGGCAGGGTTCTACATGAACTATATGCTGCCTATGCTAAAATTACATATTAACAAACAGTATATTCAGCATATGGAGACTGACTTGCAATAGTCAACATGTGTTTATTGTTAGAAATGTAGTGTAAGTCTGAACAAATCAGCTAATTAAAGATATTTGTGATTTGGGGGCTTTTTTGTTTGTGCTTTTTTTGCCTGCTTGTGATACACAGACCGCTGACAGAGAAAGCAGGCTGGAAAAGCAGATTTTCCCCTTGAACAGGAATTATTCTAGCTCTTCCCAAGTCTGATGGCACTTGATTTTCTTGGTCCTAAGATCCTGACACTACATCTTCCAAATCATGCCATTACATACTAGATAAATACAAACATGGTTGGTACATAATAGGCTTTATAAAATAAAAATCTTACTGAGATAAAAAACAGGTTGCTTATAATATGTGGTCAATACAAAAAAAAACCCAGTCTTCCAGTTTAATGGTTTTCCTTTGTGTCCCTTCAGTCCTGTTTCTAAAAAGCACGATGTCCTAACTTTCCACTTTTTCTTTACTATGTGTTACAAAATAAACAATTCCAGTCCTTCATTTGTAGAGAGCACCATGGGAATGCTATGCAGCCCTCTGTTAAGGATAACAGTGGCAGCCATGGTTCTCCGATCAGTGGGAAGCTGGAAGGCATCTTCTTTAGCTGCAACACTGAGTTTAACACTGGCAAGCCACCCCAAGATTCACCCTATGGAAGATACAGGTATGAGATTGCAGCTGAAAAACTCTTCAACCCAAATACTAACTTGTACTTTGGAGACTTCTACTGCATGTACACAGCCTACCACTACGTCATCCTCGTGATCGCCCCGGTGGGGTCACCGGGAGATGAGTTCTGTAAGCAGCGCCTTCCCCAGCTGAACATAAAAGATAACAAATTTCTGACCTGCGATGAAGAAGACGGGGTCATGGTTTACCATCATGCCCAGGATGTTATTTTGGAAGTAATTTACACTGATCCTGTGGATCTCTCCCTTGGCACAGTTGCTGAAATTACTGGTCACCAACTAATGAGCTTGTCTACTGCAAATGCAAAGAAAGATCCCAGCTGCAAGACCTGCAATATCAGTGTTGGACGTTAACACTTCCCTCGTTCCTTAGGAGCCTTCAAACCTCTGTTGTCCATTTCCATAGTCAGACAGTTCTGTCGGAAGCATGCACATGCCGCTGTCACCAAAAGCAACTACCGGTCTTCAAAACCTCCAATAGCCCTCTTAGGATCTCTTCTCTCCCTCTTTCCCTTCTGTTCCCCCGATGCTTTAAATGATTAGAAGTCCTGGATTTCTTTCTGGCAACCATTTATACCTAGATGCTGCAAAAATTGTTTCTGTTTCTTGCCAAACATAACAAAATCCTATATAAACTGCTTTAGCAAAATAAAAATAACAGCTTATAAATGGTGTTTAAATATGCATTCATTTTAACTACTGAACAAGTACTGGGATAACTGAACAGCATGAAAGGTTGTAATTGCAGCATGATTTGAATTTCAGAGCCTAGAAATGTCAGCACTTCCAACGTGTTGTTTGACAGTGTTATTTATGTTATTTATATTAGCTAACTGAAAACAGAAACTGTGTCTCGACATAATAAATATAATAGAAAAATATTTTATTTGTACTGTTGTATAAAATATTATACAATCATATAGAATATATAGATTACATTTTAATATCAATTGTATACATGTCATTAAATCATTTTCCCTTATCAAAGATGTAGTTTGTAAACTTCAAATAGCTCTGTATCTGTTCCTGTTGCTCTAGATGACTTTAATTAAAACAGATTTATGAAGACCATTTCTGATTCATAAAAGTTAAGTTATAAATTATTAAATCAGTACACTGAAACAACAAACGGCTGCAAAATAAAAAATTCCTTTTTTTAGTGTTCATATTTTTTCCTCCATCCTACTTGAAGATGTGTACATCTTCCAAATCATGCCATTACATACTAGATAAATACAAACATGGTTGGTACATAATAGGCTTTACAAAATCAAAATCTTCTTACCAAGATAAAAAACAGGTTGCTTATACTATGTGGTCAATACAAAATGACAGGTAAAGCAAAACACTAAACATGATTCAACTGGTTCCAGTCCCTTTTTTTTTTCTTTAAGTAATTCTTCCCTCCTTTCTGTCTGGGGTAGGAATTTCCCAGAATCCCTGCTTTTCATTGCTAGTACAAAACCTGCTGATAATCTTTCTATTACTAGTCCACTTTTCACACCAATGGCCTACCATAAACGGTGACAATTCTTCTTAATATTACAAAGTGTGGTGCTCTGAAAGTTAAGAAAGATGCTTAACTCCAATGGAAAAATAACTTTTTAAAACATTATTTTCAGTAAACAAGAAGTCTAGCAGTCCTCATCAGATACCTGTGACACTCACTTATATACCACGTACTTTATCTATCCAAAATATCTTAGCATAATGCAGTAATCTAGTCCTGTTTTTATATATATATGTGGCAATTTATAACACAAGAAGTACTTCAACATTTTACAAAGTGCATGCGTTTAAACGAGCTTTGGTAGTTAGAGAAGCGAATGTTATAGCATCAGGCAAACCAAAGTGCAAAGGTTAATAGAGAAATCAAAATTAGCATGTAGCTGATCTATTTACTGACTTCTAAATTCTGTGAGCCATGTCCTGTGAACTAGTGAAAAGGACAGCAGCCAGTACATTTGTTCCATCTTCTCTCAGCATCCTGCAGCTGTTTCATTTTGCCAAGCACTTTCTCTTATTCCTGTAACACCACTAGTTCTGTTTGGCAGTCTTGTTCTGGCCTTTTCCTGCATAAGCAGCATCACTCTGCTCTGCTCCCAGCCCTGGCTCTGCTTCTTCCTAGGCACCTTTCTTTGAAGCCACTGGAATTGAATGGCAGCTCTGTCTTGACAGCTAGAGTATGTTCTGAGTGTTTCCTTCACTCATTCAAATTCATTTCTTTTAATCTAGTGAATCAGCACCCTAATAGCCAACATTACTAATTAATTATAACCCATGTTAATTCTGGAAACAAACGTGTGGCACTTTAGCGTGTACTAAGATGTACTAAAAACCTGCAGAACATTTCCTCGCACTTTTAGAGCAGGTCAAACTGAGAATCTACATTACTTCAGCATCCTTTTAATTTCTTAACATTCTCACAGTGCACTTCAAGGCTTTTTCAAAAGGAAAAATATATACTACATTCCACTCACCCGTGCTTAATATTCTTGCATATTGCTGTCCTCTCTCATCACAGCTATTATAATTGGTAAAGTGCATCAAAAATCTCAGTGTGTCAAATAATCGTGCAGCAGACCAAGACCTGTAAAATTACTTTCTTTTTTCATTACTTGTTTGTTTGCTTGGATTTTTTTCCCTAGAGAACAATATCACAGCATTGCATTCACTTCAAATTGTTTTGGAAATATCATGCTTACTGATGAGAACCTCCAGGAGCCTGATTTTGGCTTTTGTGTGCTTGTATTCAGAGTATTCCTCAGCCATTGGTACCCGATCTTCTTTCTGAGGACTCCTATGAAAAACAAATAAAAGCACCATCATTTTTTATGGGCAAGAAGAGAAACAGTCTTAAAAATTAATTCTGCAACAACTGATGAGGATTGGGGTTTTTTACTGACTGTAAATGACTGAGATAATTTGACAGGACCAAAAAGCTCTAATATATAGAAATAAAGTCATCTTTAAAACACTGAATTTTCATATATTAGACAACTTTCTTGACAGCTGTGGAAGCATAATTACTTGATTCTCAAATATGCAGAGAAGTCATAATAATGCTTTGATAATGGTTACCAGTTACCACTGTTACCAGTGCCCATAAACAAAAATGTTTGCTAAATGAAGAGGAGCAAAAACAGAGTGAAAAATGTCCAGTATTTAACTCTGGGTAAAAAAACCCAGTGGCTGTTTAAAAATGGCCCAACTGCCAAGTCTATTCCTTGCAGACTGACATCCTCAGAAAGAGACTTTTAGCAGCCTCCCTTCAGCTCAGGGAATATCCCACGCTGAGGTGGGTATAAACCCATTGCAGGCGTGTCCTGGAAGATCCCCAAATCCTGGCTTTCCTCGTGGCTGACCACATCTGAAGGATCTAAGCAGAAAGATAGATGGACATTTCCAGAGACCAGACATCTCCAGGGTATTTTGCTGCCCTTAGGTGCAGCCCCTTTGGCCTGCTCACCCCAGAGTGGCCACCTTCACAGAGACAAACAGGAGCCAAAGGGGACAAGGAGAGGGCTCTGCTGAGTTACCTTCCTGTCTGTTTGTAGAACTGCTCCTCAAACTCTCGAAGAGCCTTGCGAAGTCTCTTCTTATCAGCTCTTGTTTCTCTGAGATGTTCAAGCAGAACTGGCCTGTGGAACAGAGACAGGAACATGAACCCCCTTGTGCTTGGGAGGGTTTTAAAGCCCTGGATTTGAGCTTCTGCTCTGGACTGTCGGCAGGCACTGACCAGAGCCCCAAGACATTCCATACACTCCATACACAGCTGCACTCATTCCCTTTTACTGATGACCCAGCTAATAAAGGGAAGGCAGAGACTCTGGTCAATGGAAGAGGGGAAGCATTCAGGACTGAGCCTTGCTACTGGTCTAAATTCCCTGTGGAATTAATGGAGATGACAGGGCTCAGTATCTCACAGGAGGAAATGCTGTAGCTGAATTACAGTCAACCTGCAAGCCCTGCTCCTATTTGCAGCTGTTCCCAATCATTACTGTGATGCACTTGAAAGGCTAGTGGTACCCAGAAGCATAATTTTTGGAGGCCATGTTTTAGCTAGTGTTCAGAGAATAAGGGTTTAAGCAGAGAGAGAATTTTGTTTTGACATTTGCTCCTGGTATTTTTTTTTTTTTTTTTTTTTTGCATAATGACAAAATGCACAGAAATATCTTCCCAGCATTTATGAGCAAACTATTGAGCACGTAGTTGAGTTACATAGAAATCTAAGTAATTTTTTATTTGATTTCTATAGCGTCCAGTTAGCTTCATTTATGCATCTAACACCTTCCAATCAAAACACAAAAGAAAGATACCATCCCCTAAGGTATGAGAACATATCTGTTCCTGGAAGGCACAAGTTAACCTTTCTCTTCCTGAAGACAAAAAGTTGTTTGAGTAAAGAACTCAAACCACCAGTGTGCTGCCCAAACAATGAATCTCCTCTGCCTCCTCTCTCCCATGACAAAGCACTAAGTCACTCCTTTGGTATGGAATATACCTTTGCAACAAGTATGGCTCATATTTCTCTTAAAGGCTCATATTTCATTACAAAGTCTACAAGAAATATTTTAAAACATTTGAGGGGGGGAAGAGAGAACTTACATTGTTGCCTCATGTAAATTGGACATTGACAAGGCTGTTTGCCTGTAAACTTTCTTTTCATCCAGAGGTGAAATATGTGCAGGCTCACTCTCCTCCTGTGAGTAACACAGGTGCTCTTCAACAGGGAAGCAAGACATTGGGCCAGATGATAACTCATGGCTGCTTTGAGAATGGTCTTCATCTGAGTCTTCTTCCTCCTGCTTGGGAAATGCAAAACATTATCCAATTAATTGTTTTAATTACAATGCTTCCAGTAATAGGCTGACAATGTAAAGAATTAGGATTTGACTTCCCGGATGTATGCAAAACAGAACACACATATTGAAAGGTTTACCAGGTCTGCCTGAGGTTGTTCATGAAAGCACTCCTGGGGCCACTGGGTTACTGTGCATTGCCTACCAGGAGTGAAAAGGACAGAAGCTGGCCCTCCTCCCAAGTATCTCCAGCCAGCAATTTATTTCTGTGTACCCAAAAGCCTTTACATGTAACAAAGATTTAACTAACATTCTGTATTTATGTAAGCAATGCAGTCTGGATGGAACTTCTACTCCTCTTATATGCACATCTCCTGTGTGTATATTATATCCAGATGTTTTGACTGTAGAAAGAGCTGGAGGAAGAGATTCCACAGTTTTATAGCCACTAGTGTTAACTACCGAAGTAGACTGATATTGGTGTCTTGCTCACATTCCTCCATCCTCAGAAAAAAAAGCTGAGCTATTGAAACTAGGGATTAAACATAAAAACTCCACAGGGCAAAGCTCCTAACAAGTACCACTTAGGGGGAATTTCAGTGAAATTCTTCAATGAAATACCTGTTTGCAAGCATGCCAAGCTTTGCACTGTGTTTTTTCAAAGAAATGTAAAGTTACACTGTCATCTAACAAGACAATAATATTTTTTTTAATTGACTTAGCCCCAACTACTATTAGATTCGTATTTTTGGTGGACATGCTAATTAACTTCCACTGTCTTCACTCACTATGAGACCAGTACTGCTCCATTACACCAGTATAGTATAAAAGTACTACAAATTTCATATATGTGCTACATGATTGATAAAAGCATTGTTGATAAGATATAAAAGTTAGATATAGTGACAGCAAAGTACTTCATGGAAAGAGAGAGGTTTCCTTCTGTGTTGCAGATGTCTGCCATGATGGAAAACTAATGCCAGCCTTTGATGTCTTACCCAGCATACTGAAGTTCTTGCCTCAGAAACTGCTGCTGTACATTGGAACCTCTAGTATGTACAGAAGCTGAATTTTACAGAGCGTTTTGAAGTATCAACACCCTGTATTAACCAATGAGCAGGATTTTTGGTATCAGTAGTTCTATTGTTGCTAAATGGACATAGATGTACAAATCAAACACAGCATTTTGTATGTTTCCTTGACATTGGATGAATTCCTTCCAACTTACAATTGTTGTGATCAAAGATGGAGCAGCCAGAAGTTTCTTGATAATTCTGTATCTGTCATAAAGAGGTTTCATGAGACTCTTTTCTTGCTTAGTTACCTAAAGAGAAATCATAACAAAACATAGCCCTCAAAAATTAAAAAAAAAATTACATTTAAAAGATTCTCATTTTCTCCTGTAAAGCTGAGAAAGGTATTAGAAGAGTATGAGCAGATGTGTATTTTGCTTCAATGGATATTCCATGGGAACTGTAATTTAATCAATTCAATTTCTGAAAAGGAAAATGACAATCTATTTTCTAATGGAGAATACCTAGTATGGTTTCTCACTTTCTTGAGCCACACTGGCCAGGCAGAGGGTAAATTATTCTCTCTCTGAGGCTGCTGCTAGAGCAGGAGGAGTTCAGGTGTGCAGCTGCTGTGCTTTGCATTGCCAGCTCACCTCCTGAGCTGTGATGACAGCAGCAGGAATGGCACAGCTACAGGGACAAGGCTCTGTAGGCTGCACATGGAGCTGCCTCTGTGCAGGATTGCTGCCTGCATTCCTCACCAGAGCTGCCTTCCACAATGGGGATTCACCATCTGTTCATTTACTTTGTTCTTGGTCTTTCATGAGCACCTGGAGCATTGATTTGGAAGGGAATATGATTTTAAATCAGGTGCTAAGTGCCTGATCCAGCCACAAATGTTCACAAATACAAAAGTACACCTTAAGGAAAGGAGCTGTACACTTGATTGACTTACTGCACTAAGAAGAAAAAAAAAAAGCAGCAAGCAAATTCCACAAGGAGGGAAAAACCCCCAAAACAAGACAAACCACCTCCCCCCCACCCTCCACCCCAGCCAACCAACCACACCATGCCACAACACCAGATCCCCAAAATAACATTTTTTCTCAGTGGTAAAATATCCAGAGTCATTTGCTCCCTAGTCCACCATCAGCCTCTGCTCATCAGCTCCCACACCTATGAGCACTCCCTGGGTGCAATTTCACTGATTTTGGCACTGCAGAGAGGCCCAGGTGCACCCACTCTGATGAGTGAACACATGGCAGGTCTGGAGAGAGACAGAGTGCCTGATGGCACAGGCAATAGTCCAGAGCTGGTCAGACAGACAAATGCCTGGTCAGCAGGAGCAAGGGGGGACAGGAGACAAACACAGGCTGGTGACACTGCACACATCTGGCTGATGGAGTGTCTGGAGACCACTTCTAGAGCCACCCTTCACTGTGGAATGTCAGGGCTTGCCTATCCCACTTCTCTTCCCCAGGTGTCATGTTCCATTTAACTACAACACATAAGAGCCCCAGGGAATGCCAAACAAGCCAGAAGAGGTGATTTGTTTTGCTTTAAACCCGGTCAGTGGTCTCTCTGTCTGGCCTTGTCAGGTAATTCTGGATAAAGATGGAGCTGAGCCATACCAGACATCAGCAGGGCAAACGTCAGTCCCAGCATGCTGCACTGTGTTTCAAGGCTGCTCTTACAGAGCTGCTTCAGCCCTCAGAGCACTCTCTCTGAGCCCTGTGGTCAAAGGCACCCTGTTACTCTCTTTCCTATCTCTGAATCAAGTCTCTTTTACCTCTACATTGCGCTAATGATTTTTTTTTGTTTTGTTTTGTTTTGTTTTGTTTTTCTTCTTAGGAAATATAATTTCTTCATACCCTTCTTGCATACTCACTTTATCCTTCAGCTCTCATTCCAAGCCCAAGGAAGATGAACAAAAATGGGGTCAGAATCAGATCATAATTTTAACAGCTGGCATTTTTTAGACAAACAGTGTTGCAAGTTCCCTTTACCACAACAACTACTAGCCAGAAACAGACATTCACAAGAATACAGACATTGATATCAAAAGGAAATTCCTCAGCTGTGTAGACAAATTTTCAAGTCATCATCTCACCAATTGTGGCATTTGTTTGTTTGCACTTACATTCAGCAATGAAGTCCCTTGAAGAGATTTTAAGAAATAGTTTAAGTCCTGCTGTGTAGTAAAGGTAAACATACAACAGGTCGTGTAATTTTGTAGTTCATATCTGAGATGGTGCCCTATATGAAACCTTCCTCAGCTGATAAGCATTCTAATCATACATGATAGCAGAGCCAAATCTGCTGTGAATATATAATCTTCCAATTTAATCCTCAAATCTTGCATTTTCCAATCATGGAGAGATGCAGAGCCATTTTTTATTTTACTTTCATTTCTAACATATAAACCAAATTCATCAGTATCAGGAAACAATATTTACACCTGAAAATGAGTTTGAAATAACTAAAATTATGTTAATTATGTAAAATTAATCTAAATATATTTAATATACAAAAAATATTGGTGAGAGAAGTTAGATAATTTTTAATTTACCTATCTTTCCATGGCATACTTACAGGTTGTCCATGAATACTCTCAAAATATAGCAGACATTTCTGAAGATTGATTTTTTCCAAAGCCATTTGCTTTTTTGTCATATCCTATTTAAAAAAGTTATTTATAAGATTGTGAGTCAGGATTTCATGACAAGGGTACAGGTACATATCTGTTTAATAATCTCTTCTTCCCAGATAAACATTAATAATGAATTCTATTTCTGTCTGCACTGAGGTCAATGGGGACTTGGCATTAGCGTAGCAAGAGCAGAGTCCAAAATTACACTACATACATATTAAGTATGTTTAGTTGTAAAAAATGAGAGCAACCATCGTTCTAGACAAAATACTCAGAAAGCTGAAAAAAAATCATAGAGAGCATTCCTCAACTTTTTAATTATTCATCAAGAAAGAGAAATAGATTTGCCTTGGCTGGTAAGGGATGTAGAACATGAAGATCTAGCAATGCAAACCCAACTTGTAATGGCAAACAGCTTATTTCTGTTCCAAGATTGCAGTATGAATCACTGGTACCAAGAGAACGCTGATTTTTCAGTGTTGGTGAATATCAGTGTTTGTCCAGGTGTGTGCTGTGGGGAGCACACAGTGTAACAGGTACTTGTCTCCTCCTTTCCCCCAGATAGACCTGCTCCTGTCGTTGCATATTTTCACCTGGGCCAGACCACCAAGGCACACATGAAGTGAATGTCACTTCCCCCAGTCTCTGCCAGGTCACAACAGAGCCACCTGAGTTAGGGTCAGGCGCTCTGAGGTGTGGGGGAGATGAAGTCGTGTGAGGAACCATGGACTTGGGGCACACACACAGGGGGCCTTTCTGCAGAGAGCTGAGACAAGGGGGCTTGTAGTGACAACTAAAAACTGACTACTGATTAGACCCTACCTTTAAAAATAAATCAACCTTGAAGTGACACTCTTCTAATATCAGAGCACCTTGCTATTAACTTCAACAGGAGCAAAACCTTTTTTCTTTGATGCTCAAATGCAAAAACAGCACAGAGCCATTAATCAGAACTGCTAATCACATTTTCCTAAAAGGTCTGCATGAGTTAATCACTCTAAAATCGTCTGTCATTTATGTTAAGAGATGAGCTGCTAACTAGAATGCAGGAATATTATATAATGCAGCTAATTTGTTTATTTATAGCTAGTTCTGCAATTAATACAAGGTTAATTCTTTCAAAAACTATTAAGCCTGGAGCAGCTGAATGGTTGGGAAGAAATGGGGTGATCATTAATATTGATTTTACACAAGAGAAATGATCTCAAGAGGGCTTAGCATTTGAGCCTATTTCATTAGCTCATTTTATTAGCAATCTCAAGACAGGTTGGTGTTCAGCTAAGTTTGAAATAGCTGATAATTTCAAAATGAGAGAAGGCAGCTGGAGTCACAAAGTACAGAATTGTCTGAGACATCTTAGGACTGTAGGCTACATACAGCAGCAGGAGATTCAATGCTAATTAAATAGAAACACTGCTTCATAGCCAAGGAGAATATGAACTGAAGTGTGTCAATGATGAGAAGACAGATACATAAAGAGAGCCAGTCTGAGAAAAGCCTTGGGGGGACAGGCTGCAAACATTCATACAGAAGGCAAAAGTTATTTGTGATATATAGAGAAAGAAAAGGAGGACTTCACCTAAAGTAGTTTGGTTTTCATAACTTGGAACAGAGGCACACAAAATGCTGTGTACAGTTATCTTCCTTACCAGTCTGTTCTGTTCCCAGCATGCTTATGCCTTAAAGCTCACTGTTGTTTTTCCAGACAGAAAATACAAACTGGGGACTCAAGGACAGACAGTCCAGTGAGAGCTGGGCCTTCCCAGAGCCTGTCAAAGGCAGTGCTTTGTTTCCATGCAGGCACAGAGTCAGGTTCCCAGGGCCTTGGTCTGCCACTTGGGGATGTGTGGTGCTCATTACAAAGCAGCATTTAACACAAACTTAGAAACAAAAAGTATAAAGAAAGACAACGAGTGACATGACACCTCCATAGAGCAGTGCCAGCTCCCATCAGGCCAGCTCCAGCCCTACCCCTCTGGGAAAGGCTGTGAGCCAGAGCTGAGCAGCACAGAGCTGCTGCTCCCCCAGGGCACTGGGGCACAGTCACAGCCCCAGCCACCCAACACTCACATTGGATTCCAACTCGGGAGCTGGGTCTTGGATTTGTTTTGGGGGGGATTTGGTGCAGCTTTTTCAGTAGTATTATTAAAGTTGTGTTTATTTGCCTTTTATCTCTTTAACTCTTACATTCATGCTCTTAATCTTTATTTTTTTCCCAAAGCCTTGTACCTAAACCCAAGGTGAGCTATTACATAAATTACCATCTCCCAATAATATACTGGGAGGTGTAATTTATGTAATAAAACAATAACAGGTGGCCATGCCTTTGTGGGGTACTGAGCCATGCACAGGCCAAACCCGATTTTCTCTTTGCCTTCTCATTCAATAACTTTACTCACAGGCTTTTTGCAGGAGGGGTGCTTGGTTCTGGAAACCATATTCTGCTGTTTCCTATTCAGGTCTTGTTATCTGTGCTCTTTAGACATACTGGGATTTTACTCTGCACCTTTCTAAGGACGCACATATTTACATTTTCCACAGGGAACTTCAGTGGAGAACTTGGCAGGCCTTTTTGGAAATGCTATCTTTGGCCAAAATAACTAAATACCCAAAAAAGAAACGTTTAGCTGCTACTTAGTTTACTTCAATCTAGCTCAGATTCTGGCGCAGGATCTAAATGTTATATAGAAAACAAAATGTTACACATAAAATATGTCTACAGTAACACAAAAGTTGTTTGTAGCTGAAATGAAGCCTTTGATCTCTGCTGTTACCACAGACATCCTTGATTCATTTCACATCATTGGTGCCCCAAACCTTATTCTCCCCCAAAAGTCCAGGATGACTCATAATCAAAATCCAATCTTTTTTGATGTTTAGTAGCTCTTAGGGAGCTACTAAAATATATCATTTTGGAATAGATAAATTTGATTTTATGTTATTCCTGCTCAAGCCTCTGTTCCCCAGCTGTTTTGATAACTATTACCAAGCACCTTTGCTAACACCTAGTTTTTAAAACACAAATTCTCTCCACAAGAAAAGAAAAAGAAAATTAATAAGATTTTCTTTTTAAATTGAAAACATTATCATGTGCAAACATATAATTTAGATTACTTCCTTGTTTGTGAGAATATTTCAAGCCCTCACTGCCATTTCCTAAATTGAGAAGGTTCTCTTGGAAAATTAGGGGAAGTCCAAAAAAATTGAAAAATGAGTGGGACAGATACCCACTTACTTTTATAAGAAAGTTCTTTGAACTGGATTTTGTCAGAGACATTTATTTTGGTGTCATTTGATCTCACCCCATTAATTAAAAAAATTAATGACTGAAAATATTATCCTACAGTCTGCACTGTTAGGATGTTAGAGCTATATACAGAATAGCATGGGTTTATTGCTTTTTTTGTTTTGTTTTCTGGTTATGAAACACTTTTTCCCTTTCATTTCTCTTTCTAAAAAAGTAGCACAGAAAAAGAAACAATTAAAAAATCAGTCATGTATGGAGCGCCCAAGATGTGAGAAGCAGGGCATTGTTATGCACAGTCCTGGTTTTTATATAGCAACTAGTTGTTTGAGAACCAAGAATAGCAACAAAACAAAAATTAAAAATTATCTCTGCTGGGTACTCTCTGCTACTGAAATCCACCCAGAATAATTTCTTAGTCCTCGCATTGTTTAGCATTTATTACTTCACTCTCTCACCCCTTCACCTTTCTAATTCCAGCCAAAGTCTAAATGTTACTGTCAATGCTTAGATTTTAGGTACCTTTGAGGGCAGAATTTATTGTCCTGCTTGGCTGTGATAGCATCAGGACAGCAACATCCTCTGACAGCAAAAACAGCTCCCAGAAGAGAGGGGGTTCTGGGGGTACCTATTGTTTTAGAGAACCCCATATTGTGCCAGGAATGTGAAGGCACAGCAAAAATTTAATGCATGTACTAGTTTAAAAAAAAAAAATTATTTCCCAGCCAAGCAATCATGTTCCATGGAATATTGCTCCTACATTCAGAAGAGTAACTGAGAACATGGGGGAGAAGGGGCAGGATTAGCACAAATGTACAAGGTCAGGAGAGCAAAGCAGTCTGCACAGTTGTGCTGTCCCTGTCACCTCAGTGCATGCTATTGACTCTGCAGAGGCTTTCAGCATTTCTCAGCTGAGAGGGGATCTTTATCATCAAAATACCTTCAGGAATGTTTTCAGTCACACAGTTTCTGTGGACTCAAGGTGCTTTTGCTGCCACCACCTTCAGAACACCAGATATGCAGTTCTGGGCACCCAGCCTCAAGTCAGCAGGTTCCTGCAGTGCCTGACAAACAGTTTCACATGAGCAGAAACATGCTCAGTTTCTCTGAGCAAAAAATGCTTAGCACTGCTTGAAAAAGCCTTCTGCACCTCAGCAATTCTTCTCAGAAGTGGAAACTGCACTAGAGCTCCCACCTCACTAGAGAGAAAATGCACTGCAGTGCCAGCGGACAGAGGATGTGCACTCCTTAGCACACCCTGAGCCAGGTGAGAATTCTGAGGGAACAGCCATGCTTCTTAAATACCTTAATAGTCTCAGGAAGGTTGAAGTGTTGTCTTTTCTCCTTTAGTCGTCTCAACACACTGTCCATGGTTTCTTCCACTGAGGGAGCTGGTTCCATGCTGGTGGCCTCCTGTGTGCCAGCCTCTTTAGAGGTGCCACTGCCTTCACACTGTTCATTTCTTTGGGGCACTGTGGAGGTACAGTTTTGCTCTTCAGACATTCTGAGTTTCAGCTCTGAAAGGCAAATTGCATGACAAGTAAATAGATTAGAAGTATTTGCAAAGGAGTTTCCTGTGACACTACTAGGAAAAATATCCCAAAACTTTCCTACTCCTTGCTAACAATTATTATCATACCACAGGCATGTAGGAAAGTAATTCTGCTTCACTTTAATGTGTAACATCTTTTGCTTCCTAGAGCAATTTAAACTGTCCCTCTCCCTTCCAGAGGTCACCCTGCCATGCCAACCCAGCTGCTCAAGTGGTCCTCACAAGGAGAAACCACCCCTTTGTTAAATGACTTCCCTTGGCAGAAGAGCACCTGAGCACCCCAGCAGAAGACAGAAGCTTCCCAGTCAGCAGCCTGCCTGGATGTGATAAAGCACGTGTGACTCTATTAACTTGACACCAAGCCAAAGCCCCTGGAGCTCCAGGGACCTGCACAGAGCAACAAGGAAATTGAATTAAAATCTGAATTAGCTCCCATAAAACCAGATTTTGTTCCAAGCATACGCCTGTCTGGTGAAGGACCTTGGGCAAGGCAGGAGATTGATGTCTCCAACTGTGTTAAATTTGTTGAAATCCAGGCAGAAACAGTAACATAATTTTTAGCTTTGACATTCTGAGGACACAGGCCAGCTTTATGGGGAAAACCAGCAATTTTTAGTAAACCCATAAGAGCTAGAAAGGATAGACAAGCCTTGCAAATTTGAAGAAGGGTCTACAAACATTTAAGTGTTTTCCATTTCAGTTGTATTTGGCATGTGAACCTCATGAGTCTGGCTTCATTTGAAAACAGTGCCATTATCCAGGATAATAAAAATCAAGGGTTGTCACAGGACTGAGGCATTTGGGGTGTGGAGGTGAGGCTGATCTATGAAACCTAGACCCTCTGGACAGGAGGTTGAGTGGTTGAGTCAGAGATACAATCTTCAGAAAAGTAACCATGCAGATTGGCCATTTCTTTGCATTTGCCCTTCCTGTATTTGCAACACAGAATTCAAGGGGAAATAATAATAGTAATCATCGTCATCATCATCATCATCTAGCAGTCATACAGGATAGTACTCAAGGGGGAATTTCCAGAAGAAATTTACTGAAAGACAAGTTTCTACTTCTTTATTTACCACAATCACATCCTCTATATCTACATTATTAAGTACATCCAGAACAGAGATGAAAGATAATACTACAATTTATTTAGTAGTGAGAATCCATTTATAACAGAGCAAAAAAAAAAAAAAAAGGATTTAGTGAATTATAAATAGCCTTCAAAAAAAAAATCAATCAGTCTTGGCTACACACTCCCCAAGGGAAAGCATCTGATACACCACAGACATCAATGGAGTGGTGTGCAGACAGTCAAGGACAAAACCTGACCCTCAAGGCCAAATTTATTATCAAGGAAAGATCTGTTTTTATGATCAAAATAAATTAAATCCTTACTGATGTGTGTCTTCAGTCCTAAAGAAACAGTTGTACCTACATTTTTGCTATTACAAGGAAACTTTTAACTTCTGTGTTTTAGACCCTCATGAAAGTTCTCAGAACAGCATTGCCTTTTGCATGAATGTTTATAGTGATGAGGAAGAGATGATGGCTTTCCCCCTTCCCCTTTCTAGCCTTGTTATGGAGGCTGAACTGGCTCACTTTAATCCCTGCTTTCAGGAATCAAGGCAAGCCACATCACATAATATCTTTCTTGCCATTGGGAGACTTATTGCCACACACTGTGAAAAATAAGCAGAGCAGTGAGGTTAGAAAACTGACTTTAAAAGGTTCCAGGTACACTCCCACTTCCAAAAGCCTCGGCAGCAAAGGGACACAACACTATTATGTACCTTTGAGCTGCTTCCGACCTTTGGCCAGAGCATTCATCCACTTCAGAACCTCAGGATTGGAAGTCTTGTCACCATGAGAAGGCTGAATGCAAAGGAAAATGTAAAGAATGTAAAGAGCAGGAACTGACAGTTAAAGGATCAAACAGATAAAACCTCCCCACCCCCAGCGTGCTACAAAATGTCCGTAGTTCTGACTGCACTCTATCAGAGTCATGCAGAGCATCTGGCTTGATCATGGCATTAATTTGTCATGGCTTATCTCTCCCCATTGTGACACAGTGCCACAAGGATCTGAGTGTTATGTCTCTGATCCCAAAAAGGACAGCAATGAACGCTGCAGTCTCTGACTAATTGGATAAATAACTTCAGTGACTTCAAAAGGATTGATGAAATACCTAATTTTAGTCAAGTTCCTAAGTGATTTCCAGGATGGTAACTGAAGCTCTCTGTCCTTTGCAGGAATAAGCTCTTACTATAAGACTAGGATTCTCTTGGGAAACAGCATTTTCAGAATTTCAACTGACCTGTTTAATTAATCAAATGAAAAATCCTGTGCAAGAGTGATTTCAAAAGAAACAAACAACAAAGGCTTTGTAGATCAGGGGTTATTTTGCATTTAGAAATTGCCTGCAAATTAAAGTGAATTTACACTGAATCTTCAAAACTCAGATATATAAAATTGCAAAACAGTTTCACAAAATCAAGCTTCAGAAATAATTTCTTTTCTGGCCATATTGTGAGGGTTGTTTAGGTATGAAATTGTCCTCCCAGGAGTGTATGATACCCACAGAGCCAAACAGCGCACAAGTTTAAGGTTTTGGCCATTAACAGGATTAAAAGGTAATATATAATTTGCTTAATTTTAATACAGTCAGAAAATGTCACAAACTTCCCTGGTTTGTATTGTACACCTCCTTAGCATCAGGTATGTTTTAATATTCTTATACTGCACAATTCCCAGCACAGCACTCACCATTGACCTCAAACAACCCCCACAAGTTTTATTTCTCTGATTTTTACCATCAGCTTGTACAGAGCCCCAGGCTTTGGAGGTTCATAGGAGCCTGCCTGAATGAAGGGATCTGCACAGCAGAACAAGTTTCCAGGCAAATGACTCCTACAAAGCAAGTAAGTAGCTTTTCACCTTTTGCACTTTGTTTCACAAGCCTATCAGCCATGTTTCACTGATTCACACTTCTCAAAGATGAAAATTTTGCAACAAAGGTAATCCAAAGAAAATCAAAAGTCTCAGAACTACTGCATGCACTGAAAAATGCTGAAAAGCTATTCATTGAAGTTTTTCCTGTTTCATTTTACCAGAAATATCCTATCTCACATTGTTTTGAATAAATAATTGTTTAAATACACTGGGATTCTTGCCTCCCTCTTGGAGTATTTACCTTTTCAATATTGTCTTACCAGGTACTTTTTTTCTTGCTCAAACTTTTCTTCATACTTCCTAATTTTTCTCTTGAGGCTCTGAAGATGCTTGGTAAGCTGTGTTACTGTCTGTGGTTCTTTGCAGTCTTCACAGCTACACCTGGAAGAACTTCTTGGCCTGCAAAAGCCAAAAGCAAAGTTGTGGGATATAAGAGCTGGCTATAATGGACCCTACCTTGTTTTCAGGCACACTTCACACTTAGCATTTCAGAATTCATGGCTATTCTATTCTTTCACTGGATAGAGACAACTTAGTTTTATAAAGTAAGCATAAAATAATTGCTTTTGCTTGAAGGTATCCCTAGAGTATTCTAAGGGGTTCACCATCTGTCTTTCATTCTCTCTTTTTTTTTAATTAATCGTGGGATTTCGGAATATATTTCAAAAAATTAATCTAGTAGGCAAAAGCCTGATCCAGTATTTACATTTAACACCCACACCTTTATTCACAAATCTTTCAAGTATAGCAGAAAACTGTGGTGACATGATTTGTAAAAGTAAGCTCAGGGAGTTTTTCATTACTGGAAATGAACATTATCATTTGGAAGACAGTTTTGATTTCTGATTATTTACAGTTACAAGTCAATAGAGCTGCTTATTATCCATATGCAGCTGAAGCTAAAGCTCTGTATATCAGCTTTTAAGAATGTTTGATTTCTCTGTGAAACTCACAGCTTGGTTTCTGGAAATCACATACATGGACTGTTCATATGCTTTATGTCACTGTCACCCCTCATCAGTGACTCAAGCTACAGCTCAATTATAGCTGAATTTTTTAGTATTACACCTAGACAGTCCTCTCTATCTTGTGTTCACTCATCATTCTAATTACTAACATTTAAAACTAAAACTAAACATCCTCGCTAACTGTAATTAACAAAGACTTCAAAAAAACATTGTACACTCTTATGACTGAGGAAACACTAGTTCCTATTTCTGGTGTTGCAAATCATCCACTTCAAAATACTCCACAATACAAACATTTGCTTTTTATGACATAGCAACTACTGAAAAAAAACCCATGAAAAGTCAAAGGTTGTGAATTGCAGAAAAAGTCTTAAAAATACATAAGAATTAAAATAGATTTTCTTACATCATGAAAGGTTGAGCACTTGGTGGAGACGGGGCAGACTCTGTGTCTAGATTAAATCTCTGGCTTTGGCTAAAGATAGAGCAGCGTGGTGACAAGAGAGGATTGTCTCCATCTGTGATGTGATACAGCAGTCGGCTGGTCCCTAGGGAGTGATGCTCCTGTGGGCTGCTCTCCATGTCATTCTGCCAGTCCCTGTGGGCTGGCACAGGCTCTAGAAGAAAGTAGAAATCACTGAGGACTGAGGAGCACTCACATGGGGTACAGCTACCTAGGTCAATAAAAACCTGTCTTTACAGAAGTATTCCAAGCGTAAGTATTCAAAGTGAGCAGCAAACAGATCAGCAAAGTGTTGCATGCAGGGTGGACACAGCACCGAGGATGAGAAAATAGAAGTACTGCTACTGGCTTCACTTAAATCCTTTCTGAGTTCCACAGGAGGAGGTGGATGGGTGTATTTATAAACTATGAAGTAAAGATGGAGAGTTTCCCAGAATAGAAGCATTACTTGTATTTTCATAGATCTGATTGCTTTTGAAAGCCACTTTCCTGAAGAAGACGATGACTGCCCACAAGAAGTTTAATTTGTGATTTTTCATTTAGTCCCTTGGTGAAGAGAAAGGAAGGTCAAAAATATATTATGTCCTGGTGGTAAGAACCTCCAGGGCTGCTTGCAGCACCCTGCAGGATTTGGTTGGGTAACAGTAACAGATCCTTGGCTCAAAGAACACTAGATATGAAAATAACAACCACCACCAAGAACATTCCATTTATTTACTCAAGGTCATGGACACTGGCTGCTCCTTGGACCAGTTATGCTTGTGGTACTGTGTTAACAATGTCTTGGACTGTAAAGGCAAACCTCACCACAGGTGCCTTAAAAGGTAAAATTTATAGTGATGGTCAAGCTAGAAAAAGTAGAAATTGATGAACCTCATCACACCGGCTCTGTTTCTGGATAGCATGAAAAATAAGGCACATTACAGGGCCTACCTAGGGAACATCAGGGGTTCATCTTCTTGTACTCTACCTGAGTCCATTGAAGGGAATATTCAATATTGAATCTTCTTCCTCACCCTCACTGGATGAAATGCATGATAATGATCTAATCTAATCAATATTTTTTGCTATCAGATGATTGTGATTTAATGCAGTTTATACTTTCTAGGGAGAAACTCCACAATCACATAAAAGTTCTTGCCCAAATTTTTTTCTCCTTTGCTTTGCTAAAGCAAAGTTTGTGCCCTGACTCAGGTTCTCCTACAGCAGTTTCCACAGTACAGTATATTTTGCACCAGCTGCATTATTTTCTTTTTGTTTCTAAGCCCATTCATATATACAGCTTTTTAATTAATATCTATTATTTTGCATTTCCAGGCAGCATATGTGTCAATTCTAATCAGTATTATATTTGCCATATATCATGAATTCTAACACATTTCACAGAATCTTTTTATTCAATGGAAGTCTAAAACTGCCCTGAGAAACAGCTGTACATGAGTTTACTCACAGAAGAACTGGCAGGTTTAGGTAAGTTCTTTTACCTTCACTTTTGATTTTCTGCTTTGCACATGGGACATCACATTCCCATGCTGAGTGAGTATTTGTTCCAGGATTTGAATGAAACCTTTGTAGTACATTTTATTTGCCCTCTTCCCAAAAAATACCAACATTGCAAATCCCCATTTCTACACTGTGACAGTGGTGAAAAACCAGGTCTGAATGACACCCTTCAAAAAATCCCATATTTCTCTAAAAAATAGTAATTACAATAGCTTAAATATAATTTTATTGGACATTATCCAACTGCTTTTTTCTTTACAAACAACAAAAAACCCCCTATAGTATACTGTATAATCACAGTTTAGTCTGTCAAGCAAAAGTTACACGATTCTTGTATTTACAAGCTCATCTACTCTTACCAGCATCATCAACTGTAATTATGTTAAGCATTTTCACAATGAGACAATATAGTTGATTGTTAATTCTAACCCTGCATCCTTCCTCTAAGTACTTCATCCTCTGTATGTCAGATTCAGCTCTCCAAGATACCAGAGCAACACCCAAATCTGCTAAACCTTGTATGAGATTCAAATCCTCCCACAGAGAGACCCCAGGAAGGAATCTGGGAGAGGCAGGGGTGGAGCACTGAGCAGTCCTAGGGAATCACGGACACTGACAACAGGCAGTGACAATGGCTGGAATAATTGGTGTTCTGCAACAAAAGTGTTTCCTCTTTCCTTACCCTGAAAAATTTTTAAAAATTAATACCTTTGTTTGGGTTTTGATCTGTTTTTATTGCTGGGTTGTTTTTTTCTGAAGAACAGTATCGTCAGTGAGAAGAACCTGGCTTCCCTTGCTTTAATTTCACCATCTTTGAACTTCAAGAAACACATAATCACTGGGAAATAGGTTGACTAAGAACAATTGCACAGTATTTCATATTCTGTTATTACAAGGAATAAGTATGAAGTAGCAGTGCCCTCACTGTGAGAGGAAAATGAAGTGATAAAAGATCAGCTAGTGATGTGATAAAAAGATCAGCTAGTCTGCGTTTGATAAGTGAAGTAACTTTCCAACATTTGAAATAACTTTCAAATGTTGGAATAAAATAACTTTCCAACATTTGAACTCTGACTTCCTGTGGACCTAAAAATGTCCTTCATGCAGGAGACAGCCTCTACCACTGCTAAACCATATGGTCACAGACATTTGCTGCTCCTCACATCTACAACCAGACAATTTCATAGGCACAGCCCAGGCTTAGAAATGGAAGAAATGCACACATTCAAGACTAAGCACTCCTGGAAGATAAATACACAGGACAAGTAGTGGCTGGTGCAGCTCCAGCATAAAACCAAGCACACAAAGTTCAAGGAGGTTCTTTTATTCTGCTAGCAAACAAAAGGGAGACATCCTGCATGTTTATAATTTGGGAATATTTCCCAAAGTCCAGGGCACTTTCATTTCCTTGGCCTTCTTACAGCAAGGTCCACAAAGCTTGAATACTCATGCAACTTTGCTATGGCCCAAGAAAGGGTTTAGTTCCAACTCTACTAGAAGTGCATTAAATTACTACCAAACAGTCAGAAGTGGTCAGCAAATAATTCAGACTGATTAATTTCAGTGGCACAACTATTAAAACATTAGGACATCTCAAGGTGATAACAAGTTCTAACCAATTCCATTTTTAATTAACACTTAAATCCATCATCCTGGTTCCAGTTCTGTGTAGATCCTAAACAAGACACTAAAATTACCCTAAGAGTAGCCCATGAACTGACCAAACTTCTGCCTGTCTTCATGTATCTTGTCTAATTTTAGCCTCTATTTTTGCCAAAACTGGGAATTAAAGCCACCTCTAACGAAGCAAGTGACACGCCCCTTAGCATCTTTTCCATCCCATCTACTCCATGCAGCTTAGCACTGGCAGGAGAACACCACAGGAATTAAAGCCAAATTCTTGTGTCTGATAATCTGCAGCATGGTTCAACAGGTGGACTTCATATAACAAGTGCTATGGTACAAGCCTCTATTTATGCCTTAGATATTTTTAACAATAATACACAGAAATCTCTTGTACAGAAAAAATAATATTCAGATATAGTGTGTTCAGTCCTAAACACATTACATCTGTGAATGCCTCTATCAGAATTGTTAATGTAAAAGTAATTTAGAAATCATTTCCTGTAATTAGGTTCAGCTGCTCATTGTTGCAGGCGCTTATGTGATGTAATCTCATATCCAAAAGTCACAGAAATTACACCCTACTTTTCTATAATTACCCCTTTAAAAAACTAACTTAGGTACCCATCACAACTCCTTACAGTTTCTCTTTGGCAACTCTAATTCAGCTCTCACATATTCAAGAGTAAACTGGAAATTGCTGACTTTTCTCAGAGATAAGTTACTGCTCATCCCCTTAAAACTGGCATCCTGAGGCACCCTGTCATCTTACTAGACTGTTGTATCTTCATTCTCCATACATACAATGTACACTTTTCTAAAATTTGTTGACTGGAAGGATTGTGTTAATTTTCCCAGATCCATTGAAGAAAGGCTGATAACTAAAGATGGAACATGTATGGCACATCCTCTAGAAACTCTGTTCCCAGCCTGGTATAAATCCCTGGACTTCCAGCCAAGGTGGAGCTCAAAAAGCCAATAGTGTGACAGCTCCATGCATCAGAAGATTTCAGCAGCAATTTAAGAGACAGAATTAGGACCAGCTCTGTCTATGCAAAATGGCAAGTTACTAAAAACGCCACAAACCACAGTGCAGATGTTAACAGGAATGAAGGCACACTAAACCCCATTAAATAGATAAGCTTTAACTAAAGCATGAGTTTGAACTGCTGGAGTGGCAGAGCATGCTCTGAAACTGTGCAAGAGAAATGCTACATCATGCAACATTTCCCCATGTGGCTGCAGAGGAGAAATGGGAGTAGAGAGGGGATTGGAAGCAGCAGTCACCACCAGCATAAATAAAAAGAAATTCTAATCAAAACAGCAAAAAATAATTAAAGGCAAACAACTAAGGACCATCCTAACAATGAACCATGAAACCACCAGAGCAAAATAATGCAGCAAACTACTGGGAAAGGAGCTCTTTCCACCCTGACACAAAGGAAAGGAGTCAGTGCAGATTTTGGGTGAGCTGCAGAATGTCTTTTCCTGTGCAGCACACAAATGAAACCTGTTTCTGCTTCAGCTCCCCATCAAGGTTACCCCTAGTCCAGGCTCCATAGCCATGTTCAAGAGCTATTAAAGCGTTTGCCTGGCTGGACTAACACATCCTCTTTAAAAACAAAACAAAACAAAAACAGGACATTTAGCATTTTTAGATTACTTCATCTTCATAATAATTTGATTTCTTACATGCAATGTTCCTTGATTTTTCCACTGCCAACATCAAACTTTGGAATTTTTTTAAGTAGAACACTATAATTCTTTTTTTTTTTTTTTTTTGTAAATAACTAAATGTTATTTCTTGCTGAAAATGCTGAGCAAGCAGCTCCTAAAATAAGTTCTTCTTAACCCAGATTTTTTTTCTGATATGAAACAACAATTGCAAAGGGATTACTGACCTACCTGCCTTAATTTGAACCATACACGGTGCACGACTTAGGTATTTGTGTATTCATGTCACTTGTCTGTGAGATGTATTAGTCATACTGCCTTTGACCTATTTTTCACGAGCAGTGACTCCTCTTCTATTGAGCATCACGACTCTGCCAGCCCTGTGACTACAAGCCATGAACTGACAAAAACAGTGCTGAGCCTTAGGGCTATTTATTTCTCTATTGAGGGAAGAGGGAGAGATAACACACCACAGTATGCCCAGCTGGATAATAATACAGGATCATGAATGATTAAAATCCACATGCTGTAAAACTCACCTTCGCTATCTCTCTGCTGATGCATTAAATTAAAATCAATAAGAGGAGAAATGAAGTGATATTGCTCTGACAAAAAGAATGACAAAAATAGAATTACATGATATGGCAGGTGATCTCACACAATACAGACATAGGAAGTAAAGAGAGTAAATTTACTTGGGGGAAAATAACAGATTAAAACTTAAAAATAAAAGAATTGGTATTCTTAAAACCTCTCTGAAAAGGAAAATTCCTTCTCAGAACACCAGAGAGTTACAGCTGTTAATTTCCATTCTTTTAACAGGTATCACCCCTTTTTACGTTACACAGCGTTTGCAGGAGGAAACGGTGCTTTGCATTAGCTCTGCACTGTTTCCCAGAGGGCTGCAAGCCTGATTTTAAAGTGCAAGTCACAATGCTTTTTTATAATTGCAAATGAGAGCACATCATGGCACGCTGGCTTACCTCCACAACTGGCCCCATCAGCTTGCACACCGCTTTGGGCTGGAGAAGGGGCTGTGTCCTTGGGTGCCGGCAGCTGGGGAGTTTCCTCCTGGGCTGGCAGAAACGCAGAGCACAGATCAGTTTCCAGGGCTTGCAGCTTCAACAAAGAATTCTGCAGACAAAAGCAGAACATTGGGCTGGGTAGAGAACAACGGGGATTAGCAATTGCTCTTCAACTCCCGGAGCCCATCGGCAGCGCCTGCAAAGGGGTGTTCCACTGCCAGCTCCGGGAGGACGTGGGGAGAGCAAACGTGCACTATTCCATGAGTTTCTTGACTCCTGGTTATTTAAGTCCCAATTCACATGGATTATTCACGGCACGTGGGAAAGATGACTTTGTCAGCAAGAGGAGATTTATTCCAGGCAGCCAAGCTGAGATGGTGTCCCTCCTCTTGGGCTTGAAGCAATACATTAAGGAAGTATTTCATTCATTGGACTGACATCACGATCTGATGACATTATGTCCCTCCCCATTTACCATTCATAAAAAATCAAATCTCCCTCTCCAGCCTGTGAGTGCAGTGCACAGCAGTGAACAAAGAGTTACTGACAACACGATCACTCAAGGGATTCTTGGGAGAGAGATTTTTTTTTTTAAATTGGCTGTTTTAGAGATACTTCATTATGTAGATAAGGCTTTTATGAGGGCTGCTGCCAGTTCTACAGGACAGCAGATCATTTGTGATCTGCTGCAAAGGTAAAATCAACACATCATTGTCACTGGCTGCAGGCAAATCAATGACAGGGACAGTTATCTGCCACATCACTTCGAGCCTCTGTGCCATGCGTGGTCCAGCTCTGATCTGAATTTTTAATGCTGCATGCAGCACTGAGCTGCACGATCTGACACAAGCATCTCGCTGTGATGGAAATGCTGTGAAAGCCCTAATCACCATCTGACTGGGCAAAATGAGTCACTCCCCACACCCCACGCATTCAGCTCCCCCAGCTCAAGGGAAATACAGCTCAAAACATAAAACAAAACCACACAAGGCTGTCCTAATAACCACACAGCTGGTGCACACAGAATGTACGTATAACATTAAGTCACTCAAGTGATACATATTTATGAAGAACATTTTCTGAAGAAAATAATCTGAGATGCAAAAAACCAAAAATTTCCTCAAATTTATACCCCAAAAAGTCTTTTCCTCACTCTGTCAAATACCTGAAACCAATCTATTTATTCATTTAATGAAAAATGAATTGATTTGTTGGCCTGATTTCCTTTGTGTGACAATACATCACCTATGTGATGAGTAGTTTAATACATCTTTGCATAATTTTTGTTGTAAGGCACCCCTTTTGTAAAGCTAAAGATAACTTCTGGGTAAAAAAAAACCAGCTTGGTTGTCTGAGAAGATCAGGGATGACTTTCTGCCTTTATCTTTTCATTCCTTTTATAAAATTCAGGATAATCATAGAAACCTTCTTGCCCCTAAAAGCTTTCAGGGGGCAGTGCATTTCCTTCCTTCAAGGGAAGGGTGCTAACTTGCATCATACATATGGCACTGTTTTGGGAAGTCCTCATTTCCCATTGTCTGTCATCCCAACTAAACCCAAACAAAGTGGCAGTGAAATAATCACAGACAGGCAGAATTTTACAGTCATTAATGTCATCCAGCAAAAGACGACAGCTTGTACCAGTTACAAACCAGGGAGGACTCTGATGACAGCATGGACCTTACCAGGAGAACAGCTGATGAAAATTAGGGAGAACACAGATGACAACCCAGAGGAATGTGCCAATAAGGAAAATGTAACTGAATGTCTGATAAAAGGACTTAACCTTCATGGACTGTTACTTCAAGCATTTGACAAGAAAAATCCCATTTCGAGAAACTACATTCACTTTGCATCACTGTTCCTTATGACACATTAGTATTTACAGGAAGTTCAGTGTAAAAGCATTCTCACAGACTACATTGTTAAACACTGCATTTCAGCAATGCTTATGCTGTTATTCACCAGCTGGTTTATATTTGGTTGCTCTAAATGATATTTTTCACCCATCTGGGGAAGGTGGGTGGATGGCAAATTTCCAGCCACTGCCAAAACACTAAAAGAAAATCACACAATAATAATGATAATAGAAATACCTAATCTATTTTCATGGGTGTGCCCTTGACAGGGATTTGAGAAAAACACTAAGTAGCTTTGATTGTCTTGATGTTACCAGGGAGATGATGAATCTGGAGTGTACCACCAACCCCATCTTATCCTCAACCACAGCAGAATGTTACAGCACTGCCACACTGCACTGTCCAGAAAAACGTCACCAGAAATTAGCAGGAAACGTGGCAGGAGACACAGCTGAGAGCAAAGGCCAGCACATCTGCTCTGGGGGAGAAGCAGCCTGTGCACATGCTGCTCACAGCTCTGCCACGGCCAGATCGGGCCTGCCTGGGCCACCTCTGCTCAAGGCTGGTCAAGGGAAGTTGCTAAACATGCTAGAAGCCAGTGCAAAGAGCTGAAACACACAGAGGGAAAAGTCAGGCCATGGTGGGCATCATCATCAATTTGAGAATGCCCCTACATGGAAATCCAGTATAACTGAAACAATTTAAGTTGTGGTGTCCTATATCAGCTAAGATCTCAGTTCAAATACTTCAGATTTGGTGTTCATTCCAGGTTCATTATGGTGTCAAACATGAGGTTTTCTGATACAGTAATTCCTGATCCATGCTAATGCAAATGAAAGGACATCTTACTATCTCAAATGGATCCATAAATTGCCTTGGAAAAAAAATAACCGTATTGTTTTCTCTTAAGAAGAGTTTCCCAAAAGTTTGAAAAAGAAGCAATTATAACCTTCTTGGATGAAGGTTTCTTATCTCTTCTTATGTCCTCTTAAAGCAACTGACAATTCAAAGATCTTAAGCTAAGCCAAGTCCACTAGAGAAAAAGCATTGTACATTATTATGAATAATGGTAAAATGAAGACATTTATAGGAAGCCAGAGAAAGACAGGAAGAGAAACAGTGTAGTCCTTCTCACTCATTTGTTATTTTTGATAATACTTTAAGAAAACACAGTCACTGAAGTGCCATAGCCTCTGCTGGAGAAAGCACAGTACAAAAGGATTGCCACTCGCAGAGGAAGCTCAGCCTGTGGCAGAGACACCTTCCCTACAAACAACCCAGCCTGGACCCACTGATCATCACTCCTTCCAACCAGTGATTATTGAAAAGGAAGAGGGGAGGCCTTAGGGCAAGGAATTACTGAGATAACAGATAATCTCCCACATCTAGATGAATGCCACGCACTGTTAAATCCCTCTGGAGAGCAGGATACTGAAAGAACAAATTCCTCCAGTTCCTCACCAAAATGCTGTGGCACTGAGAGGCAGTACCCTGAGACGGCACAGGGCCATGCCCAGCAGGATCAGCACTGTGGGATGTGTTGGTCAGCATGTCCAGGAGGCCATAGCCTGACAGGAGACAATGTGACAAATGAGAGCCCTGCCCCGAGAAAGAATTTATTTCCCAGATAAAGGATTATCATTATCAGCGTCCTTTGTCTCATTCTTGTGGACATCCAAAGGTTTGATAAATTTAAGAACTGAGGGAAAGGGAAAGGACCCAGGTGTGCCCCAGCCATGAGCCTCAGACTCAGTCAGGAGGGTGAGGAGCAAAGCCCAGGCTTGGTGTTTCCTGCATAAACTGATATTACCCTGACCCCCACACGGTGTTCCTAAATGAAAGGATGCCTGCAGCCTGCCCCTGGGCCTGCTCCTGTGCCTCCCAGACAGGAAGGCAGCTATTCTATTATATCCAGTTTATTGATGGATTTACTGGATTTATGAAATCGGCTGGGGCAGAAAAGGAGAGTAATCCAAGCTTTCAGCATTTAATAGCCTTTGAAGTGATTCATATTGGAAAGAAACTGAGCAAATTTCAACCTGTTCCATTTTTTCACTCCAAGGAAATTAATGCTTTTATATGTCACACTGGAACAGCTTTTAAATCTGAGAGTTCAGGTTAAAATAAGATAGGCACATTTTATGGGAACATAAATAAATCTCTGCAGTATCCGTTAAGGCAATATTTGTGCCTTGAGGCATATGACATTTTCAATTCAGAACTTCCTTTATGGGGAACAAACAAGCAACAATAAGATAGAACAAGATATGCCCTGGGTCTGCATAATGTCACGGGTGAGCAGTGAAGAGAGACACCATTTTCTCTACTCCAGAAAGAGAATTTTTTTATGGCACAGGTTTGCAATAGACCTGAGACACAAAAAATTCTAAGATTTTGCAAAAGAAACCACCAGGTTGTAACCCTTGCTGATTCCTCATTGGTTATTAACAATTTATTTAAATTTCTAAGCTAATAATTGTTTTTATTATTTTACATTGATTTATTGCAATATCTTTTTTTTAGCCTTTAAGGAATCCTTTGCGAGGATTTTAAATGGAAGCTCTCAAGCGGAAGCTTCAGTGAATATTTGCATTGGAGCTTCTCAAAAGAAACAATAACTTAATGATTTCTCCCAGGGCCTGAGGTGGCTCTAGAGAGGCTGAGTGTACTCTCTTGCATTGTCACTGAATGTGCCCTGCTTGTCAGCATTGAGATTTTCTACAGTGAGCTGCACAACAGTGACACAAAATGCAGAGGAAACAATTCACTGCAAGGAGATGATTAGGTCTGAGTTCCTTTAAAAGGACACATTGTGGTCTCCCCCTAATAAAAGTCAGGCATCTATTAATAGACACAGATGTTCTCTGGCTTATTATGGAAACAAAGCCTTCTTTCCCAGAGTTTTTCAGGAATGGGTTTCTCTTCACCCAGCTCTTTTCTTTGTTGCGGTGTCTTGGCCTACACTAAAACACTCAACTGCTCCCTGTGTAAGTGCCATGTCCCCCACTGTCCTTGCAGTGGGAGTGGACTCTGTGCTGGGCTACAGGGTCCCCAGGTGTGGGGAGATGCTTTAGAGGGTTTCCCACTTGGCATAACTGCAAAGCTTGGCTTTACCCCCTGCCCCTCCCAGGGTATTGCTGGCTGTGAGGACCTCGCCCAGGCTCATCCACGGTTCAATGTCATCACACCAACAGCTTTTTGTGCTTCACCCACACTGTGCTCCTGGCACAATCCCTGTGAAAGCAGCTTGTTCCAAGTGTTACTGGTGTTATTAGGCTTTCCTTGCTTCCCCTCTTCACTCTCCCCTCCTTCCATCTTACAACCCGAGCACCTTTTAGACTCCACTCTACTGTTCCTAGCTTACTTATGCAGGATGTAGCAACCTTGAGAACTCCTTATTTTTAAATGAAACATATTTATATGACATATAACATATGAGTATATATAAACATATAATATAAACATATGATATATAACATATAAATGGTTCATTTTTTCCTTGTATTACAACTCAAAATGGTTCATCTGAACCATTTTGAGTTGTAATACAAGGAAAAAATCAAACGTTCTTGAAAGATGTCCCTTCACTCAGTCAATATTGAGTGTTTGATTATTTTCTGAGCATAAACAAAAAGCAATCTAAAGTTGGCTTAAAAAATTTTAAAATCTCTTGCTTCTAGCTTTTAAACTGTTTTAGCAGTGTCATATCACATGTTTAAGCTTTTCTTCAAAAACATGACTACAGTCTTTCATTAAAAAGCTAATCTAAGATTATTAAGCAATTACATTATTGCAAGACCTTGAAATTAACATAAAAACCAAAATATCCATTCAAAATTTATAACATCACATTTCAACTTTTGGTTACACTTACCTCATTTAAGCTGTTAAATTGATCAGTTGCTTCTTTTGGTGAAATGCTTGTGCTCTGATCTATTCTACAAAACAAAATTTAAAAAATCATTCAATAGATTGCCTAACTGTGCTGCAAATATCTCAAGCTTTTCATCATGTGTGTATGTAATTTACAAATTACAGAATTAATCTGTTTTACTTAAAAAACAGCATTTCTATGAAAGTAACATCTCTATTTTTTTAACCCATTCAAAACAACAGTGTTTTTATTGGAATCCTAAATAGTACATTTAAACTGTTAATGAAGTCCTGGAAAGTATGACATTAATATCTGGGCTCGCTCTGTCATGTCAAAAAGTTCTACAGATGCATGATCTGTGACTTGGTGAGCTAACAGGGTTAATGCCAAGAAAAAGCTCAAACACATGCTTAAATCTAAGCACAATTTGTCCCACGTGGATTAAATCAGGAACAAGAGTTTTCCCACATCACAGCCATAAAGAATAAATCTTTCCATATTTAAATTTGATGGCATTTCAGGCTCCCAATCTTCAGCTTTCTGCTTTTGCAAATTTCAGAAAGGCCCCAGGTGCCTGGAAATCCTGTGAGAGAGATGTCCTCGTTTTCTAGTGAGTGTCACTTGGCTGCCATCAGAGATGTCCACACCTTTGGTTTTCTCTCAGTGTGTTGCTGTTTCTCCACATGGGGAGAGGAAAGGAAGGCCCTGGACTAGTGAGGGGCAGATCTCTTCCCCTGGCTGTGGCCACTGAGGAGTTGTGCCCCACCCAGGCAGACATGGCCCACACAGCTCCCAGCATCAGGGTTAGGTACTAATTCACTACAGCAAGGAAGGAAACTCAAGGCTGGAAACAGCTTCCCACAGCTTGAGCAGCCCCAGTAGCCTCCCACCACCACTCTGTCCATCCCCAGAACAAGCTGAGGCTTCCCACACCTGATTTCAGAGCCCAACATGGGTGTACCACAAGCTGACTCTAGACTCAGAGGAAGCAAGAAAACTGCAGCTGTCTCAGAGAATGAGATTTGTCAGTGCTGAAAATGTGCTGATGTCTGCTGGACCCTGGACACTCATTCAGAGATGTGATCAAACTCAACACAAAACTCAGATTTCTTTGCACAAAATAATTCATATTTTTCTGGGCATAGAGTCATCCCAGCAAAAAGAAATAGCTGTAAAATCCTCTAGAGACCTCAAAACCAGAACAGAGAGATGCAGAGGTGTTTGTTGTTCTTCCTGGATTTGTGAGGCATTTAATGACTGAAATGATGGCTATGCCACTTCTCTTACCAAAGCAGACACATTAGATAGCTACACCAGGGTGAAAAACCACTTAGCTCCAAACAGGATCCAAAATGTGCAATTCCCAGAGGAACAGAAATGAGTCAACAGCAAAAGGACTAATTTAATAGAAAAGAGTGAAATATTTGTAGTTTGGTTTAATAACATGAAAGGAAGCAGCTGCAAGACTATAAACAGCTGAAGAACTAATTCACTAATGAATAAAAAATATTTAAGGTGATTTATTGCATTGAACTAGAGCTAGACATGAAGAAAAGGATGAAAACAACACGTGTCAGATTTGCACACTTCTGGTATTCCTTTGGATAACTCCTTTCATGGTGCATAACAGAGCAAATGGGAACTCCCCTTAATAATATAAAAACCAAACAAGTTTTTTTTAAAAGACAAAAACAAACAGTAAATGTAGCAGCACTCTGTACAGGAACTGTACAAAGTTCTACATCATTCACAGCTGTATAACTCACAGGTCTTACACTCTGGAGAGTAAAAGGTTTACAGCAGCCATGAGGTACCACATCTCATTCAGGCTGATGTTCTCCAGCTGTTTTAGGATGCCTTTAATCTTTCATTTTACTGTTCCCTTTTACACTAGAAATACTGGAGCAAGATACTCTTATTTATGCATTATTTGGATTCTGGAGATACTGGCATCATTAAGATGAGTAACCATTTCTGGGTGATGAGCATTTACATTTTCAGTTTCGTGTGTGCTGAGCTGATCTTTCTCTACACAGAAAGTTTTGGGGTGTGCTTTTTCATTTTCACCAAGATTAATTGCTCTGCTAGGCAAATGCAGGTTTTCTGATTGTCACTAGGCAACACAGGGCTTACCATTTAATAACTATGGTTTGGATTCTACACTCATTAAAAGTCAATCACAAAATATCCATTAACTTCAAAAGCAGCAGGAACAAGCCCTCATTTTCCATCTGTGCTGAGTACATTAAAATTATTTCAGGCCTTAGCTGAAATTTTGAATAATTGCAGGCACCCTTATTTTGTATAATTTACATCCTGTAAAATAATGAAAATTAAGTTCTCTCTCTGGCTACTACTCAAATATATGTCTCTCACCCTCCTTTATGGACTGGCTTTGGCAGAATTATCCTTTTCTCCATGACAGAGATGGCAAAGATGCAATAAGTAACATGTACATTTGAGGCTTGTGGATATAAGAAAAAAAAAAAAGAAGGAAAAAAACCCACCTAAATTCTAATTATCATAACAGAGCTCCTACTAGACTTCAAGGGGGAAATAAATTTGCATGAGCACTGTGCTGTTTAAAATACAGACCAGGACATGTGAATTTTTGAATGCACAACATCACTTTTAAACTTGCATAAAATTCAAATAAAACCACATAATTTTAAAAGCTGGGGAAGATGTTTGAAGATAACCTAAGCAAATCCCCACCACATTTCCTCTGTGAAACCCAGACAGGAACATCACATTTTGTAACTTGCAAATGTCACTCCAGCCCAGCTCTGGTGACACAAACCCCACCCCCAGGCTGTTTGTTTATGCACCACAACACCACACGTGTGTGGTGTCTTGGCATTGGTAATGCCAGAGTGAGTCCTGCCCCTCAACCTCACAGTATTGTATGGGATGAAACTCCTTTCCCAGAGTCACCTGCAGTCTATCCTGGGCCAGCACTCCTCCCCTGTGTCCAGTCCAGGAGCCAGTGAGGGTGGCCCGGGTGGTTGACAGCTCAGCAGTGTCAGTCTCAGCTCCCTGGCAGGGCGCTGATTCAGCCTGTCCGGAGTTACAGCGGAACACACCACCAGCACATCTCAGCACCCAGAAAAGAGAAGGCTCCTTTCTGAGACTTCTCAAATGGCAAAAAGCATTATGAAATCCAAACTGCTGCAGGTGGATGCTTCAAAAGCACACCTATGACTCCTTAAGAAGCAACACAGAACTGCAACAAGCTTTGGGGTGAACATAAAGTGCATACCTGCAATGAAAGAAAAATCCACCTTGAAGGGCCCAGGGGCAGTCCCTGAGTGCTGGAGTGGGAGGTCAGACAGAGAGCCAGTGTAGCAGTGCCTGTCTCATGAGTCCCAGCCCTTGTGTAACCCAGCCAGCACTTGTTATTCTTACCACGAGCCGGTCTCGTACTCAGCAGGTGTGGTCCTTACTGGGGCTGCAGCAAGAGCTGCTCTTATCTTCCTCCTCTATCTTCTCCCCATCTGTCCTTTTGCTTTTTTTCTATTGCACTGTAACCCAAAAGCCTGCTCAGAGACTTTTCCCTGCCTTGGTACAAGAAGTATCACTGGAACCATAAACACCAGTATTTCAATACCACCATCTCTGAAGAAATTGTTCTTAGGAACCAGTCAATCATTTCCCAACTTTCTCCCTTCTCACCTGGCTGCCGGTGCAGGTAGGTGAGGAAATGCAGCTTCTCAGGCTCTGCCTCAGCCATGCAGGTCTGCATGGGGACATCAGGACTTCTGCAGCTTCCCTGCTGCCTCCCACCCATCTCTGAGTTGTAGCTGTTCAGCAGAAAGCCTGGAAACCTCAAGAGTTCCCATCTGAACTGCACTCTCAAAATATACTCGCCTTGCAAACTTAAATACTGAAAGCCTTGCTAGAGCTTGGCCTCCCCTCAGGGAAGCACAGAAACCTCAAGAGGCTCTGGCTGAGCCCAAGATCCAGGGCAGCCCTGGGCTACCGGCATTTCCACTTCCACTGCAGAACAATCACAGGTCTGACAGCAACAGCCACCCTACAGCCTCTGCCAAAAATAGAGGTACAAAATCACAGAACAGGGACCAGCCCTGGGACCAGATAAGTCCTGATAAATGAAAACACTTCATTCTCAGTTTATCTGAGGAGTGGTGAAGAGGGGGAACTTTCAGGAATTTTTCTTTGGCAGAAAATTTCAGTTCTGAATTCCACACTGACTTGACCTGCAGCCTTTGCTGAAGCATTGACCCTCCCACTGCCCAGGGGTGCTTGGTTTCAGCCTCCTCTCTCTGTAGCAGGCATCTGAGGAAAGAGCCAGGCTCTGTTCAGGTACCTGCACACAGCCTGCAGCCCACTCCAGTTTTGCTGATTGCCTTTGAGAAGGCAATTGGCAGAAGCAGCTGTTGTAATCATGTGTATTGTTCCACACTGGCTTTTCTAGTCTCTGTTTAAAAAAAAGCCAATTCCTTTATTTGTTCCCAGGACCTGTTTATAACTTTTATCTGCCTTCTATCAAGGTGCAGATTATCTTGCACTCATATGCAAACCCAGCTACACACAATGACTGGAGCAGTATTCAGTGTAATCACTGGCAATAGTATTAGAAATTCATCTTCTGGAAAAAAGGTACAAAGGTTCCCTTCCATGCAGATGGCGTTTCATCTACTAAATTGATGCTGATTTTCATAAATCATACATGATAAACACCTCTTGAGGTTGAAACCCTTGTTTCACAGGTCAGGTACACTTAACCAAAAACAAGACACTATTCCCTTATTCTTCTGGCTGCAAATCTCTTCAAGTCTACCCTTCCATTTCCCTCAAATCCCGCAAAACTTTTCTTTATTGTTTCAGTGGTTAGCATAAAATGAAAGTACCCCCTCAAAGAAACAATACACACTTCTAAGGCATAATTCTGTGGATTGTTGCTCTTACATGGCCTGGTTTGTTCTTCTCTGTCACACATCTGTTTATGAGAATCCCTTGTTAGAATATCCTAAACTTGGATTATTCTGCTTAACAGGAACTGCACTGAAAAGTTGGCCATATTTCAGCAGTCTTTAATCCATATTTAGACAAGTTAAAATGATCTGGTTTTTAGCTGCCTCATAGATTTCTTAAAAACCTCTGTAGAGTTTAGAAGTATTTAGGCCTTTAATTCCCAATGAAACTAAAGACAGAGCTACAGCCCCCTGCAGCAATTCAGTTAAAGCAGAAGTAACAACAAGATGCACTAGAAACAATCAACCTTGATCCTTTATTTGAGACAGAAATAAATCCTTCTTCTCCTGTCCTCCCCTTACACATCTGATATATGAAGAGAGGTGTGTAGGGACACTCCTGCAGCAGTGTGTCCCTCTCCTCTCAAATACCAGAGAGCTTTTAGTCTGACTTAGGGATACAGGTAAGTGTCGTATCCCAAATCATTGCTAGTTTTACCAGCAGCCCAGCAAAACCAGTGGAACACAGTGAAACTTGGGTGTTTGTGGTGCTGACAGATGTGTTCTGCCCAAATCTAGCTGTGATTGCTGCCTGCTGCCAACACTGAATGCTTAACCTTTGCATGTCCCACAGCAGAGAAGGCAGAAAACAAGGCAGGACATCATGCCCTGGCAGCAGAGTCCCAGCCTGTGCTGTGAGCCTGGTGCAGCCACCAGAGACTCCTGTGAGCTGAGACATGGACTGTCACCTGCTGTGGCCCTGCCAAGGCAGCACAGGGAGGGGGCAGCTGCTGCTGACCCTCAGGAGGGGTCGCCAGACACAGAAATCCTCAAACTGGAGCTGGGAACTCCAGCACAGGTGAGTGGAAGTGCCCTGGCTGGTGGGAGTGTTGGTTCAAGGACAGTTAATATAAATAAAGTGTGCAGAATAAATAAAGTGTGTTTGTGAGGCCAGAGACCACATGTCAATGCTTGTTTATGTTTGAAGTTCCTTATTTGAGAGTAAAGTCACCTACTTTTTTTTTCTTTTTCATAATGCAATCAAATTGAAACATGGCCAGAATTGAGATTTGATCACTGTGCTTGCACAGCCCATAGAATGGTAAATCCAGGCATCTTTCTTTTACAGATTTAGCCCTTTTGGATAGTAGGCTTTCATGGTGTTAAACAAGAATAAATAGCATAGTGAAAAATGGTTTAATACCAGGCAGACTAAAAAGGCCAAACAGTTGAAGTGGGCAGGGAACTTTGCTGTGGTTGCTCTTTTATTCATGCACACTCCACTCTGGTTCCTGTCTTTAAAGTCCGTGTGTCTTTCATCACATTCCTTTCAAAATTAACCAGTTATTTATTACCTACCCATACTCAAACATCCCACCAGCAGAGCCACTGGGTAGGTCTGATACCACACTCAGGAAGCTCCTCTTTACTAGTCCATGGGATTCTTTCCTCTCATAAGGAATGTCAGAAGAAGAGAAGGCAGGCTTCCTAATTAAAAATTCTTCCTGAGATGCAGTGTTTCAATTGCACATACAGGCATTGGAGGGAAAAAGCACTTTGTTGTCCAAGCTAATTAAATGGTTTTTCATTCTGCTAAACCTTCATTTGAGTGCACAAATTAAGATAATTTACAATGTTGCCTCCTAAAAGCTGTGGAGAAAGCAATCAGTCGATGTCACATAAAGCACCAAAGTGCCATTGGATGGCTGCTGTCACTGCTGTCCCACTTCTGACTGCAAACAAACCTTGAGCCAGTGAGCTCTAGCTGTCAGCCAGCTGTGCCCTGAGCCACTGAGCATCCCTGGGATGGACAGGTGCTGCTGCTGCTGCTGCTGCAGACCCTCCAAAGGGAGCCAGAAACTCTGCCACAGGGCACCAAGGCTGTCATGCACATCAAGGCGAAGAGCAGAGACCTGGCTCACCTGACAAACACTCTGTGCACAGAAAAGCAGAGCCAAACCAGCACTTGAACATGGGAAATTTGTGCCCCGAGATTTAGTAAGGACTAAATTGTATCCTTAGGACACACCTTCACTGGTCAGTTGGGTGAGTTGAAACCCCATTTTTAGCCATTTGCAAGGCCATGATGGATGAAAGTAGATGCTGTGACTTCCAATACCTACCAGAGCTGAGTTACTTCATTACCAGCTGAGTTACCTGCCATCAGGACGTGGTCAATGCCACACCTGAGCACACAGTGCCCTTCCAGCACCAGAACAAGCACAGCTGCCACAGCACCCAGGGCCTAAACTGTACATAAATGGATACCCTTGCTATGATCAGGTGAGAAGGGTCCCATTCCCATTGCTCAGAGAATGCAGCTCTGAGAAAGAGAGGCAATTCAGCACTGAGGGGAAAAGGAAAGAAGTGGAGAAGTATTTTTGAAACTTGGCACAGAGGAACTGAAGTTTCTAAACTTCATCCTTCTAAGGATGTTCTTTCTGCTTCGGCTGTAAGGGGTTTAAGAATGATGAAATTTGCATTCTTATCTTTATCCCTTTCACTTTCTCCAAACACTCCTAGATGTATAAATATAGAATGCACTGCCAACAAGAGCCAGGAGACTGAATATTTTATGCAGTAGGCAGCAGATGAATTAGCCTTTCCTACAGTTAATCAGAAGTGCTGTGTTATCCCAAGTCTTACCTTGGCTGGAATCTCACCACTGCTTCCTGGCATTTCAAAGCCATGTTCTGTGCATAGTTATTAGCTGAGCATCCAGCCTTCCCCTGCCACTCTGAGAGGCCTGGCAATGCACACTCCAGCTCCTGCAAAAGAGAAACAAAAAGAAAAGCTGAATGTGCTCTGTCAGTACCAATCCAAGCTTGGCTAAATATTTTGATTCAGGAAAAAAGTGCTCCATGAGACCAGGTGCTGGTTGAGGATCTTAGTTATTTTTTGGTAATAATCTTGAAACAACTGGAGAACACAGAAGACAAAAGAGTCTAAACAAGTATGTTATTTCCCTGGAAAACAGTTTCTGAAACCAAAGCAGACTGTAACTTTTCAGTTTATGACTTAAATAATACATTTCAGCTTCAGAGCTAAGAAGTTCCGTACAAAGAATTAATTTGAAATTATTTACTCACACGTAAGATTTTATTACTTGGGTATCACAGATTTCAGCTTCAGAGCTAAGAGGTTCTGTACAAAGAATTAATTTGAAATTATTTATTCACATGTCAGTAAGATTTTATTACTTGGGAATCATCAAAAAGATCTGGCTGGCAAAGGCGAGAGCAGTTAAATATCACTTAAATAAAATACGGAGAATTTAACCATTTGCCTCTTTCCATTCCCTAACATATGTGTAACTTATGAGTAGAGTATTACTCTGGGAGGAGGAAAAGGCAGTGAGGGGACAAATAGTCACATCACCCAATCTGCTGCACATAAAATACAAAAGGCAATTTAGTCCAAAATACTGAGTCAAAGAACAGGAATGAGAAAAGTATCTATTCAAGTCCAAGATTTTGAAAACCAGTTGTAGGGCTGTGAAAAGATGTGTTCGGTACTTCTTCATTTCCTTACCTATGAAATGGGTGGCAATATTTCCTTTGCACTGCAATGAAATAAGTTAATTAAGATCTTTGAAAACGTGATAATCAAAGTGGGACTTTTTTTCTACCTCTTTATTAGCTTTTGTAATCAAATATTTACTCCAATAGTTTAAAAAATTAAAATACAATTCACTCTGCAAAACGACAGAGCTCCCTTCCCTGCTAAAGCAATGCACCTGACTTTGCTCCAGTGTCAAAGCTTTCCTGGATGCATGGAAGTCAAAAGTTTGGGTAGGACCCTTCAGATGGGAACTTGCAGGGCAGAGAGAACACAGGAATTCCAGGTGCTTTCTGCTGGATAAAAGGGAAAGCTGAGGCCAAGAGCACTGGCAATAAGCCCTTGCTTGCAGGCATGTTGTTAGAGGACTTGAGTGGCTTTGGGTTGTTTCTGTATTTTTTTTTTCTCTTTCATGTCTTTGTTGCTACTCAAAAATCATGTCATTAGGGTGTTAACAAGTAACACTTGGGAAACACCCTTGGTGGAATCTCTGTTTCTAAAGAGCAGTGAAATCCTGATGTGTCACAGGCACCTACAGCAGAGCCCCATCTTCTCCTGCATTTTTGTTTCTTTTCACTAAAAGGGTGACTTCTACAGTGAAATTTCATCATAATAAATATAAACAGAGTATACCCAGAAACCAAAGCAAAACTTCCATACTGCCTGATGTGTTCATGTGTTTTTGCAGCTGATGTGCCAATATCAGCTCTGGCTTTTTGATTACTGTGCATTTAAAATCATAATTTTAATGTCAAATTATTGGAAGTTCTTTGACATATAAGCAATTTGCACAATTCATTTATACTCAAAATACAAAACTTTGCTCAGCAGTTTTCAGCATTGTCATCTTTAGGCACTGATTTTCAGGCTACCATTTTTATAGGCATTTACCTTGATAATAAGAGTTTAAAACTGAACTTTTATTGTTCCTGCCTATTGGCTAGGAAGTTTGGTGTTCTTTTGTAAATATGTCCCTGTATGAATAGGGAGTTTGAGGATGACTCATTCAAGAATCCATACTCATGACTGTGCACCAAAGGTGAGTGACAGGAGAAAGGATCGGGCAAGGGAAGCAGACTTTCTATTCCTCACCATCTGTTCTCACACTGACTCCCTGGAGTATGTTCTGGGCATATGCTTCCTCACCTCTTGAAGTCAAATAAATCCTAATTAATTTGATTTCCTATAGATGAGTGCTGCAGAATTGCTAAGGAAGCTGATGGAACCATGGAAAAGATGAAACCAAATAGCTGGAATACAGTGGTGCAGTCACATTCCAGCAGCCTCCTCTCTTCCCATGTTCTGTTTGGAAAGGTTACAGCTGCCTCCAGAGCCAGCTCCTGCCCCCAGGGAAATAACTGCAGGCAACATGCAAAGTACAGCTTTACCCTGGTGACATTTTGCTATCTGATAAGTGGTCAAGTGAAGTCACCTGATGTTGTTCTTTTATTACACTTGGGTTTTTTAATCATCAGTGTAAATCTAATAACCTTTTCTTCATGACGACCAAAGGCACATGACCACAGGACTACAATTGTGCCAAAAATATCAGAGGCACAGGAATCACACTTCAGCTGAGAGAGTCTTGTGAAGCTCAAAATCTCATCTTCCCTCTACTTGAACACAGCTGCCTGTTCCCTCTCAGTGACTTTTCTACAGTGGAAACCCCTTGGATTCTCACAACTAGAAAGGCACACAAAAATGGTTCCCATCCAAGCAGACTTTAATCCTTCCAACACACACAGCAAACTTATCTCCCAACAGCCTCTTCTAATTTTAAGGGGACAATTCTCTTTAAAAGAACCTTATGGGCTTATAACACATAAGAGGGAATAGCAAAGAGTTCCTTGGCTTATCAGAGCAACACCTTTAACAGAGAATCTGTTGCTGCTCTGGTGTCACTCTTTCTGATGCCACGGAGAAGTCAGCTGGGGAAGTGAGGAGACTGCTGAAAAAGCACTCTGCCAATAATCCCAGGAAAGCAAGGATGAACAGTTTAATCATGATGTGCAGCACATCCTGCTTTTCTTTCATAAATGCATGTGCTCAGAAAGTGCTGTTTGTCAGCTGCTTGGGAGTACATCATTTATCCCATCCAGAGGCTTGGTGGCAAGGGGGTTTCACCAAGGAAGGTTGCTGCAGTTACAGTGTTGCACCACTTCTGTCTCTCCTAATTCAAACCCTTGAGCCATGTGAAAATTATCTGCAGGGCACCGTTTTTCCTTCCAGAGGCTGCACACTTAAGTCCTGCTGATGTTTTACGGCAGCCTAATTATATACTCAAAAAGTTTCCCATGAAAGAATTTCACCATTTCTAGTCAGGCCCCCAGGGCCACGTAAAATGCCACAGAGCATCAAGTCTGTGCTGTGCTGGCTTTCACTGGGTGAGAGGTACAGGCAGGAGACACACAGGGGGCTTGGAAGAGGCTGAAAAAGTAACAGATGACCTCTGAGACAGACCTTGCCCCATTTATGCTTTTTCATGACTCTTCTTCCTGGTCTGCTTCCACTTGCACTTCACAGGGCAAAACTCCCATAATTTTTTCTGTTCGGCTGATAAACATGCACACCTCATCTCCCTGCAGGTTAAATAACATTTCCTAGGAATGCAGTGCAGTGGCAAAATCCTCCCAGTTATTGCTTTATTTCTGAATCAGCTTCAGAAGAGCAGGCAGGAATTTCAGGGCAAGAGTTTGACATTGATATTCCAAAGGAGACTGTGATAATACCATTTGCCATTTGGTTTTCATTTTCCTTCAGGGAATCAAAAAGGACCTTCAAAAAGGAACTTCAAAAAGTTCTCACTTAGAAGGTAAGACATTCTGTATAAAATTATGAAATCCCATTCTAAACTTGGTCCAAAATAATTCCTAGTCTATGATAGGCTTGAAGTACTTCAGAAAGAGCTCTGCAAATTTCTATCCACAAGCAAGAAGGGAGGAGAGACAAAAAGTAGCCAAATATGTCATACAGACAAGATGTGGAAATGCAGACATCTGTATTTGTGTATGCACAATTTTATGTAAATACAGACATCTGTATTTGCAGATGTCAGGCCTTGTGCCTACTGCAGACCAACAAATCTGCCAACATTAATATTAACTATCTTGGATATGAGAATATTTCCAGCTGAGGGGTTAAATCTGCACCAGAGTTCAACCCCTTACACTTGGGAAGCGCCAGTGAAGAAGAGAGGCATTTTCAGCAGCTGCTGGAATTCTAGAGTCAACAGAGCAAATGTACCACCAGAGATAGCAGCAGAAGTTTCCTCATTTCTAGTCTTCCTCAGCACCTTTTATAAAATTTACAGTTCTGCTCCCCCCAGCTCAACCTAGGAAGATGATGGGGGATAGCACCGCCACCAGTATGCTACTGCACTGTTATGGTCTCACTATTTAAATATGAGAAATTAAGATGAAGGAAAACCATAAAATCCCTCTATTTGCAGCCAAAATACCAGTAAAGGAGATTGTTGATAAAATAAACAAAACAGAAACTGTCTAAATAAATATTTGCACATCTCCAGCTATGCTCTCCACTCATTTCTGAAAGCAGTTGCAGCACAACCCTCTCTGCAATTCCCTAGCAGAAAGAAATTGTTATTACAGGAGGGTTGCAGACTGCAGGTCCCGGGAAACCAAGGTAGATTACTGTGGTGTCTCCAATCACACCATGAATTACCAGGGAGTCCCTCTTTGCCTTTCAAAACTTGCTTAGACATTGTGCCACAAGCCTCCCCCTGGCAAGTTTGATTTTTTACCTGACTTTCCTCGTGGCTTTTTCCATTTTCTAGCTTTGCAATGGGCTTAGGTTTCCTCAGCTTTAAGTTGCCCATTTCAGGCTTTAGAGCACAGTCAGTTAAAACCTGCTGCTTGTGCTGCTGGGTGTCTTGCAGAGGCAGCTGCCTTTCCTCTAAGACAGCAGAGTTGTCCGGGTAATTTTCTTTGTTATCATCGTCTCTGTAAGAAAATAAAATTGAAATGCATCAGGCAGGATTTCAGACATCTGTCAAAACATTATGAAGGAAGAAGAGCAACAAGTTCTTAGCTATTTATGGCATGTAGCTTTTACTAAATTTAGTGGTCTACACATCAGTTATGGATCTAAGTTAGCATTTTTACACACTCAACTGTGGAGCTACTTAAACGTTAGCTTTAGAGGCACTCTTGGGCTTCAGACCTACAGTTCCCATTCCCCAAAAAAATCTGAAACTGTCTTTTTCATGCAGAAGACTTCCCCCAGCCAATGATTCACAGTAACCTCACAAAAATATCATCACAGACAATAATTCCTCTCAACAGCACACTTCCCTTCTGTTGGTCTCTGGCTTTGGGGGCCATTGCACAGTGGGAAGGAGGAAGCCGCTCAACGCAAGGTCTGAACAGCCAGGGATGTGTTTGGAGAAAACATCCTCTTGTGTGAGAGACACCTGGTGGCTTAAACAGACACCATTACTCATGGATGCTTAATCTGGGACCTGAGACAGACATTTTCAATCTCCACCCAGACTACAGCGTGCAAGCTCTGTCCAAGGAGGCTTTGCTAGTGTCACCCACACCCAGTCCCTCCAGCCTCAGGCTGCTCTCATGCCTTCCACGGGGAGCACCTCGGTGGCACCACGAGGTTACTGCAGTGCAGGAGGCAGGGCTGCCTCAGCAGTGGCATTGCTGCTCCAAAACCCCTGCCTGCAGCTTGGTGTTCAGCTGGGATTTCAGATGTTAGCTCCAGCTGGCAGCATCCTAATGGCTAGCTGGGAGATGACCTCTCTCCTGGTGTGAAACTTCCACGGCTGAGGGAGTCAGGGGCTATTGAATTAGCCCCCTGAGATTCATTTATTTTTTTCCAGAAAGCATAACTTGCTAGTTCAATGTTTTCTCCCATGGATTTTGAGCTGCCAAACTCACTTTCCATCTGTGGCCCATCAGCATCCAGATGGATGCTTGCAGGGTGCCTGTGGAGCTGAGCACCATTGCTGCCCATGCCTTCTGCAAGTGTGCTCCAAGGCAGTTGTTATAGTTACAGCTTTATAGCCCATGGGCACCCCCACAATGTGCACCAGTGTTGCTAATTTTAAGGTATCCTCTGATTTTAAGATCTCCCTGAAAGGTTAAGTTGCATACCCTAGCAATCAATATGTACTAGCAGCCATTAGAGAGGCATGCCTCAAGAATACTTCAGTTAAATTACAATTTAAAGGATTTCTTTTTCCCAGACACACTCAGCAATGAGCATATCCTTGCACAGTTGCAAAACTCTGCTTACTACTGCTTTGCACCAGCTGCTGTACAGTAAAATTCAGTGTATAAGCACCACAGCTGCCTCTGAATGACAGGAGTATGATGTAAAGTTAAGAATACAGACCATAACATATTTACATATATAATAGCAACAGTAAATAATCTCCATATTGATCACGCAAAAGTGCATGAGATAAATATGCATTTCCCAGAAATACTAACAGCTTTTGCAGGTAATAGCCCAGAAATTCTGCCTTCCCTTGAGAATAAAGGCTTCTTTCTAATGGTGTAACAGAAGCAGTCACAGTTTCACTTGCTCCCAATGGATTTCAGACAAAGTTTACAGGAGAATACCTGGGACTGGAGCTGCCTGTTTGATCTTCATGCACAGAGTCTGAATACCCCTCACACCTTGAAAATGAACACAAGATAATTATTAGTTTTCTGCCAGCTGCAGAAACTTAGCTTTTAATAACATTACAGTGCAGCTTAAACTATAAACACATTTCTTCTTCTCCTCACGCTTTAGTCAGGGTCATTTAATGACATAACTGCTCCATGATAGTCCAAATCTCAGAGGAAGAAGAGGATTTGAGATGTTAAGTGTGCACAATTTGGTATACCATTTTCAGACAAATGGAAATAATTACAAGGAATTCAGATGTAACCATAAAAATCACAGGAAAATTACAAGAAACTCTGTATTCTAATTGCTTATAGTATACTTCACATTAACCTCAAAAATAATTAGATGCAACTGAGGATGTTTTTCTCACAAACTCACAAAAATATTAACTATGATAGACCAGTCACCCTTTATGCAGCAGGAAAAAGAACCCCCAACTAAATTATGAAGCAAGAGTTAGTCTTAAAAAGTGAACTACCAGTATTTTTTAAGAAGCCTGAACAATCTTAATCAAAATTACTTCCTCTAAGTTACAAACAAAAGAATTGTCCCAAGGCTGCCTAATCAGAAGAGAAGTCTAGATAAATATGCTAGACCACAACCACTGAGAGCTGAACATGACACTGTGGCTGCATGGCTGAACTTTGCAGGATGATCTAACCTGCAATGCCCATGAGCAGCCTTTCTTCAGATAAACATGCATCCATAAGCATGCACTCCCACAATATGCAAGCACGGAGCCTGGTTTTGCTGGGGTAAAGTCAGGGCTCTCTCCTCACCCTCAATTCATACTCACAGGGCACAGACACTAAGGAGGCCTGGATCCCTTGAAGTTTTCTGGCAGAGGAATCTCTTCATTATGGGGGAAGCAGCCTGTACTTCTGCTGACTTGCTAAATTTTGAGAACTGCCCCACTTAGAAGAGAGTACATTAAGTGACACATTCATAACTCTGCATTGCAATTTGATGGCAAGGGTTTAATATATTCCTCTTCCCCACCAGTCTTCTGCTGGTGTCTATATCAAAAGTCAGACTGCAGCAGAAAATATTTAAAGGGCCACTCAAGTGTTTACACTTCCTGAATACATCAGCATATGCATGAAAGCATTTGCAGCTCACAACTGGAGCAGAGAACTACAGAGGCAGATCACGCTAATCACACAATATTCCTGTAATGAGTGCAGCTTTCTCCACATGGCAAAGTGGGATGATGAATGGAAGACCAGGCTTGATGAGCAAAATGGAAAAATTCACTGTAGAAATCTGTTTGCCTCTGGGTGCCAGTCACACCTTCCCCTCTGGCCAATACCTGACTGCCTCACATGAAGCAGCAAGGGGTGGCACAGGACACACTGGGGGCTTGAATAAGGAAGCCCAGTGTGAAAGAAATCAGGAACCTGGCTGTAGAATTAAAAGGAATATTTCAGAGGGATGAAACAACAGAAAGAAAATGCATTGTGTGAGGAGACAGTGCCAAGGTCAGAGCTGGATGGACAAAACTCCCAGCACAGACACAGGAGAAGGTGCCACCAGGTGGGGTGTGCACCACAGGCCAAACCACGGCCAGCAAAGTCCAGGAATCCACTAAAGGGACAAATTCTCCCTCCTGGGTGTGCCTCAGAGAGAGGAGGTGGGAGGAAGCAGCTCTGCCACCAGTTTTGCCCCTCTTCTCTCACCAGTCACCTCAGGTGGCAGCCTCCTGAAAGACCACCTTGGCAATGGGGAACACTCTCTGCAGGGACAATGGACGGCTGAGCCCAAGTGGCCAGGCCAAGTCCAGTTAAGGAGCACTCTCCTGAACCAGGGGAGCTGGGCTGGCTGTAAGGAGGTGATCTTGGGAGGCAGAGCTCCTAACTCAACACCCAGCAGCTGACAGAAGTCATAAAATAAGACAGAACTTATAAGCATAAGTGAGTGTGGCAAAATGTATTTGAGTAACTGGATGGCAGCAGATAGGAAAGAGAAGCAATAATGAGTCAGAAAATACAATGACCTTCATGAAATTTAAAAGATCCTGAGGAAGTTCAGAAGCAATACACTCCAAAATTTCCAACCAAAATTTTTGTCTGTGCAAGAATAAATAATAACCAGGAGACTGAGAGCTTACTCAAAGAGGACAGTGTTTGAGGCTAGGACCATAGCAGGACCTTTAAAAAGATGAATTTGCCATAAAATGAAAATACCCATCATTAAAGCATGGAGTGTTTTTACCTTGATTTCTTAAAGAAATGTGTCTTCTGTGTTCATGCCACCTGCCTGCACATATCAAAACAAGCATGCACACCTTCCTTTCCTTTCACCAGTAACTTGTAAATCTTGTTGTTTATCTTTACCCGTATTTAATGGATAGGGTGATATTCAAGAGTTTGGTGCATTTTTTGATAGTTTGTGGCCATGCAGCAAAGAGACAGAGAGACTTTTCACCAACAAAAAACTGCAGCAGCAACTTCCTCCTCCTAAACCAACAGAGAATGTGCCACAACAGCTTCAGGTCAGAAATCCAAATGGGTTGAGGCTTACATTGGGTAGGAGCTATCTTTTAACCAAAGCAGTGATGTGAATCCTCTCCCTTCAGTGCCCAATACAGCTACTGACTGATGGATATCTCTTTAAAGTAAGTACATGCATTATTGATGTTATGGCATGGGCTAGAATCAGATCAGAGATGGGATCCCAGCCTGAATGGAGTGCTGCTCTGACTCTGGCTAGTCTGTCTCTGTGTTCCTTCCAGTGTCTCTGGGTTAATGGGACCAGCTTCTTTAACTTTCTACCATTTTCACCTTCCCACAGGAGCCATTTCAGACCAGAGTGAGCTCTGCTCCCTTTTGCTGACTTGACCTTTCAGGAGCTCACGTGAGCAGCTCCCAAACCAGGCTGCATGCATGGCTTGCTGGGAGCTTGGCACCCCCAGGCTCTCTCCTTGTCTGGAGAAATGTACCTGAAGGTGCTCTACCACTGCCTTGATTTCATTCAGGAAGCCCTGGCTTTGCCTTTGTCACAAATAAAGACAGAAATTGTTAAATGAGCATGTCTAGATGAGCATGGCAAACTCTCTCTTCTGCTAAATGAAGGTATATCTATTTTCATCTGTTTTCAGAGATGGTCAACACAAGCAATAAGTGCTGAAATCAGTAAGAATTGTGTATCCTCAGCAGCTCTCAAAAGCAGGTGTTGGGGGACAGCTCCAAACGAGATTTAGGGAAGAATGAGACTTAGGGAACCAAGTTTGTTCAATGGGACAATGCTTTTCAGATATCATTGTTCCCTCCTTTTGTTTTCTAAAAGCACATTTCTACCCCTTTGTTTGGAAATATAAGATGAAACATGAAATTCCACAAACAAGAGCCAACAGCAGCTGAAATGAGGGAGATCCAACCCCTCTCCCAAAGGGCAGGGCCGGTACCACACTCCCAGCTTTTTTACCCTCCTGGTTTAACATGAAGCCCCACAGAGAAAAGCCATCACCTTTGGATCCCAGAAACCTCGGGGGGAGGCAGGCTTAGGGACTGCTCCAGGGGAATCTCTACAGGAAACAATGGATGTACTTAGGACAGAGGAAAGGGAAAGGGGAAAAAATGAAAAATATATTATCTGTAATCTGGCTATTTTTCTGTGAAAGGGGAGCAACCCATAATTTTACAGACCAAAATTCATTACTTAAATAACAGGAGCACAGGAAATGAAAACAAACAAGCATGCAAGCAAACAAAAAACCCTCCATGATTTATTAGCTTCAGTTTAATCTTTCCATATCTGCCCCAGTCACACAAAAAGTGTGACTAAATTTAAATATTAAATAAAGCAAGGAAATATAAGCAAATAAAGCAAAGCAATATAAGAGAGGGAAATTCTTTAGATCCCTTTGAAATATTACTTCTGTAGAGGTTACGACAGCACTTAGAGATGGCTCAGATGATTATAACTTGGCCTGCTTTCAGAGTGTCCCCTGTCCCCACAGCACTCAGCAAACAGCTCACTGTCCAGCTGAGGTGTTTTAGATTATGAGCACTTTAACAGTGTAAAGCTCACCTAATATACAAACAAATCCATACATCATTTTCCTCCTGAAAAACAGCTTGGCTCCTTACTGCTGCAGAATCTTCCCCAAAAGCTTTTGAAACAATCAAAAGCATGCAAAGTAAAAATGCACAGAGCAGCAATATTGAATTGGTTTAGATTAAAATAAGACAAAGACCATTTCATTTGCAATAGCTCCTAGAGGGTTTGCCTTCCTAACTTTCTAATGTCCTCCCTTGTTCTGTCTGTAAAACAACCAGAAAAATCAACATATACATCCTTATGATTATGATCTATACAAAAGGCCATCTAAAGAGTTTATGGAATTTATAACAAAGAAATGACATTTTTGGTACCTGGCCTGTCTAAATAATTTATAGGGACTTTTCAAAATATTTCCTAATGATTTTTTTTCCTAACAATGCTTGTGGTAGTTACAGACCATGTGTCCCTCGAAAACAGACATGCTTGTGTTTGACAGGATCATCAGTATCAGAAATGAGCAATATTTTGACAGGAGGTTCATCCAACACTGCAAATCATGCACTTAAACATGTGTGATGTGCACCCAGCATATATTCTCCCATAAAAGGGATTTCACTGCTAAATAGTCACAGAGCATTTAAAGGCAGCTGTTTATGCAATCCTTCCCATACAGGCAATAATATATTTAGATTACAGAAAACTCAATCCAAATATATGACAGATAGCTTGGGACTTCTCACATACCACTTACAATTATTCTGCACGGTAACTAAACTCATCATTCCTGTTTAAAAATAAGGACATCTTTAAAGTGTTCACTTACTCTGCTAAAGCTGTCGTGTTGAAGGACTTATCCTGAATGCTGAAACAGAAACAAGAAAACATCAGATAAATCAGCAAGGCAGGCAGGGTCCCTGTATCCTCCTCAGCTGTAGGAACACATGCACAAACATGGCATTGCGAGGCACGTCTGTGTGCTCGCTCTGCATGCACGGCTCTACCTTGGCTGCTCTGCACATGCTCATAATCAAGAAACCACAGGGATTAGTCCCACAACACTCACAAAGCCCAGCCAGCAGCACCCAGGATTCAGGCAGGGGTGCAGGTAGACTGTGAGACTCAGATCATGATCTTTTATAGCTCTTAACTGTGCTGTTAATAAAGGCTTAGGTTTGCGAACAAGTATTTGGCATTCTGTCCTTTTAATATTTGCTCTGTGTAACTGGCTCATCAAATGAAGGGGTTTTTTACTTAAATAGGGTTGCCCAGCTAGCTGTGTGGAGGTTTTTTTGTTTAGTGGTCTCTTACATTCTCAGTTCATGGCCAAACCACAAGGGATTCTATGAAAAAAAAAAAATCTGGCAGAATGGACAGTTCAGGCAGGAAAAGGTTATTAAGCTAACAGCAAGCAGTAGATGAAACCATCCCTGTGAAAGGAATAGGCTGCTGTGCTCCTGCAACAAAATGTTTCTGACCTGATGTAATACGTTCAGCAGGGTCAGCTCAGGATATTGCAAACTGCTGGGTTTGAGGCAGCAGTGGAATTCCCCCTCCAACAAAACCCCTCAAATCCAGTGAACAGTACTCTTGGATCATCCTGAAATCTTACAGCAGCAAAGAAGAGGGGAAAAAAAATCCGACCAGCAAACAATCTCACTGTTACACAGCAGAGATGGGATTTTGTTGTTGTTGTTGTTGTTTGGGCTGAGGGAAAGAAAGCAAAGCAGACAACGCCTTGTGAGCGCTCCTGTTTGTGACAAAGGCATCTCTGAGGTGCCAGCATCAAGCTGAGCAGGGATAAAGAGAGGCACCTCCTCCTCCTCCTCCTCCCTCAGCAGCAGCTTGTGCCTCTGCGTGGTGTTGACACACATTTCCCAGGCAGCAGTGGCAGCCAGGAATCACAGCCTGACAATGGCTTTCCTTTACCAGCAGCACTGACAATGCAGCACATCTTCCCCCGTCCCAGCCTCCCTGCCCTCACACACTGCCTGCTCTGCTCTTATATTTGTACATATATATATCAATGTGGATAATGCCATGTTACCTGGGGATCAGAACATCACAGCCAGCCTGCAGGGACCTCTGGCCTTCAGAGAGGACATTTTGTGAGAGAAGGATGAGCAGAAAAACTAAATTTAATGGTTAGTAATTAAATCCTGCCTTAAAATTGAAATTTCAAATTTTTTCTTCTCCTGTTTCCAGTTCTATTGCTCCGACCACACAAATACAAAGTTCTTTACTGCTATTCTATTTGCAGGACAGCAACTGATCAAAGGTATTCTTCTAGATGATGTGGGAAGCAAAAGCTTAATTTACATGCTCAATAAGTAGAATGCCATTAAAAATAAGTGATTTTTTTTTTAAGGAATATATTCCAGAATGTTTAAGTGAATGCTTGACTCTTATTTGGAATGGTTGGCTGGGTTCACAGCTAGCACTTCAAGTGTGTCATGGAGGAATCACTGCATTTATCATAAAATCCCACTGATATGCAACACAGCTCAGCTAGAGCAGAATTTAAAGGACTGGGTACCTACAGACACCCCACAAGAAAGGGAGCTCTTACAATCATGACTGCTCCATCTGTGGGTGCCCAAGTCAAGGTCTAATCCTCTGTGAATTCATTCCCTGTACAAATGCACTGCGGCGCTTTGATGTTATTCCTGGGAAGATAACAGGAATGAAGATTAGTTTGTAAGGCAGGGCTGCTTTGGACTGAAGCTTTCCTATCATTTGTCTGGACTTTGGTGCTGAACAGCAATTGCTACACCTCCTTTAAGGAAGCACTTTACGTTGCAGCTCACTCCCAAACTTGCACTAGTTTTAAAGATAGCGCTGATCAGTGTAAGTGGAGAGTCTCTTCCTGTAAGGTGGTGAAACCATTCAACAAAATGAAAATTCATGTAAAACAGGCACAGCAATAACAAATGTACATAAGAAAAGGCCAGGCAGACTCAGGAGCCTGTTTCAGAGCAATGCCCCAGTCAGGTAAATGGATCCACTCTTCTGCTGGGGAGCACAAGAGAGAACTACAGTAGACTCACAGAAACTTTTCTTCTTTTACCGGACAGAAGTAATTTGTCTTTAGGGACAAACACTCCTTTCAACAGCAATGTTGGCTTGGGCCCTCTTGGCTGACCCAGCTCCTTCTATCTGCTTCCCATCCATGTGCTGGGGGTGAGACCCGAGCAGGCAGAGCCTCTGCCCTGACAGGGGAGAGCCAAAGGTTTTTGAACCTGAATCTCTGCTTCCTTCTCAGTCCCAGGCATGGAGAAAACCTAAAACTGCTGTTACCTCCTTATTTTCAATAGTGACATGCAAGCCAATTAGGTCCATAATGCTATAGGACATCACTCTTTAGCACACTGAAATTCTCAGTGCTAGATGCATTTCATGACCACATTCAGATGACATGCCAGGCTTCTCATGTCCTGAAGTCCCAATGAAAATAAAGCTATACCTATGTGTGAAGTAAGCTTTGAACTTCTCCACTGAATAACACATAAACTTCTAAGGATTTTTTATCTTTAATTCATCAGAATATGCATTTCTGAAATTCTGAAAATAAAAGCTTTTAAATCAGTTTTTCCATTTTTCTTCTGAACAGTTTCAATGATTCATATTTTTGCAAATCCTGTGTCTAGGAAAAGACACTTTCTCTGCAGAAAAGCTGCCCATTTTTTACCCAGTTTTGTTCTTACCCTCTTTTGCCAAGTGCTGCTCCAACCAACATAAACATCACATGACAGTCCTTAGCTGATGACAAAAATGCCAGAGATCCCCAAAGCAAACATCTGCATACATTTTGGAGATACCAAGACTCAGAAATATGTTGCTATTCACTTCTGGAAGGTTGATTAATATATTGCCTATTTATGGCTGACAAATATATTGGCATAGAAATTCCATTCTTTATTTGTACCATCAGGAGAATTGCTGCTGGGTCAGGAAGGAGAATGAAACAGGAATCACAGCATCCAGCTTGGTTTTGCATATAACAGAGACACATATTCAAAATAAATTACATGTTCATAAGCTCAGCATCAGCTGGCAGTGAGTGCCTTACAAAGGCAGTGTAAGTCTGCAAAAGGAGAGAAAGGTAGTGAGGCAAAAGTGGGCAGAAATAGTTCTGGCTTCAGCAGAACCAGAGGGAACAACAATCAAAATGCCATAAAAAAGAAGGAGGAATAGTGAAGCTCTCCAAGCTGCAGTTGTCTAAAAAGTCACACACCCCCCACACCCACATCCCTTCAGGCTTTGTGGATCTTTGGATTCACCTGCAGAACAGAACCTTTGCCTCAATTTCCTGAATTTGCTCATTTCACTAAATGACTGTTTTCTTTTCAGGGCATTTCTGACTCAGACAAATGATGAGGCCTTTCAACCCTAACTACAGAATAATGAAGAATTTGTACTGGGAAATAAACTGTATTTTAAAGGGGAAATCACACATTTACAAAGAACTCTAAGGTCTCTAAGGTTCTGGGAAAGTTACTATTTTGCATGTAATATCTACTACCTAATGAAAAACTCAGTGCAAGCCTATAGGGTGTGATCAGCATTTCTTGCCAGACTATTTCTTCATTATTATTTGTTATTCTACAGAGTCCAAAGTGCCTGTGCTGGAACTGCTGCATCAAAGGCAATTATATTTTGCAGTGCAGTCAGGCCATACAAGGGAGCTGCCCTGGGTCCCGTGGAGGGATGTGAGAAGCACAGTGTGACACTCACACTGCAGGATGAGGAGCCCAAGGCAACACCCTCCAGCTCGGGGAAGGAGTTACTCATGTTCCACTGCCCAAATAAAGGGAAACTTGGAATGACCTCCCCCCTACTGTCTCTCTGGATGAAGTCAAATCATCCCTGCCAGACCTGGCTGAGCTCACAGACTCATAAAAATACTGAGCAAATTTGTTTTTCTTGGAGCATGTGTGTTTCTGCCAAGAAACAATACCCTGAAGGGCTCCAGCCATCCTTCACCTCCCTTGGGAGCTGTACCCACAAGGAGGTGCACTGAGTGCCACCTGTTTGCATGCACAGAGTTTGCTGCCATGAACAGAGCACCTTCAGCTCCCCCGCCCTGAGGAACAGCTAAATATGCTTCCTTGGCAGGTCACACTGCTCCTGCTGAGGCCACACTTCTGACTTTTCTTTAGGCAGTGAAGCAGTAACTCATTTCTGACTTTAGCAAGTCTGTTGTCTTCCCACACACAGGATTTTCTTGAGGGGTAAAGGCAGGAATCGTTCTGCAGCAAAATGTTAGCACTGGGGATGGCTCCAGTGCCTTGCCCTTTCTCCAAAAGTGATCCTGCAGGATATTTCTGCTGTTTTCCAATCTGTAAGGCATAAACCAAGGAGCTGCCATGTGAGAGAGGAGTCACATGCTCTCTCCTGTAGTGATAAATACTGAGTGCTACATGCTGCAGCTCAAAATATTCATGTGTTCACCGATTTGCTTTCTTGACAAGCAACCTGCCTTTTTATGGGCAAGATTCTCCAAGACATCAGCAAACATCTCAGGAGACATTAAACTAAAATACAGCAGTTAGATGTAGGAGCTGACTGTGAGCACTCAGTCCAGCTTTTACATCTTTGACTTTCTCTGTGACCTAATTAGGACATCATCTGAGAAGGGAACCTGGGGGAAACAGCGCTCAGCTGATGCTGCTGTGTGTCTCAAAATGAACCGACAGACTCATGCAGGAAGAGATTCCAGCTGAGCATAGGTGCAGACACAGTGATCATAATCCAGCCCAGGGAAATTCCATAAGGTGTCTTCCTGTCGGGTTGGGTAAAACTTGGTGCACCTGCACAGACCTTCAGGGCATGAATATATATATATTTTCTGAAGATATTTCAGTGTGCAATCAAACTGCGCATGATTCCTGGCTCAAGCGTTTTAAGCAGTGGGCCCATGAACCCCATACACACTCCCATAGTACACCCAAGTTTGCTCTGAAGGGGGCACATCTACCCTGTAGCTCAAAGGGCACAGATCCCTGCTCTTTTAAAGGGAAAAATATCATGGAGTACACTATTTTGTGCAGACTGTGGACCACTACAGTCCCATAGCTCGATTACATCTCTGCAGCCCAGGTGCGCATACCTGAGCAAGCACCAGCACAGGGAATTGCTGGGGAAGGAAACACACCTCGAGCTCTGCTGGAAGGCTACACCACCCCTGGTGCCCTGCTCAAACAGCATCAGCTGATTTCATACAGGCCTCTGGTCTAGGAAGAGTGCTAAGCTGGAAATACAGAACCATGCCTCTAATTTTATTATTAAAGAACAAGTTGTTTCATGGAGTCCCATCAGCTCTGCTGAAAATCTCTGTGGAGATGCCCCAGAGTCATCATCCAGCACTCACAGGGCTGCATGATGAGCCCAAGTGCTGTACCAGCCCAGGTGGTGCTACTGACTGAGCTCCTACTCAGCTGCAGGGATCCTCTGCAGACAATTTAACACCATCACAGATGACAAAACTGTTTCCAGCAGGTTTGCACCATAGGCTAGGCTCAACACAGCACAATAACCAGTTTTTCCTCTCAATAGTACAAGAAGAGGAAAAGTACACACATATCTTTAATTTCCAAACATCTACTCACAGAATCATATCCCTGAAAGCATTCAGTATTTGGCTTTTTCACATCTGCCTGCAGCAGTGCACTCACCTATGAGGTACTTTGCAGGTCTTGCTCCCACTCCTCCAGGTAACTAGCAGACCCGTTCATACTACCTTTCATCACCTGTAGTTTTATCTTCCCAGCAGCAGAGAAGGCAGAAATATAAAACAAAATCAATACCAATCTAGAGGACATGTATCAAAACCAACCTAAAGCAATTGCTGTCTAATTTCAGAGCTCATTCTCAGTGACATACAGAAGCACCTCTTTAATTAGCATTGTCCAAGAGTTCCATTACCAGCAATTATGTGTTTTCAGAGGACACCTGGCCTTCCCCCCAAGCATCACTCTGCACCACGTGACACTCACTGATTAGTCCTACTGATATCTGAGGACAGGCCAGGTAACATCAAAAACAGATTTGCCATAAATCCTCTCGTGCCTTTTTCTGTGACTGGGTATTTCTACCCTCTGACCACCAGCAGAAAACACCCACAGGCTGCTCTCAGAGGACTGGGCAGCTGTACCAGGGGGCCATGCAAAGCTTTGCGAATTACACCACCCAAGGATGCTGCCTACAGTATTTATAGCCCAGTAGCACTGATCCCTGTGACCACATGTGCCTGAATTTTAGGCATGAAGACAGACTCTCCAAGCCCCTGAACAATTTCTTTATCAAGAGCTTACTTCCTATTTTATATTTTTGTGGCACTGCAGAAAAATCTGATACAGATAGATTATGAACTATTAATGTATAAACTAACCCAGGACATGAAATTTAAAATTCCACAATTATGTGAAGCTTATGCCACTTAACAACTACTTTATGCATTTAGATCACATTCAGAGAACTCTGAATAATCACTACTGTTTGTGTGACTGAATTGAGAAAGAGAATAGCAATAAATGCAGTTACAAAAGTATAACCTCTAACTTAAGTCTCCTGTGTCATAATATATAACCAGAACTGCTTTTCTTTCAGAAACAAAAGGAAATACAGACAGTAACACATGTATGCTTAGCAATGGATTTAGATTTACTCTGCATTACTCTGAACACATGAAATGTCTGAAAACCTAAAGACAATATGCCTTCCTACATTAAAAGCAGGAAAAAGCAAGGTCTCCATTTGCACACATCAGATACAACTGTGCAGGACACAGGACCCCACAGAGAGCTTTTTAACCCCATTCACTGCAGTCAGTTTCTGTACATATAAATCTTGTTACTCTTCTGCCAAGTGCTTATTAATTTCAGGGGCTGGTATGGTCAGCTGATGTCATTTAGTCAAAATTGATGTAATGTGTTTATGCTCCTTTCTGAACTTGCATCAATAAATATAAACCCAAGACAGATCCAGCTTCTCACAGGCCCCTCTGGAGCCCATTCTGAGCCACGGAAAAATATCCTACAAAGAAATCCATGTAGTCAACTTATTCCTGGCTGTCAATTCAGACATAATATTTCTTCCCAGTCATCTTAATCTCATGGAAAGGAAAAGTTGTCCACATGTCAGAAAAGAAAATAATGTGGTGGACAAAAGAAAGAAAACTCACATTGGGGGATATAATAGGAAGGCACAAGCAAAATCCAGAATAAATCCAGCAAATGTAAGCCAACATTCCCAATGTAAAACACAGTTATGATGGGCAGCTGAGGGAGGTCTTCTGTGCATTAACTCATTCATTTTTGTGGGGGTTTATAAAGCTCCAGTTGCTCATTCTCATTTCTGCCATGAAAAGTCCATGGTAACAAATCCTACATTTTTTTTCCAAGTTGTTTTCTGAATTACTATTCACTAAATATGTAGTCAGTGACATTTGAAACCCACTGATTCAGGCCATTAGCTTTTCTAATATCATGATCCATTGACATCAGAAACATCTCATCAGTTATACCACATTCCCCTGCACTTGTATTTCACTGAAATGCTGTGAATAAGCCACCAAATATTAGCAGCCACAGTCTGTAGTCAATTCCTGCTCAGCTTCCACCTTGCTGTTTTAATTTCTTCTGCTAGAAAATAGTCCTCCTCTGTTTGGCTTCTATTTCTACGCAGGCTCATGATCTCTGCTTGTGTCCCACCATGCACTATTTTAACTTACCAGCACAATCCACAGCTCCTCAGCACAGACATAAGTTTGTTCTTCCAAAGCCTGAAAATATTTTTAGCTTTCAATACATTTTGGGTTGCTTTGGTTTTGTTGGATTTGTTTTTTGGGGTTTTTTCCCAGTATTTTTTTCTTTTATATTGAGGGGAAGACAGAGGAAACTGTATTTCACCCAAAGGTCCGTTCTCAGCACAGTGTCTTGCAACACAGTAAAACAGCCAGGACTGGTCACAACACTCTATAGAAACTAAATAATATAATTCTATTACATAATATTCAACTTTGTGGCATCAAATCAGAATCCTATAGAAAGTATAAGAGAACGACACATGTCATAAAGCACAAATGTCTGATACACATGTTCAGATGTATTTTCTCATTAGAAGAGAAGACTTAAAAGGTTTTTCTTTTGCACAGTGGTACTTTGGGGAGGAGAGGAACCTGTGGCAGTCACTGGAACGAGGACCAAATTTCTTTACAAAGCTGAGGAAATATCCGCATAACCACACACCATCTGTGCTCTTGCCTTTTTATTCTCCTGCTGCACTCCTCCTGCTTAATGTGTGTGTTTATCTTGTGGGCTGGCTTGGCTGCCAGGCTCAGGGGTGTCCTGAGGTAGCACGGAGCCCAAGCCTGTCTGCAGACATGCCCCAAGCCAGGGCCACCAGGACATCTCCTCTCCTTAGGGAATGGAGTCTCTTGCCCCGGACACCAGGGTCTGAGCCCTGGCACAGCCGGGCCACAGGTGATTTACCATCCGTGGCACCACAGAGAGGTTCTACCAACAGCCAATTATCTTCATGGATATAAGTTTAGCATTTGTCTCCAACTCCTATGAGGAGATGCTCTTCCAAGGACCAAGACAAACCTCACTGCACAACATTTTGCAGAAGAGCTTTCTTCTCCTGGCTCAGAGCATCTCACAGGGGTCTCCACAATCAGCTCTCTGAAGTGCTGTAGCACACAGAGGGCAGCACTCAGCCCTTCAGTTTTCTCCTTTTCAGTACATTATTTGTTTGAATATGTTCTCATCCCATGTTTACAATAGATTTTAAGGTTCAAAAAGAATCTGAAAGCAGAAATTTTCTCTGGCAAGACCTTGTGCCACTTTACAACAGCTGCTGACACTGAGCAAATGACCTCCTTCACATAAATTTGATCCCAATGCAAACTATTTGTGGCTTGGATATTTCCCGTATGGATCTGCTGAAAGGGAGCAGAACCATATGGGAAAGAAATTGATGCAGAAAGCAGCTTTGCCACTTTGCTATCTTTTGCAAAAGGGCAGTGTACATTACTTCTCCCTTTTGAAGCATTTAAATCCTTTATTGCAAAGCACATCAAGCATTCTTAATGACATGATCACATTTTCTATCTCAAATTGTAAGCCCCCTGACCCTTTGATAAACGAGAGAAAACTGGTTTTGGTTTTACACTACTCAGAAAGTTGTAAATATAGGAAAGACATTTTCATTCTAATTTTAATATTTTCTGTCTAGCAGTTCTGCAGCATCAATCAGAAAGATACCAATCACAGAAAAATGTTCTATTTCTAGGTGAGCTATCCATTTTTAGAGAGAATCAGTCTTTATAAAATTTTTCAGAAGCAGAGCCAGTGAAAAACAATAACTAATCCTTTAAAACCTAATATTTTCTCTTTTTTTAAGATTACAAGAAAAGGACATCTTGCCTTTATATTAACAAAAATGCTGACAGTAATTATTAAAAAAGAGCAATGAATACTGGAGTCTAAATGTAGGCATATTCAGGAATATTCAGAGCTACAGCATCTTCCCTCTCTTTGGTGGAGCTTGAAGAACTGCAGCCTACACTCTCTAACCCAAATCCAGGCTCTCAAACCCACATTCAAGCACCTACACAGTTTCAGACTAATTTTAGGTAGCCACCAAGCTGAAAGCCCTTGGCCAGTACACACACTGCTAATTCAGTGTCTGGGATGATGGTTGTAAAGGCTCTGGGATTATGCCTAACACTACAGCTGTGTTGATGCATGCTCTCTACAAATATAGAAAAAAAATCCTCCAACTCACCCAAACTCAGCTCCAACAGTTAATAAGGCACCAACCCAGTTACCATCTCAGGGCATATTTGTTCTTCTCTCCCACCCCCTTGTTTTTCCTGCTCCTCACAGATCTTGTCAGCTCTCATTAACTACCCAAGTTCCTGCCTCAGCCCCTGTGGGTGCACAGGGGATAATGCCAGCCAGGAAAACTCTGGCGTTTCCTACCATCCCCACTGAGGTGCTGCCAGTCATGGTTGGTAGTGAGGGCCCTTGCTCTCTTTTCTCTCCCCTCAACTCAACACTTAGCAGATTTCACATCGCTTGTACCATGCAACCAGCCACTAGAGTGTTTTGAGAGAATGGGCTGAAAAATGACTTTATAAACTGCCCAATGGGTAAATGTGTTCAGGCAGAGCAGGGAAAAGCCATTCTCCAAAGCAGTACAGTTCTTACCACAGCATTACTCATAGCTGCGTGGAGAAACAGGAAAACCTGATCATCTGTAGCCACCAAAAAGTGAGCATGACTCAATTGGGGTGACTCACAGTTCTGACTAACCTGTTTAACAGCTCTTTTTAAAAAGAACCACTTTTGAAATAATTCCCGTGTGTTCTTCCTCAATTGCCTTCCACTGCACAGTTTTAAAGTGATTGCCAAAGCACAATCACAGTGCAGATCTAAGCAAACCACAACGAGGCATAAATGTATCTTAAAGCCTTAAATGAAACGTCTAGTTAATAAGTGTTAGGCAGATGTATTTGTCTAGGACCTAGCAGATTATTTCTTAGTCAAACACAAGGCAAATCCAGCTGAATGGCAGGCTGGGAGGATGGAGGGTTGAGTCATGCTCTGCCAAGTGCCTGTATCCAGCCTGCAGGTGCACTGCACTCCTCACATTCCTGCTCTGTGCAGTGAATTTCCAGCAGAATAAAAAAGTAGCTGAGTCCTCTCCCAGAAGAAAATGCAGCTGGAGTCAGGAACAGCAATGCTTTTAAGGAGAACTTGAGGAACAGTCACGTCCCAGCATAAAGCAGTTTGCATTTTTAAATCAATAGGGATATGGTAATAGAGATAGAAGTTTAGAGTTCATTCATTATTAGCCCACCCTTCAATACAGGGTAAATATTCCTCCTTATACACCATTACAATGAATCCTCACTACCAAAAATGTTTATAAAACCATAACTACTCTTTCAATCCGTAATGCAGAGTAGACAAATTAATTTATTAATAGCTCATTCTTATAAATAGTCATATGTCAAACAGCAAACAGGCAGGAGAAAAGTAACCAAATGAAACCCATTCTCCAAGTGCATCATCAAAGGCAGGGGTTTTCTAAATTCACCAGTTACCCCAGAGTGTCCTATCAGCCTCTGCAGCAAATGAGGCTCATATCTACTCAAAGGAGCCAGAACTAACTGAAAAGGCTGGGAAATCATCTGAAGAGACATGCTGAAATTGCCCCTTATATGGTGCTGTAATACATCTGGTATTCTACTCTATCTCTTGGAGAGTCTACAGAGGTCCCACATTTCAAAATTACACTTAACATCTAAAACTACAAATGCAATAAATCATCCATGTAACATTCCTCAAGAGTCACTAAGCAGCTTTATCTGACATTGCCACTAATGGAAAAGAGGATTAATGGGCTTTGCTATTATTTATTACCCTCCCCTTGACTGTAGAAAATCCAGTTGTTTTGTCCAAGTTGTTGCTGAATGCCTTGACCCAAATCCCTACTTACAGCCTTAGGTAACAACAAACAGAAATGTTGTCATTTCAAAGGTTAGGCAGTGACCAAGGACAGATTAAATTTAATCCATACTGAAAGTACAATTTGATGCATAGATTGATTGACAAGTGCTGAGGACCAGTCAAGCATCTCTTTCTGCTGTCTGGAAGAAAGTTTCCATGTCATGTTTTTCAGAAAATAATTACTTATGTGCACTGACGGACTCCTGGTTTTCCACTGTCCTCAACATCCTCACCCCCTTGCTTGTGCAGTGTATACTTTTAAACAGATCTAGAACTGTTTCACACTCAAAATAATGATTAAGTGATTACAAGTAATGCAGCAGTCATTGTAATAAACCATTTAATCCACCTTCAGGAGTTTCATCTGATGCATCAAAGCTACAGAGCCTCTGTATAAAACAAATATGCCAATACACAAATATTCAAATATTTTTGATTCACAGTAATAGAAGACTATAAAGCATTTCCGCCAATTTATTTTTAAGAGGTGGTCATTTCATTTCCTTGGAAAAATTACACTATGCATAAACTGTATGATGCAACCCTGCATTCATTAATATTCCATTTGTTGGCAGAAGCCAGTTCCAATTTTCAAAATCCATTATGAATGTAGGGAATGATGCCCATGAAAGTGAGTCACAACACTGCTGCCACTTGAAATAAGTCATCATCATCAACATTTTTCATAATGTCCTCTGATCTGTGCAAAAAATAACTTTCCACTTAAATAGGAAAAGTTTAACAAAACTGGAAGCATATGTTTCAGATATAATCTCAAAAATAGTGACCTTTCTGATGTTTTTAAAAGTAGTCTTAACAAAATGAAATGTTTGTTATCAGCAATCTGCTTTCACAAAGTGCACAACCAGAATAACACCAGGACCCACTGGCTCCCACAGCACTGAAATTACACACAGAACATTTTGTACCCACATACAAAAGAATTACTACAAATTTCAGAGAGATGATGAGGAATTCCTGAAGACCTTAGCCAGCTATCCAGAGAGGCTCTTATTAGCTGGCTGCATTGCAATAGTCTTCAAAACCTGCAAAGGAAAGGCCCCAGCAGCCCCCCTTGCTGTTAACTCTTGATCTCTGTCATACAGAGAGTCACAGAGGAATTCAGCACCAGCAGTGCAGCTCCCCTGCCCCCAGAGCTGAGGCATGAGATGTGCACAGAATATCCAGCAGCACTCAGCCCCAGCCCTCACCCAGACACTTCTCTGGAAAGCCATTTGTGTTTCAGATGGGGGACTCCTCCCCATGGAGCTCCCAGGAAAGGCAGAGCTGGATTAGCCTTCTGCAGCAGAAAGTTCTGCTGGGCTGCACAGACGCCCCACATTTGCCTTGCTATCTCCTACACTGTCATGTTTTCTTCACCTGTCTCATCTCCCACCTGCAAAGCTGCTGGTCTCCTCAGGCTCTCAGGAGCACAAATCTTAGAAGTTGTTACTTAAGGTGTCCCCTCTGCAATTAAGGCTTTTAAGGAAATAGCCTCAAAATTTCTCATCTATAAGCAGACTGCCTCGCTCTTCCACCAGTCAAAAGGAGATGAGCAGCATGCCTGCTTCCAGCCTAGGCTCATTGCCATCATTTTAAATTGTCTCTGTAACATTGATGTAGACAGCACAACCCATTTCTTGGTACAGAACAACCATCTATGCCATGAAGCACCCTAGGAATCTGAAAAATCACATAATTCCCATAAGTCAAGCCACCATCCAGACATCTGTGCTTCTATATAAGGTTCCACAGTGTGCAGTTTTCAGAATATAATTTTTGCTGCTGCTTAGGTCAACAAGACCTCAGAATTCACCCAGTTGTAAAATTAAAAAAAACAACCACACAACTATGAGTATCTGAAAACCTGTCATTAATCCACTAAACCATCCGTGTAAATACATTTCAGCTACCAGCACCTGCATAATAAAGTTCCTTCCATTTATTACTCACACAAACATAAATTAAAAGCATATCAGCACCATTTGAATCCAATTTCATATGGAGCTATTTTGAACTGTTTCTAGCATGACTTTGCTAAATCCCTAGACATAGATTATGAGCTTGAATATTCTTTTACAATTGCTATTCAAAGTAAGATCAAAACTGGAAACGAGTGGAGTCATAAGTGAAGGGATGAAAAAAAGTGGTGTTACTTTTTTTTAAATCAGTCTAACAAAACTGAAGGAGACAGAAGAAAGGTGATTGTCTGGCAGGGCCCTGCTGATGCTCTCTGGTTTGCTGACACCAGGTCAGTAACCTGCTAAAACCCTCCTTGTTCCACACACCATGCATGTTTACAAGCCTTTTGACTTGTGGAACCAGAGCCAGGCTAAGGACAAGATACAAAAGGAGAACCAGCACTGCTCTTGCATCTGACAAAAGAATTAGAAGTTAATGAATTTTTGAGTGTGAGCAGAAAATAAACCCATTAAAATATCACAAAGAGCACAAGTACCTCAGGTCATGGCTGGCAAGAAGGCTGACAGAAACTGAATTGGTCAAGTGGGCTGGGAAGAGGCACTGAAAGAAAACAGAGGAGAGGGGAATCAGTCTGGTGTTGAACTTGAAAAAGAAAAGACAGAGAAGTGAAAAGATTGAATCTTGATAAGTTTCCCGTAAGCACAGAATGAATTAATTACGATAACAGAAAGATTAGACAAGAATAAAAAGTACTGATAAGAGGCAAAGTAATTTATCTTTCCAGTATTCATAGAGACACAGAAATCCTTTTTTTTCCCTCCAAAACCTGTAATAAAGTCTTGCAAATCAAGCTGTTTAGATGAAACTTCTTGTGAGTGACCCATTCTTACTGTGCCATGTGAAGACACTGCCATGCTTGATATCTTTTCCATCTATAGCTAAAAATAGTCTGTCAGAGCTCTGAAAAGTTGCAAACCTAATTATTCCAAGGCAGAAGTTTGGACTGGTAAATATGCTTGATTTGTTTTGCATTCCATTCAAAAAAATCAGGGATGTTACCCCATGTTTTTCATTGAATTGATGCTCAAACACAAAAAAGCCATCTGGAAATTCCAGCTACAGAGCCAAGCCTAAGAACTGCTCTTTAACCTCAACACCCCAGAGAGGACTCAAAGCCCAGGAAATAGATACACAGACAGCAACATATGCAAACAGGAAAACTCAATCTGCATTTCTCCTTTGTTTGCATATTCATCAAACTGCATTTCTGCATCTGCAAATGATCAGTTGGTTGGGTAATTATTAATTCCATTCTTACATGCATCAAATCATCATAAAACTAATGCCAATCATATGGAAAACTGACTTTTTTGTGTGTACCATTTTTGATTTTCTGGTAGTTTGCTGGTACTCTAGGGTTGACAGTATTCTATGGAGTACAGTTTATAACAACCTATGAGAGTCTGAAACAATTAGAAATAGTACAACACTTACTGATAAGAATTCAAATTAGAATTATCATAAAATTAAAAACTTTTTTTTGTACCCATTTTCCCTTCTGGATGCAATCAAAACCAGTTTGACTTCAAAAAAAGAAGTTCGTTTATTAACAGAACTGTATGAAGACTTTTTCATGTGCAACTACCTCAGATGGGTATAAGATGTATACTGTGATTTACATCAGCCACAGAGAGATTTTCATTCCAATTCATTCTCTCCTATTGCCAGCTCTAATTTGCAGATGTTGTAGGCTTTCAGCCTAAAACAGAAGCAGAAATTCTGGCATGTTTAATGTTTGGAAAAAATTCATATCTGCAATGAGAGAGGCTAAACAGATAGGACAGATGGGCAGATGAAACCAAGGGACAGAAATAAATTATGTTTTAATGTTACCTGCTGAAGAGAAAACCTTGCATGGGTTTCTAGAGCTAAACCAAAACCACACTTTTCAGAACTCCATCACTTAGTCATCAGTGACAAACCGATGAAAAAAGAAGTGAAAAGTACCAACACAGTACCTATTTTTATCCAAAATAAAACATTTCCATTTGCAGATTTTTTTAAGAGAAAAAATACTAAATAGTCCATGCAGGGATTTACAAGGAAAAAGTAAGAAAAGAGATGCTTACCATCTCCCTCTATTTTCAGCCCCTCAACATCCTACCATTCCCATAATTCATGCACAAATCATACCAGGAGCCACTGCTCGATCTGTCTGTCCTGGAGTGTGAATATGAACTTCAGCAGCTCATTCCAAAGAGTCTGGCCCAAACTCTGGGCTACAGAGATCTAATCTCCACTGACCTCTCCTGTTAAACTGCTCCAGTTTGTACCATAACACAAGGGAGGATTAGGCCTCTGCATGTATCTCTTGGTTTAGTGACACCCAATTGCACTCATGAATCCCCATTCCCCAAACCTGAACACTTCAGAAATGCTTCAATATCTCAGAAAATAAAAATTACCTGGGGAGTTAGGGACTGATCTTTTCACCAAATGCAATCTGCATAAAGCTGCACTTTTCAGTCAGTCTCTCATTCTTTTTACCAGTCACTGTTCAAGCTCAAAGACACACATTGCTGAACAGAAACACAGCCAAGTCATCCTCTGGCTGGAGATGCCCCAGAACTGAGAGAGTTGTTCAGGAGCTCTGGTGCTGCTCTGCTTCCTGACACACAAGTGTGTTCAATAAATGTGTTCACCACTCATGGTGGGGAGAGCCATGCCCTGAGCTCCTGTCCTAGTCTTACCACACCACTGAAACAAGTAGATACTCCTCTGGAGGATGAGGGAAAGGTGTGCCAACCTTTTTCCACAGAACTTTGTCAGACAAAATGAAAAGCCCAGTACCATGCCCAATACCAGCAGCCAATGCCCTCCCTTATTAAACAGATACTTATAAAGTGTTTTGCACAGAAATCACAGATTATGATTTTCATTTGAGAGAAGCTCTTTATTTAGAGCAGTGACATAGAAAGTAATAATAAGTCCAGGTTACCAGTGGAATTGTATTGCTTCTAGTCTGTTCGTTGCATAGGCTGACAAGAGGATGTCACAAAAACAGCTATGAATATAGATGCATCCAGTTTTTCCAATAGTCATCATTAAAAGCATCAAAGATTTAAAACTGGCGCCAGAACTCAGTGGCATTAAGTTTAATATTGTGATTGCTTGCAATAACTTTCAGAAGCAACATCATTTTACAGGTAATTTTACAGTATTCATTAGAATTCTACTGGAACTCAGTAGCGCTGAATAATTAGTGTGCATAAAGATGCTTTAAGGTCAACTCCAGCATACATCAACTAATAGAAAGGTCACAAAGTGAGAACCAGATAGGATAGAAGTTTAGTTTTGGCTGACATAAGTCAGAAGTGTTGGTGAATGGTTTATTCCCAGGGAGTTAAACAAATGAGATGTTCTTCCTACCTGGTGTACCATGTGCATTTTCACTCAATATTTCACATGGGGCAGATGAATCACATGTGTCTTGATCTTTCCTCATGGAAAACCTTGACTCATCTTCTCAGCCCCTACTAAAAACCTTAACACAACACTCCTTTAAGCAACGAGCACTGAGGAACACCAAACGGATTGTCTTATTAACAGATATAAATATTTTCAAGGCAATATTTGTTAGAAATAATGAAGCCATTAGCAGCATGGCCTGGAAACACTCCAAGTTACAGCAAGCTGTGCCCAGCACACCTGCAGAGGGCTGTGGCAGGGCAGCTGATGCAGCTCTGTGCATTAGGAGCTGCATCCCACATGCAATGTGTGCATCACATCTCACAGAAGCAGAGCAGAGTGCTGCCAGGCCCCTCAGCCCCAGCACCCTCCAGGCTGCCAGGTGCTGCAATGCAGACTTGTTCAGCCTGTCTAGATGCTCTGTGGGAATTGATCCTGCTTATTTATGACCACCACACCATCAGAGCATCAGGAGCTGCTTTCTCAAGTCCTTGTGATGGGCTCCATTAATTTTATTGAAACATAAATTTCACATTAGAGTTTTGATCTCTCATTTTGACAAAGACATTTATTCTCAGACAGAAAATTTTCATGAAGCCCACATAATTTCCTGCTAGGATACTGTATCTATTCTCTATTTCAAATTACAGAGAGCCTCCATACATTCTAATGATATATTATGCCCTGTAATACCTTTATGTACAGTATGCAGTCCCAGAGTCCCTAAATTATTCATCATGATGTGTGCTTCAGAAGCAGAATTTGTTCATATCTGTTTAGGTAGTTGGAAGCACTGTAACTCTATTTAACCCATTCCACACACTAGCAGAGCTCATTTGGTTAATAATAAGCAAAACAAATAAGTCTCTTCTTTCGGTCCTCACATTCACATCTTAAATCAATCTAAGAGGTCCAAACCACCTTATTTTACCTTCACTTCAAGCCTTAGAAAAATGGACATCACAAAAGCTGAGGAGCTATGACATGACAAAAGGCAATGTGAAGCTGAAGATCAGAGAGAGAAATTAGCTAAGTGCTGGAGTAAATCCTTCAGGGATGTTACTCACTCTGCATCCCTGGTGGGGAGATCAGTTGGACAAATGTCTGTAAGGAATGGTTTAAGTGGAGTTCACCTTTCCTTCAGGCAGAATTATGGATTGGATGACCTCCTGAGGCTTCCTTCAGATCAGTGAGGAATCAGTTTACCAACACAGCAGCATTAATCACTGTCTTTGCAGCACCTTCCTGGCCCTTGTGTCTCTCAGGATGATGCTCAGGAGCTGCAGCTCCTACAGCAGCACCACAGAGCTGCTTCACCTCCTCCTGCAGGGCAAAGCACTGGCAACCAGAAACACTTCTGAGACTTGCTGTAACTTGTGCATCTCCTCCTTCAGCTGCCTGTGTCCTACCCAGTAAGACAAGGTGTTCTAAAGCTACAGGCTTTGCAGTTGGCTGGCAAAACCTTTATACCTCATCTGGTGAGAAGGAAAAAGCAATGTACTTTCAGGGTTCAAAAAGTTGTGAGTTTGAGAGCTGCTTGAAGGGAATGAGGACTAAGGGAAGGCCTACTGCACCTGCAGATTCCTGGCACTGCCCCAAGACCATCTGTGCAAAAACCTGTGGCAAGGAGAGATTTATATATTCAATGTATTAATTTTTTTTTTTTTTTTCTGTTCTGCTTCGGGGCACTTGCACCTCTTCTCAAAATCCTGTCACCACACAAACTAAAATAATGTTTTCTATTTTAAAGTTCCCTTAGTAGAAGCTAAAGGATGGTAATAGCTCCATGAAAGCCAGGCATTCATTTTTAACACCTCCTCACTGCCCAGTATCTCCAGGTCAGAAACAGGTTTTCAATTTCCATTTTGGCACCCACAGCAGGCCTGTGACAGGAACACACAGTTCTGTGCAAGCAAAAAATCCAGAGACACAGGCAATGTCTTTGTGGAGCAGGCAGACAGAAACTGATAGCAAAACGCTTGTGCACTTTGGAGGAAAATGGGAAAGTTTTAAAGTAATTTCTTATCCTGAAACTCTTCATTCAATTATACCTAAAATTTGGCTTGAAACGTAATGGGAAAACCACAGGAGAAAGCATTCCCAGAGTTATTTTTTTTTCCTTTTTCACCATACACCTCGCATAAATGACAGCTGATAAAACAGAAAAATATCCTAACATATCTGGGGAAGTAAACAGGGAGCAATTCTGAGAGAACAAGACTGTACTTGCATTTTATTCTTTTGGCTTTCAAGTGAGCACTTGCCTGAAACATTATGAACTGTCAGAACAGAGCAACAGTGTACGTTTCCTCTTTGTTAGGAGAGTCTTATTCCTGTTTGTGAGAGCTGATTAGCCCCAAATGTTGGGGGAAGAAGACAATATCACATCCTGCTCTAAGGGAAGTGCTGCCATGCTTCAAGATTTAGGTCAATTCATTCCCAAGAATTTCAAAGCTTCATAAAAGCTCTTTGAAAAAAATTTGGGTTTTTTGGCATAGATTTGTTTCCATAATCTGTGACCAGTATAGTATCAGGACAACCACTATTACTACAAATGCAATAAAAGGCAAAAATCGACTAGGAGAATTTTTTTCAGCATTGTTTAAGATGCTACTCATCTGAGGAAATATATAAAAAGTAGAAAATTACTTTTGAAGAGGAACATGGCATTCTAACAGAGAGTAATATAAAGAAATTCTTTCAATATCATGAAATAAAATACCTAAAAGCATTATGCCAAATGAAAACAGAATGCAAGTTCCTAAGGCTGCAAGAAAATGACCAAAATTATTTTACTATTCTGGAAATTCATCACACTATATTTGGTACCAGATTGAAAAAAGACAAAAAAAGACCAAAACAAACAAAAAAAACCCCACAAAATCCCACTAAGATTCATTTATTTATGTGTACAGACATACACAGAGATACAGTTCTGGTTTTTTACAGGTATTCTCCTTGCCTTTTGTTCTTATTTTTAACCCCACTGATAATGTCAGAGTTCTATTACACTTACTTATTACCTAATTTTTCATTAAAATCTACCATGATCACCAGTACAACCTGTGCTACATCACTGAAGTGGAATAAAATGTATTTCTCATTGATTTTTGCACCACTGGAGGATATAAATGAATTCAGGATATAAAATTATTCAGGTGATGACTACCTTTAGGATCAAAGAGCTTCACAGCACATGATATAAAATTCAGTAGCTCATAAGTGAGCTAAATTTTCAGATCTGTTGATCTGTCTCTAGGATTTTGGATTCTAAATACCTATGTATGTAATATGTTACAACAGTACTTTGGAAAATGTTGAAAGACACACACTTTGCATTGTGTGCCACTGTGCTCACCAGATCCTAACTCACCCTGGGAGGAAACATCCACAGGGAAGTGGGGGTCCTCAATAGTGGGGTCATCTCTCTGGCACACCAATATTCATGATGAGTGGCAAAATAATCTGAAATTTTCTAAATAATAGGGACACATACCAAGGGCATCCTGTGGTCACCTCACTCAGATGTTAGAGTTTATGCCAAACTTAATAACCAAGCAAAATAATGGAACTCCTAGAGTATCTCAGCTGTGTAAATCTACATCAGAAGTATGCAGATATTTATTTTGCACATTTTCAAGTATTACCTCAATGCCTCTCCTTAAAAATAGACAAAGAACTGCATTTGAACTGCAGCAATACTGTCTTTAATGGTTTGGTGTTGGGTTTTTTTCCTCTTCTCATTGCTTAAAAAAAGAATAAGTATTGACATCTTGAGACCTTTGCAGTTGTCCTGGAGTCATTAATCTCTGGCTGACCTAATAAAATCAGACTTAACTTATATTTCACTGATACCTTGTGATAGTCTTGCATTCACCCCTCAGCTTGTTAGTTATTATATTTGTACCAGAGAACATGAAATATGACAGTAGAAATAAATCACTTTCTTTTGTAGAGAAGAAAAACCACTGCTGCATTTAAAATGTGAAACACTTCAAAAAGTGCCTCATTCTCTATTAGCAGTACCATGAAGAAAGTAAATTTTTTATTCTTCAAGTGGAAGCCAGTGGTGACTGTCTTACAATTACAGTCTCACCAATTCTACCATGAGACAAAACAGTAAAATCTCTTTAAAACAACTCCCTCTGCCAAGCAGAATCAGTCTTTCTAAACTATTTGAGAAATTTTTTCTTCCTTGCAGTTTCTAAAAACTGACATTTTCTGAATTTGACCTTTACATATTCACATTCTGACCCTTAATCAATTTCATTTCTGTGTAAATACAGGAGTGCAATTGTATGCACAAAATGTTTACAATAACTAGAGGAGCATTTGTTGCTACTAGTTTGTTTTTTATGTGTTTGTTGTGCAAAAGCACCACTACAAAACAATTCTTACAGAAGTTGTGCCCTTCTGTTTCCAGGGAAAAGACTCTCCCATGCCATCACTACCACTCTTGATTTTTCCATTAGTCCCCTGCACAGGCTGCTCCTCTATGTGAGAAATGCACCTGGCAAGACATTGGAGTGTCCAGGAATCAATAAAAAGGAGCATAAAATGGCAAAAGAAACTACCCCAACACAAATTATTTGTTGTTCAATTCCAGCCCTTGTGTTTCTCAGTAAAAAGCACAGGCCTTGATGGTATTTTAGTTTTACAAAAACTAGAAATCATGCATTGTTTGAGGACAAGCCAGGGCAACATGTGTACAGGTATACATTTTTCCTTATGCTTATTTTAGATCAATTTGGGGCTTCATTGCATCCCAAATATTAAAGAAACATTTTATAGATTATTAATTTTTCAGCTCGTGAATTATGATTCAGCCAAATTGCATCCACCAAATCTCAAGAAAAAATGAGATTTACACTGAAGTTAGCAGATAAAAAAAACCCACCACTAACCCAAGGCAGTACTGAAAAATGGGTCAAGGAAATGAGAAGAGTTCTTATGTCAGGAACTCCTAATTCAATTTGCCTCATGTTTGAATCAAGAAAAGAATCAAAGATTAGCAGCCACTCAGAAAAAGTAACCTACAGCTAAAATACAGGTATGTGTAATAGATTTTTGGCAGTTCTAGCTTTGACAGAATTCAAGTCTGTAAGCTTGGGTGGCTTTATTTATTTATTTTGTTGCTGCTCTAAATTTATTTTAGGTATTAATTTAATGTTTTATGTATTAATTTAATTATTTGATTTATTCTTATTAATTATTCTAATTATTCTGTATTAATCTGCTTATTAAATCCCACACACCATACTGAAATATACTACAATGTTTCAATGCATTTTGATTTTTGCTTTTTGAAGACTATACATAGTTACCTTATCAGTCTTGTTTCATTTGAGATCTTTGTCTTTATTTCCACATTCAATATTATAGGAATAAAACCTTCATGTGGCATTGTTGAACCCAGTAATCTTTAAAGAAAAACACCCCACAAAGGTTTTTTGTTTTTGTGGAATATCTCATGATAAGTACCCCAACAAATGTATCTGAGGCACCTGAACCCTCCAGCAAAGCAGCCCAGAACTAACCATGGGTTTATGGATCCCTCTTTGCTCACCTGAAGATGCTGACACCCTCTGTGTCTTCAGCCTCCTGTTTTCTATTTATTTATCGGCAGGCTGAAATATCATTTTCATTTCTTGTCTTGGGCAATTGATAGGCTAAATTAAGTTTGCCTCTGTATTTCTTTTTTAAGCAAGACAGAAATACAATAATTGATAGCTTGTAGTAAATATTCCTTGAAATTGCATTGGCAGGAAGTCAGAGAATGGTGTGCACGGGTAAATCACTGCCACTCAGCAGCCTGGCCCAGTGAGGGGCACTTCTTTTCTGAGTGTGTGGCCTGAGGATACTGAAATGATTCTCATTAATTCAGTGACTTTGGGCCTCTTTTGGCATCAAGTGTGATTTAACAGCCTCCAACTGACAGACACCTACATCAGACATTCCTGCCCCGCTGTGTTATTAAATGTCTAGGTTTTTAATGAGAATCTGTTTTATTGCCTTAGTTTTAGATGCCATTTTAGAAACTTTCAGAAGGTTTTGAACTCCTTGAGCTTGGAACAGTACGGTAAGAGTCTTTGCTGGGGACAACCATGCCATGGAGAGATTATTTTTAGCTCTTAAGAAAACCAGACAAATATTGCCTCAATCAGGATAGGAAACTGCCTAAAAATAGGCATATCAGAAATCTTTCCTTTTGCCCAGTCTGTTTCTCATATAAGTGAGAAACATATCATATCCCTCATATCTCCCTGCAAAAACACTCACCAAACAGAGCTCAGATTCTGAGAAGCAGGAAACATAACCCCTCAAACCTTGTCTCTAAAAATTTCATTTCCTGCATTTTCCAACTGGCTCAAAAGCCAGCCAGTAGAAGTAACCCTTCTTCCTCCACCACTACTTTGGCCCTCTCTGAAAGGCAGTGGCCAGGCAGAGTCAGACACTGAGCCCAGCAGTAAAACATGCACAGTTTGCCCTTCAGCATTGCTTAGGTGGGCCATGAGAAATAAGAAATAATAGCACCTGTTTATCTGTTTGCACAGGACAATTGTCCACCCAAGGGTCCCCTGGTGCACTGGCTTCTGAACTCCCTGAAGATAATGCAGAGGAAAGAGGAGATTGCTCAGCTTTGGCCACTTGGATAACACTTGCAGTGTGAATTGATGCACTGATCCCGTGAAAGGTTGAACCAATGTGAATTTGCTGTTGTTCTTAATGGGATTTGTACTTCAGCCAACCACAGCAATGTTAACAGCATTAGAAAAGATGCTACAGTAAAACATGGCTTCAACATTTAAACAATTTTTGTAAGGCTTCACTAAAAGCTGAAATATTATCTCCATCTTAACATACACAAAGCTGCAAATAAACTGAAGGTATTGACATATGTTTAAATGCCAGTGTTTAACATCAGAAACAATAGTATAACAAATACCAGAACTGGTCAGTGCTCAGAAATGTCAATGTCATCTCTCAAATTAGACAAAAAAGACAATTAAACCCTCTCCCTAATAAAACTGTTCCTTCCTAGTAAGCAGAAACATGAGAAAGAATCTCTCTGACAAAATGCTATTTTTGTCCTGACCAGCAAGATATAGCAAAAACCCAAAACAAGAAGTCCACGACAGACATAGATGGATAAATCTATCCTTGTGATCCATGTCAGGATATGAAAGGGAGACTTCAGGAAGATTCCAGAGCTCCCATTCTGTTGAAAAGAAAGATTAAATAGAATTTTGAAATATCTGGCTATTAAGCAACAAAAATGCCATCCCCTCACAAGAAATTGAAATTCCCCTGAACATTCTTATTTGATAGACAGAGGGAGAAAAGCAGCAGCCAGTGACCAGCTGAGGTGTCTGTGCTGACCAAGCAGGTCAGATGGACTCTTGGGGTATTCCAGTAGCGTTTCAGATGACAAAGAACAGCCTAAGCACCAAATGTATCAAATGTCCTCTTAAAATTAAAAAAATGGCAACATTCTCATAAAAATATGCTGATCTAAGTGTGTATAGTCATAGGAGTACTCACTTTCAGATAAACATGAATATCTCAGTTTGATGTCCAGGCTATAACAAGCTGATATATTTTGGCCAACTTAAAATTGAACTGGGAGAGACTGCTGCTAATAAAATAAACAACATATAGGTAATTAGCTTTCTCAAAAAAAAACCTTGCCACCCTCTGAAGTGTTTCACATGAGCTTTGTGAAGCAGAGAAAATGATGTTACTGCTGCATGTTTGACTTTTCTCTCAATTAATATGAAAACACTTGTCATCTGACACAGAAAGACAATTTTTACAGAAAAAAAACCCACAAAAAATAAACATAAGGGTTATAATTTGACTATTTCCAAGTATTTCTAGCAGACCTCTCCTGGAAACTTGCAACCACATCTGCTGTGGTCACTGCTGCAACTCCAGTACAGAGGGTAGGTAAAGTTAATTTTAAACAGGTTAACACAACCACAGGCACTTCTTACTTTGCTGTAGAGAGGCCAGAGCTCAGCATGGGCTCCTTTTTTCAGTGTTTAATCAGCTCCTAACTTGATTTTTATAACTTATGTGGGTCTCTACAGCTACACTAATCCTAAACTGCCCTTTTCCTTACATTTCACAGCAGTTCCAGTTACCAGACTGCAGTAGGCAAGTAGACACATAGAACAGAAATATTTAGAACAAAAATCTCCAATAAATCAAGTAATGGGCACACTCTATAAATATATAATAGGAAAAATGCCTTGCTGCTTCAAGGTGTATTTTAAAATGAAGCTTGTTTTGTCATCGATGGAAAAAGCCTGAAATGGACAGATGAATCTAATTCAAAGAGGAAGAATGAAGTACTGAGAAGCTCATATTTCCTTGGTGACCACTTAATAATATTTTCATTAGCCTGCCTCTCACCTTTCAGCTCCACTGAAGGGAGACTGAACAAGTTGTCCATCACATGCTGAATTGCAGGTACCTCCTCCCACCCTGGAGCCCGTGTGCTTAGAGATCCCATAAGTTTGATGCACCTCTGGTTCCCGCAACCCTTCCTTGACCTCATCTCAGCCCTGGCAGGAGCAAGGTGCAACCTTAGCCCTTACCTGTCAGCCCAAACATATCTCCAGGAGCACTGCAAAGCCAGGCTGTGTGTTCCCCAGAGCTCTGAGACACCTGGGGCCGTGTGCTTTGGGTGGATATTATCCAGGAGCCCACCCACTGTGTTCCTGCACCATCTGCTTTCCCAGCACAGCCACTTTACACTTTCATAAGCTGGTAAAATCTTCTGTGGTCTTCCCAGGTGCTCAGATGTGACCAGACTGAGGGCTTAAAATACTCTCAAATGACATTGCAGCAAATTTTCCTATTTACCATTTTAATTATATACAGCTTCTTTAAAAATCTGTTACCACCTTTCAGGGTAGTTGTTTCTCATATGAACAAATCATTTAAAAAGAAACCCACAAGAAAAGCTAGAAACCATGACACAGACCCTTCCCACAGGAGGCTATGGACTATGAAGGGATGCAGTTGTTTGAACAGGTGAGAAAAATACAAGCATTTTTTATACAAAATTGTAATTTTGAAATAAAGTAGTAAACTTCTTGCATCAAAGAATTAAGAAGAAATGCAATATAAATTCTCATATTCTGTATAAGAATATACAGAATTCAAAACATGACTGGGAGAGAGAAAGACATTCTGGCTACTTCTCTGAAAGCCTCTGTCAATTTAATTATCTTCAGGACAGGTGGTGAAAGAGTCATTGATTTGATTTTTTAAGGAAGAGTATTAAAAAAAGCATTATTTTGGCACATTGAGGATTTTACTGGAAAGACTTATCCATGAGAAAACATCTGCAGCACACACTTCTAATAAGGTTCTCTGTCATTAAATTACATTTTTAACCTACAAATGGTAAAGGTTGAAAGCTGACAATTGTAAGGGCTTAACTAAAACTTTTTCTCAGATTTTATTTTATAAAGAAAGAATATATAGTCATAAGCCAGCAAAAATAAACCTGTGGTCTGAATTTCAGTGAGGATATTGGCCTTCCTGTGACTACTTCAGTATAGTCTCCAGAACAACCAAGTGAGAGGCATAAATAGCAAACTTTTCAGAACTTTCTCTGAAAACACCTTAGGATTTCCCACACTGAATCTGAACCCCAACAAGATTGCAATAGTGTATTTTCTGCTTCACAGAACTGCCAAGATAAAGAATACAAAATGCATTTGTTCGTTTGTGCTCACAAAAGAATAAATTATCCACTTATCAGTCTTCTCAGAGATAAAATTATTTCTCAAAATCATCAAACAAGTTATATATCACCATTGATTTTAAACATCTTAGCAGCATGATTGGATGTTTGCCTGCATTCAATGTAAACATTGTCTTTTCCTTTTAATATTTAAAGTCTCCCACTTTCAGCCTACTCGATTAAGTGCTTTGCAGAGAAAGAGTCAAAAGAAATAGAAGTAATAGAATAGAAAATGGAAATCACAAATAACAGCCATTTTTTGCCAGCCAACACAAACATCAGAGGTGACATGCAAAGTCAGCCAATGTGAAGTAGCCCAGCATGAATTTTCCAATAATCCAGGAATATGCTATTTGTCTGGAAAACTACTGGACTTCAAATCTAAGAAGAAAAATGCCCCTGCTGACATATCCATTTCAACATATTACAATAAAACCAAAACAGAAATTCAGAAAGTTCACTTTTATAGCAGATACAGTGTGAAGTAGTAGCAGTGTGAAGTTTTGGGTTTTTTAAAAAAAAGTTATTCCTGATGAACCCTTTTTATAGGAAATGGAAAGCAAATAATCATTAGTTTTGAGAGATACTCTTATTTTTCTATATTGCTGTGTTACTTGGAAGAAAAATGCATGCAGTGTGTATGATGCAAAAATGCCAAAGCTTTTGGAAGCGCTGAATGAAAATGGAACATTCCTTGGGAAACGTGGTAAATGAGTATCAGTGCTTCACAAAGCAATCATCAGAATATCAGGGGAAATAACAAGCATTAATATCAGGGAAAATAACAAGCATTCATGGAGAAAAGCAATAGCCTTAAGTACAAAATTGCAGATGGAGCAAGATCCATCACCCACCCTTCACATGCCCAGCAGCTTGAGCCAGGTGAGTGCCTCGGTGCCCTCCTGCCCTGGCCATGAGGTCTGAGCCCTTCCAGCTCCAGGGCCCTGGGCACACCCTGCACACACCCAGAGCCCCCCTCAGCCCAGCTGCACTGCCAGGGCTGTCTCTGCCCTGCCCACCTGAGCTCCAGGTGCCACCCTGGAGCCTGCAGCCCACCTTTCCTTCCTCAGGGGCAATGGGACTCAAGGAAAGACCACTGAGCACTGACATTTTCAGAATCCAAGCAGTGCACAGAATTGCCCTTCTAAACCAAATCCAAATCTTGTTCCTGTTGCCAACAAACTGGAAAGGGCATTTTAGTGTGTGCTTGTCCACCACTACAGGTCCATGCTGGTGTGACTTCACATGACAACGAGCTCCAATTGGAGTGGCACAGGCAGGACTCAGATGGTATTTAAGGGCACAGTTTCTAATTAATTTATGCTACTGGCCATATGTAAGAAAAGTTACACAGCTGTTTCTCAGAATTATAGACTACATAAAATTCAAAACACATTTAACCATAAATATTAAAATATTCCATGCACAAGTCAAATTGAAAGAAAGAATTCCTTCTTCTTCACCAGAACTCTGGGCTTTTACTAATGCTTTCCCTTATTCCATCCAGGCATAAGCCTCTGGTATGTAAGGAGAAGTTATTGAGACATTCACTTAGTAACAAAAATTTTCTGAGCCTTCTCTGCAGATTAAAAACTTTGCCTTCAAACACCAGAGTAGTAAAAGCAAAATATTGCCTTGTTAATTGAAAGGGCCTCCACAGCAATCCCCACTGTCATACCAAAAGCTTTTAGACTCCATCCTTTTAATTACCACCAGAAATATTATATCACAAATGTTCAGTGCTGTAATACAGTGAAAATCCAGGCCAAATATTATTTTTGTTAGCCACCAAAATCATTTCATTACTTCATAAAGAGTCAAAAACTTAATTGAATTACTTCATTGAAGTTAACCATAATTGAATCTTCAGATCACAAGAAAGCCAAAGCAAAACAGACAGCATTTCAACCCAATACACTGGGGATTCAGGGAAGCTGAAATATTAGAGTAAATGATTAATTATTTCATAAAATATAAGGCAAAATCAGAGGCTTTGTGTATTTGCACAGCACTATATTGCTAATGCTGTAAAATTGCCTTCAATTCTGGGCTGAGAGCATTTCATGAAACTTGGTAATTAATTTATTGGCCTAATAATCCCCTCTTCACCAACCTGATAAAGATAACAGAAACACCTTTCTGGCCGTGTTCATCCTCTCTGGAAATGTTTTGAAATTGTTGCAGTAAATAACTGGTATTCCTATCCTCCTGTGCAGAGAGGTTTTTGTGCCATTACTCTCAATTACTAAATTACTCCAAAAGAATTAAATGGCATCAAACAGTTAGATGGTTTGTAGTATCAAAGAAATCATCAAGAAGGTTCAAGGAACTTCTTTCCCATCCCACTGAATTTCTATTCTCAGTAATAAAGCAAGATCTGATCCAGAGTTACATTACAGACCAGCAGCCATGGAAAATAACATTACCACTGTTTTCATGATGATTCATGTCTCTAATTTTCAAATTCTCTTGACAGTCCTCCTGTGCCACAAACAGCATTAATGCCACACTAGAAGAAAACCACAGATCTTAAGTGCCATTTCTGAGAAAGGAGTTTGTAAAATTCATTATCTGTTATTTCCCAGGCTAGGCCATTTTAAAATATGTATCTGCAGGAGAGCAACAAAGTCAATGGACGACACAGCTCTTCAATATTGCTCAGAATAACAAATCACACAAAGAGCAAAATAAAAACATATTGGACCATAAGAGCAAAACCTAAAGTATTCCATATTGACAGCTCTCATTTTAGGAAAAAATCTTTGCCTACCATCTTTCCCATGCAGTCTGAGTCACGACAAATGCAAAATGCTAAAGTTAGGGTAGAAAGCTAAAATGAATTCAAGTAGTTGAAGAGTTCTGCTCTCTAACTTTGTTTTAGCAGCAAACAAAATCAGCTTTGAGACTCTTTCTTTCATCCCCTCCCTATGTGAAGAACGATTTGCTCATTAACTCCCTCTGAAGCTGAGGAGCAGCTCCAAAAGCAGAGCGCAGCTCTCGCAGCTGCTTGGGCTGGCATAATGCGCTGCCATTAACATCAGAACGACCCCGTTGCCTGGAGCCAGGGGCTGCTCCACACACAGCCTGGAGCAATGGCACATGCAGAAAGGGCTGGCTATTTATATATTTTGCTTCTGCTTTAATTACCCTATCACTACAGCACACAACAGCAACACAATTTATAAAGCACTGATGAATTTTATGGTAATTGAAAAGCCCAATTAGCAATTCTCACACCATGGGCAGATTTTGTTTGATTCAGCAACAGTAAAAGAAAGAAAAATTTAGAAGGAAAAAAGGCTCAAAGGTATGTGAAGTTCCAGAGGAATCCAAGTCTCTAATGTAAAATATATTTAACACATGTTTGAAATCTATTCTCCTCAACAAGGGCTCTGACTTGGGAATGTGCCTCTTGAACCCATTCTCTGGAATTTTTTCCCTCATTAACATAACTGGTTTCTCTGAAAGATAATTTTATCCCATAGGAACCATCAAGAGCTAAGACAATATGCAACTTTATCTCAGCAAGTTGCATGCCATTATAAAATATTTCTGAATAGAAATACAACAGCAGCTATGCTTGGCAAAAGTAACATTCAAATGAGAGTTACCAATTAACTCCGGTTAGGAAAACCCCTGGGTTTATATTGATGTCACATATGATATTAAAAAATCCACAAAAAGTTCGCAGGGACTGTGAGCTGGTCTTGAAACCATGAGAACAAGGTGCCAGAGAACAGAGCAATGATGAGCCCCCAGGAACAGAGAACTGGAAATCCTTATTTCATTGACAATTAATTGTTCAAATAGATTCAAGCCAAAACTATAATAGAGTATAAGGTTAAGTAATAGCTTCAGCGCAGCAGATAGGCTGAAAATAGGCTCTCAAGTTAGCTTAGACAATTATAAAGCTAAAAATTACACTCCTAGGGAAGTTTGTGTATGGAAATGATAGTATAATGAACTGGACCCAGACCATAACATATACATTGTGAATTTTGTTATATAAGTGTGAGTGACCAAATCACCTGTTTCTGTATCATTCTTTTTACCATTTTGTACCAAAGGTTGTGCTTGCATCGTGAAATGAGTGATGCCTGGCACCCCATTCTGCAAAATGACAGCAACACCAAATATCTCAGCTCACTGTGTCAATTGGTTCTTGCATGCTGGGTGAAAGAACCCTGCTTGAGGGACAGCAACACCACACAATGCTTCCCTGTGGTGCTTCATGCATCTTCCACCCGTAAAGTATCTCCTGCCCATGGTGATTCTACTCAGTTCCCAATCAAGGTATGTCACCAGCTGGAACAGAGATGCAGCTCTGTCATTACAGAGGGGTTTAGGCAGGTGCACAGCTATGCCAGTGATGAAACCTTGCTGTTTGAGACTCTAAGTGTGAAGCACAGCAAGCCCAACCTCAGCCTTCAGAGGAATTATACATGTTCTAACTCAAAATAGTGTAAACATGACTGACTTCACTTTTTACATAGACTACCTAAAGCTCTTAAGTGACATAATTTCTATTTTCATAAGAAATCAACAGGACAGCATTTTCTGTAATTCTGCTTCTTCAGCTCCAGCCTGATATGACTGACTCATGATCCTCAAAGCAGGTTCAACTCTCAGGCATTTGTATTAGTGCCTGCCTCCTTCAATTTACCATGGCACTGCTCTACTGAGACACAGACACCTGCTTTACAGCTGTGAGAAAAACAAACTGCTTGACAGCAATTAAGTTAAAACTTTGCTTTGGCACAAAGTCTAGAAAACTGCTATTTTCCTCAGTCTGTCATGCTCTCTGAAGAAAGGGTGAGATGTTAGCAAATTTTAATGACTGCTGTTAAGGGAAAATGAGGGATATTCAGAGAATTATACTTGCAAATTAAAATCTGGTAACCTAAAACTTCAGTGGAGTTTTACTCTCAAAGTCTCAAAGCTGGAAAAGAATCCACTGAGCTACAATTTACAATGATTGCCAGCAACACTTTCCAAGGATTTTGCACATGTCACTGGATTTAATTTTACTAGACTGGATGGAAACGATTCTCTTTTTTTTCAGAAAATATTCAAAAGTTCTTTCCTTTCTAATTCATTTTTTCTAATTTCTATCCTTTCTAACAGTGAAAGTTAGAAATGAAATCTTGACCTTTGGCACAATGCCTGCTTAGAAAGTGTAGTTCCATAATTTCTGTCTGCATCCCCATTGAAACCACTTGAAAAATTCCCTGTGTCATGCCCAGTGTCAGTATCCAGCAGAGCTGAGTTGGCTCTGCACAGTGGATGGCATTTCTCATAATCATCTATCAAATATGTGGCTGCATCTGCTTAGCCTGGATCTATCCATCCCTCCATGCCCACAGGCACTGCCCAAAATGACTGCACTTGCTTTCACTTGACCAGCCTGACTGCATAAACAGAAAGAAATCCTGTTACAGACGTAACTGTGGGGAAAACAAAACCACCACACAACAAAAACAAACGAACCAAGCCCCAAAACTTCGAAAGGTCAGCGCAAGCAGCGGAGTAGCAGTAAGAGTGATGAAAACAGGTCATTCTAGAGGGCTGGGAGGGAGCCACACGGGGCTGTCACACCACATCACACCTCACCCTGCAGAGTAAGGCTGTGCAGCACACCGTGGGGAACTAATATTAACCTGATATAGTCAAGCTATCAAATAATATGGGTGTATTGCCCTTTAACCAGGTTTATTTGGGTTAAATTCATATCAAGCAGCTAAAAAAGCCTCATAAAACCAAAGGAAAGGAAGCTTCACATAGAGTTTTACATCACTTCAGCTAACATCAAGGTAATCCCATGTACACGAGTATGCACGTGGACAAACACACAAAACAGTAAATTTCTCTAACATTCTCACCTAGAAAATGTAAAAAGTGCTTTTGGAAGACTAATGCAAAGCCAAGAGCTTTTACTGATCAATAAGTCTTCATCATTGACCTCATTACCAAGGAAATCTGAAAACCAGACTGTTAATTTTCTATATTTTGTACATGAGATGACAAAAAAAATAGCAAAACCAAAATAAAACAAACAAGCAAAACCCTAAAAGTAGCCCCATTGCTCTGCAAGAGGCATGAGTATCTCAAACTGTGTAACCACAGATTTCCAAACCTTGGTGAAACTTCCTAATCAAAGACAGAAAAAAATCCCCAATAAACAAACAGCAGTTTAAAATATAAAGTGTGAAAAGACAAAACCTCAGATCAGAGGAAAAAATAGCATGAAAAGCTTGATCACACACCTGCCATTGCTTGTTATTTTTGCCATCTTTCGTCTTCACTACAAATTGCCATCACCTTTGCATATTTTATGAAAAGAGTATCTGGTGAGCAAAGGAGGGAAGAGAAATATCAACCTTGTGATGCCTTCCTTCAAAATACACTTCATCCATTTCAGACTTGTCTAGGTGGACCTGCTAGTTTGTTAATCCCTAAGGAGTTTCTGACAAAACATCCTTGATAGCTGTGACAAGCTATGTCAGCTTTGCATCACTAATATCTTGTACTCCAAGGGCTCTGGTTACTCTGCACATCTCTTTCCAAAAGGCAACATGATTATTCTGGCATTGGAATAGGCAGGACAAAAGACCAGTTTCCCATAACAACAGCACTGCTATTTGAGCCTGCTTGATTCAGCAGCATTTAGCAGTGTGTACTGCCAGCCTAGTGACACTGCCCTGGTTACAGTGACATCTCCAGATACCCTCACATTTGGCCAGCAGAGCAGGTAAATCTAGTTCAATTTAATAATTAGCTTTTACATTAAAACAGTAACAAAAACCAAAGCCAAACAGGATGGTTCTGCCTTGATTTTTTTCAAAAGAAAAACATCCTGCAGCATTTCAAGAGTCCTGGATATGCTAATAATCTGTCCTCCAAGACAGACGCTTTTATTTGCCCTTAATAACTAACTTAACACAGGGCTTAAAAACTGCCTGCTAAGCACTCTGTAGACATCTATCAAACATTTCTGTATATCTGATTCCTGAGCTGAGAGATTGGCATATGCCCTGAACTTAAGCCTTTATGAAACGTAAGAGAAAATCAGTTGGCAGGGATCTTGTGGCATCATACTGGTTTACTTTAACAAGGTGTAACAGTAGATGAAAGACAGCTCTTGGTACACAAAATCAAAGTACAGAAGTCTGTAACTTGCTCACCACAGTGAGTTGTCCTCCCTTTTCCACTATAAAAGGAATTTGATGAATGTTAAATTACTGGGACAAGTTTCAGTTGTGGAATATAAGAGCACATGATTGAAGTAACTGAAAAAGGGAAGCATCATCCTGTTTTTCCTGAAACTCTTTTGTTATAAAAGCAGCAGGACAAGGGCATTCCAGACAACAAAGCACATATTCCATGTCAGGGATGTGAAAGAAGGTGTGTGGTAACTAGCCTTGCTCTCAGTTCGGAACTGGCCATCAATTTGGGAAAGCTAAAGTAAATTTGCTGTTCTTTCCCAGTCATGTACTCTTGAGAGCATCATTCTTTACTGAAATATTTACTGAGAAACTGGGCAGCAATTCTTTGTGCTTAGATTTAAAGAAAAGGTGATTTTATGGCGACCAAATATCAACATTTTGGTTCAGAATCAGGAGGTTTCACAATACTCCCAGCAGGCTTCTTGATTGCAATACTTTTAACCATCACAGCAGACAGGCTACAGCTCTCTGTACTACATACTGATTTCATGGGTTTTGGTCTTTGTGCATATTTTGGGGAGCAGACTGTCACATCTAAAAGCTGTTTTCACCAGCGACCTTGGCACTGGATAATTGTTTCAGACCAACAGTAGAGCTCCATGTAAATAATGTTCCTGCTTGCTGGAGGGCAGCTCACTTCACTCAAGTGCTCCAGTCCATGCTCAGACAAGACAATACCTGAAACTGAATGGCCAAGTGATTTGTTCATCCTCTTTTGCTAGAAACAAATTACTGTGCATTTTCACTTCAGCAGAGTGACAGTAACAGACAGGTGGGTTACAGCTTTATTGACTGGCCTAAGGGCCTGCAGAGTGAATATTTACCAACATTTTCATATTCAAGAAAACACGTTTACTTAGTTTTCTTGAATATGAAATGAATACAAACAAGTGAGGAAATTCACATCAGCAACTAGCCCACTTGAAATTACTTCTCAAATGAGCAATAAATAATTGCTTTCAAGAATGGCATATTCAAAATAAGTTCCGGGGGAAAAAAAAGGGTTTTTCTTTTGCTGACCTTGATCAGACCTTGGTTGTAGAACAATGCAAACCCATGAACTTAAGATGTCTGAGAAATGTGAATCTAGATGTCTCAAGGATACAGAACTTAGGGTTCTGCAGAAATTTCAGTTAGGGAGACAAAATCATAGCCCAAGAATTTTCCAAAAATATTTGAGAATTAAACAATTTTGTTAATTCAAAATGTATGGTATAGTAGAGGTGGCCTTTGAGTCCTAGGAAAATATCTGTATTGTACTTGAATATCTGTATAAAGGCCTTGCCCCGGTAGGTCCCAGTTGTCAATGGGCTGCAGCTGTGGCCAGTGAAGATAACTGGGATAAAAGGGGGTGGGTTGGCCAGTCAGGGAGAGCCTGGAAGGAGCCCTGACTAAGAAGGAGCAACAGGCAGAAGAAGAAGCCTGTGCTGTGAAGAGCTGCAGCTGTAAGAAAACACCGAGAAAGTGTGGGACTTTAGAAATATGATTACAACAGTATGGGACTCGAGAAATGTGATAACAACAGTATGGCACAAACACAAGACAGAAAAATTGGCTTTAATTCCACTCTTTATCTGAAGGGATTTGACCTTAAATCCCTGAGAAGAGTGCCCTAGCTCCAGCAGAGTTCAAGCTGAGCAGTCACAGCCTGATGATAGACTCCAGCATTTATAAAATGCATTTACACACTTTTTTTTCCATTTTTATTTCTCCTCTCATTGCAGCTACTGAAATTCAATTGTTTTATAACTCATATGGGCATCTAAACCATTACTTGTCAATAGGAAGAACTTAAATTCAGCGTGACCAGAATAAAACAATTGCCAGTTGTTTGACTATGATCAAAAATGTAGAAATAAAATCCCCAGAATTTCTGCCTGAGATCCAGCACTGAGTGAGGAGCATGTGCAGGTCCCCCACCAGACCTAAGTCACCACTGTGATTTAGATGCCCCCTCACACAACAGATGATTGTTTCAACAGGACTTGGTAATTTCTATAGTGATAGAGCCATGACATTGGGAGATACTGTCTGCTGGCAAATGGAAGAAGAGTTTTTTAAAGTATCTTTTAAAATCTTCTCCCTTGACTTTTGACTTCCAAATGATGTGTTACACTCCATCATTGCTCTGCTAGTATTTGATTAGCTTTTGGGAAATGCCAGCCTGTTTCTGCTTCAATGGCTTTGTTTAAAACCTTGAATTATCTTTCCTAGTTCTCTCAAAAAGCTATTTCCTACCCAATGTGGTTTATTAATCTGCTGCATTACTGGCAAAGCAAACAGAATATTAAGTGGGATACTTCAGCAGCATCTGGCAGTACAAAATATCTGGGAAATACTTGAAATTGTTCTGAACCATAACATCTTTTCCTCAGCTGTTTTACTGGAGAATTCAAAAAACTTGGTCTCTGAAAAAACCTCAGTGTATCTTAAAGACTGGAATGTGTACCATGATTTTCCAGTGGCTTGGCCATTAGCTTAGTCCATGTATTTTTTACTCCAACATGCAAATGGGATGGAAGATGTTACTGTGATTCTAAGTTTTATGGGTAAACTATTCCTTTCAGAATTTTTTTGCTAAGTTATATCCCTGTGGTCAGACAAGTCTGCTGGAGAAATGAGGCAAGGAAATCTAGTCTTGGGGCATAACATAATGATGTTTCCTTAGAGAAATGCCAGTCTCATAAAAGCCAAGTCTTTCTGACAGAAATACAGCAAAGGGCTTCAGTTATTGATAGATTTACTGATTGTATCTCCACCAGCTCCAAATTCATTAAATGCTTCCTGACACCAGGCAGTTCCTCCTGCCCACTCAGGTCACACCAACACATGACCCATGATTATAGAGGTTTATAAACAAAATAAAACATTAGAGGAATACTGAGTAAAAAACTCCACACAAACAACCCACCCAGGAATCAACAATACATTTTTTGGGAGTCAGCTGGTGATGGTGGCCAGCATTTATCTGTCTACAGTTGATACATGTCAACATTAAGACTTGGAGAAGTTTCATTTTAGGTCGTTTCTCCAGCAAATCTCTAACAAACCAACTGCAATTACATTAGAGTAGTATAGTATGCAAATTCCTCATGAGATATCAAAAGTTTCCATGAAGCAGTTAAAACAAAAGATGTTTTCATCCTACCTTAGCAATGTGAGTCTGTCCCCTCCTGCATCTTCTGTGTTGCTTGCCTGTGTAGAGAGAAGAAACAGAATGTACAAAGCTGGATTGCAATTCCAGACCAGTTTGGTCACTGCTCACTTGTGCTTTCTTAGCTATTTTTGGGAGGATAAACAGCACTTCTGGCTCTTCTAAGCATTTGCAATATTCTTATAGTCAAGACCTCAGCCCTGGTGAAGGAGCTGGACATGCTAACAGAGCTCTAACAGAACACATACTAGAGGTCATTCAGGAGTCAAAGTTTGATGTCATCCTGGGTCACAGGTCACTGCAAGAGGACAAATGGTCTTGCAGAATCAAAGGTTACTGAAAGGTCAGAATGGGCTTAAAATGATGCCAAAAAGTCAGAGGTCATCCAGAGCTCAAAGGTCACCCATGTGGTCAGAAGTAACAGAAAAAGTCAAGTGGTCACTTACAGGCATCCAAAGGGTCAGAGGACATCAAAAATGTCATGTATTCCATGTATTAAATGCCCTTCTGCTCACAATTTTACACAATATAAGAGCTGTGATAGTAAATATTATGGCAAATGGAAGGTACAAATATAAAACAGCAACAGCTCATAGTTGAATACAGGAGACATCTATAAGAAACACCAAAGTAGCCAAATAGGAAGGATTTTAAAAGTCTCTCCCCAAACCAACTGGAGATTTTGTCATTTAAGATTAAGCTCCATTTTCCCTTTGAAGGACCTCAGTAGTGCTATTTTAAATTTTAGAGATAACAGAGTTTTGAGTCAGATCCTGTGTTATCTGAACCCCAGACACTAAACCATGTAAAATGGAAACTGGAAAATCTGTTCTAGTTTCAATACCCTTTTCACTTCTTATCCTTTTGTTCTTTGTGATTTTTCCTGACTCTGCTAAAAAAATAGAAAATTCGAAATATTCACCAGGTTGCAATATAGACACAAAAGTTTTATTGCAATTACATCTGCCATGTGGTTATTATGTAGCAGTGAAAAAGCCTTTCCCCATCAGAGCTGCTCAGGAGGAACTTGTCACGCACAAATAGCGATCAAGTAACCTTGATCAAGCCTCAAGTAACCTTAGAATAATTATCATGGAAATGCAAAACTTCTGGTTTAGTCCCAAGTCAGGGAAACAGTGCCTAGGAATTAGACAAGTGCCTAATTCCAAGAGCTTCAGTATACTAAGCAGGCTGGCAAGCCCTGAACTGCCTTGTTAAATAAAGCAAGACCCAAATCTTACACACAAAGCACTTAGTGCCTGCCAAGTGGAATTTCATGCACAGTGCTGAACTACAGAATTTCCCTTCACTTACAAGCCTAATGCTGATTATGCTCAGCTGAAAAGGAAGATAATGAGCTCAAGAGCTCTCAGATCAATGGCTGGCATGTGAGAATGCCCACCTAGAACACCAAGTCTCTTCATCTTCTTTCTTTGCTTTCCTACCCCAGTACATGCACATGAATCCCAGTTTCACTGTGTTTCCTGGCTGTAAATAAGAGATGGCATTTTTTTTTTATCCTGTCACCCAAAAGTACTATTTTTCCCTTTCCAGCATCACAGTGTGCTTGATTTACCAGCCAATACAACTGTCTGAGCACTGCAGACACTCTGGGGCAAGGAAAACTCCTCCTCAGGAATTCCTGAGGGCTCTTCACAGGTTATTCTAAAATCATAAACCCAGGAATGTCCCCTGCAAACTCCAGTGAGTGAGTGTATTTCATCCCACCCCACCCATCTGCCTTCTTTTATTCTGGACTTGCTCCAACGTTTTGTTAAACATCTGGGGATTTATGCTGGGGATTTATGCTTCCCTTTCCCCTGCAGTGGCTGCAGTTCCCCTGGGTTAAAGAGTCAGCATTATTTTTGTTCCAATTCCCTCTAGAAAGATCAGCTTTTAATTAGTGCATGGTCTTCACGGGAACCTTTTTGACAAGAGGCACGGAGTGCTTTCCTCCTGAACTTTAGAGCACTAACAAAGAAAATAAACTTTACAAGACGAACAAAGAAAATAAACTCTGTGGAAGTGGCACAGCTATGAACACACAACACACATGGCATCACTGCACCCTAAACACACACCACTGATTTTTCAATCTCACATGGATTTCTGCAGAAGAAATGAGATTTCTCCAGGGATCTTTGCAGTTAGTTAGTGTAAGAAATTGCTGTAATTAACAATTCACTCAAAATTTAAAAATACATCCCTTGCAGACAAGGAATCTGAAGCCCAAAAACACAGTGATTTTTTTTTTCCCTTTCCATTTTAAAGTTAGGCTTTTTGTCTAAACTTTTTGACTTCTTTCACCAATGGTTAATCCACTGCAGGACAGTTCACAAGGCTGTTGCATATCGCATTTAACCAAACTTCTCTTTGAATGGAGGGTAAAACATGCTGAAGAAAAGCTATTTGTTTGACAGTACTTTTCTAAGTGAAAAACTGCAATGCAAAAGAATCATTTCAATCAGCACAGTGCATTGAGGGCACCTTTTTTTACAGCATCTACTTATACAAAAACACCAGCCTGGAGCCCCAAAATCATCCTCTTCAGTAGCAAGAGTATTTAATGATCAGCTAGTACTTTTTAAAAATGCGCACCGTAATAACTTGAAAATTTCCCCATGGTCTTTTGGACATAACAACTTAAGTTCATTATGCTAAATTTTGGTATGGCAAACGTTCTTCTGGGTTCCTATTAAAAGAAAATAATTATAAAAACACTGTTGAGAGAGAAGATGTAACACCACGTTTCAAAGAAAGGCTGCACACATTTCTGAATATAGTATCTCAAAATTCATAGCAATATCAGCCACTGTAAGCACACCCATGTGATAATTTATTAAAATAACTTTTGAGAGTTCATGTGCTGCAGACTGAAAACAATGGGCTTTTTACAGGTCCAGCAAATCTGAGTCAATATCTGACATTTCTTTTTCAGCTACTCTGCAGCTATCTTGGCACTTCCTAGAACCAGGAGCTGGAATTTTCATTCCAAAGAGGAACAGAGCTCAACAATACATGCATTAATTTTATTAGTGCATTTTCTCTGAGTATGTAACATGCAAGAATTCCTAAAAACTTCAGGTTCACTTTTTTAAATTGATATTATGTTACAGTACCTACTAGCACTGTTGCAGATGTTTAGCTTTTTTATGCTCTTTGAAAGCTATTATTATGTTTGATAGACATTTAATAATCTGAGGTCATGTAACATCAAGAAGGTATTAAATAAATTTACAATGGTAATAAATATCTTGCTGGTGAACCAGCTAGAAGTTTTGAGCTGAATTGTTTTACCATGAAAGAAAGTGAGGTATACCTTACAGACATAACCTATACCTCTACTACTCAACTGAAATATTTTATCTCTATTTTAAGCAGGATGAAAAATTAGTGTTCTATTTGCTGTTGAGAGCTCACCTTTTAAACAGAACCTAGGAGATTTGGAGCAGAGATATTAATTTTATCCTTAAGAAATATATGTAATGTTGAAAAACATAATTTTACCAAAGAAAAACCCTACGATAGAAACAGATTAGTACAAACATACCTTGAAAGGAAAGATATTTAAGTATTCACTATGACAATTCATTAAGCCTTTAATCTCAATATTTATTAATGGATCTTTTGTAGAGAATATTAAAAATTAGTAGAGGCAGAAATGTTAGGTTTTGACTGGGCCTTCCCCCTCTATGGCCAGAACATATTAGTCCAGCTTTTCTAGAACAGAAATTACCAGCAGCCTGAGGTTATGACAGTTGACAAAAATTTAATGACACATTCTTGTTTTTAATTTTGTGGACAGTTTGTAAAAACGCCCATATGCCTAAATGTTTATTCTTTTAACATAAACAGCCACTTTTAACTTGAAAAATTTCACTCAGAGAGCTGATAAAAACCAGGCAATCACTCACCGTGTTATCAACTCTTGCAACTGATGTATGGCAGTGAACATTTCTCTAGACTGAGATGGGTAATACAAACTGAATGCCAAAAAAAGGCTTTCCAATTACCCTGATTATAGGTGTCTATAGTAATTTTTTCAATTTGTTACTTGTTCTGTTGTTTGATGCATATTAAAACCTCAGTTTGGATATATTACCTTACTGCTCTGTCCTGGCTCCTCCCTCCCTGCCCCAACCCAGACCTGCCACAGGGAGCCCTGGGATGCCACTTCCCTCTGGTGCTCAGAAAGCACCTCCAGAGGGGTTGCTTTGCCCCATAAAATCAATTGGCTGTATCATCCCAGCACCTCCAGCTCTTCACAGACTTCTAATGAGCAGCTTTCTAGTTCCTACTGCACAACAGCTTAAAAATAAAACCTGTGCAGGGTGGAAGTGTTTGTCCTGTTCAATTACTCTGCAAGCCAGCCTCAAAGTCAGCTCTCCACCTCCCTCAAATTTCAGCTGACACGTGGCCTCGGAGCACACAATTGCTTTGGCACTCTGCCTGCTGCACAGACAAACATTTTGAAGACTCAGGAGCTCTAACCCTTCTCTTTCAGTCAGTCTCTTTTCAAAAGTTCTTCCTATTGTCTCACCTAGAAGCTTCAGAATTGATTTGTCTTATTGCACTCATTAGCACTGACTTTTCAGGGGCAAGAAGCAGAAGGAGAATTCATTTCACTGCTAGTTTGGGTTTGTGAGCCAGAAACATGGACAACTGCAAGGGTGGAAGAGCTGATTTGGTTTTGAACACCATAAGCTAAAGTCTAATTTGGGAAGCTTGTAGCTAAATGAAACATTACCCCCATTAGCAATAATTTAGCGCAGCCTAGTTTGGGAAAGAGATATAGAAATGATGTGGAAACAAATTTCATTGCTTAAAAACCAAAAACCACCAAACACCAAAACATACACGCCAAATATTTGGGCCTGGACACGTCATACAGAAGAGAGTCTGGGCAAAGAGTACATTCCTACCCCACAGACTTTTTAAGGAATCGCACCGTCTGTCAGCTTCTCCACCTTTTGATAAACTCTTAAACCGCTTCTGGAAAAAAAAAAAATCTGGAGAAAATCCTCTCTGCTGTCTTTCATAATCTGTGGTTAACTACCAAAAGGCTGTGGGAGCCTGGCATTGCTGTCCATGCAGGTAGGCACTGCTACCACAGTTCCCCCTTTAAAGAAAAGCAGTGTTAACCTGCTGGGCATTTGAAAACCACCTTCATCACCAGACTTCATCTGCACTGCTGTGCTTACACCTGCATGTCCACCTGCTATTTTCTCACATTATTTCCAAACCCCACGGAGCTCAGGCAGGGTGGCAGCTGCTGCAAGTGCAGTGCCAGAGCAGCAGCTTGTGGAGCCAGGTGCGTCACTGACCACCAACAGGAACATTAGTCCTGCCCACCACACCTGGGATCCACATGGGGGTAGAAAACAGCAGCAAAAAGGCTAAGGCCAGCTCCCAGGAAGCCTGTAAATTCAAATTTTGCAGTTACTCCTGTAACTTCTTTACACAGCAATAAGGATTGAGAGGGGCTATTTCTTTTCCTGCAAAAGGAAAAGGCTACAGCCTTCTGTACAACCCCTCCTGGAACACAAGCCATTGCTCAGCAGATAAGAGAAAATTAGAACTGCATTCAGAGCTATTTGTAACTATTTGAGTTAAATAACAGAGAGGGCAGAAGAGAGTCGGTCCCAAATGGTGGCACGTGGGGAAAACCATTCTGCTACATTAAAGATGTACTTTTAATTAACTTCTCTCTGAATGATTATAATTAAAGATTTTACCACAGGTCTTCTTAGCATAATTACCTTCTATTTCCTTGCACAGTGCACATTCCCAGGAAATGGGAATCGAGATTATTTCTTAATTTAAATACTTCCTCAATTATTTTAAAAGTTATTGCCTTTTAATTGTTTTATTATTGAGATTTTCTTTGTGCTTTTTGGTCCTTCTCTAATTCTTACAGGCTCTTGCAAGACCTCAGAAATATTTTTCATCCAGTCAGGTGCAATTGTGAGCAGTTAACAAATTATGGGTTGCATTTTATTACATTTGGATCCAGAAAAAACAAGTTCATAAAGAGAGTTATAAACTTACTTTTGGACTGGGGAATAAATGGCTAATTTTTCTCACTGGTGCTGAACATATGGTAGGAATTTTTTTCAGTTTTGTTCTGCAGATTGGTGTCTCCTTTACTGTTGCTTTTGTATGCAGGTCTCATCAAATGGCCTTGTTACACCTCAGCTTTTGCCATGTGCACTGAATGTAAAAGATCGAGCAGCCATCCTGATTTATTTGAAGACTAATTGTGCAGATCAGTGCATTTAGTAGTGATTGCTTGGTTTCTTACTAATATTTCCACTGATGATATAAAGACATACTGGGAACTGGCAAATGGAAAACAGGCCAAAGCAAACAGGCTCTGCTTTCTCTGCACTGCAGATACACTGGGTCACATTTTCCCCATCAGCCTGAGATTTCTGCTGCAGCATGTTATTAAAACAGAAAAATAGAGGTGGCTGAAGACAGGATTTCTCCAAGGAAGGGGGAGGAAAATGCACAAAGGAGAAGGATTTAAAGGCAGAGCTCTGCCCTCTCTTCTATCAGTTCCTGCCAGCTCTGCAGCAGATTTAGTATGCAAGATTTCCTTCTGAAATTCCTCTTAACTGTATCTTCCAGCCCAGGGAAAACAAACAGCAATAACCCAAGAATAAACAGGATCATTCATCATTTCCTTATTCTTATCTCTGATGATGTTATCTTTATGCTGAAATATTATCCAGCCAGAGGCACCCTCTGGAAACCAAAGGCACCTTTGAAGTAGCACCCCTTGAGACACAGCACCGGCATCAAATGGAATTTGTGCTGGTTCCAGTTTAGCAGCAGAGTCTGTGGTGCTGATAGTGCATTCACAGAGCTCCCAGTGCTCAGCCCAGCTTGGAAACCACTGGCAAAGAGAGCTCCCCCCATTGCTGCACCTGAGTGCACCAGGGAAGTACCAGACAGACAGACAGCTGAGGCTGTGGACTCACCTGCACATGACACAGCATTGCAGGTACTGACCTTCCAAACATTAGTTTGAATTGGACATTTAAATTTCATATACAGGTTAAAACCAATAAAAATTAGAGGCATTTAGAAGCTATGACTTTGTAAATCTAATGCCAGCTAATGCTTCTATTACAGCCCCCAAAAATGCACTTTATATATGATCATCTACAACAATTCAGCCACCTGTGTAGTTATTTTAATAAAACTTTGATAGCAACTGATGCTAGTAATCCAATTATTTCTAAGACATAATCATATGCTTTTCAGATTTGTCTTTCTATGTTAAAAAATTAACAGACAGAGAACTGAGGAAAAAAAAACCCTATTTCCATCCTGTAAGTATTTTGAAGAAATAAAGAAAAGAGAATTTTCCATAAATCTTCCATTTGGGATGCCAATTCTTCCTTCCTTTCATTAGAACCCCTCCCTGAAATTGAGTATCTGGCTGTAACTAGATAAAAATTCAGCCTTCTTTGAAATAAACTTCGGGATTTCTGTGTGTGAGCTTTCAAAAAAGGCAGAAAAATTCTGTTTATTTAGACTCCTGTTCAGAATAAGACCTTGTTACTGTTGGCTCTTACCAAGAAAGCCTTGAGCATAGGCAGCTTTTGCCAAGAAACACTGAAATTCTTCCTTGTAGAGTAATTCCCAAGCTTTTGGCTGTCTTGTTCCCACAGTGCTCCATTAGCTGCAGAACTGAATAAAATTGGTTCTGTTTATGTAAGAACAGATATTAATAGAGCCCATGCACATTTCCACTCCCTGCCATGCAAGGACACACAAAATGACCCATTCAGTTGACTCATAGGTGGAACCTTCTGCTAAGTGGCCACTGAGGTGAGCAGGGTTAAAACACAAAACAGAATTTTCACTGGGTTTTGATTCTGGAGGCACAAATGAGAAGTAGAGAGACACAAATCCCATTGAAAGTAAGTAGTAGGTCTAGATTTCAGGAATTTTAAATGTTTAGCCCTACAGAGCCTACATTTTACCCAGCGTCGCCTCATCTTGCTCAGTATGTACTAGAGGAAAAGTGCATTTAGTGCAGTAAATAAAACAAAAAATAAAGTTACATGAACTCAAGAGAACTACTGAACAAACCTATGCATCCCCTTCCCAGTGCTTCTCCATATTCCAGTAGGAATATTTGCCTGAGACAGGTATGAACCTCTTCAGCAGTGCCCCTGCTTAGTCAAAACCCAGATTTCACCCCACCCTTTCTTGTACTGAGGAGCAAGGTTAGGAGCTGAACCCAAATTACCAAGTCAGTTACCAGGTGTAATCCTTCCACTGTCCACCCAGCAGCCTGGCTGAACTCTGTCTCCCTGACCCAGCTTGCACTGCTCCTCTCCCCTGCTCCCAGGAGCAGCCAGGCTTCCAGCCCAAACATCCCAGAGCAGCATCGTGCCTCGAATGTCCAACAGGGGCACACAGGCTGAGGAGCAGTGTCCCTGCTCTTTGCCACCTGTGGGTGGTGCACAGAGCCAGCTGGGAGTCAGTTTTCTCCCACAGGATGGGCAAGGGAAGGAAGGATGAGCAACAGGTACCTGAGGACAAGTGTTTGGCAGGGCAGGAGAAGCAAAGTACAGTGAGTGCAATCCCCAACCAGAACTGCACAAGCTGATGTGGCCCCAGGGATACCCTAAACAGCCACCTGTTCTCCAAAGAGGCCATGTGCCTATAGAAAAGCCTAGAAAGTAGGAATTCACTCTGAGAGCATCCTAAAATTAATATAAACTACAGAAATCAGAAGAAATTATGGCTTGTGTGAAAAAGCTTTCACAATACACTCCACAGTGGGGTAAAATAAGCTGCTATTGGCACATCTCAGACTTCTAATGAGTCTTTTCTCTCTTTTGGGATTGCTGGGAGCTGCATGTAATTGGTGCCAAGACTTCCACATGCTGACACATTGGGCTGTCCAGCTGATGGGCAAGGTCTTTGTTCTGAGTGCCCGCAGAGACGGGGCAAGCAGAGCTTTCTCCAGTGAAAGTGCTGTCACTGCCTGGAAAGAGCTCGTGGAGATAGACAGCTTGAAACATGGCAGCTCTTTGGCTTCTCAACAATGATAAGAAGCCAACAAACAATACTTATTTTATATTCAAGTCCAAATGAATCCCATCCCAAAGCAAGTGTTTCTAGAATGTTTGAGGAAGACCTCCAGCACACACACATTTTGAGAATATAGGTTGGCATTCTGCAGGGCAATCAAGGAAATGTAACTTGAGCAGAGCTGGCAGGGAAACCCAGCCGTCTTCAACATGCAAGCTCACAGAGCTGATAAAAAGTAAAGCTGAGATGGGTTGGAAGAGATTTAAGTTCTGAGATAGAATGTGCACTGTGTTGTGGCAATAAGTGTAAAGTATGTAGCTAATGAAAAAAGGGATCTGGGGAAAAAACAAAGAGAATGCAGGGTGAGGGGGAAGTGCTGGAACATTGCCTTCACTCTTTCAGATTTATCCTGACAATATTGTCATAATTTCATCATTTCCCAAATCCTTTTTCTGGTTGAAAAAGCTAAAAGTAGCAGACAAATTCACAGAGAAATATTGGTAGTAAGGCTGAGGCCAGACAAGCTACCTTGCTTACTTGACCTAATTATAAAGATTTTTATAGGGGACCACCAATACATAATTCAAGAAAAGTAGCACATATGGAGAATTACAGAAAGAAAAAACAACATGAATTACACGAAAAACATAAGCAAAGGGGTCAGATTTTAAAGGACATTTGAAACATTTAAAAGTTACAATGGATATATTTGAGCTGTTCTCAGAAGGCCAGTGTCTAAAAGCATAATTGACATACATGAGGTGACATGTTGGTGAGATCCTCATCTTGCCCTGTTTCTCAGCATCGCTGCTTTGTTCTTTCACCAGTTGTGGGGTGCTTTTTATTGGTGATAAAAACACATCATAAAAACACTGAGCCTGTATTAATACAAGTACAGAAATATCCTGGGTCCAAGAGCAACAGTGCACAGGGGTGTCTTTCCTCTTCCCCATCTCTTATCCACGAGACACAAGCAAAGCAGAGCTGAGGCAGAGGGCTTAAGAGAGGGATACATTTTCTCTCCTCTTTTTGCACAAGATAAAGAACAGTGGGAATTGCGTTTTTAGCTATGGAGTTCTGGACTTAAATGAGCACAAAGTGGTATTAACCACTGGTTCCATGAGTTCACCCTCACTGGAAGCAGAACGGCATCTGTAAGAGCCCTGTATTTGCACTGACAGCACCACTGTGCTGAGAGCCAAGTGGGAAACCAAATCTCTGAGAGTTTGTTCTGCTGAGACATGTTATCAGTCCAGTTCTGATAAGAAATTTCATCAAGGACGCAACAAATAATTCCCAGAAAAGCCTTATCTAACCTTGCATACAGACATACTTCTTTCCTACTTCAATGAATTTATATTCCCCACCTAAAAACAGGCCTGGCTGAACAGCTGCCTTTGACCCACACTGATCTAGCAAAAATCATGTGGTAAAAAGAGCATTGAGTCAGCAAAAGCTTACCAGAGCTACTGAGACAGCAGGTATGCACTTCAATGCTGCCTTCAGAGGTGAAAGAAAGATTCAGAAAAACCTCAGCAGAGATAAGGTAGTTCAGGAGTAATCTGACTTCTCCAAGGGAAAAAAAAAACCCAAGTCCTTAAAACTAATGACTCTTGCAGCTACTTTGATGGCATCAAAGACTTGAAAACATCAAATATAGTGGTGGCGGAGAGAATCCATCCCTGTGGTATCACTGCATGTTACGGAAGAATTTAACCGGCTGGTGAAGAAAAACTTGAAAAGGGATATGGAAACATAGTATTAAAAAATGCATACATCATATTGAACCATTAATTCAACTCGTTCTGCAACGTGCCTGTGTCTGCCAGTGCTGCAGTTAATAGAGAGAACATGAAACTCAGAATGCAATTAAGTCTTGGGAGAAGCACAGTTGGAGGCTGTGGCAGTTTCTATGGCAACCTGAAGGGCTCAAGACTAGTAACAGGAGATTAACTTTAAAGGCAAGATAAGTACATAAATATAGCTCTCGTTTACCATTTTCTCTGCTTCCAAATGGGCCATGTATTTTCAATTTAAACAATATAGAAATGCAGTCAGATGTCCTACTTGCTATTAACTAGGGCAAAAATAGCCTTTAATAACACCCTGCTAAAAAATTCTCACAATTTCAGATTCGGGGAGTCAACTAAACTCCACTAATTAATTCAATCAAAATGGAAACACCAGGCTTGAATGCTGCCAGGAGATTAGAACGAAGCTTCAGGACAGAGAACATGACAGCCATAATAAGAGTTTGCTGATGTCAACACACTGTATGCTTTTGAACAAATCCTCCTGACGTGTTTTTCTGGATTATGCCTCAGATCAGGTTTTAAGTCTCCAAAAGAGCGAGGGAAAGATTAAGAAGAAATTTTTAAGGACTACAGACCTTTTTTCTTTCCTTCTTTCTTTTAAAATAGTCTCTTCAGTAAGAAAGAATATATCAAAGAAACCTCATCCCATTTTTTTCCTGACACTTTGGAGCTTTTATTCAAAGGTTCAGCTGAGACGGCAGTCACCTTTTGAACTCCTGCCCACCTTACTTACAAATAATTAAAAAAAGTTTATTAAAGAGAGGCCCCTAGTGCAGTCATTTGCTCTGAACTTGCTTCCTTCATCATTTAAAAACAGCTGGTACATGCATAACACATTGAGGAACATGTATGTATCTAGTGTGGGGAGAACACTGCCAGCAGAACTGAAGACTGTTACATTAGCTAAATTAGCAGTTTAATTAGCAGCCACATTAGCAAAATTACCGGTCCAAGGTGATTTAACCCTCTCCTGAGTAACACAGATCTCACACTAGCACCTCTGCACAGCTTTTCTTGAGCACCAGATTCCTGAAAGAAAAATGGCACCACCCCTACTGTACTATTATTTGGTGAATTAACCCAATGCCTGGTTAATTTACAAGATGTTCCAAGGATTACTGTGGAATAACAGAAGTCCCTTGGGCTGACCCGACCATGCCCTCAAACCCTCATGCAGTTCTACTTGCATGGTGAGCATTTTTGGTAGGAATTTGTTGACTTGTTGTCTATTTGAGGAAAGAAAGGAGACACCCTGTGAAAATGTCAAATGTCACTGTTACATAATTCAAACATGCTTTCCACTTCACTGAAGGCATTCTAACCTGCCCATGATAATATCTAAGCACCACCTAGAGTGGGCAGGTTGGCATAGCAATATTAAAGGCTGGGCTCTATGATCTTGGAGGTCTCTTCCAAACTTAATGATTCTGTGATTCTATTCACTATGGAACCTGTGCTCTGCTTCTGCTGTGGTGGGAATTTCCCTGTTGGATGTGCAGAGCAGAAGGAAACACTGATCTGCTATTTTTTGTCAAGAAAAGGCTTTGGGGTGACCTAATTATGGCCATCCAGTACTTGAAGGGAGCCCACAAAAGAGATGAAACTTTTTACAAGAGGTTGTAGTGATAGGACAGAAGGGAGAATAGCTTCAAGCTGGAAGAGAACAGGTTTCCATTCTTAGGGGAAGAAAAGCCAAAACAAAAACCCAAAACCAAAACCACACTTTGGAGCAAGACCGGCAGAGCCAATCTGAGATGTGTTGAAGTAGGGAAGAAATTTTGCCATCCCTCTCTACAAGGAGCAATATCCATCACTTCCATCAGTATAAAACCTGATTTAGAGATAGGTGACTTCTCCTTGCTTCAGTGCCATTTTAGACCAAGAAGAAATAGTTTATAAAATGTGAAGCAAGTTGGAGTAGTGAAAACTTCCTCACATTTGTTTTAATTGAACAAGGAACAGGAAATAAAAATCTCTCTAAATAAAAATAAGGTATGTCCCCCCATGCCAAGCATTTGTTCTACTTTGGCACATCCACGTTTTCAAAGAGGTATATAATATCCTGACTGTCAAGAAAAAGGATTTATGGAGGAGGCAAAAGGGAACAAGGAAAAGGGAATTACCTAAAGACCTTGTTTTCAGAATTAATATTTTGTTCAGAGTAGAAAAGCTACAACAGGGTGAGATGAGGACAGCACTCTCCACTTCTTTATTGAAGTGCAGGTTGTTGTGAAATAATTAATTTTCCTTCTGTTTTCCATTGCTTTCCTTTTTTTTCTCCCTTTCAAGTAATTGAAAAGCAACAATTGAAGAATATGCAGGGACAGCAGCAACCCTTCAACTCTGAAGTTCATTTTGACTAAAAAAAAAGAACTCCAAAGCTATACAAAAATTTCAAAGGAGGAAAGATTACATACTGTAGAATCCATTAAGTGGGAAGTAGTTGAAGAGATCCATCATTCCTCTCAGTATTCTTAGGAGCTGACCTGTCCTGTAATTGAAGTTACCATATCTCACTTTGAAGAGTTTCTTTTCTCTTTCTGGAGTGGCTGTGTCAGTGCCAAGCTCCTCAGGAGAGACAGCTTAATAAGAGTATAAAAAATGCTGCCCTCCTTTGCTGCACATAAAGGTCTTTTTATTTTTTCTTTGATTTTCATTCAAAATGAACTTCTGTATTTTAAAGAAGTAGGTTTCATTGGAGGAAAACATAAAGATAACTTTGAAATGTGTGTCTCAGGTAAAAGTCCTCAGCAAAGGGTTTAAAAACAGAAATCAGAGCAAAGCTTTGCAAAGTTATTTGTGTGTGGGATTTGGTTTTTCTTGGTGTTTTGGTTTGTTGATTGGTTTAGGTTTTTCTCTAAACCATGGTCTAGCAGATCCCTAGCAGATACTACACTCTCCAGAAACAGTATATCTGTGAATTTTAAGCATACAAATGAATTAATCTGCTCCTGGTCTTTTGCTATAATGAAGCAAACTGACTTCATTAAGAATGACAATTACATGGATCTGGATTTGCTGTAGACATTGGAAACTTTATAAGGAGTGACATTTTCATGGATCTGACTCTGGATTTCATCTGCTTATGCTCTCTCTGGTCAGACAGTGCAATGACTGTTACCATGTGAAATAAGGGAATAAGAAACACTGGGAAAGAAATCAACAGTGTTTGCTGCTACTTAAGTTTAACTCATGCTCCAGACAGATCCAGAAGGAGATTTTGGTAAAATACACAACTTACTGAGGAGAGAAAGGCTCAGCTCACTGGTTGTCTAGAATTCAGCAATTTGCAGGCCTGTAAATAGCAGTTTTCACAAGTTCTTTAGGCTTCTAACATAAGCCATGCCTGGTGGTTGCAAAGGTTAATTAAACAGGTACAGCTCTTTACCATTCTGCAGCCCATTTAATAGGGTTTTAAACACAGTTTATCTTTGTCTCCTCCCACCCTCCACCCCAACCAGCATTTTGGTTAAGCTTGGAAGACATCATGAAATATAAATAATCAGCAAAATAGCCAGGAATTAAACTAAATATTAATGACATCAAAGTAAGAGTTGGAAGAGAAGAAAGGCAGCAGATCAGATATTTAACCAAGGAAATATTTCATTCGTCCATCATTTCTTGCTATTAAGCAGTAGATTGCTTCCTATACTTTCCTAGAGAAAATCTGCAAAACACAAACATATTTTTATAGCTACTGTATGATTTTGAGTTACAGTGTGCTCCCTGTATCCAAATCCAATTCACTCTCTATTATTGCTGCTTAGTCCTCTTCTATTGACCAAGAAAAAGGTTATGAAGGTCAAAGCTCTCCATAGAATTCCCGGAGTCTAGAAATAAAATTAGAAATCAGGGAACTAAAAGATACCAAAAGAGTAAAGTAAAGAGTTCTAAACCACAATTTCTTCACTTGATCTCCACTACAACTATATGAAAATACTAAAGATATTGTATAAATCACTAATAGACCAAAATGTTTCTTTTTTTGGTTTCTTTTCTTTGAAATAATCTTTCCCCTTCAATGTAGTCCCATTCACCTTAATGTCTTTGGTGAAGGGACAAAGATCCTAAAGTTACAGATTTTGGGGCCTGTAAAGGACACACTGTGATGTCTTCTGTCCTCCTCTACTTAGACCTCTACTTGCACAGCTTTCCCCCTGGCCTGGCTGCAGGGTTTGCGCAGGGATCAGCCCTCCCCTGCCTGTGCCAGGTCCAGCGCTGCCCATCTTGGCTCACCCCGGCCTCCCTTGGCCCCGCCATGGGCAAGGAAGAGCAGAGGTCAGTTCTAAGCTGCAGAAGATCTGGCTCCCAGCTCTGCCCATCTTCCCACGTGTGAGAGCTGCCCAAAAGCTGAGCTCCTGCGCCTGCTCTCACATGCTGACACCAGCAGCTCCCAGGCAGAGCTCCAGCTGCATACTGGAAGCAACACTGGATCAAGCCAGCAACCCCTTAAGTATTTCCTTGTCCTAGCAGCTTCCAGAAAAGCTCAGTCCTGAGCGGCATTCTCTGCAAAACCCTCTCCAGGCACAGCTGACTACCCCAGCACTTGGCAGGGCAGCCTAAGGCCCATACTGTGGTTCCTCACCATCCTCGTGAGCACATCTGCAGTCCCCTGGGAATAGGGCAGCATCTAATTAAAGCAGATGGTCAGAGAAAATTCAAAGGTCAGGATTAAAGTTGCTGGCAGACTCTCGGCTTCAAGCATCCATTCTAAATTATCAGCCATAGAAGCCAACCCATGCATGCAAAGCCAACTGCAGTAATAGTGCCTTAAATCAAAACTGGCCTTGGAATGCTTTTTTCACTTACTCCTCCCCAGTTTGTTTCCACAATTTTATTTAAAAAATGTATCAGTAAATCAAAGTAACTTGGACATAACTTTTCTAGCCACAGACTCCAGGGAACAGGTGTAGCACGCAACTTCACCATCCATTTCCTTTCATTTCTCATAATTTTTGGCTCAATTGCACTTGTATTTTTACTACAGGCATATTTCATCCCTTTCCTTCTCATAAAAAACAAAGTAGAAAAAATAAAGGTAACCAGCATTTGATAGTTCTGGAATCTAGCAAAAATGCTGACTCATGAACGTGCATTTCCATTTTTACTTGAAGCAAATAAATTAAGCACTGCAGACTCCACTCAAATAAACTGGGCGAGAGGGACACTGCATTAGGTTCTGAGATGCTAATGGCCTTTCAGGGTTCAGCCGAGGCTTTCTGCATGCGAGGCGATAAGTGCTAGCACCATTCTTCTCTCGATTGGCGTTGTTTAAGTGCTTAAGGATGTTTGCGTACTTGCCAGAGTAGGCGAAATAAACTAATTAAAGAGGAACAAAGCAGTCTAGGAACTGTCGGGTGTGGGAGAGGCAGCGTGAGAGGGAACAGCGCATTTAGAATATGCCTATTAAATTCACTGTTGCACAGCTCTGTAACTAACTACAGTTAAATGATCTACAATTAACTACTGTTTAAAAAAGTTGGAATTTCTAATTTTCCCTAATTTTTTGACAGTGAATGTTTTTTCAGGTTTTTATTTTACTCTACATTTCTTGCCTGTTTTTCTGAAAACATTTCTCACTTCTGACCCTAACCTTGCATGAAATGAAAGGCCACTAAGGGTTTAAAATAATCTTTCATCTCCCCGACTGTTACAGCCAAACATAACTCAAAACGCTGAAATATTTAATGCTTATATATCATAAGCCTGATATATCATAAGCCTTTCAGTACAAATATATTTTATTTCCCAAGGGCTTGTTTTCCTATCAAAGATTTCATTTCTGATTTTTTTTTTTTTGAGAAGTCTTTAACATCAGCAAACAAATCAAATTGCCTGCGTTTAGCAAAGAGAAGGAACAGAAAAGGGGAAGAGATTTTATTGGCAGTCCTGCTCAGGTAAGGAAGGTGACATAAGCATAAAATAAAAAAGGCTTGCATTTCATAATGGTTTAGAGGTGAATTCATACCCTTCCTTCATGCCTCCCTGATATCAATTAATTATCTAAGGAAGGAGCAGGCTGATGCTTCGATACACTACAAAAATAGAAAGGCAATACCTAATTTTAAGACAGGTTCTCAGAACACATTAAAGGGTTACGTCCAAAGCTCTGGAGTGAGAGAGAACAATGCTGACACCACGTGGAAGAAAACGCTGCTGGCTCCTTCCTCTACTGCTGACTTGAGATGCCTGAAAATCTTACACTTGGGTCAGGTGTTGTGGTAAATGTCTTAAGCATCAGAGGAAGACCACACATATCCTCTGAAACCAGAGATTTGTGTTATTCTAGGGGGTACACCAGCAGATTAATTATAGTCCTCTTCCTTGTAGTGTAGCTGATGTTTGTGAGCAAAGCAACTGGCTGCTGCTGCCGTGAGCACATCAGGAATTGCCCCCCTTCACAAAGTGCAGATGAGCATCCTTCACCTGTAATCTGTACAGGTCCTGTAAGTCTCACTATGTGGGAGCTTTTCATGCGCTCCATTCTCAGCCAGACTGAGGATGGGCATTCACAGAATGAGTAACAAAGGTGAGACTCCACTGCGTTGGTTTCTGTGCCCATACTGCCTTCAAAACCATTTCCCAAGCCATGAAAGGCCTATATCAGTTACCAGTTTTGGAAAGACCTTCCCTTCTCATACACTTTGTACCCTCATGGAGCAACAGCCAGGGATCAGTGTGAGCAGCTCATGGCACTGCCTGAGCTCTGTTTTTGTACCACTGACTGCAGTAAAGCCTCAGCATTTCAGCTTGAGCAGCTCCCCTGCTCTGTGCCAGAGCTGCTTGTACAGTGAAGCACAGCCAGCAGTGGCCTCATTTGTCACACAGGGCACACCCTCTCTTCTGCCAAGCTTCTCTCCTAGTGCAGCCTTGCCCAGACCAAAAAAAAAAAAAACAACCCACAAAAGACACCACAACCAAATAAAAATCCCCATGCTTCTGAGTACTGGGAAGGGAAAAAGAGAGAAAAGTAAACAGCAGCACAACCCACCTGGGGGGTTGAAGTGTGGCAGCAGTGTCCCAGGGGACTTGTCCAGCAAGTCAAGAGAAACCCCCAGCAACGCTGGAGCAAACATTAAACCAGTGACATTTCCTCCAGACCCTGCAGGTCCCCACAAGGGGAGAGCAGGCACACTTGTCCTTTCCAACTTTCAGATCTCCAGTACAAAGGCCAGGCTGCTGCAGACCACAGGCGCAGCACAGAAAGGCTCTGTTCCTTCCAGCCACAGGCAGCAAGGCTCTGGCACTGAACTCTAGAAGGAGCAATGAGTACTCCAGCCACATCCACTTGAGCTGATTCAAGTCAAACTTCCCCAGCCTACAGCACTTTTCATCAAATGCTTATGCCCACAGTCAGTAACATATTCTGCTGTGCTTTTCCAGAAGAGAAGAAATACATCTTTACAATTTATTTGCCACAATGTTTGTAGGGCCTGCTTACTTTGATCTCTACAAATTGCATTTTTCGTCCAGTCTTCTGGTTTGATCAGTACTTAAATAGAAAATTAAAATGTAATGTTCAATGAGTCCATATTTTAGCAAGTTTAGGGAAAAGAATTTTTCTGTGGAATAGGAAATACTATTAAGAAGTCCTTCTATAATGTAACAGCAATCCCCACACATATGCTGACAAATCTCCTGGCACTTCACATGGCACATGCAGGTTTGCTATGTTCACATCTAAAACCAACTAAAACATACCACTGTTAAGGAAAAAACTTAAATGAAAGAAAGTAATTAACACTTCTACAAATAGGAAATGGAACTATGTTCTCCTATCCAGGAAAAACTATTTTGACAAAACAATTTAGTCTAACCTGGAAACTTCAGATAATGAGATAATGTCTGGTTTGTTGGTTGTTCATTTGTTCTGAAAGTTTCAGCTGAAATTCAACAAGAATTGTCATGGGATTACCAAAGTAAAACACCAGTTAAATTATTGCTGTCCTCCACATTGAGGATACTCCATTTGAGAGACCACAATTCTATTTTATGACAACTTCCCATGCAAGTGAGGCACCTTTTTTTTTTTTTTTACTGATCAGAATTAATGCTGAAATATCCATATCCTCTGTGGAAAAAGCTAAAAACCCACAAGATTAACAAAGCTTTCCAGACCACAAAAGCCTTCCCAATAAAGCCATAATTTGAGCAGATAAAGTATCCATGAAATATTTAGTTGCACTCTTCTGAGCAGCTCCAAACCACACTACAGTTTCAGATTTTCATTCAGAGCTGTCTGTGGTCAACCTGCAGGTCCAGGATATTGTCCAGCTCCACTTCCCCACCCCCCTGGATCTCTGCGATCCCTTCAAAATAGGGTTCTAAGATTGTAGAGAGCAGCCTAGCTGATATATAGTGAAGTGTGCATGGAAAGACAAAGCAAGAGAAGAGAACAAGAAGTGAGACTCCTCTCCTCAGGGTGTAGGCATTTCTCCTAACCAAACCCATGCTTTAATGGGGATACAAGCAGTGGCTTGTAGGACCCATAAAGTCATGCTCCTGTTTGTTTGCAAGACAAAGGTTGTGTGCCTAAATCAGGAAAGATTCATCTATGACTTCTGTACAAACAGGAGATACAGAAACACATTCTTGGACTAGATGCAAAAAAAATTCCATATTCAACTTTTATCTGGAATACAAGAATACAAGATGCAGAAATGAGAAGTTGCTATTAGCAAGGTTTGGTTCATAATTAAATTACACTATAGAAGATAAGATAATCTTGCACACCTCCAACACAGCTATTGATACTCCTTGGATTAAACGAGGAATTAAAAAGCAAAAACAAAAACAGTTATTAGAAAGGCCTCAGGTGAAAACAGACACCATGGTGCCTAACCTCTTTTTAAAGAATTATTAAATCCAAACATGAAAGTCAGTTTAGTACCAGTGCAGCTTTTGGGCTAGGACAAAAAGTTATAGGACAGCTTTAAATGCAAGTGAATTCTCAGGAGCAAGGGAGGGGAGAGGGGAATAAAAATCAAAATTCAAATAAAATGCATTTAAGAAAACCCACACACAGACACAAAACCCCAACCTGGTAGGATTCTGCAGCATTCTGACTCTATTTTAAGGGTGAAAAATATATGTACAACACACAGGAAAAAGGACAAGTTAAAATACATAATGGTTGGGATATAACTTTAAACCACTGTCTTTGTACATACTTGGTGGCTGTAAATAGCCTACTGTCCAGCCTAGGGTAATAGTTCTGAACTACCAAAAAACTTAAACCTAAAACTTCTTCTCCTAGTCTGTCAATCTGAATCAGCTGGCACACAATGTGTCAGTGTCATGGCTCTTGGAACTTTGAGACTCTAAGAACTGTGCTCAGAACAATCCATCTGCCATTTCAGCCCACAAACAGCACAACTGAGAGTTAAGTCTTGTCAGCTGTGGGGCAGGATTGGCATGGCTTTAGTTTGACAGAACTCAGGTTAACTTTTAAAACATTGAAATGGGAAAATAAAAGACAACCCAACAACAAAATCAGAGGAATTAAGTAGTCCAAATGCAAGTATCTGTGTAAAAGCCAGTAAAAACAAGTTTCATTTCCAGGACGCAACAAGGAATCTGAGCCAGGTTTGCCATTTCACTTTTTTGCTTGTTTTACTGGAAGAAAAACATGAACTTTTAATATGTTTAGTTTGTAAACCTAACTTTGATGTTTCTAGTTTAGTGGACCTTGAGCAATTGTTATATTATGAAAGATGAAGGGTACCTATCCAATGTGCTGAGTTTCCTGCCAAAAATTACAAAAACAAGATCAGCCACAGAATACTGAATTCCCTTCTCACCCACAGATGGGATTTCTTTCATAAGCTTACCTCAGAGCAGGAGAGTGCCCCATGGCTATGCCTTGTCTGAGGCTTTATTAAAGAACTTGAAAGCAGCTTTTCAGCAGAATTCTTTCCCACATCACCACAATTCCAGACAGACTGTGACATTTTGCAGAATTACAGGGAGTGAAGCTGGTTCTAAAACAAAAGCACTGCAAGTGAAAGCCAGGTTTCCTGGCTTCTCTAATACCTCTCCAATTTTCTTTTAGCTGCTGATGCTTCCTCTAGCTCTGCAAACAGATGTCTTGGGACAGCCAATATTTTTATTCTGTGTGCTCATTTGAGTACTGGTTTCAGAAACTCCCAGAGGTAGTAGCAACATGGGACTTCTTCAGAGAGGAAGGGGAGCTGGGAGCATGAGCTCAACACTGTTTTAGAGTGAAATAATCCTAGTGTTGCATTTGGGGCCATGTCTTGGGGCATTGAAGCAATATTTTAGAAACATCCTTTTATTAGTATCGCATGTTCTTTATACCTGTGTCTGTACAGGTTTTGTTTTCAAAGAAAGCTTCCAAGGAACATTACAGTCCCAATAGTCTCTTTGGAATATGTAATATTTTCTAAATACTGACTTTTACTTTTTGTGAAAAGTCTGCTATCTTTCCTTAACAGGGATACTTGGAGAAAGAAGCCAGAACATTAAGGAGTCATAAACACAAATATCATCACCCACATTTACATGCAGTGCTAATCTCCTCCACAGTCCATCACTTGAGCTGGCACACTGCTGCCAGCCTCACTGTGAACCTCAAGGATCACAAAATGGCACTGTGAAGTATTAAACTGCAGGGTTTGCTACATTTCCTTCATGGCTTTTTCCAAAAATCAATTTCAAGTTAAGCAGCAACGATACACCCCATCACAAAGTGAAAACAAGATTTATATTGAACCTTTCTAAGCCAGAATTTGTCCATCATGTTTCTTGCACCACGAGGTTTTCAACAACGAGGCAAAAAAGGAATCAAAGAGCCAGCAATGTTTTAGAAAACACCCAAGGAGAGGCTGGAACATACACAGTGATTCTAAAAATAAGAGAAGGGTTTCAAACCTTCTGATTTTGCTTCCCTGCATCATCAATGTATAGACAAAAACACACACAATATAAAATGCGTTTCACTCAAGGAAAAATCCAGTGGCTTTGATCTAACAAAGCTTGGCATTAATATATTTAAAGTAGAGCAGCCTGGGATTTTCTTCTGTACCTTTTGCTTTTTGTGTTTTTTTTCCAAATTAGAATTTTAACACTCCTGTTTCCTCTCCAGCTTAGGTATATCATGAATATTACATTGCTGGCTATGAGGTACAGTCATTAATTACACTGTGTATAAACAAATGTATTTCCAGTTCTGGGTTTCAACTAATGAAGCACTTTTAATTTCTTGCTGCAGCTTTCTTACCTGAAGGCCATCTGCTTGTCCCTGTGAGTAACAAGGGTCCAGGTCAACAAAAAGCATCTCCTGGTGTTGGAGCAAATACAGCAGGAGGCCATTGTAAAGCCTTTGTTCTTCACAAGCCAAGGGACTGACAGGAATCCTAAAGGAAGAGGAGGTGGATTAATCTTGAGAGCTCTCAGATCAGGGGCTGATCCTGAGCGACACAGAGAGCCCTCCCTGTACCCAAAGCAATTCAGCAAAGCAGCAATTGCCAGGACAGTGACCACTGGAGCTTGGGGGGTTCACAACAGCAGGACCTTCACAGGAACAGAGCCCCAGCTTTGCTGCGGTGGCCCACAGCACAGTGAGTCCTTGTGGCAGCGCAGCAAAGGAGTTAGAGCCTGACAGGAGCTCAGACACGAGGTTTGCAAAATCAAGGGTGAAAAGGACAGGCAAAAAAAAGTGCCCTATCAATCTGCCGTTGCTCACTGGCATTGGGGTGGAAAGAATGGTTTTGTTCTACCCTCATTTATGAAGGTGAGCTTTGATCACTAGAATGTCTTATTACCAGAACTGTCTGGAAAAAAAAACACAGGTAATAAACTGCTTTAGTGTATTAACTTATAAATCCACAGACACCAGTCATATCAGGAAGTAGAAATTCCAGATGTTCCCATTAACCATGTTGAGTTTGGGTTGGGTTTTTTTCTTTCTTGCTTGATCTTCCCATATTTTTTAGGTTTTTTATGAATAGTACTTGAATTTTTACTGTCCCTGTCAAGTCAGAATAATTTAATTAAAAGGACTCTTTATATAGGATTTTAATCTCAACCCCTGAAGGACTTTTGTATTCCCCCTGCCAACTATTTGGAAGCTTGGAGAACATTTACATAAATGCTGTGCCCTTAGTGGAGCTTCTCCAGCCATGCTGCACCAACTCAGTTACACCCAGCACAATATTAATATTTAAACAAGAAATTCATAAACTCTGGAGACTAATGTGGAGCATGAATACACCAGTCTTCTGTTTGCCAAATGAGTACATTCATTATTCATTTGCAATTTTAAAGTACAAATATACACATTGGGCCCAGTCCAATTGCTTTCATTTGTGTTCCTCTTTTGTAAACTTACTGTTGTTTCTGTAAGGACTTAAGTTTGGGCTCGTTTTGGAAGCAGAAGGTTTAAGCAGGGTTATAGCCAGGTATAACATGGAGAGATTTACAGGATGAAACACTGTGTCATCAGTTCCTTCTTTAGGATTAGTTAACATTTCTCTTTCTTGCATTCCCATTTTTCTTGGGACGGACTCAGTTTCTCCACAATAAACAAGGCTGCTTGTAAAACCTGGTTGACTGAGCAATAGCCTTTGCTGCATACAACAATCCTAAGAGATTATTCATCACTTACCAAACATCAACACCCTCAGCTCACAGGCCAGACAAGCAATATTTTTAGTCCTTTGTCTTCTTTTTCAGCTTCTTTCGTTAGCTTAGACATGTGTTCCTGAATCCACCTCTACCAGCTGTTAATTCCTTGCCAGAAGGAGCACTGCACAAGCTATGCAGGAAGACAAATGGCTCTCAGACCACTCATTGAGTCCTCCTTTCCTTTATTAGCAGCCTGGGTTTGAGTGCCCAGTTCTCATGTCATCCTAAAACAGATCTAAACTATGGACTGGGAGGAGACAACTGACTCCAAATATCAATGCCTCATCAGCAGATATTCACGGGTGGCAACAGGTGTGCATTCCAAATATAGAGAATACATATTTATTTTTTCCTTCAGCCACCTTCCACAATGACTTTGAATTAATTTTGTGAAATAACCACTTCCTGCCTGTTCAGATACTTCTGCTGCTACCACAAACTGCATTATTGGGGTGACAGTAAGGAGGAGCCAGGCTCCCCCACTGCTAAACCCAGGCACGTGATCCTAGGAAGAGCAGAGCTACTGAGGTGTATTCTGCACTTCCCCACAAAAGCCCCATAATCAGTTGTAGTACAAATCCCAGGAGAACGCTCACTGCGAATAAGAAACAAGTAAAACTTGACCATCAGGAATTAGTTACTGGTTTTCTTGAGTGAGTCTAAAACTTCCAAAGCTGCTTTGCCACAAAGTGCAGGCTAAAAAGTCCACACAAGTGCCCTGCCTTGGCTTTGTCCAGGAGATCTGCCAAGGTTCCCTGCTGCCACAGGCTTGCTGCAAATTTACAGAAACAATGAGTCAAAGTGAGTGGAAGCAAACAGCTGGCTGGCTGGAGTCCTTGTGCACTCATGCAAGAATTGCTCACTGAGACCAGAACTAAAAATCTCTTTACCAAGATGAAGCATAACAAAGTATCCATGGAAATTTAAGTAACACCAGTTGGATCTCTGATAAAAGTATTCTCCTAAGCATTTACAGATACTGGGATAGCAAAACCAGTTTTAGACTTGCAATATAATACCTGTGCTAACCCTTGTAATTTTTGTGTTACAATAACAATAGCTACAAACCATGAAGTATGTGCAGTTTAGGCTTATAATGTATGAAGTCAAATATTCTACTTTTGTGGTACAGAGGCCCAAGAGGGTTCCATGTTCTAGCTACAGAATATTCATACTCACAAATAAAAGTGCCAAAATATTGAGATAAGTGATAATCATAGACAGAATTTACACTTGAATCTAAATAGGTAAGAAATTAAAAGGTTCATAAACAACTTTGTTTAGTCGTTCAGTGTCAAAGAAGGAAGAGGTAATTTCACAATGCAGATTGCCAGAATACACTAAGAACAGTTTTAACACCTGCAATGAATTTATGCCATATGAGGAGCTGCCATTACCTCCAGAAGGTTAATTCTAGCAATTGCATGGAGCACACAGTTCTGCAGATTAGCTCTAAAAGCAGTTCTTTCCATAACCTTCACATTTACACTGAACAACTATAGCAAGTACTACCCAACATGTCCCAATTTCCTACACTCTGGCTGCCAAATGTTTCATAATGTGCCAGATAATTGCACTAATTCTTGCTCTGAAAGACATAAAGGATATTTATGACTTTTTCCCCTGTGTCAGCAATATGATTTGCCACAGCTGACTACCTTGAATTTTTCTGCTGTACAGGACAATACCAGTGATTTATTCTGAATCATTGAAGGCCTCAGGTCACTCAGCAGGAAGTGGTATAGAGCAATCTCACTGACAGTGCCAGTTTCAAGGCTCTCCTCTCCGCCCAACCTCCAAAAAGGGAATTTTTCATAACCCTAGGAGGTAACACAACAAGCACAGCACCATGGTGTTAAATGTTTTATAAAAAAAAAAACCCAGATTTACTGGGTTGTCTCCCAGAGCTGGTGAGATCAGAATGACTGTAAAGAGGTGAGGATAACATTTTTATAGGGCAGACATACTTCTATTTATGGTAGCTGTTGTCTTGACAGGTCACTGGCAGGGAAACTCCTTGCTGATTGCTTTCAAGGCTTCTCAGACAGGTCATTGCCACAAGTGCTCAGTTTAGCACTGAATGTACCTTAAAACCAGGCAAAGGCACATGTTCAGAAATAGCTGGGCCATGTCCCAGAAGAGTGGGATCTTTAAAAACTGAAGCAGTTCATCAATCAATAAGGGAGGACACTGGATTCTTATGTGCAGATACAGGAATCAGTGGGCACACAATGGGATAATTTGGGAATAGAGATAAAAGAACAAAGTCTTCTTGCATGCATGTGGTGAGAGCACAAGCCCCAGGTAAGAGCAAATGCCACCTGATGGCAGAAAAGTGACAGTCAGTGAAGTGGTTTTTGAGTTAATGTGGAAGCCAAGGGATAGATTTTTGGTGAAGACCTTTTAGTATCAGCCAATGCTCATAAGTATCACCACAAAACTAATCCAAACACTGATAAATAAGCCTCATCTGTCTCCATTCATTTACTAACTTTAGTATTCAGATACTAAGGAACTTGGGGTCTGTTTGCAAAACTGCTTTGTTACACTGCTGAATGTCCTCCGTGGGGAGGTTTTTTCTCAGAGGACAGAGTGTTTTTCTCAGAGGACAGTTCCAACCACACCACATCTTGTTAGATTCACTTCCCTTGCTGTGCTTTTGTTAAAGACATAAACTTATATTAAGTTCAAAGGTCAAATTCTGGTAGATCAGGTAATAAACCCACAGAGCAGGAAAACAGAGACCACATATAGAGACCTATGAAACAGCAGCAAGGCTTAAAAGTCCATTTCCACAAAACAAAGCCTGTCATTGATGCTGGGCACCAGTCTTGCTGAATATATACCTTTAAAATGAACTTGGATTGCCATAAAACACCCAATTGAATAACAAGGCTTTTTTACTGCATAGAAGATATTAACTGCTAATAAATATATTTTGTAAAGTGTCATTGGCTTACAGTTCATATTAACCTGGCATGGCTGTGATCCACTAGAACAAAGATTTACAAGTTATAACAGGTATAAGTATTTTAACATCCTCTAGTGTCAGCAGTGAAAGGGAAAATCCTCCATTATCTGATCACACTAGGCTGCTCCTTCTTATCACCTTGACTTGCATGGCATGTTGTCCCACCTCTCATTTTTAGCTGCCAGTTTTGTGCCCACTTGCCACCACCCCACACATGACTTCTCTAGATCCAGCCAAGCGCTCACTGCTCATCTTGGATATCAACCTGAATTTTAGTTGCTTCTCTTCTTGATAACAGGGATTCATTTCTCTGATATCAAATTCTGTTACAAGGCCAAAGTGGGGGTGAGCTTTTCAGAATCAAATCCAACAACTAAGTAGCCCCCACAGCCAGCACTTTTTTTGGCTCAGAAAAGAGAAGTAGCTGTCCTTAAACAGCTCTCTATCCCTCATGTCTCTTCATATGGTTTCTCACTTGAGGCTTGCCCTGTCTAATCAGTGCCCAGCAGAATGAAAAGGATCAGCCAGCTCAGAACCTGCCCCATCTGCCCACAATACACCACATAAACACTGAACTTACAAAATGCTCCACTGCCTATTGGACCCAGAGTTACGACAGAAAGCCTCCCCGTGAGGTGTGACCTTGTTGTGCTGTTTGAGGCAGCTGAGCAGAGACGACTCACTTGAACAGAGCAGGTCCAAACACGATGGCCAGGTTTTCCAGAGTCATGAAATTCACTGCACTGTAGGTTGCCACCTTTAACAGGAAAGCAGACAGGAACTGAAGGAGGTTTTGATGGGCTTTGGGCAGGCAGCTGAGCAACTGTCTCAGGTTCTCTATGCATTCTGTTGTGTTGATTTTATGCTCTGAGGAAAAAAAAAAAAAAAAAAACAAACTTATAAGATAGATCCTCCTCATACAAACACAATTTCATCCCAGGCATTAGATATAAATAAGAAGGAAGGTTTTAAAATAGATTAGAACAAAGGAAAGAATAAATAGGTCTCAAACAAGGATTTTGCACAATAAATTTACATATATTTTTCACTTATGAATATTTAAGAACCAGATATTGAGTTTTACACTCACTATTTCTGATATTTTTCCTCTTAAGGTAGAATCTTCCACCACTTTCTGCTTTCCTAATAAAATTGCAGGCAGGAGTCATGTACCTGAATCCTCAAAGCTGCCTTGAAAGACAGTGCAAGGTTGTCAGCCTTGACTCTCCCAAGAGATTTTACACATGCTGCATGATTCTCATTAGGAGGAATGAGAAATTGTAGCCTTTCAGCCCCACATCATCTTCATTTCCTGACTAATTGGTAGCTCTCAGACTCAAAACATCTTTGCTCTATAAATATGCAACTGCAGTTACACAAGAGATGCTTAAAATTCTAAATTGGGGACACTTAACATTTTCTTGGTTCTTATTCTTCAAAGAAGGGTAACAAGGCAGAAACTGCATTTGATCAGCAGTTCCGTATCAGTAGGATAAAATCTCCTGGTTACTAGAATTGAGATGACAGTACTGCTCAATAATTGGCAGCTGATGCTCAAATCTGCCATAGATCACCAGGACACATCTGCGTAGCTTTGACATTGCTTATGAGCAAATCATGCCCTTGAGGGTAATTTTAGCCCTAAAAAACACATTCTGCACAGGCCAAGGCCCATGGTGCTCAACTGATTAATGAGCGAAATGGAAAAGGGGACGAAGAGGAAGAACTAACTTCAAAAAATAACAGCCAGACTGTCCAGGGTAGGAAAAACAAGGCGCTCACAAAAGCCCCATAGGTATTTCTGCTTAGACTTTCACAGTTCACGAAACTGCTTCCTTTCTCTTTCTTTGTAAACTCCTACAGGGCACTTCGAACAAAAGCAGCCTCCAAAGTAACCCACAAAAGCCATTTATTTGTATGCTAACACCTGAATTAGCTACCAGTCAGAATGACCGGGCAGACTGAGAACAGAGCTCAGCCGCTGCAGGCATGAACGGGGAACAAGAAGAGGGCTGCTGGGGTGCTCTGGGTGGGCTTTGCATGCTGCTCCACACACTGCTGTCCAAGATTATAAGAGGACTGGAAAAATAAATGCTAACTAAAAACACAGTTCTAAATAAGAAGAGTGATGTGCAGAAAAACCTCCTTTAACAGGGAAGGTTAAATAAAAGAAAGGCTTCAGCTTGGAAAAGAGAGAAGTGAGGCAGTGGCTATATAAAGACACAAGCAGAATTATGGTGGTGATTGCATTAAAACTAAAAATATTATCTCAGTAACTAGTATGGTATACAATTTAAAAAAGAAAGCATGAAGAGGAAGAGCTTTCTCAAAGAAAACAGGATTGGATTGCAGGATTCATTGCCACAGGAAGGAAGGGAACCCAAAAGACTTAATGAATTTTAAAAAGACTGCAGAAAAGTTGGTAGATGCCTGGTCCCTCCAAAGCAATTAAACATCAGCTTCAGGTTAAGGAAACACAAAACCTTGTTTATAGAAAGTGTAATGAACACATTATCTGTCACTGTCAGAGAATGGACAGAAGCTTGGAAGGTGCCCATTCTGTACCTTGGAAAGTTTTTAGCAAGCCAGAACAAATATTGTCTGGAAAAACAGCCACTGGTAGTTCTTTCAGAAAGAGCTTCAGGAGACTGGCCACAGAATCAACATCTCCATCATTTATAAGGTCTACTTTTTCCCCTTGATTGTACTTCTGCCTCAATTCCTTGATTTTATTTGCTGAGCCACCAACCCGAAATATACCGACACGCTCCAGACCTGTGTAAGAAATGCAGAACAGTGAGCAGTGCTTGTTTACTTCACCACATCTTTGTGCTGAGAACTGGAGTTCAAAAAACAAGAGCTCCTTTAAGAAGGCACAATAAATGTAAATAAGGATTTTCCAGCATTTACAGCTAAAAAGTAAATCTTAAACAAAGAACATCAGTTTCCAGAAGCTGAGCAGGAAAAATAGGAACTTACCAAAGACCTCCAGGTACTCCACCATCTGTATCACAAGAGAAGGAACCCCACATTGCTTTGCATCGTCTACAAGGGTTTCCAGAGGAACACCAAATGTGCTTCCTTCTCTGCTGAACTGTAGCTCTGGTGAAACTTTATTTGTTGTGTGCCTAACTTGTATAGAGGAGAACGATTGCTGGGGAATAAAAACAGGCAAGTGGTAAACGATGACTGGCTTTTGTTATCTTAACCTCCAAAGATCTACAGCTCGGGCAAAATTACTGTCTTCTTTGTAGCATCTTAGTACAGATTTTATTTCCACTGTATATTCTTACTGATATTCTTCTGTAGAGCTGAGGTGAGACCTTTGATGGGGTGAACTCCAGTAAAGCCCCCTCACCCCTGCAGTCAGGGAAAAGGGGCCTTGTGTTGAGGCAGATGGGCTGTTCGGGACACAAAGGGGTCACTAACCCTCAAAACAGCCCCAAAAGTCAGGAAAAAGCTGACCCTGTGCTGGTGCACAGCCTTCCAACTCCATGAAACTTGTGAACTTCTACCCAATTCCCGAGGGTAAAAAATACAAGATTATGAAGGAACCCAAAGTGGAATTTAAGCGGCAGCCATGGCACAAGCCTCAGAAGAGATTCCTTTCTGCTCACCCAGTTATTCCAAACTTCTTACCCCAACAACTGATGGAAAAGCATAAAAAAAAAAAAAAATCACAAACAGCTTGCATTTTCATGCTGTCTGAGGAAGGAAGCTGCTTTTCCATCCTACAGGGCTGGGGAGGCTGTGGGCTCTGGCGGGGCCCTGTCCCTGAGGGCGGCTGAGGGGCTCTGTGAGGACGGGGCTGCCCCGGGCGGGCACAGCAGCTCTGCAGCCCCTCAGGGACACCTGGGGGGGTTAAAAATGTATTTCTAAATACATGCTCGGATACATTTAAAAATAAATATAATAAATCTATATTTAATAATAATATCCCTCAGGAATATTTTTAAAAAAGGGGGAAATTCTGCCTGGCACTCTGAAAGGAGTCCTGGCTGTCCTGCCCCCTTTCCCAGCTCCCCGAAGCCCCCTGCTTGCCTGGCAGGCAGGTGCCATGGCCCACAGTAATTGCTGCAATTCACCCTCATTCCTACCAGGCAAGGAGAGCACAAGTCCAAACCTAGATTTACTATTTCTGCACTGGGACTATTTAAACAGTATCTAAATGAGGTGGCTTTTTGGTTTGTTTTTTTTTTTTTTTTTTTTGTTTGGTAGCATTATCTCAAACCAGCACCTCTTTTTCCATGTTTTTTTTTATTACTGTGCTTTCAGAAGGAAAAGGGAAAGGTTTTCCTATGGGTTTGAAGCTGAACTGCCTTAGTGAAGCAGTTTTTCACACACTTTGCCTGCAGCAAAGCCATGAGCTGGAGCTCCAGGCCAGCCCTGCTGCCATGGCAAAAGCACACACAGCACTCGAAACACCCCAGGCCATTTTGCTTTTTCAATACATAGGAAAGCTTAGGCTGTGATGTTAGTGTTACAGCATGAATAGTTATCGAAAAAGAACAAATATAAGCATGTGCCAAACATATTTTACAGCATTTTTGTATAGAAGCTACAAGGTGTTACAAAAAGCCTCTAAAATATCTGTGCACCATGACCGTAAATCCCTCCCTTTTCCCCTCTCAGATGCAGCAGCCTTCTCAGAAAGGAGGAAGGAGTGAAAGCAGCCAGATTTAAGTTCACTTACACAGATGGAAAGGGAGGCACCCGCTCCCATGTTAGGCTGCAGCAGAGTGCCAGTGTTTCAGCTGTGCTGCTCCGAGACACCATCACCTTTCTTCCCCTCCACAGAGCCGTGCAGCCTGGCCAGAGCTCACTGCAGCCATGGGGCTGTTCCTCTGCAATTAACTTATCACAGTATAATTGCTAGCCATCACCTTAATCAGTGGTTTCCCTCCAGAGTCGGTGGAAGGTAGAAATTAACTCGTAGTAAAAGAGGACTGCTCGCAGCCAGCACTTCCCTGTGGAGGCACCTTGCACAAGCTGAGGGCTGAGTTACCACCAGGAGAGGTTTCCATGGCACCTACCACACACAGTGCCATGGCTTCCCAAGCCACACTGATCCCGGGCCTGATATTTTCTCTTGAGTGGGTTTCTGCAGTGCAGGTTTGCAGATATTCCTACTGCCCTGCTGTCCCTCCTGCCTGTTACAGCAGCAAGGAAAATACTATGAGGTAGCCCTCTATATACACACTATAGCCACTTTTTTATATAACGCCTACACAATCATTTTGGCCAACACACGGGCAAGGACCCATCCAGTTATTTTAAAATATGAAGATGCAATTAAGCCTAACACCCTTTATAATTGTTTCAGATACAATGCCTTATCCTGGGAAATAAGTCATAAAGAAGCAGTGTTGCAGTTTAATCTAATTGAGGGAGATTTTTAACACAAACTAAGTAGGTACACATGAAACAGAAAAAAAATGGTAGAGGTGCTGAGCCAGGCCCCCTTGGTGGAGCACTAGAAAAGCAGGAATTACTCCAACACCTAACTGGTGCAGCAAAGATAGCTCCCTCTGCCTTAGCAGAGGGAATACCACTTAAAAACTAGGGCAGAATTTTAACCCACTTACCTCTCCACAAGATCCCACAATAAGGTCTGAAAAAGGCTGTGGCTTAGGGCTTCCTTCCTCTACCTATGGAGCTGGCCCCAGAAAAATCCACATCCTCCTCATCACCCCTCAGCCTAACCTGTCTCTGCAAACAAGCTCCACCTGTGCCCATCACCTCAGCTGTGTCCATTTAGCCTGTTAGAACTGCTGTGCCCATCACCACACCTGAGGCCATTTAGCCTGTTAGAAATGCTGTGCCCATCACCACAGCTGAGGCCATTTAGCCTGTTAGAAATGCTGTGCCCATCACCTCAGCTGTGTCCATTTAGCCTGTTAGAAGTGCTGTGCCCATCACCAAGCCATGCCTGTTCAGCCTGGCCTCATCTCTGCACCCAAGCTCCACCTGTGCCCGCTGCAGCTGCTCAGCCTGTTCAAGCTGCTGGGCCCGCAGGAGGTCCTGGGGCTGATGGTGCTGTACCCCAACACTGCTAAATATGAGTGATAAAAGAGAGAAGCAGGTGTGAGTGCCCTCTCAGAGCAGTGTGGTGTTCTGTGCTCGTGGCTGAGGGCACAGGGGGCATTTTGGTGTGACATCCATCCCCTCCCTGCTGCACTCAGCTCCTCTGCCCTGCAGCCACCATGAGCAGTGCTTGCCCAGCCTCCCTGCCCTCAAACCCTTAATTGCTGTGTTTGCTGGAGCCCCAGCAGCTCCCCCACCTTTGCTGGGTCCCTTTGGGACAGACCAAGGCACCAGGCACTCAGAGTCACCTTAACTAACCATGCCTGTGAGCCCGCAGCAGTCTGCACTCTGCGGAGAAACACATCACAAAAAGGCCTGTGCAAAGCCTACAAATCGAAAAAAAAAATGTTCAACTCTCTAACTCTTTGCTACCTGCCCCACAGTACATATTTCTGATTCACATTCTGATTTTCCTTCTTACTAGATGCCACAGGAGTCATCCTGCTGACATGTCACTGCCCCCTGCTTCAGCTCAGCCTGTAAACTGTAGGCAAACACCTTTCAAACAACAAATTCTCCACCTGAGCACAAACACAAATTTTAGCTGTTGACTCATAGCAGGGCAAACAAGGCAGCACCGCTGCAACCAACCCCTTGCTCCCGTGACTCCAATTATTGAAGAATTTGCTTCCAAGTCCTGCCTGCCAGCTCGGGCAGGGCTCCCGGAGGATGCAGCAGCTAGAGGGCACACGAGCCTTGCAGAGAGGTGGTCCTGCAAGCCCCACTGCAGGCAGGCGAGGAGCCCGACCCTGGGCAGGGTTTTCCTCTCGTACTGAGCAGCACCGAGCATCCCCCCGGATGATTTCTCCTCGCATCGCAGCTGTACAAAAGAGGAGGAGGCTGCAGGCAGCGCAAATTAAACATATAACTGCTCATACTGTGTAGCTGAAATTCCAACCCTTCCTCCACAACCTCTGGATCAAAGTCAGCCCCTGCAGGACTTCAGATGTATGAAAAGGATGTGTGGTGCTTTGAGGAGCCACCCTGACTTCAAGGGGCACGTTTAAATTAAAAGCAAAGCTTTTGGTCTCGCAGCACCCTGCTGCCCGGGGGAAGGCTTGTGAGGAAAGGCAGTGCCCCAGCCTGGCTGTGTGAGGGGCTGGCCGAGCACCAGGGGCTGCCTTTGTACTCTCTCCACTGGGGCCACTCCTCCAGCTGCTGAATGGGCCACTTGTGAGGATTGCTGATGTTTCAAAAAGATAGAGAAAGGATAAACACAAAAGGAAAACAGAAGAGTTTAGTTTTGCTCCTTAAAACACCAGGTTTTTACAGCAGCATTAGGAACAGCAGGATCCCTGTGGGAGAGGGCAGAGGTAAATCCACTGTCAGCAGCACTAAAAAACAATAGCAGCAAGAAAAATAATTAACTGAGGCTTCATGGTTCACTGAAGTTTTCCTTCAAAGCTGCAAGCAGCCTGCTCTGCTAACTTGGTGATCTGTGTCCCAGCTTCAGGAGTCTCCAAGCATGCAGCCAAGGAGGAAAGGAAGCCCAGGAGCCGAGCAGGGAGTGTGTGCCCCCAGGGATGTGATGTGGACAGTCCTGCATGGCCCACATCCAGCTGGAGAGGCTCTGCTGGCTCTGGATTAGCAGCAAGCACTGGGGCAAGCAGCTCTGCTGATGCCCGCTGCAGGCTTTGGGGAAGCACTGTCATGCTGTGATACATCAGTTGCACCACCTCAGCCTTGAGAACCCTTGGGAGCTAAGCCCATAAAAGCATCCCAGAATTATCACGAGGAACAGTCAGGGATGATACACATGGCTGAGATTCTGTCAGACAAACCTGTATTACTGGCTTTCAAAGCAGGTTTTCATCTCACACACAGCATTTATATATTTTATCCCAATTCATCAGGAGCCACTCTAAACAGTAAACCTGATAAATTCTGAAAATTTGCACATTTTATAGTATATGGACCTCATAGATTAAACTACAAGGCTTCTCAAGCAAAAGGTAAAATAGAAATAAGTGATACAACCAAGACAGAAGTAGACATGGAAAAATGCATCTCATATTAGGTAATCACTGGCAAGAAATGAGGCATCTCCCTCTCTTGATTACTACAGTGTCAATGTAAGTTTTCCTACATTTTAGCTGGTAAAAATCATAGCAGAGATGTAAGGACTGGTTGCCACACATCCTTCATCACAACAATCTGATTGCCAACCGTGCCTACTCGCCAAGTTAATTATCAGCAAGGAAGAGTTGCTGTCCTGACAAGAAGGCAGCTCTCCCCTGCTGCTACTTGCACTGCTTTTTGCTGTGCCCATGGGAAGAGCACACAGGCCCAACACCTCCTGCCAGGCAAGCCCCTGTCAGCCCAGCAGCATCCCCTCTGACTTGATTTGTGCTCACAGCTGCTCAGGTGGTCTTCTCTGGAAGTGGATGCCAGAAGTCAGAGATGGGTGTGCCTGCAGAGCCAGGGCCAGCCAGGCCCGAGGGAGCTGCCCCTTCTCCCCCAGCCAGGCGCACACGAGCGCAGAGCTGTGCCTGAGCAGATATCCCTGAGTCACAGCAAGGCTCCTTCCACTGGAGACACAGCACCTGGCAGCCTTGGAGCTGCTTCTCTCTATCTGAGCCCATCTCTGGCAGGGGATGTGTTGGTGTCCTGAGGTGGCTCAGCTGAGCTTGTTTCCAGGCAGCTGAATTACAGGCATGTGGAGAACTGCCCAATGAAACAGTGGGAGGCAAATGCTCAGACTGCTTGCTGGCCCTAATTTTTTTTTTTTTTTTTTTTTTTTTTTTTTTTTTTTTTTTTTTTGGTCTTCCCAGCCCATTAAACCTTCTAGCATCATCTTTTTTTTAAAGGCTTTTGAAAAGCCTGCAGAAAGCTGCACAACTCCTTGGCAGTTTTGTGGAACTGAAAGTGACTGGCAGGTGACAGATCAATAACCGCCAATATTCCTCTCTTGGAGTGAAATGTCATGAAGGTTGTTTTGGAGCTTGCCTCTCTCTGCTTCCTGTTTTGAATCTCATTTTCTTCCTCTAATCTCCACCTGGCACTTAAACCTCTTTTCTTGATGCTGTTCCAGGGAAAACAAGTCAGCATTCAAAATGCAGTATTGCTTCATTATCTAAGGGCAGTATCATGCTGTTGTTGCTAAAGAGCAGAACACCAGCAAAAATAGCCACAAGCTGAAAAGTATTATAATGAAGCAAGTAGAGCTCTTTTTCAGGCCCTACAAATTATTTGAACTCTGTATTTCTATTATGTTTCCGTCTATATCATGAAATTCGCTGATTCCAGGTTAATTTCTCCAAGAAACAGAAAGATGAAAAGAAAAACGCAAAGGGACACAGAATTTTTTGCAATCATGGTTTGCTCCCTGTCTGCTCATTTTCAAAGGGAATTTGAAATGTTGGATTAGTTTCAGCAAAAGTTGTAAGTACCAGGCCAGTTTCTGCATCCCAAATCATCCTCCCAGGAAGAGAGACCTCCCAGAGGCTCCATCCACACACTGCTGCTGGTTTCTGACAGCTCCCCACAGCTGAAGGGAGACTCAGCTTCCAGCTTCAGCTCCAGACAACTCATGGGGTATTAATCTCTTGCTGAAGCAATTATCTCTGGCTCCATATGCTACCATTTTTCATAAATAATACAGTTTCAATACAAAATTGCCTCTTTGAAGAGCTGTGAAGAAGTAAGACAGGATTAGTCCTTGCCTCCTCTCCGGCTCTGGCTTGCACAGCACCTGAGGTGGGGATAAAAAAAAGAAAAGAAAAAGGAGGAGTACACTAAGTAAAGGCATCCTCTTGCACCATGGACACTGCCCTAGCCCATATAAAAGTCAGGCATAGGCAGTTTTTCCTTTGTATTTCTCCAGTGGCATAGTACCACTCCTTACTGGTTAATTTCAAAAGAGTTGCTCCTATTATGTTCAGTAAGCTCTGCTTTATGCAGTCTTGTGATACTAATTCTTGAACAAAATTAGAGAAAACTCAAAGAAAGACTCTCAAAATGCAGACCTTCCCCCCAAGAGGAACTGAGATGGCAGCAGCATCTCCATCAATCTTCCCAGTTTCAGATATGATGAAACCGTATTTGGAGTTATTCAGTCTGTCATGTGAAAATTCAGGTCTCCTGTTTCTAAAGCAACAAGGTAATGGTCTGCTCAGGGGGAATGTCTTCTTCCCATCTCCCTCTCCCAGGAATCTTTTTGGTAGCTAAAATTCCTACACCCAGAAGAGTGACTTCTTAATAGTTTCATATCGTGGATACACCAAGGAGGATCCAGATTGTCAAACCTAGTCTCACAAATATATTTTTTGTTCCCTACTTGTTCCCAGTACCTCTACATGACTCTGTTTAACTTGAAGCAAATGTTATTTAATTAAGCATTTTTCTGATCTCTTGCACAACCTTGTACAAAGCATTTATTGTAATTCACAGAATCTGAGAAAGACATGCCAGATGATTTCAGTTATCCCAATTCGGGAGGATGGTCCCCCAAGTAATGAAAAGCAGGGACACAGCCACTCCAACCCAGGGACATTTTAATTAAAAAAGCAAAGTAATTGGATTCCAGTGAGAGACAGCCTGACCTAATCCAACCTGATAAGCATGTCACATATCAAAATTTAAAGTTATAACCACAAAAACCCACACAATTTAGATACAATCTGCAAATACAGAGTTGGTCAGAGCACGGGCCATTTACAAAACAGGGTGTAGGTATTCATCTTGTTACTCAGCTGCATCTAATCTATGCTGTTAATCACTGAAAACGTGTTCACTTTTCAACATGAGCTCTGTGTGACACAGGAAAGGAGAAGAGAGGTTAGGCAGATAATTTTGCAGCCTGCAACAAGAGAAACAAGGGAGGAAAAGACATTAATTTGAATTAAGTGAAACTGAGTTTGCCAGTTGAACTGTGACCAGGTAAGATTAAGGCTGGAGCCAAAGGCAGAGGAGAGGAGCATTTGCTGCAGTCACACTGCACAGGGCCATGGCTGCGCAGCAGCTCACACAGGAACTGCCCTGAGTCCTTCCCAGCCATGCAGCACACTGCAGCACATTGTGCCTGCAGTTACACCTGAGCTCACACCACAGAAACATCCAGCTGCTCTTGGGGAAAATAAAAGAGGAAAGCATTTTCAGAGGTGCTGTGAGTGCATTTACAGCAATGCACCCTTCAACAATGCAGCTGGATGCCTTAAGCAAGCACTTTGACTGGCAGGAACCATAAAACTATGGCCTGGAATACCACTGTACCCAACCCCTGTACAGCAGCACAGGGACTCAGTCAGGGCTCATGGCTGCTGCCCTGAGCCTCCTGAGGAACACAGTGAGCACCTGAGCATTCCATGGTGCTCCCTGTTGCACACCAAGTGAGCAGACTGGAGGGGGCTGCGTGTTCAGCCTCACACTCCAGCCACGTGCTCTCCTCCCCCTCAAAACTGCAGCAAACACAGCACAACACCTGCACCGGACACAGGAGACCCAAAGAGAAGAAAGCACAGCAGGGAGAGCTGCAGGATCTGTCCTGTCTCAGCTCCTCTTTATCACACATGCACAAGACTCCCTCTCCTCAGCAGATGAAGCCTTGAGCATCTGCAGAGTAGAGAAATCTGTGTACATACCAGTCATATTTTATTCTCTTTATACAGCTCTGGCCAAGAATTTCAGCAAGTTGCTCATTTCAGATATCTGGGCCTCTAGTTTCTGAAAACATGAAATGGCACTAGGGCTAATAAAGTCTGCTTGGACTGATGTGATTGTTTAACACTAATGAAAAAAGCCCAAGCGAGCAAGTACTCCACACTTTGAACACAGGTGGTTAAAGCTGACCAATAGAGTTGTTGTAAGAAGCTATGGATGCTCTAAAGAAAATTAACATAAGATGCTGTCGCAGAAAACGTGAGGACATCCCAAATGAGGACATAAAAGAAAGGAGTCAAGCCTTCCCCACAAAGCCATGGGAGTGACAACAAACCAGGAACAGCACCTACTTTGAGAAACTTGAAATCACTATGTCATAGCAGAGAGCCTTAACTAGAGGATCTTGAAAGGTCTTTTTCAACTAAAATCATTCTCTGATTTAGTTCCTGCAACAAAATCATTGCATGATACAGAACAGTTCAAGTTGAGCATGTGTGTATCACCTCTGAACTGTTTTGATTGCTTAAAAGCCAACATTTGAAAGAACAAATATCTTCATCCAAAAAAAAAAAAAAGAGGATTTTAGTAATCAGAGAGCATATTGACATACCTCTAAAGACTGTTTCTTGTATGAAGACTGACAAGTCTTTAAATTCGCTCTTCAACTTAATTTAGTCTACAGCAGAGCATCACTGAAATGAGCCTTCTGAGTTTGAGAAATTCTGTTTCATAGGAAATCAACTTTTTCTAATTTCTCTGTCCTGTTCAACTGGATTTCTGTATAATTTCTAATTTTGCCACTTTTAATCTGGCTGGTATCATGCTCAGCCAAACATATTCACGATATGTATATGTGAAAGGCCCTCCTGAATGACCTGAAGTGAAATATCTCTCCAATAAAAAAATACCTCCATGTCAGTTTAATGCTATGCAAACATCTCCATCAATTTTTATAGCCCTTACTCAGCACATTGTTCAATGTCAGTGCTGGATGCAGGAATCCAGGATCAGCATGATGTAGACAAATTAACAGCCACTAAAGGAATGTAATCTCTTTCTGCAGCTAATGATAAAGCCCATCAATTCAGCAAGGCACAGAGTACACTTTAAATCTAATAATATTTCACAGTTTCATTTGTCTTGTGTTTCAGCAACTATGATAAACTTTCATAGGATCTGCAAAGAAGATAAATGTTCTATTCATGACTGACTCCACAGTAACTGAATAATTTATGCAATAAACAATATCTTTATCTTGTACAATAAAGAGTAATTACTTAAGCATCTGATTCCATCTGTTCCAGATCTGTTTGTCAGGGACTATAAAACTCAAGACAATCCAGAATGCTACATGGCAGAACTGTTTACCTACCTCTAACACCTCTACTTACCCCTACCACTCTGTCAATGGTGATGACCTACTTTTCAAGCAAATAAGGCACAGATTATCATATTGTACCTGTCCTGCCACCTTCTAAAACACATTTGAACCTATGGGTTCATGATTTGAATGAAGCATGAAGACAGAAGGAAAGACTCTCAGATAAAATGTAAGTTCCAGCATCTCTGGAAATCTCTTCTTGGAAAGGAGCCCTGCAAAACTAGAACAGGAAAATCAAAACATTAAAATCTTGGGTCTTGTTTACCAGTTAAAGACAAGATAAATAAAATCACAGTGCTGAGCCGGCTGGGGCAAGGAGTCCTAGCACATATTGCTTGCAGTGGCAAATAAAATTCTTTAACAGTCAGGGCTCTTTCCTCACTGCTGCGTAGGGTTACATCAGGAAACTGTTACAGATCACTAGTCGTATTTCCACACATATCAGGCTGCCTAATAATAGACTCCATTTCCATTGCAAGAGTGTGCTACATACCACCTAATCATTTGCATTAATTCCAGCTGCGTTTTTTCAGACTAACCACTAATTCAACATCAGTTTCATATTTAAAGCACTCAGAATATTGTTGGCAGGAGGTGAGCTTTTAAAAGAAGAATCTGAAGGCATACATGTCCTGATCATACCCAGGATATCCCCATAGTTTCTTTAAGATGTGCAAAACATGGTATTACTTTTATATACATGTGTTGAAATATGACTACAGCTGCCATAAGAGCACATAAAATGGGTGCAAATCCAAATCAGATACCCAGGACTCCAATTTAGGACTGGAGTTGCATTTATGGCTATCTAGAATACTCAATATTCTTTCCAGATGCACTGAATAAGCAAACCAGGAAGAAAACCCACAGAGTAGTTACACTCAGCTGAGAAATGGAAGGGGAAAAAAAAAAAAAGAAACAAACTAACTGCATCTTTGTCATGTTTTAATACAAACAAATATAAGTGAATCCCAGAAAGTCAGCAAAAACTGTTTGAAGCCAAGCTGGATTTTCCTGCCTTGGACCAGAGGAGGGAACATTACTGCACGTAGGTCTGCCCCACTCAGATGTTGCATCCCTCTTGCTTAACGAGGTGTGCAAATACAGTAACTCTGTGCACAGCACTTCAACAACATACATTGCTCCTTACATGCCTGGCTTTTACCTTGAGAATTATTAATGAGCCAGAATCACATCACACACTTGAAGCCCACAGCACTGCTGAGAACTACTGGGGCATTTGCAGGCTGTAACCCGCGGCTCAGAGCTTCCACCTCACCCGAGCCTTGCGACAGGCTCCACAAAACGTCAAACCTGCAGCAAGAAGCCACGGCGCACAGGACGTGCCACCCATGGAGAGATCTGTCACTGCTGTGCAGACACAGCCTTGGCACGAGAGCAGCTCTGTAAGCAAAAGCCATTGCACAGGGTGCACGGGGCAGGGCAGAGGCAGCCGAGTCACCCTGCCTCTGCTGGAGCACCTGCCTGGCTCAGGAGAGGCTTCATCGTCACACGGCGTTCCCCCAGCCATGCCAGCAAAACCCAACACGTGTGAAGGGCTGGGCTGCAGCTAGAGACAAGAGGTTCCAAGGGCTCTCTCTCACTGACTTGCTTGGTGCTCGAGTGTTGCAACTCTTTCCCCATCAGCTTTCTCTGAACCTCTTCTGCTAGCCCTCCCCCATGCTTTTTCTTGCTCTCTGTTACTGCCTTTTCTGCTTGCTATATCCATTCCACTAAAGGACAGCAGAGATGACATTGCTGTCACAATTTCCCCTTTTTAATCAGGTCTACCTTATTAAAAGCCCTACAAGCCCTATTAAGCTTTCTGCAGCAGCTTCAATCCACTGAACTGTGGTTGTGTAACAAGAGAGGCCCCCAGGACCACCAGAATTTGGGTGCCTTGCTTAGAAAAACTCACCTGTGGGCTTCAGTGGGCATCTGTTCAACCCTGATGAAAAGATTATGAGCTTGCATAACCAAGTCAGCATTTCCTTTCACGGTTTCAACAATCACATTTATTCCTTGGTTTTAAAAGGTTTTGGTTCAACAGTTTTATAAACAGGCTTCACAAAATGTGCAGTATTTATAAACATGGTTCTTAGTCGCAGTGGTAATAAGAATCTTTACTTTCATCATAATGTTAACTTCAGTTATGCAACACAAGGTTGATTGTTTCCCCTCTTCTCCCTCCCACAATTGGCACTTAATCATAAATTGGAGAAACTTTAAAAAGACAAAAAAGTTAATCTAAGCATGAAGCTAAAAGCACCTTGCCACAGTATTACATTTTAATAAGGCAAATTCTTGTTTTGTAGAGCCTAATTGTGCAACTTGGAAACCTATGGAAGGAGGCAGAAATGCCAGCCTTTTCCTATAAAGAGCAAGCCTTCATTTTTGCTTCAAAGTGTTCACCCCTCCATACCAACCCCCCTTAAAAAAAAGTACAGCTGATAATACAGCAGAACACCCCCTTTACAGGGTGAAAGGAAATTACAGTAGACAAAGGCTGAAAACATGATGCACAGTACATAGTACACAAAATAAGATTGTTTTTAAAAATAACATTAAAAAAAGAAATAGAAGAAGAAAAAGAAACTGAACAAACAAGCAACAATGGAATTTTTCTAATGGAAAGAGGATTTGTGGGCTTCATAAATAAGTGGAAAATTACTAAAATACTTTGCTATATAATATAAAAAGGCGCAAAGTGTTTTCCAGTTGTCACCTAAGCGTTAGATGCAACTTTGTAGGAGTAAGTATTTGGAGGCAGCTTGGAGCTCTGATTGGCGCAGGCATTCCAGCAGGGCAGTGCTGCCAAGAGCAGGAGGAATCCCCCCAGCAGGACACAAAAGCCACTGAAGTAGAAAGCAGTGTTGTACTCCTGCGTCCAATCGTAAAACCAGCCTGAGGGTGGGATAAGAGAGAAGCTCATCAGTGAAATGCAACACAGCACTGGTTGAACCACATTAAGAAACAACAATTAAAAAACACCCAAACAACAAAATAAAACTAAATTAAATAGGCCAAACCTAAAATACTGTTCGACCTCTGAGACATGGAATGTGTTTTCCCTCAAAATTCCCACAAATTACAAACATAATGAGCCAAACAGCTTTTATTTTTTGTTGCAGATTTTGATTTCATCTTTCCATTACTATTAGACATGCAAAAGCATTCTGTCTGGTTGTGACAAGCTCGTGTTCAGTTTACATCTACTCCTTGCCCTTACCTACAATTGGTGGTCCAAGGCTGTTCCCAAGTCCAGCAAAGAACATCAATATCCCATAGGCGTGAGTCAGTTTCTCAATCCCCACAGTCTTTGTTGTTACATATGGAAAAATTGACCAGTTCCCAGTCAGAAAACCCAAAATCCCAGAAAGCATCGCTAATGTAAGGTAACTTTTGGCAAATGGAATTGCAAACAAGGCCACTCCTGTCATTAATAAGGTAGTTACATAGAGATATAAAGTGTTAACCCACTTAAAATCTGCCAGTATTCCTAAAATAAGTTTGCCAACAGTCGTCATAATGCCAATAATGGAAATAAGGGGCATGTAATAGTCATCTTCACTAATGTTTGCACTTCTTGCTACATCTTCCATGAGCAGAGAAGGAGGAAATCCGCCAATATCAAAGAGCAAGATGGCAACAAAGAGAGCTGAAAATACTTTGTTCTTGAAAAGAACCATGGTCTCCTTCCAGTAGGTCAAATAGAGCTGCCACTTCCTCTTGGCGAGTTGCTTGCAGAAATTTGTCTGTTCTACAACTTTCTTTTTGTAAGTGTCTTTCTCATTTATGTTTATTGAGCTCAATGCATTCTTGTTCAAAATGCTATCCTGTTTGCAATCAGGCACATTGTTCACAGATTTTTCATCAATATAGCCCTTTTCAAGGATGCTAATGTTTTCTTCAACGGTCTTTTCCTTTTCATGGTAAACAAAATATTGATCTGGGACTTTGTCTACAAACATTTTCTCTGGTGGAGGAGAACTGGATGATTCCAAAGGTCTCATTAGGCTGCCACATGCTAATATATTTAGAGACAGGGCACCAACTATTAGCAGACACCCATCCAGTCCATACAGCTCAATAAGTTCTCTTTGTAGTGCTGCATATATAAATAGTCCAACACTTGAGCCTATAAAAGAAAAATAAGTTTGGTTTAAACTGAAGAACTGAGACTATTCTTCAACTCTAGCAAAATTCCAAAATTCAGCAGCTATGAATACACTGCCACAGCAATGGTAATTAGTTTGTGCTCCTCTCTCCCAGGTTTAATGAACCAGTAAGTCATCATCCCTCCTGAAGTTACAGTTTCTTTGCTGAGTAGCCACAACACAAAAAAATCTCCCAAAACATCTGAACGCTTTGTGACAAATAACACTATCAGATGCTTCATAAACAAGTAGGAACAATAATATATCTGATTAAAAACATCAAAGAACTATTAAGCCACCCTTCTGCCCCGCACTCATATACATGTATCCCTTCAGGTACCATTTTGAGTTAGCACAGTTAGAATTTCCCACTCCAACATTTTTCCTTTCCTCCCAGGCAGAAACAGACCGGGAGTTCACCAAGACCCCTCCTAGCAGCAGCCCTTGACTGCCTGGTGTTTAAGGAGCAGGGTTTGCCTGGTGGGAGTTTACCCCAAAGGCATATCTGAAGCTCTACAGGACTAAACATGCATTTGAGAAATGTGGCCATTCAGAAGAAAACACTGAAGAGTAAGAAATTACTAGGAGCACAAGCATTTAATGCAATCTCAGCAACTTAAAGAAAAGGCTCTTGGTTGAAGTGAGCACATATCCATTTTAACTAGTGGGTGTCCTCTCACAAACACAGAACGTTGGTTTTCAAGTCAATTTATATGACAAACTTTAAAATTATTTGCTGAAGACTGTCTGGTGCTAAACAGAGGAAAAAATCAATTACAAAATCCATGCTTGTTTTGCCTTCTAGGTACTAAAATTAACCAGGGCACAATAAGATCAGGCTTTAAGGCAACCTACCCGGAATCCAAAACAAAGCCACTGAAAATGACCCCAAGGAACATTTCTGCAGAAGCTCCTCTTCACTCAGCTTGTGTGGATGAGGTATTAGTATCTCACACCACTGACTACACTGATCCTGTGTCTCCTCACTGACAGCTACTCAAGAAAAGAGGTCAGAGCAGACACTCCATGGCACACAGAAAGCAAGGCATGGCACAAGGGCCATCTGTAACTGTTCCTACTCGGGCCACTAAAAAGTGTAGAGGTACAGCTAATGTGAGGTAGTGGTGATGCAGCATTTATATCCTGCATCTCCAATCTCTTTCTCACCTCCGCTCCTGAGTTAGAACAAAAAGGAAAAAGAGGATCTATGGAGTGTTTCCCCTCATTATCCAGGGCATGCAGCCCAAGCTACATGAGTCAGTTTTCAGTGAATATCCTTTCCTCATCTATGTTGATGGCTCATAGCATAAAACTGCAAGCATAGTTACTATTTTATCTGAAGGCTCAGTTTTTCCCTTCATTGCTACTGATATTTTGATTTAAGAAAGCAGTAACTTTCTTAAGTTACTGAGAAAAACATAATCCTCTGGTTTTTATTGCCAGGGTAAGGGTGGCTGTATCAGAGTTGACAAGCTGGAGGGAATGACAATTAAAGTCCTACCTGTGGAAATCAGACCAAGTGCGAGGCCTCTGCGTTTGTCAAAATACTGGCACGTGATGGTGACTGTTGCAGTATACAAAAGGCCACATCCAAGACCTGGATAAAAGGAGATATAAAACATGCTACACCCTCTAGGAAAGGAATGCCCCTTTGTTATCCCCCAGGTGATGGCATGGTGTGCCCTGGGTACGGAGGTACCTGTGACCCTGCTCAGCACTGTCCCGCCTCCATGTCCCTGCTGCCGAGCAGGCTGGAGCAGGCTGGCTTTGAGGAGCTCCCAGCCGAGCTCTGTGCTCTGTGGAAGGGCCCCAGGGCTCTGAGCCCAGGGCTGGGCAGAGCTGCCTGCCCGTGGCACGGTGCCCTGCTGGCCACAGAGGTGCCCAAGTGCCTGACACAGTTAATTTGATCAGCACAGAGGGCAGGTCACCACCTGCCAGGAGAGCAGCGCTTTCGCGCCTCCAGCACAGCATTTTAGGTTCAATCCAGTTCTGTGCAGAACAGCATTGCTCCCTAATGATCCTTAATTTATCAAATTGGAAGGAGTATGTGACAGAATTCCAGAGGAGATATTATTCCCTTAAGACTGGCATTTCATGCCAGCAGAAGACTTGCTCGATTCCAGCCCTTAGGTAAAACCTCAGCTTCTCCATCTCTAACAATTGTGTCAACAGAGGATAAACTGTTTTCAAACCCTCATGAACATTTACATTGTTTTTCTCTTTTACTACACGGTAACAGCCTGCCCATGCAACATCCCTCCCTGCCCAAAAATCAAGTATTCCTTGATAAATAAAGTCCCAGACTACCATTGCCTCTGTGAATCAGTTTCCCATTTCATATTCATAAACCAACACCCAAAATAATGAAGACTAAGTCTCAAAATGAAGGGAAGGTGTTTCTTACCAACAACTATCCCATATGAAACATATAGGAAGTATATGTTAGGTGCAAAACTGCTCATCATGAGGCCCCCAGCCACCATAAAGCCACTGAAGATAGCTACAGGTCTTGCTCCAAAAGATGATACACATATACTGCAGACAGGACCTAGGGGGAAAAAACAGGAAAATCATTCCAAGTAAACATCAGCACCAGGAACAACTTCTAAAAATATACCAATCTGTGGAAATGTTTCTTATGATAACTATTTACATGTATAATTATATTAGATAACAGTTCAGAGTACTCATTTTCACAGGGTTCTCTAAAGCAGTTATAAAAATATTCATGGTCAGGCTAGCAAAATTTTTCTCAAGGAGAAACTGAACATCAAGGCCAGGAAAGGGTCCTTGGGCTGGGAGGGAAAGAGCAAGGGAAACATTCCTTACACATAGGGAGATCCAAAACATACTGGACTGCAGCACTGTCAGCACAGAACTAAGGTGTACAAAGGTTCTGAAAAGAATCTTCATCTTGAAACACAAAACCAAGGCAGACCATCAGCCAGGCCTTAAGCAAGAAGGTATTTTTTGCCAGAGCACAAAAACTGTGTTTCAGAAATGCAGTATCTGTATTCATCTTGGTATGTGATGTATAAAGCTGGAATGGAAAAGCAGTCACTGGGGATCATAGTCACAGTAAGAATGCCACCTGGTGCTTACACAGAGGGAACATCTGCTGGCATACCAGGCAAGGACAAACACAATTTTTCCTGATTTTTGAGGGAATTAAATACCTGCTAGTCAGGTGTCCTACCAAAGAACCCTTTACTACCAATCTCTGCTCCTCCTGTAAAACGACAGAAAATAAAAGTCACTTACTGGGAGCAGCCATAACAACATTCAAGTTCATTCCCCAATATTTCTCAGTTCTTAGCTCTCTTAGCTCTTCAAAACAAGAGCCAAGTGAGGCAGAATTCACACCCTGCCTCTATTCAGCCAGTTCTCTCCTCACAGAAATTGTAAAACAAGCACTTGTTCTCAGCTGTGTGACCTGGAATACACCTTTTAGTCTTAAGTGGCATGCAAGCTTGGTGCCCTGCATAAATAATCAACCAGCAAGAGACGTGGCTTGCAAAGACAATTTATCTGAAACCCTGCAGTCCCTAACCTTCACACATAAACTTAGATATTAGACTCATTTCTAAACTCAGCAACTTTGAGATTAGAAGTTAGATGCAGAGTTGAATGCCATTATTTAATACAAACAAACAAAACCACCTTACAACATCTGCATCTCACGTGAAGTGATGCACATACACGCCATGGTCGATTCAATCTGCACAAGCAGTAATTTTGGAGTCTGCCATTTGTCAAGGTTAGTGCTCCCTGAGTCATGTAACAGATTCCCAGCAGATGGGAGGTGAGCTCAGAAAGGTGATACGAGGTAAACACTTGGAGCCTGGGGATGGTGCTTGCCTAGGTTTGTAGACAGGAGAGAGCAGCTGGGAATGCAGGCAAGGTTTTCCTGTGGTTGCCAGCCATGGGACAAGCAGTTCAGGCAGGCAGGAGCAGAGATTCGTCAGCAGGTGAAATGATCCTCAAAGACAAGGCAGGCCAGAACTTTTGCCCTACATTAGAGCTATCTGCCCAGGGAACATAAAGGGGGGTGAGTCTGAGCTGGGGCTTATCCAGGCAAAGAGTCAGAGTTACAGAGGAATCAAGAATATATTCCAGGAAAGAAAGGTTTAATTGGATTTTGGAAGCAATGAAAAAGGAAGATCTAAGCACTTACTGCTTCTCAAGAGTCAGCACACTGTGGGAATGAAAGCTGGCCAGCATAACCTGGGCAGGGTAACATGCTGAGAACAAAGGCTAAGAACATTGCTGATTCTTAGAATTAATTACTAGAACTGGCAAATTAAGATTGGTATGTTTCCTAAAACCACGGGATTTAAAAATGAACAAAGGATTGACTCTGTATTGTATAAAGAATTCTTCTACACTAAAAGAACATAAGGCGGTGTTACTGTAATGCAATTAAGCAGAGGAATTTTCACTCTTTCTATTCTTTATTTCTGACCCACTACCTTGCTAAAACAAACAGCATTTCCCTTCCACTTGCTCTCTATATTTTGACACAGCTACTCTCAGAAGGTCCCTGTCCAGTCTGGGGTGGTGGTGCTGGTACAGACAGCACTGACCCCTACCAGAGCACCCCAGGTGAAACTGGACCCTCTGACCCCAAGCCAGAACAAGAGAGACACAGGGCTGAAGGATGTGGCTTCACAACCTGACAAGACACCTCCACTGGAATATGAACAAAAGCATCCCTGACAAGGCCCAAGGAGATGCTCCTCCAGCCTCTCTGCTTACAAAATCTAATCCCAAAGGAGAACAAAGAGTACAAAGAGATCTTTTCACTCTGACATGGAAAACAACCTGCACAAAAGTGAAGAACCTGCTCCAGAGAGCTCAGCATTAATCTGCCATCTCACACAGCAAGACATCTGGCAACTCAGCAACGGCCCCGTTTATAAGAAGGAGCGCCAGTGTAAACATTAAAATAATTATTTTAGATCTCTGAGTTGAGCAGAAAAACAGTTCCATCTTCCCATTCTCACTAGACATGACTTTCACACTCATCACACTGCTAGAAAATGAGTCACAAAAGAAAATCCCCTGGGTAGCCAGCATCTCTGTCCTTTCCTGCCTCCTTGCACTGCGTCCCCTTCTCTGTTTCCCATAGAATTGGCTTTTTTTTTCCCCACCAGGCACAGCACCTTCAGTTATCACCACGGTATTTGCACAGGAGTTGACTGTACATAAACTTGTCATTCTTTGCTAATATTTGAAGCACAATGGGCTCAAGGCAGTAAATTCTAGTAAAAATCCAACTTTCACAGAGTGGGACTGAGACCTGCCCTGTGGATTTTGCTCAAAGTGGGCATTCTGAAGAATGCAGGAGTCTGCATACAGCCACATAGGAAACAGATCTTCAGGCAGCATAAAGGTTTTCATTAGCTGACTCTCACCATAATATGAACAACATAAAAAAATCCCAGTGGCAATCCTCAGTAGTAAGCATGAAAAATAGCTTTTAAGCCAGCAATTGTTCAGTTTGCCAGCAGCTCCAGGGGTTAGCACTGGAACTAGTACAATATTTTATGACATTGATAAATATTTACCTCTTTTACAAATAAAATCCCTAGGGCTTTTTTCCTTTCCAAGTGATGTATCTTAAAACTAGACCAAACTCAATCAAAAAGAGATAGCAGCACAGCTTACTGGAATGACAGCTAACTCTAGGAAGAAAGACTCAGCACAGGAACAGACACTGCTCTTCTGCACACAACCTGTCACAGCTCGCAGTCAGCAACACAATTATCAGGGGAGCAGTCAACAAGATCCCCAGACAAAATGGGAAGCAGAAGGAAGATTGGTTTTCGCAGGGGATCTTCATACAGAGGGATCAAAGAGGAAGAGCACCTAGTAGGGATCATTTGTACATTGGTATTTTTATTAAGATTATTTTGAATTAAATACTTTACCCTCAGTGAGATCGGGATGTATCAATAAGTCCTTCCTGAGACATGAAAACAAGGCAACTGCTGCACTCAGGAACTTAAACCTGCAGAAACGTGCTGACCTCCTGACCAGCACAAAGTTGTTCTGTTTTATGGACATCAAGAACTAGCACTTTCTTCCTCAATATTTTCACATAAAGTAAAAAAAAAAAAAAAACAAAAACCCAAACCCTGCAAAACAACATTCCCTCCCTCCACTCACTAATCTCAAGGGTCCTCCTTCCTTCACCTCATACACAAAACCTTTTGCTAAACAAACTATATTGGACAACTGAGTTCTTTCTTATCATCTGCATTAATCTGACCCACCCTACCTGGGCATCTGTCCGAGCCTGTTGAAACTGTAGAGTAGAAAAAATGGTCAAAGACTGCATGTAAAATCCACTGGACAGAATACAAGAATATGTTTTGTGTATTAAGCACATTTCTAAAACCTGGTTATAATAAATATAATACTCTCCAAATGCCTGTACTTTGGATATGAATATAGGTCAGAAAAAAAGTTTTTCACACTGAGCAGCAACCCACTCCCAACTGATTGGAAAGACAGTTTCCTTCTAACAAATTTTGTTATATGAGCTGGGCTTCTTTTCAGAGGAATCTTGGGGACACCCTTCTCCCCTGTGCACAAGCTACTTAGAGCATCCATACTTTACAGTTGGGGCTATGGCTGTGTGGGGTTTTTGTTCAAAAATATGTAGATGCTGCAAAAGCAGTTATAGAGTAGTAAAACTGTTGCTTGAAAACACAAAATTAAGCTTTTTACACATCTAGCACTGCATGCCTCAGATCAGCAGAAACATCCCATCAAATTATCAAGGCATGCCTTCCAAGAGAGAATCCTCCCTTTGCTCTCCCTCCATTAATGAAGGGAAGTGGGAATAGAGACATTGCTGATGTCTCCTCCTATGCCAAGGACTGTGAAGTCAACTCTTACTATAAACAGCTGTGGTGCCAATTACAGGCGCCAAGGTCTTTGTTTTGCTTTTAACAAGTGGAACATGGATTAAATTTAATTTCAGGCTCCAAATGGATGCAAAATTAAGAACATTTGGTGCAGAAGAAGCACATGATGTTCAAGAGCATATATAAATATTCTCCTCTGGCCTGTTTTAGTAAGGGAAGCCTACTAAGCCTTTTCAATTTCTTCCTGTTGAACAAGCCCTGGAGCCGTGCGCCCCATCTGCCATAGCTTGACCAACGTTGTAACACCCCATTCTGCAGGGCAGCTCTCACCTCTGCCTTCCACATCAACACTGATGCTTGTCTGTCACTCTTCTAGGCACATTTCTTGCACTGCTCTGTGAGGTTTCATCACAGAAAGCCACAACCCAAGCCATCCTGTGAGGAGGAGCTCAGAGGATCCCTGCCCCACTCCTTCTCCAGCTGACTGGAGGTGAACAGTTCAGCTCAGGCTGGACACTGGCCTCAGCAACACCGTCTGTGCTGCGAGCAAAAGGACAGAAATTGAACACCAGGTGCCCAGGAAATGGATCCAAATAAACAAGGTGCTGTTCTGGGTTTCTATGTCTCCAGTCTAAGTTTAGCTCCCACATAAGTCAGAAGTAAACATTTTAGAAAGGATACCAAAGCAGCAAACATGAAAGTGCTCAGCAGCATCAGCTGCTTAAAAAGAAATTTCAGATTAGACAAACAGAAGGAAGGGGAGAAGACAGAGAACCTTTTTCTGTGCCAGATGCTATATATATCTTCTTGGGTTTGGTGAAATTACAGTACTAATACAGCAGAATCACTGGTCCTAACTTTCTCTGTTGCAGAAGCTGGTGAATGTGATTGCCAGTGCTACCAGTGAGAAAAGTCTTCCCAAGAAAATGGACTCTGATTTATTTCCTGGCTGTGGCTGCTAATCTACCATAATTGTCATTCCTTTTCCAGTCTGGCATCTACAGCTTCAGAAAGGTGATGTTAAGTTGAAGGAAGCCCACAGAAGAGTCTTAATGGCTCTCCAGTAGAGCCTTAATTAAAAGTGTGGGAGTCTTGGCAAAAAGACTATATCAAGTTACAGGCTTTAAAGAAAATTTAGAAATAATTTGATGACATTTTCTAGACATCCATCACACTAATCAAGGGGTACTTCAAAATATACCACTTAAAGATAACATTAGTCATCGGCTGAAAACTAAAACTAAACAACTTGTATCATAGCAGATTTATCATTAGGGTCAGATCCCAGCTTGACAAACAGTGGGAACTTTCATTTTAGGTAAAGCTGGGAACACAGACTTTGTTTTCAGTCAACTCTGATAACATCAATGCAATTAAAGGACCCTCCCTGTACTTTCTTTTGAAGGCATAAAGGGTAGGAATGATTATTAGACTTCTGAATGCCAAACTGAAAGAATAAAATCACATGGACAGACAGCATTCCTCCTAACCTGTCAAACCTTCATTTAATCATTCCATACCAAAATCAGTCACAAGAGCACCTTTGATTTGCATTATTCATCATTGATTTGTATCATTCATCATTATTTTAGCTGCTGTCATGGTTTAACCCCAGCCACAACCAGGCCCATGCATCCACGATCTCCCTCCCCCACAAGCAGGAATGGAGAGACTCAGCAGGGTAAAAGCTGGAAAACTCCTGGGCTGACATAAAGGCAGTTTAATAGGGAAGCAAAGCACACTTTGCATGAAGGCAAAGCAAACCAAGGAATTAATTCACTGCTTCCCATGGCAGGGCAAGTTCAGCCATCTCCAGGACAGCAGGGCCCCATCACATGTGGTGGTGACTCAGGGAGACAAATGCCATTTCTCAGAAGATCCCCCTCTTCCTCCTTCTCCCCCCAGTTTATGTTCTGAGCAGGATGTCACAGGGCATGGAACATCCCTGTGGTCAGTGGGGGGTCACCTGTCCTGGATGTTTCTCCTCCTGACTTCTGTGCACCCCCAGTCTCCTCACCAGCCTGGCAGCAGGAACAGCAGGAAAGACCTTGGCTCTGTTAGCCCTGCTCACCAATAAGAAAAAGATCTCTACATTACCAACCCTGCATCTAGCACATATCCAAAACACAGCCACTGAGAAGAAAATGAACTCTACCCCAGCCAAAAACCAGCCAGCTACAAAGCACACTGGGGACTGAAGCCCTTTACAGAGCCAGAGACTTCTGGTCTAAAAGGGTGTTCTCTTGAATTTCCTTCTGCCTAGTTTTTCCTTCAGTAATTACCTTGTTTATCATTATTTTTCTCCCATTCCATGCTTTCACTCAAGTATATTGAGGTCTTGATGAATAGCAGGAGTTAATACACATAACACAGGAAAATGAGAAAAGGATGATGGAAGAGCAATCTACAGTCCTTTATCCAATAACACCCTCAGACTGAATAGAGGATTTTTGTGCTTAGTGATCCACCTGCCTTTGCCCATTTCTCTTCTGCCTGGTGGTAAAAAACCCTAACACAGGAGTGACACCAGTATTTGATCAGTTCCAGGGCCATACAAAGCAGTGCTCTTTATTCAGGTCTGTATTGCTATTGGAACATCAACTTTCTTTTGAGGAGATTTTCCTCAGGATCCTGAGCTGCATTTTGTCCATTAAACCACATTATTTCTTTTGCCTGTAGCAGCTCCCCTGCTGACAAGAAATTTTTTTCCAGATCCAGCAAACGGATAATAGTTCCCATGGTAAATCTTTGAAAAACAGAAGTTAGTGATATGATCCAATAAATACCCGTGCCTGATCTTAAAACAACAACCTAGGAATTTTCAAGGTGGGGTTTTATTTCCCTAAAATTCTGCTGTTACTCTCCAACTGACAATGCTTTACTACAGAAAAGCTTCTAGAAAAGTTGTTTTATTTAATGGTACTGTTACCCATAACTTTCCAGCCTTCAAAGGGAGCTTTTTCTCAAATAAAGAATACAAAGGAGCCCTCACTCATCCTCACTGGTAGGTTTACTGCTAGAGCTGAAAAATTAGTAACTCGTTTATTGGATTTTTCATAAAGCACTTGAACCATTTCAGACTAACAGCTTGCTCTGATGTTAAGACAATAACGTAAATGTTAAAGTCTCAATAAAAAAAAAAAAAAAGCATCAACAAAATTACTGAATTACTGTTCAGCTTCCCAGAGTGTGGCTTCTCTAGTTTATTCAAGTACAATCATTTTGAATTTTCTAAAGGGGATATTTTTCTTGCTCTTTTTATCATTATATTCCTCTGGTTTATGCATAAATGTAACTATAAATGTAATATAAACCTAAAACAAAAATGCAGCACCCTCATTTGCAGCTATCTTTGATACGATTCCAAGAGCACACACACAGACGAAAGCATCAATTGGAAACATTTCAATTTAGGACAGATACTGCTTCTGCACTTACTGGCAAGCAATCCAATTCCATTGGCTAGTGATCCAACCCAAGCAGTCTTGCCTTTCCCCTCTCCAAAGGCGTCCAGCCACTCCAGGTACAGGACTCCCACCGCCAGCGGTGACCCATAGCACAGGAACTGGGTGAAGAAGGAAACCACAACGATCACCCAGCCCCAGCCTCCGTCTGGGGGCTTCCGAAACGCCATCCTGGCAGCTGGGTGCAGAGGCAGGGCAGCACCTGTGCAGACAAAACACAAAGAGAGCAGGGCTAGAAACGTGCCTGACCAGGGCTGTGAGCACAGGGGAGCTGTGCAGAGATGGCACGCTCAGCCAGGGGCTGGGTTCAGCCATCCTGCAGGAACAGCTGCAGCGCACAGGCACTGGGAGCTGGAGCTGCCACACTGCACAACAGTGCAGCGCACTGCAGGGGAAACTGGAACTGCTGGATAGCAGAACAGCAGCACCTAAAGCATCATGGGTTTGCACACACACCAGCACTGCATGACAGATGAGCATTTCATTTGCTGAGTGCTAAACAGGCTTTGTGAAAACGTCAGGCAATAATATCTGCCACGGTTCAACAAAAGAGCTCCGTGGTCACCTGCTGTTAAAGCCATGAATATTAAAAAAGGAGAAAAAATCTATACTCAGTTCCACTCTCAGCACAGTATTTTTCCATTTATTAAGGTGTTTGCCACCAGACAGTGCACTCAGAGGGGCAGATCAGGAGGAAGACTGACATTGTGGCAGTAGTGACAGTTAAGTACTCTGCTCTGTCAACAAAGCGATGCGTAGAGAGCTGCATCCAAAAATCACTTTGAATATATTAGTGAAGTGAGCTCTAAGACTGTGTTCAGGTGTGGCTCATGTGCCAAGGCATGACAGCAGCAAACATGTAACCTGTTAGAGTGTCTGCCCTCTGTACACATCAGCCTTCCCCAAACTGGCAATCACTGCCTGGACTCCAGAAGCACCACCTTGCTCCTGGGCATGGCCCAACCCATCACCTGTGTATCTATGGCTTTAAATAACTCACCACCCTCATCACATCTTCTCAAGACTAGACTGTGAATGTAGGGATCAATACTTCTAAAATCTGGCAAATTTAGAGGTTTTCCAGGCCACATTGCTCTGGAGTCTCCCTGTGCACACAGCCAGCCTGCCCTCCCTCTCTACAGGGAGCAATCTGATGAATAAAATTTGATGAATACAAAACACATGCTCTGCTCCTGGCTTTGCCACTAACCAGATATATAATTCTCAATAGTTTTATTTCCTTCACCCTGGAAGATAGAAAGAGGTAAGATCTTACCCTGTTTTCTTCATGGAATATTCTCAAGGACCATCTCCACACTGCAGCTTAAGCATTAAGACTGCTGCAGTAACAGCTCTGCTCTGGGAGACTCCCAAGAGGCAAAGCAGAAAAATAAATGCATTGCACTGCCTTTTTGACTTAGGAACCCAGAGGAAATGGAAAAAAATTACTGCTGTATGAAAGCAATGGGGGAAAACAAGCAGACAATAACAGAATTCCCATTTGAGCTCCTCACACCCTTTTCTTGGGCAATTTTTAAGAATTTGCATGGAAAACTTAACAAAAACACTACAGTTTAAAATTTTGAGGAATTGTATAGAGACATGAAAAAGGCCAGTTCTAGTTTGCAAATGCACTTAAATGTTACTTTGAGGGTAGATACTCACAGATGATGGCAAAAATCTGTCAGCTTCCTATAAATGTACCTTCATGTGACAACCACCTGCAGAAAAAGAACAAAGCAAGTTTTCAGCCAACATATCACTGCAACAGATAACACAACTCTGAAAAAATGGTGGCTTCACATGAAATTTCTTCTTTTTAAAATCTTCTCAGAGGAACTTCAGAAACAAACAAGTTATCACAGTGGAGAAGTACTGATCTCCTGCAATTAATTAACATCTGACAGCAGCCTTGAGCCCTCAAATAAGGAAAACATCGCCCACTAATGTAAAATACATTTTGACATCCTGGGTCCTTTGGGAGTGATTTACAATTTTAATATACTGACTGTCCTTGAAGATCCGACAAACATTCCCAGTTACAAATGTTACAAAGTTACTTGTTTCAGCTTATAAATGTAAACTCTGACTCACTCCAATGCCAGGTGAGCATCCCTTGATCCTGTGAGATGCAAGGGTGGCAGCTGGGATAGCCAGAAGTCATAAGCACTTTGCTATAACAATAACCTTTACACAAAAAGGGATCCCTGTATTTCTACATTAAATATTTGAGTTATTTGAATGCAGTCCCCAAGAGCTGACCTATGCATCTGTCTATGAATTAAGTAATTTTCATTTGGCTTGTTTTGTCCCTGCCTAGAGGAAAAAATAGTGGAAATAAGTAACAGCTTTAAAAGCAGACCATGAAACAAAGCAAGGAAGTTTTCAGAAAAACTCTACAATAATGGAGGTAGACAGTGAATAGCCCCAACTCATATTTGTTTAAAAATAAACTTTGGAAAACAAACACATTTTAGCTGTTCCCTTGATTTCCATTGCATTGGTGCCCTAAAATTTAGCACAAAGACAACTCTTGAGTTCAGTTCTGCTATTCTAAACATTTCATGGGAAGGAAGCAAGGACTGGGCAGGAGAGGAAAAAAGGTTTTGTAGTCTTAGGTCTACAAAACCTAAGACTTTCTATTAGTCTCCTCTAATAGAAAGACTAAATACCTCTGGAATAGTTTGTCACCTGTTGCCATGCTGCAGAGTATAATTGAATTTAACCAACTGTACCCAATTTACAGCAGTAGAAGTGCTGACCTCCTACATGCTGACAACCCCTATTTTGCATCACAGAGCTCTTTTGCATCTTTTAGCTAAATAACCAAACTTTCGGTACCAACCACCTCCATTCTCTGAAGGTCCCAAGCCATTTACAGTCCACAATTGTCAAGCAAAAAGTAAAAACCATCATCATTTCCCCAGAAATCATCCTCTGGGGTATAACAGGTCTATAAAATCCCAGGGTCAGTTTTGAATGACCTGGCTTTCCCTTTTCTTCCCCTCCTGTTTTTGCAGATTATTGCTTCACCTCAGCCTGCTGTGTGCCCAATACCTAAACTGAGGTATTTTCTAACTCCCCTGAGGGCTCAAGGCCACAGAGAGCAGGGAGCTGCCAGAGCTGCATGAGGAGCCTGTTCCCCAGAGCCCTCTGCTATGATAGCTAAAGATGTCCTGCACAACCAAGCCACTGCTGGGACCACGGATATCAGCTTTCCATTGGCACATTATTTAATGCTTCTCCAAAGGAGGCAAGTTGTACTGAAATAGCTTGGTAGCAGAGAAAAGAACTGACAGTGAGAATTAAACCTTCATTTGCGTGGACATCGAATCTGCACATCGACTTGGGAGGGATCCAAAGTGCCTTTCTGCCTGCGTAGAAGGAGGACACGAACTGTAAAGATAAATGTGGGCACCAAAAATGAAGAAGCAGAAGCCCACACAGAAGGGAGTGAGGGGAGTCAGTAGTTGTGGGTTTTTTTCTCAGAACCAACCAGGAAGACTTGTGTGACCCTGGTAAAAGATAAAAACCTGTTTAAGATTCAGGATTCAGGTGGGAACAGTTTCACAAACCTTTCTGTTCACTAAGCCTAGGGATACTGTTTCAGGCTCCAGGAAACCAAATTAAATTTAAAAATACTGAAAAAGAGACACAAAGCATGAAGAATTGAATAGTAACTTGAAATTTGGTGAGAAAAAGCTTTTCAGTGAGTTGTACTCACTGCGAATAAGAATCAGAGGAAGAGAGCTGCTCGATGAAAGCCTTTACCAACCACAACAAAAAGAAACTCTAGAGAACAAACTGAACAACAGTTTCAATGTGGAAAGAGAGAAGTGTCTGGCTGCAACTATTTGCTTTGCTCTGAGCACCATTATCACAACATTGAACTCCCTTCCTATAAATCTTAGAATTTGGCTTAAAGATGACAGATGAGCACAAAAAAAGAACATGAGCACCACTGAAACATTAGCCCTCAGCACAGCAACTTGTATTAATCTGTGGCAAAGGGAATCTTGAGAAAGACAGTAGCAATGTGATTGTTTCCAGTTTGTTCTTTGCGCAGCCAGAGCCCGGGGAAGTGTGTTGCTTTCTGAGAGCAGCACATGGCTGTGGAGAGAGCTGATGTCAGCAGACACACTGCGTGATTAACACTGGGCTCCTCAAGTTTTGCAAGGCTCTGCTACAAATCAAGACGGTACTGGCCAGAAAAGTAACATCCCTCATTTTAAGCTGAATCAGACTTCTTGTAAATTTCTGTTTATTTTTCAGGCAAATCCTTGCAATTATCATCTGAAATTTCTGCTACCCTTAGCTTGCAAGTAACATCTAGAGCATGAGACTGGTGCATCATAGGTGCTTTTAAAATGCTCATCATTTCCAACACCTGCACGTGTACTGACACATTAGCATTGTATTAAATTCACTGCAAGATGCATCTCTACTTCCACAACATCTGACTTTAACTGGTGTTCTAAGTACAGTAGCTTCCTGTGTGACACTGAACACATATATGTATTTCCCTTCTAGTTCTCAATACTCAGGTCTGCCTATTTGTCACATTTCTCTACTTGCCCTTCTGTCAGTTCAATAAGAGAGTTGTCAATATCAATGTTTCCTCCTATTTCTCATGGATGACAGAAGTGTGAAATTCTTAACAAAACAAAACACCAGAACAAAACTTACCAACAACAAAATAATGTTTTGTAAACAATTAGTTTACATTAAGAAGCATCAGTGGGGCAGCACATAAACCAGTCAGCTTTGTACAAATCTGTCAGCTCAGCAGAACCAGTCCTACCTGTTTCCAGAGCTTCACTGCTCCAGAGTTGATGGAAACCCCCCAGAAAGCACAACTTCAGTGCCTGTCGGTCACTAGCACGCATCCATGCGGGCAGATGCGAGCCGGCGCTGCTGGAAACCACCAGCCAACGTGATTTACCAGAGATCTCCTCTGCAAAACGAGAGCACGATGCGCGCCGCCTTACGCATCCCAACCTGCGAGGCTTCCCTTCAGCATCTGCTCCCTCGGTCCGTGCGCGCCCCTTGCCAGGGTCTCCGTGGGGATGGACGGCCTCTTATAGCCCCCTGCTTGCCTCGCCTCTCCCCACGCCCTCGGGGGCCAGCCCACAGCCCCGCGTTACACATTGACGCCTTCCAGCCGCAGGCCGGTCCCGACGGGAAGCGCTCACCCGCGCAGAGACCGAAGCGCTCCGGGAGGTGACTGAAGGTCGCCCTGGCCGTGCCGATGGCACACACGGCCGAGCCACCGCGCCCCGCTCACGGGAGCCCGCAGTGGGCACACGCCGATGGCGACGGGCGCCCGCTGCCATGTGCCCGCGGCAGGCGCTGATGTCGCACACCGCCCAGTGCCCACCGCATGAACGGGGCGCACCAGGAGGCACCGCAGCCACACCGAGGGGCGGTCGTCGATGGGCACCGCAAGGGATGCGATCGCCCCGGCTCGGCGGCACGATCCGCTCTTGCTCCTTTTCCCGAAGCCGCTCCCCGGAGACCGCGCAGAGCCGCCCCGGGCCCCCGGCCGGGCCCTGCCGCCCCCCGCCCCAGCCGCCGGGGCAGCTCCCGCCGCAGAGCGGGGCCGGGCCGAGCCGAACCGGGGGCAGCGGCCGCTGCGGGGGCTCCGTCCGTGCGTCCGTCCGTCCCCCCCTGCCCCGCTCTCCCCCGCCCGAATCGCGGGTCCCGGCCCCGTTACCTGCGGGCGGGCGGCCCGTGGGGCGGGGGCCCGGAGCCGCCCCCGGGGAGCCGGGGCAGCCCCGCATCGCGGCGCGGCGGGCGGGCCGCGGCCGGCACGAACCGGTTGTAACTCGGGCGGGGGAGGAGCTGCCGGGGGCCGCCGCCGCCTCCGCCCGCAGCCCCGGCGCGGGGGGGACCGCCCCGACCCCCGCCCCTCCGGGCAGGCGGGGCCGCTCGGCTCGGGCTCTCCGCCGCCGCGCAGCCCTGCCCCGCTCCGCTCCGCTCCTGCCCCGCTCCGCTCCTGCCCCGCGGGCCGACCCCCGCCCCGCCGCTCCCGCCGGGCACGGGCGGACACGCGTCCCGGCCCAGGGTCAGCCCCGGCGGAGCCGCCCCGAGCCCCGAGAGCGGCGCTCCCCGCGGTGTCCCGTCCCCAGCGCAGCCCCCACTGTCCGCACCCCGGGGCACGGTGACCCCCAGCGCCATCCCCCGCTCCTTGCCCCAAGGCAAACGCAGGCCGGGCTCCCCCGGGCACCGCGCGGGTCCCCAGGGCGGCCGCAGGACGGGCATGGTGCTGGCTCCGCCACCAGCCGTGCCAAAAAGCCGCCAACTCGCGCTGCAGACAGCGATGCAGGCAGCGCACATGCGGCACTGCCACCCCAGCCTGCCCGCTCGGGGGAGAGACAACTCACCCGTGTATCAGCGCGCCCGCTGCCTTCAGAGGCCGCCGCATCAGAGCCCCGGCCCGGATCCGTGTGCATGGCACGTCCAGCGCTGTCACACACGCGGCACGGCAGCCGTCAAGTCGCGCAAGTCCAGCCACCTGCGAGGTTCGCCCTCCAGACCGCAAAGGCTGCCGCAGAGGCTGACTGAGCACCCAGCAAGTATCAGCCCCTACCTCGGGCGTGCTCAGGGTGACAGCTCTGCTGCTACCTCTGCCCAATTAGAGCTCAGGTAACCGCACGCTGCAGGTGGAAAGATAAACATTCCCAAAGCTGAGTGAAATTTTGAGAGCTGAAACATTCCTAGACCTGAAATTCTGATGCAACCTCAGCTGTTCACAGCCTCTGCAGTTCGTACAGGCTCTTCCATTATCCTTTTCAGACCTGCAGTCCAGACTTACTCCTTCATGCAATATTTACAAAGGCTTGTGAATTTCAAATGTCTTTGAAAGTGTCTTAATCCGCAACTCACAGTATTCAGGTAAATATCAAAATTAATACTTGCTACTGGAAGGACTGACAGAAGAATGACATAAACTCAAGCCTCGCTTCTAAGACATCTCAGCTGGTGTTGGGTTGTGCTGTGTATCTCATGTCAGAAAAGGCAGCCAACTGAAGGGGGGGTGGAGGGGGAAGAAAGGAGAACAGGAACTCCGAGAGCTCTAGAAAACTGTTCCAGGGAGGAGAACGGAAATAAATGGCACTTAACCTAGAGAGAAGGAACAGGGGAAACATTACTTCAAGAACTGTAAGAGGTTGCTGTGAAGCAAAAGGAATGAACTGTTCTGCATATGCATTAAGCAAGTAAAAGAGGTGAGTGGGCTTAAATTCCATCCCCAGGCAACTGCTACAGATATTAGGAAAAGCTAGGCTAGCTTGTGCTTGCACAGATTTCTTTGGGAAGCACAGCATTTTGGGAACATGTGCACTGGAGCTGCTGAAACAAATGACTGAAGACAGCTGCCCAGACAGTAAACAGCCACTGTTTACTTTGATTGCTTCTTGGGCTTCAGGACGCAGGCTGAAATTGAAAGGGTAAGTGAAATCTTTCCATAGCCACACAAGAGATGGCTGGGAAACAACAATTCTGAATCAACTGTCCAAGATGTGCTGTTTCCTACACTTCAATACAAAACCTTTTTGCAAACAAGTGCATCTAAAGCTCCAGTTCCCATTACAGTGCTTGATACAGAAGCTTAAAAAACAATCTTGTGGGCTAAAATTAACTACTTCACTCTAGCAAAATTGGTCAGGAGCATCTGAAAAAAAATTTGTGTATTCAAGTTCAATTAGTGTATTCAAGTATATACAAGTTCACAAAGGTTTAGCTGTACAAGAATAGTTAAGGCACATGAAAAAGAGTTAAGGCACATCATTGGCAGGAGCACATTGACACTCCCTGGATCCTTATGCAGAGGAAGCAAGCCCAGTCAGATGTAAACCACACCAAGTTCAGATCACAAGCAGCTTTGGACCTGAACAAGAAACCCCACTTGAGAATAACTATGCACTTTAAGTGAATACATATTGACCCTAATTGCTTTACTCTAACTTCTCTGGGTGTCCTCTAGATGACAAGTCCCCTGTTTTAATTAAACCTCTTCTTAATATGAACATGCCAGGCAAGTGCATACCATAATTTTTAGAGGCCAACCTTGCTGGCAAGAAACAGAACTGGGAAAACAAGCTACAAAAAACAAGGTTAGAGGAAACAGTCCCTCCTCCAGGTCTCCTTTGTCCCTGGTTTCATAACAAGCAATGCAGCTCTGTTCAACTCTAGGTTTCTGCTCACTTGGCCGACAGTATTTTGGCAACTGCCATTTGGCTTAGATTTCACATCACTGGTTAATCTTCTCATTTCTACCCTGCAGAAACCCTTCCTACATGGCCTTCCAAGCCCCAGTGAATTGTAACAGTGTCATAGCTGCACCATTCATAGCCACCCTTTCATCCCACCCATCACCAGAATTCTTAAAACCTCATTTAAAATAGAAAATGAAGTAAAACACTGAATAATTTCTATAAGCCACTTTCCCCCTCAGCCTGTGGGGTCTAAGAATCCAAAGGATAAAGGTACTTGTGTAGCATGACCAGGGATGAGAGCAGCACCTAGTTAAATTTTACCTGATTTTTGGTACACCATGGTTGCAGGATGTGCTGTTCTGGGTCACTCGCAGCTGTACCAGTGAACAGATGATCGAGGAATGTTCTCTACTTCACAGCCAATGCACTAGCAGCAGCTCCTGAAGGTACAGAGGAAAATCAGAGGGTATTCAAACAACCACCTTGGAAGGGGTCCTTCCCAGCAAGGAATGTAGCTGCTGCTGAACACCCTAAATCTGATCAAAAGGAATATCACCCTGGGTCAAGAGGCAGCAGGTTTGGGGGGGGGGTTGGTTGGGTTTTTTTGTTTGTTTATTTGTTTGTTTGATTTTTAAGAAGGTCCAGATTCTGCAGTGGAGGAAAATCTCAAAACATATCCTAATTCTAAATATTTGATCAACTATTGTCCTTTAAACTGTGGTCCAGGCTGGGGAGCATCCTTTTGTATCTCTGCAGTCCTTAGGCAATCAGCACAGGAGGACAGAGTCTGCAGTGAAAGGGTAAGGCCAGCATGTGCAAAGGCCACTGTAGGTGTTTTGTTAACTTGCTTGTGGAAAATGTCCATTAATGATTGAAGGGGGAACAAGGTGAGGAGAATAATCAGTAGTTTGACTGGAGTTTAATTTAAGCAGACACATTAAGTATTGATGCACTCACAGAGTCTAAAGGACACTCATTTGTCTCCAGCAGCTGCAGAAGACAACGCTTCCAAAGTTATAAATTAACCCTTCATGTGAGAGGTGAGAAGCATGAGGTTTGTCAAGTGCTATTTGACCACCTTAAGCAGGGTCACTACACCTTCTCTCAGCTCTGTGTGAAAGGGAACAAGACTGTTACAGCTGCAAGGAACACAGATTTCCCAGGAGATGCCAATAAAGTACCACAAAGCTCCCTGGTGCCATCGCAGCTGTGCTGACAGGGAGTGTTGCCTACTTTGTCTGGGAAGATGCAGATATAGTGGCAGAATTGTCCCTCCCACAGTCTGGCTGTCACTGATAACATTAAATCCAAGGTTTCCACACCACCATCCTCTGCAGAGCTCCCCTAACACGGGCAAGGCCTGAAGTGTGTGCTCAGATGAACTGTGTCCCCAGTCTGACCACGTCTGACAAACCGGTCAGCTGCACACGAGAGAGACGGACAGGAACTTTGTACAGGAGCATGTGGGGACAAGACAAGGGGGATGACTTAAAACTGAGAGAGGGGAGGTGTATAACAGATAATAGGGAAAAAGCCTTTACTGTGAGGGTGGTGAGGCCCTGGCATAGGTTGCCCTGGGAAGTTGTGGATGCCTCATCCCTGGAAGTGTTCAAGGCCAGGCTGGATGGAGCCCTGAAAAGCCTGGTGTGGTGGAAAGCATCCCTGCCCACAGCAGGGGAGCTGGAACTAGATGATATACAAGGTTCCTTCCAATCCAAACCATCCTATGATTCAAATGCTGCTTTATAAATCAGTTTCCCATGTTAGTCTTCAAGTCTACATACATGCAAAATAAACCTCACATGCAAACCTGCAAAGCTTGTAACAAAAGAAAAGCAGCAATCGTCTAACTTTAAAAAATTGTAGTCTATAATTTCTTTTTTGTTTCTTTACTTTTACATGACTGAAGGGGTGAAGGGCTTTTCAGGTTCTTACACCACCCATGTAGGTAATGAGGACATCACCTGTATGTCCTCATGAGGGTATTACCAAATGAGGGAAAAGCCTTTTAATCAAAGTAATTTTAACTTGCTTATCACTTCAATGCTCTTGCTACACAACACAACCAACCAATGCAGCTGCAAGGAGTGTTTTTTGGAGATGTCTGAGGTAGAGTTTCTTAGTAAAAGTTTGCTTTAACAACTTAGAGAATTGTGACAATTTTAATGTAATATAGTCTTCTAAATCTGTTGTATATATTTGCATTCCCTAAACTGATAAAGGAACTATTTGGGTTTGGCAAATAATGAACTTTTCCATATTTAGAACATTAGGGAAAAATCACATTATTTTAAAGCTATTTTAAAAATCACATACACTTCAACTAAAATACAAAAGTGCACCACGTAATGACAAGTAAGTGCTGACAGCATGAATCACATCTGCTAAGAGTGTAAAATGGAAGTAAAATTAGCCCTGTATCTCTAAGCAAAGGGATTTATCAGTTCTATTTTCTTCCAGGAAATATCTAGCAGGATATTTTTATTATAGCAGAGGTCCCTCATGACCTTCAGGTTTGCCATAAATTCACAAAGATCAATGCCAGTACAAACCACAAATGCTATTTCTACTGAGATACAAATTTTATCTTGTTCAACCCCAACTTCCCTTTCCTGATCCTTTACATGCCCCTCACAGTAAAGCTAATCCCCATTTAGGGTGGTGCATTATCATACCGGGAGAGTTCAAGAAAGCACTCACTGTTTTAGGAAAAGATTCCATCTTCTTTAGAGATCAGAAGATTCATTACAGAGAAAGGCAAGAGTCAGAGCTCTTACAGCAGCAAATGTTGTATATATGAGTATGTATGGTTACATTAGAGAACCAGATGACAGTGAAAATACCAGCATATTAAGAGGTCACAGTACATCAATAAATCACTTTTTCAGAAAACAACTCAATAACTTATCCTTTCCCCCATCACACTCCTTTCTGAGCCATTGTATTTAGGGCACATAAAGGGCTTGTTTAACTAGAAGGAGGCAGACTGGTTTATGCTATCTCTGCTTTTTTATTCTTAATCTGAAATATCAAATCTCCTTTCTGAGTTCTATTTTGTATTAGCTTCATGCTTTAATGGGCTAGAATAACCACCTCTATGGAAGAATATGATCCAAAATGGTTAAACATATTTTCATTTTCAGCAGTGGATGGACAGAAAATAGACAACTGGTCCTTAGCATTGCTGAAAAGCATTGTGATCAGGAACAAGGCAAATCCCAAATGTCCCAAACTCCAGTGAAGGCTGCAGCAATCAGAGCTGTGGCAAAGGGCACGGAGAGGTGGCTGAAAGGCATTAAAGAACATCCTGGAGCAGAATAATTACTCATTTGTTTTACACAGAGTTATCTCCAGGCTCTCCCTGCTGGCACATGACAAGGAGGGGGCTGTTACCAACAACACACACTGCTGCTGCTCCAGTGGGACTGAAACCATCCACTGCTGTGACAGTCAGATGCTCCAGAAATCCTCAGTTCTCCCCCCATGGGCGGCTTTTACTCTTTGCAAAGACTATACAAAAAAGACTGACATCTTTTTGCTCTGGAGCTGAAGCAATCTGTTTGGCCCACATCTGCAACCTCAACAAATCCAAGGCAGGTATTTCTGTCGAGGTGGTCACCAGGTAAAGGATCAGTCCTCAAGATGGCTCCTCAGAAGCAGTGTTTGCTTATTCCCTGTGGAAAATTCATCTGTGCTTGCCAACAGAGGGTACTGAAGTTTAATGGCACACATTTACCAGGGCAGGAAGCAGCACAATGCATTCCTGTGACATGCTGCAGAGTACAGACATGCTCTTTTCATCTTACTCGAGCACTAAGTTCATTTAATAGACCTGAGTTAGCTTTTCCCTCTCTTATTTAACCACACTAAAGTATCAAGGAAGGCGTTTCTTTTCTGTCAATTAAATGGAGAGGATAATAGCAGCAGTATGAAACAGCCAGAAACCTAAAATCTCATTGCTATCTCGTTTCAATGCAAAGGCTGTCAGGTTTTTTTTTGTATAATGCAGTCCTGCCACTTCAGATGTAGCATTATTTCTAATGCTGCCCTCAGCCTAGTGTTGGGTCCTCACAGGCTGAGACCAAGTTCCCAAATTACACTCCATTTTTCTGGTGATGTTCATGCACTGATCTGTTGGCAATACAGCACATGCTGAAATAGTTCACAATTAATCACTCCAAACGTCTGTAAAAAGCCCCCCCAAAAACCCACATCCTTTAATTATGACTGCCAAGACAAACTTGGTGAGTTCAGAGACCAAAGGGAAAGCAAGATCCCACAATGGGAGAAGGTTATTTTAGGCTTATGTCAAGCTGACACCCAGGGCTTGTCTAAATATAGATTTGTCCACTGTAAACACCCTTAGTCTGCATTTAGTGCAGACACAAGCAGAGTTACTCAGCAATGACAGACAAGATTTGCATCCACGCCCAGCCCACAATAGCACTCAATCATAACCAATTCCTGAAAAAATACTTTGTAAGTGGGTTTCTGCATCCAAAGGGAAGCATTAATCAAGAAAAGCCTATCTCCTGCTGTTGGCAGCACACTTGCCATCTAAGCTCTCAAGAAGAGAAGCAAAATGGCCAAGGGGCTGCAGCTTTCAGGCTCAGCTCTTTCACTTACCATGGTTTGCTGTGCAGACACGTTCCTTGAGCCTCTGCAGTGGCTCACATGTGACAATGCAGGAAACAGCCTGTGCTGGGCAGGTGTGGGGCATTGTTCTGCCACTCAGCAATCCTGGCTTCCACACCGTGGTTTCCTGCTTATTCCTGTCCTCCCCTTGTTAATGCTTGTTCTGCTCCTGAGCTGTCAACCCTTTCATTCTGCAGCATAAACTGCTGTGCTGGACCCTCTGTCCCAAGGTCTGGGAAACTCACTGCATTTGCAAAGAGCTTGGACAACTTACAATCAATAAATTAGCTGAAAACCTGCTTGATCTGACAACTACATTGTAAACATATCCAGTTTGTCCTGCCACTGCAATGTGATACTCTCTCCAAATTTATGTGAATCATCTCCCCAGTGACTGTGAAGAGAACTGGAAACCATTGTGTTTACTGGTTATTGGAGCTTCCTTACCAAAAAGTACAAACACAAAAAAAACCCCTGTGTCTTCACTGAAACAGCTTGGGAACTCCTCTGTAACTTTACAGTAAACCAGAAACAAATGTTTAACTGTACCTGTGTTAAACTTTCTTTGGATTTTGGGCTCTGCTACTTGAAGATCTTATGGCAAAGATTGCCAGAAGAAAGGCTCAGAATGGTGTTTTACAGTAGGTTTGCAGCCCAAGTGTCTTTGCTGTGCTCCTGGGCTGATCCAGAGGCAGAGTTGTGCAGGGTCAGCATCTGGGATGGTTCCAAACCTCAGGGTAATAGCTGAACCTAGAGGGGTTTCAACTCTGACATACAGCCTCCATCAACTGCCTTATGTAACAAGATCTATCCTCAAAACCCTTGCAATCTACTTCAAAATGAAGTATTCCAGCTTGTCCAATAATCATTACAGCAAGTAATGGAACAACTAGAAAAATCAGAAAACCAAATATCCAGTAGGTAAATGTGTGTTACATCCCTGACCTGAAAACAGGATAAGGAAGGTTCCTTATTCTCACATGACACTTTTAATGCCACATATCCACACAGCAGGTCCTGCAAAAGGCTCTACAGAGCTTCTCTACCATTTTGTGAGCTTCAGGATTTACTTGTGATTGCCATTGTCTGTGGCTTTTCCCTGTTTGAGGAAGACTCCAGAAACGTGTCACAAATAACACTCCTCAGCCAGCATGGCCATGGAATTTTAAGAGTCTTCCAGAGCACAAATCAGGCATCAGATGTATCCTGCTAGCAGCAGCACCAAGGTCATTGGCATGAACAGCTCTTCACAACTGCTGTCAATATTCAGAAACACAAATTCAACATTTGAACAAGGCAGAAAGAGTTTCTTTACAGCATTTGAGCCTTGGACAGTTGGTGTTATCCTTATTTCACAAGGGATGCTCCTAATACTTCCCAGTACAACAGGGCAGAAAGATGTACAAGGCAAGGAGAATACTCCTCTTCTGCAAAGTGCACCTATTGTGCACTGGTTTCCTTTAACCCACAGAATTCCTGGGCTCAGAAACAGTGGATGAAAAGGTCTGTGCATCACACATCTGAGCAAGACAGCAAATGGCAGATTCCTACCAGTGTGTTTCAGTCCATGAAATCCCACCTTGGAATCACGAAATCATTAAGGCTGGAAAAGACTTCCACAGCTGAGTCCAAGCTTTAACCAAACACCACCATGTCAACTAAACCACAGCACTGAGTGCCACATCCAGTCATTTTTTGAGCACTCCCATGGATGGCAGCTCTACCACATCCCTGGTCAGCCCAGGGTTCCAATGCTTAACCATCATTTCAGGGTAGAAATTCCTCCTGATACTGAACCTGGATCTGCCCTGGCACAGCTTATTTTCTCTCATCCTATTGCTGGTTGCCTGGGAGAAGAGGCTGACCCCCACCTGGCTACATCCTCCTTTCAGCAAGTTCAGAGCAATGAGGTCTTCCCTGAGCCTCCTTTGCTCCAGGCTAAAAAAAAAACCCTGACAGCAAGAGCAGAGGAGAGAGGCTGAACCACCAGCCCAGTGACTTCAGTCTTAAAAAACCCAGTGCTCTCTCACACATAAACAGAGCCCCAAGTGACTGATTTAGATGGCATTCAGACAGTGTCACTGGAGAACTTGCAAGTGGCTCACTCTAATAGGCACAGACAGGTCTGCTTTAGAAATTTTGTAGCATGTTCATGTCCAGTCTAAACTCATTTGGACAGTTTGCAGCTAGGTGTTGCTTTGACCCTCTTGCCCCTTACAACAGCTAAACCTCAAAAACTTTTGCTTTTTGGTTAGCAATTAGCCCACTTACCACATCTAATGTAGAGAGTAAAGCCTTGTCCTCGGATTCACAAGGCTTTGGAGAAGCTACTGTTGTCATAGCTGCTTGGTTTGGTTTCTTCCCCAGGCTGACTCATGCATTAAAGACAAATACTGACCAATCTGAGCAGGAATTCAGGGTGCTTCCTGAAAGGAAGCAGTCCTGCCTTGAACTGTGGGATTGCACAAGTCAGACAGCGACATGAGACCAAAGGCCAAGGCTCAGCAATGGGGTGGGATTTTTGGAGGGTTAAGGCAGGGCTTGGACTGAGCTTTTCAGATTCTTCTCTTAGGGATGAGCCTGCCCCAGAGAAAGGTTATTCCCTCACTGACTCATGGGGATTACTTTTACGTAATGGAAAGTCCCTCAAATGAGGATTAGGATCTGCAAGGACATTAAAATGATCTGAGAGTCTTTCAGGCAAAGACAACAGTGTTCATTTGACCAAAAAAAGATAGAACCTTCCCTACTTGATGATACTTACCTGCACATTTCATAAACAGTTGAAACACTGGAGAAAGTTTGTTTAAAATATCACTACACAGGCTTGCAATTTATTTTTAACACACAAAGCCTTCCTATACAGTTAATACTTGTGTAGACTGACACTTGAATTTCCTCTTCCATTTTCTTACTGCTGTTTTCTCCTCTCCCACCTCCCCATAAGGTCATTAAAGGAAGTCACTGGAATTTGACCAAGAATCCAACTGGCACAAACTTCATATGCAGTAAGATGGCATCCTAAACATCAGGCTAAGGTTTCATAGGAAATGCCATTGCTCCAAGTTGCAGAAATGTTTTTTCTTAAATATTATCACCACTAAGGAGAATAATCTTAGAGGAGATGTACCCCAGTTAACAGTGTTGAAGTAAAACAGATTTAAAAAGATGAACTGCAAATTTGAATATGTCAACATGTCAACAGTGAATTAAAACTGCATTTGCAGAAGATAATTATTCTCCTCCAAGGGAAGTTTTCTTCTTTAGGCTGACAAACCGCCTTAAGTTTCTACAGTCCAGAGATGGAAAACATCCTTAATGGCTTCCGCTACCCTATCTTTGAAACGGTGCAGTAATTATGTAACTGCTCTGGAAACAGGAGAGGAGCAGCCAGGAGCCCTGCCTCCGAGCAGAGCACTTGGGAGGGGAAAAACAAACAAAAAAAGTCTTTGCCGAGTCCTTGCTCTTTGTTGAGACTTCCCCCAGCTCAGCCTTAGGCCAACTTGGATTACAAAGCTGTAGCAAGTGTCAGGCTTTCAGTGACTGTTCTATTTTTGGGGATTTGTTGTGGAAGAAGAAAGTGCAGCCTGAGCACCACGTGAACAACTTTAATATGAGGGCATTAACTGCCAGGAAATCAGTTCCCTGGCTCCTTCTGCCCCTGTGGGAATAAGGCTGCTGTGCCTTTCATTGAACGCTGAGATCGGAGGCTTGGAGGAAGCATTCACTTTAGAAACCACTGTGACATTTTCAAAAAGGTGTAGATGTCATAGCTAATTTCCCAGCCCACTCATCCATTTGGAATTTGCAGCCAAGCTCAGTCCTCATTTCTGCCCTTCTAAGTCCAAAACAACTTCACTGTAGATATTTCATCCACAAGGACAAGAACAAGACCTGACCCACAATGTCTATGTAAGTGCCAATTTCAGCCCTCAACAAGTCCAAGTGTTTTTGGGAAACTTACCAAAGGTTGACTGATGTTTGATGAATCACATCAAAAGAGATTCCTTGCAATAATAAATTTTAAGTAAGATCAGGTGACAATTCATAAATGCAAGTGGCAGTGCTGTTAAAAAATAAAAACATTACAAGCTTTTTTTTTTCTTCTTTTTTCAGAGCAGGTTTTAAACCAGTAATTTGGAAGAAAGGAAATAGCTGAAAATATGGAAGTTGTACTGTCAGCAGCAGATGACAGTAGAACCTCTCAAGTTCACTATCATCTGTAAATTAGAGGATGTTTGTACCATTACAGTTAAAACTGTAAAATGCAGTTCTGCACTGGTAAAGGAAAGATTTTACAACATTGCTAAAATGCCATAGGGACCAAAGAACAAGGTTTGTAAGATAAGCAAGTAGTGAGAAAATAAAACTGGCAGCATGTTAGCAAAAAAAAACCAAACACCCAAAACCCACCAAAAAAAAAACCCAAAAAAACCCCAACCGCCCCAATGAAACACCCAAATTAAATAATGAAGGCAAGAGGATTAAATATTTTTTTCATGCCAGTATAAACTGTTCAAGATGTGAATTCTGTAGTCTGAAAGACTATCTCAGTCACAACCGGTTCTAACAGTGTAGTTTATTCAACATTTAATGGCTCGACCTTGTAAATCTTTATCAAATCTTGAGCAAACATTTCGCTATCATGGGGCACCCTGACTCTAACCAATTAAACATTAGCACTTTCGGGGGAAGAAACTGGTTTCCTCTAAAGTTGCCTTCCAAAAGGTAACCTGGGATAACAGAAACCTTTTTATGATTAACACAAACACGAAACTGAGAAATAGTTTCAGAATCAGGATGAGAGTTTTGTAATGACTGAGTAAAGTGAAAGTATTTGGAAAACCCTGAGCTCTTTAACTGCAGCAAAAGTTCAGTGATCTGGCTCATTTTCTGTTAGAAAACAAGCTGAGCTTCCCCCTCACTCTAGGCCATGCAAAGACAAGTATTCTGCCACTGTGTACTTTCCTCACCCTTGTAATCCCTCTGGTGCACACCAACTGTCTTCATGTATTGCCATAATGATCCTTTTCATTATTTGAATTAACTGGTAGGACATTAATGGCATTTCCAACCCCCTTTGCACATGCATGTAGATTTCCCTAGGGGGGAAAAAAATCCCTAGGAAGAAAAATAAGATTATGCTCCAGACAAGCTTAGCAAGGTTACTGCTGTCAAGAGACTATATGTGCCCATGAATACAGGTAAGATTTGAGCTAGAATTATAGTTAGCATAAATTTTAATGCAAAGAGCCACCATTTCTCATTTCAGTTAGGTGGATTCCTAAAATACACCATAAATAGAAGCCAAAGCTTTATGGTGCAATCTTGATTCACACAAACTCTTCCTGCAATCAACTGTCCCTTAAATCAGGGAGGCTGCTAGAACAAGGGCACAGCATTCCTAGGAGTATCTCTGAGAAGTTCTTGGAATGTTTAATCTAAAAAGGTTCCCCTCTGAATTCAAACATTAATTTCAATTGCAGGGTGTCAATGTGTATATATAATAGAATGGGGTGCTTTAGTCCACACAAAATTTTTGAAAATAAACTGAATGTCTTTTTAAAATATGAAAGAGTTAACTTGCAACCCCACAATTACCTTCAGAAACTAACAGCATAAAAAATGCATTTAATGAATACTCAAGACAACAGCCAGACTAATCCTAGAGTGCTTTAATAGTGTGAGGAATGCAGTAATTTTTAACAGGTTTAATTCATTGGTATGTTGTCACAGCTAACATTTGTTTTGGAGAGAAAACCCAGGAAAATAATTTAAATAAAACTTAGGATTCTTACTGGTTTCTAAGTGTGCTGTATAAATATCTGTGTGCAGGAAAGGTGACTAAACAATTTAAAAAATATGCAGAACTACGTCCTGATGACCAAAAACAACACAAAGTACATTAAAAGCCTTAGTCCCTTTAATCATTCATCCACAGAAAGTCATTTCTAGCTACAGTTTCTGTGGAAATACAGATTTTGCAAATACATACCACTGCAGCTAGGGATTTCATCATACGCAGGAACTTTAATTTCTCTACTGCCAAGTCTGCTCCAGATCCCACTTATCCCCACTCAGCTCCAAGGGTGGATGGAGGAGGGCCCCATGACACAGCTCCCCCCCAGATCCCACAGCTTGGGATCCACCCAAGGGCCCCGAGGGTACCTGGGGGCAGCCCAGGGCAGGCAGCTACCCTGAAAGGGCAACAACACACAGGGGGAAGTTATTAAAACAAATAAATAAATTAGAATCACAGGATATTCTGAGCTGGAAGGGACCCACAAGCATCATCAAATCCAACTCCAAGCCCTTCACCCCAGAAATCACACCCTGTGCCCAAGAGCTGTCCAAACACTCCTTGAGCTCTGTCAGCCTTGGAGCTGTGACCACTGCCCTGGGGAGCCTGTTCCACTGCCCAAACACCCCCTGGGTAAAGAACCTTTTCCTGATATCCAGCCTGAACCTGCCCTTACACAACTGCAGGCCACTCCCTTGGCTCCTGTCAGTGTCACACAGAGCAGAGAGCAGTGCCTGCCCCTCCTCTGACCCTCAGGAGGAAGCTGTGACTGCAGTGAGGGCTCCCCTCAGCCTCCTGCTCTCCAGGCTGAACTGACCAAGCAATGTGAGCCCTGCTCCTGGCACTGCTTCCCCTCTAGGACCACCTCCACCTCCCTCTCTTGGACACTTTCCAATAGGCTTTGTATCTTTCCAAACCATCCAATGTTTTTCATACCAAACAACTGCAAAAATTCACATACAAGTGATCTAAAACAATCTGCCTAATTTGGTGAGGCAGATGAGCAATCTGCATATTCCAAAGAAAGTCAGGTACCAATCACAGCTGAACTGAAAACTGCTTCATGTTATTAGTCTTAATTCTTTCTCCTGCTAGAAAATAAGCAGAAGTAGGTAGCAGTGTTGAACAGGTACAGAAAAATCAGGTTGATTTTTAGGAAAAGTGGGGGAAAAAAGGCACAGCAGATCTAAAACTCACATCTCAAGGCAGAAAGATAGAAGCATTTATTCTTGACCTCTTTTACATTTAATATTTGCTGTTGACAGCCAAGATAGTGTTAAAATTCACTAGAAAAGTAGTGGATTTCACACCCTGTTTCATTCAGCACTGTCAAAAAGCACCCAGAGGCAGCATGGCAAGAGCCCAGCCCTGCTTTTCACACCAGCTCCAGGGGGCCCTCAGTGACAGGAGGGAAGGCAGTGTGCCTGCCGGGACTGAGGGGAAAGGAGGCAGCAAGGTACACTTAACTTCAGCCCCAAAAATGCCAGATGGGCACACCACAGATACCTGAGACTCCCAGAGATCACTGTTCTGGTTTCATTAAATTCACAGGCCAGGCTATGTTCAAGGCTTAAGAGAATAAAACTACAGGACATGGTGTAGAGCATTTTCACTGATACACAGAATTTGGAACACTGATGACTCGATCATCAACAGCCCTGAGGCTCAAAAGCCTCAAGGTTCCCATCTCAGACCTTCCAATTGTACTTATTATTTTCTGCATCCAAGTGAACTAACAGTCTTTAACAATCTTTATACATACCTTCAGTGTCCATCTGGGAAATGCAGGACTGACCTCAACCTCTTCTTGGTGCCGTAGGATGGCTGTGCTGTGTACTTGGAAAGGTACAGAACAGTCTCAGAAGCACGTGAAACAGATTGATATCCAAGCCAGCACCTTTACATTCAGCAAGGATTAGGCTTATTAAAATTGCTTGCTGTGCAATGCATCATTTTTTCTCTCACTCTCAGCAGTTACCAGGATTTCAAAGTTAACCCCTCCAATGCTGGGAACTTGCTTTCCTTTATAAAGGGGTAAAAACACTGGAAGAAATAAAAAAGAACCATCTAAAGGGGTGATCCCCTGGATGAGGCAACCTGAACTTAAACCAGCAATGTGCCATCTCTCTCTTTTGTTCTGCCATTCTCAAAATGCTCAAGTGGCTCATTTCTGTTCAGACAAATGCCAGAAAACAAAGGACATGCACAAAGAGAGCAGCAGCCCATTCCCCCAGTCCCACCAGCTGTGGCAGTCAGGGACAGGCAGAACAACTGCTTGCTCAGCATGTGCAGCAGGGCCCTGAGGGGAATAAAGGCCTTTTAAGAAACACTGCCTGTGCTCCAAGGGCAGAGGAACACGGATCAGCCAGGTTAGCATTGGCTGAAATACACCCATGGCCTGGTGCCCAGCAATCTGCAGCCATCAGAACCCAAGGATTTCACCGGTCAGGATGGAAGAGCACACTTCCATTGCAGGCACAACTGCTGACTTGAGCAGAACAGCAGTCACAGAGAGGCCACAGCAGCAGCTGAACAGGACAGAAACAAGTGGATTCAACCAACAAGTTTAGCAACAATCAAGACACTGAATACAAGATAGGTTAAGTACCTCTGAGACTTTCAGATGTACACCCAGAATCTTGGCAAAACACCCAGACACAGCAGATAATACCTAGACAAGTGACCTCTGTGCTAAGCTGACAAATGAAAGCACACAATAAAAAACATCAGAAACATCAGAAATCAGAAACATCAAAAGAGATGGCACAACAAAGTACTCACAGAATTTACATAAATACATACAATCTATAGTTTACACTGCCTCATGCTCTAAAATCATTAAATATAATAACTGATTAAGGCTTTAGTAAGAAAATATGTCAGAACAGCAAAAATGATGGTGGATTCCTAAGACAGATGTCCATTAGAAAATAACTGAATCCATCAATCACAGAATGGCTTCACTGAACAATCAGGAGTGACTACAAGACAATCAAGAAAAGCTGGAAGACAACACCTGATGCCATGACCTTTACTACAAAGCAATAGCAAAACCACTCTTTTCTGAGCTACAGAATACACAGCACAACCCTTAGCACAGGCAAGGAAACATTTTTTGCCTTCTCTCCTTCTCACAGTTGATATCAGATTAGAGAAATAGCTGTCCTGCCATGTACAGCTTTTGACTGTAGAACATGTAGGATGTTTTTCTGTAACTTTGTACAAATATACCTCTCTGCTCCTATGAACTAAGAAAAAATGGTAAGATGAAACTCTATTATTTTCCTACTCCACTCCATCCCCCCAGGAAAAAGTACCCTCAAGGTAAGGAAGGAGGTCAACTAAGACCAAAAACACTGCAGCTTTTGCTGTGTTAAAAAAAAAAAGCCTGAACTCCCATGGAAGGCAGCTGTGAGAAGTTAAACAGACATGTTTAATTCAGAAAGGCACTCTGGAATTTCCCCACAATAATAACTCAAGAAATATAGCTACATTCTTTCAAGACAGAAGCAAAACTGATGGAGTCAAGCATGCTTTGTACTTTGAATATCCACCTAATGCAAAGTGAGGAGCACCTCCTATGCAAACTTTATTATGTGCACAGGTTATTCCCCAGGTTACACACTCAGACATTTAACACAAGGAATGGCCCAACTAGAATCAAAGACAGCAAAAACAAAGACAAACATGCAACTTTCTCTGACCCCTAGTTCTCACTTTTCTTCCTCTTTTTCCCAGTGATGACAGGCTGACAGAGAAGGAAATATAGATCCACCCAGCAGTCTTCCATACAAGTAAATACAAAAAAATCAAGTGTTTATTGGAGGTCTGCATGAAGGCACAGATGAGCTTGATTACAGACACATTGTAACAATTACAAGTATATGTAAACACCTTGAGATATACAAAAAAGCAATAATACAGCTAGTACAGGAACAGAATGTAACCTGCTAAAAAAACCAAACTTCTTTATATCTGAGGTTCTTACAACAAACTCTGATCCACATCAACACAGTGAGTGTTCTTAAAGTCACCACTTGGATTCAAGCTCAACAAATCTGCACTCTGGCCATTGTTTGCTCCAAATTCCAACAGGCTTCCTTCACTAGGGTCAGAAAAACATAGGAACAACCAGCTAGACACCCAAACAATCTATAATGAGGCTTCATTGATTCTCTAACTATACAAGAGCAATCACCAAGGTACTGAAATTAAATATAAGCTTCAGAAAAGCTCAAGGATGCTTGTTCCACTTGCATTTGAGGAAATTGCTGTATTTCTGCAGGAAAGGAACAGTCTACAGCTGTCAGGTGATTTTTTTCTTCCTCCACAGGAGGCTTAGATTTCATCTGAAACACCTGCCAAAACAAAAGTCAGCAATCACAAACTAAAGTGCCTTGGACAGCTTAGGTTTTACCACTAGAATAAAACATCTCAGTTTATAGACACAGAATTATGTTTTATCATGAGAAAACCCACCTTTGCACACAGAAGACTACTTCCAATATTGCTGGGGAATTGCTTTTTGTGATTTTTTTTTTTTGGTTGTTGTTTTTCAAACAGATACCAACACCATAAACTTGAAGAACTGCAACACAGCATTTTTTCAATGGAAATCACAAAAAATGCCCCCCGCCCCCCCAAAAGAGTTTTAATACAGGCAATCTCCAGGCCTAGAAAAAGAGCACTCTGAGCAGCAATGTTACTACAGGGACACAATTTTCACAAAGTCAACCTTCAACCATCTGTCCCAATTCTTCACTCCTCCTCTACAAAAGCTTTATAACCTCTGGAGCCTCATTCCAGAGAGGAAACGCTCCCATCCAGGTAACACATGCAGAACAAAACCCAACAGAGCTGTAGCATTTCTGCTGACCCTGTGGCCACATCATCCCAAATGAAAGATGAGGTAGTACTTTTCTTTGGAGCACAACTAGCAGAACAGGCACAAGCACTCTTCTCCCTAAAGTAGCAGCAGCTGCCTGTAATGCAGTGCCAAACTCCACAGTTTATCTCCTCTTCAGAACACACCTAAAATCCAAAACCAGCTGCTTAGAAAAATAAATCATTATATGAGCACACACTCCCACTTTAACTGCACCATAAAGGCCACGGTCTGCCATGTTCAGTGATTTCCTGCTGTCCACACAGTGGCATTGACTCTAACTCTGCTTGTACTGGGACTCATGGTTGTTACCTAAAATTAACATGAAGGTATCCTGAGTACTTCTTATAGCGAGATGTGGAATTTAAAATAATTTAAAATTTTAAGAACCATGATCCAAATTAAAAAAAAAAAAAAAAAAAAAAAAAGAAAGGCTGGGAGAGGAATTCAGCTCCTCATGGAACTGAGGAAATCAGACTGTCTCTAGGCATACAGTCCATTTGGTATTCAGGGGCTCTGTTTGCTCTCTCTTCAAGAGGAGAGATCTTTCCTCTCAAGGAGGTTGTTGTAACATATGCATGTATCATAATTTTATAGCTTACACTCATAAACCTTCTGGTTTCTTATGAGATGGCTTGAACTGGAGAAATATGCTCTGCATAGTCCATGCTCTGTAGACTCCCAAGGACCAAAAAGAAATAGACTGCCATGACTGAAACAAAGGAAACATCAGAAAGAGTTGAACAGTATTAGAATTTGTACTGCTTGTAAAACTAAGCATTAGGATCAGGAAAAACACTGTAAAGCTCAATCAAGGTCCCTGGCTGCATCCTCTTAGCAAAGCAATAATTGACTCTGAGGATGAGAGACTGTTTCTTTGATTGACAAACTATTTAAGGCTCTTTTATTTGTCTCCATGATCAGTTTCCATTTATTTAACAGAGTCCATAACTCTCCTGTCAGCAGTGCAACTTACACACATCCCAGGAAACTCTCATTTTCATTGCTTCCAAGACTGCATTTTTCATTCAGCTGAAGTGCACAGGGATTCCACCCAGGCAGCTGGATTCCTAAATGAAAACATTTTAACAGGAAAGGAATCCTGTTCTGCTCAGCTCCAGAACAGCAATTGCCAATAGAAGAGCAGTAACAGTTTCTGGAAAAGCTCTGATGTACTTTCTGCCCTTGGGAATATGCTCTCAGAAGAGTACACGTAATTAAAACAGTCTTATCTGGCTTTTAGCTGAAGACTACCTCCAAACAGTCCCACCTCTTCTTCCAAAGAACTTCTGTGGAACAAATCGTGAATAAAATAAACTCTTAATGCTCTACGGAGTATCAGCTGCATTCCAGTGTCCAAGCCAGATCCCTTGAGAGAAAATACAAAAAGAATTGTATTGTATGCTTGATTGTCAGAGAGGAAAGCACTGCTGAAACAGCTGTTATTTTGTTCAATCTTTAGCTGTGAAGGGGTATGCTCACAAAATGCTCCACACAGCTAGAAATTGCTTCTGTGGACTTACACAGCTAGTGACAATGCAGTGTGCAACTGAGAGGCATTAGCGATGAAAAAGATGTCAGAAAACCACCCAGGTGCTTCTGAGAGAAACAAAGCACTTAAGCCCTCATAGTGAGCTGGACCTCACTGTCAAGTGAGTTTCTCCAGTCTATAGATCTGATAAAATCACAGCTGCAAAATCATAATTCATGACTATAATTCACAAGGAAAACTGAAAATCCATTTACATTTATTAGGAGATGGTTGTGCACAATTTCTCATCTTATTCAAAAAGTCTACAAATAGAGTTTAACACTTCTGATTGCAAGCAAATGTTTGTTCAACGTTCTTAGCTCGATAAGGCCAATTTAGTGCCTTTTTACACTTTCAAGGTTTAGTATACATTTGCCAGTTCTTTACTTTCTTCTGGTAACAGTCCCACTGGAACAGTAAGGAAAGTTCACTAAGACACTTTATAACAGCAGCTGAACTTGGGTTACACAAATTCAGTTTTGGAATATGCTTCAAATGTAAATTATTCTAGGCAATTTCCCATTTTGAGATCTTAAACCACCATCAAAGGCTCTTCCCCTTCCACCCACATTTGTGCTACCACCACCATGAGATTGCCCTCCACAGAGCCATACATCCAAGGATCTCAAAGCACTTCAGAAAGGAGGGCAGCATTTCAAATTTCAGGATACTTGAGCTGGAATCCTACTTAATACAGAGTATATTTTTTTCTTTGTCTTATGTTTACAAAAGGACAAGCGTCAAACTAAGCTGATCCTGTCTTGACCTTAGTCCCACCTCTGACTATCTGTCACTTTCTCCCATTCAATCCTATCACTTATTCAGGAGCTCTGTTTAATTATAATGCTCAGAGCTGAGTTTCCTCTATGGAAAGCTGAGCATCACTATGGTCAATTATGTTCAGGTGGAAGCAGTGGTCAAATTTTAGGTCTGCCACAATCTTGAGAACTGTTTGACTGGAGAGTAACTACCATAATTAATGTAATGTAATTTGATAATGCACTTGATCCCATATTGGTTTAAGAAGTGTAATAGACTATATATGCATTTCTCTAAATTCTCTCAGAGCTGAAACTACATAGCTACGGTGAAGAAATTCTAATTTTGCCTTAAGCGGAACATTTTACAACATTATTTTAACTTACAACTTTGATTTAGAGCACTATTTTCATAAGGATTTTCAGTTTGCAATTCTGACTGAATAAGTGAGCGGCAAACATGACATTATATGTACAAGTGTTAGTATACTACCAGAATGCTGTACTTCCTTCTTTAAAATGTCCTTAATAAAGCATTAAGCATGTCAAACAAACTTTTGTAAACAAAAGATAAATTACTCATGTTCTGCTCTGATTATAGCCAGATACATATTCTCATAAAATAAACATTCTCTTGTCATTTTCCATGGCCCACATATCCATATATATGAGGTAAACCATTTAAAATTATCAATAATATATAAACCCCAGTACTCAACAGGAACCTCAGGAAAAATGTAACCGAGTAGGATGTCAATATCAAGAAGTGACACTTTGTTCCACTGCAAAGTGAAACCAATTTATTTGTGCTAAATGAATGGAAAGAATGTATTTGGAATACATTTCTTTATACATTGTACCGGCTTAGGCTGCTAAATAAGCATTCATTAGTGCCATGTTGTGCTACTTTCTTGTACTCTGTTTCTACCAAGCAATACAAAGTTTTGGCTGTTAAACCAGTATATTCCTCTACAACGATCTCATTTTCTAACAGACTTTTGAATATTTGAAATACCTGTTCCAACTTCGCTTCAGGGGAATCACAATGAATATATTTTAACAAGAAAGAAATTATCATGAGCTGTTCTCTACAATCACATCGCCTTCTGCAGCAAAAAATCCAAGAGCACACACTTGAATCAGCTCTCAGTAACCTGCAGGCAGGACCACACTCCCCTACAGTCACTGGGGCAGGGCACAGGGTATGGGGCAGCTTACAGGTTAGCAGAAATGTCAAGTGACATCATCAAATTTTAAGGTCCACGAATTGTACATTCCACAGACTCCAACAAGCCAGTTCACTCAGTGTAAAGTTCTGACTGTACCATGTGTTTGAGGTGCTTTTAAACAGGAGAAGTATGGATGTGTCCTCTGTGAATTAAGCTTATTTGCTACGAAATACCAGAGAGCTTGTGTCTTGGGCACTGATTAGGGTGTCTGACTCACTTTTGCAATAGAAGCTGATAATTTAAATGACTGAAACATAGTGCTGATCTTCCATAAGCTTGGTAAACACTGTAGTATTTTAGAATTTATCACGTAGCCCATCATGCCTTTCATTTTCTGCAAATTGTCATGAAAAAATATAAAAAGGTATCCCTTTAATTTTACAAACCTAAAAGCCAGGAAAATGAAGCTTTGGAGCCAAGCAAAACGACATAATGCCGTATTACCAAACAGAGTAGCAAATGTTCCAGCCAGAGAATGGACATACATGTAGTTCAAGTAAACACTGATGGAAAACTTTGTTAAGTTAGTGTTGTAGACCCACAACACTGGCTGCATTTTATACAAACGTTTACAACACAATTAACAGTGAAGCCTATATAACCTCAGTGCAAATAAGTCAAATCCAAATATGCCAAGTAAGCCTTTGGCTTTTAGTAAACTGCTCCGTGTTATGAGTCCACTTCTGACATAGAGACTGCAGAGCACATGCACTAAGGCTGAGAGGAGGGATGCACTGAATGCTGGAAATTGGCTGCCTGCGATGCCGCGCCTTGGCCCGGAGGTTGCACGGGTGGCGGAGGTGGTGGCGGAGGTGGCTGCACTGGGGTCTGCGTGTTTGGAGAAGGAGGAGGAGTGGGACGTTTAAATTTGTCGGGGCTGTTACTTCTTCGTGGTGAAGGCCTCTGCAGAACAAATATTGAAATCATGTTTAACACACTCCTGAACAACGTTAGGTGCAAGTCCTCTAAGCTTGGCAAAGGAAAAAAAAAACAATCACACAAAGAAGTCTGAACAATTATGCTGGAAGAAGAAATCTCAAAACATTGCAGGAGTCACAATACAACTTTTACATAAAATAAATGTTCTTCTGAAAATGGAGTAGCAAAGGAAAGGGGAAGTACTCTTGACATCAAAGAGAACATGCATTCCTTCCTGTCAGCTTGCAGGAAATGAACACAAGACATGTCCTGCAGATATGTTACCCATGATGACCAGCAACCTAAAAAGAAATGAGATGCTGCAGGCACAGCCCCTCCCAGCTGTGCCTGCCCAACCAGCAGGTGCTGAGGAAGCCTTGACTTCATGCTGCTGGCACTGAGGTACCAGGATGTGGTACCTGAGCGTGGGTGGGAAAGCTCTGAGTCTCAGAGTCTGCCCACAATCTCTCTGAAAGACTCTTAGCCCACACACCGGAGCAAAACCAAAGCATAATTCAAGTTGCTCTTTGGAGAACAAAAAAATATTACAATGCTTTGAGCTGCAGGAGTGAAGCAGTTGTTAAAGAGATCCCCTCAACAGAAACCACAGATTTTCAACAACTGGTACATTAAACAAAGACTGAAACCCCACTTCATCTTTACAAACTAAGGGGGAGAAGGGGAAGGATAATCTTAAATGTCAGCAATGCAAAAAATATAAATTACACTCCACAACACTAACTTCTGCACTTTTGAAACAAAAATGCTCATTACTTACCAATCTGGTTAGCATTAATCAACAACCTCATGGCATGACAAACCACCTACCCATAATTACTAATCAACCACAGGTGGTCAGCTCTGGGGAGAAGCATGATTACAGTTCTATACCAAATGTACTAACAAATGTAAAGTCAAATTTATTTTGTAATGAAGATCAAAAAATGAAGAGTCAAGAATGAAACTGCAGTTTAGTCAAATCAAATATATTGTATCTATTTTTCTGCACAACTATGTACAATAGATTAAACTTATATGTGAAACCCAAGAGATTCTTGAAAACTGACAGATGCCTCTGAAACACTTAATATCATTTATTGCATTTCCATATATATATGGGAACCTGAAATCAGTATTGAGACAAAGCCATGAGCTGCCTGTCAACACCTTTCTCTGAACAATTAGTATTTTGTCCTCAAGATAATCTTTCTCACAGTGACTCAATTCATTTAAAGTTTCAGAAAAAGTAGTATTTCACAGAGACTGAACAGAGCAAGTTCCTTGACAAACTCATTTATAAAATTAGTTTCCATGTTTTCCAGAAGCACAAAGATCTACCTGTGACTAACTCATGTGACATACAGCCATGGGCTGAGCCCCAACCAGAATTCTACTCTCCTGCTGAGCTCCAGCTTCCTTTCTGTTCTACCTACCATTGCAGTGTTCCCACCCACCTTATCTCAGTGAAATTGTGACAATTACCTTTGCACACCCACCTAAACCAGAAGCAGCCATATTTTAGCATTGTACTAAAAATTCTATTAAAAGACGTTTTCACATCTGAGAATGACAAGTATAAGCAAAAACCTTGATGAATATTTACATACTACCATACCTGCTGAGAAAAATCAAAATGGTCTTGATACAACAACCAGAAGGTATTTTGCCATATGGTTAATATTTAGGCTTTGTTTGCTCATTAAACTCCACAAATATTTAGAAGAAACATAATGAAGCAGAAATGCATCAAACATCGCAGGTAAAAAGGAAATAAATTCAGTTGAAAGATATGAGAAACTGCCCTAACAAATGTTTATATTAACTTTCTTCTTTGCCAATGACAACAGAAAATAAGAGTTAACTGCCTGTTACAGTGACATGATGGTAGCATTGTGTGTCATCCTGAAGAAAACCTGAGCTTGAAGCAACCTCAGATGACTCATCCGTCAGATGGTGGAGACTAGGAGAAAAATGAAAGCAATGTTTTTACTTCCTGGGAGAGGCTTAGTAGCTTAGAACATCACTTTTCACACCCTGCCTGCTGATCCATAAGATGATACCTATTACTGTCCTTAAGATGATAATACATCCTACTCTTTTGCAGAAAACAAGGTTCTCCAAAAAGAATCAGTTTCTGAGGGGTGAAGAGGAAAATCAGGGTTGAAGAAAGCAGCAATAGGTGTCTTGGAGTAAGGAGACAAAAACAAACATTTACAAAAATGTTTTGTAAAAAAGCTTAAGGACAACCAATCATAACTTCCAAAAACCAAACTATATTGGTAACAGGTATTTACTAATTTAAATACTTACTGTAATACCATGGGATGGTCCCATATGTTGCACATGAAGGCCTGGGGAATTGTAGTAAGACATTCCAGCTCTAGTCAGTGAAGTTGGTGGTGTGAAACCAACTGTGTGACTTGCATATGACAGACCTAAAATTGTTAAAACAAGGTAACATCAACATTCTTGTTTGATATTACAAACTAAAGTGAGAGGGGTTTTAAAAACTTTTTTGGTTCTGAATCAATGATAGCCTAAAAACTGGTAAGTGCTACAGATTAAACATCTAGAAAATACTAATTGTACTGAGAAGTGTGATGCAAATTTACTTTCTTTTCCTGTAGCATACTACCATAGGTTTCAAACATACACTATACAATGTTAAACAGAACTTTTCACTTAAGACAAATGGTGTAAGACTCCCATAGTAGCTTAGTTCTAGTCCATAAGTATTTCCATTTCTCCAGGGAGGAAATGGCTCCCTGAACAACATACAGGCTGAAGAAGCAGAGAGGTTGTGCCTGGAGAAGCCATCTAGCACTGGGTCTCAATGAGGTTCCACAAAAAAACTGGATGTAGGTGGCTTCTCCAAGGCATACCAGATCTGTACCAAGGCTTCCTTCTCTTTTGCCTCAGCATATTAAAGACTTTTGGGACTGGGAAATTAAAACATGCTGGGAAATGTTACTAGCTGGACTAGGCTAGCAACTAACATTTAAAATTGCAATTGTTTTATCTACATTAAGGAAAGCCCAATATTCAAAACTGTAAATATCTAATTCTTTCATTCAAATATTTCCTGAGTAAGAACTCAATTATAAAAATGCAGAGTTCCTGTATAGGTCTATTTAACCGAGGAAAACAGAAACAGCAACTGCCAAATGCTTCAAGTTCACACCTAAAGCATTCAGAACAGCTTGAGTTTCTCAAAAGAGCACATTTTCCAAAACCTTTTGCTCCTTTCTGCTTTCTGACAAAAACAACATAAAGAAGGAGACAGGACTTTTCTCGGCTGTTTACAATTAGACTCAAGCAACTGCTTTGGAGAATAATGACCAGAAAACATTTCTGAAGGCCTATTAAACTTTCACAACACCCCACTGGATTTAACAGTTTTCACACTTCCAACACTAAACCAATACAGAACAATGTCTCTGCATCAACACCCAGCACCATCCCTGTCTGCATGCACCTGTGTGTTTCTAACTACAAGAGATGAGACAAGATCTGGACAAGAAAACAGAACAAGTCTCAGATCAATAATGAAGTCATATAAACAAAACCTGCTTCCTTCAATTCTGTTTGATTCTGTTACATTGTCAACGTATGTCTGGTGCAAATTACAAGTTACTCCCATGGAAGCCCTGCCACTACAGAGTAACAACAAAATTAATCTCCTTTTGACTACACATTCTAATTATCCGTAGAGCACATGTGTTATATTTAAGTGCTTTCATAAGCAACAAGTATAGAAACAAGTCAATGTTCAGGGAGGTGACAAGGCAGCCAGTCAGAGGTAAGAGCCTGGAAGTAACAGGCAAAACAGAGCCACCTTTGTAAAGTGGCAATTCTGAACTGCTTTGGAATAATCCAGCTCCACAAGCTTGACAAACGCAAGTCTACATGGCAGCCAAAGAAACAAAACCAGAGTAGTGCACATACATTCAGGATAGTTCATCTCTGCAGCCCCACACATCTAGCTAGCAGCAAAGCACAGAACAGTAGCTACACTGAAGACTAACTGGTAATGAGAACAACTAATCCCCAGCTGCCTAGGAGCAGCAGTAATTACACTATCTTCAAAGTTCTAGAAGATTTCTAGCTCAGATCACTGTGCTAGAAATCTCAGCACTATCTCAGCTTCAAAGAGTCTTCAAAAGTAGTATCCCAAGCCATGCAGGCACAAAAGACTCTGGGATTCAGAAGCCAGTATCTGATCCATTCAATCAGCTATCCACATGAAATTACAGCATTTCTAACTGGTTACAAATTCTGCTTCCACATATTCAGGGCACGTAATTTCTCAAATGAAATATGCCAAGTCATATAAATACTTGATGCAACATACAGCTGTTTTATTATTCTGTGCTGATACTTCTGGCATCATCTAACTGTACTACTTTAGATACAAAATACTCTCAAAACCTATTTGTTTTCATCCATTACTGCATTAATTTATCCCAGACAGCTCTACAAAATTCCCAATTGATCTCATTAGTTCTCTAACAAACTGCAGCCTCTATTTTTTCTGAAGTCTGACACTTCCCAACTGCTGATATTAATTTATCAGATGAAAAGGAGATTAATGCAGCTGCCTGAGCAGACAAGCTAGCCTGGAACATTTACTACACCAAAATATCCAAACTTCTAAGTTTTGTTAGAAATAATAATTTCAGCTGTGCTTCAGAGTGTGTTTCAGCATCCTTTGTCTGTGGAATAAAATTTTCAGTCTTGTATCAGCTACTGATGGGAAGTCAAGTTCACAGGGAACAAGGAATGCACTTCAGTCTCAGTGTAGGAATAAACTGACAGAGCTCTCCTGCACTGACACATCAGCACCTAAAGAGGGAGTAATGCTAAACAATGTAAGATGCAAGCCTGTAAGTTACCAGGTAATCTATCCCACACAGAGCTGTAATTTCTGTGTGACTGTAGATCCAACCTGCAGCTGGACACTGTACTGTTATAAATGCTGCACACAGAGAACCATGAATGGAGCTGTTCCTCCAGAGCAGCTGATGGCACAACTACACTTCTGTACACCCAGTTACAGGAAAGGGGTAAGAAAACGTGAATCATTTTCTTGGTAACACACCTTGACACCTTGGAAGTCAAGTCATTTGGCTCATTTCAGAAATGCAAAAACCTTCTGAAAACTCATAGTCACACTGCTCATCTCTAACACCATAACATGGCTTACGGCCATAGCTGGTCTTCACACATGCAACACCTGGATGAAAACTATTTATAGTCCTTTGAGAAACCACAGTCAACCTTGAAAATTCAAGGATCTAAAGACATTTATATGTTCTAGCAGACCTGTGCAATAAAATGTCTCATTCCCATCTTGTGTCAACACAGAGCAGATCTCATCTGCCTGGCAGGTTCTAGAGGTGAACGTGGGAAAGCCAGGCATGCAAATTCACTTCTTTATGTACAAGGTGTTTGTGAGCACCATGTAACACCCACTGCCAACAACTTGTAATTGATGTCCAAGTGCAATTTTAAGGGATTTTAAATTTCAGTCAATAAATGTGTTAGTAACACAAATGCATTTCATTTGACTTAAAATATATTTGGTAATTAGAAACTCGTAAAAGGTTTGTTTGCTTCTGTTATACAAAGTATGTGAGATAGGAATTATTAATTTTACAGTTATTGTTTAATAACAGAAAATAGCAGAAGTACAAAAGCCATTTCTCGAATGAAGAGAAATGAAAATTGAATTTTTTTCCAACATGTTCAAAATTAAACTTCTCTAAGAAGTTTTGATCCAGAGCACAATATCAAACTCATTACTAGTTCTTCATCAGACCCTAGAATTCCATTTGATTTATGTGTCCTGTTGAGCAACTTGTGTGGGAAGAGAGGGGGAATAAAAAGACAGCAAGAGAGAAAAAAAGAGCAAAAAAGAAATAAAGTTCAAGTGATAGCTACTTAACTGATTTTCATTATCTGTCCACAGATCTGAAATACAGAATATCTGGTCACCATCCAAGAACATGCTGCACTAGAAGACACCTAAGGCAAAACTATTCTTGCATTTATGATGCAGGATTTTTCTCCAAACTAGCTTTGAAAGGCTACTGACCTAAATATATTAATAGGGCACGTTACTATGTGATGCATACAATAATTTTAGAAACTGGGTTAAATATTTACCAGGTGATATAGGTCTGCTAGAACTTGGTGAGGGTGTATAAGGGATAGGACTGGACACAGTGCGAGGTCTTAATCCTTGTGCAGACATCTCATTAAAATATCTAACAAAAAAAGGCAAAGAATAATTAGATCAAACCTTTTAAAATGTGCCATGTTTTAAATGTTTCACTGTGATTTTTTCAATTCCCATAAGAATCACATTAGGAAGTCATGACAGGAACTCTTGTAATTGCTGACACTGGCTTAACTTTCCATGGAAACAGCTGGACTTCTCTTAGGCATTTGCAGTTAAAACCATGTAAGTTGTATATGATTAAATAGTATGTACTAAGGTCAGAGATGTAAACCATGTCATCCAATCTGACCCATTCTACATTCTTGCACTTCACACATCATTGCTACATTGAACTCAAAAGCTTGGTTGGCTGGAGTGTATCTTCCAGAAAGGCATTCAGCACTAATCTGAAATCATGAAAAAGGGTGAAGAAATCATTAAAGTACTAACAATTTATTCCAACAGCTGATCAGCCATAGCATTAAAAACATGTCCTGTTTCCTACTTGAATCCCTCTGGTCCCAACATTTAAACATTTGCTCATCCCATCTTCTGCCTCTGGAAGAGAGAGACACCTTCAGCCCAGGACCATCCCACTAAAGGTACTTCCAGGCTGTGTTGCAAGACACATCCCACACTTCACTATGATGAACAAACAGATCAGAACCTGAGGCAAGGCAATTTTCCCTACCTGTAATAATTTTAGTGATATTTATTTGTCTTTCATTCACTGACTACAGCAAAGCTTCTTCAAAGAGATCAAGTGCTATATAAAAGAATAAAAGTAACACCAATTGCCCCCACTTGTCACTCAATGTTTTTATCTCAAGAGATTTTGTGGGTTTTTTCTCCACAGCACTAGGCTGGCAGTCTCAGGTTCAGTTGCTTAGGCACTCTCCACTTAGATTTTTCAGTCACTCTCTAGATTAGATGCCCCCCTGCTCACCTTCTCCAGGTGGATGTAAATGAGTGCACATGGGTTTATATTATTAGATTCAGCTGTGCTTCTTTACTGCACACAGCAGAGCAGCAGGCCAAATTTGCTACTAACAGCCCTTTAACTTGTCTCCTCTTCTACCAGTGTGCTTTCAGGAATCCTCAGTAACTGCACTTATTTTCCCATCATAATAAAAAAACCAGTAATATGGAACAGCATTAACATCACTCCTATTTGATGGAACTCACAATGACGACTTTGAGGTCTGTCCATACACTATTTGAAACATATTTTGGTACTGCATCCTGTTGGTTTTCAACCAGGATATTCAGAGTTAACAAGCCACATGCCCTAGCACTGGCTGTACACTGTAGTGATACCAAAGCTGGTTTGAATTTGGGTAGACCAGGTAATAAAAGTAGCTGCAATAGAGAACAACAGAAAACTAACAAACTAATAAATTAGGGTTTAATTAAATATACAAGTTTTTAAAAGAGCTACCAGTGGCAAGGTTAGTGAAACTGAACTAAGCTACCTCTGCAACACAAAGTAGGCTCCAATGCAGACCAGTGTGTGAGTTCCAGCAAGGCAGCATCTGTGATTTAATCTCCTTGCATTCTACACAAACAGAGTTTCCTCAAAGTCATCCCACTTCCTGCCTCAGGTGATGTGGAAGAGCAGCACCCCTTTAGCATGTGTCCTGGTTTCAGGTATTACCCTGCTACTCCAAAGAACAGGATAGGGGATTAAGATAAAGCCATTGCTGGTCTGGAGAAAGAGGCTTTGGGAGAGCTGTGTCCTTTGCATTCAGGAAAGGATCTTCATCTGCCCTCAGATACAAGCAATACTTATCATCAGCTAACAGAATGTAACTGAAAGAGATGGACAGCTGACCCATCACCATCATCTTTAGGAAGATGTAAGCTGACAAAAAATGACATTTAAAAATTATGACTGTGCATAGTTCCACAAGTACACTTTGTCTTCTCAGGCTAACTACTAATGCCTGCTTTGTCCCTCACTTTGCTTTCTACTACTTGCACTGCAAATACCAGATTTGGAGTTATTCTGTCAGGCCTTTCTAGTACCAAAAAAATCAAACATGATCATTTCTTAAAAGCACAGAATAGTTAATCAAATTTTCCTGCATCTTCCTGGTTACCACTACTTACAGTGGGCAATAAAAAATTATTAGGATACTCTACAATTTTGTATTAATACTGGTAATTCTCATAGATTTAGATTTTGACTGTACTTCCATTACACTGTAAATACTGGAAGAAAAGGTAAGCCTAATAAAAAAATCCCAACCTCAGAATCCCCTATTTCTAACAATTCAATTTATATAGCATTTGCTACATCTTAATACCAGATGCTAATGCAATATAGCTCAAGTTGCCTTGGTGTTTCGTTAGAATGAACACACTACTTTGAGCTTTAAGGGTACTCCTTACCACAAAATATCTGGTACTTTGTTTCTGATAAATTACATCTTATAACCAATATATTAAGGACCCAAGAGGAAAAAGAAATCTCTCAGTATCAGAAAAAATACAAAGCACAGAGTAACTTTTTTATTTATTCTAAAGGACCACCATAAATCCAAAATAATATAAACAATACAACCAAATAATGAGCATTTGATAAGAACTAAGAATGTTTTATTCAAAATGTATTTAAAATCCTCTCTCAAGCTATAACACTGTCATGTTTCTATGACATGAGAGAACACTAAAAGGCATGATATAAACCATGAAAGATTCAAGATTATCTGTAAGGTCAGGGCAAGCAAAGCAGCTTGCAAAAAAGACAAAAAAAAAATCAAGGATGTTATGGTTTGGACATCAAGGACAACCCAACAGTTCTGGAAATGTTTCCTCTCTCAAAAGTTTTACACTGTATCCCTTTGTATTTGAGAGCACATTTTACTCTCTGCAAAGGACAAATCAGGCCCCACTAAAGATGCTGTCCCTACCTCACAGAATTCCTTGCAGCTACCAAGTTGGGGACAAAACAAAAGTGTTGTGATCAAATTATCCTGATTTTCAACTCCATAATTGTATTTATTTCAATATATATTATCAAACCCCAAAACAATCTTCAGATATAAATATTTTCTTACTCACTGTTAAAACTAATGCAAACTCTGTACAACACTGATTCAATTACAATACAATTCCCTGACTATGCTGGAATTTGATATGCATACTAAACCCACATTCAAGTTACTTCTAAATTATTCCATAATATTCAAAAAGTAGTATAAATACTGATAAATAAGTCTAACAGATCTGGATGGCCAAAAGAATACAAACCTTTCATCGTCCATTTCTAAGCTGGATTCACTTTCTGACAGTTGTCTGCAGAGAGCTTCCCTACGTTCCATTTCCCTCTGTAATTTTCTTTGAAGTCTCAAGTTTTCTTCTCTCATATGTCGCTCCTCTTCTAAGTATTGTGCCATCTTCTCTGAATCTGAAATTCATAGTTTTGTTAAAAGTTGATTAGAATTCAATTTCTCAGGCAGCCAAGTATGTTGTGCCTAATTTTACTCCAACACTTCAAGATGAAGGTGTAGAAAACGCTCAAGAGAGATCACTGAAAATTTTCACCTCTAAGTCATTAGTTCAAAGCCTAATTCAGAATAGTAACTACTAAAATAAACTATTGTTTGACATCAAGTTTGAAAATAAAATGTAAGAAAAACAAACAAAACTCACCACCATGAACTAAAAGTATTTTTTAAAATAAATTTAAAGAAATTTAAAAAAAATTAAAAATTAAATTAAAGAAATTTAAAATAAATTTAAATAAATAAAAAGAAAGAAAAATTTTATTAAGAAAACATTACTAAAACCATTAAGAAAAAATACTGATTCCTGCTCCATTAATATAATGCTATCCCACATTTACCAAGAATTTTCCTGCAACACACTGAAGAAATTATTTTAAAGGTATATTTTCATTTTGAAGGAGGAAGCAACAGCACAACAAGTTCTGAAACAACACAAGTTCTGAAACTCCAAACTCAAACTTGTATTACAATTACTACCTTATATATATTCTACAGCACTCTTTCAAGTACATATCTTATCATAGAAGCTGTCCAACAGGACATGCACCAATATTAAAATACTAATATTAAAACCATATTCAATTTTAATGTTAAAAGCCAACAAGAGGCCTACTCTACATCAAAGGGCAATTTGAGTTGTCAGTTCTAAACAAGTTCAGCAAATATCACTTAAATTGTCTGGTACCACAGATCATTTAAGGTGATAAAGTCAAATTATAAAAATTACAAAGCTTTGTGACAGAGTACTTAAATAAAATGGAATATATGATGAAGTCTTATGAGACACACAATATATTTTGTGAGATTCTGTAACATTTAAGCAAGCTTGCAGTTAAATCCCTGACATTAAGAAAATCCAAAACAATTCATCATGCTTTGTCATCACTCCTTTATGCAACAAACTTCAAGGTAAAGAATATTCCTCCTTCAGAAATCTCTTCCCAAACTATTAACAACATGTGATTTATCTCCCTTCTGTGGAAATGTCACCTTTGAATATAACAGTGTCACTTCCTGAACACTATTATCATACCACACCAGTTCCTAGAAGTGTTTCAGAATTTCATAAGCAGATTTTATTAAGTACTTAAGAATACTAGAGGTTCTCCAATGACCATGTATTACAAACACCAATCTGAAAACTGCATTTCAGTTTCATCTTCTGCTTGCAGGCTGGCACATCCACCATTCCTACCAGCTCTGCTATTTGTTCTGCAGTTCTGTTTAACCTGCTCACAAGGGGAGAGAGTCCTTTTAAACCAAGCTCTTATTTTCAATGTACATTTGACATTAATGCTTTCAATTTTTTACTCTAAATCACAGTAGTTCAAAAAGAAACCAGTAAAAAATAGAGGATACTTGAATTAAAATAATTAGGCTGGATTTGCACAAAGAGTACTTTTAATCTAAGGCCTTGCTCTTGTTCTGAACTTCAGTCAGTGAAGGCTGCAGTGCAGAATTTGCAAGTACAAAGATGAGCTGTCCTTATCTGCTTTTAACAGCCACAAATTATTAATGCCACAAACTCGTGCACAAGGTCTCTGAAAAGAGCACTCTTGATCCATCATCTCTGTCTTGAAGGAAGGCTGCTGCCTTTAGCAAGCTCCTTCTCTAAATGGAGGTTGAACTATTCCAGCAAGCCTGGCTGGCCAGAGGAGGCTGATCCTGACTTGTTCTACATTTGCCCAGATTTTTCTGGCCATGTGCTGAGACATCTCCTCACTCACCAACTTCACTGCAAAGCCACTGACTCAGAACCAGGCACAACTGCTGCCTCCCAGACAGGAACTGCAGATTCAGCAGGAGGGAATGAAGGACTGGCACTGCAGAGTGCAAGGGAAGGTGCCAGCAGCCTCCTGGCAGCTGTGCCCACGTGCTCAGTGCACAGTCCCCTCCTGGGCAGGCAGGGCAAAATGCAGCTCCCACTGCCAGCCAAGGGGCCCCAGCCCTGCACAACAGGAACGTGTTATGGAACAGCTCTTTATGTTTCAGAGCCATCTTACATAGGAAAGGACACAGCAAATTAATGCTGCTATACTGTGCAACAGCTGCCTCAGGTTGCCACAATCATTAACAAGTTAAATTCTTACATACAGCTGACCTTTATTTCACTAGCTGTTAATTCTTTTGAGCAATTCTTAATTTGCAACAGGACTCCTACAAAGTAGGTCATAAATATGTTTTGAAAAATTTATATGTTGAAATACCGTTAAGTTTCTGAAAAGAAAGATACATACATATTTTTCTGGCACAAAATAGTCAAGGATTATTTTTTGATTCTTTCAGACATCCTTTTAGTAAACCTAAAGAACTCCCTAAACTACAGTATAAATACATCAACAAGCAATAACACTGTAATTATGAAAATGCTGTAATCTGAACCTGCCCCATTTTTTCCACTTCTACCTTCAATTCAAACTCAAGAAAGTACATATAAAAATCTTACAATGCAAAAACTTGAGAAGATTTGAAACAAGTAGTTTACTCACGCTGTAACTGTGCAGCTCTCAGTTGTTTCTTTAACCTTTCCACTTCATTCTTTAAAAACCTGATATGTCTCATCATATTTTCTGGAGAGTCTATCTCCATTGATATGTCTCTGGGTGATGGTGGAGCAGATACTGGCTGGTCTAATTTCTCCTGCAAAATTCTGTATGAAAAAGAGTGCGAAGTTTACCTTCCATTCTAATTAAAATCTTTAGTATCTCACAGAAAGCCATTGCAAGGATTCTAAAAGGTATGCAGGGTTTATTTTAACTACTGTTTGAGCAGAGATAAACTGGGGAGGAGTTATAAAGTATATTTTTAACTCAAAATAAAAAAGGTGAAAATTGTTGTCCTAGTAAACTACAAAACCTGCAGTTCACTCAGGCTCAGGTGTTTTCTGAGGCCCCAGCCAAGATTCAGAAGGTCACATTATCATAACAATATACACATAAAAATATCAGGTATTAATAATCATTAATCTTTATTCTCTCCTATTTCCTCCTCAAAATGAGTTCTTGTTATTATAACATTTAAGAGATGGTTGCTTTCATATGTATTTTTAATTTTAGCTGTTCCAATAATATAAAGAGTCACTGTCTTAACTTCTACTAAAGAAGCATTGGGAAGTCTCAATGACATGAGGGCACACCACTGAGAAAAAGCTCAAGTTTTCTTTAAGCAGACAGGGAAAAAACAAGAGCTTCTCATATCACAAACACAGTAAAATACCATAAATTTAAAGCTGACCACAAACGAGAAGCTTTAAAAGGAGGCTATCAGCAGTAGAAAAAAATCAATAAATTCCTTCAAGCTTTCCCAGGTAATTTCTTGTACTAGTTAGTTTTATCTACTTTAAGCAATCAATGATGTGGCATCATGCTAACAACGAACTTTACAACTGCTTCATCTTCCAGGTTTTCACAGATTAGACAACTCTTGTTGGACAGAGATGAACATATTTAATCCAGAACATGATGTATTAAAAACTATTGTATTTTCTGGGGGTGCCCCGACGAAGGCAGGAATGATGCATCTGACTCCATGTTCTCAGAAAGCTAATTTATTACTTTATAATACTGTATTATACTAAAGAATACTATATTATACTGAAGAATACAGAAAGGATACTTACTAAATGTTAAAAAGATAATGAAAACTCGTGACTCTTTCCAGAGTCTCAACACAGCTTGGCCCTGATTGGCCAAAGAGTGAAAACAACTCACACCAGAATCCAATGGAACAATCACCTGCAGGTAAACAATCTCCAAACACATTCCACATGTGAGCACAACACAGGAGAAGCAAATGAGATAAGAATTGTTTTCCTTTTCTCTGAGGCCTCTCAGTTTCCCATGAGAAAAGCCCTGGGTGAAGGGATTTTTTCAGAGAATGTGAATGCCACAAAAATCCTCTCCCACAGTAACAAGTGCACTGTAACAAGACAAACCGTTTTTCTGCTTCAAGCTTATCCATCCTCTTCCAGAGACGATTCACTAGTGCTTCTTGTTCCTGCTCCAAAGTGTTCTCAAGGTCAATCTTCTCACGTCTTAGCTGCAGAGGAAAAACAATTACTGAAAATGATGGGCATGGATATTTTGCAATGAACTGTCATTAGGAAAGCTCCAACAACACCATTTTAGATAATGCTTCACAGAAGCAAGGAGAAAGGGAAGAAGAGACACAATTCAGGTAACTGTGGATGGAAAATGGAGATTCAGTAGCTGCACAGTTATCATCTCCTTAACAGAAGTTTTTCTCAGAAAACATGTCCCTGGTCAATAAGCAGGAGCATGAGCCCTGGATATGCAGGCATTGAAGACATATAAAAACTATTTAAAGACATCTTCTATACCATGAATCTATGAAATTCAAACTGAATTTACTGTTCACTAAAGCAATGTTTAATCTTTTGAAAAGTTTTAGATGTTTTTAGTGGAAGAACCACAGTTAAGTAATCCAGAAATAGAAGAAAGGCTATGTTTGCCTTGTGTGCCTAGTGTTAGGTAAAGGACATAACATTAAAGAAAAAGTTACATGAACTGTCTTAAGTGTTACTGTATCAATACTTACTAGCAAAACAAATGTAATTCTATATAAGCAAAAGTTTTATAAAATTAAAAACTTACCTTGACGTTAATCACATTCCCTTACTGTGTGGACAAGCATTCTTAATTCTACTACAAGTTAATAAAACATATAATGCAAAACCTTCTACTCTAAAGCTAATAAAAGAAGATATAATGTAGACCACACAGGAAGAAACCTATTATTAGTGTTTAAGTAGAAATACAATGCAAGTATTATTAAGAAGAGAATATTAAGAGGCACAGCTGATCTTACTCTGTAGCAAAACAGCTGAACTCAAGAACTTGTCAATAACAAAGTATTTGAGAACAGATCAACACCTTTACAGGTGGAAAATAGCATAGAAGCATTTTTCCAAGCCAAGCTTAGTTAACACCACTTTTCTGGTGGGCAAAAAATCACACATTAGAAAATGGAAAGACTGAAAACAGAAATAAGCATTTGCCATTTATTACATCACTGGCTGAAGGGCTATTGCAGCATCTAAATCTGTAAACTATTAGTGCTAACCACTCAATTAATACTGAGGAACCCAAACAAAATATAAACTTACACACTTCAGGAACCAGTTCAAGTTTAATGAATGTACAACTTTCTCCTTTAAAGGTTAGAGGAATTAGTTACTGTGAGCAGAAGCAGACATATGTTGATGAGTAATAGGGAACATACTTAGAAACACTGTCTAGCAAATCTTTCCATGTTTGAGTTTCCAGATGTACATTAACAGCTCAGGGAACCTACATCTCAATAAAAGAGAATTCAGAGCAGCATGCTTCAGCCTCCCCATGAGGATGATAATTTGGATCCTGAGCAACACTTTGCTCCCCACATGGCTGGAGGTGGAGTGGTAGGAGAGCAAAGGGCTCAGCCCCAGGAGCACAGGGCTCTGCCTCAGGGCTCCTCAGCCAGTCTGGCCAGTGCCTGGGGCTGGGAATGTGCAGAGGGAAGAAACCACAGAAAATGTCCAGGCAATCTGCACGCTGTGCTTCTACATTAGCAAAACCCAGATTTCCACTATGTGCACAGCTAGCTAGATAATCACATGATGAAAAAGGTGTTAATGCATAATAATGTTATGATCTCTGCAGCAATGGTTTTTGTATCATTTCAATGCAGCATGGCTTAGATTCACCTATGCTTAGTCTTTTTACAACTGTGTTTTGATCTAGCAACAAACAAACCCACAAGAACATACAGGTGAAAAGAAATCCGTATTTTTTAATGGTAGGAAGAAGAGCACACTGGAATTTAAAGACAGAGTGAATTATTTATAAGCCTGGATTTGAAAAAATCTCAGATTACATTTAGTATTATAGCAACCATCACCAAGGCAGTGGAGTCCATTAATTATAAATCTCCTTGTAGGTGAGTGTGCACAATGGCAAAGTCAAACCATCAGCAACAATACACAAATAAGCCTTGTGCTGTGCCCTAAAGCTGCTCTGACAAAACACCAAAGAAACCAGGTGAAACAGATCTAGAATTCCACATTTCCAGCAATTTGAAAACATGCTGGAAACAAGGATCATCCTTTCCTTGTCATGAGTGTTGTGCCAGTCTCTCCCACTATCAGGATTCTAAAGCTTGGAGGAAGAACACCTTGAATGGCACCTACAGCAGAGGCAAGTGGAGCATCCTGTTGAGAGTTGTGAATTCAAAGAATTTGTTATTTGGCTTGGTACTTGATAGTTTCAGGTAACCTTTGAAATGTACTCCAGCCAATGACTTTTTTAGCAATGTGGTAATATTCTGAAATTAAATAAACAGGATGGGATTATGCTCAGTAGCTCTGTCATACTAGGGTCACTCTACAGGGGTTCAGAGCTACATTCCAGTCAAGCATCACCTGATTTTGACCACTGAAACAAGGAAGCATTGCTTGCTTTTCAGACCTTAACCCTTCCTTCAGAGGAAGAGTAAAATTCCTTTTAATCTTCCTCACTACCCACTTGTGTTTCTTCTTACTCTCTCTCTCACACATGCACTTACTTTACTTCAAAATGCAGCTAAAATATCTATTTTATCTGTATTCCTGTATTATTGATCTGTCAGTTGTCTTGTCAGCTTACTAAAAAGCACAACTGTTCCCTCCTGAAAGAGGTCTTCCAAATCAAAGCTGAGTATGCTCATCTCTGCCTAAGCCCACTCTCCCAAATTTTACTTCTCTGCTTCTTATCTCCACCTTGCCCTTTGTAGCTTTAATTCTCTGCTGCCTTCCAAGAAAATCTTTCCCAAAGATTTTACCATCTCATGTTCCTCTCCTTTCAAACCAGATATAGGAAATTATTATTAGCAGTTTAGCTGTTATTTCTCATCTTCTAACTGCACCAATTCTAGTTTCTCGCTGCACTGTATGAAATAGAAAAGCAATTAAAAATAGTAACAGTGAGAGTACACACACTTGGCCTCTGTAGGGCAATCCTGACAGCTATTTATTTCCTATCAAACCACTGAACTGGAACACAGAACATTATTGCTCGTTTTAACTGAGTCATCCAGTTAATGAAATAGTCACATGCTGTAAATTTCTTCACCATTTGCCTTCAGAGAAGAATGCTCTGCTGATTTAAAGCTGACTTAAGAAATTATTTCAGGTCACATTTGAAACCTAAGATCCAATTTAGTTTTTATTAAGGAATACTGTTCTATGCATCCAGAAATTAGCTACCTCCTGATCACCTGTGGTATATAAGCAGTTCAGATGAAAAAAAAGGAAAGGAGAAAGAAAGAACACAAAGCACAGATAATTCACCCTCTCTATTTTAGAAACAACATTTTAGTGAACATATGCTGTAATTATCTGCTCACTGATTAGTGACAGATCTCAATGTAGCCCAGCTCAAAGCATTGCTGGAGTTCTCCTTCCAAGCCCTGTTTAACAGGTGTTCTGATGGTTGTGCTGCAGATTGTCACAATCGCTTTTCCTTAATTCTCTCTATGTGCAATAAAGGCAACAGAGTCTCCTCACAATTTTGGGCTGCTTCTTGCTAGGTACAGCACATGCCCCAAGGCTGCTGCTTCAGCTGGTTAATTAGCACAATCAGCACTTTTAATCTGTGTGAGGAAAGAAAGTGTGCTGAAGCCCTAAGTAACCTGATATTTACTCTGCCTTACTGTGAGAAAACAAAGGCATACAGTGAAATGCACTAAATTCACATGGAATTCCTAAGCAAGACTGACAGCCAAATTTTAACATCTTCACAAAGTTTTCAAAGCCAGATACTAAAGACCTTTGTGCACCTATGCTTTTTGAACAGTGTATCACTGACATTTAGATGTAGCAACAAGTTTCAAATTTTACGATTTCACAAGTCAGTCTGTCCAGAATGAGACAAAAAACAACACCATGAAGATTTCAGCCATGGCTCATGCTAACATTTCAAAGACTATAACAGCTTAGTATGTATGTTAAGCTTACTTTGCATTTTGATTAAGTGGCAGCCACCACCACCTTGTGGCTAAGAGAGTTATTTCAACCTCATGCTAATTTCCATGCTGGGTAAGGATCTTTTAGCAACTATATATTCCTACCTTTTAATTTTTCAGTTTGTTCCATATGTGTCTCCATATAAATGTTACCATGAGAATCAAGATCACTTGATCATTTAGATAGCCATTTACTAATTTATCCATGTCAACAGAAAAAGGAGACTCATACAAAACTGCTAACAATTCAGATTACCGGCAACAAAAAAGTTCCACAGCAGAAGAAATCACAGAGATAACACACTAGATTTACATCACCTGAATTATTGGACCTGCACATACCAGAAAATGTGGAGTCCTTTAACAAGCCTAAAGGTTTCACTAGTTTGCCATTTAAGTCAAAAGGTCTCCTACTACTGACACCACTGAGATGCTTTTATGCAGATGCCTAAAATCAGACACGAGCACTCCCAGTGTCTAAACATCCTGTGGAAACACAGCCAAACAAGTGGTGTTTTATCCCTGCAATCTTCATGACTGTCTAGGGAGAAAGGGAACTGGATGTAGTCGAACTCCAAGGCTTCTGAAGGATATGCACAGCTGACAACTCACAGTTGCAGGGCTGTGCTATCCAAGCTGCCACCAAAAGGTGACCTAAGAGCACAACCAGACCACAAACAGATCATTTACTACTGTGCTTAACACCATCACAAGTGACAGCCTTTTCTCACCAGCAGCATGAGTGGAAGATGATGAACAGCAACAGGCAGCATTATTTACAAAAAAGCTGCATTTGCAAAAGTCACAGCTGTCCAGCAGACATGAAGGCCCACAAAAAGGCTACTAATAGATAGAATGTCCATGAAAAAAACTAATCCAAGTTTCTCACAATAAACTATGTTACTTTTCTATTGCTTTGGAAGCTGAACTGACTTTTCTAAATTCTCAATACTGCCCAGTTTCTGACATGCTTAAAACATTGAGTCTAACTTAAGACAAAAGAAGGACTTGGTTTTTTCTGGCATATAATGGTGCAATGAAAGAGTTACCTGCTCCAGGGTGAGCTGCTTCGAAATGGTATCATTTTCCAGTTTTTTAATCTTCTTCATCAGTTTGTTCACTTGAAATTCCTGTTCCTGTTCTAAATGCTGCTCCAGTTCAGCTTTCTCATGTTGCAGCTAAAAATTTAGGAGACATATAGATATTTTAAACAAATAAAAGCATGAACTTATGCACCTTTTATATATTTATTCACACATTTATTCCTCCTGCATGTTAATTCTCTACTGATGCTTCTCAAAAAACTTCAAAATGCACAACCTGCCCAACAGCCCTTCAAACAAGAGCATTTTAAACTGTGCTGCATATTTACAATGCAGAGAAAAGTAATTTCCGCTACTGAATTCAGTCAAATTAAAATGGGTTATTTTACATACTATATATAATGTATTACAGACATTTCCAAAGTAAAAATCTATCATAATGTTCACAAAAGCATTAATTTCAATCTAAATGCATCATCTCAAGAGCACCTTAAGCACAAAATGCAGGTCTTTGCACTTCCTTCTCTGGGCAGCTGAAAGCTGAAAATCATGACTGAAGTCATACTAATGAAATTGCTGTGCAACTAGTTTACAAAGAACAAAAAAGTTTTCGAATTCATATTCCTATGCTATCAAAATCAAACTGTCCTGATGACATAAAAATACTGGTTATTTCAAATCAGTGTTATTTATTTTCTTAATACCAAAAGGATTTTTTTTTCATTTAATATGTCCAATGGAGAAGAAAAATTTAACTCTCAAGAAGGTGGAAACAAAAAATCCCCCTCATTTTAACGTAAATTATGGCTTGGAGTAGAGTCCTTTTAAGACAGGGATCTAAGTTGCCCTGTGGATAGAACAGTGTGACTGGCACCATGGTACAAACACGTGAACCTGCCTCAGGAGAAAGCAAATGTCACCAACAGACAATGGTATCATTACATTGTGTTCTGACCATCCACTGACAACTGCAAGCACCTTTTTCCACCTGCTTATTTTTTCTATGCCAGTTCTTCTGGCTAGCACATAACAATCTGTAAGATCACAGTGTTAAATGTGTGAGGAAAAGCTGAGGAAATGACCTTGCAGTCATGGACACAAATCAAGGTTGCTGGATCGCCACAGTGTAGGAATAGACTTGGATTTTGAAACAAGCTAAAGTTGCTCATTTGTTAATTCAGCTTCTTTTGCTCCTATTTAGAGACAAAATGGTGTGTGAAGTGCAGCCTGGCAGAGATCAAGGCAAAAGGCTCACAGAGAAAGAGCACCAGGCAGACAGCAACTACTTGGCAATATACATATGGGAAAAGTTTGGAGGTTGTGTTTTCAGGGCTTGTCAATGCTGAGATTTGATTTTTCACAATTTAAAACAAATACCAGAATAGCAAACTCTTAGAATAGAAAATATTGACTTCATTTTACAAAGAGAGAGAAAAATATTATTAACACCCCCAAAATATATGAGTGGTGTCTGTCACTCATATAGGATAAAATAATTTTTCCCTTTTATTTCCTTTGATCACAAAAACAAACCAAAACAATCAAAATCCAGTTACTGATGAAACCTTAATGCCGAAGAATAGAATTGCTAACAATGAGAAAAATCCCCTGGTACAATACAGGTGAATAGTGTTTATTTCACTTAGTAAAGTAAAAGAGTTTTTCCCAACTGATTTGAATTAAATGCAATTATAGTAACAATGGTCTACAGATACACCTGCCACAGCTATGGAGAAGGAAAAATGTGTTAGAAAGTGTCACCTTGATGCCAATGTCTTACAGACCTTGAATTGCATATGGAAACCGAAGGAGAATTTTCAGCTCTGTAAGATTAGAGATGGGTTTGGTGCAAGAGAGACAGTGACTAGTCTGAAGTGAGAATGGGGCTATCAAACACAAAGCTTAGCAGCAGGAGTGTGTGCCTCAGCTCACTTAAGTTCTAAACAACTACAGCAATACTCCCTCTGCAGAAACAAGTGTCCTCATCCACTGCAGGGCGATGTTTACCTTCCTTCCTTACCGTGCTGGCTTACTTCTGGGATGGTGGGAAGTGTTTTTATGAAGTAATGGAGCCAATGGATGAATTTATCCTCATTTATCCCCCAGACTATGACCATGTACAGTCAATTTTTAGGTACTCCAGGCCCTCAAAAGTTGTCCACTTCTTCCTTCACTGCATCCTGAAAGTCCTATTTATTAACAATTTTGGATCAGCAGTTTGCCTCCTCTTTATGTCCAGATGTTCATCAAATAATTGACAGATGAGCTGGCTCTGTTTATTCAGCACAATCCCATTAGCATCCTTGAGCTGATGCATGGTATTTTGGGAGCAGGAAGAGTAATAGCTTATGTTTACAGGCTCACAATTTTTTAAAGAATTGTCAAGAATCAGACTTACATAAGAAACATTTCTGTACAGACATCCAATTACTTACCTTGCCTGACAACACATGCTATTATCCTGGTATGTTTTAATATCTTACTTTCAAGGAGAGCTACTTGGACCAATTTGCACTTCCAAAAATATAAAGGTGTTGGAAAAAAATCTGAATTTGATTTTGAAAAGGACTGGTGCACAATTTAAAGTAACTGACTCTGTAAGATTAAACAATATTAAAAATAAATTCTTTTTTGGAGCAGCCTCGTTTCACAAATGGTAAATTTTCAAGATTTATTACTTTAAGGTTCAAAACAGTAACTCAACACATCCATGTCCACCACTGCAAGAACAGAGCCAGCATCAAAACACTTCTCATGATATTCTGCAATGTACCACTACCATTCTATGATGACTAAGGATGGAGGACGCTATAAAAAAAATGAAGTACATAGGAAAATATAGTAAATGTGTATAAGGCTTATAAGAACGTTATCAGGGATGCAAGTGATAAAAATCTTGTTTATTTTAAGATCTTTGTTGAGATGCATGCACTCCTTCATTCCTGCAACGCTCAACCTAGAAAATTCATAATTATGAAAAACAAAGGAAATCTATCTAATAAAATTGTACATTCATTTGTCTTGTAGAGGCAGTGGAAGTTACAGTTATAAGAAGATATTTTTAAGCAATTGCATGGCACCAGAAAGACAGTATTATTCCAGTGGAAACACCTTCTTTTATGTGCTACCATGTCTGTTTAGATTCAGTCTTGCATATAGTAAAAGGTTTCAAAATAATTTCTGATATTGCAAACCTAATGTGAGCCTTTGTTTATAACAGTAATGCACATGGTGCTGAACTGGGGGATTCTTGCTGGCTGTCAGGAGAAGCACTGCAGCTCTGGCAGGCAGCTCCCACTTTCAAAATGTTTTATGTTCTGGGAGCTCATTCCAGAGGCCAGGCTGAATGAGAGGCATAAACCCCTGAAACTGTGACAAACAAAGGTCTGACAAAGCAACAAAAACACAGGCACTGTGAAAACAGTCCCTCTGCTAGGTGCCTTTCAACAGAGTAATACAGCAGTAATTTTGAAACAGGCACAGAGCTGTAAATACTTGAAAAAGAATGCTCACACTCGGCAGAGTGCAAATCATATGCCGTTTAGCAGAAGTACCTCTCCTCAGTTCCAAAATGCAAAGTTTTAGACAAAACAACAGATTTATATGAATTTTTTTCCCTTACTCATCCCAAAGGCAGGAAGCCATTTGATGTACAATGTCTCAACAGCATGAATGCTGTAAATCTAGTTCCAGGTCAGACCAACATTGCCTGGCAAACCCAGAGATTATGAGTTAATCCCAAAGAACAGTGGAGCAACCAACTGGAGACTACTGTATTCCTGAGTAAGTCATTATCCAAAGTCTGCATCTAATTTAGCTAGAATTCCCTGCAGAGCAAAGATGCCAAAAATGGAAGTGGGCATTTATGAGTTCATTATTCTCCTAATAAAGATAGAATTTCTACACTCTAGTGAGTAGCGGTAAGTATTGGCACCCACAAATTTCAGGAAATTAAAAAAAAGGAAATTATAATTATCTTACCTTCCTGGTCCAAAAAAACATTAGCCAAGACTGTAGCCCTACATCTGTATAATAGGAAGGCTATCCAGTTACAGAAAAGATATTGTAATGACCATGTGACATGTGCCAATAATGCCTTCTTTTCCAAAAAATGAGTTTGTTTGTAATATCAGGAGTTTCTCTTCTCCAATTTTTAATCTGTTGTTCTACATGGGTATAATTTCCAGGGTTCAACATTGAAGAATCAAAACCTTCAGACAACAGATAATCTTTCAGAAAACAAAGAAACATTTTCAGCTCTTTCCTGCTTAAAAAGTTGCCTGCAAATCATCAACAGTCTAATGTCAATTTACTAAGTCCATGATCTTGGAAGAGTTGAAAAATTACTGTCATGGAAACATATGGTAATATTGAAATATTCCCTAATTCTACAGGTAAGCTCTTTAGTGGAAGGGACCATTTCTTCTGTATCATTTATAAGCTGCTAACCACATTACTGATGTTTAGGAGAATATATTAGTATCCTGCTTTTGTATTTCACAGCAATTTTATCACATCAAAGACATAATCAAGCCATGAAATGAGATCTGCATTCAGCATACACACAAACAGAAAAACAGTTTTAATATTAAACTGTTTGCTTTAAAACAAGTGTTCCACCTGTATTGCAAGTCTTGAGCCACAGTAAAGGTATGAAAAGTCATCCAGAAGTATGGAAAACAGAATTGCTGACCAGTGAAAGGGAAGAGTTAATAACATTTGCAGCATATGCCATAAACAGAAACACCACTGGTGCCTATGCACAAGCCACAAAAGTTCCAGCTCTAGCCTTGTGGAGGAGCATTGATAAAACCCTTTTCTCCTCTGTGCACTGAAGTTTTCAGGTGAACCTCCAAGAAATTCCATCCCACTCACCCCTCACAGGCAAACCACCAACAACACCAGGATGTTGACAGCTGTTCTCTTTTTCAGGTTACCTGGCTTATTATTCAGAGAGGACAAACTCACAATTTACTCTCAAAAATTGCTACTTAATGGTGCTGAGAGAAATCACACAGCTTCAGGGTGAACAATTTGGAACACAGTTGCATTTATGAATTGCCGTATTTTAAAATATTCTGGTTGACATGACCATGTTTATCAAAGGCTTACAGCAAGGCCACATGGAATGAAATCCAAGGCTGCAGGTGGGGATCAGAATTTTACCTCCATACTCTTGCAGGTAGGGCTATACAGCTTTTTCTTTCAGCACAAGCCTGCAGCGTGCCTGCTGAAAGCTGGGCAGTATCTATGGGATGACGCTGAATCCACAGCTGAGGATTTTTTCCAGATACTGTATGAAAGGTGAGAATAACTCCAGCTTTATGTCTGCATTCTGTTTCAGATGCTTCTCTGCATCTTTCCCTCACCAATGAGAATGAAGTTGCAGCTGTTAAGGGTTTCCAACAGACAAACAGCACAATGCCCTTGCACTGTTTCATATTTGAAGCAATTACTTGATACAACAATTTATTTGCTGCAGAACTCTGTGGCACAAATTTGTGTCTGAGGTCATGATATGACTTCAAAACCCTTCAAACAGATCAGGTGTAATCCATGCTTTTACATTTAAAGTAAGTTTTAGTTTCCTCTTTATAATGTACAGTACAGTCCCATGTAACCTGGTTCTGTAACAGATTTCTGCATCTCCCTTTCAATTAAACAACATTGTTCAATGTACCATTTCTCCCTTTACTGCAAGAGACTTCAGTGGAAAGCTTTTTCTATAGAGATATCCACATCTTACTTCAATTAGAAAAGAACAGTTGATACCCCTATTTTACTGCCATCTGCTTCTCTGTTTTTAATGAAAATGTATGGCTTAGAAATCAAACATGTCTCTTACTCAGAAACATCCTTGTCACTCCTCAAGAACAGCAAGGGGAAATAGTAATACCAAGTAAGGGATATTTTATCCTGCTACTGAGCTTCCTGTGTGATAACAGGCACCAAAGAGACAAAGTGAGAGAAGGCCCAGTTTTCAGTGACAAAAGCACCAGATGGGATTAGCTCTGGTGGTGTTTCCAAACACTGTATTTCCTAACATGCCTTCAGTCTCCAGCTGCAGAACACAGCAATGCTTACAACATACAAATTAGCTCCTTTTGAAGTGCCTGGTTTTTCATGACAAAGCTTAGAACTGATGGCATGAAAAAAGCTCAGGCAGACACTCCCTTAACTCAGTACCCTGTCTCCTACAGGAGCCAAACGCAGGTATTTGGGCAAGACTGTGAGAACACAGCAACCACTGTAGAACACTTCCAACAAATACTGAACTAGTTTCTAAAAATTAGCAACTTGGGTAATGGAAAGAGGTTTCTCTGCCACAAATTTTCCCAGCATCTTCAACTTTTTACTTTTACCATCAAACTGATGTGTTTTAATTCAATAGAAGCAAGGGTTTTGTTACAAGTATGGACAAATTTGCATAAAAAGTTTCATTTGAGCATCGATGCACATTCTTGTATATAAAGTTTAATATTTCAGGACTTGTGTTAAGTATCAAATACTCCAGAAAAGGAAGTGTATTTCACTAACATTTTAAATTAATCAGTAACTCTTGTCTGGAAGGCAGGTGACATTTACTGCAAGCTATACCCATTTTTTGCACATTATACAAACTTTCAGGTTCTCAAAGCTGAGTTCGCAGATGCAAACTTCAAAGTAACACATTAAAAAGAAAGGTCACTCACTACACTTCTTGTACTTTGCTTTTATCAAGTGTCAGCTTTCCAAGCTGCCCACTTCCCTCAGAGTGCAGTCACACAAACACAAAAGTTCAGTCACCAGTCAGTCCTGAGGCTCCTGGGAGAAACATCAGTAAAGGCACCAATTACCTGCATCAGTTTTCTTGAGAGCTCATTAGTGAGAAATTCCTCTTCCTTTTCATAGTTTACTGCAAGTGTTTCTTTTTCTTTCTGCAGAGCTTGAATCTTCTTAAATAGAGTATTACTGATGAATTCTTCTTCTTGCTCTGCCCTTGCTTGCTGTGAAATAAAAACATAGTTTTTAGAAAAAAGACAGCAAGTCTCCTTTCAAAACAGCTGCAATTATTCCATTCCCCTTTAAACGCCTACCATCCTGGAGGCCTGTAGGCTGGACCTAAGTGCTGTTCCCAACCCCTTTTATAACATTATAGCCCCTTTTTCCATTTTTTGTTTTCAACCTTTTGACTTGAGAAACTTCACTGGTGCTTTAAAGTGGCCTCCTCCCAACCAAATGCACAAACTCCTCAACCTTACAAACTCTGTAAAATCATTACAGATTCAGACAACTATTTTTACCTACTCTATGCCTGAAAAGGAGCTCCTGTCTAAATGTTCTCCATTACAAGCTCAGCACAGCTCAGATTGCTGCATGCACCACTGTGCCCCCTTTTCAGATCCCTTAGACTGAGCTCTGCTTTCCAGGAGTCAAATACTGCTCCTCTTCTTTCACCCTGATATGCAGAGCCAGAGGCAGCACAGCTCCTCTCACAGGAATTCCTACCCCACCACCAGGAAAACAGCTGTGGTTTCTCCACTGCTACTCCACTACATACAACAGCAACTCACAAAAATGCCATGGGGTAGCTTTACCCCAAGCCACTCTGGAAATCTCCATGCAGAATTACTAGAAGTGACAATTTCCATTTCAGCTTACTGCACCCTGCACTGCTCCACAGAAAGCCTGGGACACTGCTCTCTAGCATTCCCTACAGTTCAGACGTTTGTATGGTTTTTAAGCATAAAGGTGATAAAAGGAACATAAAAGTGATCTTTTGAAAGCCTGCTCTGAAAGGCCATGAAGGGTATTCCAGATGGGCAAATGAATGATCACAGCTACAAATTGGTGGAGTCAAACTCTTAATGCCACAGTTCAAAGCCTAGAACAACTGAATGACAGAAATACTGCATTTAACCAATGAAGCAAGTAAGTGCTAGGAGTGATTTTATTCACTGCAATAAAACCCATGACTTGAACTGCACATATGTGATTTGCCCTGATTCTAATAAAATTACACCAGCTTATAGCTTATGCAAACATTCTGCAAGCTTTATTTCAGTAAGAGAGAGGAAAATTCAAGAACAGAAAGAGACACATTACTGAAAGCTTATCTTCCATAATCCTCTGCCCAAAATAACAATCTCTTTACTTATTGTACACTGAAAAATGCTTGAAAGATTTCATTATGTCAGTGATCTTTTAACTGGAATGATATATTCCCTAGTGATCCAAGAGCCAATTACTTAGACACCTTCAACATCTAGGAGAAAAGTTAATTAAAGAACATAACTGTCTTTTAATCTGGTGAAACAATAAGACAATTACAAATTTTCCTCATGGTATCACCAATATCATAAAATCTAAAGCAGTGGTTTGGAAACTTCTCAGCTGAGTCCTCATTCCATCAAGTCCTTCTCTTCACATCTTTGCCTTCTTGTGTCTTCTCCCATCTCTACTGCTTTTTTTTTCATGGCCCTTTCCTACTGTCTATCTGCCACAGCTCCCTTCTCCCTGCCACCACCAGAGCTGGTACAAACCCAACCAGAAAAAAAAAAAACAAAACAAAACAAAACCAAAAAAGCCAGGTCAGGCGGAGTTTTCTGGCTTAGCAGCTCAGGTCCTGCACAACACCTCTTCTCTAATGTACTGCATCTCCACAGCAGAGAACAGCTACTCCAGCATGTTCAGCAGTGGTATTATTAGCTGTCACATCAAGAAAATAGAGATTTGTCCAAGAGGTCTGAAAAAATGTTACACTGTCAGTTCACATCTCAACAGATTAAAACTCCTGGAATCTAACTAATCTGAATAACATCATCTATCAGCTTCTAAATGTGGCTTTACTTAGAGCTACTAACCATCTTATGTCTTCAGAGACATTCCAGAACAGAGTAAACAAGTCAAATTGCAAGGGCTCATTGTCCTCAAATCATTAAAATTCATGCATACTGTTCCAAAATCAACTCCTCCACTGCCTTCACTACATAGGATTTCTACTTGTGTCTGTTTTTCAATGCTTCAGACAACAGAAGACAGTAACACAGACCAAGCTTACCTAAAATTAAATTAGAAAGCACTTGGTTCTGAAAAACCAAAGACTGAGAGTGCTTCTGCTTTGATTTCTATTGTGTGTAACTTGCACAGATTTGCTCTGTTCATGCTTTGCACCAGTCAAAAGCTCTAAAATCACATTATTACAGCACCGAGCCTGCACAAGACTCTCTGCCAGATCCTGGTGTCACATTAACGCTGGTGCTCAGGCCAACAGGAGCACAAGCTGCCAAGCTCCCTGGCCTGGCCAATGCCCCTCTGGAGCTCATGAGGCCAGGCAGCAGGCCAGCACAGGCTGAGGAGACACCCAGGAACCAAGCCTTTCCCTTCCTCCTCTGTCCTCTCCTGCATCTGCCCCCCAGCTGGCGTGGCACACAGCAGCGTGCTGGCACACAGAACAGGGTGAGCAGCCCTGCTTTGTACCTGCCCAACAACTGCCCTGCAACAACCGTGTGCCCACAGCAGGCAGGCGGCTCTGGGAAGGGTGGGCAGGATAAATCTGCCTCCCTTACACAAAGAATGCATTTCTCAACTGAACAGCAGCAACTCCACACATCTGCACACAAACTGTGAGCCCCACATTTTCACATAGCACACTGAATACAATGAATGTCCATTTAATTACCCAAGGGTCAGCACTTTCAACACAAACATTTTATCTGAAAAACATAAGACAGTTATTTAGACTAGGTACAAAGCATGTAATTTATTACCATATTTCTTTTAAATTTCACACTAAAACTTGCCCTTTATCTTATTACTCACTAATTGGTGATAACTAAATTATCTCAAGTAATACGAAAATGCATGTTTACCTTAATATTGCCTAAAGTCTTGAAATCTGTTACTCATTTAGCCAATAATCAAACTGATTTTTCTGGATGTGAATACACTGTTTTTCCGAAGGGATAACCTGTCTTTATATTAAGTATCTGTGTTTGAAAAGAGGCCTGATATCATTAGCAAAAAAAAGAGAAACAAAATACACAAATCAGAAATGCTAGGTCTTCCACAAGGGTATAGAGTTCTTGGTTTTCCTCTATTATCCATATCACACTCGACATGCAATAATACTAACAGCCATTTACTCTGTTCTGTGTACCATATTACAAAATAAATTGCTAAGGCACTGAGTGATACAAAATGATAACACCTGATCAGTCAATCTCTGGAAACCTGAAACAAGCAATCTACTTTCACCACAGATTTTCTGCATAACAACAGACATATCCACCTGTCTCCCATGTCTCAGAACTCCATGCACAGCTGAATTGGAGCATTCCATATATGCATCCACTAAGGAAAATGTCTAATTATTGTGGTCAAGACTATAAATGCAAGGGCTATCATGTTACTTTGCAGGAAATCAAGAATAAAGGGTGAGATAAAAAGCGCCTTGTGCATATAAACCACAAAAAGGAAGAAAAAACCTATTATCTGTATTGCAGATGTTTGTGAAATCCTGATCACTAGTAGAGCTGATGCATTGTCATAAAAATCTGTCCATTGTCATAAAAAGCTATCCTGAGCTTAAATTTCAAGTAATTTTAAAAGAACTAAGAAACATATTTTCCTAAACTTCACATAGTAACCAAGTATCATGTTAGCAAGTGAGCTGCACTGAAGTTCTTTCTTCATGAGCTGCATATACTACCATAAACTGGAAGGTTTGCCATTAAAATACTCTCCTTCTCTCAGTTCCTCTTGCAAATACACATTTAGCAGACCAGGTTCACACTGCTGAATTTCCCTCTGCTCTCTTGGTTATAGCACCAGCAGCAGCTTCTGTTTCTGGTGAGATGCTCTTTTTCTGTATCACTGCCCCATACCCTGACCACACTGCTCTAGGGGCACTGTATTATATGAAGCAGCAAAATCCAGTACTTCTGATGAGGCATCAGCTTACACACAGTCACATAAGAAAAAAAGCTATAACAAAAAAAATCTTTAAAAAAAATCTCTCCCCTCCCCCCACCACCACTAGCTCTTCTAAAAGCCTCACAAGCCTTCCTGATACTGCACAGCAAGCAAGTTCTGCAATGCAATTAATACCTACCCTGTAGTCAGTATCAGCACATTATCAGTGACCTGACATGAACATGTTCTTGCATTTTAGTGTCAGGTGTCATTTCAGACAATTTCAGCAGTAAACATTTCACAAACTGCCCCAGGCACCTACAAAAGGCAGATGCCAGGCATGCCCAGCCTGCAGGCTGTCTCCAGCAGCATCCAGGGTGAAGGTGACACAACATTTCAGGGATCTTACTGGAAACAGCCTACCAAGCATTGTTTTGATCTAATCCACCCTTGAAGGTCTTTCATCTTTATGTCAAGAACCACCATGACCTCTTTACCTTTCATCCAACTTTTCCTGGTGCAGTTGGTAACCCTGTAGATGGAGCTGAAGAGCAGTTTAATCTGCCACAAGAAACTCAATCTTTGCAACTGAATATAGACTGAAGGGTTGGGACAGCTTCGGGAAGAGATGATCTCAGTTGCTGCACATGTTACACTGAACTAAAGCTGTCACTGCAGAAAGCAGCCTTCCCAAAAGTCCTGCTCAATAGGATGAGGTAAACAGGGTGACAAGATAATGACATGATTTTTGAATATGCAGTTCTTGCACAAAATAAAACCTAAGCTTCCCAAATCTCCTGAAGTACACACTCCTCCTCTCTCAGTACTAAATCAAGTGACTGCTCTGGCCATACTTTCTGGCAGCAGGTTAAAATGACACAGAAAACTACAAATGCAATAAACATTCCAGTGAGCTGATACTGTTCCCTTACAGAAGAAATTTTTACAATGAAGCTTTTTTTTTTTCCTACAAACCTTCCAGCTGTATCTGAAATGACCACAGAGCATGCAATGTGCCTTACAGACAGTGAGAAACATGAACCACCACAAGAACAGAAGTCAACAGAGTGCCCAGCAGCACATTCCTGGCTGGAAGGGCTGAAGGACAAGGAATTCCCACCCAAGACCCAGAAATGACGTGGGCACAGCTTTCCCCTCACCCAAGGAAAGGTATTTCTTTCAGCTGGGTGGCCTATCTGAGAGAAAAGAGTGAATGCTCTTGTGGTTGAAGTGGTGACCTGGAATTCAAGTTCTGGGGTCAATTTGTAGTGTGATTTCCTGTCTAATCTGTGACAAACCCCCAGGGTAATTTCCTCTGTTCTGACATGAAAGTACCTTTTTCTTTTTCTTCTCCCTTCTTTAAGATGAGTTTTCAGGAGTAAGCGAGCAATAGAAAGAACCATACATTTTTATCTTTGGGCATACAGTATTTCCTAGAAGCCCCAAACAAGCACTAATACCTTTGAATGGTTCCTTCAGGACCCCAAGCTGCAGGGCTGTTTGTTTGGTTTTTTTTTAACACAGACCTGGTAGTGTAGGAGAAAAGCATTTTTTTTGGTTGGTTGGCTTCTAAAAACAAATAAACAGACAGCACCCTCCACCAGAAAAATCAAAAACTTCCAGGCTTACCAAAAGTTATTTTCCAAATACACTAAGGAAGAAAGAAATTCATTATTGAAACTCATCTTGAGAACTTCAACTACTCTAAACATTACCTATTGTGTAACATTTAAGCCACTGAATCAGAATTGCTTCAAAGCACAAGTCCTATTGTATTACAGCTATTGAGTAGATGAGTTCTGCTGCAAGAGGAGAGAAAAAAATATATCTGTTTTTTATAATAATAATAATAATAATACAATTTATTACTGTAATAATAAAGGAATAACTCTATGATAAACCACCATTTAAAGTATTAAAATGCAGTTCCTTTTAATCTCCATTTATAGTAGGAAATTCTCTGTCCCCTTCATCCCCCACCCCTCTCCTCTGTAAAAGGTCAATCAGGTTTTGGCCAGACATGTCAAACGCCTCTGTCACAGCACTGCTGCTGCCAGCTCCAGGCACAGCAAGCTCTTCCCTCGATGCCCAGCAAGTGATCCAACACATGGCCACACAAACCCACAGCAGATGCACACTGACTAGAGAAATGAGCTGACTCAAACAACATAAGAAATACATTTTTCTCCCAAGTCAGTTTTAACCACAGTCAAATGTTTTCAGCTCGTGCAGCCTGGTGGGATCTTCTCCCAAAAACTCAGGTGCACACATCTTGTGGTTTGGGAAGTGACCAGCTTTCTAAACACAAAAGTCACTGGTATTCTTTCATGCTGAATAATCTTAGCATCAGCAATGAAGTAAATTGTCTGATGGTATTGCACACACTTCCTTCTCTGCATTTTGATGTTGACCTGAATCCCATGCACAACTGAAACACACAAGTGGTAAAAATGAAATAAGCAACTTATGAATACAAGCTCATTTGACAAGCATAAATATTTATAAAATGAATGCATTTGGCTAATTACAAACTAAGTGTAACAAGCTATATGAATTTCATAATTAATACAATCAATTCCTGAATTTACTAACATAATTGAAAAATAATTTAAACAGCTTTTTTTTAAAACAGAAAAAATAGTATACTCCCTTCGAGAGCTTTTATTATATCAAAATACTGGCACATTAAGTAGTTAATAAAAATGCAGCATGTGAAAAAGCCACATTCCCTGTGACTGACAAAATGTCAAGACAGAGCCTAGAAAAATGTATCAATAACTTTTACTGAGCACTTTAACCATGACCACATATTGCTATGCAATCTTAATGTAACTAAAGATTATATGGTAATAAAGACCATCAAGGAAAAAGTATCAGGGTTGTACAAGCACATGCTAAACACTTCCTATTCTGAACACTCAACATGGCAACCTGAAGAATCTGACTATTCATCAGACACATGCTTTATAGCTTTTATTTTTCATTCACTTAAACATCATCATGTAGAACAAGCTCCCAGACTGTTATCAGGGCTGGAGTCTCTGCTTCTAGAACACAAGAGCTGTAACCTGAGCCAAGAGAAGTCACAGGCCAAGGCAGGAATGACCCAGCAGGAAAATTAAATCTAGCCTGCAGACCTTTCCAAATGGCTCTATTTCACAAGGCCCTTCCTCTGTCCCATGGCTGCACAGGCAGCATGCTTTTCCTACACTTGCTGCATTTTCAGCAGCACTGATTTCCAGAGCATGGGTTAAATAGGTATCATGTATATAAGCATAAACAAACCCACTGCCCCTAAGTCCTCAAGTTCATTGCATACAAGCAAATACTTCTTCAAAATGCACATGAAATGTTTCTCAGAAGGGCTGTAATGACTGCACATGCAATCACAGCCAGGAAGACACCAAGAATGGGACCCTGTGAGACAACTCCATCAGCCCAGCACAGGCAAGGGACCATTCCCAGCACAAAGCTTCAGCAGCACATCTCTTCCAGAAGATGGTGCTTTGCCAGGGACTTCCCCATCTTTGCTAGTTTGTACCCAGCTGAAGACTTGCATTGAGAAAGACAGCCATTATAGCTACACTGCCATATCAAATTCTGAACCAAAATTTGAAATACCTCTCTCTACTAATCCTTTGCTGATGACTACTAGAAAGAAATTTTTGCTTTACTCTTTGACTTCTAACTGCACAGCTGTTTTACTGCTGGAATTTTTGCACTGGAAAGTTTGCTAGTTAATTAATAGTGTAAAACAAATGGGAAACAGAAGTACATGGAACAGGTTTTGCTTTTGCTCAACCTCAATATAAAAAATGCTGAAAAACATCACAAAGATGCACATGTACACATAACAAGATTCGTAGTTTTATGTTCGGTTTGTCTGAATTTTCAAATGCACAGACTTGTCAACATGAAAGACAGAAGAAGGATCATTTTGCTCTAATCTTGTAGCATACACTGTTTTGCTGAAGGTGGTGTGTGTTAATAATTTTCCACAGCCTATGTGATCATTGGAATAACCATACATCTTAAAACGCTGTGGTTTATTTGACCTGCATCTACAATACTCAAATCTAATGAAATCTAGTAGATATGCTACTTAGAAACTAGTAACAACAACTTAAATCTCAGCAACACCACCATTAGTGCTAGGACCTACAAGGAATGTAGCACCCCAGTACAAATTATTCTGATATCAGATGTCTAATGCATAAACATTTCTTAAATTAACATATTTTAAATGTTTTAAGTCTATTTTCTGACCAGTGATAAATCAACATTTGTCTTCAATGTAACCACACATTAACTAATTCATTTTGCTGAACTGACCAATTAGGAAACTCACAACTGCACACTCCCAAAATTTCAGAGCAGGAACAGCAAAAGATTTAGCAGAAGAGTAGACTATTAGGTGACTAACTTAATGCCCAGCTTCTGTGCAGAGGTATATTCAGCTAACAGGTACTGAGCTGCTCTAAAATAACAACTGCTCAAGAAGCAACCACAGCAAACTCCCGTTACAAGTAGCTCTGCAGCCACAACTGTTTCTCTACTCAAAGGCAAAAGAGCACAGGGGAAAGCACTGAACAGAAATTTAACAGTCACCACCCCAGATAACCTCCATGAAAATCCTACTTCACTTCATGTGGTCCAGGTAACTCATTGCAAGCATGTAAATACAAAAACTATGTTTTTCTTCATCAGAGTACGTAATGAGAGTTGAAGTGTAATTCTGTTATACCCAGTTTTCCCAGGCAGCAGGTGCCAGACCACTGCTGTGTGGCATGTGCCATGCTGTGCCACCTGCATACCACAGCTATTAGCAGTGACTGTCCCTGCTCCCAGGCAGAAGACAGCACATTTTCTCACTTCAGCTGGGTCCTGAGCACACACTGCCTGTGTATTCATCATCCTTCCCTTCTAGGTAAAAGTGGCTTTCAGTGCTTGTAGATCCTTCTTTCAAGTGTGTATAACCTCTGGTATATCTACATCAATCAACCTGTTCTCTTTTAAGTTTTTTAAAAGTAGGGATAAAGACCACCAGATAAAGATCCATTTATGATGTTTTCAAACCATGCTCATCATGTAATGTCTTAATTGTCTTTAAAACTCTTAAACCCTTTTAATTTGCTGGTGGAGAGGCAGGAAATGGGACTGTTGTTGGGATTTTGTTTGTTTTATATGATGAATTCAAATACAGCTTAGGTAATCATTAGGGATGGCAATGCTTTTCCCCACAGTAGCAAGGTGTCCTTAGCCACTCAGCACAAACAACCTCTTAAGAGGGTTAAAATCTCCCCCAGTTTCCTCTTACACAAACTGAATTTCCAGAGAAACACTTTCACAATGATTAACAAGAGCTGGAGATGAACCTTGTTATTAATTATAATCATACCTTTTCCTAAACCAAACCAAGATATTCACAAAGTGAACACAACACTGTCCAACTCACTGTTAAGGCACATTAGCTCCAGCTCCAATACAGAAAAAGAAATGTTTATACTTATCTCTCCTAGGAGTTAATGAGTAGTTTTCTGGGGTTTTTTTTTCCTTCTCTACAGTTTGGATATCTTACAGTACCTATCACAGTATTCCAAAGAATAATCTCTTTTCAGGCCTTCGAGGCAAGAAACAAGTTTATCAATGTGTACTGTATGAAAATATGATGAAGAATATGAAAAAAATAAATCCTTGGCCTTTGTATTCTCTGTCTCTGGCCCCTACAAACAGAGATTTGCACGATGTGGGGGAATGCAATCATCCTTGAATATTCCTCCCATACAGAACTGAGGAAGTAGGTCTGACACAGAGAAAGTTTTAGGAAATGCATACCCACCTTTCCACTCACAGAGCAAGGACAATCCAGTTATATGTATCAATATTCAGAGAAAAGGCATTTTCTGCATGTCTAGATTTCAGGTTAAATTTACTCTGTGAAACTGACTTTGAGAGTGTCCCTCTTCTTGACTCAACCAGGATTTCATGGCCTGTGAGGACAGAGGTTTTGCCTAGTTAATAATTCCTGGCAACACAAGCCACAACAGAATGTCTACTGTTCATTTTTAACAGATGTGAGAAACACATATCCTTTAAAGCTCTTGCAAAAGTGGTGGCTAAAACCCTACATTTTGCAAATTTCATAATAGTGGCTTTTGCTGTTTATTTGAAAATGAAGCAAAATAAAGTGGAAATCCCACCACTTGGTAAAAGCAGAAATTCAACTGTAAGTCACAGAAAGAAGCACAACTTCATATTGTGGGATGTTAAACATTGCTGGGTTTTATCATGTCTGACTTGTTAAGAAACATTTATACTTTTACACAGGACCGAAGCATATCATGGTGGGAATTATTTATATATGTGGTAGCAGTTTTAAGTATGATTAGCACCACCACCACCAAGGGAACTAAAAAGGCCTTGGCTCTACAGTAATAAACAGAAACATCACATTTTAGGCAGTTAAAAAAATTCAAGCATTTGCGGAAACTTTACAGACAGCTGGAACACTGCTAGGCTGTTTCCATCTACAGGAGGGCTGAACAGATGCTCATCCACCTCACTAAGCCCTCCCGAAACTAAGACCAGACTGCATGTAATATTAGAAATTTCAAAGTAAAATTTAGAGTTCAGAGAGGAAGAGAAGCCTTATCTGAAGAGTTTCTCCATCAGTTAGAGTTTCAGCTGAGATGAGGAATACCTACTTTTCCAGGAAAAAAAACTGCTGCAAGGGAATGCATGAAGGGATAGAGGACTCTCAGGAGCTGAAAGGATTGTCCCCATAGACACCAATTAGCCTACAATGCCTGTATTTTAACTGAGTAATTGAAATAATTACAATTTAAGTGCCGGGATTAGAAACTGCTTCAATATGTCTCTAAAAATTGCTTCAGCTTTTATCAAGTAACCCTTGCACCCCACAGAGAAAGATGTGAAACCTGCACATCTGTAATTCAGAGTTCCCCACTGAAGATACATCTTTACTGTGCAATACTTCACCTCAACTGTCTTGCCTGCCATTTTCACTTTGTTCTCCGTCCCATACACTGAAATGGGACACTAACAGACTACCTAATTAAAGGTCAAGACACATCTTCAGTCAGACAGAAGGACCTGACTGGAGAACAGGAACTTGAGATGTTCCCTTCCGGCCATCCCCAGGCTGCTGCGTTGGAAGCAAGACATCACAAGAATATTTCCTGTTACACATCCAGGGGAGCTTGCTTTATACTGTATTTTTTGCCTCTCTTCTAGAGAATGCCTTTGTCTCTTTTCCATTCATTCTGTTTGAATCCCAAACCCTGTGCATAATTCAATTTGTACATTTTGTCCCTATTCTCCTACTTCATTTTATGGGTTTTTTTTTTAAGAAAACTGAAAGGATTCACCTCTTGCTCTCCTGCTAAATTCAGCAACTTCCTCCTACCCCCCTGCCCAAAAAGAGCAGCAAAGCAACTGTTTCTCTCACTGTTTTTACAAGGCCATGCTGAGATACATCAGATGTCTACTGCTGACAACTTTCATTCCTGTGAAGGACAGCGCTGTTTCATTTCTTCATTTCAATCACATTTCAAGGTCTGTTTGCGAGACACTGGCATTCCATTGTCCTGCAGCACCCCACAAGCCCAGCTGCCTGATCATCTTGTTTGCAGCTGCCATAGAGTCATCATTCCAATGGCTTGCAATGCTTCAGTCCCCACCTGGGATCCCACCCAAGCACACTTTATGAGGGGAAGTGGGAAGAAAACCTTTTGCGAAGTCTGCAGCAGATGCATAAGCCTGCTCACCAAAGATCAGTATTATTTGCTCAGTTACTACAAGGAGCTTTGGCACTAAGAGTCTGTAGCTGAAAATACACCCCATGTATACCAACACTTAAAACCAACAACTTGGAAAACAGCAGCTTCAACATTAAAGTCAGTATCAGCAGCAGGAGGAAAAAAGCCATGAGAACAAGTAAACAGAATTAACAAGTGCAAGAAAACCACAAACGACCACCTACCTACCCTGGAAAAAGAAAGAGTTTAATAAAGTGAAATAATTTTCCTTCATCTTTTGAAATCAGTATTAAAATTCAATCTCCATTCAAGCCAAAACCACAACTAAAATGAAACACAGAAGTTCCAGGATTTGAAAACTATGCTAAAATCTTGTCCATACTAGCTTTCTAATACTGGGATCAGCAACAGCACTAGAAACCCTAAAAACCTCAATACTGATTACTAAACCAGCTGATGTGAATAATGCAAAACTCAACAGTCAGTTGGGCAGGTGACTAAAAAGGAGGTTAAAAATGTCTGGCAGATATACAACAGGAGCACATATGACTATTTTTTCTTCAACTGAAAGCAAACCTGCTGTTAGGTGTAAAATGCAGTAAAAACCAAAGCAACCTCTCCTTCAAAATGCTTTTAAGTCACTAGAGATACACCAAGAAAGAATGGGCCTTAGTCTCAGTAAATGTTCAAACCTGACAATAAAGACTATTCTTAAAATAAAAGCTGATTAGAAACCAGTTTAACGCAGAATTCATGATACAACCTCAATGAGAAACTTTTCATTAAGAAGTAAAATTACTTTCTATGCAGAATAGTAAGCCCACAGAAATAACAAGAACTTTGCCTTATTAAAAATTCCCAAATGTACTCTACAATTTCAGTTCTTATTTCACTTTCATCCCCAAAGTAATTCAGAGCAATATACCAGTATGCCCACTGACTGAAGACATTCCACCATTATTAGATATGGGAACATCATATAAAGTAACTGATAAAAAAGTATAGTTGTTGTATAATAGTTAAAGGCAAGCAAAACTAGGTGGTTATCAGACTTTGGTATCAACCCAATGGCAATACTGCAAACAAATTAATTTACAGTATAAAGGACAGAAACATTAAACAGGTCATTCAGCATGGTTTTATAGAGAACAAGTTGTGGCAGATAAGCAAATATTCATCTTTCAGCCAAGGACTATTTGTAATAAAGATAACCACAAAGGTGTAGGGTGTGTATAAGACACCCATATGAGTTTTTGATTTAGTAATACATGCCAAACATTATTTTTAAATGGCTATAAAATAAAGTATACATCAGGACTTCCAAAGTGGCTTGCTGACCTCAAAAATACTCACCAGTGGGAAGTTCCATTTCACCAACATGTACTAAGCAGGATGTTATTTAAAATATTCTCTGCACAATTAATTAATTCTCTGTTCTAAACCAAGTGCTACTGGACAACCCAGCAGTACAAATCACACCTGAACAAGGCACAGGTGTGCAACTCTATTTCTGCCAAAATAGCCAAAGCACACAGCAGCAAGCTCATTAAAGACAACTGACCATACTGGATGAAAAAAATAATAATAAAATAAGTAAAGAAATATTTGTGCAAATTTGAAGCAGGAAAGGATGTTTAGACTAGACCAGTGCATCGTATATAATTCAACACTTTGGATTTCCAGCATCTCAGAGCTTGAGAGCTTAGTTTAGTTTGTCATTGTAAACTAAAGTTGCTTGTTACAGTCTGTATCTTCATGAGGAGAAAGCAGAGCATTCAGAATACTCATTAACCCAGCTAAAAGGCACAGCAGGAACCAACAGCTCAGCCTTGATGAAACTGATGAGAAGAACAGGAGGCAGGACACCAAAGCCTTTCCAAGCACAGTGATTCTTCAAGAGTCTTCAAATTAAAACTGGATACCATTCTCAAAGACACATTTCAAGGTTCAGTGTGAAAAAACTCACAAAACCATGTGACAAAAATTAAAGCAGATGATTAAGTAAACCTCTGAAGCCTTAAACTCCCTTAAAGTACAAGCATTCCTGTGATTAATATTTGAATTAAGTTCAGAAACATTGACTTTTTCTGTGGTTTTTGTTTGTATTTTAAACAGCATTCAGGAAGGCCTACAGCACACCCCAGTGACATTCTGTTAATAGCACATGGGTGATGTTTTTGTCTGGGAATTGGATATGCCAGTGGCTGTGTGTAACTACCAAAGGGAAGCAGATGCTATTACACCTTCCTCCTACAGGCTCACCAGCCATGCAGCCAAAGCAGCAGTGCTCTGACCATGCTACCCCAAGGGCCAAGGCAGCTAACACCAAAGGGCATTACTATACTTCCTTTTAAATTTACAGACATTTGTACAAGTTCAACAGAACCTTCTTGAGAATCAGAAGGGAATGTAAAACTGAAATACCAGACAGTCATTTCCTACATGCCTGCTCTTGGAAAAAACATGCCTGAAAAATTTCAAATGGAACTTCACGGTGGGTGGATTTGCTAATCTTAGCAAAAGCAGGTAAGCAAAGCATTTCTAAAATAAGTTATTTTTGAGCTACTTTCAGCTTAGTCCAGCTACAAACTGGAGTGATAAATGACACAGCAGGATACAGAAGCCCCAAGCAGGTTTCTTACACCTACAAAAGACATCACAGAACTGAGAGTATTTTTCACACAAGCAAGACTACTTCAAAATCAAGAGTAAATAACAGATTCACAGATACATTTTGTAAAAATATTTTTGCTTTCTTGGTTTGCTTTTTACCTCTCTCTGCTACTAATTGATTTCATGCCCTTATCAGCACCTTTTAAAGGTTCCTATTTCAGTTCAGATGGACTATCCTGCCTTTTTTCTTCTACTATTAATAGACACATTCTGTACTGGAACAGGTGTTCTGCCTTGAAATTCTGGCACAAACTCCAGAAAAGTAAAAAGCATTTTTCCAGGAGATTTTTGACAAAACAGCACACCCATTCACGTCCCCAAACTATCTGTCTAGGCTGACATTTTCCATGAAGACCCACAACAGCAGATCTCATGCACACACTCAGATCCCTCTGCACACTTCATTGAGAACAAAATGCAAAATTGTAATTATTTCCAGCATCCAAATCTGGTTGTCATTGGGAAAACTCTAACAGGTCACAATAGCACACAGGATTCTTCTGATCAGAAAGCCTGTTTGCTTTCAGGAGATGGCTGTTATTGAAAACAACAACTTTGTTCAGGATTTAAGTAGGGGGTGAGGAAATAGGAGCTGAGTAAGGCGGTTTTTTCTATTGTTCCTCTCAACAGGTGGGAGGCTGTTCACACAGCTCTGCAGAATGGCAGAGGAGGCCAGAAAGCCAGGAAATGCAACTGCCCTCTGCCAGCACTCCAGGAATGAGAAGAGCTAAGCTGGGAGCCAAGGTGCAGAGCTCAGGTTTAGCTACAGAAACAAGGGTAGCAGAGGTCTCACAGTAAAATACTGCCACTCACAACCTGCAGCAGTCCCGTGTCCCAGTGTTCCCTGGCAGCAAGTGCTGCAAGCAGGCACTACAGACAGTGAGAACTCATGGCAAGCTCACAAAAGCCAGCATATGCCATCAGCACTTCGGATCAGACTGGCTCATCTGAATTGATGATCCTGTTGGGGATCCACACAGCACCACAAATCAGGATTTCTAGGATAATTCTCATCCCTACAAAGCAAAATTGGGGAAAATTAAAGAGAGATGTTCTTGGAAAATGTTAGACTGCATTAAAGCTGCTACATCAGGAATTTTGGAGTGGGAACATTTTTAAATTAATGCTTCTCAAATACTTTATCTGCATCTTAGTTAAAAAACTAAGTAACACAATAAGGCTTATTATATTTTAATTTTCTAACTCCAAAGAAAATGTCTCAGTATAGTAGGTCAATTTACATGAGACAAATTACCAAATCTAACATTCTAGAGAAAGTTTGTAGCAGCCAGGGACTAAAACTCCTTTTGTTCTTAGAAGCATTCCCTTCATATGAGCCCTGCCAGTTCAAAGCGATAAGAAAGAAAACCAAAATGCTTCTAGTATCAGCTAAAGGTTACATGGCTGTCACTGAAATAAGATAGCTTGGTTACATTAAATACTGAAAAGCAGAAAAAAGGAGCAAAAAATCCAAATTCTACCAACTTCAAAAGAAACTTCCTGACCAATACATACCTACACCCAACTGAAGTATTTCAGCTTTTGTTACATGCAGCAATTCATTCTTTTGAAAAGCAGTCACCCCACCAGCCAGGTTTGAAGGTACTCTTATTTAACTAGAGAAGTTGTGCTGTCCCAGGTTTAGCCCATTAAATATGACATCTGCTTGGCAGACCTTTTTCACCAAAGAACTAAGGAAATTCACACAGGAAACGCACTTCTTGTAGTGCACGCTATAACCAAAACTCACTGCTTCTCATCCCAAACACACAGCATCTCAGATCTTCAGCCGCCTGTTTCTTCCCAACCTAGGCACCAGCCGTTCCATTTCCTAAAAAAGACCTTGCAGAAATACACCATGAGATCATACAACTGAGATTGCTAAATACATATAAATGAACCCTCTGCAAATGGCTCGAGTGATCTTAGTCATTTCTCCTTAATATCTGATCTGAAACTGCACCTTCTGATGTAATGCTCCTGCACTGCCAGAGAGCACTTGAAATACCCCCAGCTTTCTCCCCGCTTTGCTCCCTCTCTCGCCGTTTGTTACCAATAATAGCAGGTAAGATAAAGTTATCACATATATTTACTTACTTTCACAGTCTTGCACATGAACAGCAGCATAACTTCATTTGCATTTCAGGCTACTGGAAGCAGTACAGCTCGCACATATTTTTGGGTGTATGCTTAGTCCAAGCTGGCTTCACCAATTTCAGCTTGAAAGAAGCATTTGTTTTCACATGTTTTAAATGAGAGTACATATGAAGTTAGTGAGCACACAAGCCTGCCAAGCCAACACCTTCCTCAGTCAGTTTTCCAAGTGCAACTACTTAATGTAGGTCTCCTGTGCTTAATTAACACTTTATTTTCAACCCTGTGACACAAGGGTGAACTACAAATACAACTAATAAGATCCTATGTGGCAAGCAATTCAGGTAATTCCTAAATTGACTATATCCACACTGACACCAACAATACTGCAAGCACAAAGAGATGCCATATTAACACTTACACCAGCATGGACACAAGAGGTAGGAGGAAGACCATCACTGGCAAACTTTAAAGGGAAAATATTAAAAATCATTAGAGACAATGGTGGGAACTGCAAAAAGCAAAGAGTCTCTGTGGCCTTGCACTAAAAAGTTCAAACGGGATCAGTGAAAGGTTTGCAGATGAAGAGCTCTGTGTTTCAAGGAGTCACCTTCACCTACAGCACACAGGTTTAGTCATTCACCTGCTATTTTGGCTACCTGTCAGGTCCATTTGTGCTTCACAGCTTGTCCTCAACTCTTGATAAAAATCAAAGCTGATCTGTGTCATTACAATGCCCGCAACAGGAAACATACAAAGCGCCCTTCTGTCAGCACAGCAACACTGCGAGGAGCTGGAGGGTGGAGGAGCAAACTGACAAAGGTTTAGAATCACAGTGCAGACAATCAGAAAATTTTCTATTCCTCTGACATGTGAATGACACATATTTCAACACTCCAATACAGCTCATCTCCAGTCACCTGCATACTAGAGCCACACAACAAAGTATTCTGACTGCAAATGTGTTTACATTATGGACTATGTAAATCACAGCACAAGGTCTCACTGGCCTGAAAAAAAGTTATGTTTTGCATTCATTTTTTCGCTGCTTGCTGAATTAGAAGTGGTTTACTCAGTCGTGCACACAGTTTAGCATACCAAAGCCACAGCATCAGCTAAAGATGTCGGTTTTCCAGACAGCCTACAGGTTGCCATTAAAGTCTAACACCTCTCCTCTCTTTATCCAAGATGTCAAAAACAGGCAGAGTTTCAGATTTAAGGAAAATACCTCTTTTTATAAATTAAAATCGGATGAAAATGTAAGCTGATCAGTCCCTGGAGACACTGCCAGAACTGTAATGCACACAAGCATTTTTTCCAAGTTGTTTACAAACAATACACCTACCAGGGGTTCAGAAAGACGCTGTGCCTTTCTAACAGGCAGAGAGAAAATGTCTGACTGACAAGGCGCCTTAGCCCCTTTCAACATTAGAAGGCACTCCGCCGCTACCTAATTAAGGCACATTCTCTTCTCGTAAAGTATTAACAAAGCACACATTTCCCCGACTAGCACTATATTTGTCATCCTTGAATAAATTACTTCTGTATTGTATTTCATGCACTCTTCCGGCCCACATCCTGCTAGACACTGAATGCTTACTACTAGGAGCAGATGAGAGGTATGCCTGGGCAAGCTCCATTTCTTGGCTAGATGGATTGACAATGGAAAAGCTGAGTATCAATAAAACAGACATTATGCTCAGAGTAAAGTACCCCCTGTGAAAAATCACATTAGATGAGAGTGCACACACAGAGGTGGGACTGGTCCCTCCTAAAACATCTCCACCTGCACTGGCAAGGATGCTCGGGACAGTATCAGAGTTACCTTTAACAGGTCTTTGGCAAGTTACCTACTCTGCATGCAGGCCATGACCACTACAATACCTAAATAATTCCTTTAACCACTGAAGTAGTAAAGAATCCTATAATTTAAACTCCTAACTCCCAAGCTCATAGACAAGAACAGAACAATATTTTTGTAGTATTTTGATATGCACTTTTCCGAGGATTCCTGCCTAACAGCATCACATAAAATGGTGTTAAACCCCAAGTTATCCTCACAGTGCTCATAAACAGGAGCTGAGCTCTTGCCGGGACAGAGTTGCTCTACTCGCACTATTTTTAAGAGTCTTATTTAAATGAGTTTTCAAACACCTTGAAATACAGCAGTTAACAAAACATTACAAACAAACCAGACACTTCCTCATGAGCAAGACGCTATTCCTGCAGCTCCCCGCTTCTGCACAGTGGCTGAAGAGGTGACGGCTGAAGAGATAATCCGTAATCTCCGCAGATTACTTAAACTCCAAGGAAATCTCTACTTTGAGAAACTCCAGGGGAACGGAGAGCATCGCCCTTCCCCGGCCCGGCCCCTCCCCGAGCCGCGGCCGCTCGGACCCCGGGCAGGGCGGGCCGGCGGGGCCGCCTCCCCGCGGGGAGCCGGGCGGCCACGCGGGTCCGGCCGGGGGAACCGCCTCGGCTCCTCGCCGGTTCCGCCGCCGCTGCCCTGCCGGCGCCGGAGGGGGCGCGAAGGGCGCGGGGTGACCCCACCTGTGCGCGTCCCCCGCGGCCGGGCCGCGGTGACAGCCGGGCCCGCCCGGGGTGACCCGTCCCGGCGAGCCGGGAGGCAGCCGGGGGCCGGCGGGGAGGCCGCGGCCGGGGCCGGGCCCGCCCTGCGCGGACACCCCGCGGCGGGGACACCCCCGCTCCCCGCCCGCCGGGCCCGGCGCGGCGCCGCCCGCACTCACGATGGTGACGCTGGCCTTGCGCAGGTCGCGGTTCTCCTCCTGCAGCGCCTTGCACTTGAGCTTGTAGGTCTCCAGCTCGATCTTCAGCACCTTGTTCTCCTGCTGCAGCGAGGCCAGGCGGTTCGTCAGCTCCTCCAGCCGGAACGGCGAGATCACGATCCCGCCCGCTTTGCCGCCCCCCGAGGAGCCGCCGCCGCCGCCGCCGCCCGCCGCGCCGCAGCCGGGCCCCGCGCCCGGGCCGCCCCCCGACAGCGGCCCCGCGGTGCCGCCGCTGCCGCCGCCGCCGTCGGTGTCGCTCTCGCTGGCGCTGTCCGCCATCGCCCCGCGCGCGCCGCCGCCGCCGCCGCCCGAGCAGGGGGCGGCGCCCGCCGCGCGCCGGCGCCGAGACGGGCCGCGCGCCCGCCCACAGCGCCGCCTGGCGGCCCGCGCCGGCACCGCGCCGGCCCCGACACAGCGGGATGGGCCGGGATGGGCCGGGATACACCGGGACACAGCGGGAGCGGGGATCCGGGACACAGCGGGACACAGCGGGATGTGCCGCCAACGGGGATCCGGGACACACCGCGATATGCCGCCAACGGGGATCCGGGACGTACCGGGATGTGCCAGGAGAGGGGATCCCCGACACACAGAATCTGAGACCAAGAGATATTCCCCGGGGGGGCTCCCTACACACCGAATCCTGTTCCCGGGATGTGCCCGGAGGGTCTCTCCCACACCGAGCCCGATGTGGGGATGTGCCCGGGGGGGAGTTATTGCACACCTGGAGCCCCGCGGCGAACAGCCCGTTCGCGGGACTCGCCTCATTGTACCGCTGAACCCGTGCGGGGCAGCCGGGGGCTCGCTGCACAGCACCCAAACTGCCCCAAACCTTGTTTGGTTTGAGGATTTTTGTACCAAAGGGGCCCACGGCGCTGCCCGGGCAGCTCGGAGCCCCTCGGGACAGAAGGAGAGGGGACCCCCATCTGCCGAGCCCCGGGGTCGGGGGGACAGCCCCGGCCGCCAGCCCTGCTCCCCTCACAGCGCACAGACCAACTGTTAATGCAGCCCTCCGCACATCAGCAAACCGCCTTGAATCAAGATATATGGACACCCATCTCTCATTACTGATACTGCATTTCCTGATTAGTAGGTGCATTAGTTTCTTTCATTTTTTTTTCTTTTTTCTCTTTTTTTTTTTTTTTACTATTTCTCTGCAGAGCAGCAGCAGCAAGCTATAGCGGAGAATTTGCGCCACTCATTCCATGGCAAAACATGGTCTGCATTGCTCCTGGATAAATTAGTCCCCAAGACTGTATAATTGGTTTCTCAATTATTTATGAAGGGGTCTTTAACAACAGTAATTCTTCCATTAGTGGCAAGTAAGGATTTCATTATCTCTAACTGCACTACCTTTTTGTTCCGTGCCATAGTAAATTTCAAATTTTACTCTTTTTAATGGCTATAATATATGGAGGGATTCCATCTCTGTAAAGTAATTATTCTTTTCACCTGCCTGGGAATATAAGTGCAGGTCGTTTTATTTTTGGTCCCTTAATCACAAGAAAAGGGCTGTTCCTAGTTCTGAAACTGTTTCCTCTGATCTCCGTCCGTGTGTCTGTCCCTGGCACACGACACTGCCCCAAACAGGGCTCAGAATGGAGAGGGAGGCAAGTGGGAGTCCCCATCCCAGCAGAGACCCACAGCTCTTCCTCAGCCCCATCAGGAGGCATCAGTTCAGGGCTTCTCAGGCTAGAAAAGGTCCTGCATCCCCTTCCCAGCCCTGTGGAAACTGAGGCACATCCTGCATCCCATTACCCCCATACTGATCCTGGTGATGACATTAACATGTAATAAAGCCACCAAGCAACCCTCATGACCACCCTGGCAGCTGCTGCCCCTCAGATGGATTTCCCACCTCTGGGCTTAGTTAGGTTGGGATTTCTCCCAAACATAACAGCATTGTCCTCTAGAGATGCTGCCATAGATGCACAGAGCATTTGATGATGTCCATGAGGTCTCATGAGACCATTTTTTAGTGCTGTCCTAAGCCTGACCACCACCTGGGATGGCTGCCAGCTCCTCTGCCCTGCAGCCATGCCCAGGCTGAGCCTTTCCACCAGCATGGGCTGTGGGGTAAAAACCTTGAGGGATTAAAATAGGATCCAAAAAGTAGTGAGTGCTGTTTTGGACAGGTAGTTGCATTTCACCAGAATTGCTTTCAAATAGGTGTGCTGTTATTTGGGAAGCTGGCTGGATACCACGGGGTCATGAGGAAATGTTATTTCATGCACGACTTGACAGCACAGGTGAGAGCTGCAAAGCTGGTTTGCCTCTGTGCACATGTGCTCCTCAAATCAAACTAATTTCTAAACTAGCAGGTTTATACCTCAGTATTCTTGCTCCATCCATCTGCCCAGCTCTGATCAGCCAGTTATCTCCACTGCTTTCAGCAGGACTGCTCACATTTGAGCATTCAGTCTTGCTGAATCAAGGCCTAAATATTTTGAAGGCCTGAATCAGCAGAACACACATCTGCTCCAGGCTAATCTTACCCAGCAAGCCCCACGGCGTGCTTAACCTTAAGCCACTCTTCAGACCTATCCATGTTAATCTTAAGTGCTTTGCTGATTTGGAGCACTATAATTTTTCAGAGGACATGTCCTCTGCTCCTTCAGACACTAAAATTAGCCTGAAAACAGACAGGGAAATGCAGGCAATATCCTTGACCCGGCAGCTGGGCCAGATAGGTTCAGCCAGGGGCTGCATCCCTGGGATCACACCAGGCAGATCTGGTGCTGCCTTCAGCAGGGCAGTTCTGGGGTGCTGCAGACAGCAGCTACAGAGAAGAGGGATCTTGAGGCAACAGGGGAGATTTCCCCCAGCCACTTTTGCTGTCCCTCTCTCTCTGCTGGGCTGGCATCAGAGGTCTGACTCCCAGCCAGCACGCTGACTTTCATAACAGTGAATTATAACTTGGCACTTCTGTGGCTCTCTCTAGTTCAAAGCCATGCTGAAACATTATCTAATTAATTCACACAATAGCCCTGGAAGGCAAGAAAGGGAGGTAGGAAGCTGAGTTACTTGCCCAATGACAACTGAGTCAGTGCAGGAGTGGGAGGAAAACTCAAGGGCCCTGGATGTTTAGATCTGAGATGGCATCCTTCTTGTTGCAACAGCAGTTCAGTCATTTAAAAAATAGCACCTGTATATTTAATTACAATTACAGCCAACTACTCCTAATTAATAGATTAAACAGGGACAGAAAATGTTATCCTAATTAGCACGCCCCCAAAACTAAAAATCACATGCTTTTCACATCTGTAGGATGTTAACCAAATAAATTAAAAAGTATAAATGTGTGATATGAGCAAAATTAGCAAAGCCCCCTTTTGAAGACACGTACAGCAGAGGCTGCCCCACTGACAGGGCTGCTCAGGTGCCCCTGGTCCTGGTCCCCAGTGCAGGCAGCAAGGGGCTTGGCATCGCAGGAAAAGCCACCACAACCAGCCTGCCACCACCACAGCACCTGCAGGACAAGGTCCCCACCCTCCTTGCCTCAGTACCTTTTCATTGCATAAAAAATAAATGCAGAACTGTGAGGGGGAAAGGAAAGGTGTTTGTAGAAATAAGGACTATGAAAATGTCACCAGCACTGTTATAGCAGGAGAGCAGACCAATCAAGAAGAAGAAATAATAAAACAGGGATTTATTCACAGAAACTATCATTACAGGAGATAATGGGCAATTAGAAACAGTGTTCCATAAACTCACATCAACAGTAGAAATATTGTATTAAATACATTTCTAGGTGTGAGGGGTTAGAAGAGGTATGTTCAGAGATTTAATGTAATCCTTAATGTAATTCCAGAGGTCCATTAATCAGCTGGAAGACCTTCTATAAGAATACAATTTCATTAAAATATTCAGTAGTTATAGACTGAAGAGGAAAAGGCCAAATGAAGCTAAATAACCTAAGGAAAAAGAGTCTGCAGAGTACTCAGAGTACCTGACTGAAATGGGGGGTGGAGGGGAAAGAGGGAATGGAAAGACGAAGTTTCAGGAAAATGCAATTAATTAAATATACTGCTAGGAAAATAAACTGAAACAGCATTAAAAATAACACGAGCTGTACATAAGGGAATATTGAAAGGGGGAAATGGAGTGCATATGTGGAGAGGTTGTAGAAGGGGAGAAAGCTTGGTTTGAAAGATATTTATATGAGCAGAAAAAACCCAAATTGTAGATTAAGGCATCTATTGATGCAAGTTAAAACATGTTTTCTAACAAGAAATTGAGATGAAAATAATGTCATGCTGCTTTGCTTTTTTGACCAGCAATTATTTAATCAGAAAGCTGTATTAGGAAAGAAGTCTTCTTGGTAGGACAGAGTATCTGACTATGAAAATGTGCTGTGTGGTAGCCAGCCAGTAGCTAATGCATCTTCAGCTCTGGGGCTTTGCTTTTGTGTCCCTGTTCTGCCCAGGGAATTTTTTTCAGAGTTCATACTGGGTTGGTTCTGTTGCTCTGGCCATGTCATAATGATACCCAGCCCCTGGAAGCCTTCCAAGGAAGTTGGTGAACAGGGGATTGCTGTACTTTGCTGTTTTATAGCCCAAATAGCTCTCAATAATTGAACATTAGTGTGGTGGGAAAAGTACCAACAAAACTTTTATGATAAATCTTCACCATCCTCCAGGACTTCAGGTCAAATAAATAAAGACATGCACAATTTGCATGCTGTTTTTAGCATCAGCAGTTATGAAAAATGTGGCACCTACATAGATTTTCCTTGAGCAGCTCATTTTTCTGTCCTTCACTAACCTTTTCCCCTCCCAGTAATGGACTATTTTTCACATCAAGCATTTTGTAGCAGGCTGAGGCTAAAGGGTCCACATCTCCATCAGAAAACTGCTGTACTTTCAACAAAGCAAGAATATTTTCTTGTGCACTAGGAGACCATTTTCCCCTCCCTTGCTCACTTGGGGGTTCGAGGCAAGCTGAACCAGGAGCTCTTCCTCCTCCAGCCCCAGTTTGGTAGGATCTGCTCTGAAAACAGAGGTCCTGTTTGCATTCCCCACACAAGACCCCGAGGCCAAGAATGCAATGGATCAGCAGCAGCTTTTTCATACATCATGCACGTGGCTAGGACAAGAACCAAGCCCCTTGCCAACACCCTGCCCAGCATCCCTGAGTTTGTATAAAATTTTGATAAAATTGCCACTGACGGACTTCATGGTCCTGCTAAACTCCTCCTCTAGAGGGGATGGAGAGGTTTTTGGGAGCATGTGCCCATCCCAGGCTGCAGTGGCCTCCCCAGTAGAGTACCTCGATTTCCTGCACAGTGTGTCCTACGGACAAAGCCTGTGTTAAACAACCCCTCAGGAAATTAGCATTAATTAGCAGGGTGCTGCAATCCTGCAAGTGACTGCCACTTATCCCACTAATGTTGGCTCCACACTACGGGGAGCTCTTAGAATTTCTGACATTAAAATTGTTACTGGCCACAAATAAAATGTAATTGATATTCTTTCAGAAATTAAAAAAGTACGGTAGGATACTCTGCAGCATTATTAATTAGTGCTAAATCAAATATCAAAGGATGAAAATAACACTGTATTTAGCAATCAAGTTTATTTTAATAGATGCAATCAGAGTCCCATGACTTACAATTTTGCCTCTAAGGGGAATGTATGTTCTCACTGAGGAAAACAAGAAAAAAATAAAAGACAAAAGTGTACATTTAGGTAGCATTCTCTCTCACTCCAGAGCTGTCTGTGCTGTTTGCTAGTTCTGGCAAGATTTCTGTTTTCCTTCTCATATGACCATTTACACTTTAACCTTGTTTTTTCCCAAATATCCTGAGCTACTGTTGGAACCACTCAGTGCAAAACAAAACCAACACCCACAAAATCCTGTTTGTGCAGCATTTAGTATGAAATTTTAAACTCTGTGAATATAGCTGGAGATTTCCTGCTCTCTGCTGTCTCTTTGCATTTAAGGGGGAAGCAAACCGTGACACAGGTGTGCCCGTGCAGCAGCAGCTGGGGACTGGCACCTGCAGCAGTGGGACCTGTCAGTGCTGGCCCAGGAGAGGCTGTCGTGGTCAGAGCCTGCTTGGGCACCCCTGTGACAGGGCTGGGCTGCAGGAGCACCCTCAGAGCCCAGCTCCTGAGTGTGCTGTGTCAGGCCAGAGCGCGGAGCTGCCACACAAAGCACGGGCGGAGAGCTGTGAGACTCACCTGCACACTCGGCTACCTGCACAGGCAGCCTGGCTTCTCTGTCTGCACAAAGAGCTCTTCTGCCTGCCAGAGCTGCCATTCCAGGGGCAGTCACAGCTTCTTTCCACACCAGCACCCGGCACTAACAGGGAACCAGGCGGAGGAAGAGATGAGTCAAACAAAACGCTGCCTTTTGGATGCTGTTAGAGATTGAAGAGAGGCTCTTCTACAGTACAGCTCCTGCCTTCCTGCTGGTTCTCACCACGGCCTTTGCTTCCAGCTGTACAACCGTGACATAATATTATATACATCTCACAGCATTTTCTGAAAACATTCTTTCTCATTCAGCTGGTCAGGATGCTGGAGGGGAGGGAGGGAGGCGTCTGGATGGCGAGGCTGCAGGATGATGGCTGCTGTCAGACTGTGAACTGCAGGAAGATGCACTTGTTCTCCCGTGGTGTAAGTGGCATTTGTCCTCCAAACTTTGGCATAAGGACCTGAACCACCAGCACTGTATCCTGACCTAGGCAAAACATACATTGCAACACAGACTGGCTGCTCAAACGATCAAAACTTCATTTACCATCACTGCTTCAAAAGCCAGTGGCCTAATAACTCAGAGACACCGACAAACCAACCTGTAACATTCTCCAAGTGCTGTTCATCACAGTCAGGAGAGCTTTGCTGACTGACCCAGGTGAGGACCAGGTCCTGTGGGGATCACCAGATAACAAGCAGACTGAGGTGGATCTGTAGAAGAGGTGCTTCCTCAGGTGCCAAAGCTGGGGTGAAGTACCTCATCTTCACGTTGCCTTAAAAGCCAGGTAAAAGAGATCCTTGCATAATAAACTGCATTTACTGCACCTGAGCAGAAGCCTGCAGTTCAGAGCAGTGTGTGTACTGATGCTACCTACAAACCTCTGTTTTGGCCACATTCTTTATAGTGCTCCATCACCCATAATATACAGGAAGTGCATGCAATATACAGGGGATGCACATTTTAATGTCCTCATGGGCTGTGGGTCTGTTATTGATCTGACTGATACTGGGGAGAAAATTGCTTCTGGTAGCGCTTTTCCTGGTTCTTGACAGGGCAAAAGAATTTACAGGAGGTGCAGAGCTCACATGTGCTGCTGGAGAAAGGGCTGCACATAGCCCTGTTACACAGGCCCTTTCCCCAAATCTCCAATCCTGAGAGTGGGTTTTCCTTAGCCTTGCTGGGCATGTGCTGCAGCTGGCTGCTGTGTTTTCCTCCTGCTGCCCCGACCTGGGGAGAGCCTGCCAAGTGATGGCCTGTCACACTGGGAAGATGAAGAGGTGGATTAGACAAAAGAAACAGAGAGGAAAAGCAGCTGAAAGCCAGGGGCAGATTACTGCTGGCCTTGCGAAGCCTCACATCTGTGGGGTACAAGAACACTGCCAAATACACGTTATCCAAGAGTTTTAACACAATTTATTTTATGCTTAAATAATCAACTAGATCATCCAGTGTTTGTTGTTTTCATACATATGTAATTAGAGCTATTATCAATGAATGCTGTTTCCATATGAATATAATCAACAAATTAAAGTATTTCACCAAAAACCAAATAAAAATGCCCTTTAAAACACAGCAGCCTTAACAACCTAATATTACACTGCTAGGATGATTACAGATGATTGGCTTACTGAAAGATTCTACATCTTATAGCCAGTACACAATACAGTAATAATTTTACAGCGTGCTGCCAGTCTATTAGCTAATAATTTCTCTTCAGTTCATTTAAAAATATCCCAAACTTGTGCTCCTTAGAGCACCAACCCACTTCTAAAGCTGCAAGCATTACCCCCATTATAAAGCAAGAACAGATAGCACCCCCCCTCCCCATAATGCAACTACTGTATATGTTATGGGTCTTAGGTCATTTCATTGAAAAATTGGCAACAGCAACAAATATTAGATGAAGGGCTTTGTGTTTACAGATAAAATCTTATTTTTCATGTTGCGGAATAGTGTTTGCAAAACTGGAAAAGATTTAATCAAAATAAGGTGAAACACATGCATCAAAATATTAGTACTCTGAAGAAAAATTTTCACAGAACTACAGAATTCCTCATTTTGGGAATCATTTAAATTTGCAGCAGATTTTAAAGATTTTTTTAAAATCAAGCTAGCGATTTTGCATATACAAACATTATAATTGCTAATATACAAGAATCTGTGAAGATACACCCAGAATATCCCTGTAGGTGCAGCCATTTGAGACACCTAGCCTGCTCAATGCATTTGCAATATTCTGTTTGTGATCGAAAAGGCAGTGCCTTATCAACACTTATTCTATTTTGTTAGAATTTATACAGTGTTATTTATTTACAGCAAAACTATTGATGTTTAAAAAAGAAACAAATAGTGTTTTATACCCTGACAGTTTGGGTCCAAGAAAAATAAGGCGAGCTGTTGTGGATTTTAGTATTTTTAGTGTCTTTCCATGGTTTAACCATTTCATCTTCGCACATCCTCTCTGGCCACAGGAATTTATTTCTTTTGAGATGACATCAAACTGCTTGAGAGAAGCTGTTAACAGCATGGCATCTTGTATATACACTGCATTGGTAACTGAGCACCCTCCAATCCTGTGAATGAACGTGAATTTCCATGCTCTGTAAATTGGCTCATGCTAAATTAATTTTTTTGTTTGGGATTTTTTTTGTTTGTTTTTTTTTTTCTTTTTGCATAAAAACCATGCGGTTAATGTGGGGAAGCAGCAAACACACGCACACTTTTATAGGTGAATGTTTTAATTCCTGTTGATGTTTTCTTCCGTGAGTGTCCCTCTAGAATACTGGCAGTAAAAGCACACTGTGGAGAGAAAACAAAGAACAAATCATTTCAGGAATATCTTGTTAGAATCAGTTTCATGCCTTTCCCTGACTAAACAGAAATGTAACTGGAATTCTGCAATAGGCTAAATCACACAGCTTCTAGGTAGGCAATGACATTAGCTGAGCTCCAGCGTGAGGGGAAAATGCAGCTGCAGATGTCCACACTGCTCATGAACTGATTTATAATTATGTTTGCAGCACACTGTATTTCATCATGCCGGACATGCCACCAGCTCATCTGATCCACTGATGACAAGGAATAGGTTCTTTTGTTGTGGAAGGAACAGCATCATCTCCAGACGCAGAGAGCTGCTGCTTCCACAGCACGTTTTTCTTCATTGTGTGCAAGCATCCCCACAGTGATGGAAAACCTGCTCTCCTTGCACATCCACCTCTGCCAGTTGCTCGGGGAACATTCCTGCAGAAGCAGGAATGCAGCACCCAGCCTTTAGGAGGCTTGGTGAAGGACAAAAGCAGGGACAAGGAGCAGCGCCATCCATCTCCCTCCTGCCTGCCTTGCATGAGCAGCACAAGGAGAGACAGTCCAGCTCCTGCTCTCTCACCCCTCCAACAGAGCCATGCACATAAGGACAGCAAGTTTGTGCCATGTGTTGTACAACAGCAGCAGAGAGGGCGGGAAGCAGAAGCACAAACACAGCAGTGAGCAGGAGTGGAAGCCCTGCAGCCCTCGGGCACCTGGGCGCAGGGCAGCGGGGCTGGCGCGGCACCGGCAGGGCTCAGGCTGGCACGGACATGCCTGCTCACTAATCAGGTCACAGGTCCACACACATCCCCCAGGAGTGCTCACAGTCTCCTTCCATGCTAAAGCAATCTGTCCTTGCCCACATCTACAGTTGTCATAAATCTGTCCTGCTGCTGAGAGCCGCCTGTTCCCACTGCAGCAGTCACGCCAGCTCGCACCGCGCTGTCCTGCGGAACTGCACGCGGGAGTTCTCGGCTTCTCTTTCAAACTATGCTGCACAGTGGGCTTATCTGCAGTGGTGACAGGGACATTTTCACAGCAAAACCTAGCTAATGTCGTGATTTTTTTCAAACACTCCAAAGAAAAGAACCACCTCTGCCTGCCCAAGAGAATTTTTTTTGTCTTTTGTGATTACAAAACAGTTTTTCTATAGAACCCCCTGCCTCTGCAAACACATCCACTTCTGCATCCAAATGAAATGTTTTTAATGGGCTCTTGACCAGACTCACAATTACGTAGTGCACATTTGGTCATGCTTATCATATCAAAGTTTGAAGCACAGAGATTCATCTTACAGGACAAAGTTCCCCCCCCCAGAGCAAAGGTTCATTATCTAAGGCAGTTCCTCAGGGGCTCTAGCATGGAAGACTTGCCTACTGGAAATCACAGGAGAAATGCATCAGCAGTCATGGGAGCAGATCTGATTCTAAGGAACTCAGACTCTGGCTTCCTGAAGGTCCGACTGTTTCATACATTAGGCAAAGACTGCCTAATTTATGCAATTTTATTTTAAAATGAAATGCTTATCCCTGGTGTCTTTTGCATCAAACTCGTATGCTGGCAGGCTCTTTAGCTGCATTGCTTATGGGGTTCAATGTCCCATCTTGCCTTCAATGCCTGAATTTACACATTTCTGCTGCTCTGCCCCTGCAGATTGACAGTGGAAGCAGCATGGGACCCAACATGGGACACAATTTCATATAAACAGTGCCATCGCTTTGCCTTGCTTTACTCCCACCTGCTTGAGCTCCATAAAGGGGAAAGCTGTGCCAAAAGAATCACCTCCTCGTTCCAAACAATAAATATTTTATGAGTATGTTGAGCACCAACCCACAGGAAGCTGTATTATTCTATTAGCACACACAGGAGGACTCTCAGTAAAAGAAGGAATTCAGGTGGATGCAGCAGGTGCTTACCAGATACTGAAATATCACACCAGTCACCACACAGAGCTTGCTCCTTGGGGCTTGATCCCATAAATCCCTCAGCTAGATCCCACACACTGAGTGCTGTTTGTCTAAATGGCTCTGCTCACAGGCACAGAGCACCTGTAGGGCCAGGGGGCCGTAGGGGCTTCCTTACATTGCATCAGTTAGAAGGGACTGGTGACTCAAGAGAGACTCTGCTTCTGTCCTTTTCTTCACTATCTGGTCTATTTGCCAGGTCCTGTTTATTCTGTTCTTACAGTCAATCCTATACCATATGTATGTAGCAATCCTATACATATGTACAGTAAAAGGATAATACACACAGTCTTGTGCTTCATAAAATCTTCCTCTGTCCTATTCCTGAAACCCAGCAAAGCTAAGAGAGAAGAGCAGAAAAAAGTCATGTCCATGCTAAACCTACACACTTGGAGCCATGACTGATGGACCAGCACTGAAAGACATACAGGCACATCTCTTGTGTGCAGCTGTGTCAGTGAGAAAAAGCAGCCTCTGGCTTATTTTCTTCACATCTTTACAGAGTGTCCTGCAAGGGTTTCTCAGTCTGTGCATTTGGGTTTAGCTTGGGAAGCCCTTACACCATCAGCTGCTGGCTTGCTACAATCGTTAAGGCTGGATCAATAAAATTCACAAGGAACAGTTGGTAGGGATTATTTGTTGGCAAATATTGAGACACTTCACTTACAAGGACTTTGACTTGCATAACTGCCCTCAGATCACATGTCTGACAGTGGAAGAAGCATTTCACTCCTAGGTTTATTTGTGTGCAGCTCCTTTACTATTTAAGTTTTTAGGGGTAGAAAGTTCTATGGATTACAAACACTGTAAAATTCCGAGAAATCTTACACATGCCTGAGTATTGCTTTGTTTTATTTCCCAATAAGTAAAGATAAATTTTTATATGTGAACACAAGGTCATTTTCTGCTTACAAGACCAAGGGCCAGCTATTCAGGTCTGCAGCTGGAAAGCAAAGTCAGGGTAGCAGAGACAAGCCATTGTGCAGCCCAGTGCTGTTCCTCATGCTGGCAAAAGCTTTCAACAAGGGAAGAAAATTGATCACACTGACCGTTCAGTGGCTGGCTTTCAGCTTTCATGAGTAACTTTTCTTCTCCACGTGTCTGACTTCTTTCTTTGTCTTAACCTTATAAGCTTCTCCCTGCTTTAAAGGAAAAGTATAAACATTAACACAAGTCTGCAGAGAGCACTCGTAATTGTAAACCAGCTTCCAAAACAGGATGCACATTTTGCTGTAACAGGATAAGTAAAAAGCAGTTAAATCACATTAACACTTCATTTCAAAGATACACACAATCTATTTATCCACTCTGCTGAGCTGCAAAAGCACAGGTCTGAAATATCATCTTCAAGTAGAAAACACAGCTCTACAGTTTCAGCCTGACCCCTGGGCTGGAGTGCCCGGCTGGCAGTCAGTCCTTGGCAGAGCCCCTGCTGCCAACTGCAGCGGGAGCCAGTGCCACTGACAGGGAAAAATCCCCATTCCCAGCTGTCCTACTGGTCAGCCAAACTGGTGGGCATTCCCAACAGCAGAGCCTGTGGCTGCTCTCGTGATGTTTCACAACGTCTGTGCTTCAAAGTGAGCAGGTTAGTAACAGAATAAAGGGAAGAGGAAGAAAGCCAGCAAAAACCACCACTGAAGCAGCACAGAAGTAAAACCAATGACAGTGACAAGCAGTGCAGGTTTCAGCATCTTTAAAACAGCTAACCCCAAAATAAAGTTCATCTTTGCTCATTAAAAGTAGCTCAATAATCATCTAAAAATAAATTCTCCAGTAATCACAAGCCTCATTCACATCAGAGAAAGGCATCTGTTTATGTGTGGCTATGGGCAGAATTTACCCCTCAGGTGATCTGCATTGATGTATTTGTAACTATTAGTAGTTTCCAACTAATCTAATCTAGTGCAGCAAACTGAAAATGTTTACCCCTTGCTGGGCAGGATTTTTTTTCCTTCATGAACAACTAGGAAAGAGGGGATGGAAATAAGTTTGCTTCCATTCTCTTATTTCTGTGACTTATGTGTCCCCAGCTTTTTTTATTTTAATTGCCAGAAAAGAAAGGGTATTTGTCATCTTCCTTTCTGAATCTGTTTTCACTCAGACAAGAATTTCATTAGCCCCAGTGACAGTTTTACTTGAGCAGAGATGTCTGAGGGCCATGTGCTGGGGAAGAGGGCACGAGCTCCTCTGAAGCCATTTGTTTCCAGCAGCAATGCCCATTCCCCCAAGGCCTCCAGGGGACAGATGACAGCTGAGGCACAGCCTGCCCACTGCTGCTCCTGTCACTGAAGCCCTTCCCAAGAAGGGCTGGGGTGTGCTGGCACACAATACTCCTACTCTTCCCACTGTCAGGGTGATAAAGCTGGGCATAGTCCAGACCTGTAGAAGGCTTCAAATTTTGATCCCCAGGGACAAAATCCTGTCTTGGTGCTTGCTTGTAAAGATACCATTGCTTGGGTATGTTCTCATTGACCTGAATCCTGCAAACCCTCAGCCACCAGCACCAGGAGTATCACACCAAGGTGAGTGAGAGGCCACTGGGATGAGACGCAGCTCATTCCTCTGGGCTGGTGGAAAAGCTCCAAAATCCACCTACAGCTGTAAGGCACAGACTCTGCAAGGGCTTCACCAAACACACAGACACTGCTCAACTTGATGGCACAAAGCAGGCCCCAAACCCACGGCTCAGACCTGCTGCCTGTTTGACAGAAACAGACCTGGATGCCCTGTGCTGACAGAATTCAGCCGGGCCCCCAGACACTGCCCCTGCCCCGTGATCCCAACACACAACTTGCCAGTAACTGCAAGCACTGCACTTTTTGCCAAGGCTTCTTGTTAAATGCAAACCTCCAGCCCTTTAGCGCACTTTCTAGCAGTCAACACAACCCTCTGAGCCTACTGTTATTTGCTGGTAGTCCCCGTGGCATTACCATTTCACCAACTTTCCTCTCATGGGGGATAACAACACGTCTCACTACCTTCCGGGTGATCTGTGGGAAGCAATACATGAAAAGTATCGATTTTTATTTTTTTCCTAGATTCTAAAGGGAAAAAATATGTTAAAAGAAGTTACTTGAATGCAAAGACTCAAAGCAGTGATGTAATTCATGATTACTTTTCTCGTGATGACGTTGCCTTCTTCATCGGTAAATTGTTCCTCTGTTACAGATTCACCAGGAATGTTTTTTGCTTCCTCACCCTAAAGAACGTGTTATAAGATTAGCAATAGAGCCTATATTCTGTCAAACCCACACATATTTCCACACCAATCCAAGCAACAAGCACATGCTAGCTTCAACTTTATGTAACAGTTTGCTTTATGCCACACGAACTGTTTGAAAGCCTCGTTCATTTAGCAATGCAATACCTGTGCATTTGTCCTACAAGATGTCTCCTTAAAGCCTGTAGGGAGCTTCTAGCACACTGCTCTTATTAACTACTGCATGTCAGGAACTCTCTGGGTAACAAAATCAAGTGGTCAGTCTGAGCCCTATGAGACACCCCTTAGCTTTTCACAACTTCTCAGTGAAACTCAGCAGCGTTTCTGCTTTGGCACACGCAGAAACATGGTCTAACATGGGGGAAATGTGGGACTTGAAAAGACAGCTCTGCCTATAGCTTGCTAAACACGAGGTCTTAAACACAAACACAGAAGACAGACAGGACTTCTCAGCACTTACAAGATGATGGAAGTTGTCTTACGTGACCCTTTGCCCGGCATGGTGCCACCGTGGCGAGGAGCCTTGGCAGCCCGGTCCATGACTTACTGAGATCAGCAGCACTCCAGCCATCACTTCTTGTAGCACCAGCAATTTATAGCACCAGTGTAAATAAATGTAAAAGCAGTTTCCTAGCTGCTATGCCAGTGACTTATTTCCACTTAAAGGAATTATTGCTTAAATCATAAATAAATGACATTAGTTTAGAGTCTGAGCCCAGCTAGCAGTCATGAACTTATGTTCCAAAAGAACTTTGTTAACTTTACCTCACAAAGTCCTATTTCCAAACCTGGGTGCTGAAGCACGCACTGCTTTTGATGCTTCAAAACTATCCATTGTTTGTGTTTATATCTTTCATATAAGAAAGGCAAACATAATGATACTGTAGCTGGCCTAATATAAAAAATTTCCACTTCTACATTAATAACCCAAACAAACAAAAAAAAATTCCTTATAACTTTTCTTCTCCCCTCACTCTCAACCCATTATGGAAAAATTACAAGTAGAGGGAGGAAGCAGAAAGAAAACACTGTATAAAACACATTACAACAATATTAACTACAAAACACTATTTGAAAGGAGACTATTACAGCTTTTGTAATGCTTCGATGTACTGAACACCACAGGGCAAATATATTTTCTATTGACTGTGGTCTATACACTACAGAGTTGTCTGCATAAGCTCCTGGCACGGCTTTATAATAAACAAATACAGTGATGCCACGTGCATTTTCTAAAACAGTATTCCCTACTAAAGCAGCTTTTTCAAGATGTCCAATGTAACATTGGGATTGTATGCTATTTCTAAGCTCTAAGCAAAACAAACCTTTTCTTTTGTTTACAAGCCATTTGTGGTCTTTTCTAGCCAAGCTTTTCCATTTTCCTGGCCTGGGGACAATGGCAGCAGGCAGGAGCCAGGGGGGAGTACTGCAGAGCAGAGCCCCTGGCTATGTTTGTCCTGCTTCAGAAGTACAGAATTTCTGCTGGTTTTGCATTGAAAGCTCTACTGAAGTCACCACTTCAGCAAGGGAATTCAGGTCTTTTACACATCTTTTTCCCCAGGCTTTCACGGGCTGTTAGCAAGCTGTACAACTTGCTGAACTTTGGTGCTTCAGGAAGCACTGCCAAGAGAAGGACAGGCTCCACAGCCAGGTGGATTCCAGTGCACAGGGACATAAGGATGAGGTCCTGTGCCTGAGACACACCTAGCTGAGGTGCCTGGGCCAGGGAATGCTGGCATCCCTACGAAAGCACACAACAAACAGCTGCTGAAGCCTTCAGATGGAGCCTGAAAAGTTCACTCCTCAGAAGCAGAAATGGCAGAGGTGCCCAGGCAGGGCACCAGGCTCTGTGCAGGAGGAGGGAAGTGTGAGCTTGGTCCCTGGGCGAGCGGGGCCCCAGCGGCAGCCGGCTGCTTCCTTTCTCACCAGAGAGGCAGGGCCAGCGACTGGGCAAAGGGTTTGGGAACTGAAACCTCTGGGCTTTCCTACTCACAGAGAGATGGCAGGGGGAAAGACTGATTCTGGAGGCTTCACACTTTAATCAGATAGAGAGCAGATGGGGAACTAGATGCACAGTTTCTTTCCTGGCCTTCCACGTGTGGGTGCAGAGACTCCTCAGTGGGCTCCAACACAGTACCCCAAGGAGCAGGAGAGGGGAACCCTGGCACAGACATCCCATGGAGCACAGAGGTATGGAAAGGTTCCCTCTCATGAGTAGGGTCTCCAAAGCCACTACAATAAAATCCATGAAAACCAGAAATAAAACAGCATGGCCAGTAGCAAGACTGCTACTGGTCACCAGATTACATGGCACACCAACACCACTTTCATGTACTGGTTCTTTGACTCCTTACTGCAGCTATGAGCAAGTGAACAACCTTAAAACAACCTAGCAAGAATTACTGTGTTCTGCTTCAAATGAAATGAAAAGTGTACTGCTGCACTGAAAGATATATCCTGGAAGAAAATGCAATTTTAAAGGTGTGGTGAATCTTGGGTTTTAATTAGCTACATGCTCCTATAAGCACAATTTAAGGATAAATGCTGTAAATACTCAGCAGTCAGCACGCATGAAATCCAGCTTTCACAATTCTCTTGCTGGTGGGTAGTTAAACAAATTGCAGGAGGGCTCACAACTGGCAGGAGGTAGATCTGATTTACTGACTTTTTTAATCCCATGCCGTTAAAAAGATGGATGTTTGCTAGGGAAAAAACCCTACCCACTGGCAGTTTTAGTTGCAAGAGCTCAAAACTAACATTGGGTTAGAATGGCACATTAGATGACCTTGTCAACAAAAGCTGTTTTTAAACACAAAGCTGGTGCATCTGCGTCACAGCTAGAGAATAAAATTCTTTCCGCTGCATCATACTTATGTGGGCTTCATTTTACCCTTGACCAGTCAAAATCACTGTCACAATACCAAAAGCTTTAGGAAGGCAGGGAGAAAAGTTAATACCGTGATTACTGGAAGCCCAGTTATATCCCTGGGACTAAAGCATACAAAGGCTGCAGTCTGCAAGCCTCAGCTCCAGAACATGCCAGGAAGCTTTGCAAAGCAGAGTGCTTTAATGTCACCCTGCTCGCTGGAGTGTAGTCCTGCCAAAACCAGCTGGTATCCTCTCTCTGCTGCTCTCCAGGGCAGGAGAAGCAAAGAGCAGTTTCCTCAAAATCTTCTGCCAGCTCCACTGATTTTCTTAACAGTTATTTGCAGATTATGGGTGTTCCCAGGGACCTTCAGATAAATGGAGTTATACAGTCAGTGCTGCAGTGTTGTGCCAAAGTTCACTGTAGATTTGTCAGAGCTCTGGTTTTCCTTCATGTTTGTTTTGTTACTAGAGGGATAATAGTCCCTTTTATTCCTCCCATACATCTAGTGTTGTTGAAACAGTGGAAAAAAAAGGTGCAGCTGGATGCATCTTACCGACACGGATAAAAAGGAATTTAAAAGCAGGAGGAAATAAGCAAGATGGAAAGATCCTAAATATTTAATTTTGCCAAAGACCAGAGGCGATGCCGCAGTGGGAACAGAAGCGGCACAGAGCGCTCAGACCTCTTCCCTCACTGGCCTAAGCCAGCATCAGGGCATAATCCCCTCAGTCCTGAGATCACATTCTTGTAATGCATGAGCAGCAGCTGCGCCTCAGTCTCCTTGGGGTCTCGAGCCTCTGTGGCAGCAGCAGGAGAAACAAACATCTTTCATTAAGGTCATTTTCATTAGCGAGTTCTGCCTGCTCAGGGAGACCTTGTTAATCAGATGCCACAACTCTCCGCCTGCGCCCATGCTGAGTCTGTAGTTGCTTATTTGCAGATGTATTGCTAAAGCCGCAGGAGGGGGAGAAAAATCCCAGCAAAACAGGCAAGGCAAAGAGACCTGAGAGCCAACAGTGCTGCAAATGGGGCAGCGTAGTCCACTGCTAGGAGCTGGGGCATAGGTCTGGTGCATGTGGCATGGAGGACACACCTCTGAACAGCTCTTGCAGTCTGGGGTTTGATTTACTCCACGTTATCTTACTGAGGCCAGCAGCTCCAACTCTCATGGGGCAGGACAGGGAGAGGGCATTTACCTGCAGCTCTCCCAGCCAGACAGAGACTGCAGTGGAGACGCTGTGCCCAGCTGAATACACAAAAGGAAATGGTTCCCATTTTCCTCACACAAGGCACAGGCACTTAATTCTTATCACCTACAGGATGGCCACATTTTATTTTCTACAAATAAGCTTCCCCTAAATAGCAAGACCATGGCTCTAGCTTTGGCTAACTGCTGCTCAGGCCACTTCTCCCCTGCAGGCTGAACCAAACCCTCCACAATCAGTAAAGGGGCATTTCAAGGGAAAAATGCACAGAAAGGGACAAATCTTCAATAAAAATTGTCAAGAAATAGCAAAAGTACAAGATACTAGATTACCTCAGATTTGAATAACCACTGCTTAGAAATATATTTTACTTTCCATTACATTCTACCATAAACCTTTTGGCAAGAATCTTACTAAAACAGCTGTAGCCAAAAAATTTGTATCCATGAAAGATTTAACAATCTTTGAAAAAGCATGAAAAATTGGACACTGATTCCTGCCATGGCTGAATAACAGGAGCTTTGGATCAGGCTTTGAATGTCCACATTGTGGCAAGCACTCTTATTTTCCCCTTGTGTGTTAATTGCTCGCATTCCTGCACTACCATAAACCCATTTCTTTTGCAATGCCCCATCCCATCAATCCACCATGTGAATACAAGAGCGGAAAGGAAGAAAAACAAAAACATCTGCACTACCTTGAGGTTAGAATAGGATCCTATTACATGTGGAAATGGGCATCAGTCCTTGCTTGTCTGGTTTTATGGGCTCAGCCCTCTGAAGTGCTAAATCCCATGGGAATGTGCTCTAGAGTACTGAGCACTTGACAGGACTCAGCTCCTGGACTGCTGGGAAAATACCTCTGTGGGAGAGAAAAGTCTTTCCCCATATTTGGGCCAGGACAGAGAACTGAGGTAGCAGTTAAAAGGAAGTAATAGTGTTAGCAATGCTGCAGAATGGCATGGAAAGGAAAAACAAGTTGGGAAAGCAGAGCAAAGGTAATGAAGCAATTCAGCTCTGACTGTACCTGTGGTGGCACATGGCAAAGCCTTTTTTCCACAGGACTCAATTTATCCTCAAGGTTTCAGTGCCAGCAGACTTTATGCCTGCTGGCTGTGTGAGTACCTCTGCTCACAACAACATGCAGGCAGTAATGAATACTAGGAAGAGCAATTAATATTAGGAAAAAATTCTTTACTGTGAGGATGGTCAGACACTGGCACAGGTTGCCCAGAGGAGTTGTGGATGACCCATCTGTGGAATGCTCAAGGCCAGGCTGGATGGGGCTCTGAGCATCCTGGTGGGTGTCCCTGTCCATGGAGTTAGAACTGGACAATCTTTAATGTCCCGTCCTACCCAAGCCAGTCCAGGTCCCTAAAAACGTTAAATCTTGATTTTTCCATTTCATACCACCATTTCATGAACTTTACGGGCCCAAAATGGTTGCTTCCACTACAAAATTCTTTCTCTAAAAGGCCTGATGATTGTTGCTTTCATTCTCTTGTTCTCTTTTGAGCTTGCCTTAAGATGCAGAGTGGGGGATAAAAAAAGAAGCTATAAATGATCAGAAAATAACCAAGAATCACATGTGTTTTCTAATCAAGAGACAGGTACAGCTCCAATCCAGCTGAGATCCGACACGTTCCCAAGAGCCGCCTCCACTCGCCATGCACACCCTTCCCACTGGGTCTGCACTAGCTGCACATTCCAACACTAAATATGCTGCTTTGCCACGGCTCTGCTAAAAGTTCTACCCCAAATTACACCACCACATTTAAAACCAATTTTCTGTGCCTTTCTCTAAACACAGGGGCTGTAAGAGAGAGAGCAAGAGAAAGCTGCCTTTGACACACTTTCCTCTTTTCTACTCCAACACTTCCTGACTGCAAACCAGCGGACACCAAAATAGTTCAGACATAAATTGGGTGGGGGCCCTTAGCCACAGGCCAACTATGCAGCCTTTGAATCTGCAGCACACTCTCACTCTGTGTGTTACCAGAGACTCCTGCAGCACTGGAGGGGCCTGCCCTGTTTGAAAACAGAAACCACATTCCTAAGCCTCAGCAGTCAGGGCTTATCTGCAGGGGGAATTACTGAGGAAGGGTTATACCCTGACAGGCCCAGGGCCTTTCAGGGAAGGCAGCAGGTCCTGCCTGGGGAGATGGGGGATCAGACAAAACATTCATTTCTGCTGAGCTCAGTTCTGCCATTCCTGCCCTGTCCTGAATGGGTATACTGAAGGAATTCATGGTGGAGGCAGCCAGAAAAGTCACCCTTCCTCTTCCAAAAGCATCTGCACCTTGGACTATTTGGCAGCTATGCAGAGCAGCCTATCTGCCACCCACATTACACAAAAGGTGCAGTGCCTTTTGTGGTGTGCAGACTCCTCTTGACAAAGCATGCAAGCAACGGTGATATAGATATGTGCAATTGAAATGTCAAAATTTATTCCTTCTGCAATTTATTCCAAGTAACAATTACAGCTTAGGCAAACTGCACTAGTGCTGTAATAGCAGCAAGGTGCCCTGCTGGTTTTTGTCAGGGCTTGACTGCATGATTTTCTAATAAGAATCTAATAAACCCTGTAAGTTACTGAGGAATTACATAATGGTTTATGTTAGAGACTTATTTTCTCATGCTCTATGCTGCAGGAAAATAATGTCATACCGTATGATCACACAAAAAATATTAGAAGGGCAAATACAGTTATATGATTATACCATTGTTATCAGTATATATAGTATATTGTGCTGTAAGTAAAGGCTATCTGTAAATAAATATACTAAATAGAGTCTACTGAAGGCAATGAAGGACTTTTATTAACTTCAGTAGATTTAAAATCAGGATCATCTGCTGCAGTGAGAAAGTTTTCCAGAACACATTAAGCGCTTAGGACCACAAGTTTCAACCAGAGTACGTGCCTCATACTTTCCTATATCCCACTCACATACTCCTGCAAATGTTTAACTTGTAACTCAGAATTTTTTAAAAACAACAGGAAAAAAGTGGCTCATATTTGCTCTCCAGGAGACCAACATGCTGCATCCAGCTGCAGCCTTTAGGATGCCATGCACAGCAGTGGCAGTGAAGGACACAGCACTCCATGCAGCACAGCTGTTTTCCAACAGAAGACACCCATAACCCTGTGTTAAAAGCAAGGAAAGGCAACCTAGCACTGGGTTATCAATCCATACTGGCCATGGAAAGCACGCTACCACAGGGGCTCCAGTATGCCAAAACTGACATTCTGTCACAGCAGACCAAACCCATGTTCATGCCAGCACCACCTCAAGAAAGGAAATCACAAAGTACCTTCAGAATCAAGCGCCGTCGGTAAACCCTCGTGGTAATTCTCTGCTCTTCACCTGAGCTTGAGTCACTCTCAATCTCACTGTCACTGTCACTACATTCCTAATAAATGCAGGTTTAGTACATTTGAACAGCACGTTTGCAAGACAGAACATGCTGATCAGGACTAGGGGAAGAAAACAGAGGTTATCACGGACAGTGTTTTTCCTGTCTCTGTTATGTACATAATGACTCGCAGTTCCACTGCTGGAGTACACGATGGGAGGAGGCCTTTTTGCTCCTTGGGATGCTGTAACCTGATAATTACACCAGCTATGGAATATCTCAGCAGCTCTCCAGTCTCAGAAAATGCTATTTGGAATGCATCTGACCTGTGAAATTTCAAAACCTTATGCAATTCTTTTAAATTTTATGTAAAAAACCCCTTAACCTTGTCATAGCTCATTGAATTTTTTTTTCTCCTAAAAATTATTCTTTCAAACAAGTTTTATGGATTCACAAGGTATGGGAAGTGAATTTCCTAATACAAAAAAAGAAGACTGTCACACAGAAAGATTCAGTGGAGCACCTCCACACGGAACATTACAAAAAGGCTTTCTGAAAAATTTCTCCATGTAAATGGCTTTCCTGCTCAGTATTTATCTGCTTTTATAAGTGGCAAAACTACAGTTTGAAGCACAATCATTCTGCATTTTTCCAAGAAGGGAGCTGTTGGAGCTCAGCTGGATGGGCACAGCCCTGAGCTGGTCTCAGCCTGACAGGTGTTGCAGCTACACACGGGTGTTGCTCTGTCCTGGCACCCTCTGCCAGCCCTGGTGCTTTCCCCTCCAAAACCCACGGAGCTCAGCTTTGGGGCTGAGCAGCTCTGTGTGCACATGCTGGGCAAAGGGCTTCCCACCTCTGTGTGTGACAGACATAGAGCACAGACCCTCTTCCCATGATATTCAGCTGAACCAAGCCTTTCCTGAACAGAGAAATTTGAAAATTTCTTCTATGTTTTACTCAATGACAGCCCCAAACTGATTTTAAAATCATGGATAGTGGATATTGGGAACTGCCTATCTATTTCTCCCTCTGAATCTGGCCCAAGACATCCTAAACAAGAAGCAATTCTCAGAAATTATGTGCAAAATAAGAGTGGGCATAGGTGGGTGGAGGAGAAAAAGAACTATATAACAAAACATCCTGCATCCATTTAGGGCAGGATGACAAAATTCATCTGCAGTCCTCTGGCACTAGTCAAATATAGATACAAAAAACTGTAAGCCAATCCTCTCCTGAAGAAGTAAGAAGAAAGCAGAAGATTTCCAGAGGGCATGAAAGCTTTAGAGGAGGAGTTATTTTTAATAAACAGCTTTAAGTGGTTTATTTGTGATGGAATTCTGACACTGAGAGTCACCTTGCCCGTGTGCTGGACATCATCCTCTTTGGAACAACAGAGCAACTGTGCTGTGTTCTTCTCATTTAAAAAGATCACTGGAATCTGATGCTTGAGCATTTGTAGAGAATTATATGACCTACACCATTACTGCAATGCTTTTGTAAATGTTTATGTGGACTTGGGATAAGGCCAAGGATTTGTTTCATCCACGTCACCAGGCGTCAGACCAGTACCAGTCTGAGTTTCCTCTCTTGGTGCAAACTCTGTGCCAAAACACTGCTGCAGCCCTTCTCCTGCAGATGGGTGACTATTGCTTCCTGCCTCTTTCCAAATGGGTCACAGACAAAAATATCTTACTTTGGCAAGTAGTTTTAGTTTGTTCCCACTTTCTCTCCACAGAAGTAAATCTGTTTCTTCCACACTTTTCTCTTTATGGAGCATTTCTGAAGAATGCCTTGCAGAAAGACTGCAGCTGAAATTTTTTTTCTGTTTTCATGATAGCATGTGAAGCATCTCACCATGACTTGGACTGCATTAGTAATTAAACTTATTGAATTCAAATTAGATTAGAATGCATTATTGAAGAAATATCAACAAGATAATAGAAGCAGTTCATGTCATTCTAACAGATGCTAGTTTCTTACCCATTTAGGCTTTGTGAGAGACTCACATTTTGAAATGAAAATTTTCACATACCAGTTCATTCAAAGATCATGCCTATAAAAGGACTTGTTATTTAGTAAATGAGATTATCAGCCTTCACCAATAAAGCAAAGCAGTGCAGAGAGCACGCCTAAGAAAAGCACTTGCTTATTCTTCTCAATCCAGATGGGATATCCAACAGTGAAGAGCACACAAAAGTGGGTGACAACTTCTCTTCCCACTGATGGGAATGCAGAGGGGGAAGTGCAGCATGTCAGCACATTACAGCGTGCATCCACACTCACTCCTGCATTTAATCAGAGCACGGCACCACCAGACTGAGCTCTGCCCCAAAGCCTACAAACACTGAGGAACGCTGCCATCTGCCTTTAGTTGCCTTTGCAGAAGGCAAAGGCTTTTACATTTTTAAAGTATTCCAGTAATTAGCAAACATTAGGAAAGATCTTACTGTGTCACGAACTAATAACAAGATAATAACAATCATATGCTGCATAACTGCTGAAACTGATTATGTTACCATCTAATAAAAGAATTCTTGGTTGTATAATCGAAAGAATAGCTTTAAATGAACTAATTTAAACCTGAGTGATTTACTGCAGCCCACCACAGCCAACATTTTTATTGTGCTACAATAAAAAAAAATCTGTATCATGTAGAAATAATTCTACTGAAATATCTTGCTTCCAAAAGTTATAATCTCCTCCTGTATTATACCCAAGAAAAGCCAATCGCAGCAGAGAAAGGAATGTAGAAGAAACTCTGCAATTCCCCTTTTCAGCCTGGTTCCCTGCTGGCCCTGAGGTTTATTCTGTGGCAATCCTCCCACTGCTGGGGTGTGAGGTGCACGCAGCTACCGGACTACAAGCCATTCTTTGAGTCAACTTTCCTTCTAAGCTTCTGGTAAATAAATAGAAGTAACTGAGAAAGCTATCAAAATCTTTATTTTCAGAAAGTAACTTATAACTGGGGTTCTGCAGTTAAGGGTGTATGAGTCAGGCAAGGTAGAAAGGAAGGGGAGCCCCACAGCAGCATTTTAAGGAGAAAGAACCACCACCTGGAAAAATGCTTTACACATTTAGAAATCTTTTGATTTGTCTCAGCTGGGTGGACTCTGAAGTTGGGACAAACAAGGCCATGAAAAAAATATAAGGAGGGGATTAAATATCACCCCAAATCAATTTTTCTGCAAATTAACAGAGTGAAAAAAAAATGCAGGTAGTTTTGGGGGGAAAGAGCAGGACAGAGCCTGAAGGGTTATTTCGCTATATTTCTTTTCTCCTATAATTTGCTTCAATGTTACAGGAAGAGTGGGAAACCAGTGGAAACACCTTAGTGGGAGCAGATGGGGGACAGCTGAGCTGTTTGGCACTGTTTGCACAGGTGGTATGTCATGGCAGGGAAGGGGCTGTTCCCCAGCCATGAGGGACAGCGCTCCCAGAAGCTGCTCCAGCCTCTTCCAGGGCTCAGGGCCAGGCAGGGAGGGGATTACGCAGCTCTTCTTGGCTCCCCTGCCTATCCTGACTCCACCCCATTCTATTCACAACACAAATAAAAATTTCCAGTATTTTTCTCAATTCCATTTTTCTCAATTCAGTAATAAACTGAAAAGGCATAAAGAAGGATAAGGGAAAAAATCCCCTAACCCTGTCACGAACAACACTGCGAGTCGCACAAAAAAAAAAATTTGTCAACCAATATGTCAAGCAACAGGGACTCCTCACACTGTTAATTATTACAGGACATACTGTACCTTCTGTTCAGACATTACTGCTCCCTCCTCCTCTTGGATGCTTGTTCTTGGCTTGCCATCCTCAGAAGTACTCCAGCCCATCTTCTTCACACTGACAGGCACAGATGTTTTGCTGCCTTCTGTCGTTGGCTTGCTGGTCTCTTCCAAAGATTTCTGATATGCTGTTGATGATAATGTCTGCTCATCAGTACCAGTTGAGATCTGGGACTTTGTTTTCAGGGCTTCTTTGTCACTGTGTTTTCCCACATCATTTAAAGCTTCCTGGATGTAGGATTTAGTTTTTGCCTCTGATGTGGACTCGGATAGGCTTCCATTTGTTTCTGGCTTCCCTGCTTCTCCTTTGACATATGAGGTAACAGAATCCCGACATTGGTCCGAACTGCAAGCAAAAGAGAAAGGAATAGACAGCTGTTCAGGGCTTAAATCACAGGCAGAAGGGCAAAGCACCAAGCCTCTTACTGAGCCTTCAGTCTGAGCCTATACATTTCACACAGAGAAAAGTAAAATTTTAGATTCCATTTGCAGACATCAATCTATTTAACAACCTCGTCTTCCGCATCATGGCATCGTTTCAGAAGCAATAAAAATATAGTGGACACTGGAAACAAGGCCAAATGTTTTATGTTAATCTCCTTCCACTTGGTGGAGGGGAGTAAAAAGAGAAAGAAAAATACACAAAACCTACTAGTTCTCTTGTATAATCATGAGCTGAAGCCTCAAGGCACTTATTTTTAAACCACTCTCTAATCAAAGAAGTGATGAAAGTATCTGGTACCAAGCAATTACCAGTTATTTTTCCCCCAAAAGTACAATATCTGTACTCCAGATAGGTCTTGCCTTTTAAAAAATTCTGCAAATAGGTCCTTAGATACTGCAGAGTCTCAATAATATGTGGAGCCAAAGGCAAGGAAAGTTACTAAAAGATAAAAAGCTGACCAGAATTTTGCATCAGATTACCTATGGAGAGGTTTCACCTGCACTTCTGATAAACAGCTTTATTTTCCTTTGTATTTTTGCTCACTTTCTGTTAAAAACTACGACTGTGTAATGCTGACTTATGAAAATATGCCAGCTGTTTGCTGGCAAGACTCTTACAAAAGACAGCAAAAGGAATTCATCTAGCTAGAAACTGGTATCTTCTTAAGGAAGCCCTTTTATTTCCAAAAGTGATCTATTTCAGTAATTTGACACAATATAAAATGCAGAAAAACAACACTTGCTTAACAACAGGAACCACATCAGTAGTAGTTCAAGTGCTTTACAGTATTGAAAGACAATGAATTTGCTGAAATCAATGAACAGATTCCCACTAGACTTGATAAGAGACTATCTAATGCTACTGTGAAGCTTAAAACATCCTGAGTCAAAGATGCAGAGGATGTAAACTGCTGGCAGAGAAATGATCACTGTGCAGATAATCATTCTGTGCTGATTTATAGCTCCTGCAGACCTGGCTCCTTAATTAGTGATCACAGGAACCCCTTGCCCAGTGGGCACCAGTAGGGCAGGACAGCACAACACATATTGTCAATGCTGAAAGGGCAGGCTGGAAAAGCCTGCACAAGGGAAATGCACTGAGGATAAAAACAGAGAAAGCATCCCTCTCAGCAGGTCATTATGCCAAAGACAAGTGGAGCTTGGGAGACTGCAGCACACAGATCCCCTCTCCTTCCTCTGCAGCCACTGCTGGGAGACAACACACAGGACTAGGCGGGTTTGGTATCACCATCCTTACCTTCTTATGCCTTGTAACTCATCTTTGAAAAAATCTAGTAAATTAGCATGACATAATATGCTTGAAGCAAGTGTTATAAAAAGTGACAATTCAAAAATTGGCTTATGGGAAAAGTAACAATTATCTGAGGGATGGCAAAGAGATGCAAATGGAAAGGATGACTGCTATAAAGGTGCTCAAAAATAAGAGTAATGTAGTATCTTGATATCAGATAATGTTTCTGATTCCACCTACATCTATACTGAGATGAATTAGAAATAGAAATACACAAGATAAAGAATATGAAAAGAAATATTACTGCCAAAGATAACATGAAGTACTTCTCAAATGCCTATATTGAGAATGAAACGTGACAAATACCCATTTTTAAAGCCAAATACATCTGAGGCCAAATCAAGTACATGTATATGCAAGCATCCAGAGATGCTGTCAGAGAGCAGCAGCCCGTGCAGCGCTGCTGGTGGCAGCGTGGGCAGCCTGCTGGCAGGCGCGCTGCAGCGCAGGGGGGCTCACCTCTCGTCCAGGCGGTCCAGCAGGCTGCCGCCTATCCTGCGCCCCGACGTCGGCGCCTCGGAGACGCTGGAGGAGTCAGGCTGCCAACCTGTAATTGAAGACATTTCGCGTTCTGCTTGTTGAACACCTTTAAGAATTGACCATACTCTTTCTTCCGTCATCTCCTCAGACTCAGCTCCTTCTTCCAGATGAATGTCCTCAAACAGAGACTTAAACTTTTCTGCCGTCATCTCCTCATCAGTACCAGACTTTTCTCTCTCGGGCTGTTCAGTCCTCACTCCTCTTTTACTAGTCTCTTCACTCTGCCTTTGTTTAGCATCTTTGGATATCCCGCCATAACTACCGAGATACCGCGGAAAATCTTTAAGGTCCACTTCCTCCAACTGGCTCTCGCCTAGGGAAATATCTTTAGGTGTTCCTTCTCTAGGCACTGAGAAATCAACTTTGCTGTCATCCAGTGAAGTGTCCTCTTCAGTCACCACTGGCGGGGCTGCTGCTGTACCATCTACGTGTCCCTGGGAGGTCACTAACACGTCACTCAGCCTACTGGGAGTTCTAAGGGGTGACTCTGAGCTAGAGGTGTCGCTAAGGAAATCGTCCTGGTGCAAAGGGGTGGGCGGCACGAAGCGCAACCCAGTGGGAGTTTCCAGTTCCACTTGGATGGAGGGATAACCTGAGGAAGACAGCACATTTGGACTGACTGGGATGAAACGTGGAGCAACAAATAAGCAAATGCCAAATGATTCATGGGTTACATAAAGTATGAAACACACATGGAGGTGCAGGTGTATAAGAACCAATGCAGTTCTGATAGGTTTTGTTACTTTGTCCTAATGAGATGGAACAAAGAATGAGTACTGCCAGAGAATTTTACAATGAAGCCAGTACTTCTGACTATTTTTTTTAATAGTCTGCAAAGTTTTCAGCAATTGCTTGTGCAGCAATTTTAAACATTTTCAAGCTGTAGCAGATTGTCTTATGGGCATACAATAAATCAAATGTGGACAAGGATGGTTGTCCCTTAACACACAAGACAATCTCTTGCAGTCATATTGTGCAAATTTTTATTGCCAAGATTTTATTTCTTTATTTTTTTTAATTTGGAAGTTTAATGAACAGATTTTAAAGACAGCAGTAGATCATAACATAGGACAGCCACTTTTTTGTCAGTAGGTATTCTTTCTAAAACAGGTCCACATTTTTAATATGCTTTTATATAAAAATACACAATACCAGAAATACAGTGTTACTAGCATATACCTCCAATTTAATCACAGAGTTACAAAAATGAACTAGTTGAGGAATGAAGAACAGAAATGGATCCTAATGAGGATACTAAAAGATAGTAGATCTAAACACAGAGCAGGATAAAAAAACTAAAGTAAGGAAGTTAACGAAGGGATAAAAGAATAAACAAGGGAGAGCTATATGAATATTTCAGGTACAGTGAAGTTATTCGGGTGAGAGGACTGTGGTGAGTAAGGAGATCTTGGTGATCTTGAAGATTGAGGTGATCTTGGTGACATTGGTACAATCAGATACACTGATCAAATAAAGAGAAAAGAAAAATTGATGAAAACATTAAAAAAAAACATACAAAAGGATTAAACGGAATATACACATAAAAAATGGCAACAAAACCTTAAGTTCGCATTCTGGCAAATGAGGTTGGGCAACCTAGGAAAGGAAAAAACACATGCTGTGGGGTTAACTGGCCATTGTGCTGCCTGCAAGGGGAGGTGCTTCAACAGGGACTGGGGCTTTGTTTCCTGAACCAGCCGAGAGAAAGGCAAAGGAGGTCTGGTCTTGGTGAGGAAAGGAAGCTTGAGGAAGGTTCAGAGAAGAGGAGAGACACAAAGCAACTGCAGAGAAGCGCTCTTTTCATAAAAACATTGATGCTACTATTAAAAGGCTCAAGCAACATTTCAAGAGAAACTTTCTTAAAATGTCAACAGAAAACTATTTCTGTAGTGCAATGATTCAATGACCAGCAATGCTGCTCAATAATGGAGGTACACTGAGCTCATATGCTCTGAGGAAAAAAAAAATCTTACTAAAATACAGAGAAACCAAAACATAATTGAACAAATTACAAAAACCAAAAGAAATGCTACTTACAAAAAAAAAATCTTATTTAAGGAGCTATTTATAATACAAGCAAATAAAATCAAAGTAATAATCCAGTGCCTGTCATCTAACATTTGAAACAAGAAAAAGTCGACATTTAGCATATTATATCAATATACTGATAAATAAAAAGCACTTCCATGGAAATTTTGTTTTACAAGGAGAATTTCATTTTTGCTTTTAATCTGACACAAATTTAACCTGCACAGCTTTGCTTTCAGTTGATACAGCTTCCATGATGAAATTATTACACAACTTTACCCATTAGCAGACTGAAAAATATATTCACTCATGCACTAAAAAACCATTTTTTTATTTTCCTACTGCCATTGGAGAGATGGTCCAAGTGAAAATCATAAAGCAATCGATGTTCACAGGTCTCAAAGAGGCTTGGTAGTAAATTGCACATTAATTTGTTCCATGCAAATACTATGCACTTTCCCCCCCTTCTTCCTTTTATTTCCTTTAAGAATTTTTACTACTACATATCTAGACAAGAAGCCAAAGAATACAGATATTTCCAGGTAAATTCTCAAGCATTAAATACCAAGTACATAAAAACAGACATGGGCAAGCCTCAAAGGACAAGTGTTGCAGGGGAAAGCTTGGTGTTGTCAAGTGACCCTGAGGCTGGTGGGAACCAGTGTTCACTCAGGCACACGTCTGTGGGACTCTGCACTTAGTGTTTGAGATATTATTGTGCAAGCTGCATATCCCCAAAAATGACCTGGATGCAGGACTTGAAGGTGTAGTAAGGAAGTTTGCTGATGATAGGAAATTGGACACAATTTCCACAGTTTCCACAGCAGCTGTGGACACCTCCAAGGCAGGGAGGGCTGGGCAGTCACCAGCCATACACGTTTAACAAAGACAAGTGCTGGGTTCTGCACCTGGCATGGGCCAACCCGGGCTGTGTGTGGCTGGAATGAGAGGCTGGAGAGCAGCCCTGTGGAAAGGGACCTGGGGGCCCTGGGAATTTGAATCTGCCAGAGTTCAAGATGTGTTTGGATAATGCTCTCAGGCACATGGTGTGATTCTTGGGGCTGTCCTGTGCAGGGCCAGGAGCTGGACTCGATGGTCTTCATAGGTCCCTTCCAGCTGAGGATATTCTATGATTCTATTACATCATGCTTTAGGAGACGAAAACCCCTTTACACATTTTAAATTGTTGTTCCTGTAGAACTTACAATCTTTCTTTAAACCCTAGTTTATACAACGTTATTGGATTATTGAACACGTCACTGAATTAAATATGACTACAGAATTCAATTACCATCAATGGGATCATGAAATACGTTATTTTCATCTGCAAAACTTCTGGTGCCTGAAATATTTCCATAATCAAATATTGGTCCTTCCAACAGGGTCACGATATCTATTCGATTAATTTTTGTCAATACAGAAGTTAAGGCATCAGCTGAAAAAAAAAAGTAAAACACATCAGAAAAGGGTTCAGCATTGCAGAACTGTGTGATCATTTTTCTCAATTACATTCACACTGCATTACTTACAAATTGCTGTCATGTCCCAATGCCTTTGGTTCTAGCAAAGCCCAGCATTTGTCTGAGCAGTCATTCAGCTGCGTACTTACTCAAGATACACATCTATTAAGAGTCTACAGTTTCTCCAAGTATAATTATATTACAACACAAAAGGCACAAAGAATAAGGTCAGTTAGTTCTTAAAGAACGTATTTACTTACTACTGACACAAAATATCCTTTTACTGGAGTGTAATGGGAGAGTAAAAATCCTTTTACCATTCTGTTTTGAGGCAGAATATGCAGTCATGTAGGTAATAATGCATATAAGGCTATTCATGCAGTACATCATGAAATCTCATTTACAATAATCCTGTTGTGAGAATACAGTAATACTGGAAATCACTTCTACAGTGAAAGAGATCAAAGGAGACTCAAATGGTGCGGAGGAGTTTGTGGATCAGACAAGGGTAATGAACACCATTCACACCTCTCAAAAATCAACACCCCTCTTTCAGTTTGAGCAACTCAAGTGAAATGTACGTATGATAAACCCATAATCATCAGCACAGAATCAGGGTCTCCATCACTCCTCACAGGAAGGAGTTTAGTCTTTTCCTATGACCTGCAAATTAGCGAGACTACCTAAATTTTCCAGGCAGTCATTTCCATGTTCCACATTCCTTGCTATTGGAAAGTTTTGCCTATTATTTTCTTTACTGGAGCTCAAGTTCATTACCTGTTCTATCAATTAAGGATGTGGAGAACAGATCATTTCCTTCTGCATATACAATGAACAAATTTGACATATTTCTGACTCCTGGTAAAAATGTACCTGAAAATTCTTTTTTCATTGATAGTTTGTGAAGGACATTCATAATGTATTCTTCAACTTGGCAACAGATTAAATGGGCTATAATTTATAAAAAACAAAAGTAACTACTTGAACTTACTTGTAGCATTTTTCCCATCTCTGGTAACCCATTTTTTTAATAACATGAAGCTTTGAGCAATAAGAGAATTTGGGTTTTCTACTCGGATTTGATTTATTTCATCCACAGAAAAATTCAGTTCTCTTGCCAGTTCTATAAAGACAAAAAAAGCAAACGAGAAAAGAAAACAAACCCAAAAACACCAAAGAAAGCACAAATCCCTCAATTGTCTTGTCAAGCTTAAAAATACTAACTTTCATAGGTCACAGAGACATCAACAAAACTCCCTGACACAAACTTTACAGATAACAATGAGCATGGCATTGTATCCCCATACTTTAATTTCCTAAGACATAATTTTGAATTTCAGTCATCTCTGGGAGCGATTATCACACTTCTACTCAGTAAGCCACTTCAACATGATGAAAAAGCCCTCCCTGGAGATTGCCTCATCACTGCTAATTTATAAACTCTGTTAATTTCCTCTGATTGTTATTCCCCTGGGAGCACCCTGTGCGGCTCAGCACTGGTGCTGTCGCCACCTGAGCCCTGGCAGAGCTGGCTGCTGCAGCTGTGAGCCCAGCAAGGGCAGCTCTGCCCACCAACACGGTGGGCCACAGGTGGGCAGAGCCTCCAGCAGTGACCTGCCTGGCTGCTGGGCTCCCTGCAACCAGGGCTTGGGGAAAACTGCATTCCAGGGACAGGAAACACCCCAGGAGCAGCCCTGAGCCCAGGCAGGTAGAGCCTCTCGGCTCCTTGGGAGAACATCCCGAGAGGAAAGCCATTTAGCCATTTTCTCTTTGATTTACTGAAAGATCAAGGAATAATTTCCTACTAGGCATCTTTACCCAGCAACACATTGCACGTTTTGGGAAGCTGGCCTGGCTGTGAATTTGGGAGAGCCTGATGCAGTCTTGCTGCATCTTTTGGTAAAAGAATACCTAAACATGCAATAGCAAATACTGACTTCAATATTAAAGCAGAAAAGCTTACCTGTCCAGCTAAGTCCTAGGTGATCAGCTACAATTGCCATCCTTATATCTGTCCGTTCACATGGACTCTGTGGACCTGTGATTTACAATTTCTCAATTAAAAAGGTTTTGCACAGAAAACCACAATACCGGATAATAGTTTATTATAAATAATAGCTTTAATTGACTAAGTTGACAGTGCTTATATTGTTTACTAGAATGGTTGTGTGACCTAAAAACCTACAAAACAAAATTTTTTCACAGCTTTTAGATTTTCACCTGTGTAAAGCCAAAATGTAAAACTACATGATGTCGTGTAATGAAACCAAACATGCTGACAATCTATCTGTTAGACTGTAGACAAGTTGTTCAATTACTGGTGAAAACCACCAAGGCCAGATTATTGTCTATTTTCTCTACTTTGACAGAACAAATATACTGTCACAAAAGACATCTTTCAATTTCTGAGTTACATCAATTTCTGAGTTACATGAATGTCTTTGGCATGCTTCACTAGCTTTCTACAGTACAGAATTTGTTTGAAGGAAGAAAAAAGAGAATAAGACAGCACATACAGATGACAATGACAGAATGAAAACTACAGTTAAGTCACTCCACAGGCAATCACAACAGTTCATGCACTAGGATCAACAAGTTGAAAGTTTTACAAACTAGGCTTGATCTCCACGAGGTGAGCCATGAGAGCTCCAGAAACCTGACTGCCTTCATTCTCACCAGTCCTCTTACTCCTCCTCCTCTCACTGTCGGCCTTTTCAATCTTTGATTTTATAGATGCTGCCTCTGTTCTCATGTCTCTAGCAGACTTCGGTGTAATGGTAGGCAGGTAAACTTGAGTAGCTTCTGATAAGGATGTGTTCCTTGATGTACTGTCTTCTTCATCATCAGAGACCTCTGACTGCATCTTTTTCTCTTCATCAGAAAGACGATCCACAAGCTTTAATGTCTCACCACTAATTCCCTTAAAATATTCAATAGAATGTTTACATACCTCCCTAAGCTGATTTTTCTTTACTTTAACTGTTGTCATGGTGACGGAGGTAGATCTTACCTTTACTGGTAATTTAGAAGGAAGTTGTTTTGGTTTTTCTTTCTCTACCTGCTCTTGTTTTGGCAGGGCTGGAGTTCTTCTAGCTAGATTACTCCTATGTGTGTTTTTTACAGGAATCCTAGACCTTGCTTCTAGACAGGGAGAAGAATTATTTTGTTTTGCTTTGTCAGGCTTACTAGCCTCTTTCGCTTTACTCCCTGTATTGCTTTGGAGATTATTTTGGGAAAAGACTTGTTTTACTGAGCTGGCCTTTACAGGAAGCTTTGATTTTCCTCTAGCTCCTACCAACTCTGTTGACTTTTGCTGCTCTCCGTGTGGCTTTTGCTTATCTCTTACTCTGTGTCCTTGTGTTGTCCCTGTACTTTTTCCTGAAGTGCTTTTCGCTTGATTAGCTTTCTGGAGGGAACATTTCGGTTCCAAATGTTCTTTTAGCACTACATTACAGGTAATATCATCTGTAGGGACAGCAGATGAATCCAAATTGTTGTTGTTATTAAAATTATCTTTTGGAAAATCAGTGTTTTCTGTTTGCCTACAGCTTGTCTGGCTAGAAGCTGAACTCGCAATCACTGCTACAGTTTCATTTTCTAATCCCTCACCACTTGGCATCACAGCTTCTATCTTATCTGTAACTTCTCCAGGGCCATCTTTCTTCAGAGTCATGGTGGAAGCAGAAATTCCCATTTTAATTGGTGTGCGCAATTTGGGATCAACTTTGGAAGCGTTTACTGCTGCCGATGATTTCTCCAGTGAGTTACTACCAAGTGTTTGTTCCATGCAATCTCCACTGGCCTGGATGCCGGGCTTATTTTCAACTGCTGTTGTTTCTACTGGTCTCTCTAGGTTTGTTTCTACAGTGCTGTCCCCTGCCTGTGGCTGTGTGATGGCAGTGACTGTACTTTTATCCCCTTCCCCCTTGTCCCCTGACTTCCCTTCAGAAGTATGCTCACCAATCTGAAAAAATTGGAGTCTTTCTTCAACAAAATCCCTCTTGCTCATGTCAATTGCACCACTGCGAGTCATCTCAAACATCTTCCCCTCATGAAATGGGAAGGGGTTGGGCTCGCTAGTTGGAGTACTCTCATCTGTTGGAGTTCTGGCTGGTGTTGTGTCAGGTGTTGTTGCTTGAGATCTGTCTTCCACTGCCAGACCAAATGGCTTAGCCTCATCCTCCCTCGATTTAGTCTCAAACACTTCATCGTCACCTCGGTTATTCGACCACGGGTCAAAATCTAGACTCTTGGTGGCCACAGTTTTGAAAGGTGTTGCGAATTCTTCGTCTACTTTGTAACTGAAATACGAGTCAGGAAATACAGTCCTGTCAGGGTGTCTCCCTTCCAAAGAGAAAAACTGTGCCCCTGACTTCTTATCGCTCTTATCTCCAGCTTTGTCAGAAGATGGACCTTTTGAAGGTGTCTTGTCTTCTTCAGGGCCTACCTTGCCTTCCTCCTCAATGACTTCAAGCTTACTCTGGCTAAAGCAGCGATCAGTCTGCTTTAGAATGCCTTCTGTAGTCCATACGTCCTTTTTGGTTTCAACTGCCGGACCTGCAAGTTTAGAATCACTCTCAGTTAAACCATCATCTTCATCTTGCAAATCATAACCGTCCAGAGAGTCAATCTCTGTTGCATCGGTATCATGGGAGAATTCTGCAGTGGTTGCTATGGAACACTCTGTGACAGACTGGTCATTGTTACTCCCATTTTGCACTACGTCATTCTGGGGTGAATCAACCCCATTGTCAAACTCATTGGGCTTCCCAGAAGTGGGATGTCCTAACTCTTTCTGTTTCTCAATCTTTTCAGGGGCTTTGGGTTTTGAGGTCTCTTTCTGGTCATCTTCCAGCTCTTTCAGTTTGAACGTATACTTTTTAAGCGGAACGGGCTGATAGAGGGATTCATCATCACTGGAGTCACTGACATCTGCTCCCGGTGGCACAGGAGAAGGTGGCTGCACTCTGATGACAGGTTCAGCCAGTTGGCACTTGTCGTGTTCATCTTGCAAGTTCACTTCAGTCATCTCCATCTCACTCTCAGTGGAATAATGAGGCTTCTTTTCTGATTCACCTTGATCTGCATCCAGTGGTGGAGGAGGAGGGAATTCAATATAGGCAACTCTGTTACCTTTGGGTCTTTTGTTAGAGTCCTTATTTATAAGATTAGGTAATGTTTTGTCAATCTGCGGTTCCTCAACCTCTGCCTGTTTCACAGATGTTGACTTAGCCTCTGCTTCCTCCTCTGACTCCTCAGACACCTCAGGTATAGGGCTGGGCTTGCCTGGGATATAAGCTATTAGTGAGTCAGGTGTTTTAGATGTAAACTCGTAACTCACTTCCTCTGAACTCGGTGTTTCTGGTGTTAAAGGGCTTTTACCAGAGCTGTCTATAAAGGACACTTGTTCTAGCGTGTCATCCTCTGGACTACCTTGTGGAGAAGGAGGCTGTTTTTGCTGCCTAGCTGTGTAAAATGTCCCCCTCGTCTCTTGTACTGTCTTACTTTCCTGACTGACAATTTTTTTAATACTACCTTGTTGCACCTCTTTCTCATATTGCTTTCCTACTTGAACAAAACTGACATAAACAGGTAAAGTCTTAATTTCTTTTACTCCCTCAGTGCTCACTAGCGGTGCAACTTTATTCAAGTAATCACTGGCACCGGGGTCAGCTATGTCACTTGAAGGAAATTCCTTTCCTGGGCTACATTCTAAAGAATCTGGTGATTTGCTAGGGGATAGCTCTGTTTCCTCAGCAGGAGGACTTAGACCTATTGAGCTCTGCTGCTTGGTAACTTTTCTGATTTCTGAATGCTTTATTTTTTCATCTTCCACATAATCAATCTGCCTTTCAACTTTCTCCTGAATCACAGCTGATTGGGATACTTTAGCTGAAAGTTCATAGACACCATCAAGCATGGCTCTCTTCTCCTCAACAATTCTGACTGGGATATGGGACACAGCAATTTCTTCTTTCCTTTTGGATATTTTATCAGCCACTTCACCATTACGTTCCCCCTCCCTGACAACAAATTCTCTGTATAAAACCCTTTTTGAGGGGGATTTTACAGTCAGTTCCTTCACTTCTTCTGAATGGATTCCATTTGAGGCCACTTTGTGCTCTGTCACAGTGATAAATTCACTTTTTTGGTCAGTTTTAGGTTCAGCATGATCAACATGGTTTTCTTTTACTGTATCTGGAACCAGCACATGTGAAAGCTTTTCCTTCTGTGTTTTATGGTTAGAAGTTCCAGGACTTTCCCATGTCCTATAGATTTTTTTGTCCCAGTGTCCCTTCGCTGTTGAGTCTGAGCCATACGCCAGGTCTTTTGCCCGTGGTTCTGAAATGCATTCTGGCATGCCTTTCCTCATCTCAGTTCTTTGTGTGTCTGAAGCACGAGAGTCTTCCACAGCTTTCCCTTTACCTGGAACAAGGTCTTCCTGTATTTTCACCTCTTTCTGTAAAGCTGTGCTCCCATCAATGACCTCTATTTGCTTTGCGTGTTTCTCTCTTGAATAGGACTGATACACTGGTAACTTACTTTCTTGCAATTTTTTAACTGGAATTTTGGACTGACCATCCAGCTTTTTTTCTTCTTGAGTTACGTCCTTACTTCTGGGACTTATACCTTGCTCAAATTTAAGCCTAATGGAACTGAGCTTTGATTGCTTCAGCTGAAATCCAGTCTCAGGCACTCCAGTCTGCTGAGCACTTCCTTTGTGTTCCATAGTTCGTTTAGAGTCCTCCGCAGGTTGCACATATATCCTTTTCTCAGGACTGCTGGGCAAACTGGATGCTTTCCTTTCATCCACCTTGGGAAAGCACTTCCCATCATGTGCATACTGCTTCACCTTACTCCATTCATCCCCAGCTGATGGCAATTCAGACAGCAGAACTTTCTCGGGGCTGCTGCTGGCAGAGCTCTGGCTAGAATGTATTTCCTTGCCATTTTTTTTATGCTGCTTTTTCTCTGGAGACTGTAGCTCATCATTCAACTTCTCTGTTTTATCCCGAAAAAACTGGGATACTTCAGTCAGTTTTTCTTCTGCCTCTTTAACAGTCCTGTCCACCCTGTCTTCATATATCAACTTTTCTCTACCTCTGTCTAATCTGTCCTCAGTAAAGCGCATCCACATTGCATGTTTGTGACTACTAACATCTCCAGTGTAGTGTAACACTGTCACTTTATCATAATGATCCTCCTTAGACATTTTACCTACACCATTTTCAGATACATCTTTATAGATTTTGGAGAGAATCTCTTTTTTGGGGGCAGTAGCTACTTTTTCTCTGCATCGTTTATCAGTCCCCTGTAACTCTGCACTAAGGGGTAGAGCATGGTCAGTAACTGACTCCTCAGTATCAGAATGAGACACATCTAGCTTTTCTGAAAGAAGCATTTTCTCAGCAAACCTGTAAGACTCCCCTCTTAGTTCTGACAACTCATCATCATGGTATTCTACTGAGTGCTGACTCAAAAGCTTCAGTGTTTTGTAAGAGTCATCAGACATGAGTTGAGCAGAACTAGGGCGACTGTCTTCTTCCTGGGACACGGGAGTGTTAACTCTAGAGGATTCCAGATAAGAAGGAAGTGACTCTTCGGCCGTGAGCTCCTCTTCTTCTTGCTGACCTTGTTCATCTGAACAAGGAAAAGCATCATGTTTTTCCAACTCTTTTAAGTTAATATCTCCCCGAGGTAAGTCTTTCTGATATACATACATTTCTTTCTCTGGATGCTTTTTTGTTTCTCTAATAATGACTTCAGTAGGTTCAGCCTGATTACCTTGTTCAATATGGACCTCTATTATTCGCTCCAGTTTGGGTTTCATTTTGCTGTCCTTCTCTGCATGTTGTGGTGAAGTTTCAGCAGACTTGCTAACATCGGACGTTACTGATGATTTATGTTCAAACAGACCTGCCAGTTCTTTGGAAGGGTCACGTCCAGACTGAAAGGCTTTCATTATGTCATGAACAGACATTGTTTCCTCAATTCTTTCAGAGGTGCTTTCTGTGCATGGAGGTTTATGATAAACCATCCTAGTTGTTGTAGTGATATGAGTTTCTTCTTTTACTCGGACACCTTTACTAAGGACGCACTTATGGTCGTCCTCTTCACTGCCACTGGCTTTCATTTGAAAAGCTTTAACCTTCTCTTTAATAGACCCAGAAGGTTTTTGCTCCAGCTCCATAAATGTAGGGGAAGGTTTTGAGGCTGGTAGCTCCTCTGCCTTCTGCTCTGGAATATCTTCCGAAGACGGTTCGTAGCTGCGGATGACATGAACTACTTCAGTTCTTGTTTCTGTAATGACAGGAGGGATGGGCACATCGTGGAAAAGTGGTTTTGGCCCTGTGCTTTCAGCACTCTGTGGGGCAGAAGGTGTCTTTTCGCTCCTCGTTTCAAAGCCACTGTCAGACAAGGGACTTTTATCTTGATCATGTTGAGAAAAGTCATCTGGAGACTCCAAAATAGTGTCTGTTCCAAAAAAGGAGTCTGCAATTTTACATAACTCCTTTTCTGATGTTGAAGGCCTCATGGAGGCTGGAGGCATTTTAAGTTTATGTTCCTGCAAAGCGATGGCTGGTTTTAAAATGCGCTTTTGTCTCTCTTCACCTTCTTTTTTCCCCTCTTCAAACTTGTACTTTATGTTTGTTAATGAACTGCTACCGATATCATTCGCTAAGTAATCAATAACTTTTGACAAGCTATAATCCTTTTCCGACATGGTTTTAGTTTTAATTTGGACCTTCTCTGGAACAGATATAGGAGGGCTTGTCAAAGCTTGCTGTCTCGCTTCATCAATCTCCTCTGTACTGAACTCTACCCAGTCATCCTCAGACAGGTGTCCTTGATCACTTTTGGGTACTTTAGCCGACCCTTTACTTTCTAAACACACATCCTTTTTCAGAATCTCACTAACTTTTACTAAGTCCTCTTTTACTTTCTCAACAATTTTAAAGGGCTCTTCATCATCAATTCTACCCTCTTTTGGTATGTCAGGTTGGAACGGCTTGTCCTCTGCAACATCTGTCTGCAATATCGCAGTCATTCTTATCAGATCCTCTTTCATTTCAGCAACATCTTTCAGTATCTCCTGACTGGAGGATAAGGAAGATGGTGTGGACAGTTTGAGAGCAGAGGGTGCTAAAAACAAGGATGATTTTATTGGAGATGAAGTTCGAGTAAAGGTAGGCTGCGTGCGCGCCTCTGTAGTCAATGTTTTAATAGGTGACAGTAACGCAGCGGCTGATTTTGTAAGTGAAGACGACTCTGGGAGCTTCTTTAATGCTGGTTCAGACAAAACATTGACTACAGAATATACCGGCACTGTTATTGTTGATGAAGTTACTGATGAGGTAGTTGCAGATATTGACCCAAGGGCTGTGTACAAAGCACCTGCAGGAGGAGTTCTCATTGACTGGAAAGCTGATGGTGCTGAAGACACAAATGACCTGAGTGGAGAAAATGACATTGTTGTAGCTGTTGAAAACACTCTCTCAGCCGTGTCAGCAACTGCATTAGCAGCACAAGTTGCAGAATGTGCAGCTGCAGAAATCTTGTCTTGAAAAACACCCGCAGCTTTGGATCCGTTTATCAAGCTGGCAGAAGATGGGTATTTCAGAGGTGACACAGAGCCATTGAGCAATGGTACATCTGTGTGCCCAGCTACATGTTTTGCTGGCGACGAGAGAGACGAGGCCATCATGACTTTAGTGGATGAAACAGCATCAACTGCTGACTTAGCAGGTGACACCACTGACTTTAGAGGGGACGATAAAAGTGAGGATGCTGATGTGATGACCGATTTAAGTGGCAAGCTCGAGGAGTACATGTTAATGTTGGATTTGGGGGATGCTGGAGGCGTCATGGTTATGGATGATCTCTCCAAGAGAGATCCTGCTGTAGTCACTGGAGATGTCCGAGAGGGGAATGTGGTAGTGGAGGCCAGCCCTTTGAGACTGGCAGCTTCTGTGACTGCGGGAGCTCTGATGAAAGAGCCTGAAGTGACCTGCATGTTGTAGGGAGGCTGCGAGACCACAGTTTTTATTGGCGAAGAGATTGTCCGAAACGATCTAATCGGAGATGCTACATCACTAACAGATTTAACTGAAGACGTGGTAGAAGCTCCTAACGTGGATTTGATTGGAGAAGTAGAAGAAACAGACCATATTGATTTTAATGGGGAAGCTGTAGGAGTGTTAGAGGAAGAGCTTGATAAGGAAGTGAAGCCTGATTTGGTTTGCCCAGGCACTGTAATTGGAGCTGTTGTCCATGACTGATATGGCCGTGTTGAAAAGAATGGCTTGTATGAGTAAGTAGCAGGTAGGGATCTTGTTGCTCCTGCACTCCGTTCAACTGTTTCTTAAATTGTTAAATTAAAATCAAACATAAAAATCAACAAAAATGGTTGAAAAACAGAGAGACCAGAGAAGAAAATTGGTCAGTAAACGTTGTAATATTACAAAAAGCAAGTACAATTGTTTGCATGAGTTGGGATGAAAGAGGCAAAAGAAGATTTAAAAAAGGAAAGAAAAAAATTAGGAACGAGCCATATACTGATAACTGGTCGAAACCAAAAAGCAACATGAAATGGAAGACACAAAGCACATAGCAACCAAATCTGCAAACAATGGAGAACAGAAAACACACAAAAGGAATCCATAAGGTAAAAATAAAGCCACATCAAAATTTCTTCTCTTACTTCCTATTGACTTTCTGATGTGCTACTTCTGAAATACTCATATCAGCTTTATTTTGCCTGTTTAGGTATGTCTCTGCTTTGTGCAACTATTAGAATTATCCATTTAATAATTTCTATTGTTGTTCTGCTCAGATTTGATCCTATACAAAAATATAAACTTGCGTAAAATAACATTATGTAGCTAAAATATTTTTTTAAACCGCTTCAGAACTATTTCATGCAGAAACCAAAATTCCTTTAAGTGACAGGCAATTGATGTGCAAACTGTGAAGCAACTGGAATAAATTCAAATCTATATCTTCCATGCACAATTCGGATATGCTTCACACTCACAAAGCCAATAAGAGCAAGAGCTTTTCTGAGTCAATATTTAAAAAAAAAAAAAAAGAAAAAAGAAAGAAAGGAACATATGCATTTGTTTCTCATGCGATATTCCTTTTGTCTGGTAAAAATTAAAGTAAAACTTTTCATGAAATGATTTTAAGAAGCATATGTGGTAAATGAAATATGGCAAGTATGATGTATGATAGTTGTGAGCAGGCAAAGCAACTGAATCCGTTTTTATTCATGCACAAATGTCATGTCAGAACGAGCACACAGATTAATCCATTTCGTATGGTGTATTAAGCACAAAAAAGTAAACCTTACAAAATAATTTCACAAGAGGTCATTAAAAGAAGAGTACACTTTTTCTACAAGATGTAGTGTCTTGGTACCTTTTGAGGAGATTTCTTGTATCAGCTCAAAGACAGACCTGTTCAACTTTACAGTTCTCAAAAGGTAACATTAGAAAAGCAGTCAAAGAAAAATAGATTATGAAATAAATTCCTAGCAAGGACAAACCTGTTAAATGTTATCATTCCCCAGAACTCTCAGCTTATTCATAGGCATTTTGAACAGAATTATCATCAACCACATTTTGCATCACAGGAGGCACTCATGTCAGAAAGTATTTCTGGGAATCCCATTACACAAACATTTCCTCTGATACAGCAATAACATTCAGAGAGTTGACACTGAAAGCAACTTTGAGGAATTCTTTTTTCTTTAAAGTTGGAATTAGAAATGGAGCTAAAATATCCAAAGAACTTATTCAACACACCTTTCTCTGAAGTTACACTAATAATTTGTCAAACCTGCTTGATCTGTCGTATAGACAGACAGTAACTCCCAGTGAAAGAGGCTCAACAAGGCTAACACTGAACTGTTGCAGCACACACACTCCTATAGAATAGTGAATATTCAGTGCACCACAGGTCCATATCCTGCAAGGAGAAATGTGCTGGTCTTATAGAAGCCAATCAAAGCCCAGAAGTCAATGTGGATGGCTGGTGATACTTCATAAAAACATTTATGTTGAAGAGAGCTTGAGTACAAGGCCTGACTGGCACAGACTAAATCAAGAAATGCCCACTTTTCCTTACCACAATATTTTAAAGTGGAAATACAATTCTCTCTCCCCACCCGAACAAAAACCCCAAAATGTACTCCATTAAATCAACTATTATTTATTATGAAGATTTAATTAGCAGTAGCTGCTGACATTCACCAGAAGTTCACAGAGTCTTGAGTTCAAGAAACAAACCCCAAAATGATTCTGAAAAGAACTAATAACTTGTTCAGCAGTTAGTGTTAGGGCATGTCTTCACTGGAACCCCACTGCACCATCACGAGCTGGTCTGTCACAACTGACTAGCGAGGCAAGCAAACCCGCAGGCTGCCCTCCTCACTCCTTTTTGCCTGTCAAATCACAGATCCAGAGACATTTAAGATGCTGCTTCTGTGCTTCTTTTTGTAGTTGAAGAACTAAAAAATCTGCCAATTTTTTGCCAATGAGACTTAATGGACCTTTGGTGAATAAATATAACTTTTTTTCCCTCCCAGTGAGGGAGGGAAATTTATTGCAAGCGATATACACAGTCACCAAGCTTCTTTCCAGCAATTTCATTTTCCCTCTCTCTCGGTTCCCATCAAGCCTGTGACAATACCTTAACAGTCCATCAAGATGTCTCAGCAGATCTGATAGCTTCTTCAGATGTTATATGCTTGGAGTCTTCTTCCCGGCCTGAGAAGTGTAACATATTCTGGAGCACATCTGATCCAAAGAAGCCACAGATCTTATAGGATAATTAAGCAGCAGCCATCCAGTGGGAACTCCCAAGACCCGATGAAGTTTGTCTACGGATTTTATGGAATTATATCAAAGGGTCTGTTGCAGGGTAGCAACTGAGAAGTCAAAACGGGGGGGAAAAAAAGGCAAGAAAAAGCCTGGAAATGGGGAACAACAGCAGTTGACCTTGGAGAGGAGAAGTGAGGAAGAAAAGCTAAGCCAAATACATTATTGTATTTAACTGGGGAGGAAAAGAATGCCACAGGTCTGGTCAAGGGGAACACATGTTTAGGAAGAAGCAATGTGTGGTGCCAGGGAATAAAAAGCATCTGCAGGGAACAGAGGAGAAAGGGAAGGGGAGGAGAAAGAAGAGGGAAAATATAAAATATGAGAGACTCTATTTTGGCTAAACATCTAAACATTTAAGTGCTTATCTGAGTGGCTTTCTGAATTTTTGTGTAACATTCCATTCTACAGCATCTTTCTCTAATGCTTCAAAGGGGAGAGGAAGAGACTCTTTTTGAAAGCAATTTGCAATCCTCCTACCCTGGAACTACATTGCATTTTTTAAAACCATCATATTTTTACTTAACTAACACACATAATTTGCCAGTCAGGATTCTTCAAGCTCTCACAACACAAGAGTTCACAGACCATCCAAGAGTTTTGTTTTAGACAGGTTTTTTTTTTCTTTCCTTTTTTTTTTTCCCCAGAATGACACCAAATACAACGTTTATAGAAAAAATGTCTCTTCTTATGAACAATCACATCTACATGGTTTAGTACTTTGGTAAGAGCAACTCACTCATTCCAGGCTCAGTCAGATAGCTGTAGCGCTTACGTAAAGCAAGGGAGACGAAGTTCTGGCGCCGGTCAGCCTTCTCCGTCTGCAACAAAACACAGCAGCCTTTAGGGCCTGGGGAATCACTGCCTCCATCTGAACAGACCAGTCCTCAAACCTCAGCAGGATGGGCCGCTTTTCGTGGCACACAACCCCAGAGGGGAGAATGGGTGCTTCCATTCAGCTTCAGGATGGCATGCTGAAGCCGAATTTGGGCGAGCAGGCGGGGAGGGGGCAGAGGCAGCCTCTGCTCCTGGGTGCCGTGAGATGAGTGCCAGGCACTGCCGAGCAGGGAGCGTGGCTGCACAGAAACCTGCTGTGAGTGACCACCCTTCTGGAGCAAGCAGGGAGGGACTGCAACCCTACAGTGAGCCCTCAGCTTCATTCCTCTGCTTGTGAGCTAGAAGAGCTGAGATAGCAGCAAACTACCCTGCCTTAAAGTATCTCCTTATTGTACTGTCTTATTGCATTATCACTTAATAAACTGTTTCATGCTACCAGAAATGGTGTGATTTTGTTCATTCTCTGTAAAATAAACCACCTTTGGCTAGAAACAGGAGGTCAACACAGAAGACTACAGGTACAGACAAAACATTCATAAGAGTGAGTGACCGACTGAGTATTCCCCCCAGATTGGCTTGTCCCAAAAGCACACACACCACGATGTACAACTGGCTTTAAAGTGAATACATTAAGGACAAAAAAAGGCATGGGAGGGGATTTTTTAATATGCACAAAATGCAAAGATGTGGGTTAGAAAGCAGACTACTCTTGTTGACTAATAAATTGCCTCATAAGTTGCTGAGTTCAGCAGGATAGCTGCTAGTGGGGTGTCTTGAATATTAATAGTCCTTCAGAGATAAACTTGAATACGTGGCTAAAACTACCATTTGTTTGGAAAGAGAACTATTATTATAGCCATATAATAGCTCATTGGGAACAAATTCTGTGGAGGTAAAGTGATGGTTTTGCTATTATTATTTTTTAACATGTAAGGAATGCTTTGGGTTGCATTTTTGGGGTTTTTTTTAGCTACTCTAACCAGAAGGTGACAACTTCTATTTATTTGCCACCAGGAACAGATAAAAACATTGCTGCTAGGTAAATTGGAAACACCTATGTAGTTTCCTTTACAAGATGATCTCATCTCTACCTACCTCTAATGAGTAAAACCCACTCACTTTTCTGACAATCTAATGTTGCACTTTCCATGAAACAGTGGGGTTTTAAGCTGCAAATATCTGAGGTTTATTTGAAAATAGATTTGAACACAATATTTAGAAATTGCTCTTGGCTGGTTTGTTTTTTTTTTTTTGAAAGAATTCAGTTTATTTACAGAGGTAAGATATTAAAGGCCACTACTGTGGCCTCAGCAGTATGTTTTTCCTTCTCAGAAATACAAGTTACTATAGCAGTGTCAGTGCTACACCAAGAGGTAAAATATTATCCACTAAAATCCTCTTGATTTTGCCGAAATGTGACTACTTCTGACAGTCATAAATATATCCTTTTTCAAAAGAAAATTAGTTAAATTTTAGACTGCTTTTATTGAGTGCTTGGTTTAATTTCATAACTTATAACCATGGGGTTTCCCATATTTGTGCAGCTCTACTGTTTTACAGCAGCCTATCAGAAGCTGAGGATGTGGTTATTTTTATCATTTCAACACCACCATTAAAAATAGTTGTTTGGTTTTTTTCTATAACATACTACTTTTCTTCACTAAATCTGAAGGAAATAAAAACAGAAGACAGTGTGTATATTACCTCATCATCTTGATCTGACTCTGTTTCCTTTTGGTCCCAAGATGCATTGCAGAGACAAGGAATATTATAATGGACAGCAGGGAAAAGAATATCAGGATATGAAAAGGACCAAATTGGGAGCACAAAATGCAAGCTGATTTATAAGGCAAAGCAAATCCAAAATGTCAACACAAAAGAAAAGAAAAAAAAAATCTTACATCCAATGCAAATAAACACGTGACATTACTGAAAGCATAAACCTATGACTTGCAGGCTGAAGCATGAGCTGTAAACAGAACTGCAAAAATTATAGGAACTTGACACCACAGTAACAAGAGACTTTAAAAGCGTTCTACATACAAGAAACCAATAAAACATACATTTTCAAAGCCTTTATCATATTCCAAAGCATTCTCATTACTGACAGTTCACAAGGTTTCTTTATGACTAGCAGGAAATAAAAAAAAAAAAAGAAAAAAACTAAAGGAACAAAACCAAATCCAACCCAACCCTAAGAAAAATGTTTACTTTTCCAAACAAATACCTTTTTGTGTGCTGGCAGAGTGATATTCAAGTTGCAAACAGCTGTTTGTGGCAGTCCTTTTGTAGTCTTTGGTTCTTTCAAAAATGATAACCGACCACAGGGTTCCTGGCTGGTGTCTCTTACCTGGAAAACAAATTTTGCTTCAGCATAGTAATATGCAGTAATTGAGGCATTAGTAAGATGTAGTAATAGTAATACGTAGTAATTCAAAGTCCTAGAGGAGGTTTCTGCAACAATTCTCAGAATTTCTTTCCACAGGGAGCTTTCTAGCGTGTAAAAGACTAATAATACCAAGCTGGAGCTCAGCCCAAGGTGCTGAAGGAGAAAATGTGTTACTGTGAAAGAGTTTTAGGTCAGCCTGAAGCTCCCTGATGGCAAATCCATGCAAGACAAGGTGCTGAGTGAGTCCAACCTGAGAGTTTCATACTGGGATGTTACTGACAGGCACTGCCTGCGCACTGCACTTCATTCTGCCATGTTTTGCTCTTGTGTTTACCAAAATGTTTAACAACATCTCCAGCAGGGCAGCTGTGACAAGGCTAGGGAAAGTGAGCAGCATTCCTGGCCTTTTAGAGATGAGCAGTCTGCACACACCTTCTGAAGGCTGCTCTGCAGTACAGGATGTTGTTGAATGCATCTCCTTTGCTTAATCCCTCAGAAATTGTGACCTGCTGGTAAATATGTGAGGGCTACAATTTGAGATACGGTTTTAGTAAAAGGCTGTCAATCCATATCATGGGCATTCTGTTCCCAGATGTGCCAGCAGTTCTGCTGTGGCCTCAAGCACAGCACCCTCCCCAATGTTATTCACATATTAAAGAACTACACTTACATCCCAGGGGCAAGTTAGCCCTGTAGGACTGATAAAGGGAAGTGGGACTGTGGGAAGAGAGGAAACCAACAGGATCATTTATTTCATTTTTCTTTTACCTTGATAGAGAATGGCAGTCTATTTTCTTTGAAAGCATAAAAATTAAAAACAAGCTGCTGTCCTCCTTTAGTCAAAGGGGCCAGATTTCCATAGCAATCAACATAAATAGGTTTTCCTTCAAGAACCTACCAAAGCAAGAAATAAAAGTCAATAAAACCTCTTTTAATAGTAGATTCATGCATATCAACATCATGATTTTCCCCAACATCGTTCCTGAGTTTAACACAAGTCTCCACTTGGTTACATTCAACAACAAATTAGAGTATCACTGTGCACTATGGCAAGGTATTATGAGTACAGGCAGTTTGGAAAACCACCAGCCACCTGACTGGCTTTTCTAAAGTAAGTGTGTTAATTTTCTTTGAGAAATAATAAGTTAGTGACTGTGATTTGACCACAAGCCAGTCCTACTCATGCCTGTGTGCCTGCAGGGCCAATGAGAAGGAATTCCCTCTGTCTGCAAAGCCCAGCCAGGGCTACTTGACAGCAGCGAGGGCAAACCCCACGCACACTGCACTGGGGCACCCACAAGTTCCTCATGCTCCTCCAGTTCCATCCTGTTTTGTTCTTCCTTTCAGAAGTTTCATGCCACAGCCTTGCTGTGAACGTTTATTCAACAGGGCTCGTCGTGGCTTTTGCAGGAGCTGCTGCTACTTGGAAAACACACTGCCCACCTACAAGGAGGAAGCCAGCTGCAAGGAATGTACCTCAATGTCTTTGCTCCTGGCAACTTCCTCAAAGTTCTCTTGTTGCTCCAGAGTTTTGTCCACTTTGTCGTCGGTCATGCAGAAGCAGCGCAAATTGGATTCCACGGGGTCATTCATTTTGGCAAATATCACAAACTTTGCCATGTAAGGAACACATATTAATTCTCTGTAAAGCTGTGTTGCCAGCCCAACAGTCTCTAGTACTTGGTGGCAGTCTGCGAGCCAAAATCTGAGTGGGGAAAAGTAAACCATTAAATCAACTTTTCATTATGCTCCAACAATTCATTAAGGCTTAAAGGGAAACTATGTCCTGTATCCTTGGTTATTTTGAAGGTGTACTGTCCTTGCAGAATTGCCAGAGCTGTAATTCTTCTTCTACTCTCAGCACAGGTTTAACCATCCAGAAATGGGAATACCTGGCAATTACAAGCTGACATACTTATGTCAGACTGATGTCTCATAAAACTATCTATCTGAAGGCTCATTTGAAGCCAAAGTGAGGAAATTGAATTTCACATGAGTTTCTTTAATTTCCTGTAACGTGCTGATGCTTCACTATACATCTGATTTGCCAAAACAAACACCTTTATAACACACACAGCAAATCACATCTCCCATTCAGGCTGAACCAAATATGTCCATGGTGAAGTCTCCACAAACAGGTGCTACACTGTTATTTTCTCATCTTATGATTAGAGTTCGAAGACAAAATAATTTGATAAAAATAATTTATACTTTGTATTAGTCTTCTCCGCAATATTTCAGCCCTGATCTATTTGGTTTTCCAGCAATTCTTTCTCTTTTCATAGAGGTTTTTATAGTTGCAATGTCATTTACTGATTGATAAAACTCTCTACCTTCTATGCCATGAATTTTCTTTACTAGGATATGTGATTTGTACAGATCCTGGTAAATGCCTCCAATCAGCATCTAAGTCCATGAAGTCCACCAAGATTAATTTCAACTCATCATTTTTTTCAAAAGATATTTTTGTGAGAGCAATTTAATATAATTTTCAACTAAAAAGCCCACAGCCAGAAATTAATAATCCTTAAATTTTGAAACAAATGCATTGTTATGAATCCCCTCTCCCCCCCCATTTTTTTTTTAGTGGGATGAACATTTTAAGCTTTCTCTCTCTGTTGCCATTTACAGCAGCAAAACAAAATCCCTGTGTGGCATGGTAGCCTTCAGAGGAAGAGTCTGTGTGCCTGCCAGGAGCCTCTGTCCCAGCCAGGCCAGAGCTTTGTGTGTGTGCAGCCCTGGGTGTGTAGGACACTGATGGGCAGTGACACAGCAGCATCTGGGCCATCCCCGCTTCACCAGCCCCGTGAGAGGCTTCCACAAAGCCAGAACAGAGCCTCCCAGCCAGGTGCTGGCCAAGGGAAGGCACTCCTGAGGTGCAGCTGGCAGGGTCTGCTCCCGTACCTGGCAGAAACATTGGTGGTGAAGGAGACGCAGTCGTTGGAGAACGTCAGCGGCGTGGTGCCCGTGATATCCTCCCACTGCGCGGGCGAAGTGCCTCCTGTGCAAACACACACCAGGCAGGTTTCCTCTCAAACACTAGGCACACACAGACTGCATAAAGAGCATCTCCACGCACAGAAAGACAACCTAGACATTAATGTTCTCCAGCAGGTGAGCTCCATGTTATCATGGAGCATCAACAATATGACATGGCATCAGACATTGCACAACAAAACACAAAGATGAGAGCAAACAAGTCAACAGCACCCCCCCCCCTTGATATCAGAATTACTTCTTCAAGCTACTTTTACTGACAAGCACGTTTAATAACCAAGACCGAAATTCTTCAAGACTGAAATTTAACACGTGTTGGGAGAATTCTTTTACAATGGGACCAGATGCAAAGCTCAGGGAATCAGTGGAAGCCTTGGAAATGACCTCAGCTGGCTTTGCTCAGGAAAGCTGATCTGAGCCCCAGTGGCCCAGCACACCGAGGCTCCCTCATTGGAATGCAGGAGTAGCGAGAGTGGGCACAGAGCTGCTGCTGGCACAGCAGCCTTGGCAAAGAGCAGGATTTTCTCTAACCTGTAATGCTACATAGGAGTCGAAGGCTGGGAGTCGTGTCTCCTTTGTACCCGTTGGTTACTCCTTCTCCTGACGGAGGTGGCACAGGAATTGTCATGGTTATTGGCTTATGGAATTTCCTTCTTCTTGGCTCCACAGTGACAATGGGACTGAATGTTGCTTTGTTTCCAAGGATTTTTTTGACAATCTCTTCTGGAACTGGTTGAGCCTGTCAACATGGGGAACATACTTAAACTAGAGCTGCAAATTGTTTACAGACATGCAGAATTATTTTCTAAATGATAATTCTATTTTCTTTATATTTTCTGTAGAATTTCTTTTCCCCCCAGGAAACCTTCTCAAGGGTGATTATTAGTGAAATTCATGTTTAGTTCTTACTCAACATCTTACTTCTGATTTCCTAATCACTAAATGGTAGAGCTGCACTATAAATCTCAGAAGGTTCCCTGCAGTACTTGCTGAGAGTTTCTCAAAGCATGTCTGGTTTTGCTCTTAATTTACAGTGATTAATAACATTACATACAATTTCAAAATGCAAAACCAGGCCTATTTTGCACTTGAGAAGTGAGGATTAGACACTGTCTCCTGGAGGTGATGGACAATTCCTATATCTCTGCCAAACACAGATTCATGCTTTTGAGGAACACTGCACCACAACTGACCTCTGTACTCAGTGCTTCCTGTGATTATTAGAAAGAAATACTTGTTCGGGTCAAAATCACAAAGAATGCATGAAGTTACAAAAGACTTAGAGGTAAATTTCACATTTTCTACAGTCAAAAGTGATAGACATGCTAATGGGAGTTTGCATCCATTTGCCTTTTTATTTTAATTTTTTTAAACTTTCAAGGCTGTTTCAGTCAGGCTGACCCATGACTTGCTATAATGCAAATTGCAGAGTGCACTGATATGTAGAGAACATGCAGTTACGCTGCAGTCCCAGCAGTCACAGCACTGCATACAGAGCTGGCTCCCCTCACACTGGAGAGCTCTGGGAAGGCAACTGCATAACCAGAACAGCACAACTCCCATTTTCTCAAGGTTAATCATCTGGAGATGTGAAATATCTTTAACAGAAATGTTTTGGTGTGAATTTCAAGCACTGCAATTCAAACCAGCATCTCTTTTTCATGACTTGTTATACTATTAAGGGAATTTTAAGTGATAACTAACTGAACTTAGAGATGCCTCCTATTTCTACAGAATATTTCTCTACTTTATGTGCAGTTAAAGTAGAATTTAAGCTATATGCTCTTCCCAGACTTCACCCCTAGAAATGCCACTGGTGAATGTCCTAAGACACAGCAGATGTACATGGGAGGTTTTTGACCCAGTAACAGCTGGCAAACAGCTGCATGTAATCCCTACCAAAGACATTCCCGTGGCAGAGGGCAGCCCAGTGACCCTGCTCACAAGCTGCTGCTTTGCCACAGCAGACAGGGACTACACAGGGCCTGCAGAGTTGCTGGGGCTGTGATGGCTCCAGGTCTTTGCTTTCCTCTCTCCACTCCTGGGATGCTAAGCAATGACCATGGGGGTGATCCAAGGGCAGCTGGGCTTGTGCCACAGGGAGCAGGACTGTGCACCACCGGTGCCTGAGGGACACTGAGCGTGCCCTGCAGACTTGTGCCAACTCAGAGCTCAGGTGTGAAGAAGCTGCACTGGTAAGGAGCAGTGTAAGCTCCTGGAAGCCCTGTGGTTTCCAGTCCCGTGCATCCAGACAGGCGCACTGAGAGAAGCTGCACTAAAGCAGCTTTACCTGGAGCCCCACGCGGATCCTCTTGGTCAGAGCCCCCTCGGGGAAGGCGGCCTGGACCCGTGGCACCGTGGTGCTGCTCAGCACGCCGCCCTCGGGCCCGATCTGGTTGCTCTCCTGCTTGATGCGGGAAACCACGGCGAAGTACTGGGGGAAGTCCTTGGTGACGATCCTGCAGATCCGCTTCTTCTCCAGCTCCTCCGCGCTGTCCAGCTCTGCGGGCACAGACAGGTCAAACCTTCAGGCATCCCCAGCTTCATCCCACACACAGCTGGGCCTTTCAATAAGCCTTAAAATGCCCAGGAAGGTTGGGAGGCTTATTATTTATTTACTACAGCAGTAAAAAAAAAGCCATTCAATGCAATCAATTATCAAGCTTTGTTTTTTCTGTGAACTTGTATATGAATCTTGATGATGAGGGCCAACTGCAATAGGCAAAAACACTTGCTAGGACACCTAAGTAGTCAGGAGTAGAATCCTTTGAACCCCTCAGGGAAATCCCTAGGTGTGACAGTCTCAGCAGCTGCCACAGAATGACAGGTTTGTCACACAGAAGTCCAAGGAGGGCTGAAGGAGACAGTCAAGCTTCTTCCCTCTCTTTTTCCTATCTGATCTTTCTGAGCCCAGCTCCGTATTATTCCCAGCCTCTTTCCCCATATAGTTCTGACATAAAGAAAACCACAGGAGATCACAGTCAGTCCATGACTTATCTCCCTTCATGCCAGGTGTGCAATCCAGAGCTTGGCCACCTGAGGCACTTGAGACAGTTATTGTCCAGACTGGCATCCAGAAAATCCTGACCAGACACCAAGCTCTCCATGAAGCTGTGAAAGCAACAGAGCTGTCTCCCAGCACCACCAGTGAACCAAGAGCAAGCTTCCCTTCCCCATCAGGATTCCAGCCATTTGGTTACCTGTCCCAAAATAACTGCAGTGTGCCCCTCAGTTCCTAGAGAACCTTAATGCACCCTCAGATACAACTGAAACAGAGCCAGGTCATCGACCTTTAGTGCTCTCAGTCACACTCCCAGTTTGTAGGGTCACCAGGGCTGAGAAGGGTGCACAGAGTACCTACTCCTATCAATTAGTTCAGCACGTGACATAGTTTTCCCCATATATGCACTGGGGAAAACTCTGATACAGCAAAAATATAGTGACTTTTGCAACTGTATGTGTGTGTGTGTGTGTATACATATATAATTTGCGTTGGTGTCCCAAATGCATTGGTGAAATCCCTGTGATATAAACACCACACACCAAGAGATGGAGATAATTTAACTGTCATGCATTTCTCCTTGTGACTTCTAGAACTTGGCCTTTTTATCTATTGTAATTGGATTTCATTGCAGCAATCCACAAATTTCAGCACTTATTCTCCTCATTAAAAAGTGAATTTCTAAATAAAGTTTGTTCCTCAAAAGATGACATTTTTATCAGATTCAGCAAGAGAAAGCAGGAAGACCAGAAATAATACTAAGACAACAGACACTTGTAAAATACTTTTGGTGACTGAGACATTTTCCTCCTCTAAACATGTAAGCTCAATTACAATTCCAAAATAATTAGAATGCAAATTTGGTAGAATGTCAGTTTTCCATTTTAAAACCTTTAGCAGATAGTTTGGATTAATCTCACAGTGTAGCTGTGGATCATATGTACCTACCAGAAATGGATAATTTCTTATCATAATGTCAGCTTCCATTTAGTTTGACTCAGAGATTGATATCTGAAGCCCTCTAATGAATTAGTCACTCTGCCTGCAGCCTCTGGAAGCAGCGGCTTGTGCAGGAGACAAACTGGATTCCTAAACTCCCAGGCAGGTATCATCTTGACTGCTAAATCCTCATCATCTCCTGTTTGTTGCTAGAGAAAAAACCCACTGTAAAATGCTCACAGAGGTGAAGGATAATTAAAATTCTCCTGAAGTGGAAAAATAGTGATTTGTACAAGAACATTTCAAAGTCCTTTCAACCTGGCAGGTGGACACCTTCCTTCAGAGAAGGAAGATGGGAAGATAAGAGAGGCAGAGCAACAGGCAGGAATGGAGAGGAATTGCTCTATATATAGGGAGGTTAGGTTTGGATAATACATATATAAGCTTCTATATGAAGTTGCCCTCTAACAGAAAAAAAACAAAAAAAAAAAAAGATGAGCAATCAAACCATGTCTCTCACTGCCCTGAGAAATGCAGTGTTAGCATGACAGAATTAATGAAACAGGGGAAACTAGTCCTGGGAGAGGTCACGTTTCCCAAACACACCTCATGCATTTTACAGAGGGAGATATCATCATTACTATTTCCCTCAGCTGCTGACACTTCATTCCTGGGCAGAGCGTTTCAATGATAAACCTTGAAGCATTTTCTGGTTAGATGGTTGGGTTTTGGAGGGAAGGGGGTTTTAGCCACAGGGCAGTATGCTGTGCACCCCACATGCAGATAGGGATAGCAAAGCATGGAGAGGCAAAGCAGAAAGGTTAGTGGCAGAACTGGGAAGAATCTGCCAATGTCACTGTCTCCCAGGCTTGTGCTAACAGCCCAAGAACTCCTACAGCCACTCGGCTTCAGTGAGTCAAGAGAAAGGTGTTGTGAATATAACGTGTGCAGAAGTCTTCTCCTGCCACCCACGTGTGTGGGACACTTAGCCTGCAATGGCTTGGTGCCTGATCTTCCACAGGAGTGATGCAGGAGAGAGGAGACGAACAGAGGGGAAGGAGGCAGGAAAAGAACATCAGCGTGTGGTGCACGCTGCCACATGAACATTAAGGCCCCAGGACTGGAGAAGAGAAACCCAGCCAGGTCCTCCAAGGTCAAGAGGGGCCTCGCACAGGCTGTCTCAGGTCAAGGAAAGCAATCACACCAGTTCTCTCTGGTGAGAGGCAGCTGTGGATCAAGTTCATCCACATCTAATACCTTTCTTTTTTTCCTTTCAGATAAGGTAACACAGAGCAAGAATCTTCTGACTCAAAATAGAGCCAGACAAGTCACAGAACACCTGGCAGTTTCATAAGTTTCAAGGTGTCTTTGTGTGGAGCTGGTTTCCCTTGCCAGGGCCTCAGAAGAATTTTGCTAGCACTGAAAAAGCAAATCTCACCTGACTGAACAGCTCTCTGAGTTGTGCAACCCTCCCTCAGTCCTGGCTGGAGCAGAGCTGACCCTGTCACGGTGCCCAGACTGCAGGATGGGGTGAGCACAGGATCCCAGTTCCCCCCACACAGAGCTGTGCCCATTCAAGAACTGCTGCACTAAAAGCACAGCATGCAGGAGGCAGCAGCTTCCACATGGAGAAGAATCCAGGAGAGGGATGGAGGCAGGGAGAGCACATGGCAAGGGGTAGGGAGAAACTGAGGGCAGGAAGATGCTGGTAACCAGACCCACCCTCCCAGCCTCAGCGTTTCACACACACAACCAGACACTCCCAGTGCCACAAGGATGTTTCACCCTCAAATAAGGCAACGTCCTTTATGGCTATTTTTGTGTGGTCTTTTATCCTGCCATGCACAGCATACAGTTCAACAGCAATATGTTTAAAAACTTTTCTTGGAAAGGTGGCAAAATCACTGCAGAGTGATTAATGGTGATATTTTAAACTTCAAGCATAAACAAGGTCACACTCTGGTTTGATCTGTCGATTCAGTTATGTAAAAAGTCCTGCTTCCCATCTGAAACCACACTGTGCAGCTGCAAGCTTACTGCAGGCACAAGCATTTGCATTTCCTGGCTCACTCCCTAGTTTGCAAATAACTTTTAAAAGATTAGCTACCCCAGTGTGTGCATTTGTGCCCACAATTTGTCTACAGGTACCTTGAAAGGGTGAAGGAATGTTAAAAGCAAACAGAAGTGATCTATAAAAGGAGCTTGTCTGAAAACACGATCTATTTACCAATTACAAGGCAGAGAGCTTCTTCCTTAAAAAAATACATATATTCCAAAAATACATATACTTTATTTGATTAAAGTATAAAAAAATATAATATGGCCAAGAGCTGTGAATGGCTACCCTTGTGTTTGGAGCCACACTCCTCCTACTCCTAAAAATGCCAAGTTCCCTGTATTTGCCTAAGTACAGCACCATCCTTAAAATAAAACCTATTTAAGCAGAAACCTGACTGCACAAAAAAAAAAAAAAAACAAACAGGCTCTTTACATCATGGTTCATTGTTCTCTCATGACAATAACCCAGAAGTTCTGCTGTTATTTGATGGTGTACTGGCCCTGGAGCAGTGCCTCCTGCCCGGGATTCTCTGGGGTCTAGGACGAGGTTTCCCAGCAGATGGTGCTGCTCCCAGCACAGAGCAGGCTTCTGGTTTGTGACTGAGGCGTGTCCTTGCTCGTCCCTGCATGCAGAATTATTTTCTAAATGATAATTCTATTTTCTTTATATTTTCTGTAGAATTTTCCCCCCCACCAGGAAACCTTCTCAAGGGTGATTATTAGTGAAATTCATGTTTGGTTTTTATTCAACAACTTACTCCTGATTTCCTAAATGCTAAATGGTAGAGCTACACTATAAATCTCAGAAGGTTCCCTGCAGTATTTGCTGAGAGTATTTCAGAGCATGTTTGGTTTTGTTCTTAAGGGGGAGAGCAAAACAGCAACAACCAAACAGAGCAGCAAACTCCATCACTAAAGCTCGGCCTGGTAAGGAGCTGCAATAAAGGTCTGGTTGTCCTCCTGCACAACAGAGAAGGAAAGGACTTGTGATCACAGCAGCTTTGACAGAGAAGCTGCTTTTAACAGAAAATGGGCACTCCTGCAGCACCTCCTGGCACTCAGAGATGATTATGCAGATGAGTTTTCTTGCAAAGACACACTAAATTTCTCTAAATGACTATGTGGCTGCTTTTTATTTAAATTAAAGCTTGCTTCTGCCTCCAGAGTCCATACCTGGAAGAAAACTTCTTCCAAAGTTATGTCTTCTGAGATGCAAGATACTCCCCCTGAGCCAAGTCTGACTGTGGTATTTTGTAACAAAAATCTGAAAGTTCAGATGAAAAAAAACCCAACACACTCAAGTCTACAAATTTGTAATTTTTTGGTCATTGCTTGGAAGACCTTTTACATTGCAAAGGTGTCATTTAACTAGAGTGGAATTTTGTCTAAACCCTTGCACTATTTTATTGCAGGGTAGGTTGTTTTTTTTTTAAATTTTATTTATATTATCTTAGCCAGAGAAGGATTAAGCTAAAGCAAACTGAACAAATAATCACTACAGTGAATGTGTCGACTTTTCTGAGTACTTTTCTCCTTTTCTTCTCACAAATGATTGCCTGGATTTGTAGAAGCCATTCCTGAGGTTTGGCTTTTAAGGTGTCAAATATTTTCACTCTAACAGAATAATGGCCATCACACTTTGTGTGATTATTTGGCTGCACTTATACCCACCAACCTCAAACAGCAGTTCCCCAGAAGCAAAGAGCCACCTGCAACCCTCAGTAGATCACAAAGTTGTCCTGTGGCTCCATATTGTGAAGCTTATTATTTTAGGGCCTAACTAACTGAGGGCTTCATGCCCACCTCTCTCAAAGTGTTTTTATTTGGTGAGCTCATCTCTGTAAATTGTCAATTTATCCATATGTGAGCTCTTCCATAAGTGTTGCAAGCTGCAGCATTTCAGAACAATATTTCTGTGCCCAGATTTCCCATCCCCAAATCAAACTAAGCTCAGTTTGAGAAGCACATGAAGGAAATAAGCAAGCCTCTGATCAGTGCTGACCACCTCACCCCTTGTCAAGGCACCACTGCTTCACCCAAACAGCAAATCATCACTTCTGATCCCATGCCAGTGTGCAGAGAAGGAGGGGCAGTGGTGAGATCTTTCTTTTTCAAAGGCTGCAACTACTGCATTCAATCCTGCAGCAATCATAATTCCCCAAGCCATGCTGTCCTGGACAATGTCCATCTCTCGCCTGTTCCACAGCTTTTAGCTACCCTTCAGTGATGACGTTTATTTTACTTTTCCAAACCCATTGGCAAAACACTTGCAGTGTTTCTGCCCTCTGTCTGGTTGATTCTATTACATTTATTCTGAAATAAATAGCTACAATAGATCTTCATGAAGCAAGCAGATCTTTGCTGTTGCTTTGTGTTTGTACCAGCTCAGGTGCAGTTCAAAGTGAAGCCTTTCCTGTTGCCCCCGTTCCCAGAAGATCAGGAAATCGATAAAAAATGCTGTATTTCAGATGCCCAGGGAGACCCTCACAGCAGCACAACTCCCACATTCCCAAGGCACACCTTTTGCTGAGGCTCATCAAACAAGGAGAGGCCAAAATCAAAGGCAGAGCTGCCCCACAGGTACCTCCCAGAGCTGCCATCCACAGCCTCTTCATTTCCTTCACCTGCTTGTGCTGATAATGAAAGGACTCTCCTGCAGCTTGTACCCACACTATGACTTTCTGTAGGATATCCAGGGAAAATCCTGCGGATAAACCCTTCCAGAAAGCCAAAGTTCACACCACAAACTGTTTCATTTACACTCAGATGCAAAGAGCTCGAGCAATGGTTTATCAGCACGAGTATTGGAAAATGCTTGCTAGGAAAAGAAAGCAGTGGTGCCAAGGGATCACTGCAGCCCCACAGCCTGGCTTTGCTCATGATTTGTCCTCAGGGACCATTTGTGACAGCATCTTCGGATGGATTTGTACAGCTGGGTGCCCTCATCTGGAGGGACTCTCACACCAACAGCAATGCTCAAGCAAAACATGGGAGCCAGGCTTCCCAGATGGGCACCAGGAAGGCAGGCTGTGCACTTGTGGGAGGCAATCTCCAACAGCACCGTTTGAAGCCAGAATGCTCTAGGGGCCAAGCTCTGTGTCCGTGGGAAGGCCCCACAGAGCTGCTATTCACACTTCATTGTTGGTTTGCAATGACCTTCCCGTGGGCCTGCCTGAGCAGCGCAGACACGTGTGCCTCCAGCTGGGTGTTATTCTCAAATTCATGCTGGAAAGCAACTGTGCACACTCTGCTTAAGCTTGGCAGGACTTCAGACCAAAATTCACCACTCATTTCAGGATGTCTCCAGGCCACTGCAGAACAGTTTCTCCTTACACTCTTTCCATCAGTTTAATATGGAACACACACTGTATTCCCCGAAGTCAGACATCCCCTGCACTGTTTTAGTTTAGTTTGCTTTAGTCAGCCCATGTTAGCAAGCCTTCACAAAGGCAAGGCCAAAGCTCTGAGAAAATATTTACCTTCATCCATGCCATTAAGTATTTCAGTTAAGTCTTCATGTTTGCTGTCATACTGGTGCTCCTTCCACGTTTCACCGTTCTCGCTCCGGAGGACGATCAGCTCTCGTTCCTTGCCTCGCATTGATCCAAAATGTGGGATCTCCACTATGACAGGGCTAGGGAAAAAGGAACCATGTTATTTTTAACCCCGTATTTCCTCACTGCCCTCAATTTCCCATGAGTCCTTAAGAAAACTAGTCATTTTTAATAGTAAACACTATTATGGTAAAAATGCTTTTAAAATTGCCAAAGCTGCACAATCCTTTATGATTTAAACTAAATTAATGGACAAATCAAAAGTACTAATATATAGCTTGTTTTTAGTGCAAATCTTTTGAAATATCTGCCTCCATGAAAAAAATAGTGACAACTTTTAGTAAGGAGAGTCCTCCTTGCTCATTTATCCCAGGGTGTAGGTGATCCAACCTGCCTCCCGCACACACAGCACTGCTGACTTTTAACTGGCATTAGCTTAGTCAAAGTTTGCATTTGGCTCAGAGAGTTTGAAGGGACAAAGTCAGTTCAGAAGCAGTCTGTCTATCCCAGTGCATGCAGCAGCCACTGACTGTAACAGGAACCATGCATTTATGCAGATTTTGAACTTCAAACTAAGTCCCATAGTTTTCAAAGCTCTCCCTGGCTCTCTGTTGATGCAGCTCCTGTGAAATAAAAGAGACTGTTTTTCTTTAGCTCCACTTTCTGGTTCTCATGCCCAGCATCCCAGCTGCAACCTCTGCACAGCAAACATCACAGGGGAATCGTTAGATCCTTTCAGAACGGACTTCTCTGGGTTGAACAACATCACAACCACATTTATATTAGTTACTGCCAAACATTTTGGGGGGAAGGAAGGGGAATGAGAAGGTGGTTAATAATAAACCTACGTCACCAGACAATGTACCTTCAACAGAGGACTGCAAGTGCATTACTGAACAGTTTGTATGAACAACCAACAGAAACCACCATTCACTTCATGTGCCATTCCTCAACAAAACAGACACTGTTGCCAAACACTTCACAGGCAGGATATGCATTTTAAAGTATGCTAAGACAAACCGACTGAAATCACACAGCAAGTGAACGTTTATGGATTATGCAGCTTTAAGACATTTAAATAGACAGTATCATCATTTTCCTACAGAGGTTGTAAAGGGTTTAACTGTTTTGTAACAGCTTGGTTAAAAGCAGTGTCACAGGATGGGAGAAGGGTGCAGCATTTCTGTGGTACTGTACATCTGCCAGGTGTTGGGTGCATTAACCAATCCATCACTTGAGCATGAAATCACAACAGCCATCATGGGGAAAAAACAAACTAGCTTGAGGCCCAGTTTCCACATTAAATTCCCAGGGAGAAGAGTTAGTCTTTTTTTCCCCATGAAACTAATAAAAATAGTTTAATTAATATATATTTTAGATGTTTTTAGGAACACGCAGTCTATTTTTCAAGTCTCAAGTCCTTTAACAAAAAACCAGGAATGTAGCTGCTCTCTCCCATTGTGCACAGCAAGAAAATACCAAAAATTCAAGTACATTGCTTAAGATATTTACTCTCTAGTTCAAAAAGAGCACAAGCTGAAAACAAAGGCTGTAGTACAATCTTTGCAGGCTAATATTTCAGATACTGTCTCTGTAAATATTTAGAAACTATACAATTTTGTGCATGACATTTAACAAGAATACTCAGTGAGAAGGTATTGAACAGGTTTGGAACACCAAACACTCACCAATATTTTGAAAACCTAATGCAATAAATTTCACAACGTGGTTTGAAAACAACAGTCAAAAACATATGGAAACATCCTTACATGTTTAGACTATACACAGCAGTCCCTTTGGGTAGCATACTTGGCTTTGTAAATTTGTTTTAACAAGATGCCTCTTGCAGGTTGCAAAGATTAGTATTTCTCCAATCTTGCTGGATCAATTCATTCACTTGATAACATTTTTTTCTGAATAATCTTTCATAAGTAATGGACTTTATGTGATCACATTTTACAAATGCTCTTCCCAAAACAGTCTCACTTGAGGCCTGTAAATACCTTCTCTACCACAGGGTTGAACTTAAAGGACTGCCACTGTGTATTAAAATGTATTTAATGCAGTAGAAACACTTCAAATTTAAAAAATTACAAAAGCACAGAAGTTATGAAAGCAGAATGCTGGCAGTGAATTTTACATGCCTATAAGCACAAGGTAGTAGCAGAGCTATATTAAATCAAGCCACTATGATTTTCTTTCAGTGACAGAAATCAACTGAAAGTTTTAGGAAACTTAAAGAAAATAATGGGATTAACAAAAAACTGGAAACAAAAGAAAAACTGTAGACATTCTGTATCTTTTCCGTACATATCCTACCCAATAAATTTTGTTCCTTGTGGACCAAGCTGCAGGATTCGGCTAACCATGCTCTCACCCTCATTTAGAGGGGGAGGACTTTTAGGAAGATGCAGTTTACTGAATAACATCCATGCAGCAGGAAGAGAAACGAGAAGGGGAAATTAGGAACAAGCTGTCATTCCTGACAGAACCAGCAGTTTATACCAGGGTGCCACTCACGGTAATGAACAAAATTTATAATTAGGAAAAAAAAGGCCACATCATAGTGGATTGTTTCCTCTACTTTAAGCTTTAAAAACCGTCAGTTCCTAGCACTGGTACTACTTGTACCACCACTCCACAGCAGGTGCTCCACTGTCACTCCAAGTGGTTTTGCGCCACAAGACGGAGACAGGCAGCTCCCAGCAACTCCAGAGGGAGCCATGCACACCCTGGGAACACAGCTCAGTATCTGGGTCCCTGTGGGAGTCTCCAGACAATTCTCGGTGATAGTGCTGTTCCTCTAAATACTCTACAAGCAAGAGGGTCAAAACCTGCTCTGGGTTTTCAGTGTGTGACTCCTCCTGACTTCCAAGGCAGGGCTGCATGAGCAGATGGGGGTGGGACTTGGCCCTCCCATGGCTTTCCTTACCTTCACCTCCATCCTGCAGTCATCAGAGGCAAGACTCTCCTTAAAATGCAAGGGTTCTTTACAGAAGGAATGGCAGGTTGGCATTTTTTAATGTTTTAAGCTAAGCAGCCTGTGCTATGTGCTCAGATGAGGTAGAGTCAACATTTAACTACTTAGATCCACAGGATAAAGGGAGCGAAAGGTGTGACATGAGCACGAACAATTAAACTCACAGAACAACTCACCCTAAGAACTGTGCCCCTGCTGGCCCCATCTCTACAAGCCGACTTGCCAATCCTTCTCCTTCGACCATGGGAGGTGGGCTGGCCAGCTTGTGCCTCTTGACCAGGCGGCAGGTGATGCGCGTGGGCGCCGTGCACTTGCGCGGCGGGATGATGATCCGCATGCCATGGTGCCGGCTGCCCCTCATGGAGCCCCCGCGGGCATCCACCATGAAACTAACCAGGAAACTGCGCCAAAAAAAGGGAAACGCTTCAGTGAAAGGCGTCTCGAAACGAGCAGAAGATCAGCAAAAAGTCAGCAGACACAGATTTCAAAACATTAGGAAAGTCATCCTGATCCCAGCTAAACTAAAAAGAACACAAAGATCCTTTTAAAACTTGCACTTGCATGTTAACTACTGGTTATCAAAAGCAGGAATTGCTAAAGCTCTAGCAATGTCATGGTGAAATGACCATGTTCTACTGGGCAATTTGGATTAAAAGTGTACGCAAGAAGTGTATTAGTAGTGCTCTGTTAGAATTTTAAAACATCCCTTTGTTGCTGTTAGCTCTATTGTCCACAAATGAGAGCAATTAGCCTCACATGCATAAAGCAACCAGACAGTGTAGAAAAAGGAGAATCAAAAATGCTTATTATTTTTGGAACCTCAGTCTTTAAAACCTCCCCACTGTCTCATTTGCAAATACTCTTGATGGCTGCCAGAGCAAGTGCCAGCACCATGGGTGAGTCCAGGCTACCAAGGGTTTCCACTGATGGGGAAGGTAAGTGATGACTACCAAGTACATAACTTCCTTTAGGCTGTTGGCTCCCTGGAGGAAATCATGCCATCACTTCTCTTTGAAGATTAGATTCATTAGCAAAAAAAACGAGACATTAAAGAAAAATCGCACTTGCTAGTGTCACTCCAATGCATAATTTTCCATTTTTTCATAAGGGGGAAAGAAATTATATTTGTAAATGATGAGTGGTATATTTTTTAATAAAATTCTTTCTATTAGCATGGCAATAATTAAAATTAACAATTCATATTAGAATAGCTTCAGGTAGAAGATGCGGTTACCAGGATACAAGTTACCAGCTCAGTCTTGAAGCCAGTACAGATTTTGTTTGTTCCTTCTGTATGACAGACACTGACATAGCTGACACATCTGGCATGTGGCTTCACTGTTTTCAAGGCTGTTGCCAAACCTTCCAGCTTTTAAGAACTAGACCTTCACATGACTAACAGGTGAATCCATTCAATTTCCTGGCTCCTGACAGCAAAGTGAACTAAGGGTGTCAGCCAGTAATCCAGGGGATTGTGATGGCTCTTGGAAAAAAGCCCCCAACTGCTCTGAATTATGACTGGGAATTTGTGCAACTCAGTTCCATTTGCTCTGAGACCAGCAGGATATCAACAGCAGCAGCTGACAGGCACTGCAAATAAACTGTATTCAGAAGTCTGGCCAACATGGGCAGGAAAAATCTGCACAAAAGCAGGAGAGAAAACAACTTTTGGTATTTAGTGGTCTGCAGGAGAGAAGTGAGTAGGGACACAAGCTAGAAATATTGGAAGTATGGTGGAAACGTTGTCCTGCTGAATTCCAGATCAAGAAGTTGCTACATTGCCTTTCTTCAAATTAAAATCCACCAGTAAAGATGGGGAGGTAAAACCGCTCTCTGAGATGACCCTAGCCCAAATTTACAATTTCTCATGCGCCAGACACTTTACAAAACTGAGGCATGATATTTCACAGTCGTTCTCATACAGAAAAACTGTATCCACATTCCATGTTTCTCTCCTAGATAAATGCAATCAACAAATCCAAATGTTGCCACTAGGGTATCCCAGCTCCTCACAAGAGGAATTGTTTCAGCAGGACAGGATCTTGGCTAACCAAACACTTTCCATAAACATTGGGCCTGTGTCAGAACCAGTACGCTCAATCTTTAAATTATATACTCTCTAAGTGATTACAGTCTTATTATTTATGGATGCTTAGCTGGCCTTTTGGAAACGTGCACGGTTTCTGTCTGCAGAGCAGCTGGGGCCCTTTCAGACTGGAGGTCTGTAGGGTGCCGGGATGCCTGGCTGGAGCATCCCCAGGGCTGAAGCTGCAGCAGCTCCAGGGAGGCACAGCTGGCCAGAGAACCATGGAGGAGCCTCCTGGGGAGCCTGGCAAGGCTGGGCATGGCCTGATGGCTCAGCACACGGCAGTGTTTTGGAGAGCTGCCTATCATGTACACGGTTACTGGCTTGTTAAGCCACCTGAGAATTAATAATGAAAAGGAGGCTTTCATCTGGTGCAAAAATGCCAAAACTTAGACTCAAATAAGAGGCTGTCTTCTGTACCCAAACTATTTAAATGATGGAAAGTATGTAAGAGTGAATTGCCAAAAATCTCTAGGCACCTAAATCAACTGTCCTAAATTCATAACTAAAAATAAAATCAATAGAAGTTAAAACTAAGTACCTACAAAACTCAGTCCCTGAGTTACCAGGGATGTTTAGCTGCAGATTTTAAGGTCAGTCCAGCCTCAGCAAGCAGGAGCTTTGCACTGCTACTGCACACTGCTCACAGCAAGGGTCAATCACCCTGGGCAGAGCCTGTGCCCCAGGGCAGGAACCAGCCCCTTCCAGCTTGGTGTCTGCACCAGCTGCAGCCTCCAGAGCAGGCAAAACCTGCAGCAGACCAGCCCTTGTGCATATTGCTCCCAGAGAAGGGCAATCACTGTCAGCAGCTTAGTAATGAATTATTTCCTTGTTTAATTTTCTGGTTAGTAACTTACCGTGTAAAACAACAACAATTCCAAACAGTATTTCATGCACTTTCTAGCTAAAAACATTAGTAGCTGATGCTTACCTAAATTAATGTTGCACTAATAATGGAAACTACAGTATGACCTCTAAAACACAATGCTAAAGGCTAATGAGCATTTCTACTTGGATACATGGAAGGGATGAGGATGTGGTTGGATGCACTACAAACATCTACACACACTCTGTGGGAAAAAAAGTTTAAAAAACAAAATAAAATGTGGATTCACAGAAAGCACCGAGTTATCACCTTGAATCATACTGGGGGAGTGGAGAGGAATAGCTGCAAAATAATTTAGAAAGCAAATGGGAAAATTAATGTAAGGTAATTAGAGGCAAGCAACAGAAAATATCAATAATAAGTGCAAAGAAAAAGAAACAATCAGAAAATAACAAAAGCAACATGTTTGAAGGCCAGCTTTAGAAATTATTTGGCTTTTGCTTCACATATTGTGACATGTGTCATATAAAATATGCTACACATGGAAAAAAAATCCAAAAGGGAGGGTTCATTTAATTAGTCAGCACAACTCTATAAGATCTCTGGAAAATGCAGAAGCACGAGGAGAAAAGCATTTGCTGTTTACTCAGTCGGCAGAGAATTTATTGCAACACAACTTGTTCATTAAATTCCAAAAACATGCTCCTGTGTGCCATGGAAGACCAGTTCTTGCACTTTCCTAAAGCAGTTTATTTTCCAGAGCATAATGTGTAAACAAATGTGTGGCAGGATCCTTGAAAGGAGTATCAGTCCATGCCATCCATTGCACTGCTGTCAGAAATGAGTTCTGTGTGTACAGCAGGCTGGAGTGAACTATATACAGTTAATTTAATTTAAACTACATATAGTGAATATAACTTAAAATACAGTAAACTATAAAGAATCAGATTTATTCCACTTTGCAAGACTGGATCCAGTATTTCTGAGTTTTTCAATATTGGAAGGCAGTGTGGCACACTCATTTCTTGCTTTCAGCTAAGGAAATGAAGGAGTTAAAGGCAAGACAAAGAGACAACACCCACATTTGACTTTGGGAAAGCTGCAGGAGTAAGCTCACATGTGACAGCTGAAGGTCATTTTGGTGAGGGTCTCTACCCTTCCAGAGGCCTCAAGATTCATGATGCATTTCAATGTACTGCTTACAATGGACCCTGTTCAAAACATATGCTGGCAAAACAACTTATCTCAACTCAAGAAGAAAAACATAAAACATTCTCTTGGCTTGAAAAAAGGAAAAACCAGAAGAGTTGAAATCCCTGCCAACAATTTCTCCTTTCACTGATACATTGCTGGATCTCCACATCCTGTTCCCAGCATTCCCCTTCTGCCTGGGTGAGGAAATGAGAGCAAACATTGATGCTTTCTCCTGACAGTGGGCAAATGGGGAAAGAGTGACCTGAGGCAGCACAGCACAAGGGGAGCCCTGGATGATGCAGATGGCCAAGAGCAGTGGGGTCAGAGCCTGGCCACAGGGTCACCACAAACGGAACTGGGGACAAGGACCCCAAACAAGCAGGAAAGGATTGGCTCTTTAGGAAAAGACTGGCAGAAGAGATGTGAAAAGTCATGGTCCTCTGCATATCAGATGTGTGTACTGGAAGATTACAAGGGAACATCTGTTGATTGCCTCTAGGTGAAGATAACCAGGAAAATCAAACAGGGTATTATAATATGGGGCCACAACTGAAAAGAAAATAAGCAACAAGTGAGTTTTGGGGCTTTTTTTCCTTGACAAAGGAACTGAATCCTCAGAGCATCATTTCTGATAGATTTTCTATGCCAAATAAGAATTGTGATGGGCCAGAAAAGCCTGAGATGTTTGGAGAATATTTTGGTTTATGCCCATTTGGAGAGCTATATATGTTTGGAGGATATCTGGCCTCTCCCTGCCACAGTTTGCTCCCCTCTGGGCAGCAGCTTTGCCACCTCTGCATTTGAGAGGGGCCATGTACCAAGGGAGCAGATCTTATGTGAAAGCCCCCATGTCCACAGAACCTGTTTGGAGGGCTGGAACCACTGGTGAACACGCTGAAGACCTAAGGGCAGGCAAGTATTGTCCCAGAGGACTGGCAGGATGAAAATATCAGACCTATCTTCTATCAGGATGAAAAGCAACCAGAAAATTTTAACACCAATCAGTCTAACCCAAATTACCAGGAAATATTCAGGAATAAATTATTTAATAATCACTCTATAAGGGCCTAAAGGATCAAGGTAATTAATCAAGATATTACACCTTTCCTACCACCAGGCTCAAAATAAAAACAAACCAAAAATATAAGTGGCAAGAGCAATTAATGCCAAATTAATTTGAATTCCTTTTTTGATGTGTGGAAGTACTGCCTTGGTACCTCAGCAAGCAACGGAGGTACAGAACAGATAAGGTAAGTGCAGGATCACCTGAGAAGTTACCTCAAAAGAGATACCATCAGTGCTTTCCTGTTACACTGAAAGGGAACTTCAAGGGCATATTTCACCCTGCTGTCCTGGCTAAATGTCTCCACAATTTCAGCACAGAAAAAAGGTCTGAAAAGTCTTTGGAAAATAGGATCAGAATGAAAAGCTCTCTTGCTAAAAAATGGGAAAAGGGTCTGGAACCAGCAAACTGAAATACCATAGAAACAAATGCAAACAGAGGGGAAAGCATCTCCCCAAACACTTAAACACAACACCAGTAAAAAATAACCAAACTTCAGGATTTCAAGAGAGAGCCAAGAAATTCTAGCGGATCACAAACACTCACCAACAGAAACTGGAATTACCAAAGGGATAACTATCATTGTGGGACTGCTTAAGTGTGCTATGTGTCAGACCAAAAAGGTGGAGATGATGGCTTACAAACAGGCTCCCATCAAAGAGGGGGGAGCTGGGGCAGAGCAGCAGGAACGTGGGGCATGGGGAAAGCACCACTGAGGAGGGTCTGGGACATTTTAGTGTAAAAGACAGGATTACATGCCTTCAGACACAAGAAAACAATTGTTAAGAGACCAGTAAGATCTTGTTCTCCATGCCCACTATGGATATAACAATGGATATCCACCATGGGTAAGAAATAGGTTTAGTCTGCAGCAATGAAATGTAACGCTGAGCATTAGGGGAAGAAATAGTATAACAAATGGAAGGGGCCTATAGAATCTCTTTTTTTTTAGCTATTACTAGGACATTAAACATCTTTCAGGAACAGCTTGGTTACATTTTATCCTACAGCAAAGGAAAGGGTTGGGCTACCAGCTCTCTGAGCTCCTTTGCCAAAGCAGCATTCCATGATAACCAACAGTCTTCAGCTTTTCATACTGCAATTCTTGACCTTTTAAAGCCAGCACTGGCCACGTGCAGTGTTTTATCAGCTTAGGACCTAAAAATCCACTGCTGTATAGATCTGTTCAGCAGATGCAGGTGCAGATGTGCACTGTGGGACTGCAGCTTTACGTTTGTGGGGCTTGCTGTATTGGAAATGAAATATTTTGGTATGTGCCACACTCATTTTTATGATAAGAATGTAATTAGTCACAAAACAGGGAAGTAAATTAAAGCGGATATGAGATTTTATGTCCCAATCTCAAAAACTAAACAACAAATATTTACACTAGACAATCTAATAATATGCAAAGATTACTTAGACATTCATTTGCAAATTTTTACAATATGCATTCAGACATCTCTACTACTGCATTTAAATCAAGTCTGTGTGGCACTGTCAAGAAGCACCTAAATTACAGTGATGACTCATAAGTAAACAAATAGCACCACTAAAATCAAACTACAGATACTGGAGTCTAGGCAGGAGCTTGAAGTATAAATAAACTAAGAGCCCAAATTAAAGCCCCCCATTTTTTCCTCTATGAAAAAAAAAAGAAAACATAACATACTATCTCTGATTTCATAGTCCAAATAATTTAACACAATACAAACAAAATAATTCATGATACTGAAAGCAAAGCATAAACAACAGAAAAAGCAAAACAGGACTCTTAAAGAGAAGCCTGCAGGATTACAATGTTTAGGCATTCAGGAAATTAAGTTCAGAAGCAAGTTTTTGGTTTGATATTCAAGAATTTAGACTGACTCCTGTTATTAAGCACCCTCCTTGAAGTCAGTGTGAATTTTGCCACTGGCTTCAAGTGGAGCAGGAACAGACACGTTATCAGCCATTACAGCAGGCTCTATTCTGCACCTAACAATACAGTTCCACATCTAAAGATAAAGGAAAACTGCTAAGTGACCTACCCGGAGTGGATGGGACTGGAAACAAGGTTAACATTGTCCAAGGTGTCTGCAGCCCAGCTGTAGTGCCTGAGAGAATCAGAATCAAACTCCCTTTGAAACGTCAGGTGCTTCAAAACAAAACAGATACATTGAAAATTTAAATTAACATTAGAACCACTTGTCTCAAATACAAGCTTGTTAATACAATTATGATAAATTTAGATCTGCTCATTTCCATTTAAAAGTGCTGATACCTCCAGGGTTAAATTACTGGAAATCCTGTAACAGAAACATGAAATACACACATAAACTGTTGTCTCTTCAAACATTCTTTTTGCCCATTTTTTTGCACTTCCTTCAAGAATGTCTCTCCCCAAGCTTTACTTACTTTAATGTGCCAAGTTAAAAAGATTGAAAAACAAGAAATTACCATTTGTACTGCAGTCACACACCATACAGACAGGCAGTGTAACACCACCCCTCAGAGGGTGCCATTGGATAGACCCTTATTCAAGCAGAACCTGGGAATAACTTCCCTGGGAATAACTTCCCTGGGAGTTTCAGTGAGGCTGCGAAGGCAGGAGGAGGTTGGTTTTACACAACCAACATGGGCACTGCTTCGTGGAGTGCCACTGCCCCTACTCATGTGGACAGAAATAGCTTTAACCCTGTGAGGCTATAATTAACTCCCTGAGGTGTGACTTGTTCCTCCTGCTGCCCACGCACATGGACACCCACACATCCTGTGCCCCACAACACCCCTCGCTCTGCAAACCCTCCTCCTGGGCAGCAAAGCTATTCCTGCAAAGTACTTGCTTTCCTTTGTTTCTCTTGTCTTAGCAAATCAAACCAACTAAACTTCAAATACTGTTTCCCCCTATTTCCAGGATGATATGAAAGCATCTCCCCAGTTCAAGAAGCACCACCATAAATACAAGTGAAGAAGCAACGCACAATCTTTCCCCAAGATGGTGTTAAAAATGTCAGTGTTTCCTGTAAGTAGGTTGTTTGCTGCTTAGAGGCAAATGCAGCTAGAGAGAGCAGCCTGTTTGGACTGAAACCTCACGGGCTGTTTTCAAATCAATTTCAATGGGTTCAAGTCAAACCAGAGCCAAGCACACGCTTCTAAAATCTTATTATTCCCACCTGGGCTTTTTTATATATTGACACATGCTGGTAGTGGAAATTAATTATTTTGAACAGAAATATCAGCATTAGAAGCAAATCTGGCAAATTCAGTCATAAACACACAGAAGTACTTCTCTTGAGAAGCTTCCACAAGATAAGCAGGCAGATAGCTGCCGCGTTGCTGGCCGGAATGTGCAACACTCCCATCACTCTGGGGTTTCCAAAAATCTGCACTCTTTAGGCATTTCTTTCATTAGAAATGAGGTTTCCTTCCCAGGTTTCCTTCCAAGAACTACTGACACTGTAATTTACTGCTCTTTGATAGAAACCCCTGCAGAGTGCAGCTTTGCTCTGTCACTCCTGGCCCGGTGCCTCCTCCCTTCCCCAGCTCAACACTTCTATGAAGGATCTTTTGTTAAACTCTGTGGTCTAACAGATGTACTCGAGGCCTGACAGTTCAAGCACAGACAACAATAATAGAGGGCAAACTTGCATATGCTAAACAGCAAAATACACCATCAGACATAAAAGGTAAAATGAATGCTGTCAAAACAATGACAATTAAGCATACAAAGTGGACTTAATTAGTGCCATTTGAAATATGTGATGTAATTTAGTTTAATGAAGACAATTTTCTTAGTCTTTCCAATAAGATGCTAGGGATTCTCCAACATTTCCTGGAGAGCCTGTGGTTCAGGAAGGAAAGCCAACACTGTGGGTTTCTGCTATTCCAAATGATTTGTATGAGCTCACACTGAGCATGTTATTACTTTTGATACCAAACAGTGTAAAATTCAGACAGGTTGGCTCAGGCATCGTAAAAATTCAGATAAACAAAAAATAAATTTATTGTTCTGCTCAGAGATAAACTTTATCATCAAAAATAGGTCAAAGCAAGGAAACACAAGAGATGGGACAAAAGGAACAACACAATTTGGTGTTGGTCTCTGAAAGGCCTGCTAAGCTGTACAGCATCACTGCACCGAGGCCCAGGACACACATCAACAAATAAATGTGGGGTCAGGTGTCCTGTAACAGATGAAAAATGCTTATGTTCCCTTAGCAGTGGGATATGGAAAACTAAACACAGAGCCATATAAATTCCAAGGAAATACCATCACTCCAAAATAATCTGTGCTAGACAGAGGTGCTCCTGCACCTGGATGTGCTCTAGGTTTGCCTACACACCTGGGTGGGGTTCCTCAGTCCAGCTCCATGTCCTCAGACATGGTCTGTACACCAGGTGACTGGGTTTTTTTTTAAAGCATTCCTTTCTGACCAAGTGCAATCAAACAGATCTATTGGACATATGTAGAGCAAGCAAAAGCGCAAAGTCTGCAGCTAATAATTTTAGTGGAGAGAGGGAGTAGGAAAAGCTGATAGCTGGACCCACTCATCTTACACACAGCACACATCTGTGAATCTCATTTTTTCAGCCTGTTGAGGTGCTGGATTTTCCATGCAGGCAAAAAAAGATTAAAAAAAAAAATCTTCCTGTGTAAGTTGCAACATAAGCAGTCCAGAAGATAGTACACTGTCAGTGACATTAAATCACAGGATCCATTCTGTGTTTGGTCAGGTCCCAGTGTTCCCTCCCTGGACTGAGGGAGATTAAAAATGCATTGCTAAAGGGCGTGGCAGCCTTAGATGCAAATGTGTGTATAAAAATACTGAGGGTTCTGTTGGCAAGGATCCTGCTGGTTGCATAACTGAATATCCAGGCTGTGTAATATCAAAGTTCAGCAAACAGAAAAATTTATGCTTCCTCCCAGATGAATTTATCCAGACTGAAGTGATTCAGCAAGCTGCTATTTAATGGACAGCTCGAGTCATCCTGCCTTTGGCTGATTAAATTCAGAGGTTGATGTAAATTATTCCATGGAGAAGTCATTTGGATTTAGTCTGACTTGCTGCATCCAAGGTAAAACGCCAGAACACAGAAATTTTAACTTTGCTCCAGCCAGGTTATGAGGTACAGTGTGGGCTGGATTCAGAGTTCCCTGTGAACAGGGTCAGCAATAAACCACCAAATGCAATCACTGGAGAACGTCATGACTTCTAAAGAATTATTAGAAACTCTTCTCTAACACTCCATGTGTTATGCTGGCAGTGAGGTTCAGTAAGAATGGTTTCAAATCTTCTTCATTTGACTCTCTCTAGTCTCCCAAGTCTACCAGGGATCCTGGGGAAAGGTGATGGGATCTGCTATCTTTACCAGACCAAGAGGCTGGCAAATGTTCCTTACTCTTTTACATACTGATGTTTGGGATAAAATTAATTCCCAATAATTGACTTTGCTGCTGCCATGAACTCCAGACAGGTCTGAGCTGTACAAAGGGAGAGGAAATGGCATACACAGACAGGCAATGGATCACTCTGTTTCAGAGCAGTGTGATTCCCAAAATAGCCTTAACTCCTCTCAGTTCCCAGACAGACTTTCAGAATATTGATTTCAAACCACAAAGATCTTTGTTCCTGTGAATCCCATTGGTGGAACACAAATTGGTGCTTTCTTCGCCTGCTTTCTACTGCCATAGCAGAGGTTATCTAGGAGCCCATTAATGTACAGAAGGATGAGAAAGAGGAGCAGGGATATTCTCCATCTCCCAAATGCACTACTCCTGCTTCGGCCAAAAGCTAGGGCTGGGCTGGGCAGAAAGCCACAGGAATTCCAGAGGATGGATGTGTTTTTGTCAGGACACAGAGGTTTGGAGAAGTCATGGCAGAAAGCTTTACCTGGTCTCCCTTTCTCATGAAGATAGTTTGTTGCTCTCATGTTTGTTTTGCACCGAATCAAGGCTTTACCATCCTCTCAAGACAGGACTGATATTTTTTCCCAGTACCACATCCTCTGAGAGTTGTAAGCACAGAGCTCATTTTAAGCCTTGTTATGTGCACTCTAGCTGCCCAATCCATGCCATCTGCTTTAATGGGAATCACAAACATAGCCAGAATCATAAAATCATGTAATATATTCTCAGATTGAAGAGTCTTCCTCTCCTCTGAAATTTACATTGTATCAAGAATGCTTAATGAAGTCTTAGTATTAAAAGGCATCAAAGCAGCTTTAGGTGCTCAGCCCTGACATAGAATTTCCAGCGCCGGTAGCTGCAGATTTTGTTTTATGACTTCAAACCAAACAAAACCACAAAATCAGTGCTATGCAAGCTTTGGAAACTCTCCTTAGATGGCTGTTGCAAATTAAGGTTATTGGAGGTTTACAGCATTTCACTTAAAAGTAACAATCTAAAAATAAACATTCTGTTGCTAAAGAGAATCCAATTTCTGCTATTCTCATAACACTACCAGAACTGTGTGTAAAAGTTCTAGTAAAACTGGATGGCTTATCCCACAATAGAATTTACAGACTAATACAATCAAGGTTTAAAATGTACAAGTCCTGTTTTGTGAACCCTTTTCCCCATGAAAATATCCTCGGAGATCAATAACTCCCCAGTGCAGGAATGCTCTGTGAAAACAGCAGCAGAAAAGCTCTGTTTCATTACAATCCACCTTATGCTCTTCCAGGGCATAAACAAGAGTTCCACTCCACTCCAGTCCTTTTCAAGTAAGGATTTTAATGTGAATTTTTATGCAGCTTCCTAGCAGGTCTTTGACTTCTGTGTATCAAGAAACTCTTGAGTTATTCAGTTAAGATTTGGAAATCTGAAGCAAGTCCACCAAGGAAAATGCTGGGGAACTCACAAACAAAGCATACTGTACTCAATCATCCCCAGCTTTTGGGAAGACTTTCCCACGCTATTATCAGGTCAAAAGATGCTGCTTTTGTTGCATTAGTCATTGCACAAGTGTTTGGAAGACATATAAACTGAAGAGTCTATACTAGTTTAATCTTTACAAGGCCAAATTCTTCCCAGGAGTGAAAAAGCAAGGACAGCAGCTGGAGTCCCCTCCATGCAAAGTAATTCCCAGTCTGTGCAGTACAAAGGTTGCTCAGTGTAAAACTCATTGCTCCCAGCTTATCAAAGCACTCTAAAGACACACAGGAGCCTCACAGGAGCACCCACTGACCTCAGCCAACAATACTCAGAGACATATCTGGTCCCTTAAAGACTCTTTTGGTTTGGGCCCCCACCACCTGCCCCTTGCAGGATCAAACCCAGAGGATGGCAACCCCACCATCTCCTGTCCACAGCTCCTTTGCTGCCCCTCTCCACCAGCTAAGAGAGCAGCCAGAGCCTCTGGAAGCACAGCTGAGGCCTCCACGCTGCAGTGCCCGGCACAAATGAAGCACAGCTGCCCCGTGGCAGGGACACAGCACATACCTGGTCCTTGGCTGGCACCAGCAGCTCCTCAATCATCATGCTGTCCCGGGCATAGGAGCTCCTGTTGAGCGTGTAGGACCTATCCGAACTGAAGGAGCGGAGGCTGTTGTATTTACCAGTTATCAGAGAAAGTGCGGGTGACAATGAGGTGAACAGAAAATAAAAACAAAAAAAATTAATACATGCAACTTCCAGGGATAGCATCAAATGGCAAAATATAAACAATCTGTGAAATAAATACAAGGAGGAAAGTGGAATAAAAAGTATTTGACTATAGTTAAATATTCCCTTCCCTACAATATGCATAAGCAAAATCTCAGCAGATGCTTACTGCTTTGGTAGTAATGTTGTGGCTTTAGAATAAATCTAGAGAGGTGTATTCAAGTATTTAGATGAACTTCGATAAGTATCTCCATGCCCTAATCCTGAAGGCAGCCCACGAGGGCAGGTCCCAGGGGAGCTGAGGGTAGGTCACAGTGCCTGCCCACAGAGCTCAGGTTGCTGAGGCAGGCTTAACTCAGAGCAAGTCTTATGTGATGTCATTCTCTTTGTGGCTGAACCACTTCTGACATTGTTACAAACACCGTAGTTATCCCTACAGTTAGAAAGGAAAGGGTAATAAGTTTGAAATGAAAGGAGAAATAAATTTGCTTAATGACAGCTAAGTATGGATTCCGATGTTTGGGAATTATTTTGTGCACGTTAAACTATTCAGAAATAACTATGATCACTCTTAACGTGTTGCAATTAAACCAACGTAGGAGTGTTTTACATTTAGCCCTGGAAGGTACATTATGGTATGTGCTAAAAACATGCTGCAGGCCTAGACATGCTTGCTACGTGACAAAAAATAAAGTAGTAAAAAACGTGAATTAATACAAAGCAACATCCACCAACATATTACACTTTTGAACTAGCAACACTTTTCACACTCAGAACTCTACAACGTGTTTCATGCATTTAGTAGTTGCTAATTGAATTTCTCTAATCCCTTAGCACACATTTCCTTCTTGTGCTGGAAGCAGAACTGGGATCTTAATTACACACTGTAGGCATATGTTAAGCAGACTTTTACATGATAAAGGGCATAAAGAATTTAAGTTATATTTGTTATAACAGAGGGATATTCTCTAGGGCTGAACCCCCTGCTCCCCAAAATAAAAGCATGTCACTTTCCAAAGCTAAATAAAATGAAGATGAGCAATGGCAGCAGCAGAAAGATGAGAGAGATGTAACACGATGCCATGCCTTCTTACCTGACTTTTGGACTAAAGCAATTTACATTGGAAAAGAAACAGGAGAAATAGAAAGCAAAGAATCAGACAAGAAAAGCAAGATGTTATGGCTGGATGGCTTATATTTAATGTGTTCATTTCTTAATGTTACACTCAGAATCAGCAGTAAGATACATCCACAGAATACTTTTTTTTTGCTAAATTAAATACTTCACAGAACAAAACCACTGTATTTGTCTCCTCTGAGCATAACATGGGCAACATAAAAAATGAGCTAGGCAGCAACAAATAGTAATGGCACTGCTAAAACCAGAAGCATGGGAATATCAGATTTCTCTCAAAGAAAAGATAACGTGGGGCTGAACCTCAGATCTCCCTAACAGATGGTGACTGTGCAATCTGCTCTCCCACCTGCCCACTCTGTGCAAGAAGAGAGCTGTGAGGGGTGAAAGGTGTCAGGTAAATCAGTGTGGGGCCCTGCACACAGAGATGCTCCCTCTGCATCCCCAGTGCCCTGCTCCAGCCCTGAGCACAGTGACGGGGCTGTGTGATCACCCTGCTCACACCAGACTGGAAAGCAGCATGTCAACTTTGTTAATTCAGTTTACTATGACATGAGATTCTTCCTTTCAGATCTAATTTGCTGATTTTCTGAATAATGGACTACTTAAAGCATCTTGGCATTTCTCATGAATGTATTATCTCATAAATACTTATTAACTTCCCTAAAAATTGTAAATCAAGCACAACATGGCTGGGGACTACTAAAGAGCAAATTTCCACTGCGTGCTTGCATTTCTAATGTGGCCATAAGAAACAAGACTGAAGGGTAGACATCTAAGCTTTACCTTATGGGAGTTGCCATTTGCTGTTAGACAATGAACTCACTTTTTAAAACAGATCTTTAAACTACAGCATAGGAAAAAGCCCTCAGGGCTCCAGCTTATGAGGTTTAATTATTAGCTTCAGTACAATTCAACTGTCAGTAACTACACTGCAAATCCACAACTATGGAAGCAATCTCTGCTCACACAGTTTTAACTGTTTTGAGCAACACACACTGAAGACTTTAGCAACATTCAAAAATAAAATCTAAAACGTTGATCTGGAAATATCTGCATTGAAATTAACATGAGTCAGACAACACATTATCTTACAATGTTTTATCAGGTTCACAGGAACTTTGGCCTGTTTTTAGTAACACGTAATCCATTCCCTGTCAAAATAAATCCTCCAACAAATTAAGGGGAAACTTGCCTTTTTTTCTTTTTTTTAGGGGGGAGGAGCATTTTTTTTTTAATATTGTCTTTCTCAGTTGAATTACTCACTAGCACCTTTAAAGAAATAAAAGCACCAAGTAGCAAAATGATTTGCCATTCAGTTTTTCTGGCATTTACGTTCTTCAGCAAAACACACCCATTAAGGAGCCCTCTACTGTGAGCATCAGTCTGACCAGCAGTAGCCAAAAGAAACCAGGCTTTGCTGGCTGCTCTGGAACAGTTTCTAGAGCAGCTGCAGACTGCTAGCAAAGAGGTACCTTGGAGATGTTCAGAGCACGAACAGAGACCAGAAAAAGTGAATAGCTAAGTTTTGTGTATCATTGCCATAAGAAGCCAACATGAATAAAGAATATGAAATAAAACGGCAATGAACATATGCTTCAAAGGATGTACACCCCCTCTAGTTCACTTCAGAGCAGACTCCAGTGCTGTGTGGAAGAGTAGAGACTCGTTCCTGTGGCGACACACGAACAGGAGAATCAGCAAATACAGTACCTGGCGGAGCGGGCTCCCAGGCTGAAGCCCATGTATCCCTCAGCAGGCAGGGAATCATCTCCCAGCTCTTTCAGATCCTGGGGTCCGAGGTACTTGTCTGTGTCGCCTGTCATTGCATCCTCACCTGCCGGGACAAAAGCCAGGCTGGAATCAGAGCTACACGCAGGGCAGATGTTTGTGCGCTTAGTAAGTCATAACGCCCTTCCCTGCTCTCCAATAAGGAATCAATCCAGTCACCCCCACTTTCCCTAAGGCTCTTTCCACGTTGGATGTTAATTATCCACCCTCTGAGTATGCCTGAGAAAATGATTTTATTGGGGGACAAACGAAAGAAGCAAAATTCCACCTTGACGTAAACCCAATAAAGTTATACGAGGGATGACTTTTGCCCAATCGTCTCAGCAAGCTAAAGAGTTCCTCTGTACTTTGCATCGCTGCGCTCACTTTTGCTTTCCTTATGGAAAAAAGAAAAAAGCCCGAGCCGACAAAGTTGGATCATTCCGTGCGAGGGGAAAAAAACCCCAACAAAACAACAAACCAATCGACGAAACCAAACCAACCCCCGGCTGTGAGAGACGGCGTGCTTGCCACCAGCCCTGAAAAGTGCAGCAAGCTTGAATGGAGGCTGAGGAGGGGAGGAAGAGGCCCGCCTTCCTCCTTGGGAATTTCTCAATGCCTTTTGGAAGTCTGAATGTAAGACGGGACTTGTTAAAATTAATTTATTTATTTTTAAATGAAGCGCTCCGCGCTGCCAAGCTGGTTTGCGAAGGGGAGCGCTGCCCGCGCCCCGCTCCATCCCCATCCCCATGGTGCGGGACAAAGCCGGGACCCCGGGCACCGCTGGGACACGTGGGACACGGCCATCCGCACCGAAGGAGATCCTCAGCCGGTTCATCCAAAACAACCCCAAGAGGAAGGAAAGTTTTCGATGTTGGGAGAGGCGGGCCGGCGCCGCAAAGGGTTAACGGAGCAGCTGCCCGGCGGGGAGCATTTGCATGCCATTACATCATGCAAACCCACATTCCTGCATTGACAGAGCACGTCCAAAATATGCCTTCTGCGGTGCTTGGGTCCCCCCCGCCCCGCTCCCACCGCAGCGCGGAGCAGAGAGCTCCCGCACACTCAGGCGTGCCCATCTTCACTCTGCCCCTTTGTCGTGAACGCCTCTGAGGTGTGTTAGGTTCAAACTGCACAACAGAGAAGTTTAACAACAGCGCGATCCCGAAGGTAAGTGACTCCCGGGCCCAGACTCACGTTTCCCGCTTTCATTCAAGGAGTTTAGACTAGTTTCCATTCACTAAACTCAGGAAACCACAGGCGAGCCCCGGTTTTAAACTAACAATCAAGTCTAAAAATACCCCTTCAGCTACTGCTTCGCAAACGGCAAACAAACAGACCAACTTTTTCCTCCAGCCCAGCGACAACCAGCATTTTAAGCAGCAGTTAAAAAGCTAAAATATCCACAATACACCGTAAAGCATTCAAAAACCCGAAACACAAACATCATACATCAAGCGAAACTTTAAAAAGTCTTACTGTTTTGGAAAGCCATTTTCACCAGCCTGGTCTACAAGATTTTTTTCCCCTGGTGTTTCCAAGAATTCCTATTAGTCCTATTAGTCCTTAAGCAGTGATTTAGACTTAATCTCCAAACCAGCACAAGCAAACTAATCCCTGTGGGTCATATTCGCTTTCCACACAACAACTGAGATCTTCTTAACATCTTGATCTCTTCGTATGTATTTTAGGACATGTGCATCTTTGTCCTCTCAACTCAGATTAAAGTTCTTTGCAAATATGAAACAAAACGAAAAGCACTAAGTTAAAAAAAAAATCCCTTTATAATCACTCTGCAGACATCCCTTTAAAGCTTCTGCTGATTGGATTACAGCCTCCCTTGGCAAGCCTCTTGAATGGTGACATAAATGCAGGCACTCCAGTTATTTGTATGTAAATAGGGGTGCTGCGAGGGTGTAGTTTTTCTGTAACCCGATGCCGGCGCTGCGCGGGGAGCGCGGGGCTGCGGGGAAGGCGCTGCCTCCCTCCCTCCCTCCCTCCCTGCCGGGGCCGGGGGCGGGAGCCCAGCCCGGGCACACCCCCCTCCCTCGGCCCGGGGGGCTGCTGGACACGGGGGAAGCCGGAGCGAAGCCTGGGCGGCGAAGAAGCGGCCCGGGGAGAGCGAGAGATCCGGGCGACTTTCCAACTGAGCCACTAAATTTGCAAACTTCTGCCCTTGCAGTACCTGCAGACGAGCGCTACGCCACCGTAAGGCCTCTTTAAGAAAGAGGCATTTTCTTTAAGGGCATCGTTTGTCAAAGGCAATGAGAATGAGCTCCCATTCAGGCGAGCTGTAAAACACATCAGATGTTATCCCGCTCTGCAGCTAATCCAGCCGGGGCAGGATTACTCTGATGAAATGCTCTCATCAAAGGAAAAGCTGCGTCTAGGAGTGGTGGTTTCAAAGAATTCCACACATTGTTTTGTGATCGTGGGAGGCTGGGGCAGAATGGGTGGTGCACGTTTCAGCAATCCCACTCTGTTTAATTAGGTGCTGCAGCCTAATCCTCTGCGCTCCAGGTAACACTGAGCACCGTGTTTGCTCTCAGCACACGGAATTCCTGCGCAGAAGGTCCCAGGGAAGAGTGAAGACAAAACTCCGAACACAAACAATAGAGAAGTGCCCAACAATGAGGCGCGGATGAAAAAACACCAACAGATACCGCACTGCTTTGCTGCCTTTGCCATCCTTCCCTTCCTAACAGGCTACACGTTGAAGAAAGGTGATGTCCCTGCTAATGGTTAAACATAGCAACCACAAGTAGAGGAAACAGCTCAAAGTCCAGGGAAAAACAGCAGCAGTGGGTCAAAGCAAGGGCCCATCAGATCTAGGGCACGCTGTCTCAAACAGCAGCCACATTTCACAGCAGAGTACGGGAACGTGGACCAGCAGAACTACTCCAGGACATTTTTCTAGCTGATACTGACTTGAGCACGTTTTCTAAACCTAAAAGAGTAAAATCATGAGCCTGTTTTGGGGGACTTTTCCTTTTTAAATTCTTCCAGTCACACTTTGACCTCGTGTAAATTTTTTATGCTCCCCACGCCAAGGACCCTTGCAAGGAGTCATAAAAGCCAACTACCTCCTGCAGGAGGAGCAGCCCTTTCAAGCTGGATCTGCCTCTTGTGGTTTCACTGATGCCCCATGTTTTTAGACTTCTGGAGAGCAGCAAGCACTGCTGCTCACTTTGCCACCCATTTTATGTTCCAACCTATCCCTCACTCTATTTCTTTGGTTTTATTTTCCGGGACAGAAGGTTCTACTGTTTTTAGTCTTTTCTCCCCAAGAATATTTTTCTTACCTCTTATCATCTTTCTCATCCCAAGTTTTCCCTGCTTTTCTGGTCCTCCAGCATGTCTCCTACAGCTGGGAACTGCAGGAGCACAGGGTAGGTGTTCTCTTTAGAGGCCAGTGAGAAATACAGGCTCTCTGGCAGCAGGAGAGAAGGCATCATGTGGCTTGGGAAAAGTCCCAGACAAAATTTAATCATAGGCTGGGATCCAGATGAGCATTTGTCACTTGGCTCTGCTAAAGATACCTGAGGATTTCGCCACTCCTTCATCACAGCCTGTCCAGAGCTGTCTTGATGGGAGACGAGGTAGAGCCACAGGGAAAAGGAGGATGTTTCAAGTTGTAGCCAAGGTTTTGGTTTCACAAAAGTTTGGAGAAAAGCCAGTACCAAACCACTGAAACTTTTATGAACCTGTGAAATTTTATGGAGCCAAAGAAACTCTAAAAACTGAGCTTAAAAATATAATAAATCAACCCCTCCCAAAATGACCAGTAACAGATTTTTCATGCGTGGTGATGTTCTGACCTGTCTTAAATGCACTCAAACTGCACCTACTCAGGGATCAGGCAGTGTGCATTCATGTTCTGTTAGGACATCTGTCTAATCTTCCAGGGATTGATTAGCATGATACTTATTCTTACTGAGGCAGGCATCTCCATTAAATGGGTTTAAAACTGTCCTGGTTTACACTCAAAAGTTAGTTATCTCCTGAAGGCCAAATAAAAAAAAAATAAATTCAAAGCTCAAGAATAACTGGTTTTTGATAATGTCTAAACTCTCCACACCTGATTGGGTTTATGGATTAAATTTTCTGGTTTTGCCCTTCACTGCTCACAGTCCCTCTCCTCTCGGTATCAGCTCCCATGGCTTGCTACCCCTTCCCCTGTGGGACAGCAGCAGCAGCTTCAGGGAGGGCTGCACTGACAGGGCTCATGGCAGGGTTGTGGCAGGCACAGCAGGGCTCAGCTCCCTGCACCAGACTAAAGCTCCTGCAGCTGCCCAGAGGGATGCTGAGAGGATGGGCACAGCTCCAGGGGAGGGGATTCCTTCCAGGCCTCCTGCAGACAACTGGAGTGCAGCTTTACCTGCTCCCCACCAGCCCCATGGCACAGGCACAGGGCTGGGACTCTGCACAGGGAGCCAGCTCACAGCTGGAGATGGTGAGAGGAAAGTCCCAGCTCTCCCACTCTCAGGTTTACATTTGTAGGATTTGCAGTCTCTTCAACAATAAAAGCACAGCACACGCTCAGTGTGCGTCAGAACTGCTCTACAAACTCTCTGCTGAGTATGAAGGTGAGCGCTCATTTCTTTTCCCCACAAAATCATGTTCACATCTTTCAAAAAACACCACTTCTTTTTTTTTTTTTTTTTTTGCGGTGTAGCAGTTTCCCAACACCTAACCTCACTTGGGCAGACTTGCCAGAACAGTCTAGGAAAAAGAATTTAAAAAAATATCTCTTCTCAACCAGTTTGACTCCAAACCAAACTGTCCTCAGCAGGGAAGAGAAATTACACAATTCCCATGTAAATACTTATTTAGTGGGCACAGCAAGACATAAAACACAAGGAAATGGTTTCCTGACATTTGTCCCTGAGCTCTGAGTCTCTACTTTCCAAGTCTTCAATTTCTCTTATGAGAGAAACCTTGAGGGTTGTGGCTCATTGAGAAGCCATTCAACAAGTCTGTCTCACTGAAGAGTTTTGGCCGATGATCTGAACACCAGCCAAGCCAGGGAGAGCTTGGATTTGTTTGCTAAATTTGTGCCTTTCTCCCACTTGGAAATCAGCTCCCTGGCTCAGAGATTTGTCAGAGTGCCGTAGCATCTTGAACAGATTTGTTTCGACTGGTGTGAGTGGATGCTCTGTATATAAACACCCCGCTGACACTGAGTGATGGGCGTCACTGAGCTGTCTTTACAGATCTGCAAGTCAGGGAAGAGACACAGGCCAGTGGCTATCACCTCAAAGCCTGCAATTCATCACAAGCCTTGCAAAACCCTGTTATCTCATTTGTGAGCTCCCTTTCAGCTGGGTTGGAAAAAGACTCTGTCATCTCAGTATCACAGAACGGCCTGGGTTGTAAGGAACCTTAAAGATCCTCTTGTTCCAACTCTCTGCCATGGACAGGGACACTTTCCACTAGACCACGTTGCTCAAAGCCACGTCCAGCCTGGCCTTGGACACTTTCAGGGATAGAGCACCCACATCTTTGCTGGGAAACCTGCTCTAGCTCCTCACCACCCTCAAAGTGAAATATTTCTTCCTAATTTTGAACATAAACCTACCCTCTTTCAGTTTAAATCCACTCCCCTTGTCCTGTCACAACATACCCTTGGAAAAAGTCCTTCTCAAACTTGCCTATAGGTCCCATATAGGTACTGGAAGGTGCTCTAAGGTCTCCCTGGAACCTTCTCCAGGATGAACAACCCCAATTCCCTCAGCCTGGCTTCACAGGAGAGGTGCTCCAGCCCTCTGATCATCACAGCCCCGCAGGCAGAGCGCCGGGACCGGCTCACCGCTCAGCGCCGAGGGGACGGAACCGATGCCACAGGAGCCGCGGGAGCCCCGGGCAGGGCCCTGGCGCTGCCCGCCCGGCTCTCCTGTGGCCATCCCGGGCGGCCGGGGCTCGCTCTGGGCCACGCTCTCCCCGCCCGACGGCGCTCGGGGCGAGCTTCCGGCTCCTGCTACGGGCCTGAGAACGCTGAGGGGCATTCGGGGCCCGGACTGGCCTTGCCAGTGTTATGTTTGCCCAATTAGCCCATTAAAAATACAACCCAACAATATGTATAGGCCTGAGACTGGTGGCCTCTTCTGGACTGGCTGCAGCAGCTCCATGTCCTTCTCACGCTGGGAACCCAGAGCTGGGTGCAGCACTCCAGGTGGGGTCTGGTGAGAGCTGCCCACGGTGCTCTGGATGCAGCCCAGGACACAGCTGGACATTTCTGGGCTGCAGGTGCACATTGCCAGGTCCTGCTGAGCTTCTCTTTCACCAACAGCCTCAAGTCCTTCTCCTCAGGGCTGTTCCCAGTCCATTCTCCACCCAGCCTGTGTTCATGCTTGGGATTGCCCCCATCTGGATGCAGGACCTTGCACTTGGCCTTGCTGAGCATCATGAGTTTCACACGGTCCCACCTCTCCAGCCTGTCCAGGTCCCTCTGGGTGGCATCCCTTCCCTCCAGCATGTCACCCACACTACAGAGCAAACCTGCAGAGGGTACACTGATCCCACTGTGCACACTGCCAGCAAAACTGGGAAATGGCACCAGCTCCAACACCAACCCCTGAGGAATGGCACAAATCACTGGTCTCCCTTTGGACACTGAGTCTTTGAACACAACTCTGAGTGCCCCATCCAGCCAACTCCTCAGCCACAGAGCTGTCCATCCATCAAATCTCCCTCTCCAGTTTAGACACAAGGATGCACAGCAGGACTGTTTTGTATAAATGACTCTCTCAGCTGCCCTGGCAACAACATGGGTGCAGAACACAGTCTGCAACATGCAAGGAGCCAATTGCACTACCTGCATTCCTCATCCTTGGTTTGGTCTTTGTTGTACTGGAGAAGAAACCTCCACAGATTTGCCTTTCAAAAGGATCCCATAGGTTACAATTGACATCTTTAGCTCCAGCACCCAGGCTCCCCACAGGGTGTTTCTGGTCTGTACCTCTCTGTGCAGAGGGACACAGCACCTCCTGCCCTGCTCATTCACACTGTTATGCATCAGTGTTCCTGTCAGCTGAAACAATGCAGTGTTTTGAGCAGGACAATGGCCCAGGAGAGCTATTTGGGAAACATGTATGTATGGTAAGAACATGATCCATTTGGAACTGCACAATGACAGATGGGGAACAAACCAAAAGCCTCAATGCATGAATTAAACAAGAGCTGCGCACAAAGGACTGAAATATCTTTTACACCTTGCTGCTTGAATGCTATGAAAATTAGAAGTAAATACATCAATAGGGATGAAGAAAGAGAGATTGACTAAAGAAAAAACAAGAAAATTGAGCACAGTCATTTGTTTAAAAAAAAAACCAAGAACTTTGTTCTTTCTGCCATTGACGTCGACTATCAGCCATTTCTTCCAAAGTGTTTTGATATTTTACCCTCTTGTCCAGTATTTCATTTTTCAGTTCAAACAATAAAACATTTATTCACTTTAAAGAAGCAGCAGCAAAATTATTATTCCAGGAAAGTGAAGGTAATTTGATCAAAAAAATCGGAAGAAATTCAGAAAAAAAGTTAGAGGATTATCAGCAATAGCTCAAAGAATTTTTGAAAGCACTCTTAATTGTAAAGCACAAGTTATTGTTAGTGGGATAATAAGAAAATTATCTGAAAAGATTAGTTTTCAGACAGATGAAATAAAGGGAAGAGGATTAAGTTAAATATCAGTGCAATAAAAAATGCACAAATACCTTCTTCAACATCTGACAAATATTCAGCATCACTGAGTATTTCAGGGGCATTGGCTTTACGCACTGCATGATTTAAATAAACAAAACAATTAAAGAAAAGCACATACTATTGATGTGTCAACAAAAATCAATGTACAACAATAACGGATGTGCAATGACCATATCCAACTAATAATGTGTGTTAGTCTTGGGTTTTTTAAACAGACATTTCTTACAACCACAAAGAGTGAAAAAAAAAATTAAAATTTTTAATACCTTCGTCATCAGACATATCAAGAACTTCATTCATGGTTTCTGGTACATTCATTTTGTGCTTTTCTGTAACAGTCTGTAATAGAAAAAGAGTAATTTTAGAGTGCAAGCATAATTTTCCTTAAAATTTTATTTATTTTAAAAATTAAATGCAAGATAAGATTTTGATCAACAGTTAGAAAAACAAGACAATTTTTAGCTTCTTATTCACTTTCTATTTTAAAGACACATTGAACTATAAATTAAAGACTACAGAAATAGGCAATATTGTATTTGTTTTTTAAACTATGTTCATATTGTCGTAGCAGAAAAAGCACAAGCAGAAAGCTTAGATGATGGTATCAAAAGAAGAATCACATACTGAAATGAAATTCATTTTAGGGGCTTAATAAGAACTCTAGGTAATCATCTAAATTTTGAGCAAGGAATGTGTCATCTCTAATAAAACCAAACCTTCTGAGGGAAATAGTTCTCCTTTGACATCAGAAGAATTCTTCAATTTGGGAGCAGTTGAACCTATGTGAATTTTTTTCAGAGGTGCCTCAGCATGAATTGTGTGTTTTTCCCACAAATAAGAGCAATTGTAACCACATGCAGGCTAAATGATACCCCTGAAGGGCTTTGTGCATGAAAAACACTCAGAAGTGGTTGCATGGCTTTTATCCCTATGTTTATATTGATTCAGATTCAAAGACCAATATAAAGAAAAACAAAAGCAGAAAAAAAAGTTCTGAATGCACCTGAAATCTGTTCCTAGAATACCTGTATCGTAAGACTGACATACACATGTACTTTCTGTTTCTCCAATACAAAAACCACTGGCAGAGGTTTGGGTCAGAGAAGAGCTTCTGCAAAGATACCATTCAAGGAGTGCAGTGGAATTAAAAAAAAAACAACCAAAACCACAAAAAACCCACACAAAAACCCACAAAAAACAACACCCCAAAAAAAACCCCAAAAAACAACTAAACCAAAAAACCCAACCCCAAATAAAAACCTACTCCCATCTTTATGGGGATTTTAGATTGTATTTTTTTAATCACTGTTACTTCTCATGCTTCATATGCAAATAAGAAATCATTAAGAAGTTCAGGAGGGCAAATTAGCCTTTCCATTTTCACTTATTTTAAAAGATTTCAGTTTTTCTCTGGACTTATGAATACTCATTTGGCATTTCATGTTTCTTAGGCTACTGCCATCACTTGACATAGGCAGAAGAGCTGCTCCATGCTCAAACATTAAAAAACCTACAGAAAATCCTAATGCAATTCATTTTGTGGGAATTGCTTGCAAAGCTTTTTAAAACATTTGTTAAAACATTGTTAAACCTTTTTAAAGGTTTTTTAAACCTTTTCATGGCTTTTTAAAACGTTGTTTAAAACATTGTTAAACCTTCAAAATCTCTGGACTTTTTTCCAGGTCCTACTGGATTCTTTTTTAAATTGGCATTTGAGTATAAATTATAGTAAAATTAGCTATGTTAATCCCTGACACCTTTAAATTTAGCTTTGGGAGTTGTTTTGCCACAAGCCTCAAAATAAAATATAAGTCTCAGCAGTCAAACTGAAGTTTTAAAACCCTCAATTGTAAATCAGATTTCACATCTAGACTTCCAAGATCCCAAAATTACACACTGATATGTAGCATATTCTGATTTTAATGGAAATAATTTCTGGGCTTCTCTTAAGAGTAGATATTTGAGGTTGTATAGGTTTTTCAGCATCAAACATTTCCTCCCGCACAGTTCAGAGCCTGACCCACCATCTCTCTATTCTTAATCTACAGAAGATATATGATCAGTCACTTTATGCAGGACAAACATTCCCACCTTCTTGGTTTTAAAAGCCAAGAACAGCCTTGTGATATTGAGAATTTTTAGCATAAATATGTGGTTTTCCTGCAACTATCTAATTCGGTAGTAGTCAGTCATTCAAGTTTTGCTATCCTGTATAATATTCTCCATCAAATTTTTCTGTGTGGAAAAATATTTTGTAATCTTTCTAAAGAGAAATTTATTCCTGAGAAAACATAGAGAAAATGTGTAAGGAAAAAAAAATCAGCATTGCTTTCTAGCATATTACTTTATGTCTTATTGTTCTGAAATTTATCTTTTGTGTGGTGGATTTTCTGTAAACTACTGAAACCACAGCCAGGAAAGTCACAGGAAGAAAAGGTGTGTGCAGTAACAGAATAAAATCTGCCTGTCATCCCAAAAGCTCATCATATTTCAACCACCTGCTTGCACAGAGACCACACAAAGGGGTGATGGCAAAACATGGAACACACACAGTAACTGTTTTCCACCCCTGGTATCTCTAAAAATACATACATGTGCATTTTATCTTTTTAATCAGAAAAAGAAAAATAGTTGCTGAAAGCCAATATTCTGAATTTATGTTCTTCAGACCCAATTTGGGCTTTATTACCATGGTATTGCATGGAGGTACCTTGCCTCAGAAAATTTCTTCAGATTGCAATTTGGCAAAACATTAGTGAACAAAAGATCATTCTGAGAAATATTCTGGATTCTGTGAATGTTTCTGACAGCAGGTAATGTTTGACCACTGCTAATCCCGTCAATGTCTCCTGGCTAATGCTTCCTGAGAGGCAGGACACACAAGCTGGAGTTCTCATCCACATCAGGGAATGGGTATTTGGGGTTGCAGGGGCTGGCTGTGGCTGCTTGCAGAGTACAGCCTTTCACCATCCCATGGAAGGGGCCAGAAATGAGGAGCTTTTAAGTAAATTCCAACCATTTTTTAAAATACTGGAGTGGGTTCTCTTAGGTCAAATTCAAGCCATTAAGCATCAGATTGTTGGGAAATGCTCTCAAGCAGCTTCTGTTTACACAAGCCTGTAGGAACATCTTTTCGGCAGCAAAACTGTTCCTTAAACAACAGGATGTGTGGACAAACATGGTGTGGAGAAACAGTGCAGTTGTGACCAGCTCATCTTCTGCTCAGTTGGTGCTCTTTCTGTGCACATCCTCTCGGTGTCTACTACCTTAAAAATAGCTCATGTTTCACTTAATATCGACTTTATACTGCTAAAAGGAAATAGGAGACTGGAATTTTGGTAGTCATGTAACTACACAAAATTTAGTTATAGTCATACTCTGGCTTTGGAAAAATTCTTCCCTACTGAGGTGAGCTGTACTTACAATTGTAGTCATGGTCTCCTCTGTCACCACCTTCAGCGTGTCAACAACTGAAATGTAGCCAAGTCGCTTAGCAATGGCCAGGGCAGTGTTTCCATTCTAGCAATTGAAACATTCGTAACACAAGTTGAACGTTAGTTAGCAAGGGGAAGCATAGGAACTGCTGGTTAATTACAGAGGAATGTAAAATAAAATAAAAGCTGTTTACGTTTTCTGATGGAAATAAATATTTGGGTAGTAGGATGTATAAGTGGGATGAAATGGGATGGAAATGAGGAGGTTTTCAGGTGTTTGTTGTTCTCTCTCTCTCATCGAATCTCTCTGGGAGAGATGATGGTATGGAGGATGTGGTGGTGATGGAAACAGGCTTCCTCTGCTCTTTTCCTGTCCCACCAGGCCCATTTTGCAGGCCAGCACTTACCACAGTGAGCTCGTTGGGCGCGGCGCCGTGCTGGAGCAGGACGTTGATGATGTGGGTGTGCCCCTGCTGCGCCGCCTGGTGCAGCGGCGTGTACCCGTTCTGCAGGCACAGGGAGGGAGAGAAGGCAGGGCTGAGGTGGGCACAGCACACACACACAGCAGGGCAGCCCCCCAGGGACAGCTGGGACACTCACCTTCGTTTTGGCGTTGACTTTTGCAGAATGCTGCAGAAGGAAGTTGACGATTTTGATGTTTCCGTAGTGGCAGCCAACGTGCAAAGGCGTGTATCCCATCTAGAATGAACAGCAGCAGTTAGTAAAGGGGGATATCACACACGTGCCCTGATTAAAAAAATAAAAAATAAAAAAAGCAAACAGGCACGAAACAGGAAAAAATCTCATTAAGCTTTAGTTCTTTGGACTATGTGAAAAATCCTCCAGCCTTGGGAAAAACCACCCTTCTCATAAAAGTCACCTTAAGTGCTCAGTGGGTACTTCCACCAGCTCCCTCAGTGCCTGCAGGTGGATCCCATCTGAACCCACAGACATGGGTGTGTGTCTCTAGGCTGTGTTGCAGGTTGCTGACCATTTCCCTTGGGCTATGGAGCAGTTCACACAAGGTTGCCTAATTTCAGTTGTATTAACACAGGCTAGGAGATGGTAGCTGTGACAGTTACTTTAAACTCATGTGTGCCATTTGTTTCCAGTTAATGATATACCCTTTGCCATCTAAAGAAACTACTAACTTTGACAACCAGGATGAGTTAATCAGTGCCAGAACAGCACTGAACTGGAATTCCATTGGCATCAGCAGAATGAAACTTTCTGCTGACTTATGTGAACATTGGCTCAGATGCCAAATGACTACAAGGAGCTCTTCCTGCACAGAATAATGGCCCACAGTGGTAAGAACTGGAGCAATAGCTTAAACGTAATCATGAACTGAACACATGGACCTCATCTTGCAGATATTGTTAGTCTAGGGTTGGCCAAAAAACTTCCTGTCCCAAGGAGTGCCTGGAGTCTGACAGGGCTCCCTGGGCTGTCCAGAGCCTTGATTCCTCAGCAGAGTGATGACTCACAGTCACGTACCTCAAACACAGCTTCTACAGCCCCTGCCTCTACATGGGTCAAAGATAAATTCAGATTAAAGGAGGGCCAAGCTATCAAAACAGTAAAAAAAAAAACAGTAAAAAAAATAAGGCTGTGAGACCTTGTCCTACAAAATCTTAATTCCCTTCTCCCTCTTCAATATACTGGCCTCTTAACATGACCAGCAGGGTCCAAAAAAAAAAAAAAAAAAAAAAAAAAGAATAAGACAGCATAAAACCAACTGGAGAGATGAAATTCAAAGTCAAGGACCACCTGCCAAGAACCCCCTGTGAATAACCCTAAAACATTAAAATCTGGAGCATATCAGAGAGCCAAGACCAGCTGATCTCAGCTTTCCCTTTGAAGTGATCTGTAAAGGCTCCTCTCCAGCCTGTAACAATGAATACTGAAAAAGGAGCTCTCAAACCCCCCATATTTACTGCAGTGCAATGACAGTTTCCTTCTAGAAATGGTAAAACTGGTCAGCAAAATGCCCTCTCAGTGCCTGAAACCTGGGGAGGATATCCTTAACTTCTCGGTGAGAGCTCAGTTCCTGCACTCAGCTCAGGCAGGCACAGCAATTGTACCCCAAGATCCCCACGTGAACCAAGGTATTCTACTGACTGCTCTGAAACACTCCAACTGGCAGATTCTGCAATTACACAATTAAATTAACCATCAAAGCAGCAATTCTCAAGGCTACTTGAGCTTGCTACTTTCATTGTCTATAGAAAGGTGCCTGGGAGGCTAAAATATTTTCCTTCAGAAGATTATTAATAATTAACCCACCCACAAACAGACAAAACCCCAAAAACCAAAAGCAGAAGCAGAACAACAAAACCCAGCTCACAATTATATAAATTTCTGCACAGCCATTTAGGGTTAGTTATAATTACTGGCAAAGCACTAAGGGATTTAGGAGGCAGCCTAGTATTGAAAAAGTGACTTCCAAGAAAACCAGGGCTTTTGTTTAACACAGCTCTAACAGACATCACCTTCTGGCTGTTTTAAAGAATGAGCAGCACCAGGGGAGTTAGCAGCTGGGAAGGGTTTATCAAAAGCTACAAGAATAAGTGCCAAGAAAAAAGAAAATCACAAATACTGAACTTTTTATTTCGAATGGAACACATAAAGAATCCCTTATTCTCTTGCCCTTCATTTTTTACTTTTGAGGAGAATTATCACAAGTCTTGTATATCATGTCAGTGAATTACTTTAATATCCTCTACTGGCAATAACCATAAATCTTAACAGCTTGAATTACTGCATCTTTCTAGTCATGCTGACTCTCAAGCTGCTCAGTTTTTGTTTTTCTGCTGTAAATGTCAGACAATGAAGCTACAGCATTGTTGTTTACAGGGTTAGAAATTGCTTTAGATCCAAAGATCACAAAGGCCTGACTGAATGAAACAGGCCAACCTAGGTGTTCACACACAGACACTTCCCTGCCCTGCTCAATCAGGACCTGACACGTTGCAGTACCTTGAAAAGGTTCATTATCGCACATTATCAGCCTGGAAATTTCCACAGAAACTTCTTGATAACAACTGAGCACGTACAAAGAGCCAAGGAGAGACAGATAATGCACCATGAAGATGTACTGAAGACCTGTATTTGAGTGTTTGTGCTGTAGGAAAGCGATTTTCTCTCAATAGCACTTCCCTCCCTGCCTCCTTCTTATCTCTTCCTGCATCTGAGATTTAGATATTCCAATGGAAAAGCTGGATCACTGTTATGATCTCAGGCTGCTATGGGGCTCCTGTCAGAACAAAGCAGGCAGACCTGAATAAATCTGAAATAAAAATCCCAGCTCAACCCGCAAAAGAACATCATGACCTCTCAGCCACCATTGTCTCCTACCAAAACGATGGTTTTAGAAACAAAAGGCAGTTTAATACTGGCTTTGTTTCCCAGACAGTCATCAGCCAGGGGCTGGGAGACCATCATTCCCCCAGGGGAGCCCCAGCACCAAGAGCAGTGTAGAGACTGACTAAAAAAACCTGCACTGAAATAAAAACTCCAAACCCTGCCTTTCATCCTTGACTGGAGCTGCACTTTTCTCTCAGCCTTCCTCTGCCAGTCCATCGCAGTACTGCTGTGTCCTACAACCACACTCTCCAATGGGATAAACAGTGGAAAAATGACATGTGGGGACCTGCTGAGCCATGAAACAATATTTACTCGTGCCAACTAGCAGCACAAAAGCCCTGAAACAAAAGCAACATCACACGTACCAGGACAGCTTTTGACACTCAGCATGACCACCAGAGAAGGGATATCTGCTCACAGCCATGGCTCCAGACTGATTTTCAGCTCCCAATATTGTTGTGAATGGATGAGCATGCCTTGTGTTAAGCATGATACTGCACAGCACATTTTCAGCACCAAAAACTCTTTAGCATCCCTAAATTCAGGCAAACAAATGCAATGTCAGAATAGACAAGAGCTGCTGCCTTTGCTGCAGGACACTAACATGCCTTCTGTGAACACCAAATTCAAATATTAAAGCTTTCTAAATGTGAAGCAGGTCAAACTTTACCATCTGAAGTGTGTTTTCTAACGTGGCTGAGTTTAAACCACCCAACAAAATTTCATTTTCAAGTGGTAGGACAGCCTTATGGCCTCTCAGGCACTAGTTCTGGCCTGCTGCACCAGTGTTGTTTACACTTCAGCATTGATTTAGACTCCTGCAGCTCTGGGATTAGAAGCTATTTAGTTAATTGATGCAGCAAAACCAGAAGGATCTCACAACACTGTTAATAAATGCACTTCATAACCAGAAGCTATTCTTCCTTTCATGCCTTCTTCTACTACAAAGGTCAGGAAAAAAAATTCTTGGGAAGGAAACCACCCCAAGAGAGACCCACAGATGGAATTGTTCACTTCTGAGAGCAATTCTGAAAATGCTCATAACAGCCAGAGCTGATCCTAATCATACAGACTAATTCCCTGTACAAGTGATTTTCTGCTGGATTTTTTTTCTTCCCTGATACAGCTTCGAGATGCAAAATGTGTTTCTGTCCCATCTTCTCCTTTAAGCACCTGAAGACTCCCCAGAGTGTGAGCAGGGTCAGAACCCCCAAGTGTCAGAACTGCAGACTCTAGATGTTTTCCCAGGGAGGGTAAGTTATATATAAATGATGACTAAAGATGAGGAAGATGATAGTTCATTGGTCCCTACTCAAGAGTTCAATGACCTAGTGATACTAAGTTAAATGACATGGAGTGTTCTCCCCCTGTTGACAGGTACTGTGCTGGAGTGACACAATCTCTGCTTGCTTATCCTGGGAAAATGAGAAACTGGATAAGGAGGGAAAAGAAAGAAATAAAACAAACAAACAACAAAAAAAAAGCACTGCTGAACAGTCATCCACACCCTGAAATCTGAGCTAAGAGAAGCACAAGGATGTGAAATGGAGGGAAGAAAATGGAAGGTTAGTGGTGACACTGCTGGTAGCAGAGATCCCCAATAAAATGTCACTCTGGGCTGTGCTGCTTCACTGACTTCCAAGGCACGGATGGCCACAGCTCTGCTGCTGTGTGTCCAAAGGAATGAATCCCAACTGGACATGCTGGACAGGATTGTGCAAACATGCAAGCATAGCAACAGTGCCTCCAAAGCCAACTCAGCTGTTGCTTATCTTGTCCCCCAGTGCCTCTGGTTTTAGAGGCAGAACGTACAGTTAATCCATGTAAATGGGAGAGCTTGTAACTGCAGGGCTGCTATTTTACAGGGCAATCATCTAACCTAGATTATATAGAACATGAGGTGAAAGCATGGCCCTTCTTATAGCACAACAATTTTCCCTCACTGTAGAAATTTGGGGTTTTTCAGGAAGGAACTTGGGTGTTCATCAGTTTATCCAGAAACGATTCCCTGCTAAAACACCCAGTACTGCACTGGCCCTTTCCTTATATCCCAGGATATATCCCTATATCTGGCAGACAGCTCCATGTGGCTGACTCTGTGGAGCCTGCAGGGCTCACTGCTGCACAAACCCAGCAGATGGGGCCCTGCAGAAGCCCATGGACAAGCACCAAGCCCATGGCAGTGCATGAGCATCGAGCTCATTCCACTCTAACAGAGCCCTGCCAGGCATGTGGGATCCCTCTTCCCAAGGAGCAGACAGTGCCCTACAGCAGGGAGGAATAACTAGTAGGACTAACTAGGAGGGGGAACAGGAGGACAAGATGTTGTGGATGCTCTTCCCCACAGAAGCCTACAGGATGAGAATTTCCCCAGACAGGTGACTTCTTACAGCCCAAAGCAGTCCTGCTTCAATACAACCTGACCTCACCTGACTTATGAGTCCCTGAGCCACTTCCTAACAATTATAGGGCAGTCCCATGGAAACCAGAGGGTACTGGGAAACTATTCTTTATTCACACTAGTTACACATATAACTGAGGAATGAGGGTGAGCAACCAGGGATTTACTTCTGTCTTCTTTAAAATTATATTACTATTACTGACCATGTTGCACACAGTCAAATATGACTGCATTTTCTGAAGCTGAGTGCAGAGCTCCTGCAGCTGCACCAGGCTGTCCCTGGGACATGCCCTGCCCGCCTCTCAGCTGTGACAGTAGCTCAGATGCTTCTACCTCCCTAATGTGACTAAAAGGCCACTGCAGCCCAGAATGGGATCTCTTTTGGACACTGGAGAGCCAGCAAAGCAAACACGTGTGTCTGCCTGCACCTGTCAGTATAAATGTCTCCTCAGACTGCTTGCTATTTGTGGGACAGCCAAGAGCACTGCACAGAGGGGCAAAGGCAAACACTCAGATGAGTTGTATGGCCTGGCAGGTGATTCAGCTCTGGCCAAATCTAAAGAACAGGTTCTGCAATGTCCTGCTACTGAAACCAACACCAGGTAGAAACTACCTCTAGGAAGGCAACCACATTCATCTGAGGAAATTGTGCAGAGAATGAACCAGGGCAGATCTCATCTGCTACTGGGTGATCTGGCAGATAGGAACCCTGACTGATTCTTCTTTAAAATACATACTGAGGATATGTTATGAAAGTATAAACCTGGAGAAGCTCTGGGGATTTTAGCAAAACTCTTTCAGGTTTCCATCAGGATGATGTAACTGCTGTTAAATCAGCAGTCAGTATAGTTGGAATTACACTGTAGAGAAATCAGATAACAATGACTTTTCCCTCTGCCACAGATCATAATCAGCTGAGCTGCAGCCAGACACGATGATGGACTCAGCCCTTTCTGAGCTGTCAGTGTAATGTGATAATATTGCTGGGCAGTCTGACACACCTGGACATTCCTGGCATGCAAGCACAGCACCTAACTTGTGGCATACACCTGGCAGAGAGCTGTGAAAGCCACTCCTCTGCAAAAGAGTGCATCTCAGATTGTGAGACCTGCTTCATTTACCTGGTTCGTTTGATCCACTACAGCCCAAGTATTTGATCTCAACTGTTTTCTTGCCCAGCTAAAGGAATGCCTCCAAGATCTAGAAGTGCACGAGGAATGTAAGTGCAATCAACACTGAGATCGTTATCATTAAATTCTGAGCACTGTACACTGTTAGGGAGCATAAAAACTTTTCTGCAAAGGGTCTTTGCTTCAGGAGATGGATCTTATAAAGCAATACTGTGAAGTGGGAGGTGTCATTTCTGGGGGTCTCAAAAGCCATCCCCAAGCACCTTGAAAATCCAGGCCTCTTACTTAGGAGTCCAGATATTTAGGCAAAACTATTTTTAGGCAAGTAAATTTGAAATGGACCATCACTGCATATATGTTTTTCACATTAGATAACAACTCCTTTACTCAAAAACTAGATCAATCCCACTTACCTTCAGGGAAGCACAGTAATAGGATACAATCTAAACCTATATTGATCTAAATATTTGGCAAGAAATAAGCTCACTGCTCAGAGGCTGAGCTTGACATTAAACACCCAAGTTTATGTATCTTCTGTTTTCCGAATATATTCTGCAATAATTTATTACAAGGAATGTTTCCCTGCCGCGATTTCAGTTTCACCCTGAAGTCAATTCCTAGCCCTGTCTGGAGGCTCATGGCTCCCTGGAAGGAAACATTTCACGTGACAGTGGTGTTCATACCTTTGTCTGTGAATCAACAGCTGCTCCCTGGTTAACCAGAACCTCTGCTACATTGACCCTGTCCTCTTGGGCAGCCAGGTGGAGGGGCGTCAGTCCACTCTGGAAATCAGAAACAACAAGTAACAATCTCCAGAGGAGGCACACAGACTACCAAAATGCAAATTCAGGTATCAATAAAACTCTAAACATCCTTAAAGAAGTTACACATTCCACTTTCACAGTGTAAGGTGCTTTGTTACCACACTGTTGATCAGCAGGAAAATACAATTCAAAAGCCATGAAGATGATGTTTATTTAAGACAAGGAACATTTCTCCATGCAGTGTTACATGTGGAATAGCAAATTAGAGCACTTTAAGGAAAAGTCACACAGTATTTTTTCCCTCCTAATTTACTTCCCTACAATGAGTCTGACTTTAAAAGCAATATTGAATCATTGTTTACACCTCTGCAAGTTTTTTACAATCACTTGGTTTTATCCATACCTTCACTCCTCTACTTGATCATTTTCAGACACAAACACAAAAGAATCAAACTGCATTTCTCTGAGATCAGGCATACTGATAGCAATTTTTCTTATTTAAAACTCAAGATCTAAATATCCTTAAAACCTCAGAAAACTATGCAACTTTCTGCCACATAAAAGGGGTAGAAAATAAAAGGAGAAGGAGAGAGAATGTGCTGAGGAGATGTTGTTAGGAATGAGAAAGAATATCCTTTCCTTGCCAATTATGGTTAATTTTCTCTCCTGCTCCTACAGGAACAGCACCAAGGACAGAAGAGCAAGTGGTAGCAGTTGTCACATCAGGCAGGAACACTCACTAAGTCTCCTACCCTTGAGCCCAAACCCACATCCATGGTGCACTCCCTACCAAGGCCAGTTATTTTGAGATGGCCCCACTGCATTTCACTCCAAGATGCAATTCTGATGACAGCACAGCTTAGGTGGGTCACTGACACAAATATGTGACAGTAACCAACTATAAACTACCTAATGGGGCCTGGATACTAATGGCCAAACCTCTAAAAAGATTGAGTAAGTGCTCAGTATGGGGGCTCTGAGTATGCAGCTCCAAACCACCCTGTGGGTCCTGAAGAAATAAATGCTCTTTTTACTCCCATTGCAAAGCTGCAAAACTTAGAAGGCAGTGGGCTTTAAACATCTGGCTTTGAATGTAAAGGTGCTGTGCTCTGAGGAAATGTGCATCCCTGAGAGAGCACAGAGGGGAATTACTCCCCAGAGGTGGTGTTATCAGCACAATGAGAAACTGGAGATTACAGCTGAACAGATTGCTGGATGCTGCAGGTAATTAACCTCTGGTGGCACTGAATCAATGTGCCAAGCACTTCAATCATGCTCCCTGTATTAGCCTCAGCAGCAAAACGGGATAGCCAATGGATGCAGAACATGTACATGGCAAATTTCCCTGTGGGGATACAAAGTCCTTCCTGCACTGCATAAGCCCCCACACAATTGAGACTTGTGGGGGGGAAAAAACATCCACATCTGCAAGAGAAGCTTTCTGAAGGAGGACCCACAGATAATCAAATTGGAAAGTTAGAAGCAGGAAAACACAGCAGCCCTGTGCAGAACACCCACGGCCTCAGAGGATATTGACTCTTCCTACCTGCTGAGAATAAGAAATATTTTCCATGAATAAAACTTTCTATAGCCTAATCTAGCTAAACAAATCCATTCTGAAACTGCACTTGACAATGTCAAATAACAATGTCTAGTGGGGCATTTAAAGAATTAAGGCTGCACATTTGCTAGAAACATTACTATAGAGCAGACTTAATAGCCTATGAATTCACACATAAACTAAAATACATCAACTTTCCTACCACCAGGAGAAATAACACCAAAAGTCACTGTGGGCTAAGGAACATACCCTGAGGAGGAAGAACCACTTATATTAAGGAACAAAACCCCCAAAAAGTTGCTGTTTAAAAAAAAGTCACCATCCTGAACAAGTCAGCTGTTACCATTCGCTGGTACATGTTACATTCTTGGTCATAAACTATCATAGTGCAAAAAATGTTACAAATAAAAAAAGGGAAATTACAATTACAAAAAATTACAAATAAAAAAAAAGGAAATTATAATTACAATTACACATGTAACAATTGAAAAATGGGCAGGCATATTCCTAGAGGCTGATAAATGAGAGGTGCCAGCCCCACAGCTCCCCTGTGGGGAAGATATTTTCTCTCTGGCCACGTTTTGGCAGACTAGCGTAAATTAATGCCGGATTGATAAATTCCACTGCAGCATGAGTTATCACCAAACCTTGGGTACTACAAAGGCTCCTTCAGTGTGACACGGCATGCTAGAAGAGACGACGATGTGCGTTCAGACACCTGCAGCGGCTTTCAGGGGGCAAAACGTGACTGCAGGGCCCCCTGCTCCGCACCCATGGACACACACATGACACACAGCCTCAGCCCCGGGCTGGGGGACGCCCACCTTGTTGCTGAGGTTGACGTTGGCGTTCCTGGCGAGCAGCAGGGACACCATGTCCACGTGTCCGTCCTGCGAGGCGAGGTGCAGCGGGGCGATGCCCTGCCGCGTGACGGCGTTGGCGTCGGCGCCGTACTCCAGCAGCGTGGTGGCGATGTCCATCTGGTTCTTCTTGGCAGCTATGTGCAGGGGCGTGTAACCGTTCTGCCAACAGAGAGCGCGTCACTGAGAGCTGCCCATTCGACAGGGCGATAAATCGCTTTTCTCTGCCTCCCCAACTCTGTGAGTAATTGTGCCATTAGTCCTAAAAATTCTGTCAAACTCCGTCAAATACAATGTTAACAAGATGTATGAACCAATGGATCTGACCTGTAGGCAATCTTTTTTTTTTTTTAAGTACTGCTAAAAAGAAGAGGATTCTGAAGTAAATTTTCAGATTTGGGAAATAACATCTTTTCAGGAAAGGACAATCTATAGAAATAGGAGTTTGAGTTTTGTTTCACAGACATTTGCTCCTTTTCCTTAAATGTACATAAAATCTTTAACAAACAGAAGAGCAGGATGTGTGTTCATAACTCAGAACAGCTGTTATTGTTTGGGTTTTTTCCCCATTTCCCAGTGTGAACGAAAGCATCATGCACATGAAATATGGCCTTTCTTGCAGCATTTATCCTAAACCTTACTGACAAGGTAGTTTTTTTCGGATCAAGGGAAAACTGAAGCATATAACTTTAGAGTCATGCATTCCTTATCTTTTTATTCCTTCCAATATGTGTACCCAGGCAGGCCACTACTAAAAATAAAAATCCGTATCTATTGCCTGATACGATTTTGTAACTTTTAAAAGAGACAGATAGGCAGAAAATAGATAAATGGATATAAAGAATAACTGATCAGCACACAAATACCAAAACTCTGATGGAGGTATGACCAGTTTTTGGTACAGATTGCAGCGACTGTTTAGTCAAGAACTTCCTATCTTTCAGAAATTTATTAGCCTTCATTTTTAAGTAAATGACAAATGTGCACACATTTGCACTTGAATAAGAGACAAGATCAGGGGGGATGAGACTCAAGCTGCATAAACCATTTTGTATTTTTGTATGGCATCATAAGTACCATTTGCATCTCAGATTCCCCAGTCCAATAAAATCTACCTAAAGGCACAAAGCATTCATCTGGCTGGGCTCCTCCCTGCACCCAGAGGGCAGCAGGGCTGGTCTAAAAAGGAAGAGATGCAGAGCAATGCAGGTATAAGCAGGGAATAAATACATGGGGGCTCACAAATGATTACAAGAGAGCTTCAATAGGAACCTGGCAGCAAGAGATGCACAGCACTAGTTTCATGTGGAAAAGGTTCTGCAACCTTCAAAATTCAGTTCAGATCTTGGATAGGAAAGTATTTGAAAATGACACTCAGGAAACACAGTGCCACAATCAATAAAGGAAGCACATGGCCACTGAATTTTCACTTTGAAGATAAAGTGCTTCAGGAAAAACAAGCATAATCCTCTCCCTTAGACTTCCTGCGTGATACTGCCATTTAAAACAACCGCTGCCACACAAGCACCTAACAAATCCTAAATACTACATGCTAAATCCTGCATATCTGCGAAAACACAACTCCTTGAAATGGAGCTCATATTACATTATAAAAAATAACAAATGCATTTTCTAAATTTCTTTTCCTCAGATATGGGCATATATTTGCTTTCAGCGGAATGGACAGCAGCAGGTTGCCACGAGAAGGCAAAAAGAGAGCTGAAAAATAAAAGCTGAAATTCAGCTCAGTGCCAGTCTGCATCTTCTCCTCATAAGGGCAGCACTCTGTCACGATGCATAGATGGAGAAAGGAACAGAGAAGTTCAGAAGGAAGGGTATTGGGTTATTCTGCTTGCCAGGGAAAAGAGTGGAAAAATGGAAAATGGTTAAAGATGAAAAGAAAGAGGAAAAGTAAGGCTTTGGGGATGGCGTGGTGAGGAAAAAAGGCACTGTAAAGAGGATGCTAAATTCAAATTAGGGATAAGCCACACATGAAATTAGGCACAATTTTTGCCTGTGAAAGAGAAGAATGGTTCATCAGGATAACTGTACCACAGCACTAGACTCTGACATGCTCATTTCCCATACCTTGTCACTTCAAGGCAAATTTTGTTGGGCTTGGCTAATGAGCCACTCTTAAATTAAGATCAGTGTTAAAGACAGTAGTGTCACAGGAAAGGCAAACACTGATGGAACTGTGGAGCCAGTGATGAGATATGACATAACATTATTTACTGGACCACATTTACAAAAAGTACAGGAAATCATCTGCTGTTACCAACATCATCTTTTGGATGAGTGCACAGCGGGTGCCCGAAGCAACAAACATGTTATGGTTAATTTTATTTAGTATTGACGCTCTGCTGGCTGCTGCCGTGGCTCACTTGCTGCAGAGCACTAACAAATGCTTTCTTTTAGGCACACTTACAGCTGGCACTTGGGGGCCTGAAGTGGCAGCTGCAGAACTGCTCTGTTACAGATGGGAAGGCTGAGGTGACCTGACACGAGGGTTTGTGCCATGCTGTACCACAGTCTGCAGGGCTTCCACCTTGGTTTGGACTTCCCAAGGCCTTGGCAGGGGCTGCTGCAATCCCTGCCCCTACAGGATGCACAGCTCCCACTGGCAGCTTCTTTCAGCGAAAACTGGGTCAGTGCCTTCTGATCCTCTCCAGAAGGCCCTTCCTTCCCCCCAGTGGCATTTGAGAGTGCTGTGCTGCAGCAGTGAAAGATCAGAGATCACTCTGGCTGCCCCCCGGGGCACTGCTCTGGCAGACCGCCACTATCGACAGCATTGGTTTTAAGCTGTGCTGCTGGCAGTCCGTGTTTATTTAACTTCCCCCTCCTTGCACTACCAACTCTGGGACCCCCACTCCATCCTCTCCTGCAGCCATGCAGAAGGGCTACAGTGAATGGCTGCACTCAGCCATGTGTGAGAGGAAGGCAGTCGAAGAGCACTGCCCATCTAACCACAATACTGCCTTTTCCATTAGCTCTCCTTTCTCCACAGGGCTTTTCTTTTGCAGATTTAAGGAAATTGTCTGGGTTGTTTCAAATGAGGTATTTACACTGCACTTAATCTGCTTTAACCTACATATGTTTCCATCCTGCTTTCCCTAATGTTCCTGCTCAAATATCAATTATACTCTGATTGATTATAGTATTTATCCATCCCACACTTAAAACTGGGATCCACAAAAGAAATAGTTTAAGCTTCTCTAAATTCTCTTTGTTTTATGCACTACCAGAATAAATTTACATATTTATTCTTTCATATCCTCTGAAACCTTACACTAGGCATTGTCTTGCCTACAGTAAACCACAACCAAAGCAGGGCTGTGACTACTTTTATTTCTTGCCAGTCCATTTACGCTGGGCTAGAAATATTTTTGTGAAGCACATGAATAATTACAGATATTGTGCTGAGGAACTTATCTGGCCTCAGATGTCATCCTGTGGCACAAACAGAAGTACCCCTGCACAGCTGGGCTTCAACCCCAAGCTTGCCCTGCAAAGCTGGCTAGCTTGGAGAAGTTACTGAAGAGGCTGGACAAATGAAAGCAAGGCTCAGCATTTTCTGAGATTGAAACTGGTGATTTAAAGTGTTTCTACATCCTTATTTGCTTTTTCTTTTTATTGCTATTTTATTCACCTGCAGGATTACTCTTAGCAGCTTTATGTGAAGTGAGACATTAACAAACAAGGTCACAGTGCCTCCTGTAACTGCAAACGCACACAGCCTAGAAAGAACAAGGGCAGACAGGGAATAAAGTGACATAAAAAGCCTGGGTATTGCTCCCCAGAGTGGCCAGTACTTGTACCTTGGCAGAGGCATGAGGTGAAGCTCCCTGGTCCAACAGGAGGAGGGCCACCTTTTGATTATCGTAGTGTGCAGCTACATGCAGTGGTGTTAAACCGCTCTAGAAACACATGCAGAACAAACAAGTGCTGTTACAGACCCTCTCCAGGGGGAACTCAGGGGTTTGGAAAATTCCAGTAGATAAGGTGAAAAAACACATTTGTTACTCATTCGTGTATCCAGAGTCTTTGAGAACTCTTAGAATCAAAAAATAAAACAAATTTGGAAATTCTTCCCGAGCTGTGAAAGCCACATTCACTTTTCCCAGGGAAGATGAACAGAGAAGCACAAATCTGTGCTGCCCCCAGGGTAAGGAGGTCACACCCTTGGCAATGTTTTCCTTTTACTGCAGTGGATAAGTAAACTGCCCCTTGGATCTGTAAAAATCCAAGCTGGGCTGGTTTAGAAAGCTTAAGGTCCTATTGGCCTTTGCCCCCTGCCCCATCATGAGAGCTGGGGAAGCAGAGCCAGCTACCCAAATACTCTGATAAGGACTGTAAATAGTCTGGGTAGGAGCACAGGGGAATGGTTTGTCTCCATTCCCCTGGATGTGAACGCAGAGCACATCACTTTGTTGCCAATTAATGACAATAAAAGTCACTTTGTTGAGAGTTTGCTGGCTCTTGGAAACCCCAGCAGGGATTGGAATACCACATGAAACCAACTCTAGCTGAACCCAGGCTGTGGATACTAGTGTGATGGTAAGTAAGTAGGAGGATATTAATAAATTATTATCTAGTTTGAGATATTTGCTGTGCAAGTGGCAGTGGTTTCTTCTGTCCTACCTTTCCAGAAGCATCAGGAGATGCATTCTTCTGAAGCAGGAGGTTGGCTACCTCGATTTTCCCATACTTTGCAGCCACATGTAGTGGAGTGAATCCTTTCTGTAAGAGAAAGCAGGAATATAGCAGCCCTGGGCACTCTTCCTCAGGGCAAACAAGGTTTGTCTCTGATCTGCAAGGATGCAGCTGCTTCCATCCACCCCCTTAGGTAGTCCTGAGTACAGGCAGAAAAGTCTGCAGATTCCCAACTGCCCTGTGGGGTCTGGAGGCCCCTCCCTTGCAAGGCAAAGCACTATCCCTCTCCCTTGCAAGGCAAAGCAGTATCTACTTTAAACAAGGGGCGAGTCTGTTCCTTTCTTCACACTACCAAAGACCCAAGGGCAAGCCTGTCAACACCCGCCCGGAATTTCTGCCCTGCATTCCTTCCATTCCAAGAAAATGCATGTCTGCTCACTGGGATGTGTAAAACATCAGGTCCTGAGGTGCAAGCATGAAGCTTTGTACCCTTTTAATAAACATAGCTCACACTTAGTATGTATGACTCCTGCAGCATTTAATTCACAAGCAGCCCTTGCTGCAGGTGTGCTCTGTGATTCTGCCACTCCTGCAGCTCGCTCACCTTGGTGATGATAGACAGGGATGCACCATGATCCAGAAGAACAGAGGCCACATCTTCGTGCCCTTCCCGAGCAGAGAGGTGCAGGGGCGTGTAGCCTGACGTGGTGGCTGCGTTGGGAGAGGCTCCCTGCTGCAGCAGCTGCTGCACAATGTCTGCCTTGCCCAGGCGGGCAGAGATGTGCAGCGGGGTTTGGTCATCCTAAACACAGAGGGAACAACACAGGCATGCATGAGAAAACTGCCCCCCACACTGGGACAGGAGATATTTGCCCACATTCTGTCACTTTTCAAAAGTAAAGATGCTAATTCTGCTGAGGTCTTAGCTAGGGAACGTCGCACAATGGCTTTCTCTGTGTCTTATCACAAAGATACCTTGCTCTCTGTTAGTGCATCACAAAATATTCCAGATAGTGACATAATCCATAAAAGTTAATAAATTGATCAATTTTCTTCCTTATCTGGATTTGCCTCACTTTGCTTTGCAGGCCTTTCTGAAAACAAAGTTAGTGCATAATTCTGTTCCCTCACATCCTGATCTCTTTTACATTTCACAGCAACATTTAATAGTTTAATCAATTATTGCCTGCAAACTTGCATAAACTATCATAATTTTTGTGCTTTTTTAACTGGTGAATGATTGTTTGGAATTTTGCAGATAAAATTTTCCATAAGTGTAATTGATGACAGAGCATGGTGTAGAAATGAATTGTCACTTTCTACTTCTCATTCAGGAGACAATAATCTGAATAGTTTTAAGTATGGTGCTACCCTGTCATGAATCTCATGGTTTATTTCTTTTCCTTAATTGAAAATACTAGGGTGTTCCTACCTTGTTATGAGTGATTAAGAGGTAATTTCTCACCTCTTCATTATCTTGGTTTTGGTTTTTTGTCCTCTCCCTTCTCTGTTGTACAATCTTTGGATTAAGCACACTATCACAACAGTGTGACCAAGCATCTTCCTCTCCCCATTTTCCCCTGCTGAATTTCCTACCTTTTGAGAACTGTCCTGCAGTTCTGGGCTGTTCTCTGCAAGGGAGATTTCTGCCCATGCCCATCCTACAAGAGTGATTTTACACCTCTGGGTTTAGGATGGGAGTATGCCAGGATATAAATGCTGCTCCTCTGCAGGGCAATTCTCCCCTGACTGGGGGAGCATCTTTGTGGTTCTTAAATGATTCCAGTTTGTGCCTCCTTCCCACAAATTTCTCACAGCTGATGTTAGCACTGGTGTATAATCTACTGCGTGCATTTAGTTGTTATTTATGATAACAAACTGATCACAGGCAATGGCAGTTTGCACAAATTAAATCATTCTGTGAATTTACTCAGAAAATATTTGCATGACTGCTTCTGAGCACGAGCTGTTCACTTCAAGATTGTCTTTGGAGATTTACAAACCACATGAATCAGTTCTATTGTCAGGCTCCTTGCAGATATAAAGTGTATCAGCCAGAAATATTTAGTCAGAGTTCCTTATAAGCAGATAATCTCAACAGCAAACTTACTTGTAACCCAATTCACAGATAATTTCACAATGAAAAATAGTTTGGATTTTTTTAGGTTACATCCATTTTATCACCATTTGGGGAAAAAATATTTCCTGAGTTCACCTATTAAGACTGCTATTTATTGCACCCATTTATCTCCTTGCCTTGCCTGTTTCCTGGAACTCTTTGGTTTTTCCTGGAACTCTTTGGTTTCCATAATTTTGCGTGTTCCTTCATGCCTCTTGACCATTTCTTTCTCCTCCACCCTGACCTTCCTCAAGTGCAATTATTTCTATAGGATCTGTTCCTTCTTTCTAGGACATCCCCTCCTTCCTTTAGGTGGTGTTCTTTAGAAGTCTAACTATTTTTACATACATATAGGCTGTTGACAGGAGACACCAGAAGCAGAGGGTTTCCAGTTCTGCTGAAATAAAAGCAGATTTGAGGAACTCCTCTCCCTCCTCAAATCCCACTTTAAAACAGAACTCTTCAAACATGATAATTTGTATTAAAAACTGGGATGGCAACAACCTGACATCTTCTGCCTTGTCTCTTACAGATCACTCGTGGGTGTACGAGAGGGTACCTAACAAAATATCAGGGGGCACCACAAGGGCTTGGCTTCACGAATGACACCCCCAAGATGAATGTGAGTCCCTGCTCTGCCCAGCAGGGATCATGCAGGTTTGTTCCACCCGGGCCGTGTCCCCACCTTGGCTTTGGCCTCCACCTGGGCTCCGTTCTGTACCAGGTACCTGACGACCTCAGTCTGGCCAGCCCTGGCTGCCATGTGCAGCGCCGTCTCTCCTCTCTGCACACAGCAAAAACAGAACAGAGTTAAAGACACACTGCAGGGAGAGCGCACACCAGCGTGCTTCATAAACACAGAAATACCAGGGACACAGCTCAGAATGATCAACACTAGAAACTCTGTTGTAGCAGTCTGTAACATATAAGATTAAATCAGAGCTCGACCTGACACTGTGTGCTGCAAAGCAATTTATTGCAGGGTCACTTTCCCCACTCAGTAGGGCCTTTGTCATTATTTTTTGCTGAAAAGAGACAGTGCAATTTTTATATTACTAGCATTTTATTTGCAGTGTTAAAAATTATATCCTGAATTTAGTAAAAAACGTATTTCAAATTTTGTATATTCAGGCACACATGTATTTGGCTTTCCTTCTGTAATGCCTTATGCCCCTACTATCATTTGTTATCTGGCAAGCACTAAGGCAACTGAACAAGAAGGAAAAAAAAAATAATTACTGAGTACACTCATCTAAGGCTTCATGGACTTAATGAAAGACAAATCCAAGGAAACCAGAACAATTCAGGAGGGAAAGTGGATTCTACCTTTTTGGGTATCAATGTGTCTTTAGGTACAAACATCTGCTAATTAACAAAAGGTGCTGCATTTTTACATAATTTAATAGATCAGCAGGTGAAGACTTTTACAAAATATTGTCTTCTGGCTGCACCTGTGTATGGAAAGCAAAAAGGAGGCCAAACTGATAAAGAGGATCAACGTGCTTCTGCTTCTCTTCCACTTCCCAACTTTCACATACCCATCTAAGAGCAAGTTCAGTTTTCACACGTGCCCTGGGAGCCTTGGGGCACGTAGCACACAGGCAGCAGAGGAGGCTGGATGGACACAGGCAATATGTCCCCACAATCTGCTGCAATCTGTTGAATTTGCCTTAAATGGCAGACCCCCAGGGTCTGGGGAAAACAGTGCTCAACAGTCAAGCACAGATCTCAAAAATCACATCTGAGAAGCTACAGCATTTTCTCATTCTTTACTTCAGAAAATCAAGAGATTAGAGCCTGCTTAGGGTCAGCCCCTTTGGACATTTCCTCAACCTGCCGAGCATCTCCCAGGTAGGAGTCAGCAGGCTGCACTTTGCCGTGGTTCCAGCATGAGCCACAGGTGCTGTGGAGGTGGATGGTGGACAGCAGAATTAGGCACTCCATCCCAGTACTGCTCCCAGATATTATCACACATTCACTCCCAGTCCTGCCTTGCTGAAAGGAAGCCTGTCACTCACCACATTGGTAGTGTTGGGGGATGCTCCATGATGCATTAGCTGTGATACAATATTTACATGTCCCATGAAGGCAGCAACATGGATTGGAGTTAGGCCCGACTGAAAAACAGAACAAAGTTCAATTAAAATGCTTATTTCCACGTACCTTTACAAGAACGTCATGGGGAAAACACAAATTTTTCTAAAGCGAGTAAACCTAGCTGCTTGCTCTTCTGAGAGGGTTTTATCTTCTTAAAACGATATACATGTGCTTAAATGAAAGGGCACACAGGATTGGGAACACCTATGAGTGTGGTTAGTGAGCAAAATATATAAATGTTCTAGGAATTCAGCAGATCTTCATCAACAAAATCAGCTATAGCTAAACAAGATTAAGATTAGGCATTTGCTAAATATAGTCTTGGAACATGAAAAAAAAAAAAACATATAGAAGCATTCCTGGTACAAAGGCAAGGCTTTCTGAAACATTCAGCTTGTGCAAAAAAAGATCACCATCATGAATTTGTACCAGTGCTCTTACACAGGATATGAGAGCCCAACTGAAGAGAGAGGGAGAGAGGAGGAGAAGGGCAAAAAGGGAGCAGTCATTCAGCAGGGCATGACCTCAAGGGTTTTGCTTTAAAAATCCAGTCAGTAGTTAATATTTCCCCACGTAGAATCACCCTAAAGCCTCCTCACAGCTGCTTCTGCACATCTGTACCAATAGTCAGCCAGAGCCTCCAGAAGGGCCTTTTGCCACCAAGAGCAGGAAAAGACTCAGGGGATCTCTGGAAATCCCCATGATTTAGGCACCTTCCCCACAGATATGTACAAGTCCCAGAGGGCAGAAGTGAGGAAAACACTTTTCTTCCTTTCTCATGCAGAACAGCAAACATGAGCAGGAAGGCAGAATAACTGGCCAAGTGTGTAAATTGTTTTACCTGTTTCAAACAACTTAGTAAATGCTTTTAAGAGTTTTTAAACACTAGTCTGGAGCTACAGGAACTGTAGCCAGAGCAGACTTTTCTTCCTTAAGCAAGCCCGGAAGGGATCTGTATGGTTTGCTGCTGAATAATTAGAACAACCCCACACACATTAAATCAAACTCCATTTTGAGGAGATGGACTATTCCCCATTGCACCTTGTTTAATCCATGGCATTCCCTGTCATTTTCTAACATGGCACATTCCACAGTAGTCACACATTCATATATGTGATCTTTGCTCCCCTCCTAACTTGGTACAATGTACATATAGGAGATAAAAATTCCCATAGGGACTTAATCAATCTCAGACTTGTTCCAAGAACTGGGTGCAGACTATCTCATGCTGACTGAAGTGAGAGTATATTGATTTCTGTCTAGCTGATTTGTGATGTCCCATGATAGTGGGAGAATAGAACTTCTTTTTGGAAAGCCAAAAAAAGGTCTGAACTAAACCACCTTTTAAAACAGGACTTGAGTGAAGCATAGTCTTCACCTCAATGTCTGTAACAGAGCAAATTTCATCCTTAAGGCCTTAAATTACAGAAAGAAAATTGGCAGAAATGGTAGAGTCTAGGAAGTTCTTTTTGTTACATTTCACTTGTTATTCTCACTGTAATCCCAACATAGATCAGTTGTTTGTGATTCGTTAGGGCAACTGACTTTATTGTTCAGTTTTATTATTTCATAATATCTAGTTGAAAATAATTGTTGACTTAATTGGTCCATGCTCTTTGAGAAATACTGAAATATTAATCAATACAGAGGCAATGAATTTTGTAAGAAAAGCAAAGACAAGCATGGAAAGACCATTTCTTACCTCAGTTACAGCTTGAATTGATGCACCGTGCTTTAGAAGAAGTTCCATTACTTTTATTCTGTTCTTCTTGCAGGCAATGTGAAGAGGTGTGAAACCATTCTGGAAATCAGAAAGAACACATTTTTGATGCCCTCATGTAGTTAAAAAATAGAACTGAGTATGGAATTCACAAAATAGATTTTTGTGTTTTAAAGGAACAACTCCCAAATTTATTTTGGCATTACTACATTTTTCATGTAATAGAAAGTAAACATTTATAAGAAGATTAACATCTATTTCCTGTATCCAGTTTTAATTATGAAATATATTGCCCACTCCAATAATTAATTTATTTTAAAAGATCTCAATTAATGCAAAACTGTCAAACCCTTCTTTTTTGCTTACCATATTCACTTATACCTGGCTAGGGTTTTCTGCTGGAGGTTTTGGGGAATTTGGGGTGATTTTTTTTGGTCGATTTTCTTTCAACCTTTTAGAACTGCTGGTAAAAAAAGCACTTTACATTTTACAGGCTGTGAAATTTACATATTCTAAACTATTTTTACTATTTGCTTTGTTTGCTTGTTTTTTCCATTCATTCCCTGTCAGCTTACTGCGACTAGAAGTATTTCCCCTTCCTTTAAAAAAGATGTGTGCAATGGGGTGAACATTAGAACTATCATCTTATTTTGTGTGAGATGATACCACAGAAAAAGAAGTAATTCTGGAAAATAGGCTGTCCAGAGCACCCACGATTGGTACAGCAACATCAGAGCACTGAATGCAGAGCACTGAATGCTGCTCGGTACAAAAGAGCCTTTGCAGAACATTCTGAAAACAACTGGCAGGGCTGGTCCCTCGGATCTGATCAGAATTATCCTTTTTTACCTGCCATATAGTAAAGAATATTGTTTTCATGATGTGAGGTCCATGTTATTGTCTGTTCCAGTGCAGCAGCTCTCACCCCTGTCCTTGGCAGTGCACAGTGCCCAGGGTGAGTTCAGCTGTGTTCCATATATCCTAATATCCTGGCCACAGACACCTGAATACAGGCTGCTGTCCCTCAATAAAGCACAGGGGCTGAGAGAAGGAAATCTGTGGAGCCTGTGCTGCCTCCAAGAGAGTCAATCCCACCTGGCTCGTGAGGGCTTCAGGAGCTCACAAAACATTTCAGGAGTTGAGTGAGTTAGCATCAGGCTGTGAGACCAATCAACCCAATTCATGTCAGAATGTAAATTTGTTTGGAACAGTTCTTGAAGAACAAATCAAAGAGACATTTTAAATAGAATGGACTGAGATTGCAATTTGAACAAAAGGCATTAATGTATTCTGTTTGCATGCAGTTTAACTGCACTAATGTATTTTGCTGCTGAAGTTGTTTCTAAAGTAGAAAGGCACATGACTCCATTGACATAGAATACCACAAATACTCATTATGCAACTCATTCCTACCTTTCACTGTTTCACATCACTGAGAACTTAGTGATGTTTTAAACATCACTGATTATTTTCTGTGTACAAACACTTGAAAAATAAGGATTCTCTCCATACCAAAAACTACAGCAGTTATGTCTGCAGCTGTTTCATCTGCTCATAATCATAAAAACCTACCAGGAGGCAAAAGTGCTCTAGTTACACTAGAAATTCATAAATCCCTGCTGACTGTCTGCAAGCAAAGGTCTTCTCTGATTGCAGGGTAGACTGTTAACACTTTGAACCTGGAGAGATTGTTCTTGGGCTGTGGCAATAACAGCCTATCCTCTCTGTCAGCCATCAGCAGGCAGAAAACACCTCCTAGTAAGTCCCAGCACAACTGTGCAGGAATGTTTGGCTGTGAACAGTGCCCTGCTGTGTACTCACCAGTGCTTTGGCATTAGGGTTAGCTTTCTTGTCCAAGAGAACCTTGGCGACTTTGTAGTGGCCGCAGTGGGCAGCGACGTGCAGCGCGGTCAGGTAGTCATTGGTGACATCGTCCACAGGCACGTTGTGCTGGATCAGGAGCTGAACACAGTTTAGATGATCCCCTTGTGTTGCCATGTGCAACGGAGACAAACCATTCTGCCAACAGAGAGACCCAGCACGGAGGGGTTAGAGGATGCTCAGAGAAGGGAAACTCCTCCGCGTTGTTCCCGAAGTGTTTGTTGTATGAAGAATTTTACAAGCCCAGGGAGAACCCAAAATAAACTTAACATGTTCAGTGTAAGGATGGGGGCTCTTACTCCAGAATTTGGAGCTTGTTTGGTTAGAGTTTGTAAGCAGCCCCACATTGAAAAGCTGTCATAACATACCAGCCATCCTCTAAATGTAGCTTCCTTCCAGTCTCAGACAAGCTGCTCAATTTACAGGAGGAGCTGCACTTTTTGACTCTTAACCAGCCAGGAAATTTGCTGGTTTTTAAAGCTGAGTTAAACTCACCACTCTAAACGTGGCCTATATAAAGCAGGCATGACAGCACAGGTCAGAGCATCCCTCAGTGAACACTACGGCCTTCCTTCATCCCTCCACTCATGTCTTCCTGAATTTGGGTTGTACACATGCTTACACCAGCTCTGGAGACCACTTTTCCCAGCCCACATTGGTAAAACACCAGAAGTTTCAACTGGGCTAAAAATCTCTGAATAAAACCTCCATGCTGTGACCTGCCAGCAGCAGTGGTAAAGCTGTTCCACCAGGGAAACACCTGAGAGAGACTCATGCACCAGTGACTTGTTTCTTGCCATGTTTAAAATAGTGAACAAGCTGCCAAAATATATTATATTTCCCGAATAAAACCATGAGAGAAAACTCTCAAAAATTGAAAGGACTGACACTATTTCATGATGAAAGATTAAAAATATACACCAGAAGGAAAGAGCCTTTGTTAGCAGCGGTACATAGCTCCTCCTCCCAGCTGTAGGGGCTTTTTTGACTCGATTCTTCTGATGCCAAATTTAGTTTTGAGTGCAGAATCTATTCTTGTAGCAGCACACAATGGTTTATAAGCTGTGAGTGACTGCCAGCACGCTGTGTCTGCATGGGGAAACACAAACCTTTGCTCACAGACGCAGTGCCCTCGTGTGACCGCAGCCAGCAAAGGCAAAACCAGCCGGGACCTCGGGCTCTGACACAGACCCTGCCCTCGGCCATGCGGTAACAGCCAGAACGCCAAAGGAAGGTGGAAATACCCCATGGAACAATACTTTCCATCGAGATGGAAGCAGGATGGTGAGAGCAAACAGGTGAATCCTGTCAGAGCTGGGGAGCAGTTTACTGGCAGCGCTGAGACACACTCTCGGACACAGTAGCATCTTTCAAGTAAGATTATCTCATGGGCATCTCACTTGTGATTTATGTTGGCTTGGATGAGCCTCTCTCCCATTCCCAAAGGCTACTGCAGCAATTATCTGCATGGAAGCTTCATACCAGCAAGGCATTTTAAATGTTTTCACTGTCTTCTAGTGTAGTTAACAGTAGAACAAAAAAAGATTCATTTCCCTTGGTCACCAAGTCCTCCTGGTAACACTTTATAACTGATGATGCTTTAGAGGGGAGAGTAAAAAAATCATGAAACTTTAAACACCATCCTGCTCCATTTTTATAAGAAAGATCTTTCGGGTGAAAAGTGTCATTCTTCACAGTAACAGCCAATAAACCATGCTTATTAATGGAGTAGATTGAGAAGTGGATACGGGACTCCCTTATAGGAGAGACTTATACCAAAAAGACTGACATGGATGGAAAAGAAAGGAAGAAACAGAGCCAATTTGAAAAGTCAGCAAAATACTTAATAAAAATCTGTCATGGACAAGAGAAGTGCAGCAGCTAGCCAGACCTCATGCAGAAAAGTAAGAGACAAGACTGGATGCTAAAGAAGATAAAAAAGACAAAAAAAAATTTGGAAATTTGTCTTTTGTATACCCTAAACCAGGCTTAGTTCTGTTGCAGTTGATGATACTGTATAACCTTACACAAGTCAATATTTCAAAGCTACATTCAAAATAAAAATATTACATGTAAGGGTGTTTTCCAGGCCCATATCCTTCTTGTGACAGACAACCCAACAATGACCCTAAGAAGTGATCTGGTACTTTAGGATGGTTCTACTTTATAAATACTCTTACATTGCTGTTTTTTTAAAGATTGCCAAGAAAATATGAAAGGGAAAGAAGAAGTTCAAGATTAATCAAAGGTATTGATCATTAAGGACCATAAGGTCACATCATACCTTAACCAAACAAAAATCTTCCAAACAAAACAGGACCATAGAGATGAAACAAAGTATCAGCTGTCTGACTAGGTAAACACAAAATTTCTGAGCTTATTTTGCAGCTGGGTCAAAGAGCTTTAATCTGGGAAAGTGCCATTAACTCTAGGGTGAGAAAAAAGAAAAAGAGTCAAAGAAGTCTGGAAAACCAATAATAAAAAAAAAGATGGACAGTTATTGACAGGGATGTCATTTCTTACATCCAAAATCATTGGCATGTTCAGGACTAGAATTCTCTTTTGATTTTGCCTGTAGAAACCCCCATATAATCCATTAGGTCACCACCTTCCCTGAAAATAAATCTAAGGTTCTTCGAGTGCAAAAAAGGGTCAGCACTACACTAAACCATCTCTAGCAGGAAATAGCTATCAAACTGCAGCCTGGTTATTATTCTGAAAGAGTTTTATATAACATGAGAAAACTTTGCGAAGTTCAAATTCTTTCAAAGATGTGTCCTATTTCCAATAATATATGACTTAATTTGAAGAGAATGGAGCCACTTATTTTTGCAGAGGACAGTACTGCAGTTTAGTGCCAAATGAATGAATTCATTTATGCCATTCAGAGGTATAGCTACTTCCTAGCTCACCTTCTGAAAGTGGTAAAATTAACACATCAGAAGGAAATGCAGGAAGCTCTGCACTTTCTTCTGTTCACTTTTTAACATGTAACAGCTTTCCCTCTTCCAGAGGAGGCTCTTATTCTGCAGAAGTTGTTTATATAAGCCTCTGCAGATCAACATCCAGTCTGTCTCTCAGCCTTAGGCAATTTCTAACCCACTATCCCACGTAATCTGCCTGATTTTGTCTAGTGAACTCTGGGCTAGGCTCTGTGAGTCTGCTCAGGAAGAGCCACAAATTCAAAACCTACAGTCCTGGAACAGCAGCTTAAGTTTAGGGGTAACATCTGAAAATACAATACCCACTCAACACAGAAATGTAGTTCCTTAGGAGAGGTTTTCATTTACAATGGTGGAAATGGAAGAAATGGAGTGTATGTTTATGTGGGTGTCCTTTGGTTTGTTGTTGTGGGGTTTTTTGTTTGGTTGAGGGTTTTGTGGTTTTGTTTTGGTGGTGGTTTGGGTTTGTTGTTTTTTGTTTTTTGGTTTTTTTTTTTCTTTAAGTAATAAAAAGAGCTTTCCAAAAGGGTGGAAGAGCCTTTCTCCCTGCAGTATGAACTTTAGGCTCCAAGACCAGCAGATGTGACCCAAGGGGTTCCTAGACAGCCCCTTGTGGTTCTCCCCTGCTCATGGAGTTTTGCAAGCTAGGGCTGTGGGAGCCCATGGAAATTCCACATGCAGAGGATGGGTGAAAACTGTCTGTCAGATTACCCATGACAGCCCTTGCCAGTGACTCACTGAGCAGAGGAAAGCTGGTGCCAACCTCCCCAAACAAATGCTAAATATAATCCAGTAAAGGGGGAAAAAAAGGAAGGAGGAGAAAAGCAGAATATAGAAGGGTGCTGAGACAGAATAGGACAGGATGACAGAGAGAGAAAAGAAATAACAACGGAACAGGAATGTTGCTGCAACACACCGGTTACAGACTAAGGAAAAAAAAAGCACGTAGTGGAAGGTTATCTTTGGAAGGAACCTCAACAAACTGCACAGCCCAAATGTCATCCCTGAACGGGGAAGCCATGGATTGCAGTGGCGCAAATGAGGCTGCTGCTCTGAGATTTGAAATCAGCAGTAACAGCACAGCAGAGACCACTGCCTGCAGAGTTCTGGCAAGTGCTTCCTCTAATGCCAGCCCTTGGGTCTACAGCAATCTGTGCACCCTGGCACAGGTGACTGGAAATTATCAGGAAGAATTTTGCATGATAAACTGTAGAGAGACAGAAAGGAGAGAATCTGATAATCAGGCTAAGTCCTTAGGAAATATGAGCTGTCTCTGCAAAGGGACATTGCTCTATTTTTATCTCTTGTCTCTTCTCTAGCCTTAGGGTAAATTGGTACAAGCTGAAGATTTATTGTAATCACCGTGTATTTATTCCAGGATAGACACAGAGTTCTTCAGCTACTGAAATTCTGAGGGATAGGGTTGCCACACAAGCCCTTTTGGTTGGCACAGAAATCTTTTCTTGTATATCTGGATTTAACACATTTTACATATGCAGACGTGCTCTACATACGGCATTCACTTTGGAGAGCTCCCACACAGTTACTTTAAATAACTAAGAAATAGGAAAGTTATTGCCAAACCCTTAAATATATGAGACATACAGAATTACATTAGGAAAAAGAAAAAAAAGGTGCAAGGATTATCCCCCCAGGAAAGAGGATCAGTTACCTTGGTTTTGGAAAGAATAGGGGCACCACGATCCAGCAGCATTTCTACAACCTGCTCATGGCCACTTCTTGCTCCACAGTGGAGGGGGGTCAGCCCATCCTGTGGGATACAGAGTTATAACTCATTAGTGTCAGACATGCTGAAGTCCTGCACACTGTTGTAGAGGCCTGTGATGTCCCAGGAGGCTCATTAATTCCTGCAAGGCACTGCTCTCATGCAGATGAACACTTGAACCTGCTTGTTCAAACCAACAGAGCACATCCTTGCTCTGATTTTCTGAACATGTAAATAGCCATATCACATTGGTGCTTGTGCAATGGGCTCCTTCCAGGCCCTCATTGCACATGCGAGAAAAAGATAAGATTGCACTTCAGGTGCTTTTTGCCTGCATGCCTCGGAGAAAAGTGGGTCTCTCATTTGTCAGGATGCATCGGAGTCAGTGGATAGTCAGTCAGTCTGAGAGGGAAAAAAATCCCCCTCAGACTTTTTTATTACACTGATTTTGACAAGCGTGCAGCAGATGAGAAAAGCATCTTAATCCCGTGTGATGGAAGTATGTTGGATTCACTTCTGTCTCTCTGTGCAGACTGTGCTTATGTGACCCCCAGCTGAATGACTGGCCTAGAGTCAAGGCAAACTGCCCATACCCCTTTGGGAATAGTTTGCTTAGTAATAGTTAACATCCTATTGCCTGTTGCAAATAATGATGCTCAACTTTGGCTTTTCAATTTCAAATCACAAAAGAAGGGGCTTTTCTCTGGTGTCTTCCACTGCTCTTAAAACATATATGTTGTATTGTCCAGAATATGTATGTCACATCATTTTTATACAAGGGATTATCTAAAATTCCCCTCTCACATACTCTCTTCACACACACGCCCTCCCCCTCCATTTCTGTATGATAGCAAGTATTATTAAGGTACCTCCTTAATAATACTTTTCACGTGGAATTATATTATTCTTCCTTGGTAATTCCTAGACCACACTCTACTGGAATATCAGCTTAAGCCCTCCAAAGTGTAGAGGGCAGCCAGGGAGAGGGAGGACGTGGTTCAGAGAGCCTTACATTCTCCTGCTTCTATATTTGTGCCTGCTCCTGATAAACCTATGGAAGATAACAGGTAGGAATTTTCATGATAAACTTTTCCTGCTACTTTCATTTAAAACTTGCATGGTTCTCATTGTGCCTTTTTTCTTTCACTTAAAGTAAAGCATATATTTTTGACACAGGTGAAAAAAATATTTAGGTTCAGACTTAACTCCCTTAACTCAAGGAGTCATTTGTCCCCACAAGATGAATGCAGCTTGGCCCACAATGTTCTTACTGACACCTCTCAAGTGAATTCTATTGTAATTTCTGCTTCTTCCTGCTATTTCAGCCCATAAAGTACTGGGAAGTGCATCTTGTTAAAATGATACTACACAAATTCAAGATGTATTGCTCAAAACACTTAAGTAAAGACAAAGAGAAAAGATGCCAAAACCCACAAATGATGCATTTTTCAGCTGAGTTGCAAACGTTCTGCCATAGCTTCACAAGCGTTTAAAATGGATAATGCATATTTCTTATACCAATAGCTCCCACAGGTGAGGGCATTTCATGTACTGAGCAGACACAAACATTTGATATAAAAATATCACCCACAAAAAAATGAAAACTTGTATGGGAAGGAAAACCAAGCCCAGCAAGGCTGTGTAACTACAGACCTGTAGGCAAGAGCTGAAGATCACCATGTACATTCGATTGTTTGCTCTTTTTACTTTCTATAATTATCACATTCTGCAGGTACATCAAAGACAGGTACTCAAGGGCATCAGGCATCAAAGTCAGAGACCCTTTTCCAGATTCAACACCTCCCCAAGTCATTTCACCAACATACCATGGTGAGCTCACAGAGAACGAGACGGATTTGATCATCCTCCTGTACCAGGCTAGACCCTTCCAGTGCTCCCAGAGCACAGCACCCACCCCTCTGTGGGTGTTTCTGGCTGACAAGGTTTCTGTGGCTCAGGAGGAGCAAGCAGCCATGCTTGGCCAGCTGGACTCATTCTGGGCCACACAGCAGCCACTACCAGCAGAGGCATCACTGGTGTGTGTCACTGTTGTGTGACACAACAGGACAATACATGCAGGGGCTTGTCAGGACAGCTGATCTAAAGCCATTGTTCCCATGATGTCAGGTCTCCCTCTGCAAAGAGCAAATACACTCCAAGACAGATAATTCAGCCACACAGATTTTTTTTTTTTTTTTTTTTTTTGGTAGTTTCAAAAGACACTATTCACTGGTTTACTTAATTGGTACATGACACTGAGAGCAGGTAAAGAAATGTGCAGGGGCGATCTAAAATGCAGATCAGAAAGACTTCTTTTTAAAAAGAGATCCTGAGATTAAAACAGACTGCTGCGAGCTCACCAAGACTTCACTGACTTTGTCAGGAGATTTTCGAGTTGCTTATTTACTGTTCACATAGACTATACCATGTGAAGCATAAAATATATTACATGTATTAGGAAGCAAACCTGCCTTAATATGAGTCTGCAATGGCTCAGAAAAACCATTACAAACGATTATGACAATAATCTGCAGATTAAGGACTCTGTAAGTATGCACTGACATGATAAATCATATCATCTTTATTATCTATCCCTCCAGAGAGCCTGAGAGCAGCTTCAGCAAAGCCAAGAGGACAATAGGAGGAGCTATGATTAGGTACAAGCTTTCCCATTAGCATTGCACACCCATCTCTGGGGCTGCTGCCTGCTTTAGCTTTTATTTTAAACACACACACACAAATGAGACCTAAGCATTGTTTCTGGTCCCTGTTGACACTCAGGTACCTGTGTAGCTCTCTGATCTTGTTACACTAAGCTGTCCTGAGACTGAGCCTTCCCGCTGCTGTGCTTTTCCTCACCACCAAGGTGGCTTTAAGGGACCCCTGAGCAGAGAGGGGTCAGCACAGAGCAGCCTCCCCAGCTACCTCTTCCCCTCTTCCCTGTCAGTGCTCACCCAGGACTCCCCTTGCATCCTGGCATCCCCTGGGCTGTGTCCCAAAGCCACAGCAGCCTCAGTGACACAGCTCTCACAGCAGAGAGCATCAGCTCGAGGAAACCGAGCACAATAAAAGTGAAATGTGATGTAAATACTCAGCAAGAGCTTGTCAGAGCTTGAGCCGACCCCCAGAGCCTGTCCCCAGCCCTGGCAGGAGCAGCAGGCCCTGCTGTCCCAGAGGGAGCCGCGCACATTCCCAGGGGGCCATTCCTGCTGCCTCCAGGCTTTCTCTCCAGGCACACCCTCGGCCCAGCAGGGCTCTGTCCCACTCCATGCTCCAGCTCTCCTGAATTCTTCACTCCACTGGCAAACTATTGCAAACTGCCCCTCCTGGGCAAGAGGGCAGCAAACAGGGTTTGCCCTCCCTGCACGTGCAAAGCACACTCAGAATGACAAGGCAGGGCTACTGCAGTCATTTCATATCTTAATACATGTGGGTTTTCTGGAGCAGCTTATGCATGATCTGATGCATCTTCAAAGAGCATATCCCACGTGTTTTCACGCAGATATGAGTGCTGGGCCTGTTGTTCAGCTGCAAAAATCAGTAGAATGAAGATTATAAACACTTACTGTTAATCCAGGCTAAAACTTGCTTGCTGCCTGCTTCAGACACAAATTCACTTTGGCATATACAGTATTAGACAGCCAAAGCAAATCAAGCTAATTTAATCAACCTCTCTAATTAAATTTTACTTTTTAAAGTCTTTTCTGGAAGACAGAAAAAACATAATTAGGGCAACATTCAGTAAACATGTTACATGAGGCATTAACAGGCCTTTGCCCAGAATCTTGGCTAAAAACCAGAATGATTAAAGCTGCCCTGACAGCACACAGTTCTTAAGGGGTACCCTTAAGAAGTCAGCACCCAGCCCCAAATACCAGTTGCTAGACATCTCTCACACAAAAAGAAAACAGAGGGAAGATGAACAGCTGGTTAAAATAAACAATGCAACATAGCGTGAACTAAAATGGAAAAAGAAAAAAAAAAAGGCATGTCTGACTCTCAAAATAGTCTGAACATAATTTTTGGGATGTGTCTCACATGTTCTCTCAAGTCCCAACCACAGTGTGCAGGTGTGTAAGGGTATAATGGTGCTCATCAAATCCCAGTCCTAATGAACCCAGAGAAAGTGGGAGCTCCTGGATTACTTTTACAGTAATTTAAACAGGATAAGGATTTAGCCCTTCATGTTAACCTTTTGTGCAGTACTTCAGCACTGCAGCTTCCTGGACCATCTGTCAGCAGCAAATGCAAAGGCTCATGTTAATGACTAAGGAAAAGAAATCAGTACCTCAACTTACTTATTGCTCAGGAAAGGCTTTTCGTTAATTTATCTGTAAAATGATTTGTTTTGTGAACAATAAAAAAAAAAGCATTATGTGGAGAGTATTCCAGTATCCCATACAGAGGATGGACTGCAGGAACAAAATGCCAGCTGAATAGATAAATCTGTCCCATCTAAGAGTCAGAGTAGCAAATCCTGGCTCTGTTAGTGTTTGGTCAACAACACAAAACAGTATGTTCTGCATTCTTATTTAAAGGTGAAATACAGACATGAAACAGGAGAAACAAAGGTCTAAGAGTTTCTGCCCCTGAGCAGTAGAAACTAGAAATTTCAAGATATTTTTTTTAATCCTTTCATAAGGGTACAGAACCTTTGCCATTTACCTTTAAGGAGGCATTTTTTCTTCAATAATCAATCTTTGAATTAAAAAATAACATAATGTCCAAGACAAAAAACCTATCCTAATAGAAAAAAAATCTGCTTAGCTCTTACATACAAAAATTCTGTAAATCTCTTAGAAAAAAATGGGAAAAAAAGAGAGATGTCCCACATTTATAAATGTGGCACTAGGAGACTCACTTGTTTTCACATGCAAATCCCACCTGTTATCAAGCTGTGTGTGCATTCAGCACCTGCCACTCACAGAACACACAAGGCTGGGCTCTGCCTGGGCATCCAGCTGATAAGCAGGGCTTGAAACATGTATCAGAAAAGACAGCCTCAGCTGCTCTTTGCCTTTCAATGCATTCAGCAGTGGTGATGCTGGGGTAAAGGATATGACCAGAGCCTTTGTCATCCTGTATTTTTGTAGGGCCATTCTATATCTGGGACATTGAAATGAAAAATAGTGATTTAAAAAAAAAAAAGAAAAAAAGAATATCTACAAAGTTGACATATCTTAATTGTTCAGCCTTGGAAAAACAACATTGGGTCAGGCTGGAACAACAGGAGAGATTTAGCAGGAACATGTGTTGGGCCAGCTCAGAGCAGTTCATCTTTGCTATTGAATGTGGGAAGCTGTGCCAGGCTCAGGAGCTGTTAATGCTTCTGCCCTCTTCCTAGATCCTGTTTCCGTCCCAGCCTGTATTTTTAGTTACATAAATTATCCCAGCGTCTGACCCCGAGCTTGTGACAGAGGAAATGAAGCAGAGCACGAATTTTCCTAACTGAAAGAACTAACTTGACTCCAGCTATTTAAAGTACTGGTCCCTAATGATTTGGACTGCAGTGGGCCATACAAATACTTGCAGAGGGAAGCAACTAATCCCCCACCAAGTTCCCTTCTCCCTGCTCTGACCAAATGCACATCTGTCACACACCACCAAACACTGCCCCTCCCCAGCACAAGGTAGAAGCACACCCCTTATCCTGGTACCCCTATGTGGCACAGAGGAGGCTGGAATTTCAGTCCAGGAACTATACCCACTGCCCACATTACCCGTGAGAAGTCATCTCTTCCATGTTGTTGCCCAACTAGAAAAGAACTGAAGCATTTTAGAAATAAATCATCAGCTACTAAAGGTAAAATAGAAGCAATAAGGAAGAACATGTGGAGAGAAGGAAGAGATGACAAAATAAATTGACCCAGTTTCTGAATTTGACAGAGAACAAAAACACAAATGTGCCCAACAAGCACTGCAGGAAATCTCAGGCACTACAGTAACCAAACAAAAACCTGTGAATACAGGAACAACTGCAGAAAAACTATTCTTAGGTTTTTCATTTCTTTTTCTTAGAATGATTCTGAATGGTAGAACTTATACAGATGAATTCAAAATGGAAAAGATATAGGTGATAAATTAATATGTCAAGAAAATGATAATTGTCAGAAAGTTACTGGGACAGCTCTTGACAGTTACCTCTCACACACAGGAGTGTGTTGCAAAGACTGCCCTAACAGCCCACAGCACCACTAGTTCCAGATTTAGGATTTACTTCCAAACATTTGAACTTTTCCCTTCTCTCTCTCATTTTTTTTCTTTTTTTTTTTTCTTTTTTTTTTTCCCATCTGCTGTGTAAGTAAATAAAATATCCCTGGCTTGGTTGGGTTATAACTACAGCAGTTAGACATAACCACATGCATTGAGTTTTTAAGTCAGTGAGGGCACTGAGTTAGGTGTCAGCCTGATGGAAACCATCCCTGTCCCCACCCATGTACTGACAAATCCCACACAGAGCCTGAGCTGCAGGAGAATCATCAGCCACAGCACACTCTGTGACACTGCCTGTGGATAGAGAAAGGCAAACACACACTGCAGCTCAAAGTTACCCTGCTAGCATCCAAATTCTGAAATATCTGACTTGAATTCTTGTCTTTTAGCATGTTCCTGTACATTCACCTCTACTCCCAAGTAGATAAAAGCGGCTCCTAATTAAACACTAGAAAGGGAACATGGAAAATGGTTGGCTCTGAGCTTTGCCATCCTTGGTGCTTCACACACTGCTGTAAGAGATTTAAATGTTAGTGTCCTACTGCAATAATTTCATTAAAAATAAATGCAGTGCAGCTGTAGCAGCCTCCTGGGAAGATGAATGATTTAAGCTCTACAGCAACACACAGGTCAGAGGCAGTCATTCCACACAGCCACTCACAGCACTCACACTTGAGCTTACCCTTGTTTTGGCATCAATTTTAGCTCCTCGATCCAGTAGGAGTTTGACCATATTTGCATTTCCCCTTTTTGATGCAACGTGCAACGGTGTGATATCATTCTGTGGAAGAAAACAACATGAAAATAAATATGCATATGCCTGTCTTTCATGAATTCCATTTTTGGTTCGCTCACAGAGTGAATTATGCCCAATTTGCTAAATCATAACACAGTTTGTTTCCCTGGGAGCATGAAAGCAAAGGGAAGCTGTGCTCAACCACATATGTGAATTACTGGCCAGATATCTCAAGATACACACAGTGAAGACAAAAGTCAAATTGTTGTTAAGGTTATAAGATGACATGATAGTGCCTCAGCTCATAACTTTTGCTTAAGGGTTGAACTTACGGAATTTTACTGAATCTTAGCAATTCAATCCAGCTGTGGTTGTTTAGGAGCCTGTAGTGATAAAGGATTCATACCTCAACTTCACCAGCCTCGTAGGAGCCATAGAAAAATAAACAAAACCATTATGTCTGCAGATCTCATACAACAATTACGAGAGGCCAGCATTACTTATTTCTGAACATTACCAGCAAACCCTGAAAGCACCTCCATTTCAGTTCCACCATTAATTTAGCCTCCTCAATTTGCTCCTCTAATGGGTGCAACACGGTGCTGGAAGTGGGGCTGCAGAGAAGTGTGTGTGCTTCCCTGAGTGGTGCCTGGCAGGCTGGCACAGGCAGGGATGCTGCACATCCAGGACAGTTACATAACCCACTCTGAGCACACGCAGGCAGCACTCCCCAACAAGATGCAGCCAGGACGTCTCTTCATGCTCTGCTGACTCCTTCATCTCGTGCCCTGGGAAGGCCACGTCCTGTGTGTATCTGATCATATGGAGCCAAGGAAAAACAAAAGGATCTAAACAGAGCACGCAGCCAGGGTAAGCAGACACAGAAAATAGTAAAGGACGCGTTCCTGGGTGCTGGGGGCAGCACAAACAGCTGGCTGTGTAAGCCAGCAGCCCTGGCACCCAGCAGAATGCAGCACACACGGTGTCCTGTGGCTGGCTGGATCAAAGGCACCCCGAGCAGCAGGGAGGGTATGGCTCTCTGACCTGGCTAACAGAGCCTTCAGCACCACAGGTGAGTGCAGTGATGGAGAGCCAGCACCAAGACAAGATCCCCTCTCAGCCGTGACAAGCTGACTCACAGCCTAATCCTAACACCAAGTACCTCATGCAGTTGCTACATTTGCATTTACACAAAATTTCACTATGAAGCAAACTCGCAGCTACTAGAAAGTACTAATTAATGTTATCTCAGAGGTAAAATACATGTTAGCAAGGTTAAATGACAGAGATCCTTTCTACACTATTCATGATCATTAGAGGATCAAATTGATGACTGTGCTAGGGTAGCTTCTCATTCCTTTAAAAAGCAAAGTAAAACAAGAAGACGCTTAGCATATTAAACAGAAAGTGCAGCATGTCTAGTCATTTCAGGGAGGTAAAACTATGTGATCATTTGAATTTTCTGTGAGATGATTTTGAAAAAAATAGTTAATTCTATTTGACTGTGAGCTGACACTGGATATAATATGGGGTCACTACATTACTGTAGCAGTCACAAAGAAGACAGGAAAAAAAAAGAGAAAAACAATTATGTGGAGATACTTTCTGCTTTTTCTTCTCTTCCCAGGAGAAAAGATGTTACTGAGGTCAGAGGGAGTGAGAGATGAAATCTAGTTTCCCAAGAAAAAAATGGTAAAGGAAATACCTTTTGTGTCTTCAAGTAAAGAGTGCTGCAGGTGATTTAGATTAAAGAAACACCTTTTTCTACTTGCTGATGTTAAGGGGTAAAGAGGTGAACTCAGCCTAACAGACATGAGTGCCCTGTTAATACATCAAAATAATTTAGTACTAATAATTTACTGCCTCATACACAGACAAGAAGAAAACCATTTTCCAAGCATCAAGAAAGAAATGGAGGAGGAAGGGACAGCATTACAAAAGGCAAGACAAACACCTCTTAGAAGTCTGATACTCATTCATCTCAACGCTAAGCTGAACCTAGTGCAGCACAAGGAAGGGCATAACCACATAAGAATGTGCACTTTGGATCTAATTTGCCAGTCAAAGCCCCTGCTGCCATGAATGAAGGAGAGTTGATTCTGGAATAGAGAGATGAGTGCTGGGAAATACACAGCTCAAAACTAAACGAGATGACTCCTTAGCAATTAAGATGACCCCTTGGCAATTAAGGGTTAGGTGACACTGTTTGCTTGCAATAGGGAAAAAATGAAAAACATCCACTTTCATGTTCAAAACCAAGTCCTGTTCAAATGACATTCAGATTTCTGGATTGCTACCAAAACTATTAGGACAGCATATTTCTCTCCCAGTTTCTGACAGGGGCGATCACGCTGGCTGGAAATGTGAGGAAATTCTCCAGCACTGATTAAGGGCTGAGCTCAAGAGCCAGCAATCCATCTTTGCTCTATGTGATCACCTGACTTCACAAAAAACATATAAATTCATTGTCTTTAGCGTCTTGAAACCTGGAGTTACTTTTGGTTGAAAATAGGCAGCAGAAAGAAACGGATGGAGAAAGAATGTGATCGCTCCAGAAAAATTTTGTGAGGAAAACCAACTACATACAGGTTCTCTGAAATAATTAATGGAGCAGGAGGAATCAAGCAAATTAATCTCTATATGTTCAGTGTAATATCTGTCCTTATGGCTGACCAAAGAGCTTCTCTTTCCTAGGAAAGAGCACTCATTCCCTTGGAAGGAGTTTGCAGTTTTTGTTGTACTTTACTAACCTGATCAGACAGTTCATAAAAAAAATTAAGGGATGAAGAATTAAAAACACTTTTAACCTTTTTCACCCTTAACATCTCAGGAAAATACTGTGAGGAAAAGAAGATAAAAAAAAAAAGAGGGGCAAGTCTCTATTCAGAATTCAATTTTGCTGTTTAGCTATTTAAGCTTTTACTGGTAGCAAAGAATGCTAAGTAATAATTCAGCTGGCTGAGAGTTCTGACTCCAAACAGATGAAGGAAGAGATGCATTATCTGAATGCTTGAATAATTGCACACTGATGTTCAAGCCAAGAAACTTGGCTTTGGTCAATACTCTGTTGCATCAAGTCTTAAAGAATCACAGCTAGAAGTTTCATATGTATGGTCCTTCCCCATCTCTCATCTCACAATTAAGAACACAAACTGAGAAATGAAAAAACCTCAGACAACACCATAATTAATTTTTCTGATGACAAAATGTAAAGCAAGGAACTCAAAATGGAGTTTTTTGTACTTGTCACAAGAAACAAGAGATAAAAAAAGCTTCATAATATGTGCAACTTTGGCGTTGTTTATTAACACTAAAACTGTGGTATCAGCAAACAAAATAGCCACCAAATGTAAAGTTCTGAATTCTTCAGTGTATCAACAGCATCTGCTGTCTTTTCAGTCTATTTTTATCTGTTTGATCTTCTATAAATTTCTCCCTTTGTTCTTAAGATAGAATAGTAAATCAGGAAATTTTTGAAGATGTTTTCCTGCAGTAATAAACTGAAATGCCTTTCAAAAGTTGCCATTAAATTATGTGGTTCAGATCCAGAGTTCTTGCTGGAGTGCTGCTTGCCCTTGCTGTTGAAATATCCAACGTTGGGTAACGTCTCAGGCAGACCCCTTCACACTGAGGTCCAATTTGTGAGTTAATAAATCTACAGGGAATATGAAACATCATTGTGAGAACAGCAAGCTAAAACTATGGAGAAAATTGTCCTAGAATCAGGAACCAGAACACAGCCTTTCCTCTCCTTCTTGGCAGATTTCCTGGGACAAGTGACCTGAAGTCCTCTGAGGTTGTACATAGCTCAAACGCCATGGATCAGGTGCAGGCAACTTTTTCTACACTTCACAGCATTGTGGATGGTGGTTTTCCCTTTGCCTCCCTCCACTGCCTGCTGCAGCCTCCTCACACAGGGCTTGTGCCTTCCTCCAGAGCCACACAACATCCACAAATACGATGGGAGAGGAGCGACCTGCTTTAACAATCAGTGGCCTTTGCTTGTGCCTGATTAGAGGGAACACCAAGCCTTTCCAGCTGCAGCTCTCTATCGACAGCTTCCCAAGAAAACTCAAAAGCTTTTCAGTTATCTTGTGTTGAGAAATGAGCCACCTCATGTGTCCCAGCTGAAATGAGACCAGCCACCCTCTGACACACAGGGTTATCCACCACTGCTCACCACAGCAGTCAGAATTGCTCCTTTCTACTACAATTTAGCCACACAAATGGTTAGGAAGTCAAGGAAAAAACAGGGTTAAAATAGTCAGTGTGCAAAGCAGACCTTCTGTGGTTCCATTTTAATGCATTTAGAAAACCAGGAACTCCCCCTGGGTTTCTGGTGTGCTATGCTGTCCTACAAGATTGCCTTTCTTCCATCACAGCTGGAGTCTTACAAGCATAAGGATGTTAATAATAACCAAGAAAAGTAAATGTTTGCACTTACAGCTTCATATTGGGCTCTGAAATGCACCTTAAAGGAAGGCAGGAAACAAAGGGAAAACCTCTCCTAGTCATGTGCTGCATTGATTTAAATGCTGGCTGAGCAGCTGATCACATCAGGACTGTGAAAACTCACTGCCAGTCACATGGACTTGGCATTTCTTCTTGCTGCCAAAGAGAGAGCTTACCTCCACCTCTGAGCTCTCCCAGCCTCTCAGTGGAGTGCAGTTTTAATCAGAAAAATTACATTTTCTGATTTCATATTTCACTTCCTTGATTTAAAACAGACCAGAACAGTTTCTTACCAAAATGTTCAGATTAACTTGGAATTTAGTAAAACAGTTCTTCTCACTCCTCAACTAAGAGCAAACTCTAGGAAGAGCTTAATATTGACACAGAATATGTGAATAAGACAGAAGCTGAAAACAGCCAGACTGCTACAACAGGAATTTCTTATACAGTCTGGACAATCCCTCCAGCATTAGAGGTTTTTAAGAAAAGAGCATAATGGTGGTTTTTGCATACTGGAATTGTCAGCAGCAGCACTGCATTGTTATTACCACTATTACCAGATGCTGGAGGTATGGGAAGATTGTGGTATGCATTTTAAGATTCTCATATGCAACTATGCACCAACACCAACATGTTGTATGTTAAAACACTCAACATTCTCCCCTGTATTTTCCTGCAATTCAGAAACGGAGCTACAACACAGAATTCCTGCAGAGAAAAGTCTTATATTCTAGTAGCAGCCATTGGGATCACTGAGGCTTGTATAGATGTTTCAGAAATTAAAGATAAAAATGCACAATCAGATGCTTTCCAGGAACCCTCAACAATACACAATTTTCCAGCTTTTTTCCTTCTCCTCTTAATGCCAGAAAGTCACATATTGTGCTATTTTAGTTCTTGTGTGCTTATATACTTAATTTCCTTCAGGGTTGAGATGTATAAAATGAATCCTAGAAGAAAACAAGGAAGACTATAGAAAGGGGCTCTCCTAGCAAACTACCACTGGGGAAACAAAGATGTTTTTCTCTTATGCCACTGTCACTTAGATATTGCCTGCTCTTTCTGATGGGCTAATGGTGTTCTGCTCCTCAGCCTCAGGGTCATCATTAATGCATGTTGTCCTCACACCACCCTCAAAATGACCAAATCCTTTCCTAACCTTCCAGTAAGCAAACTTTCTGCAGGCAAAGCCCACTGCCAGTGGAACTGAGATCTCCTTTAGGATAAGGAGTGCTGTGGATCAGGAAGGCTTTTCCAGGGCTGGATGCAGTTTTATGGCACAGTGAGGAGCTCCTCCCGATTGCTTTGGCAAGAAAGATACGGGGAGAGGTCACCTTCACATAGAGGATTCCCTGGCTGCCTCCATCTTCTGACTTGCTCAAGCACAGAGTGGATGTGGGGGTCACAGAGGTTTCTCTCAGCTGCTGCTCTGGAAGCTGCAGAGAATTTCATCATTCCTTCCTTTCTAAGCACTGTTCTCAGAGACAGGCACAGCTTCAAAGGCATTTCCTCACCTGGGCTAAACAGATCTTTCCACTGGAAGATCATCTCAGACAGAAGAAGGCTATCTGAGGACTGTGTGAACCCCCAAAAGATAACTTTTACCTAAATAAAATGCCCAGTTTATTCCAAACACCTTCAAAATCATTAAAACTCTAGGTAACACCTCTACTAAATCATTAAAACTCTAGGTAAGACAACTGGTACAGTTTGATTTAAAGGCACAAGTGGATGATAAACAACAGCTTTAAAATTACAGGAATCAATTTTTCCTGTTGAAAAAATTGATAAAATAGATTCACTTAAAAGTATCTAGCTACCTCTCAGTTTATAACTAGGATTCATCACACTGTCTGCTAAGAAAAGGGTGCCTGGAGGTGTTGGAAATCCGTCAAAGCTCAAGTAGTGACTGCTTTAAAGTGTTAATCTGGCCAAGAAAGGAGGCAGACTTCACCCTCAGTTACCCTTTGCTCTCCTCCTCCACTTCTTTAGTTTCTGTGTGATTGTCTCCCAGTTAAGCAAGAGGGAAATATGGTGATGCAATGAAGTATCTGAAGTATTTTGGAGAAGCTGGACACACGATAATATACTACAGGAAAAGGATGATGAGTAGTCATAAAATGCCTGTTACCCTGCAATGCATACCCTGCCAGTAATTGTGACAGGCTTTCTGTTGAGTTTGAGCCCAACAAGTCGAGCAATTTGGAATGATTGTTTCTGCTTTGTTACCAAATGGCAAACATCCAGCTGAGTAAGGAGATTTTGTTTCATTTGGAATGAGGTTAGGATGGCTCCCAGAGCTGCCTCCTTGTTTATAGGTGGAATAAAGGGCATCAGAAGCTGATTTACTGAAATTATTTCCATCCATCCCAATGGGGAGTTTGCTGTGCCACCTTCCCTGCACTTGCAGCAAGGCAAGAGGAGAAAGCAGACACAGAAGTGCTAATGCAGCTCATGGGAAGAGCTGACATGACATCAGTCACTGGACTGCAGGAGTGCAGACCTGTAAAAGCAGGTACATTTCCAACCCCCCAGCCTCTACAGTCAGCAGGTACACAGGCTGGCAGGCACTGTGACACCTGTAAGAGCTCCTGGAGCTGTGCCTGCCCCTGGCTGCAGTGAAAGAAGGGACCAAGGGAATATGTGACAGCTGAGAGGCAGGCAGGTGTGTACCAGCGGGGCTGAGGGAGCAGCTGCTCCTGAATATCACTGGGGACATCATTTACTTACAGCACAGCACCACTGCTGCTCCTGCCCACACACTGAGAGCCAGCAGCAAGCTCATCTCCTTCCTTGCCTTCCCTGCTGGAGCCTCTTCCTTCCCTCAGGGCGCTTGGAAACTGGCTGGGAACAGCAGCTGAGGAGATCTCCATTGCCACAGGCCTGCCCTCCTTTTCCTTACATCCTTTCACCACACTTGCCCTTGGCCTTACAGCTCTGCCTTCATCCTACACATCCATTCACATTCCTCCACCTTTCCCCTCCCTGCCTACACTGATGGTGGCAGATGGCAGATTGCTATTTGTCACACATTTGTCTTCACGTTACCCTGCTCACACAAGCTTCTTTTGTTACCATAATCCTCTTCTCTTGTACAAACCCCTCCCTAGAATTTGTACTTTCCTGAAGAGTCTGAACATAAACTAGAGAGAGATAGACTAGTAGTGCTAACTTGTATTTATTTAGTAAGAATAAAGGAAAAATGCACAAAGTGCCTTTGACACCCCATCTTAAAAGTTTGCTCTTAGCACTTCTGAAAGCTACAGTACGTATGGTAATATTTTATTTGGGTTACAGCCCTTCTATATCTTTGCTCTGTTGCTCATCTCACACATTGTCAGCAATTCAAACAAGGGCCTTTCCTGCAGAGGGAAGACAGCAGACTGTGGATAGCACTAACAGAAATTTAAACAAGAGGAAATGTGGTGGCAATGAGCAGGCTGTACCTGTGGGTCATTTTCAGTTCCTGTTTTGCAATTTGGGTAATCTAGGATCAAGCAAGGGCTCTGCTACTTGGTGCTGATAATTGGAAGTGCTCTGTTAGCCTACAAATCCACTGCTCTGCCAGAACCCAACCCATCCTTCTGTGCAGTGCTTTCATCCCCTGCAGCCTGATAAGTACTAAAGAACAAAATTCAGCTCCATATTACTGTTATTTATGCTACAATTCTTTCTGTCACAATGACTTTATCTAGATTTGCAACTGCCACGGAGTGGAGATGAGCTCTCTCTCTCTCTCTCTGGATGCCCCTGCCCAGCACCACAAGCACAAACAAGAGCTCAGTGCTCCCTGAGCCACAGCCTCAGCCCACTGCTCCTGCAGGCTGATGTCAGTGCGTCCCCACCTCCCCAGCCAGCCCAGAACTCTGTCTGATGATGACAACCAACGGAGGCAGAATTCAGAATGCCCAGATCTTGAAGAGGAGGCAAGAATGGCCTTTTCACTCTGGATGTGCTCTCCACAAGTGCCCTTAATCCAAAACAAAGCTGCTGAAGCTTAAGACTTATTATTCTATTAAAACAAGCATAGGCAGATGGTACTTAGTGCACTGGCACTAAATGCTGCTAATTGCTAATGTAGTAGCTTTGCTAATCCCTAATCTTGTTTCTGAGTGGGAAAGAGTTGACCCAAGACCCCTTTGTCATCCCTGCTTCTGTGTTTAGGGCTTATCAAACCCACAATGCCAAAGCTTGGGATGGTATGAAATGCCTTAATGCTCTACTTGGGTCAGCTAAAGGACTTGGAAATCAGAGGTCAATGCTATCAGAGAAAGCAGAGCAAGGGGTTTGCAATGCTTCCTACAAAAACTTTGCTGCATGTAAATATGTGCCTTAACTACAGAAGCATTCAAGTTCTTAGCTATACAAACTATCTAAAGTAGAATACTGCAAATTCACTCTTCCCTTTGTGCAAATGCTCTAAGCAGTGTTGGAGTACTTTTCCTCTTGCAAAAGTAATAAACATAACACACAACCAAAATCTCAGAAGAGGAGCTGCTGGATTATCCACATGACATAACTCCCCTCATAAGTATAATCTTGAATTTACATTGGATTTTTAAAAACTTTTTCTAATTTGTTTGTTTTGGGGTTTATTTATTTATCTGGTCTCATGCCTGGCACCGCCATGCTTCCTTGCTCTCCATACTGTACCCTTAACCTTTTTGCTGTATCCCTATCCATATCTGTTTGGGTTTTCCCCCTGCTCTCCCAACTCTAACCTCCCTCTATTGTTCCTTGTCTTCTGCTTACCCTATGGAACTCCACTCCTAGGTCTCACTTCATTTCCTACTCATCCAGTTTCCAGATTTCCTTTATGAATTCCCTGGCTCTCGTGCATGCAGTGGAAGCACAGATGCCTTCTCCACCACCACGCCTGATGTTCACTGGAAGCAGCGGCACGGTGAGGAGAATTCAGCAGGGACACATCACTCCTGCCATATGTCACACCTACAGGTGGGAGCATTTGTGCCACAGGATCCCAGCCTGCCTTTTGCAAGGCTGGAGCCACGAGAACAGCAGCTCCTCTTGATGAAAGCAGAAGTTCTGGGAGGGGAGGTCTCGAGCTCAGGTTCGGTTCAGCAGCCCAGGGAAAGCCCCTTTACAGCAGGTGGTAACAGAACAGCTCGGGCAGGTGTGGCCCCTTGGCTGGGGAGGGAGAGGTGCCTCTCACGCCCCTGTGCAAAGCTGTGGCCACAAAGCAAACTGAGCGTAGCTGGCTCCACACTCACCCTTGCAGTGAAGTCCACGGCAGCACCCCGGTTTAACAGCAACGTGGCTACATTGATATTCCCATAGTGAGCAGCTATGTGCAGGGGAGTGAACCCACTCTGCAAAATAAACAAAACAAAACACAACCAAGAGATACTTTAAAAAAAAATATAGCACTGGCACTCCACAATTCATGGCACATCACTGACAAAAGCTAGTAACAGGAGCCTGCTGCAAGTCACCACTCCAGTTCTGTACTAGTTTTCACTCACTGATGTTTATTTATAGTATCTCAGAGAATCTAAATAAAATCACATTGCTATGCAGGAGGGAAAAAAAATTAACATAATTATTCTAGAAGAAAAGAAGTCGAATAAACTTTCAGTTATCCCAGGAAAACAGCAGCAAAACATTTGAGTATTAAAGCAATGATCTGACTTTTATGAGAAATTAGCTTCTAACTAGAAAAAATATAGTTATTGGTATTATGTCAATCTTGCAAGTTAAATCTCTTACAGATTCATTGCAGAAGTTCAAATACAAGTCATTTAATGATATTTGCTAACTGATTTTTATAAATTCAAAGTAGATGCAAATGAAAATAACATCAAAGACTATTTTAAATTATTAATATGGTTTTTTTTTTTCCAAGGGTTAGCACCATAAGGACCAGTCTCCCACTGTGGGCAATCACACTGGGTTATGTTCAGACACCATGAGTTACCACCCTAATTAAAAGACGCCTTACTGATAAAATTACTTCAGCAACTGATTTTCATATTTAAGTAGTTTTACTTCCTTTTAAAGTAATGCTAAAACATGCAGCAATTCCATCAGTCCTGCAAAGTATGAAACCTTATGGGAACTAGATGCATTTCTAAATTGTTAGCAAGCCATGCTAGCTGCCACTGCCTTGCTTTGGGAGTTTTGCAGCTGTAAAACCACTCTCAGATCATTCTATTTGCTGACACCATCAAGGTAAGTGTCATGCAGAAGCCTAGAGTCAGACCTGGATGCACAACATGACAGGGTTGTCTGCAGCTCTGAGAACATCTGATAAACATATGCTCCATGAGAATCCCTGAAAACTCCATCTCTCGTAATACAGCCCTTTTATGATGGCAGTTAGTTCCCAAGAATGCTTCACTCTTACTTTTAAACCCTGGTTCCAGCTGCAGAGAGCCCTGGTCTCTAAACTACAGTCTTCTCTAGCACATGCTACTTCATTTCATCTAAAGCAGGTGTCTATCCTAAAATATGCGATGCAGACAGGAGGGAGAAATGATGCAGCAGCACTAAGTCATGGAGGAGTGATGATGCATAGATATATTTATATATACCTCTGTTGTTCTATTCACCATCATCTAGGTTAACACATTGGGAAGCAAAGAGGGGGAAAAAATGCACGGTTAGTCCACCACTGGTGACATGGGTGCGGAAAGCTTCATGATGGCTGTGGGGCACGGCAGCTCGGGGGGCAGCACGCCCGGCACACACGGGAAGCTCCACAGGGTGGAAGCAGAACCAGCGAGTACTTTGAGTGCTAATTGTACTTTGAGTGCTAATTGTACTTTGAGTGCTAATTGTACTTTGAGTGCTCATTGTTACACGTTTACCCAAGTTCTCCAAGTAGCAGTTGCACAGACAGCTGATCGAATGGCAACTGTGCAGTACCTACAGCTCACCACCGCTTTCAGGAGTGGCTTTCATTTCCGAGATAATAATTCAAATAATATTTTGTTTATTATTTTCCATTTGCAAGGTTACTACAAGAAAAATTAACCCTGATTTAAACAGAAGGGGAAACGGGGGAGAAAGAAGCAAAGGTGGCAAATCAAACGTTATTCTTTATCAGGAGTTAGAGGAGAAAGTTCTGTGTAACTCCAGCAAAACAGATCACACCGAGGGAGATCTCCCCTGGCTGTGGTCAGCACCTGAGAGCACCACAGCTCCTTGCTTTTCCCAACTGACCTTCGACTCCACGTCAGCGTTGTGGTCGTTCTGCAGGAGCAGAGCCGCCGCCTTGGTGTCGTCCTTGCGCGCCGCGATGTGGAGGGCGGGCAGGCGGACCTTCCCCTTGGTGTCATTCTCCAGCAGCAGGGAAACCACCTGGTCATGGCCTTGCTGCAAAGCTACTGCCAGAGGTGTGAAACCATCCTGCAACACACAACGGGCACCGTCAAGGCGTGCTCCAAACCCTCGACGGGGCGGGAAGGGGGAGCCAAGAGATCTCAGCCTTACGAACAGAGCTGGCCCAAATTCAACCCAGTGTGTAACATGGTGCAAAAGTACCCTGCCATGACCCTGAAATTGGAGTAAGGTGCTGGTGAACAAGGTTCCAAATACTCAAAACACCTTCCTGGCACTCCAGGCACAAAATAAAATTATAAGACACAAATGACTGAGACTTGAGGAAAAAAAGCGTAAAATTACTCACAGATTTACAGTTAATTATACAGATACTTATTTATGTAAGTGCTTAATTATATAAAAAGGTATAAAAAGCTGAAATATTAAAATTGCAATTGCTAATGATGTCTCAATAGTAAATTATCATCCATTCCTGACAGATTATAATCTACATTTTTATGTTTGTTTAAAAAAAGGCCAAACAACTAAACAAACAGAAACAAACAAAACGGGCTCTACCCTCTAATATAATTTATATGTACATTTAAAATATAATAATTGATCAAGAATACCACATTCTCCTAATGTACTGATGGTCTACTACAATTTCCCTCAATGAAAATTTATATAATTTGATAGACAATCCTGTTACAAAAAAAAAAGTTATCTTCTTTCAGATTTCCTAATAACCAAATTAGTGTAGAATAAAAAACCTGAAAACAGAAGGTTTTTATTTAACAGATTTTAGAGTAGATTCCTCAAACACATAAAAAGTACAGTCTGGGATTTATAGCTTTATATATTAATTTTATGTTATGGATTCTTGGAAAACTAAAGAATGAAGGAGTTGACATTTACATTCTGCTCCATCCCAAATATCTGTCATTGCAATCCAGGAGCACATCCAGCTTTGCCCAAGATAATACCCATAAATCACTCAAAAAATCACAAAGGCCAACCACTTTGGATATTTATTTATTCAGCTTGTCTCTTGAGGAAGATATCCACAACCTGTATTACCAAACCTCGTTGCAACTTAGTGAGCAAACACATTCTTTCTCTTTTCAGTTCTGCTACCATGGTGAAACTGTGCAACTGTGAAATAAAAGTGCAGCAGTGACAGAGGAAGAGGTAGATCCTCACTCCATGTCAACAATGCCAACATGAGTTGAACTGTTAACTTTTTAACTTTTGGAATGAAAAGTAATGTTTTCAAAATGGAATTTCTCCCTTTGGCTTCAAAACCAAGAACACCTCAATGTAGGAAGGGTCCTGAAAAAGAGAGCTTTATCCAAGTTTTTGAGGGGAAGAAAATAAAAAAAAAAAATCACTGAAATTCTTGGGTCCTAACAAGTAATTTCCACCACACCTTCCCCACCCCCCGAGGAGTTTCATGCTTATTTAACCAGGTTTCCCTGCTGCCTGCAGCTCCCCATCCTCCTGCAGCAGGGGCAGGCACTGGGCTGCACTCCTGGGGTGAAACAGCCACAGGGGCATGGGGTGTGAAAGATGCTCTGCAGCCCTGAAGGCCAAAAACCCTCCCTGAGCATCCCCAGAGAGGGCTCTGGCAATATTGCTCTGCTGTACAGGCAGAAATGGGGGCTCTTGCCTGCAGAAACCCTGGAGGTCTTGGCTTCCTGCTCTATTTACACATCCCAAAATTCAGCCACTGCACAGAAAAGTGGTGTAGACACCCACAACATCTTCTCTTGTAGTGAAATAGGACCAATTATTTCCTTTAATTAGATTAAAACACCATGATTAAATAGTTACTTTTAACTATTTAGCTACATTTAGCTAAGTGGCAATCCTTTAGTTACAAAAGTTTTTGCACTTAGAATGATAGAGAGAAATCAGATTTTTAAGAAAACTTGGACCAAGAGAAAATAAGAAAGAACCCATAAGCAACTCAAACAAGGAAGGCAATGAAGGTGCCACTGTTTTGGAGTCTGCTATCTTAAAACAAATTCTCCGTGGATAAAATTAGATTTCACCTTATCATCAAGCGAAGATGGAAAAAAGCTCAACCTTAACTGACATACAGTGCTTAAAGGAAAAACAATACCAAACAAGAAAAACCCTAGTACTCTTTCAAATTTTTTTCTAAAATCCCTTTTCAGGAGATCATACAGTGGCAAGTGATAATTTTTGACTAATTTTCCAGATGTAACTTTTTTTTTGGGTATATCTTGACTTTCATATCCTTGAACATTTCCAGGAAGTGGTTCTGATGCACACTTCAAGTTATAACTAACTTCCAGTGATTTTGGAAACACTGTTTTTATCCATTAGCAATTCATTTTTCACAGTGGAATAAGATTTCCTTTCTACACCATTATACAGTGATACTATCAGGTATAGGTGACAATAAACTAATTGTGCATTTCATATTTTTCAAAAACTAGGCCTTTTCCAAATAAGCACTATTTCCTTCATAGAAACAGTAGAGCAATTAGAATTCAATAAATACTAAAGAGAGCACAAACTGAAGTACCTTTCTATATTTTGGTAGCAAAACCTTGGTAATAAGACAACTGAAAATTCACCAGATTCAACACCTTTCTCAATGCCATACATTTACAACTATTAATATTTTTGTTATTTATTTTCCTCACAGGTTGCCTTATTTGAGTTAGATTTAATTTTGTATTTGAGTTATAACTGCTTTTTAAAGAAAGAAATACAAAATGTTCTTCTAGAAAGATCACAGAACACCTTCAAGGATGGATCCTGCATCTTTCTGTCAGCTTGAAATCCCCCCTGCAGCACCAGGTGGGGTAACTGGGTGCCACAGAGTGGGTACCACCATGGTAATGAAGCAGTTCAGGAAATGTCCAAGGCCCAGCTAACCCCGGGTTTTCTCTGATATCCCAGGGCTGGTCCAAAGCACAGGTGAACAGTTGTTCTTGCCTTATGGCTGCCACCCTTCTCATTGTTCACTTTTTAAATAAAAGCACAGAGAACTTTTATATTATACACACAGCTTCCCTGTGTGAGCATTTAACCTGAAAGATTAGCAGTTATGACTAAGAACACATCTATATTTAGAACTGTCTCTAGTTAAAGTAATTTTTTTTTATTTTAGAAATGGCAAGAGACAGTTTAAATTGCTGAAAAGCCCATAACTCTATTCATTAGCACACTTCACAGAGACAGCTTTTTATTCGTCTTTAATTTTGTATTTGAAAGACTAGTTTGATATAAGCTGGCAGAAATCACTGCTGAAACACATTTTGCTTTGTTCATAAAGTGTCAAATTCAAACTTTTACCTCTGTGGCAAGACTTTGACTGGCACCATTGTCAAGAAGAAACTTAACAACCTCCAGGTGGTTTTCTTGGGCTGCCATGTACAATGGAGTGAAGCCATTCTGAAATACAAAAACAAGAGTGTAAACACCCCACAAACATTTTATACATGAAACAGATCTGCCAAATGAGGGAGGATTAGGTGAAAAGTGAAAAAACTGTTTATTCACAGATGAGTTAATGGCATGACCTACACTGGCTTAAATGAAGATGGGAGAAGGGCAGTATTATTTAAAAGGACACAGAAGAATCTTTCGCTGACCAGATGCAATTCCCACAGCTAAGCCAGAGCAAGTTCTTTCACATCTGTTGAGCAGTTAAGCTAAAAATCAATCTGGACAGATAATTTGGTGGCAATGAGTTATGATTCCTGATAAATACAGCCACAGCACTGGAAATACAAAACAGGACACGGAAATACAATACAAGTCTGTGGCAAAAGCAAGAGCAGTGACTCTTCAGAGTAATTGACTTTTTTTCTCTTCTTTCCATTAGCTTTGACTTTTCTTTCACTTGTGCCAGCTACTTCTGCCTTCCATCTCCTCAAAGAGCTGCCTTCTGAGCACACTCTGCTTCTGGGCACCGAGCTACTTCATATTTCAGGCACCAGGAGATGTGAGGATCATTGGTGCTCAGCAGTTTGAGACAGAGGTTTATCAGTGTTTCTGAACACATTAGAGCATCTCTCAAATTATGCTTAAGTGACTGATTTCAATCAATGCAATACAAGTATTAGAGGCTGTAGAGCTTAACTCGTTCTTTGGTGAATGCCTTTGTCTTACAGTCAATGCTTTTGTCTTTGCCTTAACTGTAAACAGCCTGTGAGAAACTGAATTTTTTGGGATTAATATGAAGGCAATGCATTTTTTACCTTTTGTTCTAAGAAATTCTGAAATCTCTCCTACAGTTACACAGGACACTGACCTAGATTTTGCAGAAAACCAGTGGGGCTGAAAACAGATGAGCTGAGAGGAGTTTGCCCATATGTTTACAACAAAGGAAAAACACCCACATTCTGAGCCCTGGGGAGATGCAGAGTGAGACCCATGGCAGTGAAACTGGGCTGAGCTGCAGGGGAGCAGCTGAGGGACACCTGACTGTCCCAGCAGCAGGGGCAGAGGGGCAGGGCACACGTCCAGCACCAAGCACAGGTGACCTGAGGCCAAGCCCGCGGCAGCAGGGACACACAGCAGGTCGCAACAAAGGACACTGGGGGAGGAAATGGATGCTGGATCCAGGAGGAGCTTCACCAGCAGCAAGGCACGCAGCAGCTGTGAAGCCACATGTTTACAAGGCCTGCACAGGTGGCAGGGCCTGCTGCTGTTCCAGGATTTGATATTTTGGTCTCTGTGCAGGCAGGCACTGCTGCAAGCACAAAGCAGGCGCTGAAGGGTTCACAGAGCCCAAGCACAAAGTTAGAAATGTGTTTAATGCACTCTCCAAAACAGAGGTTCAACAGTTCAGTCACCATACAGTCAAAATTCTACTTAGTTAAGAAACAGAGAAGCCAGGCAGCACTTGCTAAGGTACCTCCTATGCCACACTACAAGTTATTGCAGTGAACAGCAGTCTGGGATTGAGTTTGGTATTCTATCATTTCATGGCATATTCTATATCTATTTACTAACTTAGCTGGAAACAAAGATTAATTTTTTTGTTTCAAACATTTGCAATTAGAAAGGAAGCAGGAAACTCTACCTAAAAGCTTTGTGAAATAATTAATAGGAAAAAATTCTCAAAACCAAATATTATTAGCATTTGGAGGCAGAGCAGAACCTTTTCTCCTATGTTAAGTTTTCTTAGGGTTTTAAATATCTTTCCACCCCACACTTTACACTTGCTTCTCTCTTTAAAAAGGGGCTGGAATTGCCAGACAGCCACAAGTCTGAAAAAAACAATTTTGTCTTGAATAGTAATAAATAACCCTTAGAAGAGGTGTAAAATTCATCCCCAGCACAAATTTCTGGCTTGTTTTTTGGCCTTTTTTAAGACAGGAAGATTTGGTTAGAGAAGGCCTAACACTGGAACTGTCAGCATGGGAGAGCTGTTACCTTCAAAGAAAGAGGAGACAAAGCTCAGGTGGAGCTCAGCACTACAGACCAAGCTGGTCCAGGGCAGTTTGGTGACAGAAGGCACCAGGGATCTCCTCAAAAGCTGAATCCCAGTTGGTATTGGTGTGGAATAGCCAATAGAGGTGTTACATGGGTGCTCCAAGTAAAGATATCCAAGGCCTCCATAGTGGGGTGGGGGAGAAATAAATCTTTAATCCTGGCATGTTAGCAAAGTAAGAATAACATGTGGCAAAACCTTAGGGTGTATGGACAATGCAGTTATATAAGATGTTTACAATCTCAGATTATTTTTAGTTTCAGGGCTGAACACACAAGTTCTCAAACACAAGCTGAAAAGATCCTGTCAATCCCATCTTAAGTTCTTTAACAGGAAAACCGTGGCAAATATTTCTGCTTTGTTTTACTTCTTAACAGCCATGGGAGATTTTACCTAAAAGTACTTTGTTGTTGTTGTTTTCTTTAAATTTAAGTTATATGGTTCCTGGAATTAAATAGTGCTGTATTGAGCTAGTATAAAAGAGTAAGAAAGAAGAACTGAGTCATTTATTTCTTTTGTCCAGGTGAAAAAAACATGAAATATAGACCACAAATAACTAACATTTGCTGTTAAGCGTTTTATTCCTATTATTTGAAAGACCAGTAAAACACCCCACCCTCCTACTTTAAAATGTATTTTTTTTTAACAAACACTTATTTTCATGCCCACATCTTTATAACACAGCAAAATGGTAATCCTGGGCCAGATGAGAAGATTGTCTCTTCTCTGACACTGCCTGCCAGCCCCTGAGCAGGGAGAGCAGGAATGGGGTGGAATGCAGGGCACTGCTGGCACAGCCACATGACTCTCAACAATCTGTAGTTTATGCATTTTTTGAGCCAGAGTTTTTCTGTTTTGTTCTACTGCTTTGCTTGTAGCACCAGTGCTGTTTTCTCTCATTTCAAATTCTATATAATTGACCTAAATATTTGTTCAAAGGACTTGAACCAAACTTACAAACTCTGCATATGCCTGCAGTACCACCCTGTACAGGGAAAGGGGGTGGGCTCAACTGAGCCTGAGACAGTGAATGATGTGAAACAGGATCCTTTGAACAGGTTCTCTCCACTCTCCTGTTCTAGCCTTGTCTCCTCCAGCTCTAACAAGGAGCAGCTCGTAGGGCACTCCTAGGGCAGATCTGAGGTTGATCTCACTATCAACTCTATTTTCAAGAGCCAACATTAACACGGTAAGATCTACCAAATATATTTGCTAAAATCAGAGTTTCTAAGAGAAGAACAACTCTAGTGTCAGCAGAGTTGTTGGCAGTAGCAAACAGGGGCATGTGGCCTTACCTGAGACTGTGCATTGACATTGGCCCGATTTGTAACCAACACTTTGACAACTTCTGCTTGTCCAGCGAGGGATGCTATGTGCAGTGCTGTGTTTCCTTTCTGGAATTAGAGACAGTGACATTTGAAAAGAGTACAAAACCTGAGCCTGAACACATAACAATACCATCAAGAACATCTTCCACTTTAGAATACAGTATTTCTTGCTGAATACTGAATAACGCGTGTGCTATTCTGGAAGACGTGGCATGGACAGAAACCAAAACAGCAATCTACAGCTTGTTCAGTAAATCTCCTCCCTAGCAGTCTGTGACATTTACTATCATCTACTATAATTGTTTCTATTAAGCAATTATTGAGATCCCCCAGCCCCCAGCAGTGGAAAATGGGCAATTACTGCTGCAGCAGCCTGTAATCACTTGGCCAACACCTCGTGCCCAGGCCAGCAGTGTGAACAAGGGAACAACCAGATAGGCTTGACTGACCTTTGTGGCTGCATCCACACTGGCACCTCGCTGGATCAGCTCAGAGACAACCTCTACGTGCCCTTCTTTGGAAGCAAGATGGAGAGCATTCAACCCGTTCTGGTTTGAAAAAAGGGAGGGGAAAAAGAAAAGCAATTAGAAGGATTACCAAGTGATTTCCAGCTTACCAAGCATATGAGGAAACAAGTTATTACCATCCCACTGAAAGGACTGCTTACAAAAACTACACTTAGGTAAACTTCACAAGAATTAGATTATAAGGACAGAGTAAGAATTAAACCAAGATATACTGGCTCTGGGGTCTCGAATTCTGTGTGCTGTTCCATGATCTAATGCAATACAAATGGAATGAAAGATAAGGTAGCACATTCCCCAAGTGCAAGTGAAATGGTGTTTGGGTAAAGGGTTTAAAAACAAAACAAAAAAAAAACTGAATAAGATATGTAAATATGGTTTATCAAAAAACATGTAGGTTATCTTTGACATGAAGTGCAAATATAATGAGAAATCTGAGAAACAGCAAGAAGGGTATTTATCCAGAAAATTTGACCAAAATATTCTTCAACCTGATTTGAGATGTTGATGTCCACTCCATTTTTTAAGTAGTCAAGAGCCTTTTCCAAGTTGCCAGCTCGAGCTGCTCTCAGGTAACTTGCATTTGTGTCAGACTACAAGAAAAAAAGGAGAAGTCCCATGAGAAATTACGGCACGGTATAAAAACACATTTCAGTGGCAAAGAAATTATTAATGACACAGCACATTGTACATCCACTTAGCTAGACAGGAAAGGATCCCAAACCACCTTATGAAATGTGGGTCAAACCCCGAGCAGGCAGCAGGAGGCTTGGCTCCACACACGAACATGAATTATGGAGCCGTGTCTCACACGCAAGGCCAGCAGCCAGGGACACATCTGGCACTCAGGAATGGGCTGCAGGGAAACAAACCACGCTGCTCTTCCCAAAGGTGCCACACCACTGCCAGTGTCCAAACTGAACAGACCCAACCAGTACTGTGAGAACTAATCTGAGAGATTAAAAAAAAAAAAAAAATCAAAATACTCAACCATGAAGGACTGGGTTGGTGGAATTAAAAACCCCACGGTTCTACAAATGAATGTATTATAAAATTTCACATCTGCTAACATTTTGGTTTATTTTCTCCATGCTCCTTCATTTTTAGCACATTTTATTGACAATACCTGTCCACTTTCAGTGAAGAAGCCAGAAATCTCTAGGTACAGGGTCATTATATAAACCGCATTTTTCTTTTTTTCAGACCTTGCATTAAAGATAGTTACACAAATTTACTTTATGATGACTTCAGCTTGAATGTAAGGACAGCAGAAATGTTGGTTAAGTCATGACAGAATCACTGAGAGGAAGTCCCATCCCCAGAGGGTTTTAACAAGTTATGCAAATATCCAGGGAGGACAGTTTAGATAATGCTGATCCTGCCTTGGAGCAAATGCAACGAACTGGGTTAGCTTTCAAGAGGGACAAATCACACAATCTTTGATTTTTATCTGTGCCACAGCTTTCCCTGGCATCTTGGGCACTCAACATATTTTTTGTGCCCTCTTCTAGACTGGTAAAGCAGGAGTTGTCTGGGTTCTTTCCCTCTCAGTATAATTTCAGCCCAGGCTTACATCATTGCAGCTACCAATGCATTGAGATGTTTAAACATTTTGAAAGAGTGCAATAACTACCTTTATACTAAACAATACAGGCAATACAAACCACCCTGGCACCGAAGCACAGTTACTTATCTGTTGCTCAAATAATTTCCTTTTTTTTTTTTTTTTAATACCACATTTCTGGATTTGCTATAGAGTTTTCTTCTCTCCTGTCAACACAGCCACTGCAAGCTGGATGTTGTGCTCAAGAATTGCTCCAAGCCCATCAGAAGCCTCCTTCACATGCAGGATGAAGCAGTCTTGGGCATGACGACAGCAAAATGATAAGTGGGTAGGAAATCTGCTTTTCTCCTTGTACCCTTACAAGCTACAAGACCATTTTACTGGTACTTCCAATAAAACAAGCTCTCCCCTCTAAGGAGAAAACCATTACTTATGAACTCCTCATTTTCTCCTGAGTTTTGCACACTTTGCATCCACTTTGCAGCGATAAGTCACCAGCTTACAGCCTTCCCTGCTCTTTATCATTCTTTTCCAAGCATGCTATGCTGATCATTACAAACCAGCTTCTGCAATGTCCTTCCAACAGAACAGCCCCCAAATCCAGCCCCCAAATACTGGTGTTCAGTCAGGCTAGCTCAAAAATAAGGTGCCCCTGCAAAGTAAACAGTCATAACTGTAAAGACCATGGGCAAGAAAAGCTGCCTTGAGAGCTGCTTTCATTTGGGAGATCATCTGAGTTGTGCAATGCAGATTATTACAGGAGACAGGTCATATTCTCAGTGCTTAGCAACAGCAGTCACTGGGGTAAAAAAACAGGTCAGCATTTTATCAGCATTACTAAAGGTAGGAGGGAGGACTCAATAGAGCGGGAGCCTTTTTGTCAGAGGGCAATGGCATCCCTGTTTGGCACAGTCAGCAGGGGGACCAGAATTAACATCAGCTGTTTACAGCTGCTCTGGGTGGGGAGGGGAAAATCAGATTCCAGCAGGCAGTCGCAGGAATACAGCCAGACAAGGAGCACTCTCCTCTGCAGACACGTCCCAGTCTATTTGCTCAAAGAAGATGGAGGGGGAAAGGCAGAAGGAGCAATAAATATTTGATAATCACATTAATCTCTAACTGCAATTTCACTGTGGAGGGAGAGCAATGCCTGTGTCTCTTACAGACCTGGGCATGACTTTTGGACTTAGGGGTTCCAAAGACTTAACAGTCATTAAGTCTTGGAAGCACTCACTAACAGGAGGAAGGATAAAGCTCAGGTCAGTCCCAGCTTGAGGCCATGTCTCAAACCAAACTATCTCAGGTGCTGCACAAATCCACTCCTGGAATCCCTCAAGCCAACAGCATGTCCTCCTTTGCTACCATCCCTCAAAACTCACTCCAAAGCAGCTACAAGTGTCCAGCCACACCAGCAGCCAGGCTGCCATGCCAGCAGTGGGGCTGGTGAGATGTTGGGCCCAGCATCCTGCTCACCTGTCAGCCTGCACCAGTAACCCAGCACTGGTTACTGGTTAACTGTTACTGGTTTCCAGTTACCTGAACGTGATGTGAGCCGATGTATGCAAGTACATGGGCTGCCTTAGCCCACAGGGTAGAACACATCTCTGTGCTCTGAAAAAGGGGAAAACCTTTTTTGTCTGACCTTGGCTGATGCTCCCAAGCCCACAGATGGGGTTAGCTCACCCTTTCTGGGCCACCACGCACAGGAGCTTTGAGACTTGCGCAGAGGGAGAACAGACTGAGGGTGTACAATTGTGCAAGAAGTTCAACAGGGTTTCTGGGAGTCCCTCTATCCATTTCCACCTCTACCATAAGCAGAAACAAGCAGGAGCATTAGAGAGAAAACAGAGACAACCTTGCTGGAAACCAAAAGCAGTTTCAGCCTCCCTAAAAGCAGCATTGCCAGCTTCCACTTCCTCTATAACTAAGGCATTACTTCAGACCTACCCACACAGAGGAGAGACTGTCAAACTTTTTTCTGTCTCACAAAATGTCTTGAGTATCCTTGTTAAGATACATCACTTCCAAAATCATGAGAACCAATGAACACTCTCCATCCAAAATGTAAGGAATTGATCAAAAACATCAATCAAAAACCTCTACATTTCCGAACCCAAAATTTCCAAACTTAACATTTGTATTTTAAGATTAAATTTGTTGTTTTTCTTTTTTTAATACCTCAGTAGAGTAGAAAAATGTTACTTCAATTGACACTGTTTTGGTTTAAAAAGAGCCTCCTGGAGTCCCTGCTAGAGCCTGTAAATTGCCCCAGTATTATTACAGACAGAAACAGCACCAGAGCCTAGGCTCAAACCAATGGAGGACTTTAAAGATCAAAGAAATGCAATAATAATGTTAGTAATTATTTATCTGGATTGCCATCATTCCTGGAAGTCCACGTCATAAACTGATAAAGGACTGATATATGAAATGCATTAAAAACCACAGTGGGGGGAAAAGGATTTTGGGTTTCCAACCATCACCCAGGACACCCATGTGCTCCTGTCTGTGGGCAACTCTTCTCCATGTGCCCTATCCCACCTTCCACACTAGCTGACATCTGAAAATAAGAGTCCCACACAGACTGTACAGACACAGACATTCTGTCTACAGGACATTCTGCCCCCAGACCTCAAAGATTTATTCTTCACTAATTAAACCTCAGCATCCTGAGAAGCATTCTGGATGCTTGTGACCAGTTCAGATCCCTTATTCTTTTTCTGTAATCAATCCCAATATGAAATGAAAATGAAACTTGGCTTTTGATTCTCCAGGGTCTGGACAAATATCATGAGAACAACAGGCATGGGACACACACATCAAAGCACCCTGAATCTCAGATGCTCTTGCAGCCATTCACAAAGACTGCAGCCCTTCCTGTGCAGCTCTTCCCTCCTGGGCTTCCTGTGGCTGCTACCTTTGCAAACTCTACATGCAGATTAAAATCAAAAATCAAGATTTTTACAAGTGTTTTAATTCTTGGAGAGACAAACTTCAGGTGCTGTGTAGAGCATTTAGCTCTGAAATGGCTATTCAGAGAATATTTAATAAACAGTGGATTTATGGGAGTAGCAGTCTGGTGAATGCATAATACCAGGCTTTTTCTTCACAGATGGTATGATTTCTCCCCTCTCTCCCCACACCTTCTTGGAAGAAAAAGGGACTGTTTCTACTTTTAAGAAATGTGCAAATGTGCTCAACTGGCTAATGAAGGGAGGTTTTATGCAATGTGTATTTCTTGTAGATTCGTGTACTTCCCTTTAAGGTACACTGCTATAAAAAATCCCTCTCTAATGTACAGCAGGCTGATGAGCTTGCAGACTGCCTGTAGCACACAACAGGTTTTCCAGTCTGGAGCTCATTTTCATCCCAGGGACATCTCAGGAAAGGGCTGAGGCTGAATAAGCTGTGCTGGCAGCAGTACTCCATTTGACTCCATTTGCCAAGTCTTCTTTGCCTTATGGTCCCCTAGTCCTGCCACAAGATGAAGGGACCTGAGAACCGTTTCCCCATTTTCAGGAAAAGCTACATGAATTAAAAATATTTCTATTACAGCAAAGACTAATGCCTAAGCCACTTGGATATTACCTTAAGCCTCCAGAAAATGCTGATGCTGACTCATGCTAGCAAATACATATTCACTCTTTAAGTGCTTCCAGTGAAGTAAGGGATTATTTATCATGGCTAAAGAGAAAAAAACTATTAGCAAATTTTCACCAACTGTCAGTCCAGGGTCTGGCCTGGTTTTTCCATGGCAACAGAGAGAGTCCCTTAAGAAAACAGAGAATCTGTATTATTGAGTGAACCCTCTAAAGTGCAAAGCCAATATTTTTAACATGCACAGGCCTCCCCCCATACTGGTGGTATTTTATTATGCTCATCTCTCTTTGCTTTGTGTTCTGCTTACAGTGGCCTCTTTTTCAAATTAAAAATCCAGTCTTTTTTTCACATTGGGAGCAGGGTTTTGTTTTTCACTCCATCTTTAACAGTAGCTGTTGTGAAGGGAAACCCCCAGCAGGTTCCCATTGTGCCAGAGCAGGATGCATTCTGGCTTGAGTCCCAACAAAAAGATGCTAACCATGCCTAACATTTGTTGTGGGGAGAGGCAATGACCTCGTTTTAAGGGATGAACTTATGTTACTTCCATTTGGAAATGTGCTCAACAAAGAGAGTCTTTGCAGCAGCATGAGGTGACCTGAGGAAAGGGATGATAACATTTTAGTTTATTTTGATAAGGGTGGGCTTATTGCAACCATTGGCATTTTTTTGCAGGAAGTCTTAACTCTGCTGGGCACTAAGCATGATACCAGAAATGGGAGAACCTTGGCATTTCTTAGATTTTGCTCCTATGCTAATTTAGAATTTTCTTCCATGCAAATGTGTTACCCCCCTCTTGGTAAGCAATGAATTTTTATTCCAAATAAACAACAATGGCCAATTAACAGCAGTGTCTGAGCCATATGAAATAAACCAGTGACATCACTTTCAAGGGGGACCTCTTCATTCACCCTCCAAGAGGCTCTAATCCCTTGTGTCTCTCTGCTGCTACCTTTCAATGATATCACTATTAAAATTTTCAATTGTATCCTCTTTATTAGAAAGAGGGCTGATTGCCCTGGATGAATGATGCTCTCTGTGCACACAAGTACTCACACTTTACACACCATGCTACCATATGTGTTTTCTTCTGATAAGGATGTACCAGCCTGGGGCCCACTGCTATCTGCAGTTGTGCTGTTAATTACCCTCCAGAGACTGCTTTTGGGATCACAGCTCTCAACACAACCTCAGGGCAACAGGAAAAGCTCCACTCCCAGTGCCTGACCATTCAGAGGACACATCTTTTGGCTGGGGAAGGCCAGCTGTTTTGAATATGATTGCAAAAAGCGAAACAACATAATTACTAATCAAAAACCAAATTAATCCCTCTAATTGTTTGCCCTATCACACAGTGTAATCATCAACTTTCTTTGATCGTATTATTGTATTGTGCATGATAAAGCAGCCAAAGATGTGATGCTATTTGCAACGTCCCCATAAAGGGCTCTATTGCAACCAGGTAACTACAGTATGCTTTCCACAGGTTAAAAACCACACTGGAATTAGGCTGTGTGAAACTTTCTTCTTGGTCACACTGCTGGGGACTAAACTTCTTGTATTTCTGCAAAATATTAATGTGAATCTACAACCAACTGCATTTTCAACAACTAAGGCTCTATCCCTGTACAGTGCTCAATCTTATCATGCCTGTAATAAAAAATGAAACATTTCCTGAAAAATCATGCATCTAAGGAGTTCAAAACAAAAGCGGAAAATGCACTTTAGATGCAGGTCCTTCCTTCTAGAAATCTTTGGCCAAACCAGGAAAACGTTCATGCAAACAAGCCTCTTGCCTTACCAGACCACAGGACAAAGTGCAGGTTTAGTATAAACCATTTTCAAGATCCCATGGAGCCTTCTTGAAGTCTGTCTTGGCAAAATGCTGAATATGCACCCTGTTCCCATGAAACATGAACCACTTGGAGTGGAAGTGTTTCCAAAGGACCCAGAGCCTGAGACGTCACGGCTGGTACATCCAAGAACATTTCACAGCTTCCAATCAGTAAAAAAGGTGTTTGTGACTGCCCTGAACAGCACAGAGAGGTCTAGAGCACATTGTTTGCTAGCAGTGACAAACACCTGCTGTGGAGCTGTGATGCAGCTTTCTCACTGTGAAAATTGCTTAGACTAGGTGCATGCAGCCTCCTTCACTCAATCCTGTGACTTGTGACACCACCAGTCCCACCTGGGTGTCCTTAAATGCCTGAACGCCTGCTTCCTAAGAAAGCTCAAGCACAACATAGAAAGGAAAAACAGTTGTTATTCTTTGATTTTCTACAAATAACAAAGGGGGTTGTGATTTCCAAGGCACAGTGTCATGGCAAATTCTTTCCTAACATCCACATATAGTATCTATAATATTTTGAACATACCATCCAAGTTGAAAATGCTCCTAAAGATATCATCTCCACATTATTTACTTGCCAACATAGATACTCAACAAATGCAGAATAACTGAACTGCAACTGTGTACAAAATTACGATCTGACAACCCAACCAAAACCATCTGAACTGAGATCAGATCCCCACAGGGACAAAGTTCAGACAGGAGGGGAAGGTCTGCACTATTTCCATATGCTTTGCCAGTTTGCACAAAGTTTTGAGATTTTGAAGCACAGGTTTGGTGTGCCAGCTTCACCTGAAGAACTTATGAAAACTATTACTGGTATGAAGGCATTAAATTAGTAACACCAAAAGCAAGATCGAGGACTACAAAAATCAATGTACATCTGCAGAACACACACAATCTTTCTAAATAAGCAGGACCAACAAATTACAAGAATAATTTTAACGGGAAAACAACAACAAGAAGTCTATAAAAAGACCATAAAGGTCTTTAATAGTGACTTTTCAGCTATCAGACTGCACTGGATGCGACAACTGACAAGGTAAATTGGGACACATTCTGTTCAAGACCCTAAGACTGGGATAATCCCTGGTTTCACCAGTGAACCACTGTACTCCATTAGAAGTAACAACCAGTGTAAGAACCAGGCCCTTTGTGACCAACTCACCCTTAAAAGTAATGAAAAGGTCCTGATGCATTAAAAGGCAAAAGATTTTGGCATTTCAAATCCAACACTCATTCTCCAGGCTGATGGTCTCAGCAGCTAGAAGTTTATTTCAAATTCTGGGAAGAAACTCCTGAATCCACAATGACTCATCTCTCCCTCTCTTAAGTGTTCCTATCATACATTTACAAGTGAAAAATAAATCACTGGCTTTCATAACTGCTACCAGAGTCACAAAGAGCCAGAGAAGGGCTGGATGTGCTTCCAGGGTTTCTCCTCATGTTTCTATTCACCTGAAGATAACAACTCTCTTTTATGTCAAGCTAGATGAGATGCCATTGATCTCTTCCTCGCTGTTTTCCTCCCAGGAGCTGACTATCCAAAGAGCAAGGAGATAATTTCAGCACATCTCAGGCCCAAGTTTAAAGCCACTTCCATGCTAAAGTCACTTTTGTCAGATCACTGCATGAAAAAAATCAGTCAGTCCACCTCCTCTTCTCTTTGTGAATATGATTTTAGAATCAAGACCCAAAAAGGGAGAGGAAAAGAGTTCTGCAACTCTTGCCAAAACATTTTGTAAACTGCTTTTATTTGTCTATAATTTCAGAGGGTGGGGGGAGGGTTTACAAACCTAATTGGAGATAACGCCATTGATTTTAGGGGGAGAGATTTTATTGACTATAAAAATACCATGCAAATATGCTTCAATCAGATGTGGTGAAGTTAGTGGTAGTAACATGGAGAAATCTCCATGTCAGGGTAAGTGTCATGCACAAAAATTTTCCCTAAAAATATTGTAGCAAATAAACTATAGGAACTATAGACAAGCTACATAATCGATCTAGAGCTTTCAGCACCATGAATTCATAAGTTTCTACTTAATGCCTGCTTTTGGATTCAACTCTCATTTAAAACCAAATTGATTCTGCCTTGGAACTTTGAAATTCTAATTATCATTAAACAGAAAGATTTTGATGATAACTGGTCAAGCCATTTCAGAGGTGGCAAAAATTCATGGAGACACACATCAATTTACAGTGCAAGCTTTGCAAACCCCATATATAATTACAATGTATGCCTTTTTAGGTTTTAAAGGCATTTGAATGGGTAGTTGTAAAGCTATCTACTAGAGGTTTAATTTTTTGGGGGGAGAGGGGGCACATAATTTAGAATTCTCACAAGAATTACAAACATTCATTAGTTTGTGCATGCCAATGCATGGGTTTCCATAGCAGGGATTATGACCCCTATCAGGAGCAAAGGACCTCTTCCTTTTACACACCTGGACACTTTGTGGGAGGGTTTCTCTCTGGAGAACTCCACATGGCTGATGGGACAGACAGAGAACCTGAAGGGCCAGGGGAAATTATCTAAAGGGCTTCTGAGTACTAAGAGGACTCAAGATTTGCAAAACAGTCATAAACTTTCTACCAGTAAGTTCTGCAGGGGCAGTCAGAGATATTACATAAGGTCTGTCATAGCAGCTCACCTCAGGAGAGCTTGTGACATTTACAGAACCAGCTGTCCTGACACCTCCTTGTGAAAGACAGACCCTGCTACAATGGCAGAGAATCAATGAAACCAAGAAACAAAAGTATTCAAATGTCCTACTGGAGCTAAAGACTGACTGAGGTAACTTGGTGGTTGAGGAGGAAGAATACCTTCCCAGCACCTCCCAAACTCATGAGGGCAATTTCACACAGGAGCGTTAGCAGTCCCCCAGTGCAGGAGCTGAGCAACCTGCCAGGAAACAATTTGAATCCTGGCCTGGAGATGCCTGAGACCCACTGGGGAATACCATCAGGGATACTTCAGGCTCTAATGGCTTAGCCACAGCCTTCTACAGGAGCTGCAATTCCCTGCTGACCACAACTTCCCACAGAGCTCATTTTCCATGTGAGTCTGCTGTTGTGGACCTGACCCAGTCACTCCAGGCCCATTTTGTAACCCACCACACCTCTGTAAACCACAAAGGCAATGCAGAGCAAGGCAGAGCAGGTGCTACACACACTGCAGCCTGTTACTGCTGCAAACACAGAGGAGAACCCCTTCTTGCAGGGGTGGTGCCATGGGATGGGGTCTGCACGGAGCTGTGGGGCTGGGCACAGGAGAGCCACCAGCCCCCAGCCCTCCCTGCACACCCTTTCCCCTCCCTGCCACGAATGAACACTGGCACTCGCTGCTGGCAATCTGTGCAGCGGCATGGAAAGCTGTCATAGCATTTGTTGGGGCTGTCTGGATGAAATGCACTCAGTGGCGCGCACAGCAAACGCAAATTAGTTTACAAGTGTTTTGTTCCTCACTCCACGTGCTCTGAGTTTGAGGATGAGCTCAGATTCCAATAGGAAAAGTCCTTTTTCCAGCCCAAGCACCAAAATCTGTGATCAAAAATCAGAGCTCTGCATCTGTTACCTAATTTTTAAACTCTAGTATAAAACTCTTAAGTCTTGTATAAATACAAAATTCTGTTCTAAAGCAGAAGGAGGAATCTAAATCCGTGTTGGGGCAAGGGCAGGATCAGCATTTACAGACATAAACAGGTTGAAAACAGTGACAGTGAGAACAGCCTTAGCTGTATGGGATCTCTGAGATCAATGCAGGGAGAAAGAAAACACAGAGTTCAGTTTCATTCTGTGAGAAAGCTACCAAATATACAGATAAATCACTGCAGATTGGGTGATGCCGTTTTCACAAGGTGACTTTTCAGTTACAGAGCTGAACTAATATTTTTCTGTTTTTTAAAGCCATTGTGCATTAGAGAGCCAGGATTTGGCAGAACCAGCATGAGGAATAGAACATCTCAGGAGAGACTTCATTTTTTTGAACAAAAATACAAACAGCAGAACTATTTTAATATTTTACCTCACCTTAACCAGATTTGCTAATTTATTTCAATCCAAAAATTATCATTTCCTCTTAGCATCAGAATGAAGTATGTTTGAAAAACACATAACAGTTTAATCAAATCTAATGGTAAAATACTAGTGAATTAAAACTTTCCAAACTGGCCAAAAAGACTTTATTCCTACTATATTTAACAGATTTAGAACTTGTTTTTATTGCTATCATTAAGCAACCAACCATACCAGCCCTGTACATCTCCCCCAGCATTTGATGATAGAATAGGCCATTACTGTACAGTGGCAAAGTATCACTCCTGAACAGCAAATCTACAGCATAAACATGCAGTGAAATAGAGCTTGTTTCTCTCTTGCCTCTCAAATATGCAGGGCAGCCTAAGTAAGATTTACATAAGGGATGAAAACAAAACTTATCATAAAGGAAAAAAAACTTATCAGCAAGGAAAATCTTAACACGTATACACTCTGCCTCTTCACTGCTAAACCCCATTTCAAGAGCCGCTACACCTTCCCCAAACAACATACAAACGAACAGAAATAGCAATTTCTATACAGCTGGTAACAAACCCCTGCAAAGCAAGAGAAAATACCATCCTGGAGCAGCAGAGAGGGGCAGAGCACCCTGCAGACCAGCACATTGCCAACGCCAGGGCCGGGGCAGCGCGGCGCGCTCTGCTCGCCCAGCTGTTGCACACAGGACCTGCAGGGACTGTGCCTGGCGGGGTCTGTGCTGCTGCTGGGCTCATGTGGAGCATCAGCAAAGATGTTTATCACCATGAAAATAGATACCATTGTGCCACAAAATGCAGGAGAGAGTAAATAAAGTTCTCAGGACCGAACAGCAGAGTTTAATCAAGTACTGTAAGATAGCTGAATAATAAGAGCTTCTTCAAAAAATAACTTCACAAAAAAATGTGCCAGTAAATGTTTTCACAGTTTTGAAATTACCGGTGGATATAAGCTTATGGAAAGAACATCTTCACTAGAAAACAACCAAAGTTTTCAAAGATGCATTTTAGCAGAGAACAACATCTAGTCCTGTGCTGACAGAAGTAAACAACAGCATACACATTTAAGAGGGCTCACTCCAGTATTTTTTTCAGAGCACAAAGCTATTGCTGACATGGAAATTAGCTAGTAAACAGCTCTGTTCTGGCATCAGTGGTATCTCTAGCTAAAAAAATATTGCCACTAATTGACATTTCCACAAAGCTTGGCACCCATCATTACTAAAAACACAAATCCACTTTCCTGGGAACCTGTTTTTTGGTTGGCTTTTTTTTTTTTTTTTTTAATTCTGCAGTAGAGTAGCCTAGAGAACTGATTTGGCTTTGTGGTTTTTAACTGACGTGAATCACCCAAGCTATTGAATACCCTCTGAACCTGGTTCACGGAGTACAGGGATGTCCTTTAACAGCAGCTTCCCCACTTGAGGAATTTTTAAATCCCACAGGGAGCACCTTGAAGGCCACTGAGACCCTCTCAGAGTAAGGGTGGTACGGGTGCCCCCTTACAGATCACTACTAGCACGCTACTAGCACAACAGCTGGCTTGTCTGCAAATTTAATTCACCTGTGGACTGTCAGTAGAAGAGGTGTCTTATTTGAAAAATGCACCTTTAAAGCACAGATTTTAAACTTTTTTTCCCTAAATATACAAGATTGGCTAAAAGACTTCAAGTGTTACAAAAATCTGTGTAACTTAAGGCCCTGATAACAGAACACAATGTTACAAAATGTTTGTGCAATTTTAATCAGAGTCTTCTACAGAGCGTTCTGAACACAACGTAGCCACTGGCAAGACAGAGAGAACAAATAATTGCAATATTCTATCTCACTGCCACCTCAGCATATACCATAATCCAGCCATCAGAAAACAAAACACACCAAACAATCCAAAACGTACCTCTTCCTACATCCAGCTTTGCCTCAAACAAAGACTTAAAACACTAATAACAAGAAACTCGATATGCAGATTTCACTCATTTCAGAATCCACAAATGCTTACTTGTTCTGGAAAGCATTCTCCCTCTTCCACTGCCATTTTCTGTGGCCAGATATGAAACCTGATGACTCAATTAGTTAACACTTTGGACACTGCACCATTGCTAAAAATAGCAGCCTCAGGAAGTGCCTTGCTTTTTTTCTTTCTTTTTTTTTTTTTTTTTCTTTTAAGGAACTTAGCACGGTCACTTGTTGCACTTCCCTTGGCGATTGGAATGGCAAAGGACAAGGGAATAGAAGACTGCTAAGTTAGTGACAGAGCGTGTCCCAGGATTCCTGGCTCACTTACCATATTTGCTGCCTCCAATCATTCCCCGTGTATGTAATCATGATCTGTGGAATACCCAAAATAGCTGCAGCATCAGCTGATCAGAAAACCACTGCTGCTTGGAATCACTCATGAAACAAGCTTTTGTCATTCTGCTTATCAGCTCTTTCTAATGCAGACTACTTTGAACTATTTCTAAAGGCAACAATAACATCATTTTACACTCCGTGTGTTTTGAATACCACATATGCCTGCCTCCCACTCCATGGTAATTTTATATTTATTCAGATTTTCTGATGACTAATTATGATAGGTTTGTGCCGCTGGTTCTAGAGGCTATTTTCCTGAACTGAAAGCCTGTTCTCTATGTACTTCAAGTTCCTAAACTAGAGAGATTAAAAGCAACACCAGGGCAAAATAATTTTGCTTCAGAGGAAAGCCCAGAGAGAGGTTCCTGATTTTAGTAAAGCAGACTTCTCCCTTTTCAATGGAAGCTATCATCAGCAACAGGAATTTTCTTCATGCTTCCCTACAGTTACTTACATTAGGAGTGGCTTTAAAGAATGACCACCTTATGAGAAAGGGAATATTGAAATACCTTTGATTCACCACAAGCTCCTGCACTGCACTTGCCTGTCACACATCTCACCTCAAACCTGTGAGCTGGAAACAGATATCCACTGGCACAGAAGAACAGCAAAGAGGAAGGGGAGGAAAATAATCATGGCCTAATATTTTGGTTGGACAAGACAGGCCCAATGTCTCATTTGAGACATGCTGATGAAGGGACATAAGCTGCATGTAAAACATTGTTGGGGTAATTTAAATTTTCCAGAGATATATCTCCATGTTTGCATCAACCGGAGCACAGCCACCAGGGAGGAGCTCTGTGCTTTTGAGTTTAAACACCAAACTTGTTATCACACCAGTTATCTACATAGACATTTTGTATTCAGAAGGTGCAAAATTCGAGGCCCTGGTGCACCAGCCATTCATTGAGGTGTACCTGGCTGGAAAACACTTCATTAATGTCACTGATGATGCATTCTATTAACAACTACCCTGTGTTCCTGCACATTTTGCTGAGGGCATTATAGGATTCATGAGTAAGACCCACTTCTCCCACTGACTAAATACAGAGAAGCCAACAGCTGTCTGCAGGGTGGAGGAGCCCCCCACCTGAATTTAAGTACAAAAGGATGGCCAAGCCAGTTTAAATGAATTTACCTCACTGACATAGCAGAGACTTTAACCACTGCCCCACAGCTACCTCAGCAATGCTGTTACTGCAAGCCACCACACAAAACAAAGTATCCTGAATATTCAATTTACAAAACTGAAATTCAATTTAGCATTACTGTTAGCTTTGAGAGCTGAGAACTGTAATTTCAAAACAATAAATGTAAACATCCCAGTTCTAGAAAGCCAAGATCACAGGGTTACTATTCAGTGTGTGAATTTTTGTTTCTAACTGAAGAAAAGCTGGCTCTGAATAAAGCCCAGGTACCTAAATAGCTTTCTTCTGCCTTTGTAAAGGTGCTTGAGAACAAGGAGAAAAGAAATATGATAATTTCTGTAATAAGATTCAACGGAATCACGTGGAATTTAAAACTTGCCAAATAGGTCTCTTTTGTAGGTGAAAGGATTAAATGGGGCAGTTTCACAGGAAGTCACAAGTCCCTGCAGAGGACCAAGGCCACTGTGGGGTGGTGCCCCACGCCCCTGGACTGCAGCCTCCTGGCACGGGCTGGTGGCACAGAATTTTTGGCAATCCCAAAGCCAAGCTGGCAGAGGAGAAGGAACTTTTATAGGGACAAGGATTGCTCAGAGTCTCTGCTGTTCTGCTGGCGGGCCGTGGCCCCTGTTGCTGAGGCAGCCCAGGGCTGTGGCCAGTGCCAGCTTGCTCTGGGTGCCAGCCTGCTCCTCCAGGAGCCCCCTGACCCTGCTCTCCCCACACTCTGCCTGCTCATCTCCTCTGCCACGGCTGCTCTGCCTTTCCAGTCGCTGCCTCTTGGCTTTTTGAGTTCACATCAGTGCGATGACACCAGTGGATGGCTGACCCAGGCCACTGCCTATTAACCTCCACAGCACCAGCCTGGTTTGGGTTGTGACATTCCCACAAGAGCAGTTGTCCAATTCTCTCTCCATTAATTTTAAAAGAGCAATGATCAGAATTACAAAAGAAAAGCACAAGGAAAAATTTAAGTCTGCCAACACCAAAAAATCATCTCAGCACATTCACATCCATCAATTCAGCTCTGATTACTGACTGCCATAAATCACAGTGACACTGTATTTTCTTTTTTAACCTTGTGAATCCATTTTAGAGCATTCAGTATGATTTCTCAATGCATACTATTAACAAAGGGTAGTAACAGACAGGCTCAATACTAATGGCAAAATCAATGTCTTATAGATTTTGGATAAAATTTCCAGGATCCTTTTATTCCCTTGCATCCTGAATTACATGATCTGCAGATTCCTATAGTAATTCTTAGCTTAGGAAAAAGAAAGGGCCTTGGATACAATCATGTAATTAGTAGATACACAAGGAAAAAAACATCCCAACAATCAATCTCCTCCTCTCTAGAAAAAAAGCAACAAAACCCCTTTACAATCTCATTAAAATGGCAGATTTGGTACAGATGGAGAATTCTTTTAACAGAATAGTGGAAATGTCCTTTTACATTATCACTACGCTGCTCCCCAGCCAGATGGAGTGCTTATGATTACTGGCTTGGAAGTGACTTGCAAACAAAGCAACACATGGCAGAATTCAGCAGAAAGAAAAACATGGTTTGACATGAGATGCAAAACAATATAAATATCTCTCCAAGAAAGGGAAAGGCAGGCTGAAACAGTTTAAACCATAATCTGGAGTTACTGGTCCAGATTTTGCAAGGAGAATTTTTTTTTTTCAGGAACTGTAGTGGATGACATTTCAGACAGCTCATAAAGATGAAGAGTCAGCTGAAGCCCACCAGTGCAGGGGATTTCTATCTCTGTGGTATTTCAGAAACCCTTTTCAGAGAGCAAATGGTTGACAAACAGGATCAGTACAGATGTGTGTTCATGCAGCTTACACCTATGAAGGGCCCCTAGTTTTAAAAATTTCTTTTATCAGAGAAACTAATGGTAGAATCTGAGATATTTATTTCTATAAAAATGCTTTTCTAGTCATTAAAATAATGGCAAACATGTGCCCCAGATGAGAAGAGCTGAACAGGAGTTCAAGTGCACACCTCTGTGCACATCTAACAGGCTTTTACAAGGCTACTATCAAGACAAAATTTGCTTACATTTACATTACATTTACTCATTTATACTGCTAACTGTTGAAATTGTGGGCACACAGAATGTGCAGCCACAGGAACCAAATTCAGAGGTATAAAATGCCAAAAGGATCTGTGCAAATTGTGTATGGCATTTTTTAAAAATGTCTTCTCAACCACCATCCATCATGCAAATACTATGTTTGCTATTTGCCATTTAAATTGTGCCAGTTCAGATCATCTGCTAAAACATCCACAGAATTAGAATTCTACAGCCAGAAGCATATGTTCTCTTTCATTAATGCAAAAAAAAATTAAACATAAAATAAGGATGGGAAAACAATACTCCAAACATTAAATAAGTAGAAGTCACCAAGCCCAACACTTTCTTCCTCAAAAAATCTGCCATATGCTCCTCTGTAGTCTATTGCTCTTGAATAGAAGGTAGCTACCATTTCTGTAAATCCTTTAGTTAACTTTTTTCCTTTGATTTGACAAGGATATCAGCTATCATACAAAATTTACAACAGCAAATTCCATAACTTCTGCTATAGTTAAAGCTTCTCTTTAAAGGCTTTCCAAATGAGTGAACAGGAAGCCTGTGGTCCCATCCTATTCTTTAGCAGCACGTAAGATCAAACCTCAAAGACTGAAATGCAATCACTATAAAAGGACAGCCTGCAGTAATTTTTCAGAAGTCCCCAAACCCTTCCAAAGAGCAGAGCTCGAAGGCAGCCCTGCTGTGACCTGTGAAGCCCAGCCCTTTGCAGATATTCCAGCAGCCCATGGAGGACACAGGGAGGTCCTGCCGTGTTTACTGTGCCAGGATCCCTGGCAGCTCCCCTCACCTCACCCCCAGCACTCCCCAGACTGTGCCTGTGCTTTCAACAGCAAGGCAAAGGGCTCTTGGGATGAGGGACTAAAATAAACGATACATGCAAGGTATGAGTGGTATGCCCACAGCATCTGATCCGCAAATCCGCTCCAAGTTCCTTTTTTTAACCCTGCATTGTTCCCTTCAGATAGCTGAGCAGAATGTGTGTTTCCAGTGGGCCCTCATCAACTCCAGCTTTCTGAAGGAGCACTTTTTGTTCCATTTGCATCCATCAGCTGCAGTTTTTTGTCTAAAGATCCTTCAACTTTCAGTGACCCTGGGACTAAAACATAACCCTGTCCCTTGGGAATAGGAAAAACTGTGACCAGCTGGAATACAAACTGTTAGCTAAACCCAAAAAAGGGACCATAGGTAAGTCACAGCTTCCACTACTGAGACTTCAGCAATTTCTCATCCTCCATCAATGCATTGATTCAACATGGAAAAGCATCTTCTACCTCTATTGTGGAGAAGTGGGATTTTGCAAAACCCCCACCACAGTATCACAGAAATCCCAAAATTGCCATGGTAAGTATTATCTTAACCTCTATTTTCACACATTTGTGAAAAGACAAGTTAAGATAATACTTACCAAGGCAACGTCTTGCTGTCAAGACCACTCTACACTCTTCAGATCATAAAGAACTAAAAAGAGCAGCAGAGCTTCATGATATCATCCTGTAAGCACCAGGAGAGGAAGCTTCAGTGAAGCCAACCAAAAGCCCTTGGCTTTATTAAGATTTCTTTCCCTCCCACTGATCACCCTAGAGGACACCCATGTCATTGATTAGCTCTGGACAGCACCTTTGGAAAATAACAAGGTAATAAAGCTGCAAACTGGAGGAAGTGTTTACATAAGCATCGTGATGTCACATGATTGACTCCTGGGCAAATTGACTTGACACCATCATGCTTGAAAAATAACCAGTAAAAGCCAATTAGGAAGGCAAAAAAACAAAAGGCAGAGACTCCAGGCAGGCTCGTGTTCAGTCAAACCACAAACCTCACATGAACTCTCCTGGAGATGAGGGGAAGAGCAAGGGCAAAGATCTATATATGGAAAGCACAAGGAGACACAGTATCAGATCTTCCTATATCATCTTGAAACATTGCTGATGTTTGCAATTTCTCTGCTGATTAATCAGATGGCTTGTTGCATGCCATGCATCTTGTTCCAAGTCCTACTGAAAAACGGGATTTTGTACAAATCCAGTACAGCAGCTGCCTTGCTCCTTCTCTGAGATACCTCACTGATGCATTGGACTCCAAAAAGTAGAGATTCCTTGGATATGAACAGCAGACCTCAGCATTTTCACTAAATATAGAACTTCTATTTGTTAACAGAATATAATTCTGGTGCACTTGTGAAATTGGTGGCTGTTGATTGGTCTCCATAGGCGTGTGAACACATAGATAGGCATACAAAAATCACATGCAAATCTTATTATTTCATCACAGCACAGGAAAACAATGAACAGCTCAGAAACAACTTTTTCATTTTTTAAAGAATATTAAAAAAACCAACCTAATTGAAAGTGTTAGAGGGATGTTATATAAAATATACCATTTATTTGTATATGGCATCCATGTGACAAGAAGCTGGCTCAGGCTCACTCTTTGTCTGGATCGTATTTCTAGCAATTTTCAATATTCCATGACTGCCAGAAGCAAAGAATTAATCATTAAGATTCATGGTGACAACAGCAAAGTATTTCATCGTGAAGTTGAGTTAAGCACCAGAAATGTGACTGCTGCCAAATTAGCCCTTCCAAACACTCCCTCTCTCTGTTGTCTATCTTTTAGGCTTATTCAGAACATAACCACGATATGAAGCCACCAAACTGCCAGATGGCTTCAAAATGCTCAGACATGACTTCTGCACAGAAAAAGAAATTTCTATCATGTAATATGTTCCAAAGGCAGCAGTTTTTGGGACACTGACAAATTGACTGTCTGCAAGACCTTGGTCAAAAAAAACCCCAATTTGCAATTAAGATATTTGACTGTGCACCTTGATTCTGTTCCTTCCTCAAGGACCAGTTAAAGGAACAATTCAAATGAAAACAGAAGGAGGCTTTGTTAAAAGAGAAATACAGTAAGAACAGACAAGAGCATCCACTCAGCACAGGCACACGAAGGTGTCCAATGCCCTGGGAAATGAGCACAGCTGAGCACAGCTCTCATTTAATGTCTAAGTTTCATTTCTAGACAGAGTAGGGCAGCACTCAATAAAAAGAAAAATGGAAACACTGAACTAACTACAACTAATCCCATGAGTCCATTCCCAAATGCAAAGGAGACAATTCAGTGGAGCAATATTATGACCAGGGCTTTTGAGCAACATTTAGGCTGCAACTCCAACTAACAGACTACAGACAAATTATTACACTGTAAAAATGTGTGCAGACACAAGGAAAAACTTTCATGAGAAGACTAACATGAGAATGGCTTGCCCAGGATTTCTAATATGTACAGAGTTAAATTAAAAAATAGAATAAAAATAAGAAATTGGCCAGAAGAGAACAAAGACAACTATGTTCAATGAAGGTAGACAAAGGGAGTTCTTGACACCACACCTACCCCTATTTCCAATGGTTCTGTGACTTACTGGGCCATCAGAGCCCCTCTGCAGGCAAGTCACACTCAGGGTCAGTCACAGTGGGAGATGCCACTGAACACAAGTGCCTGGGCAGGTAAAAATCTACCTGAGCCCTGCCCACAGACACTGCATGGGAGAACCTGCTGCTCTCACAGGGCCTCAGTGCTGTTTGCCAGGACTCTGTTGGCACTGAGGGACCTCTCACCTGTTATCAGTCAGCATTTCAAAGTACTCTAAAATTTCTTTAAATTACACTTGGGAACGACCTTCCAGGAAAACCGCAAGTTCGAAATTTTAATTTCTCATAATCATTACAAAGATGCAAGCCCAAGATGTTACAATGCAATGAAACCAAAGAAAAATAAATTAATGTAACTGTGGTTGATTTCAGCATCACTCAAAAGTTATCCCCAGCCTCAGTATTAACACAGCCCAGTTGCTAGGACACAAACTGGTCCCCAATAGCCAGAAGATTGCCATAGAGTAACCACTCACAGTTACAGGGTGTTGTTCCTAGTTAATAAATTAACCTGTATTTCTTCTGAAGAATGACTAAAATCTAGTTTTAACCTAATCCAGTTAAGTTCTCCAGTTAGTAGGTTCCCCCTTATCAACTTCCTTTCCTAAGGCATCATTATTTTCAAAGAACCAAGGGGAAAGCTCCAGGAATTACACATTCTGAAGTGAACTGTTGCCCTTAAACACAGTCACCGCAAAATCTCAAATTATTTCCTCTTACTGAACCTTCACTCCAAGGTCTCCAATGGCATGGAATTGAGGCATAGAAAACTTATAAAGTAATATATATATATATACTCACTGAATTTTCAGCTTCTTAGAGGTTCAGTGTTCTGATCTGGTACAAAACTATCTCTCAAGAAATTCCACACTGAAATGTCTGGGGAGCAAGCACAATCAACTTGCAGAACCTTTTTCTCCCACATATTGGGTAGGGCAGTAACTCTGGACTCATACTGCCTCAACTTTGTTATTGCAACAGGGCAAACACTGTGCACAGAGCTTTCCAAGAACACTGGGAGCATTCAGATGTAATAACCTCAAGATGTCTTAGACCAGGAAGGAGTAAACATTCTTCTGCATTGGGGTGATGGAGGAATTTCCCTAAAACAGAGGAAAATCAGTAAAATGAATAATAAAAAAAATTATCTCATCAAGATAATTTCTGACATGCTGCTGGGGAATGAGGACAGCTGTGCAAACTGCATTCCAAACAGGACTTCTATTTGTCAGCACAGATGTACAAAAACATCTCTCAGTTCTCACTGGAGTGCTGGCAGCTTGGCTAAATATTAATGCTGTCCCTGGAGCGCTGCTACTGCCTCTGTGAGTCTCACACACACGAGAGGCTGGCCACAGCTAAGACAGATGCTTTCTGATGTTGCATTAGAACTACAAAGGAACAGAAAATGGCAGCTTCAGAGGCTGCATCAGCCCTCATATGGCTCCCCAGGAATTAGGGATGGGAGGGCAAGAGGAAGCTGCAGAATGGGTAACTCTCTGAAGCGAGGCTGAGCTTTCCAGATGCACAACAGGAATTCAACCCTGGGTTATACTGGGGTGTAGTGCAACCCTTCCCAGCTACACAGCAGGCATCTCAAGCTACAAAACAAACCCTTTCGTTTACAGTAATTCTAATGCAGAAATGTAGGATTCCTTTTCCTACCTGCATAGAAAAATGCAAGAGCCACAGCTATTGAAGATCTTCATAAAGGAGCTCTGTTGCTCTCTTTGCATCACACTCAATCATACCTGGCAGTCATGCTGCACTTACCCAAATGCATTTCAAACTACATGAGGTCAGAATAACACTGGGTTCTTCTCAGTGCTACATCAGTGAAAGAGGTTCATGAAGCTTTTGTCGCTTAATTTCACATCAAACACTTTGAGCAGATCCAGAAATACACCTTGGAATGACTGCATGAATAATGCAGTCAATTACAACAGCACACATGGCCATAATCTGTTTCTTCCTAACCTGCTTAGTTAGCACTGCATTTCTTTTCCTTGGGAGAACCTTTAAGCCTGTAGCTATTATTGCAGCTAGCTCTCACATTTCCTTTCTCTCCGTGAACTGTTTTTCTCATTTTAATCTGATGTTAAATAGCTTTCAAAGGGCTTCTAAAATTACTGTATAGCAGTAGTATTTCTTATATCTGTATTATCTCCACGATGCTTCATGAAAAAGCAGTCCCTTGGCAGGACAAACTAGCTAGTGTTCACACTGCATAATGGAGGAGGCAGCAGCTGCTATTTTTAGGGTGCTGAATGCTATCCTCCACTGTAAATCTATTTATTTTGCAGATATTTTACCGTTACAGCTATGCCTTTTTGATTGATGAAAATCCTATTTATAAATCCTAGCTTCAATTAACAACCCAATAAGTTGGCATTTTCCCTTAGTTACCTATTAGCCTAAAATAAAAACTCTACAGAGAAGCAGCCAGAGGAGCTGGTGCCCACTGAACAGCATCCCTGGCTCGCTGTGCCGCAGATTCAAGAGGAGCCATCAGAGGGAGGAAGGCATCTTGCACCCTGCACAGACAAGAGCTTTCTCCTTTTCCATAAAACCCTTTCACTTCTGAACAAGACATGAACAATTAAAACTTCACTAATAATGCAGAGAAGGCACTTCCTAATTCTCTCCCCCCCCAGCAGGCACTGCTATTTAACATAAATTTAATATTCAGTATCTCATGTGGCAGCCCAGAGCTTTCTCCAAAATTATTAATGCATCCAAATAGCATGCTGGATTTGCTAACTGAAAATGTAGTTATCACTCATGAACTGCCAGGACAAACCATCAATCCTGTATCTACACCTTCTGTGAATAATTCCAGACTCCGTAAGTTTTTCGACTTTTCCCAACTTTTCTCCCCAGGCCAGTGGCTAATGAGCTCTACTCTGAGGCTGTGTCAGATGAGCCAAGACTTTAATGTGCTTTTTAGAAAACATCTAAAGCACGTTATAAATGTAATGCCAATCCACTCTGGCTAAAGTAATCTCTCCAATAACTCACCTATGTTTTTGTAATGGTAGGAAATGTGACAGATCTTTTCCAACGCTCATCTCTATGTTTAGACAAGCAATACTCTGCACATACACACACACACACAGAATTTGTATTTTTTAGATACTCAGAAAAACATTCCCCAGTCCAACACATTTGAACATGCAGATGGCTGCTGAAAACCACAGAGAATGGTGTGATCCTGGTTGTAAAACAAAAGGAAGCCATGGACCTCATCAACTGAATTTTACTGACTTTAGCGAAGAGGAAAATGTAAGAAACGTGCTCCAGAGACTCCAAGCAGCATAACCACTCAGTAAAACCCATCTTTTTTCCCATTAATAATGAAAGACTGCTTAGATTTGCACATGTTCCACTCCTGCTCAACGTCAGGACATGGCACTTCTGAATCTGAATTCAAAATTTGACCCAGCTCCCACATAATTTATTAAGGAATCTCATTTTAATTACCAGGCATCATAAATTGACTGTAGAAATTAAAGTGGCAAACACCATGAAAAGGGTAGATGAATACATCAGAAATTGTACCTTATTAATGTTCTTTAGTACCTGTGCTTCAAATTCAATTGGATTTATTACATACTGTCTAACAAATATGATGCAGTTTGGAGCATGCAAGTAGTCTCTACAGGGCAATGGATCTCATTTCAGATTTAACAGCAGAGAAGAGGAGGAGAAATACTTCCATTTTGGATTGTAAGCACCATCTTGTGGAACTACAAAGCCTGCAGATTAGTAAAACGACTGGTTTATAAATTCCTCTCATGAACTGGCTGGGAATGACACCTGGACATGACACAAAGAACAAGCAAGAATAAAACTATTTCTCTCACCTCTTCCAGACCCACAATAAAAACCAAAAGCAGCTCTCCTTCAACCCAAAGCATTAAGGCAATCTTGTCCCCACCTTCATACAAAGCCCTGTGGGCAGCAGAGCAGCCATTCCTTGGCAAAGAACTATAGATGAGGATTCCTGGGGCTGTAATGAGCAACTACAGTCCCTTCATAATGTAGAGCTCAGCTCCATTTCCCTCTCTTCCCTTCCCCTGTTAAAAACTGTCATTTCTGATTTACAGACCAAACCTCTTTCTCCCTAGAAGAGGGTGCTCATCACAAAAGCTCAGATCCAGCACTTAGTAAAACATTACTCTGCTAAGATGAGCCTGCACTGTGGGTGCACAGTGCTGACCTTCACCTGGGGATAATTGGTGTCTGGGCTATGGAGGATGCCAGTGCACAGGGTGGATGGGAGGGCTTTGTTCATTCAGAATAAACAGCAATAATAAGCATCTTTTAAATTAAGGAAAAATACACAGCTGCAGGACCTAACAGAATAAGGCACATGCAAATTTCTGTGATTTACTTATTTCCTTACCACTACTAATGATATTATTACTATTAATATTACTGCATCCATCAGCATTCAGCAGACAATTCGCTGGCTCCCACACAATTCCATGGAATTATCTGAAATGCAGATAGAAAAAAAAGCAGAAAAGCTCTTCTAAAAGGGCTAGTTCATCTATGAATATTAAACTAAAATGAACCCTCCTGAGAGCCCTGACAGACTGCTCCAGGATGGAAAACCATGTCATTACTGACATTAATCATGTTTCCTAAAAATTAGTGGCAAAAGAGTGCACTTTCAAATAAGCACCATCCACACATCTAATACCCCATCATTATGTATGATTTGAGTAAAAATTCATTATTCTTGTCCTTATGATTAAGATTGTTAGTAGAGATCCACGTGGAACATAAATAACCAGTCTCCTGTATTTTTGTTATTGACTACATTAGTGCTTTGAGCTAATCTTACCACATGCATATAAAACTGAAAGATTCCTTTTAAAAGCTTACAAAAGAAAAAGAGGAAGGCAGCAGCCTTGCCTCTTGTGACAATAGTGATGGTGGATGTACTGCTCCTGGTGGTGTCCTCCTGCTTAATTCAGCCCATCATGTAAATCTGTGCTGTGTGAGAACACTGTGATAGCTGGAAAATATCACTGGACTGTGAAAAAAGGGTGAAATGCTGAAAACACAAAGAGGGGGGGACTTCTAGGATGAAACATCAGCAAGATTTGGGAGTTAAGTGTGTACTTATTAGGAATAAACTCACTGGACAGGGATACACAGAGCACATGGTTCTCACTCTGTGATAGAGTGATTTGGGTTGGAAAGGATCTCAGACCCTCAAGCCCAAGCATTAACCCAGCACTGCCAAGTCCCCCACTAAACCATGCCCCTGAGTGCTACATCTGCACATCTTTAAACACCTCCAAGGATGGTGATTCCACCACTTCCCTGGGCAGCTTGTTCCAGGGCTCACACACCTGTACAACTGCATAAACTTACATCAAAAAGCTCCCCCATGTCTTTACACTGCTACAGCTCACTTATTTATTGCCACTCAGAGCTTGGATGAAGCACAGTCCCCCTTTGAAGTGTACAGCCTGCAAAGGTCCCAGGGTGCCTTCTGCAAACTTAGAGGTAAATGGATGTCATGACAAAATTTCAGCTCAGGGAATTAAGTTGTCCCTAGCCCAGCTCCCAGAGCAGTGGCAATTACCTACATTAGGAGCCTTTCTCTGCTGACCTCAGCTCCTGGCTCATTTCCTACATTTTCAATGCCAGCATTAGAGGTTTCTTACACTACTTTTTCCCCCCTCTTGCTTTTCACACACAGAAACATATTTGATATATAAAAAAAATATTAATTATTCAGTTTGCAAAGCCCTTCAGGATTCTTAAAATTAAAATAAATGTGGGGTTTTTTTTCATTAAAAATACAATATAATAGATAATGACAAAAACCACAAAGGAAAGATACATAAAATAGCAACAAGTCAATGCCACTGAACACTCAGCCTCAGGTATGTCTGCAAAATTAATTCAAAGAGCCCCAGCTTGACTAACAGTTTTCACTGCTTTTTCAACTTACCAGGCACTCAGCCTATCTTGACTACATCCAGTATTACCAGTACTAACCCTAAATGGCTTAGATTTCTAGCAACAGGGAACAATGTACTCAATATTTTTTTGAAAGACACCCTTAAAGCTATGTAATATATAGAGGCCAAGGGGGAATATGGATAACCTGTGAGGATTAAATGCAAAAATAGTGTTCCTTCTTCTTTTGGGACAGGTTTATTAATGAGGTCTCAAGAACTGCAGAGTGAAATACAGCTTAGGAACAGAGATTCAGTTTCTTCAGACATAATCTGCAGAAAGTGCAAACTGGAAATTCCAGCTTGTATTTATGTAGATGTTTTATTTAGTTAGTTTAAATACAGTCAGCTGACATCAGTTTAAAGAGCATCCCTGCCAAGCAGAATTCAGAGCCCTCCTGCACATGGGTTCACTTCCGTTACACTGAACAACAGACTCGCAGCCATAAATCACAACATTCTGATAAACTCCCTCTTAGGCCAGCAAGGCCATAAAATACCCACTGGCAGACAGGATTTGACCTCATGGGCATGAGCTGGCACAGCTTGGGCATGGGGAAGCTGAATACCAACACACAGAAGAACAAGGTCTGGCCCAGGCAGACAGAGCCAAGCTCGCCCTGGCTGACCCCAGGTGTCCAGGCAGGGTCACTCATGAAGGGACAGGACAGCCCATGGGCATGGAGAGAGGTTGTCTGAACTACTCTAAAGCACTGCCCTGTCTCTTCCTGCGGACTGTTGAGGGGCATGAGGGTCCTAATTCAGATATCATCAACCTGACCCCAGAGACAGCTGAAAGCTGGGACAACCTTCTCACTTTCAACATCAAAGATGTTCAAAACAGCCCTTTTCCTCATTTATTTCACATGCATGTCATGGACATCTGATCTGAGCTTTCTCTCCATTTATGTTTTATCACCACCCTAACAGCAGCAAATAACAAATGCTGAACTGAAATATCTCATAGGGATTTACACATTGCATTTAACAGTAGCTTTTAACTGTTAAATGACTAATGGGTTAATTCCCACTCTGGCATAAAGCCTTCATTCGGGGAGCATGTGAGCCTTTGCAAGCTGTTTTCAACAAAAACATATGGGAAATAGTAAACTCATCCAGGTTAAGTTTAAAATAGGATATTCTGTTGGAGTAATATTTTATATAGTCCCTTTAGAAAACAAAAATCAATCATGATGGGTTTTAATGTTCCATTGTGGACAGCAGCTGAGCACATAGCATAATGATTCTCTTTCCTTTCCACTTAATCCTGCTGCCTTCCCAACCACTGAATCATTGCTCTCCCTTGTTACTAAAATGCATAACTGAGATGCTGATTAGAGTCCCAGATGCTTGATAACAGAGACAGTAATCAATACCACTTCTTTAATCTGTCTGTGGAGGACGTTTTGTCCCTTTGCTTTTGGACAGAGGCTCTGTTTCCGTGATCTACAGCTTTAATATCACCTCTAGACTGGATACAGATACTGCATTGGAGGGCAGGGCACTCTTCTTTAGCTGCCCCTTATCTTCCCTTGGAACGTAACATCAGTGTGCCACAGCTGCTGCCTGTTTGCTGAGTTTGAAAGCTTCCAAAAACCAAAGCTCTGAGTAGCTGTGGATCATTCTGCCTGACAGGCTTGTGCAGCCACCCCACACAGCACAGGGAGCGAGCAGAGCTGCAGCCCCCTGCAGCCGAGCTCATGGACAGGAACCACGGACACTCAACTTCCTCAACTGCTCTGGAGTTTTGGGCTTATTTAATTTATTTATTTATTGTTAGAGCCAGAGTAGAAAAATACTTCCTTTCAGCAAACACAGTGCTGCAGCTGGACTTCTTTGGGCAACTGCAATATGGATTTTGTCCTGCGTTTTGCCAATAACACCATGCAAATTCTGAGCCTTAAAGACAGGACCCGTCTCCCTGAAGATAAATAACAGACAAATGCAGGCACAAGTCCTATAATTTATTTCCCAGATGCTCATTTGAAACATGTTCATTTGAATGTGCTCTGTAAAAAAATCCATGTCTCTTTAAAAATATCTTTTGTGTACCTTTTAAAAAAAATTACTGCACAGTGATATCACAATGTGACTACAGCTAAATATATCACCTACATTGCAGCTTTTACTGCACTATAAGGCAGCCCATTTTAAGACAATATCAATAATTTAGAAACTCAGCTATGTGCAGCTGCTTAATTGGATTATCTTTGCTTGGCAATTTTTTCAGTATGATATTAGCTTTTACAGGAATTCATTGATGGAGATCTTTCAGCAAACTCATGTAACCCACAATCAATAGACATAAAACTACATGCAATTATAAAACATTTTTTCACCACGTACTTTCCTTCTTCTCACAGGTTTGGCAAGAGGAATATGCTGTTCAAAATTAAGCTAACATCATAAATCAGGTTGTGACACAAAGCATCTCTGGAGACTGAGATTCAGAGAGCCTTCTCTAGAGCAGCACAGCAGCTGCCACAGCCACCACCTGCAGATACCACAGAGCTGCCAGGACCTGGTTTCCCATTTTTGTGGTAGCACTTCCTCACAGTGCTTCCCTCCAGGAAAATGCACTTTTACCTCCAGCTGGCTGAAGAGGTCCCTTTCCACTGGTGAGCCACTGGGCAAGAACAAGGGTAAATACCATTTCTTCCCACAGTACCTTTTGTATGCTCTAAGGGATAGAAGCAACATGACTTCAGGCTGAGGCCACTTCTTGGTGATTCCACAAAAGGCAGAAGAGGCACGAAGTCCCTGCCCCTTTTTTATTTGCCCAGAGCAAATACCAGGATTAGAGATTTAGGTGGGATACAAACTGCCCAAATAGAGCTCAAGGCAGCCAAGAGGATCTTTTGCCCACAGAAAAGATGCATGGAGGTTTAGAGAGTTTTTTGTTTGCTTGCTTGTTTTTCTGCTTTGGTTTTGGGGTTTTAATGTCTTTTTTTGTTGATTTGGTTTTGGGGTTTTTTGCTATTTACAGCTATAACCATACCTCAAGTGCCTCTGAAAAATTCAATTCAAGCAGTCAGAGCATTTTTGAGGCCAAGGTGTCTATACCAAGACTTTAAACAAAAATCGTACAAAAAAACCAACAACAACAACAAAAAAAACCACACACACAAAAAAAAAAAAATTACCCAAAACCAACCAAAGCACAAAAAAATCGAAAACAGGCACAAAAATTCCTTCCTTAAAACCAAGCTGCCCTGTTTTTAGGGCCCAGAAAAGGACAGATATCAGGCTGAGATGGTTCCTTGTATACCCAAGCACTACTGCCCCATTCTGCTGTTGTTCCAGACATTTTCATCTGATGAGAACTGCACCGTGCAGAAAGGATCACCACCATCACTGTGTGAGTCCACACTGTCCACCTGGCTCACTTCTTCTTCAGATGGGAGGTGACCCACCCCAAAGCCCCTGTGTGTTCTGTGATTCCTTAAAGAAAACAGTCAGATCCAAGGATTGTCCCACCAGGCTGACCTGATTCCCTGCAGAGCCAAGGGCACACCCTGCTCATGCCAGCTGCAAGCCAAAACCATTTGCCACACTGGGGGCATGAAGCTGTGTTTTTCTGGGGGCTGACACTCTCTTCAGCAGGGACAAGGGGAACGCACACAGTCCCTCTGTTGCCTGAGTCCAGAAGGGATTATTTAGGCTGAGGACTTTAATTCCAGCTGACAGTGCTGGTGTTCTGCTGATGGCAGCCATTCTCCTGATGCCACGGCATTACCCCCAGTGACACCAGCAGGAAGGAAGGGATGCCAAATGACCCACATTTGTAGGCAGAACCTACTGACCTGAGGGAGACTGCTCAAGGCCAGCATCAACTGAGGCAAGCTACTTCCAAAGAGCCACTGTGGAGTGGGAGATTCCAGTGATCCTCCCACCCGTGTCCCACAGCTGCCAGCACAGGTGGGAGGATCAATAGTGGCTGCTGCACAGAGCAGCAGGTTGGGAGCCTGGCAAGGGAGCCACTCGTGCTGCCAGGTCTGCATTTCCACAGCCCATGTGTCTGGGGCTGAATGGAGCTTTCAGCAAGGCCTGGCTTCCAACACAGGGCACAATCTGCCTGCCTCCCTTGTGCAACCCATCCTTTTCAAGCTCACCATCATACAATGGCAATCCCTCACTTGAAACAATCTTGTGGACCCTCTTTCCTTTTATTGCTCAGATATTTCTTATCTTCCTGTGTGGGTGACCCAGCTCACTCTACAAAAGCTCCCAGACATCAGGTCTTTTCCACTTATTTTCTTTTAAAGCAGCAACAAAGGGGGAAGATCACCTGGGCAGCAAATACTCCGTGGGCCTCTAATGGGTCACAGATGAGTGAGTGAGAGCCATGAACCTACAGACTCAGTGTGAATTCTGGGGAATGGCAGGGAGGCATCGGTAAAAGATTCCACTGTGGACTATCTGCAGACTTGGCCTTGAGACTTGGACTTGTGAGACTGCAGTGAAATGAAAACAGGGAGCTCACGCCACACGGAAAAGCCTGGTTTTGACAGACGCACAGCCAGCACACCAAGATGTGCCTGAACAGCAGACTCCTACCTTACAAAATGCCCTGAGGTGCACACACTACACACACTCTGCTACTCAAAACCCTGTGAAGTATTCTGCAGCGTCCTCTCTGAGTGCCTCCCTCGAGCTTCGGGGCTCACGTGGAAGCCGGTACAAAAGCAGAGCTACCAAAAATGCCTAAAGACCCACTGGCAGAGAAAAGGGTCCTTTTTTGGGTCCACTTCCACCCACATCTTTTTTAAAAACAATCTATTTTTAGGATCATGGTTTACTTTGAAAGGCTGCATCTCAATGCTGTTTTGTTGCACAAAAGGTAACAGAGAAGCGCGTACCCGAGAGCTGTGTGTTACTGCTATGTCTGTTGTCTTGCATCAAACCCTAATGGCCCCTTAGAAAATTTAAGATATTTCTTGGAAAGAAACAGCATAGGAAAATTATCACAAATGACATTCACAACCATGCTGTAGATTAACAAGCCCCAAGACATTTTTGAAGAGACTGGAAATGAATTCATATTCAAAATTACAAGCTCTATTATGACTAGTAGAATATTTGTAGTTAAGCTGTTTAGAGGGGAAATTACAGGGGTTTTTTAAAATAGTATTGTTTTAAAAACAAAATTAAGCCAAAAGCATCTTCAAAAATATTCAACTAGTGATGACACCAAAGCTCACAACTACCACAAATATAAGAAGCACTTAGTACAGAAGTGGAATGTTTTTATCTGTGCTTTTCAGCTTTCAGTCCCTTGCTAAGCATTTTCTTTTGGCCTCACCTCAATATGGAAAATGCCAATGACATACCAAGTGTGACAGCCTACCAGAAAAACAGGTATGTTCTCATAAGCCTGTTAGAAGTGCTTTTCTAGGAGTATTTGACTTGGCACATATTTTACTCTATGTCTTGAACTGTTGTACTTTACATATAAAATACAACATACAGCCAGAGTGTAGAGGGAATAAGATCATGCACAGCTAAAGAAATTAGCCCAGTATTTGCTTTCCCATTAAAGATGAATACACTCCATGAACAGAAGTGGATACTGCAAACTCTGTCTCTGACATTGCCTCCCAAGAAGTCAGAGGGATTCAATTCCAATGCCGTAAAGATTCACAATTGAAATACTAACACAAGGAGCAAAATGCTCCATATCCTAAAGAACATGCTCTTCCCTAGACTAAGTCCATACTAAAATTGAATCTCTATAAATTTCAGCAAGAGGAAATCCTAAGCCCAAAGATATTCATGCCTTATTGCATGTTTAATGGCCTGAAATCATCCCTCTTTTCACCTCAGGCATGGAGGCAAAAAAACCACAAATCCAAATGCCATCCTTTTGGCCTGTCCTAATTACAACTGGAAATCTCCTTCCAGAAGAAAGCCATTAAGGGAAAAAAAAAAAAGAAGAAGAAACAACAGAAGACAGGAGGAATGAGAATAGGCAGAAGGAAAAGAGTATCAAATAGTCCCCATACTGGGACAAGTTTTGGATGAAAGAAACCAAAAGAAATCTAGATAAAGTAACATCTTGTCATTGAGGTCAAAAATTCTCAAGATGAGCATAAAGCAGGTGTTTCTCCCCATTTTATTACTACTTAGTTTTGAAATCAGGAATAATGGCACCCTTGCATTTGCAAAACAGCAAAAATCAGCAAGGGTTCCATTATATCCCGGAGCTTTTTTTTTTTTTTTTTTTTTTCCCCCTCCCCAAAATTTCAGGGGGAGCTGTAATTTGTTGGTGCCTGCCAGGTGAGCTGAGGCCCAGCACAAGCCCAGGAGAGCAGGTGTATTAAGGGCACACGGGAATTGTGCCTGGCTCCACTACAAACCTCAGTTTATTCATGTAGGTTACAGAAAATCTCCAGGCATTAGACAATCAAATTTCACTTTTCAACTACTCTAAAAATTCTCTCTAACTTTTAGTCACACTCAGCACAATAAGAATAACCAGCTAAGAACCCTTTTCCAGGATTTCTTATTTTTCTTCAAATAAATTAAGAGGTTGCTGCCCTAAATGGTTTCAGATACAAATCTCCAAGAAGCAGAGCCTGCAGGATATTCTACAAGGTTGTTACTTTGGAAGGCAACTGAATATTTGAGAGATGCCAAGGGTTGTTTCTAACATGGCAAATCTGGGGAAGGAATGGTGTGGAGCACCTCAGAAATTAAATGAAAATTAGGAAGAAGAGGCAGCATCTTTTCTTTTTCCCTTCCAGCCCAGTATTTTCAGTAACTAGTAAATAAATTCCCAGATGCACTAATGGCTGCCATCCAGGAAATGCATCTGCTGTATTTATGAGATCTGCAGTTAATAAATAATTGCCAAATATAGAATTATTCACTTCAGTGCTACCAGGGGTTGTTTTATAAGAAGACAGAACATACCGGAATCACACTTATGAGGTAGATCAATCAGATTGATTTAGAATTCACATGCATGAGTGCCAAATCTCAGCTTTTGTGGAAAAAGACCATTTGCAATTTTTGCATGCGCTGGTAACTGAAGCTTTCTGAGCCTGCCACGCTGCCATTGGTACCCCTTGTGTAGCTGGGTCTGTGTGGGTGCTCTTTAGTCCCTTGGGATATGAAAGAAATTACCCTGGAATTTGCTTGCTAACTGCATTTTGTCAGTGATTTCTTACACCCATGTGCTGTATAACAAAGGAGCCATTTCCAGGTTGTACGTGCCAAACACCACACAGTCTCTTTATGGCTCCAGACAGAGGGCTAAGGCTCCATCAGCCCCTGACAACCTGAACTGAGAACCATCCACTGAGGAAAGTGCAAAAAACCCCACTGGATGATACCTGAACTGATCCAGGAATGCAAATGTATGGTTGGCTGTACGAAGCTCATATATTTAAATAAGAAAGAAATTTTCCCAGTTATTATCAACTTTTATAAGCACTAAAAAAGGTAATGCTGAGCAAAACCCACAATGAACGTACAAGAATGACAGCTAAGAGAAAAAGATTTAAATGCTTCTTAACTGAGTACTCTGTCCCTGATTTCTTCTCCTGAACTGAGTTCATGCCAACACTTGCAGTAAGCTGGCAACTGCAGAGTGAGCAGTCCTCTGCCAATAAACCTATCTTCACCTCAACTCTTAGGGTGCTGCTGTGCTCCTGTGCTCTCCACCTTAATTCCACCATTAGTTTAGAAACACAGAGTCTGCCCAGATAAAATTCCACAGAGATATAGTCTAAAATACAGACAGAAAGCTTGAGTAAAGGCTTCCCATGGAGACAAATCAAGTTCTGGACACACAGGCAGCAATAGATGCAGTCCCAATTCATTTTTTTACTAAAGGGTTGGCTGGGAAAAGAGCTGCAACAAGTTCCCACACATGTGTGGGGAGGTGACTCTTTGCAGAGGGCTGAGTATTTCCAAATGTGTTTATCAGCCTGGACACCCAAAACATGACATCCACAGGAGCTCCCAGCTGTGTCTGGCCTGTGAGCCACAGGTCCCTGGTTCCTTGCAGGGTACGAGGAAAAAGCAAAGCTCCCCAGCTCCCAGGCACTGGGACACAGAGGGACATTTAAACCAAGAGGCCAACAGGGGTCAGCCCTGCCTAGCACAGAGGCTGTGACACCACTGCCATCCCCACTGCCCCTCCTGTGACAAGGACAAGAGCCACGCTTCAAAAGCACACAAGGCTTGCATAATTACTGGTATAGACTATCTCCATCCATGAAAAAGCAACGAAACGTTTGACAGCATGAACCTTCCAAAGGAAGCTTCTCAGCCCCTTGACATTAGCCCAAATTAATCTCAGTTCTGGAATTTTGTACGTGAAAGAAGCACAGAAGAGATCTGACAGGCTCAGCTCCCTTCTCCTGTGCCCACAGACATTCAGACACAGAATGAAGCTCTGTTCTGAGGTCACATCTACTGGCTCCAGCACCACCTGGGCATGGGAGCTGTAGTACCTGCTGGCCACCCAGGGATGGTCCTCCCAACAAAGGTTTGGTGTGAACAGCGCAAGTTGCACCTCCACCAGCTGTAAGCCATCATTCCACGAAAAGAAGAAAATCCTTCTTGGATAACATCATCCTCAGTCATCTTGGAAAGCATAAACAATGCACAGATACCCCATGCAAGGACTCTGTGCGGGCCACAAAAATAGGAAAGACAGGCTCAGCCACCACTGAAGCTAACATTGCAACCAGCTGAATGTACAAGCAGCCAAGAAGTGGCTGTGCTTGGCCTGAATGTCCCCATTGCCTAGCTGATGTCACTGATGAAATGGGGCGAGTGTTTCAGGCACAGCAGCGTGCCCAAACAGGCACGCACAGCTCCCTGGCTGCAGCAGGAGCTGCACGGGCAAGCTGGAGAGGAGAGAGGAGCCCTTTGTGTCGCCCCAAACACTGCAGCAGCCACCAGATGATCTACTTTTTAGTCACACTTTATCTCATGATCAGCTGGGCTGGAATACTGAATGCATTGTCAATTGTTCAATGATGGACAAATAAAGCTGCAGGCTGCAGTGGATGTTTACTGAGGTGTTGATGAGCTATTCATTTTATCAGGGTAGAAATCACTGCAGAAGAAATGCTGGGAAATTTAATCTAGTGCTGAAAAATATTTAATACTCTTTCTGTGTCATGGTGGTCATGTCATTTCATTGGCATTCTGCAGTAACTATAGAGGGCAGCCAATAACTTCAGTGCGTGCACACACACATACATGTAAACTCAGACAAATTAGAATGGACCTTTGTGCATGAAAAACATTTACCATTTCAAAAAAACTGGCTGATGCTAACCCTCAAAAGAAGTATAGATATTATGGTTTACCTTAGACTTACTATGCTTATTGAGACACTGAGAACTGAATATTCCTATCCTAAAGGAGAAAAGTAAGACTCAACCCTGTAAAGAAAAGTTCTACTAATTTAGTTAAAAAAAAAAAACAAGCTGAGCAAACAAACGATGAACACAATGAACAGCCACAACATTGGCAACGTGCTGAGTTCCACAAGAGTTCTGCAGCCAAAGTGGTCTCCCAAGACATGCTACTTATTCCTACTTTCTGCTCAGTCTCCTGAGAAGCCACAGGCAACAAATAACATGTTATCTGTGCAATGCACGTCAGGCACCAATTCAAAATCCTCCTCTTTCATTCTAACATGAATAAACCAACAAAGAAACCAAAGCAAAAAAAACCCAGAAATCATTCTTTCCTCTAATTACTGTGAAGACCTGGGGCCAGATCAGGAGCAGAGCAGAAAGGTTTCTAGATTAATTTGCTGCTTTCATTTTCAGTTTCTGTAGTCTTTAGGAGTTTATATTTGCTCACCCACAGGAATGTGGCTGCTTTTACTGCTATGCTATATATACACTCAAAAGCTTCCATTTGAAGGGTGCTTTCTTATGATACTGCAAGAAAACCCCACCTACAGATTTTTCTTCTTTGAGGAACCCTGGAATCACTTGTTCCCTTGGAGAAATGTTAGTGTGCATTATCAAAAGAGGATGCAACTGAAATTAAATGTATTGATTATTTTTCATACACAGACTTCTGTCTGCAAGGAACTAGCATTCTTTATAAGCAAAACATATGTATTCAAAGAAATCATTCCAATTTATTCTAAGTGATGACAAGAAATCTTTGTGTTCAGCTATTCTGATTCTTCCTGCCCACGCTTGCTACTCGGTTTAAATGGAAAACTCTTAACTCCTCCTTGAAACGTTAAGTGGGATAAACCTGCTCACTAGGGTCTGTTTCTGTGAGGTTTTACACATGGAACTATTAACTTCTGAACCAAAAGAGGTGAGAAATTAATTAACCATTAACAGAGCTAAATCTTGTAGCACTCCTTTCAAACCAACAGGTCAACACATGCATAAGACCCAACATAAAAACAAATTAGGCCTAAACTCTCCTCTTCTTTAATAAAAATTACCTGAGCTAGGGGGGAATTTTTAAACCACTGCTCATGATTGTTTCTTTTCTTGCACCACTGTTAAGAAACCTCAGGCCCTCCTTCTTCAAATCTCTGCTTATGTTAAAACATCATTAAAGGATAATAGCATTAGTCTACCTGTCAATTTGCCACAGCAGAGCATTTTCTGGCACTCTGAAAGCCATTCCTAGAGGACTTGTTCAGCATATGGCCAACTCTTACACAGAAAGCTACCCAACATATGTTCAGTGTGATGGAGGAAAGAAGGAGGAAAGTGGAAAGTATTGGTAAAAGTCAGCCTCTGACAGCATTCACTTTGTTCTCCATGAAATATGAAGTCCTGAGATTTTATGCCTGTCTTCAGCCCTGCTGCACTTGTCAGTACTTCTGGGAGAGGTCTCATCTACAGGGCCTGCAGCTTTCTCTGGAGCTCAAATCTCCTGATTTGTCAGCACACCCCATCCAGAGAGGGAACAGGCAGATCACACCTGCCTTTGCTCCCTCCCAGGCATTCCATTTGTACCTTAGCACTCACACGTGGATGTGTCTGATGCTGTGACTCATTATTTGTGTGCAGCAAAAGCTTCACCAACCAGCTCTTCTTCAGCTTCTTCTTGAGAGGAAGTGAAAATATTTTAATGCTAAAGCTCGGAGACTTGACAGCAATGGGACTTTTAGGGTCAGATTTTGAAAACTCACAGTCCTCTTTGACAATTACTTTTGGGGCCAAAATTGCAGTCAAGTTTGTGGAAACAAAGATGACTGAGCTTTAAAGTTCTGATGCCTGCATGATCCACCACAGAAACAAGAGAACAGTAGTGAACTCTAAAGCTAAAAGCAAATCACTGCCAAACCATAAAGATCTGGGACTCCAGACACCAACCAGGATAAGCTTTCCATGCCTGAGTGTTAAACTCTCAATTCTCACTGCCTTGGAACTCCCTGATACTGTGAGATGGGAGAACAAAATCTCACTGTAACTCCTACTGAAGGTAAAAAAAATCCTTTCTAATGGCAACTTTTGACATCGACAACCACTGTCAGAAACTGTAAATCTGCTCAAGGCAGGGCAGCCAACAGTCAAGCAGCTCTAAAAGTAACCAGGTGGGAGGGGATATTCCAGGCCCAGGAGCTGCTCTTCTCCAGTCTGGGGAAAGCTGAAAGAGCCAAGAAGGACAAAGCCTGCACAAAAGCCAAGAAGGACAAACCTGCTACCTCCTGTACATATACTCTTGCTCTCCTCTGGACCCCCGCCTCAAACCTGTTACGCTTTTCCCCTCCCGCTTGAACACAGTGAGCCAGGCACCCCTACAGCTCTCTGCAGCTCATCTGCAGTGTTCCCTTTGTGATGTCCAGCTGGGGACTGTGCTTTGTGACCTTCAAACAGGACCACAGTCCCCCAAGGCTGCTGGGGCCAGTTTACACTCACTGCCAGGCTTTGGCCAAAGGCACTGCATCCCCTGCCCCAGAACTGCTGAGAGCCTGCACAAAGTGAACACAGATTTAACACCCCCACATTCACCTTTGCAAAGGAGAGACCAAAGCCTGCCATACAACAGTCAATGTCATGAACATGAATGGCCTCAGAATTCTGAGGCTTTTGCTAAAAGCCCTCCAGACCAGTTATTTACTGTTTGGCAGGTAGCCCCTATTAGCACAGAATGCTACTGGCAGAGAACACTCAATAAGCATGTTAGGCATAGGAAAAGTACCAATTGAAGACATCTTTGTTTAATTAAAACCAACCACTCCCCACTTACAGTGCTGTACCTGACTGACATGTTCCTACTTCAGAAACAACTTTTTATCACGTGAAAACAAATTATTCAGATAAAATGGTCTCTGACTAAAGAACTCTTCTTTAAGTTACTGTTTAAGCATCCCCCAAGTATACATATTGTGAGAAGCACAGATACACACAGAGTACATGTGTAAAACTCCACGTCTCCTTATGTAATGGAAACTTTGCATGCCTGCTTCCTGCAAATGAAATTTCCTAGTTTCAAACGCATTGCCCTTGAGGGTATCAAGTATTGTGATGGAATAATGAAGGGTTTCTGCTGTTACAGTGAAGGTCAGTATACAGTGGGCCACTTCTTTTGTCTCACTTTTCAGGATGATCAGAGCAGTGAGGCGGTGAGAGGGAAGCCAGTGCCTTTGTGTGATGCAAAATCATCAAGCTGTGTGTCCAGTCATTGCCTGCTGCTGCACTGCAGCTCCTGAAACAAATCCTCTTGCCTGTCCCCAATGACATTAGGAAAGCCCAGGGCCTGCTTCTATTTTAAAATGCCAAAAGCACCTTCTCTTTAAGGTTAAAAATACTCACAATCACAGTATCTGACATTATGGTTTTGAAAGCATCCTAGTTTCTAATGGTATTCACTTATTAAACATCTACATGTGGAAGTTAAATAGAGTGAGAGGGAAGAAGTGTAAATAGCATGCAAGGAGCCCACTGTGAATTCAGATGGAGTTTATACAGTTCACCTGACTCTTGTCTGACTTAATGAAGACAGTAAACTGCACAGTGCAGTTACTGCATTCCATGCTGCCCTCACTGCTATGCAGCTGCAGCTACTGGGGACAGATACTCCCTTTCTTCCAGCTTTGAAGAAAATACTCTGATTTATCACATGAAAATACTCTGATTTATCACATGTGGGATATTGGAGAATGGTCTCCAGGTTATAGGAGGAAGTCAATAACTAAAGAATATTAGACAAATGGATATGAGGAAAACACATTATTTTCCTCTCCCCTACCCTCCCCACACATAGTAAATTGAAGATTAGATTAATTCTTTGTCTGGTTGCCATGAAAACTAAGAGATGTAGCCTTACCTCAGAGGAAATGATGGTATGCTCACACAATGAATAAGAAATGAGAGCTGTGTGGTCCTATCTCAGCTACACAAAGCAGAGTCGAAAAAGAGTCTTTCTAAAACCCAGGCATGTGTGGATTTTAATCAGCTCTGTTTATAACGTATGATCATAGTTAATTGTTCATTAATTCCACCATGTCATTTGTTCAGAGATTATACCCTCCACATAATGAATGTTTTGGGGTACACTCCAGCAGAGAAAATTAAAATAGATAATAGCTGTGATTTTAAACAGTCTTCTTCACCATCTTAAGTTTGGTTCCATTGACCTCAATCAGTGTCTAAAAGGTTTCAAAGCAACAAAAAAAATTGTCTATTATCTTGAAAAAAGGGAAACACACAGATGTAAATCAACCTGCCTCCAGAACTGATGTGTTTTTCTGCAGCCCTTGGCCTCCCCTTGACATCCACCTCCGTACAAAGCCTTCCCCACAGGGGCTGGGAAGGTGAAGGACCTTGAACCTCCAGATGCATAATTCACCCCAGTTCAGCAGGCAGCCCAGATTTTAGTGACTTGTAATTAGTGAGTGCTGAATGGAACAGTGGCTAGAGGAGCACACAGCGTGAAATGCCTGTATTAATGATAATGGAGATGTTCATGGTTCACCCCTGGATTTGGGAAAACACTTTAGAAAATTAATTTGCTTTACAAGATGAGCTCTACTTGTGCAATGTCACCAAGAACACACTCTTCTAAATATCACTGATACTTAACCATTTTACTGCTTTTTGAGTCTCCAGAACACAGATGTGACAAGAATGACAGCACATGCTTAATACAATCACCTTGGGCTCAGGTTTCATTTCACTTGCAGACTTAGGGTAAGTTGATCCTTAATACTTTGCACAAGACTGATTTTGCTATCGGGTCATGATGTATTTGAAGGGCTGTCACAAAGAGAGCAGCGTGAGTGATTGAAAAGGCTCCCTTTGCTCACAGCAATAAAAATAAATCTGGAAAAAAACCCCACCAGATTACACAGAAATTATTCCAGCAATCTCTCTCTGAATTTAAATGACATGTTGTAATCAAAATTTTCAGCTTCCAAAAATGCTTGCAAAGAAATTTCAAAACACAAAAAAATTAACAAACAAAAAATCCTTTGGTTCAACATGGCAAAACAAAGCTTTCAAGCAATGGAACTTTGAATTTTCAGAACTTAATCAGCATTTTATGGGTTGTTTAGTTTGGTGTTTGTTTCTTCATACTTTTCCAGAATGTGTTCATCTTGCTATTGACTTAAATGCTTTGTTGAGCCTAAATTTGTGACTTTGAGCATATTAAACTCTGTATTTTTCAAATTAGGACTCTCTTAGCTGAAAAAATTGGCCTGAATTAGCTGCTAGGCATTGGCCAGTATCTTCCAAATTTACAGCTGCTTGTGGCATACAAACTAACTACTAAACTACTACTAACCACATACTTAACTACCCAAAGGAGAATTTATATACTTAACACTTTACGAATAGGATTAATAGGTCTGTAACACTATCCATATAATGAGTTAATTAGCTGCTTAATAAGCATGATTAAATCAATAGTAAGAATGAAATTTTCAACTGTGACTTAGTGCTAGGTGGCCTTCCATGCCATTTGTAATGGACTTATCTCTTGTTTTTGTCTTCAGGGTTTTCTCACAGTGTTTGACCACCTATGCACAAATATTGGTATCACCGATTTTCAAAAAGCATCTCTTAAGAAAATAATGTCTTTGAAATACCAAGTGTTTGAATTGATCAGATTTCCATCTACTAGTCAAGGTAAATGATGTCAACTCCAGCTCTTGGGTGCTCACACACATCCTTCAGAGCTGGGATCTCTCAGACCATTTCAGGATGGACCTTTCCTCCTGAAAACTCCCTCCTCTGATAAGGGAATCAAACATCACTCCAGACTGGTCTCAGCTTTAAGCACACAGTGCTCCCTCTGTACTCACCCCAAGTACAAATAGGCTTGAGTGCAGGCTTAGGAGCTTGGCTGGATTAGTGCCAGAATATTTGGCACTTTTGACTAACCAGACCCATGACAACAAAAGCAAAGATAGAATGCACTTTGCTTAGTCATTTGAGAGCTCTGAGAAACAACAGTGCACCTTTCCACCAGCTGCTTTTCTGTCTGAAAGCAGAAGTAAAAACAAAATATTTCAAAACCAGATGCTGCCCAAAGCTTTTCTTTGCTATCAACCAAACGCATAAAACTGATCAATCTATCTAGTTGCAAAATACTTGTTTTCTGAAACCCAAAATCTATGCCTAGCACACAGCATCGTTTTCTCCTATGCATTTCTACTGCAATAGCACGTACATCTTCAGCAGCTAGAGGGTTTTAAAAGCAAAGAGAAGTTTTCCTTGTTCTAATGCAAGGTTTTCTAGAGGGAAATATTTAAGTCCTTCCTTTCTGATGAGAATTCCCGTCATTTTGCAGGCTGTCCAGTGGTGGACTCCCATGTGCATCCCACTGCCTCTGCCAGCATCACTCAGGAAAGGCGACAGTACCCTGGCTCATGGCTCTAAGGCTTTTGAAAATTCCAAGTACAATGTAACCAGACTAAGGAGACCTGCAGCATCTTTTAAAGTGAAACCCCGATGCTTTTCATATAATCAGAAGTGAAGAAATCTTTCTCTAACATATCAGCAGTACAGGAACAGTGCAAGGCTGAAGGAGCAGGCTTGCTCCCCTGACTGCCCTGTTGGTATCCAGTACCAGCAGAATCTCCCAGAAAACAACTCATCCTTTTCCCATCACAGAGGGGAGTCCAAAATCCTACATAATTGTTATTTGTCAGCTACTAAATACTGTGGGTGTGCCCTTTCCAACACTGTGGGTGTATCTTGTCATCCTGAGGCTGGTTAATACAAACCCCCCTGATTTCCCTGTGACCTTGTCCTCTCCTGCCACCACCCTTCCCCTGAGCAGCCACCAATGTCTCTTCACCAAACAGCAGGACGTACTCAAAATAAGGTCACTACATGTGAAACCTAAATTTTACTGCTAGAAAATGCTCCCTAAAGCTATGCAGCCCTAATCTGTAATTGTAAAATATAAGAGCTACAGACAATGGCATTTATTGAATCACAGTAGCTGGCTACCTACAAAATAAAACCATTTCCTGGCAGCACTCGTGCTAATAAGGCCTCATATATTTAATTTATGTTTGCATTAACAAAACTATCCAAGGCACAGGACTAATTGGTCTGAGCAATAAATGCGTAAAATAACTGATATTAACAAAATCAACTACCACTACAAAGCACACGTTTATTAAAAAATGCTATTTTGAGTAACTAAACCAGACAAAACTGAATGAACAGCAGGACCCAATGTGTTGTAAAGTTCCAGTCAGAAGCCTCCAGAAGCTCTGGCAGGGATTTTGCTGGTTAACTTTGCCCGATCTCCTCCTGCTTCCCTCCTTCAAGTTTTATTTTTCCTTTTTGTGTATTTCCTCAATCTTTCCTTAAGATATTATTAAGTTTGAAAATGAATATAATCCGTGACTTAATTTTCCTTTTTGGGACGTGACCTTTGCTCCTTTCTGAGACAACTCATGTGGACAACTATTTTCTAGGAAATAGAAAGGCACAGAGAGCATTTCTTACAAAAACTAGGACAGAGATTTTGACTTGTCAAGAAAATGTGAGAAAATTTTACTGCTAATGAAAAAGAAACACACTAAGCTGAATTTCATTTTCACCCTTAAAGAATTAAAAAGAATATATTTTGGTTAGCAGACTACAATTTTAGGGAACAATTGCTATTTTGTGGGCGTACATTAATTGTTCAACACTGCACCAGAAATATCTTAAACCTGACAAGCCCTGATTAATTTGTGGTTAACTCTTTGTATGTGGACCTTGACAAAGTACTATATTCTATACCCCTGTACAAACTCACGCAACCAGGTAACAGATATTACCTTTTCAAGGACTTAATCAGATGCAACTGCTTGGATGTCACCCAAACAATTAAATTTCTCACCCTGCTACACACAGCTAGAGGGTTTTTGTCATTTTGCCCACCTCGAGGGCTGACTGCCTCCCCCAGCCAAGGCAGGGGGGGTTCACAAGCACCACTGCAGTCCCCCTGCAGCCACGCACTGAGAGCAGCAGCCCTGCAGGCAGCTCCCTGCCTGCTCACGTGCAGCACAGAGGATGCTCTCACGGAAGAGAGATGTCCCCTTGGCCACCTCAGCAGGCAAGGATCAGCCCTCTGCCTGCCCAGAGAGATGCTGGCACTGTCCTGAGAGGAGCTGCAGCCCTCCCTGCACTCAGCAGGGCTGGGAGCCCAGGCCCCAGCAGAGGGTGAATTTTTGCTGACTTTGTCCTTCCTATTCTGCTTCCTTCTCTCCCAGGTTTCACCTACTGACTTGGCCTTGGGAAAACATTCTGAGTTAATAAGGAGCTCCTCAGAATGAGGAGTTCATCTTCCAGCACCTAGTCACAGCCAAAATAAACCCAAACTTCTGGGTCAGCTGCCTCAGTCATTCCTTCCCTCTCTGCCATTGCTGCTCCCATCCAAATGCTGCTCCCATTTCAACATCAAGGCTCTTTCTAATCCCTTCACTCCTTTTTTCTCATCTTCCCTCAAACTGACTAGTTTTAAAAGTGCACCAGCCCTGTGTGCTCATTTGCATTTGGTAGTAAACAAGGAGAAAGGGGCAGCTTTGCTGCTGGGAACAAAGGGCTACAATTCTGAGCGGCTTCCCTGCGGATCTTGTTTGGTCACAGCATCTCTTGGCTTTCCAACCCAAGGCAGATTGTGCATGTGGCCTTTCAAGCTGAATTTATTGCATATGTTCAGTGGTTCTGCTAATTGGACCTCTGACTTGACCACAATTCAGTGAGTTCAGCTTCAAGGATAACAAGCACATAGGCCAACAAGAAGACCATACAACATTATAAAACACACTATATTTGGCTGTTTTAGATTAAGCTCATGCACCTCCAAAACCAGGATTTGGAAACTTTTGCTGTAGATTGGATGGGACACAGAAAAAATTCTAAAGAGCTTTGCAAAATCTTTGTAAACAATATGTGTTTCTATCTGCAACTTACCTAATATGATCCGTCCTTCTAAAATAGCCTTTAATCAAAGGCTTGGTATAATTAAAAACAGTAAATTGGATATTTATACTGAACACCAGGAACCATAATTAGAACTGTTATCATGCATGCTTCCTCTCCACCACAAGCTTTTCAAAAAGCACAAAATTCTTTAAAAAAATGTATTTCTCCTCCAGAATTATGGTAAGACACCAGCAAAAATGCTCCTGATAGCTGTGGACACAGCCAATAGGTCACACACTAGGACAGCACTCAGCAGCTCAAAGGTCATTAAAAAACTCTAAACCCTGCACACAGTTTTGTATTTTGTAGCCATGAACCTTATGCAAGACATACAAAATATATTCTATATCAAGAACAGAAAAACAGCCAGTGCCTGACATTTGAAAAGAGATCCTTAAAATGCACAGAAACATGGAGATATTTTATGGACAAAAACCCCAGCAATTAAATAAACTGTTTAAGACGAAACTGGAAGAGTCAGTGGTGAACCCCCTACTCTTTGTTTGTTGCTTAGATGACTTGGAAGTTGGCATACTTTTCCTCTTTTATGTGGGCAGTGTGTGCTGAGTGTGCAAAACATTTATTAAGGCTTCTTTGAGCATGAACAGGCAGTCTGATAGTACAAAAAAAAGGTAGAAAGATATCAGATAGGAACATCAAAAAACATACACTTTCCCATAACTGTTAAAAAGCGTTGGCTGCTCCTCAGGCTGCCCTACTTAGAAACTTTGATTGTGCACCCACTGTCATGAGACATGTTTTCCTCTCAACATCTTTTTAATCTTTTCAGGCTGGTAGAAAAACAGCAGTCTTTAGTTATCAGAATTTTGATGTTTAACAGCTTCAAAGTGGTGGTGGTTTCATATTAAATCAAGTGGCAAGAAAAACTAGGACTGCAGGTATCCAGTGCCTTCACCAATTCTCCCTGAAGATGTTTTTTTCTGCTTAGATGGTAAAAATGTAATAGAGGAAACCTTTGCCACCCACTTCTCAGCAATATTTCACTATGCAATGCTTTAACTTTTCAGAGTTTTGTTTTGTAGAAGCCATCCACAGCCACCCTCCAGAACACACCGTCTGCTACTGCCGGGCCAAAATAAAGGCCTGTTTTGATAGAGGCCTCTTCAGCACTTCAGGAAGATGCTGCATTTACTCATTCATAGATTGAGCCTCTTTTCTGACTTGCTGCACCACGAGGAGCTTGGTGCACATCTCTCTCCCCTGGGAGATCCATCCCCTTGGGCACAGCGAGCACTCTGGCGTGGCTCACCCACCTGGGCTTCAGGGTCCAGCCAACAGTCTGTCTGTGAAAAATACTGCATTCATTCCTCCTACAGTCTGAGCACGGAAACACCAGCCTCAGCACCAGGGGTGATTGCCAGATTCATACAAATCCAAAGGGAGCAGGAGAACAGGTTACTGAGAGCACTCTTTCCTCATGGGCCAATGGTACATTCAGCTGTCGGGATGGCTGCAAGTGCTCACCATTCAGCCAGTGACTAATGTGAAAGGGAAATGATTGCAATTTCAGACATACCCCAGTAGGGTCCAGAAAAAGTGGTAATGCAATTATGGGAGAAAGAAAAAAAAAGCTGTGTGGGAGAAAATAAAATTATTCAACCTAGGAAGGAATTTCATCTAAAGCTCTGAATGCCTGTATTTATAAGACGCTCTGATTCAACGCTGGAAAAGTGACTGTAGCTAACCACAGTCAGTGCCTCAGCTCCACCTCTGCCTTTTGTTAGGAAAATGCTCCATAAATTCATTCTGGGGAGCAGAAGGAACCCCTATCCAATGGATATTGCACAGCTCTGCTTTTCTGCAAGTTCCCAGAGAAGGATGGGGAGCACGTCCTCAAGTTCACCCATCTGGAGAGAACACAGGGAAGGACAACAGCCCAGCTAACTGTGAAAATCTTGTTTAACTAAAGGAAGTCAATGATGGAGTTATTCTGCATCCTGACATTTACAATTCACCAGAAAATGAACCAATGTGCTGAACAGAAAGTGAGCTCCATAAGTGTGTCTTCTAACAGCAAGAAACAGGGCAGGTAAAAGTAGCATTTATTAGAGGGTACATGCAGGACAGTGTCAGATGGTTTCTATTTATTATACTGCCTTTAAGGAAAGCTTTTTAGAATACGCAAACAAGGGTGCTCTAACTGAAAGGTCAACAACCACACTGACTTGTGAATTGTTCTGAGCTTTGTGAACTAACAATGTGATGCAGAAATTGCTGGTGATACCTTAATTTGAAGAATTTTAAAGGAAAAGAGACGACAAGTTTAAAAAGACCATTAAACTTTTTCCTTAACAACTTGTTCTTTTCAAATTGTCCATTCATTAAAAACAGGATTTATAATTCCTTTAGGAATCAATGACAGCAATGGAACAGAATCACTGTAAATTACAGAAATGAAGAAACAAAATATTCACACACTAGCACAGCACTTCTGAAAACACTGTTAACAACTTTGTGGACAGCTTCTCCCTAAGGACCCAGCCTGGCCAACAGCTCTGGCACTGGGCTGAGCCAAGCTTTCCTGGAGCCACTGGAAAGGGAACACACTTCCTCTGGAATGAAACCCCCTGCAGCACCACGCCACCCCTCCCAGGGCAAGGGCTCCCTAACACAGAAGGAGGCTCCCTGTGGGAAGCAGGGACACTCTGGGGATGCCCGGCTCAGGGCTGTGGATGCACTGGTGCAAAACACACGGGTGGGGAGTCCCCCTGACCCCCAGCTCCCCCCAGCACATGCACAAACCCACGCCAAACATGCATTAAAGGTGTTTTGCGGTGTGTAAATCCTGCACTTGCAGAGGGCAGCAGGACTGAGGAGAGCACAAGGATGCCACACAAGCAGCTGTGCACCAGAGCACCATCCCAGCTCGACAGGCCACAGCATCATTAGTGCAGAGGGGTATTTGTGCTGCACCCTGTGGTTTCTCCTCACCGTTAGGGAGCCCTGCAAGTCCTTGGATTTGTACCAGTTACCAGCTGCCCACAGTCCACCAGAGTTCAAAGATCTGCTTTGAAAACACGATAATGCAAGAACAGCCTCTTCAGCAGCTCCAGGAAATCCTTTCCTGGCACTCACAACTCAACTACCTGTCTCCTCCTCTAACTCTCCTCTCCTCCTCCTGCAGAGCCCGGGTACTTAAGAGCATCTCAGTTCAAGAGGCAGCAGCTGGAGGGTTAAGGACAGGCCTGTAGCTCAGAGCTGAGCTGACAGGATTTCACAGAAAAAGCATGTATATATACTTCACTGCTTTCAAAAATACAAACAATTGACATATTATACCTTTATCTCATCTATGCATTTGCACTTACAGGGGTATTACAAATGAGTGTGGAATACATGAATGTAATCCATAGACTCATAGAATGGCTTGGGTTGGAAATACAAATATTATATCACCCAGTTCTAACCTCCCTGATGTGGGCAGGGACACCTTCCCCTAGACCAGGTGTCTCTTTCTTCACAAGGGAAGCAAGTGACAAGGTCACAGAGGGGCTTTTCCTTGGATTTTAAATTATGAATTTAACAGGTGAAGCACCAGGCACACCTGGGAGCCTGACTGGCTCCTGGTGGAGATGGGATGACCAGAGACATCAGCCTTCATGCCACTGGTGAAGATGTTGTTGAGGCAGCTCCAGCAGGCTCTGTGAAATGTCAAACAGCACCCATGAATTAAATGGAGACCCTGTGTCTGGGTACTTTGCCATGATGGGGCAGTGGATTCCTGTTAAGGTGCAGACCTTCATTTCCTGCTTGCACTCATCAGTGTGCTATCACAGGACATGGATCCACCACTTTTACCAAGATGTGACTTATTTCATTAAACCCCATTGGTGTCAATTGGATAAATATGGACTACAGTATCAGAAACATAAGTGAACCCTTCTACCTTGTACTTTCTAATTCTGAATGATTTTTCAATGAAAAAATAAAAGATGCTGAAATGACTTCTCAAACTGAGATTTAAAAATGAGAAATAAACTGTGATAGCACAGCACTTGGCTGCCCAATAAGGTGAAATCCAAAACTGTGAATAGAACACTGCTGAACAAACAAAATGTTGGGTAAAATACATAATTCAGGTTTATAACGCAGAATCATATGAAGTTGTCTAAAGTTTTCAGATGAAGGCAGCTATGAAAGAGATCATGTCCTGTATCTTTCTGCAACTAAAAACGCAAAACAAAGTTTTAGTTCTGGTACACAATACGAAGGCAACTGCTTGTGTAAATCTCAGTGCAATAAATCCTATATGTGACAAATTCATATTACTAAATTGTCAGAGCTTTCAGCTTATTGGCAAAATTATGATTTATAAAAAAATAAAATACATCCCAGAGTGAGTTTTCTTTTCAATTAACAAGACAATCTCTTATTTCAATCTAGTTCTCCTTTCCACATTAGCCTTGAATAAATACTAAAGAAATATCATGCTGAATTTCCCTTCCAAGTTACCACACAGTGATCTCTCTAAAAAATAAAAGGAGAAGCTAATCTCTTCCATGGTGGTCAGTAATTATCCACCCTGTAGAGCACTAACCAAGCAGAACTCCACAAAAATACCACCACAGGCAACAGACACAAGAAAAATTTTTTTTTTTGAAGTGTTATACGAGCCCAGAAATCCACCAGAGATGCCAGAGCCTGATACGCAGCATGGCCAAAGCTGAAGCTGCAAGGCTGGAGAATATTCAAAACCTTGAAAACAAGGGCGTTCCTTTAATTTGCCCCACACACTCTGAATTATCCTCTGAAGGCACCTGTGGTTTTGGCTTTAAGGTACAGGGATATAGCCTGGGTTGGGTAACTGAAGTGAGGAACAAGGCGGGGCAGCTGTGCCACCTCTGTTCAGCTCATCACCTGCAGTGCCCCCCTAGCACGTCCCAGTCTGACAGGAAGGGATCCAGAGATCATTTCACAGAGTGCTGAAAGGCCTCCAGAGGTTTCCAGCTGGGCAGGAGCACAGGAGCCCATCAAAGCCTGGAGGCCCTGTGCTCTGCCCTCACAAGGCAGCTCTGTGCCAGTCCCGCTCCTCAGCCACAAAATCCCTGATACGACTCTAACAGTGGCCTGCACAAACTTCTCAGCAGCAGCAAATCCAGCCTTCTCTTGTCTGAGCTAATCTCAGGCTTTGTCTGAGAAATAATGATTCTTTTTAATACAATTTACAACTCACACTTTATTTGTTTCTCTATTTGTCTCCTCTGTCCACGTATACTCCATCACATCCACCAACAGCCTAGTTCTCAACCCACCTCCTCCCCCCAGCTCCAGTCAAACTAGGTCTGAATGAGTCTAACACTCAATTTTAGCAGGTGCTCAGTCAGTTCCACTAGTCGACAAGTATTTTGGCTCACAGTAACAAATATTTAGTGAATGCCCATAGGGAATAGCATCAAAGTATGCAACATTTATCCTGAAGTCATCAATTCAGGCAAATTAAAAGCTTGAAATCAGCAGAGTTTTGACTTTTGGCACAGGGTTGAATATTCATACACTCATAATCATATAAGAATTTGTTTTTTCTTTTTAAATCATTGTTCACTAACCATCTTTGCATTTCCTTTTGCTTTCAAGAACATCCCAATTTCCCCTTCCCTCAACTCTCAATTAAAAAAAAAAATCCAAAACACAAAGCCCACCAAAAAACCAACCCAGCCTGTGTGGAAAAACCAGAAGGATAAAAGACTGTGTGTTAACACCAAGCAGGCAGTAGCAGCAGTATTGATTTACACTGCCTGAGAGTCCAGCTGTAAATCCAGCTGTGGAGCCACCTCTCTCTAACAGTGAGGCTGCCCATGGTTGGTCCTCCCTGCTCTTGCCCATCCCCTCCCACCACAAGCTGGAAGCATTTGGCACAACTCAGGTTTTAACCCAAACTGACACTTGCACAGTGACTAATGGCCATCCCTTGTGACAGCACAACCCCAAGGCACCAGGAAGGTGAAAAGGAAAAGGTAAATGTTCCAAACGCCACTAAATAAAAATGTAACAGCGCAAAATTTTTTCTGGGTTTATAAACAACAGAGTAACGCTGAGCAGTGCCCACTTCAAATGATGCTGTAGTGCTCCCCACACAATACAATGGAAGAGTTTCATTCCTTTAGGGGTCATCTTCAAAGAAGGAATTGTTTTTCCAGCTGAATAGAAGGACTCTTTCACCACCAAGCTCCATGCTGTAAGAATTCAGCATTGTTGGTAGATAGCCCATCCACCAGTGCCCCTAATCATCTATCAGAAATACCTTTCTATTTCATTTGATTTGCCGCTGACAGAGCATCATGTCCAAAATCAAGGATATGACTGAAATTTTTCTCCCACTTAGAAAAAAACCACTGACTTATCAAATTTTTTTTAAACTCCTAATTTACACAATCTTTTCCTTTACCATAGGTCATGCTCCCAGATGTTAAAACAACATCTGCCTGGTTTGTGCTTTAACACAAATGAGAGAAAGAACAATCACTTGTACTCAACATGTCTAGATTCTACAACATTCAAGTCCAGCTGTTCAGAAGCCATGAACCTGATCTCTAAATGAGATTTGCTTAAAAATAATGAAATCACTTGAAATAAAAAAAGAATGGGGATTTTCACTTATTATCTGAGTTTAAAGCTTTACCTGGTAACCGGTAGACTTGTTTGCATATGAAAATTGCCATTTGTACTAAAACCTTCACATGGCTGAGATCTGCAAAACATTTGACAGCCCCAGGAGTGCTGAGGAGAAAGGAAAAAGTGGGGGTCCCCCAGTGGGATATGATGATGCCCTCCCGGGGCCCTGCTGCCCCTGGGAGGAGCTCCCAGCCCTGCAAGGCTGGGCAGCCCAAGACATCCTAACAGGAGCTGCCAGCAGAGCCCAGCCCAGAAGATGCACAAGCTCCTCAAAGCAGCTGCAACACCTACAGGCTGATCATTCCTGACACAGCATTTCCACTTATTTCCATTAGGAAACTGCAAGGCAATTTTTGCAGCATACCTGAGAGTTTAGTAAAACCTTCAAACACCGCGAGGCTTATGGTGAAATTAGCAGGATTTGTGACATTGACATGGATTACTTTCCCTGCTGCCCACAAGTTTGCAGCAGCAGAGGCTGTGACAGCAACAGCCTTTAGCTTCTCAGGGACAGCAGCAGCCAGGCTTTGCATTATGATCAAATTATTCTGTGCTCCCAAAGAACACAAGAGCTCCTGAGCACTACACATAAATGGAAATCACTTCAGTCCTACTAAATATTGTATAAAACATAAATCATTGACTGCCTGCCAAGACCTGTCCTTCTCTTCTGATATGTACCCAACAGAGAACACAAAAAACCCTTCAGAGGTTTCACCTTTATTTTAGGAAAGGCACTGACTAAGCAACCAATTTCTGTCCAGACATTATTGTAGGACAGACAATTTCTAGTTTTCACAAACAAAACTACACATGACAGAGCTGCACTGGCAAGTATCACGCAAGCTATCCTACCAATCACTTATTTTATTAAGAGTGGTTTGGCTTGTTCTGTGATAACCATTAAAGGCTCAGGTCTGCCCTTGGATGTACTCAAACTATTTTCAGTGTAGGACACTGCACAACCATCCAGAGGCAGAGCTGTATGAAGCTGTAACATAAACTTGAACAGAATAAATGGGAAACAATGCAGATCCTTCACTTGCTGGTCCTATCCCTTTCTCTTGCCTGAGTTAAGCCAGGTAAGCTCTGAACCTTTGAGAAGCTTCAGCAAAGGCCTGGAATGTCCTGAATGCAAGCAAACAGGATGAGTGTTGTGGGGCCATAGGGCACAGAAGCACAGCCTCTCCACCAAGCTAAGAGGGGCAATTTGAAAATATCTCACCTTGAAATTAAATGGAATGGGTCAAAACACAGGTTGTTGTTCTGTGTGTGTTTTTAAAAAGGTCATTTCTCTCATCCAAGTCTCAAAGCAAGCCTTCACAGGAATGTTACTGCACTGTAAATTGCTTAACCAGTCAAAAGCAGTGAAATATTCGCCTCAGACTGCCATCCTCCAACTAAACAGGAACATAAATCAGCGTGACTGTTGCTAGTATCACACAAGACTAAGAACACTGGCTGATCCCACCAGCCTTACTTTCTAACCATTGGTTGCCTTGGGCTCTTTACTGTATAAATTATCCAGCAACATTAGCATTCTTTGTTGTTCCAAAGTGATTGGAAGACTCTAAAGGATATTTCTGCATGCTGCTTAAGCAAAGGGTGAGCTTTGTGCAGTATCATGTGATCCACAAAAAAATCCCCGAGTACTGCCTGCTTGTGGGTGGTGCAGAGGAACAAGAAGTGACTCACTACTCATAGTGGAAAATTTGGGGGGAAAATGTTTTAAATAGCCAGGAAAGCACAAAATGGCAAACCAAATTATTGGACTTCCTACGCCCTATGTACTGGGTAACAGAACCATGTCTTTGACATGACAACGATGCCCAAATGTATGAGAGTTAACTGAAGCAATTGCTGGGTTTTGTTCTGTCCTACTCCTACTAGAGAGGACCTCTACCTGTCCTGAATCTGCAGAGTCCTAAGGAAACTCAGAAAGAAACTGGAATAAGCTACCAAATTCCAAAGTGGGGGGAGAACCAAAAAAAAAAGCATTTGGTAGAGCAAAAGCTCTCTATTTTCTCTCATTCTTAAGATGCAGAAATGAAACACTGAGAGAAATCCATATATTTGAGATTAATAGGCAGATATTTGTCCATGTGCCGCTGGCTGCTGAGAGATTTCCTCTCTACAGCAGCACTGTATAAACAATAAAGCATTTTTGTCCACAAAGCAATTGTCTCACCTCACTGAATCAAGAGCCTCTCAGTGCCATATCCCTTCTATATTGTTCTAATTCTGAGCTGTGAGGAAGCTCCCTTACACAAAGACAGTGCATGGATCTGGTTGGGCATGCTATTGTTAAACTTGAGCACATCAAGAACAACGTGGGCTCCCTGCAGCACGAGTAGATTCAGCTGAGAGACTATACATTTTAGCTCACAAGCCATAGGTAAATATGGGCTGAGGGGACAGCTCCTACAATCAATTCCTTACTGCTGTGGTCGTTTTCAGCTGGGGGCAAACCCACCCTGACAGCAACATTACAAACCTGCACATAACCTACACAGCAGCCAAGAAAAATATCACTATTTCAGGCTGCTTTCAAACAGCAGCACCTCAAAATTCACCTCAAAGACAGAAACTTATCTTTATACTGCCCTTTATCCTGGAAGATGATTCAGAAGAACCTATACACTGACACAGAAAAAATGCCTTCAGTGTAGCTGGCTGCAGCAAATGTACTGCAGCATGTTAAAAGTCTCCCAACGTGCTGGCTAGAACAGAAGGCAGTGGGTTTCTCAGTGCTTTTCATTAGGTGTAGGACTGCCAGAGCAGAGGGAAAAGAGAAAAGGGCAGGGAAATGCTGACTCTCGCCCAAGCAAAAGATGCACATATGTTAGAGGAAATCTACATGTCATTTAGGAAGCACATGCACTGCTTCTCTGAGCATATGAAGATTACCCAATCCCCCCTTAGGGGGATTTCACAAAGGCACACAGAAATACTACATGCCCAGGTTTCTCTAAAGGCAGCTGGCTCCTTGATATGTTCTTGAAAAAATTATCATGAAATACAGCCAAAGACAAGAAATTGTGGCAGGGCCTTATTTCTATGGAGCAGAGTACAAGGTGTCATTTATAAGGACACAGCCTCAGAGCTGCCAAAGTAGCTGGCCTCTTTATCTGTCATTATGCCACAAACCATAACTATTTTGCTTTATACCTTAGAGAGAAACAGTAAGCCTGGAATCACACAGAGGCTCCTGACCTGAACAATGAGCAATGCAGTGCCTACTGAATTTTTCAGGTCCTAGTTTGCTGAAGGGTTTTCTGCAGCTGAGACAAATCTACAGCAGTGAAAAACCAGGCTCTGTAATCTCAGCCACGTATTTTCCTAACAAAAGAAAGTTGCTAGTAACAGACTGTTACAGCTCAATTCTGTTAAACAGCTTACTGTTAAGAAAAAAGGAGAAACACTGAAACACCTTATTTCTGTAACATTATCCCAAAAATGGATGTTTCAGAAACCAAACATGTGACACAGTCCCAACACAAAGAAAAAAAAATCTGCCTCTACACACATCCCCTTTAAGTAACCTGCATGTAAGACTAAACTATTATACTATGCTTTGCTATTAAACCTACGAGAAAGCTCAGCATTAAACCCCACATGATGGTTACAAACTATTTTCAACTCACAGACAGTTTGCATATCACAGTAACATAAGTGGGAAATGAATGCACACCTTCTGCATCATCACTGCAATCAACTAATATCCAATTAAACATTCAATTGCTTTGCAAACCCCACAGCCGTGGTTACAAATGATATTTTACAATGTTAACAAATTACTCCCACAGCTCCCAAGTTACAGGCAAGAACAAGCTTTTAATACTTCAATTGCAAGGTAAGAAAATTAAAACAAAAGAACCCCTGTTCAGAATTTGGCACAGATCTAGATACCTTTTTCTTCCGATCCCGGGATCTTTTCCTGTGTTTTCTTTTTTTCTCAGTTTCTTCCTCAGCATTTATTTCTAAATCCCTGTTTTTCTTTAACTGTGATGCTGCGTGAGCCATAATGCATTAAAAATCCTTTACAACAATGCTCCCTTGTAAAAGGTGATTTCCTCGGGCACCTTTAGCCAGCCCTTACAGCAAATGTTCCAGTGATTGGAAGGAGATCTGTGACCAGAGCCAGGAACACATTCAGGATTCAGAGATCTCGCAGGAGCTTGCAGTCACTACAAAAACACATAGTTGCAGATTTCTTCCTATACCTTCCTGCACCTGAGCCTTTGTAAAGCAGTGCAGCCATCGTAATGCATTTAACGTAATGAAAAAGACAGCTGGGACAGAGAAAGCTGTATTATGGCTGTATCCCCTGCCACCAGCTGGAAGTGTCTAAGTGACTCCACTGAAGGGGGAATGCTGAAAAGGAGCGCTTTCTATTAAAAAAAATTCCAGAACAATAACATATGCTGCATTGTTTTTTCTTCACTGATCTTCAAGCACGTTTTTAAAACCTACTAAAAAAATGCAGTGTTAGCTCTGTACGTCTCTCAGCTAGTTTTGCGTAGTAAGCCATTTAACCTATAATGAAATGGAGCAGCTCCTACTTTAGGTTAACTGCTGATGGTGACAAAAAAAATAAAATAAAAATTTCTTTTTACCATGGAGACTCTGACTGCATTATGTAGAAAACAATGCATGCATTGCCATATCTTAACAGTGTGTCCTTTATACCGATTTTTCAATTCCAATACATTTTGTGACAGAGGATTACAGAAAGCCCTGTTGTATTTTTCCCCCCCTTTTTTTTTAAACATACTTATTACAACACATCATACAGAGAGAGAGATGCAATCACACTGGTGTGTGAAACAGGCATTTAATTCATGGGAGATTTTCTGGCACTGTTCATTTATGTGGTCAGAAAGGGAAATTGGCATTATTGCCATGTAGTTGGAAATGTACTTTTAGGCTTTTATGTCAAGGCTTGCTTCAATCATCTTACTATTTTTGCCACCTGAGTCCTCAATGACTGCAGCTTTTGAATATTCATTAGGGGAGGTAAAATAGCAGCAGTATTAAGGCCTGCAGGAGGATATTTTACTAGGATGATCACAGAACAAGCATCTAGTAAATAAGGAACCATATTTTTTCCTGCACAAATATGAACAATCAGCAGCTTGCCTCAAGACTGCTGTTTTTAACCTTTCCCAGTATTCCTAGCAGCATGCTTCACTGTAATGAAGATCAGCATTTTAAGGGAGTCTCATTTCTTTCAGATAAAACCCAAAAGTCTCTCCAAGCAAAACCAGTGTATTTGACATGGTACTAGCATTTCTTTCCAGAAAGAAAAAAACCCAGAATCTGTTGTAAAAATTAAGTTAAATTTAAATTTGAAGTGCAATTAGCCAAATCAGGCTGAATCTTCTAAGGGCAACATAAAATCCAGAGATGTCTCACGCGTTTGTAAATATTCTTCCCCCGAACTTGAAAGACATTTTTTGAATTCTGGTTGCTGAGGCCCAGCAAGCAACATGCTTTAGTTTTCACATAACATGGCTAAAAGAAAAATAATCTTTTAAGTCTCCAAAACAGAAACTACTTTGAACACATCCTATGTTGTCCAAAGGGCAGCACACAGTGCGCTGTTTGTCTCCTGTTCACAAGCTAACGAACCAGGTTTAAAACGTTGTTTATTTTGGAGTGATTTTTAAGAAACGCTCAAGGATGGAGGCCACAGTTGTGTGACCTTAGGGATTTTTCTTGCTGGTGCAGTAAAACCAGGGTTTCTGAGTGCATGCAAAGCTGCTGTACCCATACAGCACCATGTGACTCTCCACACTCCCCCTCCACGACTGAAAGGCTTCTGGAGCCTCACAGAGCGCTGCCTTCGGAAAGCTGTGGGAAGGAACACTGCACTTGGGCAATGCCTAGATTTGAACCAGAAGCAGTCAACTCCCACTTCTCTGTGTTCTATAGAGACCTGAATAAACACATTTCTAAAGATGCAAAGCGTACACCCCAAGGATGCCCCGAGCATGCTTTGAACTGCGGGGCACCACTGCAAGCTGTCAAAGGCCATGCTCAGGCAGGCACCTGGATTTTGGCCCAGCTATTCAAGGAAACCCAGGGCAGCAATGATGAAACTCTGCTTTAGCACTGCCAGAGTCCTACCAGAGAGAGGAGCTGGCCAGGCTGCTGATTCATGGGGGCTGAAGAAGGTACCTCAAGGAGGACAGTCATCTCAAGTTTTGGTGGGAAAGACTGCACCATGCCTATTAAAAAAATTAAAAGGGCAAAGAAAAGGCACCCAAAGCTTTACTTTCTAGCCTACAAGCTGCCTTCATGACCTTGGCAGTTACCCTCTTGGAAGTTCAGATCTTTATAAAATAAAGTTGACATTAGTTCCCCTGTCTGACAGAACACAGTTATTAGCATGGAAGTGCTTAGAAAATACAGCAGAACCAGAACTGAAAGTGGATTCAACAAAATTCAATAGAGTTGGATCCCTCTTATTCCCAGCAAATTTCCATCTGGATTTGAAAGACTCATGAGTCTTTGCCTTAGGAAACCAACTTTATTTGAGCCACAGCTGAAGTGAATGCTGCTGTCATTCACCGCTTGCTGGCTAATCCTGTGACGTCCTATAAGCCTTTTAACCATACAAGCCTGTAATTTATGCCTAAATAACCTCATTAAATGAAAATACAAATAATGCATTATCAAGTGTTAGGTGTTTGAAATACTTGAAGCATACTTTTGAAAATGCTGGCACAGGGAATAACATGCACATATCCAGCTTAAACACCCAAGTGCCACCTTCTGCACAGGTTGTATTCTACGCAGGTAGAAAGCAGCCCAAGCTTTTATTAATGAGGAAAAATGCTAAGACATGAGGATAATAAGTGAACTTACCCAATCCCTCGAGATATGCATAAACTGGAGGATTTTATCTGTCAGCCAAGACTGCTTCATCCCAAGGATCTTTTCAGCTAATTAATCAATTGGACATAACATGCAGATGTTTTTATTATGTGGATTACAATCCCTGCTTGAACTACAGAGTCTAAACTCCTCCAGAATTAGATTTCAGAAAGAGAAAAATGCCTTTTCAAGCTATGGTTTTGAGAAATTATCTTTTAGCTATGATTAAAAAAAAAACCCTCAAAGTAAGAAAAAAAAAAAAAGATCCCTTATAGCTTGTAGGCTGGGATAGTCTCTAACAGAAAAGAGGTTACAAAAAAAGCGTGAGTACAAGATTCAGACTCCTGTGGGAAAGCAACTGTATATGTACACCTCCTGCTTTTGGGGAAATGGTGAAGCAGCACCATTCACTGGAAGGTGATAGGGCACTGCCAGATGAAAGATGGGTGGAGTGTGAAGGTTTTCATGCCAGATGTGTCATAACTCACTTCAAAGGGAATTGGGTACTGGAAATCTTCATTAAGTGCTTCTTTTCAGACTTCAGTAAAATAATTAAGCTATTTGATTTCACCCTTAATTACAGAGTTAATGAAATGCCAATGAGTGTTTCAGCACAATCCATAGGGTCCTGATAAAGAATGATAAACTGTATCTTACTTGAACAATGGGAAATTTGCACTTTCTGTTAGCACAAGGATAATGTCTACTCAGCTTCATCTACTCACAAAGTCACAATAATAATGTCAGGAAGTGATTTTATCAACTTGAAAGTGTGTCATTTGGTTTAGGTTAAGATGCTAGTCCCACTGTTGGATGCAAGAGACTGCAAAACAGCATTAGCATATAACACTGAGATGGATTTGGAAAAAAAATGAAAAGTTATAGGAGGAAAAGGTGTTCACAATCTAATTACTTGTGTTAATTCATCAATTGGTCAGCAGCTTATAGAGTGAAGATAACACTATCACTTTTACAGCTTTTTAAACCAAATTATACAGCATTAGGAAAACAAAAGATGAGACACTCATGAAAATAATAGCTTACTGAGAAAATACCAAAAAATAGATTAATGAGAAGGAAAAAAAAAAGAATAACAAGACTTACTAGAAATAAAAAAGCAATTCATGAAAATAACACCTGGGGAGAAGACTAGGCAGAAGAAATTAAAAAAAAAAAGATTTGTGAAAATGGTTTAACCATAAAAATCTTTCTCATGAGTCTTTTCAGATTCATCTGTTCATTAGTTAGACTAGCAGGCCTTGTGTCTCAAAATCAAACAAACAAATCCAAACAAGACTAAAAGCCTGTTTAACATCTAGTTATACTTTTTAGCTCTACTTCACACATTTGATGTCCAGAATAGGATGGACCCATCTCCAAACATGCAGAAGATCAAGATCACTAAGCAGCAAATGAATGGAAAATAAGAAAGGCTAAGGCTTGTTTGGCTCTTTTGTGTTGTTGCATTGAGTTTCTCCCACTACCTGCTTCTTCTAGCAGAATTCTATTTTGGCAATAACAGTCCCAAAAAAAAACTGAGGAAACATGACAGTCAGAAAGGGATGTATGCACTACACTAAAAAGCAGGAAAATACTTAAATTGCATTTTGTACACCACTTTTATAGCGCTAACCCCTTATCTTCTTTGGAATGGTACTGAATTATGTTCTGTTTCTTATTTGACTTCTTTAGGGCACAAGTACTTAAAAGTGCTTTGGAAATGACACAAATTCAGGGATGCAGTGATAAAGGCCAGAGGCTTAGCACTTCTTAAATGACCCTTCTTAAATTTCTGACTGGAAATTTAAGCAGAAATGATAACAATTGTAAAGACAAAAACAAGCAAACAAACAAAAACCCACACCCAAACAAACCACCACAACAAAACCCAAAACTAAACCAAACCACCCCAAAACAGCCACAAAGAAAACAATCATGGAATATGCTTTTCACTAAGCCCTCCCCAGACACTCCACCTGCCTTCTGAGCTGGTACAAGATCAAAGCAGCAGCCACTTTTAAGCTCATAGAATGAAGTGCAAAATTGCTATTTATCTGTGCAAGGATGACACATTTTGGCATAACTGATGAAATTACACCTCCTGTGGTCCAGCTTACTCAGAGTATGAGGATGGCTGACACGTTTGTGAATTTTAACTTCAGGCTGGAGGCATGAGTTTTAAAGAAAACTACTACGGGCTCTGGTGTGCCCTGAAGACTTGCACATCTGGTAAAACTGGACAGTTCAAAAGCTGACTCAAGGCTCACTCAGCCCATGGGTTCAGGGGCAGGGGAAATGGGAAAATAAATCTTCAGCTGTCCCAGGCCACCATACAAGCATGGTAAATCCTCCTGCAAACAAACTGGGAGAGGGAAGCAAGGTGCTCATGCACCAGCAGAGGAGAAAGGACTTCAGAAGACTGAAGAGCACCCAGGACTGCAGATCACCAACCCTGACTTTCAAAACAGGGTGATTTTGTTTGAGGCCTACACAGAGAAAGGGAGCTCACAGTGACAAACTGATATCAACTCTTCTGCAAAGACAGTGTAAAGAGTTTCATCTCTGACTCATGACCAACTAAGGAAAAGGTACTGATGTATCTTATTTATAGAGGCACACTAATTGCACGTAGATTTTGTGGGGGTTTGTAGATGGAACTGCCGAGCAGCCCAAGAAATTTATCCAATGCAAGAAACACTGCTAAGAGTTTTATACTTTATATATAACCTCTAAATGGTTGCAGAGCAAACACAGCAAAAACTTTCTTCTCATTCACCCTCTGCCAAGAATAATATTGCTAAAACCCTATATTTATTGGGAACCACTGAAAGTGCAACAAGCACGCACTTTTAAAAAATCATTTCTCTACCGTTTCCCCCTGCAATTCAAACACTGCACGACAGCCTGGCCTGAAACTCCCATGTAGAATGTCAATGTTTTAGGGATGCTGAGAAAGATCACTAGGAAATGGCATTAAACTGGTGTCACACATCTTAAGGGGTAGAACTTTTAGCCCAAACTGACACTAGATCACAGTGACATAGTTTTCGACCCTCAATTGGAACTACTCAGTGGTGTTCAGAAACTGTATCTTCAGAATATTAACTTCAGAATATTAACCTCCTACTTTCATCATTTCTCTCTGCCTGGTTCACCATGATCTCCTGGCTGCTGCAAACTACAGCAGGGTGACCAGGAGGTCAGTGGAACCAAACTGAGTTTTGATCTGGAAATTTAGTTAGATGTGTCTGCAAATGACACCAACAGAGACAGCAAAAGCTACCCCTGTATATACAGGAATAAGTGCAAAAGCAGGTTTGCTATCAGTTTTGCACTCCCACACGCAGAATTTGAACGCTGTCTGTGATACGATAGGAGGATCAATCCCATCCTGGTGAGCTTCAAAAAAAGAAACACAAAATGCCATTCATCAGGATTTTATGATTCAGCTACAAACTTCACCCTGAGTGGTCAATTAATCACTGCTGCATCTGTTCACTTCTGCTCCAACACATGAAAGCAATCTGCTCACACATCCAGTGAACACTGAGCCTGAGCTGGGGTTTCCTCCAAAATAAGGAGAGCAGGTATTAAGGAGGTGGCTCTCAGAAGCTCCTCTGCCAGGTCATCCAGTCCCCAAACAGACACAAGATGAGTTATTCCCTGCTCATCTCAGATGGAAAACTCCCTGTCTCAGAGTGGTTTAAAAATAACCCAAAACAGCAGCAGAAAATGTCTTTGTGGTATTTCAAGTTTCTCGGCATCAAGTCCCCCCACCTGCTGTCTCTTTTCTGGAGCAGTAGCAGTCTCATCATAATAAAAGCTACACAAAAAGCTTTTATTAAAAACCACTGCAGAACCTGCAAAGCTTCCAGGAAGTGAATGTGCTTCAGCAAATGAAGCTAACAAACAGAGTGGGATGGCATCAGTCACAAAGAGATGCAACACCTTTGTTATAGTTAGTAGATCATTTTCCAGTACTCTTTAGTTAATATTCTTTGATTTCTGTTATATTTAAGTCAGAAATATATACTTTAGGCTAGAAGGCATTTTGACCAAGTGAGCATAAATGACTGCACAATGTGTATCCAGGGTAGGGGCCTCTCTGCTTTAGCAAGATACTGGGATCATGAAAATATCATTTAACCTTCCCTACCATGACACAGCCCCAAAAGGAAAAGTACTTTTAACTTTGGACAAAGGCAGCTCTTTATCACCTTCTGCAATGGGTTATTCCCCCCACCCACTGCCAACAGTAGGGAGTGCACTGAGTGACCCAGTGCCCGCATATTTTCCTGTTGTCAAGCTCTGCACATTATGAGCAGCTTACTTGTTTTATTTTGAAATAAAAAGTTGCTGAGCAAGTGTAACAAAGGACCCATCTGCAAAGGTCACAAGAAAGGCTCTTTGAAGTTGCCAGCATTTCCCAGTTGCCCCGAGACTTCCAGCTGTATAACTTTTTTTTGTTGATCTTCTGTGTTGCAAAAACACAGAAATTATAAGAAAGGAAGAAAAAAGGCTCTTTGGCTTGTTTGTAGGTAGGTGTTTTGTTTTATTTTTTTTTCCTTTTAAATTTCCCTGAACTACTTGGATACACAAAAAATCTACTACTAACATGCAGTATTCCCAAGACAAGGAAAACAGGTACACGTGAGCCAAGGAGGAGAGCTGCAGTATCTCTCTGATCACTGCCACATTTTGTGCTGGACCAAGGCCCCCACAGCAAGTGCACAGGACATATTTACTCACTCTGACTTTCACTGCAGACCTCCCACTTCAGCCAAACTAAGAGCAGAATTTTCAGTGAAGACACTAGTCGCTGCCATTATACACATGATTTCTTAATCTTTAAGGAAATGTTTGAAATGAAAATATAAAAGCAAAAAAGAAACCTCCCACCCACTCCAGCATAAGAAACTCATTTAATTAGATTCTTTATTATTCATTATTCCTTTTCCTATGTTGAAATGACCATCTTTGCCTCATTCCCAAAGGATTGTCTCCATAATTAAGTCATGGAATCATTAAAATCTCAACACGCTGCCCGAGTGAGATTTTAGTGCTTTAAGTGTTCTGCACGCTCCATGCAGCAGTAAGTTGAATTTTATAGGGAAAAAAATGCAAAAAAAGCAGAATCATTAGCAATCAGTAACAAGAGGCAGAAAGGCATCAAATGCATGTTTTTCAGGTCACATTTTTCTCACTTTCTCTTAAGTAAATTCATATACCGGTCATAAAATCTACAAGGTTACATTTGAAGCAGTTGTATGTGAAAATTCTCAGTTTCCTTAAAATAACAACCAGTATTATAAAACCCCCCTCAGGGAAATCTTAGAAACAGAAGTGTATATTTACCTCAAAAAAAAAAAAAAACAAAACAACAACCCAACCAAAACCTAAAAAGCCCCAAACCAAACTACAGAGTCCAGCTATTAGTATTTTGATACTCAACTCCTGCTGGAAGAAGCCCTTGGAGCAAGAAAGGTAACTACGAAATATTCATTAAGAAAATATAAAAATCACTGCCACTAAAAAAAATCCAGAAATGTTTTGTTTTTTCATAAATTTCACATAAGCTATTAATATTCACAGGATGTCAAGTTCATTCTTGGCCTAGCAAGAGCAAGTGGGCATAAGAAAAAACCCACTTACCTGTGTAACAATTATAATTATCACAGGATAGGAGCATTGATGTGATGCCTGAAAGCCCAGGTAATGTTAGTGCCCTGTTCAGAACAACAGAATGTGGCAATTCCTGTCCAGATCTGCCTGTGAGCACACAGCAGAGGATGGAGGTAGAGAGGAGTTGTTTAGTTTGTATGGCATGGCAAACAATGTACATCAACACAAGTTCATATACAGGGGATGTAAACACAAAAGCCTGGAAGACACAGGAAGGAAATCTTTCTCTCCTCCACAGCTCTGCTTGGGTCTCATCTGGAACACTGTTCTATTTTGGGCACCAAATTTCTAGGAAAAAGTTGTCAGCTGGAGATCGGAAGAATTTATTGCTTTAACTCTGAAATTGCTCTTCTTCAGAAAACAACCCTGAATGCTTCCCTGAATCTGTGGTTAGTAACAAATAGCTTTGGAGTTGCATATCCATACACTCTAAGCAAAGACAAATAGCAGCCAGCACTGGACCTTGCTCATTTGCCTCTCTCCTCTCACAGCCCTCTTGGCTTTTCCTTTCCCCCCCCCCAAATTAGGCAAACCCAGTTGATTGGAGGCAAACCTACATAAAAACTAAAGACTGCTATTTTTAAATTTTTTAGAATTTTTAAAATTTCTGTTTCTGTGATTGGTTTTATTTTACATCAGTTTGTAGAGGGGCTGAGAAGGAGGAATGTTTCATGGAAATTCTGTTCAGGGATAAAGGCATTGTTCCCCTTTAAAAGATAAATTCTGGCTAAAATGTTTAATGAACCTAAACTTGGAATAATCAACACTTCACACAGCACAGCAGAAGAAAACATAAAAAGAACTGTTGCCCAGAACAGCTCCAGAACAACAGGGTACACAACAACAACTCCATGCAGTTCATGCTAGGACATGGGAATTATATAGGCTTAAGATAAAATTCCAGCCACTACAGTTTTGTGATGTTCTGGGTTTGGTTTTGGGTTTTTTTTTTTGAGACTTGCTGGAAAACAGGCAGGATAGCAAAACACTGTTGAAGACCAAATTAGTACTAAACTTGAAAGAAAGAAAACTCAAAAAACCAGGAGATAATAAAATTTTACACTGGTCTGGTTGAACTTCCAGTCCTAGAGATCTCCTGTGTCTGAATCTGTCACCATCTGGAAGTTACTGGGGGGAACTGCAATCAATCTGGATTTGTCAAGAGAAAACTGTATGCAATTAATTTAATTTTATTTCATGTAAAGGGGACAGGCATTGGAGACTGGAGAAGAGCAATACTTGTACCTGACATCCTCATAAGCAAGGTAGGGAACATGGTGCTGATGAAAAGATTGTTAGATTAATCCAAGAGGGATCTGGTAACTGAACTCAGGAACAAGACATTAACATTCACTGTCAAAAAGGATGGATGTTCTGTGAGAGTCTGTCCTGGATTTGCTTCTCTCCAATGTTTTATTAATGATTTGGGCAATAAGAAAAGTTTATTACTGATGCAAACATGAAACTACAAGAAGTATGTGCATGTTAAAGAGGGAAACTTTAGACCAAAATGATAAGTAAGACAACAGGAATGGTGTGGGTGGGGGGAAAAAACTCAACCAAAACAGATCAGTTTCAGTGAAAATAAGGAGATTTTTTTTTCTCAGGCTAGACAAGTAAGGACTGTTCTTCATCATTGTCTGCAGGGTATAAAACCTTGCAGGTTCAACACAGGGCAATAGACAAGCAGCAGAGTGCAAAAGGGACAGGCTGCACAGTGAAATCACCTTTCTCTTCCATTTAGTATTTGCAAAGCCACAGGTGTACTGTGACTGACTTCTGCTGTCCTCCTGCTGCCAGGAAAATATGGATATTTGGGAAACAACAAGAGCAATCAGAAGCCTGTAAAACACACCCTCTTTTTTCCTGAAGAAAAGATGGCTGATGGGACATGGCAACAGTCCTCCAGTCCATCAAAACCTGACAAAACAGAAGAAAATTGTCTCTTCCCCACCATTACTATGGATAGTAGTGGGAGTAGAAAGTCTCAATTGCAGCAACCAGATTTGGGTGAGATACTATGACAATTTTTAACACTAAGGGAACTCTGCAACAGCATGCAAGGGACCAGAATGGAAACTTTCTAACTCTCCTTTGTAAAGCATTTATTAGGATCCACGTGGTCATTCTTACATCTCTGCTGCTTGTGACCATCCTATGAGCACTGTACCAAGAGCTATCCCAGCTTCCAAAAGTCTGTTCTTAATTCAAACTTACTGAGACAGAACAAAACTATTATATTGATTTCACTACTGTATACTTCAGTAAGAAATATATTTTCTTAATGTAAAAATCTATGACCATTAGCTGTTTTACATTATCAGAAGCAGAGCTCAAAATGAAGATCCAAATCAAAAGACAACAGTGATGTGTTTGAATTATTTTGGCAAGTTTGAAAGCCTCAAAAAGGTGTTTCTCCATGCATCAAAAATAGAGTTTAAAAATCTACTTTTATTCCATAAGTCTAAAAAAAAATAAAGAGGAATTAAACAAAATAAACCATATAGAACCATAGAGTATGCTGAGAAGTCTGCTCTAAGTTACAGGCACTAAAGAAGATGCAGTTGAAGTTTTTTAGGCCAGTGAGGATGAGCACAGCAAGCTTTGGAAAGCAGGCTTTGGCCTCTTCAGGGATCTGCCTGGTGGGATAAAGCCTCCAGAGGGAAGGAGGACCCAGGAAAGCTGGTGGATGTTCAAGGATCATCTCCTCCAAGCTCAGATGTGATGCATCCCACCAGGAGGAAGCCAGGCAAAAACACCAGGAGGTCTGAGTGGATGAACAAGGAGTTCCTGGATTAACTCAAACACAAAAATGAAATCTAGAGGGGGTGGAAGCATGGACCGTCAGAGGGACCTGAGGGTGCACAAGTCCATGGGACCTGATGAGATGCAGCTGCAGGTCCTGAGGGAACTGGCAGCTGAAGTTCCTAATCCATTATCCACCATATTCAAGGCTGGTGGAGCTCCCACTGACTGGAAAAAGGAAGCATAACCCCCATTTTTTGAAAGGAAGACCCAGGGAACTACAAGGAACCCATCAGCCTCATATCAGTGCCTGCCATGAAGAAGGGTCAGAGCAAGATGATCTTTAAGGTCCATTCCAGCTCAATCCAAAGCATCTGATGATCATATGGAGTCCTAGGCACTGTTTTTGCTTACATATTAAGATGCTCTGTTTTACAGCACACACAAAATCAAGACTTTATATGGACTCTTTAGAGAAATTGCCATATTTTTGGCACTAACTTGCAAAACCACTACATGAAATTACAGCTATTTAGAGAAATCAGAGTAATTGATAATGCATCTCTTCTAAATATATATTACATAGCTTATAAAAGCAGCAAAAAAATTAAAATCTGATTTTTAGCCCTAGAGCTGCTTTCTAAAGTTACAGTGTATATTCTGAAGGGTATTCACAGACTGTATAAAGACAGACTAACAAATATTCAAGTCATAGAGGCCACAATCCAGTACAACTGCAGTTTGAGTAGCTGTGTAGTTTGGCAGAGGCTACAGACACAACAATAATGAAAATCAAATTTCGGACTGCATCACAAGAACTGTGTTTGTGAATAGCAAATGAAAAACTTACACACTATTCAGGAAAAAAAAAAAAGAAGAAAAAAAGAGAAGCACCAATCAGAATCAGCCAGTTCTCACAGGCTCCCACTGCGTAGGCTGAATAATTGTCTCATCATGATAACAGGCTTTGTGATAACCATGATCTCACCAGTGCGCTCAAAGATCCAAAGCGCTGCTGGTACTCTCACACCCACAACAGGCACACTTGCTCCTTGCACCTGAAGAAAATCCTACTCTGCAGCTCCAGCCCTGGGCTGGTAATGCAGGCAGGGTGTAATCTTGTTATTTTCTATGCCTTTGCTTTCAAGCCACTAAACCTATAGATTTCCTTTGCAGGCAGACTAGCACAGACAAGCATTCCCATTGTTATGAAGACATCTCCCATTCTGCCATTAATTCAAAACAAATAGCAGAGTTATCACGGTAATAAAAATTAGCAGTATGCACGTGATAAATAAAATAAAAATTGAAATGCAGTTTTATGTTCTGTAGCTCATTTTCGCCATTTAATTTCTGCTTCACAAAGGTAGCAGGTTACAGCCTGTTTTGCACTGAGACCAGGGCATAAAACATGCCTTTTGCCACCACATACCCTTCCCTCCTTTCTTACTGGAGCCTGGTGCCATCTGTTTTTAAGCATAGTTATACTGTTTTCTCTGAGTTAACAAAGCAGTGGAAATTAGCACCAGCCACAGGTCTGGTTAAGCATGTCAACCCTGGTAAAAAGGAAAGGAACATTCCACCAACAGCACCCATGGAGAAAGCCAAGGCACAAACAAGAGCACCAGATGAGAGATTTCCATTCCTGATGGACAGGCAGGGAGAGCACCCTCCCTGCAGTGTGTTCTGAGCCGTCCCTGCCTCTTCTGGAAAGGGCAGAAACTTCTGCCCCCATGACGTGGCCATTACAAGCAGCCCACCCACAGACCTGAAGCAGCTCTCTATCTGCCTTAGTAAGATATTAATACATTTTGTGGTGTACACACACAAGGATAGGTCAAGGGAAAGAGAAGCCCTTGCAACAACTTCAAAGTGCCAGCCAAGATTTATCATCAGTACAAAGTGGTGTCAGGGATGGCTGTGGATTGCTTCCAGCTGGATTTCCACCCTACAGACTCCTCCAGTCTCATTCCCAGACACAGTGTCACCCTCCAGTATTTCACAAAAGTGTGTCTATTCTTTTTCATTCTTCCAGCACATGAGGTCTCAGCAGCCCAGCCTCAGTGCAGAAGAGAAGGGCTGGCACAGCACCGGTGTGTGCCAGTTCCTGGAATGCTGCTGGAGCCAGCCCCAGGACAGCCCAGCCTGGCTACTGCTGTACATGGGAAAGGAGAAAAGCTCTCTGGCAGTTTGCTGTCTTGCTGCCTGGAGTAGGGGCTGTCCTGCCAGGACATCAAAGATATGAATAGAAATCTCTCTGAAGAACACATTCCTAAGAAAAAAATAAATCATTGCGCCATGAGTGGCACATGATGTGCACATGAATTGATTCCATCTGTACCACAGGTGAACTGTCTGAAAACCCACATAAAGTCTCCAATTTAAAGCTGCTTCCTGAAAAGCAGAGCTGATTAAGGCTGATTTTCCATATCCCCATGGCTGAGGTGTCTCCACAGCACTCATTGCACACCAGCTTTAGGTGCCCACTGTTCCTGTCAGGCTCCTGCCACTGCTCCCCTTCCAGCCCTTCCCTGGTCCTTGCCCACACAGCATCCTGTCCTCTGACACATTCTCTATGGCTCTCAAAATGCCCTTTATGATTGCACAGCCTTACATTTCCTCAGGAAACCAGAGTTAAATTGCACACACACACCCCAACTGAAGAGCAGAAGCGCTGTGGAAAACTGCAGGTATTTTGTTACAAAAGGTAGGAAGAACAGGCTTTTCTCTGTACTTCAATATCTCCCCAGCACAAAGCACAGTGACAGCAAATCAGAGACAGTTTGTGGAATAATGGCTCCCTGCGCTTTTTAAACTTTACTTAAAAATAATTAGCCCAGTAACAGGTAAACAGGAAGATGAATTTTCAATTTTGTGCTTGGGTAATCTTCAAGGTATCTAGAAAAGATCACAGTGAGTAAGGCTGAAGCCCTCAATGTTCTCCTTCAGTTGGCAGATTATTGGACAGATCTTTATTCTCTCAGTGGGACAACTTCTAGTACTTGAGGCTTTTAAAAATCAAAAAAACTTACATGATGACTAAACTGCAAAGGCCCAAAGGGGATTTTGAAGTCAAAACCTATGGAGATTCAGAATAATGCAATCTGCCTTTTACAGGAAAAGCCTAATTTACTGATACAGTCAATATTACCAGATATACAAAGAACATGGTAAGAAAAATTAAGTCTACCAAAAAAGGGCACTCCCTCCATGTTCTACTGCTCTCCAAATGGAAGTTGTAGAGACAGAGATAATTACAGCCTTAAAGTACATCAGCAAGAAGTGCAACGTATTAAATCAAATGAAGCAAGGATTTATCAACCAGAACCAGCAAGACACCTCTGCCTGCCTGACCCACAAGAGGAAAATAATAATAGATTTTTACATTCCTTATTGTGATGCTTTCTATGTGATATTTTAACACATTAAAAACATTTTAGGAAGTCCCAATTACAACTCGTAGCTAACAAAAAAAAAATTTTTAAAATATATATATTAAAAAAACCAAACATCAGAGACCCCATTCTGAAAAGGTATCCTATGTAAAGAATCTTTAAAGCTGCACAGTGGGGTACTGAATAAGTTTTAATTTTTTCCCCTTTTTAAGCTCCAAGCACAAATCAGAGATGTTCTTCACCTTTGTTATCAAAGGAATCAAAGGATCTGAGGAAAAGATCAGACTCATAGACCCAGATGTGGTGAGTAGTACCCAAGTGCATTGATCAGATTATTGAATTTAGCTGCTTTCAAAATTATAGATGAGGACAAAGTTTATTACTACAGCAATCTGACCCAGCAGCATAAACCTAAAATTCTCCAGAGCTTCCATTCCCAAAGCACCAAAATACTTCTGTTTCTTTTGTATTTCTTAGCATTGAAAATAATTTGCTAAGGAAAAACATATTTCCCAAAGCCATGCTTCTCTGGACAATTTTTATAACCTTATGCAAAAATCTGGCAATCAAAAATATTGGGGTTTCAAAGAGCAATTTAAAAATTTGGACAATTAACATTATCAACATCACAAACAAAAAAGAAATTAGCTGAATTACATCCTTTTTACAACAAATGGTTTTGATGAGCAGCAAATTTTGAGGCCTGGGTTACCTCTTTGTGCATAAACTAGACCCTTAAATCAAGGGAGAGCAAGAAATAGCTAGATAGCACTTTTGTCCAAAATTCCTTTCCAAGAAAGGAAATAGGAGCCAAGTTCACATGGTTTAAATTCCATTTACATGCCTCTACCTAGTGTGTCCTTCCCCTCAGAAAGGCCTGGCCAGGAGACCACACTATGTTCAGGGACTTGAAACAGCATTTTGCCTCTCTGAAAATTACCTCTGAAGTAGAAATTACTATTTCTACTTAACCTGAAATGTATAAGCTACAATAAAGGCAAAAAAAGCTGCGGTGGGTTTTGGCTTTACTGGAGAGAATCCAGCAAGACCAGGGTTGAAGACCAGGAAGCCAGGAAAGACAAACCTGAGTATACTTGCTGCCACCTGGCAGGTCTGAGATTAGGACCAGAGGTAATAAAAACTTCTCTAGGATCCCATGGGAGTCTTGCAGGGAAAACTGAGAAGGACCACCATGGGCATAAGAAAGCAGGTGCTCATATTTTACTCTCCATTTATCTAGAAGGGATGGCAGCCTCCAGCACTCTGTGGGGAAAGGAAGCCTGATGCTGAGGCAGGGCTTTGGCTCAGGTGGCTGAGAAGCACCTTCAAGGTCTGCGTTTGTGAAGGGTTGAGTGAACTGACACCTGGTGGCTCCAAAGTGACAGATGTGACTATAGAGAGATAAGCAGGTGATAAGGCTGGGAGCAGGAGCTGCTGCTGGAAGCACAGACACTTTCTGCATTCACACCCATGCAGCAGAAACTCCACAATTTAATGTACCTTGCACATGGAAATGCTGTTTCCTTTAAGCTGTAAAAAACCACCAGTGATTCATTCCTGCTCATTTTTTCCATGTCAGGAACAATTTTATTCACCTGTATCTACCCCCATTTATTCATTCCTCTTCAGGCTGTACAGATCTACTCTATTTAATCTGCCCTCACACAAGAAGTGATTCTTTTGCTACTCTTTAGACCCATTCTCATTTTACATTCTTTTAATAAGTAGGACACGGGGTAGTGGAGACACAGAAGCTCTTCTCAATTCAAGAGTCAACAAAGGAATGTAACTTTGTTTTGTCTTCTTCCAAACTATCCCCAGTGTTATTTCCCCACCCTTCTGACCATACTACTGAGCTGCGAGCAGACACATTAAGGAAATACCTGCATGTTCTGAACTGTTGTTCCTAAACAAAGAAGTAAAGAAATCCAGAACACCAAGGCTCTGTTCAAATAATGAAATGTACCAGATGAAGGCAGACAGGTGTTAATCTTTCCCTTCCCTAAAGTTTGCCTTTCAGGAAAGAAGAGTTATATATATTTACACTTCATCTGCTTTATCCAATTCTGATTTAACTGATTGATTTTCATCTTTTCCCCAAGAGTACAATGTATTTCTCAGTAGCAGTCAAACTTCACAAAGGATTTGAAATCACTGGAAACCCTTAAATGCTTTTATGGACAAAGGACACAGTTCTGATCTTACTCCATGGGTGCACAAATCAGGAGTCATTCTACTGAGGCAAATGAAGCAATAGCTGAGTAACTGACACAAATAAGGCAGGGCAAGCCTAAAAGCATGTTCCCAGAAATGCCACCAAGACAAGAAAGCCATTTGCAAATGGCATTACAGAAGAAAGGGTGAGCAACAGACAAATGAATGCTCATTTATTTCAGGACAAAACTGAGTTAGAGTTTCTGGAAATGACGTAACAGGAGCTAGTAACAGCTTGGCAGAGGCAAGAGCAACAAGATATTCCCTCATCCAGGGGTCTGGCAGCATCCCAGTAAGGGGCTGAAACTTGCCTGTATTGTTAAAACCATCAGTTAAATACAACCCAGATGGAAAGTCACCTTAAAGTTTAAAAGCCTTTCCCAATGATCTGCTCAAAGAGGCAGCAGGGTACAACAGGTCTAAAAGAAAGAGAATTTAAGCATTTCCAAAGGTAAAGTGATGAATTTTGGCCTCCATTCCACAAACAATCTCCTTGCTTCACAGTGATCTGATTTCTGGATGATTGAGCATAAAATCATTCTGAGCTGTTTCCAGAGACTTATGGTAAGGTGCTGCAGTTTTATTATAATGACCAGCCATTCTCTTGAAGTTTGAGACTTTTCATAATTACAAAAGCTACCTGACACCAATACCAATTAAAAACACCCAAATCAACAAAAAACAAGTGAAAACAGAAGCGGGCTGAGACTAATTATAAGGGAAAACATAGAACAGCATAACTGAGTAGATTACTGCTGAGATTACATCTTAGGTCTTCCCTCAGGTGCAAAAGAGAACCTTGCAATTCCACTCCAATCTGTTTAAACCCATGTGCTTCACTTCAGCCTGCTCCAGTATGAGTCCTTCCCACAAGCCCAACTTCAGCCATCATGGATCACAAGACACAGCAAACTTCAGCTCTGTATTTGGAATTAATAAATCCAACTCAGGATTTATTTGCTTCATCAAAGCAAGAAATAAAGTTCTTTTCATCACTGGGATTTCAAACTCTTTTCATAAAAGTGCACTGTAGCAATAAGTGAATAAATCCAGTTCTCTCCAGCTCAAATTTCAACCCAATATATTTGGTTGGGGTTTTTTTGCTTTATTATTAAAACAAACTCACCCAACTTGGATGAGCAACAGCTTCATGTTTTACTCATATTTTAAATCCTTCTCAAGGAAGTTGTGAATAACCCAAAGCATCATTTATCATCCTTTTTTTGGCAGGGGATAAAGTTATAGCACAAGCACAAACCCATGCAGAAGACATTAATAAATGCAGGCAGCCCAGTGACCACCACTGTGTTTTATGTGTATGATAATGGGAAAGGCTGACTTCACCCAGTCCTATGGAGTATTTGAATTTTCAGGTCACCTGTTCACCATGCAGATGAAAATACAGCTCCTAGGATGAGAAGGGAGGCACTGGGCCCCTTGAAATAAGTAAATGAATAAAAGTGAGGCAAAGGTCTCCAAAAATAATAATAATAATAAAAAAAAAAGTCTTCAGTCAAGAATATACTGAATGCTTCTTCAAAACCATTGTGAGAGCACAGACTGGACTTCAACAAAGCCACTGAAAACCTGGCCCCAAGCAGAACATTTGCTCCCCTTTTGGATCCTGCTGCTTTTAGGACATGCTGTTCACACTGGGAGCTGCAAAGGGCTGTGTCATACCTGGCACAGATGAAGCCATAGGCAAACAGTCAGGGCCATGCAAGAAGAGGCAAAAAAGGGAGTCAAGCATGTCAAAATGCACCTCAGGGGCAGACTCTCTGAACAACAACATGAGCAAAATGCTTCTAGTTGGCACTGTAAATTAACCAAAAGTAAGGAATGCCACCCAGTTTAGGAGCAAAGCCCATTAAAAAAAATCCCAACAAAACCAAGCTGGTTTTAGCACAGTCTTCAAGAAGCTGTGCAAAGGATCTGGTGAAGTTACACATCATACCAACTACCTCCTGTCAATACTGATTTTAAGATACCTGTGAAAAAATGACTTTTCACTTTGATGGTTCACATTATTGCGACATCTGGCTGGAAGGGCTAGAGTTAAGTGTCTGTTGCTATTTTCATTAAAGACTATTTTATGCTTCAATTGCTGGAAAAAAACGGTTTTACTTTAAAACTAAACTTGGCAGGCAAATGCTGTAGCCAAACCTGGTCTAATAGATTTGTCAAAGTGAAAAACATCTAACAAACAAAAAAGAAATGTAAGGAAGCTTACGCAGTATCTTCACACCTGACACTGACCTGGATCCACAAAGTTGACATTTAATCCACCTATCCCCTATTTAGAGGGACACAAACTGGTATTTATTAACTGGCTACATTATGCATCAGCCATGTCCTGATTTTTCCTTTAAATTATGAACATTCTGACAGGTTTAGAAATCAGCATTCTTTTTCATGTAGTAGTATGTGCAATCATTCCATCCTTTCAACAGCATGTCCGCAGGCTTTGGGATCACTAAGCTTTCATCTCCCCAAACCTGCACCTCCAGCACTTCAAAGACTTAAAACCTTATTGCCATTGAATGGCCTGTGAGCACAGCACCCTCTTGCTGCTCCCATGCAGCTCCAAGAAAGGGTGTGGAAAAACTTCCCTAGAGCACAGATATCCCTGTCCAACCCATACAAATCCTCCTCTTGTTGCAGGGGACAGCTGCAAGCTCAGCTGCTTGGAGGAACTGAGATAAATGCAAGCTGCTGAGAGGGAGGCAGTGCCTGAGAGCAGCCCAGAGGGAACCTCGTGCAAGGCTCAGTAGGACCTGCTGCTGTAGGACAGCTGGATTTGACAGCTCAGCAAGGGAGGCAGCAGCCTGGAAGCTGAGAGCAGGGACCATTCACACCAACATCACCCCCGGCCGTGCTGCTCCCTGAATCAAAGCTGCTGGAGAAAGCAACTCCAGTCTCTAATAAGATGGGATTCCTTCTCTCCATATCCAGGTCAGACAGAATCCAATGCCCCTTAGATCCACTGGAGGCCCAAAAAGGGACAGAGGTGCTGCAAGTCAGAGAGCACCTGTAACCCGGATTTCTAACTATTCAGGAATTATTCTCCTTATATTCCTGGTACCACAGGATTCCTTCTCCACCTGTAAAACACTCTCGAGGATCAAACCTTGTTTTCCTAAAGGCCAAAGAGGTACAGACTGTGAAGAAAAGAATTTGGCTCCTTTATTCTAGTGACAGCCTAAAGCATAATCACCAGCCAGTGACACATGCACGGATCTGTCAGGAGAGCTGCACTAAGGACCAGTAAACCAGGGCAGCACAATTACAGCAGCCAGAACTGGGCATGGGACAACCAGAGCAACAATGAAAAATCTTGGCTGACTTCACTGGAATCACATGAGAAAGCCAGAATCAGCTGAAGCAGGCACAGGACCATTCCTGTGTGTAAAAGAACAAGAGAAAGCAGAGGGATTTACATCTATCCATCCCTTCCACCCCAGAACAACAATTTCTAGGAAACTAAACACACAGAGTGATCAATAATGGTTCCTCAACAAGTGGAAGCTGCAGTTAACAGAAATTAGCAAATTTATTCCCTATGAAATTTTTCATACCCATCACAGTCTCAGGGAATTTTATGAATATTTTGAAAATGAATACTTTCGATGAACATTAAAAGAAATCAATAAAAAATATTATCAACACAAATATTTACTGATTAAATTCTGACACACACAGTGTGCAAGAGTGAGAAAAGTGAAATTAGGCAGTAAATACTTCAGGTGCCTGAAGCTTAATTCTTAACTGTAAGCTTTTCTCCCAAAGGCATAGAATAGAAATCCATCTCAGAGATCACAGAGCCTTTTGAGTTGATGTATTTAACTGCATGACAAGCATTAATAGGAGTTACCCAGATAAATTCCAGTATATCTACTTTCAAAATATATTACTTAACCTAGCTGAACCCACAATCTATTTTCTTGTGTGCTGAATTGCAAGTGAACTGATATGAGTTTTAGATAAAATTTTTATGCAGCATGATATACAGAGACATGACTTTGGTGCACTACCATCTTGTGGACTATCTAGGAAAAACAGTAAGTGGGGTTTTATATATATATACAACCAGAGCATATAATCTGTGAAAAGAACCCCAAAACTGCATGAGGTAAATAATACACAGAACAAGGAATGGTTCTTTGATTTCTTAGGGCTTGGCAGATTACATCAAACTTCTTTTTGACAGCTTGCCAAGGGGTGGTGGCACCAGCCTTTCCTGGGAGAAGGCTCTCACCACAACTGCAAGCAGAAAATAAAGTTAAATACTGTGCTGGCCCCAATGCTCTGCTGCACAATTTCAGGCTCTCACCTGCACAGGTGAGGGAGTTTCTCCTGCAGATGCAGCTGCACTTTGTGGCCTGAAGAATAAAATTCAGTGCCAGTGTTGGGAGTTTGCTTAGGCTGGTTAAGTTAGCAATGTTTTACCACACATTCTGGAGTATAAACATGTGAATGTATACATGTTAGATTTGTGAAAATGCATTTCAAGACATTATTTACATGTGTGTATATAGACAAATGGTGTGTGTGTGTTTACACACATATTGTAACATATTGTAAACACTTAAAATATGGTAAGTTGCCTTCTGGAACTCATTATTGTGGGTGTTACTTCTCTGCAATACAGTCAAACCTCCATGATGATTCATTCTTCTGCATCTCTCTCTCATAAGATATTTCTTGTGAGCATCCAGAAACATGCGAACAAATTTTAAACTGTGAAGAATGACATGATCTTAGAACTTAACTCAGTGTAATGAAATAAGTATATAAAGAACAAAAACCCACATCAGACTTTTGGTTCATTGCCTGATTATATTCACTACCAACAGCCTGCTCCCAACTCAGCAGCCAGCATCACATGCAGGGATATAACAGAGACAGCACCACTTCTTTCCCCAGTATAAAGGTGATACCCTAATCCTTTATCCCTTCTTGATAACTCCCTAATCCAAAACTCTCTCACCATTCCAAGTATCTCTGTTGAGAGTGTTGTCAATTTTTAAGCAATACTCTGGCTTCCCTCTCACTTTATTTCTACAAAGTCCATTGCCAGAGCTCCCTCATCCTACTTGCCCTCATCGCATTGTTCCCTGGAACCCAGGACCACAACCAGCTCTCCCTTTCTGCCAAGCCCTGCTCCAGGGGAAGAGGACATACTGACCTTGAAACCAAGCAAAACCTTCCAACTGTTGACCTACTTAACTTACATCGATCAATAAGATACAACAGAGCTTTCACTGCAAGTTTTATAAAGCCAGTGACGAGCAGACCTTAACCTTAACCTAAAGATCCAGGAACACCCAGAATTGGTGCACACACTAAAAACAAAACAAAACCCAACCCAAAATGTTCTCCTTCAAAAATCTCATCACCTGTTGCAGTAGCACCACTTTCCTTTCAGACAGACCCCTTTAAGTCACAACAAATAACTTTAAAGATAACAAATTCTGATTCAGAGTCCCTGAACAGAAAGGTGTGAGGGAGAGGCGTAACATCACCTCTCTCTGTGAGAAGAGCTTTCCTAGACTTGCATCCCTTCAGATTATCTAAAAAGAAAATCATAAATAGCATAGTTTAGTAAGAAAGAAATGAGCATTAAGCAGAGTTGAAGTCACCAGAAAAAAAAAAAGTTAAAATATTTATAAAGAAATATGATCCACTATCAACATAATGTGTCCACTAAAAATAAAAAAAATATTTATTTCAGAGCAAATGCAGTTTCTCCCAAAATTATATTTAAACCACATTGTAGAAATGTTTCTCAGGGCCAGGAGTTAAAACCATACCTGGCAGCTCTTCCACAGCAAGCAAAAATTCTTCTAGGATTAGCATGGGTAATGAGCCATCTGACAAGTCCTGCAACTGATCAAATGGTTACAGGGGTCACCAGCTGTCACTAAGGTACTGCTGTAGATGATATTTATGGGAGTCACCATTTCTGATTAAGGTACTGCTACAAAGGTTAACACACAAACGTGGCCTTCTTCTTTTAGTGATGTGCTGGGCACCAATCAGTGCTAAAGACCAGACTGAAACCACAGATCAAAAATTTAAACTATCCTGTTGGTTTTTCACTTTATTTGCAGGAAAATATAGCCAAAATTCAAAATACAACCACCACCAGAAGAATCAATTCTGCTGAAAGTTAGAAGATGCTTCAGTTGTTTACATTTTTGTGGAAGAGGAAACCTTTAAAATACTTGAAATATCAATATTGTTAAGGGAAAAAAGTACAGCTTCACTCCAAAAACATACCCAAGCCAGAAAAAACAATGGCAACCAACCTACATTAACAGTTGACTGAAGATATTAAAGGAGGGGGTGTGGGAGGAGCTCAAATCCACCTCTTAATGAAGGAGTGCCTACAGCACTTAGATAAAGACCAGAAAAGATAAACTGCTCTCCAGATTGAAAATCACAGACATGAAGACAACAGAAAGAGCCTGACTAATCTGGTCAGCCTGGTTCTCATCCAAACTGCAATGAAATTACAGTTCTTGTTGGCAGTTTTATACCTGACCCAAAGAGGGATACAGGCCTATGTGTTAGAAGGGAAAGGGAAATGCTGGGCAGCCCTTGGGAGCCTTCACTGCTGCTGGATGTCCTGGATCAGTTCCATGAATCAGCAGAGCAGGACAAGCCAATCCCAAACCCTGCTCTGCTCTTGCCCATATTTACAGCACCACTGACTGAGAACATTTCGTGGCATTTATAAACCCACACCCTTATGGGGGTTTCTGTCACGGATGTGGGTGGTTAAAAAATACCCTCCTTTGAAAGCAGCTTCACAGCTCAGTCATTAATGCAGAGTTAACAACACGCCTGCTCTTTGAAATGGTTTCTGAATTTATAAACATGAGGGTTGCTTAAGGGCACCCTGAACTATCCATGACACGAGTTACTGCAGTGGAAGTGATGGCCTGCCCTTTAGCAAACTGTGTTACAGCCAGTGACCAATGTGAGAGTGCCCAAGAGAGTCTCCTTCTAATTTCAGATGCCTGGAGTCACTAAACATGATTTAGCTGCAGAGATGGTGGGAAATGCCACTAGAATTTATATTTGTATCTAATGAGAAAATTACATGTAAATTTTAGTTTGGGATTTGAACCAGTGTCTTGATCTGATTTCAGATTTTGATGCTGTTCCACTGAGCTCTGTTAATAGAAATGTCCTTGAACAACAGAAACAAGTAACTGAAGTGGAATACATTGATCTCAGTAGTTACTCTAATCCCTTGTATACTGACAGAGCAATTCCAACATGTCCCATAAAGTGGGGAGCCTTGGAATTTTCTTGACAATAAGATTTTTTTGTTAAGAAGGAATATTCCTTCCATGAAAATATTTTATGTAGAAATGCCCATAAACTAAACCACAAGAAGTTCCACCTCAACACGAGGAAGAACTTCTCTCCACTGAGGGTGGCAGAGCACTGGCACAGGCTGCCCAGGAGGGTCATGGAGTCTCCTTCTCTGGGGACATTCCAAACCCAGCTGGACACACTCCTGTGCCACCTGCTCAGGTGAGCCTGCCTTGGCAGCCAGGTTGGACTGGATTATCTCCAGAGGTTCCTTCCAACCCTAACTATTCTGTGACTCTGTAAAAAAAAAAAAAGAGAAAAACAAAAAAGAAAAATCCCAATCTTTTTCTTGTTTAGGGATTATTTTTTAAGCACTGCTAAAATTTGCCATCTGCAATATCCTGCTTTTTGCAAAACATAATTAATGAATTAAGTATGTTCTCTTAAATATTTTTTAAAGATTTTTTAAAATTTTAACTAGAAATTCAACTGGGACTGAGATCTTCCACCCCAGAGTTTACAGTAAGTATTATCTAATGATATTTACAGCAAAGAAAATTTTCAAGTACAAATATTCACACGTGTACCCTTTGTGCATCCATACTTAATAGAGGGTATCAGTACTATGAGCTCCAGAGCACAGACATTTGTCACCATTAACTGGAAGCAAATATAGATGTGAAGACATTTAACAGTTTGCAAAGAGCTCAGCTCCTTTTGGTGTTCTGACATCCAAACAAAATGGTTGAAGTTTATATTTAGAGTTGATGCATATTTGTAATGGTTTTCTTTTAAAAATATTTTTTAAATATACCTTTAAGGGGTTTAGTCACAAATGTATCAAAATATGAATGTTAAGACATCCAATAATATATTTCCATAATTTTTATGTAATATCTGTCTTTAGAAAGGAAAAAAATAACTGCTTGCACTTGACTAGTGCAAGCAACAGTAACTTAATATCCCCCAAAAGAAATGGGCTTGTTAGTAGACAACAACAACAAAAAAGGAAATAACTTTCCTGTGAAAATAATTTTTATGGTGCTATTATCTCTCTGTTGAAAACCACAGAACGTCCCATTGCCAATTATGGGGATACTTCCAAACCCAGTCCAACACAAGCAGGAAGATCCCAGAAGTGCCCAGGGCAAGCACATCCTGACATCTGAGAGTCCCTCGAGCCAGCCCAACACAAACCCTCGCTCCCTGATGAAAACACAGCTCCCATTTCCCAGGAAAATCAGCTCTCAGGGGTGGCTTCCAGAGGGAAAGCAGTGGCCGTGAGCAGGGATGGCAGGAGGTGACACCACTGAATCAGCAGGTGACAAGCAAAGCAACATCAGTGCACCATCACCAGCGTTTTCAAGAAAAATCAAAATCACTTGAGGACTTACAGGAGAGAAGAGTGCAGCTAAAACCTACATTCTACCTAAACACCTAAAGCCAAAATACCGGCTGATTCAAAGCTGCTTTGAATGCAGTCACCAGCAGTGTATTACTCTGCTTTGGGTTTAGTTACATATTTTAACAATATTCTTGTGTATCAACACACGAATTTCAACTTTCCCCCTGTAAGCCCTACCAGCAACTACATTTAACTAATTACTGACTTCTTGGGAGCATTCCAATGAAACCTTCACTGCGGCAACATTATAGCAGCAGGCTCCCAGAGAGCACAGGTTCAGAGAGGAAACTGCATTTCTAAGGCATGCAAATAACCCAAACATGGCTTGTTTCTCTACAGGAAAAATCGCTGTTGCTTACAGCACGCTTGACACACTGTCACATTACACCACTCAAACATACAGGGGGTTATTAATGATATGCCTAACAAGAGGTAAGCTCTTTTAAGCAGTAACCAAAAGCATGACATGACACATTGACAAGTAATGTGACAGCTCCTTTCTAATCAAATGTACTCAACGTAAATAGCAATTCATGGTCTGACACACAGTGACAAGCTAAGCCGTCCATAAAAGCAAAAGCACTACTCTGAGAAGCTCAACAATGCACTTAAAAAAATAACTAATGCTCTTTTTCCATCAAAGGTGGTCTGTTCTGTAAGGTGAAATCTCTATTTCTCTCGCCGCAGTGCAAAGGCTGCTCTGATGCCCTGGTACAGCTGCCGTCTGTCACTAGAGGGTGCAGTGGTTCTGTGTCTTACACCGAAAATACCGATGACATTTTTGAATAATAAAATGCTCCTGTATGACTCAACTCTTTCAATGGTTTTGTTGAGCCACATACGTACACAGCATTTTTAATTTACATTCGGGGGGATTATTTCCCTTCAAGCTCTCCAAATAACTAAACTGGCAGACAGTGTGCATTCTCCAGAGCAAGAGAGACTGTCTTGGTTTAGACTCCAGCTGGTTTCAATACTTTTGACTCTGTATGAATGACAGCTAAATATTTGCAAAACTACAAGTTCCATCACAGGATTTACCAGTTTTCCAGGCCCAACCATTAGGTTGTTGCTGTTTGCAGACTTACTTTTACAGCAGTTGTATGATTGACTTTCTACCATTTCCATTCTTTTTGGTTCAAAAAGACAAGATGTTCGTTCTAACAGCAGCCTGGCTTCAGCCCTATATCTGAAAACCAAAGTGAACATCAGAACAGGCAGTAAACATGGGTAACAGCTCAAGAGCTCTGAGCAGCTTCCCTTCCCATTTCTCTGCCTGGAAAAAACAAACAAGGGGGTTCACAGTCAGCCCTTGAGCAGGACTGAACTGCAAAGGACCTGAGAACCAAGGCACTGACGAGTTTGGGGTGGTGGCCACAGCCCGGGACTGCAGGACATCATAGACTGACCAGTGGTTCAGTGCCAGGGTTTGTAAAGGAACTCCAAAATCTGTGTTTGGCAGGAGCTTTCAGCTGCTTCCTCAAAAGAAGGAGCAGGGACACCTCTGCTGACACACCTAGCAGGTGAACATCTGGAACAGCAGCCCCAGGCAGGGTCACAGAGCAGGCAGGCAGAGATCCATCCCCTCTGAGGCTGAGGAGCAGGCTAAAGAGGCTCTTTACAAACTCTTCCCACTCGTTTTTCAGTGGAACTATACTGGCAGATTTCATACAGGAGCAGCACTTCCAAAGGATCACCAGGCTATGTCATAGATCACATAAAGTCAAAACTGCCCCTCAAAATACAGGCATCTTCCTCACCAACACAAACCTTCTCTGAGGACTGACACACTATTGCCAGCCTCCTACAGCCAGTTTAGGTTCAGTTTTGGCTTCTGAGAACAAATCATGTAAGAAAAAGAGTGAGAGGGGCTCAGGAGCAGCCAAATGTCAGCAAGGGCTGTGACTGACATCATTGCACAAGGTGACAGATGTCCCATGGCCAAGGCAAAGGGTGAGGCAAGGCAGCTTCCACTTTGGGGACAGCACAGTATACACCCCCAAATATATAACTACTTGCTTTTGAGCCTCATTTCCCTCAGGTGCAGCAGTGCTGTTACAATGGACACGTGGCCTATTGAACCAGGAGCTAAATTCAGCTAAATTTACACTGCTGGGAAGGTGAGTGAGTACCTGAGCAGCCTGAACAGCACCCCACGGCTACAGCAACAAGGGAGAGCTCCCAGCTGCAAGTTCTGGCAAACTCAGCAGCAGCAGCAAAGGCAAACTGGCATGTGGAGCTTCCAGCAGACCCACAGCACTGCAGAGTGGGGCATCTGAAGTTCATGAGGTGCAAGTATTTCAGAAAAGTTTAATCCACACAATCATCTCTGTATTCAACAAGATTTAAACAAAATCCACTCTAAGACTGTACTGCAGCTTTACAACATTTAAAAAGGGCTTATAAGCAAGACTTTTTAGAAGGGTCTGTAGTGGTAGGAGAAAAGGTGACTGTTTTAAAATAAAGGAAGTCAGACTTAGATTACATATAAGGAAGATGTTTTTACAATGAGGGTGGTGAAACACCAGCAGGTTGTCCAGAGAGGTGGGGATGCCCCATCCCTGGAAGCATTCAGGGACAGGGCTCTGAGCAGCCTGGCCTGCTTGCAAATGTTCCTGCTCACTGCAAGGGGTTGGACTGGAAGACTTCAAAGGTCCCTGTTAAATCAAACCATTCCATGGTAACACAGTCCTGAAAAATGAGGAGAGCTCCTAAGAACACAGCCTTGGTGGATGCAGTACCCAAAAAGAGCACAGCATAACCCCAGGGAGCAGGGACTAGGAAGAAGAAGGAAGATGCTGAGTCATTTTGGGGCAGCAAATGGGAAGAAAAAACAGACTAGACTGTCATTTCAACTTGAAGTAGACTCCCCAAATCAGAAAGCTGAGGGGTACTGAGAGAAGAACCGACCCACTGTTATGAAGATGGGTAAAATGCAAGTGGATTTGTTTGTTCCTGAGCCTGGTTAACATTTGCTTTACACCACTTCACCAAACTGCTGCACTCAACCATGTTATTTTCCACCATTTATTCAGCTAAATGTTTTGAGATACATTTGCAGCATCTGAGCCCAGTCTGAAGGCGTGAGAACCTGTTAAGGGGATGCATCAGGTAGCTACAATAAACAGCAACACGCAGGGTGCTTGGTTTGAACTGCATAAAAAAAAAAGAGAGAATCTTTCACTGTTATTTCTAGATAGAATTAAAATTAGGTAAAAAAAGCATCTAACACATTGGAGAGGAAGAAAGACTAACCTCCACTTTGTTTCCATACATACATACATACATATATATATATATATTTACACAAAACCCAGCATGAATAAAGAATAATTAATGGGAATATGTCAAGTAAGAAAATTTTTGATCTCTGTGCAAACTATTCATATATAGATTTATTACAACTGTCTGAAATAACAAACTGTTTTTTTACCAGCACTGTTTGATACTTGATGTAATCTATAAAAAAAGTCTTCATACAAGAGGTTGTTATTAACAGAGGAAACTGGCAATCCACTGAGATTTCATGACAAGCCTCATTAACCTGTAAACACCTGGTTATTAAGGCACATTCATTAGGTGTGGGCTTTTTTTCACAGAACTGTCACTGGCTTCTGCTGAAACAGCTATTGAGAAAAACATGTGGCAATGCAAAATGAGAACCTAATCAACTTTTATTTTTTAACTTGTCCTGGATGTGAATATATTTTTGAAGCTTGTATGCATGAAGTAATCTAGCATTGCAAATTATACCTGACATTTTTAAAAAATGCTAAAGGGGCAGCTATAGAAGGTGCTGTCATTAGCTAAAATGTCTGTAAAACCTATCAGAACTTTATTTTTTTAATGTTATAAGCCACATATGTATTTCAAATACATATCAGGGAGAAAGGGAAATGAACAGAGAAAAATCTGGAAGCCAGTTCCAGAAATTGGCATAGATGAAATTGACTATTTTAATCATGTTCAAGCTTATTTAATAATTCTTTCTACAAAAGAGCAGAGATTAAAGTAGTTGATCAATAAGAAATAATCAGCATTTGAGTGAGCACAGCTAAAAGAAATTTTGAGAAAACAAGAAACTCAGTAGACTGAAACATGGAAAACACTGTTAGTTAAATATAAATATTGTCAAGGGCTGCTAGGAAGCAAGACAGAAGTGATTCATGTTCATCTACAAAAAAAAAGTGAAAAGCCAGTTTATACTGCCTTATTTTCTTTTTAAAGGCTGGCTAGGCTGCAATGAAAACTTTCTTTTTTTCATTAAAGCATCAGAGGGGACAGCTGAGTGCAATCATCAGGTTCACAAGATGTTAGTGGCATGGTTTCTGCCTTCAGAGCACAGACAGAAGGGCTGGCCTGCGGCCTCCTGGGCTTTGCTGTAGTGTTGGAGCCAAATGTTTGTGGGGGCAGGTGGCAAGAGGAATTAACACTTGCTTCATTCAAGAGCAAAGTCTATTTATCTGCCTTCCAAGCTGCACTGTTGATGAATAAAAACCCAAGCCACCAGCATAACTGAAAGACAACGTATTTAAAGTTATATTTTTAAAATTAAACTATCTCCCTCATAAAATAAATCACTTGATTAAAACAAAAAAAACCAACCCAACTGCAGTATTTGATGTGTTGTTCCAAAAGTCAGTCACTGCAATCACAATCAAACACTGAAAGTAAAAAAAAAATAAACAAACACATGGGGGAAACAAGAGGGGAGCGTGGATGAATCAGTGCCAACATTAAATACAAGACAGCTTGCAGAACAAGAGAAATTACAAAGAAAAGGTCAAAAAATCCAGGGTGAAGGGAATAATTTCTACAATCACAAGCAATATAATAGTTGCACATTTCTAGAACCTTTAACTACAAATGACAGAAAGATGCTGAAAACCCACCTTCACATTCATCTTGGGCAATTTTCACAAATTTTGTCTTGATATTTATATCCATAAATATGTTCAACTTTATACTGAGCAGGATTTAAACAAAAATGTCATTTCACACCCCTGCCTCTCAAGAAAGGCATTGCAAGCTTACAATAGCAACCAGAAGAATTTTCAGAGATTCTAAACAGATTAAGCATCTGAAACCCTACAGCCAGAGTCTACAAGAAAATCTGTTCTGAACCTATAAATGAGAAAGGGGAGAGAGCAAAGCTTGACACCAAAAGGCAACTAATAAACAGCAGAGAGATGCAGCTGAATTTATTCATTCCTTTCCAAACAGCAAGGTCACAGGCTAAGCTGAGAAAAGGAAAAAAGCTACAAAATGGATGACTGCATGCAATCATGGGCTTTCACTTAAAATTGAAGATCTGGATTGCTATACCCCCTCTCTGAGTGCAGAGCAGGCTGTTCATTGCATTGGAGTGGTGAGAAACTATAGAAATAATGCAAAACAAACCAGATAAATTAAGAACTCGCATCCATTTCTAGAGGGACTCACTTTCTCTGCAAGTATCTCAAGACAAAATAAGCACACTTTAAGCCTATTACTTTGCTGTACTTGGGATTCAAGAGACTGAAATACTGAAAAAAAGTGAACTGAACTTTTCAGAATGAGTTGGTTACCTAAAGGATTGTGTTTATTTTATGGACCTTTGCACATAAGGCCAATTCTGAATGCTGATCAGACGAAAGGTTTTGTTTTGAACAGTAAGAGTCAGTATGTTTGAAAAATTAAAAACCTCACAAAACTAGTAGATTTAATCCTTCAGCAATAGTTTATAAGTTCCACATTATTTTTCCTTGTTTCTGTGAACTACCTGTTAACTTCAGCTACAGGTAACCAGGCAAAACATCTAAAGGCTTCTCCCTGTTACAGAGCACAGAGATGGCACAGGGGAACAAAGGTGATGTGCTCAGATTGTCTTAAAATGATGCTGTCACTGTTCACCTCTGTCTGCTGTCAGATATTTCAACTGCTCACAGCTTTCTGCATGGTATATTTTCCGTAATAACAAAGAACTTTCCTTTAGTATTATTAGAAAACAATCCCTTTGATAAATAACATGACTGTTTGCTGCAGAGAGCACAGACACCAGACTGCATGCTGCAACCATCCCTGTTGTTGATGTCTTCACCAGAGAGGAGTAGCTGCAGGACCTGAAATGACTGCCAGACTTGCTGATGTCTGGACAGGAATAAAGCACCACAGCAACAAATAACTGCCTGAACAACAGCTTGACAAGTGAAGTGCATCTGACAGTCACTCTGGGACAGTGTGACATCTGAAGGAGAGCAGTGGCCATGCTCACCAGCTGGGCTGCTTTAACCCAGAGGATGCTGAGACCCTCAGTGGGCACTCTGAGCTGGGTGCAGCCTTTTGGGGTACCATCAGCACCAAATGGCAGCATCTGAACACCTGAATCTGCTCTGGAGAAACATATCATACATCTCTTACTGCCATGTCATTCTGCTTCTGAACTTCCCTGAGCACTGGTTTATGCAGCTTCTTGAGTGAGACACTGCACAAGAATGCCTTCAGTCCTGAGCTGAGTGGAACCAAGCAATTACCAGCATCTCAGGAGCACACCCATGGGCTCATCTGTTCTTTTATTGTTCTGACTGCCTACAAGGAGGGGACTTCCTGATCCAGCTGGAATACTTGGTGCTGGTCCCATTTTGAAGGCTGGTTGGGTTTTTTTTTTACCCTGCAAGCCCAACCCTCCTCAAGTTGCTTGCAAGCCAGTTCCACCAGCTGGGGCTGCCTGCTAGGGCTTAAGCTCCTGGGTCCCAGAGGAATAAAGACATTTCCCTTTGAGCTCTGCTTTTGCATTTTGAAATTTCTGCTGCATTTCTCGTCCCCACCTCAGCCCCTCAGTTCCCAAACTGCTTGTGGGAAAGGAATCCTGGCTGATCTAAACATCCCATGCATAATGGGCATGTGTCCTACAACATTTTGTGCTCTGGGTGGGACTACAACTGAAGCTGCATTTGTAACGGTAAATTCTTGCTGATTGTTAAAAAAAATATTATTCAGATTGGTAAAAAATATCCTTCTCACCACCATCCCTCTTTTTATTGCAAGTATTAAAAAGACGTGCAAAAGAGCTGAATTGGAGATGCTGTCTGGCACAACACATTTTCCCACTTAATTTTAATTCTGTTTTCATCTGTATATTGGCCCAGAGCTACAGGGTTTTTTTCTCTTCCTACTAGCCATAAGTCACCATCCCAAGACAAGTGGCATCGCATGTTTCATTCATGTTTCAACACAGCATGTTTCATTCTACCTTCATGGGAAAGAATCTTGCACAATAAGGAAGCAGAAAGCAAAAAGAATGGCCAGCAGCACTTACATTTCAGGAGATACTGACACACCTGGTTGTGATACAGCAATAGCAGAGGTCAAAATTTGAACAGTGCATGGAAAGGACTTGAACAATCTTTGGTTTATTATGGGAATATACATAATTTTCACAGTGAAGTATTAAACACCTACCCAAAACTACAAGAATGACTATAATCATTAAGCTTGCAAACATTCAATTTAACAAATTGAGACAAGGTGGATGTAGCTTTAACTGCACATACCTTGTTGGTAACTGAACAGGGCTCTTCCCTTCAAACCTGCTGATGCAGTCGAGAAGTTTAAGTAGATCAATACAGATAAATGAAATTATCATAAAAGCACCATTTTCTCACCATCCAGATTGGGCTGGGAGAATACATACCTCAAATAGCATCCACCCAAACTTCAGTATTCTCAATACCTCTATAAACAAATGGGAATTACACCAGAAAATAAACACATTTCCCCAGAACCCCTGCTTCACTGTCCCTGATTTTTGTCACAGTTCTTCCACACTTCAGAAAAACAACAAACAAAAGCAAGATGCATCTTTGCTTTGTTAGCCAAGGTCTCTGCTTTCAGGCAAGGCACAAAACTGGGATTCTATTTGGTGATGATTATAAGAAAAAAACCAGAGACATCTGTCAGGACAAAATTTGCAACAACACTCCCCTGTCAGCTTGAGAAACAACTCTGTAAAGGGAGAGCATTCCAATGATTGGCTAAGAATGGACAATATTATGAATACATAAAAATGTTGTTGCTGTGGCAGGGGTCTGGAGAGAAGGCAAAAATGTGCAATGCAGAAACACGTTTACAACATGCAATGCTTTAAGACTTCTGAACCTCAAGCCCAATCACCACCTTCATATTTGTATCATGCCCACAAAGCCAGACAGACAGCTGACACTTCCTCAGAGTCTGATTTTCATGTGCAAACATTAACTGGAACTCCCTGCAGATGTATGGGAAAGAGGAGAACCAGTACTGCTGTAAAACAAACAAACTGCAGCATTAGGGGTGCCTGGGGCAAAGCCTGCACCCATTCCACAGGGGCAGAGCCAGGGAAATGCACATGCACAAGGCAGGGAGGGCCTGTAATCAGCCCCCCAGAGGAGGAAGCTGAGCACTGGGCTCCCCAGCCCTCCCGTGCAGCAGCAGGTGCTGGGCAGAAGCTGCTGCAAACATCTGGGGCAGCACTGCAGAACAATTCCCCATCACCTGTGCCGCGCTCTCCACGGCCGATCCCTCGGCGGGGACGTTTGAGAGGGAGCTGCAGAAAGGAGGAACGGGAAGAGAGGAAACCCAGCCTTTACCAGCCCTTAACCTGTGCCTCCAGGGACAGCTCTACCAGAAACCTGCAAGGAGCAGGGCAGGGAATTGCCTTCAGTATCCGGCTGATGAGAGAACAGCGAAGCCTCACCTCAGAGATTTGCCCGAGCAGTGTACAATAAAAACACCCAACTGCAAATTCAAACCGTGTTTAAGATACTACAGAGCCTGTGGTGCAGAATTTGTGGACATAACTTGCATTTTCAGTGATTTCAGCCTCTCCCAGGTTTTAAAATAATAAGGAAAACCAGGCTCCACATTTTGTGTCCACGGGGGGGCAGAGAGGGGCCGCTGTCACCAAACCCTTCCCTTCCCAGCCAAACCGGTTTGTCACCCCTTGTTCTGTTTCTTTATTTCTAATCAGGAGAATATATTATCCAATTTTGCAAGTTACCCTGAGATCTCTAATATTGCATATATAACAATCTGATCACATTCTCATCAAGCCACTTTAACTAAATCAAGTGTTCCTTTTCTTTACTCCTCACAATGCTAAATCTTCCCCTTTTGCTTGTTTCTGTAAGTTCTGTGAATTAATGGTACATGGAAAAAGAGCAAAAATGGTTTCCTCAGATTGCCTGTGAAGTGCTTCAGCACCAAGATGTGTGTATGGAAGGCTTTACTTACCCACCAACAGTACAATACAACCTAAACTCACACATGATTTTCTGGCAAAGCTTACAAAAATACACTGGACTTACCTTATCCTGAAATTCAGTTTAATAAATTGCACATTCTGTTTACAGAGTTTAAAGACTGTTAAGAATACTTTTCTCTGTTTGGTTACTTTCAGAATTTTTTTTTAAAGATTTATTTTGAGGTTTAATCATGCACATAAAAGAAAATAGTTTGTCTCCTAGCTATCTAGGAGTTAGAACTGATCTACCGGCCTTCCTGATTACTCTTGACTCATAGATATGAAAGAAGCTTCTCAAGAACATATTTACTAAGCATTCCTGACAAGTGAGTAAAAATTTGCTGTTGATGCTAAGATAGAGCATCAAAAGTTGGCTGAATTTCAAGACACTCATGTTTTCCACTGCACACTGCTACCTGAGGCTCACTCTGTACTACACAGCACTAGGTACAATGTGTTAACAGCTCACAAAGCTGTGGCCTCTAGCAAAGGATGCTGTCCAAACATCTCAAAGCATGAAGCACACTGCAAAATGAAAATAAGGGCAGAAAAATCCTAATTAGACAAACAGCAGCTTGCCTGTTTACAGGTGAAAATTTCAATACACTGAAAGCCACTATCTGAAAAGAAAGCAGTCAAGTTCAGACAAAGAGAAAAGCGTAATTCCAGTCTCTTCCCACAGGACTGTACTTTTCAGTTCAGGAAAGGAAGATGACAGCCAGAAGTGAAGTTGTTTGCAAGCTGGGACCCATTTAACAGCAGGTGTTGTCACACTAGGAGACTAAAGGTGCTCTGTTCATGACTGGTTAGAGAATTTCAGCAAAGCAATCTGAATAAAGAAAAGAAAATACTCCTTTCTCCCAAGACAGTGACCTCAGCATGCAAAACCCTTATCACTTGTCAAAGGCTGCACCAGCTGCTTGACCACTCCACCAGGTGCTAACCTGGTGTCCAGCCCAAAAGTTGAGCAATGGCCCTAAAATTAGACACTGCTCTGCAGTGGAAGCACGAAGACCGGAATTCAAACTCCAAAACAGCTGAATGGCCATCCTGCCACGAGTCCTCATCCCCATACAGAGCCAACCTGTACCCTCAGCAACTGTCTACAACCAAAAAGCCCTTCCTCTGATTAACCTTGGCCACTCTCTGGACAAGTAAATCCTTCTGGGTTGACACCACCTACATTTCCTGGGATATTTGTGGAACTACCAGAAACTCAGCAGCAAGGACTAAGACAAAACTATTTCCCCATCCAAGCCCATGGATGCCCATCATACAGATCTCCAGGCCAGGCCAGGTGACAGACACCACAGTGCTCTTTGGTGGTACTGAAATGCTAAACAAGAATGGAGGTGTTTTTTTGTAAGACTGTTTTAGCACATCTGCAGTCACCATTAATGCAGCCAGTAATATTTCATTGTGCTGTGGCTCACAATGAAACATGAAGATGTATTATCCTAATCATCATCTCAGTAAACTACCCGGGTACACTGATGCATCTTGTCAATTCACATCATTTTCACTGACATTTCTGGTTAGCTAAAAGAAGACTTCAGGCAAAAAAGCACACTCACAGACACATCAGTTATAACAGTCTTTTCCCCTGAAGACCCAGCACTATGTAACCATTGTATTTGTTCAAGGCATCTTTTCCCTGAATTTGCTTCAAGAAAAAAAGCTTGATCTTCATAGTGACTTCCCCGATCAAGTTGCATCTAGATCACTTTTGCATGATGTGCAACCATTAATTTTACTGGATTATTCAATATCTATTTTCAGCAAATTTGTCTGTACACAGAAGAAATGCACTTAGCTGAGACATCTCCAACAGCATTTTGATTGTTGATTACTGAGATTTAGCACTAGCAGAATAACAACACTTCAGTTGTGAATCTCAAAGCAAACACAACTGAGACATCAAGATGAGACCAAGCTCACCTTAAGGATGCAGGTTCTTTCAATTCCCTTAATATCACTGACATTTTGAAGTACAACTGAAAAGAAGCACTTAAGCCTACAAGTCCAGAGCAAATCTCAAGTCTCAATCAGATCTTAAGTCTAGATCTTCTCTGCCACAGAAGAGTAGCAGCTGTTCTGCAGAACCTAGTCCTGTAAAGAGTGACTCACAAAAAGCATTTCATGTGGAAATGCTGCTCTTGGAAACCAGTGGGACTTCCACATCCCCTTAAATCTTCATAGGAGTGAAGCCTACAAGGAATATAAAGTGTGTTTCCCAAGAAACGTATCTGCCAAAGCACAGGGATCCACCACCAGACTTGTTCATTTAGGCTTCCTCCTCTTTGCTATAAAAACCTTGTCTTCAGGTTTTGGTTCTCTTAGAAAGTATGTCTTGTACTCTTTTCCCAGAACAATTTGTGACTGAAACATTTTAAATGCTCTTCTGCTAAGTGAGCTAAGGCACCACTGTACACCAAAACCACACTGCACTCCAGTGGCTTGCCTTTGCCAAGTTGCCTTTGCTGATTTTCTCTCCTGAGCAAATCAGGGTTGAGAATCTTTTCCCCACTTCATAAGAGTGAAGGAATTTCTCGTTTTGTAACTCCACTCCACATCTAGCACATAAGCTATTAACTCTTAGTTTGCATCACAGCATTACACAATTAACTGGATCCTAATGTCAGATTAAACTGTGTAGCTGTGGCACTAACAAAGCTACATAATATTCATTACAGCATTTGGACTAATCCTTCCTCAAAATGGTATTCCCTAGTCTATCTTGGATAGCAATAAAACACATGAATTACAACAATTCTTGAGTTGCCCCTTGGCTGAATTTTTGCCAATACTTCTCATTTCTCACATTAATATAGTACCTAAAAAATTGGATGATCTCTCAAAGAGTAAAAACCTTTTATGCCACTTGGATTCATTATCTAACACACTCTAAACATACTGATATCAGCTATCAGTCCAAGGGCTAGAACTGCTACCAGTCTAAGCAGGACAGGTGGTCCCCTGAAAAAAGTATTTGGATAGAGGGAGAGGACAGAAGCATGGAGCCTGACCTCCAGAGTTAGAGTTTCCCCTTGCAAATCACATAGTTTCAGAATAGCAGCTGTCATGTCTAAACATCCCTGGTGTTGGAAAATGAAGTGCAATATAGAGAGATGAAGGTTTCCTTGAGAAAGAAGCCAAATGCAGGAAAAATCAGCAGGAAGCTGAGGCTTACAAATACAAAGTGCAAGATAATACAAAGGCACCCTGTTGAACCTCTTACCAATGTCTATTTTTATTTTCCTTCCATAAACTACATCAATATTTTCCTAAACAAGGCATGAAGTTAGTTATCTTTCACCCAACACTCGAGATTTCTTTGCTTAACCAAAGGCCACTGGTATAGAGGAAAAAATCATGCTTGAGGGCACTACAGTACACTGGGTTTGTTTGTTCAATCTCTGTGCAACTGCTGAAATACATCAATTTGGGGAACATTTTACCACTTGGAGAGAGCAAATTAAAGCATTAAATTATAGAAATTGCATCCAAACACCTGTACATTCTGCAGATGTCCAGATTCCCATCCAACTTGGTGCCCACAGGTTCTTTCATTTAAAGGCACCATGGGATGTATCATGGAAAATACCAGGCATGAAGACCAAGCACATTCAAGCTCCAATCTTTCCCCAGTAGCCATTAATTTTGCCAGCGTAATTTTCCAGGTGACATTTGGCATTTCTTCTGAAGTTTCCACAGAAGAAATGAATGGGGGCAAGATGAAACTCCTGTGTTTGTAGTGGTAAAGGAAGCTGGGTTTGGCTGGGCCACCCAAATGAGCTTTCAGTGCCATGTACCAGGGATGGAAGCAGGGGTGCAGAGGGTTTATCTCAGCAGCCTGATGGAGAGCACACAGCACAGGTGCTGGGCTCAATCAGCTGGACACTGGACAGAGGGCACCACCAGCACTGATGAGATTTCAAGTTTAGCTCTCTCCAAGTTGCTGACTAAACTATGATTTGATCAAGCCATTTCCACAGTATGGCCACCTCACAGGTGAAGCCTTGCTGTGAATACACCTGCTCAGTGGAAAGTCAACATTTAAAAAAAACCAAACAAACAAACACTGAACTGTAATGCTTAAAACCTGTTAACAAAAATAAATGCCTAAACTGCTTCAAATTCACACTTTGTAATAATCACAAACTGGCAGAAGGGGATCATTAAATGTATTTTTGCTTTAGTCTTTCCTAATGTAAACACAGTTCAGAAACACTTAAAAACAATTTGTACATTAGCCATTTTGAAGCAGATTATTCAAATATGATTAAACACTTAGGCTGGGTATGTTAAAAAATACTGCTTCTGTGCAATTTATTAAGTGAAGCTACAAGCAAAAATAAAAATTAGAAACTTTAAAGGCAGAAACAAACTACTCTGTATTGGGGGGAAAAAACATTTTCAGCAGCCTCTCTAAATGAAGAAATTTAAAAAACATGTGCCAATTTTACAGTCACTACCTCTTTTACATACACAAGTAGCTCTTGGAGACGGGGCATTTACTAAATAGATACATAATGGAAGCCACACATCACATATGACAGTAAATTTACTAACCTTAACTCACAGATAATGGTATATACTGCATCATAGCTGACACCTCTTTGATAGTTACTGGCCTGCAGTACTTCTTTTATAATGTTGTGGCTTATCTTATTATTCAGAATATATAAATGTGAAGGGTACGAAAAACTTCATCTACGAGCTTCAGACATTTTTTATTATTAATGCTATTTTATATTGGGTTGGGTGCTACTAAATTACTTGATTACTTGAGACAGTGATAACAGCTATCATTTTTGCAGGAGAAAGAATCATCCTGGTGCTCTTCTATTGCCTTTGGTTGGGGTAGACCCAGAAATCCTCTATCATCTCTAACAAGCTTTTTGAAGCAAACAGTTCTGGGTCTAATACATTGCACGTATCACCAACCACGTCAAACTGCCTGCAGTGGTCTGTGGCATTAAGTTGTCACTTAGGAAGCTCCAAAGGAAAAACCCCAAAAGAAACCCACGTGATTTCACCATCAGGAAAGAAGAAAGAACACTGGGTGTTAGTTTGGCACAGCCTGGTTTTTGGTAGTGGGGGCCTGCAGGGGCAGCTTCTGTGAGAAGCTGCTGGACAGTCCCACAATGTCAGACAGAGCCAATCTGTGACGGCTCTGCAGACAGAGACACTGCTGGCCCAGTTAGAGAGGCTGGTCATGGCCCTGTCATGACATATTTAATAAGAAAATCAAACTCAGTTTCTTCCCCAGGGTTGTGGAGGCACTGTGGCTATTATGATGATCAGAACAATAAGCTGATCAAAATTAAGCAGAGAGGTAATTTTTCTGCCTTATCACGTCCTTCCTGATAAGCCAGACAACACAAACAGTGATAACAGCATAAGGAAGGCAGGAGTGAGGGAGCAGAGAGTGGAAGAAGAGTAAGGGCAGAACTGCTGTTTTCAACAGCAGCAAAATCTCATAAAAATGGTGCTGAAACTCCAGCCTGAGCACTTGTGAAGGCAGAACAAGGCTCCAGGTTCTGTACCTGGGACAGCTGCAAGGAAGAAACGCACAGCCACACGGAGCTCCAGGAGACACTTCTCCTCTGTGGGGATGTGCCAATCTCAGCTATGACCTCTTTCCCCCTCCCTGAGCCTTCAGGTTTAACAGTGGCAATCAGTGAGTGTATCTCACAGTCCCGCCTCCAGAAGCTGAGTGTCATTCACAAAACCTAGAGGCAAAGCATAATATTCCCTTGGCAGATGTCAAACAGTACCTCCCACAATATCCCACATACATCAGCTCCTCTACACTCTAAAGCCTATTACCAAGTAGGCTTCAACACACAGAACACCCAGGAACTGCTTAATCATTGACTGTGTAACTTCATTTTCTGACCTTCTCCACAGCCAAATTATTACGTAAAGATCAAGGTAAGTCTTCACTTGACAATGTTGTTTCAGTCAAGTATTCTTTACCATTTAAGATGTTCTAAGTGGTTGCTAGCACAAACTCAACTCTCTCAAAAACATGCTCATTATAACACAAATGGTTTCCTTAAAGTTACTGGACTGGGCCAGATAAACAGAATATATGATTGCATGAGCTGTCAGGATCATCATGGAGAAGGTAAAGGTGGGTTAGCTAGTACTAAAGAACATAAAAACATTTCCAATATGGAAACCTATCTTTGTATTATTTAAATTTTTTACTTATCTTTCCCTTTCTCAGGAAATTTTAACAAATTCTCACCCAAATTAAGATCAAAACCCTTCTATTTCATTTGCACAATCACTCAGAGTGCAGATCCACAAAGATTCCTAAGCCTTGAGTCATTTTCAAAGAAGAAAAACACTTACCAGCCCCTGAAAATCATTTTTTTCCAATTCAGTCACTGCAGAAGAGAAAGTACTTCTATTACAAGCAGAGGCTCAGAACCCCCCAGACAAAAGAACTGGAAAAAGGCAAACAGAAGGCATAAAACACATGATATGCATTTCTGAAAACAACTCTGATGTAGAACACTGGACATCTGGGAAATAAACCTTGATAAAGAAGGGGACAAAGAGGAAATACAAATACTGCAAAGAAGGAAAAAGAAGAGCTAAGGGATTTGCATCTAGAAAGGAGCACAAGAGAGAAGCCCGAGGCTATTGCAAAACAGAGAGAAAGCAGGGTGGGGGGGGCTTGCCTAAAACACGGCCAGGAAGAGAAGAGAATTCAATTTAAGCAGAAAGGGAAAAAAAGATCCACCATGCCTTCCAAAGCAGATCTGAATTTTATAGGACACAGACAGGAAAGAAGAGAACCCTAAGCATGTGTTATGGGAGGACTTTCCAAAACTGAAGATAAATTAGGATCAAAGGGAGACCGGCAAGGCAAGTGGTCAGTACTGAAGCATGAGACAAGAAATGGGCACCCAGGTCATACTTCTTGCTTTAGGGATATAATCTTCTCTTACTGAACACGCCACATATTTCAAGATTCCACATATTAATCTCCCCATATATATCCTGCTGTGTCCTCCATTATAAAACTATCTATTATATTGTCCCTTCACTCATATTTAATTCACTTTGCCAAATTAATCATGAAAAGCATAATCTTCTTACATATTTTATATTCTGTTATACAATCTTAAAGTATCAATCATCACTATACATATATAAATAAAAGTTACAAATTCTAAAATGAGAACTTGAATCTTTTCCTTTGAGTTGGAGACATCTGATTTGCGCTGCCTTTCTGTTGCACTAAATAACTTGTATGCACTTTGGTTTATTTTTGGTTTACTTTGAAGGGAAATGTTTTCTTGTGAAAAGGACACGCTACATGCCAGCGGTTCTGGGTATGCAAATTCTGTGTGTGGTGGGTGTTTTTAGATCTTTCATTGAGTCCTGTAAGTTTATTTTCACCAGACATGCTCTGGTTTTCTGATTACCACATTCAGCAGAGAAGAATTTCCACCAAGCTAGAACATTTCACCACTCTTCCACATATTTCATCTGCGACTCTTCTATTTGCAGATTTAGTAACTGCAACTATCTGAAGTTGTCTAAAATTAACTAAGATTTATTTGTTTAACAGATAATAATAATCTAGAAGATTTGGAATTAACAGTGTGATCTCAACAGTGTCTTTTGGGTGTCACTTGCAAAGAGAAAAGTTTCCTGCAGGTAGCCAACAGCAGTTTTTCATGTTTGGCAATCAGTCATCATTAGTTGCTATTCCCATGAAGCTTTCCCTCCAGCATTACTCACAAAAGCTCCCAAGGCAGTGTTTGATGAACTGGTTGCAATGTAGATTCTCTGATTTTTGAAGATTTCTTGAGGAAGACCACAGAACAATACTGATATTGGTAACTGTCTGGCTGGTCACGGCAAGCTGATGTTGCAACCCGCCCAAATTCACAGACCAGCTTGCTGCCTTGCCAGTTCACTTGTCTGCCCAGTTTTTGGTGCTCAGCGTCACTGTCTGACAATGCTTCCCAGAAGTGCCTCTGAGTCACAGTGCTCCCATAGGCACAGCTCAGGCCACGTGAAGAGAAGCACTTGGCCACCTCAGCATTTGGGGGCACGAACAGTGGCTCCAATTCAGCTTTTCTCTCCTCCTCTCTGGCAAAATCTCTATCCTTGATTTTCAGGCCAGACACCACTTTCAGCTCAGAGGTGCCCCTGTTCTGCTGCTGTGCCAGGACTCCTAGCACTGCTCCTAGCCGCTGCCTCAGTGGAAGGAAGCCATCACATCTTTAACTGGTCTGATTTTGCTTGCAATTTTGCCTTCTTTTCTTGCCCACTGCCGAGGAAGACTTTGTAACACAGCACAGTCACGGATGCCCTTCCACATCTTTGGCATTCAATTTCCTGTTTGCTTGTGTGTCACTGACTTGTCATTGCATCTGATGCTAATCTGAACTTGACGAGTAATTTAATTTTGCTGTTTTGAACTGCTTTCATGTCACATATATGCTATCTCATCCTCATGAGTCACCACTGCCTGCCTCCTGAAAATAATGCACTTCTCAGTGTAATGATTTCTTCTACAATTACTCTGCTACTCTGAGAGCTATCTTCAATTATGTTGTTTTTTCTCTTCTGGACCCAGGTTCCCACTTTAATGCATTCTTTGTCTGTTTTGCCCTGTACTTGTATTTTTACAAAGAAAATAAGTCCTGCAGCAGCATTTTCATCCTCATCCTGCAGCATCTTGTGAAATTCCTGTCTGCCAGAGATACTTCATGCCTACTGTCGCCATTGTCTTTGGCTACAGCTTTCCTCTGGACCTTTAGCACGATTTTTGCTTGCTTTCTCAGCCATGTTTGTGAATTTTTCATCCTTGTTACAACTTTCCATGAAGACATAATTGCCTAAAGCAGCTACCCTACCTGGAGTAGGGAGCAGTAGTCTGTTTCTTTTTTGTGGATTACAACAGTTCAAAAGGTGCCTCTTGGATACATTTACATAGGAGTGCATATTTTGTCCCAATTTTTCTACTATGAGCCTTTTTGAACATAAGATCTTTCTAATACTAAGACATTCGCAGAAAGCTTCCTTAATTTTGTAAATCTTTTTCCCAGCTTACTGCTTGTGAATTGTGTGCTGACTTTAATCCTCCTCAACTGTTCTTATTCCTTCTGCTTCTCCCAATCCACCAGCAGATCATACTTCTTGAGGTTTGTATTTCTCATTAGCAATCTGGGTGTGACCTACAAAATGCTGCCCATAACAGTTTCATTGATAAATTTTGCCAAATTATAATTTCTAATTTCACAGCCCTCTTTTGGGAGCCGTATCACAGCTAAAAAGAGCATTTGCGGGGCTGTAGCAGAAAGTTTGTTACAATAAAGGTTTTTAGTAGTATTTCAAAGAATGTTTTGCCTTTCTTCTGCTGTTTGTTATAAAATCCCCCAAAGTGGCAACAACTGCAAGAGTATTAGCACACAAGTATAAATGCAGCCATTTTCAAATCGCAGCCAAAGCAACATTACTGTAAATTTGAGCAGTTGCACCCCTAATCCACATGATAATGTTTCTAAGCAAACAACTGCCACTGCTGAACTAATTATTTGTAAAGGTTTAAAGATGACAAACTGCAATTTGAGGGAGTCTGTCCAAGTGAGAGCTCTCCCTGCTGCGGGCAGGTGCCCTGTGAGCGATGTGTCGGCTCTACTCGAGCAGCCAGCGCAGGGATCCGGCAGGATCCCTCACCACCCACGCCAGCCAAGCTCCTCATTCACACTCACCATCCCTGCAGCACAACCCAGGCACTTGTGGAGATAAACAGAAATGTATTCTTAGCTCCACACGAACCATCCCAACGTTACAGAGATTTCAGGGGTTAGGAATCCCCGCCTCGTCTCTGCACCCCTCAAAGTTCACGAGGATGCTGAAAATGTGAATGAAAGCAGAAACGCATCAAGCAGGGAGAGGATTAATCTAAAATGTACATAAGTCTTCAGGGAATAAGCATTTGATAATTAAGACTATGGCACTGAACCGGCACAAAATTTGAGCTACAATACTGTTTGTGGTGCCTTTTCAACTCCCCCTCCCCAAATTATATTAGCCTGCGACTCAGATTCAAGGAGGTAACAGACACATCTTAACACAAAAGGAGATGGCCTAAACCCCGTGTAGCAGTACTTGAGAAAATCCCACACCATTTACCCTCTACAGACTAATGGCGACATGAAGACATAAATCAGGACCTATTTTAAAGAAGCAAATGTGCCACACTGATAAGCACATTCACTGACTATAATCCTTATCACCCAAATACATATGGTGCGAGCTGAGACAAGACCACTCTTCTGCACTTGTGTATAATTTCATGTTGAAAAAAATAAAATCACATCACACGGTAGCCATGGTTACCCATAGAAGATAAGAGCAGCGTTTTCCATCCAACAATGTCAGAAATGTGCATAAATTCAGGATCTGCACTTGATGTTTTTTCAGGCCTCCCCATCTGCACATTTATTTTATGCTGCCTGTATGTATCCTTTGACATACTAGGATTCTGGGTATTTCAAGGAAGAGTTCTTTTCTGCTCTCCTTAATCTAAAAAGCAGTTTTCAGTTATCCCTAAAGCACAAATTAATTCAAATCTATTCTGAAAATCAGAATCTAAGGCTTACAGAAAACCTTTTAAAACAATTACCACGCTGATAGTAAGTGTCAAATGTTAAACGGAGCCAGCTATTTACTGAACAAAAGTCTACTGTCACCTTATTAACTGGTATAACACTGCTTTCTCTTGTCTTCACATTATTAAAAAAACCAAAAACAAAACAACAAAACAACAAGCCACACCTAAAAAAATCCCCAATCCCACGAACAGCACTAAAAGAAGACATTAACTTATTTCTTCTATCAAAATCATGTTGTTCTGTTTCATGCTATTTAGTAAAGCTCCATGTTGTTTCAAGGCCTAGCTCTCCATAAAAGTAAAACACACACAAAAAAAATTGTGAGAGATTAAACCAGATTAGCCTGCTGCAAATTTACAAAAACAAAAAGTGTGATTATCTAGTCCAAGCAGTGCTACCTTAATTCTGAGTGCCATTTGCAAACCTGGGACACAGGTCATATTCTTCTCATGCATTTGTTCTGTAGGGCTCTTTCCTTTAAAACAAAATAATCTAATTCACCAAAAGCAGAAACATCCTGCAAAAATAGACAAGCTGCAATCACCATTCTAAGGGCACACAGGTTAGAGATTTTGTACCAAAGAAATGTTAAATAAAACTTTTTAAAAGGTTAAAAACCTCACCTGTCAGGGAGATCCTCTACCAGCTCACCCCAACCAGCTCTCCAGTTAAGCTACTGAGATCACCACCTTCAAATTAAGCTCTCAGCATTTCTAAGGATCTCTCATGAAAACAGGATTCTCAGAATTTAAAAACAAACAAACAAAAAAAACCAAAACAAAACAAAAAACCAAACAAAAAAAAAATCCAAAACAAACTAGGCAGTCCAGTACTCCGCGGCCATTTGAAAGATACCGAGATACTGGCAGTCCTATCCCCACAGGCATTGATGTGCCAGGGACACACACACAGCTGGCCATGAGAGGGACACAAAACACAGAATAAACTTCTCTGCCCATAGCAGGAAGAATCCCCTGCTCCCCATTTCAGGGGGAAGAATCCCCTGCTCCCCATTTCAAGTTGGCTGTGTACTGTCAAGGGATCTCTGGTGACAATGATACATTTAGCGGTGTCGTAACAAGCAGCTGAACAAGTTAAAGGTAATTGAAAGACTTGGTAATTTAAATCCAAATAATTCAGCTTCAAGGGGATCCTTATTATATGCAGAGGATCCCATGCCCAGATCAGACAACAGCAGCAGAGAAGCAAAGCAAGCCCTTGCCTGAATGGAGAATCCTTAAGAGTGAAAAAGCAGCTAATTTCATATCTTATCTAAACCTGACTAAATGATTATCAGTATTGGTGGGCTTTAGAAGGAAAGAAATCCCATACAATTAAAACAAAGCCGTTTCAGTGAGATACATGTACATAAACCAGAAGCTGGTTTAGCCTAGGGCAGCAGGGTGCAATGAAGAGAAAAAGCCTACAGCCAGTATTACTTGCCAAAGAAAAAGAGAGACCCACAGGAGCAGCAGAATCTCTCAGTGAGGTGCCCCCCACACTGCTGGGGGCCCAGCATGCAAGGGTGCCTCAAAGGACATCCTGCTGCCCCAGTTTACAAAGGAAAAGGATGCTGTTCTCACTTGTGTAGGGCTGAAGATGCAAGCTGTGGATGTTCTGGAAGCCAGAGACTGAAATGCTGGCTTGGATAAGATTTCACTTCAGAGTTTTACGTCCAGAAAAGGAATGATGGCTGTAGGACAATGCTGCTCCCCTAGATGTGGTGGTATTTTCACAAAATATCAATTTCTACATCCTTTTGTGTGGCCTTCTGTTGGTAAAAGATCCTGAATTCTTCCTACACTAACATTCAAGTATATATTGTTTTATTAGGCCTACTAAAGAAAAAGACATTTTTTTAAGAAGTCAAAATAAAGAATATCACAAAAGAAATAATTTCCATATTTTAGGCCTACTTAAAAAAAAAAAGTGTGTTTTAAGGATACCTACTTTAGTTTTAAACTGGAGCCATCATTGCTGGAAAAGAAATCCATTGGACTAGTAACATTTCCTGCACAATATTCATGCTCCATCTCACAACTGTGAAAGTGAGGCTCTCTCAGCCTATGGCATGTGTTTTAACTGAGCAGATATTGGTGAGAGACAAAACTTTGTAATTTATTTTTTTTTTAATCAAGATACTCATAGTCTAAGCTTAAACTCAGACACAGTGGCATTCATATCTATCAATAAAAGAGATGCAGATAAAGATGGGAAGGATAAATATGAGTGTTAATACACCTATTTCAAATGGCCAGTCATACATTTTCCGTACAACAGAAATCAGAACAGGAAACAATTTATGTAGCAATTGCTACATGAAATAGCTTGATGTTAAAGATGATGTCAGAACGTGGAACAAAGTGTTCACAGTAATTTCTCATAAACATTACCAATTGCCTCAGTCTCTCTCAAGCTCTATTAGAGAACATTCTCCATTTTTAAAATATCAACTTAAATGCCTGCAAAGATCTCCTGTCTACTTAAAGACATCAGATATCTTTAATTTAATTTGCATTGTGGATTTTTTCCCTCCACTGATAAGACTTTTAAAATATTGGCAATATATATTTACACTTGGAATATTTAGGAAAAGTATTACTTGTATTGTGCTGATCTGTACATTGCTATCTATTACAGGTCTGTATGGAAATTATGTAGGAGACAGAAAAGCAGCAGCTTATTGAGGTGGTGGCAGACCAGGACTCTTTAAGCCTAAGCACTTCTGTGTAAGATGCCAGAGGGATAACAAACCAAAACCATTTGTACTTCTTGAAAGCTGACTAATGGTATTTATTATTGCAACAATGGCATTATGCTACTGAAATCTAACAAAGGGTCTCTAAAGTGAAACAATGGTAAAACAAACGTTACTATTCTTTCAGATGTAGCTCTCTAAGGGATGAGTCAAATAATCACCTGGTCTGTTTTTTGGAGAACAAAAGGCTCTTTTTACTGACTCCCCTTAGAAGCTGCTGCCCAAATCTCAGTGGTGTACACACACAACGAGGAGGGCTGGAACAGCTGCCAGAGGCTTTGACACAATACACTGCAGAGTACAATTTCTAAATCTAGAACAATACCTTAACATGATCCTCCCCAAAAGTACATTGAGTGAGCTGAACAAGCAACTTCTGTAAGACAGTAGTGTACAGCAACTGGAGAGCAGCAAAAAGAACTGTCTGCTCCACAACCAATTCCTGCTGACTGGAGGAGGAGAGAAAGAATTTCTGAAATCCCACTGTAATGAACATGCTTCCTTAGTTTTGTCCTGGAGAAAGTTTTAGCAAAACAGATCTATAATTGAAGTAGTCTGGAGCTACTGCCCCTGCTACAAAGCACATTAACCAACATTACAGCCCTGAAAACATATCTTCAGGAGCCTTTATCAAAAAACATTCAATGATAATAATAGTGTAGCACTGGCCTCCAAAAATACAAATCACAGGAGTTTCTTTAAATCAATGTCCCCAAGCCCGCAGTTTTCAGACATGTACTGAAAGCATCAGGTGCTTCAACTGTGACTCATTGCTATACATCAGGGTTTACAGCTTGTCAAACTTTATTTGTCAGAATCTGCTAATAAAATAGCCACAGTACAAGCAAAATGTTAAGCAGGAATGAGTCATGATAATGTCAGAGAGTGACCTCAGGGTTTTTTTCTCTTCAACAGGTCACACATATGGCGAGTCTGGTTTTTATAATGAAAAAATGATTTCAGAAAAATTTGTTCATTCAGAAATAGCATCCAGAATGGCTGAATTGTAAATGGAATGGCTGAAGATTTAAGACAGCAGTACTTGAATGGCAAAAATAACGATTGATCAAACATGCTTAACAGCACAGTGCTGTGTGCTGTGATCCTGTTCCCCCTGCAGGGTTTGCCGGGTTGGTTCTTGGGTGTGGCCTGGAGGAACACCTGGACACCGAGGAAAACAGAGCAGGTCGGTGCTGAAGCAATTCCTCAGTGCAATGTCAGCACAGCCACCCTGCTGCAGCTGTAAATTAAACACACCACAAGGTCCTGACCATCTGTGATCCCACAATACCTGAAGGCCAGTTTCAGTAGCCAAGATAAATTCCAGCTGAGGAAAATCCAACTTATTTTTTACACAGATTCACTGAAGTTTCATTAAAGCACAATAATCTTCTCCCCTCCTTATTGAGGTTAACATGTTCAGTGCCACACAGAGTAACAGCAGTTGTCACATTTTTGTGGTGAGTGAGGTCACTGCTATACATAGCTCCCAATCAGGATGCACAGCACCCAGCCCCAGGATAATACAAGTACAAGGTGTTACAATAATTCCATTTTGAGAGGAGTGCCACAGGAAACTAGCACGACAATGATTTAGCGATTTTCTTCCTGACTCTACTTGTCACAGGAGAATAATTCTATAATTACATTATTCAGATTTACAGATCTCTGCTGACATTTTTCTAGGATGTTTTTTAAAATTGGACACCTACAAATAAAATGTCAGAAACCACCCTCTCTCTCAACACCATGCAGAAGTAATCAACTATAGGACAGTTTGCAGAGAATTAAGAAGTTAGAAATACAGCATAGCAATTACATACAGAACTCTCCACAATAAACTTACAGGGAGCAACTAGAAACTCAGAAATCCAATTTTTTTTTTCTTCTAATAACCACGGTGGGTTCCTGCTGCATCAAGAGGTGATAAATGCCTCAGGGCTCAGAAATACACAGGGTTACAAGACAAAAGAGAAAGTTGAAAGGTTGCCAAAGGTTTTATAGATCAAGAGCAAGAACACCTCGAAGCCACTCAGACCAAGCCTTGCTGGCAAAGAACTGCAGTCACCCAGTTCCAGTTGGCACAACGACATCAGAGTTCAGCATTTATAAATTGCCAGACCGGATTGAGAGTAGTGGGAAATGTACAGTGAAAGCAAAAACTCTAAACCAGATCACAGCAAAGCACAAATCACATATACATACAGAAATATCTGCTTTCACATCAAACTACAAATAAAGCACAGATCTCTGTGCATTAAAATGCCCTGCCTTAAATGAAGAATATGATTCAGCCCATCTCACAGCTCCAGGACTGTGGGGAAAAAGAACACTAAACTGAATAGGTTTTTAATGTATAGCCCAAAATGTTTGCACCTAATTGCCTACATTAAATTTATAGCCAAACAATTTGTACTTTCAAAGGGAGGTAATCAGTGAAATGTTGTTTCACTGCCTCAATTAAATAACCCAGACAGGCCACATTCACATGCTCTAATAAATATTACTTTGTTGATTCTTTTTCAGTTTATTTATCTGCAATAATTGAGGGCTTTGTCTAAGCCACTCAGCCCAGGAATTACATGGAGTTATGTTCTATAGGCTAAATAAAGGACATTGCCTCTGATCTGCTGGCAAATTTTAAGAGTGGATCATCCTGACCCAATTAACTTGTCCTGTTAGACTGATTGTTTTTGCTGAGAGATGCAGACAAGAATAGCTTAAAGCCAGGCTGCACGAAGCAACATGTGCTGGCATCCTTAGCAGCAAGGATTAAGAAGAAATGCAGAAATCTTTGTGTATTCTATATGCCCCTTAAGGTCATGAAGGCAATGTCCCACTCAGCCATCTAAAAGGTAGAAATTACAATAGGCAAAGTCCAGGCTGTATTTAGTTTTGCAGCTCCACAGCAAATGAGCTTGTCCATCTTCTTTCTGCCAATAACAAGTGGGTGAGTCACACACAGCAGATCTGTGAGATAGAGAGCAGAGATAGATGTGACAAAGGGAGGCAGCTACACAGCCTATTGTGTGCAGCACAGCACCCTAAGTTACAGCTGAAACACGTACACAGGAATATACACATATATAGTGGAGATATTTGAAATATACAGATGCCTGGAACTTAGTACTGACTGGCATGAAAGCAACTCTGGGGTCTTCTTACCCCACGTGTGCCTGTGCAAGAGGGATCTGCTGTATATTGCCAAAGTTTGGTTGACAAGGAGAGTTTTCTCCTACAGATACTTTTCAGCCTAAACTGTGAGAGTGTGAGCAAGAAAAGCATCACGACAAGTGCAGTTGAATGGGCTTAAAATGTAATTCATCCAATGCCAAAGGGAAGAATAAAATCCTAGGACAGCTTCTCAACTCCTGTAGAGTTATCTTTGATCCACTGCCTGCACCAGGCTTGTACTGAATTTAAACCCAAACATTTCTGCTGGTGCAGGGATAACTCCTGCGGGAGATGCTGCCCAAGGGACCGCGCGCAGCCAGCAGCACAGCTCGGGGTGCTGCTCACCCAGGACAGCAGCACAGTGACCAGGGACCTGTGATGTTCAGTGACAGCCACCATCAGAGCTGGACAGGAGCTGGGGGTAGCACCACGTTGGTGTCACACAGCAGAAGCCAGAGGTCAGGTTTGTGCTGCCCCAGCTCATGCTCACCGTGAGCCTGACGGCAGCGGCTGGGCTGCCCTCGCCCACACTGCAGCCCCAGAGCCACAGATCCCACCAAGCTCCCTCCAGGCAGGGCTGGGGGGCTCCTGTGAAGGATCTGACTCCTGAGCTCACTCCTCTTCCAGATGGACAGGGCATCTGCACCCAGGGCTGGCAGCAGAGCCTCTGTGAGGAGAGGCGAGGGCTGCCTCAGGTGGGCATGGATATTCCAGGATATTCCAGCAGGTTCTGCAGGATCCCGACCCCTCAGCCCCACCAAAACCCTGACAAAACCCTGGGAGGTGACTCAGGGGAGCAGAGGCACAGGAGAGAAAAGTCCAGCAGCAGCAGAGAACAAAGGAGGGAGGCCAAGGTGGGGAAAAGGGGCATTGCCCACCCACTCCTGCCACGTCAGGTACTGCTGGGCAGAGCCATTACAGATGGATGAGAGTAATTTCTGCCTCTATCCATTTTGAATCCACGCTTTTTCAAAGGCAAGCAGCATATGCCATTTGTACCTCAGATTTTTCACATCTTTTCTGAGCACAAATGGAGCACAATGGCATCTCTGAGGGAGAATTCTGCTTTCTGAAATAGAAGACTGTTTTTAAGAGTGAGAAAAGCTCTTTGTGAATTCATGCTCACAGAGGAGACCTGAAGCTCTAGAGAATGAAAATAACAAAGTTAAATCCTGCCAATAAACATACCTTCTTCAGCATGATAAAAACAGGGAAGGAATTAGCTGAATATTTAAAGCAAAAGCAGATATTTGAGTATGACAATACCTCTGAGGTGGTGAACATTAAAATCTCCCTTGTTCTTTTCTCCCTGAAGAGCAACCTTTCCAACACACACATACCCCTTTTGTTTCCAGAGTAATGAAGCACAGAAGATAGTCAAAAGCCTTTGGATAATTTCCATTAATGATACACCTTGTTAATGTCTCAATTCAGATCATACATACCTTGCAAAACTATAACAGCAAGGGTATTTCTTTGACAAAATGGTTTCCTAAACCATGCAGTGAACTCTGCCCTTGAAACTTCAAATGAAAGTTAAGATTTTTTAACAATTGTCTTGCCTTATGAACAGCTGTTACTTTCTACTTTGTAGAGAAATCAAGACAGTTTTAATACAACAATCTTTGACTGGTTTTCTTCATCTTATGTAAAAATGCTGCACCTATTTTCCAACACGAGGTGCTGAAATACAGATTTTGCAATGATAACAGATGGCCCTTTTACTCTTGCCTTCCTTCTCACTTTTTGCTGTGTACCAACTGCCCACCTGGTTTTTAACCTCAGACATCTTTCCACGTCAGGTTTAAGGGTTCAGTGGCCTTCCCCCTTCACAGGAAAGCTGCACAACTTAAGATGAAAAGCACAAATCAAGTTCTCAACACCCTGGGAAGCCCAGCAGTATTCTTGTGGGAGGATTTTAGCCTCAGCATTCACAAACATTGATCCCTTCAGTCAAGATTCATTGCACTGCACCTTCTTGGCAAAAGGGCTATTTTCACATCCACTGCATTTGCACCTCTTTGAGAACGAACCTTTTCAAGTATTTATAACCCATTCCCAAAGCTGAGGAAATTTCAGAAAACACAATGTTCCTTCTAGCTTTGCATAAACCTTCTGTCCTTTTTTGAGAGCCCTCCAAACCTCACTGCACACCTTGTCCATCACAACTACAGTAGCAGCACCAACATTGTCACATCTGAATACTGTATGGCTTCTTTCTCTAGAGTGTTCCCCATGCCTGACCAGGAGATTCCTTTTAGTAGCCCAAAAGCATAGCCAACAACAAGCATATTTCCATATTTAAAGGACTTCCTCTTGCTAAGAGGTCAGTAAAGCTAGTTATGCCTCTTCCATGGCTATTGATTCCCATGTTTTGCTGTTCTTACTTTCTAGCAAAAATTAAGAATTAGTGCTGTCGTGAAAACAGTTCCTTTAAGGGAACAATTCCTTAAACTTACACTTTTCTAGCTAAGCTAAAGCATATTACTGGAATAACAATAACACATACAAAACCACTGCAATACTAAAAATAAAACATCTGTAAGGATATGCCTCCTCCACCTAACTGCAAACAAGATTAGACAGTGTGTGATCAATATAAAATTGTGTTAGCCGCAGAGGCTGTTTTCTACCAATATTACCTAAATTCAAATGCACATTTCATTTTAAAATCATTGTGGTTTTATGTCACCACCACAGAAAATGCTATGCCATCACTAAAAAATTAGATTCTTCTCACAGCTAGAAATGATGGAAGAAAAGACAAAACCAGTTGCAGCCTGTATTCATGCTAATTAAAAATCAGTCCATTGCCAGTGTCTTACACCAAGTTAAATCACAAAGTTAAGATGGTGTGATATGGTAGCGAGACAAGAACTGCATTAATTAAAAAGTTAAAGGTGAGGCAAAATTGAACAAAACCAGGGTGAGAGTCACAACCACCTCCAGTACTGGAGCTGAAGGCTCTTCACACATTCAACATGAATTGATAGGATTTTCTAAAGCTCTGAGAGGGATCCCCTTCCTCTGTGGGGATCCACCAGGGCACCTCCTGAGTGCACACCTGGGGACAGAGCTGCAGCCCAGAGCAGGGAGCACGACTGAGCACAAGCACAGATAATGCACTGCCTTTCCTGCTAAAAGCAAAGATTGAGTGATAATTCTCCTGCCCTGAAAAGCATTTTCAGTCCCACTTGTCCTTACAGCAAGGAAGCCATTAACTCTGTGCCTCGAGAATGAGGGGTAAAACTTAAATAAGACACAGTCTCAGGGGTGAAAATCAGATTAATGCGTCTTCCAAGCCTGGCCCTGAACATCACCCCAGTGCCCAGCCTACACAGTGAAGTGCTCACCTTATCCACCCCCCAGTTTCACAGGGCTAAAGGGTAAGGCTGGAAGGCTTTTGCCACTTGGGTGGATAAAGGTAGCCCTATCTCCAAAAAAAACCATGTATTTTTTTTTTTTTTGATCTACTTTTCTATTTTTATAATTATCGCCCAAATAAGCAGAATACACACACCAAAGTTGCTGAGAATATACAAGTCATATAATCATTATGTTAAGTTTATAGCTGAGATTTTCCCACCTCAACAAGTTTAGCGAACACCCACAGGATTCCCAAAGAAGGATTTGCCAGTATTTTTACTGAAGGCTAGAAGTTTACTGGAAAACATCCTGAACTGGCTACCTCCTGTTTTACCCTACAGAAAACAAGAGGATAGGGGGCCCATTTTAGTATGGGCATCCCTCTAATGAAATAGCAAGGATACAAACTGATAGCTATGATGTGATCATAAATAATGGTGATTCTGTGTATGCAAATACCATTAACATAGTGGAAAAGAATCATGAAGTAACCAACTGCAGAGACACTTTCAAAAATAAGATTAGAGTGAAATTCAGCTAAATGGAACACTTGCAAATTACCTAACCAGCCATTTACACCTAGAGAGAGCTGGGTGTTATTTTTCTAGAATGAAATTTAACTACTGATTTATTCATTTATCCTTGAAAGATCAGCATCTGCGGGGTCTGGTTCTCAGTCTGAAAATTTTGTTCTGGAGCTCCAAATTGAAAATAGCAAAAGAGAAAAATAATGAGTCACATAAAATCTCAGCCTAGCCTTAAAGGGCATGCATGGCCACACAGCCACAGTAATTCACAAGCTGCACCACCAAAAATCTCAGCTAGGAAACAGGTGACCTTAGTGAAGTTTCCACTCCTGAGGCAGACAGGGTTGACATTCAACAACAATCGAAAGAACATTTCACCATCAAAACAATCTTTCCATTTTCTCTGGAAATCAGCTATGGAGTTTATAGAATACATAATAAATGTTCAAACTTGACTTTTTTTTTTGCAGGGGGTGGTAACCAACCAACCAAAAATCCCAACCACAAATCAAGATAATACAACCACAGTTTTTACACTTTTGTTGATGACAGCTTCTCAGGGTTTTATTCTACCACCAACTGCAAAGTCTGTGCGTATGTGCATGTTACCAGATAAGTATCCTTAAAAAAACACATTCCTAAATAAATCTGTCAGTTCCAATGCACTTAATGGGTATCCAGTACACAGTTATCAGTCATTCACAAATAGAACTCTGCACACTTAAGAACAGAAAATGGACAGAGATAAAGAGCAGGCAGTCTCAAAAATAACTGCTCATTTACAATTCTTAATGCAAATAGTCGTTTCTACCAAACTCATGTTACTTAGTAAAAATGAATGCTAAGCCAATAAATTAATACTTTTTACAAGCACAAAACAAGCCAAAGAGGATGAATATAGGCTAATTTCATATCTAAATAGTCTGCTTGATTATGTATTTAGTACTAAAGAGATGTATTTCAAGCACATTTACATATATAGTCATGTAGCAAAGCTGTATGCCAAATGACCATGACCAGAGCAGATCATCAGAAGACTTATTCCCAGAACTGTGGACACTGTTCTAGAGGTAACCAATGAAGACACCCAGAAAATACTCAATATGTTTATCAATTTTGGCTCCAGGGATTTGCTGCTTTGCCAGGTCCTTGTAAGAAAAGCAGGGAGCACTTCAGACTGGTGACAACCCAAATTTCTAAGGGGACAGCTGGGCAGGTGAGCCAGAGATGCTCACCAGCGTAAGTTACTGAAACACAAATACCAAAGTACAAATCTGTGTGAGCCAGCCTCATCAGCTGAGCCAGACAGACACTGCTGGTGGAGCCCAAGAACAAAAGTGACCCTGTCAGACTGCACCTCACACCACAGCCTCCACCATCTTCTCCACTTGCTTCTGTCCCTTTTTTCTGTACCACCTCAGGTGATGCTCCTGTTGATGAAGCCAGCTAGTTTTCTTCCCCCACACACCCTCAAATTGTTTTAGTCCATCGAGTGTTTCCAGCTGGGTGTCACACTCGTCAGCCTCACAGCCCATGTTTCATTACAAACCCTTCCTTTGGCATGAAGTGTACATCACAGGACAACTACCCTGACATACTGCAGGAGAGTAATTGCCCCTAGCCATATTTGGGACTTTTTGTTCCTTTCACTCACCCTCAAAATATTAAATAAGTGAGAACAATCCAAGCTCCATGAAAAAAAAAAATCAAGGTAGCTTTAGAGAAATGAAAAAATTAACCTTTACAATCAATCTCTAAATCTTAACTGTTCTCATAATCCTGCCACAGGCATGACTTGTGCATGTACTAAAAACAAAGCCCTAAACATTTTACAGCATTTTGTGACTCATACTAGTTTCAAACAAGGAGAGATTATAATAGCAAATACCAAAGCCTTCCACATAATGTAAACCACTTATTCAACAGATGCACATGATACGATTAAATATTCCAAAACTATAAATATTATTTCCTTTATATCCCAGTGGATGGTTTTAAAACCACGTTAGTACAGAAAAGACTGTATTATGCAAATACATTCACACATATATAAATATGTGTATTGACAATAGAAAAAGCATTCCATAAAAAAAAGGCTTAAGAACCATAAGAATTGCAATAAGAATTATTACCCCATAAGAATTGCAGTAAGGCATTCAGGGACAATGAACCCAGGTATTTATTTCCTCTACTTTTCCCTTTACAGATCTATTTCATATTTTCTTAGATACTCTGGTATTTTATGTCCCATAATGACTCTGGGAAATGGTTATGTAAGTAGTTTTAACTAATGTTGTAAACAGGTTTTCAACTATTTTACCATATGTTAAAGATGACAGAAGATGTTACAACAAGTGATGAAATTCATTCACAAAGAATTCATAGGGTTTTATGCTCTAAGGGAAGGAAATCATTTTGGCTGTCTCCCAGAATGAACTGTTTAATCAGAAAACAGTTGCACTGAATTAACTAGCAGCTCCATGCAGCACAACTCACTGACTCTTCCCATCATCAAAATTTTCATTCAAGAGATAAATCTCTTCTCAGTTAATTGGTAGAAATAAGGGTTTGTGCAGTTGTGACTGCTGAGGCTACACAATATTGTGACAGACACTGATGTATCAGCATTGCAGGAGCTCCCTTTAACCTCCTGAAGATCCCAGGAAAACTCCCCATTTGCCACTGCCACTAGACTGTGGAGGAAGCATCACAGTAGTGGGCAGACTGGCCTCTGCAAGTGTGAAAGGCAAAGAGGAACTAGGAATTTTTATCCTTAGAGGAGGAGGAGGAGTAATTTGTCCCTCTGAAAGCACAAACTCCTTAGAATCCCTCTGAGCAAAACAGGGACCTTTAAAGGGGACATGAGCTTTTAAAGGCACTCACTCAATATTACTGCTTCCAGAGATACTTACTGTAAAACATGGCATTTAAAAAACCATCCTGGTAACAGCCCTCGTTTATAAGGATTTAAGCAGACCTGCTCAAAGGCATTCACATGTCAGGCTATGAATAGGTGCTGCTGCAGATAGCAAAATACATGATTGCCTTCTCTGGAAATGCAGCAAAATACTGAGCTCACTTGGAACTCCATCTGCCTTAACACTGAGATGAACAGCTCATTCTTTTATTTTTCCTTTAAATACCAGTTGACATTGGTACATTTTCCATTCCACCAAAAATCTCCCTGGTGTTTTGCATCTCCTCAAGCACAGTTAAAGCATACCCGTAAAACCTGACTAATTTCCAATTTATAAAAAGTAATGCAATTATCTTGTTCAAATTAGATTTAATTACAAAGCCTCTGAGCAGTCTAAGAATATTTTTTTGATACATGCTCAGTTGAAAACTGCCATCATTTTCAGCAGGGAACACAACGTCCATTTCTGGTTGTGTCTCTCCCCTTCCAGTTTGATCATGCCTGGTTAATTACACCACTCTGGCACATCTCCTCAAATGGTATCTGGTTTCCAAGCTGAAACATCCAAACCCAAAGGAAAATGCTAATAACCTTTCAGAGACAGTACATCCAAACCCCCTGCGACCCAGGAAAAAACAAATCCACAGAAAACTTGTATCCACCAATCCAACAAAACATCTCCTATTGTTTTCCTCCTTCCACCAATGCCACTGAGAGCTGGTTTCCAAGAGCACAACAGGCTGCTGCTACATGTCAGCAGCAAATAATCAAAATGCTATCAGGATGTAGGTGAAGATGGAAAACACCCCACTTACCATCTCTCTCAGAATATACACTCCGACAGCATCCACAGTACCTGCATGTCAGTATTCTCCAACTGCCTTTATTGTTTGCACTCCATAAATTGGCATCAGAAATAAGAGCCAAAGAAAGTGATAATAATGTAGATAGGGATGCTGAATGCCACATTCACTTACCTGCAAAAGGAAAAGGACAGGGTTTGAGCTCACTAATCACACTACTTGGCTAATCTTATTAGATGGCTGCTAATTATCTCCGACACAAAGAAGGATTACACGAGGCAGGCAGAGAAATGGGGTTTTTTTAATAGATATAGAAATGTTTTTAATGGACATTGATTGGTTATATTGGGAAAAGAAACAAATAATATATTCATCCAGAGATCATAAACATTTCCCTTTCTGTTTGCTGAAGAGCAGATGTGACAATGAAACAGGTGGTGGAAATATAAACCCTCCTAAAACCTCCAGGGTGTTTTCTCAGGAAGTGTCTAATGATTGTCACTGGATCTGTTGCAGCGCTTGCTTTATAGGCTAACGTGGTGCAGGGAGTTGCTGGGGTTTTGCCAGTGATCTCCTTGGCAACTGGCTGCTCAAAGGAGCCACAAATAGAAGCAGTAAACCCCACTCCCGATTTCAGGCTCAGAGCAGTTTGCACTTCTAAGGCTCACCGAGCAAGAAAATCTACATCCTACAGAGGCAGGGTGCTCAAAAGAGCATGCATTCCATCCCTTAATATACTACAGCCAGAGATGGGGGAATAGCAACCTGATTTGTGCACCAGTTGTGACAAAATAATGGAATAAATTGTTTTTTAAAGGTTTCCAAGATGATCCATTTTACAAGGAAAATCTTAATTAACAACAGCGCAGTGTTCACAGATTTCTCAGTAATTCAAGGTACTCATTTGGGCTCCTCAAGCGTCAGAGAAAATGAGAATTTATTCCCATCTATTTTAAAGATTTATTATAGTGACTTAATATGATTACTTATTTCTGCTTAGCCTACAATACAAGCATAAATTTATTAAATGTAGGTCACCCGTGTATTTTACACAGACAATAAACAGCAAACAAAAACCTAGAAAGAGTAATTTGCTGTCAGCTGTTCTGAATAACCACTTCATATATTATTTAACTGCATCACTTCAAGAATAGCAATCCATCATTCATGCTCATTAAATATAAGTTTTAATTTCTTCTGCATTTTTCTTTGTTGGTAAAAAACAACATTTTTTTAGAAAAGGGTGTTTAATAAAAAAAGTATGAGTATTACAAAAGAATTATTATCTTTTATCTACACAGCAGGTTTATTTATACAAATACATTGGAAAGTAAGATATAACTTCATAATATTTTACAGATAAAACTAATCATCTTCCAGGAAGGATTTCTAGAAAAGAGCTAAGATTAATCCTGACAAATCAAATGTATTTTAAAACATCTTTCAATATAAAATATGGATGCTTTCAGGAAAAGGTATTCCCTGAGTTATTCAAAGACAGAGTGCATGTGTTAGATAACACCATGCATGGATTCCCCAACAAAGTAAGCACAACCAAAACATAAGAAAATTGCATGCCACTAATTAATGTCAATGTCATAATCAAGGTCAAAATTTTAAAGCCTCTTCCAATCTTTTAACAGAGAAAATACCAAAGAAATGCATAAGTAAACACATGAGTCATATAGACAGCTTTATAAAGAGACACAAACTACATGCTGTGTTCAAGATAGGTTATCACCCTTGAGGTCCCCTTCCAGCTTGATATTCTTCAAATCTATGTAATGCATGGCACAATTGTACACAATTAAAGCACCTTTTCAAGTCTGTAAAGGCTTCACAATATAAAAAAAAATCTCTTGCAACGTCTTGTTTAAGCTAAGTACAGAGTTTTACCAGAGTTTGGAACTTATTTTTTTATCTTTATAATTAGAATTAAACAAAGATGTGTGGTTCAAAAGGGGCTCATTGTATGCACTTGACATGATGAAGATAGAAATAAAGGGCTACATGAGCTGGCCCAAATATCACACACTGCCCAGGGACATCAGTCAAACCCAAGCTCAGTCCAATCTACTTTTCAGCAGCATTGCTTCTGAGATAACTCGCAAAGATCTTTCTGATACATGTGCATAATGTTGTACTGTGTTACACAGAAAAAATGATCCAGTGTCACACAGAAAAAGTGATCCCAGCCAAAGCAATCCATGGGATTCTCTCGTTCAGCCTCTACCAACACAGGGTGTGCAGCCTGAAGAGCGGCAGCATATTGGGAATTCAACTGCCTTATATAAAATTTGTAGTTAAAATGCCTCATAATGCTCAGCTGCCAAGCTGGGGATCCAGCCTGAGTAGGTACACCCTGTCTTTTGACTGTTTACTCTGTCTTCTGACTGCTCTTCAGATGGAAGTGTTGAGCATTTGGAAGCTCATCTTTGCGTGAGCAAACAAGTTACGTTCTTAGTGAACAAGCACCTCACGAGCCAATTTCCTCCCTTTCCATGAAAATTCCCTTCTGTTTGTAGTCTGGGATCAACATACCAGAGTTGATCTCTGTTTAACATCTCATCTGAAAGCTCCCTCAGCTGCTGATCACATGAAGGTCCTGGGCAGGTTGAATGGAATGGGAGCAGGGAGTGCCCACTGACTTTGAAGAGATCCCACCAAAGGTCTCAGCTTGACAAAAGCAATGACTAAGGGATTTAAAAGCTTGGCCTCAGGTGCACAAGGTGGTTGACAGCAATTTTACAGGTATTTCTGTAGAAGAGTAACAGAATTGATGCAAGTCCTTACAATCAAGGGTAATCACTGAGCAAATGACAAGGTGTACATATATCCCCTATACCCCTTTGAGGAGGAATGCCAGCAAGGAACAAAACAATCTTTGCAATGTGCTACTGGACTGGAGAGACCACCAGCTACCCAAAGAAATCACAGCACAACATTTGTGCAGTGTTTAAGTGACAAGCCCACAAATGGTTAGGAATGGGAAGTTGTTCTTTGCTATTAAATTTCTGCTAACTGAAGAACAAGAACATTATTTAGCTAAAAAAAAAAACTCCACAAACGAAACATGCAGAGATACAGACCATTGTCGAAAGATGTTCTAAATAACAGAATAAAATGTACTCATTGATTCAAGGAGAAATTTATGAACAGACATTTCTCATTAAAGGGACTAGCAATTAAGTTATTTACAACTGTTGCAATTGCAAGGCTTCATTGCTTGTAGGGAATTATAAAAACCAAGGGCTCAGGTTATTTTCTTCGGCTGCAAACAAGTTACCACAGGATAAAGGAGCAGACTTGCCACAAGAAACAACCCAAGAATTTTTATTTCCTTTTCAATGCCCAGTTTTCCTTAGCAGGAAGACAGTGAAAATTACTCCAAGCTTGTCATATGCTTCCACCAGCCTGAACACATTCTGTAAAGGAGATGAGAGAACCACCAGAAGAGCTGGCCCCTGTTCTGAACCACAGCCAGGCAAGATTAAAAGGAAAAGAAGCAAAACCAAATCAGCTAAAAAATTATGCAGGAGATCTACGCTAAAATCGCTGAAGGTGTGAAAAGCAGAATAAAAGATACTGCCTCATCTGAAAAGACAGAGAATGGGATGGAAGCAGCACCTGAGCTGGTCAAAAGTCTCAGAAATCACGACACAGAATATTAAGTTCGTATGGAAAGACAGAGATTAAAAGAGCAGCATGACAAAAACACATGCCAAACACACACAAGTCTGAGGGAAACAAGGTAGTCAGAGCTGACAGAAGAAGGATGAGCTCTGAACAAACCTAGCCAAGAGAAAACCATGGCAGAAGCCAACTTTACATCAGGGGAAGTGAACAGATAGTGACAGATTTTAGAACTCCGCAGTATGAGAAGCCAAGCCAAGAGACTCAAGGTTAGCAGAGGATCAGTGTGAAGTAGCAAGGCATTATTCTTTTCCCTTCCACTTAAGTGCAACCTGCTATTTTATAGTGAGGCGATATTAGGAAGGCAAGAAAAGCTACACCTGTATAAGGAAAGCACAGTTATTTAAGGAGAAGAAACAAGAAAAGCACCAGTCAGAATACAGGTAAGGAAATAGAAAAAGCACCAAAATAGGAGGAAATCTAGAAGGACAAGTATGAACACAAACCAAATACAGGATTTGAACCTATAGTAAAGAAATTTCTATAGACTAGGGTAGGATATGAGGTAAGAAGGATATAAGTAAGGAAGATTTTGAATAGCATGCAAAGGCAGCATGAAAAAGCCTGGTCAAATGACAGTGTCATAAATGTTCAGTGAAGGACCAGCACAATCTCCAGTTCCATTTATGTGTGGCTGGCACACAAAAGTCAAAATTATGCCAATGGCATGACACCTTCTCTAAAAGTATGCAGGATTCTGAAAATTGGGACTTTTGTCAAGATAAATAGATGCTGACAAAGACAGATGTGATATTCTCTGCAACAAGAAAAAAGATCCACTACGGTAAATTAACACTTGATACACTTTAGGGGAACACATCATCAGTCCCCAGACCACACATGAGCAGTCAAATTTTGCATGGGTTTTACTCAGCTCTAACATTGTAACCCTGTTTTCCAGGTGATCCTGTTACTTTCTGTTTCTAAAAGGTTATCTTTATTTTAAATAAATAAAATTCCCTTGTATCCAATAAAGAAGAAAGTGAAAAGAATCACTGCACTAAACTCATAGCAAGAATCTCATCTCAAACCGATAATCCCACTCCTTGTATCTAAACTAAATTGTCTGAAAAGGACTTTGAGCTTCTCTGGTGTACAGAGGAGGTTTGGGCAGAGGTTGGCATCAGCACTGCAGCTGAGGCTCCAGACATCCCAGACCCCTGGTCCCGATCCACCAAGCACCAGTGAACTCATGTCCCTGCGCACCAGCTCCTGCTGCCCCACAGCAGCCTGGGGCTCCTCTGCCAGGAAAAGCTGTGGGAACACCTTGGAGCATTGACTGTCACACAAAATTTGTCATAGACTTTAATAAAAATGAGCAAAACTGTTGATTCCTTAAGTAGATTTGGGATCTGATCTCTACCAAACAATTTAGGTTTCCTTCTGTTCACTCCTTCTGAATTTACAACATCAACACAGTATGATCCCAGTTTTTACTGTCTGCAGTCAGTCAAGAAACAAATGTGGGAAGGCTTTGTCTGTACAAAAGTGAATACTAATATTGTGAAGTGTCCCTTTGCTCCATTTATATTTCAAAATTTATAAAAGGATCTATTGCACCTTTCAGGCACCATTTTCCATGCCCTGCAATTCACTGTTAACAAAGGCTGTTGAGAAAAAAGGGATATCCAGAAGACTTCAAGACACAACTCACCCCCCCCCCCCCCCCCCCAAACTTTTAAGGTTTAAAATGGTCCATGACATTTTTCGAAACTATTTCTGTCAGTAGAGGAAGACTTGCATTTGCTTGAAAAGTAAAATCCATTATTCTTTAAGGAGCAGGGTTTTCTACAGAACATGAGCACTGTTCACCTCATCAAAGTAACTTGGGGGCCACATAAGTCACTCCTGACCACAACTGCTGGAAGCAAAAAAAAAAAAAAAGGCATCTCTAAACCACTGTGTTACAGTCAGATACAAGCAACTAAACTGAAAATGCCCAAGGCAGCTGTTTTAATAAAACATTCCATCCACAGTTAACTGGTCTCATGCTGTTTAACACCTAAGATAAGCTGCAGTTAAGGCACACATCTACTGTACATATAATTTTCAATCACACATGAACACCTTCACATAGAGCAAGAAAAAACTCCAAGGCTCCATTAAAAAAACCTGACATGATACTTAATCCTCCTAGAAGAGGGACAGGTCAATCATGAGTGCTGTAATCATGGTAAAGGCAAAAAATCTCAAAAACACCCAACGGAAAAACCCTACCAACAACAAAGCAAAGAACCCAAACCCAACAGAACCAGAGAATACCCTGAATAATTCCACTCCATATATATAACTCCATTGGCAGGGGGAAAAAAAAAAGTCAGCAAATGCTTTTCTAGAGGAAAATGCATTCATTACAATTCACAGTAAGCAGCAAGGGCAGGAAAGTGCCTGTCCTTACTCTTTGGCTAAAATGAAATACTTTTTCTGCCCCAAAGCCTGTGAAGGGACACCACACGAACAGGTGTACAAACAAAACCAATGTAGTGCTTGTGTCCTGGAGTTTTAATCTTTCTGCAATTGCAAATGGCTCCAACTTTAGTTTATGCAAGGTTGTGACAAGCTGAAATGATGAGAAATTGGGAAAAAAACCCAACTTATTTCACAGTGAAATCTCTGACACAGTGAGCATTCATTTGCATTTCAGCAGAAATTCATCATCTGACCATATCACAGATATCTCCCACGCACAGTCTCTCTCTTCCCTTTGCTCTTGGCTGGGTATCTTTAGGTCAGAATTATGAAAAAAAATAAAAACTAAAAGGTGCCAGTAGTGAGAGCTGTATCAAATGGAAAGAGTGAAGAGAAAGCTGTGGCGAAAATCAGATTTTTCCACATGATCCCTGCATATATGGCCTGAATACCAAAAGGTCCCTGAGCAAACCTGATATCTTTTCATGATGCAACTCCTAGGTAGTTTTAAAAGGCAAAGACCGAAAACTCAGTGCAAGGATTATCAAGGGCTCTCCAAAAATCACAGGCAAGTGCTGTACACACTGACAGCAACACTTACCTGAGAAGGCTAATAGAAAACACAGCCCAAAATCTGATGAAAAGAATAAATTTTGCACATTTGTCAAAGTTTTCTCTCCTACACTTTCTCTCTTATTTGTTTTGTCAGAAAAACAGTAAATAGCTCTAGAGTAGTTTTAATGCTTTCTTCACTAAAATAATTCCTATTGCTTTTGGTACAGTTCCAGCAAATTCCACAGCTGAGAAAAAAAAAGTCAAAGAGATTGCTTTTGATCCGATATTTATTTCATGAAAGGAAATACCCTTTCATCACAACACAGACATTGTTTTCTGTGAAGTACTGTACCTTATTTGGCATCCAGTCAACTCTTGGCACTTTATCCAGAAGTACCGAATTTCACCTCATGGAACTGGCATTCACAAGTGTTATATATCCCACAATTATTTCAACAAATACCAAGTCAACCTCATTAAACAGTAAACATAAACACATCATAAAGAACTACAGTAATGCCAGAACACAAAAAAACCCACCCCCAATGGACCCTTAAGGGCATTATTTGGTAGAAGAGACTAATTAAAAAAATATAATACAGGCTTTTAGAATTTAAAAATCAAAATCAGTCACCCTTCTAGAAGAAACATGCTTCTGTTGAACTACAAATTATGGAGCTGACTAAAGAAATCAGAGTGCAATTCTCTGCCTCATGCTGTGGAAGAGTTTAATCACCATGTTTCTTCCTAGCTCTGTGTGCTATGAATTTATGAATTTCAGGTAAGTTAAGCATGCTTTACAGACCCTGGAAAGCCTGAAATGTTTGCCAGGTATTATCCCCAGAATCTGAAACCAGCTGGAGCCCAGGCAGCTGCTGTACCCATCTCAGAAATTTCAAACACAAAGGAGTCAGACACAAAGAGAGGGCTGAATTCAGGTGGACAGCAATCTAAGAATCCTGCAAAATCATACCTGGACATCTCTGTACCTGACTTTACAAGAAGCTTCCTGCTAAACATTCCCCAAAAGGTGAATTCAGCTCTGAACATTTATTCACATCAGCAGTCCTGCTGAGTAGTTATGAAGTAATAAAGCATTTGTGCTTTTGTGCTTTTTGTCAAATGCACAAAGGCAATTGTGCAGCACACTCAGAGCAGGGCCACTCATTTATTGACTGCATTTTGCCATGGTTACCTGGATTCATGAGCTACAGGAAAGCAAGTATTTATTTTGATGCTGTAGGAAACCCAGGAGGATAATATGCAATATTGATGAACTAGACTAATAAGAGTATTACATGAGGACACTGGAAGTTGCTTTGGGAAGACTTGTGGGGGAAAAAAAACCAAAAAACCTGCTAAAGCCTGCTAAAGAGTTTTTCAAAGAACTGACCTTTACTAATAATAAAAGCAGAACACACAGCAATGAAAAATGCGATTCTGGAAAAGCTCTGCAATTTACTAGGATTTTAATTTCTGTCACTTGGAGCACCTTTACCATAACTTTGCCAGAAAAGTCCTTTAAAAGCAAACTAGTTTGCAACCCACTGTGAAAAACAACTTATCTAGGTCTCCTATTTTCAACTGTACATTCCCCCAGGTGAGAAAAGCACTATGGATTTTTTTTTTTTTATCAGTTTGCTGTTATTGGTTCTATGCAGATTAACATATTTCCATCTCTCCGTTCTCAGCTAGGTTATCTAGTTTCTTTCTCCAAGTTACTTAGACAGTTCCACATTTTTTTCCATACAAGAGCAGCAAGCAATTCAAGTTCAGCAATACAAACATTGTGCAGGTGAGATTCATATTATTGGCACCATTTGTAAAAGGTGACACATTACACACGACAGTGCAGTGCCACTGGCAAATATATTTTATTTGAGTGAGTCACTTAAGATCACAAATCAAGTGATATCCACCTGAAGAAAGGGCACAATCACCTTCACCTACCCGTCAGCTTTGAGAAAGAATTTTGCCAAAAGCGTGGTTTGAAGGCAGTGCTACAAGGTTTGGTGGAACAGAAAGTTACAGTTTAAAGTCACACAAAGTTTCCAGGCGCAGCATTCCACCAACACAGCTGCAGAACTTCCACACTGCAACTTCAGCATCCAGGTCAGACTGAACAGAGCTGCCTACCCCACTCTGTGCAGACACACACACACACACAGAATCCTAAAAAATGGGTTATTTCAGAGTAGAAGAACAGGAAGATAGTGAAGGTTGAGAAAGATCATGAAGCCACACAGATTCAGTCCCCAGTGCCACACTGTTCCTTGGAAAGTTGCAAAGACTATTTGGGGAGCTCCACAGCAGTTCAAGAAGTATGGCTGTAGGTGTCAAAGCCAGGCTGTGCTGCTTCTAGAGAGACCTGGCAAAAGGCTTGCATAGAAACACAAACACCAGGACACCACTGCAGCAGTCAGCTCCAATTATTTACAGGAAAGAAGAAAGTGTCACTGCTTTAAGAACTTACTTCCATTCTCCTAATAGCTACTGGTTCAGTGATCACAGCTTGTGAAACAGCTTGCTTTTCAGCTTACAGACAGAATGCAATTCAACTAGGGGCAATGTAAGATTTCATATGAAAAGCTACAGCAATGACAATATGGGCAAAGTTTCTGTCTCCCATTTATTTCCATCCTCACTGCTGACAGAGAGGTTAGAGCTTCCCCAGGGGCTCTGGACATCAGGTCAAGGTCTGCTGGGTAGGCAGGAGCACACATTTGCCTAGAAACTGCACAACAGATCAGGAGAAAAACAAAAATATCTAGTGAGCCTCTTCATCCTCCAGATTCCCTTCAAAGACCCTGAGCCCTTTGGAGGAAACAGAAGTGTTCTCAGCCTTTCAGAATGCCAGGACAGTACCAGTGCTACCATGCTCAGTTTATGCTGAACTCCAAGCCCTTCCAGCAGCTGGCTCACCATTTACTCCTCCTGATCCCTGGGAGCTCTACACACAGGTTTTCAGTTACTATTATTACTGCCTCCATCCTAACAGGCCTTCCAAATTTGTGCCTTCTGTGCCAAAGACAAATATTGAAACAGTAAAATTTAGAGACAAAATGGAACCATTGTAGTTATGTTCTCCTTTAACACATAATTTGTTCCCCAATTTCTTATCATTTAGATGGTAAAAAGGTTGAAGACAAGGACTAGGTCCTTACCTTATGCAGAATGCAGCATAAAAGGCCTCTGAGGGTAACTGTGAATTCTTTACTACTATTAAAAACCAACTTTCAATTGAACTTTACGACACAGGAATTTCTCAGCTCAGGCTCATCAGCATCCCAAAACAGCAACTGAAACTGAAGGCTGTTATTTTTCAGACTGTCTTTCCTTTCTTGACTGTTTTCTCACTATAAGCACACCATCCTCTTCTCCCAAAAGCATCCTACAACCATCCTGCATTGACATCCAATGTTTCATGATGACTGTCCAGTGAGTGGCATGTATGCAAAAGATAACCAAAACAACAAATAATTAGCAGGTTTTGGCTGACTGAATGCCTCCTGCAAAGAAAACAGCAATTCATCTTCTCACAAGAGGCAAAGGAAAAGACTGAAGGAGCTCTAAGACATCTTGCATTAAGCCATCATATTCCTTCCCTACAGTGTAATTGCTTATTTAAACACATTAAGAGAACTAAGAGTTTCTGTGCAGTAAACAGAGGCAGTGCCCCACGCCTCCTCCCTTTTCACTCAGCTTTAAAATCAACTGAAATAATGCAAAAATAATTGGAGTGATAAGTCAGAGCTGTGTTTTGTTTCTTTTTTCAAATTAAACAGTCTCAGCTTTTACTGGTGACAAAAACCAAATTGGATTTTTCAATTTCCTAGATTGTCATCAGTTGCTTTTTCACTGTTGTACCCTCTCTGAGCTTCCTTCATTTTGTCTGGACATGATTGAAAATTAACTGGAACACAAAATGGAAATATTCCCCCTCTCTTTTAGGAACATTTGCCAATGTTAGCTGGAAGTCTGCATTCCCTCTCTGCCTGTCATCCCCTCATACTGAAAGTGGAGGCAAAAATGCTTTAATTTCCATCTCAGCAGGAACACAGCCCTTTTCTATGTGGCTGCAAATCCTTCATCTCCCCTCAGCCTACAGCACAGATGGAGAAACCCATTCCCAAATCCTAGTCAAACCAACAGGAGGACATTTGTGAGCTGATCTTTTACAAACCCATGTCAGAAACACCAGCAGAGAACCACATAACTGAACAAATACCACAGGATCTCCCATCTTCTTCCCATTCTGGAGCTCCAAACTCAGTGAGACCACACAGGGACACAGTGAGATTGAGCTGGGGGGAAGTGGATTTCCAACACTGAATATTCCTGAAATTCTGCCGGCACTGCCCAGTTCAATTTATGTGTCTGCAAACAGCTGGGCCCTTCCAAAGCTATCCAACATGAGAGCAGGAGGCTATTCCTGCTGACAGCACAGCCCTCCCCACCTCACAGCAGCATCTCAGAGAGCCCCAGCAAGGTCTGCAGCTCAGACCTGGCAGTTCCTGTTCCTCAGCAGCCCTCACACCTGCAGCATCATGTGCTTTTGAGCTCTGGCTCGTCAGCCACTTGGGGACTGCTCTGAAGCCACATGTGGCTGGAGAGAGGAGCCACTTTCCCTAAAGAGGAAGGCTAAGATTAGCTTCCTGCGCCCAAAATGCCTGCCTCTCGGATTGAGCGGCTCCCTCTGAGACGTGGCAATGGAAAAAGAGGCCAAGCTGCTATTTAAGTCCTCAAACCTCTTCTAGGAACTGTACTGAAAAACAGCACGTTTGCATTGAAGGAAGAGAGGTATTACATTAAGACTTCGTTGAAATTGTGTGCAGTACTGGAGAGCAATGAATGGAGAAAGTGAGGCAGAGGAGTGAGAAGATGGGCAAATTGTTACTGAATACATAAACACTGCCCAGTATTAATCAAGTGTGTTTCTCCCTATATCAAGTTCATGGCACACAGAACAACATAAAAAACTTTCACACTTATTTCTCTTCATATCAAGAGAGAGCAGCAGATTCTCCTTCCAGTGAGCAGGGTCTTCTTTGAAGCCTTTGCACATGACAAATTATCAACCAGAGAGAACAAAATTACTTCCCATCCTCTCCCATATTTCCACGCTTACACATCTCCACATTTCCAAAGTGTTTCCAATGTTAATATACCCAATTCTTTTAAATAAGAAAATACATATGTATTAGCCACATAAAAAGCTTCAAAACCATACATAAAATCTGCAAAATCTACAGCAACCCATGCTTATTAGCACATCTGTGCCAGTTAAAGTGGATGCCATTGATTTAGCTCATCAGATAAACGTGTTTACCATCAGCTATGCTTCTCCCATACTCCCAGTATAAAACTCAATGACAGATACATGATGCAGACTCTTAAAAAGGACAAAACAAGCAATGATGACTTGTCATCACTGATTTCATGCAGAAGCTTCCAGTCCTAAGTCCCTATTTGCATAAATTCGAACTCATGAATAAAGGAGTTCTAGGAGGAACTACTGCAATAATCAGTTTTTCCACCACTGCCATTTTTCAGCAGCAAAACAGAAATCCTGGTCCTGAGGAAAATGTGCTCATTGTCTCATGCATCTGAAGAGCTAAGCAGAGATTAATCCTGAAGTTGGTTTAAATATCTTATTTTTCCCCCTTAAAAATTCCATTGAAAGTGAAAAAGAAAATGCAAAGGGAAGGAGTGTGTTGACAAAATTGACGAGTTTCCCATTTTTCATTTTTCTTCCCCTCTGCAAAGATCATCCTTGAGCATTTCCAGACTGATTTCTGAGATGCCAGTGAGGGGAGATAACTCACATCCAGGTTTAATCCCACCAGTGCTACTGTTTTACCAATGGTGGAACCCACAAGAGAAGCCAACAAAGGCAAAACCAGGCAGTATGAATTCAACGTGCCATAGCAGGGGTAGAGCAAGGTAACTAAATACACCCTGAGCAAATGCAGCAGCTTTTTTTGGCTGCTAATCCTGAGATGGTGTCAGTTTTTGATAGCTCATGCTATGAAACACATCAGTGCTTGAGGTGTCCTCCTGGCTGGCCCCAGTCTGTGTTGCTGCAGTTAGATAACAGCCAGAAATCCCCTTGACCAGCTTTCTTTCCACTCTGCTACACTTTCACCTACCCAGCTCAGCCTGTTTATTGCAGGCTTCACTGGATCAAAACTGTGACATTGGGGAAGGGGCTTGCTCCTGCTAAAATTGTATTCTTGCTGGAGTACAAATACACAATCAACTGCTTACAGAGCAAGTAAGGAGTACAACCCTATTAAAGACTAACCACTTTAGAAAAATGCTTTACATTCCACCAGTTTACCTACAGGTCAGTAAACTGCATTAAAAACATTGGACCAAGACCTCCAGTACAGGAAACAGCTTCACTACAAGCTCTGAAATACATCACCTACAATATTGGGTGCTGCCTTTCAAGCTGCCAATTACCAAGCACTGCTGCTGGCTGGTTATATTGTGTATGAAAGTGGTTCAGAAGTTACAGCACAAGACTACAAATTGATCCTTCTTGGGTTTCTTCCCAGCTCTATTTGTGATTTGCAGTGAAACAAGGAGTACTACAGCAACTCTAGACTACCCGAGGCTTTGAGGACACAGACAAAGCAAGGTACTCAAAACTGTGGAGCACTGGAATTGCAGAAAAAACCTGATTTTAGTTTGGCTATTTATTACTGTGTTATTTCGTAAGTCAAACACATGGAAACCTGCCCTTTGCTGCAGCAGTACAGGGACATTTACCAATGGCTCCTTTACAAGGCTCTGGTAGCCAATCAGTAAATCCTGTGCATGATGTGTTCTACTCAGTAAGGTAGCAAGCAGCATCCTGTATTTCACATTAAGGTAGATAGGATGAAAATTTGTTAATAATTCATAAACCATGGTTTGTGTTGCCCACTGCTTTGCCTCTCTGTTTTGATTGCAAACTGGACAGTTTTTATTGCTGCCACATCATCTCTAAGCTGCCTCTTGCTGATCAGAGCCCTCCTGTCACTCCTGTATTCCCCTGATTCTCAAACTCTGTCTATGCCCTGCTACTTTAGACTTCCTGTGTTTTGTTCTGTTGTCATTTTTCCTTCCTCTGTTCTCCTAGGAAATCTGCCATATTTCCATTTCTGTGCCCTATCACCTCTATCTGACAGTCCAATCTTGCAAACACAGATTTGTGCTAGGAGACTCAAGATGGCAAGCTAGCTTATTCAAATCTGATATTTAAGCTTTTATTCAACAAATAACCAAGTCACTTCTTTTTCACTTTGGTGTTAGCTGCTTTTGCTATAATAACTGCCTTCGGCAAGTAAAATAAAATGCTCCTTTGGTGAATTTGCTAAAAGGTATAATGAAGAAAATAGTGGCATGGAAGCATTCAGAAGATCAGATTTCAGTAACATTAATTCAGTAATACTAAATATGCTTATTTCCACAGAGGCAATAATGGCATATATACCATGACATCAGAAATAATTTATGCAAATATTTATCCAATATACAGCAACTTTATTTGAAAAGGCTGTTTCAGCCCAATCACAGATGCATTTTGAATTTGACAAGTAACTCAGCTGGAAAAATAATCATCATGCTATACTGACATGCTCTTCTTGCCTTGTCAGCCTTTGGCCTCACAACTCCACATCCTACTTGTGTGGATTTGACAAAGACAAGCACTCATTTTCCTCTCCATGAAGGGATGTGAACCCCCACATCTCCCAGTCACCAGCCAGAAGCTTCAAATCTCTGTCCTAAATCAGCAGATTGTGGTTTAAGAACAGAATTTCAACACTGCCTTGAGGTGGGTTCCCTTTGAGATCTGTTGTGAGGATTATTCTGTTTTGAGAAAAACATTTCAGCATGGTGGGGGGAAGGATGGGGGGGTGGAGATGACATTTGACTTAGGGAACCCAGAATAGAAAGGAGAATCCCTATCATGTAATGTGGAAGGAATTATCATGTGCTCATACCAATAGGCAACCAAACATTGATGAACATGCGCTCAGCTTGCTTTTTTCTTTTTTTTTTTTTTTTTTTTTTTTGTCCTATGCATGTTTCTGTGGTCATCTCTCCCAGAGAAGCAAGTGTTCCTCAGCAGATTTATGACAGCCCAGTCACACCCTGCACTGGCATCTCTGGAGGCAGACTAATCAGCTCTGCTTCCTGCCTGCAGCACATTAGGTCATCCTTCCCTGCTCCCAGCCACACGGGGCACCTCAGACAGGCAGCAAGGAGGGCAAAGCTGCTCTTCTCCAGCCAATCTATATTAAGGGGCTTACACTGCAAAGCAAAGGAAGTGCTGAAAGAGGATACAAATAGATTAATATTACAGCTCGTAAGCAATCCCAGGAAATTAAAAACAGCCTGCCTGAACAACACAGAGGCTGGTGCGCTACAGGCGTCCTCCCCAGCTCTCACCATAGTAACCAGGACAGCCAAACTGTCTGTGCCTCTTAGCTCAGGCATTTATATCTGAGAATGTTTTCCTGCATTTCTGTAACATAATTGGTAATTCAGCAAAAGACTTCAAACAGCTTAAAAATAATAATCAATGCCTAAAGAAAATGTACTCTTTTTAAAATACATATACAGAGAAAAGGGAGGGAAAAAGCTAAGAGTTGTCTAACATGGTTTCATCACACAATAAAGCCCTCTCACTACAGAGATATCTTAATAAACAAGACATATACTACTTTGAAAATGATTGATCTTGCATTCCACCACACATCACAGATATTTTGTATTAGTGTGCAATGAGATCCTTTATTTTGGTAGTTATCAATTTTAGCAAAAACACTTGTCTATATTTAAGTGTTATACTGAAATAGTATTTCCCCAAAGTTCTTCTACTTGAAATGTACATAAATAATCAACAGCTAGTAGCCAAAACAAACAAACTGATAAATTACAATGAATACACAAGTAATTTCTTTTTTAATTATTCTTTTCAAGCTTTCTGGTAATCTTTCAATAGAGAGCAAGTAGAGCAGATAAGAATGGTAACTGCTGTGTTTATGCTCTGTGGTGAGCATACTCCTTTAAGTTCACCCTGGAAGGTCAGGCTTCAATCACACCCTCCAGCTTGCATCTTTCCGGCAGCTCACACAGGATTGTTTTGCTGATACCACCATGTCAAAGGGACCAGACTTCCATCTGTACATTCCCCTAATATACTTCAAATTCCTAAAAAAATACCCTGCTCTATTTTTCATTTGCAGTTCTTCAGCTGTACTAAAGTTAGCCAACGTGAGGACACAGACATACATAGAGTAGCCGTACAACAATCCCCTGCTACCAAGCACAGCAAAGAGCATTCAGGATCATCCTCTCAGTGTCATGTCAGAGGAGGGAGACAAACGCCAGGGACCACCATCAGACCTCCTGGCTGTTCCAGGAGATGAGAATGTTTGCATGCTGCAAATCCCATGCCGAGACCTCAACCAATGCCAAGCCCCTCTGGCCACACCTGCCTCCAGCACCTTGGCCTTATATTTGCATAAGGGATTTCTGAGGTCCAGCTATACATTCCACAGTGAGAGAGAGATGTTTTTATACACCTGGGCTCTGATTCCCACATTTCAACTGAAATAGAATGTACCTTTCTTGCTTCTCTGTGAGCACGCAGACCTCATTTCTCACGACGTAATTCATCACAAAAAAGGCTGCCAGCACTGCCATTTTGTGCTGCCTGCCACACAAGATTTTGCTGAGATAGCCATTAGTGCTAATGCTTATCCTGGCAATGGATCCCCCTGCTGAATAGATTTGCTTGATGTAATTATTTGAATTAGTTAAAATTAGTGAAGTGCCAATCATTTGTTCAGCAGGGAGGAGATGCATACATTTTCTAGCAATAATCAACACAAAGCTGTCATAGTCAACCAAAATGGATTCCTGTCCTTAAATTCCTCTTAGGGTTACAAAACACTTTAAATTAAAAGCCACTTGGGGCTTAGTTAAGTACTGATTTAAGAAAAGTTATGAAGAACTCTTATGAGACAGAATGAATATACAGCAATTCTAAACACGGACGTGCAAGTACACAACTCACGTAATTCCCCAGAACTACCGTAACTCACTAAGCACTACTTAGGAATTCAACAAGCCATTGGAATACACTAAAAATGTAACACCTGGGAAGAGCAACTGAGGTGTGCACTTTGGTTGCCACCTCAGACTGGAGCCTGCAGTGCCTCAGATGCACATCCCTGTCCCTGGGAGGCAGCGGAAGTGCTGGAGATCAGTCAAAAATGTAAATCCTCCCCGGATGAGCCACCAGCTGAGAGTAAACTCACTGCTGTTATGCACCCTCATATCATGTTTACAAGTCACAGGAGGTCCTGGCTATAAGCAAGCAAATTTTCTGGGAGTTTAGAGAACCAGAAAGTTGCAAGGGAAATCCCACGGATTTCTCAGCACACAGTGGCTGTTCTCTGTTCATGGCTGAATTTTGGCTTTTAACTTCAACAGACAATTCAGATATGAAGGTACATAAATACTGCAGCAAAATAGTTGTAAAAAATTTTACTGCCCCTATTAATTTCCACTAAACAAAACTATAAAAAAGAAATGAAAGCAAAATTACAGTGATTGTTGACTATCCCCCCCACATACATATTTTAATTTCCAGATATTTTTACTTTACAAACAACTACAGCTTGCCTTGAAATGCTGTACCTCTCAGGACCTTGCCTCTGCTTTTATGAGTGCTTGTTTCCCGACAGCCCCGTCATTAGGGCAGCAAACACCAGTACTGATGTGCCAACCCTTGTGTGCCTGGTAGATCTGGTCACAGTTTATACCCATTCAGAACGAGTACAAAGGAAATGAATGGCAAATTTGGGTTTGGAAGCAGCATGTCTCCACTTTTCACGGCAATAAATATAGATGACAGAGAGACAACGACATGTCTGGTATAGATGATAACCCACTTTCAAGGCAGATGCCCCAAATCTCCTTTATTGCCCTTCCCTTCTGTTCCCGCCCCAAATCACTGACAACATTCTTCTCAATGCTGATTTTTTGCAAGGACAGACTTGTAACAGCTTCTGTTCAATTTAGGTGACGTGTGAAGGTCCCACAAAACCTCAAACCCCCCAAAACAGCAAAAGCCTCAAATACTAACAAACACTGAAGCTGGAAGAGAAAACATAAAATGCTGTACTTTAAGTTAAATTTCATACATATTACCCAAAGCATATTTTATTTTTGCCTCAGTAAAATATAAACATATAGATAAAGCACAAATATAAAGCTATAATAGATAATAATAATTTAAGCTCATTCTGTGAACTGTGGATGTTGCATTCATTTCCCTGCTGGAATGGCAGTCACATTCCTGCCATGGGAGCATGGCAGCTGCCTGAGGTTTGGATTTGGTAATGCTTTTGTACAGGTGACAGCGCAATCACATGCAGATAAAGACTCAGTTCTTCTATACTTTCCTCCCAATCCCATGATTTCCATGAACAATGTCCTTCTGAAGCAAAGTTTGAGACCCAGGTGCCTACTGCATCCAATCCTTATTCTGAGTTTTTTGGGGGGGTGTTATGCTTGATTTTGACTTTTTTCCCCAAGAAAGCAAAACAAGGACAGATTGCCTGTACACCCTGCTGAGTCACAGAATAACAGCTCAGGATTTCTTTTATTCTTGATGGTGTAATATGCTAGACATGTTCCTGGTTAGAGATAAAGACTCATTTTTCCTTTGATAAAGGACTAAGAATGATGTGTTTATTTGCATCATACTACCATTATATGGAAACCTGATCTTAGAAGAAATGTATAACAATATTGAGTAAGATGACATTTCTTTTTTGGACCACTTAAATTTTGGCTTTACTGACTAAATCCAAGCAGTGCACAATATGAATCAAGATATGATTAATTCTGCCATGAATTAATATGCATTAACTTGATGAAAAAAAACCAAAGGTTATTTTAAAATCCCACCAGGGTGTTCATTTTCCAAGGATAAAATTAATCAGACTACATAAAATTTGAAGACAGTCTCAATCCTATAACAATTGTTTTCATCTCCTCATGGATTTAGTTTAGACACAAGTGTTGAGGACCTGGTACCATTTCATATGGCTATTCTGCACATTGGCTGTAAGAAAACAGGAATTCTGACAAGGAAAAAAAAAAATCAGGATTTCTCTATATGATACCTTTAAGGGATCTCCACAAGGCCCAAGTTGCCCAGCAGCATCCATCCTGCTCCACTGTCAGAGCCTCACCACTACCTCAGCCTCAAAAGTAATGGAAAAACTCCTCAAACATTCTGACATGGCATCACTTTTATACTTTGACAGGTGTAGCTAACTCAGCACAAGGGGTGATCACTTTAAATATTGGGGTAAAGCCTCAGTGCATTAAAGGTTCAACTTACACTCCCCTGAACACTGACAGCCCACATGACCCCCAATATAAACCACACACTCATAAGGAGTTGGCACTAATGCAGCATCAGGAAGTTATTTACTTAAGAAACATACAAAAATAATCCAAAAAGCCTCTCAATTCTGAACAGTCCTAAAATGAAGTGGGCACTTGCATTCTTGGCCCCTACTTAGCCCACAGAACCAACTGGGGTTTTTTCTCTACAGTTTCATTTCATTATTCATTCAGCATCACGATTATAACGAGTGAACAGTTCAGATATGCAATACTTGGGGTAGACTTTTTAAAATACACTTTGTATACTAAATATCCAGATCTGAGGCACTACTCCTTTCTGCTGAAATGCACACCCCAGTGATGAGATGAACTGTAAAACACTTACAAAACCTCATGTAAAAATGGTGAAATACTTTAAAAAAATTGTTAAAATTTCTGAAGAGAAAAATCAAGCCAACACTCTGACTGATTATTTCAGCCCCTGTCCTGCGCATGACCAGCTCTTAACTGCAACAGAGACCTAGATTCAGTTCATGAGAGTATGACTGCTACAATCAAGTAAGGGAAGAGCTACTCCTGGGATGGAAGCTGCTGTGAGAAGAGGATTTGTCAGAACATTCCATCATTCTCTTCCCAACTGACTGAGCACAGATATTGCTTAGCTCCAGATGGACATATCACACATTTTCAGAAATAAAGACAAAGCGAAAATATGTTCCAAATAACTTTCTCTCCCCTTCCCCCCTCTCTAATTATAAACCTGTTCCTAGTTTTGTGGGGTTTATCTCAGCATGCACCCTGCAATATGCCTCTCATTATGAATGGCAAAGAATTGCATAATGGCATTGTTAATAGTCATTCACAGAAGTGTGCTGTAATGCATTTAAAAAAACCTCACAGGCTAAGTCGGGCCAAACAAGTAGCCTGATTTTAAAACTGCTGAACAGACAAGCAACTCCCACTCTTCAGTGAAGCTGCTGAGTGCTCAACACTTGGGAACTGGAGCGCTCTCTAATCTCTGCTCCTAGTTTGCCTTCTGAAAATTTTGGCTTGAGACAAAAAGTCTAGCCAGTATTAATCCTTGCTACAGGAGTAAAACAAAGAGAGTCAGGACTACTCCTGGACTAATTCTGGAGCTTTGACAGGAAATGTGCTGGCAGGTGCAAGGGACAAAGATTTGGGTGCTCACTTTCAACAACCTGTATTTTGCCCAGATCTGGATGTTTTCCTTCATTGCATTAAGGTAACCTTCAGAAAAATTATTGCATACCCTTGTTTCATCAGACTTCTCAGCTGTCATCCCTTTAGAGTTCCAAATCTTAAACAGTAGTTAATAGTCTTTTTTGACATTTTGCACTACAATCCAGCCCTGCATAGATTAACATTTTGTTTCCTATTTTAGAACTAGTCCTGTCCCTCACAGCTGTGGAATAGCTCCAAGCACAAGTAACAAACATCAGAAGACAGAACAGTAACTGCATTTGACAAAGCCCTCAAACTATATTTTACAATCTCACAGGCAAAGTGTTATTGTGTGTTTATTGTGTGGATTTGCAATTAAAGAGATTATATTCTGGAGAACAGGAAAATGCCTAAGTTCAAGTTCTGTGGGGTTTTCCCCTTCATATTTTCAGCACTCCTTGTTAGACTGACTGTACAAACCCCCCAAAGTATTTTTTGCACCTATACACATCCTTTTTCTTGTTTCCAAACTTAGAAGGACTTCTGAAAAATGAACAAAAAAGGATGACATGTTCCTGCTTAGTTCCTGTTTCAGAAAGGAGCACGAACTCCTGTTTTTATGAACTTTGCTCAATAAAAATCAGTATTCCTGTCAAGACTGAAAAAAAGGAAAAAAAAAAGCCTACCGCCCCTAAATAAATCTCAAATGACTACAAAAGTGATGCTGACTTTAGTAACTCAACATACTCCTGCTGTTTGCTGAAATTTGCTGTCTTTCAGGGTGCCCTACAGAGACTTGAACAAGATGAGAAAAGGACACTATTTCAGGACCACTAAGATTGGGATCAATGGTAACCTTGTCATTTTGATTCCTCGGTTTGCTCACAGTAAATTTAAACGGTGAGAAAAAGACCTAGGATGTGATACATAAATTTATTCATAAACTTGCTGTAAGCAATCTTACTGTTACAGTGAATACATTTTTATATATACTTTAAACCTCTGGCAATACTATAAAGTAGCAAACTGATCCAGCAGTATCTGAAATCTCTTGGTGTCTAAGATACAACTGAGGAAAAAATTTGTAAGAGATATGCTGATCATTCTTTAGCCACACCATTCACAAGCAGATTTCCCCTTCTATTTTGGAGTACCCTATAAAACAAATGATAGAACTTAAAAGTATGGGCAAGACCTAAAGAAGAGAAAGCAAAACAAAAGCAGGGAGGTGAGCACTATGAGAACCGATGGCTCTTGGCCATCTGCCCCATCCCACCACCAAACTGCTCTTGGTCATTTCAATAAGTGACAAAGACCTCAAAAGACCCAAGGGCTAGTAGGTGGCTGGTGCCTGTTCCTCCTTTTCCACAGTGCCCACAACAGCAGCTGCAGGCACAGCCAGCAGCTTCACAGGTCGGGAAAGCACCGCTCCTCCTGCACTGCATGACCTGCCAAAAAACACAGCAGCAGATCTCTTTAAAGGCAGCCAGCTTGCCTGCCTCATACTCAAACTTTCTAGATTGCTAACCTCCTTTTTCTTATTGCTACTGAGGTTTGCTGGTATACTCTGGAAGAAATCTACCAAGTATCAAGTAGATAGGTTCCTTCCATTAAATGTAATTTCCAGAAAATGGGCCACGCTTAGCCCTGGTTTACAATCAGGTGTAAATACCAGGCTCTGCAATCTGATGATAAAACCACCCACTCCAGAAATTAGGCAGAATCTGTGCTACTTTCTTCTCACTCAGTTTCCAGTACAGGGAGCAGTTGGACGCTGCAGCCCATGGGAGCTCTCTTCCTCTCAAGGTCATCGCAAAGGGCTGCTGACTGCCCCTCCAAACTGGCCCTGCCTGCTTTGCATTTAATTTGACATTAGGGTCAGTTCTGCCACAATGGAGCTTCCTTAAAAATACATATGTATGTGTAGAGAAGTGAAAAAACAAAGTGATGAGTGGCCATATCTCAATTTTGTTTTCAAGATCTTACTGCAGCCAACACCTAAAAGCAGATTTATCAGTGAATACAGAAATCAAAGGCTGCCTATACAGCTCAGAGTGAAATATCCCATTGTAAAGGCATCTTTTCATTTAACACAGATTTTCATAAATGTAGATTTTCATAAATGAAAAGCCTGAGACATGACAAGGAGTAGGAAGGACACCATCCTCAGCTAAATATGTGTGTGTGTATTACAAAGAAAAGGAGAAGGTACGGAGAGAGACAGGAAATCCCCGTGTTAGGAAGTCAAGCTATGGCTATAACAAAGATGCCTGGAAAGGATAAGTAGACTATTTGTAGTTGTGGGCACCTACTTTACATCCAAGCAAACAGGGAACAGAAGCACGCAGTTGAGCTCATTACATAACAGACATCACATCAAGAATAAGAGGTTTGGCGCAGCAAGAGAAAATACTAAGGTGGAAGCAAATAACCCTTCAGTTTTGCTGCATTTGGGGTTTTTTGGGTTCTTTTGGTTTCTGCTTTAAAGGCAACGCTAGAGGGCAATGCAGAACGAACCTGCACCCTGCATGTAATGCCCAGCTGGGGCTGCTCCAGAGTCTACACGCAGCACCCGTGGGCTCCTATTCCTGGGGCTTGGGAACTTCTAAAAGAAAATTTCAAATCTCTTTCCTGAAAGACAATTTTTACTGTTTCCAGATATTTCACTTGATTTTTATTTTTTGCAATACTAAATTGCCAAGTAATGTGGTAATGTCACCAGGCTCAGCACAAATCTGGGCACACCACCACTTATGTGGCTGCTCAAACTGGTACACCTGAGGGCTGGATAAAAAAAAATGTTGCAGTTCTTGACTACAGCTGTACTGCTAAATTCAATAAAAGAAGTTATGCTCCTGTTTAAGAGTGACTCTGAAAGTCTGCTTGGATTTTCTCTTCAATTTCTCTTTAATAGCATCATGAATTAGGATGTTTCAGGCCACTATTCCACTTTCCAAAGCTCAGCTTTCAGACAAATCACCTACAGCCCTTACTGCAAATACGATACTTCAATATTCCTGACAGTTTCCTCTATACCTGTGGATGAACAGACATCCTCTTTGGTTTTATTTTAAGTGCCAGCAGTTGATCTTTTGATGAAATACTTTCATTTATTGAGTTACTTAGTTGCTAAATTTAGTGCATTAGTTATCAGGCTCCATAACAAATTTTTTTTTTTTGAAACTCGCATAATTTTCATGTTTTTAGAATATTTGTCCCAAACTGTATATATATATATATATATATATATATATATATAAAAGTGGTTGCTGAAATCTGCTTAAAGAGCAAAACTGAAAACCCTACAAACCATATTTAACACAAGATTGCTGTATCTACTTGGGAACCTCTTCTCTCAAATAGTTTGCTAGTAGGTGATTACAATATTGTAAGCACCACCCTTTTATTCTCATGTAAAATAAGCAGGCTTGAATCACCTAACTCAAGCTGTACTTTGATTCAGATCCCTATCTTCCTTGCTATACACATTACCTGCCTGGTCTCTGTTACTTAAAACTATCATTACATTTATGCTCACCATACTTCTTTCTGTAAAAAAGGTCAATAATATCCTTTTACGCTCCAGGGATCCATTCTAAAATAATATATAGCTTCATTTTCAGCTGGGACTGAATGATGAATGATAGAATGACTCTTCTGGCTACAAAAGCAAAGCTACTTATTCATTTCACTTGCCTAAGAAGTACTTTTTTCCTATTTTTGCCTTCCAAAACTATTTCAGCTGATGTTCCTAATGACAGAAAATTGTTTCTTACCAAGTGCCAAAGAATGCCAGGACTTTGCACATAACTGGTATGGAAGGAGCTCTAACAAGAGACACAGTGCAGGATTGGTAGTAATAAAAGCAAACACGTTAATTGCTTCCATTGTCACTTGTACTCTTTAGTTCACTTCTTCTTTTGAGGGAGCTGTACAAGATTTATGCAATGAACACACATGAAGAGCAAGAAATGGCTCTAAATGAAACTTGTTTGAAAACTGAATTTAGACAAGAAAAGTGATTGAGAAACCACTCTGTACCAAACAGGCTTAAATTTGTGGTGCCTGAATGGCTGAAATAGCTAAACCTCACCGTGGGTTAGGGTGGACTGACATCCTTGCATTCTGGTTTTCTAAAATAAAAGGACTATTAAATAAAACCCCTCTCTGGGATGTGTCCTTCAGAGTCAATAGAATGTGAGTGGAACCAGCTGCCAGAATTACACAGACCATCTTTGATAACAAGTTTTCAGCTGGAAAACTGTTCCAAGTGACATCACTCCATTCGCTAAGGCTTTCCCCTGTGTTAACGCCAGACTGGCATTCTACAAATATTAATTACTAATTAGTAGTGATACTGCCTCCCAAGCAAACACACACAACAGTAATTAAGTAAATGAAATTACAGGTCTGTTTAGGGGAGCAGGGAAAAGGGAAGAGCCCTCTGCATCATCTGCACAGCATTAACCCCATCTGACGAGAGTACCTGTGCATCCCAAGCGCTCTGCCCAAGGGCCCTGCACTCCGCATTCACATCCTGCACACCTGGCTGAGATTTTGCCTGGGGAGGACCATCTCCACCAGGATGAATTTCATCCCCATCACATACAGCAGCTCCTGGTTTGTGGTGCTTTGGCAAACACCATTTATTCTCACAGGCTGCAAGACCAGTATATCCATATCTGTTAGGAGGCACCACCCCAGCCAAAGGAAAAGGCTGGAAACAAGCACAGGAGGGTGAGTGTCCTCTCCCTGCTGCTGCCCAAGGAAATGCCACCACGGATGGACCTTCTGCTTCCACTTTCTCAACCACCTCCCTCATTTCCCGGATTCTCCCACTCACCCCTCTGGCACAAATTCCAAGATAATTAGCAACTCCCAGCACACTAGAACCATGCAGATTAAAAGGGTCTTATCAACATGTTCAAGAGCTTTTCAGAAAGATTCTTACTGTCTAGTTTAGAAACTGACTGACAGAAATTACTGATGGGATCTCACTTAGAAAAGCATCGGCCACTCCTTGACTATGGAATGACTTAAAAACATCACACAAAGATCAGGCAGTACAACCAAACCATACTGTTGGTGTTCTTTTCACCTTTTGGGTTTCATATAATTTCACTAAGACCAAAATTGGTAAAATTGTTCACTGCAGATAATTCCATGAATGACACACCAAAGAGCAGGAAGAACACAGCTTGCAGTAATCTGTTTGACACAAATATAAACTCACACCAAACTAGAAGAAGACCACACACACCTCAGTAATACATAATGGTTATATAGCCATTATTACCCTAAAAAGCATTATTCCCATCAAAGCCATGAAAACAGATTTAATGGTGAATATGAAGAACCACGTTTCTTTATATTATTCCCTTTATCAATGCAAGATGCTTAAAAAAATTATTCAGACAAATCAATCCTTGTTTACATTCACAAATTGTTAATGCGCCATAGAGAATTCTCAGCATACACAACCTCCTGTGAGTACAAACCTGAAATAAGTCTCTGATGGTAACATCTTAAGTGTCTTAAACATACTTACCTATACATCTAATTTAGGCATAGTAAGACATGGGGTGTCTTACATCACAAAGAAATGATAAATAAAATATACGTGTGTAGTTTTACCCTGCCTAGCCAATCAATTCCTTATGCTAAGGGAAAAAATGCCAAGTTTGCCCCGTGCTGGTATGGGAAAGAAAGGATAGGAAAGTTCATGCCTGTTGCCATTTATCCAGCAAATACTTTCAACTAACTGAGGCAGCACCTGGCAGCCAATGGAATGCAACAACCTGCACCTCCACTAGCAAGTGACAAAATAACTGGGAGACATTGTGGCAATTATTGTTTCTGTAAAAATTCGTTACTATTAGCATACTCCAAACTTCAAGTCTGAGGTCTTCAGAAGAGTGATCAATAAGAATTCATTACATTATTGGCTTGATCAGATACCAAAAAGCTTCATCACTTGAAACAAAAACCTAACACCAGTTAAAAAAAATGTTTTTATAGAGCATTAGGATTTAAATTCTGAAGGTGAACCTTTCTGACAAGGGAAAGATCCAGCTGCCAGGCATGGTGCCCTGTTTTCAGCATGTGAAGTTAATAGGGAACCTCAGCAATATCTATTTTTTCAGCTTAAACTCCTTAATTGCCTACTTCTGTAATTACCTCTTCCCTGCTAAGCTACCTTGCTATTTTCAACAGAAAGAAGGGATAGAGGTAGCTCCCTCCTAGCAGGGTGTTGGCTCTCTACACCCTAGAACCCAGCACAGCACTATCCCCCTACTCTACCTGGAGTCAGCCAGAGGTGAAGGAAAGCTGCAGGTTCCAACACCACCTCCACAAGAAGCTGGAAATGAGGTGAGGAGGCTGAGAACAAGCCCATGCTCAGTCAGGGTTATGCAGATATACAGGCTCTCGTTAGGAATTCAAAGGGGGATGCCCAGATGTAGTTAGTTTTCTCAATCTGTGATTGACAGATTGATCAAAGTATTTTTAGCTTAAGTGACAACCATTACATAACTGTGATAAGCACTTCAACACCTACCAGACCTACCTAGGCACTATCACTGAGACCTACTGAATTCTATGGCTGCATCAGTCATAGGGTTTGGAAAAAGGAGACAGAACAGAGACCATTCAGGTTCTAAGGAAAGGTCTCCATATGACCCAAACTAATCTGAAGTTTACAGAGGGGTTTAATAAAGGCTGTTACAAAAACTCTGATATTGGTCCCTGTTGCACTGATGACTGCAGGATGGAGCTGGAGCTGATCCACTGTGCCTCTTGCAGCCCAAACCCACTTTCAGTAATCAAATCTAATTGTAACCTAATTGTACTTAAAACAATTTACTGCAAAGGAGACAACCTGGCCTGGACAGTAAGTGCCCAGCTTATGGAGCAGGAGACACTGGAAGTCCTCCAGCAACCAACCAAGTCATGCTGGAACACTTCCTACTGCGCTGCTGCTCTGCCATCCTGCACCACCAGGGAAAGGGGCTGCCCAGGGGCCTCAGTCCTGTGGGTGACAGAGAGTGTGAAACCACACAGGCTCCATCCTGGAGAGGGAAAACCCTCTACAAAGGGGCAGTGCAACATGAGGGAAGTGCTGAGAGAACAGAAGGTTCAACCCACACCTGGACTCAAAGCCATCAGCTTCCCAACGGAGGACATGCACTGACAGGGTCATTCAAGGGAAGGAATAGCTCAGAAACCCAGTGAGGAGATGCTGAAAGAGAAATTTAAAAACAAAAAGGGAGAAGGCAGCACATCCCTTAGAAAAGAGGCAGCATGAGGAAGTGAGGGGTCCTACAGCAGCTCCTTGAAACAAGGGGGAGATGGCCATAAGAGGGGCAGAATTTGGTGAAGAACAGAAAAAAAGAAATCAACTGAAGCACTTTCCCACAGTTATGCCTCAACTTCTTAGACCTATCCATCAGAAAGACAAGAACTGTTAACACATGAGTTCAAAACTGTAGGATGAACTTGTGTCACATGATCCAGTAATCTAACTCGGGTTTCATGTTCTCTCGCAAACTGTAAGATTTCTCTGTTAAAAAAAAGAGAAACCATTGTTTTTTCAGCAGGAGTGGTAATTGAGCTGCAAGATGGAAGGACTGTCACTCAACTTACAAGTTGTGTCACTTATACAGAGCAAATTATGTTAAAAACATGAATAACATAACACACCACGCTGTTTCATTTCATATAGACTGTAACAACCTCTCCCTCCAATTTCTGAACCATACATGCCCAGGGGCCAGGAGCTGCTGACTAATACTACCAAAGCTGAATAATGTCAACTTGAGTATTTTCTCCAGGGAAAAGGGACCTTGGAAATGGGTACTTTCAAAACAAAAAGATTTGTACCTTTCCATTCCATATGCTTTCTTTTGTTCCAGCATGATAAAAGACAAAGGTATTACCATGTACCAAAGTGATTTTGGTCAGAGTGACAGGAATCAATACATTTTAATTTTTCTGTGTCAGTTCAGAAAACTGAGATGGCAAGAAAATGTAAATGTGTTTGATTCAAGGGAAAACTGTTTTAAACCCTAAAGTTTCAAAACCAATTAGGTTTAAGAATGGTCATAATGACTGAAAACTACACCATTCCACTGTTTCTGGGCATTTACTATTTGGATATGCAAATGAGGAGTATCTTCTAGAAGTTCCAGGGGCTCTTTGTTTCCTCTTTAATATATATGTTTTGTTTCCTCTTTAATATATCTGCTGAAAACGTGAGGTTAAAAATCTTTAACATCAATAAAATGGATGCTAATGCTGAACAAGCGGAAATTTGCAAGCAAGACCAACCCAAACCTATTTATCATGCACCAAATTAAATTTTCAGCATAGGATGTATTGACATACTAAGGATTAAGACTATCACCATATAATTAAATTTAAATCTATAAGAACCATTTCTCATCCACAGAAACTTGAAATCAACAACATAGTATAAACTTTATTTACCAAGACAAGAATAGATATGGTTTCCTTATATAGTCTAATTGCATTTTGTTTCACAAATCTAAGCAGATTTCCATTTCTCAGCTTGTCAGGAAAAACCCAAATTTAGAAATCAATTTACACTCCACATAATAACTTAATTTTATGAATAAATTAAAAGCTATAAAACTCCTCAGAAAAGTCTACCATGAGCACTTGCTTTACCATTAGCAATGAGCTTTTCTCCAGTGGGAGCAAACAGCAGCAAACGCTCTCCCCCGACAACAACGTGCATGGGAACTGAAGCAGCCACATTAGCAAATCTGGTGGTAAAAGACAGCTTGGAAAGAAGTGCAACACCATCACAAGTCTCAGAAACATAACAGGACTGCTCATCTCGTCATGACAAAAGCTGGTGTTCACAGGTGCTGAATTACGAGCACCAGAAGATCCATAGACACAGAGAGGAATCATTTGACCACATAACAATGAAATGCCAAGAGCTCAGACCCCTGATACTGGCTCCACTGAAATCAGGGATGTTCTTTCAGGGGAGACAGGCTTTGCTTGTAAAGGACCTGCTCCAGGCTCCACCAGAGTCATAGACAGCTCTCCTTCCAGACCATTATTGATCTTACAGGGGGGAATTGCTCATCACACCCAGGAGCGTCTGATCTCTCAGCATCTGTCCCCATGCAAATTGAAATTTCTGCCCCTTGAAATTTCTCATGCAAAGACACACTGCTGACCAGACTTTCAGCAGTGTGCCACAACGGAAGAGTCCCCTCTGGAGACTGCCACTAATGCTGCTGAGTCAAACCTTGGAGCTACAACAGAGCAAATGTCCCTGGCAGAGACTGCAAAGTGTGTTCCCAGTGCAGTGAGCCCAGGGCGTTGGCTCAAGAAAAGTGGATTGAGCTAAACTGCCTATTAGTCCAAAAAACAATGTTGGCTGCCCTAAGCAGCCTGACCCCAAGCACTGATTTTTCACCTGCAGCATAAACAGCTGGCTCTTCCCTGCACGAGGCATTCAATTTTGGTAGAAAGCAATGGAACACAACGCTGAAATCATGCTACAGTGATCAACTAGGCAGACAGGTGAATTAATAAACAGATCAGAATGACCTTAAGAGGTCAGCATGAGCTCTTTCCTGCGTACTTTTAAGAAGAAACTCCATTTACACCATTTCGCTTAGGAGTTTCCATCACTGATTTACGCAATACGTACACTGGGAGACATCAGCAACAGTAATTGTGCAGGTTTTCTACAGATCCTGAAGGAGGCAGAGGCAGAAAGAGAAACAAAAGATTCCTCAAAACAAAAAATATGCATTTTCAGCAAAGCTTCTGGTACAAGAGTTTAATGTGAAATTTCCCACTTCTCAGAAGTGACTGATGCCCAGCAAATAACCATGAAATGAAGTGGAAAAAAAAGTACTACAGAAGTTTTCAGCTGGTCCAATTTTGTTTTTTTAATTCCTACATTTCTGATTATCTTTTAAAGCTTCAGAGGACCAAGGAATTTTCATGGCTAATTTCATTCTTGCAGTTTGAAGGGGAAGAGGAAAGCATACTCTCTTGTTAAAAAGCAAAGCACATCTTACATCAATAATGACAGCTGAGTTCAGCGCTCTCCTGTAAATGAGATTCCAAAATTTACTGGAAAGTGATGACACAAACTTCCAGAGTAAAGCCCCTCCATAACACCTGGGGATTCAACTTGGCTGTTTCAAAACACTGACACTGTACAAGTGTGGCTGGAAATTGCAGGACAACTCAAGCTCAGGCACAAGAGGCATAGGCTGCTGGTAGGGAGGAACCCCGAAGGATGAAGCAGAGAAACTAATTAGGCTTCCTATTCCATCAGAGCTAATCCTGCCCAGTGTAGCCTCAGCAATAAATATTGATGTGATACTTTCATCATCCTTTGAAAGCTGTATCCCCACTGAATACCAGTGCTAAAACAAAGCATAGTTCTGCTTTCATCTAAATTGTCCACCCTTTATAACAAATCTCAGTGACACCTCCTGGGTGGTTTCTTATCTTTATCCTCCCCACCACGCTTTATTTTCAGCATACTTGCTGAAAAGCTATTCCTTTGGCCAATCTGTTCTAAATGCAGAGCTACTGCATGTCTTTATGCTCACAAGTGAGACCCTGTTTGCCAGGTGAAGGCTAATTTTTGAGGTACAACCTAATCACATAACTCTGGAAGATCTGAAAACACAGCGCTGATTGTGTTTTCCCTATGGCAAATGGTGTGACCTTTCCCTTGCTGCCCCTGCTGCATATTTACTGCAGAAATTGTGTAAGAATAGGAAAACCAAGAGTGGATGAAGAGGGAATGGGATATGAACAGCAGTCAAAGAGCAGAAGGAAGACTTGCCACCGGTCAACTCTGGAGATAAACGAGACAGAAGGCGAGGGAAAGGCTAAATATGGAGAAAGCACAGCTGCCAGGAAAGGAAGTGTCTAAAGAGAACAGGAAGGCAGGAAATACCCATTTCAGGATACCTTCTTTAGGATGGACAGGTGGCATAACTCTCTGGAACCACAGACCCAGTTAAGTTTTCACCTGGCTCAGGAGTTTACAGGCAAATACCATTTGTTTATCTAACTCCTCTTGGTTAGCTCATTAATGCTCTTCAAGTACACCTTCACTGGCCATTCAGGGATTCGTCTTCTAAATCAAAACAATAAATTTAAAACCTTCCCCCAAAAACACTGAAAAGAAGGATAAATGATTGATGCCTGTTTAAAACAGAGTAGCTCCCTTCCCATCAGGCCATCCTGGGCCAAGCCTGTGTCTAACGCGGACATGGAAGCAGCCTTAACGTGCGACTAGTCACGAGAGACATGCTCCAGCCCAACACAGCACATCACAGCTGCCTCCAGGATTCCAACTGCACGAGGCAAACACCAGACTGAGGAGGGGAACATGGCTTGCTGCAGGTCTGAGCAGCTGCAGGCACCCCACACTGAAAGGCAAAGGTCTGCAGTCACACCCTGGCACCGGCTGCAGCTCATGCAGCGAGGGCTCGAGGCACCAAGGGCAGCCTTTGCCATCACCTCACAGGACATGGAGCACTGGGGCTGTGTCCTTGGCTCACACAGGAGCTCACAAATGTAAAGCTGTCCCCTTGTTTCCTCCAGCCACCTCCCCAGGGACCAATGACACCATTCCAGTCACCAGAGGGGGGATCTGGGCAGGGCAGCTGTGCCCACAGAAACATCACCTTTTCTAGGTGACAGTACAAGCAGACTGATCAGCCATTGCTGGAACAGCAGGTCAGATCCCAAAGTTTGCTTAATCCTAAACCCCCTGGGCTGCTCTGTCTTGCTGGCAGTTGGGTTGGTCCTCTAGAATACACGGATCATCATCACGTATGAGCTCCAGTCATAGGAACTGGCGCATGCTATAAAACTGTAACTACATTGTTGGACACCATAAAAACAATTTCTATAACATGGTAAAATATTAACAATTTCGATAACATGGTAAAATATTAACAGTCAAAACTCTAAAACCACCCCAGAATTTAGGTGTAAATGTATCTCCTAGTCCTGAGGCAACCTATCATTCCTGACAGAAACATATGTCAGGAAGGTATCCTAATTTACCGTTAAAAGTGATTTCAATTATATCTTTCCATGCCTCCTTCCAAAGCTGCTCTTTGCAATTCTGGAAGAATAGAAGGGCCAATATGGTTTAATTTGCTTTTTCAACAATCCTTCACCAAGGAAATGGATTAACTATGAGGCTGTCATACACTTTCACATGGTAGGAAGGCAAACACATGCTCAGAAAATAAAGGGTGGGAGTCTGAATATCTTCTCTGCAACAATGATAAACCTTTCAGATGTCTTTTTCTACAGCAGTCAAGGGAATTCGCATTACAAATTAAGATACCAAGTTAATATTTAAAACAAGTTAGAAAAAGCTGAAGAAGTGTACTTCCTAGATTTAGCCATCTGTTTTTTGAGTATAAACACATGAAAATCATCCATTTCCAAGTGGGAGGTAGAAATTACATGGATATCAGGAAAGCAAAAAAATGCAACATAGAAGGTAATCATCAAATTTGTCTTTTAAGCACAGTTTCAGGCAAAAGGCTTACGCCATAAGAGAAATCAGTCTCACTGAAACTGGAATCTTATTCCAGAATTCAATTGACCACAATATTTTCAAGCCCCAAAAATATATAAGACTAATCAAAGTGACACACAGCAAAAAACATAGCTTTCATAAGATTAATGCTTATTGTAAACTTGTTTTTCTTAGCCACATCCAGAATATTCATTTACATGAGCACATGTTGATTATCAGTCCTTTGAAAAAGGCTTCGTTCAGATACCTGTTCATTTGTAATCCTGTGTTTGGAATACACTGTGAAAACTATAATCATATTGAAATTCTGTAACTAACATATATTTAAAGCCAGGAATACTAAAATAATGCAAAACAACTGAGTGGCAATGGTAATACTGATTCCAGCAAAGAACACACCCATCAGCATCTAGCACAAACAGAACCATCCCGATTCTACCACCATCCTTATTCAAAACAAATTATCAAACCAAAGCCACTCCACACCCAGAAGCAAATAGGTCGAACACAAAATGAGTCAAAAACACAATTACAGCAGCCTGTCCGTACAGGGAGTTACCTTTTTTCCTTTCTTTTTCCTGTGAGCTGGTTTAGCATTTTTCTCCTTGGCTTCCTCACTCATTTTTCAGCAGGTGAATGTACAGGGGGGAAAGGGGAATAAAGGAGATCACTGCTTGTATTCCAACATGCAAAGCCACTCAAGTATTCACGGCGCCGAAACCAAAGTCCATCTGCTGACGCCTCTCAGAGCAGTCACAGAATAACTGCTCTAAGGGCAGCCCCGGCTCCTCCTGCTCCGCCGGGAATCGCTCTGCGAGACACGGGCTGCTCTCACATCAGTCCCAACAGCAAAGGCGTTCTCCTCTCTCGTCCTTAGGCAGTCTTGACTCCCGAGACAAGACCTCGTCCACGTTTCCCCTTCCTCGGGAAGGGATCTGACGAGCCGGGCAGGGCGATGGGCGCGGGCGGCTCCAGCGGGGCTCGCTCAGCCCAGGGTGATTCTGCCTCGCTCGCAGGCACGGAGAGCCAGCCCCAGTCGCCCGGACTGCCGCTCGCCTACAATGCCGACATGTGTTGAATGCATCAGGGCATACCAGAAAAGGAAGCCTCCATGAGTGATAAAAGATCGGGTTACTGGATCTTAAAGCCACTCCCAGGCAGATTCGAACAATAAAAGGCACAACGCGCCGCCGAAGAAATTGCTAGATGAGGTGTTTGCGTTTCCAACAGCTCTAGATCCCCGTCCAAAGGACGCGAAAATTGCCACTCTGAACAATAATTTTTGCGATATTAATTATTCATCTCATAAAAGCAGCGACAGCGTTTCAGCAAAACACACATTTACAACTATTCCTGCCTGTGCGAGCTCGCTCCTCCCTGGTTCGCCTGCTCCTGTGACAGCATTCGCAGGGTCCCTGCAAAGGCAGCTCTCCCTCTGCCTCTCTCACACGAGTCTTACGTGCCTCATGTATGTGCACCGCGGGCAAGTCACAGATCATGTTTCCACATGCTGCCACCTACTCCGCTGAATGCTTTGGCTACGTCCCTGCAAGTCTCATGGAAAAATAAATAAATAAATAAATAAAGCAGGAGAGGCCAGAGACTCCGAGCAGCAATTCTCTCTCCTCTGTGCCCATTAAGACACATGAGACACAGCCCGCAGGTTACCAACAGCCATGACAGCGGCCATCCGACACGTCTGAACGATGTCACCACCACACTTCAGGCTGTGCGCCTCTTTAGGCACCGCCACACATTCCTGCGCGGCCCCTCAGGATCCCCTCCAGGGGAGGTGAGAAGGTGGAACAGGTATCAGACATCCTGCATCAGCCCCATCCTCCGTGCTCCTACTGCAAAATGTTAGTTTGCCCATTTCTGAGGTGAAATCAGTCACATCAGGGGTTGTTGACAGAAGTGACAATGAGAGGGTTTGCTGTGTTGTTATTTTGCTGGGGGGTCAGGGGGTGGGGTGATGTTTGGCTTTCTGTTTGTTTGCATGTTGAGGTTTTCCTTGAAGAGGCAAGGACCAATTATTAATACATGCATTTTGGGGGTGGCTGAGGTTCATATCAGGATCCTCCTGCCTTGCCTCTTTCAGATCTTCTCGCCCTTCACCCTCCTTTCAGCAGCATTTCACTCACGACAAACAGCATGCGTACCACAGCCTAAGAAAAGAAGAAGATGTAATGCACTGATTCATAATGCTATTTGCCTGAAAGCTTTCTCCTTGGATCATTCCCTACAAGTGAATTTCAGTGAGCCACCACAACAGCACCATCCGATGGAGGCTGTTTTCCCTGGGCTGGCAACAAGTCCCTGTGCTCGCTGTCTCCATGGGCTGGAAACAAACTGGCACCACCTGACTCTGGGGCTCCAAACTGGGGATTTGATTCCCCACATCAGCCTGGCAAGGTTGGTATTCTGAGGAACTGCACCTCATACAGGGCACAGTTTAAATAAACACCGTCAAAACACTACTCAAAATTAACCTTGAATCTTCATTTAAGTCACTGACATACGACGGAATTCACACTTACAGACAATATTTTGGTACAAAACACAAATACTCTTGATAATGCACAGGAATTTCATTTTCACAGGCAGTTTGTTTTTAATGACCATCTCAGAGAATGAAAAAGCACCCCAGCCTTTGCCAATTTCACTTTTTCTATATGTTATGTTACAAACTAAACTGCTCTCTGCTGGTTAACAGTGGGTAAAACAATGCTTAAACAATCAAAATAACATCCCATCCTTAATGCATATACAAAGCAAACCTCCTCTCTTCAAGACAATTTTCTACTACGTATGCATCCACCTGGACAACACATTGTTTTCAGAATTAAGTCCATATAAGGTAGAGTTCAAGTACAATTAACTGTGTGTCCTTAAAAATAAGTTCAGGCTTGGATCCCTTATGCTAGCTTGCTAAAATAAAGTCTCTAATTTGTGGCATGGTTAGCTAACTGTATGCACAGAAAGCAATTTTGTATTGCTTTCAAAATTAAAATGTTCTAAACAGTCATGCTTCTTCAGGAATCAAGAAAGGAAAAAAGAGCCTCTTCCCAGAGCAACTTGTTGGCTGTCAGATGCTGACACATTCAAACCATTCCCTGATCTCAGGCAACCCATGGAGGAATATCACAAGCTCCCACTGAACTTTGGTTATTCCAATGGGTACCTCCAAGTCCAGCCCATGAGGTGAAAACTGTTTTTAGGTTTTTGTTTGTTTTTTTTTTTTACACATTACATCCTGTCCTTAACTCAAGTAGCACTGAAGATATTGAATTATCAGTGCCCTACTTAAGAACCCCTTTAATTTTTCATGTTTTCTCTCCCATTTTAACAAAAATGAGTAATCTCCCAAGAAATGGTATATTTAGAATGTGAAGGAAAAATCTAGATAAGCAAAAGAAGAATTTTATAGTCACAAGATGCTCAGAGAGGTAGGAAAAGCTCTCACACTCCTCTCCTCCCATATTGCTCAGCTAACCATAGCAACCCTGTTGAAAAGAAATGTAATGAATCTCTCTCTTCTACCACTTGAAATAATCATTCATCTGTCAACATTTAGACACTTTTATGAGGTCTTGTTTTTCATTTACTCCTTACCTCAAAAAATTTGTCAAGCTCTTATACTCTAGGTAAGGAGGCAGAAGAGGCAGCCAAGTACTAGATACTAGCATACTTAACAGAAATATACAACAGATTTCTTAGGAAAGGCTTTAGGAAGGAAAGAAAAAAAAAAGAATAAATTAATTTTCCTTCTTCAAATCATGCCTTTCAACTTTATTCCTCTGCAGAGCCACAAATTAACTTTGATAGTAAAACTACTATCAAGTGACTGCTGACATCAGTCCGTCTCTAAATTACACTGTGGAAATTATTCAGATTATCCTTCTTCTATCCCTAGGCTCTTGGCATGCTCAGTGTAACTCTGTGCATTTAGATGCCTAAGGCAACTGAAATGGAAGAAGAAATGCCAAACAAGACTGCCTGGAAAAAAATAAGATTTTCAAAAGTCTCTGATGTGCATTAAAGTGTGTCACAAGCAAAAAACCTAAACTTAAAAATACTCTGCATTTTTAACAAACAACAGAAGACAAGGAAAAGTTTAAGTTTTAGAAATTAGCTTAAAGCAAAAGAAAAGCAAACAAAACTAAGAGCAAATACCAGGGCAGAATTACCTAAAATATGCTAAGGAAGCATTAGCATTCAGAAAGAACATATACTTAAAGATACTGCAGTAATGCTATGATCAAAGCAGCAGTCCAATAAATTACAAATTACAGCTCCTATCTACTGTCTAGGTAGCCCTTGCCCACAGAAGCGTTTTCATCTTTCCAACGTTCACAACATTTCCTTCTTTGTGGAGGTGCACATATTTTGGTGTATTTTGGGTATGATTTGGTGAGCTACAGCAAAGAAACCACATGCACAAATCTAACCTAATCCAACCCTAAGAAAACACACAGCAGCTTGGAGAAGTGAAGTTCATGCTCCTGTGCTTTGAAATGTTTTGATCAGTGATGAGAGCACACATACTGCTCCCTGTGACTCGCTGCTTAATCCCAGCAGTGTCTAGAAGTGAACTTTGCCAACCTCCTCAATCCATATCAGTTCTAGGACAGTTCTATTTTTAAATCAAAATAACTCGCATAAGAGGACAGGAGGATGGGCCAAGTTCTGTCTATCAGGACAGTTCTATTTATAAGTTAGAGTGACTTGCATGCAAGCAGTGAGGGGGACACAACTTGTTATTGGGAACCTGTTTTGTAACCGCCTGCAATGGGAATTTAGCTATGGTAGTTCCTGGCTTTAGCAGAGCACCACCCAAATCCCAACAGCCAAGCAATTCCAAAGCCTAACTACAGGACTCAGAGCACAGAGGAAGCAGGCCAGCCAAAAAGCCAGCTTGCTCCCAATACACGTAGAAACCCACAAGCTTAATTTAACAAATACTTATGGCATTCAGCATTAGCTGCAGGATCACTTTGCAGATGGACTGCTTAGTGCTTCCTCGAGCAATATCCTACACTAAAAGCAGCCAAAACTCAAGGTTAAACCAAGTATTATCTAGACAGGAATGGAATTTGTGCTGAGAGTATGGAAGGCAAATTAACTTGACTCCTCTTTCTCTTACAAAATTAAAACCGAAAGTCCATGTACAATGTCTATTTTCCTTTCAAATGTCTATTTTCCTTTCAAATATGAAAGGAAGTACTTTGTGAAAACATTAAAAGCTATGAAAAATGTTATCAACTCAGTCTAGATTGCTTTTCCAAATCCGTAATTTGAGCAAAACAGCACTTTAAGAAAATTACAATTTAAATACTGGCACTACTCACTTCATTAACGTACACTAGACATCTAACCCTGCCTGTTTACCTATCTGCTCTTGTTTGCAAAGCTGCACATGTGAAAGAGCCCATTATCCCATGTCAACATAAAAACATTCCAAAACCCCCTTATCTCCAGGCTAAGATTATGGCAACAGAGTGGTGGTTACCACTTAGCTACCATACCCAGCCCACTATAGACTCACCTACCAACCTGAAGTTTTTCTTGGCCTAAAATTCCATGCTGTAGCTTAGATCTGCCCCACTATCTCCTCCCTCCCTCTAAATGGCAGTCCTGGAACAATATTCCAGGGTAGAAGCAGAAATTAGCTAAAGAAATAAGAGCCCCCTGACCAAATTTTTGATGAAGAGAGCTGCACTCTCCTCTGAAAGGAAGGAAGCAGGAAAAAAGTTACTGCAACTGCTTCAGCAGGACAGATACCTCTTTTAGATAAAAGATTAATTCTCACCTTTAAAAAGCTCACTGAGAATTAAATACAAGCAATGGCAAAACAACTCAGGTTAACAAGATAAAATTAACTTTTGTATTTAGTCTAGGGATGAACATGAGATGCTAACATGAATCAAAACCAAGCTGTCTTGCCTTCACAATTACTTTAACATATGTTAGCTGACTGAATTTGAGAGCCTCGAGGACAAACATCCCTTGAGGACAGAACTGAAGGGAGTCTGGGAGTGAAGCCCAGTCGCTGGGAAGTTACTCTCAGGGAGAAAGCAAGCTAAGAGATGAAATTCCTTCCCTCACTCCCTTCAGGGGGTAAATTAGCTTGCCTAAAAACATCCTTCAGTAGCTGAAATTTGCAAGAACTCCAGTCCATTAACAAGGGAATACCAAACCAAAAATTAGGTAAGGAAAAAGGAATCATATCACAAAAGTCCTGCAAAATTTGTTAGCTAATTCTCTGCCGACTGCATTTGAAAACACAGTTACATAAAGAGAACATTATACCCAAGCTCTATAAATTCTTATTTACCAGCTGAAATACTTTGTGAAAGGTTCTGGTTTTGATTTTGATTTCACTCGTGTAGTGTTTTCCAAAACCTTTTCTTTTTTTAATCTTTTTTTAGAAGTGTTCTTTTAAGCGTAAGCCTAGAAAAACAGACCATTTTGCTAAGCTAAGAGATCAGGTTTTATACTAATCACACATCTTGCTGTCAGGAAAGTCTTGCAGAGGAAGGATGGGAGTGAGAGCAGACCATTTTGGACAAACCTCCACAGGACCATTGCAGGGCAGAGAAGCCCACCCTACAAAGCAGTATTTCAGACAAGGTATTCCAGTGTCCCTTTCCTTCAGCACCTTGGCAGCACCTGGAGGTTGGCCTGCCAGCACAGGGTGCTTCCCAGCATGCAGAGTTTACATTTGGGATGCAAGAGGACACCACCCAGGGCTGGTTTCCACGGGCTGTGCGGCAGCTGCATGGCCAGGGGCAGGTGTGTGTCACCCGGCCACGGTGCCACCACGCCGGCTGGCCAGGGCTGCTGTCATCACAGGGCTCCACCAGGCTGTTTGTCAGACAGCAGCGCCTCACAACAGCCCATCTGTGGTCAGAGCCTCTCAAACCCAGCCTAACACCACCTCCCTTAAGACAAGTAAGTGGGCAGGGAGCAGATCCATGCACAGGGGTAGCGCAGCCTCTGCTCCCCAGGACTGCGCTTATTGTGACAAGCATTGTGAAAAGGACAGGAGCTTCACAAGCCAGAGAAATGGTACAAGCCTTCACGACAGATTATTCACAAATTCACTGAACTAGTAAGTGCTGAACAGCCCAAATTTAGTTTTGATTCTAAGGCCCCAGGCTGCAAGATTTTTTTTAAGCCAGACGCTCCTCCGAATTTCACTGATGAAATCACAGCAGCAAGAAAAGCTGTTCCTTTAAACATGGGGGGGAAAAGTAATGCTGGAGCAACTCTGCTTTGGGAGCACATTTGGAGCATAACAGCACAGTAAGCTATCTAGCAGCTTTTTGCCTAATTAGAGAGGAAAAAATGGGCCTCGTGACATTTTGGTTAGGTGACAATTTCTTCATTTCTTACCTTTTAATTTAAGTCATAATATCACAAGTATCCACTGTAAACATAAATTTAAAACTGCAAAAGAAGCACTAAGTCACAGCACTAACTGAAAAATGCTTAACATTAAATCCTGAAGTTTCCACTGAGGGATAAAACAAAAATTATTTCTAGTTTCATGACTATTATGGCCCAAGAGTTCCTTGAGTGTGTATAGAATCTGTTTAACAGTCATCTGCCCAAGTGCCTTTTAAAGACAAAATCCCCAAATTTGATACCCCAGTCTACACTGCATATTAACAGTTATTGCAATATTATCTATAGCAATCTGTTTTTATTTGCATATCTACATAGCTATACTGCAACATAGTTTATATAAGCTTATTTACCTCAGGGCTATCAAATTAGAATTTTTGCCCTCCAGAGATTAAATTTTCCTCATACATTTTGGTTATTTTGCATTCTGACAAAAAAACACAACCAAGGAAAAAACATTTGGAGGCAAGGGAAGAAAAAAGAAGGTTGTCTGCACTCCTGCCTCTGTTACAATATCTTTCTCCTGCTCCATGTTTTAAGAAGGAAAAGGTGCCAAAAAATTGGGCTGTTTTGATGAAAGACTAATAATTGGTTTGGGGGTTTTGTTTGCTGTTGGGTTTTTTTTTAAATCAACAACTAAAGCAGTAGGTTTTTTTGGTCAAGCAACAACACATACGAAACCAGGTGAAATGATAGCCATAATTATTTCTCAGAGCACCAGGTGATGGGTCATAGCCTATTCACATTCCAGGCTGTGTGCTGGCCATGATTAGATTTCTCTCATTAGAAGATCCGTGGATGGGAATAAATTCACAGATAATGGAGAGACAAGAGAGACTGAACTGGAGGGAGAGTGTAAGAGGTCAAACAGCAAAATGCATTAAATGTCATCACTCAGTAATATAAAGAGAGACACTGTTACATTTACTTTCTCCCTCACCATGTGCCCATAATTTGTGGTGTCCCAGAGAATTTCAACATCTCATAGTAACAAATGTTTTTAGCTTTGGTGTGATTTTTTTTTCCTTAAATCTCACGTAAAGAGCAAAAGTAGTTTGAAGTTCCATCTCTTCCCAACATGAAAATAAGTAAGATTTTTCTTTTCAAAAAACAACAATCAATCATATGAGGCTGCCCTGGGTCTGTGCCAGTCATTAAAAATACACACTTTTAATTGAAATGATGAAGTTAATTTACACACAGCTCAAAAGGAACAACTTCCATCTATCAAGATCTGTCAAATATTTGCTTTGACAGACCTGAATGAAAATTAAGAGTTTCTTCCTACAATCTGTTGATTTATAGCACTATAATAATGTATAGCTTTGTGCCTAACACACAATACAAAGATTTAAAACAAACGCCATCAATAAATTACATTTTTCTACATCTACAGAACTTCAAAGAACCTTTTCAAACCTGGAATTACACAAAAAGATTCTCTATTAAAATGTACAAATTAAAAAAAAAAACCAAAAAAAGCCAAACCACAGAGAAGCACCACCTAAAACTGCCTTTCCTTTAAGCTCAGACTAAGGAATAAAGTCTACCAAAAATATCAGGTGAAGCACTTGGGGGGGTGGGGTGGGAGGGCAGGTGTACATGACTATCCTTGCCTGGTTTCTGCAATAAAAAAATCAAATTGATCAAAAAGAATATAGATTTTCCATCTTAGCAAGAAAATAATCCTTCCCAACTCATGTTTTTGCCCATGATGGTAACTGGCAAGTGATCTCCCTGCCTTTACCTCCATCCACAAACTTTTCCCTCTTAGTTCCTCCCCCTCTGCTATTGAGGAGGAGCAGTGAGAGAGGGGCTGGGTGGGCATCTGGAGAACACCAGCCAAGGGCAATCCCTGCTGTCTGGAAGCAGTGCACAGGGCTCATGGTCAAAGCCAGATGTGTATGGTCTGTAGAGCTGAGCATGGGGGAGGACTGACATTCTGAAATCTTCCATTAAGGTTAAATGGTTTTGTACATCACATAATCCTAAGGAAACAGAAAAAAAAAACTTTTTTAAAAATTATTTTGAGGGATCCAAAAAATTGAAAAGAAAAATGTCAGTGCAAAATGGCTATAACCAGCATGTCTGTTTTATCCCCAATATATTTTTCAATTCCTCTTATCAGGCAGAAGGTGAGTGGGAGAAAGAAACCATGTTAGCCGCTCAAGAAGAGGCCAGGTGCACTTTGTCTTTCTGGCATGCACATCTTATGCATGCAGGAGCAATATGCAACGTGCACTTAAGGCCCAGAGCTTCACATCTGCAGCTTCCACAGTGCTGCTGCAGAACTGCTGAAGTGAAGGAAAGCAGCAGGAAGGGAAAAGAGCTTTGTCTGTCTGAGAGCACAGAACACAACAGGACTGTCATGATCCACACCGTGCTGGAGATGCAGCTGTGACAGCAGCCACACAGCTTGGAAGGGACACTGAGGGTGGTGATAGAAATAAGCTTGTATGCTGCACTTTTAATGTACAGCCTTCCCTCTCCCAGAGCTGCACGCTTTCAAGTGCTCCAATAATCTGCTGAACAGTCCTGCAAGAAAAGAAATTGTGCAGCATGACATTGCAGAAGGTGGTCCCTGGGGGAAAAGGGTTCTCCTCTCATTATTCACACTAAACAAATAACTCTCGTTGCTGCTGAACAGCTCTTTGTAATAATTCAGGCTCATTTTCACTTAGGATTAATCTTTACTGTTACAAATATGAAAAATACAGTAACTCTAATGTAGAGGAACACTTAAAAATCTATAAATGAGCATCAGAGGAGTCAAAGAACCTTGTGAATGACGGCAGAGAATTAAAATAGAAATGAAAGCATGTTCCCTGAATCCAAAAGTCCTGTAATTACACCTCAGATCTCTCCAAGAAGCTGGGATGAGGAGGATAAGGTTATTTTTTAACCTTATGATACTGTTTTATTTAAGTGGCAGTAATCAAAACTCACAACAAGTAATATTGATGCGTTACATGCAGAAACCTCAGTGCTGGGACTCCAGACTCTCCACAGACTCTGAAAAGAGTCCAACATTCCTTTTAGGAAATACCTGAAAGGATACAGTACCTTAGCCAAAATCTGAGCTAGGAAAAGATCATTACACCAGACCTTACAATCCTACTGCCAACTTATTGTCCTATTAAGGGATAATAACTTCCAGTTTCAACAGGTTTGCAGGGTTAAAGAAAACTTGGCTACTTCTGCTGCAAACACCAGGTAACACCAGACACTTACTGGATACAGAAAAGTTTTCACACACCCCCGCCCCCCAAGGCACAAAAATGTTAAAGGGAAGCCCTTCTGGTCATAAATTTAAACTTAAAAACTGTTTATTTTCTCAAATACCAATCCACTACTACAGTCTTATTCAATCAGTCTTGTTCCCTAGGGCTCTAAACTGTATTTTACTTTGCTGTACAAATACTCTTCAGTGGTCACAAACTATCTATGGATAATCATCTATTACTTATGGACATAAACATCTTTTGGGAATTTTTTGCAGGGCCCGTCCTAAACTCCCGTGAGGAGTCTCAGCCATTGTACTGGCCTAAGTATCTGCTGGAAGGAAGATGCTTTTCTTGCAAGGCTTTTGCAGAAAAAAAGAAAAGTTAACATAAGGACAACAAGCATCATCTAAGCTCTTGGATGTGCCAGTGGAAGTCAAGGGTCTGCTCAAGAAGAGTATGACAGCAACAGCACAGCAACCTCTGGCTCCCAGATAACTTAAACTGACAGGAGAGGTAAAAAAGGAGCTGGAAAAGCTCTTTCCTTCTCCCCAGCTCAGGATCCTTATCTTGCTCCACCTCTCCAAGGGCTTTCCATCATCTCATTTCTGTATGGAGAGCTGCTAAGCATCACCTGCATCTCCTCAGTCATACCAAACAAGATTTGTGCATGGAATATTTGGAAATATCAACTCATCTGGTCTCCAAAGAACATTTTACCATCACATTTAGTAGCATTTCCCATGGCAAATAAAACTCACAGGGTTGTCTAGAGCACGTGAGAGTATAATTTGCTGCTTTCTAGCCAAAACTGTTAAAAACCTGTAATCCACAGGTTCAAGTAATCCATATGACGGCCTAAGTAAGAACACTGGCATTGGCTTCAACACCACCAATAGAGACTGAGTTTGAAAAACCAAAACACTTACAAACCTTTAAGGCTGCCCAATGTTTCCTTATTAATTCAACCTAGAGTGCTCACTTCCCACTACTATTATACGTAGCCTCCTTCCCTAATGACTTTGAGGATCACAAGTTGATACTTGGTCAACTTTCAGTTTCATGTGTAACCTCAAAACAGACACTGCTTTTCTAAAACTTTAGATGTGAGAAATTAGCGTGAAGTTTTTCAAGCTCAAAAGAGGTGAATCATTACAGCCATGAAAGGACCTTAGAAAAAAGAAACCTCTCTACATTCATCAACAACTGAAACTGACCTAGAGCATTAAAGGAGACCAACTGATACAATTTTTACTATAAAAACTAAGTTCTTACATTTGTTTCCCTATTTTCCTCATTTCTGTTCACTGCTTTGAACTTCACTGTCATTAACCTGGAAGCTCTCAAAAGAAGCAGATTCTCCACAGTAAACTTGACTGTAAAAAAAAAAAAAAAAAGAAGAAAAAAAAAGAGGTGTCAGAAATCTCTTAAATGTTTGGTATTTCTGTTCTAAGCAGGAGAAACAACAAGAAAAGGCTGAAAGCTCTGACATTGTGACACTGACCTTGAAACAATTTGCTTTAGCATTACTTTTCACTTACCTCACTAGTTAAGCCCTAACAATACAGTGGATCATTACCAGAAGGAAAAATATTCCCACTTTCTTGATGTTTTGGTGTGCCACATGAACTAGCATTCCCATATAGAGGACCTTTTCAACTCTCTGGTTTTTCCTTCTGACAAAATCTTACACATTATCCACATGCCATTTCCACATTGTTTATACAGCCACACTTACAGGATCTCCTTGCTGCAAGAAGGACCTCAAGTGCCTTCAACACCAAAAACTGTGTTCTGATAACAGGAGGCAATAGCAGGAACAGATTCCCATAAGTTGCATCAGTAAGGTTCATATTTCACCATCTGTCTGTGGCCTTGTGCTTCAGAGCAATTTCATACATTACATTTATACAATTATGGTTACTATATTTATACAATTTTGTTGCCAGGAAGGCAGTTGAGCTTACAAAATTCCCAATGACCATTAGTCAGAAATGTTATACTTGGGATATTCATTTTCAAAATCTTTACAAAATCAGTAAGTGATTTGATAAACTCCACCTGATTCTAAAAATCCAGGGGAGGTCATAAATGCTTCAGGGCTACATCATTATTATTAACATATGTAGAGAAAAGAGAAAGTTTTTAGCATATGCTGTGTATCCAACACCTTTGAAGCACTGAAACAGTTCCAATTTACATAACTATTTCATTGCAAGCTGCAAGAATTTGCTAGCAAAAACTGTTTCAAGTTGTTAGTATTTTTAACAAATTCAAAATGGACTGCATTGATCAGTTTTTGTAACAGCTGATTGATTGCAATCAGGCTGAACGCAGACAGTGGAATTTCTCTAGAAGTACAATCCCATCTTTCCCTTTGTACAAGTACCCAATTACATTATATGCATAAAGAAGAGTTGCCATCATATTTTCCTAGTCCCATACAGGGATCCATCGTGTCCCTGACATTCCTGCTTCTAGCCAGTTCAGCCCCTCCTGCAGCTGGACCTTCTTCCCCCCATGACAGATCACTTCTTGGTCACAAACCACCACTGCAGAGCAGTGACTGCTCAAATTTCCTCCTCACAGGCTCCAAAGTGTTGGGTACATCCTCTTTTAAACCTCTCTGGGACACTATTTTTTCAATTTCTCATACTTTTTGGATTAGCAGCAATCTTGTTCCTCAGCTTTGTCTCAAGGGATAATAGGAAGGAATGAAACCCTTTCATGATTCTGACCTGACTGAAGAAAAAATATTGCAATAAAAGTTACACAGCTTCCCTCTCTGTTTTTGACAGAAGATGTCCCTGATGACAGAAGATGTTCCCAGTCTCCCACTCCAAGGAAGTCAGGCAGTTCTGCTGCTGGCAGGATGTGAGAATTCAGGGTAGTTTCTATTCATAAGAAGTATAAAGTCATCTGCTTGTCTAAAGAAGACTGCCCCAAAGTGACTGGCACCCCTGAATCTTCAGGAAACTTCTCTTTCCTCCTTCTGGGTGATCTCTTGATGTTGCTAAAGACCAGGTTTGTTACAGTGCAGGGCTTTTGCTGTCCTTGGGGATTGTTTCTGTGAGCAGCCACTGCTTGCAGTGAGGTTTCACTTATTGCCTCTCCTCCAACAGGCGCTGCAGATGGAGCACAGTGATCCCATAATGGAAGTTTGGAGGCCAGCCCAGAGGCTTTGCCATCTTCTGATGCTGGGGCATCACTCTGCCCTTAGTTCAGAAGCCAGGAAAGTATGCTGGAATATAAACCTCCTGCCCAGCACTTTGCATAAGAAATGGCTGCATTAGGAAATAAAAACAACTTACTTGTAATTAGAGGAGAAAAAATCAAAATGGTAATCTGGTTGAAAGGAAGACAGAAAGTGCTAACAACTGCTACTGGGTTGGGGTTTTATCCCTACTGAAAAAAAAAAAAAAAACCAAAAACCCACAACAAAAACATACAGGAATACAGAAACAACCAATAGAAAACACTTAATTTCAAATGGTCAAATAACTTTAAAACCCCCCAAACCATAGGTCACTGATACTAGGAAAAAAGAAATGGTAGGATTCTGCTGATTGCTGATGTTATTGATGGCCACTACAACAACACTTCTGTGGTACTTAATTACCAAGGGGCTTGGCAATTTTTTTTTTCCTATTTACTATATGATTGTCTGATTGCATGGAGTAAGACAAACCAGATCTAAATGAAACTTAAAAGAACAGCCTGTCTTGATGAGAACCATTAATTTATGATTTATGTATTTATGAAAGTGTTCTGAAAGGAATAGTGTACAATAAGTTCCCAGCTAAAGCAATATTCAACTATCAGAAATAGCTGTGCTAGCTCACTGGTTCTTACTCCTGAACACTGAAAAAAAAATTACCTTCCTTCCCCCCATGGTTAGAAGTTTTCACATTTGCACAGCAGACAAAACTTAAATGGAACTCACAGTTATGATAATGCTTTTAAACACTCACAACTGTGGAACATTTCTCTGCTTTACCACCAAGCAAATTGCATTTAATTACTCCACCTGTCCCAATTCTCACATATGATTTATATACAATTTTGTAACATTTTAAAGTAAATTGTCCTTTTTACATCAAGTGAGGCTCAGATATCTAAAACTAGATCCCTAACATTGCCTCTACTCTACCTGCAAATCAGTACATCTCTGTCTTCTGATTACAGTGCTCTGAGTAGAACTTTACACTTTATAGAATAAATGTTTATTTTACAACTGAAAATCTTGGTTGTGGCTTTTAAGTACATGAACATGCAAATACCCTCTGTGTTATTAACATCCTCCTTTGGGACTTCTAATAAGCATAAGCACAAAAAAAAAACCAGCACAAAACCCATTCATTTGCTATGCAGTTGCATTATATTTTTATCTTCATAAAGGAGCTCAAAAGACCTCTGATGCACGTCAAGGCTAAGTATGAACACAGAAAAAAAAGCAATATAAACTGCCAGAAGCAGTTTTACTGTCAGTTGGAGAGCCAATGCTGACACTGAATTTTTCTTCTTTCCACTGGTTGGCAATAAAACTTAATTAATTTTGGAGGAGGGACCATCTATTGCCCAGGCACAGATCATAACTATAACACATTCTATGGCAAAAGTGTGAAAGACAAATGCTATGTTTTTAAAGTAATTATATTTTTCTGAAACTTATTTTGGTTTTTTTTTTTTTTTTTTTAATGCCACAGATTCCTGCACAGGGACTCCACAAGGCCCCTCAGTTACTCTTACAACTGCTAGGTTCAAGGTTAAAAAAAAAAAAAAAAAAAAAAACAAAAAAACCCCACAAAAAAACCAAAACAACAAAAAAAACCCCTACAAAACAACTTTTGCATTTCCCAAATTCCAGGACCTGGCAGTGCATGTACCTGGATCAGCAAGCACCATGTAAAGGTTAACAGAGCTCAATCATTCCACAGGGTTTCTGCAAGGCCCATTTACCCTCCATGGCCTTGGACACACCACGCTGTGCACCACTACCCAAGTGCCACCTCCCAGCCTTGCAGGTTGGGTTGGTTTTTCCCAGTCCTTACTTCTGGCTACTTCTATTAACTCAGTTTAGCTTTAAACAGAGAGGCCTACAGATGCCAACTCTAATTTCCAAACCCTTATATCACAGCGCTGACCAGACAGATAACTGGCACAAAAGATTGAAGTGGTGAACTACATTTCTAAAATGCTGCCATCTGATTCTCATCCCACACAAATATGTAATTTAAGTAATGAAAAAAAAGGTTTCATCTCAAACATCAGCTTGTTCAAAGCTCTTGAAATAAGTAAAATGCAGGAATTTGCATTGAGTCATGACAAGATAGAGGTGTAAAGTAAGAGATAACCTTCTGAACAACAATAAAAAGAACATCCTTAATGTCATGCAAAGAGAAAGCAATTACATTTTTAAAGACTGTCAGTTTTAAAATATACAATTTAAAGAACTAAAATGGTTTTAGCTCTTTTCAATATTTTGCAGTATCTTCATATTTTTAAAGTTTTGCCTTATTTATAAAATGTTTTATGTTCCATTTTACTTTCCTCACAAGAAAATTGAAACTAACTTGTTAACATAAACTTCTGCCAGTGAAATGTAAAGGAAAATGTATTTCCCTCAGCTATCAAGACATACAGTGACTCACATACTGGAGTAGTTTCTACTCTAAGCCCTCAAGGGAACAAGAATAGGAACTGAATATTTCAGCAGAACTTGGGACAAACACAGGCCTAGTGCATAGTGACAGAGTGGGCACAAGGCTTGGGAAGAAACCCTGAGCAGTGATTGTTGTCACCTTATTGCAGGGGTTCCATACTGCTGTCTCCTTATCACAAAGGTTTCGTACCTTCCTGGTGTTTCTCGTGGGCAGCTCCTCAGAGCACTGACTCTTTCTTCTTCACAAAGCAGCCAAATGACTCCAGCTTCCCCTCTCAACCAGCCACCCCACTCTCTTATAGCACTCTTTTTCATTGGTTACAGCTGTGGCCTGTTAAAGTCAGGCCTGTTCCTAATCTTTGATAATAAAGGAGCTGCAGCTCCTTAGGGGTGAGATTACTTTCTACACTATCTTTATTTTCTTATATTCTATCCCCCTACAAGTGATGGCCATTTAACTTGGAGATTCCCACTATAAACAGTTCCTAGTCAATTGTCCCCCCTGGTCAGTGCTACAAGGGGACAAGCAGAAAGCAAAAGAAGAGGAAATGATTGCTAAGCAGAAACATTTCTGGCTGTTTGCTGGACAATCCTTCCTTTGCCCCCTCAGTACAGGCAACACAAGGTTCAGTTTCAGGTTGAGTGTGAACACAACAGGGAAGCAGCAGCAGGACTTCACTACACCACTCTGCAGCAGGTGCAAGGCCAGCACCCAGATTCAGCTTCCTCAATTCAAAAGCTTTGTGGCACAGAATCCAACAATTATACAATCAACCTTGGCATACAAGCAAACAAACCAACCAACAAAACAACCCAAACCCATCAAAGAGACAAAGCAAGTTAAAAGAAGGCTTTCCTCTTTCTTCCCTCCTTTCTCATGGGAAGTGGATTATCAGAGCATTCAAAGGGGCTTCCAGTCCCCAAGAAGATTAAAAACTAGAGCCATGCTTCTTCCATTACATGCATTAAGCTCAGCAGAAGGCATCTGAGATTGTCCCAGTTAGAACATGGAAAAGGGATTAAAGGCAAATAGTGCCAGCTTCAGCCATTTACCCCCTCCAATTTCTCTCCAGTTCACACTGTAATATTCCTGCCTTATTTAAATTTATGCCACTTTTAAAGTTCTGACAGGGTTGCCAAGAGACTTTTGTACCAGTTCATGTGACAGTGTCAGTGTGAGAGCTGAGTGCAGCTGCTTGGAAGGTTTGGAAATGATCAAGAATGTTTCTTCTCTGCTGAGATGGTGGCAGCTGCAGGGCTGGTCTTTGTCCTCCTCAGCCGAATCAGAGTAGCTTGGATGACCACATACAATGTTTGTAACAACAAAATTCAGAGCACTTCTAAACCTTCACACTTAAAACACAAAATAAAAACACGGCATGGAAAATTGAGTGACAGACTTGCCCACTGAAGCCCGTTGCACTGCTTGATACTTTAGACATGTCACTAGGTCAGCAAATCTGAAGTAGGAGACAAATGCTTTTATTGAAGAAGAGCAATGCATCAATACAACAAAAGGCATTTATTCTATTAAACAATTTCCCCACCTAGGAAGAGCAATGGCAAAGCTGGGATATGCAATCAGCATAAGCACCTGAGCAGATGATGCCACAAGCCTGTGAACATCTGACTCCTACAGCCCCAGTGCTCACATTTGCTTCTGTAGAGGACAGTGACAACCAGGAGAAACAGCTTCTGTCCATTTGCAGTACAAAACCAGAGAAATATACCTTGAAGTACACCTCATTCTCTGTCTTGCCTTTTAATTTGCCAAGGAACACAGCTAAGCTAAATGCTACCCAGGTAGAAGGAAAAAAAAATAACAACCCCAAACAGATGAGGGAAAAGAAAATGAGAGAGGTAGCAAACACATTGCTATCCAAAACATCCCGGAATCTGGTGATTTTGTTCACCTTATTCAAACCTGACATAACAGAAAGTGGTGTCTACTAGAACATTACTGGACTAAACCCAAGGGAATGAGGAGGGAGTTGCACATTTGCCAAATATAAGTTTCTCACACATTTTCCAGGTGGTATTTTAGAGGGAAAGGGAATAATTATTCAAATGCCAACACTCAGGCGTAAGAGTATAATGTACCTTTATTTCTCTTCAAAGGGAGGAATAGTTGCACATTCAACTGATAAGGACATGGCTGAACACTAAGATAAAACTGTATGACTGCTATTTTCTAAGCATGGACATGATACAAAATTGCTTTCAACCACAGGTAAGCAAAGCTCAACCAAATGACAGAGGATTTTTGTTTAAGAATAAGCAAACTCTGTGGGCAAGTGGTCTTTAATCAGGATGTTCTTGTTATAGCAAAGGAGTGTAAAGCAGCTCTCCTAAACAATAAGTGTTTCCATGTGGTTCGTGTGAAGAGCTGCTGCTTATTTATTCACATAAATAAAGCAACATCTATGATGTGGCCACAACAGCAACACAGATTAATTAGAAGAGGCTCCATAAATAGTCGAGGAACAAAAGTATAAGACTGCAGATAAGACATTTCTCTACAAATACTCAAAAAGATCAGGCAGCCCCAAAAAAATTTACTGTGTAGCATTCTGTGTTTTCCAGTGGTAAGCTCAACATTATAACAGTATATTGAGGATAAAACCTAGACAAACTCTGTTTGCTAAACATTGAAAACCCAGGGAACGAGCAAAAGTGGGATTTTTAGTGTTTACCTTTCTAGGGTTTCCTGGAGGGTAGAATTTGTGGCATATCTAAAAATAAAGAAATTAGACTGAAGAGAGTTAAAAGTGGTAGAGAGAACAATCCCTGTAGTAGTACAAAAACACAGTGCTTAAATGCAAAGATAACATCAGAAGGGTCTACTGTGGAGCAATCCAAAGGCCATGAGCACTCTGCAGCAAAAGATCCCAGAAAATACAGAGTGGAGTATCACTATCTGAACTATGAAGGCACAAATATACCATACAGCTGACTAATGTCACCATAAGTGTTTCACATCCCATTGAATGATGATGTCTCATTGGTCTCACAGGGATATTGCATAAACCAGGTCCTACATGGACAAAAATAAAAAAAAAAACCTAAATCTTTGTGTCCTGTAAATCTGTTCACCCAGTTTTTCTGAGGAGATCCACATAGTGTCATAGGGCAAAAGATTAAGTCCCTCAAAAAGGAAAAGAAAAAATAAAGGGTGTGAAATATTGAGATGCTAGGCAGAAGGAAATGCCTGCACAGCACCAGGGAGTGCATGACATCCCTGCAGCTCTGCCAAAACCTACAGAGAGGCAGAGATACAAGATGAAGTCTATAGGGAAAAAAAAAAAAACCAAAGGGGAAAAAACCCCTCAACAGTACAGAGACAGACCCATGGTCTGCAGCACACTCTCCTTTTAAGCATCCCAGTGCTTTGCATTTGAGCAGCCACAGTGCTTGACCAAATGCTTTCCAACAAGGAGAGGGCAGTCTGAGATACGACTGCATAAACAATTTCTTGGCAGGGGTTGGAAAGAGGCCAAGCAGATATCATGGAGTTAGGACACAAGTCCCCAGAACCATTCTTAGGATCTCTACAGAGTGAGGACTATCCAACTGCTCAGCTCCTCAGGTGAAAAAGCAGGAAGTTGAACTTGCCAATCTAATGAAGCACTGGCTTTTTATGGAAGTCCATCTGTTCCAACTCCCCAGCTCAAAATACAAGGAATGTAAGAATCAAAAAAGAATGCCAACACAATTCCAGCAATGAACACTATTCTACTTGCTCTCCTAAATCTATTTGAAATATACAGAGATTATGTGATCAGCCCAGCTGTTAAGATGAAAAGCAAAGGGTTGTTGTTTTTGTTGGTTTTTTTTTAATTTTAGGAGTTGTCTGGAGTTTGTGGGTTGGGCTTTTGTTTGTGTTGGGGTTTTAAACATAGTATTTATGCATTTCCACAGTATAGCTGCTCAATGTGAGGGTGCTTAATTTCCATATCCACTACAAAACCCTTAGCCAAGCTTTAAATTCCAGACACATCTTTGCTTTCATTGTGAAAAAAGCATGCAATGTGGCAAAATTTAGTTGGAATAGGAATGTGCTCTACTGTCACTTGATTGGCCAGACTGAATATCATCTGAGCAAAAATCCCAACCTTTATTAAGAAACAGTCTCACTGAGAGAACACTGCCTAGAACTGCTCATTTTTTACTACTCTTCTACAAGTTACTTAAAACACAAGAAACTAAACTCAACACTTTCTTTAGTTTTTGTCACAGTAGGAACATAGCAATTATCTTGAAATGGTGGAAATTCAGAATGTCCTTACTTTTAGAACAATCTATCTAAAGATCAGCTAATTCTCTGTATTCATATGAAAATAAAGTAGCTCAGGGTATTCCCTTTCCCAAACAAATGTCTTATGTACCATAATCCCAGTAATGAAAAATAGAATTTTTTCACATCATGTCTTGAGTTTTTAAATCTTTATCCCAAGATTTAATTTGAATACAAAATGCTTTACTATAGCCAGAAAAAAATTAGAAGTCAAACAGCACTGTTGAACAACTCATTACAATTTTCTCACTACAAAAACAAACAAGAAACCCTTTCAGCAATTATTTGGTTATAATTCTAAACAAACAATAGGTTCTGCCTCTATAAACACTGACCTGGCTCTAATTTATTAGTTATGCAAAATATTACACAGATCACTCAACAATCCATCCTTAATGTACCTGAAGAGGTCTTTACAATCCCTGGTGAATAATGCATGCTTCCATTTTGCCATTCTCCTAGAGCATAAAAGGAGCACCATTAATTCAGCTCTGACTTTGAGATCTGAGCACCCCCAAGGACCAGTCAAAAAGCTTTAGGAGAAATTGCTTTATGACTCCAATTACTTCCCAAATGGAAGAACTAACCAGTCCTAAATATACTTGAAATAAAGCAGCATCTGAAGAGACTGGCCATATGCTAAACTGTCACTCTCCCATAGTGAGTGATGAATTAAGCTGGTTGTGTAGCTGGCTGCTTACTACAATACTGTTCATGTCACTCACATATGCTGCTTTGGCAGTTATTACAGCTTTCTGTAAACCAAGCTGCACGTTATATTGGAGAACAAATTACAGACCAGCTAAAAGCACTCAACTCCTGATTCCCAAAGAACTGGAAGAAACACTACAAAAGACTGGAAAGGTATGAAGAGAAATGGCAGCACCTTTAAAAACCTGCATGATTAAAAGCATGGGAAAACTCCAGCCAGCTAGACAAGAGTCCAGTATTCAGTGTTTGCTGGGATCTGTGCATTCTGTGCAGTTTTCTGTCAGCTGGCAAACTGCAAAGTCTGTGGCAAAGAGAATGCACAGAGGGAGGAGAACACTCATCCACAGCACCTGGGGAGTATATACCAGGAATTTAACTAGCTGGTTAAGAAGTGCAGAGGTAAAAGAATTCTCATGTCAGTGGCCCAGTAGCCAAGAGGCTGCACAGTAAAATATGCAAAGAGGCAGTGAAATGCTTACAGTAGGTATGTCTGAATCCCTAGACAAGATTCTGGTTACTCAAGAGGTGCACCACTGCAAAACCAAGCAAATCAATCCTTGGAGCATTCATATCAGAGGAACAACCCATCACAGAGTGTCTGTCTCAAAAGGAACAAGAACTCAGCTCTTTACTGTTTTTCTTACATTCCACAGGAATGTCAGTTTCCATATTCCCCAGAATTTGCATTAGGAAAAAAGTGCTATTTTGACAGCTTCATAATCGAGTTTCCCAGCATTATCACATTATCTATAAAATCTCTTCTGATAAATTAGAAGCTGAGGGATTTGGGTTGCAGATTTGTGGTGAGGGGAGAAGTGGCATACACCTTCACTTTCTGTAAACATGAGAGTACTTTCAAAGTACAAGGAGTCCTCTGAATTATGACATTTTTCATAAGCTGGACTCGTCTTGCTCTTGATTCATTATATCTTCATTTACTTTTAGGCTACACTGAAGCTTCTGTAATTGACAGAACCACAACACTCTGCTCTCCCCACAGCTGCCCGTGTGCCTTGCGTAATAGACAAGCAGGGTTTGACAGAGCACAGATGTAGAGATCCATGGAGGCAGCAGACAGTGCAGGTGAGGCACCCAGTGAAAATCCATGCCCATGGTTACCCTACTGAGTGGTGCTGAAATAGCCAGGCCTAAATACAGTGTCAAATGCAGAGATGCACACAGCTGTGAATGCTGCTTTGTGAAACACTGGGTTTGGGTTGAACCCCAGGAACAGGCACCTCTAAGCCTGACCTAACACCTCCACTGATGTCTGCTATACTACTTTTTCAGGTAGTGGAGGTAGCATTTTTGAGGAAGAAATTAAATCACTTTCCATCTGTAAAGAATTTGGCTCCAGGTTCAGCATCCCAAACAAGGTCTACCCTGTTATTTGCTCCATGATCAGGAGGAATTTGAAATATCCAAAGTTTCTCATTACCTGGAAATGTCACTACATGCCAGACAGTACCAGTTACACTGAAATACCCACTGTCACACATAAAAATGTCACCAACCCAACAACGAGGAGAGCAATTTGATAATAGTAAGGCTTCACCTTTTTAAGATGCAGACAAGAAAAATATCCATCCATTTCAACAGCAATTCCAATTATACAAAATATTTAACTGTACCACTGTTAGAACTCTGGAATTCTTATACTAGGGTAAAAGTTTTAGACAATTATTTATTTCAGTTACTGCTTTTATGTTTCAGCAACAATAAAAGTGAAACGTTTTTGGGAGAGGTTTTGAGAGTTCTTTTCCCTAGGGCCTTTTCTGTCACATACTCCCCTCTCACACCCTTCAGTCTTTGTTCTGAAATTACATGGGGGCTCAGGTTAGTCCCATTACTCACTAACAGAAGTAGCCAGAGAAAACAGACATATCAGCAAACCTTCCTGAGAATCTCTGCACATTCTACAGAAGATTACTACTTCCCCTCTAGGTTAGCACCAGCTAACCTTCAGCGGATGGATGAATTTTGAAGAGCTCTTTCTCACTCAGAACTGGCACATTTTAAATGTTGAAATGATGCTCCTGGTCCTATTTCAACACAGGCTTTTGCAGCACTTTAATGTCTTCCAGTTTGGTAGCTGGGATCCAGCAAAGGGGATACGAGTGCTATTACTGGTAGCTAATGGATATTCTTGAGTTCAATTGCTGAACTACATTTTGAATAAAGGGCTCAATTCCCAGAGGGAGCAATCTCCTCTCATGATTGCCCAATGCCTAGACTAAAGGAGAATCCTCTGCAAATACTAAGCAGGGGAAATGTTCATATTCCTATTTCTAGGTTCCCACACAAATTGCACAATAGTAAGTGAAAGCAGGTCACACCCAATACCATAAGTTCTATGGCTGGACATTTACATATTACAGTCCTTTCTTAATCCCATTTTAAAATGGCTTTTTATTCAGAGCATTCTACTGGATAAAAAGAGACTTAAAGAGTATGCAGTAACAGCAAAAACCTCTACTTTTTGAGATATGTCACCCAAGATGTGTCACTAGCTCCCAGCTGTCACAGAGTTTATGTCCACCTTGGTCAGCTGTGCTGCATTCACTCTGCTCTGAGCCACCACATCATATGCTACCAGACAGAAAGTTCCAGGTTTCAGGGTTCCCTCAGCAACAAAAGCCACCCTCGCCTGATTATACTCTTATTGATGGAGAGACACCCCCACAGCCCCCACAGTTCAGCTCAGCCCTGCTTTAAAGCAGCACTCCTGCAAGATTACCACTGCTTCCAGTTTATCTCTGCATCCACACCTGCCATAAGAAAGGGTTAAAACCCCAGTCCTGGAAGGGACATCCTGCAGCTCCACTGGCTAGAATGGGAGAGGCCAGCCCTACCAAGGCTGCCCTTGGCATAGGGCACCAACTTCAAGGCATTGCTCCTCTGCCACGTGTCTGCAGCTACTGCCACAACTGCAAAATGAGAGTATTCTCACTCCACCACCACTGCTGAGCACGCTGCTGCAGATACAGAGCAAAGTCAGGAAAATGAGTCACCTGTGTTTGGAATTCTCTCTAGATAACTGCACAATAACTAATGACAGATCCCCTCAGCGCTTCCCTCTGTGCCCTTGCTGTTCCTCCATATACTTGCAGTAGAACACTTCACAGAAGTCAGAGCCTGAAGTCGAAGTCTTTGAAATTCCTTTATGGCTTTTTAACTCCAGCACAAGCCACACTTTTAATCTCACCCCAGGCAGGACTAAATGAGAATTTGGCTTGCTCAGGCCACACATTCAGGGAAAACCATTTTCTGTCTCAACTGTTTGACCAAATCATCTGAAGTGCCCCTGGAGACACCCATGTACTTGCCAGGACTTCCAATTGTTGACACCTAATTCTAACGTGCATTTTAGTAAGGCTTTTCAAAACATGATTAATATTTTAAGACTGTTGATGAAATGGCATTATCATCTAGCAAAAAGGATTTTCTCTTAAAAATATTATGAGGACAAAGAGCAACTTCTATCATAATAATAAATACACAAAATGCTTCTTATTTAACATAAAACATGACTACACTTCTAGAATGTCATATGATTTAAGTTGTCTGGGTTTAATTGCTCAGCCAAAAAAGAAAAATTTCTTTAAAGATTGAAGCTGCTGCCTTCCTTTGTATTAATAATTTGTACAGAAGTGCTGTGTGCATAGGCAATCTGCATGTTTGCTCAGTTACAGACCTGCAAGCAGGCTCAGCCTCCAGTTTAACATTTCACTGCAATCTAATGGCATGCTAATTAATAGCTAATAAGTTCCTGGTAAGTATACCAGATATTTACATTCAGACTCGCTGTTTTTAAAAGCTAATGACTTACAGCATTTAGAACGGTGAAAATAAATCAAAGTCATCCCATGCCACACAATTTACATCCAATATTTTTCAGAAAAGATTCATTAACTTCTACTCAAAATGCACTCATTTGAGAGTATCATCAATATTAGGACAGCAAAAATAATGGCAAACGTGAAATTCCATGGGTATCATTGCATAAGATTTATTTTACCAAACCCCTTCCCCTATCCCATGCAAAATTAACATTTATATTAAAAGAAACAGCTGACATAGCACTTTAACAGACTATGTCTAATGTCATGCAATTAACCCTCTACTCTCATCAACAGGAATATTTATTTAGATATATATATTAGAAGAATATATGTATATTGGAAGATATATATATATTAGAAGAATAAAGCCCATGGTTCATTCGTTGGTGAGGAGAAAGAAGAAAAAAAATAGGAAAAGCCAAACTAAAAACCAGAAAATGGCTCAGCAAACCAACACACCAAGCTGAATGCCAAGGCCTCCTGTCAAGGTACCCTGCTCACACACAATTTTCAGCTGCATCCATGGCTTACCTAGAGACTTCCAAGTTCAAATTATGGAAGTGACAACTCTGCCCCTTCCCTCTCTTCCATCCAGAGTAACCTTGACAGGCACACTCTGGACTCTGCTGTCCCCAAACAAGCCAGGAGGAGACTCACTGATCTCATCTACTGTTCCACCAACGCTCAGCACACTTACAGTTCCATTAAAATTTGACTGATGAAGAAATGCCACAATTAATCCACTTGGCAGTAAGACTCTTGCCCATACTGGAAGTGGATAAACAGTGCATGGAAAGTGTTCACAGAATGCAATTTTATTTTATTTGTTATTGACAGGTTTTATTTGGCATGCACTGGTACCTTCCCAGCTGATCGTGACCAACAGGCATCTGCAGCAACAGCTAAAACCATCATGAGAGACTATTCAAAAAGTGTAAGTTATGTAACTTAAACTTAACTTTCCATGCGAATGTTTAAGGGTTATATTCCTCCTGGTAGGGAATGGGATCATTCCCTGAGAGCTGCTCATGCTCTGAGTGAGCACTTCAAATCAAATGCATACGAACCACCTACAGACTAACACTATTTCAAGACTGATTTCTTTTTTCCAATATATTTTTTTCAGTCCATCAGAAGAAAACAAAACTCAAAATTTCAAGTTACCAGGCAATAGCTTGGGTTATTTAATAATGCAATGGTTATGTTTCTACGTAAAAGATCATAGACAATAAATTTCCAAGTAGCCAAGCATCAGCTCTGCTTGCAAGGTTAGGTTAAGGGCACAGGAAGGCATAACTTGAAGCACAACTCATTCTTGTTATCATGACAGATATTTTGAACTCTCTTTCTTTTGCACATTAATTCCAGTGCTTCAGGGAAAGGCCTCCACAGGCAGAGCCTGAGCATACCTCTGGTGTTTCTGACAGAAAACAAAAACATGCTGAAACTCTCCTCTAACCTTGAGCAGTGTTTCCATCCTACAAACAACAAACATCAAATCTGCAGGCAGTGACAGGTGTCTCTTGGGCTTCGTGTTTCTGTACCTATGAGGATGACTGAGGAGCTTTATACTCTCCTCCTATATCCTCCCTCTTCTTAATCTAATTGGGAATAAAGGACAGAAAGAAACACAGAAATGCCCCACACACCCAGCAAGGTGCAGAGGTAGAGCAGGATTGTTAGAGCAGGTGATGCCAGTTAAAAACTCCCACAACCCCAGTGCAATTTTAGCCATTTATTCCACAGTCTTAATTTCTTTAAAAGTGTTGTTTCCTGATTTCCAGCAGCTATTCTACGTTTCTTTAAATTAGTTTGCCAGGCACTGGAAGGGAGGAAAGGAGGGGAAGTGACAGACAGAAAAGAATATACATAAAAACGAGTTTCCCATCACTTTTTACTGATCAGTTCTAGATATTTATATATATATCTATCTAAATCTAAAGAAGCTTAAATGTCTGCTCATGTTAGCACAGCTCTTCACTGTGCAGATTATTCATACTCCACTTCCTGCCTTTTAATATAAATCGGTGTTTTAAAATCTTTTTCTGTTTATTTGGAAAAAGAAATCCTAGCTAGAAGAAAAAAAAGGATTCCACAAAGAATCAATGGCAATCAGGACAAAAGCAAAGCCTGACCTGGTCATTGCCCATCTTCATTGATTCAAAGGAGCCATGTGTTTTAACTGCTGCTACACCCACATACAAATTACAATTATTAAACAAAGACAGCAGCTGCTTATCACAAGAGAATCTCAATCCGCTGCAAACAAAACTTCAAGCTGAAGATACTTTTAAAATGGATTAGCATATTTATAAAATACAAGTACATTCTCTTCCCCCTCTCACAGTGGTTTGTTTATTTTTAACCAAGCACTTAAAGCATGCTGCTCTTAATCAAGTTTGAGGGCACTGTGAGATAGCATTTTCGGGAGGACTGGTGTGATTCAGGCCATGCTGTCTGGCTCAGTTGGAAGCCAAACCCAATCTGAAGAAACACAGGAAACACAAAAAGCCTTGGCCTGCCTGGCTCTCAGCTTTTAGTGAGTTACAAGACAGCATTGCTTGAAAACAAACTCAGCAATTCGATTATCAATTCACATTTAATTTCATGGTGTTCTCTAATCAAGGGTATAAAAAAAAGGCTTTTTCAGCACAGACATTTGCAAAGTGAAACAGCTTACAGAATAGACTCCAAGAAACATCTGAAATTCTAAATTCAGTTAGGAAAGAGGCCAAAGGATCTGTAAAACCCACTCTGCCAATTTAAAGAAAAAAAGGAATATGACTTGATGAAGTAATTTTGCGTGTTTAAATCTTCAAAGAATTTGATTCAGCTTAAGATCTTTAAGTCACCGTTTTTATCTGCTAAACACAATGAATAAAGCATCAGAACCATGACAGAATTAACCCCCTCTAGGGCTGCAGGAGCCTTATGCTCTTTGGCAATAAAGAATGAAATCCTCCCAGATGTGTCACATCACCACTTTTCAGGACACTGCATTATCAGTTTTTGATATTTGATTTTTCAAATCGGACAGGTTTCTACATCCCATCCAACGGTGTATTTTTCTGAAAGCAGAAATCAGATGGACATCTTCTTAACTGTCCCATCTAAAGAGGCTCCACAGGCATATTCCCCTTCCAAATGTATAGCACTCCACATCTTTCACAGCATTTAAAAGACCCCCCAGATTTTTCACCAGTTCCTTGACTGTGTACATTACATAAACCAAGAAATGTACTAATGGAGAACAAAATTTGAGACAAGTAAACAGCCTGTCATTAGCAAGGAACTGACAGATGTTAATTTGTCTGTCACTTCTCTAAACAAATTCCAACATCAGAACAGATTCTCCATCAGTGGTTAGAAAACTTCCCTGATCCAAAGCTAACCACCTGCAGTGTTGTTCCACACCAGCAGTCCCACCTTGGTCCCTAAAAAAGCCACAGCAAGCTGTGTGCCAGAGGGTAATTTGCTTTCTCTTCCCAATTAGAAAAAAACAAAAACACCCTGTGTTCAAAGAGCACAATTCTCAGATGCACTGGGATGTATGTGCACAGGAATGTGGTTACTGCTCAAGGTAAATTGCTCCAGGAAGGAGCTGCAAGCTCAAACCCAGACACATGCAGGAACATGTGAAAAATGTAAACAGTCTCAACACCAGGATTTTGTTTTAACCTCTTTAGAGGTCAAGTTATCCCTTGGTGCTGCTTTTTGAAAACAATCCTGCTGCAGTCTGACATTGGGCTGTGCTATACTGACCCAACAGTCATAACCCAACACACCAAACACATCTGCAGTGAGAATCACCTCGGGACAGCATGGCAGTGTTATTTAGAACATGAATGCTACCCTGAGATATCTCAGATTTACCCAAACAGATTTGCTAGCAGATCTGCTCAAGGTACCTAATGGTGGAGGTTGCCATGGGAACACAGTACAACTACACACTTTGCCATGGCAACCAGGCCTCCCTGGAATACTAATGAGTGCCCATGGCAACGGGAAGCTAAAGACAAGATGTCTGGAGACCAAATATTTCATGTATCATTTATAACAAAAGCTATAAATATATTTGTACGCTTCCTATGTGAAATTGGATGGGTTTTGGTACCCTGCAAAACACCACATATGGGGCAGTATCTCAAAGTGTAAAAATTATGTGGTTGCAGCATAAATGGAAAATCCTTTTTCAAGGCAAGGCTGCAGCTGAAGTTCAATCCCACAAACAACAACAGAAATATCTGTATCAACACACCCCACGTGTGCATCACCCTGCACGTGAACACTACTGCCAGCCCATGATGGAACAGTTACCTGCACACAATGCTTTGTCTGGGCTGGGTCCACCAAAAAGATGCTTCCTACCCAGTGCAGAACCCTGTACTGAGCATGGATCTGCTCTCCAGATGGCAGCTACTGCAGCTCGTGTTGTGCAGGCAGCAGAAAGCACTGCCTTGGTATTTCAGAAAAGGCTCATGACAAGAGATGCTTGTTACTTTATAGGAATGTTCCAGCAACTCAACCCATGAGCAGCGTTTTTACATTTATTTGTTTACAGAAAAACGATGCGCTATAGCAAGTTAAACATCATGTTGGCATTAAAAGCGAAAAAATAATCAGTTAAGTGACATCTGGTGCCTTTTTTTAAAGTGCTCTCTCTACAGATGAATTTCAGAACACTTTCTAGATATTTTACACGGATTATCAAAGTCTAAGATATTTTCAGGCATCCTGCCAGAAACCTCCTATCATTTAAAAAAGAGGCAGCACCAGCTGGAAAGCCAGTGCTGCTTGTCCCAAAAACACTCTGCGTGATAAGTCACACCCAGAGACAGCAAAATTTTAGGTCTCAGGGATCACAAGTGCCAGGATTCTGCTCACACGAGCAGTGCAGGAACCAAAGGTAATAAATCCTACCTAAGATTTTTTCCTCATGTCTTATTATTTGGTTTTATTAGGCTATAAAAGTTTATTAGGCTGTAAGTCTCCTTGCATGAGCTCCTCCTCAAAAATACAAAAAACCAGGAAAGCATTAATAAGCATAAAATTTATTTTCTTCTCTCCCTCAACATCCATGATCTGTGTAATAAAAACATGTTCATTAGCCATCTTCCAGGTGCAAACTTCTGCATTTCCTCAATGACAGAGCACAGGGGTCAGCACTAAGGGATAAAGAACTGTTTGGGACATGGTTTGGTGATGGACTTGATGATCTTAAGAATCATTTCCAGCTTAAATTATTCTATGATTCTACGACTACATCTGAGGCCAAAGTGTTACCGAACAAATATCTCAGCAGCAGTACAAACTAGCACATGAGACGAACCTGGACTAATCACTGGCAAATCCCTCTTCTGCTTCCAAAGGCTGCTGGCTGAGACCACAGTGTTCTGAACACACACATACAAACACAATATTCAACCAACACCATCACATTCAGAGTTATCAGATCAGCAAGCACTGGCCATGATCACATTTCCACTTTTCAGTGAATTGCAGTTCAGTGTTAATGGGCATGTTTGGAGAGACTTGAGAAAAAGGTGTGGGATAAAAGTGCAACACAAAATGCAGGCTGTGGCCTTGGCACTGAATTTAAGATCTAGTCACTTTAAAGAATATCCAAGGACAAAAAAAAAAAATCTTATCAGGATAAATTATCGCTTTTGTTTCATAAACTTCAGATGCAGATTAAGTCCCGAACAATAAGAGGAAAAAAAGGCAAGCTGCTTTTTAAAGTGGTCTAACACAGTGCAGACTAACACATTCAACAAACAAAAACACAGCCCACAGTGGACCTTCAAACAACAAAGTTTCTCAAAGAGGAGCAGAACTAGCTTTACTTTTGTGACAAAACACATCATTTACTCTTAACAATATTTTTAGTCTTGAATTTAATCTGTTTGCGCAGGACTGATTCCAATTATTAATTTTCAGCTATTTTAATTCCTTTAAATACCACAGAGCCCAACACACAGCCCGGCATTTCTTCTGCCAGCACAGAAATCCAGTTTTAACAGGAGCTGACTACAAAGACAGGAAAAGCACATTTGCATTAAATTTCAAGATTACACAACAGCCTATCTAAGCATGCATGGCAAAGATTACTTTTTTATTCTGACCCTATTTTTCCTGTAATATTTTGGGTTGCCACTTCTTGGTTTGGGGTTTTTTTCCCCAAGCTGGTATTTTTCACTCTCTCTCTTGCACTCTTCTTTCTTTGGGCCTGTTTTATATTATGGCAGGGGACATGACAGGTGGTTCAACAGTATCTCCTACCAAGAAAAATACAGAATTTAATTGATCTGTGGCCAGCAGGGGCAATTACTACTTAGAAAAAAAGAATGCTGGGACAGGCACTGAGTGATGAACACTGGATAAGCTGTCCCAAGACAAAACAATAATTTCCGCATGACTGGGGCTAGAGGGCTGCTTGCATATCTGCATTTTATTTCCTCACAATAGCAAATGCAGCAATATGCACACAGAAAACCAGAGTTTCATATGTGGAATGCACTTGCACCGTGACAGTGATGTGATGACATCTCTGCAGCACTGTGAAAAACACAAGGACCCATCTTGTTCAGGAAGGACTGACAGCACCGCCAATGATGGCAGCCAGGCAAGCAAGGCAAGTTAAGAACATTTTGCCAAATAAACTCCTCCCTACATAACTGACAATTAAAAAGGTTTCATCTCCTGGAAAATATGGGAAGTCCCATAAGTCCTATCTAAGAAATACATATTAAGATCCACTCCAGTCAGTTTGGGTTATTAGAGCCTTAAATCCTCTTAATCCTTCCCATGCTATTACTTTGTGTTTCCTTGTGAAAAAAAAAAAAAAAATCAACACCTTTCTGCATGGCTTTTTTTCTAAATCCCTTTCCTCAGTTAATATACTTAGCTCCCAATAACCTCTCACTTCCCCCCTAAGCCCCCCCACACTACAGATACTGAATAGCTGTGTTGCTTCAGAGAACAGTCATAAACGTGAATGATGGCACTTGAACCTGCTAAACTGATTAAATGCTGAAAGGAAGGATCAATTACCAGAGAAAGGCAAGCTGGGGAGCCATACATAACACTGCAGACAGAACAAAGAGCTCCTACTGCCCTGACTTTGCACAATCCGTAGAGCAAAATGAAAGGGAAAGCATTTAGAAGGGCTTTCTTCATTGCAGCTTAGGGTATCCACCTTCCACCAAGACAGTCAGGCAAGAGCAACACTCACAAATTGAAACTTCTCAGAAGAAAGAGGGAGAGAAAGGAGCTACATGTTTGGGCAGAGGCAGATGTGCTTTGCTGTCTCCAGTGTTTCACTCAGCATCTATCTATCTGTTCACCAGCACATGATGAAAAGTCTATTAGCTCTGCATTTCAAATAAAAAGCATTGATTTCCAGGAGTCCTTGTTTAAATGCATGCAAAGGAAAGCACGGGAGATAACTCAAAGCTACAACCACTCTGAGCACAGAGTTATCCCGTTCAGCAAAGCACTTCCAGATTATGCATGGGGAATAGCCCTCAGGAGAAAGGCTTTAAACCACAAAGACAAACTCATTACTTTTTTGAGGCGATGTTCTGTAAAACAACAGCCAGTATAAAAAAGCATAACCTTTTCTTTTTGAGCAGGGTCAAAAAACAAAAAAAAAACAAAACAAAAAAACAAAACAAAACAAAAAAAAAAACCCCACATCCATGGGGGGGGAGAGAAAAGGAAAAAGGAAGAAAAGGAAAAAGGAAGAAAAGGAAAAAGGAAGAAAAGGAAAAAGGAAGAAAAGGAAAAAGGAAGAAAAGGAAAAAGGAAGAAAAGGAAAAAGGAAGAAAAGGAAAAAGGAAGAAAAGGAAAAAGGAAGAAAAGGAAAAAGGAAGAAAAGGAAAAAGGAAGAAAAGGAAAAAGGAAGAAAAGGAAAAAGGAAGAAAAGGAAAAAGGAAGAAAAGGAAAAAGGAAGAAAAGGAAAAAGGAAGAAAAGGAAAAAGGAAGAAAAGGAAAAAGGAAGAAAAGGAAAAAGGAAGAAAAGGAAAAGGAAGAAAAGGAAAAGGAAGAAAAGGAAAAGGAAGAAAAGGAAAAGGAAGAAAAGGAAAAGGAAGAAAAGGAAGAAAAGGAAAGGAAAAAAAAAAAGGAAAAAAATCCTCACAAAATCTGTGACAACCCAAAGGGAATTTCCTGACGCTGTAACAGCCACTGATGTGACTCAATCGCTCTTAGGAACAAAACCGTGCCCTCCCCGAACCCCTTGGTATAAGGCTTCAGACAGGCTCGTTTAACCAGCGCGCATCTCAAACGCAGGGAGTGTCGGAGATGGGAGAACACGCGGCGAGCGCCCGCTCCCGCAGCCCGAGCGCCCCGGCGGGCTCGGCACGCTCAGGTGGGGGCTCGGTGCCACCTGGTGGCCACAAGCGGGGGGCTCGGTGCCACCTGGTGGTGGCCGCTCCGGCGGCACGGCTGCTGCCGGCCCTGCAGCTGTCCCAGCCCCGGGCTGCTCCCAAAGAGCTGAGAAGGCACCGGGCAGGGGCAAACACCGCCTGCTCCCACCAGCTGGGACCTCTCTGCCACCTCTTTGCTCTGCCCAAGTGTGTGACAAGTCCTATTGTTCATTTCGGTGCCTACTGTTTGCACTTTTTCACTGAATGAATTCTTCTTTCCCCTACGCTTCTCATTCACTTCCCAGCTGTACCAGCTTCAGACCCATTATGTAGCTAATGTTAAGAGGTGTTATCTTTTATTAAGTCATTTCACACAATAAAAACCTTGCGCAGTTTCCTCTCTTCCTGACGGATTATAAAAGCCAAAGGTTATGCAAGTTTATATGAGACCTTTTCTTTTTATATCTTGAAATTACTACTGCTAAAACACTTCCACTAGAATTACTAACACCACCCACCTACAACAGCTCCAGGACTCTGGCTTCTTTTGCTTCCTCTTGGCATATGTCACCCAGCTCCAGGATGTTTGTTCTGAGGTGAGCATCTAGCATTGCCATCATACAGAGAGAAAAGTCTGCTGGTGCAGCATCCCATAATATGAGTGGTATTTAAAAAAAATATTACAGCTGTCCCCTGACACTCTGAGAGCAATGCCATGTCATTTGTAACACTTGGGCACGGATTCCAGGGAGTGGAAGCATGCACTGAAAACTGCAATTCAGAGCCTTGCAGGGAGGCACAGAGGTGGATCTTCTTTAACATGACTAAGAATGGAAGGGGTTTGTAGCACATGCTGCAAATGCTTGATGAATAAGTTGTAGAATAGTCACAGGCAGGGGGAGAAGCATAAATTTGAATTTGGTCACTCCTGTTTCTAGTTTTTTCTTCAGATCCACCAAATACTGACAAAGGTGATGAGTCATGCATGGTTTTTGATCTCTCAGAAAACTATTCACAGAAAGATGAATGTCTTGCAGGAAAAAAAGCAATGCTAGAATGCTTGAAATAAAGAAGTGTAACTAATAACCGAGACACAGTGCCCAGACTGTATTCCAGTATTTGTCTGGGAACAGATATACATCTCTGTGGCCACTCTGCATGACTTGAATCAGTGAAACGTGGCACAATTATACCATACAGTGATTGCTGGGAAGAGTGATAGAATGGGTGATTGCTTCTAGCAAACATGCAGGAAATTAAAAGTACCTTCCTTCCTCCACTCCCAAAAATGGTCTGAGTACATGGAGCAAGATTTAGAGGAAGCACTTGAGCAGCAACAATGGCAACAGGACACTCTGATACTGACAGCAGGCATAGAAAGTAAGAGGTGAAAGTGTTGTGAAGGAATAAAACAAGGAACAAGCTTGATTTCTGGCAAGTGAGGGGGGAGTTACCAGTGTAAGTCAAAAAAAGAAAATTTAGAGCTCTACAGAAAAAAAAAACCAAAACAAAACACAACAAAAAACCCCACCTTTATGCAAGCATTATTATAAAATAATTGGGGTAAAAAATCTGGAAGACAATTGTGGTAAAGCACATGTTGCTGTCCCACATGGCTCTGGCAATGCAGGCCAGCACAAAGCTTTAAGAGTAGCCCAGCTAGACATGTTCTCCCTCACTGGTCTGTGCTCTGCAGAAAGCATCAGGCCTACAGCTCAGACTGAAAGCCTCCCAAGTTGTGCTGAAATCCTGCAATTTTGGTTTGCACCAAGCCTTGCTGCACACTGGCAGAAAAGTGAAAGAACACAAGCACTCCAAATCTGCTGCTGCCTAGAAGCACTGATTTAACACACAAAACATCTGTAACTACAAACATTCATGTTTCTTTATAGAAAATAGTGCTCTGCCCATTCTCCTGCCAGAGAGGAAAGCCACACACATAGCACAAGAGCCACCACATCCAGCAGCTGTTGGATGTTCCCCTGTTCTGTTCCCTGGTTTTGACAAGGGTTATGAGCCTGCTAAGCCAATTAAAGCTCTTGGTCATCATCAGAAGTTTTACAAGCCTATCCACAGACCTTCCCATGGTTTTGAGAAAACATCTTTCAACTAAAAAATGGCATCAAAGACTAGAGTCAACACGTTTTAACTACAGCACTAAAAGGCTACCAATGAAACACACTCTCTCTGATCACCTTTGCTGTTTCCACTCCCACACCCACTCCCAAAAAAGGCAATGGCAAATCACCATTGGCAAATTGATTAAACAAGTAAATTTACTAACTTAGGTCACCTAGGGAGGACTGACTGCTTTCCATGAAGGTTAAAAATACAACACCCAGGGTGATTATGCAGCAAGCTTTGTTGCTGTGATTGTGCAGCACATACCAGACAGAGGGCTGAATGTCTAAAAGCATGAGGACAGGCGATGAACATTAATACCTTAGACTCAATTCCACATCCCTGCCTCTGTAAAAGTGTTCTTGTTGGTTGCCATTCTCCAAGACCCTTCTCATTTCTAAGTCCTGTGGTATAAGACTATGCTCTGCCACATAATTATTCTCTCAAATATATTTTTAAACTACAAACCCCGTTCAGTACAGACCACTACAGGTTGGTGTGATGACCCTTGAAGTACTAATTTTGAAGTATTGTGAAGTCTAAACCCAAAATGTTCTGCCTTGATGTCTCATGGCTTACTAAATAAACATCATTTTACTGCACTGCACACAGGAGAACACTGTACTTGCTATTGGTGTTGTGCTATCCCAGTTGGAAGCATAAAAATATAAGCTTAGCAGGACAGCCACCTTTTCCTACTGCTGACATTAGTATTGCTCCTAGTAACAAGTATTAGAGATCCCAAGTTTTTCATTAAATAACTGAGTTGTATATTTTCTTCGTATTTTATCAGTGGGCAGGATCCTGGAAGACCTAATGAGAAATGTCCTGTTCTGGGAAAAAACCTCTGGTGACGTTTCCATGCATTTAGTAATGTCCTTCTCTCTAAGAGAAAAAAAGTGTCAATCACCACATGAACAAATTTCCTGCAGAGAACTGATATAATCTGTGGTGATGATGTACAAGCAAATGCTTATGAGTATTTGGAAAATAATTTCAACATGCACAAGTTAAATACTATTTCTAGCAAAATGAAGTTCTCTGAATAACAGTATCATTGATGCAACTCATGGCCCTTACAAGAGAGGAATATGGGTTTGGGTATATGAATTGACATATATTGCACATACCAGGACTAAGCTCAGTCATGACCATTATGAAACGTGAAATTTTTTTATTTCACAATTCTAAGAGCCTTCTTATACTAAAACAACAAACTTTGTTTTGCAATAGGATTGCAAAACAACAACAGTTAACCTCCAGGCTATAATCAAGACACTGAAGGATCACTGACATTTGGAGTTTTGGGAAGCTGGAAGACCTTCAGCAGTTCCATGAAGAACTGCTATCAGAATTGAGAGCACCATAGAAGCCACCACCACCAGATATTCATGCAGTCAACTCTCTAACCAAATTCCTTAGCATGTTTGAACAACAAAAACCAATTCTATAAAATAGTTATATTTGGGACCTAGACTAAGATCTAAATATATCCCTAAATCTATAGGTCAGGTTTCACATACAAGTTATGAGTTAAGTACAAAGAGTAATTTATTTATTAATTTTCTGTTTATAAAAAGTAACACAAAAAGCAGAAAATGCAGGCTGCAAATCTATCAGTTCAGATCCTACCAAAAAGTGGCACAGAAAAACCATCATTCCTTACTTTCATATCATACATATTAACAACTGCAATACTTTTAAACTGTACATAACATGATATATGAATGCACATGTTATGAAATATGGCATATAATTAGCCTGAGTGTCTGCAACCATCATCCTTACATGCTCTTGTCTATGCAGAGACACAGTTCTGCACACCACAGTGTACTGATCCAATATTACAGTTTTAATACACCACTTACTTAGAACTTACTGTAAAAGGAAAGTGTTTTTCCTTCCTCATTCTTTTCTGAACGCTTCACAATGCCCTTTTATATTCAAAACCATGTTTATTTTAAGGACAAATAATGCAAAACTACCTTCTTCCCTATGCACTTGCCCAGGGAGCTCAGGTTCAGACTCAACAAAAGCAGACCCTCTGCCCCCTGCTTCAGCACTATGCTATTATTCAGTTTTTTTTTAAGGAGTGAACTCAGAAATTGTAAATAAAAGTTAAAATCCAAAGTACCCATCCTGTGTTTTTCCACTATATAGCTTTTTCCAAGTGTTTGCAAAGATGACAGAGGAAATTGCAATGAAGATGGCGCCTAGAGAGTCTCTAAGGCTACAGAGGACTGAAACACAGGCTATGGGCAAAGTTAATGAACTTTTTAAGATATTAGATAATTAGATGAGAATTTGAAGAATACTTAAAATGAGCACAGAAGTGTCCATACAATAGAAAGTCTATCAATACAATTTAATATGATCACTTAACCAAGTAACTGAATTTTGGCATCATCTTGGTCTACCAGGTAGATCTAGCATGGACTGGCCTTATGCAAATTGGGCCATTTCAGTTTGTAAAAAGTAAACAGCTGGGAGACTGAATAAGTGAATGGAACTGAAATTGCCAGAGGCAGAAACTCTTACCATAAGTTTTTTGTAAGTTACAACAACCTAAAAGGCAAGAAGAAATTATTGCCCTTTCTAAAACTGTATGCAGAAAACAAGAAACGTTTGCCTTTTTATCTCTGGTTAGAGAACATTCTTCAGGTTAATTTATCCTTCCCCTCGACAAACAGACACATATAATCAAAATATCACAAAGAAATAAAGAGAAAGAAAGAGAGAGCAGGCAGAAATTGGCAGGGAAATGCAACCATCAGAAAGCCCCAAGAGCTGACCTGCAGACACTTGTTCCAAAGCCTGGCAGCTCCCAAGTTAAGGAGGTCTGGAGACCACAGGCAGGACTGCCTCAGTTCCTACAGTGCCAGAGCTACTGGAAAACCACTCCACAGGTAGGACCATGAAGATCCCATGATTTTGTTTTTTAAACTTTTTAGGACTGCCTATGTCACAACCCTATTTTTGTAAGGATGAGAAATGTATACCTGCTGGGCACATGGTCCTACTAACTATGTAACACAAAGGGAACAAAAAACCCTCTTGGGTTTTTTTAAACGCATTCCGCATCTTTGAACAGTCTCCAAGCTGGATCTCAGTTTCATTTTTGGTAAACTTTAACAAAGGTTGGTGGCAAAGCTGTTTAATGGGCATGTGACACAATTAAGCAAGTCATTTTGTAAGCTCTGGAACTTACCCTGCCTGCTCCCCACCCCAGCTTAGATTCTTTGCTGTGCGGCAACACAGCTAAGCCCACACTACAGTGCATGAACTGGGAATGTGAATTTGTCTGTGCACCTATTTTCAAGAAGCTTGTGGAAAACTAGCTTTGAACTATTTCTGCTCTGTCAAATTTAATCAACAGCAGCCAAGAAGTTCAAAATGTCTTGAGAGTCAGTAGAGAGATACTGACAGAAAGGATTACCAGTGCAGGAAAACCAAGATGAAAAGTACATTCTCTCATCAAAAACATTCTGTCAGCTCATTGCAGAGTTATGTATTTAATAGCTCATACAGTAACACACTTGGCAGATGAAAGTATATAAATTATTGGCCTGGGATCTTTGTCTTCTCAACCAGCTATCCCCAGATGATTACCTTCTGTTAGCAGAGCCACCATGGGCAGTTTCAGGACTCAGACTTCTTCCCATACTTGGCTCTGCTCACAACTTCTGCCTTACTTCTTGCAGCTGTCAGCTCCTGCTGGAGCTCTTACCAGCCAGCAGAGGCTGTGAAAATGAGAAATAGGACAGCAGGTCACAGTAACTCAGCATCGTGTGCCCTCCTCTCTCCTCCTGCTCTCAGCAGAGGCGCCTCTGTCTGTGCCTGCCACCTTCCCAGCCCAGCTGATGACAGCAGCCAGATGAACCAGAGGGGGCTGTGGAAACAGCAAATCAGCTGGACACAGCCAGCGAGAGTGGAAGCAGACACCAGGGAGGTTCACAGCTTTCCCTCATGGACCTCCCTGCACGTGAGCTATGCTGCCACCAAAGCTCTTCAGACCTGTTCGGCTTCAGACTCTGCGGGGCACTGGGCAAGTAAAAGAGCTTTGCATATCAGATCCCATGCACTGATGCTAAACCCAGGCACAGATTGATCTAATCTTGGAGCTAAATCAATTAAATGCAAGTGAAAATGAAATAATAGCTCCCCTTTGACTAAATGCAGAATTTAAATAGCTACAAATCACACCCTTCCTCCAATACCTTCCCTGCTTTCCCAAAACATTCCAACAGCATAAACTGTTTATACTTCAGAGGCAAGTGCATACAATAGGCACAGAGCTTGTTTCCAACACAGTAGAGAAATAATTACACTGAACTTTTTACCTCCCACCTGCAATTCCTCCCCAAAAGAAACAATTGCAAGGCTAAACAATGATGTAGCTGAATGTTGACACTGTGGTTCAACAACCTCCATAGCGCTCACATGAAACAATTTTTATGCATCCCCAATAACCAACAAAACCCACAGCAGCAAAAAACAATAAAAGGAATATGTAATTTCCTAATCCTGAAGCTGTTAAACCTTTGAAAGTATGTATGCTTTGGGGGAAAAAAGAGGCAAGTTCTTTTCTTTCATCCTCCAATGGAGAAATCCTCATAATAAAAAAGGAATTTTTCACACCTAAAATACTCAGCTGAGCCAAGCTTCCTTACAGTAACTGATTTACAGACCTATTTTTTACCAAGTGAACCCAACACAAGATTTGTGCTTTAGTTTCAGCTTTAAGGCTTTAGTTAAGTTTTCTCCATCCTGCACAGAGTCTTCCAGGAAGGCTCTGACTCATTCACAACAGTGCTACTGATTTCTGCCTCTCATGCAGGACTACGTGCCTGTTCTGAGCAATAATTCATCAGCTGCTACACTCCAATAGAAAGCATAAATACACCCAGGAATTGTCCCGAAATACAGTGAAAAGCAAGAAAAACAGCACAATATTAGTATAAATTGGGTAGAAATTCTCTTATTCTCCCCTTTTTTGCTGGGGATTAAACGAAAATGTTGCGCTGAAGGGCACTGCAGTGGAAGGGCAGAAAGTCATACAGACTTCATTAATTTCAGTGTAAAATTAAACATCCAGTCCTGACTCTGAATAGCCATTCAGGAAGCAAAGTAGTAAACTTGGATCACAAAATCAGGTTAAAAAAAGCACCAGCTCCAAGGGGGCAGTTATCTTGTAACTTTTTGTGGTTTTCCCTAAAGACTGAGTCCTGCAAAATGCTTGTGGTTCTGCAGGTGATATTCCATAATTGATTGTTTATAGGCAAGAAGTCATGATCATTGAATTTATATATGAAAATACTGACCAACTCTCCAGAAGAAATTAGCCTGCCAATAAAACTGAAAATAAAAATACAGCTTACAGAATTTTCTTAGCTCAGAAGGTCTTCAGTGTACAGGAGTGTTCACACAGCTCCTGAAATAACTAATTCCATCCCCCACCCTCAGGGACCTCACAATTCTGCAAGACACAATTTCAGTCCACAGTTTATGAATGTTATGAACTGCCCAGCGCAGAATATGCTTTTCAAATCTATCTGCTTGCTCACTTTCTCAAAAAAAAAAAAAAATGAACCCCAAAATCTTGTGACTAAAAGGCATCAGATTATCCCAAATAAAATAATGGGGGGGTGGGAACTGTTGGCAGTTTTTCTTTTTTTTCCATAAAAGCTGATTCTTGGAAGTCTGACTTGACAAAGGCACACATAGTATTTATTCATTTGTATCACTTGTGATTCCCAAAATGCCTTTTTGTGCAGCTGTTGGAGGGAACTCCAAGCCCTATTTGTAAGCAGATTAAATGCAATGAAAAACAAACCAGATCTAATTTGGGAAGATCCACAGTCAAACATCTTAAGGCCAAACTATTAAATTTAAGATAAAGCAGCTGTTACCATCTTTGCAGTTCTTATGCCAAAATACTCCCCATTTCTCAATTAAGGAACTTTCTCTCACTTATAAATAAGTATTTCACTTTTCAGATTCTGTGGCCTCTGGTGCAAGCCAATTTCCAGTTTTCTTTTATTCCTGGAGTGGTGAAAACCCCTTTAACAGAAAAATAAAAGAAACTAAAAAACCCTACAACAGCTCTAAAGAAAAAAAGGCCTCATTTATCCTCTCACTTCAAGATATCCACTACAAATTGAGTATAACCACTTATGCCAAAAATTAGGGATTACAGCCCCTTCTTTGGCAAGTTATTTGACTAAAATATTTTTAGTTTTTTTTTCCTTTAAGTTGGCATTCAGCAGTGAATGTGCTGAGTTGTTTTTCTCACTAATTCAAACAATCACACTTTCCATTCACTACAGAAACGTGCAAGTCTTTCTTCAGGTTCTCCTTCCACAGTTCTTCCTCTATTTATTCACCAAGAAAATGCTTGAGAGTTGCCAATACCAACACGAGTAGCATTCTTTTGCCTGGTAACTCTACAGAAATATTAGGATCATACAAGCAAACCTTTTATTTTGTTTTTCTTGTCCTGATGGCATACAGTAAAACCACTTATTTTGAGCAAAGGACACAGTTTTGGATACACGCTGGGGAGAAATGCTGTACAAAATTACAGCACACGAAAAACAACTCAATTTCTCTTTCCACCATTGCACAAAGATCCAAACTACAGAAGAAACTCCCTCACACACACAAAAGTAAATAAATGCACTTCTAACTATGCTAGAGGAAGAGTGTGAAGGGCAAGAAGTCTTGGGAAAAGAAGGCTTAAATTATTTAGGGATGCATACAGGAGTCAGTTTGTGAAAAGAGGTAAAACCTGCTTATCCAGGGATATCAAGAACCATGAGGCAAAGAGGCAAAGGAGGGAATTCCCATCACAGGACACGATCCCATGTCCTACCCTATATCAGGTCCTGAATCAGGGAGGCTCTCTCTCAGTACACAGCAGAATTTTTTTCTCTGCTCCTTCTCTGATTGTTCACTTCAGGCTGCCTAAATTCAAACTTACTATTGAGACAGAGGGAGAAGGAAAGATGCAAGCCTCCATCCCAACCCCTGTGCATGATTAAAAATTTAAAAGTACTCAAAAAATCTCATTTCAACAAGAACATATCACAAGGAAGGCATCTAGAGTAGAAGAACATTAAGTTAAATCTCATGCACATTAATACTACTTTAAATTACAGGCCTTCAGTTCCAGGAATCAGCAGAATGCAGAAACCCATCAATTGTCCCTCAGAGACCTGGAGAAGTGTTGCTGCCTCTATGACAGTGCAGAATACCCATTGTTGCGTCGATTTGAAACTGATTTCTTCCTAAAAGCCATGTTTAAGACAACCCCTGATCACAGGAATTCACAGAAACCACCTGAGCTCACTCAGCTCTCAGGCCAGGCAGCAGAACTCAGCACTGAGAGTACGGCCTGCACTAACCACAGTCATCATCAAAATCCTTCTGAGGAACAGAACAAAAATTCACATCCTAAACATAAAAAACAGGCAGCCCAGCCTGCCCTGCCATCATGCCAGAGTGAACTTCAGAGGATGAACCTGAGCTGTTTGTGACCATGAGCACCATTTTCTGCTGGCTGGGGTAATTTGTGCCCTTAAACATCCTGAAGTCATTTGTTTAGAACATAACTGATTCTCATGTCCTAAGAGCAGTGGAAAATCTGTCAAAATTAGCACAGTCCTGGACAGTTTATAATTCCTACCAAAACTAGAGATCCTGAAAGGACTGAGGAAACATATAACACGCTAAAAAGCATTTTTTTACATCTGATACTCACCAGTAAGTATTGGGGTGGAAGGAGATAAGCAATGAGAAGGGAAATAATACCCAAGATATTTGAAGTTTATATAGTTAAAAGATTTCCAGACAAGAACCTGAGCAAAAGTCCCCAAACATTACCTATGTTCTGAATGTAAAGACTTATTTTCACTCGTTCACTTAAGCACAGGAGAAAAACCATCTGTATACAAATGCAAATTAAAGAACTTTCTGCCAGTCCTAACACACCATGAAATACATTTCTTCCATTTCAAACCATTTGACTACAATTTAGGGAAGATTATTATTACAATGTTACCCTCCTTAATTTCTTTTTTTCTACTGAGTATGCCGTTTTCTACTTGGCTAATCACGATTATGAAACAAAAATATACACTTCACTGAGTCTGAGCAGGGAGCTCATTTATTAGAAGTTAGCCATGTCAAAGAAATGAAAGCAGATAAATGGAGTTTTACTGCTGACTAGCATCAAAACAACATCAGTTTTCACACAGGGCTTTTTTCCCCCCCAAGCTGTGGCAGGGGATAGGGAAATGAGAAAAATTATTGCAGCACTGTATTTAACAATTGTTATTTAGATTAATGGTTGTTTATGGCAATCATTATTTAAAGATAAACTACAATATTTCATAATGAATGAATGAGTTTGAATACAGATTAAAATATCCTTATACCACATTATGATATTGCTACCTAATTTCTTTTCTCCTAATTGACTTAACTGGTAGTAAAATGAAACAAATCTCTGGATCCATTTTCAAATTAAACTAATTTTTTACAACTAGCAGTTGCAGAAGTAGCCTTTCCATCTTTAACAAAAGCATTTGCCCATGATTAGATATTCCAGCGAGTTCTGCACACTTGGCCCCTTCCACTTACTGCACCCAGAGATGTGCTGCGCATTTCTTGATATTAAATTCTACATTCTTACATCAGGTTGGCTGCCTGGTTGGTTACACAGAGTACAGTGCTAAAAACCTAAAATGCAGTGACAGACATTTGTGCTGACAAGTGCCAAGAGAGAAATAATCACAGCTAAAAACAGACAAGAAGAAATAAATTACAGATGAGTGATTGACAGCATTAGTGCAAATCCCCAAGAGCAGAAAATGTTTTTTTTTTTCACCACAGATTTTTAGGAAAAAACTTTAGGCTTTAGGGGAAATCCAGTATCAATGCTGAGGATGATTCTCCCTGGTTTAGCAGTCAGAACAAGACTTCAGAGCATCCAGCAGTCCCAGAAAGCAGAGAGCTCACTCACAGCAGGATTCAAGAGCTCCCTGTAACACTAATGGGGAAAATTATTGAGATCTCAGAAGAAAAATGAAACATTGATTTCCACTGGTGTTTAGGTTTTTTGGGGTTTTTTTCCCTTGGAAGACAATTCAATGGGCTTGGAATACAGCTTGTTCCACTACAACAAAAGTATTAAGTTTCACTAGAAACTGGAGGGTTCTGAGTAAAATAAATTCTTGGATAGTCCTTCTGTTGTATTAATGATAGCCATTTATGAACAGATATTTGAACACCACAAAATCCGTTTTCAAATGTGCTTTTACTCAGAGAGCAAGCACTGCAAGCTTTACTATCATCTACCTAATCACTATGAAAAAGAACAATCAATTGATGCTGAAGTAGAGAAGGTTACTGTAATGTCAGCTGCAGAGAGAGCCACTCCTGCACCCATAATCAGCTTTAGGGTTTCTATCCATGTCAGCAGGATTTTGAGCCCCAGCTTTGCTTGGCATGGTTCATTAAATCAGAGGCTGTTTTGCAATGTCCAGTTTTCTGTTCCAGATTCATTGCCATCACACACAGACACATTTACACATACAGGGAGAACACCTGCATCACACACAGCAAGAGTGATCAATAAATCTTCCATACAGCATTTGTAGGGGATGGACCTTGACAAAAGCAGCAACTGAGCACCTGGCCCCTGACAGAAGTGCTGGCAGAGGGTGTACTCAAAACTGCTGAATGTGATCACATAGCAGCAGTCACACATTTTCTGTTCATCCTTTATGACAGTCAGGGGAATGTCAATTACCATTTCTTAACTGTCCCACTATTGTTATTTTAATATATTTGCTACGAGAAAATCAATATAATGCATGGATACATTTCCAGGAAGGTCAAACTATTATGTTTCTACATAATACTTTAAAATACATCGTTTATATCAGTGCTTTCCAAGGTGCTTAAAGAGTTGTGCTGAACAGTACTGTATATAATTTTAACTGATCAAAACCCTAGCAAGGGCACTCAGCATCTACTGCAGCTGGATGTGCTACACTGACATCAGCAACAACTGATATAAACCAGAACAAAGGGATTTACATGATAAAACACAATGTTTGAGTGTTTATTTACACTACTGTTGAAGTGTTTTTCAGATATTAGACCTTCATGCAGAAGGCTTACCATGATTATCATGCTGAACTGCCAAAACCACCTGCAGCATTTGGAATTGACACCAAAATAAACAAGATGACAAAATTACAGGTGTCCAAGAGCATTACTTCTCTTAATTGATTTAAGTGGTAGTAAAATGAAACAAATCTCTGGATTCACTTTCAAATGAAACATTTGAATTTTTTACAACTAGCAGTTGCAAAAGTGGCCTTTCCACCTTTAAGAAAAGCACTTGCTCCTGATTAGATATTCCAGTGAGTTTTGTTCATCTGGCCCCATCCATTTACTGCACCCAGAGATGGAGAAATCTGAATGACCCCGATTTCTGTTCCTAAATGTCAATCCTGTTACACATACCATGTGCCTGACTAAACAAAATTATCATACTTTGGCCTCTTTCATTACACTACACTGTGTTTTACTGTAGGGAAAACAGGGCATAAAAGAAACATTAAATGCAGAACTTGCTCTAACTTAGGAGTATCTTCTTACACATACTCATCTTCAGTAAAGATTATTTATAGTGGGGACATAAAACTGTTTCTGTTTCTAAACTTCTTTCTCCCTAACATTAAACTTTTGTAATAACCATATTTGGAATATCCCCTCCCAGCAGGGAATAGATCTGAGCTCAGTGTGAGGTTAATGATCTTTGTGCATTCACTTTTCAAGCTATAGATCACTACTGAGTATTGCATTTTCCTTTGCTCCAGAGTCTGATCAAGGGAATATTGTTTGACAATGCCACATTCTTTGACATGTTCTTTAGGAAGATGGACACATTAAAGACAAGAGAAAAAGATTGGAAGAAAGAGACACGCACTTCATTAGAGTTATGATGGTTGGAACAAATGCAAAACAAAATGAAAAGTCTTTAGTGGCTTCAGAGCCATGTTATTACCTACTTGTATCACTGTAATGAGTCATTCTAAACTCCCTATAACAACCCAGTGGAATTCATTTCCAGAACAAAGTACACATCACTTGGAAAGCAGTTTAAATTCAGCCAAAAAATACAGTTGATTCTATCCCATAAAACCAAAATTCACAGCAAATACAGCACCATTATTAAAGTGGAGAGAAAGAGCCACATAAACAATAGCATTCAAGGTGACAACGGGGACAAGACAGCTCTTACAGGGCAGTACCAGAGAACACTACCTCAAATTATGATTTCTTGGACAAAAGCTGTTTGTTTAGCTTTTTTATATCATAGACATCCGGATGGGCACATGAATGCAAATAAAACATGAAAATACTAGTATGACATCAGAGCAATTACTAAATCAATCACAATTTGTAGTAATTATCCAAAACTGGGAGCTGGGTTATTGCCCAGGTGAGAGACAGAAATATGTGGAAGAACAGTTAGAAGCAGCACAGAATTCCCCTGTCCTCTCCCACTGATATCCCCTGAGAGCTGCTGATGGTGATGGAGAGGGGCAGGAGGAATGTTAACAATCTTCCCCTTTTGACCCACATCAGCCTGAGATCACAAAGCAGCTTTGCAGGGATGGAGCCCATGAAAAGAAACACAGGCCACCCACAGGAAGGTATGCTGAGCTGACACAGACTGATGCATCTGCATTCTTCTCTTTTTTTTTCCTAGACCAGTTTGATTTATGATTCAATTAGAACAGCAGACTGTATATCTTATCTTTATATTGAAACATTGCTGTTACCCATGAGACTTGATAAAAATAGCCTCGTTTGGGACTTACCGACCTCCTTATTGCTAGTCCCAGCCTTTTCCAACCACTAAACCAGGTGCAGGTGAATGTGCCACAATTTATCATTCCCCTCCAGAAAGATGTTGCTTCCAATGAATTTCCCTAGAATGCAGGATTAGCTCCTACAGGAGGACTGCTGGAAAACTGTATCACTCTTCAGACTCGTCCCATTGTTTCTCAATGTGTTTGGCTTGCTGCCTCTGACACCTGGGTTTCCAACACCACAGTGCTTATTTATGAAACATTACATCACAGAAATCAGAGGCAAGGCTCAGCCTATTTACATAACACCTTCTTCAGCAGTGAAACCAGGTAGCAAAGCACCTGCCCTGCTCCCTGCCACAGCAATCCTACAGCCCCTCTCTCCCCAGCTGCAGCAAAAAAACACTTCCCAGAAATGGGATACGAGCTACACCACCAAAATGACTAAAGGCTGCAAAGTTAAGCCTATGTCCATTGAAGGATAAAGTAGAAACTCCAAGAGTACCTTACTGAATTAAAATCTTCACAAAGTGATAACAGAGGGATGGAGGAAAACAAACAGGGTTTTTTGCAGAGGATTGCAAGGATCAACAGAGCTCAGCAGGAGATTTGATGTACCAAGGGATGGAGGGGGAAAAATGAAAAAAAACCAAAAACCAACTAAACAAACAACATGGAAGAGCAAGTTCTCTGCTGTGTAAAGAGCATTCAGAACTAAGGCAGCACCTGAATGAGATGTTGAAGGCACAGGTTGAGTTCCCAGCTGAGGCCATAAGCACCAAGTCTAAGACCAAGCAAGCCCCAAGATCAGCCTTGTGAGCTACAGATGAGCCCAGCTGTAAAAGCTGAGCCCCTGCCCTGCTTGCTGCTGTTGTACATTGCAAATGTTTACGAGGTGGATGCCATTTAGGAGGCTCTGCCCTTTTCCCTCTTCACTGTTACTAGTTCCCACCAAAGGCTCCTATCACAGAGTAAGGCTGTCTCATGCATTTGCAAAGTCATGACCTGTGAAATTATTTGCCTTCTCAGACAAATGCATATGTGCTCTCTCTGCAATATTCTTTGAACAGGAGCAAGCAGAATCCAGATATAGAGAGGAATATGAAAGGAAATTGGTTCTGCTATTGGAGATTTAAAACACTGAATCACACTTATAGATCCTTCACCTGCACAATGGGGTCATGTCTGTGGCACAACAAGTCATTACTTTCACTAATTTAAAGCCCAGTTAAATTTGAACACAATCTCTTTGTAGCTATTATGCCTAAAATCTCCAACAGCTTCAAGAGAGCAAGCCTAGGTGTATGTAATGTTCTCAGTTAAGTGTTGTAAGAGGCTGTAAAGAACATATTCCATCTTTGTCTTCCTTTATCTTACCACACTTTAAAGACAATTTGCTCCACAGTTCTGGGTGATACATGTACCAGTTTATGTTGCTGGGATGTTGCACCATGCAGTCATATGAGTAAAGATAGGGGTAATAACACAGTTACTGTGCCTGAACTCTAATCTCTGCTGATCTTGACTTACAGAAGTGGCCTAGGATAGCTACTAAACCCACCAAAATACAACACAATGCAATTTCTCTGTTTGAATAAAATACAAAAATACTCATACAGAGTCCCCCTCTTTTTATTTTTAGGATTGTCAATAAGCTGTTTGCCTTTACAGAACAGCACTGTGGTCACTGGAGGGGAAGTAATGAATCATTTTTAAGTTTTGAGAAAGTTACCAAATTTATTCATTCCTCTAGTATTCTCTTGAAAGATTATGATAAAGTCAGTACTACTCCTTGTTTGGCCAAGTTCATTAACCTCTCCCTTAATACCCATCAGAAGATAACTAATATATGTTACTTTTTAATATAATAGCATACTTACACTATAATTAGATGTCTTTTTGCTCTCCCTGAATGCAGTATTGATTGTCAGAACAGAAGACCAGCTGACTCACCCCTTCTGCTCAGTTTCCAGTGTTCTATTCCATCACAAAGATACAATTTAAAGAGCACCCTGGCGTCACCCGACCTTGCACACTCCCCCCTCACCACGCACACAAATCATTCTCTACCTCCTCACCCAACATCACACATCCACCCCTAAAACACCTCCATCCACCTCAGTCCTGCACAGCAGAAGGCAGCAGTTTCTTGGGATTCCTCCACAACAGAAACAGAAAGCTCCCAAAGAGGAGGAGATTTGTAAAGAAACAAGGAAGATTCTAATGACTCAAATTAACTCTCCTCAATAAGCAACACCTGCACCTCCCAGGTGCACCTGACTTTTGTGCTGTTAAAATCACCTGTGGGTTCCCATATAGATCAGATAATCTCAGTGAGAAAAGGCTAACCAGTAATGATCATTTTTCAGCATTGGCAGATCCCCTCTGTGGTGTGACCGGGAGTTCTTTGCTCAGGTAAGTTCAGCAACCTCAAGATGAGTTTCTTTGACTTAAAGCTGAACAGAAGTTCTGAGGAAAGTGAATCTGCACAGAAACCACTATGTTGGGCAAGGCAGCACTAAACTATTAAATGGACCAGAAACAAGACTGAAATTACAGGATGGAATGGAGAGCTTAAATAAAATCATCCCCATGCACACCCATACCCTCCCCCTGCTCCCCCCTCCAAAAAAAAAAAATAGGGCAAGAAACAGAAAAGCAGATAATCTTCTAAGAATAAGACACATGCAACAAAAATCTACAGATTAGTAAACTGGGTCAAAACCAAGTTAGAGCTGTTTGCATAACATTTCTTTGAAAATGGAGGTTTCCCACCATCAACAACTTCAGACTTCTAAATTTTAAATTCAGAAGAAAAACAGAGACAGCTGCTTGAACATCTTCCTAGTGCTAAGGAATTCCTCACAAGCTACATCATCAGCATCCTCAATACAGGAACAGGCAGGAATTCTGAACCCACAGAAATAAAAGCAGAGGAACTGCTGCTGGTTATGAGGCCAGGGTGTGGTCATTCATAATCTTCTTAAATTCTGCTTTTTAACAGAGCAAACTAATTGTCATGGAACCTAGAAATTCCATATTCTTTTCTTTAAAAGGCACACATGCTTAAATTATGGTACTAGTAACAACAGCATGCAAAGATCATAAAACTAGCTCACACCTGTTCTGTGCATGTCATCTGAAAATTACCTGTATTAAAATTCCTTTAAAAGTATTTTCCAAAGCAGATGGAAAATATCAATGAGGTTTTAAAATCTAAAAAACCCAGCCTCCATGAAGTCTCTGGTAAGAAACCAGCTCTCCTACAACATTCACATGCCATCAACTCCTCTGTCATTGCAGAATGTTACTTCAGATTCCCCTATTAAAAGGAGCTGTCATCACAGCCTGTTTTCAGTAATAACAGCAGGTCAGTGCAGAAGCTCAGCCAGGCCTTGCTTCAGCAGTGGAACATAGGGCAAAAGGAAATACTCATGGTTTTGCCATGCAAGACTCCTTTCATTAGCTCACAGCTTTTTCCAAGTCATGATCAGATAGGATCAATAAGGCCTCCTGATAAAGTCACGATGCATACTCCAGATATTACATGGAAACTTTGAAGAATTTCTCCTCTGAAGGGCACCAGCCTCAGAATGCCCTTGGAGGAGAACAACTTCCTGGAATTTTAAAAAGTGATTCTTCCTGGAATTTTAAAAAGTGATTGAAGTATGGTGCCCTTTCCTCTCCAAAGAGTCAGTGGGAACTGAGCTTTAAATGCATTTTAGCTAAGAAATTACAATATACTCAAATAGCTAATAGTAGATTCATTTTTGTGGGATATCCCAGGGGAGTAGAGAAGAAAGAACAGCCACTGCTCCAAGACTCAACAGGGTGGGCTCTGCCCAAGAGGAGGATACTAAAGCTGGGCAAGACTCTAGGAGTGCACAACCATCACATGAACAATGAGGCAATGACTGACACAAGCAGAGCCAGGCTTCTCACAATGTCACAATCACACTAATAAATACTTTATTGAAGCAATTCTCTTTGCTGTGCTCTTCATCCTCCTCTGTGCTACAGAGCCTGTCAAGCATCCCCATGGCAAGGGCACAGAAACACTCAGTGCAAGCCACTATTATTTTCTGTGTGTTTTATGTGCACTCTGATGTAATTCAACAGCTGAGAGGGCAAAAGTGACCAGAACCAACCAGCAGGCAGCACACATGACTCATCAAAAGAGTAGCAAAGTTATGGCACTTAGTAACCACAGAATATGTGACCAACAGTTCCTACTACTTTGCCCCCTCCTCCCTAGACTGAAAAAAACCACTTCCTTTCCCAATTTTGACCAATTACAAAAATTTTTCAGAGAAGAAAATAATGGAATATAAACTAGCTTTACCAAATTAAAGGGGGAAAAAAGCTTAAAACTATTTTGAAGGATTTGTGTTGGAAAATTCAAGCTTCAAAACTCTCCTTCTTAGGCATGTCAGCATCATAAATAGCTATTTAACACTACATATCAGAAGTCAAGCACAAAACCCACAGAAGTAGAAAATATTACCCTCATGCCTCTAATTCCTCATCATGTCATGCCTCTGGGAAAAGCTAACAAGTGCCACCAGCTGTTAAAAAAAAATCTTCCTTAGGCCAAGAGTAAAACTCCCTCAAAGACCTAATGAAACTTTGCCTGATTAAAGATTGCAAAACCATGCTTTTCTCAGAATTAATGCAACATGCCAGGTCTTATTTTGTCATACCAAGAGCCATGCCAGCAGGAGCACAAGTACCATTGTCAACAGCTTATCACAAACCCTAATGTATATGGAAATATTCCCACTCCAAACAACAGAGAGTGGCAAAAATAACTTTCAATAGGTAATCATCGACTGGATTAGTGTGTCAATAGTTTTTACATGGTGTCAAGAGCACTGAATTTTGAGAAACAGAGCACATAAGAACAGAACTCAGAGTTTGGAGTGGAGGGGGAAAAAAAATAAAAAAATAAGCTGATAAAATGTAGGCTAGAACCAGAGCAAACTGCAAGGACAGGAATTTGCCTGTACTGAACAACTGTCTGGAACTGAGGCTCATGTGGTCTGATCTGTATGCGACACAGGGAGGGGTTTGGGAGGATTGTTTAGTTGGTTTTTTTTGTTTGTTTTTTTTTTTTTTTAACTGCAAAACTGCCATTTTCCCCAGAGTTTTCAATGACTGAATAACAATTGATGTATTATTGCTTTTCAGAGCAGCTATGATAGGACTCGCAGTCTCACAGATCACACTCAAAAGCTTACTCTGTGAAATAAACTTTCCACTTTAGCAGTAAATTATTTATTTTTATCATTTATGTGATAACAATATGGCTGTCATATTTGAACTGCATTTGGGTTTTTTCCTCCCCTTGCCCAACATCTTCACCACTGTCTCCTCTCTTCCCACAAACACCCCCAGTTTTAAGCTAAGTGGGAAAAAGCTTAAAAGCTTTTCATTGCTGAAGTTCAAAGAAGATCTCTTTCAAGCCATAGACAATCCCCAAATTTTCAGCACCTTAAATATATCCAACAGAAACACTTTAGAACAAAGCACAGCACTCTAGGTGACCTACAAGCATAATTAACTTCTAGGCATTGACTTTAAGAGTGCCCACGGGTGCTGAGGCCAAGAGCTGCCAAAACAAAAGAACTAAAACAAGAAACTAACAAAACTAACTCAAACAACAAAGTACATTCTAGTCTTCCTGTCACGTTTTAGAAACACAAGCTTCTGAACAAGACATTTTAGAAAACCCTGAAGTGAAATAAACACCAAAGGGCCGTCCAAATCATCAACAGCAAAGTACTGCAGGACTATAAACAGCCTTGAATAACAAATTATTTTTTTATGCCATTAACAATTTTAGCTCTGCAAAGCCTGGAAATTGTCTCAGGAAAAACTGTAACTAGCTTTTTATTTTAAGAAAGGAAAATATTTAGCCACACACAATTATTTACACAATTTTGTAAACTAGTGCATTATAACAGACAGCTCTCATTATCTCCAACAAAAACATGAGCAATAAATTAGGATCTAGAAAAGATGGGAGAGGTGACAGTTTTTCAATAATGGAAATCCCCAACCTCATCCTCTGGCAGGCATCAACAGAGTAACAGCACATGATAGCACAGTATCATTTGGAACAAAAATCATGCAATGAGCTTTAGTCAATTCCCACAGAAATGAGAGACAGATTAATGGTGGCAGAAATATTTTTGTAAGGAACTCACTAACAAGCACTGACTGTGTCAAAGCATGTCCCCATCTCCAACACCAAGCCCCAGCAGTGTCTCAAGATCTGAGCATCTTAAAATACCCATCATACAGACACCCTCAAAGTTTAGAGCCTGACCTAAGAGTCTTCTCAAACCAATGGGAAATTTGCTGCCCCCGATGGACTGAAGGATCAGAGGACAAAGCTGAGTCTCTTCTGATCCTGAGGTCACTCCAAGCCCAAGATTGTAACACACACAATTTGGAGACTGAGAACAGTCACCACCTTCTTAAAGAACTCAACACTTCCAGCCCAGCCTAGGTTACAAACCTTTCAGAGAATCAGGTTTTAAGCTACCCATTTTGTGAACACACAAGGTCGTATTTTCTCTCTTTATCCTTGAGACAATTGATGAAAGAGAGGCAGAAATGCCTGGAGCTCTGACAGCACAGTAAGCAGCGCTGTCTTCTTGCTCAGGGAACTCTCCTTCAAAACACAGGGCTCACAAAAAGAAGAGAGAGGTGCTGGGCAGGGGGAACAGCATCTTGCCCAACCAGAATTTAGAGGATCTGACTGCCAGAGCAGTGACTTATTTCTAGCTGGTCAGTCCTCCTGGGTGTTAATTTACATTCCATTTCAAAGCACGAACACCACACAGATTTGAGGGAAAAACATGAGAAACCATAACAATCTACAGTAAAACAGACAATATTCCATCTTCTGTGCCCAGTTAAGTGTTTCAAGTAGTAGCAAAAGTGGTGTTAAAAGCAGGAAAGTTTAATGATTCAAAAGATATCAGCTTCAGGGAAGAAAAAAAAAAAAATAACCACAAAGAATAAAGCTTATTCAGCCTTGATTAATTATACCTTCAATCTTGAAAGTTTTCAGCTTTAGTTTCAGGAGTTCTGGGCACATAGCCCAAAAAGAAAAAAAGGGGGGGGGGGGGGGGGGCGAGAGATAATTCAGTTATCAAATTTTCCTAATTCCTTTCCCCTGAACTTACTTCCAGTGGAAGAAGTGTCATTTTGCTAGTAATAAGCCAAAATAGACTCTTTCTTTGCCCTGAGAACACAAATCTTCACAGCTAAAATGGATTAAACCATTTGTGTTCAGTAGGAAGAACGTGGGACCAGTGCACTCACTCACCATACAAGGCAGCATTGGTGAGAGCAATAAACAGGGAGCGATCGCATCGAATACCTGGGGCAGGCACACCACAGCAGCCAAGCTCCTTCGCCTGACCCTGCGGCCTCGCTCTGACCACCGCGGAGGAGGGAAGGCCAGGGAGAAAAACAATTCTCTGGGGCCACGGTGAAGTGAAGCCTTCACCAGAATCTTCTCTTCACCTGCCCTGCAGCACGGCCGAAGGTGGCTTGCAGCGGGTGTGCACGGCCGAAGGTGGCTCGCATCCGGGGTGCGCAGGGATGGGAGCCGGCCCTGGCCCCGCACGGGAGGATGCGGGAGCCTCCAGCCCTTACCTGGGTGCGTTTTCAGCCCCCGTCCCGCAAGCACATCGCTGCCTCACGACAGAGGTGTGAAACACAAGCAAGGCAGACACGCAACACACCTGCGCCCCAAAAACCCACATTCCCAGCAGAGCGGGGCATTAACGCGGGGGGGGCCGCGGGTTGTTTTGGGAGAGCTTTGGTCAGCGCTGGCCCCGGCAGAGGCAGAGCCGTGCGGGCCTCCCGGCTGCAGCCTCGCACCTGGGCGGGCGGGCGGCACAGCCGCTCCCCTCCCGCCCGACCGCCGCTCACCCCGCGCTGACCCGGAGCGCCCGCGAGAGAAAAGAGGAGGAGGAGGGAGAGAAAAGAAGGAAAAGCAGAAAGAGCCGCCGGTCCCGCGCCCGCCTCTCCCCGCCCGAGGGCTGCGCGCTCACCTGGTCCCTGCTGCCCCGTGCCGCGGAACGCGAGGGGAAGGAGCAGGAGGAGGAGGAGGAGGAGGCCATGTTGCAGCGCTCCTCACCTCGCCCGGCCGTCCCGGGCTCACCCCAGCGCCGGGCCGTCCTGCCCGCGCCGCCGCCCCCGCAGGTGGGGCCGGGCCCGCCGCGCTCTCCTCCCGCGGCGGGCAGGGCACGGGGGGCGGGCGCGCCGGCTCCGGGACCGGCACCGCCGCCGCCCCGTCCCGCCCCGTGCCTGGGCCGGCCGCCCCGGAGGTGCCACAAGGCGGGGGCAGCGCCCCGAAGTCCGCCCCGCTGGAAAAGCGGGAGAGCGGCCGCTGCCGGGGGGGGCCGGGGAGCCCCTCAGCCGCCCGCGGCTCACCTGGACACGGCGCTCTGCTGCACGAGGGGCGGAGGGGAACGCGCAGCTGAAGTTTGTTAAACAAAACTGCAAAGCCGAGCAGATCCTCGCGCTGGGCGCTGATGAGCCCCGTCCCATCGGGAGTGCCGCAGGTGTGGTGCGTTCGCTGCGATGCAAATGCGAAAGCGCTCGCACATGAGCGGCGGCGGGAGAATGGCCATGGGGAGCTGCACCTGCGGATAGGGATTAGCTGATACTCCCTCACAACGCGCTCCAGCCTCGGGGAGTCAGTCCCGGTGTTCCTCCCTCGCCCCGGCCAAGATGAGGGCTGTGCGAACCTCACAGGTGAGATCGCCCGGTGATCAAACCCGCAGTTAGTTCTGCTTGTGCTTTTTCTCAGTTTAAACAATGTTTTAATCCATCTCATTAAAACGTGTTTTATCACAGCACAAAATGTGAAAGTATTGTAAAAGCAATTAAGATTACTTTAGTTTTGACTTAAATTACTTTATCCTATCGTTACTTCTCACAAGGTTGTCCTGGTGCATCAACCCCTTTTTCTGTTTTAATTAGAAACCGTTTGTAATGGCGAAACACAACAAATGCTATTAAGCACTAATTTACTTAGAAATATTGGTGATAACAGCTTAATCCAGTTAGTTGTCCTACCGAGGGCCTTTGTGCTGTAGGTGCAATTTACGAAACACGTACCCAGCTGCATAAACTGACTAGAGGTGTTTATACATCTTTGGATACTGTGTAACTAATTGCTTGTCACTCTCTCTCTCCTGTAAACCTTTTTCTTTGTATACAGAGCCAAATAAAAATATTTAACCAAAGACTTTGGCTGTGTCTCACATGGGGAAGGTAATTCCCCAGAATGTTTTTATCCCTCTTGTTTTGGATGTGACTCATTTCCTCAGCCCACTTGGAGAACTGAGAGCCAGAGGAGATGGGGGAAAAAGAATCACAGGCTCCCTGTTAGCTAAAAGCAAGCATGAAGCAAGGCTGGTCACGTCCACTGATGGGCAGTGGCAATTAGCAGTTCTGTGCCTGGGTCACACATTGTTTTTGTGCAGCTCATGGACCACACCATCACTGCACACCATCTCACATCACTCCTTGGGAAGGATAGTTAGAGAGACTTAAGTGGGATTTGCAGATTGAGAAAGAAAATAACACCCTAAGGGGAAAAAAAGAAAAGGTTTACTTGAAATGAAAAGTGGTTTTTAAGTTACTCTTAAAATTGCTAGGAGGAGGTATATTTAAACAAAGCCAAGTGTGATGTATACATGTAAATCCATATTGTATTTGTACAGGCTTATAAACCTCACTTGTCTCATCTACACTCCCACCTGGAAGAGAACAGGGTTTTTTTTTGGTTTTTTTTTTTTTTTTTGGCAGCAGGAATGATACCTGGAGGGAAAGAAAAGTTGACTTCTACTTCAGGAGAGGTTTCAGGTCAGGCTTCCCTGACAGAGGTTTGGAATTTAAATGTGCAGTTGCTGTGCATTTGATCTGATCGAGCACAGTAGTGGGTGGTTGTTGTAAGATGAAGAAGGATAAACAGCTAAAACCTGAGGTAAGTTGGAAAAAAGGAGCAGTACGTGTTGAAATGAAACAGCCATTACAGGAAAGAGATTTTTAATGTAACTCTCTCCAAGTGAGGAATGTTGCTGATTGAGTTACACTGCTGCCAAAGACAGGGCCTAAGGCCTGGGCACAGCCTGGGGGAATGGGGTTTGTGCCTTGTTCCCTGCAGGGATGTGCTGCTACCCAGGGCTGGGTTTGTGCCTTGTTCCCTGCAGGGATGTGCTGCGCCCAGCTCTCCACACCCACCTCAAAACCAGCCCCTTCCAGCCAGCAGGCACTGCTTGCCTGCACATCCAGGCTGAGGGAGCTCCAAGTGTGACCTTGACTGCACCTCCCCTGCTCTCATGCACCCAAACAGAAGTTTAAAAGCCCTTTATTGGGTTCTACCATTTTATTTCTTGAATTGTAAGCTAAGTGAAATACAGAAACTAAAATCAGGAACCAGCCACCTGACCTGGGGTCAAGAGTGAAGTTAATGAGAGTTTTGCCAAAGACTTTGGTGGAGCCTGGCTTTTTGCCCAGATGCTCCAAAGAAACAAAAAACCACTTCCCCCCCCCCCCCCCCCCCCCCCCCCAGGTTTGATACATGTATGCTAATCCCCTTTCTCATTTAATTACAATTATTAAAATAAAATCCAGGTTGGACATTTGTAGGTATTTCTCTAAAGGTTTTTATGAAACCAGCTGTGTGTCCTATGCTGAAGGAAGATCCACAGTGACAGCAGAGCATTCCCTAAATAAATATGGGAAAGGAGTTTGGCAAAGCAGAGCTGGAGGAAGATTTTGTGTGCTGCGATGTTCATTGTAAAACTTTCTCTGATTTTCAGCTGAGTTTTCCTCCAAGAAGGTACCAACCCATGAATAACCAGTTCTTCTATTTACAATATCTCTTTATTTGAAATGAACGGATTGTTTATGATATTTTCATTATTGCAATCATATCAATATTTGGGATTTTCTGGTAAAGTGATTTAGTGCATGTTACAAACATAAAAACCAACACCACCCTTTAAAATAATTTTAACCTAAATTCAAGTACTTTAAGTGCATTTAAAATATTTATATTAATGCTGTAAGAAGACACTGACATTTTAATTATTTTTTTCTAAGCAGCTTCCATCCTTTTGTTTTATTTTTAAACAGTTCTCAGGAGCTTTTTGTTTTCTGGCATCCTATCAAAATGCTAATGCAGAAGGAGAGCAGCAGAGAAGTTCTCCATGTTTCATGATAGTGGGAACTGTCCTGCATAACAAGAGCTTTAACAGGTTAAATGTATCATCTGAGAGATTCATTAGAGATACTATCCCTCTAATATCACCTTGCATTCCTAAGTGGTAGTACATCTCTCCTACTGTACTTTTGCATTTTTCATCTTAACAAAATAATCTTTGAGTTTAAATAAATGTTAAAAGGAGTCAATCAATGTTTGTACTTATCTGCTTTTGAGCACAGCGAACACAACCTATTTTAGACACTCTCATTAGTATTCACCAACCAGTTGACCTTTTCAGTTCCATCATTATGTAAAAGACAGAACACACTTTTTCTCTTCCTTACAGTGAAGTTATTGCTGAGGAGAATATGATTAATATATGAAAGACAAGACGATATTGACTTTTGCAGCTGCCCCGTACTCAGCAGAAAAGGAGTTGTTCAGAGCATTACACTGGGTTCTCAGCCATGAATACAGCTGTAATGCCATAATCCCAGCTCGGCATTGTCGGTCTGATCCTGTGTGCCTTGCACAAACAGCGCTGCAGGTCAGGCAAAGGCAAGTCTGGGATGCCAAAGAGGTTTTAATAGATGTGCCCCTGGTCATTTATATAAATAAAATGTAATTAACATTGTGTTGTCAAGATTGCTTTGCTGTTTGCCTTGGAGTTTTCCCTCAGTTCTGCATTTCACTGTGTTTTGCTGCAAAGGGGAGCAGCAGTCCTGGGGATTCCCACATGCATCCATCTGTGACTCAGTTGTCAGCAGGTTCACTGCTGCTGCTCCTTCAAGCAGAACAGTAAATCCCTTCAAACACAGGAGTCACTGCAAATGTACTTACATCACTTGTCTCGTGCAGCATCATTAGCTCCTGCCATGTCCAAAGCAATGATCAACCAAGATAAGCACTATCCAGTCAGAAAGGAGAGGGATAATCCCTCTATATTTAATAAAACTTACAATAATTTCTAGCTCTGAATGATTATGATACCACCACCAATGCCTGTAAATTAACTAAGGGTTACCATATGTCTGGGACTTCCAAGAAATGTTTTCTTTTCCTCTAAAGGGAAAGTTGGACTTTGGCAACCTTCCTAAGGTCCCTAGGCAGGGACTGGTCCAGCAGCAGTAGCTCCAGCCCGGGCAATAGAAATACAACTTTGCTGGTAATAGAAAACAACTCCCCAGAGCTGCAGATCCAGGCCTGAGGGATGTGTCCCACACTCTGAGCTGTACAGCTGCTTCATGGGCATTGCTGTGCCCCCACTGTCCTGGCTGCTTTGGACTTGTTACACACAAAGGGTAGAAATTCTCTGTCACTGGGGAGGGCAGGGCAGAGCACATCAGGCTCTTTTCCTATGAATTACACAAGCTTGCACAAGCCACGTTCCCGTACGGAATTTCCCAGACATACAAAAGCCTTGTTCTAGGCAGGTAAATTCCCAGCAAGTGGTGATAATACAGGATTCAAAGTAAACAGAAATCCACAAGCATGTGCACCATGTGCTGTAAAAATTCCCCAGGAGGGAGGGGAAAGTGGAGGGGCTTTACCCCTGAAACACACTCAGGGGGAGGAGTTGGACAGGCTGCCTCTCGCCTTTGCCATGGGGCAGGGATAGGAAGAAGGAAGTGTACCATAAATAGCCCTGCCTCCTGGAATCACCATCCCAAAGAAATGCTTTAAGGGAGAAGCTGCATGTTTTGTTCACAGCACCCTGCCCTGGTTACATTTCAGACAAGCAGCAAAACCATCCTTCAAGAGTGTTGTAAACTAGTGCAGTGAAGTAGTTAAAAAAGGCAGTAACAGCAGCAGTGTGAGGTGGTGCCTGTGTCTCACCCCTGCAGGGACTGTAGGTTTCCACAGGAGCTGTTGGTCCAGGACTGCCAGTGCTGATGATCAATTGGTGCTAGAGTGGGTCAGCAGCACCACCGTGGAGCTGTCCTGCAGGGGAAAGACTTGTAAAACTCGAAACACATGACTTTGCTAATCTATTTAGCATTTCAGTTTCTTGGTAACAAAATTTGTTTGGAGTAGTATTTTCCCAGTATTTTTTTGTTAACTCATGTGCTGTAGCACCACTTTCCTGTGTACCCGTGGAGGAAGGCTGCAGCTGGCAGAGTGCTTGCTGAGCAGAGCCCACAGGTGCCTCTCTAATTACATCCCCAACCCTTCTTTCAGAAGCTGGGATAGCACAGCGACTGATCTTTCTTAATCTGGGAGGAGACATGCAGAACTTTAATTTCTCTAAAGACACACATCCCAGCTTCTGGGGAATTAAGTTACCCAATGACCTTTCATTAAGGCATATGCCTTAAAAGCAGCTCCCAAGGCCATAGTAGCTCTGCCCAGATCAGTGCCCATGCATCCAGAAATAATGAATTTATGCTCTGGCTGGCCATGGCATCCAAATCTAACAGACTTGATTAAAAGGAGAAGCTGCAGCATCCAAATCTTACAGATTTGATTAAAAGGAGACATTGCAGCCAACGCCCAGCCTGGTCTAAACACGATTATACTCCCCAAACCATGCCAGCGGCCCAAAGGGTTATTCCAGTGGTACCCAAGGTCCAGTGAAGAGATATAAAGTTGATCAAGCAACAGGAGCATCTCTCTGACGAAGAAAAGGCTGAAGGAGCCAGGGCTGTTCTGCCTGGAGCAGAGAGGGAACATCGTCCCTGTGTGGGTCCCCGAGAGGGGAGCACCTCCCTGTGGGTCCCTCAGAGGGGAACACCGTCCCTCTGTGGGTCCCCGAAAATGGAACACCGTCCCTCTGTGGGTCCCCGAGAATGGAACACCGTCCCTGTGTGGGTCCCCGAAAATGGAACACCGTCCCTCTGTGGGTCCCTCAGAGGGAACACCGTCCCTGTGTGGGTCCCTCAGAGGGGAGCACCGTCCCCGTGTGGGTCCCTCAGAGGGGAACACCGTCCCTCCGTGGGTCCCTCAGAGGGAACACCGTCCCTCTGTGGGTCCCCGAAAATGGAACACCGTCCCTCTGTGGGTCCCTCAGAGGGAGCACCGTCCCCGTGTGGGTCCCCGAGAATGGAACACTGTCCCTGACTGCAGGGAGGGCTCAGAGCAGGGACCAGGCGCTGCTCCTTGGGATCAGCATGGCACCAGAGGAATTGGCAGGAACTAACGCCCAGGAGTTCCACCAGGCAGAACTTCACTGTGCGGTGAGCGAGCTCTGGGACAGACTACCCACAGAGGATGTGGATTCTTATTTGCTGGAGATATTCCAGAACCGTCTGGACACAATCCTGGGCCATGTGCTCTGGGACGGCCCTGCATGAGCAGAGAGGTGGGACCAGGTGACCCACGGGTGTCCCTTGCAGTCTGACCCATTCCGTGACTCTAGGATCGTGACCAGTCCGCCCGGCGCCCCCGTGTCACCGGCTGAGGGCGACACGGAACGACCCAGCCTCCCTGCCAAACTGCCTCCACTCGCGGTACCGGCGAACCAAGGGGACGTCCGGTGCACCCTCGGCTTGCCGCGCCCTCCCGCGCAGCATTTCTCTATTTCCCCCTCCCTCCCTTCCTCCCCTGGCGGAGCCGAAAGCCGCCCTTTGGGCCTCGCTTTGGCGCGGAGCGCGCTGATTGGCCGCTTTGAACGGGCCCGGCGCGGCGCCATTGGCGGAGCGCGGCAGGCGGCCGGTTCGAATGCGCGGCGGCCCCGCCCCCGGCCCGCGCGGTGCTGCGGACGTGCCTGTGCGGCGGCGGCGGCTCGTGCGGCGCGCGCGCGCGGCGGCTCCGCAGGTGAGAGGCGCGTGGCGGGGCCGTTGGCGCGCGCGGCCGCGCGGGGCCCGGGGGCGGCCGGGGCGGAGGGATGCGCGCTCCCGAGCCCGTGCGGGGTCCCGCTCCCCAGCCCGGGGCACAGCGCGGCCGCCCGGCCTGGCCCGGCCCGGTGCGCGGCGGGGAGTGCCCCGGAGAGACGGCCAGGGAGCGGGGGAGCGCCTCGGGGCGGCGGGAGCGCGACGGGGGCTGGGCTGCGCCGAGCGGGGCCTGCCCGGAGCCTGCAGCCGCCCGGAGCCAGAGGTAACGGGGCTCAGCCCGGTGTCCGTGCCCCCCCTCAGCCGGAGGTAACGGGGCTCAGCCCGGTGTCCGTGACCCCCGCAGCCGGAGGTAACGGGGCTCAGCCCGGTGTCCGTGACCCCCGCAGCCGGAGGTAACCGGGCTCAGCCCGGTGTCCGTGACCCCCCTCAGCCGGAGGTAACGGGGCTCAGCCCGGTGTCCGTGACCCCCGCAGCCGGAGCAGCGGGAGGTGCGGAGTGCCCGTCCCGGCTGTCGCCTCCCGCCGTGCGGTGACACCCTGGGCCCGTGTCCCCTGGCGTGGCTCACACCCGGTTCCCGAGTTTCACCTAGGGGCATTGCTATCTGTTTCTAGCTCGTTTTTCATCTGTTTCTAGCTCGTTCCTCTTGAGCGAGTAGTTAGGTAAAAATGATGAGTAGGGTGTGCCTTTTTCAGTTCCCTGGAGGTCTTCTCTTCGAAGATTTTTGCTTTTATTTTCTTCTTGGAGTCATTGCCCTCTCGCACCTTGGGGTGTAGTTTTTCTCGCTGGAATTTGGAATTAATATGTTCTGTGTTCCTGTTGATGAGAACAGTTAAGTGTTTCACATTACATCTTAATTACGTGAGGCACTACTCGCTTCTAAAGACTTGGCACCGGTTCAGTGATTTGTCTTGTGTTCAGGACAGCAACTGTTCACCCTCATTTTCTGTTTCTTTTTTCCCATCCATTTCAGAGATAACCACAGCAATGGACGATTACACGAAAATAGAGAAGATTGGGGAAGGTAAGTATGGGGAACAGTGAGCTTTTAAGTGCTCCATAGTTTGAGCCATGAAGTGTTCCAGAAGATCTGTGCACTCTGCCTGTTACAGGAAACACTGAGATTCAACCAAGTGGCTAAATAAGCCTGTGGCTTAATTACTGTGGTAGTCATGTATGTCTGTAAAAACTTTCAGCCTGCCCCTTTTTTTGAAAGTGACATGGTCTTTTTAAAAACAACTGACCAGTGTTGAAAACTGTCTGCCTTCATTTTGATGGCTAATGGTGTAACATCTCTCCAAAAGGGAGAAAAAAAATATGTTCTGAGTCCTGAAACCAGCTTACAGCTTAGGAAGCTCCCCCATTTCTCTGAGTATGAACTTAGCAGTTCCCCTGAGGTTGTGCAGTGTTGTTTTGCTTGGAGCTGCTGGTAGGGAGTAGTGTTTTCTGGATTGTTCTGCTCTGATTATATATAAGCAGTGCAGGTGTCAGAGGAAAGCAAGATAGCAAAGCTCTCTGGAGAAGTGAATTTTTAACAATTATTTCACATTGAGGCACTAAGAAGGTGGCTTCAATGCAGGTGTTGGTCACAACCCCCTGTTACTGGAAATCCAGCCTGTGATCACTGTAGAATTCTGTTCTTTATAAATTGAGAGTTTAAAGTACATTGCTCTGAGATTGCCCACTCTGAGGCAATAGCAAAAGGTGTGCTTGGATCTTGTAACAAAACTTTGTAACCAAAGCCTTGTGCCTGAATCTTTCTGAAATAAACAAGTTTGGGCTTCACATGAGGGCTTAATGCTTCAAGAAGGGTAAAAAGAGAAGGCTTATGATGTCTTGGTTTGAGGGCTCTACTTCTGTGAGCACTGATAATTAAGATGGATTGATTTGAGATTTACTCTTGGTTCCAATTTCAGCTTCTGCTGAGACCCACAGCACTAGCCTCTCTCCTGCACTGAGCATTGTGCCAGAGGTATTTCTACAGTTCACACCCATGGATGGCTGGATCTCAGACTACAGAAGGAGCACTACTTCCATTTGCAGCTAAACCTTTAGCATTTCAATATGATGTATCAATGGCAAAATCATAATCCTTTATCATGATCTTGCCTGAAAGTTAATCAGCTTGAAACTCAGATAATACCTGATTTTATAATTGCATCTTCCAAATATTCACGTGTCACACTTAGGCTTCTAAGTACCTGTCCAAACAAATGCTACACTTCATGGGTAGCATTCTTTAAACAAACAAAAATATTGCTCAGTTTAACTCTACAGCTAAGTAGTAGTTTGTAATCTAAACAAATACTCCATTTGTAAGGACTTTTCCTATGTTAGCAGCTCCTGTTTGCAATAACTTATTTGTACCTGAAGCTGGTACTTCTATATTTGTTTCACTGTCTTTTTGTTCAGGTACCTATGGTGTTGTGTATAAAGGTCGTCACAAAACCACAGGCCAGGTGGTTGCAATGAAGAAAATACGCCTAGAAAGTGAGGAGGAAGGTGTTCCAAGTACTGCTATCCGAGAAATTTCTTTATTAAAAGAGCTGAATCATCCCAATATAGTCTGGTATGCATATACTGGTATCTAGCTAAACTCTTGGAGGGGCACTAGCTCCCATCAGATCATAAATTATTTTTCGACTCATCCAGTGAGGTGAGAACCTCTCTGCTTAATAGAGTGTCTCTTTGCAGCAAATATTTTAAACTCCATATTTATGCCAGATTTCTAATTAAGCCTTCCTCATGCTGCCTCTTTTTGTTCTAGGAATCTAACTACTTTTTGTTAATTTAGAAATGTCTGTAAATTCTTTTCAGAGAGGTTGTTGTGAGAATGGAGGCATACCTCATGAAAACTGGCTGTAGCTGTTACTTCAGGCAGACTCAGAAGTTTATTTACCACCTTGGAATACTGTTTGACTTAAGTGTTCTGATGTTCTTCCTGCTGTTCTGTAGCAGGAATTTAGATGTATTTTGATGCTTTCATAGCTGGCACACCTGAGCTATGGGTGAAACTTCCATCCGTGACTGCTTGACATGTAAAAATGATTGCAGCCATTGTCTTCCCACAACATATTTGCTTGCTCTTTGATGCAGCAAAATACTTAATGTGCTTTAAAACTGGCCAGGTTCCAGCCAGGTAGTGTCTCAATGTGTGTATGTTTGGGTTTAGGAACCCTTACACTCCAATAAGGATGGAGATACTTAAAAATGTGTGTAAATCCTGCTGTGTCTATTGGATTCCTATGAAATATTCCCTTAAGTTCCCAGTAATTCAGGCTCTGTTGTGAGAAGCCAGCTTCAAAGAGAAGCTAGACACCAACACCCACAGGTGGGGGTTTTTTTAATGGCAAAAGTATTTTTTCTTCAGACTCCTGTGTCTGATTTGAGAGAACATAAGTTTAAGAGGAAGCTTATGGACTTTTATCTTAGTTTGACACTATTTCAGATACACTTGATTTTCCAGATGACAGTATAGCTCACTAAGTCTGTTGTTTGAAGACTTTTAAGACCTCCATAGTAGAAACCTGGAAATATCAGCTTGTATCCCTGTTGAGAAAGGAAATGGAAGTTCATGCATTTTGCAGTGGAAGTAATTGTATACTCAATTTTTAGTCTTCAGGATGTTCTCATGCAGGATTCAAGACTGTACCTCGTCTTTGAATTCCTTTCCATGGATCTCAAGAAATATTTGGATAGTATTCCATCTGGCCAGTATCTGGAGCGTTCACGTGTCAAGGTAATGAGGACAATTTCTGAACCTAAGAGGGAATTTAATGATGACCTACTAAACCATAAGCAGCTCTTATTTTCAGTATAATTAACTCCTTGAGGAGAAATGAAAGGTTAAATAAGCAGCAGTAGATAATAAGATGAATGTGAGTTTTGCTTTCAAATGCCACTTGAAAATTTTTTAATTACTGAGATTAAAACTGCCTTAAACTAATCTTCAGAATTAATTTGTGTAGCTTTTTGATTGATAGTAACTCAATATCTGCAATGCTTTGGATCTCCATTTCCTGCTGCTGTGGGGAGAGCTAATGAAGGGAACACCTTTGTGTTGCAGGACACTGACGTGTACTAAAGATAACTGTTTTCTTTCCTGCCACCTCATCCTTTCTAGAGTTATCTGTACCAAATTTTGCAAGGCATTGTCTTCTGCCACTCAAGAAGAGTTCTGCACAGAGACTTGAAACCTCAGAACCTCCTGATAGATGACAAGGGAGTGATTAAACTGGCAGACTTTGGACTGGCCCGAGCCTTTGGAATCCCAGTGCGGGTCTACACACATGAAGTGAGTTGGCACATACCTCTGGTGGTTTGGATAGTGTGCACTTGCTTCCTGCTAAGAACTCATTCTGAAACAGCTAAAAAGAATCAGTTTTTCCAGTTTTTTTTTTCAAGCCATAAGGTAACAAAACTATGAAAAAGTAATGTTTTGTTTTCCAAAACAATTTTCTGGTTCTTTGACTGTGGTTTCACACTAAGGTTCCAAAACATTTTATGAATCTCACTCAGAGTGAGTCAGATGGACTCAAACTTTTTGCTCACTGTCTCATAAAGGCATTTTTGCTTTGCACAGCACTTGGGTTTTGAGGAGTTTTGTGGCTGGGTGCCACAGGATTCCTGCTCTTAGGGAAGTTGTGCAGGCAGCTGCTTTCCTTGAAGTAGAAGCTACTGCAATGGAGTTGGTTTGTCTACAAATGAAGTCTGAAACTAGTATTACACTTCCAATAAAACTTATAGTACTGGCTATTTTTAGCAAAAAACTGTGAATGCTGCTTAATAACAAATGAACTATTGATCTTGCAGTCAATTAAAAGACCTAATTCCACAAACCTAACCCTTCCTTCTTCCACAGGTAGTGACACTGTGGTACAGGTCTCCAGAAGTGCTGCTGGGATCTGCTCGTTACTCTACTCCTGTAGATATCTGGAGCATAGGAACCATATTTGCTGAGCTGGCAACTAAAAAGCCACTTTTCCATGGGGATTCAGAGATTGACCAGATCTTCAGAATCTTCAGGTATGCAAGGCTGACCCTTTGCTTGCTGTGTGGCACCACACAACAGTTGTGTGTAATTAAAAGTGTAATAGCACATAACAGATTTCAGACTAAACTGCTTAACATTTTGCTTATGCTTGCACAGAGCTTTAGGGACCCCCAACAACGAGGTATGGCCTGAGGTGGAATCCCTGCAAGACTATAAAAACACATTCCCAAAATGGAAACCTGTCAGCCTTGAAACACATGTCAAAAACTTGGATAAAGATGGACTTGATCTGCTGGCTGTAAGTAGTCTGTCTTAAACTGCTGATTAAAACCTAAATGGGCTATTTGAAATACTCCAGAATACACAAAGCTGTACTCATCAGTCATAGCTGGAAGGAAGATATGGAGATCTTCAAGTTATCAGCAGTGGTATGAGCTTCATTCTTGTAGAACTGACACCTTGTGTGACATTGATTCCTTTCACAAGTAATACCAGACTGTTTTTCACATGAAGCAATTATGCCTCAGCTTTTTTATAATAATAAGCCAGGTACAACTTGAAAGTGAGGATGAGTCTTTACAAAGAGGTTTAAGTGAAGGCTTCTGCCCATAAAGTAGCTGTCACCTTTCTGCTGCCAGCACCAGCTGTGATGTGCCTGTGTGACTGCTGAGCCAGTTGGAAATGGTTATTTTATGGTAGCATGTGGGTTAATCTTGGTGGGATCATCTTGGTTAAACTTTCATGATGGTCTTAACTGAATAAACAAGGATAGAAACAGTTGAATGTATTGATTAGCTGAGACAAGAAACTTAGTTCAAGTCTGTCTGTAGTGTCTGTCTCAATTGCCTTTAAATTTGGAGCTAAATATTTTTGGCTGTGGTGTATTAACTTTTAATTGGTATCTTTTGTGTCTATGTGAGTTTCTTTTAGTTTTGTGGCCGGGCAGTTAAACTACCACACTAGGCTTTTAATTGGCAAGCTCTTCACCAGTCTTTTCCATTTAGTGCCCTTCCAGCTCATGTGCTGCCAACTGAGGGCTAATTTAGGTCACATCCTAGGTGTGCTCTTAGATGTCCTGAAATATAATAATGTGCCTGGGCTGTCCTTTGGCTGTTCTAAAGCTGCATTTGTACAGTGCAGACCTACAGATGGGGGTGTGGGTTGGGTGCTCTGTGTGTCTCAAGACAAGCTGACACTTCAGAACCCCCTTGCACAGCAGTAGCTGTGTACCTGGCTCATGGCAGTGAACAGTCACAGAGCAGTTCATCACCCATATTGGTAATATGGCAGAATGCTCTGAATGAAGCAGTGTTAGCCAAAAAGCTCAAATGATCACAATTTCTCACAGTTTGTCTTGGGAGACAAAGCCCCAGTTCACACTGACAGCCTGAGTGTTTGTTAAACATGTAGTTGTCCTGGATAGCTCTGAACCTTGCAGCACAGTTGTCTTACAGAGATACAACCCCTGACAGCATCTTTATTAAGTCATTTTGTAATAGAATTGTTGCTGACTGTATTTACAAACTAAAATGAAAGGAACAGGCAGGAGAATCTAGTTGAAACAGCTGCTTGAAAAGGACCTGCCAAGGGCTCATCTGAGCTTAGGTGGGGCTTCACTCTGTGAAACCAATGGTTGGGGCTGCTGCTAATAAAGGCAAAAAGTGTACTAGTTCTTCACGGTGTTAACATAATTCTAGTCTCAAAGCATATTCTCTAAAGTCTTGTATAGCTCTGCCTTAATCAATGTTAACATTTTAGTTTCCTATTAGTGCCTGGTGACAGTGGTATTCCTGACTGGAATCCCTTTAAGTTTCCTATGGCATTTTTAAGCCTTTTAAACCCATAAAATAACTTTAAAAGCAACAAAACTAAATAGTTTGTTCTAGAGCACCAGCTCAGATATGTCAATGAAAATGTTTCAGTCTTTAAATTTTTTTATAGACTATTGCAGATGTATGTAAAGGAGCTGTCTTTGAAAATGTCTTAACACAAACACGTGTAATTCAAATTGCATGAGTGAGGTTGTGAGTTTTAGAGCTTCATAAGCTAAATGACTTCTATGGTCAGCATTTCAAAGCACTGGAAGGCTGTCCTCAAAAGCTTTGAATTATCAGGACAGTAGGTGCCAGGGAAAACTAATGTTCCAGACTGCTCAGAGAGGTTTCCTTCACTTGCTCTCTGTTGTGGTGCTGTAGTCTCAATGTCACAGCATCTCTTTTTCAGAGAAATTCCTCTCTTTGAGTCAATTTTGAGAGAACCTTTGGTATCAGAATTAACTCTAGGACACTGTTCTAGGTATAAGTAATGGGAACCTGCTACAAGGTAAAATTGGGCCTGCAAGGTTAAATCTAGAGGCAGCATTGCATTTGGCAGAAGTTCAGAGACCATAAATGCAAATTCAGTGGTTTAAATCAACCTGGAAGACTCCCTGTAGAATGAAGTGTAAAGATAATTAAATGTCAAGACTGAATACTGAGCAGAGTAAGACTGGTTAAGTTTTGCTCTGGAAGACAGATTTGTTGGGCAGCTGGTAGAATCCTGATTACTTGAATTTGAAATGGTCTGTCCTTTAGTAAGGAGAAATAAAGACTTTGCTTGTTTTGGGTCTAGTACAGAACTACTGAATGCTTCATTCCTGTTTTGACCCCTTCTATAAGCTATAGATACTTTTTTTAATGGCTAGGAAAACAAATTTCCTTCTGTTTTAGAAACTTCTGGGAGTTATTTTAATGGTGCTCTGTTTTTGCTCTCATCACCTTTGACGTATTCAATTGAAGTATTTTATTGCAAAGAGATTCAAGTGTTAACTGTTTACTTCAGTTCTACCTGCTTGTCATCTACTTTCCAATTTGGATTTTGAAACTGAGTGAGCATTCTCTTATATTCATTGTCAAGTCACCAACCTGAGCAGAAACCATTTGACATCACTTTGCTCAATGTCAGCAACAAACAAGTGTCACACCACTTCTCCTTGTAAACATTTAGGGCTTTACCAGCCTAAAGCTTATTAATTTCCCTCAGTAAGAAGCTGAGACAATTATTGCTGCTTGGTTGCCTGGTTCTGGATTTAGTTCAGTGGATGTGGTACTTGGTTATTGAACAGGGATTCTTCGTCTTCTGAGATACTATGCATGGCTACTGACTTGTAGGGGAAATAACCTCTCCAACTAGGAGAGTACAGAACAAAGGGGGAAAATGTCTTTGTAGTTACTTTATTAATATTATGGTGAAATATCTATGTATTTAACATGATTTTAGCTCACATTTTATGAGGAAGTAAATGTGGTTTTGTTTTTTTCTTTCAGAAAATGTTAATTTATGATCCTGCAAAAAGGATTTCTGGCAAAATGGCCTTGAACCATCCATATTTTGATGATTTGGACAAATCCACTCTTCCTGCTAATCTGATTAAGAAATAGGCCTTCAGACTAAATCATCCAGAGTGAAATAACTGTGATTACTTTTACTCTTAAGTCTGTCATTTGTATGTCTGTCTTTCTGCTCTTAAGATTGGCTGTATTCTGTTTGTTTTTGTTTAAGTGTTATCTAAATGTAAATATTAACCTGTTAGTGCTGAGTTCAAATACAGTGCAAAGATTGCTGCAATTAATGCAGTCAACTTTCTATAAATAAAGCTTTAACCCCAGTGAAGGACTGAACTTATTTCCAGGCCACAGCTGCTCTACAGAAGGACATTGTTTTCTTTGGAATGCACTGGAAAGGTACCATTTGGCTAAAAAAGGTGCTAACCCAAACTTCTAAATGGTTGTTCCTGATATGATAGGAAATTCTCAAATTTGAGTTGTTTCAGTGTTGTGTCAGTTACAATTTTACTTGAGCATGGCAACTGATGTGCCAAGGACACTGAGATATGCTGATGAACAGCAGCTTACAAAAGTGTGGATGGCCAAACTGATTTTGAGTTTTTGAAGGCAGCTGCAAATCATTATTTGAGATAAGTCCCTTGCTCTATGTTTTTGTTATTGGCTTGGAGGCCCAAGAATTTACCAAGATGTTGGCTGTTGTGAACTCCTGGGAATTGTAATCATAAACTGAGATGCCTCACGGCTCCAGACTTTTTCATAATTAAAGCAGAAGCTTTTTAAAGCTCCCTGGCATTTAACTGAACAGGTGAGAATATTGTTAAAAGTTCAAATAAAGTTCAAAGGTGTGTACTAATACTGGATTGTGTGTTAGTTTCCAATTCCTACCTTCTTTGTTGGTCTTCAGACACATCAGTAAGGGATGGGGTTTACATCTTAGGCACTGTTGTGCTCTTTTCCTTGCTGGCTGGGGCCAAGGCTTGCAGCACAGTGGGCAATAGTATTGAAAGTATTTTGACTTCTAAATCAGGTGTCTTAAAGCTCTGATATGAACTCTATAAGCAGTGGAGATGATGACATCCATCCAGTTCATCACGTTTGTTGTGTCCATGAGTAGCTGAAAGTGTTAACTTAGCTTTTGCGAACAAGCAGCATGGTGAGAGATAAATGCCACTTGGGCTGTTACCTTTGTTCTCTGCAAAGTACTTTATCTCCAGAAATATTGGAAACTTGGCTTAATGGAATCCTTTGATAGCAGAGCACTGAGGAGGAGAGGATTTTTGAAATCACACAGGTAAGTTACTTAATTGAAGGCAGTGGGGGAGAAGATTGTGATGGCTGACTCCTTTCTGTTATCACCAGTGCAAGGATGCAATTTCAAGACAAAGTTGGGACCTAATTTGTCTCCATTTGCATGCAGTAACTTGATACAGGCTTTACAGACCAACAGGTTTGTAATTGTTGCTGCTAATTGGTTACCTTGGTGTAGAAAAAGGGGAACCTGCCAGTAACTGCATTAAAAATCAGAAGCTAGTGCATAGACCGGGTAGACTGGGTTCTGTGTGTGGAAAAGACTTCAGCTGGGCAAACTAAATATTTTGTGGTACTGGTAAAGCCTTATTTTTGTTTTGTAAGTAATTGGTGCCTGTCTCAGCTTAATGTGATACAGGGAGTGCTTTAGCCTATCTTAACTAGCAACTTAAGTACTAAAATTTCCGAAGGGAACTTTTCAAACAATAACTTCTAAGTCTGCAATCTTTCTTGTTTAGCCAGGCACTGTAACAGCTGTTGTGGCATCACTGTAGCTCTGAAGGAGCTATTATAGTGCTCCCAGAAAGGGGAGAGGCAGAGGAACACAAGACTGTCTATCTGTGCCTCAGTGAGATCAGGTGCTGAGTATCACTGAGACACCTGACTCACTGGCACAGCTCCACTGTCATCAATGAGGAAAACTTATCAGTGAGGCAAATCACTTCCCTTCTTGAAAATAACATCACCTGCTCTTGCTAACTGCCCTGCTGCCTGCCCTAGCATGTGGAAGGTTTGTGATCTTCAAGCTCTGGCCACCTAAAACTCAGTTTTATTGCACTGAAAACTGGGCATGCTCAGCACTTTGGGGATTTAACCCCTGTGGGTGATAATCAGCAGATGTATTTATTGATGTCTATTGCAGAAGCTGTCTTCTGAATGTTGTAAGAACTGGGGATTAAATAACTTTATTTAAAAGCAATGAAGTTCTATAATGTAATGTTGCATCAGTATTGCCTCTTGTACTATGGCTCCTCAGTATCTTGTTTTCTACTAGAGTACAAGTAAACCCCAGCTGCAAGTGAACTAAATTTGGTGTTTGACTTCTCTTGCTTCATTGACTTCACCTTCATTAAAAAGTAATGTAGGTGAAAAACTTTTGTGTATGTAAGAATAGGATTTTACACAGGATCAAATTGGGGTTTTCGCAGCGGGTTGGGTTTTTTTTAAGTTGCTGAGTGCTAGCTCAGGCTGCTGAAGTGTGGGGTAGGTATAAGTTCTATATTGGTCCAGAAGGCATGGGAAATGCACCTGCTGAATCAGAAAGAAAACACCTATTCAGCCCAATTGCATTTGGTATATTAAAATTTAAAGCAGCAAATGACTGAGAACTTCCCAGTGTTCCCATGTTGGTATCTGGGGTTACTTCTGAACAGCCAGTTTTGACCAGCACTACTTCTTTCTTGGTGCCCACAGACCTGTGCAAAGGCACAGCACTACCACTTCCTCTGATTTTATTTTATATTGGGCTTGTAAAGACTGAGTGGGAATAAGGAAACACTGATATACAGGCCCTATTTTCATTAAGCCTGACTATTTCTTCTCCACCAAGCTCCTTGCCTTATTTTCTGACAAGCTGCATCAATTTATGGAGCAATCTCAGAATTTCCCATTGCTTTGAGCACCAGCTGCTCTGGTTTACATCTGCTGCATCAATGGCTCATTCCAGGTAATGGCTTTTGATTTTGTTCCCACTGTATTCCTCTATAAAGCATTGTCTCCTCATGTGTAAATGTCAGCAGGGTACTGGGTGTTCTCTGTTGTTGGGCATATTTTACTTCTGCCTGGCTATTTCAATAAATTCTTGTTGTGTTTGAATCAATAGCAGGCTATTGATGCTGCTGCTAACAGATTAATTGAGTGATCTCAAACATGTATCTCCAGTACAGGTGGCTGGCTGCCTTTAATGGAAGAATTGGAGGTGAGAGCTGGTCTCTCCAAATTGCTGAAGTGACAGGCATTATACCCTGGGAAATAATTAGTGGCTTTATAGCAATAGTTATATCCAGTTCCTTGAATTTAATGAAAACCTTTCTGCTGACCTCTGAAGGGTTTAGATTAGACTGCTGGGAGGGGACTTTTTAAAAAAAATATTTTTCCACAACTATTTTAAGCGACAACCATTGAATTCTTAAAAAAGGCTGCATACAATTCACAAAATACCCGGCCAAATGCAAGGCCAAGTGTTTGAGAGCCAAACCCAGGGATCTGGGTAATTTCCAGCATGGACCCTTGAGCCTGAGGAACATGTTTTTCCCATGACAGCTTGGACTTGCTGAGCAAGGCCCATGGGCCCTTCTAACCCAGTGGTGCTAAAACACTTCCCTCCTTTTCATCTGCTCTCCATCTTCTGCTTTTCTTTGCACAAGACACATTAACTATCACTTTTCCTGCCAATTGTTGGTCTTTCAGAAGCGGGTGGGGTTTTTTTGTGTAAAAGAGAGATTTTGTGCCTGTATCATCAACAGTCCTCATTGCCATTTCCAGTTACCCTTCAGTGCTATTTTTCTCCTCTCTTATCTCATCTATTGCCTTAAGAGGCTTCACAGATGGACCTTTTTAAGGCCATTCCCCTTGACAGTGGTTAGAGGAAGAACATCACAGCCGAGCCAAGGGCTGGCTCTGCATGTCTTGCTTCCAGTGGGGACTAAAGACAACGAGGAGGGTGATCTAACACCTGAGGGGTCCCAAGCTGACTCCTTCAAACAAGAGCAGGGCTCTAAGATGCTCCCAATTGGTGGCATGGGGGGATGACAGGAGAGGTCAGTCCTTTCCCCCTGCAGGTTCTCTCAGTGCTTGTGCTGTGAGCAGCTCCCTGCTGGGCCTGGCACACCTCAGAGCCCTGTGGGGATCAGGAAGGATTTAACTGGTTAAAGGCAGGCAGGGAAAGGACTGGGGCTCTGGGTGTCCCTGCTGGTGGGACATCTTTGGTAGCTCCACACAGGATCTCAGCCTTTCTTGTGTGATCTCAGAACTCACTCAGAACGAGGCAGTCCTTGACTTTCTGTGCTTCACTCCAGCCCTTTGCCATGTAAGCTGTGAGCAGGAGTGGAAATATTGCACAGCTGTTTGCTGGACTATGTTTGATTTGGGCTCTGAGCATGTCACATTCTGTATTACAAATGTGCCTGAGACCTATCAGTTTTTCTCCCCACAATCTAGATATGTTTCTGAAATATCCATTAACTCACTGGCTGCAAGAAATGAGGGGGGGCTCTCTTCTCTTTGTTTTAAAATACAAAATGATCAAGAAAAATCTATCATCTGAGAATGAGGAATTACAACTTCTAATAATTAACTCGCCCAGCTCAGAACCTCTATCTGAGGTGTACTGGAACTACTGAATTCCTGGAAAACTACTCAGCATCCTTTGGTGACAGGCAAAAGGATAAAAAGAGGAACAAAAACAGTGTAGAATACATAAAATTGGCAGATGGATAAGAAAGCTTAAGTTATTTTGTGTTTCTATAAGGAAAAAAAGTATTTCTTAAAAGTTGTCAGAGATATTATCATGAATAGTATAATAATATTTAAAGGACCTCATGAAAGTGTAGTTTTTTTAAAATTTAAAATCTCATGTTATGAATCTGATGCTTTTCCCTAAATCAGTAATTAAACAAAATTTATTTTCTTAGTATTTGGGGCTTAATATATACGTGTATGAAAATAAAAACAATGGAACTGTAGTAAAGATTATTTCTTTGACTACAACAAGACATATAAAGTCCTGATGTGTATTTGGGATAAAAGTTACATTTTCTTATTATTCCTGAAGTTTGTGTTGCCTCTCCCTTGGCCACGCGGTGTCACTCTGGCACCTCGGTACCGGCAGCCAGGCAGGGGGGCAGGGAAGAGCAGAAAAACTCTCTCAGACTCTCCTGGCTCCATGAAAAATTGAAGGGTATTTATTTTCTGGTAGGCAGCCAGGCTGAAAATAATATCTGAATTGAAAGCCTTTCATGAAACATCTGGGCAGTTAAATTTTGCAAACTTCAAAGATGTCCAGTACCATACTGACATACTGATTTCTCTCTTTAGTGAAGAATCACTTAGGCTAATGCACAAAAGCCTCTGTAAAAACCATTTCATGCTGAAATTAATGATCAAAATGACAATGCTTAATAAAGCAACTACCACAGGAGTGCCAGTCAATATAGTTAAACTACAACAGGCTCATAATCAGTCTCTCAGATCACTATCAATTGTCCACAGTGGCCAGTTTTGCAGTGATTTTTTTTGAGGTCTGCATGCTTAATCTCCAGATTTTCCATTTTTGATTTGATACGTGCATGCAAAATTGTGCCTGTGGTTTTCTTCTGCAGGCTGTCATTTTTTAAGTACCTTTCATAAGCTTGACTAGATTCTCTGCTGGTAAATAATAGTAATAATAATAATAAAGTCATATTTATAGCAGTTGAGAAGCTGGTCCTCAACACTGACTTCAGATATAAGGTCTTATTTTTACTTGTTGATATGTGTTCTCCTAAGTGCAAAAGCTAAAAGCAGAACTATGTCAAATACTTCCTAGATGACTTGATCTGCTCTTAGAGCCATGGGATTATACAGTCACATGCCTGGTAAAATTCACCCCAGTGCTGGTACATGAAGCATTAGGATTTTCTCCTCTCAATGCACAGAGTGATGTACAGCTAAATAACCACCATAAGTTTATACTTATAATTGTGTTCACTGAGCTGCTTAAGGCAGAAATGCAAGTGCTAATGTGTAGAAGCTGTAGTTTGAGAGTTATTCTTGGGAATGAAAAACCACACTAATAATTTCCCAGTTCTCATTCAAATGCTTATAATATGGTCTAGGTAAAATGGCATTTTACACATAGTAAAAGATGATAAATAAATGTAAATACACAGCAGGTGTCCCTCTGCTATGCCATGTGGACCTGTCAAGAGTACTTGTTCTGGTAGGTAGGGAAAAATACTAAAGCAGCTGCTTTATACTGCAGCATTTTCAAAGAGAAGTAAAAATCACAAATAGCATACCCATTTCCATAAGTAACATTAATTTTATAGACAGAGACTGAGCACAAAGAAAAAGAAAGTCTTTAGCAGAATCTGTCATTGACTTTACTCTGAGAGTCCCCATACATCATTGTTCAACTCCTGGAAAGCCCAGCCAGGGAGTGACTCTGATTTAACTCTTCCTGCACATCTCCAGCACCCCAGGCTGTGTGCCAGGCTGTGCCCCTGAGCACCAGGAATGCTGAACTCATGGTCAGGAGGTTCAGCATGCCTTGCAGTGCAGCACATGCTGGGGGCTGCAGGAGAGGCACCAACAAGCACTGCAGAGCTCAAATCACCCTATGATGGGGGAGCTGGAGACAGCACTCAGCTTCTTCCTGAAAGGCTGCAGGAAAGAAATCTATGGAAGATGTGCTTTCTTTCCTTAGAAATCATTAAATGTATTATTAATTTTGAATTATTAATTTTGTATAAATTTTTCCTTAAAAAATTGTTAAATGTATCCTAACTGGAGTCCTCAGGTGGCTACTGCCATGTACAATTAAAACAAAACTGGTCCCCTTGAAAAAAACTAGAGAAATATAGTACAGTTTAATTTGCTCTCATGTCAGTACGAATAAAAAAAATAGCTCTAACATTATGGTTTGCTGCAATGAAAAAATTATACATAGCATTTTATTCATCTATGTAAAATAATTTTTTCATGTAATGTTTTCTTAGTTAAGAATAACCCTGACTTAGAAAAAGACAAGTTTATGGATAACAAAAAGCAGTGCTTGTCCAGGCTTTCCCTTCTTCAAGCTTTGAACAAGTATCAACTGTTTTAATTAGCTCTCAACACCTTTATATTGTCATATGAACTGGGAGTACTCTGCATACATGTAACAGTTACTTTAAACAGGGAGCATTTGCAAAGCAAATGATTGTGTTTGACAATCTCCCTCCAGCCAAGCAGCATTAAAAATGGTTTTGCCTTGGTTCCATTGCTTGCTTGATTTGATTTCTTTAATTTCTTAGGATAAAAGTAAATGGCCTTAAAATCCGTTTGGTATTTTGAAATGTGGAGAATATCTCCCAGCTGATGAAGCCACCAGGCTCAGCGGACTGCCTTTGTGTCAGGGGAGGATGGACATTGCTGGGAATCTGAACTTTGGTGTTTCCAGCACCATTTCTGCAGTGAGTTTTGAGGGAATGTGGCTGTTTGCCTGGAGAAGCTAAAACAAAGTTGCAGGTTCTGGGCCTTCCATTTGAAATTTTCCTCCTGAATGTGATTATTTCATTTACAACACAACACTCAGCTGAAACTTCAAGAAAACTGGAAACTAGTGTTACCTCCAGCAGAGAGCAAAATAAACACATTCCTGCAGTGTGTTTTTCCATGGCCAGACTCAAATTTCACATCAAACAAATCTAGCAAGTGACAGGTCACAACACATGCCTTTAAAATACCAGAGGAAGGAAAGCTTCTTCAGCAGCAACCAGATAAACAAAATCAAACCCCCAAAATTTTGAATAGCCTCAGAGCACGTTAAAGGCACACCCCAGGCAGTTTTCACTTCAGTATCCAGCTGACAACCAGCACTAGTTATTCTGCAGTCGTTCCTTGTATTAGGACAGGGATTGTCCTGCTGTCTGGATCTTAAGCCCTGTACTGAAAGTATTCTGTTACTTCAGGTCTCCTGGGGGAAAAAACAACCAAACAAAGCAAAACTAACATGCCACTGTATTACAATTGTGGCTTGCTAAGATAGAGGAGGAGCACACGACAAGGAATAGGCTCACAGGCTTCCCTGATTTACCAAAAGCATGGCCAAAATGGAAAGGTTATTCTGGGACATGACATTACCCTCAAGCAGCTGGCCTGTACCAGGTGATACGTGCTGTTAAACTATGACAAATGAGAGGTAATCCAAATTTAGGTCTTACAGAAAACATACTTAAAAAAACACCCCAAAACAGTCTGGTCTAAGTAACTGGGCATTCAGAAAGTTCTCTGACCAGCAGAAAAGTGTCTCACCATCTGGCTCTACAATTTCAAAGTGACAGGCTTGATTTTGACAGTGCTTGATTTTGCCATTTTAATAAAGTGGCTTCCAAAGGAAAGATTTTTGTATTCAGTGAATTTTCTTATAAGGGCCCAGAAAGACTTTCACCTGTTGAGGAGTTCAAGTCAGCTATTCAGATTTTACCCTTGGGACTGTAGAACAAGAGCATGGGACTCATACAGAAGAGTTTCAGGCTATGGGAGTTATATGCAAGCTGGAGGAATTGTCAGTCATAAAGATCTGTCATTAAAGTAAGTGAAGGTTTATTATTATTACTTTATTGTTATTATTTTAATAATTTCTGGCTATAAAATGATGAGCTATGTGATCTCTATTGGCCCCATAAGACTTTCTGACCAGATAAATGAGTCAAAGTGAGACATCAATACTGGAGGTTTAATGTCCTGTGGCTATGTGGGATTATCAGTGTCTGCTCTCATTTAAAAGGCTTCTTGTTTCAGAGAAGTGGTTGCAGCACCAAGCCTGACAGAGCTCAAGAAGCATTTGGATAATATTCTTGGGCACATGCTGTGGTTCTGTGGGGATGGTGCTGTGCAGGGCCAGCAGCTGGGCTTGATGACCCTTGTGCATCCCTTCCAATTCAGCATATTCTGTGATTTTAAAGTCTCTTAAAGCCTCTCAGAGGGACTGCAAGACAAATAGCCCCACTGTTATAGGAACTAGCTGTACTTGATAGTGGCTTGTCAGCCTGCATCTGCTGGAAGAACACAACCACTGCCTTGTGCAAAGCACCTCAAAAAATTCCACACAGGAATTCCCCCCAGCAGCCTCCTGCAAGGGCCCGGAGGGGACGGTGTGGGGCTTGGCTCAGCTGTCTCACCTGTGTGCAGGGACTGGTTCCCCAGAGCTCTCTGCTGATGGGAGCAGGTCCATCCCAGGGCCCAGCTGGGTCTGTCCCATGTCCAACAACCACAGTGGGCTCAGGAGGTCACTGCCCCAAGGAGCAGTAACAGGGCTGGCAGGAGCAGGTGAAGGGAACAGACCCACATCTGTTCTATAAAATACCTGTCACTTTCCTGGCAGGAGGCATCTCCCCTACAGCAGGTAAAATTACAGCACTAGGAGCGTTTACCTGGGCCACAGAAGAGATTGGCAGAACATCCCCAAGAGCTTCATCATGCTGAAGAAAACACACTAATACACTGAGAAAAACATACTAATAACATCTGAGAGCTCCACAGACTCTCTGGTGGACACATCCAAAGCACTTGAGTATCCCTAGGAATTTCTTCATACATTTAGCCACATGCACCTATTCCCTGCAAACCCCCAAGCTGTCACCAAACGCAGTGAGTATGACTTGGGCAGGTACAGCATCAAAGAAAGGCTGCTCCAAGGAAGGAGTGAAGCTCTCACCCCTGTGGGAGGTCAGGGAGCAGACACAGAGGAGTGTTTGCCTTCTGCTGTGCAAAGGACAACAACGCTGAAACACTGAAATCCTCCCTCAGGCCTTGGTGCCTGATGGAACCAAGGAAGAAAGGTTACACATGAACAATTTCAGGAAAATTTCAGCTGCAGACTGAAAGTGAAGCAAGAGCACGCACAAAAGGATTTAAACACCACTATCACTTTCATGATCAGCAGAATTCTCTTACCGTTCTTCCTCAAGATCCTCTGAGGAGATGCTCTCTTTGAGATCCAAGCTCCAAATTTTAGACAGGGCTGTGGCAGATAACTCCACAACAGAAGAACATGTCAAAGCCTATGAGTAGGTTTACACTATGATGCAAAAATATTTTTCATTAAAACTCTTTTCCTTCCAAAACAAAGCAAGAAGGCATTATTGCACTTAGTAGAACACAGTTACGCAATTTCAGCAGAAAAAGATGGATATAACAATTAAAACCTATGCTGAACTTTGTAGGTTAAAGCCCATTGAAATAAAGCCCAGGGGAGGAGGAAGAGGAGGGGAGGGGCTGCAAAGGCTTCTGGGGAACAGGAGGGCTATAAAAACTGAAGGTGCTCATTCAGAGTTTATTGTTGGAGGGCAAAAGAAGAGTGCTTAAAGCTAAAGGAAGGCGAAGGTAAATGTTTCACATTTCTTGGGCTTAAATGGATCTTTTTCTTCTATTATATATGAAGTATAAACTGGAAAAGGAGATTTTTATAGTCCAAAACCTATAGAAACTCTTTGCATAAAACTTCCCATCCCATGGCACTTCAGTGGTTGCCTGCTCTTAGCAGTTTAGGTCTGTGTTTGTTTAACCTGTATGTTTGCTTCTAGACTGAACTAAGGGCTCCTTACAGTTTCATCTGTCTAGTTCTGGCATCCAGGACCTCAGCTGGATATGAGCCTTCTTCTGCTGGTTTCACTGGGGTTGGCTTGTGCTAGTTCATGACACTGCTGGATGCCTCTGGTAAGAAAATAGTTGTAAATTCCCATCATCTTTGGGCTTCAGTCACTGCTCCCTGCTGCTACGTTACATTATTGTGCTAAAGAAAGAGGTGTTTAATTAAGGAATAAGTAGTAAAACATCTAATAACTGTTGGGATGAGCTGCCATGTGGGATATCTTGACCACAAATTCCAGCTGGTCACTAATTGCAGGGCAAATGCTTTGCTCAAAACTCCAAGAGGGAATTGTTGTTGTAGCTTTTTACAATGAGTATAAAGCTACAAGTAGGTGTGGGGCTCTGTGCAGCTGATATACTTCCAATTAACTTCTACAGAGGACTTTTCTATTACTTTTTCCCTATTCAGGGAGGTAATCCACCTACTTAAAAGAGGTGTTGGGATGCTAAATTAAGTAATCTTAGTAATATGCTTTTATAGCACTGCCTGCTCTACTAAGGAAAAGTTAATGATCAGCTACTGCTATTGCTTGAGTTAGGCTCCCAACAGCCCATTCAGATTTTAACTTACCTTCTTTAGATGATGTAACGCATTTTTTGTTTGACATGTTTTTCCTCTTCTCCTGGCAATCCTCAAAACCCTCACAACAAGCAGGTAAAAGATCCCAAAACAGGAAGTGAGCCTCCTATTTCTGAGGGAATATGATGCTCTTTCACAACCAGCCGCGCAGCTCTGTTCTAGCTAGCAGTGCGAAAGCAGATTTGATGTGAGGCAGGCTCCAGCACCTACAATTCAGCAGAAAGCAGAGCCAAGAGGAAGCCATCTGTACAGGTGGCACTCATCCAAAGGGAAGGGTGAGAAGGTTGTCCTGAGGACTCACCTGTGGCCCTACCTAATGAGTTGCTCTGGTGCTTCCCTGCAGCTGGAGGTCAAAGGGTGATGGGAGCACCTGGAGCTGAGTGTGTGCATGAGGCTTGCAAAGACCCTTCTTAGCTGAGGTGAATCCACTCTTGGGGATGATTCTGCATCTGCTAACAAGGCCTGGTTTCTTCTCCTGTTCCCTACCATGAACACTTCAGCCTTCTCTAAATATTCTTTTCCCTTTTCTTCCTACCAGTCCAAAAGGCAGTAAGTGTCACAGTACTACCAAGGGCCTGGTCTGCCCAACAGGATGCCAGTGAGGCAGGGCAAGCACAGAAGGTGCTATCCTCCCTGAACTTTAAATCCTCTGAATCTGTCTTTAGGAAAAGCTGTGGGTTTTGTTAACCAGATTAGTTTAATAACAATAGGCTTCATATATACTCCATTGACAAATAGAGGCGTTATCTCTAACATTTGGGTCTCTATTAAAAAATGCTGGTCCTAAGCCTCAGCATGGCTCTCAGAAGAACCTGGGCATTTCCCAAAAGGCATTTATGGCAGATCAAGTGATGTGCTGTGGCTGAAATTTGTTTATCAGCATATCTGTGAGGAGTGTGTTGCCTCTTCATCCTTTCACAAAAAATAGTGAGGATGGGTAGTGTCTGATGGCTCTGACTGTGCCTTGTTCTGTCCTACCTGAGGTGCTGCACCAGCTCTCAGTCACTGATGGCACTTGTACAAAACAAGTGTAAGTTTAGCTCTGATGTGAGCACACCCACAGCTAGATTTAATCACACTTGTAGCCCACACCTTATAGTTTACAAAAAGCTTGAGTTCCAAGAAGGAGAGGAATGTATGGAGAAGAAAGAATCACTTCAGTTTTAAAGGCAAGAGTAGACAGAGCCTAAACTTTCGAAACGCTATGAAGAAATACATGGAAAAACATATGTAACTTAAACTAAGGGCACAAAGCCAGAAAACCCAAGGACAGCACCTCAGAGGGACAGTTGCAATTTGCTGTTTAAAGGGTCCCCAGCTACTCTGGACAAAAGTGAGAAGCTCCCACTACAGGGAAGGTGCCAGGCTCTGCTTGTGTCTGCTGGCGTTGAGAATTGAACTGGTGTGAAGTGGCAGAAGTCAGCAGGTCTGGAGTCTCATTTTTAGGTGAAAAATTGCACTGTGAAAGCAGAAAGCTACAGTTAAAAAAAAAAACCCACAGCACTGATCCACAAGCCAGGAAAGAACTCATCAGAGACATATAAATACAACTTCACACACTTCAATGTGTAAACCACTCAACAAAATAAATTATGCTATGCTGGCAAAGTAGTAAAAGGCCTTAAGAAAATTGAAAAAGCTTATAGCAATGAAGGATTATTCCCAGTGCAATAGAAGGAATGTGTATCACACTAAGTGATGGTGCTTTGTCTGTGAAAATCAGCCAAGTGAGGGAGCAGCAAGGCCGAGGGCAGGCAGAAGTGATGCTGGACACATATTTACCTTGGCTCTCTGCAGTCAGCAACAGGCTCAGGGCCATACTTAAGGCAAGACATATCTCCCTCTTTCCCTACTATCACTGCTCTCAGCAGGGATTTCTTTTGTTAATATGCTACTGTGCAGCTCTAGAATTGGAAACTGATTAATTCCCAACAGGCAGAAGGGATTCCTAGAGAGCAGGGCAGTGTAGGTGACCCTGGGAATCACAAGAGCTGAATTTACAGCATCACTTAGGGTGCTTGGTTAGGACAAAATGATTCAAGATTATTTAAAATCCCTGACAGACAATATTTGTGCTGTACATCCCCATACAATTTAGAATCATCCAGAACAAAACACAGCATTCACTGAAGCCTGAGGGCAGATTTCATCATTAGGAATATTGGGCAGGACTCGAATGTGTCACTCCCAGGAGCTGGTGTGGCTCCTGTGCCCAAAGGGGTGTCTGCTTTGCAGTCTGTCACCCCACAGTCACTTCACAGATCTGACCTCTTCTGACCTCCTCTTTGGCACACAACAGTGCAGGAACACTACAACATTCCAGGAATAGATGGAAGGGATAGAAGGATAAATCCCTTTGCTTTCCCTCCTCCCCTTTCTTGGGCTGACCCTGTCCTTGCCATGAGGCAAGTGATGAGCTCCTGAACTGATACCCAGTAGAAGCCCAACCTGTACAACTACAAGGGACTCTGCTGCAGCACAGGGAGGGGAACAGCAGGTTTGGGTCTTTGTAGTGAGGCAGATGAGTCTTTAATCACAATCTCAGGAGCAGCCACAAGCAGATGACCAAAGGTCTGCTCTGCCCTGGTTCCTGCTTCTGACAGTGGCCAAGAGCAGATGCTCCAGGAAATATGAAAAAAGGTAAGCACAAAATTATATTTGGTAGTATATTCCCAACTTCCAATGGCTTGGGCTTAAGTTCTGAGGTAGATGATCTGTATTTGATAGGTTTCTTCCCTAAAGGTTTCTTTTGGGAGCTGTGGAGGCTTCCAGCCTATGTTCTCTGGCAAGAAACTTTGCAGCTCAGCTAAGCAGCTCACTGGTGTGAAGAGAAGCTCTTGTTTGTGAATCTGCCTTGTGCTAGTTTCATTTGATGCCATCCAAATTTCATGCTAATGGAATTCTTAGTTACTCCCTGAGAGCCTTTCCACCTTCCATAAGTTTGGGGTTCTCTGGTTTCCAGCTCAGGCTGCAGACAGCCCTCCATGCACTACAGATGCCTGCTTTCTTGGCTGGCTGGAAGGGCTAACTCTTCTTCAAGAGCCTGCTGGCTTCCTTACAGCATGCCAGTGCACAGAGACCTCAGAACTAATACAGAGATGGTGCCAGTCTGCCCTCCCTGTGCCCTGAGCTAAAGCCTCCTCAAGGAATGAGGATGCTCAGGAAATGCCAAGTGCCCGTGTCAAATGGGTTTGACTTGGTTAGTGCTTAACTCAGCTGATGCTAAACCAGAGGATGATGGTGTTCACTCAGCTGAGTGCTGAAGGGACAAGGGGAAAATGTGGTGGCTGGGTTTTACTCACTAGGTATTGCAATTGAGGCAAAAGGGGAATTTAAAGAGATCTCTTATGCTTACATGTCTGTGAAAGAAAACAGCTGATGAAGCAGTCACAGAGAGAGCATTTGAGTCTGTAGCTTACACCTGACAGTCCTTTGAGCTTTGATTATGATCAGTTGTGAACCTAAAGGAGAGGAGAGACTCTCCTCTCCTCCCGAAGACCAGGGGCAGGTCTTGATCATTTGCATGACTCTGGCAAAGCCATTTCTGTTTCAACTCTGCTGAACAATTGAGATACAAATTGCGAGAGCAGTCTGGTACAAATGTTGGATAAACCTCCAGGAGGTGCAAAATGTGCTAGAGTGGTTGTGGAAGCTTGTGGATGCTGGCCAGCCTGCCAAGATGTGGCTTAGTGGATGTGCAGTAATTCCAGTCAGTGCAGGTGATGCAGTGGAAGCACACTGCAGTGCTGTGTGCTAACCTGCTGCCATCACCTGGATTTACTATTAGCAGTTACCACAATAGCATTAGAGGATCACAAGAATTTTCAATAGTGGAAGGTGATCAGCCAAAGGGCATGGAAAAAACCCTGATGGATAGGGCTCTCAGGTAGGCTCCTTGCAAAGGAGCACATGGTTAGGTGGGAAAAGCCTCCCTCTTGCACTGAGTTCTTCATCCCAGCACTTCTGGAGCAAAGAGATGAGCACTACTGGGTCAGAGCAAGGAGTTGCCTGTCTGACAGTGGCCAAAACCTGATGTCCAGAGAAACAAAGAACAGCATGACCAGTTAGCAACAGCTCTTCTGCAAACCCCCAGCTATTTGTTCAGCTTTGGAAATTGCTCAGTCAGGCATGTTCTTCTACGTATTTATTAACTCCCAGCAAAGTTCTCATCCATGAACCTTTCCAGGTTACCTGGGAACTCAAAGCTCTTCACGCCCCCAATGTCATGTGGCAAGTTCTGCAGCTTGACTGCTCTGCATGGGAAGTCTGACAGGGACTGAAAAACAGCTTAGAAGGGCTGAAAGTGCAGTGGGTAAGATTTCTGGATTTCTGTTCAGTGTCTGGGTACCAGATTTAAGGAAACAACCTTTTGAAGCCCAAGAGGAGAACATGGTTCTAGGATGACGTTCTCTGGTCCAAGTCTCTGTGTTAATGGGCTAGGCAGGTGTGCAATGTCAAAACAAAGCCATGGATCCAGAAGAGAGCAGCAAGGCCATTAAATCCTACCCCTACAGCTGCAGCAAGTGCCTGCCTTTTACAGATGCATGGCACATGTGCTCCCCCTGTACCCCCACTCAGTGCAGGGCACAGAACATTTCCTGGCTAACACTTCCAAGCACCTACTGTAGTACCTTGCCAATTAAGTAGCAGAAAAAATTGAAGGTGAATAATTTCGTGGATTCTAACAAACTCCCAGGCACCAGCCTCCTTGCCCCTCTGTTCAGCTACAGAGAAGCAATCTGTTTTATTAACAGGAAAATTCTGCCCAGCAATGCCTGCTCTGACCTTCAGTCACCTCCTCACCTTCCGACATACTGGAGGCCTAAGCAGAAAGGAAAGCAAGTCTTTAACCTAATTACCCAATTATCTTGAGGTAATCACCCAATAATCTTTGGATACAGTAATTTTTTATTTCCTATTCCTCCTATCTTCTTAACAAACAGCTTTCAGAAAACAAACCAAACAAACAAACTGACCTCCACAGCAGATAAAAACCCCATTAAGGGCAGACATCAGTCTACAGCTTGCTACCTTTCCTACCCCAGAGAGCTGGGCAGGGCTGTGCAGCACCTGCCAGAGCTGCACTGCGCTCAGCAGGCCAAAAATCACCTCTGCATGCTCAGACCTTGCTGTCCTTGGCCAGCCAAAAGGAAGAGGGAGCAAAGCTGGGGAGGACCTGCCTCAAGAGAACAGCCTGAGGGAGTCCTTGGGAGATAAGCAGCAAATGTGTGAGTGGTCACACCTGGCTGAGGCTGTTTTAGAGTGCTGTGTGGCTTACAGACTGCAGGACTGCTGACACTTGATCACATCCCCTGCAAGCTGATGCAGCTCTTCTGTGCAGGCAGAGCTGTCCTGTTCCTGCAAGAGCAGGAGGGATTCACAGAGATCTTCCCACCCCAGAGAGTCCTCAGGGACTCCTCAGAAACCCCCTGTCTTTGTAGTGCTTGTGAGAAAAGGCACCATCATCTGATTTTCAACACATGATGAGATCTGCCAATTATTTAGAAACTCACCCTACACACTCTATAACTGAAAAATGTAAATGTGATACAAAGAGCACAGGGATCCACAAAATTTTACAAGTAGCTGTAATTAAGGACTCAAGAGAAATATGTAAAGTACTTTCTTTGTAATATGTAGTGCATAACTAATATTTAAAATAGTAGGTGGTGAAGGCAATCGCATCTGATCATGTAGTCAGAATGACCAGCTTATATTTAATGACTAAGATGCAAATTTAATCATATAGTCATAAACTGCTAATTGTAGGGGGTTTTTTATAGCCTGTGAGGATAATTTGAATTCTCAGTAGTAATACCTGGAATGCCATGTAATCCTTATTATAGAGCCATAAATTAAAAAAAAAAAAAAATTAATCCCAGTGGGAACTAAAGAATCCTTTTTTAATGTCAAAGGCAAAAAAATTTCTTATGAAAATCTTCACTGTTAAGTGTAATCACCTGGCTGCTTATCTAAAACGTGAGATAAGCGTGAGGTGGGGGGGGTGAGGCAGCCCTCCATGGCCTCAGACCTGTGCAATACAGAGGGATGGCACCCAGCTTGCTAATTCTGTCTAATGGTGAAGGCTGCTTTTCTTTAAAGCTGAAAATCAGAGCTGCTATCTCCAGGGCATATTCCCCTCCCAGTTTAGCATCTTCAGATGGTACCTGAAATACTCCTGTCCATGCAGGCACACAGCTCATGCCTCTGTTCAGTCACTCACTCTCTGACTTTGGGTGTTTTTGCAAATTTGTTAATTTATATTACTTTTTTCTTGAAATCCCTATACAGGCCAATACCTGGCTGCCACAGAGCTTGGTTCCAGTATCTGCTGCCACTTGGAAGGAAACTGGCTGGAGATCCTTCCTGTGTTGGGCTAAGGTCCTTGTTGCTCTGGAATATCCTTCAAGATGGCACAAAAACACAGACACAACATATACAAAACAGCTATATGATGTCCAGGAGGTGATACTGGACAGCTGTGCAGGCCAAAGGACAGACTGTGAGGTACCAGTGTACAGGAAAGGACTTGAGATGAGCTAGCAAAGTACAGTAATGTTTTCACTGTAACCTGGGCCCCCATGCTGTGGGGGTGGAATGCAGGACCTGCCTCTTGGGAATGTTTGTTGCTGCAGAACATCCCAGTGAGATGTTGTAGATATGGCCTGCTTACAAACCAGCTGGTGAGGCTCAACAATTATAAAGGAGCCATCACAAGTCTGTTGTCCCATGCTAGGCTCACCCTGAATCACAGCTTTACCTTTTCAGTTTGATTTTCTCTAGAGCTGGGATACATTAGCATAACCATTCTTGCATCTTCTAATGTTCAAATTTCCATCTTAGCCTCCTGCAGCCTTGATCCAAAAGCTTTTCATATTTATACCAGAAATCAAGGTTTTTATGTAAGCAGCAGTGAGGGATTTAGTTTGCATATATAAATATACAATAGTCTCACTACTCTGGCTGCTAGTGCAAAGTGAATCCATGACATGGGTTGTGTTCTCTTAGCTAAAGGCAAAGGCATAAGTTAACTGACAATGAATTATCCTATTGTAGAGCCTTCAGGATGGGGATTATCACTGCTAACACACTGTCTTATCCTGCATGCAGTACACAGAGCTGACTTCTTTGGGAGATTTGGAACACAGGCAAGTGATAACGTGGAAATTCATTAGGCAGCACCTCAAAGCCCCAAGTGTCTGTGTGTAGTATCTCATCCATTTCAATGGGAATCTTGCCTGCAGGAGAAGTAAACTCATGCAAATGCTGTTAGATCATTTTAATAGGCCAAAAATCTAAGGGGATTCAGGAGTGGCAAGCATCCCCCTTAAAGACATCTCACTGCATAGTACGTAGTCTGGAATCCAACCCAGAGTAAATAAATGCTGGCCTATCCAGTGACAAGAGTAGCAAGACTGTGATTTAAAAAAAAAGGGACAGAATAGGGACAAAACTGTAGTTTCATCTGACAAAGCAAATCTCTTCACCAGACTTTAATCCTAAAGTCTGTAAGAATTGAAATATGTCACCATCCTGGAGTTTGCGTACCAAAATTAATCCTATTTAGTACATCAGATCTTTATCTAAACCTCTTTGTCCAGAGGATGACAGACCTGACCCTGAGAGAAGGATTTCCAAATGCCTTCAGTTGCTCTACCAGTGCTTGTTATTTGAACATGGAAGAAAGAAATCCCCCAGTTTTACAAATCAAACAGTTCTAGGCATAAGCTGTTCTTGAGGGCTATCTTTAGGCAAGCTGCTGAAGAATTAGGGCAATAAATCACTTTTCCTTACTCCCTCTGTTAGAACCATGCTTTCAGCGCTCAGAAGGGATTTCCAGACTACTCTCTTCTATTAGGCAACCCTTCTTAACATAACATACCCACATTTTTAGTGTTGTCTAGCTTACCTTTGCTCACTTTGAGGCCTGATCTGACTAAAGGACTGTGAAGATCTTCAGTGAATGAAATCAGGGAGTTGTGGCTGAAGTCTGGCCACTCCCATCTTACACAACACCTGGCTATTTCTGGCTTTGGTGGGCTACTTGCAGGTAGGAAGCCATAGAAACTTTTCTGTTGTGGTGCAGAAAAACTTGCTGGCAGAAATTCTGTCTTAAAGAACAAATAGGAAAACATTGTTTCTAAGATGTAGGATGAATGAGACTCCCCAGAAACAAAGACTTCTTAATATTGGTCTTAATATTTCAAACAGAGTACCCTGGAGAGCAATGCTTCTGATTTGCTCCTTCTTCCCACGGTACTGCTTTTATCATAAACAAGAGAAACATTTTTACATCTGACATCACCACTCTTTCTTTTGAGCCCATTACCTTTTACTAATGGTAAGTTCAAAGAAATAAAATTTTGCTTCCAAAAGTAAATTAGATATGTAACATTTTCATAAATTAGCACTTGAAAAGCAAACACTGTACTGAATGTACTTGCTTTCAGTGTCATTGGCATTGCTTTGTGATTTTTTTCAAAGCTCTTAACATGGCATTCTTTGCATGATATCTTGCAAAAATTGTCTAGAAAAGTACCAACTTTACGCATCTATCAATTAAATAAGCTGTATTCAGGAAGCTGAGGGTTTGCTAATAGGTAATGAGGAATTCTGTAAGACGGTTGACAACTAAGGCAGTGAGAAAGTGGGGAAAACAGTGTTTATACATATTTTAGAGCATACTGAAAACCTTACAGACATCCTGCTGTTTACCTGCATTCTTCCTCCCTGTGTCTGTCATGACCAATTAGTTTCATGTCCCTTGGGTAATATCATGCTAATTAAATATTAGAAACCATGGGGAAAAGTGGCAAGAGGTTTGTTTTTCTTTTGCTGTGCAGTTTAACAGTAACTGACAAGCACCAACCTTCCAATATCATATGCAAACTGTAGAATTTCCTCGTGACATTCCCAACCATAAATCCTAATGTGCTAGGCAAATATGCAAAATTTCAGTAAAATTCAATGAATGACAGCACAACTGAATGCTTACGAGCAGCATTAAAAAGGGAAGGATGCAAGGCAAAATTAAGGAAGTTTCTTCAAAGAGCTAGGAGACAATTTGTAACTAAACAGTTTTATTTACTTTTTTTTTCCAAAATAAAAAACACAAAATAACCACCAAGATTAAAGGCCATAGACAGCATTAACCAAATGAACCAGCCACTTGGTTATAGTAGCTGATAACTAGAATAACTGGATATTATTGCATATACCTCAGGTTCATTTATATATCCATTACAGTTTGGCAAGATTACAATCATACAGTAGCTTTGGTTGTGTAAAACCTAGTAGCAATACTTACTTAAAATGTGACTGGTTAACATTTTATGACAACAGCTATTTTTCTGTCTTGACACACCTTCTCTCATTCCATGTTCTTGTCCACTTTGCCACTGACCCAGAATTAAGGAGACATATTTGCAACCATCGTTTATAGCCCTTCTTTATCACCACGTGGTGATGGATCTCAGAGGGGTAGGAATCTCTCCCTTGCTCTCCTCATACAGGTTTGTAGAGCAGCCTCTCCTCCATGCTGGTGGCTCCCACCACCCAGCTGTGGCAGCCTCAGCCTAGCCATGAGTCCATGCAGAATGCAAATATGTCGAGGTGTTTATGGCTTTCAGGCCAAAGCCTTTCCTGACCTACAGTGCTGGGGGTGACTGTACTGCCTCGCCTTTGGATACAGAGAAAAAACCACAAACAAACAAACAGCTTTTCACATTGGTGTGCTGAGCTGCCAGCACAGAACAGTATTAACAAACCTAATACACAATACTACCTTGGTTACAGAGTTGTGCCTGAGACACTGCACAGGATTGCATGTGTATGTTCTACAGTCTATGTATTTTAGTTTTGGTCTTTTAAAAAATGCTCTCATCCTTATGTAATCTAGTGTAACACTGCAGCTTTAGAGTAATGGTTGATAAAAAGTCATAAACACACAGGCTATTTGGAAACACTGGAAGCTTTTGCTTGTCCTGCACCACTTGTGCAGAATTCCTGCCTTTCTGCCATCAGTCTGCCCCCAGCATTCTGGGAACATCTACTTCCACAGGAAATACATCACCTACTTAAAAATAACCTAAAACTCTCAGTTCTACCTGGGAAAAGCTATAAAATAAATTGGATCAAACTGAAGTAATCTTGTGTGTGAAGACCCTTCTTCACTTACAAAATGCTGGAACACTAGATAACTAGATCTACTTGTTTGTGCAGCCCTTTCATTTGCTTGCACTGAAGCAAAAAGGAATTCAGCATGAGGAATGGCTGCATGGTGAAGATCCTGCAGAACAAGGTAACTGCCATGCAGTAATTCAAATGCAAGCAGTGTAACTGCTTTTTGCATTCAGATCCATACTTGTATAAGGATATAAATTAATAAGCCCTTCTAAATGATTTTAGAAATATCCTCTTTGATCTAGACATATAAAACCTCTGAATACTTAGAATCACTAGATTTCACATGGCCCACATAGTCATAATTATTTGCACTTACATGGCAAATATTAGAAATACATTTGCCTGCAGTTGAACAGGTAATTATACTGTCTATTATTCAGCTGAGCAAAGATCAAGCACTCTATATCTTGCAGTTATTGGATCTTATTCTAACCCTTTGCTTTAGAAAGGGGAAATAACCATCTAATTATATTACCAGTGCACAGTACTTAGTTTGAAAAAGACAACCTATAGTAGACAGCTAGATTTTTTTCCTAAGATGACTTTTTATGAGATACTCTAAAAGCAGTCTCTTATGACTGAAGATTGTCTATTTCACTGTACTCGCATAGTAAAAATAGTTAAAATCTAATTACAAAGCTGCTACATGGTTATTTTGTGGTCTGTAAAACAAAACAGTATCCAGAATTTTATCGGAACAAAATACACTAGACAGTATAAAAATATTTCCCAACTGGAGATTGAAACATTAATGCTGGATTTGGTTTTTTTTTTTTTTTGTATAAAAAGTAATGTAATAATGGTTGACATTTATCTGCTTACCAGTCAAAAATATACATATGACTTCAAGGAGCTGTTCCAGGCTCATTTTCGGTGAGCTTGTGCTTTTGACCCTAGAAATAATAAATGCACAAGTGGAGCACAGTTTCCTGAAAACCTGAACTTTATCTTATTTCTAACAATACGAGTAACTTCTGGCTACGGATTTCCACTTATTTGCTTTGTTCAGGCAACCACAGCAGAGGAATTCCAGAAGCACCACTTCCGCTTTGAATGATGTTTGTTCAGTGCAACATCTTCCTTTTCTCTTTCCTTTTTAACTCGCTGGTAGTGATCTTCTTCCTTTAAATACCACACGGGCGGCCACCGATGCCTCTCAAAATATTCTTGATTATCTGATGGAAAAAAACCAATGAAAGAAATCCCCAAAGATGCCAGTAAGATACACAAATCCCAGAAATGTCTTGCAAGAAGCTATGCAGGTAATCATTGATACATTCTCTATGCTGGCTTGCTTATCAAGGACCCACCCAGTTTCCTCAAATGTGTGAAAAGACTTTGAAAGCAGTTACACACAGGAGGCATTAGTTCACCAAAACTATAAAAAAAGCAAGGCATTTACAGAGTGTGTTTTTCATTGCAGAGCCTGAAAAGAACTCTATTCCTTTTAGTATTACTGAATTAGGTAAAGAACATGATGCTTGCCCAGCAATCAGACTAATGATTATGACCTTTCTTTGCAGATAAGATTTTATGAATGCTGTTCAAGATAGCACAGAGGTTCAGTCTCATGGCTTAGCTACATGAGTTCATCTTTGTCTTTAAGTTTAATCAACTGGGTGGGGAGAAAGAAGGAGAAACCTGATTAAAACTGGTGGGGAAGTTGCCCATACCTGAAGATTTAGCTTTGATTTCCTTGCGGAACTTGGAGCAAACGCTGTTGTAATTGGTGCAGATATAGTGCAAGCACCAAGCTGCCAGCTGGTTAGCATTGTGAAACTGTGAAGAAAAACAAAGAGCTTATTCCATTTCCAGGGGTTATCATTCATTCTGCAGCCCCTATTAACAGCTAAAGCTAGAATGGTCCCAGCAGATGGTACCTGGCCGTACTCTCCCAGGTGATCATTCTGACTGCCAGCTCTGATCTCAGAGCATAAACACAAGCTAGGCGCTGGCCACAGAGGATATTCTGAGAGATACTGCTTCTGTCTCCAACCAGGAGAAGGAAATAAAAGATTGCTCTTCTTAAGATAAAAATGAAGTGAGCTGCTTTCTCTTGGGAGGGGCTAAGTTCTGGTTGTGCAACAGGATTACAGGTATTGCACAGAGGGTCTCAAAACCAGCTGCAGGGAATCTTGCATGGTTGCCAGTGTTTTAGTGCTACTTTTGTGCAGTGTTTTAGTGCTACTTCAAGCCAAGCTGCAGCTGACTTATTGTTAGTGTGAAATCAAGAATAATAAAATTTAAACAATATTTTAGCTTGTTCCACTGTAGCTGGGAGTCTGCTGCATTTTGAGAAACAGGTGTGCAGTTTTACTGTGACCTGGGAGGTCTCTCTTTTGATTATTTATGGGACTCAAGAAATATTGAATTGCACTTGAACATAAAGATTTGCACATACTCTGAATTATCTGGTCATTGACTTTAAGTAGCCAGTTTAAGGATTCAAGAAATGTTGTCTTTGCAGTACAGGTCTAAATATATCTCCAAGAACTGAATTGAAAGGAATGCAAGAATCAATCACCATTACAAAGCTGAACAGCTTCATTACATTGCTCTTCATGTTAGTTAGTGCACCATGGTCATGAGAACACAGAGCTTGGAAGTTCCACAATCAAGACAAACTAAAATATTTATTTGAAATACAACTCCTCTGAGGTTACTTAAAGGGATATTTTACCTTTGAACTAATGAAAAAAACCTCCTTTAAAATAGAAGATAGAACTAAGTTTTATTGTCAGTCACTCTCAGAAGTGCAGGCTTGGAGCCACTTAGAAGCAATGCTCAGAACCAGTAGGGAGCTAAAAGCAAGTCCTGCAGCTGACCAGAATCTCTTCAGAAGGCTGTGTACACTGACCTGTGCCAGTTCCAAATAGGAGAGGACTTCTCCGTCTATTGCAACGCCGCTCATGGAGGCCTTTGTCAGCTCTTGTACTGCATGCTGCTCTGTTAGGGGAGAAAACTCATCACTCACAGGACAAACAGCCACACTGCAAGGTCATACCATGGTCACAAAGAGCCCAGGCAGCATGTTCTCCCTCCTCCTGGTGGTAACCAGCATTATGCAGGGGCCATGTTCACACAGGTATCCTTAGCAAGCTGAGATCTAGGGGAAGTCAAATCCTGACCTTCAGAGCTGTGGCTGAAGATGTGGTTCATAACCAGTTATGGGAGCACAAAGTTCAGCAGCTACTGGTCTTTCTTTGGCATGGGTACAATATTCAATTTAAATTAGAAATACGGATCAGCTGCCTCCTTTCAGTCATACAAAGTTTTTAATCAACAGTATTCACACAGCACTGATAGAGAAAAGGTCACTTCAGGCCCTCTTTAGGTTTTCAGATTGGCTGTTCCTAGGGATTCAGATGAAGGCTGACCAGCCCCCCTCAACAATCACCTCATTTCAAGATTCTCCTTAACCCTTTCCTAGAATAAATCTGAGTATTTTTTGGGAAACATTGGCAGTTGGTTTGATTCTACTGGGTCCAGGTGTTGGCAGTAGCCTTTGGACTCAAAATTATTTCACCAAGAATTAAATGGAATGAAATATTCTTAATACTCTATGTATGTTTACACTGCAGTTACTTTAAAAAATACCCAAAACTTCAGCTAAAATGTGCAAATAAAATCTAGCAATAAAGATCTGGTCTATCAGAATCAGTAAAGACAACAGACACAGTTCTGATGCACAACTGAAGGAGAGCCAGGGTTTGGTGTGTGATTAAATTTTGCCTAAATGTAGGTAGGTGTAGCTTTGTTTCAGTTTTCTCTGAGTTTTGGTCTTGGTCATGTCTTCAGAACAATGCCAAATTACTGACATAGAGAGAAAAAAATTAAACACAACACTACCCAAACAATCCCAGAGGCTGGGGTTGTCTATGGACTTATTTTTAAAACTTTAGTGGTATTCTAACCTGTAATTTTTCTTTAAATATGGCATTGAAAAGGTTTTCTTCCTGAAATGAGGGTTAAGTCTCCATGAATATACCAAAATATCCAATTCTCATCTAGTGAAGAGGGACCTAGACAACATTTCTAAAAACATGATCATCTAGGTGGGTTTTGAATTGGCTCAGTTACTCTCTTTGAACAGAAATAAAGTGGAGCACTTCATTCATTACTTAATGGAAAACCCAGAATCCTTCCTGGTTTTAGATAAATTAACACAACAGAATGGATATTACAATCCACAGACATTATCCTCAATGCTAAAGAGAAGGTTTACTCTTTATGTTTTTAAAGCTCAGAAAACTTCAGTGTTCTGAGCTGGATTAGCACAAAACTAAAAAAGGTAAGAGAGAGGGAAATACATTTCTCTTAGTGAAAATATCAATCTGCATTACAATACCCTTCTCAGAAAAAAAAATAATTCTCTGACACTTGAGAAAATGTGACGCGTTCCAAAAACCATTAAAGCAAATTTCAGCTGTTGCAGAAGATACTGGCCAAAAAAATTGTTACCTGCTAGAGCAATCAGGTGAGGAAGGCAAAACCTATTTGCCAATGCAATTAACTCAAGGGTGTCCAGTTCCTGACTGGAGGACAGTTGCTTGGTATACAAGTAATCTAAAACTGCTTGCATGGAGGTCTTGTTTATGTTGGGCAGAGCTACCTGGAAAAGATATTTAAAAAGAGAATTTATAATTATTAAGGGATTTTCATATAGCAGCTATATTTCACTTCTCTCACTTTGCTTGACTGTCTCTTTTTCTCTTCAAGGCATTTCAGAAATGCAGGGAAAACATTTTTCAAAGTAGAAATTTCCCATTCAAGTTCAAGACTGCCAGCAGGTAAGCATTGCTCCAGAGTCAGATCCTTTGCCAGGTTATATCCAAGCTGGAACTGGATCCACATAAAACCGCAACTCTGTTCAATGCTCTCTAGCTTGCAAATTGACAGCTACACAGTATAATATATATATAACAGTAAAAACTTCCCCCAAATCCCCTGCTCCTGGCAGGGGATTTTCTGTGCATTCTGAGAATAACAGAAAACAAAGGATAACAGTAAAACCACCCCTCTGTCTTTTGGTAAGTAACCAAATTGTCCAGGTAAACAAGGTTGAGAAGGAACTGAGAACTGAAGAAATGAGGAAAAAAAAAAGTAAGCCCTTTCTGCCCCACACATGTAGTGAGTGTAACCAGCATGGAATGAAGCTGCCAGGACTAGGATAAAAACTGTCTAATTTCTCATGCTAAAGCATAAACCTTTCATGCATATCAGCCACTCTGGGAAACAGCTCAGTTCTCCAAGTGAGAGCAGCAAGCTGTGAAACTCATTCATTATTGATATATTTTTGTTAATGCAGAGAACTGTAAATTTAATGAAGAGTTTATAAAATTTGCCCCAAATACATAAAAGGTAGTATGTAAAAATAGATGTTTTTTTATTATTTGTAACTCATTCAATTCATATCTACCTATATTTTAAAACTTTCAAAAGCATTACCGAATGCTTTAAACTCTACAAAATGGAAGCTAAATATTTTAAATTGGAATGATGAGCTAAGACTGTGAGGCTAATAATTAAAAATAAGCTGGTAGGAAATAACTGCATATTCTTCATTGCCAAATGCTGCATACTAGAATCAAATGATGTATTTTTATTGAACCACTTGTTGAGTGTGCCTCTGGGAAAGGAATTATGTTTACAGCTGCATTAGAAGAAGCCAGAAAAATCTAAGTAGAAAAATATCTATCAGGATATTAAACATAAAAAACTTGAACACCTCATATGAGCATAACTGTATGGAAAGCAACAAGAAAAACAAACAAAACCAACTGGGTATGGCACAAGAAAAAATATTAGCAATGTGTTTGGAATTTGAAAAACAGACCATGAAGGCACATGAAAATACAGGGCTTCTTCTGCAAAATCTTGCATACCTGCTTAACTCCAGAGGACAAGATGATGCATTGCAGAATCTAGGCTGAGTTTCTACTAAAGGTAGTAGAACTTCTCCTGAAGTTAGCTCAGTTTCTACTGTGAAAACAGCTTCCTTTTCTAGTTTAACACTCATATGTCTTTAACCCTTTTTTATCTTTATTTTCAATGTCCCTGCCCCAAGTATTCTTTGTAGTGATTTTGATTTTATAAATATGTATTCACAAAATCTAAAAAGTTATTTTAAAGAAATCCACAAATTCCTACTTAATTTCCTTCCCCACATTTCATATTTTACAGGACTTTGGGTTTATACACACACCCTAGTGGTGGAGGAGGACTTGTGCATTGGAGAAAGTATGTTCTGTCTTCCTGGGCAGCCTTATTCAATGCCTTAAGAAGAAAAGCACCCCAGGTTTGCAAGGAAGAATAAATCCCTGATTTTAGGGATTGTTGCAACCTTTCAAATAAATGATGCTTCCATCATCCTAAATCCATCAGACATTGTAAGCAAAAGAGACAAAAATAGACAAATACCTCACTGTTGGAGCTTTCAATAAATGATCCTCCAAACATAGCAGACATCCACTCACAGCTGCAGATCAGCAGTGGCTTGTGGGCCTTGATGCTTCCATCGTCCAATTTAAATGTCACATCTGCCATGGGAACAAAGGCACAGCAGTGCTGCAAGTCTGTGCTTAGGGTGCAACCTGTTCTCAAGAATGTGTTTCACTTGCATGCTGTTAACCAAAGACTTCCTTCATTTCCTATGACCTCCACCTCAAAAATAACTCTTGCATTTTAAATAGTCAATAAAAAGCTTTAATTGTAAAGGGGGATATTGAATGTTCAATGTTTCTGAGAATTGGGTGACTTATTTAAAAGCTGTTAGTAGATTTTGAGAAATGAAACTACAGAATCCCAGGTTGGAACAGTTGGCCTGAGTAACACCACAATTTGGGGTCATCCCTCCTCTCAGAACAATGTAAGCTGTCACACTGTTTAAAGTCTATGAAGTGACAGTAACATGGATGAGAAAAAAAAATTTCTCTTCCTGCTTAAGCATGTATTTACTTACCAGAAAATGTCCCTTTGCAAAGGCACTCTTTTATCCGATTAGCTTTTCTGACATGAAATGCTTTAGTAATCTCTTGATTCATGAAGGCTTCTTTATTCATAATATTCTCCACCATCATTCGCAAGTCAAATACTTCCAAGATTTCAGCAATCTGAGCCAGTCTGGTGAGATCTTTTTCGTTTTCATCTAGTTGGCCTGTGTATAAAAACTGCAAAACAGTTTTAAAAGGTGCAGCCTGCACAGAGGAATCCATTTTTACCACAGTTACAGGACACGTCCTCTTTGAGACAGGATTCACTTGCATTTCCTTGTGCACACTAACAAACCCCTTACCCCAGCAGGACAGAGATCTTGCTGCAGAGTTTGTTTCACCAGATTCAGATTCAAGCATGTTTAAAGACTCACTGCTTTCTGGTGGGGGAATTTTAACATCAAGAGATTTCAAGGATGCCTCGTCACTGTCACCGTTTGTCTCAAGGTGACTCGTCAGAACATCCTTATTTGTATTTTCTTTATTACACTGTGTTTCATCCAAGTATGGACTTTCCTCACATTCCATTAAGAAAAGGTCATAAAACTTTGAAGAGGAGGTAGCTAGGTAAATCTTGTGAGCAAAAATGCAGTCCTGCTCCTGAAGAACAAACATGACATCTGCACACAGCGGGCTGTCCAATAAATATCCAGCTTCATTCATGCTCGGCGTGGGACACTCAGGAATTTTGATAACTGGAGGAGGGGCTTTTGGAGGTAGGAATGGAGCCTGAAGCAAAGGTTTTTGGACCTTCTTCAAATGAGATTTCCAGAATTGCAGGTGTCTTCTGGAGATCAGGGCAGCTCTAATTGCATTGTCAAACACATCTTTAATTCCAAACTGGTCAAATACACTGGTTTCATAGTAGGGTATCCCGAGTTCCTTGGCAACCTCTCTGCCTCTCTCTGGTGGCAAAATGTCTCCCCTTTTTATTGGCCTAGGTTAAACAAAAAATGAACCTTGTCACACAAAGTTATGCTAGAAAGCATGGAATTTTACCAAATATTCAGCACTAAATCTGAGATAACTATCATTCAGATGAAACAAAATATAAAACTAAGTGCACAAAGCCCTTTGGAAATCTACAATCGTGACTCCACAGAGTTTTAGAATAGCGCATGCTTCTATTTTCATTTAAGTTTGGTGGTGTCTTTGCAATGTTACTAAACATATGTAGAAATCATTTAGGCAAAATGGAGCTGCCTCTTACTTAAAGTGAAATTTACCATAAAAAATTTGATAGGATACTCGAGAACTTTCATTATTTAAAATCCTCCTACCACCCCTTACTACTCAGATATTCTGTCACAACCATAATTTGAACACAAATGGAAATTCTCATGACATAAAAAATGCCAGAAATACAGCTAAATATGAAATGGAAATATTCCTTAAGCTCATGCTTTTTAAAGAAAATCATTGTAGCCTACAACAAAAGAGTAACAACACACACTGCAAGAGAAAGGCTTGTTTTGGCTGCAGGAGTATTATGTGGGAACTCATGAATTTCCAGAGCAGCTCTAGTACATGATACAGGGTAAACAAACCAGTAAAAAGTCTGGGCTAGGATCCATTTTCCCAGCAAAAAAAATCATCTCCCCAGAAGACACGACCCAAGAGTGTGTTCTGTGAGCCCACCATATTGGGCAGACATGAGCTGGCACAGATGGAACACGCCCCAGACAACAGCTTGCTGAGTGCCAGCTAATAAATAACCAGTTCAGGTGGCAGGAGTCTGTGCCAGACACACAGAGCTCTGACTCAAACTTACTAATGGTGAAATCAGGGAGCAGGATTAGGGCAGAAGAGGAGTTTTGAAAAAGACCATTTCCTTTTAAAGTCAACCAAAAAGCCCACCCCACTCTCACAACAAAGAAATGTTTGATGAACAAACAGACCTCTAAAAATCATATTGCTAAGTCAAGAGTTTGACTGCAATGCAATGCAAAGTTTTCTAAGGGCCCACAAAATATTAATTCAATCTCTTTACGGAAATTTGTTACAATACAGTCATTAATTACACAATCATGGATATTATTTCCGTGAATCTGGTCTCATTCAAATTCCCATAAAAGGAATAAATTAGAAGCAAGCCAGTTATTGTGGGACTGTTGATGCCAAATATGTGAATGGTTGTATTTTGTATCTGGGAGAAACAAAGCTTCCCTAGAACAAGCCCCAAACTCTCTTTTAATCTCAGAACTTTTAGAAGTTTAATTTGCAACCATTTCATTTTCTGCTATGATCTAGGATTACATTTAGCAAAAAAAAACAAACCCTGAGAATTAAGAAAATTTGAGTAGAATCTGCCAGTTTAAAAACAGTACCTCACAATATTGAGAGGGTAGGACATGATACATGTGCTCATGGAGAAAAATACATAAGAAAACATTCAATAATCATTACCATCTCTATCTTACTGTAGTGTTATGCCACCCAAATATGTTTAGATAGCCAATGTGCAAAAATTTTGTGGGAAACTTAATAAATGTGTGTGTATGTTAAAGAACTAACTGACTCAGGCAACAGAATTAAAAAAAGGTAAGGCACATATATTCTCATTGCCCAAAAATAAAAACAAACTAGGCTCTCCAGTTTCTCTTTTGCAAGTGTTGTACCTGACTACCAAGGTGATTTTTTTTTAAATTCTCATTTTTGTTTAAACTTTACCTTGCCAGAGGCCGTCTGGCTCTGTTAACAGCCTCGAGGTCGGCATAGCGGAGATCCAGCTGGCAGCCCACCAGGATGACAGGTGTGCGAGGACAGAAGTGCTTGATTTCTTGATACCACATTGTTTTCACATGATTCAGGGAATTAGGATTAGCAATTGAAAAGCACAGAACAACAACATCAGACCTAGAAAGGTAACAAGAAAATACCTGATTAAAACCCCACAAATTACTTTTGCTGCACTTTCACCTATTTCCACTACTCTGCTCTGCTCTTTGACAAACGTGCTGACACCCAGATGTCAGAATAGATGTTGTTCGTGCAGAGGTGTGAGAGAAGCTACACATTTCACCACAAAAGCATGGGAGCACAAAGCCACATACCCAGGAAGCACTGCCCTCCATGCTGAGATGATCCCAGCACGTGGGAGCGGAGCACTAAGAAGAGAGGTAGGGCTTTCCATTCTCTACTTTTACACAGCAGTTACTCACAGGCTGCCACTGCTCCAAAAACAATTCTGCTGACTGGACACCTAAACTGCAGTTCAAAGATCATTGGTGCTTAGGAATTAGAGAGGAGCTGTGCAAAACTTCAGAAGAGCCACGCAGGCAGACAGATCACTTGTGAACTTGTCATGGAGAAATACCTTTACTGCACTGTTTGAAGTACTGAGGTGGTTGCCTTTGCCATGTGCTTTGCACAGCAATTCTCCAGTGTCTTTAATAAATAACCTGTTAGAAGGGCAAACTACTGCAGAATGACCACTTCTACAATATCAGCAAAAATAAACATTACAGTGAAAATAAGGTCAGTAAACTGTAGAATAGGACAGTGGCTTAAATTAGAGTAAGCATGGCAGTATTTGCAGGCTTTTAAAGGTTTCTAAGAAAACAGAAACTACTTCACTAAATGAACTTGCTATATAAATTATAAGTATGAGGATTAAGGTTGACAGTTCATCCACTGAACCACAGCCAAAGCACCCAAAGGCACCCAAAGCTGGCACCCAAAGGCAGAGAAATGATTGAATGCTTGTCTCAGGGCATTCCTAACTAGGGGCAATTTTATTATTTATAAACAAGCAGTTCTCAAGCTCCTGGGTGTCTTATGGGAAAAAAATAGAAAAGAAGAAAAAAAAAAAGTTGAATTTAAACTCTTGAGAAAAATTGAGGAGAAGGGACGTTTTGAGGAGGCAACTTATTGCTACAGAATTGTCAGCAGGATAAGCTCAGCAATACCATCTCTATCTCAGTTCTATTATTCTTTAATTCAGCACCAATGTGTTGTATCTGCAGTTTGTGTCATGTACAGAGCATCAGCAGCAGTGAATCTTAACATTCACCTTTTAAATAATGAAATACCTCCTCAGTAGTGCTGCTTCCTACATTTCACTGAGGGCATAGATATATCCAGCTATTTCTAAAGATAGCTGCACACAATATGGAGACTGCTGTGAGCATCAATTTAATGCAAGAGAAATGCTCCTGCTCCAAATTTCTGTCTTATATAAACTGCAACACATCTGTCATATCCAGGAACAAGGCCTTTTCAAACTGGAAAGTTCTCTAGTAAATAGTGAAGGGCTAAGCAGCCAACACAATGGTCTGCTGCACAGCTGAGGCAAACATGCTTTAAACTCAAACTTGCTCTATTCAAGGTCAGGTAGGAGTAAAACCTAAGCCCCAGCACACATTTGCTCAGATCCCCGAAAGAGAAATCAATGTACAGCTAAGGTACAAAAAAACCTCTGTGTTACATGTATTCTAATAGGGTCAATTTTTGTTTCATTCAAGGCCACCACAGCTGCTGGAGTGGCAAGCATTGGCTGCTTGGCTGCTCCTAACTACAGCTAAGCATCTTACAGAGACAGCCTGTCAGCATCCTTCAGAAATTAATACCTAAGCCCAGTAATTGCAGTCACAAGGACCCAACCCTCCTGACTTTACAAGCCACAAGACACACATCACATCTCCCAGAAAACCAAAAGGAAACAACTCCAGCAGGTGTTCACAGGCAGGACACACCAGTCCCCCAGGTGCCCAGGACTGGGCACAGCCTGTGCTCCGGAGGGAGCCAGGGTGAGCCATGTCCCTGGGCAGGCCCCCAGCACAGCCCTGCATGTCTTACAGCCCTTGCCAAGGGAGTATCATGTTTTTGCCACCGTGGTCCTTGAGCAGCTCCTTGCCTCTGACCTTTGCTGGGAAACCATAAAATGGAGATGAGCAAAGCTGGGTTCTCCCAAAACTCGCTGCACTGCGCTAACAGGACATTGCCACCTTACTGCCTTCCACATGAAAACAGTAACAGAGTAAAGAGGTAAAAAATGTGATTTGCAAATTAATTATCCTGTATTCATCTTATTATTTATCCTGTATTTATCGTATTATTTATCCTTCCCCCATAAAACAAAGATTCCTGAGAGTTCTGTACTGGACAGAGAGAAATTAATGGTTCTGTGCCAGGAACAGGACGGATGGGAAAGCACTGGGTAGTGGCAGAGTTCACACGCTGAACCAGCACCACAGCTGGCTCTGATAGCTCACAAAATACAGCCACTCTATCATAATAAATTAAGTTTTCATTCAAGTCATAAGCACAATTTGCACTCAGTACCAAGTGGAGACAGAAATGGATGAGGAAGATTAACCAGCTACATAGAACTGTGAGCATTTCAGGAAAGGTGTCCTTTGGAAACTTTAATTAAAGTACCTACAATTCCTATTAATGTCAAAGGCACATTTACAACTTGCTAACACTGCAGTATAAAGTTTGGTTCGACATTTGTTAATAAAAAAGCAGACCCTGTCAGGTTAAAATATGCATGAATATTTCCTAAACATTAAAAATTTACCAATGTTATTTTAATATTCTCAGGGAATGTAAAAGGGTATGATTTTTTAAAATGTCTATTCTACTGCCATTTTTGTGCAGTTACTTTTTGTGTTGGTTACCTAGAGAATGAGAAAGAAGAAAAAAGAAGTAAACCTGATTTGTCCTTTCTCTCTGCAGCACCATATTTGCAAATACAAGCTGCACTTATTAAGAAAACAGAATTTCATAGCCATTTCCCAGTAAAATTCAGGAATAATTCAAGAAATATTTTAATAAACCTGAACACCAAAAAGTGTTTTATAGAATCATTGAACAGTCTGGGTTGGAACAGACCTCAAAGACCAACACTTTCCACCCCCCTGCCATGGAAAACTAGGAAATCCAGACTGACATCCTGAGACTCTGGGAGCGGAAAACAGCACAAGAAATCCACCTAATCTATTCACAAAGAAATAATTCACAAAGATCAAAATTTTGACAGAAAGTAGCTTCCCACACTTATCATTTCCAAAAGATTTTGATACTGCCTTGCAGCCTTTCAGTGCAGAGCCCAAATGCCCCTTTCTACCCAGCCCCTGACTTAGAAAAGCAAGGCAAAATGTGAAATGATGTAACACCACAAATAACAACTGCCACATACTTTTTTACTCCTTAAGGAAGGATTAAAGCATTGGAAGTGTCCTTCAATTATAGATAAATTATGACTACATCAAGTTGAGCCTCAGGCTCTCTAACAGCCCCATTTGGCCCACACCTCTCTAAAGAAGGAAGGATTCCTAACAGAAATTCCACCGCAACCTCTTTCTACTCACAGTATGGAACCATGGTGGGATGCAGAGGAGAGAAGTAGGTCTGCATTAATTTCAGTGGCCTAAGTATATAAAGCATTTACTTCCCCATCAGCTGAATGAAAGAGCCTCAAATGTTCACACAGGTAAGAAAATAAGAAAAAAACCCAGTGCATACACAGAGCCTATCGAAATAAAGTTACTGGAGTAAGCTGTCTATGTGACCTTCTCTGCTTATTACAGTCTTTCTTGGGCCTAAGCCAAACTCAAAAGAGAAAAAAATCATAACAAATATATGTATATGTTGTAAAAATGGTTTTTCACGTGATCATATGATGAAGAACCTGAATAGTTTATAAACCACTATAAAGCAGAAGGAGAGGCTCACAAATTTGGGTAGGTGAAGATGATCTGAAGATACTGCCTATTGCTTTTTTGTGGCAGAAAATGTAACAAGAAGAAGCAGCAGAGCCGAGAGACACCTGAAATAATTGGAATCCCCATCAGCTGAGCCTTTTCTAGTGCAGCAAGAGACTGTCCTGTGTCTGTTCAGTACCTCTGCTCTAGAGAGACATCTCTGAGGATCACTTCCAACGCAGGCCAGTAATGGCATGAGAGGCACAGGGAATGTGTGAGCTTTCATTCACAAGGCACTTCTGAAACCCCAGACCTTTTCTGAAGAAAGGAGGGGAGCTGCTGGCCCAGCCTCAGTTTAGGCACCAGCTGCTCCATGACAAAGGGCACTGATCTAACTAAAGGCAGACCAAGCAACTCTGTGAAGGCACAAACCTCACCCTAATCTCACTGAATTTGATGAATGCAAGTACCATTTTAATCAAAGCTACCTTGGTTTTGTTCTTACAGAAACAGCATCATCAATGTCCCTTGAGGAAAAAAATCAGAAGGAAGTTGGTTGAAGTCTTCAGATGTCAGTGATAAAGCCCTGTTCCCAAGGACTCCTTTCAGCAGCATTCCAAAGGTATATTTTTAGGGATTCAATTACATTGGAGTAACTGGTAAAGGGAATTGTAATCACACAGAAAGTTGAATGCATGTGTTCCTCTGCATACATACAATACCCACAAGGCTTACAAAATCCATTCACCACAGAGGAAATATTCTAAACCTATTTTAAGAGGCTCTGTCAGCAGTCTAACAGCAAGACTCATTCACATTTGTAAGTCATGAGGAAAAAGCTGTTTTCTGTCCATGCTGCATGAACAGATTTTGTTTGGTCTACAGCTCATATTTAAGTTGCAAGTAAATAAGTCATCCTGGCTGAATTAGCTAACAACCCCCATTTACGGTATTGAGAATAAATATTTGATTGAATTAACTCTTTGTAGGTTTGTACTTATGTTTAGACATACTAGAGCTGCATGTTAAAAAACCCCAGGATACAGAGCCTATTTATCAAATTAGCCAAACATGTTCACCTGGGGGAGGAAAACAAAAAAAAAAGAAAAGGATGCAAAAAGGGAGAAAAAGAACTAAAAGCCAGCTTCTAGGATTAGCTTGAACATGATGATATGTTGACACTCTCATTCAAAACCAGATTGGACAGGAGGATGGGAGATAGTGAATCCTGACAAGTTGAAATGTAAATTAAGATGTTTTGTCTTTACACTTGCCTCCCAGAGAAACTGCTACAGAATAACAACTTGGGCTTTAAATGAACTTCACACCTCATCTGCAGGCTTAGAGAATACAATAGCACCAAGGGTAGATTGTTATTAAACAAAAAGGTGGCTGGGAGCTGGAAATCAATACACTAAATCATAACCAAGGCATTATCATTTTACAGCATTTTGGGATGATTGTGCACCAAATTAAACCCTATGGGAGATTATTAATAAATGGCTCCTTGGCATCACATACTGCTTAAGCTGAACTGGGGGGGGGGGGGAATGTCATTCTGTAAACTGCAGCAAATATTTCCACAAGTCTCTGCAGCCACATCCCCCCTCACTCCCTTAAGCTGTCAGGAACTGTTTCCCAAAGCTCCCAGAGGAGTGTGATTATTAAACTAAACACCACAGAGCAGAATGCAAGCTGATCTCACTCTCCATACTCCCATTAAGGGATGGCAGAGAAACATTAACTATTCCATCCCCAGTGGCATTCAAATGTTTCTCTAATCCTGTCACACAAAAATAGTGGAAAACAGATTCCTTTTCCCCTCCTTTCATGTTTCTATCTGTGAAAAATAAAGTTAAGAAGGATTTATCTGTGCCACAAGCCCGATTAACTGTTCACCCAGTCATCTATAGCATAATCTATTTATGTAACATTTTCTAGAACTGTATGAAGCAAACTTTTCCAAGGAGCAGCAGGCGAGTTAATGACTTGCTGGTTCTTGTTACACCAGGTTTAGGACAATTAGAGGTCTTGGCTGCATGTTTGCTGGAGTAAGCCTTCCCCTGCATAAGGTGCAGATGCACAGAATTTTTTTAAGAGAACTAAAGGATTATATTATTATATGATCCTTCAGACAATCAAAACATGGGGCACTTGCAGGTGTAACCTTGAACAGTTTGGCATGAAATTGGCCTTTCACTGTATTGCAAGATTTGACACAGCTGACTAGACTACAGCTCAATGTACAGAGGTGATTTAAAATAAATTCCTAGAAAAATGAACATTCAGCATTGAAAAACTAGTTTTAAAATACCAGCCCAGATGAAATACTAAACAGTCTGCTTTGACTGCTACATTAACATTCTTCAAACAACTAAGTACCTAAGTGCTTACAATCACAACATTTTAAAACTGAAATTCTATTTATAAAGTATTTCTGTAGAGCTTCCAGTTACTTTCTTCATTAATAGACTTGCAGAAAAACCACTAACAGGAGAGCAGGCTTCCAGAACAGCCTTTTAAAGCTAATTAGGTACAGCAAACCTCATTCTACACAAGTTCAATTCTGCAAACCTCACAAATGAATCACTGTGTTCATATGTTTAATCCTTGAGATCTCAAGTTATTCACGTCCTCCTTGGCGTTTGCAGGATTAGAATCTAAGTATGTTGTTTCCTCCCTCTCCCATCCTGTCAGTAAACGTGGGATCAGGGTTCAGAACATGCCTGATTCTGCTCTCCTAATCTCCAGTAATCTTCTCAGTGACACAGTATCTGTTGCAGAATATCGGGAGGCCACATCAAAGCGGAACAGTGAGCAGAAACATGAAGTTACATCCAAATTTATCAATGCAGGTTCCACATGCTGCCAAAAGTAAAACAGTATCTGTGGACATCTTCCAGTAGCGCTAAATATTAAGGTAAATATTACCTTAAAGTCTGTAACTTCTCTCACAAAGCTTATTTACAAATGGTACAGGTTGTGCAACCCAGATGTGTTGTTGTTTCCCGACAGAAAATTCCAGGTAATTCATGACTCTGTGGAAACTCAACTAACAGTGCTGAACACAAAGGAGTCTTGTACAAACATACAGAGTTCTACAGCCTGAAAATTTAATGGGTGGATTCAACCAGCAGAACCCTCTCCAGCATTTCTAAGGGGTAGAGAATAGAAAAGACCATCCTCCTTCAAAGTCACTTGTGTCATCAGGCAGCACAGAGAGAAGAAAAACAGCAAGACAGTACATTTTGGCCACATGCAATAGAAAGCTGGGGCTGACACTCTACAAAGGGCATTCATTCCCAGCTGGGAAAAAAATGTGTCTGTCTGTGAAGGTCTGATCAACTGCAGTGACTGAAGCAGATATGAAAAGGTTATGAAAAAGTTCAACAAGGTGAAAAAATGTGTGAGGACTGAGACCTCTCAATGTGAGTTATGAAAATATATGTCCAAAACCCACCTTCAGCTCAGTATTTGCCTAATACAGCTGTTCTGCTGTCTGTACTGCCACAAGGTCAGATCTAATTAAACAAACCAGAAAGACTATCACTGGCTTCAGTCCTTGCTGAAACTATGCTGAACTTTTACAAACATATGTATATACACACACATATATAACACACGCTGGAAAAATCTAGATCACATTCATTTTAATATATATTTATTATACATGTATTTTTTAGAATTTCCAGGGTTGATTCACTAACAGACATTTTATATTTATAGAAGGAAAACCTCAGTTTTAATTAAGGAAATACAGAAGAGCCTCATCTTTCATGAATCTAGCTCTGCTCTCAAGAGGTTAGCTGCCCATTCAACATCACAGGTTTTAATAAAATAAATATTTCATTGAGTGAGAGTGATATTTCCCAACATCACTCCTTGTTTGTTGCTTGTTAGGCAATTATATCAAACGCTGCTTATACAGGCAGAGAATGCTCATGTTCAATTTTCTGAAGCTACGATCTTATTTTGGAGAATGTTCTTTAAAATTCAAAATAGGACAACAGTTGTTGACAGAGCTTAGCAGGCTGTTCAAGGAAATGTAGCGTAGTAAAACTATGCTGCTTTTTAAATATTTATATCTTTTTAATCCTTCCAGCAGATAATCCTCTTTGCAGTGGGCAGGAACATGAATACCCGTGATTGCTAAGTCCTTGCTTTTCAAAATTTAGATTTGCAATTTATTTCTACCCCAAAATTTGAATGCAGGTATTTCTTAAAATTTTACTTGGATCAATTTACCTTCCATAAGCAAAGCGCCTGTCTTTGTGGTGGTCCCCAAAAGTATCCCACAGCCTGAGAGAAACACTCACTTCATCCACAACATCTCTTGAGCGTTCAAGGACCTAGAAGAGAACACACAGAACATTCTCTTTCCCTCCATCAGAAAATTACTTTGCAATTTACCCCATCAAAAGGTCCAAAACATACTAGGTCAAGGGTCTATCTCATGTACTTTTTTCCAAAAGATGTATCTTACAAATCAGGCAGAATATTTATATCCCTAAAAATAGGTTTGATAAAGAAATTACTTTAGAACGAGAGGTGATCAGAGCATGGCTGCAGTAGAGGTCACTCATAACATACTTGTGAGCTCATTGCTGCATCCTGGCAGGGTGAAGCTTGCCAAGAAACAACAGCAGCACCTCCCAGCATGTGCTGCACACCTTGCACACCTGCAGCCCTTACCTCCTGGCAGACACGGTACTGATCAATGGCCCAGACGGTCGGGACGTGCGTTGCCAGCAGCTGATACTGAGTCAGGGTTGTGTTGCAGGCTCTGGCACAGATCAGACGAGTCTTTCCCACTGCATTATCTCCAACCACCACACACTTAATAGTTTCAACGTTGGGTCTTTCGTAGTCCATGTCAATGTCCATTTATCAAAAACTGGAACAAGACAGTTAAAGTAGTTTTCTACTTCTGTGTGAAAACAGTGCTGTTTAGAATCAGAGCCTTTCCTTCCTCTTCTTGAGAGAAGCCTGGAGACAACAAACTCTTAAGGAAAAGTGTGTAGTGAACTGTCCCAAAGTAGGCCAGCCAGTCCTTTAAATACTGCTCAGTTATGCAAATACACAACTATTTGGACTGCAATGGCTTTATGCTGCTCACATGCTATTTTCACTTTGGTTTCTGTAAACACAAGCCTGTTTGCAGAAGATAGATCTTGGTGAAACAAGGACAGCTAGCATAAACTTACCTCTTGCTAATACTTTTTATGCCAGGAGGAAAAAAAGCCTGGGCATCAGTGGGTTTAACCTGAAGGATACCAGTATAAACCGGCCTTCTGCAGTCCTGCCCATTCAGGATTTGATTTAGGGCTGTCCAGACAATATTGCTAACAGCAAGTCACACAGATGGCTTTAGCACACAGTAAGACTCACTTGTACGACAACTCCAGAGACTGTTCACTACAAAACCACAATTCCCATTACACCCTGCAAGTATCACACACTCTTCATTGTCCAAGGAGAAGTTTGTACAGATCACGGACTAAAATGAAACCAAAGAGCCAAGTAGGAACTTGCAAATATACTTATCTATACCTAGAAATTCTTTTTGATGTGAAATGGTGAAGAGAGGAAGTTTTTTGAAGATACTGTCCTCATGGAAAGATATTATTGAACCTATTTCATTAAATATTCTATGGCAATATATTGAACAAATGCCTGAATACAAAGGCAAGCTGGAAAAATGGATATTTGAAAGACTAAAACCAACTCATGCATGTTTACTACAGTCTGTCATTTTCATATGTGGGATCATAGTTTGATATATCTGAATTTGATTTTCTAATGTCTAGCAGTCTGCTGAGCAATCTGGACTCTGCCAGGGAATTGTAATCAAGGAGGGAGAATAGGGAAAATGCAAGTCACAAACCTTTTTAGGAAGGCTTGCCTAATAATTATTTCAGCAAGAAACCTACAGCAATTTAATTGACAAAACACAGGTCATCATCTGGAGTGATGGTGTCCTCATTTCTGAGAAGAAAGCACTACAGATAAAGAAATCCAATGACTTGTTTTAATGCCTTTTTTAATATTCACATCTCACTCACACTTGGATATAGACTATATATTAGCTGTCAGGCTGTTTAAAATAACAGATTCAAGCTATTTTGGTGCCCATTTTTCACTGTCAGAGCCACTATGTTCTTATTTAAGAAAAAAACATGTTTAGTAACTACTAGTCAAACACTGATTTTAACTGTATTCTTTTTCATTATTTAAGCTGATTTACACCAAGAAACAAAAGTCTTTGTTAGAACTCAAGGTGACCCATTTAGATAAAATTTTGACTATAGACCGTGTGCTAATAACTATAATGGCTAAGGCACATAAATATATGTGGAGGGAGGAGTTAGAGATGACAGACAAGGTGGAAGAGTGATTTTTGCCACTACTGTGTCACACTGATGTTTCCACAGACGCTGAATGCTTCTGGAAAAGCTGCAGCACAGACTCTCGAAATGAGAATACATTTCGAAGTTATCCTACCCAAGACTGAAACGTGGGCCCAGACACTTGGCACCCTGGCCCAAGGGCATGGTTGCACAAGCAGAGCTCTGCCATGTGCCAGATGCAGAGCAGAGAACACTCTTTGAACACACACAAACACACACAGAGCGTTGGGCACACGTGAGCCCTCAGCACCTCGTGACTCCAGCAGTGAAGTTTGGGCTGGTGAGGACACCAAGATGTTAAGTGACAGCCTTCATCCCTTCATCTGGCTTGTAACCTGCATCCTGAGAGGTTACTGATCTGGAGGTAAAGCACTCCAGAGGCTCCCAGTTCCCTTCTGTGATCCAGCCCCGGCTGCCTGCTGGATGGAAGCTCCCATGAGGCTGGTCGTGGGATGGCTCTGTCCCCTCTCTGTGATTCCAAACACAGGAAGAGAACCAGGAGCTAACTCCTTGCTCCTCCTCAGTCACAACACAAATAAAAGTACAAAAAAACCCCTTTTTTGTCTCCACACTACAGAGAACACGGCATGTTCATACACCACAGCCTCACAGGCAGGGCCCCAAATGAGTAGCAAAACCCCGAGAGCTTTCGGCACGTGATCTTAAAAAGTTTCAAGTCTGAGAATAAACAGCAACCCCCTTGACATATTATGTGGGGGTATTAAATTACTTCATATTTTATTCATGCATGGACTAGACATCACAGATGGAATGTGGAAATGTTTACAAGGCTAGAAAGCAAAATGAAGGAGCATGGCTAGCCAGTGTGTCTGGTTGGTTTTAAACTACCAAGCAGAGATGCCAAATCAATTTTTCTTCCAACCCAATATTCCATTAAAAAGCTGTTACACAGATTAGCTGTCGTATTATATAACAATTTGATTTAAAAATTCTTCCAAAGTTCTTAAATGGTAGTTCTGCATAAAATGTGCTTCAGTCAGTCACAAAATATGTATTAAGTACAAAGTCTGGAATCTTAAAAAAAATTCCAAGAGGATAACAAAGCCAGCTTAAAATTAACAGGCAAATTTAAATACGAGTAACTAGATAAATCAATGCAACTATCTGAGAACCCTAGAAAAGGAACATATGAAAGAAACGTAAAAATTACTAGGGTTTTAATTTTCCAATATACTTAATAACTTAATTAAAGCAAAGTTATCACAGGACTCAGACACAGCATGCCTGAATGCCCTTCTGTAGATCAATGGCAATCTAATGAAGATATTTTTAGCATGACTCAATACTGCACAGGACACGGATTAAAATAAACTGGCAATAAAAACAAAAGTAGAGCTCTGTGGCTATGTTAAGGAAAGTTCTTAAATATCCTCCAGTATCTATAATGTAACTCTGTGTTAAAAATCCAGATCATTTTAAGATTGTTCACTAGTTTTCAGGAAAGAATTAAAGCAGAAATAGCTCCTGAAGAGACTGACAGACAGAAGCCCAGACAGATATTTAGACACCTCAAGTAAAACCAGATGCTAACAACAAATTCCAGTATAAACAATTAGCAAAACAAGTTGATTAAATGCTTACAAATGTAGCCAGATGCCTTCTGGCTACTGGAATGATTAAAGCCAGGAATACATGCAAAATCTAAAGAATACAGCCACAGTTAGTTTAAGACAGCCTCTAGGTTAAGCTGGTGCTAAACCTATTATATAATCACACTGATTAAAAATGCTGAACATGTATTTACAAAACTAGAATAAAAAAAAAAAAGACAACTAGATTTGAGCTCTGGTAATATCTAGGAAGACCAACTGGAACTGAAACTGAACTGGTTAGACAAGAACAAAGCAGCATATATAAAGATTTAGATAAAAGCATAATATTCTAAGATCAACGAAAAACTTGCTAAAACCAACCTACAACCAGAAACAGTTTAGTTTACCAGCAAAACAAAGCAGGGTAAAACTATGAGGAAAGTTACTGTAAGTGTGACCAGTCCCAGAAAGAGCACTGACAAAAAGCCAGAGAAAGACAGAAAGGCCATCAAATGAGGGGCAGCAAGGAACCTACCAGAGAAAAGGTCTGATCAGAAATCACCGTTTCCAAAAGAAAGGAGCACAAAATTCAGCTGCTTAAACCAGTTCTAAAGAAAGATGAGCAGATGGATGGAAATGGAAAAAGATATCCGTAAGAATAACACAGGATCTCAAAAATCTCTTAGGATGTTCTATTTTTACATTGTCACCTGTGATTGTTTGCAGATGAAGAGAAGACAGAGGCAGCCAAAAAAGCAGGAGATGTGATCAGACTCAAGATCTAACACAAAGCCATTTAATTCATTCACTTGATTAGCATTTAAGAAATATTCCAATTAAAGCTGATTTATTTCCAAAGAAATACAAGGCTACTGTTTTGAACCATGGCTTGCAGATGGTTATAGCTGCCAATTTCTTTTTCTCTTGCTTCACCTCCAACATAGGGTGCTTGGTTTTTCATTTAGTTTTTCCTCATTGCTAAATGGGTTGTTATTATAATCACCATAAAACAGTTGTGGTTGCCATAGCATGTGAGTTGGTCAGCCTCAATAATGAAACACTCCCTTTCTGAAGAAATTTTCCAAAAGATCTGTAGATGAAGCACATCACCTGATTATCAAGTCCACTGGTACACAGATTAAACAAAACAGACACACACAATCCCTCTAACTCTCTGTGTAGGTGTATTAATATATAACAGATAACCATATCATAACCATGAACTTGTTTTAAGAATGCAGCTTAATATTTAAAGCATTGATTGCATTTTCCTCTGCTAGAAACAAGGTGGATGAAGATCCAAACCTAACAGCGAGTTGCCTGTGGAGGATCAGCAATCCGCCCCTGTGGATCTCTAAATACCCACTTTGAAACGTCCAGATGTTTAAAATCCTCATTTAGCATATACAAAACATAACCAAGATTTTTTTTCAAAGAACAGTAGCTAATTATTCAACCCTTTTCTCTTCAGCACAAAAAAATCACAAAGAGTGTCTACATTAATCAGTGATTACAGGGTGATCCTGCAGCCATTCACTTCTTAGCTGTGTACTTAGAGGACCCCTCAAAGCAAGCATTTTACTTAGCTCTTGGGCTAAGTGCAAACTCTTCAGATGACAGCTCAGAATGACAGCATGTAAGAACCTTGCCTGCTCAGTGAAGATTTTCTTCAAGCTATTCCATGGAAAAAATAAAAAAATAATAATTTCAACCTGTGTCAAGTAATCTGACCAAACATGCAAACCAGGAACTCCTTCAAACAAAGGGGGTGCCAACCACAATTAAAATGTCACCATTTTACTAAAGAAATCTAATGGAAAGAGATACCAAAGTCTAACATGACTTAATATGAATGGCGAGCATGGGAATTACCTGAAAAACTCAGGCTACCAGTAAGGCAGTAAGATCATCAACAATTACCTCCAAAAAACACACTTCCCTGAAACTGTATGAAGTGCATTGGTAGCTCCTCCATATTTCAATCTTTTTTGGAGATGTATTTTTTAGTACAGCTTTGGAGTGACTCTTTCAGAGAGCCATTGGGCAATAACATGTCAAAAAGAATATAAAAAAATTTACAAGACTGTGCAACACTTTTGCCTCCATCCCCAAGTTGCAAAATTACTGCTTGCAACCATGGAAACTGGAAAAGGAGATACAAAATGCCAAGTCCTTCAGGCACTGAAATCACTACCTTGGAGTGCAGAATCCCAAGGCACCAGCACGCTGGCAGGGACCAACGAGCACATGAGCCAGAATAAGTGTGTGAAATGTTCGTTCTCAATATATAACCCACCATGTGGTGTTTCAGAATCTTTGGTGGATTAACACAGATATGCCAGGGGACAAAGCAGGGGGAACTCAGTGTTCACCTGTGCAAGAGCGTAGAATTCACAGACAGCTCTGATTTGGGGAAAGGTTAAGGGCCAAAAGGCTGTTTTGTGGTTTGGCTCAATTTAATCCATTAATTTAGGGCCTCGCCAAGTATATCTGTGAAGTTAATCACAACATGGGATCAAGCAACAGATAAACTACCAGCAATTGAAAGAGCACCACAAAACATTTTTTACAAGGGGTACCTTACTATTAATATTTTATTAAATCATAGGAGGCCTGTAGGGGAGACTGGTTTCAAAAGGAAAACTATTCCTGGTCAGCATCAAAGAACTAGCTGGTGACAAAGGGTAGTAAGACTCAAAGTGGGATCAGATCACTAGGCCACCAGGGGACAAGGGTGGGCATGATGCATATCAGGCTGGATTCTTGTCCAGGATGAAGCAGCATTAGCCTTTTGCCTTTATTTAAAGTTCTGGCGGTTTACATGGAAAGACTGAAGAGACTACCTCAGAAGGAAAAAATTCAAGATTAACTCTGGAATTTGCCCTACCTGGTCCATCAGCAGGAGAAAACAACAGATATACCAATGACTGGGGAAGGAGAAGAACCCTTATATTCTACAGCTGACCTGATTCCAAATGTGAGACCCTGGGCTCTCCCATGGGTAGGAAGAGAAGGGCAGCTGATGAAAATGTTTCACTGCACAAGGCGATAAATGAGATAACCCTGGCTGTTGCTGCCCACAAGAGTGCAGGTCAGAAACTCTTTATCTTCCACATTGGCAGAACCTGGTTCTACCCTTTTTCTTCTGTCCTGGGATAGCTTAGGCCCAGTATCAACAAAAAAATAAATCCCTCAGAATGCTGCTAAAATTTGATACAGCTGGAGAAGTTAAACACTGAGGCTGTCATCAAGAGAGACTCCATTTGGCTTGCCTGAACCAGCTTCTTTCATGTCAGCTTTTGATCAATAAGCATCAGATTCATTTCTGGATGCTACCTCTTACTTTGTAAAGACAGAAGTTGTCAGAAGCTTCCATTCAGCTGCCATAATCCCCACTCTATCCCTCAGGTTTTAAAGGGAGGGAAAAATTGACCATGGCTTCACGCAGAAATGAAAGAAGCAGCCCCTAACGATGATGTAAAGTTGAAGACAGAACAGATGTCTCTAAGTTTGCTAGAAAACTTCTCAGTCAAATGATCACCACAACCCTCACAGAAATTGTAGAGACAGGGAATAATAATTCCTGATTTCCTGCGTCAGATGCCTGTCACTCTGCTCTTTCTCTGCCTGCATTACTCCAGATTTGTTTGTTTCTGTTAATTATTAGGATCCTTTGTCAAGCCCAACCTACCTCTGTGATTACAAAAAAACTTTTGATCAATAAGAATGAGCATTTCCTCAGATGCCCAAAAATCAGAGATACTAGTAAAACACAAATTCTTCCCACATAACAATGTGTAAAACAGACTGCCTCTGCTGAGGGCATACAGCTCAATAGCTAACAATGAAAACATTCAATTTTAGGTACAATAACAGATTCTCCTGAGCTTCCTCAAAAAAAAAAAAAAAAATTTGCACCTCACAAGGACCTGTTTTTGTGTTATACACACTCAGTCTATCAGACCAAATAGAGACCCAAATGAGAGTTCAGCATTAGACTTAAGCAATGTCAAGTATCTGACAAGTTCTTCAGGAAGACCTGAAGGGCAGAAATCAACAAGCTGCTTACACTGAGCAGCTTACATATTATTTTGACCTGTGACATACCTTGGGATATCCTCTGAGATGAGATCATCGCCCTAGAAATTAACCCACATGGCAGGTGAAGGACATTTAACCATTTCAGAAACCTCATGTGTGGGAATCTGGGATGAGTGTTTCTTACATGGTGGCAGAGCCTGCAGCACTGCCACTCCTCCCTTCACCAATTTTCTAGAGTCTACTACACAAGGCAGTCCCTTGTGCCTCCTTTTGCTTCTTCCTTCTTGGTGTGCACAGAGATGTGGAAAACAGTGCCCATAGTGGACCCATCCCGGGAAAGGAGGAAACATCCCTAGAGCTGGCACATGACTGATTTAAGGCTGGCACTTCAGCTTTGCCTATGCATCTTGTGAGGATTCCAGATATACCTGGCTACAACTGACTGTTCATTCCACTCACCAGAGATAATCACAGCAGACACAAGGGACTAGGCAGTGACCAAGATCTGGCATTGCTGTGGGTCACAATCTGTCACATCATCACAAACCGAAATTAACTGTGGCTGACATGGATAAAAGTGGCTGAGAACCAAGTACCTGAAGAATGGACAATACCCATTGATGGTGATAACCATCAACAAACAGCTGGCACTTTTTAAAGCAGCCACCCATAAAATGCACAAAGTCCTCAGATCAGTCCTCCTTCTGCAACAGAAAATTATGTTGCGAGAGCTGAATAAGGGTGCACTGCTAATAGCATATTAATTCAGCTCAAGAATACATTTTTGAAGTAAATATTCCATGGTTTGGTTCACATCAGGTGCAGCCACAGTGCATAAACTGAATTTTCACAGGGAAAGTGTGCCACCCACCAGTGACAAGCATTCAGTCCATGGGACCAGATTAAAGGCAGTCTGAAGTACTGCCCATTGTCCCTGAGCTGTGTGCAGTGTGGACAGTGGCTCCTCAGCACCAATTTTTTCATTCACAGAACCCCTGCTCCTGCATCACATGATGCATTAGTGTAGCTAGAGCATCAGGTGCTCTGATTCCTTCTTTGGTATTTGGATTAACATAACTGGGGTAAAGCTGCAGCTGAATCCTTAATGACTGACATGCCCAAGAGTATCTGGGATAATATATAAAACTCAAAGCTTAAAGGGAGATGGGTCCCTGGAAAAGTCTGACTCAATAGTACCAGGTTTCATGATAATGAACTGCATGAAATGCCAGATTTTACTCTTATGCAATTATAAACTACTGCTACTTTAGCAGAGGTTGTTAGTGACTGTACACACACATGAAAGAGGTGCTGACACTGTATGCTGTTCCTAGGCAGTGCTCCCAACAGTACTGAAAGAATAACAACAATCACCACCAAATAAGGCGTTCTCACAACTTTTGTGCATTTCTGTGGGGAAATGTTTATCGAGCTTCACTAGAGCCACAAACATAGAATATTCCAGAGACAGTGGTGACCTTCTAGCACAGAGAGCTGTTGTATGCACCTTCTGTACTTGTTCTCTTTCCAAAAGATAGAATCAGGCTCTTGCTTCTTGAACTTTATGTGACATTTCTTATGCATTCTCTTCTTTGTTAATCAGTGATCTTAGAAAGACATTATATGTGCTTTTATTCATTCCCAGACACTATTACGACTAGGAAACGACCAAAAGAGAGTGAGATCTCATAATGACAGCAGGAAAAACCCACACAAGGACCTAAACACTCACTGGAACAGCAAACACTTCGGGATGGCAGACTTCAGGTAAATGCTATTTTCAGTTCATGGGTTAAGTTCTGCACTTATGTCTCAAATGCAAATCCAGCAACATTAAAGGAGTAGTGCAGGAGACACATAAATGGAGGGTTTACTTGCGATGTCTAGTGCCACACAGAGCAAAGAAAAAACTAATTTAAAAAGAAGAAAGAAATTGCTATCTTGTGTTTCATGTGAGACAGAAAGGAGAGAAAAACAGAAAAGTAGAATAGTGTTGGATGAGAGGCAAAAGGAATCCATATTTTTATTTCATGACCTGTCTGTAATGCCAAAGAGCCCCAGCTATGGCCGCACACTGCAGGCGACCAATTATAGCTCATGCACTACTCACTCCTTCAGCAGAAAGTTTTGAGCTCTTTTATGGAAACCCAATCAGTGATCCAAGGATACAATCTTAGCTGCTCTGCAAGTCTGCTGTATGCAGCAAGGACACCTGAGCATTTCCTTTTCCCCTCCCCAAGCACATACTTTGCTCTACAACGTTTGTATACTTTTCTGGCAGGAAGGAAGGGAGCAAGGGAGGAGTATGTCAAACACCTGTTGCTCCTTTGCTTCTCCTCCTTCTGTCCTTTCGTCCCCTTCAGCACAGGGTAACATCTGGATAAAGGACTTAAGTATTTTTCCAGCAAATAAAGTGTATTAACGAAGAATCAAACATCAGGATTTACTGGTCAAGTGATCAGCTCTTCCTCTCAGCCTAATGCTTTACAGTATTTATGAAGCTTGGAGTTTTAAAAGGGCAGGAGTTTTAGAAAGCTTCCCAAGCTAAAATTGATGTTTTTTCCTTCTTGGATAAAAATACTTCTGTGTATCTGAGCCTGTCCCAGATCTTATGCTCATTAAGTATTATGTCACTTAGATAAAGAACCTGTAGTAGAAATACTGAAATCACTTTATTTTTCTTTAATAATGTGTAGATGCACTGTATATCTGAGACATAGAATCAGGTGTGTGAATGCAACATACACAGAAAGAAAAGCATAACCTAATGGAAGAGGACCTCAGAAAAATACTGAAAAGAAATGAAGCCATTCCGTTTCCATGAGGTGTGACTCCTGATCCTGAAATACAGCCTGTACTGAAATATTACTACTTACACTGAGCAGTCATGACAACTCTTCAGCATGATCCTATCAATGGTGGGTTTCTCCCCACATGCATTATTTTTGCCTAGAAAGACCAGCAGCTAAAGGACTCCCCTTAAGCACACTGGAAAAGCTAATTTCCACCTCAGCTTCCAGTAGAGCTCAAGCTATTACAGCTCAAGCTGAACATTTGGCTTCAAGTCAGCTGTGTGTCCTGAAATAGTACACAAACTGAGGATGAACAAAGTCATTGAGACTATTCTGGCATCACTTCCTTGCTCTTGCTGTGACCATATGCAGAACCTCAAGGGCTTTCTTTTATTATTATCATTTTTTAAACAAGTATATTGTTGCCTTCATAGTAGTGTCTTGACAAATAGATGGCAACTCCTCCACCTAGTCTGCCTCGGTATGTCCAGTGACTGATTTCTCTTTGCTCTAGATGTCAGATGCCACAATACCTACTAAAGGTTGACTAACAAATTAAAAGTCTACTACTGTTTGTCTTTACAACCCTTTTCTATGGCCCACAAATAGGTCTCGACATAGACACCTGATAATCTGTGCCACAAGACCCCCCAGCAGCCTCCTGCTGTTGTCACAGCAGCTCACAGTAGACTCCACAGACAAAGCAGGGAGAAAGAAAGGAGAAGGGAAAAAAGAGGGGAAAAGATATCCCTGGGGTTTTCACTAAGTGACCCTCAGAGGTACCAAGCGCCAGGAGGTTTGTGCTTCCCGTGCACATCATACCCGTCTATTTTTGCCTTGCACCTCGTGGCCTCGCTGGAAAAGGAAGCCCAGGCTTCACCAAGGACTCAGCCCTCTCTGTCCCCGGGAGGGGAGGATGCCACCACCTCCTGCTCTCTCCCGACGAGCCGCGAGAGCACCTGCGGGCAAACGGGACGCGCGGGGCGCCGCCACCCGCCCCCTGCGGACCCGCCGGCGGCCCCTGCCCCGCACACCGGCGCTCGGAGCACGATCGCGCCCGGGCGACGCGGCACCTACCCGGGAGGGCGGGATGCCCGGCGGCCGGGCTGCGTGCGCCGGGGCTGCCCCGGCCCCGCGGGGGGTGGCGGCCGCCGCCGCGCCCCCTTCCCGCTGCTCCTCACGGCGGCGGAGCAGCGCCCGGAGCCGCCGCGGCTCGGCAGGGAGGCGGCATCGCCCCCGGCGCTGCTCCGCCCGCCCGGCCCCGCGCCGGGGTCCCGCCCGTACCGGCCCGGCCCGGCTTGCGGCGCTGCCTGGGGCGGCGGCAGCCGTGACGTCCCAGTCCCCGGTCTATTTTTAGCGCGGCGATTGGATTTCATTCATGAAACCGCGGCCGCGCGTAAAGGGGCGGAGGATGGAGCCGCCCCCGCATCCCTCCCGGCGGAGCGACCCACGGCCCGCAGCGGGGATGGCCGGGCGCATCCCGCCCCTGCCCCACGGCCCGCAGCCGGGATCACCGGGGCGCATCCCGCTCCTGCCCCCCGGCCCGCAGCCGGGATCACCGGGGCGCATCCCGCTCCTGCCCCACGGCCCGCAGCCGGGATCACCGGGGCGCATCCCGCTCCTGCCCCACGGCCCGCAGCCGGGATCACCGGGGCGCATCCCGCCCCTGCCCCACGGCCCGCAGCCGGGATCACCGGGGCGCATCCCGCCCCTGCCCCACGGCCCGCAGCCGGGATCACCGGGGCGCATCCCGCCCCTGCCCCACGGCCCGCAGCGGGGATCACCGGGCGCATCCCGCCCCTGCCCCACGGCCCGCAGCCGGGATCACCGGGGCGCATCCCGCCCCTGCCCCACGGCCCGCAGCGGGGATGGCCGGGCGCATCCCGCCCCTGCCCCACGGCCCGCAGCGGGGATCACCGGGCGCATCCCGCCCCTGCCCCACGGCCCGCAGCCGGGATCACCGGGCGCATCCCGCCCCTGCCCGGAGCGCAGGCTTTCTGCCATGGCCTCGCACGGGAAAAGCTCGGACACAAAACAACTTGAAATCAAAGCAACACCCTCCACAGGCATACGTCTTTATACGTATACACTGTAAATACTGTTAATACAGTCACAGTGCAAAGGTCCTGAAAGCCTCCCTGAATGATGCCCAAAGTTGGGTATGTGATTTCTTACTGCAGGTGCTGCTGATAGCTTTTGAAATCACTTCTCTCTAGTCTCGCTAGTTTTTGAAGCTTTCATGTAAAATACACACATCACAATTGAACCACAACCTCCCTTTCTCTTACAGTGACAATCTAGACTCCACGTTTTCAAACCAGTGAAAGCAGCTCCGGGCCCTGTGTGTTATAATCCACACCTGGCTCCTTGCTAAAACAGCAGTCTCTGGCTCTGTGTTTACCACTCGAAATCAACAAAACTGTCACTAACCAGTAAGGGGCAGGGGCGCAATCACGCAGCTAAGGACAGTTTTTGACATAACTGTGACTATTTAAGAAGTAGTCACTATTCAAAAAATATTCTCTTACAGCAACCTGGTCTCACACACTGCACAGTCTCGTAGCATTAAAACCGTAATTTGTTGGAAAATATTATAAAGTTGTTTGAAACCCCACTTACAAGAATAGTTATCTGTACCAGTAACAGGTTAACAGTATCCAAATGCATTTGGTTATAGTCAATTACTTACATTTTGCAAATACCCAGAAGCCAAACTTACATTAACCAGGTCAGACTGCAACAATTCTCAGTTGAGTACATCTATGTCAGGACAAATTACAGTTTGCAACTTCCTATAAAAGGAGGGTATTAGGAGCAGGAGAACAACAGGAATCATGGCAAATATTGTTATTTTCCTAGCTTTGCATAATGTGGATGGACAAAACAAATGCATCAGAAAGTGAAAGAACTCTCACTCAGACATCTACTTACAAAGAAATATCAAGTTGATAATGCAGGCAACAAAAAGCAAAAGTAAACAGATTTAAAATGTGCAGTATAATTACCTTCTGGTTTTTAAGTTTCAAGTTCTATGGGAGTTTTTCTTCTCCACAAATGAGAACTAAATTTTTCATTCTGTGCAAGAACAACAACCCTATATATTCACTTGTCTCTCAGATACACAGTTTTTAGGAAAACAAAAAAACCTCATGTTCATCCCACTCAATTCAGGAGGCTGGGCAAAGCAGTGTTATAGAAAAGGTATTCCTTTTACTAAACTGTTTCAGTATTCAATTTTTAATTCCTTTTTGGTACCTTTTTTCCTACAGTCTAAATGATCACTTTCTGGAGAAAAATTAGGGCTAGAACCCATGTCTCTATTAAAAATACCTAGACTATCACTGCTGCAAACAGTGAGTGTTAATGTGAGAACAGGCAAGTTAGCATCATGGCAGAGAAAACTGATACAAAGCAACCAGACTTGCCATGATACTGACTCAAGAAGTGTTGGACTGCAATTCAAAAAAAATTCCAATAAAAAACCGACAAACCTTTAGATCTGATTCCCAGCTCTTTACAGAGCTTTTCTACAGGGAAAAAAAAAAAAAAGGGAAGAGGACAGGAAGAAAATGTTATTTTTAGTGCACAATAGTAAATTTAGCAAAATACAGCAATGACAAAGATTAATCAGGTGGTTAAAATGGGAAAAAGAGAAAGAGGGCATTTCTTTTGCTGGGGATAAAGAAAAGGTCTCAAGTTTCTCTCTTTTTTCCTGTTTCATCAAAGGGTGAAAAAGGCTTCTGCTGCTGTGGAAATAGGTACATGCTACTGTATCATTTCCATTTTAATGACCATCTACAGCAATTTTTACCATTCAGTGCTTTCCTACCACAAATGTAAAACTTCTTACATAATTCAGATTGCAGCTTTTCCAGTAAAAAGTATGAAATAAAACTCCAGGACTACCAGAAATTCCCTGTTCTCTGATACATAATCCTGTATGGAAGCATATTTACATTTCCCCAAACTTTTAAAACAAACAGTTTAGTTTTGACCATAAACTTGAGTGACACATTGAGAAGTGGTTGGAATGCATCTCTAATAGGGTGTGGAGCAACTGACAGTTTCTAGGCTTTGGTACAAGAAAGCACAGTAATAAACCACAAATATTCCCACTGACTTTGCATAAGCATTAAAAATACATGAATAGTAAAGTTTTACTCATTCGGATGTTCAAGTATTCCAGGTAGCCAGCTTGGATTTTTCATTTTCATTTGTTTGTTTTCAGGGAGGAATGACAGCTAGAGGGAAAGGGAGAAGGGAATAAGCTCTGTCTTTGCAAGCAATCCTAAAGGACATGGCATTGGACCATGGTAGCATTTAACTACAGTCTGCTTTTGCCAAGTCAATACAGCTTTCCAAAACATGTTTATGGGCTGCCAAGCGAGCTCTGTCACTGCAGCTCAGTGCTTTAAAACCTATCTCACAACTGAGAGAACAACTGGATAAAAAAAGACTAAAATAATAATTTAAAAATGCATTCACTCCCATGGAGAATTCTACTTAGAATTATCTTAGTTTTGCTAAATTATAAAATGCATTTGAAAGCACAAATGTAAATCCACATCCCCATATGCTCCAATGTATTATTTTTTACTCTGGGGCTAAACTAACCTTTTGGTTTTGAGACTGTATTTCTCAGATGATTAAAAAACATCAGGAGAGATCATCAGTTGTGCATAGACTGTAACTGAGTTTACAAATAACCTTTCTACTCTTGGATCTCGAGAGTCAGTTTAATTCCAGAGGCTGCTCCAACATGCAGTGTTAGCAGAAGTCCTTAAGGAACTTTCTACTAGCTCAGAAACGCTGAAGCTCAGTGCCCTCAGGCCCTTCCATCCTCTGCACTTCTCAGACACCAGAGAAAGGCTCAGGAGCAGACAGGTTGAAAAAATACCAGTCAAGGATAACAGGAAGTGCAGGAAGAAGGGACTGCAAGCACTTGGATTAGATTCTTTGACAAACTCTTCTGTAAGGGGAGCCTATGCTTCTCACCATCCCATCATAATCTAAGTCTGCTGCATCTGCAGAGGATTGATAGCCTAAGCATGGTAACTCTGGGGTTTAGATTTTACATTTCTGTATATCAGCATTCTTAGAAAGTCTACGTCCCACACTCAAGGGCTATGTGGAAGCAAGAGGCTCTTCCCTGTATTAGACATCTAGGTACAGTATGCTTAAAAAAAAAATTTAAAAATGTGGTGACGTGGCTCTTTGCTCCCTCTGAGGACCCACTGAGATTATTTCCCTTCTGTTTAGGTTGCAACACCCAAGCACAAATGCAGTTTCCTGTGACAAGCTACACCAACAACACTCAGCAGGGACAGGTACAGAACTGAGCTTGTTCACTGAAAGAGGGCAGGTCTGGCATTGCAAAGACCACCTGGGACTGCCCAAACCCAAAACCAAATAGTGTAGGACATCCTAGAGTTTTATCTCTCCCCCCTACCCTTGAATGCAGGGGCTTTCATGTTAGAAGACTTTAGGAGCATGTTTGGATTAAAAAATGTTAGTGGAAATAATTTAAATGCACAAGGAATTAAGAAAAACAAAGTAAGTTAAATTGTCCTGTATGGGTTCCACATAGCATATGGCAATCCCACAGGGACAGAAGGTGCTCTCTTCAGTCCATGAAATTTGGTTTCAACAATACAAAGAGAACATGAGTGAATGTTGTACAAGCAAACTAAGGAAACGTGGTACTTCAGTTATGGACTTCACCATCCACCCATTGCATGTGGTATGTGTAGTCTCAGCCAGCTGGCAGCATGTGAATTAAAACATCAGAATTACCCAGCTCCTGTCATTGTAGTCTACTTTCCCCCCACAATTAGGCTTAGAGACTTCAATGACGTGGGTAGATCAAAATAATTTCTAACTACTTTTGTAATGGTTTAGAATATATTTCATTAGATTTTATCCATAAAAAGTTTATAAAGAGAACAAATGGCTTGAATAAAACTACGTAAGAATACATCTATAAACATTGAAATAAAATTCAACTCATTTCCTGTCAATACATTTTTTGTATTAACAGGTTTGCATTCAGGGCTGCAATGTACCCTTGCCAAATGCTCATGCATTCCTAATTAGCTTTCTTTTCAAAACTATTGCACATTGTACCCAGTCTGTTCTTCTCTTTGGTCTGCATTTGACGTAAGGTGTCTCTATTTAGTGACATCAACATCTGCTCTCAGCCAGCTATGCAAATTGATTAGGCCAGTTGTATCCCTTTTTCTACAATCCCACATTTGTCTTAATTCTCAGAGATGGAGACATTTAACGCACACAATGATACCTTCACTGTGTTTCTTAGACAACAACACAGACCCCTATACATTTATTTGCTAGGGTTTTTTCAGTTCTTCATTGAATGCTAAATATAGTGCAAGACCATCATCGCTTAAGAAGCCCGCAGTGCACCAGATTTTGTTAGAGCATTCTGTGAATGATATATAGCACCAGTGGTTTGCCTTATGAATTATATTTCCCCATTCTTTTTCACTAGAAAAGGGATATAAAAGGCTTAATATAGGCATGTATTTTGAACAGCCAAGTAAACAGGAAAGAAACCATCTACAGAAGGAAAATGCCAATACTTATAATTTGTAATAAAAATTAAATATCTACATTTTTTCAGAGGGTTATATTTCCACAATGCTTTAGTTTTCAATCTAATTATGTGTAGGATATTGGCTTTTGCATTTCCCTGCTTCCATATTTAATCTTGTTAATTAAAAGACCCTAATTCTCTGCACCTCACTCCAAAACAGAGTATCAATTTAGGTGGGAAGAGTCCTCCAGAGGTCATCTAGTCCAAACTCCTCCTCAATGCACAGCTAACTTCAAAGCTTGATCTGGTTAAGGACAGTCAGTCCACAATCTCCAATCCACGTGTTCCATTGCTTAGCCACTCACTATGCAAATGGCTTTTTTTACAACAGTGAGAAAATTTTTTCTTTACACCCTCCTTGCTGCTACTTGTGACTGCTGCCTTTTTTCCTTTTGTTGAGTGGAGAAGATCTGGTTTCCCCATAACCCCTTTTGACTACCTGAGGCAGTAATTAGATGCCCTCTTAACCTTCCCTTCTCCAGGCTAGAGAAGCAGCTCGCTCAGTGTGTCTGTGTATATCTCATGTTCCAGTTTCCCCACAGTATCAGCAGCCCTTGGTTGCACTGTCTTCAGTTGGTCAATCTCTCTTTGGAATGGTGAAGCCCAAAACTGAGCAGAGTTTCTCAGCAGCCACCTCACAAGTGCCCAGCAGAGGGGAATGAGCCCTGCCTCGCCCTCCTCGCCGCCCTCAGCCTCAGGCAGCCCCAGATGTGGCTGTCCCCGCTGCTGGAAGGGCACTCAGCTGAGCCAGGTATGTCCCATCCTGTCCACGTGTGCTGTCACAGTCTCTCTGATGGCCCCTTAAACTCTGATAAACTGCCTTTGCTGCCATCCTTCTCTTTCTACGGACTGCAGGGTCTGGTCTTAAAAGGGAGTGGATCCACTTGAACAGTGCATCCAATCTGCAAAGTTAGGTGTACCAGGATACAATTAAGCACAACAGAATTTTGGCTTAATAAGAAGAACAGCAAGAGAAACAGCTGAGCAGTTATATAAGAGTCTCCCAAGGGAAGAAGTGGCAGAGTTATGGCTCACTGCACTCCCAACCCAGAGAGGATGAGGCTGTTTTAAGAATTGGTTCTATGGCAGAGTTTTGTATCACACGTGTAATCTCCTAATGGGAGCAATTTTGCAACAGCTTGTATTTGCTGTATTCCAGACTTCTCACTCCTCAGGACTACAACATGGATACAAAAGATTTCATCAACTTATAAAAACACGTCCAAAAAAAAAAAAACAAACCCAAACCGAAATAGAAAAAACTGACTAGTAGGAGGATTTCTTCTTGACTGTGTCATTTTGCTGTTTGGCAAGGGAGTGAATTTGGAAGTAATAGTGCTGGCATCTGCATAACTGTTCAGAGCTTCTTAAAATGTTTCTGCCATCTAATCAGATGTTAATGGAATGGAAAGAACTCCTTTGTGGAATGAAATAAGAGTCATAGCAAACAGTCAGCTGGGGAAGATTTTCTGTCTGTCTGTCTGACCTTGTGGCTAGCTGTCAGTCTCCATCTCTCCTCTATATAGATCAGTCAAAATTCACTTGTCTCTGAGAACTGAGTTTCCAAGAGACTTGAAACGTCTTTATACTACAACTACAGAAGGTTTTCAATAGCATACACAGTCTTTGCTTATCACTCTTGATCTAAGCTATTGAGCTTTAAAAACCGTACATAAATGGATCAGCCCTTTTTCTTCCAAGCATTATAAATGCTCTCTCTGCCTTCTGAGGATTGCATAAATCACCTACTAAAAGCCTATACACAGGAGGATTCAAAATGCAGACCAAATTTTAGAAAGTAAAATACCGGTCAAAGATTTCAGAAATTCCACAGGAGCAATACATAAATAGAGATCTCTGCAACAATGTGCCACCCCTGCTTGGGATTCCTTCTGTTGCCGGTATAAAGAGATGATGAGGACAAGTCTTGAACACAGATCTCTAGTTACAGGAACTGGAAAACATGGGGTAGGGTGAAGGGAAGAGAAACAAAGTGGATTTTGTTGCCTTTTTCACAGTTGCCAAAGCATAGTGTTACTGGTCTCTGAATCACTGCTTGTATATAAGAACAGCAGCCACCAGCCATACTCTGATCTTTAAAGGCTGTCAAACCAACAGAGCAGGATTAAGTAGAAGAATCAAAGGCAGCTTAATCTCATCATCACTGATCTTAGAGAAACAGCCTTATTAGCTACAACTTACTCCTCTGTACCTCTGTCCCATAGTGAGCTAGACATGAAAGTAAGACCCAGTTATGGTTTTAAGAGCCTGATATAAATACTTCTGAAAGAGTTGAAGAAAAGCTTCCAGGGACTCCTCTGGGCTTCAATTTGGGGAGTAATTCAAGAAGAAAAAGTCCACAGAATTAGTTGCTATATGCCTGTCTTAGAAAGATGATAACTTAAAGCAGCTGAAACAAAACAGAAATTAGTGATGCACCTGTAACTTCACTATTTTTTCACTAGGTTGTTCAAAGAGTGTGCTTATTTGGATTACAATCCCCCCCCCAAGATTACAGTACAATTCTTAATTTATTTTGAACAATGTAATTCTGCACAGTAGCAACACTGTGGGATTTTATGAATTCAACACCAAAATTCAAACTTTGTTACATTCTCTGTATTTTATACCTTGGAAGCACTCATTTTTTGAAAGAGGAAGCTTTGCCAGGAAGGTAAGACCTTGTGCCTCTTATCATCACCTTAGACCAGTTTATTGACATGATTTAGTTACACTAGTAAAGACAGCCTTGCAAAGCTTGCATTTTTGCAACATAACAAATTCAGTGGGTGAGACTGGATTATATTAACACAAGGTTTCTACTTTCCAAATGCCACTCATGTATTTTACTGGTTTACTTCAATATGTCAAAACAATTCTAGTTCCCCCTTTTTTTTTCTTTCCCCAATGAGTTAAGATCATAAACCATATGCAAAAAGAATATTACCAGGGTTGGTTTTGATGGATATCTTTCACTCCCTGAAACACCTCCTATAAATTCTAGCAAAATGGTGTAGCTGAAGGATAATGGTAATTGCAGAAATTGCAGAAGAATGCACACAAGTGATCCATACAAGAAAACACACACGAGTGATTCCAAGTCTAAGCAGCAGGCAATAAAGACAGTTTGCATGTTTCACCACAGGCTGCTTGATGAGACTTCCCTAATTATGTTTATTGGGAATGGTTTCCAAGAAGGATTTTGTTCTTTTAAATGCTACCATTCAAAAGCTATCAACCATGAAATCACATACTTCTTGCATATATTTGCAGTTTTCACAGAGGGTGTAGGACTACTTCCAGGATCTGCCTGAAAAGTATCACTGTTACACGTTTGAACTACAGATTAGGCACAAATCAGAGAACTTAAAGGAGAGTGTGTATACTGTGTAATTTGCAAAGTACCGAGTAAAAGACATCACCTTCCAATTACACTTACAACTGCAGCATTTAAATATGTCAGGAACAGAATATACCTTTGCAAAATTAAAAACAAGCTAGAACCAGCAATAGCAGTGGTTTTGAAGCTAATCAGGCATTCAGGAAGCTTTAACAAAATCAGAAATATTGTAGTGCCTTGAAATTTCTCATCCACTCATTGCTTGAAAGTCATATTGCCAAAGCATCACAAATTCTACTACAAGGGGTTTTTTTCTCTTTCAACAAAGTAGGAAGACATGTAACTTTCTATTTTTTAAAAAAAATTAAAGCTTTTCCAAGTCAAGCAAGAGTTCTTTTCCTGGGTAACAGTGGAAGAGAAGAACTATAAAGGTATTAATCTTATTTACTCCTATACATACATCTCAAAGTATAAAGTATAAACTGTACCTGTTGCTCAGGACAATTACTGGGACAGCTGCCCACACTGAGCACATCTAGGAGACCATGCAGAAGCAAATTCTACCACTGAGAAAGCAGATGAAAACAAAAAGCAGCTAAAGCTCAGGTACAGTTACCATACTATGTTTTTGTTACTGCAAATCCTCGTTTTGAGGGTGCTACCCCCTTGCTTCCAGAGGTGTGAGAGACAGGTAGTTCCAGCTGACAAGAGAATGTTCTGATGTAACAGCACTGATTTTATATCCCAGATTTGATTTCTTATGTTGGGTACCTTGATATTAAGCTCCCTGAATTAATGGACATTTCAGAACTGCATCATTTCTTTCCTCCTTTCCCACCTAATTGTAACAAATTGTTCCTGATTCTGCATAGGTGTTGTAAAAAACATTCTCCTTTATGTAAAGCACAGCAAATCCCATGATAAAGGTAGGAACATGGACTTCAGCAGTATGATAAACAGTGCTAGAGAACATAAATTTAATTACAAAGATCAAAAGCAACAAACAGCAACACTGCCCTTCCTCTCACACCTGAACCACCCACACATGGCAGTCCTTTTTTCTAATCTCTAGTCATAAGCAGTCATAAGTCTGAGAAGAACTAGTTCAAGCAGTTTTAACATTTAAAATTCCCTCTGATAAATTTAATTCTGCTGAAGGTTACACACATCCCCCTCAGCTGGCTTTGCACAGTCCAGAACCTTGTATTTACCATTCTGAATTGTCAGTTACATTCAAGTGCCAGATTGCACTGTAGAGGCAGTAGCTATTTTATTCCACTGACTGTGAAGACACTAATCTCTGAGAGAGCAGTAGCTTCTTTACCCAGACAGCTAAATTTACTACTACTTGTCTCATAATACCTCAAGTGACACAGAAGCCCAAAAGCAAATAAGCTTTGACTGGGATATTAAGGAGTAAATAACACCTCTACAAAGACACACCTGCCAGATGCAGCATTTTCTGATTCAAGCACATACCCATCCACAAGTTAGCTTTTTTTCAGACCTGCAGATATATTCACTTTGAGAAGTGAGACCAAATCAGAGAAACAACAGGAACTGGTGTGGAAACAGCAAGTTTCTGAGAATATTGTTCTGTAATTTACCTATATGAGCTATACATGTTACTCAGAAATTCATTTTAAAACAGTCTGGGAAGCAAGGCTTGACACTGGGAGCAGAGGTGAAAAGAGAAATTTGGATTCTTGGGTGTGCCATTTCCCTCAATAGGAACTTTTTGATGGTGAGATCAGTCAATGCATATTAAATAATTCATAGCATCACTGTCCTGGTTTCAGCTGGACTAGAGTTAATTTTCCTCCTGGTTGCTGGTACAGAGCTGTGTTTTGGACTCACTATGAGAACGCTGATGACGCACGGGTGTTGTAGGTGTTGCCTGGTAGTGCTCGCTCCAAACTGAAACATTTCAGTGTCTCATGCTCTGCCAGTAAGCAGGTACACCAGAAGCTGAGGGGCAGCAGGGCAGGACAGGTGACCCAACCTGCCCAAAGGGACATTCCATACCCTAAAGATCATGCCCAGTATATAAACTGGGGGAATCAACTGGGACCTGCCAATTGCTGCTGGGCCTCAGCCAGCACATGTGCACCACTTGTTTTTCTGGGGTTTTACTTCTCTCCCTTTCTTTTCTCTCTCTTTTAATTCCAATGATTATCATATTTTATTTCAATTATTAAACAGTCCTTAGCCCATGTGTTTTACCTTTTTGTACATAAGCAAGCAACTACATGGTACTTGGCTGGGGTTAAACCATGACAATCATAACTTGCATATGTGTAATATTGTATACTGGCTTTCAGGAACTGCACTGCCTATAAAATGACTTCTATTTTTATTCACAAAGTATATGTTTGTCTTTGATGATGTCCTGAAATGGGCTCATTAAATTACTAATGTAACTATTAAAGCTATTAAATTACCAATTTTGAGGGATCAATTCAAAGCACATTGAGATAAGCATAAATCCAAAGTAAACCAAGTGTCTCTTCACTTCATTGACCCTCCTATGAGGCTCTGAATGCTAAAATGTCTTTCTCCTGACAAGATTAACCCCTTCATTGTATAATCCTCCCTGGCCAAAACAGTGGAAGTAGCTACTCCTAGGGCTCACAGAACGTTCTGCTTGGTAGTACACAATGATGAGGGGAGGAGAGATGCTTGGTTTGTGTTTACTTTTAGAGCCCAGGGGGGGAGATTGCTCCCTAAGCTTCCTGACAAGATGTTTATTTTTATTCACATTGTCACTATGTTTTCCCATGAACAAATATTTATACTTCAGAGGAAATGTTTCAGTAACATGTTTCAGACAGGATAAGCAATGTTCACTTCCCTTCCTTTTATTATGAGAAAGCAATTTTGCTTACAGGAGGAAGTAAATAAATCAATTCCCCAGAGATGCCTGGGAAGGGGTAATTCTTGCAGGGAACCCATCTTGAAAATACTGGCATCATGACATTAGGTCAGTGTTAGCTGACCTGTGGAGGTTTCATTTGCAATGGCAAGAAATGAACACATCAGAGATTTTTTGTTTCCTTTGTTTAGCGAAATAGACCATTCCTGTGCAATCCTGTCTTAATTAAAACATTCTCCCTCCTGACAAATTTTAGTAGAATCTTATGTCCCTATCTGCACTATTATAATGTACATTTAATACATATGGAAAGCTATAAATCCATCTTTTGTTAATACTTCTGAACATCTAACAGACTGAGAAGGCCAGTGGATGAAAATGACCTACTTTCATTGACTACTCCAAATTGTGACCAGAGGGTTTAACTCTGTGATCTCCAGAGGTTCCTGACAACCTGAATTTTCCCACGATCCTACATCAAGGACATGTATTTGGTTTAACTAACTTACATACTTACTGCAGGAACTGTGAAGATCTGGCTGGGATACTTGACAAAAGCAATATCAATATACACCTGTAACTCAGGCTGGCAAAAGCCCCACTTTTCCCTAGGCTGCCTAGAGCAGGAACCGATAAAGCTGCCTGGATGCATGGAAAAGTACCTACATGTTTGTGGTGCAAACTCTTCCTTCATCCCAGGATCTCGCTCATTTCCTGCACCTGCAGTTAGTCTGTGTGAGTATTCACTCTTGAAAATCAGACTTTGCAGCTTCCGTTTCTTTGATGCTTGGAAAAAAGCCTGACATTGGGTCAAAAGCTACTCTGTGCAGAAGCTGCTCGTTACGGACCCTGCAACACCAACATTTGTTTTTATCTGTTGGAATATCAGAACAAAGCTGACTAATCCTGTAAATGAAACTATTATTTGTAGGACTTTTCAGTTAAAATTTTTGGTACAAAGTCTGCCAAGACACAGATGTTACAACTCTAAAATACTTGACCAAAAGCTGCTGGTCAGAAGAGCAGTGGTGACAGGCAACTCTAAGTGAAATAAGTCAGGGGTTTTTTTTATTTCTCCCTGTCAATACTTACCTCACAGGAGAAACTGTTCACATCCATTTTTAGCAGCTTGATCAAAAGCAGAATTTAATTAAAATACTTCATGTCTTTCTCTTAATGTGGCACTCCTGAGGAGGAAAGAAAGGAAAAAAAAAGAATAAACTTTACTAATTTCAACCTCAAATTACAACACATGCAACAGCAACAACATCTTTTATGATGCATTTTATATTGTAAACAGGCCTGCTTGGTCAACAAAACATCTTTTGAAGTTTCAAACAGGTAGACTGTGTATCTTTACTAAAATACTCTTTGTTCCAATGCAGTGAAGAAATCATGGGTAGCTTGATGAGCTTTTGGGTATAATTGGAGATTGACATAACTCTGTCAAATGAAGCTTCTTCATGAATAATTTCCTTCTGGATTTAGATTAAAAAACCCAAACCACCTTAGGTGTCAGAAGCTAACACTGCTGTATCCTAATTAACCAGCTCCTCTCTCTTAGGCAACAGACTCTGAGAAGGGATTTTTTGGCTACCTTCAAGCTGACAAGACTCTAAAATATGAGCTGACAGCCTGATGACACATGAACTGGGAATTCTGTGTTGCTTCCCCCCTTTGGTAACAAATGAAATTAACGATAAATGTCCTTCATTGGGTTTGGTAAATGCCTACTTTATTGTGGCTTGGTTCCCATCCAGGAGCAAGGTGGAGGTTTTCCAAGAAGCAAAGGTGGGAATAACATTGATTTCACCTCAGATGCTGCCCTAAAAGCAAAGCTCAGGGGAACAAGTAGGTTTCAGAGGTTCAAGCCAGCTTGAACAGAAGCAGTGAAATGCAGAGTCTTCAAATGAACAGAGTAGTGGCCCACTGGGCACTTCTCCCTTCTTACCAGGATCACTTCAGAACTGAATTTAGGATTGAAGTTAATTTCTCAAAGAAGTTACAACCTTCTGTAGATACCCAGCACAACACAAGAGAGAGAGCAAACAGAAAATGAAGTAACCCTTTATTCCACCTTTGTGGAATAGACAAGCCACAAGAATTGATACTAGAGTTAGAGGCATGATGTTTATGTCCTCTAGGAGTCCTGCCCTCTCCTTTGCTACTTATCAATAAGCATTTTAGTGGCAAAGACATATCAATCTTCCTGAACTGCCATGTTTCATGCAGCTACTACTGTGGAGAATCTTCTCACCATCTTTTCTGCTGTGCTCACCCTTACTTCCTCCAAGGCAGGCCCACAAAGCTCCCTTCGTAAGCCCTACAATAACAGCCTTAACCCACAATTAAACAGCTCCCCAAATTATTAATTAGTGACATTAGCAAACTCAGGGCTCTAAAACTGTTTAAATAGATACCTTGTGTGATACTGTACCATTTGTAACTGTTTACTTGTTTCTTGAGTATTGATGGCAGATTAGAAGTTACTTGCAGCTTCTTTCAGAACATTTCTTTTCAAAAAAAAAAACAAACTAAAAAAAGGGCATCTGGTTTATCTGATCATAAACCCAGAGCTTTCTATGTTTTTACTGAGATCTCATTTGCTTCTAACAGCCTTTCTCTGCTTCACCCTCATTAAAATCTACAGACATGACCTCCAAGGATATACCAAGATCCTTCTTACTCTCAGACATGTAAAGCCCTTCCACAAGCTCATTCACAATTCTTTTTCATCAATCATTAAACATTTACATTATTGTCCTATTAAAGGCCACATTAAGACTCTCCTGCTTGCTGCAATATTTTTTACATTGTTATGCTGTAAAGTGAGACCAGTTGTTTGAAGAATGCAGGCAGATAGAAATGTAGCTAAACCTGATTTTCATCATTACTAAAGCATAAGCCTAAAAGTTCCACTTCACAGATAAAAGTTTATGGCCTTCATCCCCCTGCCCCTCAGTCTTCTACTTTCTGGTTTTGAAGATAGCTGAGTTCCTAATTAGCATTGTTCTACCCTATTACAACTGCAAAATACAAACATCTCTCACACCATGGCAGTGGAGGCAGATCTCTCTCTGGGATGATCTGCCCTCAGAGGAACAGAGCAGCTAAACCTTACAAGCACCTTCCTTCCCAGAGCCTGGAGGAGCTCACAGCTCAGGAGAGAGCTGCCTTGCTGTGACCCTCACCCTGTGTGTGCCTGCAGAGAAAGCATCAGCTCTGGCAGTGGCAGCGCACTTCCTTCTCTCTCCCATCTGCTCTGCACCCAGGCAGGCAGTACCCAGGCTACTGCTCACCCACAGCAACCAGCACACCGTGTGTGCAGGACACGCAGCAAGGTCACCGTGGGCTGAGGGAAACCAAAACCTGCTGGAACACACAGTAATTCACTGAGGGATGTACTTGCATGGTGTACTTCTCCAAAGTGGGGGATTTCTTTTAAATAGGCAGGCAGATGAGGAACAGGAACACCTGCTGCAGGTTGGCAAGTGAAACATTTGCAGTGCAAACCAGGCCCAGAAGGATCTCGGAGGAGGCCAGGTGGAACACTGGGCTCCCTGGATGACTCCTTGTGGCCAACAGTCATGTCTAATCTGGTTTAGAAGCCTCTTATGTGATGGACAAGAGGCTCATACACACGGACACTACAGAAAACTCAAGAAATCTCAGCTCAGTTTCTCCCTCAAATCCACCTCAGCTTCACTTCTGTGTTGTTCAGAAGCCGTAGCTGATCCAGTCTTTGCCCCACTCTTATTTTGTTTGGTTCATTGGGGATTTCTATTATTATTATTATTACCAAACTAACAATATTGCAGAATGTTATCCTCTCAAGTTGTTTTACAAGCTTCTTTTAACTGCCCCATCACCTCTGTGCATTAGTTTCAGTTTCTGTAACAGCACAAATTCACAGTATACCTGCCCCGAGTCTCTTCAACAAACCGTGAGGGATTACATGGAAGAAAAGTGCTTTTAAGCCTTATGTTTCTGACTTGCTTAATATGGTCTCACTTCAAGCTTTTGCCTTTAAAAGTTCAAATACTGCAAGAAATTTAAGTAGAAAAAGATCAGAATCTTAGTTCACTGTTGTAATCTTTACTATGACACACCTCACTTGCTCTGCATTACATGGTTGAACAGACAGTAGAAATGTTACTTCCCATTGATACCGAAACCAACATTTCCTCTCAACATACATTCAAAACCTAAATGTTGTTGGATACACAGCAAATGCAAGTGTTTTGCCCTTTCTATTTCAGTTTTGGTAAGTATGATACAGGAACTTTTTCCTGTATTGATTGCACAGACAACAACATGATGAAGCGTGATACAAATATTTCCATTTAACTAAGTACAAATGACAACATTTGGCGTGAAGTTGACAATCAGGTTCTAAAAGAAGACGGGGATGTTATGACTGTCACCAGCCCTATCCTAAGAGCACCCCCAAGAACTCAGTTAAACAACTGCTAAACAAAAGTGCAAGTAACTCTAAAGCTCTGCTTTCCTATGCTCCCCAAATGGGGTAAAGGTTCTCCCTTTTGTTATTCCTTTTTTCCAAGAGCTGCAGAAGAGTTGGGCTAGGTATGGCCTTTTGTTTCTCCCCAGAGGTTCTCAACAACTGTAAGGAAGAGAAAGAGCTCTTGAATGTCATTCTCCTGCTAGCTGTTAGGGAGGCACGTCCTTCTTTATAACCAGCTCCTCTTGTATTCAGCTCTCTACATGCATTTGCACTCTGTACCAATTACAAATTTCATTCTTGTTATGCAGAGGACCATTAATAATTTAAGATTAAAAAGGAACCTAAGGGCAGGAATATTCCATTTTTGCTCACGAGATAGATGGTACGCTGCTAGTATGTCAACTCAAGTTATCTTTGTGCATGCTACGTTAATTCAGCAAATTGCTTTTCAAACAAAGTGCATGCAGAAAGTGCCTGGAGATTCTACACGAGAATAAAGTTTCATTTCTATGGCAAATGTGCCAAACCCATACCCAGAAAGTGAAATACAAACAGAATTTAGTGTTGTCCGTTTAGTTTTCACAAGCAGGAGTTAGTCAAGATGAATTTTGTAAAGAAGCCCTCTGCAAGAGCACGTAAAAGTCAAGCCAGGTGTAGCGACAAATACCCAGCGCCCTGCCTGCAGCGTGAGAAACCAGGGAATCAGCGAACACGTCTAACGGTATGGAACGGCTCGGGAGCGATGCAGCAGGACCGCCTGACACCCGAGCGAGCCGTCAGCATTTCTGACCTTACCGCAGAAGGGAACGGGACATCAGGGCGAGGCGGGCAGGTGCGGAGTCCGTCCTGGAGCGGGAGCCGGGGGCTCCTGTCAGGAGCCGGCCCGGAACAGGGAGCGCCCCCGGCCCGCCGGTCCCAGCCCCGCGGTGCCCCGGCCGCCCGCCGCTCCCTCCCCCGCCGCAGCTTCCACGGCGCCCGGCCCCGCTGGGTCACCCACCGCGACCGGCAGCGGCGTCTGCCCGTCCCGCGCCCGCCGCGGGGCCGCAGCGGCTCACTCACCTGAGGGCGGAGCGGGACCGCCTGGGGCCAGGACACAAGTGACGCTCAGCGGGGTGCGGAGGGCGGTGCGGTGTCTCGGGTGCGGTGCCGTCCCGCCCTGCCGTGCCGTCCCGCCCTGCCGTGCCGTACCGTTCTGTTCTCTGCCGTGCCGTACCGTTCTGTGCCGTTCTGTGCCGCGCCGTGCCCAGAGCGGAGCGGGCGCGCGCGTCCCAGCCAACCAGCGCCGTCACGTGAGCGCGCCCCGGCACGCGGCGCTGCTGCCGCGGCCGTTACAGCGGCGCGCGCGCGGCGGCGGCGGGAGGCGCGCGCGCCGCCCTGCTCCGCTCTGCTCTGAGGGGCCGGGGGTCGCCGCGCCCCTCACGGGGCTCTGGGGCTGCCGGCGGCGGCGCCGCTCTCGCCCTTCCTGCCCTCGGGAGGGAGTGTTTCCAGGAATTGAGGGGCTGCGGAGGCAGGAAATCCTGCGGGGCCCCGTGCGGGGAGCGGCCGCAATGGCATCACCTCCGTGCGCGGCAGGGTGGGGTCCCCAGCCGCCTCCTCCCTGCTCCGTGTGAGCATCCGCACGATGAGATGTGCATCAAGGTGTGTGCGCCTCCCTGAACTGTGAATGCTCCTGTGTTTAACATTGCTGACGAGTAAATCCCACCGCACCGTTCGCCTCCTTTTCCCCACACGGAACTTTTCGTGCTGAATCGTAGCTAAAAAACGTTAAGCTTGTTTTCCGCTCAGGATGCTTTCCCTTACACTGCCCTCAGGGTGTCTGACCTCTCTATCAAATAATACGCTAAGAGAAGTCTTTGAAAAAAACAATAGCGGGACACCGTAAATAATCCAGCTCCGTCAGGCATTTAAAACTGTTGTAGAACGTATTGCTGAAATACTTAGGTAAATTTGAGGAACGGCCTGGTGTTCAAGGAATTTTCTGCTTACTCAGGGTCTTGGACTCAATTTTCCACCCTGGGTCATCCTGTGCTGTTGAGGAGGATTTGGGAGGAATGCAGGGGCCAGGCACTCAGCCCTCGTGCCAGTGCTTCACGTCGGTGATGTTTAGTGGTGGTCATGGGGAGTTTCTGACACCACAGCCCTTCTGAAAGGGGAAGGGCTGAGACACAGGGCCTAAGGACAGCAGGAGCCGGCAGTAACGCAGGTAGAGAGGCCGACTGGGCTTGCAGCCAAGCTGCTCTCCTATCTCAATGGCAGAGATCCGGCATTCTGAGCAGAACTAATGAACCTAGCCCCGTATCATGAAAACCGTAAGAGAAGCAGGGTTTGTCGAATCTTCTCACTTCTTTTGATGATTTTCATTTCATGTGCTTCCCCGTGGAGTCATGAAGGCTTGAAATGTACATGCTGTATACTGTATGAATAGTGAAATATACATGCATGCTGTAGCAGGATGCTGAACGGTGCAGCAGGGGGAATTAGCATGTGTAGAGCTCTGTGATGCTATGGACAGACTGCCTTCAGCACATAAATCAGCTTTAGACTACTATCAAACATTAGCATACATAGACTGTATTTTACATTTGTAAAAGACATGTGGGAGAATGATCATAAGATTTCAGGAGCTGAGCCTTTAAAATAAATGGCACCGGAACTCTGAAGCCCTCATTAAGCAGACAGAAACTTTTAGCACCTTGGCTAAATGTAAAGTTTAGAATAAATGACTGAAAAATAATGACCTTTGTTGCATATATGGTACCAAGGACAAAGAAAGATTGCTAGGCCATAGTTACTCCCCAGAACTGGAAGGATTATTTTATTTGGGAAGAATTTATACAGAGTCCTGGTAACTCATATTTAGACCCCCAACAAGGAAGCCTCCACTGTGCTTCCACAGTATTTGCGTGCAGAATTGTATAGTTGTGCAATTTCACTCTGTACAAACAAACTGTCTAAATTCCTGTAATTTGTGCTGGAAACACACTATCATTTGCAAGGCAATTGGAGCAGACTGCTGAGCTCACAAGGGTTATCATCTGCATCTGCTCAGAGGACAGCCTCCAACCTTGTATTGGCTAATATTTTTAGCTTTGCTAACTAAACCCACATGAGATAAAAGTCCACCCACACAACAGGTTATATAGTTTGCTTTAAATCAGCTGTGTTTTGTGAACACTGAATGGCTTGATTCTGTTTCATGTATTTCCTTCAGCACTTCAAAATGGGTTTAGGTTGTCTGAAAGGTTCTCGACTGACAATTTTGGAAATTGAACTCTCGTGTTTAATCCCAGACTGAGTCCAACACAAGGCAGCTTCTCAGCTGTATCAGAGAGGAAATATTGCTAGTCTGAGGATAGACTCACTTATTTACTTTCTCATACCAGCAAAGGCAGGATTTCCTGTTTTTTCACTCATCTACAGTTACTGGGTGTAGGATATTTTCATTACATTAAAATTATACTTTGGATACTAAGACTGTATGTTTCATTCAAGGAAAAAAACCCCAAGTATTTAGTAAATCACCTGCCCTTTAAGGTATGATAATTCCATTTCAACTCTAAATTAATTAGGCAGTAGTATAGAAAGCTAATGATCTTCACAGAACACTTGTTCTCTTTCCACCAAATTTATGTATAGTCCATATTGATTTCTGAAAAATTAATTTATGCTTTTAATATTGTACTTGTTTTTGTGCAAAATTACAGGTGTTGCATCCATAAGCAGAGATGGAGTGCCATTATCCTTTAAAGTGCACATGGAATAGATGAGGAGAAGCTATGTAAGTTCTAGGCTTCCAGGAATGGAAGAAAAACAATTTATGAAATTTGCTGTTAAGAATAATTGCTGGCTGCTGTAAAAGTTGTGTAACTTTTATGACAATATCTCTTGAACCCAGACATAAGACAGACTGATACCAGTCCTAATGTCAAGACTGTGATTTCTCCTCATTCACAGGAGATACTGAGGTGACAAAAATGTTTATGATTGTGAGTCTTTTCATTGCTACACCTTTATCAAGCTGCAGTTACATCAGTCTGACTAGAGTAGCTCAGGTGACTCATGGCTTTCATTATATGTCTGAGTTCTTAAAGGGTAAAAGATTTGGGAGAGGTAATTTTTTTTTTCTGCAGAAAAATGAGACAAAATCTGTTTTGTGATAGTAAGTGCGTTTGTACTCTTCAGCACTCAGTACATGTTATAGGATGGAGATAGATTGTGAGCTTTCTGGAAGTCCCCTCAGCTGTTTCCAGCCAGTGCCTTGGAGCAGTAGGAGTCACTGGCAGTGAATGGAGCACAGACCTTTGTGCCATGGGGGGCAGGGAGTGTTCTTGTGTTCAGTTCTGCCAAGTGAACTGTGGTGACACAGGAGGTCATACAGGACATGGGGATGAGCAAGTCCCAGGCTTTCCAGACATGCTTGGAAGCCAATGGCTCATTATGCTACAATTTATTGGGATGTTTTTAATGTTTTATCCTCTGTTGTCTTACGGTTATGACTGTAGTTACTGTATGCCTTTACTACCATATTGGTCTGGAACAGGCTTCAGACAGTGGTGTTCTCTTGCTGAGTATTCTCCTGCTCTGCCCACAGTCCCCAGTCTGGCTTCCATTCCTATTCCCTGTCATTTGGTGTTAGGGCAGGTGGAGCTCCTGTTCTCCACATCTGTGTGTGGCAAAGATTGTACTGGCTTTGAAGTCTTCTTCTTTATCCTAAAGGACATCAGAATCACTGTCAGGAGCCTTCCTGTGGGCTTTCAGAGCCTTTCTTAGAAGGCCTCATTACAGCTTCAATACAACAAATCAGAGGAGTGAGAGGTTTTAGTTCTTCCCTGTGAGGATTTGGCAAGTCCTAACTTTAAACATTATAAATAGTTCAGTGAGAGCTGTGAGCAGAACAAGAGTCAAATGAAATGTCAGGAGGTACCCTAGAACCTTCTGGTGGAGGTTTATCTCATCCTTATAGAGTGTTATAAAAATAATCTTATAAACACTGAAGCAATCACCACCATGAATCACATTATGTTCATACTAGACAAACCTACGTAAGACTGGCAGAGGTTTATCTGGCTAAAGATGCTGACTTGGAAACTGTGAGAGAAAAAAGATTTCACTGGCAGACTGTTGTAATAGTGAAATATTTTATCCTGAGGAGAAATAGGTTGTGGAAATGTCAAATCTGTATTATAAAAAAGTAATGCAGAGGGAATCCATTCCTGATTTTGGAAAACCTACCTGAATATCCCATTGCTTTGTGCTCATAAATATCAGGAGTGAAGTGACAGCAGAGCTCCTGAGTTCTGTTGGTTCAAAGAAATAAACATTTATTAACTCTGGTTTGATGGACAGTTCCTATTTATCCAGCATTGCTCAAAATCATGTCTTAATACAGTTCGTTCTTTTAAAATAAAAACTCTTATAAGTTGCTTGGACAAGCCTTTGAAGAGTACACTCCAAAGAACACTGGAAAGAACAGCAATGCCATGGAAGGAGGATAAAGACAAGCCTTTCCACTCATTTATTTTCACAGTTTTATTAAATGTAGTGAATATGTTTAGCCACACTGAACTAGTCTTTGGTAAAGCACAACATTCATCAAGAAAAGTGTGCATGACTTCATAATTACACAAAATTGATCCAAGAAAAAGAGATCATGAACTAATGAAGAGTGTTAAACTGTTTGAAGCTTATCCATCCTTATGTTCAGATGTAAAGCTGAGGCAGTACAAGAAGAGAGCAAAATATTTCTATCCCCTCCCCTCCCCTCCTTTTTCTATGCATGTGACTGCAGAGCTCATGGATGAATTTGCTGTAGAGAAGTGGCTCAGTCCCTCCATTTAGGTGTGCTCCTGCAAGGTAAGGGTTTCTGGCTATATAGTTCCCCTGTCTAGCCTGGGTTGCAGAATTTAATCCCCACTTGAAACCCAGATGGATTGCAACACTGTGTAGTGTGTGTGGTTGTTTGCTCTGCCAATACAGAGGATTTGCACCAATGTAGCTGCTTTCCTAACAAATCCTCTGTACAACGCGCCAAGACCTGTGATACCATGTAGGCTTAGTTCTCAACAGCCTTTCACCATAACCTTTCACTGTGCAGCAAATGTGAAATGCTACCAAACTAGAACAGCACAGTTTTACCCTGCTTGGAAAGCATTTGTGATCAGCTGTAACTCAAGGAGAGCAGGCCCATTGTGAACTAAACACTGTTTCACTGAAAATGTGTATTTGATTTAATCCAATTACTTGTGTGCTGGCACAAATTCTTTTGGTGACCATGAGTTTCCAAGAAAAAAGATACAATTTTATCTCCCTTCCTATTCAAATGTCAAATTGTTTTGTGTGTTTCCACTCCTTATCTTGAAGTCTGCACCAGTGTGGAAGATAGAATGAGCACACCACTTCCAAATCCCTATAATCTAGGCCCGAACTCCTCTTGGGCAGTGCATGTGGGAGTCTCTCACAAGCATCACAGTCAAAAAGCATATCTTTTTGTGATTATTTATGCATCAGTTCAAACCCTGGCTGCTGTAAAAGAATTCCTTGTTTCTATCCTCACAAATACCACTTACAGTACCAAGGAACTTTGGCCAAAACTAGCCAGTCTGTATAACTATAGGAAAAAACAGTGCCTTCTGATAGTTCAGATTATGATATGCCTGCAAAAATGGATGCACACATATATCTGAAATGTAAACATTGGCAATTTTGATAGTTCTCAAGCTGGTCCAATATGTTACAGTGATATGCTTAATTGTTGAGAGTTTGAACCTCAATGTGAACCATTTTCTAGACCTGGTAATAGGCTGCCATCCATAAAAGGATATTTAAGTGTAACTAGTATTTTTTCATGCTGTTTAACCTACTTACTCTCTGTTTTCAATTCTTTGTGAAGGGAAACACTCTGTCACTTTCTTTTGTCTCCCATTTATCAGCTATAACAAAATGTAGATGCTTATAAAAAACATTTCAACAAAAGTTTTTGCTGCTAAAAAGGCCCAAACTCAAACCTCAGGTTGATATGCTACCTTCTACTGTGGGCTGTAAGTGTCATGGTTCCTCAGAAGCCAAAATCAAGACAGCACAAAACCGTTTCTGAGACCACAGAGGACCTGAGTGTCACGTAGAAATTCTCCTTTGTTCCGTGTGCACTTGAAATCCTTATTTTGCTGTTAGCTTACAAGACCCTAAGAGAAGTTAAGAATTATCACCTTGCAGTGTATCCACTACTGGAGACCAGAGTTGTCTCACTGTAAATAAGAGAGGTCTGCTACAATGGCAGTCAGTAAGTAATCCAGTAGGTAATCTGGATTCAGATTCTTGTAGGGGTATAGAATATAAGAAAGTAAAGGTAGTATAGAAAGTAATCTTACCCCAAGGAGTTGCAGCTGGGCCAATTATTAGAGATTAGAAACAGGCCTGACTTTACCAGGCCACAGCTGTAGCCAATGAGAAGAAGAGTGCTATAAAAGGGTGGGCTGGTTGGTTAAGAGGGGAACTGGAGTTAGTTGGCTACTGTGAGAAGAAGGGAGAGTTAGTGCTTAGAGGAGCTGCCTATGAGAAACATCAAGGAGGTATGAAACTCTTGCAATAAGGAGACAACAATATGGAACCCTTGCAATATAATGATAATAGAGTCTGACTTCTTTGTTCTAGTGAGATGTTGGATCTGATGGTCTGGGTTTTAATTGTTCGTGGAACTGGAGAGTTAAAGAAGTTCAAGAAAGAGAATTATTTTTTTTATTGCCTCTACATTTAAAGATTGTGGTATATACTGCATGAGAAAACTTTCTCTGCATTTTCCAACAGAGCCATTGAAAATATGCCAGATGCATTTAAATGAACCTATTAAAAAGTTTGGAAAACTTGGAAATATGAGGAAAAAATAAAGGGAATAGTGATTATTGCTTTCAAGTCTTCAGACTTACATATTAATGAAAATAGTTAATTAAATGATGCCAAACTAGTATTTAATCTACAGATCTTCCCTTGGGCTTAGGATCTATGTGTCTTGATAACCACAGAAAAGTCTTATTCTGGATACACAACTAGCTCCCGTAGCTCAAAACAAGAAAAATGTGAAGACATTTTTAGTGCATACAGAAAATCTTGGCAATGTCCTGTGGTTTGTTACCAATTACTTACTCTTTTCAGACTGAGTGCATATGGTACTAAACTCCAGGAAATTTTTCATTGTCTCTAACAAGATAAATCACTGTCAGCAATGCATCACTGTTTCTAGATGCTGATTGCTCTTTTGCTAGAACTTTCAGAAAACACCAGAGAGTTTGAAGAATCATAGTTTGAAATATTTCAGGAAAATCCAAATGTCTTGAAGCCTGAGAAAGGAGTTGACCAGTTCATGTTGGCAATGTTGTTACTTGAGCTACTTGCTCTTGAAAGAACTTGCAGGTTCTTTCACCAGTTTATAAAGAGTTGGTAAACATTTTTACAAGTATTTGATAGTTTGTTTAAGCCTTTACAGGATAATACTTGTCTATGACGTGTTTAGAACGCATGTAATCATTCAAAGAACTTTTAAGTATTTTATTGGAATTTCTATATCCATTTAGGGAATTCTATAAGTTTAGTGATAAACGTCGAAGTATTTTTTTGCCTGTTCAGTTAGAGTCTATTATGAAGAATGTGAGTTTTGAAAACATCTTGACAACTTCCATAAAGAATTCTTGGCTGTATTTTCATGTTCTGAAGATGCAGAACACTGTCTGTGATGCAACTCACTCTTTGTAGCCTGGCATTTGTCAATATTTAGGGTTAACCCAATCCACTGGCATAAAAGCCATAAATGGATGTTTGTGCCTCTCAATACAAGAATGCATCATTTTATGGAGTTGGGAGTGTACACTAACCAATCCACAGAAGATACAGGGGAAAAGAAAGAATTAGATCTGGGCAGAAATGCTGAAACAGTAAAATAATAATAGAATCATAGAATAGTTTGTGTTAGAAGTGACCTTTAAAGTTGCTACCCGCCTGCAGTGAGCAGGGACACCTTCAAATAGGTTAGGATGTTCAGAGCTCTGTCTAGCCTGACCATGAATGTTTCCAGGGATGACACATCCATCACCTGTGGCAGTGTTTTACCACCCTCATTGTAAAAAATATCTACCTTATATCTAGTTCCTCTTTCAGTTTAAAAACAGCACTCCTTGTCCTATCTTACAAACCCTACTAAAATGTTTCTTCCCATTTTTCTTATAAGTCCCATTTAAGTTTTCAAAAGCTACAATAGGGTCTCATCAAAACCATTTATAGTCCAGACCAAACAATAAAAACTCCCTCACCGTTTCCTCATAGGAGAGATGTTCCATCCTTCTGGTTACTTTTGTGGCCCTCTTCTGGACCCGCTCTAGCATGTCCACATCTTTCTTGTGCTGAGAAACCTAAAAGAAGCACCCTACTTACCAGTTTAGATGGCAGCATCTAGAGTTGCTATGATAAACTGTTACAAATTATCTGCATAGATGTCAGTTATTCTAATGTCCCTAAATAAACTGAGTCACAGAGCCAAAGAGTTTTAAGGCTGCCAGTGAATCTTCAACACAGTCAGATTCCAAGCTTCAAGGACCAGGCATCTCTGGTGCTACAGTCACCCGCAGCACCTACAGGGCATCAAGATTCACTCCTATGGAAAGGGATTTGAACTTGCAGTGATATGCACTTTCCCTACCTAGTACAGACAAGCAGCACTTCTGCAGGGTCTCATGTTGAGACTCCTCATCTCATCCCATCAGCAGGTCAGAGACCGTGGTACTGGTAGCAAATCAGTTGCAAAGTCCTAGCCTGGCAAGTAAGGCAGAAATAGGAAATCAGTGTCAATACTTCAGACTGTAGACATTTCCTTTCTTTCGAACCCTGAATCTGTTTTGGCTTTTAAAAGGTAAACACATGATAGGATAGATTGCCGTGTTATCACAGCACTTGTACTGTTACATATTGTGGCCCCTCAAGAACAGAATAGAAAGTGGAAAAACTTGACAAAATCTATAGTTAAGCGCCAGGTTATTTTTAAATTTGGGATTTGTTTTGTGGAAAATAGATGACTTATCTTTTCTTAGTCCAAAGTTGATCTGTGAGGCAAAAAAACCCAAAGAACTGTAGACTTAGTGACATGACTGACTTTCTGAATTACCTGGCAAGGGCATTTGTATCTTGGTGTTAATCTGGGCCATTAGAGGAGTAAGCAGCAGTTGGTGATTGGTGACTGCAAAATTTGATTCACAGAGTTCATGCATTCATCTGAAAATATTTTAGTTCTTAGGCTGTATTTCTGAGCTTTCAAGCACTCTTAATATTTTGTCATTGATATTTGATCCTGTCAGGAAATAAAAGCAAAGACACTGCTGCCCAGATAGTGAGAATAAAAGGGATTCATATCTATGGCAGAATAAAGCAATGGAAGTGAAAAATCCCATAGCACAAATTAGTGTAAATCTGATAAATTCTGGAGCATGGGGATTTTTTGTCTGGAATGACTCTCCTTGATAAACTTAATGTCTTCAAAAGTTGCTGTATATAGCAGCTGGAGAAGAGAACTGTAATTTTTGAAACTAGAAGGCTACCAAGGGAGAAAGTCAGTGAGAACTTTGGTGGATCTGCCAGGATACCTTGTCTAGTTTGCCTCTTGGATTACGAGTAGATCTGTGAGTAGCAGAGCTAAGGAAGATACAATTTCATGTTTGCATCTTCTGGAGATCTAATTGTGTCTCTGCACCATGGCTAAACTTTACTCAACAGTTGGCATAGGCTGAAATGGAGAGATATTTGGGTAGGACTAGGTATGTGCATATAAAGATGCTGTCATGCCATAAGAGTGATTGTTTATTAAGGAGTTAGTTTCTTACTAGTCTGGTTTTCTGTGAAATACACTGTGTCTTACTTCTCTGCTGCATAATGGATTTGGGCATCTGGGATAAGGCTTTTTTTTTTCCCCTTCTGTCCCCTCTTAGAATGCAGCAGCAGCAGCCTGCCAAGTAGTTTAGGTATTAATAAGGATACTGCCATAGGCTCCATTTGCCATTAGTTCAAATGCTGTCTTGGGCCAATGGAGTTACATTGCTTTTGGTACTGGAACAGTGTAGCCTTCCTGGAATATGTGGTGCTGATTTCCTGTCCAGTTTCTGTGGGAAAAACTGGCCTGTTCTTAAGGATTTTTTTTTCAGCTGATGCACAATTGCAGGCATTGTCTCAGCCCTAAAAGATTTAGCAGGACAACTTTCTTAAGGAAAGATTTACCAGTATGAATAAATGAAATGCATTAGGTTTGTGAGAATTTATGCCCAGAGTTCACAAATGAAGTGTGATAAAGTCACTGTGGGTTCAAGGTAAAATAAGGTGTATCATAAACAAGGACTTTACTGTTTAGCAATGCCTGCATATATGAAACATTTAATTTCTGTTCATTTAAAGCCCTGCACTTTGCTGCCTCAGTGTTCACTTTTTCCCAACCTGTAAATCATAGGGTGAATGTTTGAAGGAGATCATATGTCTCAGAGAATGCAGGTGAATGGAAGGTTAAACATTGTGACTGGCATTCAGGTGACTCTTGCGCAATCAATCCCAGTGATATGATACTCAGTCAAAAGCACTGACAGTCATGAGGAGAAAAAAAGGGAAGAGGAAGACGAAGAAGAGGCTCTTGAATATGTTTTCAAACATTGCATTGAAAGAAAAAAAATAGCTGGTCTTTAATTCTTGGCTGCAGCTGGGTCTCTGGCAGGTATTAGGATGTGCTGAGTGCTTACCCAAATGTTCAGGAACACAGGGGAAAGGGCTGCAGTCCAGAATCCCCTGTTCCCATTCTTCCTGAGGTGGAAGGCTGAGGGGGAGGGAGCCAGGACCATGGCTGTATCCCATCAAACAGTGACTGATTCTTTGCATGGTCACAGAAGAGCCAAATGTATTTTATGCATCTTGTGCTATCTGCCAAAGCAAGGCAGTATAACAAGAAAGAAAACATGGTATTTTTTCTGATGCATCAAAGATTTTGTTCTTCATAAATACATAAGGAAGCCAATGTTTAGGTAGTCCAAGGAAGATTGTAAGGGGGATTTATAAATTCAGTTCAGCATGGATCTCAGGGTTTAATGGGCCAGTTCTAGCAATGGTATCCACACAAGTATCTTTGTACAGTAGCTAAAAGAAATTAGTTTAAACCTTAATCTGAGAGACAGAAAATCCCTTTACATCCTTTTCCAGTTACTGTTTTAGTGAAGCGCTCTCAGCATATTGGTAGCTTCCTAATGGTTAGCACGTATTTCATATTCTTGCCATTATGTTCACAAATGTATACTTGATTGGGAAAAAGTCTTTCTGAGGGAGAAGAGGTAGTGAAGGGTGTTAGTAGAGGAGGCATGAAACTTCATATTTCCACGGGCCTTTGGAGGGATACAAGAGGGATTTAAAATCTGAGGAAAGGTAGGACACAGAGGCAGCTGTGGATGACAGTGCACTCCTAAGCAGTTTCACAGTTCTGTACAAGAAGTAAGAGGTACAAAAATAAAGGCATGGACCCAAAGTGATGGATCATCAAGTATTTTATCCTCTTAAAAGTGAAGGATGGCCTATGCCCTCCTTTGCTTTCTGTCTTGCTGCAGCAGTGAGTGCAGCTGTCTGAGTACCTCTGCTGTCACACCTGACACAGTTACTGTGAGAACAGTCAGGCTTCAAGGTCACTGCACACCAGACACTGGGGAAATGTAAATACAGTTTATCTTAGGAAGAGGGTAGAGTGGCTTGTACCCCTCAGCCTGCCCTGCCCATCCCCACCCTCCAGTAATCTACCTTTTTAGCACCATCACAGAGGAAGTTTTTGATTGCATTTATTTTATTTAGTTGAACATGATAGCTAGGTGCAGCAGAAAGGACTTGTTAACTAGGGAACGACAGTATTGTCCTCTGTGTAGGTCTTGTGACATCTACCGTAGCTGTTGCTATATTGTGATTTTAAGGCAGCTTTATGAAAAGTTCTGTCTGCTTCAATGGACACAGCAAGGGAGAGTGTCCTCTAAATACAGAAGTTTCCACCTATTAATAAAGGTGTTTTATGTAAAATTTACTTTAGGATTTCATAGCTGTCAGTTTCCTTACAGCTGCCTCTTCTCATACAACCATTAAATCATATAAGTTTTGCAAATGCTGGCAGGGTTTTCAAGTGCCCAGTGCAAAATGGAAAATGGACATTTGTCCTTAAAAATGTTTTCTTCTTGGAATAAAAGATTTATTTTCCAAGATTTACTGGCTCATTGCTTTTGGTGGCACTCAAGCTACCTTCTTTCTGAAAACACTGGATCACTTGTCCTTTGAAACCCCAAGCTTTTATGATGTGTCTAATTTGATATCCCAAAATAAGGCTACTCTACATAATCCTGGCTGTTATCTTTACTCAGCTCAGGTGACCTCACATTGCACCATGGGGAATTTCCTTATTGTGAATTTCTAGTTAAGTCTTGAATCTCTCTCAGACAGAGCTGCTACATTATTGTTCTATTCTATATTAAAATACAAAACCACATTAACCAAACCTAAGGCAATGCTTATGAATCCAGAATGAACATGGCAAGTTGACTCCATAAACTTAAAATTACATATCAAATCAAATTTTTCCAAGTGGTGCTCTATAAAACAGCATGTAATTTCCTCTCTTACACATTTGATACTTCGTGAGCTTGGACAGAAATAACATTACCTGTTATAATTATAACATAAGGAACCTAGTTCAAAATAATGAGGAAGGGAACTCTTGCAGTAGTAGGTCAGAAAGCACTTTTGGCTGTAAGGATATCTTATCAACCTTATTTTTTTTCTCAGCATTATTAATATGGATGTAGCTAATTAAATATCTTTAGTGCACTGGAGATATATAAAACACATACAAAACACATGTTTTGTACCTGTAGTAGCCTTCTCCTCATTTGCTTAATTACTGATACTCAAGTATAGTTGTTCACAAAGGCCATTTTAATGCAAAATAGCGAATTACTTTGAGCCCAGGAGCAGAACAAGTGAAATATAGTCCTATTCCAATGAAATATGGCCTTTGGGATCCACTGGAAATGGGAATGTCAGGCCAAGAACATAGCTTGTACTTTTCTTGAGTTGCAGGTCCTACATCTAATTCTGTTAGAAGTAAAGATGGCCATTTTCTACCTCTGCCATCGTGAACAGGGCATTTCAAAGAAGAAATGGAATGTGGTCATATGGTGTTCCTCCACCACAAAGCCTGGCTGTGTGATCCCTTGATGCTGATACAATCTTTGATTCCTGGCTGTGATTCTTAGGGCTTATCTTCTATGTCTGGTTCTGCCATTTGCACACACATGTTCTATGTATGCCTGTATGGAATCTCCTGCTGTACTCATTTGAGGTTCTACTACCTACACTGTTATGTAGAAAGAGACATACTGTAGGATCACAAGTGCATTAAGCCTTTAAGAAAAATGATATGGAAAGACATAGTTCAGTGAACAAGCAGTGGAAAATTGAGCAAAATTATCAGATCAGAATGTGGGTTTTGTGGAACACAGTGTGTAGCTGCAGTATGTAGCAACTTCTTCCAAAAAAACCTACATTTGAAGTAATTGTGTAAAAGAAAAATAGATCCATACACAGAGGATCCAGAGCTTGCTGGAAAAAACACCTGCAATGCCACCTTTTTGTGTTCCAGTTTCAGTCACTGTACTCTGGCTGTGCAGGTGTGCCATAAGTCATTCCTGACAATCCCACCTGCCACGACTGATATCGACCAAGTATAAAGGCAAACTGGCTATTTGGCAGCTTGCACAAATGTTGCAGCAGGGCAGTGCAGAGTCTGGCTGCAGCTGGCAGAAAGCTCCACTCTGTGGCTGCAGGGCTGTGCCTGTCCCAGTGTCACCAGCACACATGGTAACACCCTTGGGATCTGTGCCATCAGGGAGTGCACACTCTCTGCTCCTAGCTGTGCCTCTTGCTAGAAAAGGGCCCATTGGAGGAGATGGTGAAAGAAGCTACTCTGGCAGCTCCTTGCCTTCTGAGAATTCCCTCTGTACAACAGAGACCACTCAGTCAAATCAGCAGACTTCAGGATGTTTTGAGCATCCCAGAGAACAAATAGATCGGTAACCCAGTTCTTACATGCCATTTGATTGCTTTATTGAGCTGTGATTCCTGATGCCAAAGAGATACCTGGGGTCTGATAAATTTGGTGTGAAAAGAGATGTTTGAATTAAGCACTTTGTGGATGAAGAGGGCACCACAGATCTATTTAGAAACTGCAGTAATACTGAGATTCTGCCAGCAGGTTCTAAATGGAAGGGATCGCCTTTCTCTGCTGTACTGTAATGTTTAATACATTACACAGTGTAGGCATATAATGCAGTTATGTAACTGTTATGTGTAATTCACCTTTGTAAGCAAAGATAAAGAAAGAAAGCTCCTGCTTCTGCCACATTTGTAATTCAAAGTGTATCAAAAACCTAGCAGCAAAAAAAATTTGCAGGCCTATGAATGAAAGTGGCTGTAGGAGTATGTCCACGTGTGGGAGGAAATGTGAGAATTTTTCAGTGCCTTCAAAGGAAGTGATTGATAAAGATTTGCACTTTTATTAGTGGTGCCCATATTTGCTGAATGGTATGTTTACTGGCTTTGTGATAGCAAACATTTGTGTCTTGCAATCATATTCCTCAAGTGTGGATCATGCTCCCTCAGTTCATAAACAACCCTCTATTCAGAGGCCCTCTGACACAACTGCAATGGGGAAGTTTTGTTTTTCTTTTGTCTACCTCTATTTGTACTGTTCCCATGCCCTAAACTTCATGAAGTGTAGACTGTTGCTGGTATGCTTAGGAAGTAGCTGCAGTATTATGAATGTCACTGCAAACTACTGGTTTCAATGAAATGAAATCTTCAATCATCCAAATGCGTTAGCAACCTTACATATATAAGGTAGTCCCAGTTGAGTGAGAATAAGATAAAAGTCTGATAAGATCATTCACTCATATAAAGTGATGGTGATCATGATTATGCAGAATACCAGCTTTGTCAGAAATTCATTGTTCTGACATCAAAAGATATTAATACTTTCATAGTAATTTTCTGCAGCAAGCACTAACAAGAAAGCAGTTTGGGAAAAAATGGTTGAAAGGCCCATTTTGCAACTTGGGAGTGTGAGAGATTACATCTGTGTGGAGGTTTCTGATGATTACACATAGCAGTTGAAAACCCCAAATGTAAAGGTTAATACCAAGTCATTAACAAATCACAAATGCTCATTGTTGTCAGGCTTTCCTGTGTGTTGCTTACAGCTTCTTCTAATTCTTCAGGACTTACTCATGGATGACTTATAACTCACGTTGGAATGAATACTGTGTACAGTAAATTATGTAAGAAGATTGCACAAGGTGCCTCTCCCATGATGTAACTAACATTAAATTGTTAATCATAAACCTAGGGCTTCTCAGCTTTCAGGGAAATGCAGCTGTTATACAGCCAGGTGAAACACTCTCTGAGGAGCCTGGTGAAGTTGTTCTGTTCTTGCTGACATTTATTGAAAGCATATGGCTGCACATAAACCAACAAGACAGCACAGCCTTACTACAAAAAATAAAACCTTTGTGTATGGAAAGGATGCTGAATTGTGAAAAACTGTTTTATTTTAGCAAGGACATGTTTTTATTTGGTCTTTTCCGGACACGTGGAAAAACCAAACCCTAAGGGAAATAATTTGCTATGGCTTAGTGGTGTGTTGTATTATTCTCTGACAAGATTTGCTTGTCAGTTTTAAAAGCAGTTTATAAACCAGTCATGTAGATCAAATATAGAAAACTGATACATTCTTAAACATTCATCGTGCAAGAGGTTTTTTCCCTTAAAACAAATCCTCTTTCCTTTTTGCCAGCTTGACTAACATAAACTTTTACTTTAATGATGACTGGGAAAAAAAGGTAATCTTTTAAGTTGGAGTTGTGCATGTCAGCTGGAGTGTACCATTCCTGGAGTGTTATTAATCATAACCAGTCTATAAAACAATGTTTCTCTGCATGGGGTATGCTAACTAGCTTGCAATGTCACTGGGTTTAGCCTAGCTTTATTCTCTAGTGATCAAAATCTACAAGTAATGCCTATTTCACCTTGAGAGGTGTTTTTCACATCCCATCTTCCATTTTATTGCATTTTTTTTGGTGCTCTGCCATTCTTGTCCTTCTGTAGATACCTGTTATATCATGTTTATGGAGGCAAATGCAGAAGCTGAGAAAGTACCAGCATGTTGCAAATTATCAAATAATAACACAGTACCTTACACTACAGGGAATCATGAGAAATATGTAGGAGTGGTCTGGATCAGTTGCAAACAACCTGAACGTTCTGATAAGAAACTCATTAGATAGTAACTGTGTCTATTTACTGTACAGTCACTGGATTAAAAAAATACTGTTCCATTAAATCTGTTTTAGGGCTTGCCAGTGAAAATGAAATGAAGCATAAACCAGTTACTTGTTATGGTAACAGTTTCTTGTTGTGGTACTCATAACTATGAACAAGCCATTTCCATAATTCATCCACTGAATTATAGGGAAGGGTCATGTATCTCAGTGATTAGCATGACACCTTAAGAAAGGAAGAGGATAATTCCATTTTGCAGTGTAATGATTTATTTCTGACTACCATGTCATCTTGGAGTTACAAATAGTAAAAGAGTGAATCCACCTCCATGGAGTTTACTTTGCATAGGGTCCAGGTTCTCCAGTCCAGATGCCTCATAATGCTTTAGTGACAGAAAATTTCTTCTTTACTCCTGTGAATTTTCTAAATTTCACTTCTGTTTCCACAGCACATCTTCCCAAGATGTGCTGTTTACCCCACAGGACTAGAGGAAAGAGCATGAAGTAGTCCATGAACCAAATATTTCTGGCTGTATTTCATTGAAAGAGACTGACAATAGTTGATGTAGCAGTAGATTTTTTGAGTCTGCTTCTGTGTTTTGCAAGGCCTGATAGAGAGTTTGGAATTCTGCTTTCAGGATGAGGATATGAAGGGTGGGATAAATCACCTCCTCCTCTGTGCTCACATAACCTGACAGAAAGTTGAGCACAGTTCTGTTTCTACTCTGGCAGTATCCTAACTATCTAAATTGAGAAATGTAGAGTTTTAGAGAATAATTAAAATCTCTCATGCAATATATGTGTTTTAAGAATCCATTAGCAAAGGGAGGATTTTATGCAAGTTTCTATCAACAGTAAACTATGGTTGAAATTTGCTGTTTCTCTTTTCTGTGTCCTGCTGGGTGTTGAGTTTTCTTTGGTAGCACATCCTTACGTGTCAGTCACTTGCCCAGGCAGAGCTGAGTCAGACCTCAGCTCTAAGTCCACGTTTAGAGTTGCCCCCAGTGTCCCAGTCCTCTTTGTCTGGCACTGGCACATTTTGCCTGAGGCTGCTGGTGGCTGACCTCTGTACTTGATGACATGGTGGAAAGAGGCTTAAAATATTGCCGTAGGTGCAAAAGGCAATGTGTCACTGTGGCTGCCTGTAATGGCCTTACGTCAGTGCAGTGTTATGACATGCCACACTGTTTTCTTCCACTACAGGCCATATATAGCCTGTTACACTTTGATCTGCTCAGCAAAACAGAGTGGATTCCTTTTGTCTGTAAACAGCAGCTGGGTGAAAGGAAAGGGTAATGGAGCCTGAAAGTATTTGATAGATTGGCATTACCTTTGCATATATTTGCTGACCGGATAACAATCCATATGTGTATTGCCAGGGTCAGTTTGTAGTTGTTACTGCTTCTAGAGCACAGTTGTGGTGTAAGACAATCTGCTCTGATTTCACCTTGGGAGGTGTGATTCTGGAGGAAAAATGTGGCCTGGCTAAACTGGTGTGCTGTGCCTTCCTGTGACCCTCTTGTCACTTGAGCTATTTCAAATAAGACTCTGCTTGTTCTTGGCAAAAAGGACATATTCTTTGGTGGGTGGCTTGCATGTTCTGTTACTGCTCAATATGGATTTTCACATTTTAGCTGTTTCAGCTACGCAAATGGAGTGTCTATACTGTTCATCAGATGCAAAGCTAACTTAAAATGAGCATATGGAGGCATATGAAAGGTTTGCACTGCAATTAAATCTGTCTGAGGATCAAGGAGAACCAAATAATTTAGAATAAATACTTGCATTTTAAAACATCTACTCTTAATCTGGGGCAAGCGTGCCAGAATCTTTACAGATAGCATCATCTTATCCTACCTCATCTCACATTTTCTAAGCAAGTGTTTATGGTTCACATCTGCTTTATTTGCTGTTAGATTTAATCCATTCTTACATATTAGAAAATGAATATATCTTCAGATAAACATGGTTTGAAAATGGATTTATAATCCCAGGGGCCTCAAACACTCATGTTTCAGTGAGTAAAAACAGACTTTTCTGATACAGTTGGGGCAGAAATGCTTATTATATGGCTCATACTGTGTGAAATGATATAAAGCAGTTCTCTCTTTCAGTATTAAATCACATACTTAGTAACAAGCATGGATTTTGAGAGCAGAATTTGTTAACTCTTACAGTAAAGTGTAGAATGTGAGACATATTAAAATTCTTAGCATACCAAAGGGTGTGAACCAGATTTGGAAATAGGACAGTGGTTTTTAACACCTCTTTTAAAATGAGGCAGCTGCAGAATAATCTAATCAAGATGTGTATCCAAAGTATGAAATGAAATCTCTTCTGAACCCAACTTCCTGCAGTCATGAAGCGTACATCCATGAAACTCTCAAATAAAGCTGTGTGTAACCCATGCTTCTTCCTCTTAGAGAACACAGAAAATGTGAACTACTAATTATTCAAAAGTACTCCTCTTTGTGTAGTGTGTATACAATCCCATGGTTTTTGCAAAATCCTGCTCTAAAAAGTAAACCTTGAAAGCAATTGCAAGTGCAGAGGCAAATGTGCCATCTCATGTGCATTCACATCAGGTCAGCTGATTACATGTGATTATAAACAGGCTGTTGATTGTGGTGGAGGGGCCAGGCCTCATGAAGGCTTCCTGTGGAATTGTGGATTTGCAAATGCAAAGTGTCTGAAGCTACTTGCAGTGACAGCGAGGCTACTGTGGGACACAAACACAAATTTTGTCCTACCTGTGAAATGACAGGCATTCCTCTGTTTGGTTTGGCCCTGGTTAAAGCAGGTTGAAACAAGGAAAGCTCTTTCCTTAGCATCCAAAGTAGGGAGTGCTGGAGTGAAAGACAGGTTTAAGCCTAGAAGTGGTAGGGGAAAAAGGCCTTTTGTCTTAGCAGAAAGAGAAGGAGCCACCTTCATTGCTTTCTATGCTTTTCTCCGTCTCATTTTTACACCATTTACCTGAAGATCTTTTAACATTACTAAGTTCACTAATTTTTCCTGTTGCACAAAATTTTATTTGATTTAGCTGCTTTTAGTTAGATATCTGTAGTAGTAATCAATTGCCTAAACAGAGACATGTATTGCCATTTGAAATGCCCTAAGGTCCTGCTGTAGGACTGGCAGGTATGACACAGGATCTAAGGCAAATTGTTGCTCTTCTGGGGCAGCAGTGGTTATATTAAGGCATCTCACATGGGACCAGACCCTTGCATTTAGTCCATAGCCTGCACAATTTTCTTGGCTTCTTGTGTGGCCACAGAAGAGAGAGGCTCTTTCAGCAGATGGTTGAGTGCCTGCCTTAGGCATGGAGACAAGTCAGTCGTCCCTGTAAGTTATTTGTCTTTTCTTTTACCAGGGAGTCTAGGCAGTGAGGTAACTGTAGGATTCCTAATTTGTGAAAGACTGAAAGAAGTCAGTTATGGTGAATCTTGTCCTTTGAGAACAAAAGAATATAGAAATTATGGGCTTTTAAAATGAAGAGCTTAATTTCATAGTATTACTGAGATTTATTGCTATAGATGAACTGTGGGAAGTCCCAAGGATGAAACTAGCTAAATCTCATCTTTAATTAAAGGTGCATCTGAAATCCGAATTATTTTTTTTTCCTAGAATTAGTTGGTATTTAAAGAATTGTGGAAAGGCTTTTATTTGTTTAACTAGCCAGAGGAATTTAAGTCTGCAGTGTAACTGGAAGATAAAGATATCTCTTTATATTAAGCCATTGCTCTCTGTTTTAAACTGGCTTCTCAGCTGTCACCTTTCTAAAGTAGATTTTTTGCAGCTGTGATGATCTGGGGACGCAAATGAAGCATAGTTTGTGAGTGGTAACATTATATTATCTTTTTATTAGACTGCTACTGTAGCAGGAAAAAACAGAGGAGCATTCAGCACACAACCCACTCCTTTTAGTGTCTACAAGCTTCTCTATTTTCTTCCATTATTTCAGTACAGCTATTAAAAGATACTACTCTCCTTACAAGACTAGCCTCATTTATTACTGTCTTAAGGAATGCAAGTCTATTAATAGTGGAAATGAGGTAAGGAGGTCAAGATTGTGAACAGAACACAAGATATAACCTTTAAGAGTTCTCCCTGTCTCATTTCAATTAGACGCAAAATGATAAAAAGATTCCTTTGACATTCTAAAGCAGCACAGGAAACCCAGCAGTGCAGTTAGTGAGATATGGATCTCAGTGCCATTTGAATGCCAACAGCAGGATTCTGAGGTTCAGCCAAGTTATTCAGCACAAAGCTCCAAGAGGTAGAAAAGGACTGTTTATGCCACTGTCATATATCACAACAGGTTCACACAGGGTGGACAGACACATCTTGTACCAGAGAAAAATCCCTTCCATGTCTTATGGTGCAAGTGAAGGCCTGTGGAGTGCAAAGCATAATGAAGTCCAAAACTGGAGCTTTCCCAGTTGTATAAATATAACTTAGCTTTATTTAATATCACCTTGGTTTATCCTTTGAAATAGACATCATTACTTACACAGAACCCCTCACTGTAGATTTAGGGCATTCTGGCATTTTGAAACAAAACAAGAGTGGAAGCAATGTATTTCTTGGAATTGATTTTAAAAGCTTAGGGACCCTTCTAAAAACAAACTTTACAGTGACCAGCTTTTGAGTTAGCTCTGCCAACAAAGAATTTACAGCTAAGGAGAAGGCATTACCTGGTGAGGCTCATCCTGCAACACTGAGAAAAGCCTGTAAAAAGCCATCTGTAGGATATTAGACATTAAAATGAGATTTAATCAGCATGTAATGGCTTAATAACTGTCTCTTGGGCTTGGGAACTGAAGTGATTTTCTGCCCCTTGGCTGTTTTGACATTGGTATTTTGATGCTGGTATTTTAAATGTGTGCAATGATAACATTATTCTCTTCATACTGGAAAATCTTCTGTATAATGGCCATAACCTGCTGAACTATGAATATTTATTATTTTTTTGCTCCCCGTGCTTCTTTGCTTGCTTCCTTGCACATGTGAGAATATGTATCTATGGTTTCTTTTGTGTTCTTTTCATAGACTACTTTAGGGCAGGTTCTGGCCCACAGGGTGAAGAAGATTTTGAACTATGAATACTATCTTTTATAGGCTGTGGAAGTTCTGAAAAATAGAACTTTTTTTTTGTTAAAGTGAATTTACAAGGTTATTTGCTGTTGAAAAAATATTTTCAACTAATAATAGTCTGGCATGTTAAAGAAAATATACCTTCCCTAAAATGTGCCACACAAAAAACATCATTTATTATTTTTAGCTGGTTCATATATGGCTATTTATATTTATTTATATTGCTGTTTCTTCTCTAGAAGAGAGCTTGTCACCATATCTTGATATTGTTCAAGTACAGCCCTTAGATAATAATGTTTGCTGTGGAAATAATTTGAGAAAAGTAGCATATCTTCTAAGTGTAACCTTTTCAGCTGAGATCAGTGCTGTGCACCTGGAAAATAATAAAGATTTATTGATAACAGTAATGTAAAAAAAATTAAGTACAATAATGTATAGCATTATGAATAATATAATAACGATATAAGCATTCTGCTGTTATTTGCTTCCTTGCTTTCTCAAGCAGGAACATCTGAACAATTTGATTTTTTTTGAAGGATGTTGCCTTTCTGGAGAAGTCTTTCCTTGACCATTGTGGGGCTTCAAGATGCCATTAGAAACTGTATAAGGGCATGAGAGTTCATATACAGCCAGTCTAAAAGGCCACTTCAGAAAAATCTCTCTCACATAGGGTCAATATAGTAGAGACTTGTGGCAGGAAGAGTTCAAACCACTCTGTAGTGATTGTGCTCATACATTTTCTCTTATAAAAGTCAGTAAGTTTTGATCTAAGGATGGTAGGACTGTTTGCCTTACATGGGGGGGGGGTGTGTGTGTATATATATATTTTGTGTGTATATATATATATATATATATGTAGGTTATGTAATAATCCTGGTAAATCTGCTACTTGTATTTGAATGTGCAAAATAAGCAGTTCAAGCCAACTAAAAATAATCAGAATAACAGGTTTGCATTGCATGTCTGTATGAAAACCTTCATCAGATTTTTTGAGCTCACTCAGATGATACAGTGAAATCTGAAGAAATATTGATGTTGGTTGTTTATTGCTTAGGTAAAGTTAATTTATTGTCTTTTGGAGAAATTGTCTAATCAATATATCTAATTAATAGACTAATAGCCAAATGATCCTAACACGTAATTTGCTCAAAACTCCTGAAGAGTTAAATGGGTACTTGCCTAATGCACTTACCTTCTAATCCATGATCAGTGATAAAATTGAGCAGAATGTTCCTGCAGAGTCAGTAAACCGATATATATAGTGGCTATTAGTACTTTTTGTGCCAAAAATATTGGCACAAATAAAATCTTCCTTTATTATTGCAGTTTCTTGGTAGCAAATGTATGAATTAAAGCTTAGGAATCTTCAACAAAAGTCAGCTCCTGGATGATAACAAATTTCTCTGGTCTACTGGCAGTAGAAAACAGCTCAGCAGTGACATTGAAGTTATTGTTATTCCACATCCTCATCCAGGTCTGATGAGGAGAGATAGAACAATGAATGACTTGGTGAGCTGGAAACAAACTTTAAAAATTAAAGTGAGCCAAATACAGTAAAATACTGGGTAAAGTGATGGATTCTCTAGTCTTGGTAAATTTAATCAAGTCTGAATGCCTTCTGGGATATATTTGGGCAAACACCAGTGTTGATAGCAACATAGAGGTAGGGGGGAACTGTGTGATTATTTCAGTTTATTTCAGTTATGTATTAACTGATCTTTGACGCCGCAGTCATGAACGTTATGTACGTCAGAAAAAAGAAAAGCTCAGCTGCTTCTGGAAATCCATCTGTAAAATGCACACTTGTACAGCAGATAATATCTCAGTATGGGGCACCTTGTTCTCATTCACAATTGACTGTTCCCATGTATCATCCTCAAAATCTCATGGGTATAATAGAAATAGCAGGAGTCAGAGCTTATCATAGCATAAAACCATGGTCTTGTGGTCATGACTAATAAAATACCTGTATGAGAGCATTGAGTCATATCCTCTGCAAGGCTCTGCAAGACAAGAGGTTCTTTGCATCATAGCAACTGCCATGTAGCCAGCACAAAACAGAATAACACACTTGTCATCTTAACTGCCACCAGGATAAATTTTTTTGATGTGCTTGACGGTGTCAGTAGAGCTGTGTTTAGGTGAAAAGTAATAGATTGTGTCATGGAAGACAAGACTGGATATAATTATTTAAAACTTAAGAAAATATGAAAGGTAGCATCAAAGCTGTTCATTTTTTTACAAAGAGAAAATGCAGTTTGCTCTTATCAAAACTTTTATAGGCTCAGTGACAGCTGCTAGGCTACTGGGCAGGTTCTAGCAAAAGCTTTGTCTTTTTCTTTAATGTACGATTCGTACAGATCCAGGAGTTTTTCTAGGGAATTCATGGTCGCATGGGTGGTTTAGTGGTTCTTGACCTTTGTGGCATTGCCAATGAGATAAACACTGCTTAGACAGACTTCAGATAGAGCTTTTTATCCTATTTTTGACTTTTTTGTCACAACTGTTATGTATTTTTTGTTTTGTTTTTCTTGCCACCAGCTGGGGAACCTGAACTCCTCCAGTGACAGCTATGTCAGCTGCAGGTTGCTGGCTACACCTACTGAGGTACTTTCATAGAGGGGCAGGAACTCAGCATTGCGTCAGAATCTCATCAGTACTTTAAGAGAAATACCTCTATCTGGAAAATCTGATATTTACCCCAATTTTATGTGCTCCAAGAGAGTCCCTGGAGAGGGAATGAAAGTCTGCAAGATTGCACCAGTACTTGATTTGCTTTCATTATCTACAGGAGTGCAGACTTTTTCAGAACAACCATATGCCAGCTACATAACTGCCAATGGTGCAGGTTCTTAGGGCATCCTCTGAATTATTACTTATTCTGTAACAGTGCCCAATCTCCTTCCACAGCACTGTTCTTTTGATCAAAGGAATCCCATACTAATAGAGAAACAGTTCCAGGAGCTTACCAGAAGTGGCACAGTTTTGATGGCTTTAATAGAATGCTCATGTGTTATGTATTCAGTTACATCTATGCAGTGCTTTACTCAGAGGTTTTTCTTGATGCAGCTTGCAGAAGTAGTGATTGTTTAAAACTGTGCCAAGTATGTTTGAATTAACTACTTCTCTAAGGAAGCCACTCTGTAGTTATACAAAAGGACTGAACTTTCCCATAATACCTCAATAAGAAAAAAATGCTATTTCTCTACTTATTATCCAGCTGTAAGTTGCTAAAGATGTTATTTGCAAGTTTGTGTATAACTCTTGCCTTTAGGAAAGTTTTCCCTTCTTTCTTCTATTACACAGCTGAGAAGCGTGGAAAAATGAATACATTTGGTATCCATTCACTGCTACTCAGATATTCATTTTGTAACATACTATATTACTTCTCAAAGTTTAGCATTCATTGAACTAGCAAGAGTGGTTATAAATATTCTTTACTGAGTATTTATGATCTCATGGATGGATTTCATATGCATAGATGCATATGCAATATGCCTATATATAAATTATGACTGAAATATAGATGCTCTGGTATTTGTTCAGATGCTTAAAAATCCAAGAAAATTCATATACTCCTGTTAATATTGTTTCATCTGTTTCTATACCTTACAGTAGATTGTTCTATTGATATTGTTCCACATTGTGAAAACAGCATATATTGCTTAGGCAACTGCTGCAGGAATCATCTAAATGTGAATGCAACAATGACTGCCCTATCTATGTGCTAAATAGAAAATTATTACTCACACACAGCCTAGCATGTGAGCTTAACCCAGGCTGGATGCCAGGGGCCCACCAAAGCTGCTCCATCCTCCCCTCAGAAAATATAATGAAACACACATGGGTCAAGGTCTGGGAAGAGATCACTCACCAGTTACTGTCACAGGCAAAACAGACTTGACAAGGGGAAATAATTTTAATTGATTACCAATAAAACCAGAGCAGGATAATGATGAATAAAACCTGGATCCTGTATCACCTTTTCCCATCTCTCCCTTCATCCTGAGGTCAGCTTCACCTCTGAATTCTCTAACTACTGCTGCCCCACTGCAAGAGTGGGATAAGTAGCAGGGGTTGTGGTCAACTCCTTACACATTGCCTCTGCTGCTTCTTCTTTCTCAGGGGGACAACTCCTCACATTCTTCCCCTGCTCCAGCATGGAGTCCCTCAAACTGGAGACACTCCTTCAGGAGCAGCTTGCTCCAGCATGGGTCCGCTATGGGGTCACAAGCCCTAGCAGCAAACCTTCCTCAGGGTCGGCTCCTTTCTCCATGGAGCCACAGGTCCTGCCAGGAACCTCCTCCAGCATGGACTTCTGATGGGGATGCCTCCTTTGGGGCATCGCCTTGCTCTGACCCAGAGTCCTCCAAAGGCCGCCTCACCACGGACCTCCATGGACTGTAGGGGGACAGCCTGTCACCACAGGCTGCAGGAGAATCTCAGCTCTGACACCTGGAGCATCTCCTCAACCTCCTTTTCCACTGACACTGGTGTCAAGGTTGTTTCTCTCACATATTCTCACTCCTCTCTCTGCCTGCAGTTGCTCATGCAGTTATTCTGCTCCTTCTTAAGTCTGTTATCCCAGAGGTGCTACCACCATGGCTGATGGGCTTGGCCTTGGCCAGCAGTGGGTCCATCTTCAAGCTGGCTGGCCTGGCAGATAAGGGAGAAGCTCCTAGCAGCTCCTCATGGAGCCACCCCTGCAGACTCTGTCACTGGTAGCCTCTGCTACCAAAACTTTTACACACAAACCCAAGACACTGAGTTAAGCTGTATTTTGATAGAAGACAATTTTAGTGTTGGCCTCTGGTCTTTAATTTATTTATTCTTGGTTTTCCAAGACATTACACATCAGAGAGGTTCCTTCCATGTGCCATCTGTTTCCTTGCAATTGGGAATGGTAGAATAATTTTCTGAAGAATTGCTGACAAGATGTGGCAGGGGAACAGTAATCCATAAGAATGAGATTTCTCATTAAAGTCACTCAGCTCATCTGTGATACAGTAAGCTCTTGATTTACACTGGTCACCTCTGGAGCAGGGAGGACAGTGACTGCTAAGTTACATTTTTTATTGCACAGGCTTATGGTGAGGTTCTTGACAGTAACTGGGATTGCTGTCAGATCAGTTTTCATGGCACAGACACACTTATCTAAGTGAGATTATTCTAGTTAGACAGTTTCTCATGATAACAGATGTCATCATAAATGCCTCTTGACCTTAGTTACTTCATGATGTCTTAATGTTGGCTGGCTGTTGTCATATCATTCCTTAGGCTTCTGCTAGGAAGAGCAGGTGGACTGCATGAGATCCCCCATGAATTATAGCAGACCTCTTTTTTTGGCCTCTTAAATTTCTTTCCTGTGTGTGCCTCCTGGTCTTCTCTCATGAGCAGAACCTTAGTGCAGATCACTGCTGCTACTCTTGCTGAGCAGCCAGTTTATGACATACGGCACACTGGACATATCAGCCAGATGATAAGAGTTGCCAGCAGACAAAGGAAATTGCTCTAGGACAATTTAAAAATTAAATATCTATCATAGAAGCTTGGGTGGGGTGAAGAGGGTAAGGACTAAGATAGAAATGAGTGACAAGGTTGCAGAGCTGGTGGTCAGAAGGGGTGTTGCAGGACACTTAGTCTGGCTTCTTGCTTAAAGCAGCACCCTGGAGGCCTCAGACCACAGGGGAGCATACATGGACTGGAAGTATACTTGGACTTAAATGGGAAACAGAGATGTCCTCTTCCAATTCCAGAACCAGGCCTTTCCACAGTACAATGAAATCTACTTTTAAGTCATGATCAGCTCTTCCCTGCCCCTGTATTTCTATACATTATTTCATAATAAATGCCACCTGTCTTTTCAAGAGGGTCCTCAAAGCATTTGAAAGTACAGAGAAAGTTAAGCCTCTATATAACGTGGAAAAAAGAAAAATCCTATACAATGTGAAAACAAGAATCCATGATTACTGTGTAAACCATCAGCTGGACTAAAGAATTTAATTTTCTGATAAATGGCAGCTCCTGTGCTATTTTTTTAAATTCTTAGTGAATAAGGAGCCTTGGGGTAAAGATCTTTTCCTATCTTACACAAATCTGAGTGAAGAAGTGTAGAAGCTCATCAGCTTTCAAGCAGAATCATGTTTAGTCTTAAGCTGCCAGTATTGTTAGGTGAATTTCAGAATGTAGGTCTGTGTGCCTCCTGGCTTAGCCGCTGTTAACAGGAGAAAAATTTGGACTTCCAGCCCAAGCCCTGAAGAGACTAAGAGATGTTCTAGTTTCATATAGAAATGTAGTTAAACGATCTCAGGACATTATTTCAGCTGAATTCATGTGTTTGGATTAGCTCTTCCCTAATTATCCATGCCAAGGTTTGGTAATGGGGTGCTACACAGGTTTTAACAAGAGTGACTGTCTGTTTAAGGTAAGATAGTCTGTCTTACCTGGCAGATCTGAAAAATAACATTTTTTTTCCTAATGTTTCACTCCAAATTTTGCCTTTAAAGTTGGTTATATTACCCCTTCCTTCTCACAAATGCTTCAAGGAAAAAGTGAAAATACATCTGGAGACTATTAAGCAAATGAAGATCACAGCACAAAGTAGAATATCTAATCAGAGTAGCTGTTAGGTAGATAAAAGAGTGCACACCTTAAAGCAGTGAGAGCTTCAGCTCTGTCATGAGATGGTTGATGTACTGACCCATATTAGGGTGTTCTGCTTTGCATCCTGGTATGCAGATTTTCTTTGGTTTTGTTGCAAACCCTCTAGTTGGGATCTTTTGGAAACAGGAGCCTAGAGGAACAGCATGATTGGCTTCAAAGATTATTTTCTTGTGATTGCTAAACCAGCTGCATTTTTCCACTAGTTCACCATGTCAGATTCACATAAGCATGCTCCAGTGCCTAAGCACTCTTGTAAGATACTGAGTTCAGCCAACCATCTCTTTACTCCTTAGGGGCTGAAAGAGGAGTGTGAATGGCAGACTGGAGGAAGAGACTAGCAGATCACACAGAGCCAGACTGACTGCTGAGTTCCCAGTCACTTAGTCAGAACCCCTTTAGAACTACCTTAATAATTCAATAAGGCAGATAATATTTTGAACTAGGGGAATAGTAATGAAAGATTCTATAGTAGTTACCTCATTAGCCTTTTTTCACAAGCATGAAACATTAGAGCAAACTGTGGTTTTGTAACTCCAAGTAACTCCCAATGAAGCAACTTGAGAGAATGCTCCCAGAGAAAGTTCTACGGTCTACCTATGCAGCATGGTCTTGCTGCTGTCTAATAACTTCTTGCTGGTCCTCTAAGCAATGTATCCATAAGTGTGACCTCGGTCTGAATCTATGCTCTGTTTTCTAGTATACAAGTGCCTTGAATTGAGATCCATAATTCTCTCAAAAGATAATCATTGGAAAATCTGAGTCAGCCCAATAACTACACTTGGATAACACCATGTAAATAGAAAACTCCTTTTTTATTGGCTGAAATATTGCCTAGAATCATAAGTCAGTGCAGACACTTGAATATGCTGTTAACGTGTGGCTTTGAAAGACTAGTAATTTTTTGAGCAAAAAATATGCAAAACATTTAAGATATTGTATATGAAGATGAAAGATGTGTGGTTTAGCTTGAAAGCTATGGGAGTAACACTGGAATGAAGGTACTGTGTCTAAAGAATGAATTAATCAAATGATTTTTGCTAACTGTTGACTTTTTTCAGACATAAAAAGCAAAACTATCTACTTCCAAATAGACAATTCTAACTCATCCATAAATGCTGTCTGTGTAAATTACATATGGGTTGTTCAAACCCAAATTCTTCTTGTGTCTTTGTTCACTTGCTTTTGCAATCCTTAGTATTTTCAATGAGTCTGCTAAGGAAGCCTCCAGCCTGAAAGAATATAAGTTTTAACTCATAATTGTGAAATAAGAATAAATGAAAAACTATCTTCAGCTTTTTTCATCATGAACGTACTGTGAAAATTTATTACTTCTTATGTGATCACAGCTATGTGGATATTTGCAAGTTACATGAGGTCTCAGCAGTCTTGAAATCATCATACATGTGAAATTTTAAGAACAAAACAGTGGTCATTGACAATATATTTATCACCATGGATCCTTTTGCTATTTCTTACTTGTCTTGCATAGGCAATGACAAGGCTGAGAAGAGCAGTTGGTGATTTCTCTTCATCTCTGTACCTGGGCCTCTCATCATGACAGGATCCTTTTCTACACAGAAAGAGGGAAAGCTACTGCTGTTACAAATGTGCTCATTAAATCAGAATTATGCTTTCATTCAAAAAAGCATTTGCATTTATTTGGATGTTTTTCTTGTTGTATTTTTTTTCTGTCTGTGTTGGTGGATGCATACACTTCAATACATGCAAAGCTTAAATGCACTGAGTAGAAGCCCTCAAAATGCAAATCTTACGCTTCTTGAAGCTAGATTTTAGTCTCATATTTGACAGTGAATATTTAGATACGTACCCAAAAGGAGCCCATTCATATTGCCTTTTGTCTTACTAAACATGGTCATTCTTCTCCTATGATTTGTGATGATTATAAAATGATAAGACAAATGTCTGCATTCTGAGAACATGTTGAATAGCTGATGCAAGAAAAAGCAGTTTTGAAGAGATTTGCAACTGAAAGGTCACCTGGCAGTATGGCAACATGTTTAATGTACCAAGAGTAAGCTAGTTTAACATGCTCTTCAAGGGTTCAGGAAAAAGGCCTCGAGTTCCTCTATGCCTGGTATCATGGCAGTGTGTTTGGAAGCCTTTTAAAACAGACAAACCCCAAGCACTGTTAAAGCAAAACTGCCCCATCCTGATGTTCTTCACAAGGATAACTTACAGGATTACATTACAAATGGACATGGACTGGAAAAGCATTTAAGGTTTATTTAGAAAGCTTTACCTCATACCCAGCATGTACAATGACAAATACATTATGGCATTAGCATTTCTAGGAGTTTGGGCTCTGATAGCTGCTGGACAGAAGGACTCTGGCTTTTTATCACCTACACAGCACAAGGATTTTCAATGCTACCTTTGGCACTTGCTAAAGCATTGACTGCCTCCTGCTTTGCTAGCCCATGCAAGAGAGGTGTTCGTCCCATGCTGCAGCTTCACTTAGATTCTTCCAGTCCTTCAGTTTACAGCTCAGGGGCTTAAAGGGCATGAGTGTTTCCTTTTACTAGGACATGCCTGCAAGAGATTTATAATGCTTTTCTCAGGTTGTTTTTTTTTTTTTTTCCTCAAATGTGTGGGGCAAAGAATGTCTTTCAAAATAATATAATAGGAAAAGGCTTTGTCACAAGCAGAGGCTAAGTACATCTTATTCACTTAAGTTCTTGTCCCAAGGAGAGACTTTTATCTGAAATACACATCCTTAGGCTGATGTTGCTAGACATCCTTAATGAGTGTTTCCTTATCAGACAGGCGCCCTGTGCTGGTCTGATTATTGGATATGGAGACTGGGATTTCTTGCACTTTGCATAATGCAACTACGGTTATTTGCTGAGACCAGTGCTATTGTCTTTACTCATTGGCTTTTTGTTGTCAGCCTTACTTAAACTCTTGCAGAAATACTCCATAGAAATTAATCTACTGCCAAATATTAAGAAAGAAGTAATATGGCTGAGGCAGAACATTTTAATTCATTGCAAACAAATCTTTCAGAAATCAAATCTTTATACAGCCATGAAAGATACAGAAGAAAAGGTAAAGGATCGCACCTCCTTAAAATCCTGCTTTAAATTGTATTTTCTATACTTAGCCAAAGAAGTATGGGTAGCTTCTGATGAGTTTTCAGAAGAACAATAAATAAAAAGTTGAATGAACAACCATGGTCCAAATGATGCCATGGAAAGTATTTGCAGTTTGAGCACTGTAGAACTTTCTGTATTCAGTATTTTCTTCTTAGTTGTTCCACTGGGTGGCACAACTCCTACATTGCCTTTTTCAAAGATATCACTCAATATTTGAATATGTGAAATTATTTTACTGTATTATTTTGTGTTGACAGCTGCAGCCTTGAGTTGTGATCACATTGCCTAGCCAGAGGAAATAGGGAATTAAAGTAATTGGGAGGCAATTGCTACTGTACTGTCTTTAATCCAAGATATAACCTACACCCCCCCCATCCTCTCTCCCCCCCCCCCCATCCCCCTTCCTCCCTCTTCCAAATTACAGTTATCTGACTTGGAACAAAATCTAATGTGTTAGGAAAACACATAGATCAGACTTTAAGAGCAACTAAAGCTTTCCACAAAGTGCATTGCTTTCCTGACAGAAAACAAAAAGTGTTTGCCCCCTTAATGAGAACCGTTTGTCAACCTGCATTTTAAAAATTTCTCCTGAGACCCTCATGCTTCCAGGGTGGAAGGATAAGGAAATTGTCCTGCATTTTGGATGCATTCACCCAGTCTTTTTTTTAATCCTCACTAATGGCAAGGAAGAATTCTGGACTTCCAAATCCTGTCTATTCAGAGAAATGGCACTTAGGACTCATGACAGCATTTCTCACCACGTGCTTGCCTTGCTGATGCAGATTATCTGGGTTTGGCCTTCAATGTTATAAAATGTTCTGACAGACTCACAAGACTCTGTTGCTTCACAGCTTCCTTGATTGTTATTTGCTCTCCAGTTCTTCATTTCCTTAAGGCTTTTCCTTAAAAATAACATTTAAAAAAAACAGTTTATTCCTCACCAATGAGCCCACTGCAATTCCCATTTCTAACCCCATGAAGGACTTCAAACCTTAGAACTGGATGACTCCTGACATGACCAGGCTATCCTGTTACCTCAGCTTGTCCTCAGGCAGGGGACATACAGTGGCACCAGCAGCACAAGCAACTCCTTTGGAGTTACACATTTGCTGCCTCTCATTATGGGTGAGTATGATTAAGGACAGAAATACTGCAGTGTTTAAATGAAGCATTTTGTTATAGTGGCAGGAATTCTGAGGTGTTTCCACATGTTATCTTTTTTATTTGTTCGTCACGTGCCCAAGGAAAACCCTTCCATTGTGCAGTGATTGTCTCTCTGTCAGTTCTGCCTCCACCTATATAGAGCCCAGGGGTTAATTTCAGTGAAAACTGAAAGAGGAATAGGTAGGACACAAAGGTGTCTAAATGGATAAAAAATCTGGGAGACTTGGCCTGTGACTAGAAAAGAGCTGTCCAAAGAAAGATCACCCTGACAGAACTCACGTTATGTATAACATTTGGCTATAGCTAATCAGTCAAAATGTACCTGACCATCCAATTAGCATTTGTGCACTGTCAGATTAGCTATAACTCTGCTTTCTAGCTGTCTCTTGCAGGATGCAGCTGGAAATATTGCTGCAGGAACTGGGTCATGACAATAGGGGACAAATCTATAAGAAAACCATTTCATTAGTTATGCTGCTCATGCAGCAGCTAATTTTAAATGAAGAAAATATCTTACTAGTCAGGTTTGTGTAAATCTTTTGTGCAGGAGGTTTATGCTTTTATCTTTAAATACATGTTTTAAACTTTTCCAATAAATATGGCTGGGCTTTGTAGATTTAATTTTCATTTGCTGAAATCCCACTACAGTAGGGTTAGCTTCTTTGTAACTATAAGATGAGCAAGGCTGTAAGGATATTCTATATGGCAGGTGACAGCTCCAGAGCAGTAAATCAGGATTATATATTGAAGCTCATTAATTTATCCATTTAAGCAAACTTCTACAATTCATTTTTGTGTCTAGAGTGCTTTAAATTTTCTGCTTTCTTTTTAAGCTACAGCTGTGCCCCCAGATCTTTATACACATGGGATAAATTCCTCTTGACTTCAGTGGAGTTCTACCAGCCAGAAATTTTGCTTCTGGCCTTCTTTGGGATTTAAATGGTGTGTGTTTGGAAGAAAATGTCAGATTAGACTCAGGAGAAAAAGAAATATGAAGAATACCCACATGTCTAAGCTATGGACAAAAAAAGGAAAGAAGAAACTGGTGCTGAATTATTTTAACTTAAGTTACATTTCATATTTTCTTGGAAATTCAAATGTGTCCTTAGCTTTCCCAGGTTAGATAACATATCTGAAGCATTGTTTAGGACAGCAGATATTTATGAAAAAGCTGATTGGAACAGAAATTTTTAACATCTTTTGTGGTATGTGTGGTTTTTTTTTCCTAAAATAAAACATGGCACTTTTAGGAGAAATAAGGAGACTATTTTTAAAAAGAAAATCCAGTAAGAAAGTCTCTTTCTATCTTTTCAGTAAGAAAGTCTCAAAGGACAGTTTTGCATTCCTTCTATAGAAAAACATATTCCCACAAATGTGAATTTTCTTGGCAAAGAACTTTGTTTTCTTAATTGTATTTAATATCTGTGTTCATCCTGCGGTTCCAATCATACTGATGTATCCTGATGCAATGTCTGTTAATCAATGTCCTTGCTAGCTCTTACATTATTAGTTCCCAGTTCCTTATTAGTGTTATTCACAGTTCATTATTAGTGCTGCAGCTCCTGCTGAAGGGCTGGGGCTCTGGAGGACTTGCACTTGGTTAGGTTGCCCTTGCAGATGCCAGGGAGAAATGTAGCTCTGTGAGGGCTCTGAGAAATGACAGAAATGAAGTTGTTAGGATGTGTCCCTGTGCAGTGGTGAATGATTAAAGAGTGACCAAAGGGGGGAGCAGATGGCACCCTAACTCATAATGCATGTCTGTGAATCAGGAGTATGGCTGGCTTGCCAAGGGACTGTGATAAGGAGAGGAGTATTTCCCCTGTGAGCGCTCCAAGGCTGTAGATACTCTGGACAACCTTGTTCCTCTTTTGAAAGCAAGACCTGTAACAGTGAGAAACAAGGATGTGTGTGCGAAAGGAGAGGTTCTGTATGAATGAGAACCTGCAGGAAACATGAGAGTTCCTCTTGCTAGGTGCTCAGACAAAAACAGGAGATAAAGTTGCTTGCCACATGTTTTCTTTGATCTGTTCTGGTCTGGGTTTTTCTCTCTTACTCTTTTCTGAGAGAGAACAGAGCTTCTCATCCCCTTTGTTTTTCAAAATGCATTTTTCCTGCTGGCAAGTACCAGCTGTGAGCATGATTGTACCAGTAGAATCCCCTTTTAGTGATTGTTTTTTGCTATGTTTATGGAAAAGATGAAAACTGTGCTGGCCAAAACACTCTTTCCAAGGAAAAGCGTGTCTCTGCTAATTGATCTTCTGAGCACTACCTGCAGCTTAGTTTCTCCTTTAGAATCTTTGTTGGTTTGGAAAGGAGGATCAGGCTTTTGCTAAGTGCATACAGCAATCCTAGTGGCTGTAACTTGGAACTTTTTTCCTACTCCTAAGAAAATGAAACACTTTATTTACTACACAAGACATTTTCTTTATGAACTATTATCAAAAAATAGTACGTATCTTATCCAACAGAACAGTAATGAATGCTCATAAAACAAAGTGAGAGTTCATGATTATTTGTGGCTTCTCATTAGGGTGTGAATCAAATCCTTTAAAACCTACACTGTTGACTTACTTCTTCAAGCTGTTTCTCTAGCTCTGATACTCACACACCTAGCTAGATGCATCATTAGCTTCAGCATAAAAAGGACTTCAAATAAGGCAGTGCTGTGAACTGGGTTGTCTGGTTCTTTCTAAGTGCTTGCCTACTGCAAAACACAGAAAGTGTGGGGGTTTTCCTTCAGATTATGACTTTACACTCTGAGTTGCACAGGTGCCTTTAGTATCAGTAGTAGCAAAGAAAAGCAGTAGATGATTAAAAATTATTTTTAAAGAGAAAATCGCACAACACCAAACTCTGTTTAAGAATAGTTATTGAAGTGCTTCTGCTACCTAATTCCAAGTATGCAATATTCAACAGCAGAATTTGTATCAGTTATAGAGGAAGGAGCAAGAAATGGTAATTTCATACAATTAAGAATAACTGTTTTTAGAGAACTTTCTGCTCAGAACTGAGCCATTGGCTTATGCTCTCTTGGGCTGTTCTAGTGTTATCTATAAGGAAGGAGGGTTCAGGGTCCAAGAATGTCTGTCATGAAAAGTGACTGTTTAGGGTATTTTGGGTATGTTATGTCTATAGGTAATGTTGAGTTTGCAGGTAAATGTAGAAATTTCTGCTATTTTCTCACTAATACTGTTGTTCTTTAGGCCATCTAGCTCAAAGTGAATTTTATCTACATCATGTCTTTGATGGCAAGCATTTGCAAGCAGAAAGTCTATTTCTCTGCAGCAATAGAATGCACATAAGTGAAATTATAAAAGCAAAGATACAGGAGGTACATGGTAAACCTTGAAATAAATCCAGCCTCTGTGCAGCAAACTTGTGGTATCTAGATGTCTTATCTGCTGTATTATCCTGTAGAAGGCTTTTAATGCCTACAGCTTCACAAAGTACAAAGTGAAGACTGAAACAGGGCTGTGGCAAAAAGTCCAGCAAACAAAAGAGGTGTTAATGCCAGCTATAAATGATAAGGAATATGGAGGTTGTAGTGATTCAGGTCATGTAAGGACTTGCAGCCAGAGATAGAGGGAGGAACTTCACAAATGTCAAGCATCAGAATGTACCGAAGAGAAAATAAGCTTTGATTGATTTTGAATGATGGATTTGATGTCAATGACACCAGAAGAGCAGAAACACTTAGCTTTTCCTGTATTGGTGTTTTTTACTGTTTTTAATTAAAAAGATAAATAAAAGGAGTAGAGGTGTTGAGAAAAGCAAGTGACATGGCAAGATATCTGCTTACTTACTGGAGAGGAGTTCTGAAACCAGTATTTGAAGGAACAAGAGGCATCTTTGTTAAGGTATATATAATTTTTTTTGAAATGTGAATGGTACTTCCACAGTACTCACATTGGCTTGAGGTTTCTACCAGAGGTAATAAAAACCTCCCGACTGCTAAAGGAAACAAGGGTGACTGAAAGAAAAATACTAAACTGTAAACCAGTCTCTAGAGGAATAGACAATAAATTAAGTGGGACAAAACAAAGAAAAATGCTGGAGAAGACTCCTTTAGTCCTGCATTTAGTAATGTAATTGGTGCTATATGTGGATTCAGTGTTTTTCCTGTACATATCTGCTTGAAAAATGGAGAAGAGAATGATCTACTGCATGTCTTCTATTTCCATATTTTCACAACAGTTTAACTACCCCATAACTCGCAGAAACATTTTTTCCAGCACTGTTCCCCAGTGGCACAAGACACATGACACAGGGCTATCTTTTTGTATCAGTATATTAGGTGAACCTGATACTTTATTTAAAAAAAAAAGTGTGGATGAAAGAACTATGAATTCAAGATGTTAAGGTTAATAGGTCACAATCTAACCTAAATAAAACTCTCAATGAGAATTTAGCCTGGGCAAGGACTGTGGGATTTAGCCTTGAGAGAATTAACAAGGTACATCAGGTCTTGTCACTGTTGTGATTGCCAGAAGTCTGTCTGGACAGTGTCCAGAAATACATTCTCAATCACAGCAGATTAAAGCAGCTAATGCAGGAAATTATGTGTGCTGTTTTACATTGTCTGTTCTGTTATCTAGACAGGTACAGTAATAATCATATAGAGAAAATAGGAGGGAAATATCCTGAATTATTTTAATTGGCTGATGTTTTTCTCATATATTTCTTTTCTGAGAAAGTAATTATTTTCATGTAATTGTTAGCTGAGTTTTAAAAATCCCATTACAGTTCTTTCTTCACCTTGGGAATCCTTTTTGATTTTTTAAAGCCGTTGTGGATCCCTCCTGCTTAAAAAAACCACCCTCATAAAATGTTTACAAGTCTTGTTTATATTCCCATAACATTTTTCATTATGCTGTGACAGCTTCACTGAAAAATTATTTTAATTATCTCAAAATGAATCGCACAAAGAGGGAATATGAAAATATAAATCTTATGTCTGACTGTACTTTAATTGCTTCAGCTAATGAAGGAGGCATGAGATATCTACACAATGCAAAAGCGAAATTGCATGAACAATATAACCGGTATTTGAAATGTGCTGAATTCATAGTACTCACTCTGCTTCAGTGGGAAGATATGAGGGCTGTACCTGGTTTGCAGTGCTTGTTTTCTGCTTCTGTTATGGCAAACTAATTTCAATGGGAAATGGTGCTGAAAACACCTAATAATTATCTCTTCTGCTCTCTAGGTCAGCAGCATGGGGACATTAATGAACAGAATGAAGTAAATGTATGTTCCAGAAGCTGTGGGTCCTCTCCTGCAACCTGTCCACAAGAGTTCAGTAATGTGAGTAGTTTTATACAGCTGTAATGTGAGATGATGCTTGTATATGGTATTAAACCACATCCGTAAAATGTCCATTGATTATAGTAAGTAACCTAATTCTACCAAAAAATTGAAAAAGCAGGATAAAATGGGCACCAGGAGGCAATAGAATAATTTTAAATATATACACACATAATGGGTTAAATCTGTAGTCTAATTAGGTATTGTTTGTTCCCATAGGAGAAATGTTTGCCTCATCAGATCCTAACCTTGTGATCTTTGACAGAATCTTATCCAAGACATTGCACATAGGCATTTTATTTTTACAGACATCTGAACTTTCAGCTGTTAGAAGCTCTTGGTTGAAGGAGATGAATTTAACAAAGAACAAGAGTATGACAGAAAAGCAGTGTTTGAACTGTTACTTTGTCAGTGACTCTTCCACCAACATAATGCAGGAATGCTGCAAGGTTATTAGCCAACAAATCTCTCCTCTGTAGTCTAAAAATATCTCCCAATTGGGTGCCTGTGTTATAAATGGCAAAGCTGATTTCCAACTTACAGGGATAGTGAGGAAGGACTGCAGGAGCTTTGATATTTAGCAGAAAGGTAACGGACATGTTGCCGCACACGTAGCCAGCCCTAAGTAATTGTTTTCCTCCCTTGGATTAGATGCTTCTTATCTTATGATAATGTCATAAATCAAAGTCCTGCCATTTCCCACCATTGTCTTTAAAGGGCTGTGGGTTTTTTTAGTGTTGGGATAATAGTCTTTAATAATCCTTCAATCTCAGAGGGTTTTCCTCTGGTTTACAAATATTGTACTGAGTTGTAAATCTGTGTGATTAGTGGCAGGCATTAACAGAACACGCTGACTCAGGAAATTAATAATGATTAGGAGAGGCTTTCTCTTAGGTCAAATCAGCAGTGACAGGACATTTTCCATCTGATGGCTGGTTTAGGTTCATACAGCTGGGGATGCTTTGAATTCTTGCAGCACATTGCCTCTGCCACTGGGAAGTTTTACCTGCTGTGTTTCCTAAAGTAACAGTTTTAGCCAGTGTAGCAGTGGGCCAGATTTGTCAGTAGTGTAAATTAGAATAATTCAACACTCACTTCTGCCAGCAGCTCTTCTGATTGCCTGTGTCTCTCATACCACGACACTGAGGCATTGAGCCAAAACTGGCAGACTTTTTCTGGAAAAACTAATTTATGTGTTGTTCATGGGAGAAAAGATGTGGACATTTGTAATAAATGCTCTCTCTCACATCCAATAAAAACATGCAAGACAATATTAATTTCTCACAGTACATAATCAAGCAAGATGCAGTATGCAACCAGGATAATACCAGATGTGTTAATACCCAGATATGTTATTTATAACTGTTAAATATTTTTCTCCCAAGAATGTCTTTTCTAGTTCAGATTTTTTTTTGGTCTCTACTTCCCACCTTACAGTCCAGCATTGTGTCACTTTACTGTATTGCCTAAACCAGAGTGATAATCTGGCTATTTGTCAGCATGAACCCCCTTGCTACAGGGAGCATCATTAGCTTCCTCTCTTCTATGGTAATGTGATCCCTTGGGAGTAACCTCTCATGTGCTATTGAAGCAATGCTTAGGCTGCTGATGGATCTTCCTGTTATTTTGTTAGTTTCATTTAAATATCAAGTATTATAAATACAGAGTTCATATGTAAGTCAAATGAACAGGCAGTAATTTCAGGAGTTATGCTGCAGACAACAGTTACAGATACAGATACATGTCAGATTAACCAGCTGATTTTACAATCTCATTGAATGAATATGAGTAGATTTTCTTCAGCTGAACATCTACCTTGTAAATTTGTTTCAGTTGTTGATTCACCTAGGGAATGTCCCACCAGTGAGCAGCAACATCTGTATTTTTCTTTCTAAATATTTAAACTAGCTAGATATTATTTTCTGTTTGTCAAGACTTTCAGGGCTTTATAGTCTTTCTAGGCTGTAGCTTGGAACAAATAGTTTAGAATCTGTTATTGTGTGCTCTTGCTGCTAATTCTGTTTAACTATAATTGATGTGTTTACTTAGCTCCCTCCAGTGACTTGATGAGCAAATAAGTCCATGGTGTGCTATCATTCTAGATATTGCAAAACAAGTTACCAGAAAAGGCAAGATCTGTTCTTTAAGATGATATTATATGTAGCATTCTGCTGCAGGATGACTAAATACTATCTGCTAAACCCATTTTAGAATATAATAAACAGAGCATCTAAGATTTACCACGTAATTCTACTATTATTTATTGTCAATACTTTTTTAACCTTGGCAGAATTAATGCATGAATTTCAACACCAAGTGGGAGTGGAGAAGCTCCACACTTCTGAAAGAGGATTAGTATTTGTAGGAGAAAAAGGAGGAGGTTCAGACTCTGAATTCATTTTATGAGCTGTCTTGAAGATGCTCCTTTAATCTTTGTAATGATATGCAGAAAAACACTAGCTATGGAAACAAAAAGTATTAGGAACTGTATCCTGAGGAAAATCTGTCTGCTTTTACTAATATTAGGCAGAACAAATTTTACTGAGCTGGGGTCCATTTGTGAAAATGCTACCATTATGAGAAATATATTGGAAGAACAACAAATGCAGTTGTTTATGAGCTAAATTGAATCAGGAATGCTCTTGGAGCTGAAAAGCTATGGAGAAGTCTGTGTAGACAAATTGCAGCAGTGTTCATAAGAGGAGCAGGAAGAAATGACAGCATAAAGAAAACTGATTAGATTCTCAGAGGGAACTTTTAGTCCCATTGAAGTAAATGGAAATTTTGCAGCTGATTTCAGCTGTACTACAATTTAAATATGTGAGGATGAAGATTGGGAGATTTTCTTTAGGTTTGTGTCTCCCCCACTGAAAGTACATCCTTAAAGGCTGTAATTTTAGAGGATTGTGCTTTCAGTGGGAAAAAAGGTTTCGTGTTTTTTAAGAAAAATTTCTTAATACCCCACCCCAATTCCATAGGTACATCAATAAAACCAAACCAAACTCAAACAAAAAATAGCCAAATCGCTCGTGCTGAGACACATTCTCAAGAGTTATAATTTGTTATTTGATTTACTGTAGAATCTAGGAGGTCTCCCTCAGGACCAAGTTATCACCATATTAGGCCAAAACCCTCATAACATAGTGCTAGTCCAAAGAATTCAGAGAATATGAGAAGTTAGTGTAATACTTCATGAACTGCAGTCAGTCTAAAGGCAGTGGCAGGAACTGAAATTCTGGCTAAGGCTATTAATGTCTCATTTTCATGCAAAATATAGGGAAAAAACCTACAAAGCCAAGAAATTTTTGTGTGCTTGCTTACTTCTCTTTTCTACATTTGGCTTTTCTCCTCTGCCTTACAACTTCCTTTAGCTTCAGTGAAAAAAACAAAGGAGAAAAAAAATGAGGAGGAGAGGAATAATATAAAAACAAATTTACATTATCTTGAAATGATAAAAAATTGCCAAAATTGCTAAAAGGCAGAAATCATGCTTCCACAGGGATACAACCTGTAGGAAAATAGTTTCAAACAACTCCAGGGCATAGAGGGTGATCTACACCTGATGTGAACCACTGTAGAGCTTGTACAATTATAGTTCAGTGACACAGGAGGCAGAACAAGGTCTATTCCCTGACCACTTTTTTTTTATAATTTACAAGTACCAAAGTCAGTTTAAGAAAGTGGGAAAAAAGCTAGTGAACATCTTTTACAAAAAAATATGAACTTTCTTGTGGAGATTTGATGAATAAATTCAAACAAACAATTGTCAGGAAATAGAATGCCCTGAAGTCTTGGGACTGGATATTTGTTTTTTAAAGTGCTTAATGATAACATTTTACCGATTTGCCATACTAGGAATTTTATAGCATAAATTATTTCCTTATGAGCCACACAATTTTTCAGTATGCAATAAAGTAACACAAAGTACATTGTATTCTTATTACAGCTGTCAGTGAAACAGTATGACCATTTCATGAACTTTAAACCATTCAGTGGGAATTTTTGTCTATTCCTGCATGGGGGAATTTGTGTCTGTGTATGTGTGTCTGTGTCTATAAAGTGTAACATCTAGTTCTGCTGGAAATATACTTATTCATCATTTCACTGTAATTGCCATGGACCTCCATAATTTTACCCAAAGTAAAACACTGTCTATCATTTCTATGCTTTTATGCAATCTGTAATAAATTAAGCAGGAAAACCTTAAAAGGGTCGGAAAGGTTGTCTTTGTGCTGTGCTGTGTTCAGCACAAGAGCACTGCTCATTTGTAACTCTGGTTCCAGAGGGAATATTCTGTGTTTTGTGTCATTGTTCCCAGAGCTGGGGAGTCACTGCCATGCTCAGAATATCTTGCAGCTTCAAGCTTCCTACAGTTGCTACTCCCGCAGCTCAGTCCTTCTTTCAGCTCTACAGGCCAATGGCAGCCCCCATCAGTGTGACCTTGACCTATCTGCTGTCCCTTAGGGGGATATTGGGGACCTCTTTCTCCTTTGCCTTTCTGGCTCCTGCTCTTCTCCTATCAATTTAATTGTTCAGGCAGGACAGAGCTGGTGCTGGGCATTGCACTTGGGCACTGAATGCCAGGCCAGGGCCACAGAGGGCTTGGGAGCCCAGAGTTTGAGAGCATGGCTCTAATCTGTGAGACGTAAGTCTGGAAATCAGTTCACTGATGTGGTACACCTTGTGCCTCGGGAAGGAAACTTGTCTTCTGTACTAGTTCACACTGAATCCCCAGGACAGGTGGTTTTATTCCTGTTAGAATGAGGAACTTCACAGCAAACTTTGTGGGCAGGAGCATCCTGCTATGTATAGCCAGGTCTGTGATGGGTCAGAAGATGCAAGAGCATAACCTTTTCATCAGCAAGTGAAGAAAAATAAAAATGGGCCTCCAGTTTGTAGAGCAAACTACATCTGTGTAAAAACAGCAAAAATGCTTTAGTTCATTTGGCCAGTGAGACAGAAGAATTGCTTATGCTAGAGTTGTTACAGATAAGAGGTTTTGGTTTTGGTTTTTTAAGGCTGACAAATCAGAAATGTTACCTATCTGGAGTATTACATTTTGATCACTGAGTCAGAATGCTGGAGTCCTTTTGCTAGGTCCTCTGAAATTAGAATGTTGCTGTTGCTAGACTAGGTCTCTCTGAATCTGAGTTTCTGCTTTTATGTTATAGTTTGCTCATGATTAATAAAATATTGTCTCTCTTTCTGGGGAGAAATGAACAGATGGGGGAATCAACTGATCTGATTAGCTCGGTGTGTACATATACTCAGTCAACAAATCCTCACAAAAGTAGGAAGGATCATGCTCAGATGTTACTTATTTAAAAATATTGCACAATCACATACTATCTGTGCTGCCAAAGGGGTGGATTGACTAAGGAAAGTTTATTTTTGTATACATTATTTATCTGCTTTTACATTCACAACAGGTTTAATTTAAAAAATGCAGTTTTGATAAATATTTATTCAGGATGCTGTTATTAAATGTAAATGTGGCATTTTGCATAATGTCAGTGTTAACATTTTGGATTAAGATTTTAAAGAGAAGTAAACAAATCATAAGTATTTCTTAGGAGGCATTTATGTGCTTTTCATTTCAGTAACACCAAGTCAGCTGGTAAAATTGTGTAGAAAATAAGTCTCTGTGACGTGTAAAAAATGGCTCTAGAGCATATTCAGAGTGTTTTTGGCAAGTTTAGGGTTGCAAAATCCAGCAAACACCTCACATAAAGTAGCCTGAGCAACAAAAGATTAAAAACAAAATAATCCTTGGCTGGTAAAATAAACTGTATAATTATCTAGTTCACCCTATGCCATTGTTAGAGAGGAAATGTCTCACAGAGAGAGTCCAACACCTGGAGCTCAGATTTCAGCCTTGGGGAGAGGGAATGACCCGAGGGAGGTGTGAGAAAACAGAGACATTGGGAGGGTTGCACTCAGCCATGGCTGCCAGACCAGCAGTGATAGAGTCATTAATTCTGGGTAGGTCTCATACAAGTCAGGGCACTTTAGGTTGGTGGCTCTGCTGAGAAAGCAGGCCCAGACAGGGTTCCTTGACACAGGACTGCATGCACAGAAAAGTACAAGGCAAGAAGAAGCCTAAAAGGAGGCACAGTGGCTCAGTGCTACGCAAATGCTTGCAAAAAGTGATGACAAACCTCTTGGCTGTTTCTCCTGTATGCACAGAGGCAAAAACTGCACCTGAAAAAGTGTCTACTGATACATGGATATTTTTGAATTTCCCAAAAGATATATATTTCATGATATCTCTTTGTCATAATTGCAGGCTCTGCAATCCTCATGGATTGCCAGCTCCTGTGGATAAAAGAGGTTGCACAAGCTGAGAGTCAGGGCAAACATCTATGACTGCTTTTGCTTGATCTTTGGAGATAGGAAACATTCATGTGAGTGCCTGTGTATTTTGATGAAAAAATGCAAAACTCAGTTTTGCTTGTTCAAAGATGTTTGCAGCCCACTTTGAGCTCACAGGAGTTTGGCTGGATGCTCCTATCAATTTGGTGGTAGGGGTCTCAACACCCAGATTTGCCCCTAAGGTGCCCATATGCTGCCATGGGCAGTTCTAAAACTTCACCTTGTGTAAGACTCAAGGACACAACAAGCACAGCCCTGCTGAGTATCCAGGAGTAGAAAAGGCACATGTCCATAGGAAGATAATTCTTGGGCATCACTAGGTAAACTATGTTTGGAGGACCATGACTGAAAGAAGGAATGCTGTCTTCAGAGGGCAGTTCTGAAAATGGGATTTACACAGCCTAAACTATCCATGATATTGTTTCTAACCTTGAACAAGAACCACTCACAATTGATTTAACACTGAGCACAGCTGGAGTAATAAAAGACATTTTGCTTATCTATTTCTAACTTCTTTGCATCAGCCCTGCAGAAAGGTGATTTCCCTATTGAATGACAATCAGGCTACATTGCTATTAATAGAATTGAAGAAGAACACATCTGCTCTACCCTCCCCTCTCGCTGTCAAGGCTAAGCACCTAGGAGACAGCAAATGTTTCTGTTTACTAATGGAAAAGTACCTGGACAGACCTCACTTACCCTAGGAAGACTAAAAAGTGGGTCACAGGCTCTTTATAGATAAAAAAGAAAGCCTGGATGGAAGGCAAACAAAACCAGCTATGAATCAAAAGGGAGAAAAGAAATTAAAAAATTGTATTATCTCTACTCCTCCTTATTAATTCTAGACAAGATGAGCTTTCTAGACAGCTTTCCTTTGTTCCTCAGAAGGTCTGTGTAGAGGAAATGCACAATTTTCCCAATCTTAAGCTTTCTAAGAGGACAAGAGTGTCTGGGGTTTAGAAGTTGCCTCTCCTGTCTAGCCTGTCTCTCTCCAGGTACTCTCTGTACTACACAATCCTGAATCACTGACAAAACACCTCCTTTTGTGTATGCAAGGAAACAGTAGCCATTTGGATAAAACATGGTATAACAAATAATGAATTTCATTTCATGATAAATGTCTCTTTCCGCAGCTCTTTCCAGAAGCAGCCTTCAGAGCATGCAATTGGTGTGGTCATTATAATTTGAAACAGGGAAACTGAGGCAGCACTTTGCAGTCCTTTCATATGAAGTTGTAAGCAAAATCACAGAGGCATCATTAAAAATTACCAAACATGATAATTGCTGTTTATTCTTTGTGTTGCCTCAGAGCTATAGTGATGAACAGAGCTCTGCTTGTGTCTGTGCAAACACTGTGTGATCTTACAAACACATTTTGAATGCACTATGCACAATGATTTGGTTCAAGGACAATTTAAAGATTTCACCAGCTTCTTCAGCAGGCTTGACTAAAGGTTCCTTGACCTCACTGGGATAGGTAGGATTGCAAAGATGGTCAGAAACTATATGTAAAATAACAGTCTCATGTGCACAGTTTCCAAAGGCTTCCATATAATGTCTCACTTGGATAGAATAGAGGTTTGAATTCAATACACTGCCAGTCTTTGAGAGGGCTCAGATTAATGCCCAAAATGTCTCTTCATGAAGAGGGACCTTGTGTAAATAGTAAAAAATATTTACCTCATACAGCAATTGCTGGACTTTCCCAATAAAAGAAAGGAAGTGTAAGAATGTAAATATTAAAAAATACCTTCATAAAATAGCATCTCAAATGCAACTGTATTCTTAGTATGTAAATTATTTTATTAGATAAAATGATGCAAATATATTTTATTAGAATATTGATAAAAGTTAGTAAAACCTCAGATTTCATTTTTGTAAACTAGCTCTGGGAAATTCTGTGCTTGAAAACTGCTCTAACTCTGAGGAAAAATATGATCCAATGAATTTATGAGTATCTCTGTGGAACAGATCCAATACCACTTCACCTGGTGTCTCTTTAGTTGGGATACCACAGTGTCATCATAGCTCTGGCTTTTGTAAAAACTTTGATTATTACAGTAGTCAGAAAATGAAAGTTGCTGAAATGGGACGATTTCTTTTGATGGTGCACTCAAAGTAGTTTGCTCCCAGTCTTACTGCAGCTGGCTTTGTGGAGCCACCAAGTGTCCAGAGCTGTCTTAGTTGCTGAACAGGCTGTGAAACATGGCTTGATAAAGGGTATGTGAGACCATATCTTGGAATACTTAAGCACAACTGAAACTGTGCCCATACATGGTTGCTATTGTGTCTGGCGATGAGAACTGAACCTTCTGATGGAGAACCAGATGTGAAGGTTTTATTTCCTCATCAACTCCGTGATTTGTGCATGGTCAATCTTTTGGGCCAGGTATTATCAACATGAACTGGTTTTGACTGGATTTCTGTTGGATAAAAACCATTAGACAGATGTGCCTGCATCCAAGTATTATAAAATGCTTGGAAAGATCTTAGGGCATGGGGATGACTTCAGTCCTTCTGTGAACTTGTGCTTGTACTCTGAAAAGGGCCTCAGCATTTTCTGCACATTGCTGGGGAACAGAACACTTGAAATGGTTGGAATTGTGCCTGTGAGTTCAGTACAGGTCTCCTCCTCTTAATAGCATGCTTTATATTCTGGAAAAACTTAGAACTGTTGTAGTCAGCCTAGTGCATCCCAAAACAAGTCCCTGTAAATTACAGACTATAAAAGCTGTAATTTCCCCTACTTCCGTGGGTGAAAGGTAATTCATACATAACATTATTTTAATGGAATCTCCTGCTCTATTCCTTAGTGTGGAGGAAATAGGTAGAAAGTATCAAAGTGGCTAAACATTTCTCCTAGGATATTCATACGGATGTTTAAGTTGATTTTTCATTTGATTTACACAAATTTTTTACAATCCCAGGGGAAATTATTTTACTTCATATTTTCAGTGTTTCTGTCTTTCAAGGACTAATTTGTTTTATGCAGCTGTTCCAAGGTGGAGGTGAAAAAGGAATGAAAGGAGAAGAAAGAAAACTAAACTTCAGTAAGTCTCTCTTCAGTATGAGAGAAAAAAAAACCCAAAACCATGGAGTATCATAGGACTTAGCCAAGTCTTCTCTACTGCCCACTAGGCTAATTTACAGCTGTTCTGCATGCTTGACTCATCTGGGAAACATTTGTATTTGAATAATTTTCACAGTATTTATAAATTCTTCTCAGAAAAAAAATCCCATTTTAGTTGCCTATGTCAAAATACCATTTTATTGTAGCATCCTCAGCGCTGTACAATTTCAAATGAGAGCAGAGTCTACCTTAGTGAGGATATTGCACAGATCTTTATCAAACTTTTTGGGGTGAGAGTTGTTGCCATTAGGGATTGCATCACTGTTTTAGGCAAATTGTCCCAGATGTGCTGCTCATGAAGAATATGAATCTTTTTAGAAGAATAGGAGAAGGTATTCTTTAGAAATCATAGTGAACTGACAGACAATGATTATTTCTAAATGTAGGTTTCATGTAACTTGCAGCTCCTGAAGTGGAGTAAAGCAGGGAAATTAAAGGAAAAAGTCCCATTTTAGTAGGCAGGAATAAGTTGAACAGTAAATCACTTATTGCTCTCACTGCAACTTGGGCTGAAGACCTTGCCTTTTGTCAGTGGAGGGGGGAAAAATGTGTTTTAAAAAGGTTTCATTTATCCTTTTATATCACTAATTGGAATTTGTCTAATATATACGCCTAATCAGGTTTTGTAAGGATAAAGCTGAACAGATGCTTAAGAAATGAGAATTTTCTCTGCATGACAGTGAAAGACAGTCCTTAAAATCACTGGTATGTATGAATGGTTTTGTTGGAGTTGAAATATTGTGTAAGGGTATTAAAATTCAGAGGACTGTACATGCAAGAACCCAATTCATTCAAGCCCTGCTATGGCTTGCAGTATTGTGCTTACAAGCACATTTTCCTTTCTTAACATTTACCATCTGTTAGAAATAACCCAAGAAGCCATAACGTGATGTATGCAAATTCATAAATAAAGCACAAGACTCCCAAATCTGAACATAAATATTGCTCTCAATTATCCACCAAGAAGAGCTGTTCTTCATGGAGACCCTTCAGTGACTGTGCTGTGACTGTCCAGACTCTTCACAAAATCATAGTTAATGCTGATGACTTCTAGTTTACAAAAACTACTTCTTTTTTCCCAGATAATTATCTTACTCTAGTTACAGATCTTATGAGAGTAACAGCTTCCACAAACGGAACACAACTAGTCCTTTTTAAAAACATAAGACTTTTCTGATGAATGACCATATTATGTAGTCTTTTGTGTTAGGAAGAGAAACTGTACAGAAATGGAAATCTTTGGTGTTACTGTGGTTTTAGATTCTCACAGCTATATTCCTAGAAAACATTTGTTACTTCCAAGTATTTCAGAATCAGCAGTGTGATAGTTCAGATAATCTATTTCATGGAATGAATTTTAGTTGCTTATTTACAGGCACATGCACTCAATAGATCTGGTCAAAGTTTTTTAAACATGGGTAATTTTTCTTTTTTTTTTTTTCCAGTGTTTTGACCAGCTTGAGATACTAATTAAGCTTTTGGTGGATTGGAACAGAAAATAGGTAATTAAAAATTATATGTTATAGAATTGTAGGACAGCAGAGAAGAATGTGTAAGATCTACAAAAACTATGGTTTGTAGGTGGAAAAGGAGAGTGGGAGGGAAGGGGGAAAAGATGAAGAAAAAGAAAGGACAGATTTATAATGTGTGCTATTAACATTAAGAGAAGAAATAAATAATATAATCTGTCTGCAGAAGTTATGTGATTCATTGTGATTTTTTTGGCTATACATAATAATACTTCACTATCTTTGCTGAGTAGGTACAACTACACATAAATGCTAGTTCTAACTTTGACATGGCTTTAATAAAAACAAAATTAAATCCAGCCTTTATGACAACATTTGGTTTTGGAATACTGGAAAGATGAGTTTCATGGGCTAAAATCATATTTTGAGAAGCAATGTGACCAAAATGAGTGAGGTGCCTTAGTACCATTGAATGTTTGTAACCTTCAGAACCGAGACATCTGGCCCTCATTACGCACAGGGCAATTAGCATAACTTGTTATTAGTGAAATCAGTGATGCCTGGGAGATTTACAGGGGTGTTTAACACGTTTCACAATCTGAGCATTCAATGTCATTTATTCTTAAGGTGCTTGAAGAGTAATGAAGAAATTAGTGCACTGTGTGGAGCTACACGTCTTTTGTACATTCTACATTTACAGCTATTAATTCCAGCTGAATTCCTGTCAGCAGATATAAAAGCAGATCTATCAGATAGCAAAAGAAATACCTCTGCAGCTATTTCAATTATGATATAGAACTCAGAAGATAATAGCCTTGATGTATTTCCTGCTTAATGAAGTAACATTCCTGTCAGATGGGTAATTGCTGCAGCAGGGCTCTGTTCAAAGAGATTTCTTCTATCTGCTCTCATTCTGCTCTCACTGCTGTGATACCTCACCATCTTGAAGTTTAGGATGCTACTTTCCTTTTGTGAGCTGCAGCCTTAATGAGGGAAATTGCTATGTGTTGGCCAGCACTGATTATTGGCAACAGATCCTACATTGCAGGTATGCTCTGTGTGATCCCCACTGAAGATAACGGGGCTGCAGGCAGAGAGTTTGTTAAAAAGCACTCACAGTTAAATGAAGAGACTGAACTTGCATATAGTGAGATTAAAGACAGAATTTCCACTGCATTTAGTGGGAGCAGGGCAGGAAAGAGTCAGTGGCATAAAATATGTCTTAAACCAGGAATCTGAGATCCTGAGAGCGCTGGCCCAGCAGAATTTCTCTGTGTTTGTACTTGTACTAAATAAATATCATTATTGCCAAGTGTATAATGGGAGCCGTCCTACTAGTAAAGTTCAGTGATCCCTCCACTGGGGAAATTGTATGGTTCCTCATTAGTCGAAGCTGAAATGAGAACCAGCATAAAGAGAACAGATTTTGGAAAAAGAAAACCCAAAAAACTAAACAAAACCCCAAACTTATGCCAGTATTTCTACTTTTGTCAGTCTTCTGCTATCAGCCTTCATGTTGCATCAGACCTCTGGTCTGGACTGAGTCCCCACACTGATGGTTATGGGAACTATGAAGAAAAATAGTGGCCAACATGAGCCATGGGTCTGTTCAAAGGAACTGAGAAGCAGAGAAACATAGATTTTGATATTTCCCTGATTTTCCTGGTTGCTTCTATCAGCCTGTGAGCAACTAACACACCTTAGAGAATTGCTGCTGGCCCATATTGCTGCCTTTGTAATGAAAGCAACTGTGCAGGTAAATGCTTAGCCCATGTGTTACATTGTAACAGTGAACACAGATGAATATTAAGAAAGCATTGGTGTTTTTTTGTAATTCAGAGTGATTTCCTATCAGCTTCCATAATGAAGTAAACATGAGTGCCAGAGGCCTATAAAGACCTCTGGGTTATAGTCTGCATTCATCTTAAAATATCATGATTAAACCAGCTGAACAGAGGATGTCTATATTCTTTGAGCACCTATATTTATATCTATATACATATCTATATAGGTGATAGAGATATGGGAACAGGTTACAAACATTCTGCATTGCTGTCAGGCTTGGAAATCACATTATGCTTTGGCTGATATGGTTTGTTCAGTTTCCTCTTACATTCTTCCCCAATATGTTCTGGGCAACCACATCTTTAGGTAAACACTGGCAGAATTTATTGAGCTGAATCAGCTCCATAATAGAGGTATTTCTACAGAGTATTTCCAATTGGATGTTAGAAATATAGAGGTCATTGGCATTTACATAAGCAAATCACATTCTTTCAACAGACAGGCAAGGGTTAACCTTTTTGTGCAGTTAGATTGAATCCAGTGGAGATTTTGCTCAGAACAGAGGAGAAAATTGAAGTGCATTCCAAGAAAATGAGTTCTCTTCTTTTCCTTTTTCTTAAAATTCAAATTGGTTCATCTTGTAGAATATGATGTTATAGCCAATTCCAATGACCTTTAATGGCATGAGGAGCTTTGTTTGATTACACATCTAAAGAGACAATGCCAATTTCCCTTTGATTCAATTGCTCACTGCAGTAATACTTGGGCTCATGAATCATGAGCTGGATCTCTGCAATTTACCATGGTTTTAGTAATTTCATTGATGATGAGGACAATGTGTTCTACAATTTGAAGAAAGAAAACCACTATGTGCTTTAATGCTGTGTGCGTTTTAGATGATGCAGGGACCTGAGCTCATTTTTCTTCCAGGATCATCTGCCACAGCACACATCTCCACAGCAGCACTAGTTCACTGGAACCAGGAGGCTTGTCCTAGTGGAACTTGTGGGTTCCACAGAAATGGGCATCATGGCAATGTGAAAGAGTGATTTTCCTTCTTTTCTGGGCCTTTTCCTATTAGCCTCACAAGAGAAAACAGAAGTCTGGCCACCGCAGAATATAAACAAAAGTAAGGAACCCGTGTTTAAATGACCCTTAAAGAAACTGTGATTAGTAAACATAAATTTTCAGGATAAAAATACTTATTCTATAGAATGTCATTAAGAGCAATTGGATAGCAAAAAACAACAACAACCAAAAAAGGCCATAAATGTGCAAGTAATTCAGTTTTCTCTTCATCTGCCCCTTGTTTAATTCTGTCAATCATTGTATGCTCTATATTTCCATTTCAATGCATTATTTAATGAATAAAGGGAGTTTGTGGGGAGGCAGGAAGATAATTTGATTTGGACAGACATTAGAATTTCTGTAAACATCTGGTTCTGTTTAAGAGGGTTTTAAAAGCATTTAATATGAGATGCTATTAGAAGGTAGCAAATGAATGCTGAGTGTTCTCACTGTGTAAGAAGGGTAATTTTACCCTCCTGGAAGTTTGCATACAAGTGAACTTGAGTCAAGTTTGTAGATAGGTTTTGCAAAGATAACCTTGCATTATCTAGTGTGAGTGAGAGGATTTGCAAGAACAACAGTTAAAGTCATTAAAGACCTTACTGAAAAAGAAGTTCAAAAGATGATAAAGCCCAACTGGATACATTTCAACCAGCTGGATTCCAGTAATTGAATGAACATAGTTGAACAAGTGGTTAGAGATGAAAAGAGTGTAGAGAATAAAAATGGAGACAATGAAAAATTCATGTCACAATAGTCTCGTCTTTTTCTCATTTGGACAGGACTCAGTTGATAACTTGGAGGATTGCCTGTGTCTTTGATATTCTCATATTACGTGATATGCTCATATGATAACAATGAAGAGTATGTTTCTAGCACAATTCATTATTAATAGCATATTTTTTATTGTCTTGAAACACTTCAATCACATTTTTTATCCAGTAAAAAGAAATGCTCCAAAAGATATAAATAGCATTAGTATCACATCTGCAAGTAAATGCACTTGATTTAGAGATTATATTGAGTAATTGCAAGCTTAAAAGTGTTCATTTGGAGAGGAAATAACATAGTCCAAGAATGAAAATGATGCTTTTGGACCCTACTGCTCAGGCCTTCCTATTTTGCAGGTCAGCTGTTGTTGATGCATGCTGAGCAGGGTGTAGTCAAGGTTGTCCTTCCTATAAGGGTTATCTTTGGGTCAGGTTTTCATTTTAGAACAGAAACTCTAAATATATCAAAATAGATTAAAGACAGCCAAATTCCTCTCATTTTCAAAGCAAGGGCCTCAAAAAGGTACCTGAGGCCTGAGTAAGCATTTTGAGGCAACTTTAGGTATGTGAAGTGTAGATAACATTCGGTACAAATCTGAACAAAGCTCTGAAAGGGGTTGAGCTTAGAGAGGGGACATTTTAAAATCTATTTCACCCTTAGAACTACTGTTAGCTTGCTGCTGGCTTTTTCTGAAGAATCTCCCTTCAGACTTTCTGGTTTGTGCCTCTGCCTTATATTTCATGTATCTGATAGAGTTCGACCCAGATCAAAGGAAAGGGTTGCAAACAAAACAGATTTGTTTAACATTTATTTTTAATCAGCCACTGTAAATAAGATTGTTTGTGAAAAGAATAATCAGAAAAAATGTTTAGATTTTTCTTCACATTTAGATGCATCTTCATCCTTTCTCTAAATGGCCTACCAGTCTTCCTCTTTCACACAGACTTTCTGACACCGTTGCTTCTTTGATCAATTGTCATCCTCCAGAGGTGTTTCATTTAGAATTAATTATGATCTAAAAGTAGCCTAAATGAAGGTCCAGCTTTTGGATGTATTTATGCTGGTGAAAATGCACTTCAGGAATAAACAGCTGCTTTCTGCTTAGCTAGATGGGAAATGTAGGGCTAGGGTTTTGCTGTTGAAATACAGTCTTGCTCAAATGTACTTAGCACTTCCTCATCTATTTTAATTCAGGTTTTCTTTCATGGTTACTCAAAACCTGAAGTGCCAAATCATGACTTTGTCACACAATCCAGTAGTTTGGCAAGAAAACACTGCAACAGCTGTTAGAATTCTGAGCTGAAAAGAACTCTCAAAATCAAAGAACAGTGGTAAAAGACAAAAGAGAACTTGTATTCCAAGCCTCAAAATGTAGATACATCACAACTGTCTTCCCTTAACGAGGACATCCTGTGTTTTCAAAGTGCTTGCACAATGCAGCAACAGCATCTTTCAGTGGGGAGAAAAAGGATTCTGTATGCCACTGGCACTGAGAGCCCTGAGAGCAATACATTTGTAACACAAGAAACATTTGATAAGATAAATGACATAGCTTGGTCTATTTAAATTTTACAATCATGAATACTGGGAACAGCACTTTTTTACATTTAGAGGTAGGGCCAGAGGGAGAACACAGACAGAACAGTTTGCCTAATTCATAACATGACAGATTTTAGACCCAGTTTGGCTCACAATGATAAATCTTCCAGAGACAGTTTAAGATATGTCTCTGTTCTCCACCTCACCTTCTGATGGAGGTTACTGAACTTGAAGCAGGAAAAGCGGGATGAGGATCATGTGTCTTAACTCCCAGTGCAAAACAAATTTCATGGTCTGGAAGGCAGAGATTCAGCCACATAGTCCCTTCTGCTGCCTTTGCACTGGGGACAGTAATGGTCATGAGCTCAGAAATGGTAGTCAGGAGCAGTGCCTTCTTAAATCAACTCAGGAAGTTATGCTAAATTCAAGGGCATTGAAACTTCCTCTGGGAGCAGTATATTTTACTTGAGTCACCTATTATACATGCTGTGTGGATGGTGAATACTAAATGGAATAAAAAAAGTGGAGTAAGAGGAGGGTTGAACATAGACTGCTGCCCATCCCCATCCAGTGCTCCTGACTGACACCACACTTGTGCTGGGTGTAATGAGATGCTATGGTGCAGCACCTGTCTCAAAAATGCCAGTCACAGACTTCAGCTTTGCCCAAGTAAGGAACTTGCATGACGCCAGCTTGATTTATTGAGCCAGTAGTAAATTGCTACTTTTATTGTGAGACACAGGGTACCCACCACCAAAGAAATTAACGTGAGTTTCTCTCTTTCCTGAAAATGGCCTGAAGACCAAGCAGTATGCAAAGAATCACTTTTCCCCCACTAATTTGTGTAAAGGTCATTTGGAATAAACTGTTTCAATGTCTTGTCACTCCAATTATCTGCTAAGTTCTCCTTTAACATAAAGAGTTTAAGCAGACAGAAAATTTTGCTTTCATTACATGAAATCAAATGTTTTGTGATACTGCTTTGAATACAACTAGTGAAAGGAGCAGAGAGTAAAATCAACCTAAAAGCAATGGCTTCATTTAAGTACAGTTTCATCTCAGCTTTCTAGGGTTTCTCTTCTTTCCACTTCAAAACAAACACACACAGAAAAAAAAAAAAAAATTGCACATCTGTTAAATTGCAAGTGGGTTTTGTTTCTGTGCAAAACTTCTGTATTATACATATGCAAGTACAGTACATGATTTCTAAATACAATTACATCTTCATTAGTTGGTTTTGTTGGCATGAGTTCTGTGGGGAGTTCACAGAGCCCTGATCCATTCCTGATACAAGTAAACGGGTTTTCAGGAGACTGCATCATTTGTCCCTGGGAAGAGAAGTCATGCATTTTTGTTTTAAGAACAGTTCTGTTAGCTCACTCTGTTGGTTGTGGAGTAGAGAGAAAATGCTAAACTGTGCTCACATGTCAACTGATTTTCCCTCCTTTGATTTCAGTGAAGTCATATCCATTTTATATTACTCCAAGTCCAGAATTAGGATATCTTAGTATTGCACCTGCTATTCTGTTATTATATTATATTATATTATATTATATTATATTATATTATATTATATTATATTATATTATATTATATTATATTATATTATATTGTATTGTATTGTATTCACAGAATCCTCATGCAATATGAATCATGGAATTGCATTAATATAGGAGATGGAACAGGCAGGCATATAGCCCACAAATTATAGTTTGTTCTGGCCTTTCAGTGAGGTCTGATCTTGAGTATAATGCCATGAGAACTGTAAAAACCAACTGCAATTCATGACTATGTTATTTATTTATTGTAGTAATACTTTCAGTCAAAGAACAATTCTGCATCTGACCTCCAATTAGCAAGGGGTACCCAGGTGGAACATGAAAGGAATGCAATCTTTGCAATGAATTCATCATGAGACACCCCATAGATTTCCTTGAAAAGAACATTTAGGAGGTAGACAAGAGGACTGCACAGTACATTGTGTGCGAGAAATTTAGTATTTCCCCTAAAATTATATTCTCCTTTGTCTACTACTGCTTACAAAGAGTAGATAATTTCTAGTAGGGAGATGCTGTACTGATACAAGTAGAAACTCTTTTCCATTTCTGGTTATCTGAATTCATAGTGGCAGGTATGTTATTCCTGCAGGAAAATACAGAAGAAACCAGTGATGTCACTCATTTTTAAAACTCTGTTCTGGAAAAAATAACTGCTTAACCTGTAAGAACACAGAAGCATTTTATCTAAACCACACTGACAGTCCTACTGCAGCTACATCTTCATCACCTGTGCCTGGCCCTTGGTGAGAAAAAAGCTCATTATCTCTCCTCCTGAATATGTTGCATAACATGTGTTTATGTTCTGGCTTACATGCACTGATCCTTACTGGATCATAAGGAAAATTTGGAAGATAGTACTTTTGAGCAGTTGTTAATGTGTTACATGGATATATAATTTTCTCACCACATGCTTACAACTGTAAATATATAATTTTAAAAAAACTTAGAAGCATAAAGAATAAGGCAATGACAGTAGCTATTATAGTGGGAATAAGGGGTTTGGAGTTCGGTTGGTTGGTTGGTTGGTTGGTTGGTTTTATGAAAAAGACTTTCTTAGGAGATGTTTTAAATTCATAGTTTCATTCAATATGTTACGTGCAATAAACTTGGCTAACATGCACGGCTGGGATTGAGCAGGGGAAAAGGGCCTGACTTTTCCAGCACCCACTGCTGTTGGATGAGTGTGTGAACAAGAAATTATGAAAAAGTATTTCTTTTCTATTTCAGCCTTATCCCATAAGACTGTAGATGGCTCTTTTCTGTTTTTCCCTGCAAGTCACGCTTACCTCAATTTTTAACAGGGCAAAGCACAATCTCTTGGAAATAAAATGTACAAGAAACATATGTATTGGAAGATGCCATAAATATGATTATTTTGCAAATGATTATTTTCTTCAGTACACTCTGATTGAGAGATCTGTCTTTGAATTTTGGAAACTTTTGCAAACTGTTACCTCTCCAATTCTGAGTAGTGCATTTAAAGGGTGTTTAAAGACTCCAAGCTACACACTTCAAAGCTGTACTGAGGAGCAAGGGCTGTAAAAGTGCTTATGCTCCTCATCATGATCAGAATGTCCACACAGCTGCCAACCTTGTGACAGCCAACTTGGAAGCCTGACCTCCATGGCTGTCTTGGAGCCAGAAATCTTTGCTATCCCTGGCCAATTGTTGTGGCCCTAGGGAGGATTTGTAGCAAGTCTGTATTGGATTCATTTGCAAATCATGGATGTTTAGGGAGAAATAGTATGCATTTGTCTGGTTGACACCATTTCATGAGTCTGTTTTGGTAATTTTCAGATTTTTTCCTGGAATTCCTAATATACCTTACAAGTTCAACAGGAGGACTGAGAATTGCCAGCAGATTTCTTTCCTGTTTCCACCCAGAGGTGCCCCTTGCTATGCCAGCTGTGTGCAGATTGATGTTCTGGCGTGATTAGGTTGTGGTTGTGCAGCACTTCCATTTACATTGGTTCTGCACCCTCCCCATGGTTTAACTCCTTAGTATTAGTTCTCTAAAATAATTAAGGAGGTGTTTTCAGTGATATTTTCCAGTTCTCTTCTTCCCAGGGGATCCCCTTATTTAAAGGTTTGGTGTAAGTCTTTGGGGGTTGTGGCACAAACCAAGGATATATTTCACAGCACTGTATACATGGCAGTCAGAAAAAGTGACTTTATTTAGCTTTTCTGAAAAGCCAAATAAATTTCTGAGTAATGTGAACTCATGTCTTATTACAGTCTGACTAACAGACATAATCTTGGGCCTTTAAAAATGTCAAAGCATTGTCAGTCAGGCTTTAATGGCAGAAAAGAAGAGTTATTTATTTTTAGTTCAGATTCAGCAAGTTTCTGTTGAAGCCACAAGAGAAGTTTTGATTTTATTTTGTTTTAATTATTCTCAGTTTGAAACTGCTTGCACTTTATTATACTGCTGATTTTTGAAATAATAGTTGATCATTAATCAGAACTCCTTGCAGCAACCAGTTTTGTGTAGCTTCTACAAAAAGGGGTTTTTTTACATTTTAGTAAGTTTCCAATCTAATTTCCACATCCTGTTTTTCTGTGGCACTTATCTTATCTGCTCCAGTAAAATTGTTCAAGGAAATTTCATAATCGTCAACTCTCTATCTGCATTTCCATGATGACTGCTCTTTCCTAGAAATGAAAGAGGGCCACAAAACTGGTTCAGTGCTGGAGAGTTCTCATTTTCTTTTGGCTACAGAAAATTGTGTAGAAACGTAAATCCTAGCACTGGTATGTACACCCTGGAAAGACAGCAACAGTGTTAGCACATCTCCAGCTTATCCATGATTTCATTGTCACCTGCTTTTGTATCTGCTACCAAAATTGAGTGAGACACTCTTTAAGATTAGCTCAGACTGATGTGACATGCCATTCATATCACATTGTCATGTCAGGGGTGCTATCTCATATGATAATAAAATATCAGGTAATGATGCTTGGCAGCTGTAAGGCTTCCTGCATTTAAGAGCTGTCATCCAAGTCTGTTTCACAAAAAGCAAAGTATTGCCTATTAAGCCTCCTCAAGTAGTGTTATTCACAAGAGTCAGCAAAGCCATGGAAAATTTATTTTCACATCATCACCCCTCTTTATTTGTTTTTATCACTCACCTGCCTCCTTCATGCTTTCCATTGATTACTGCATGCTCTTCTTTCTGATTCAGGCATATTGGAAGCTCCCTGTATGAAAAGGTTGCACTGCAAAACTTTATTACCTGTCCATAAAACTGATGATGATCAAGAATTATGAAATTTTGCTTCTGATTTATTGCAGGAATTTCCCCCTTTAAGTTCTCACCACAAAGAAAATCCTGCATGTTTATTATGATGCTTATGTCATTTTTTGTTTGTGCTAAGGCTTTCTCTAAAGTTGTGTATAAAGATATATGTGGTATTTATGCTTTAGAGAGGCAGAAATTTTTGGTGGTTCTTATGACTGACAAGGGAGTATTAGATCTTGAACAGCATTTGAAATAAATACTTTAGTATTTAATTTAACCTATGAAAGGGCACCTGGTTCCTGTTCCTGAAGTAATAGGAGCACTTAACTTGGATTACATTTATACTTTTGTTTAAAATGTTTGTAAACTAGGTAATGGAGATGTTTTATGATTAGCTATCCTTACACAACATTTATGAAGTCAGACTTGTTTTCCAAGACAGTTTCAGTGTTAATCTTTAACAACTCTTGTAATTCGGATAATAAAGTAATAGAAATGTAATGTTAACCAATAGAATAAAAGCACAAAAGCACTGAGGATATTTTGAAGTACCTAACTGATATTTATAAATGAATATTAGGAATTATCTAGTTTGAAATTATATTCAGCTGAGATTTCTGTATATCACCTTATCTTATATTCAAAGATTTAGGAAAAAAAAATTGTAAGTTCCAGAGTTTGAAAGGGTTTGGTTTTGCTTGAAGACCTATGAAATAAATGGATCTGATCTTACAGGCTTTAAGCAGGTATAGCTCATTGATTTTATTGTGACTGATATTTTCAGTAATACTTTCCATTTGATTCTTCACAGGGATAAACAAATTTTTAAAAAAGAGATTTGACTCTTGATCCAAAAGTTTACATTTGAAGGATGGCTTTTGAAATATTGTGTATACTCCAATTAATACATTGGAAATCCTGTAAAATTTATAAATTAGAGTGAACTTCATTGTTCCAGTTTCTGAAGTTGCTCTCATCAGAAAAAAAAAATAATCAGAAATTGTAATCATATCAGAAGTCAGTTTTAACAAATGAAGCCTACAGATTTTCAAGTAGCATTTTTCCAGTTGACTAGTCTGTTCATTCAAGAGTAAACAGAAACAAAGGTGTTTGTTATTTAAAAGGGAATAATTTAGACAAATAATCAACAGCTTTGGATAGATATTTTTCACTTCATAAACTTCAAATTGGTGTATTTTAATAGAAGATTTCTCTTTTATACTTCTTACAATGAGTTTAAAGTTAATCCAACTAATAAAACCAAGAATGTCTCCTGAAAAAATCATTGCCTTTGTTCCTTGCTGATCTAATAGCTATTATTCAAATAACTAGTCTAAGTAGGTTCTGCCTGTTAGCACATGGCAGTTTTTGCATAGAAGTGATTGCAGATCTTACAGTTTGTATTTTGTTCTAGGGATGAGTGGAGTTTTTTGTACATTTCCTGCTAATCTGAATGAAGTGCAAGGCTGGATTTGCAGTATTTAGTAGTGACCTGATTAGGAGGACAGCACATCTTAAACATAGGACCTGTCATTCTTAACCTGCCATCCAGAAATTATCCCCTTTATCTGATCTAGACAAAATGTTTTCTACTTTTCCTGAGTGGACCTTGTATTTATCAGTTTTAGATACCTTACAGAGTCTTTCTTAATAATAATGCAAGAACCACCATCAGGTATAACTAACATTTAACCAGGTTTGTTCTATGGAGAAATATGGTACAGCTTCTATACAAAAGCAGCAGATGTTGGTAGAAGTGTGGGTCATTCCTGCATTCCAAGTGATCATCTTTTTAGAGCTGGAAAACATTTATGTGTGGTGTTACTATTCAAGAATGGCCAGGATGTGTCATTATCAAAGGCTTTTAAAGGGGTTTTTTTGGCTGGCTGTTTAGTTTGGTTGGTTTTGGTTATCTTGGGGTTATTTTTCATTCAGATTTGCAGTGATTGAAAAACCATTTGTAGCCAGAGATTCCTAGAAATGTCCCCAAGGATTTTGTGTGTGGACACTTCTCAGTTGAAAACAAGCTAGAGTGGTCTCTGTGGCCAAGGCTTGGAACCAATCTGTTTGTTTCAAAGAACCTAAGTTTGTTCTTTCCACAACTTTTGATACAGGTCAGTGATTCCATTAATGTCACCTGATAAGCAAACCACAGCCTTTATAAATTAATGATCACATGCCCTTGGAAACCTAGCCCTTGTTTTAATTTAAAACAGAAGTTCTTTAATTCTGGGAGCTTTTTCCCCCCTGTTTGGAAGCAGTCAACTGTGTATTATCTTTTTGCCGTGGCAGTTCCTGAGTATGCCCTGAAAAAATCAAAGTTGTGTGTTAATTCCTACATATGATACACTTATTAATTTTACTGTGATTTGTTGGATGGAAATATATGGTATATTATTCCAAGAACAAAAAAGCCAACACATAAGGAAGCAGAGAATTAGAATCTCTTGCTTTTAGAATAGCAGTTCTGGTATTAAACAGTGAAATTGCCACTTCTTCCCTATTGCTCCCCATGTTTTATCCTGGATATTGATAGGATTGACAGACACAGCCACCTAAGAGAATGTAAATATGGAGTTTTTTATTATTTCTGCATTATAGAAAAAGAAACCCAGTACAAATAATAATAATTGAAAGTAGCTTGATCCTTTCAGGAGAACTAGCAGCTTTCCTAACATCTCTCAAAGCATTAGTCTACTAGTCTGCTTGAGGCACACACCCAGGCATGCAGCCCCTGTGACTTTTGCCTTTACTTAAAAACATGTCAGCCTCACCAGGCTTATCTATTCTTAAAGAAGGAGCACTATAAAGCTGCTTTAAAGCAGCTGAGTTATAATGTGTGAATTCATTTAGCAAATCTACAACCTCAAATCCTCAGTGATTATAGCAAATTAATTTTCATGAGATCTGTCTTCTGCATAAAGAGAAAGTTAAGACATCCAATAGATTGGGGTGGGAAAGTGAGGTTAATGTTCCCAACAGGAAAACCTAGGTACAGGGATTGTTCCATTCCTACCATGTAGGGATTCACTCAGACTATTTCACACATACATGTAGTGTACAATGTACTATCCCAAACCTTAAATTTGGGCTGATTTGGATACAGCTTATGAATGTAGGGGTCAAATCCAGCTTTTTGATACAAACCATAAGACTGTTGAGCTCAAAAGGAGTCAAAGGTATAATGGATGAATGCAACATAAATTGAGGCCTATTGAGAATGCTGAGCTTACTCTGAAGTGAACTTACTCTAGGAGACTCACTATCTCCCTGTGGGATTCCTAGTCCATTTTACACATCAACAAAAAGAATTGTCAAGATAAGAACCAGCACTTTAGCTGAGAAATTGCCAGGGACGCTAAAATCCAGTACATTCAGATTAATCTCAACCTCTTAAGGAGGTAAATGTGCTGTTTCAAATCTTCCCTGAAGTGGGAGCTTTTGAGTTTGAAACTATTTTTCTTTCAGTTAGTGAGGGGGCTAGGAATATTCTTCTTGTTTCTGACTTGGTACACAACTTTGAGGATATTGGAAAGTCTCTGTAAAGCCAAGCCCTCTGTCCCTTTCTCTTCCTCTCAGCTGGGGTTTTTTTCCCAGGGCCTGTGGCTATTTTTTGATATTCCTCATCTAGACTTTAGGGCTGGAAGAGATACGGTAGTGTGGCTTTTTGCTGGCTGTATGCTCTTCTGCTCAGCATGAATTTCCCGAAAAGGAAAAGCATTGTGCAGTTAGCATGAATCTGGTAGCTTTTTCTGGCTGTGACGTTTAATATCCTGAACAATTCTAAATGTGTATTCAATCTCATTCATTTTGCTGATTGTTTGTGAAAAATGAGCATTGCAGGAGCTGAACTTCCCAGCTTGAAGTAATATGTAATGTTCTATTATATGTTTACAGGCTCATAAAAAAAAATTACCCCCCTGACTGCTCTGAGAATGGAACAAACCTGAGGATGAAATGGTGGAATTGAGCCTCGTGCTTTTCAGGGTAGCCCCATTTACTGAGCAGACTTTCCAATCCTTCATTATATCTATATTTATTTATGCTTGGCAGCATTTTATTAAAAACTTGAAGGGTATTCAAGCCAGACTCATGACAGAAATCTGCTCTGTAGGCAAGGAAAACAGCTGTACTATGGAAGGCCAGCCTTGTAGCCTGGATTGAACGGGCAGGGTAAAAAAGATGCACAACCAAGTGTGTACAAGTATCTCACAATTGCTGAACCTGACTGCAGATTTAAAAATGGTCAAGTCTCATACCAAAGCTTTGAGGTGCAAAATGTTCCTTCTTACCAAGGAAATGGATCCTTATTACAGCCATGCTACCCATCACTCCTAATCCTGCGGTGTCCAGAGTCTTCCTAGATCTCACTGAAACTGAGCTCCGCATACCTTGTGCACTGGGCTCTGTACACAGGAGCTTTCAGATTGTACAGGCAAGTTCAAAATAGAGCAATTTCCTGTGTAAGGCATTGATGAGACAATAGATCCCTTTATGAGGCTCTGTTTGACTACAGAAGTGAGCAATTGTTCACATTATATTTAATAAACCCCTTGGCACTCTGTTAAAAGGACTTATGTTTAGCTGAAGTCTTGGCATGAATGTACTTCCAGAGGTTTAATGACCTTTCACTTTTCGAGGTGTTCTTTATTTAAACTAATGAAAATGAGCTCCACTTAAAAGGCTTTTAAATGCTGATTAAAAATTAAATCAGCTGTTCATTATCCCCAGGTGGCCTTGTTCTAAGAACAGTAATTCAGAGTGAGTCAAAAAGTAGTCTTTTTTTTTATGTAGCTGGATCTTGATTTAGGACAACTTTATTAGAGCTGTTTATGAATCATCACCAACCTTTCAACTTTCAATGAAAATGGATTCTCCCCTCCATTTCCATCCCATTTGTTAGAAATAAGGAAGAAAATTAAGCCCATTTCTAAAGATTCCATGTGGAGTGTCTAGCAGAAATGTAAATAGCTTCAATATTTTCAAACAAGCCAAATATTGATGTAGTCAGTGCCATCACATTGATAACAATATAAATGAAAATATTAGCTATAAAATGTCTTACTTTACTTATTTGCTAAATTTTCTCCAGGGTTGGGAAAGTTTCAGAAACATTTACACAAATGAACAAGGAAAAAACCTCAGTGGATTAGCTTTCTTTGGTTGGGTGGTGTTGTTGTTGTTTGGTTGTTTTGGTGGGTTTGGTGTTTTTTTCCATTATGGCTGCTGAGAGCGCTGTTGTGGGATTTAAGTAGTTAAACATTATTTAAAATGCTGGAAGAACAAAGTTTTCAAGTTTATAAAGGATAACTTATCTGAGAAGCATGACAGTCACTGCCTGAATACTAAGATAATTTTGCAGAACTTTTCCTGTGTTTTTCAGTTACAGAATTTCACTTTAGATAGAGAACTTCCTGATCCTGGAATGTAAGTCTAACTACTAAGAGATACCCTTGGACAGTGCAAAATATTTGTGATCACTTTGAGAAAAGATAAGGCAGCACATTTTTGAGAACAATTAGAAACAATAAGAAAGAAAATACTGTTATTCCATGCAAACCTGTGTTCCACCACAGATAACACTTTCCTTGTTGTTTTTATAGCCCATAGGACTCTTTGTTCATTATTACTTGTAGCAAAATGAGTGCCCAAAGTTTGTTGGGTGAAATACATTGCAGAGTATTAGGAGAGCAGGAAACATGGAAAAAACAAGCCCTTGTTGGCTCAAGCGTTTGAAATTACTTTTCTTGAACAGATTATGGCCTTGAATCCTGTACCTGTCTACAGTTATCTGTTAGCTCCTGTTACAGTGGCTGCTCTGGGGATGCTCCAGGAACACATCCTTATATTCACACATTGCTTGAAAAGCCTGGCAGAGCTGAACAGAGCTGTGTATCCCAAAGAGCTGCAAAGAAAGCTGGCTCAGTGCTCGTAGCCAGCTGGTCCTTCTCTGACCCCCACTTGTGAGTGCTTTGTTTGGCAAAACTTGTAGATGACCAGGACACTGCTGTCCCTAGGCTTATGAGCAGACGCAGAAGAGACTGCTCAGGGATGTTATGAAGACAGGGCTGCAGAGACATGAAGGTGTCCTACCAGCTTGGGTGGGGGTTATGCAGTCACACTCACGCGCCTTTTACCTCGTGACTTTCTAATGACTTCTGGAATTGGGCACATGACACCAGGGAATGCAGCGTGTGTGTCTGAGGTAATGAGCAAACATCCCTAAATAGGATGCCTGGCTGCAGAAGTATTCAGACTTTGGTCAGTGAAACACTAATGTCACCTCCCCTGCCCCAGGTTAAAAGAAGTTTATTTTTTTTCTGTCCTTACTGGAGAAAGAATAATAATTGAATTGTAGAGTAAGATTCCACTTTAAATGTCAAATTCTAGGAATCCTTTCTACGCCAATGCTAATGTAGAGCAGATTGTAATGCAGTGGTAAGTGCATGCCTAAAACAATGAGAACACTGATGTTTTGAATAATGTCCTTGGCTGATAGCTGTATTTAATTTTCCAAAGTAATTGGAAAAAAGTTATTTTCCAAGGTAATGAGATTTGCCCTAAAATCTCCTACTGTTCTACTGCTGAGGAATCTTCACTATGACTATGGAGAAAATGTATTTATAGAAAGTATAGTGCTTTAAATGGAAAAAGGAAAAAAATATACATTTGGAAAAGGGTATTAAAAACTACATGGACAGCATAACCCTAGCTGCCTGCTATATTGGTATATTAGTATTGCATGCAGTGTTGCACGCAGCAGAGCTGGGATTCCATTCTTCTACCTGTCATGTACTATTATTTTTTAGCACAAGTGTAGGAGCCTATATGAAAAGCCATGCCTTTTGGGAAAAATGTAGAGAAATGGCAGCTATGCAAATACCAATAAATAAAGAGCATAGCATAGATGTTTCACCTTGAAATTCACTCCCTCCTTCCTGACTGTTTCTGGTTTCAGAAAACCCTATAGGTGTTTAGTCTTTTTTTTTTTTTTATAGTATTTATTTTGAGTGGTTGTAAGAAATTGTCACTTTCTTTGTAAAGAAATTATCACTTCCTCTTCTGTTTTATAATCTCTCTACCTCCCCTGCAAACAAAATGATTACTTTCCAGGGGAAGGAATATCTCTACAGAGAGGTCAGATCTGTGTGAGCAGGGAAAGAGATTTAACAGGCTCAAAAAGACTGGGAATGAGAATATATTAGGCCAAGATGTTTGTTTTGCACAGCACATCTCTAATCAGACATCAAAGATGTGATGTTCCTTTGCAGCAGCAGCTTTGGTGCTTTTTCACAATTGGAGGGCACTGTGGTTCTCATTATTAGCAAAAGTTTATAAATTTTCCAGTATGGATGGATATATTACTCCTCCAAAAATGTCTTTCCCCCCCACCAGTCATCAAGACTTTTGTAATTACTTCCTCTGTGTGTCCTTAACTTTGCTGCATGAGAGCATTGCTAAATGAAAACCTTTCCTGGCCCCTGGGCTAGATCCAAAGGTCTTGTGTTTTCAAGTGTTCATTGTTGCTGTGTCCTGCTCTAATGTGCCTTGTTTACTTACAGGAATAAATCACTGGCTCATGTGAAGCATGTCAGCTCTCCAGATGATCTATCAGGGCAGTAAAGAGCTGCTCATATTTCAGTTCACTGTACTCTTAACATAAATAGAGCATTCTCAGTCTCATTTAGATGTCAGAAACTACCTAGTAAAAATAGCACAAATTTTGTTTAGATTTATTCATCTTCCTTTACAGAGTAAATTAACATAGTTGGAATGTGGGGCTGCCTTAAGGAAAATTTAAATTGAGCTGACATGTTTACCTGGACAATTGCTCCAGACGAGGACGAATCAGGCCAGTTTCAGCAACTCTGTTAACACATAGCAACATGTTTGGTGGCTGTAACTTTACTGCTTGCAGGGAAACATCCCCTGTGTATTTAGCCTAAAATGTGACACCACACCCTCCATAAACTTGAAATTCTTTCTTGCTTCCTTCTGTTCTTTTAAGTGTATTCAGTGCTGATTTTGGAGTAGTTCTTAAATGGAAACAGTTTCGTTTAAAAGCACATTCTTAATCTATGGGTTATGTCTTCCTTTAAACAATGTCAATTCTGTAACATGAAAAAATAATTACACTTGAAAAGCTGATGCAATAATTAGATCCTTGAATAATTACTTAGTTACAGCATCTAAAAGAAGACACAAGACTTAGATGTAATACTAGTCAAGCCTTCTGTTTTTTACTCTTCATGCTATTGAAGTAAGCTTTACTGAACAAGAGGGTTCTGAGGTGTCTGAAGATATTTGCATGTGTGCTATGAAATAAATGAAGCTATCATTCAAATAAAATGTAGCCATCATTCAAATACTCTCAAAGAATATTCTTTTTCCAAAAGGTTTATTACTACTGCATAAGGAGTAGTGAGTTGGGCATTGTTACTGATACTGGGAAAAGTAATAAAGAATCATTGCCATTGATTTTATAATAAAACCTTAAGGAGAATTATTCTTATTTTGGGCAGACCTTGAGTTTAACTTTATTTAGCAGCAAGGAAAATGTATGTCAGGAGAGGACATCCCTATTCCCCTTTTTAATTCATCTAAAAGTCAGAAATCTTTTGAGGAATGGCACGAACACAATTGCTATTCTAAAGTGATAGAATCTACATTTACAGCTCTGATTTTGCTGAAAGGTGTGTAAAACCTTACATATTGGAATTCTTTGTGCCTGGGTAGGCTTCAACAGAAAAATTATTGTTTCCATTTTGACTTAATTTCAGATGATTGCCTTTGGATCAGTCTGTCTTACGCACCAGAATAAGAAAAATAGGTTCACTTTGCCAGAACCACCGATTGTGCCAAATCAGTGACATTCTGTTTATTTTGCCATTCCCAGCATGGTGGATAAAGGCCTTATTATAGAAGCTGTTGTTGGTGTTTAAAAAAAAAATTACCCTGAGAGCACAGAGAGGATGTTGTGATGAAACTCCCCAAGTGAAGGTATGTGTACTTGTGCCTGGAAGAACTGAAAAATGGTATTTGAAATAGGTCAGGTTATTTATATAACTGTAGGCAAACACACCCTCAAGTTTTCCTTTGGGAAACTCTACAGAAAACTCTATCATGTTGCTGTGGAATAAATTTAGTCTCATAAAGTAATTATGAAGTCAAAGTCAGGGCACTGAAAGCAAAGAGGTTGTGGGAGGCAGCTGCAAGCTTCATTCTCCAGGGCAGAAACAGGGATAAGACAGTGTTGATGGGACTGCTGGCAGCCCTTAGGCCACAGAGTCAGACTAGAACTTGTCTGAAATAACTTTGCCATAACACATCCTATGGTCATCAAGTCTTCAGCACTGCTTTGTTCTTGCCTTCTGTCCTGGTTTGAGATACTCCTGTCTGGATGCAAAGAGGCTGAGAGAGATGTCTCCTTAGCTGAACATTATAAAACCAAGCTGGAGTGCTCCTGCAAGCTCCAGTGGGCAGCTTGCTGTCTCCTCTGGCTTCTCCTATCTATATGAGATAAATCAGAATTGAGGAAAGCTTTAGAAAATAATTCGTTCTATCTATCTATCTATCTATCTATCTATCTATCTATCTATCTATCTATCATCTATCTATCTATCTATCTATCTATCTATCTATCTATCTATCTATCTATCTATCTATTCCTGGTACTGTAGGAATGTTTCTCCAAAGCTTGGAAGAGAATGCCCAGCCTAGGTCTTCCTTGGGAAGATTCCAGACATGTTAGAAAGACAGCTAATGGAAGATACAGTAAATATCCAGCACTCCAACAAATTCACTATTTGATTTCAGCTTATGCTACAAAACCTGTAATTATTTCTACAAGCTCATGGACTTATGAGCTCATTCAGAGACTGGCTGTTCACTGTCTTTGTGTTTGCTTCTCAGTCAGTGTCAAAATAAATTTCTAATACTGCTGTAGAAGCATTTATAAACTAACCTGCAAATGCAGAAGAATGAATCACTAAATAATATTCTTTCATTCATCAATCTAGTCATAGGGTCAGAAGATGTATTGTTGGTATCTTAGGGATTGTAAAGGTGTTATTTTCATGGGAAGATAATTCCTGTCACACATCAAATATAAGGATGCAGTGTGTCTGTACAAATGCAATATAGGGTACTGTTATAAGGAACTAACAAAAAAAATCATACAGACTTGAGTAATCACTTGAAGACTAATTCCTTTTGCTGGTTATTCAGAACAAACGAAGCAAAGATATGGAGAGTGAGCTAGTCCTAAGGATTGCTCAGGGTTGTCTTAAATCTCGTAAAAGGAGGTTGATTTACAGTAATGAAGCATTTTTTGAAGTTATTTTCCCTCCCTCTTTATAAATTTAGAGATGTGTTGGCAGCTCAGATATGATCAACAAGTCTTTTCACACTTGACTTTCTCTGTAACACTTTAAGCCAATATCCCATTTCATTTTTCTGCTACATAGTTTGCCTTCATAAATTAGGTGCATATCTTTAGGATTAAATCCCTGAGCACATCTCCTCTTTTGAAAACACTACAGCAGCTGATGCTCTTCTCTATTTTAGCCAGCTTGCATACTCACGCCAAGAAAACCAAATGCATAAAGGAATGTGGATGTTTACTGGATCACTGGTAATCTACAATTCAAAGCTTTGCAACTGAGGTTTCTCCAACAGTTCCGATGCAGGCAGAATTGATCCCATGGCAGAAGAAGACAGATGTTAATTCATCTTGCATTATTTCCTAATATTGTTTTTAACAATCACCCTTGAATGTTCAAATCTTCTTGAGAACCTTCTTTAGGCATGAAAAACCCACAATATGAAAGAAGAAATTTGATGTTCTCAAAGTCTTATGGAATTATATGAGCCCTGCAAGTGTGGCATTTAAAAGTAGTTTCTAAGTAGTGCTGAACATACTTTGTGTTAAATGTTTTAGCTGAGATTTATTACACTAAATTTATGACCTCTTAAACATGATGTAAAAGTCTATGCCTGCATAATTATACAGGCAGAGTGTTAATGCTCGCATCTTTAAAAAAACATCTGTACCTAAGTTGGTAAAACAGCATTAGGGTAATGTCTTGGCTGCAGTCTTTCAAGGTACGTAATGTTCCCTGCACTCTCTCCCTAATAACAAAATGTAAGCTTGTTGTTCAACCAAAGGTTTGTCAAGATGTGGTTTCACAGTAATTTCGAACCTATCACAGGAAGTCAATGTAGTTCTTCATGTTGGTCCTTAGTTGCCTGGCCGTCTCTTAAGCTAGATGATTACCTGGGAATGTAGTTCCTTCTTTGTTCCCTTGGTGGCAGACATCCTGGCCTCAAATATATTCACCCCTCCCATTCTCCTGCTGCTGTCTACAGTGAACAGAAATCTGCACTGGGGAGCCCAGCTGGAAAGGGGAGACAAGAGCCAGCAGAACTAATCTGTGACTGTGGGGATGATTCTGGATCCTTATGGCTAATGCTTCCCTATGGCTTCCATGCCATCGTGCTGATTTCTACCATCTTCCCTACTTCCTCAAGGAGTTAACACATTAGATGTTTATAGAATCATAATTGTTTAGGTTGGAAAAGACCTTTGAGATCATTTGAGACCAACCAGCACTACCAAGCCCACCACATGACGCTGTGCTCCATCTGCACATCTTTTAAATACCTCCAGGGACAGCGGCTCCAACACTTCCCTGGGCAGCCCATGCCACTGCTTGACAATCCTTTCCATTAAGAATTTTCCCCTACTATTTGATCTAAACCTCACCTGGTGTAACTTAAGTCTGCTTCTTCTTGTTCTCCTAAACAGGACCTGGCACTTTGACTTGTTGAACTTCATGCAACTGGCCTTGGCCCATTGATCCAGTCTGCAGAAGAGTCTTTCCAAAACCTTCCTGCACTCCAGCAGATCAACAATCCCACCCAAGTTGGTGTCATCTGCATACTCATGGAGGGTGTAATTCACCAGATCAAGCATGACCTGCCTTTTCTAATCCCATGCTGGATGGGCCTGATCCCCTGATTGTCCTGTAAATGCCATGTAGTAGTCCTAGAGATCATCATACCCTACTCTGGCACTGAGGTCAGACTGACTGGCCTGTAGTTCCCCAGATGTTCCCTCCAGCTGCTCTTGTAGATGGGGATCACATTTGCCAGATTCCACTCAATCATGACCTCCTCAGTCAATCACAGCTGCTGGTAAATGATGAAAAGTGACTCAGAGGGCACTTTCACCAGCTCTCCCCATATCCTCGGGTGGATTCTATCCAGTCCTGTAGTGTTTTACATGTCTAGGTGGTGTAACAGGTTGCTGACCATTTCCCTTGGATTATGGAGGCTTCTTTCTGCTCCCCATCCCTCTCTTCCTGCTCAGGGGTTTGGGTACCTGGAGAACAACTGGTCCTACTATTACAGACTGAGGCAAAGATGGCATTAAGTACCTCAGATTTTTCCTCATCCTTTGCCAATGTTTCCTCCCACATCTAATAAAGGAGGGAGATTCTCAGCCCTCCTTTTTGCTTCTGTATTCATAGAAATGGTTTTTGTTATCTTTTACAGCAGTAGTCAGATTAGGTTCTAGCTGGATTTCATCCCTTCTAATTTTTGTCCTGCACAACTTCACAACATCCTTGTAGTCCTCCTGAGTGGCCCACCCCTTCTTCCAAAGGTCATAAACTCTCACTTTTTTTCCTGAGTTCCAGCCAAAAATCCCTGCTCAGCCAGGCCAGTCTTCTTCCCTGGCAGCTCATCTTTTGGAATGGCCTGCTTCCACATCTTTGAGATTTCCTTCCTGAAGCACATCCAGCCTTCCTGGATTCCTTAACCCCTCAGGACTGGCTCCCAAGGGATTCTCTCAACCAGTCTCCTAAACTGGCCAAAATCTCCCTTTAGAAGGTGACAGTTCTGCTGACCCCCCTTCTTACTTCTCCAGGAAAAAGAGAATCACTGTGCCCAAGAGCCTCTGACCATCAGCTCACCCCCCAGCCCTACTCTGTTACAAACACAGGTCCAGCAGGAGCCTTCCCTAGCTGACTCTCTCATCAGCTGCATTGGAAAGTTCTCTTCCACACACTCCAGGAACCTCCCAAACTGTTGTGTTGAGCTTCCAGCAGACATCTGGTAAGTTGAAGCCCTCCAGGAGAACAAGGGCCATGGATCGTGAGATTTCTCCCAGCTGCTCAGAGAATGTTTCATCTGGTTCTTGATCCTGGTTGGGTGGTCTGTAACAGACTCACACCATGATATCTGCCTTGTTGGCCTTCCCCTATTTTTAACCTTAAATGCTCAACCATGTCATCACCACTGTTAAGCTCTCAACAGGTGCAACTCTCCCTGACATACAGGGATACCCCCTGCTTATCCATTCTGCAGAGTTATCCTCTATTCTCTCTAATTAATTATTTAAGTTATTGCTTGATGTGAAAGCATAGACTATTACTGTATTGGCAGTGTTAATATTTAATGACCTAAGGCATAGGGAGGAAGAAGGAAATCAATATTTGTGCAGAGTTCTCCATCCCTTTAGAGAGCTACAAAAGTTTTGCTCTCTTCTGTGTATCCATGGATGGTACTAATGTTAATTGGAGCAAGTATATTTGTTGGGAACTGAAACTGGGCTTTCAGACTCATAGTTATTTTATTCTATCTGTTCTTATTAGTAGTGGGAAGCCAGAGGCTGCTGCCTGACTTCTGTAACATTAAAAATGTCAGAAATCCTCCTTCTCTGAAAAGAAGTCTTTCTCTCAAGAAAATTCCCGGTCTTGATAAACTCTCAAGACTTTCAGCATTAAAAATGAGGGTTCCATTTCTAGTATACACATATTTCAGGGAAATCTGCTTATAAAGGTACAGAAATAAAAGGCTGGAAATCCAATAACATATGGGGAAAACTCTGAGGCTGAAATCAGATGTGTTTATTTTCAGCAACTCAGTAATCATTGGTCTATCTCGAGACTGGTCCACATGGACAAGGTGTTCAGTTTTTCAGACACCCAATTTTACAGTAATGTAGTTGTACATGAATTCTCTCTTTCTGTTCTTAAGAATTCAAAGTGTATAGCAAGATGGATATGGAGGAACTTTGTGTTTCCTTCAGTGCTGGGGAACTTTGACTTAATTTGGAATGAAATTCTGTGAATGTACTGCATTCTAGCAAATAGAATTGGAAACAGATGTTACTGCCTGACAAAGTGAAAATTCAACAAACTTTTATCTTTCCAGCATGGTTTTGGATATCTTTGGGATAGGAACCATCTCCAAAGAAAAAAGATAATTATTTTTCAGGTTGTATCCTTGTAAATGATGAGCATAAACCTCAGAACAACTGAGAAAGGAGACAATCATCTATCTACTATGCCTTGTGAATTAGTTGTCTGTGTAAGCAAAAAATTGATTATGTACACCCTTCTGCCAGGATGCTACAAATATCCATGAGATTGCAACTGATGACAAGACAGAGCAAAGTCTACTTTTTAAAAGGGACCTGCATAAAGATGTTCATAATCTGAAAGAAGTGACAATTAGGCAGCAGGCTCAAAATTTTCCAAAATTTTCCAAATTTATTCAAAGCCCTGCAAACTATGAAGTCAGCCATTCTGTTAAGCTGGTTTGGATGTGTGTTTGCTGCAATCCACAGCTGGATGACCTACATCTCACTGCCTATTTAGCATCTAGAAATTTAGCCAAACACCTCTGGGGATAGACATTATCTGTGTTCTGGTTTGCTGTACTGTGGGTTTGGGGAATTCTGAATGAGCAGTGGCTTAACCAGGTCATTTGTGGGAAGTCAGTCAGGACCTGTGGAAGAGCTGTCCAAGTACTTCTACTGGCCAGATTTATAGACAGCAGCTAGAGAGTGTGTGTGTTGATTTTGTTTTGGTTCATGATGGATCTTTGGAGTGACAAGAACTAGTTCATTGTACACTAGTGGAAGATTTATGTCTGTATCAACTGCACTCAGAATGGCACTAATGCACCTTCTAAAACTTGAGGTTAATATTCCTAATAATTAAAACCAGAAGATGAACATTGCAAACAAAAAATTGGATTCAGGTCAGTATTAGAGAGAGTTATGCTTCACAGGAGCAAAAGAACTTTTCCTCTGATCACAGCTGGTAAATTATTCTGAGTACTGCTGTGGTAGGCTGCTACAGTGGAGATGTGGAACTGGATTATTCTTTTCCTTCTATGTAGAAAAGTTAATTTGCCAAAAAGTTCAATTTTGGGATAGTTAAATCTTGGAAATACTGGCAATGCTCAGTGAATGGTTCTGTCTTTTTCTCTCAAAGCTAGAGTGAAAACTCAAATATCAAAGCAAAATACTTTAGTGGTCAGAAAAAAAAATTTGCTTCCAAAAGTTTTTCACTTCTCTGTGTAGCTTGTCAAGGATCTGTGTCCACCAGCCTACCAGACTTTCTCTGGGGAGAAAGTGCCTTTATTTCTCTGTGGAGTAGTTTCGTAGATGTCTGCTAACCTTTAGAACAATTGCTTTGCATCAGTCTCCTCTCAGAGACGTTGTCAGCATTCCCCAACTACATTTTTGCCTGCTCAGGAATCACTTGCAGTTGCAAATGATTAGACCTGTGACATGGGTGTAACATCTTGCCTGGTGCTTCAGAGAATTCTGAATAGCAGCATATGGGAAATGACTTATTTTCATTACTCTGAGTCTTGATTAAATCCAAAGGAACTTTTCACAGTCTCTTAAAATACATCTGGTTTCTTAATTTTTGGGTGTCTTACTTTGCTTCTGAGTATCATGGAATGATTAAAATATTACCTCCTGGGATTTTCAGTGTGTGATGAGACTGAACTGAATAATTTGGCTACACACCTAAGAAATATTTCTGCTTAAAGAATTGTCTTTATAGAGGTCAAACTCCCACATCAGATTTCCCCAGCCCCAGAAAACCCGAATCTTTGTGACCTACATGTGAAATTTTTCAGTGACTGTCCTGCTGAACTGATTCAAGATGGGGAAATAGTAATGCTCAAACTGTTAATCTTTCATCAGGAAACAGCTGGAGGAAGGAACTTGAGCACAGTGTGTATTAATGGAATTGAAGTTAGGCTGAAGTGAGCTTCTGAGACATGAAACCCAGTTTTCTTTAGGGTAATCTTCATTGGTACAGAGGGCCCTTTGTCCTGTTGGCTCTGGGACAATGAGGGAAGACAAGGGTATCACAAATCCTAAGTAAAAAGATTTCTCTAGACAGTGCATATCAGAATTAGGAATAGAAATATGTGTTTGGTGCTGGAGGAATTGGCCTACTGGGACCAAGCAAGTCGTCTGAACATTGAACAGGGAGCAAACACTGAGGTGCAGAAGTACCTGAGCTCTTTTAGCTCTTTTTAACCTGTAAATAAGTATTCCTTTCACATTGGCCCTCCAATGAGGAAACAGAGCCATAAAGAGCCATAAAGATCAAATTTTTTTTTTTTTTTTTTTTTTTTTTTTTTTTTTTTTTTTAGCTTGGATGATTTTGCCTATCTCTGCCTATCTCTGCTTACAAGTTCTGGTCAGCACTCCCAGTGCATTCAAGGCAGAAAGGTTAGGCTGAGAGAGGATCCTTGGAGTCCCAGCTTGGCTAGCTCAAGATACTATGCAGCGTTAAAGCAACCACTCTCAGAGCTGTGCCCTGACAGTGGGAGTGAATGAGTTCAGTTGGAATTAATGGATTTTCACCTGTATGGAGCTGCAGAATTGTGTGTTCATGTGAAGATTTTCTGCTTAGAGACAGCAATTGTGCCAGTTTCTCACACAGAGAAAAGGGGAGGGGAAGATCTCTAACATATGCTCTACAAGTAGCATATGTTTTATATATTGGATTTAGGATGATAAATGCATTCTTTTGTGTGTGTTGGCAGGATTTTCTTTTGGACACGTAATGTATGGGATCTCAAATATTACATGACTGGATGTAAAAATACCATGTACTGACAACTAGGATCACAAACTTGTTATATATGCTCTGTCAATTATATTAATTACATATATATAGGCAGTACATATATGTAAGTATATATGTATGGGAGACACTCGTTCAAATGTATTTTTATGCAGTTTCACAGGAAGTTTTTTTGTCCTCTAGAAACTATACAGCCTTATGCAAAACACAGTTACTCTGTGTTTTTGAGAGCCCTGTTAATTGGTTAGTATAGGTTACTAACTCAGTGCTCCTCCCCATGCCGAGATTTGAAAGAACTGAAAACTATGTAGCTGATAATGTGAATATAACATTAGTCCCTGATTATTTTATCATCCCTTTAATAGCATCTGGAGCCATTTCGCCAGACAGCTGATACAATTTCGAGTGTGGTTTAAAGGGCAGTCAAATATTGATCATTCCGTTTTATTCTGATATGAAGAACTAATCCTGTCATGCAAATGCAGTGTCCAAAGCAGGGCGGTGAGTTCAGCAGCAGCAGCCCATGCTGCCCTCCCGCTGCCCGCCCCCACAGGTAAGGCTGCAGCTCCAAACAGGGTGGTGACAGTTCCCAGTGCCATCTAGTGGTGTTCTTCCTGAAAATAACTGGAGGAGAGACTTGAAAACACTCTCATTTCCCTGTATAATTTCCCGCTAGCCTGGTGAATTCTTCCTAGGGAAAATGGTTAAGAAACTGTTATAGGTATTGGTCTAAGCTCAGGGACAACCTCAAAAAGCCTTTCTTTTTATATCCATGCATGCTCCTCTGCCCTTGCATGGGCCCTGGGATTAGGGAAAGGCTGAAGGAATGAGGAACAGGAGAAATCAGAAATACCTCATCTCATTTTCTGCACAGTGCTATGATGTCTCAATACACTGCCCTTCTGTCCTCATCTCGATTTTTTTTTTTAGGGATTAGAAGGAAGGCTAGCAGGAAAAAAAAAAGCTGGGTGTTGCCTGTTTTCCTTTGGAGGAAAATTTAAGTGCATTCATTTTACCTGATGTAGCAAACTGCAAGAAAGGCTCTATTCTTCTCCCCCTGTATTTACCCCTCCCTCACACCCATTCTGCCAAGGCCTCTTGTAAAATCTCCCTTTTATATCTCACAGGCATATGTTTCAATTTTCACTTGCTGGGTGTGATATTTGGTAACATACGGATGAGTCATATTAATAACTTACTGAATCAAAACATAAACTGCCCTCAATCATTGTGAGATGTGCTCTAGCCTTTGTTTTTGTGGTAGCACCTGTCCAGTCTTAATCCCATGGTGCTGTTTACTGCACCTGGGCTTTTCTCAAATGTGTTAGACCAAGAAATCTTATCAGTTCTAGCTCTAGCAGAAATATCTCTCCACTCTGATTTCCTGATGTGAATTTTCATTTTAGGCCAAGAAAGGGCTATGAAAATCCTTTAACACAAACCATCTGATGAGTCTCTTTTTAGAGCAACAAGCAATGAAAACTGTGGAAATCATATAAGTAATATTTTTACTTTTAAAATAAAATATTGGCAAAATATAATCAAAATGTTAAGAAAACAAACCTGAGACTGTGTGTCAACATAACCACATCTGCTATAAGCAATATGGGAGTATTTCTTTGCTGTACATTGTTATAATTTTCTGTGCAATAGAACATCACAAAATTTGCCTTGAGACTGGAGTAATCTTGTTCCATATGACCAAGTCAGAAATCCTATCCTACAGTAAAATCTGTAATTTTTCCTACATAAAAATTCTCCTGTTAGAATACAGTGATCACAGATCTTACTGAGAATGAGATTTCTAAGGCTCCCCTCATTGTTTCATGGCCAAAATGGCACAGAACTTCTCATCCAGTAGGAAAAATATTAGATTCAGTTATGAAATACGGGAGACGTAGTAAGAGAAAAAGAGTTCATTTTCCACAGAACCACTTCACTTTTGCTGGATTTTGAATTCCTTACTGTCCAGGCAAACAGCCTTAGTCCATATCCCCATTGTGGTTACTTTCTTATAGGGCCAGATGATTCTTACAAGCAGCTGCACTGGAAACCCTGCAGCACTTGTCCTGCCAATGTTGAGAGATAGGTAGGAGCCAGGTGGTTTGGGCATTACAGGTGTATTGCACGTGATTTTCCACCACCAAGCAAATATTAAATCATCATTCTATGACACACTAAGGGTTTGTCAGAAGCTATATGAGCTGCTTGAGAACACAGAGGGGGCAAACATCTCCCTTGGGAATAAATTCCTAACCCCTTAAGTCAGCCTGGAGCCAGATTCACAGTTGGCAATTCAGAAAGGCCCAGGAGATACAAAGGAGAGATCAAACATGGCATTGTCTAGATGAAGGAAGCTGCTTTCCTGAGAGGAACAGGATGACCCTTCTGTTGGATATGAAATAGCAGTATGGGTTATTTCTGTCCTGATTTTTTGCAGGGTGAATTTGCCATTTTGATGATGACTTGTACAAACTCATCCTGCAAGTCAGAGGCAGAGCCAGCATCATTCAATGCAGGTAATTTTACAGTTCTTCACCATCTGTGCCTAACCAAACATGTAAGAGACTGTTCTAACCAGGATTAATATTTCCTTTGCTCCTGTTTCCATATTTCAATATTTTATTTGAAATGACTGGATTTTTTTTTTCTTTTGGGTATTCTAAAGCTTTTTAATCTGTGGAAAATACTCACTATAGTATCTTGTTGAAACATTCCTGGAAATATATTTTAAGAAAAAAAAATCGTATTAATTTCTACTGTACAGAAGTTTCTTTGTATTTTGCACTACTGGAGCCATTTCTTCTTTTTATAATGACATTGCTACAGTTTAGGACATAGAGTCAATGGAGCTTAGTCTAGATTTCCATTTTTAGTGTTTTCTGTAAAGCTTTCATTTACATAAAGGGAAGAGGAGTGGTTTCTCATTGGGCAGCAAAGCCATTTCACCTTAGAATGGGCTGGTCCCAGCCTTAGTCTGTGAACTACAAGCTTCCCTGACGAGCAATGCACTGCCTTCCTTTTGGGTACAAATGCACCCAGCCCTGAGATTTGGATACATTTCTACTCTCTTTCAGCAGAGTAGACATCTAAACCTTATGCTGATTTAACAGTACTAGACAGATGAGTTCCATCCTTATTCTGCAAGAGTCACTACAGATATTTTTTTTTAAAGGTTTGTTTTAATGATAAAAATCCCACACCATTCCTCTTCTTCTTCTTCTCTCCTTTGAGCTGGTTCTTCCATCAAAAAGTACTGAGTACAAAATGTGCAAAAATATCAAGCCCAGGCAACTGGTGTGGCAGAATAAAAGTCCAAGAAATCAGTTCCCCTATGTACCCACCCACTCTGTAGGCAGTGAGAAGGCACAGCCAGTACACTTGGAAAATGCTTTTCTCCCTGAGACAGCCTCCAATACAACAAGGTATGTGATTGCCATTGAGGGAACTGGAGGGATGCTTTGTACCATCTATCAGAGATCAGTTGAGATGTCATTCTGAAAGGTGACAGGTGAAGTAAGCCTGGAAACTAGAGGATCATCCACAGGAACCACAGAACCAGTTTCTGAAAGAATTGCTGCTGTGGTCCTGCTGTGAACCACAGCTCCAGCTGGAAGGTAGTTAGTATAGGGTTAAAACCCAGTACATATCATTCTTGAATGCTGCCAAGCAGCATTACCCCATGGAGCAGTACTAATCCAGCCCACAAAAAGGCATATCAACTGCAAAGGAATAACCAAACTCAATCTAGGGCAGTGCTGTCTTAGTGAGATTTTAATGATGAGGTCACCCCAGAGTGACTACAGCAGGTACTGATGGGGTCTGAACCCCTCAGTTGGTTTCAAGTAGGTTTCAAGTAATCATTTCAATTGTCTAAGTTCAGCCAGATTCACTCCAGAAATTTCCCTTCAGAAGGCTCAATCGTAAAGGCAAAATGCAGCCCCTGAAAGCAAAGTTTCCAAATGCCCTTAACGTTATTTTTATCTAGCACATACTAGTTCATGAAGAAAGAAATCATGTGCTTTCCCTGGGCTGTCTTGATATAGAATTTTATTCTATAATAAAGATTATGGTTATCAGTGCCTGTTGCTGAGGATGCTCATTAGACATTATCAGCTTCAAATACAAGAAACAACCTTTGCTCCTACTTATTTTTATGGGGGAAATGATAGCACACAATGATTTCTAGGCATCAGCCTGCTTCTTTGACTGTTTGGTCATGCAGCACACCTTAAAGAGATGTTTTTGCTTAAAGGAGAATTGAAGTGTACATATCTAGGTGTGACCTATGGCATGGGAAAAAGTAAACAAGAATTGAAACAAAGAGATAGGACTTTCTGATTTGTGTTATCCCTGAATGCTGTATGGATAATTAGGGCTTTTTCAGAAATTCTACATAGAGGTTGGTTTATATACAATTATTATTTTTTAATTAATTTTTTTTTTAGTAATATGAGATTAATTGTCCAGAAGTTGAGAGGAAGATTCTGTCAACTGTACTGAGTGATGCAATACTGCCAAACTACCTCTGTGTTTAAATCAGTCTTGATTTACACTTTCTAAGAGTTTGTATCTTCTGAATTTTATGCTGCAAGTTGGAAAAGAAGGAAAAGATAGTAAAAAATAGAACCTTTGCTGTTCTTGTTTAATGTGCTAAGGAAACTAATAGCTGAATGTTACACATACTGATTTTGCATTTAGAAGATGACTGGATGCAGTTTCAAATCAACATCTCCAGTTAAAGTTGATTTGTTGTCAGTTTGTTCAATATGTAACATATAAAACAGCAGTAACAATCAACAGGGTGTGGTTAGGACATGTTAAATGTATTTCCCAAGGGCCTTGGAAAATACTGCCAAAGTCTGCAATTCCATACACATCTTAGAGCCTATAACTGTGCTAAGGCAATGAAGCTTTCAGTACTATTTGGAAAATCTGATACTTAATTTTGTGTGTTTGGCTTTTGGAATGTCAATTTTTTTGTGGATAATTAGTAAGCTGACTCCTGTCTTTTCTAAATTCCAGTTATTTGTTCCATTCAATTAAGGTTATTTGCTTCAGAACCACATTTTAGTAGCTATTGAGCTGTGTAGGGAGTTAAATTGATGGCAACTTTCCTGAAACAACTTCCCTTCAAATCCTGTGGTAACACTGGTGATTGCTCTAAATGGCATTTGGCTCCTTTGGCCAGTCTGTCTTTTGCAGATAGAACATGAGAAGATAGAGAGACAAATCAGATAGATCTGTGTAATGTACACCAGAAATATTCCTACCTGGAGAGCATGGGGCTTCTCCTAACCCTCAGAGTAAAGACATTGCTTCAGTTCCCCCAGATCCCTACTCTCTACGTAAGCCTTCTGCTGTAATGTTACCACAGCATTTTTATGGTCCATTGCCTCCTCCAAGGAGAGATGATGGGAATCGATAGCAAGCCCTTTCTTATTTAAATAGATTTAATCAGACAGTATAAATTTACTCATGGATTAATGTTTCATGGAAACTATTTGGGTTTCAGGAAACTTGGAGCAAAATGCCAAGTTCTGGACAAAAAGCTGCATACCAGTTGTTTTGCTTCTGCTTCTGGTGCTCTGATATTGTTGCTCCAAGGAGCCTTGCAACCAGGGTTCATGATATTCCTGTCTTCATGCTGAGTACTCTGAGAGGACTCTGAGGACTTCTAAGTCATTCATACCACAGCATGGGAAAGGAATGAAAAAGTTCCTCCTGTCCTGAGTTGTTCCTAGTATAGTGCAGCATAAGAAGCCTCTGAAGATAGACAAACATATCCTCTTTTCCCCCTACATTAAAAGCCCCTTCTCAGAATTAGTGATTTTCCATTTTAAACAGTTAGTTTTCAGCTTGTTTTGTATCCACACAAATCATTAAAATGCTAAAATTTCCATACTTTACTGGAATTTAGACTTGGGAGAATTTTAAGCTCTAGTGGTTTCTTGAAAAATAACACATTCTCAGCATTGAGACATGATAATGCCTGCTTTTCATGATTGGTTATCTGACCAGAACCTTCCACTCCTTGATGCTTATTTCTAAGGACCCACACTAACTAACAGCCTCTTTTCAGCTTCCATGAAACAAGATGTCTTTTTACAGCTGGGAAACTGAGGGCCAAGAGGAATGTCATTTGCAATGTCATGCAAGACTCAGTGGAAAGCTTGGCAAGAAAGAGCTTGATCTGGTCTGACTCACAACGCCTTCTACTTGCTCTTCCATGCACACTCCAAAAAAGAAAGACTACTCCTTCTCTCTCAGGAATAATGCTGGTAAAAGCTGGAAACAAAACACTCTGTCCTCTACTCTTTCCTTTCTTCCAGTGCTAATGCCTGGAGCCTTTTAGTGGCTCCATATTGCCACCATTCCTGGGCACATGGCAAACCTCTCACTCTTTAAGGTGGTAAGAAATGGGAGGAAGTTGCAATCATAATCTCCCTATTAGAATGAAGGAACTCTGCCTTTGGCCAAGATCCTTTTACCCTCTTTCCCATTCAGAATTATATTTTTCTGGGAAATTCCCCTTTGAGTGCAAGTGGCAGCAGTTTTTTGCCTTTTGGTTCCTTTTCAGGCGGTGAGTCTCTGTATACAGCCAGGCCCTAAGTCCTCAGTGTCTAATGAGCCTGTCCTAAGCTAAGGCTTTGTGCCCTCATGCATCCAGCTCTGTAGCACTGATATGCAGTTAAGAAAGGTGAGAGTATAGTTCTGTAACACAAGCAGAGTGCTTAAATACAAGGCTCTTTTGTCTTTCATTGTCTTGATAAAAATGTTCAAGTGAAGGTATGATAAAAAAGAAGAGTGGCTCTATTAAAAGAGAAAAAATAAATTTTTAAAGTGTTCCAAAATCTCCCTGAGATACATCAAATTACCTGAAGGCAGGTGATTGAAATAAATGTGAAAGTAGCTGAAATTCAGAGGTACTTATAAGATACAGAGAGAAAAGTACTTCTGTGCATTAAAAGAATAAAATACTCATTTTCTTTGCTGGAAAATGTAACTGTTTGGTGTTCAGTTAGTAGCTGATCAGGACCAGCTGTTGGGTGATGCAGTGGCTTGAGCAAAGAGTAACACATGAGCATGAGCTGGACATTCTGTGCCAGTAAGACACCTCTGAGTCACATCTCTTCTTTGGCTGATCCTGAATGGGGGCGAGATAGCAATTTTCCTTCTGAGTTAAGTTAGAGTGATGACTAAAATGCCTTTCCTTCATCATCCAATACTGACAACATCAGGCAGCAAGGGGCTGGGATTCTCTCCATCCTTCTCCACATGAGGTAGTGAAGCTGTTGGAAGAAATGGCCTTCTTTTCCTTTGTGTTGATTTCCATCTTGAGAGTAGCAGAACTCACAGGACTCATTGCTCTGGGGTTTGCTGTTAAACACACTGTGTGCTGTGATGGAAGCAATGCAACTTCTCTTGCTGTTGTGCAGCTGTTGTTGCCCACCAGTGGGGCCCATGTCAAAGGTTTCCCCTTAGTGAGGGCACTAACAGGATCTCCTTCCTTCAGCTTGCTGGTTGTTTTCATGGAACTGGTAGGAATTTTTCTGTTCAGTTGCTGTTGCTGTGCCAGGTTTAACTAACGTTGGCTAGTGGGTGTCCAAGCTATTAGGGCAAGAAAATGGTGGCAGGAAGGGATGAAAACATTTGCATAGTGTGATCACACAAGGCTTGTTCTCATGTATGTTCTTTTTCCTTTTTCTAAAGCCAAAATATTTCTGAATTTGGCATGAATTTTTGGAGAGTTGGCCTGAGACTTCAATTTCTTCGTCAAATCAACTATTAAAATATTTTCTTGAAGTTCCATCCAGTAGCCTTGGTTACTCTTCAGTGTAGGCTAGTAAACAGTTTGGAGAAGAGTGGGTCTTTTTTATTGCACCACTTAGACACACAGGTCATTTTATAGTGTAATTCAAAGAGTCTTTCATATCGCAGGATGGAGAAAATGGTACCAAGGCAGCAGGTGTCTTAAAAGAAGACTCAGTGTCAGCTTCTGCTGCCTCCTGCAAGACTATTATTATTATTATTATTATTATTATTATTATTATTATTATTATTATTTTGTTTAACCTGAAGTGGCATACCGTAGAGCAGCATGACAAAGAAACAGGTCAAAGAATTTGTTTAATTAAAAATCTGCATCAGGATCACAAATGTATAGTGAAAACAAATCCCCCTTTTTTCTTACTTAGAATATGTGAACTTAATGATATTAAAGAGAATAGATATGAGTACAACAACCAGAAATACTACCTTTACTCAGTGTCTGGTAAATCTGTTAAATTCATTGTCAAAGAAAGTTATCTAGACTAATATTGCAGCAGGACACTTTAAAGGTGCTGAATCATTTTATGATCACTAACACTTCTAACTCCTTAAGCTATGTGAAATCTCATGCTTCAGATTGTACAGATAGATAGCAAACCACTTTTCACTGCTCTTTTCTTCCTTTATATCAGTGGCAGCAGTTTGGCTTCAAGGTGCTTTCTGCAGTAAAGCACTAACTGTGCTTTACTGTGACAGGATTTTCAGGATGAAAATCTTACTGCAACTTGGTAGTTCCATAGTTCCTGCATATTTTACATGCACAAATATTCAGCCGTACTGTGAATTCTGTTATAGTAACAGAGAGATAAGAAGTTTTTTTTTTTTTTTAATTCAGACATTTTAGCATTGTTAGTTTGAGCTTCAGTGTTGTATCAAACTCTGTCAAGGGTTGGTCTAAGTAGGCTTCAGACAAGTAAAATACACACAGTCTTCTTCTGGACTACAATGGCACTTTCAGCTTGCTCCAAGAACTTCAGCCCTCCAAAATACAATTTTCAGCAATGTTTGATATGAAGTAAAAAAGGAACTTTTTGTACTACTTCTCACACAACCACTTCTTGCTTCTATCAACTTCTAAAAATTTTAAGTTCATCTGAAGACCTTCTCCTCAGTCAATCTGAAGTCACTTCTTCTCCTGCAGTCTTATGTGCACCACACTTCTAAATTCTCCATTTCTTTCTAAATAGTCTTTTAAATGCATATTTCCTATAGAAATATTGTCATGTTCTCATGTCCAGCCATGAAGGCATGTAGTCATATTTCCTGTAGTTCTGAAAAATTGCATTCCAAGATTGTATTTTCTATTAGGAATATGAATTTTCTTCTTTTTTTTTTTTTTTGGAGGGGATAGTTACTACTTTGTATTAGGAATATGATTTTTTTTTTTTTGGAGGGGGCAGTTACAGTTATATGCTGTTCCCCCCATAGTATTCTGTACAATTAGGTCACATCACAACTGTCACTTGCATTTGCCTCTTCCTCTCCTTCCTCCATAAACCAATCTACAACAGAGAAAAAAGAAAAATTAGATGCATCTCAGAAGACTTAGAGATCTTTAAAGATTGGGGTAAAGGGAGGGTCCTGTCACTGTGTTATTTATTGTCACAAGCATGGGAATCCCAGGATGGGTTTCATGGCAAATGAAGATGAGGAAGACAACTGTTAAGGAGAGTAAAGCTTTTGACAGTAGAATAGCTCAATAGCTATTCTGGACACATTGTAATAATCTGTAATTGTGGCTTTCAAAGAAGGGTTCCTGTGCCTTCATCTGTCTTTCACTTTTCTTTGCTGTCCAGAATGCTTGAAAGAGAAGTAATTTGGCTGTTGTTTTGTGTGGCCTATTGATTATACCCTTCAAGACTGGTCCATTTCTAAAAGGTTCACCATTGCTGTGCAATATTGTTGCATCAGATATGTCCAGAAAAAGCTGCAATCTACTGCAGTCAGCAGACATATAAAACTAGCTGTGATTTTCAATAAGTAATGTCAATTTCTGGAGGTTTTTAGGATCTTATTTTTCATTAAAGTCTATAATTTTTATATTTTTCAGTGCTTGTGTCTCTAGGACTTTGCAAGTAGCAGTTACAGGCTTTGGATAGACATCTAGAACTACAGAAATTGGTTTGTTGCAATCAATTACTCTCTGATTTAAAAGTGCAGACAGTTGGGGACAAAACAACATATGACTTTGTCAGGGTTGACTTTCAACACAAATAGGAACAGTAACTGACTTTGTTGTAATTCATAATACTCAGAAATGTTTGTCACTTGCTTGTTCATATTAAGAGAGTGGATTGATTTGTGGCCGTGGTGTTAACTGAGAAAAGGGTAACTTTGCAATAGATTTGGCTCAGCTGCCCTGGTTTACCTGAGGTGAATGAAGTGTTGTGCTGAGGTATCTAATTTTCTGTAAGGTTGCCAAGATTTTTTAGATTGGGGAACAGAATTTCACTTTGTTACCACTTCATAGGAAATTCAGTCAGCATTGCTTTTTCCAGCAACTAATTTAAATCTAATGTCCAGGATTTTTATTGTGTTTGTTTGTTTGTACAAATTCAATACAAAATTAAGGTTTAAACCCCTACAAGGGCGTACAGCAGCACACAGGACTTTTCTTTGCAATGTATCACTGCTCTGCCCCGATGATCTGGGCTGTTCAGCAGTCAGAACACTCACACAGCCTGATAGTCCATTGATCTAATTTTTCTGTTGCCATTTCTTTCCCACCCTGCTTGGCAAGGAGCAGTTCCATGTCACGTAGTGAGCTGACACTGCAGCAGCACTCCTGGGAGAAGCTGCCACTTTGGTTCCAAAGTATGGGTGCAGTAATATTCTTTGTTGCTCCCTTAAAGAGATGACTGTTTTAAATAATAAAACGACAATGCAAAGACTAGAGGGAAGAGCTGTCACAGCCTAATTGAAAGTTCGTTATGCTGCTTATACCATTATCGTAAAACTCTTTATCATGTGTCTGTAAATGTGCAAATTAAAAACCCAGAGGTAATTTTGTATTTTATCTGCATTAAAAAAGATTGTGAAATTATCATCTCTTTCATAGTTAAATAACTTTAACCTGTATGGTGACCTTTGAATATGCAAATAACATAGCTTTGTTGGATGGAATACATTTTGTTAATTGTAACAGGATAAGTGGAGAAAATCTGAAGAAAACAGGAATTCATTTTGAAGTAATCATAGTGGAAGGTTTATGAGATAAGGAAAAAGGAAACATTTTATATTTATGTGCAGGCTCAGAAGAATGATTGTCTACTGGTGTTCAAATCTGTGACTCTGCAGCTGTAATCAAAACCAGCAGGAGAATTTCTAACTTACATCACCAGCAGCAAACTTGGTGAATACATAATGCATGCCCAGAGACTTGAAGAATTCCAATAGGTTCTTAGATAACAGGGTGCTTTTTTTGCTTTTTTTTCTTCCTCAGTTTGTAAGACATCTTTGAAAAAACTTGATGCTGTGACCATGAAACTGAGTAATAATTAAAAATTTTTCTGCAGGTCAAAATGATCATTTTCACATAAAGAGGAGAGAGAATGTAATAAATACAAGGAGAGAATAAGTTGCTCTTAGGCATAGAACAAGTTGGTTTTGAACAAATCTGTCCTGTCTCTTGTGCACACAAACATGGTGCCATGCTATCCTGTTGTCTCCAGGCCTGCTCCCTTCCTTGTGCTTGTGTGCCCAGGGACATTTTGAGTGACCATATACCGATTTGGTGAGTTCTGGAATAAAGTGGGCTTGCATTTCCCTTTATACCTGTGACCTGGACTAGACATGCCAGTTTACCTCTCCAGAGGTCTCCAGTGGGAGCCATGAGCTGCCACATTGCTGTAGCCATTCTGGAGTGCACCCATATCCCACATACCATTACACACCCAGAAGCAGCAAAGTTTAAGCAAATTTCACCACTGATCTCAACAGGAACAGTTGCAAACTCTCCATGTTATTTATGGCTGACTTGCAAGCACAGGTTTGGAAAGATCTGGTAATAAGGTTTGCAGAATACAAAGCTTTACTCAAGAGATCCTGGCCTGAAGGTATGCTTGGTAGTTAAGGCAGAGGAGGCCTGTGCTCCTGGGTCACTTACTGCTGAGCCCCCATTCATTGGCAGAGTGGCAATTCATGACTAGGCAGAGCAGACACCAGTGTTACTGTAATAATGGTGATTTTTTAGGCAGCTTGAGCTCTGTTGGATTATATATAAGACAGAATGACAGAATCAAATTCCAGCTGTAAATGTGAGTGAATTCCATTAATGTATTTTTAAAAGCATTTACTTATTTTCATAATTTCCATATTAACAAATGTAAATTACAGTCAAGTCTTTCTTTCATCTCTCATTTACTTTTTTGAGTGTATTTATTCTTCATTGAGCTATACCATGACCAATTCAGATTCATTGCTTTGAGGCTGAACTGTTTGTTTTGCAATTCTGCTGCGTAAAATCAGAAGATAAACCTCCTTTTGTCTCACTGGATCCTGCAGAACTGGCTCTTTCTCACAGTAGATCTTTCTGATTACTGCTTACTCTTTAAGTTTTGACAGGAAGTTAGACAGACTTGGAATTAAGGTTCCAAGGGGCTGCAAGCACGCTATGTTTTGACTGCTGCATATGGATATTTTTAAAGTCTGAAAACTATGCTGTCAGTCAAAAAGACATCATATTAGCAAAATGTGGATTCTCTGGCTAAAGTGTGAATGGCTTTATCAAGGGGCATGGACATTTTTAACAAGGAAAACCCCGAAAGACAGGGTTAGTCAAAGTGTCTCAAAAGAGCTGGCAGTAATGTAAATAATTCTTGATGATATTTTGCTGTAAACATTTTTTATAACATTCATATGCTCAACATCATAAAGAGAAACCTCTTGGGTTGTAATGTACCAAGAAGTGCAAGAAAGTATATGAAAGTAGAGAAAATTGAATTTTAACATGGAGGTAAGTTATGGACCATTGGTTGAAAGAGTCTATTATTTGCACCTGCCCTGTAATGTTTCATGAAGAAACTTCAGCGCTGCCATCATGCAAATCACAGCAGTTGAATTTTCTGTCATTTTCTCCCAAACTCCTCCCTATGGGTTTTCATTCCAGAGTTAAGTACTTCTGTTGTTATCTGGTCTTTGTAGGCAACCAAATCATAAAAATATAATTAAGAACTTGGGGCAAATTCAAACGTGGGCCAGACTTATTTCCTTTCAGTCATGGAATGCAACTCATTCTTGACATCAGCTCAGAGCTGAAATCAATGGGAATTGCATAGCTTACACATTTCCTACTAAATTAAATCTCTTAGAAACTATGAAAATATCAAGGCCTTGAGGACTGTGGGCACAATACAGCAAATGATCACCCTTGGAAACTCTCTAGGCCTCCTCTCAGCCTCCTCCTGCTGGCTGGGGACAGCTCTTGGGACATAACAGCTCAAACATCCACCTGGGGCTGTAGGGGAGAATACTGTTTTACATGGGTCAGAAATATGCCAGAAACAATTCTGTCTGCCTAACTCCATAGATGTTCACATTCAACTGCCTGCAAGTGTTTGGGGCATTATTTAATTCATTCCTGTGCTTCAGTGCAGCCATACAGGGCCAAAGAACTGCTGTGAAGAGGCATAATCCAGCTACCTATCCACTGCTTTATGCACTCCTGGGAGTACAAGCAGAGTTGTCTGGGCAACAGCAAGCTGCAGGGGGTTCATGTGGTCTGGACTAGGATCCTGCAGGCATCTGCCTCAGGAACCCTTAATGGAAATTTATTTGCTGTGCTGGAAAAAGCTTTGTTAGATAAGTACCTCTGTGTCTTATCTTGTATTTCAGCTTCCTTGGCAAGAAAGGTGATTGCAAAAGTGATTGTGGTGGTGTTTGGATTACTGGTAATGGAAAAGAAATTCTGTGTACTTTTATTTATTTTTGTGTTGCAAAGATAGAAGACTGCAAAAGTTAGAAACATGAGCAGAATAGTAAAAAACATGTTTGCTACGGGGTTCTGGGGAGTATTCAGATGCCAAAAGTTTGTTTGTGCCCTCATACTGATAAGAGGCTTATCCCACCAGGAAAGTCAAAGGGCAGACTTACAAATATAGAAAATTTGAATTCACTAATGTTTCTACCTGCTGTTTTCTAGACATTTTGAGGGAGAAAGTCAGCTGGGCCAGAGCAGGAACCTGTCCTAAGAATGTATGAAAGATTCAGTTGCCTATAGCATTCACTTGCTCTGACTTTATACTAGCAATAGGAAATCTATTTATTGTTGCTGTTCCTAAAATGGAGCTGAGCTGCTGAGGACAGAAATGCAAGTGACAACTTCCCACACATCTTCCTGTTTCCTCTGTTACCAAAGAAAGCCAGACCTCATTTAATCATACCTACTCAAGTATTCTCATCCATTAGAGTTAAAAAAAAAGAGTGCCATCCTGTGGGAAACCAGGGTTATCTCTTCCCAGAAGCTCCATTCCATCAGTGGGCTCATTTACCTTTTCACAACAGAAGAGCTAATTGGACCTCTGAAAATGCAATGTTTTAATATTTGCCATTATTAGGTATAAAAGTGTAGCTGTACATTAACAACTCCTGTGACAGAACTGAGAAGCAAACATACTTGTCTTATGCCGAAAGGCTGCATTAAAAATAGGAACAGATTATTACAGAAACTTAATAGAAAAAAAATCTTTCCCACCACCATATGGTTGTGATATAACACAAAGTGTTTTCCTGCCAAGATATCACATTACAATGGCAGGCTGCCAGGAGCTTCTCTCTTCCTCACTTAAACAACAAAAATATCCAAAAAGAATTCTTTGGCTGAATTAGGCTGTTGCTTTTAAACATATACTATTGGCTGGTACTCAATCTACATCTCAGTTTCTCTAGAGGCAGTCCATTTCACTATGTTTTATTCAGAAGAGTACTGGAAATGGTTTATCCAGCTCAGTAGTTCTAGGACATTTCTTTCTGTTCCTGGCCATAGAAAGAAGAGGTCTTACATGGCTGTAGTCATCTGCTCTGATTTCTAGTTCCTGCTTGAACTAATTTTGATGATGTAAATTTCAGGCTATCCTGGTCATCTCTTCTTGTCTCTACATTAATACTTGTGCAGCTTGAAGAGGTGTGAGGCCATTATTTTCCAGACAGTTTGGTAGGATCATTTGTTCAGTAGAGTTCAGACTCAGAAAAGCCTGCTGAACTATACCTTGTCTCTGGTATAACATGCATTTGTCATGAGATCTGTAGTTGCTTCTTAAGGCTACTTTATGTGGTTAATATATGTGGCATCAAATTGTACTTTCTGTGTGTTAAAATTAGGAGGCTGGGAACCTTCTTTCTTTCTCAATACCTACAAGTAGAAAAAGCATAATGTTTTAATCACACATCCTGAGGTAGTCACTAATATCCCCAGCACCACAATGCATGAATAGCTGGGGATACTCCTTCCTTACACAGAGACTGTCCACAGTGGTGCTGATGTGTGTTCAGGAAGCACCAGATCTTTGAAACCACTGGTACCCGTTCCTCTACCTGAAATACTCACCTCTGGGTGAACACCTGAAGTCTTTAATGAGGACATGGTTGTATGTTCAGCCACATCTTCAGATGGTATAAATTGCCTTTTTTTTTTTTTTTTTTAAGAGAAAGCTTTTTTGGGGATTTTCACAGACATATTCAATTTTCTGCTTCTGAACTATGTCTATCTCTACTAAGTAAAACGCTGTTAGAACTAGTTACTTTGTGATCTGAAAGCATATCATCAGGACCACAGGACATCTGACTTCATTACTGTTCTCTCTGTCTTTATCTGCACCTTTGTTTCTGTGTAGTTCCTTGGAGAACATGGATATGTACCAAACCAAATAACTGTCCTTCAGGGGGAAAACAATATTTGCAAAATATTTAACAATTTGTCTTTAGGCAAAATAATTTCTTAGTGTGTTTGCTTGCTGAGCTTTCAGCCTTGTTGAGCATAAGGATCCTATTTTTCATATTGTCCTCACCTCCAAACCAGTGAGAAACTGAGTGCAGCCCAAAGAGATGCTCATGTTGCACTACAAATAATTTTCCTCAGTTTAATCTGTGTTAGTATTAGTCACAGGTAATTTCATTCTGTGTGGACAGACTAATGTGATTAGCCACATTTAGATTTATGTGGATGCTGACTTGAGCTGCATTACATAGCTGTTTTTTAGGTGCAAATGGTATGGTGGATGATGTCATCTCATGTTCTAAATAAGTGTCTTATCGTGACACTTTGCTGCTTTTACTAATAACTACACTGCTTTTTAGTTCAGCTCCTTTAGATGAAGATTGTTCACACGTTTTTTTTCTCAGACAACTAATGCTGGAAACCTTTGGAAAGCAATTAATGAGTCATCTTGGATACTGCATAAATCTTTGATAATCAGCTTGAACAAATCAAGAATGATACATGGAATGATACATAGAGATCCCCACGGCTGTCAGCTAACCTGAGGAGTTGCCATTTTCTTGCTGCAAAGGATTTGAAGAAGGTGTGTAACCATTATGATTGGCTGTGAGTTGTAACGGGTCTGATCCTGTCATGCTCTGAAAAACTCTGAAGCAGTTTCTATTTAGCATTGCTCTGCTGTGCTTCACACTGGATCTCATAGCCCTCTAACACATGAACACTGGTGCAGAGACTGACGTGTCTGCCTGCCAGGCTCTGCCCCAGGCTCCCTCCCTTTGGTCACCTGGCTCTGCAGGTGAAGTTCTGTGCTCTGGAATGGAGAAGATGCAGTGACCATTGTGTACAGAGATTCAACAAGCATTTATGCTGGCGCGCATGTAACAGATTGGAAGACTGCTTGCTGGTAGAGGCTCAGGAGAAGGAATAACAAGACTTTTTTATTTGCACTTGTAGTTTACTGAACACTGGGAGCCCAGGCCTAGACTTGGTCTTCTATGATAACAGCGCCAGCTGTCACAGTGAGACTGAGGGTGTTAGACCAAGTGCTAAATCTTGGTTCAGTAAATTGCAAGACAAAGAAATTTTGTTAGATTAAGCACAGTAAGTGACACATCCATTTCTTGAAACTCAAGGGTATGAAGAAATTAGCAAAATATCTGTAGCCTCCGAAGGAAGAGTGGTCTATTTGCAGAGATGAATAAAGATAACTATAATATCAAAGTCTGTCAGAACCAGAGAAGTTGGTGGCTGAGACACACACACCCTGTTCTTTATGTAATTAATGACTGTCAGAAATCATCATTGATCTTTAGCAAAATTCATGTTTACCCAAACATGAGGGTCCACTTGATATGCTGTTGTAGTCATAGGGCAGCATGAATAGCTGACTGTCCACTACTGACTATTCTGCACCTATGGCCTGCCAGACTGGGATGGTTTTAGAAGACCCTCACTACGCAGCCATGTTTGTGCTCTTCATTTCTAGCCTCTATTATCTTCCTTTCACTGTGGCTGAAAATATGAATATAGACAAATAGAAAACTAGATGAATCACTTGATATTCAGGCAAGCTGTGGAGCCCTTAAGAACTTTATATCTTGTAAAAATTGCCAAAGTGGGTACTGTAAGCCACTGTAGAAAAATATCTCTTAAGTCTCAGACCTGTCTCTAAAATAGTGATTGAATGCAATTTTTTTCTTCTGCTCACAAGCCAACTACAGCAGTACTAGTTATTCCTTGTTAATCCTTTTTCCAGACACATTTGAATTCCATCAAAGCCCAAAGTGGTTGAGGCCAAAGAGGTCTTCACTGTCATTTCCATGAGGGATCCCAATTATCTTTGCTATTAAAGAAATAGAGAGACATGAGGAGAACAATGGAAAACTGGCAGAGCTGCCATTTTCTACTTGGGGAAAGGGTTCATCTCTCTTTGGTCAGTTCTCTACTCCATTTTCTCATCAGTGTCTCATAGTCTCTTGTTCCAGTTGCAAACACTTATTTTGAATAGATTTGTTTCATTTAAACCAGGAAAGAATCCAGCCACTGCTGCTTGTCCTTCCTGGGATGTTTTCCAAGTGCAGGCAAATCTGAAGAGCTTTCTGCTGTTCTTTTCTGTTATGCACTGGACAGAGATAGCCTTGGATAATCTTCCTGTCATATTGTGGGAGTCAGCAACGGAGAAAAGAGAATTTCAAATCAGTAACAATCTACTAAATGCAAGCCTCATTGTTCAACAGTTAAGTATAGAAATAGTTTCTTGATCTGGCTCTTTCCAGTTAGGTTATGTGAATTGCCATTCATCAGGCAGTAAGGCAACACAGCTGAGTTTATGCAGCAACGCACAGCGCCTCCTTTCCCCTGCCTCTGCTGCTTGGTTTCCTGCTGAATTCTATCAAGGAGCTGCCAATTGCCACCAGGTGAGCCCTGGGAGCTGCAAGGAGGAAGGGAGAGACTTGGTGAACTGGCAGCTCGGAGGGTATAAACTTCCTGTTGCAGGTGGGGAATTGGATTAGGTCAAGTGTTTATGTGTCTGTATGTGTTCTTGGGCTCTGAGATAGGAAGTGGACCACCCTGATATGGTAAGAACATTTTCTGTTCTCCTGTGGTGATAATGAAATTTTGAATACAGAAGCTGGTTATTTTGTAACGTTTTCCTATGCTCTTGGTCAAGGCAGACTCAGAAAGATGTTAATCATAACATGTATAGTCCCACAGTAAGAAGGGAAGACCAAGCACCATTTTCTAAATTGGATGATTTAGGAGGATTAATTTGTATCTTGAATGCAGTAGAGGGGAAGGTAACCCCTTCTGATGGGACTTTGTCCTTTTTGAGTCTGTCCTGAAGGTTTCCCATTTACAGGGCAATTGAAAGCAAAGGTATCATGGGTACAAGTGGTGATTCCTACTTGTCTTTTCATTATGGAAGATGTGTGATGTGAAGAGGTGTATGTTGTTCCATGGCTGTGTAAAATTGTGTCAAAGTTGTTAAGGAAGGATTTGAGTATGGTGATACTGGGATTAACCAGGATCTCTGCCTGCTCCAGAGTAAGGTGTAAATGCATGTCCTATTTCTGAGTACCCTTCTGCCCTCCCTGCTTCCCTCCCAGTGCCTATGGTCTCATTGCAACAGTTTTGTGTATAAGCAAAGCACTTGCAAATGACATTTAATTTTATCTGAAATGTTACTAAGTTTCTGAAGAAGTCATAGTCTCTCACTGTTTCCTTGAAATACGCAGGCAGAGGGTTTAGCTGCATGTTTTTGTATGAGCTGAGAACCTCCTTGTGGTGATATCCCCTTTTCCATCTTCATGTGACTATTTGCTTCTCCTAACAAAGCAGTATCTCCAGTTACGGTAACGCTGCATTCCACCAGGACAAGGGTGCCTATTCAGCTTCTGTTCCCTTTAACTAGTGTTCCCAACTGCAGGGAGATGAAGTGGGATTTACTCACTTTTATTTTCAAGTTTTTTGTAGTTTGGGTACAAGTAGTAACAAGGGATCCTTCTCCATGCAGCTCCTTGGAACCAAACCTGTGTAGGAGCAAGGGGATGAAAGGACTCTTGCAGGACGAAGAAAAAATGTAGAGCAAGGAGAACTAACTACTCTTGCAGCCATTATGACTCAGTGAAAGACTTTCCTTCATTTTTTAATAATATGTGTTCTTTTTTTAAACACTTGTACAGTTCAAGATCTTACTTTCCATTAAACTGTTAAGACTGACTCAATCCAGGATAAATTCCTTCATGCTCTAATTTGAGTGTAATGTTTAATATTGTCTTTGCTTCTGCTTAGACCTCTGATCTTGCAATGTGCTTATGACGGCTGTGTTGCTAACTCCTCACCACACTGTGAAGCTGTGGATTATCTCTTGGGGGATTGGTTTGTCAAGTGAACAATGGGTCTGTTTTGTTTTTTCTAGACACTGTGTGGGCAATATAAATCTGAGGTAAGGAAGAAGTGCAAGCAGAAACAATTGTTTCTGATGACAATAAAGTAACCAGAAAAGAGCCTGAAGCCTATAAATAGGACATTACATGGTAGAAATTAAATAATGGGAGGGTAGGGAGTGTAAAATACTAAAAGTGGAGAGCACATGGTGTTTTATAACCACAGGACATGTTTTATGCTCTGTCGTGGCTATATTGTATTTGAGATCCAAGAGTTGCTGATATGCTTCAGACCTTTTAAGACCTAACCATTCTGTGGGGAAAGCACTGCTTTTTCTAGTTCCTAGTAGGTACCACTTTGCTCAGTGAAGTACAATGAAGCTGCTTTTCTAAAAAGGTTTGGTTTTCATGTGATGTGAACACTTGGTGTTATGGCACATCTGTTGAAACCACAGTGCCAGGCCCTTTAAATAGCAAAATGGAAATTTGCTGAAGTTCGTTATTGGAAACACTTCCATGGAAAAGCCACTTCTCAAGAAGTAGCTTAGATGTGTAGTCAGTTCCTGTTGTGTTTCCTTACAGGCCACATGTTTTTCCATTTTCACTGCTTTAAAGAGAACCTTGGCTGCAGAGCTGGCTAAAAGGACAACTTGCTCTAACAGAGTTCTGTCTAGGATGAGCAGTATGGAGGTAGACGCAAAAAACATTTGGTGCAAATTAAAATTTCATCAGCTGTAGATTTTTTTTTTGAAGAGGTATTAAATTAAGAGGCCTCATGTATGATATTCCACCTATCTTTAAAACATAAGCCTTAAAGTTTTTCTGGAAGAAAGAATAGAAGTCTTCCCTTCCATGTCTTTCTTAATTTCAGAAAGACGCAATTCCTGTGCCCAGCTAATGAACTGCAGGGAAATACTGTTACTTCTGAACTGTGGTATTGGTAGCTATGTTACATGATATTTTCTGGGGAATTGCTCTGTGGCTTTAAGGACCTCAATAAACTTCCAAGAGGTGAGAATAAAAACTTTTCCAAGTCTAGTTTTATGATGTTGACTGTCTCTAGGCCAGTCTACCTCTTGTGTTTCATGCCCTCTTTCTGCAGTGGAAAAAGTGATGTAGCTGGTCCTTTTTAGTAAGGAAATGGGTTTGAAATCATCTGATGAGTGTGCTGTTGAGGTAACACATTCAGGAGAAAACAAAGAGCCCTTTAAAACCTCTTAATTGTCCAATCATGAATCCTTTCCAGAGTCCTAGAAAACTGTATCCAAATGTAGTCTTAATTTCAAGTGGCTAAATGTTGACTACTGTGATGCATAAGCTGCAGGCAGAGTGTGAAGGTTGAGTGTCTTTTCCGGAAGCAGCCCAGCCTCTTAGTGTGCTCCTTCATAATGGTGTGTGTAAGGCAAGCTCACTAGGCAGCCCCTCTAATTTAACAGCTTTTGCTTTGTGCAGTGCTAGAGACTGGGATTTCTGCCTGCATGTTTATCCATTACCTCAGTGTTTGTTGCCCTGTGATGGACAACTACCATTGAATTTTGCAGCCTTCACAAGCTTTGCCTAGGCTTATCTTTTGATGTAGGGTGTCTCTTTATTCAGTTCTTCTCATATTTCAAAGGCATTGTCCCACTTCAAATATCTCTTTTGAACTTACATGTTATTGTGGGTTATACTTACTGCTTCTTTTAATTATAATCTACCTGTGAGGTTTTGGGGTACGTCTTTGTTACTACAGTGAAGTTCAGGGCCTTCTGATATAGGAATTAGTGTTTCTTTTTAACGTAACTTTAGAGTCAGCAATATTATGTGAGTGAAAATACAGTTGCATCTGATCTTGTGGAAAAGAACTCTCATACCTTTAGTCATGTAAGCTTTTAGCTCTTAGCATTGTTCATTTGGAAAAAGGGAATAAAAAAAATCTAAACATCTCTTGGGTGTGTCTATTTGTCGCAAATACCCCCTTGTAACTTCACGGTGTGTATGTATGGATTCTAGGAAAAGTCAGTGAGGGCTTTAAAGTATCCTTAGACCTCTGCATTCATACGTGGCTGCTTCTCCCATCTGAAGTTGTCCCCATGCTAATTTTGACTTCTCTCCCAACCATGTGTTTTGACAGATTCAAGCTACAATCCTTGCCCCATCTTCAGGTGTGGTGAGCTTTAATTTGTTTCCCTATGTAGCCATGGCATCTGTTCCTTCTAAGCTCTTGTAGGGCACTTCCCGCCTCTGTAGGGTTTAGGTTTCCCCTCAGCATTTGTTCTATTACCTAAAAAGGGTAATATCTTGAAGATGTGTAGGGGAAAAATTAAAAATGCAAAATATAAGGTGATGGAATTGTGATAAATATTTTATGGAAGGCATGTGTATTTTCTCTGTGTATTTCATAAAGATTATTTGGGTCAGTTATTTTCAAACCTTTAGAAGAACCCTGTGCTCCTATTACAGTATTCCATATTTTAGAGTAAGTTTTTATGCTTGTTCTCTGTGTCAGCAGTCCCTACAAGGTTATTGAGGATTGTGCTTGAAGGGAATACATTCATTGTAATCAGGCTGCTGCAGTGTATTGCTATTCTCTGAAAGCAATATTAGTATGAATTGATGATGGTATAAGGGAGATTACTCTCTAGCCCCATTAGTTTAAACTTGGAGGAAGGTAATCAAAACGAAATGCAGTAGTGAAATCTAGGTTTCATTATACATGATTTCAAATAAAATTCTGCAAAATCGTTGGTTGATTTGTTTTATTGTTTGTGGATTGCTCTAAACTGGCATCTATTATTGTCAGTTAAGAATTCCCAAGCTATCCTTTACAACCACGCTATATTTTAACTCATTTTATTCTTCTCACCTTCTCCTTCTCACTGTTCCCTAGCTTACACACTGTACTGCAACACTGAAAAGGTGCAAAAATTGACATAACAGAGTGGCAAGTGTATTTGTCCTTCTAGAACATACTCTATTGCAGCACAAGTACCTTGTAGTGTAGAAATTGCCATAGTAACTACTCATTTCTTATTGATTAGATGGATAAAAATTCTCATAATATACAAGCAGAGTAACTTGCTGGCATATGGCTTCAGGCTACCCCTGCAGCAAATCTTACTTATGCATTCTCTCATTTTTCTGCATGTAAGAATTTTTTAAAATGAATTAGTATTCCTTGAATTAGACCACAAATAATTCTTTCTTTTCTGCCACAATGGAGCTTAAATTTTAAGTTAGACTTGATATGCAGCTCTTAAGGCAGAATGTTAACTTGCACTGGTTTGTTACTGGATTAAGACAACTAGATTTCAGGTCAATGTGAAATCTGGATGGAGAAAGGAGACAAAAAAGCCACCTCCCAGAGTGACAGAGAACTCTTAACTGCTTCAGAGCTGACCTCCAAAGAGTGAAATACAGTATTTTAGTTTGGCAGTTGTGATAAAACTTTTTGGAAAGTGCTGTTTGAATGTTCTGATTGGTTGCCTGGGTAAATGAGCCCCGTCTTTTGTTTCTGTAGTAATACTACAGCCATAGTAGCGCTCTTCAGCTGTGGCATTGTGGATGTTTATCGAAGGCAGGGTGAGGCCTGCAGTGAGTTATGGTGTCTGACAGCTGTCTCAGTTCATGTGCTGCGCTTGCTGAGCATCCCATTGTCTCTTGCAATCCCGAAAGATGCTCCAACAAGGCTTCTACCAAGTTTGTTGTGAAAGACAAGCTTTTTGTGAATTCTATCAGGGGAATGAAATTGTGAAGCACTTAGGCAGGATGTCAGATAAAATTAAGCCAAGCACATTCTTCAAATGTGAAGCATCAGTTTATCCAGAAAGATATAAAATGAAAGAACAGCAACACTCAACCAGGTTTTTTACACAGTAAATCTATTCTAATGTTCTTCTGGAGTCTTCTGTGAGGCCTAGGTATTAGTTGTGATTATACTTGTTCTGTCTGATTATTTTAGGATAATATTAGTTAGATGTATGGAAGACTGAAGATTTTAGAGCAATTTTTAGTTCAGCTCTTCCAAGCTGCTATTACAGATGCTACTCATGCGGACCTGTTTTACTTGGCTTGGAGGCCTTTCTCATCTCCCAAAATTAAAAATGCTGGGTGAGGTCATCACTTTTATATTGTACCACCTTTCAACTCTGTTATCTTTACCTACAGCCTGACAGTCTAATTTCAAACTTTGTGTGACCTTACAGTTTGAAAGAGATAATCCATAGGGCTACAGGAAATGATGCTGCTCTTCCAATAAGTCAGTCCTTCACAGAGACACTACTCAGGAAAAGATTCTTCTCCCCGTAGTAGGCTAAAAACAAATGGAGGAAATGCTTTGACAGCTGAAGATAGCTTTCATCTTTAACAGGAAGAAATAGGCTTGGCTATTCTTAATCTTTGACCTGAATTCCTGTGTGCTTTTGTAAAGACTTTCACAGGCAGCAGTGGGAGGTGCAGTGTTTAGCATGTTTTGTCTGTGTGCTGAGATCTGGTGGGCCCACAAAACAGGCAGAAATGTGCATGAGCAAAGAGCAGTATGTAGAGGGTGAGGTAAGGGTTTAGGTTGATAAATGAAGGGTTTTTTATAGTTACATTGCTTTCACTCCCATGCCTTTTGCCCAATCTGAAGGGAAAAGACACAAACCAAAGGACACCAAATTAGGAAAAAATTGCACAGAAGATTTCAGTGATACCTTCAAGAGACTTGGGATCACTGGAATTCCTGTCATAGCACCTTACTGGGGATATTGGGGTGGAGCAAGCTGTTGAGAACCCTTCCTGTGCTGGCTCTGAAGGGCCAGGAACTTTTTTCAGAACACAACTCATGTATGGTTATTTCAGTCATTAATATCTGTTCCATTGGGGTCTGTACTGCTGTATTTCCTTGCGGGTGCAGTGACCAGTCCTGGGAAAACCTCTCTGCTTCTTCTGCCTCTGTGAGCCACTTTTGTTGCCTCCCCACTACAGACTAGGAATCATCTGGCTTTTTCCTCTTGTAAGGAAGGAGAGACTTCCTTGCTCATATAACAGTGTGAAAAAAAAAAAGTGGAAAATTGAATCCAAAGACAGAAGGGCCAGGGACTCTCCAACCTGTTGATTTCAAAGCTTACCTATTTTCTATTGACACAGCATCAGTGAAAGAGTATTGTGCGGTTTTAACACCTTGTGCTGCTGTTATGTTCTAATGCTCACCTAAAAAACTTTATTTTTGAGGGGAAACTAATGCTTGGGTAAATTTCATTCAGCTGGGGAAATCTGCATGGAAAGAATATACTCCAGGGAACTTCATTTTTTTTTTTTTAAATCAGTGTTTTATTCAGAGTCTGGTATGCTTATTATTTAAGTTTCAAGATACTTGTAATGCTTAGGTATTTCTGTTTTGGAGGCATCTGCACTGTTTTTACAGGCAGTCTCACACATTGTTATAAAAATAAAAGCTGCATATTGGGCATTGCCAGGTGTGTGTGAGGGTATCTTAATGCATGTATGAATTTGTGTGTGTATTTAAAATGCCTCCTGTGTGCAGATATTGAACACATCCTCTTGGGGATTGCAGTGTGACTTGCATACTTGGAGGCAAAGGTTCTGAATAAAGAACCTATCCAAAACAGAGTGAAATTAGCTGCAGTTGCTCGTGGGTTTTCAAAGCAACAGCAGCAGTCAGAATCTGGCCTAAGTAATTAACTTACGAAGCATGGAAAGGAAAAGCAGCATGTGGAAGATATAATTAATAGGAACATATAACAGTCAGCTCTCACATAATAAATTGGCAGCTATGACTGAGGTAACTGCCTTTTATTTGCAAAATGCTGTTGGAATTTTTTTTAAGTAATTGCACATTTTCTTCCATTTCCACATGGTCACAGAGAACATAGTACAGTACAAATACCAACAGGAATGCAATAAAATCATCACTGTTGTTTGTTGTTTTTCCTGCTTAGGGCTATGATCTTATTTAAGCCAATGTCCAAAAGAAAGGAGGAATATATTTTAGCTCAGGAAAAGACAAGTGGTAAAACATTTTAGTGAGGTTTAATATGGAATAATTTAGAAGGACAAGGCAGGAACAACCAGAATAAATAACAGTAAATGGTCAGATATCTATTTGCAGAACAGATTTATTAATGTGTTCTCCTGACTTGAGTAAATAACGGTTAAGATAAATGTTCTGAAGTTCTTCCATTTTGGAGGCTTGAATTTTCCCCATCTGAAGGTTTACTGCAGCTTTTCCTGCAGAGCAAGCATGACATCTTTGGGTACACCACAGATTCTGGCAGATCTTCAGGTGAATCCAGTCTACCCCTTGCTTTGTGCAGAGCTCTGGAAGGCTGTGGGATGGCACCAGGGCTCCCCACAACCAGCTGCTGCTTCAGCTGCCTCCAACAGCCTGCTGCAAAACACAAAGCTGCACCCAATACTTGCAACAGGAAACTGAGGAGGGCTTGCAACTGCTTAGCCCAAAACATACAAGTTACTAGACTTTTTAATTGCCATTTCCAGGCTTCTCAGTGAAGTAGAGGGAGCTGCATGTCCCTCCTGCTGCTACCTGATGTATGGGATTCCTTTCTGTACCCAAGTGGGAATTTATAATACTGTTTCATTAGTTTGGATTTTCTTTTGGTTTTAAGCAATCTAATTGCCATCACTGCAAGAATGGGGAGGAAAAAAGGGAAGTCCAAAGCTACTTTATTGTAAACGTGAAGAGGATCTGGCCTATATTGTCTGTGAGTGAATGATGATGGGATCTTGTAAACACCTAACACTGGAGTGAGTTCTTAGCACCATAAATGTGATTAGAAGCTTTACTGCTGTTTAAAATGGAACAGCCTGAAGACCAGGAAATAGAGTTTGCTGTGAAATACTCCTGCTGTAACCAGTCTCTGTACTGCTGACCCCAGGGGATCTTGCATTCGCTGCAGGCTGAGTCTAGTAGGCAGTTTGTTGCTGAATGAAGATTTGAAATAGCAAGTTTTAAAAAAGTACATCCTTGCAATTTTTGTGCTGATGAATTTAGAATGATGTTCTAGCAAGCTCAGTACACTCCAAATTAATTAGCAGTGATCCTTTTAACAGGATAATTACTATATCAGCAAGTGGTAAACTCAAAATGAATATGAGTAGTTCCGGCTTGCATCCACAAGGAAGAGCTGTCTTATGGTTCTACCAAGTGATTCTAAATTCATCCCAGTGTGAAAGGTTTTAGACAGCACAGATCATCATCAGAACTGTCACTTTTTTACCTCTAGACTTGAATTAAAATCCAAAATGAAACTGCATTCCATTTTCCATATGTCTACCTCACAACACCATGGCAAGTAGAGATTGGCTTTTTAAAACTGTTGCTGGAAAAAGGCTGAAAATAAGCAGAGAAGGAGGTGTTGCACATTATTACTACTATATAAATGGTAGACAGGGTTATGAAGCATGTGATACTTCCTTATGGCTGTGCATTTTCTTCCTTCATAATGGAAGGGTCTTATCCTGCACAGAACAGTAAGAACTCACAAGTATAAACGCACATTCACATCTTTGGTGTTTGGGCTTTTCAAAGAATAAACGTATCATTGTTTATCAGGCTGTGGATAAATAAGTACATGACTGCTGTAATGATGGCAGAAACACTTCCATTCATTCCTGAAACCAGGCCCTGGTTTTCAGATAGCTGAAGCTTTAGAAAATAAGGCTTAATTTGGTGCTTTAATATGGGAAATTTCCTTAATTAGGTCACTCTATATGCTTTTCTGTTCTCTTTCAGAATGGATGCAGGAATCTGTAAGAGCATCTGCCATTTTCTGTGAAAATATAATTTTTAGGCAGACTCAAAAATCACTTATCTTACTTTCAGCTTCTCTAAGCTAAGTTGAGCAAATGATCTTACACTGATTTCAAGTGTGTTCTTGGGAGAAATTGGGGCCCATGTTGTTCACTCCAAATGTGAAAGTAGTAAAGTATTAATTATTAGCCATTTCTTAAAAATGGATCTTGACACTCACCAGACCAGACAATCTCTCAGGTTGTTTCATGGGACCTTGTGGTGCTTTATGAAACATGAAGTGCATGCCTGAATCTTTTGGCTTAGATTGCCTTCAGCAGCTGTGCCATCTTCTTTCTAGAGAGTCTGTGTCTGGGTCAGGCCACTTTTAAAAATCATACAAAATAGAGACATTTGAAAAACTGTCTCAACTGTAAAATCAAGAAGAAAAGAGTATTTACAAATATTTTGGTGAGGTTTTGTCCATGTGTGTTGTGTGTATGTTCTAACTGGTAGAAATAGAAAGGCAAGCAACTCTGTAGAAAATGCCTGTAGCAAATGCAGTTGGCTTCTAGTGATTTGGGGGCTGATTTTTCTTTTTATTAAGGTTCAGGTCATTCAGACCAGGCAAGTCATAACAGTCTTTTGTATGTAGTTTCATGGTGTTGCATAGTTTTTAACTGAATCCAGCCAAAGATGAGGTAACATCTGAAGGTTTCCTTAAATTTCTGGAATGAACAATGTTCTCATGTCACAGTAACAGCACTAACATGCCTGCACAGTTGTTGCTGCTGAAGTTTCTTCTGTACATGGCAAATATATTGTTCATCACACTGTAGTCATAGCCCTACCATTTTAGTAGAGCTCAATGCTTTTGTGCTTTCTATAAAGGGCAGGCTTGTCCTTCCACTTGAATTCATGCAAGTACATAGGTCAGCACAACGCCACCAACGGTAATAACCAATCTTGTTAGTGCTCCCAACCTTTCTTGATACTACAAACTATGGCTACAAAATCCCTGTGAATAATATAATATGGAACTTGTCAAAACCCACCATACAAATGGATTTAAAAAAGGTCCCATTGCTAAGAATTTGCTTGAGAAAAGTTCCCCTACAATTTAGAAGAAATGAATGTTCTCTTGATGGAAAAGATGACTTAGGCACTCATGGTGTATTTGATCACAGAAACTGACAAAGCCCTTCTGAAGAAGCTGTGGGAAATGCACCCTCTTCCAAGTCAGTAATTGCTCAGTGATCTTCTGATGGAACTTGGGATTCCTCTTTTGGAGGAACAGCAACAAACTCTTTCATTTCATTCTCTTGGTGACCAGTAGCATGAGCACGAGCTTCATAAGGCTCACATGGGCAGCAACAGACTTCTCCTTTCCTGCTCTTCTGCAGAACGGTGGTACGGAAGTCTAAGGTTATCACTGCCAGCCGATACAACTGCAGAGTCACAACTAAGATATTCTTAGCTGTAAAAAACACCAGCATCTGATTGAATATTCTGAAGTGGCCCATGAGAATTGAACGCACAATGAAGAAGGGGCCATCCTGTATGAAAAGGCTGACACCAATGTTCCAGAGTTCCGCACTGTACCTGCACAGCAGCAGGCTGGGGATCCGCCTGGCCGATGCGCTTGGTTTGCAGCCAATATGCTGTACTGCAAGGAAAACAATCATGTTAAAACAATTTTGTGAAGTGGAGCCAGGGCTGGCCTAAAGGGCACTCACAATACAGGGTACTCTGGATTATAAATGCATTCACCTGTAAACTGTGCAATATATAGCATATCCAGTTTCTGGGATGTTTTTCAGCAAAACACACTGAACTCACCTGAAGCACTTACGTGGTCTGACAAACAGGATTAAAAACCACTTCCCCTTTTGTATGCCTCAAACATACCATTATTTATACACTTCTACAACAAAAAGCAGAAGTAGATCGCCCTAGTGATTCTTTACAACTTCCCCAGACCTTTTATTTGGTAAATCAACATGCCAGACCGGTATGCATCCTTAAGAAAAAAACTGTACTGAAAAGGAACAGCCAGTGCTGTAGCACTTCACTTTCTTCCATGCTAAGACATTGCTTTTAAAATATTCACTAGATAGCCATTGCCTTTTTCATGTGTCATAGTAAGAATAAGGCCTGTCAGTGCCAGGCAATATTGAGCACTATGTGGTTTCTGTCTGCCATGTAAGACTTGAGGCACGGATACTTGTTCTTAGCCTTGTAGACATCAATGTCACACATATACTGGAACTTGCATGCATGGGTTCCCCTTGGCTGTAAAGGTGGTGGTGGGCTCAAATGCCCTCTATAGTGTAGTGTCCAGAGAAGGAACATCAGAAGGGTTTGTGGGAGGAAATTTGGCTGTGTCTCACAGAAGTATACGAAGCTTAATTAACCCATCTCGTGGACAGGGAGATTTCATTGGTTTAAAAAACATCACTACTTGTGATGCAGTAACAATTGCCGAACATTGCAGCTTGCCAAAAGAATTCTATTGTTTGAGTCAATGCTGGGGTGGGGGGAGAAAGAGATGAGACTCAAATGGAAAATTAGTTGTAAAATGTAGAAATTTGCTGAATCCATTAGGCAAAGCTTCAGCAGCAGCTAATTTTTTAATGTGCTTCTGTGCCACTGCTATTTAATAGTCCTAACTGCACTGCTGTAGTCTAATAATAAGTGCCCTAAAAATTTCTTTTACGTCATATTTGATGTGTGAATAAACATTCTGATGCTTGAACAAAAAGTACTATCTGTGCAACTGTATAGAACTACCTAAAATGAACTGTACCCATAGTAATTTCAGGGAAATAGGTGTTCAGTAATTTAATTTTTAACTTGTAGATGTAATTGAATAAATGGAAAAGCAACAGCTAGAGGAAAAAAATGAACAGATTGTTTAAGCTCTATTTGAATTTATTTGTGTGGTGGTGATGTATATAGGATGTTTTTTTATTTGGTTGGTTGAGGTTTTTTAAACCTGACTGCTGTTATCTTTAATAGAATATATTTTAGCAATAGCAGGAATTTTAGCTGTGATAAAGCTGAAATGTGATTGCATCTGATTTTTAGGAGGTGAGCTGCTGAGCTGAAATGCTGAAATATTTTCATAATTTCCCTGTTGGAAACAAAGCCTAGCACTATCCATGAAGAAAAAGACTAATGAACAAAAATAATATTTCAGGAATTTTTAATTTATTATTCTAGTCAGTGTGTTAGCCTAGAAATCTATTTTGTATAGATGGTACTGAGGATAATGCATTTTTGGACTGCTATAGTTGTTGCAAACTTGTTGAGATTAGAGGTCAAAATGGTTGGAACAGATGAGGCTCCAGACAGCTTTCATTGTTCTTTTTTGGACAGGGAGAAGCCCTTTCTGCCCAGGAACAAACACAGCCCTGAGCTGGCTAAATAGTTGGCCCTTTTAGATTAAGATAACATCATACAGTCCCAACATCATATGGTCCTTTAGGTCTCTAGTGAATAGGTAATTTCTCCTGTGCTTTTGGCTGTGTTATTTTGTGGTTCACAAGTGCCTGCCTCTCTGCAGGGTCTAGGACCTACCCAAATTTGAGGCATAATAGACCAGCTCTAACGTGAGAGCTCACATAGGGAAGTTTAAGGCAGTAACAGGCAACTGGAGCAACACAATAGTGCAATCATTTTTTTCCTTTTCCTGAAAGTAGACAGCTCTATGAGAGAGATCAGAGGTTAGCCAGAAACAAGTATTTCCTCAAAAGAAACCACAATGAGCTTTCTTCAAAAGCTGTTGAATATGAATTCCTCTCCACCAGAAGTCCTTAGTACAGCCTGTATGTAGTGTGTGCACAACCACAAGATGTACCAACAAAAACTTAAGGGCATTTTTTTCTCTTTTCTTGTTTGTGTGCAAGTACTAACCTGCAAGATCAAGTGGAAACTGTAACATGCTCCAGGTCCATACAGCAAGGATTGCATTTATGAGAGCATAGTTCTTCCTGTGGGAGGAGGAAAAAGTGGTAACACTGAAGATGCAGTTTCCTTATGAGATCAAAAAAACTTCCTGCAGTGTTTGTAATGTCATTTAAAGGGTAGCTGAGCGAAACAGTGAACGGTTTATTTATATGTGCTTTTACAATGCAACACTAAGGAAAACAGAAGCACCTTTTTGTATGGAATTTTTGCTGTTAAGGCTTACATGTTCCAGCTGTGTAATTACACTAAATATCTGAACCTAATGTTACAATAATAAGCATATGAGAATAGACTCTGTGGCTCAGAGGGGATATCTTTACCCTTGTAGTGATTACACATTCCTTGCAAGCCTGAAGCTTTTCTGCCAAGTGGAAAGGACTCTTTTCCTGCTCTAAAAGCCTTGCTATGATATTTACAAAAAATAAAATAGCATTTGTTAGAGAGGATGAACCTCTTCTGTGACTCTTTCCTTATGAGGGATGTTCACAGCTCATCTCTCAGCAGTGTGAGGGGGAGGTGATCTTACTTTCTCTGGGAGAGATCAGAGTGTTGAAAATTCACGCTAGACTGTGCCATTCCCTTTCTTCTTATCTTTGAACACTTTGTCAATCTATCATGAAGTACACATGAGATCACCAAAGAAGCAACTTGGATAATGAATCACTTAAGCCAGCTCTAGTTGCTTCCTTGCCCATCTGAAACAATTCATTAACCTGAAGGAGGCTTACTGTGTATCCAGTGTTTCAGCTCCGGTAGCTGTAAGAACTCCTGGCAGTCAGGCTGCTCGTTTGGCTCCCTGAACCCTTTCATTGTGATGATGTGACATGTTTCTCTGCTGGCAACACATGAGTAATCCCCAACAAAACTCACAGGACTTTCACAGGGGGAAAGGCAAGAGCAGGCACACAGAGCCCTTGAATGCAGCCTTCTGCTTTCTATGGGAAACAGTTTTATCAGTCTGAACACTGCACATTACACAAATATCATCAGCAAAAAATCCTTACCGAACATCCTCAATGTCCAAGGTCTCACTAGCAAATTCAAGTATATCTGCTGCTGTTCCCACAAACATGAGGAGCAGCTGAGACAACTGATCCCGGGTGATTTCAACTCCAATGGGGAGAAGCCATCTCCCAACTACTAGTAGCAGTAGAAAAGTCTGGTGGAGGGCCAGTGTCCATACAGTCTCACAGATTGTGGAGAGCTGATTGACAAAGACTTTAGCCTGTTTAAAAGACAACAATAATGTACTGTAACTTCAGGAGACTGATGTTAGAGATACCATCAGAGACTGTATTTGTCTTTGAGCCTGCTTTTGTTCTCTTTCACATTGTATGAGAACAAATAATTTCCATCTGGCAGGCCTGGTTTAAAAAGGTACTTTAATACAAACTTTGGATAATGAATATCAAATCTTTCTCTGTGTACTACTCCTCCTGTTCTCATTTTTCAATTGAGCATTGTGATTTGCAGACTCATTACCCAGGCACTTTCTAAATTCAGTTACTGACATTGACAAGAGAATGGTAGGGTCACCTCTTCTTTACACAGACTGGTCTTAGCAACAGTAGTATGGAGCATGCTGTATTTTCACAATGTGGTTTTCTAAACTACAAATATATATATAATATACATGCCCTGGGTTGTTTGCCTTTTTTTGTTTGTTTGTTTGTTTTTGTTTTGTTTTTTGGGGTGGTTTTGTTTGTTTGTTTGTTTTACTCACAAGGCGCTCATCTTTAATTGTCATAAGACCTCTACCAGAAACAGGAAAAGGTGCCCTACCGTCTGGATGATGTGGTGATCTGTTCCCTCACTTCCATGACTGCTCTCTCTGGATTGATTGAAGTCTTGATTGCTGACATTGACCTGAACAGCCCCAGGCTCATTGCCACAGTACTGTTGTGAACAAAAACATGACACATGTAAACATTCCACCCGGAGAGCAGATGTTCTCTATGGCTGAGTGTCCTGTTTTGCTGAACTGCAGAGGGTATCTGATGTTTGCAAAGGTCCTCACTCTTAATGTAATTCTCCTCTTCTTCAGAAGGGAGGAATTCCTCTTATGAGGACAAGAGTGATGTGTTGGTAGGTTCCTAAGAAAGTACAGGGTTGTACTGCAGAAGAGGATGCAAATTCAAAGGCCAATGGAGTGACCTTCAACAAAAACTTGTTCTCAAAATATCTTCTTCTGTTTTCTACTATCCCGGAAAAGTTCTCTGAAAATGTCACTTTCATTTTTCTGTATGACTTCCCTCAAGGTTGAAAATGAGATAGGATATTTGGGTTGTATCCTCCACCTCTCCTGCCCCTGCTGTGCCTTATTTTGTATGGAAATTCATAGGGTGAAAGGTGAAATAAAGGAGTATTTAAGAGAACTAGACCTGTATTGTTGCCTATCCCTTTGAAATAGTATAAAGGATATTTTTACTTCCTGCAGGTACATGGTGATCTGGGAAATTGAGTGTTGGCTAAAACATACTGTTACTCCAGCTACAGTAATCCAGTGGTGGGGCTATGTTCTGTCTGCAGCACTGTCCTGCCTTTCTACCTTCACACCCAAGGTTGGCCCAGGAGCAGCTGGGGGGCACGGCTCCAAAATCTGTCTTCATAACAATCCATAACATCTCTCTCCATTGTAATAAAAAGAGGATAATTAGAAAATCAAACCATGCTGTTACTAAAGACTTTTATCCTGTCCTATTTTTGCCAGAGAATTGCAGATGATTTGCATTTCTCCATTGGGCCCCCCACCATTTTATTGCATGGGGATTGATTTTCTGCAACAATTGGAATGTGTTTGAGAGCATACTGAGTAGTTGTGTTCAGCATAAAGCCTGCCAATATCAGAGCAACGCTTTTCAGGAAATTTCAGGTTCTACTTTGATACTTTGCTTGGTCTCTGATGTTGTTCAGTATCTGGGTAAATGCTGCCTCTTGTCTGATCTTATGGTAGATAAATTTCCTGTGCCTGGAAAAAACTGGAAAAAAATGTCAGTGCTTGTTGCTTTTAGAGTTGGCGCTAAAGAGTCTTAAGCTGAATGCTTGTTTTATTTGAACAGTGGGTGTGAGAGTCTTGAAAGATTGACACACAGATGTGGGGAAGATGATGTTTCCATTTAGTCTAAAGTTCTGGGCATGGAAACAGTGAGATGGAGGGGCTGGTACTCTCTGCCTGGCTACAGCCTTGTAGGGCTAATTTCCCTGGGTTTGCCCTTCAGCGAAAGGACAGAGAGGGAACAGCTTGTTCAGAGGACACTTTGGAAATGTAACTTAATTGGTGGTCTGGAGATGTATCTGTACCTGCTGCCTATAGAAAAACCCTAAAGTCTTTGGAGACACACCTCAAGGTCAAAGTCAGGCTGAATTACTTCCACTGGCTGTGTGACACAGCTGAGGTGACCACAACCTAAAAATACTGCATAAGTGTCCTAACCACCCCAGAATACTAAGAAGTGAAGATCAACAAGTAGCCTGGGTAGGGCAAAGGGATGACTAACCTGTGCAGGAGGAGGAAGGCTGACTCTGACAGCCTTTGGTTTGTCATTAAGTCTGCATTTAAGCTCACCCCTCTGGCCCCTTGCCTGGTCTGGCACGGTAATAGGAAAGCAGCCATGAACCTGTACAGAACTTCACATCCAAGGCTGAGGAGCTGCAGGACTCAGCAGCTTGACCACTAGAAGGGGGCAGAAGAAACCATGCCATGGCTTGCAGGGGAGCTCTTTTTCTCTTGTTCTAGTGCACATAGGTGCAGGAAATACCTCTAAGAAAATTAGTTCACATTATTGGTGTCTTTGGTAGGTGTCTTTCCTTCTATGTCGTTTTTGTGAGTACTTTCAGCTGAGAGGTGGGTTACTATTTCAGAGCAAGGCTCAGTGATCTTGGACTGATTGGCAAGCTCATGGCCAGTCCACAGCTCTTCTCAATTGCTTCCAGGCAGGAAATGGAAATCTGCATCTGCAAAGCCAGTCTCCTGATTTTTTTTTTTTTTTTTAAAGTAGGTTTCTGGTTTTTTCATTTAAGTATGTTCATATCTTGTTTGGGTTTGCTCTTCTCTGAATACTTAATAAGAGGTGATTGTGGAATGATCTTTTAAAATCTGGAGAAGAGCCTTTATTTACATCATGTATATGCATGTAAATAGGACTTGGTGCCAGGCATATTTACTTACTGATTTATGGATGTGTAGTGACTAAATGGGAATGTGACAAGAAGCAAATGAATACTGTTTTACTGTTTCATGGGCATTTGATAAATATGATTTGCCTTTTTATTATTAGACCCCAGTAAGTCCTAAATGTTGACTGCGTACCAAGCTAAATAAAAATGGATTTGTTTTCAGGTTTTTTCTGTGCAAAGATAAAAGGAAGAGGCTGTACACATATTGTATCAACTCTGACTTGGCTTACTTTCTTTTGTTTCTTCTGAGATGGAGATTACTTATTCATAAATCATCTAATCAAAATGGAAATGCTGTTGCATGACATGGTAATGGCCTGCAGAGAAACTCACTGCCAGTGCATGGGGGACACCTGAAACACCAAACTAATTCAGCCAGTTTCTGTTTGCACCTTATTCACAATCTATTATTTTCAAATAAAACTGAGGTTAGCTACAACTTTTCATGATGGGGCCAGCATTGAGGTGTAAAATTGACACTTGAATATTAGGGTGGAGCACCCTCAACCTATTAATGTGCATGGAGGCTGTCAGTCTGGGGGCATTTTTGTAGAGTCCAGCCCTTCCCTGGAGCAGGCCCTCTGCCAAGCAACAGGTACCTGGCTTGCTGTCTGCGCTTTGCTGCAAACAGTGTGGCTGTCACTATGGAAACACACGTGATGTCAGAAATTCAAAGCGCTCCTGACTGCTTCATTTTGCTCATACAGGAAAGCTGAAATGTAAAATGTGAAACAAAGATTATCTAAGTTGTTTTCCAAATTGAGGAATATAATGGGTATGGCAAGGAAGGAATGGTGAAAGATGTAAGATTACTTTGAGGAGCTCGTTATGGTATAGTTTTAGCTGGTAAGAGAATCCCACCTCAGAATAAGTCTGAGGGAATAGACAGTGATATCCACTATATCCCCAAAGTGTTCAAGTTAAGATGGTTAAAAATAATTATAAGGTTTACCCAGTGTCTGTCTTATTCCTGACTGGAAGCCTGCATCAACTAGAGCCCTGGTAGTTGGGTAAGCCTTACAAAAGGTGCTCAGTTACTGCTTTCCGTGGCACACCAGGCATTTGCAAAGCTAACAGAGCCCTGAGATCCTGAACGTTATTATGGAAGAATGTTTGGATTTTTTAATGGATTAAATGGTTTCAATTTGCTTGACAGCAGACAGCAATTTTTTCACTCTGTACAGTTCAACTGACTTTATAATCTCTCCCAAACATATATTTCACCCCCAAATACATTACCACAAAGCAGTAGTTTCTATGCAGTCAGTATTTCACCTTTGATATATGAATGGCATTATATGTCCAGCTCTGCAGTACACAGAGGCAGAATTGCCTCTGTCTTCAGCAAGAGAGACTGCCTATTAGTACCTGCTTTAAATAACAGCACTGACACGAGCAGCTGATGCTTCCTGGTAAAGATTCAACACAAGATCAAAGTTCTGCTGCCTTAAAGACCACATGCTGTTTTCATAGTGTATATATTAAAAGTGTGGATCTAGTGACCACACAATTACCCATTCTGTTTGCATTTAAATAATGAAATCCCAGGAATAATCAGTATGGAGAGTAGTGCTAGTCTGGATGCTGTATTTGAGATTAATTGTTAGGAATGCTGCTCCCCTTCTGGAGCTATTGTTTTTGAACCTGTTAGATTGTGTGTTTCCAGAACTCTCTATCCTATCTCTCCAGGTATAAACTAAGCTGTTAACTTGATATACTCCCTCTTTAATTCACCATAGCAGTATATCAATAAGAACAAAGTATGCCATGTTCTAACATCATTTTGGGAAATAAACTGCTGCCTTTGACTACAGAATTAGCCTGTTTCTTGGACCAGATTTAACTATGACAAATGTTCTCAATATCCACATTACCTGTCTGTGACTGTTTAAGGAGATTTGGGAAAACAAGAAGACAATAAATTCCTGCTGCTGTATTTAGAAAAAGCCTGAGGCATTTTTAGTGTAAACACAATTTTGAATATTTGATTATGCTTCTGTGGACTCTAACAATGTTTCAAAGGAGAAAATGAGGTACTAGGTCTTTTTAGTCTAATTTATGTATTTTCTTCTGTTACTTTTTGTTATTCTTCCAATCAGGACCTTTACTGCTATGGATGTAGGGCACTGCATATGTGCAAATACTGGCACAGACAAAATTTCCTTTTCACTGCATGGAAGTGCTATAGGGACTTGAAACTAGCCTGCATGAGGTTGACTCAGGGAGACCTGCTGGGTAAAGTGGCTATGTTCTGGCCCTAACTGACCCCAGAACACTTGCCCTTAAAAATTTACCATGTGCTTTAGTCCTGAATTGGAATCCAGCTCCCCCCTCTCCTAGATTATTATGCAGCACAAAGAAAGGAAGGATATAAACCTTTTCAGACATATTTCCAGCTGTGGTAGCCATCTGTGTGTTCTCCTATGTTGCAGCAAACATGAGGTGACTGACCTGTGTTTAAGACCCCTTTCACTGCTACCTGTCTCATTTTTGACTTGCTTAAAGTTGTGGCATTTGCTTTTAAACACTGTGAGACTCACTTTATTTTGCAAAGGCCTCTAAAACAATGAAGTTCTTTAACCCTACTGAGCAAGATTCATGCTGGTAACCTGGGGGTGAAAGGCTGTGTTTTTCAAACTTGTAGTCCTCAGTTCCTCAGATAAATACAAATAAATGGTCTCATTTTTAGCTAGGATGGAGTCTCATAATCTAATAATTAGGAAGTGCACAACAGTCATAATATAGCTGTAGCTAGACTGGGACACCCACCAATATGGAAGACAGAACTGGAACAAGAATTAGCAGACTGCAGTCTGCATGCCTGAAGCCAACCCATCAAATAATGCATTAATTTCAAACTAGTCCATCTTGTCTCATATTAAATACCTGAGTCCCATGATGAATTTCTAGTAGCCATAGTGATGGTACTATGCAAATCAGATATAAAAATATTGCTGGTGAAAACCTGTGAAGGAAAAGAAAAGATATCTTGGTATTATGATACATCATAAATACTTTCCAACACAGATAATGTTTGGATATATGGTATCTTGTGCCTCTACCATATGGGATATTGAGAAATAGGGCAACTGCAAATAAGAATTGCTATTCTTGCTGGATTGCTTGTGCTGTGTGAGTATTATAAATAGGTTTATCTGTACATCCATCTAAGGTCATATATGGAAATTTATTAAAAATTTCTTTTTTAAGAGCTGACCAAAGGCACTTTGCTGTTGGTAATTCTATCACAGCATTTTCTGTATTTAAAAAGCCTGTAGCTAACATGCTCTTTCTGATTTCATGAAGAGTGAATTAATACATTGAGATAAAGGTTACTCACAATCCTGTGCATTGACACAGGAAAGGTAGAAATAGCATCAGTTTGCCTAAAACAAGCAATGCTTGAGTAGATCTTTTAGTTGCAGGCTGTGCATTTAAAATGAATTTATGAAAATGGATCTTGGCCTTGTTTCCCCACTTGTGCTAGCAGTGGTAGAATTTCTTCTCTCCCCGCCAGTCTTCTATATAACTGTGATGGGTTGGTGCTGGCCAAATGCCAGTGCACCCATGAAAATCATTTATTCAAATAAAACCAGCACAATAACTGATGTTGATGAAGCTTTATTATTTTCAGCTTCTTTAGCTGGGTTTATTCAGAAGTAATGGAGGGGTTTCATGACTCCTACAAGTAGTGATTCTTCTGAGAGTGAGTTGTTGCTGTTTTCTTATTAATACATGACATTTGATTGAGGTGGGGTTTTTTGGTAATTCTGTACTTCTGGAGTAGGAATGAGGTGCAATGCCACAAATTTTGTATCTAGCTCTGCATGCTACAGTATGGACTGGGCATTGCTACAATGCCCTGGGACTGGGCAGTGGGGGACATTTACTTGGTTCCTTCTATCCTGCCACTGGCACATTCTGCAATGAATTTAAACTGCTTATAAGTATGCAACTGCAGCAACATTTTGGCCAAATGTCGTTGCATTCACTGTTTGTCCCTATGTTGTACGTACCTTTATTTTGGTAATCATGACTTTTCCAGTGGAGATTAAGTATTGAGGAAAACAAAATATCCTGCTGCTTAAGGAAATTACTGGGTTGTTGAACTGCTCTGAAATGTTTCAAACTATCCCCTCTAAGACAGTTTGGGTTTTAATTGTGGTTCTTTTTTTTTTGTTGTTGTTGTTTTTCAGGGTTGATGGGGTGTTGGTTTTTTTGGCAGTGGGTTTTGTTGTTGTTAGCTTTTTGTTTTCCCTAAAAAAAAAAAAAGGCTAGTGATTGTGTGGGTTTTTAGTCTGGTTATTTTGGGAGAGAACACACCTCTCATTTGAATGGAAGAACTAACATTTTACAGTATTTCCTGTAGGACTTCACCACACAAAAAATCCATCCAGCTGGCAGGTTAGCAATACTGAGCTAATGATACCACATCAGGCCAAGAGACTTCAGGGGCTTTAACCCTGCCTTTCTTTCAGAATGAGCAATCTAGAGGAAGTATTACGTGGCCAGGCTCACAAGAAGACTTTTTCTCCACATGTGCCGTTAAATGTTTATGCTGGTGTAATAAGTAACAGTCCTCTGTCAATAATGAACAGAGAACATGAGGGTGTTGGAGGCAGGAGTCCTGCTACATAGTCTGCCCCTTGCCTGGATTGGTGATTGTCTGTGGAGTTGTTTCTACACATGCTGCTGATGTTTGTTCTGTGACAGTTTTCCACTGGAGCAGAAAATTATCGTGATGCAAATAGATGCTGGCCATTTCTCTACAGTTCTCACCTATATATGTACTTTTATTCTGCTGCTTGAAGTGTTGGACCACATCCGCTTTCAAAATTTTCTTCTAGATAAATTTACCCCAGTCTTCTGTGTATGCATCTAACATGGATCTGCTTTTGGTTTCTATTTTTGTTTGGATTTTTTAAAAGCTCGATTACAAGTGTTGCTTCATGAAGATTCTGCTGCTGCCTCCTCTCCCAAAATAATTGGTATTGTTCAATCTGCCTGTCTCATAACTTGGAGCTCTGCTGTTGTTCAGTTTTCCAGTGTCCCAGACTTTATCACCACTTTTATTGCATTCAGATTTAGAGCATGGAACTCTTGTGTGAATTGTCACACAACACTCCTTCTGTTATAATGACTTTCACAGGTTGCAATGGGCAGGATTTTAAGAACATGGAAATAGTCCAGGGCTCTCTAGTACTCTATTTGTCTGAAGGCCTGCCTGCAGTTTGAGTTTTTAACAATAAAAAGTCCTAGTGAAATCTTGACAATTAGTTACATGACCGCCTCCTTTTCACAGAGCATTTTTTTTTGGCTGCCTGAGCACTGATGAGCTGTAGATGACAGCAGTAATTCTTTAGATGCATGTAAAACCCCGTGTGCTTGGCCAAGCTCTGCTATAACTAACTTTTTTGTTCATTTCTCGGGCAGCCTTTCACGCATGAAAGTTCCTCTCTGGAATAGCCTCTCATATCCAAATAGTTAAGCCACTCTTGCTGTATCAAAAGAGTTGCTACTCATCTTGTATTTTTTTACAAAGTTTAGGTTCATGCAGCAGCATGGTGTTAGCACTGTTGCACGGAGGACAGCAAGGGCATACAGTCCTAGGGCAGGAGGTGCAATGCAGGGCACGGCAGGATGGGTGTAAATGCAGGGCATGTGCAGGGTCCCTCCGCACCCTGTGCCCCTGCAGGGCTCAGGAGGTGCTCGGTGCCCCCAGCCCGCCGCAGCCCCGCAGCATCCACCTCCTGACTGCAGCAAGAGACACACACAGCCGCACAGAGTGGCTCCCGCGTAGTCTGCTGTACCATTGCCCCTCCTGAAAGCCCTCTGCCTGGCAGTGGATTTGCCAAACTCTACCAGCTTTCCATCCCTGCCTCCCGCGATCCCTGAGCGCCCGGCACCGCCGGGACAGGGCAGCTCCTGCTCTCGGGGGGCAGCTTCGCATCTGCAGCAAGGAACATGCAAAGAAGCAAGAGGGGCTCCGGCGGAATATGCTCACCATTTGTAGCCTCTGCCTTGCTTAAACTTGAGGGTGAGCCCTGTCTCCAGGCACAGGAGAAGATTGAGCAGTGCCAGCAGCCAGTACTTGGGTTCCTTCTTCACGGCGGTCACTCTCCAAACCCCGATGAGCGAGTGCAACACGAAGAGCAGGCGAGTGACCAGGGCATTGAGCAGCACCATCAGCTCCATGCCGCAGCCCGCCCGCCCTTCCCCGCACCGCGGGGCCCCGCCGCTTTTAGGAGCCCTGGCGAGTTACCTTGGCAGGCAGCGGGGAGCCTGCGCCTCGCCGGCACACAGATCGCTTCTCCTCCTCCATCTCCACAAAGGGGCCCATTATAACAAAAAAGAAACGGCATCGCCCCTCCCCCAGACTTCCTGAAAACTTTTTGAAGGGAAAAAAAAAAAAAAAAAAGAAGACACGCTTCCATGCTGCAGTGGTTTGCAGGCTCGGAACAGCCCTGGCCGGCCCAAGGCAGGGGTGGGGGGCGTTGTTTCTGTCTCCTCTATCATCGCTCAAGGACCAAGCACGGCGAGGTTTCCCCTGTTGCCCAGTTACCATCGCTCTGCAGCCCCACTTGCTGCTCTCGCCTCGTACATCTCCAGCAAGGACACAATGAAAGGCACTTTGCTGAAAGCTCCACTGCATTTCTGAGAGTGCAAACCAAACCCCTCTTTCTGCTCTCCCCGAAAGAGAATTCATGTTTGGGAGCTTTTAAAATCGTTTAATATGGCAATATAGAAAGCAGAACTTGTATGCTTAGTTCAATACTGGAATCCCTTGTGCAGCAGAAGTCAGAATCTGAAATCTAGTCAAACTACTCTATTGTATGATCTGCACCCTGCTTCAGAACTAAGAAGCAGGCCATGTGCAGAACTCCAGAAACAGGGATGAAATCTGGGCTAATACTAATTTTACTGAATTGGTCAACAGAGGCATATACAAAAAATGCGCTGAAGTTTGACTGTTAGGTCAATTACCTCAAGATGGACTTGTTGTATCCTGTGGGAAAGTGTATGAAGTACAGAATTTGTTTTAAAATTTCCTTAATGTTTCTCATACAGATTATAAATTGTATCAGTATTTACACTTTTCTCTACCAAAGAGAAATAGCTTCTTGATCAAAATTGGCTCTGTGTTGTTCCAGTTTTGTGTTAATTTACTGCCAAAGCACTTGAATTGAGATAGCCAACTGTAAAATACAAGTGAAGAATCAAGTCTGTGTTATACTGTGGTGTTGCAGAGGTCCTAATTTCCTAGATTTAATTTTAAACAATCCTGTTCTATTTAAACACAAGATGGTATTCTTCTGAGAGTTGTGACCTTTCTAAGAAGGTATTTTTCCTCAATTGCTAAGATCCAAATTTTCCTTACTGCAAAGCCAAGCTTCTTCCTTTATGAAGTGCTGGTGCTGGCCAGCTGATATCCTTGGGGGTGGGGGATAAGGGAAGACTACTTTACTTTAACCCTGCCCAGAAAAAAGAAAAAGGAAAACAAAAGTCCATTCCACAGTAGAGATGACTCGCTTGGGAAATGCCTGAGTAAATAAATGGACTGTGTGGCATGCCTTTTTGAAAGAACAAAAATCAAGCTCCTCATGCTCAGAGGAAAATGAATTTAAGTCAAGGACCTCCTATAGATAATCTCTGCCAGTAGTCACTGCCATATCGTGCCTTGGGTGCTGCTGGTTCACAGCCCTTCCGCTGGTGTTAAGGTCAAATATAGTTAAAGAGGAAACTGGGAGCAGACAGATTGAAGAGATTGTTTTAAACAAGATATTCCTCTGTGGGAGTGCTTAATGTCAAAAGACCTGGGGAGCTGGTATGTCCTATTGTTCATGGAGATCTTTCCAGGGCAGACAGATGTCACAATACTTGGAAAGATGATCAGTGCAACATTCTCCTGATACTGTGCTCAGGAAGGATGCAGAGAGCTTTGCTGAGAGCTAAGTAATTCTGCATATTGAAGACATGTGGGAGCTGAACTGCTGAACAAGGTAATTTCATCAATGAACAATCCAAACTTCAATCAGTGCAAGTCCCAAACTTAAGTAGGAAGAAGATACAATATTGTCTCTGCCTACTCAGTGGTGGACCATGATGTCAGCACAACAGCCTGACTAGAGAGGCAAGTACTCATGGGCAGCTTCATTTCTTTGGCCTAGAAGAGGCAAATATTGCATCCAGACTTAACAGAGTGCATTTTTAGATGTTGCAGTGGCTGTTTTGTGGAGCAGCTGGTTCAAGAACCCATGGAGTCAGTGCTTGACTTGAATCCTGAGTGGCTTATGGGATATGATGTAGGGAGTAACAGCTGAAGAGGTCCTCTGAAAGGGGGATCTTAATGTGCTTAGATTTGGCATCCTTGCAGGAGTAAGGCAAGCCAGAGCTCTCTACCATTGCTCTGCTCAGCTTCAAAAAGGAAAACTAGACACAGATCAGCAGGCATGTTGAAAATAAGACAGATGGAACACCTAACTCTTTGCAGGGAGTGTGGATATTGCTTCTGTAAATCACACGGGGAGTGCAGAAATAATAACTGTGCATCAAGGGAAACTTGAGAAAGAGTGAGAAGAAGCCAGCATTTGCAGGGTAAGTGAGATTGCAGGAGCAAGAAGGCATCCTTCAAAAAGCTGAAATGCTGTCCAGATGAAGAAAACTGAAAAAATTATGAACTCTAGCATGGACAAACATGATAAGGCTGGCTGAAGGAGTGTGAGGGACAATTAGCAATAAAACATGGTAACTAAAATGTCTGCTATCTATTCAAACATATCGTGACTAGGAAGTCTTCCAGGGAATTGTTTGGTCAGTGGACAGCCAGGTGGCACAGAACCCCTCAGGGGTGCTATTGCTGGGGGGAGTGGAGTCCCAGCATGAGTACAGATGTACACTGTAGTGTGGGAAAGCACTGACTCCTGCACAGAACCTTATAGAAGGGTATTTTTAGGATTTTTTTCTTTTTCTCTATGGCTCTGTATGTGCTAGTGTTCTGTCATTTAAATTCTTTCATAGTTTCTACTGCATCTGCATTGTTCCATCTGCATCTTAGACTTGTCTGGCTAGTTGATCATAGGCTAGAGAATTCTTGAGGGAGAAACTTTGTTTACCTTGGTTTTGTACTCTTTCCCTGAGGATGGAGTTAGGTCTAAGGCTGGATGCAGACAGTGGAATTAGATGGACCTTTGCTCTGACCTGAAATGGCTGCATTAGTAGAGGCTTTCTGATGTCTGAAGAAATTGATCCAGAGTGGGTTGTAGTGTTGGTCGGATCCAAGCTGAAAGCAAGACTTGTGTTTGTCTGTATAGAGGGCTCTACTAATGATATATCCTTTTCTCTACCTTTTTTCTATCTGTCTCTTTTTCTTTTTTTTCTTTTTTTCTGGAAACTCTGTTCTGTGTCTGAGAACCCTTGAGAGTTAATGTTTGCAGGAGCTGCTGTACTCTGGCAGAGCCTGGACACAGTGGTGTGAACATGCATCACACTGTGTGGGATTTTCATCCAAGACACCTTGGCAAGATCTGCTGCACAACTCTGCCACATAACAGCCAATTGCAGCATGTTTGATGCATTTGGGAAATGTTAAACCTTACTGTGCCCCCAGCACCAGTGACCTTCTTTTTGCAGGAATGGGGAATCTGGCAAAAACTGTGCCACAGGATCTCTGTGCTTGAGTTGAATAATTCCTGCCTTTAGGCCAAATCACTCTGATGGTTGCACTAAGCAGACTCCATAACTGTTAGAAATGTGAAATTGCACCAGTTCCCAAAAACAAACTAGGGTTGGAGGTGGTTTTCTAGCTGAACATGAGTCAGCAGTGATGATGGAGGGTCACACTGGCAGGTAGATACAGAGCTGAAACCTGCCAATGTCCATCTTGTGTACTTAGAAGGGCCTTAGCTGAAGTGCTGCCCTGCCTTGGCTCAGTGAGGGAGGAACCAGTGGAGAAGGGCAGGAGTGTTTCTATAGTAGGAAATTACTTACTTAAACAAATGGTTCCATTTCAGACAGTTAAAGTGACGTCCTTGTCAGGTTGCAGTGCTTATAGAATCACAAGACCCCTGTTCAAGCACCTGGGGGGACTCCAGTTTGAACTGGAGTGCAGGGCTTAGGAAATCCTGTGAGGAGGAATTCCAGAACAAAAGTTCTGTGAGATTTTGTGATAATATGCAGTGGATTTTTGTTCTGTTTCAGGGTGGTTTTTTTCATGAGAGCTCTGAACAAAGAGTCTCAGACTTGCTTACAAAATGGGATGTTTTAGGCAGTGAAATTTGGTGGTAATGGCTAGTTGCCTTCAGTTCAAGAGATTTTGAAGATGTGATTTACAATATTCATAAAGAAATAATTATAGGATATTAAGCTGGAAGAGACCAGGGATGAGAATGGGTCATAAATTCAGTATGAGTCAGCAGTGTTGTTCTGCTGTGAAGGAGGCACACTGGGATGTATAAACAGACCTGAGACGTGCCAAATTACAGTTATTTCTTCTGCCTTCCTTGGTGCTGGGAAAAACCTCACTAAACTACGCTAATTCTAGTGATGCTTTTCCAAAGGAGAGCTGACAGGATAGAATGTCCAGGGATGGACAAGACTGCTGAGGAAAGAATAAGATACCATTATTCAGTGTAGAGAAAAGAAAACTGAGGAGAGATGGAAGTGGCCATGTGTTCAGGAATAGCCTGTTCACCAGTCCCAAAGCAGAGGGAAGGAAGTAAAAGGCTTAAAGAGGAAAAAAGGAAAAAAATATGCAATTAGATGTCTGGAGACATATCTTGCTAGGAAGGACAGTGAAGCACTGAAATAGATTGTGTAGAGAGATGTCCATGTTGCAGGCTTTTAAGCACAGATTAGGGAAACATCTGTCAGGGATGACAGCAGTTTAGTTGATCACTTGGGATAGAGGGCTGACTAGATGATCTCTGGAGGTTTTTTCAAGTCTTTTACCTCCTAGGGCTCTAAGGTTTGTTTCTTTATTATCTAGTCATTGTCTTAAGTCTCTAAGGAAGTTTCTTGCTTAAATCGAATCTCTTAAGGTTTACTTGCATAGGATTCTTAAAGAAGAGGAAATTGTTCTGCTTTCTCAATGCTTGACTGCAAACTGTGAATAATTATGACAGCCTTATAAAGAGATCACCACAAGTGGCAATTAACATACACGTTGAAACAAATGGGAATGATTTAGTCGTAATGTGAAACAAAAAAACTTTTCCAATTCTGTCTTAAGTGAAAGCCTAACTATTGCTGATCAAATGCAAGAGGGGAAAGCCAAATCTTTCAAAATATGATATGTGATAGAAGAAGGTACTAGCTATAGCTCAGTAAGGGTGTGAAGGAAATGGATAAAGGAGTGAAAAAAACAGAGGATAAAAAGATTAGCTCTCTAGTAAAGAGCCAATATGATTGCAGAAGCATTAAAATCCCTGCAGGAGATTTACTGAAGACTCTGCCCTGGATTAGAATTTGATATAAAATAATTTAACTGAAGTCATACAATTTCTATGCCATTTGTAGCTGAGTTAATAGCATATGTTCCTGGAGGATTACAGTCAATGATTAAGGAAATTAGGTTTTGTTTGAATTTAATTTAGTTGTATAAAGCTGCTACAATAATTTACAGCTTTGATATTTAATATTTAATAACCCAGATCTTAAAAGAATCCGAGGTATAGCAATGTCATCATATATTGAAATATTATCCCCATAAGTCATTTATATTTGCTAGTTGAGAAGAATGTTCATCAACTAGATGGGCTAAAACAGAGCTACTTGATAAAAAACCAATGCAGTTTTATAGGCAGTGGTAGTGAAATTTTTCTGTAGCTGTTATCCAGTAAATCATAATTCACTTAGAGAACTTCTCAATCTCAGTTTCAGTCTTCATAAGAATATAACCCTGATAGTTTTCTTTTATCTAATTTCCTAGCTTTTGGCTTTATGAACATCACAAATCCTGTCCTTTCTTATAAGCATGCTTCTGCTGCTCCCTCCTTTCATTTAAAAAAAGTAAAATGCTCAGTTTCCAATTTAGCAGGGTGCCCTGTTTCTGTTCAGAGAAAAGGAGGCACGTAAAAACACCCTCATCTGAAAATCAAACCCCCGTATTTTCAGGTACCTTTCTATTTGCCACTAAGTTTACAAGAGCCACAAGACATGGTCCAAGTCCCCCCCCAATACTGAGGCCACCAACTGCAGAATCCAGTCTCAAAATATTCTTGTGTAAGCTTATCATCCAAAGCAAACATGCACCTATGAAGCGACAAAGCAAAAGGCTTCCAGTTGCCAGCCTGCTCTCTTGCATCTCTCCGTGCTTCCCTTCTTGTGCTTGTAGCCCTTTCTCTCCTCCTCTGGACCCTTTCCTAGGAGGGGAGGACCCATCAAATGGTTGGCTAGTTTGGATAGCTCCCACCTGTTGTGGGCCACTGCCTTCCAAGCCTCAGATCTGATAAAGGAGGGGGAGCTTAGCACAAATTTCAGCTCATTTTTAGTGCACTGTGAGTGCAGGCTTTCAGAAAAGAAGGTGGAAGCACTGTGTGCTTGGCAGGACAGTTATGAGTGGCCGTGGGTCTGCCACAAACACCAGGCCCTGGCTGGAGTGTGAGGTTCTGTGAGCTGGCAGAGCTCCAGACATCCAAACTTGTGCAGCCCCAAATTATGGCAAAGAGGGTTGTGTTTTCCCCTCTCATTAAAGCTGGGGGAAAGCATGTCAGCAGTTTATAGCTCCCTACGGTTATACATCTTTTCTGTTGGTTTTATAGTTCAGAAAAAGAAAAAACCTCTCGAAGGACCATCTTTTTCTTGAAGAACAGAAAGAAAAAAAGAAAAGGTTTCAGATATTTTATTAGGATTTGTAATTCCTCCTTCAGCCTGGGTTCTATTTCTGGGAACACACAGTAGTTCTGCAGCACTGTATATTTCAAAGAAGAATAGAAGCAACCTTGTTCTGCAGGCACTGTTTCAACCATGACTGAAGTGGAAGACCTGAAGTTACAGTGAAAAACTGTAGCATTTGTCCTCAGCAAAGAAAAAAACCTTGCATTTTTGGCTAGGAATCCTTGAATTGTCTTCCAAGCCATTCTCTCCTGTTTTCCAGTGTAAGGATAATGTGATGAACTGACTTGAATAATATTGTTATTGTGTTTGGGGCACAAATAAATGGAGGCTGGGCACAGGTTCCTGGTACAGCAATTGCCAGTGAAAAGGCCAAGCTCCTCTCACAGATGGAACAGAAGTTTAGACAATGGTTGTCAAGATAAGCTCTAAGGTAAAAACTGTTGGCACTGTTTTTGTTTACCCTCTGCATAGTCTTAACAATTAAGTTTTTCCTCCATGGTCTGATTTTACTGGAATTCCTATAAAAGTGTTTATTATGGCACCCAGCCTAAGCTAATGAGTCTGAAGTCAAGCCAATACAACCTGTCTCGCTACAACTTGATTTCTTGGGTGTGCTGTCTTGCTAATTACAACCTCTGATAAACTCAAGTCATAAGTAAGAGGTGTGAAAAAATGTGTACAAAAAGAAAATCCCCAAACCTGTAGTGTTTGGGCTGAGTACCTGGGTACCTGTATTGGGTCAGCTCTCACAAAGCGAGGCTGTATCTCATCAGGAGACTCCTGAAAGAACACTGGTTTCTGTTCTTATATGTGCCTGATAAAATGTCTTTTTTTAATTTTATTTTTTTATTTTCAATGATGTACAGGTTGTGTGTAGGCCTTTGCTGTGATCTATGCTCAGAACAGTTGAACAATGGTACTTGGCTATGGTCCTAGCAAGCCACTTTCTTCCCTGGTGATATTGGGATCCAGTGATGATCATCTGCATGTATTTTTTATTTATATTTTTATATACCTATATGGATTTTGTCAGTCCCCTGACATGTTCAGAATTTAATGAAGAAAATAGTCATGAAGCTGTGTGCAAAACTCCATAATATTTTTACAAGCTAATTAGTTAAGCTGACTTTTTAATCTCTGTGCTGGAAGGGGCTGAAAGACAGGACTGTACCACAAAATACAGGTTGGCAGATTGGGAAATTATTTCACAAATGCAGCCGAGGGTAGGGGAAGCATGTAAAGAAAACAACTCTCCCATCTGCAAAAAACCCTGCTAATCATATTCATCATCACTGCAGCAGGAATATGATGACATGGGTTTTTGTCTGAGAGCAAGGCTTCCATAAACCTGTCAAGATGCTTAATTATGGTCTGTTGCATTGGACTGCCACAACCTGCTAAGAGAAAAAAAATATATATATACTCCTTTTGAACCAGAATAGTGTGCTGACTTTCCTGTCCTCTTGTTATCAGTGAAAACTTCCTAAGGACAAAAATTTCCACATCTTTGTTGGCTGCAAAACATATTCAGTTTTACAAACAAGCTTCTTCCTAAAGGCTGCAGTTTCTGAACAAACCATCTGCTCAATCATTTTCTATCCTGGCAAAAAGAGAGGCTGAGTGCCAGAATTTTTTTTTTTCCTGTGATGTTTACCCATAAGTTATTATTACCTATCTGACACCCACAGAGATCTTCAAACTTTTTTGTTGAGTAAAACAATATTGCTGACTTGTCTGACAATATCCAAAAATGAGTGAGCATTTTTTCTGATCACCCCCACTGTACAGCTCACAATGCCAGTTTGTTTATAAATAATGTCATCTGTTGTCTTCTCTTGAGTGTTTTATCCCACTGACTATACTTCCCTCATCCTTTATTTGAGACATCTGTCTCTGCTGGTCCTGGTTTGCATAATGACTTGAGAGATGGGAATAAAGAGAGCTTATATGGTGTAATAGGCACATCCAAATATGTTCTGAAATTTAGACTCAGCAATGTCACAGTGTGGTCCTAATGGTCTTTAAACTGCTTTGAAGTCAGATGACAATTCTGAGTACTGCTGATGGGAAAAGCCACTTAAGAAAATCCAAAAACCTACCACCCAAAAAAACCAACCAATGATCCCAGAGAATGGCTACTAATTCCTGTGGATTTGCTAAGTCTGATAAAACAGTGTTTGAAATAGCAAAATTCTACTTGACAGGAGAATCTTCAGCATCTGGCAAAAAATAATGAGATGTTTTAGACTGAGTTTTGTAACTAGTTGCTGACTTTTCCCTGTTTACTCTATACTAGTAACAACATTACAGGGTTCAAATGAGATGGCAAAAGAAAGGGTCTGTAGTGATAGGTCTGGCATGTGTTTATGGCAGCTTTATCCTCAGACTCCTTCACAGAAAAGTTTAGCACTATATACAGGTATTTACCCTGCTAAATGACAGTCATGGGGCATCAAGCTCAGGTTTTTTGGAGGTTTTTTATGGTACTGGTGGTGGTTCAATTTTGGGTTGTTTTTTTCCCAAGAGCAAAAATTAACTATTTTTATCCCACTGCAGTATTTTAGTTACACCATGTTCTGTGAAGTTTCTCAGTGAGGCAAGACACTCCTGTTGCTCTTTGAAAAGCCTTGCTGATTAATATTCTCCAGTAGCTCTGTGTTCTAGGGGTCTGGTTGGGATCTACTCATCTAGTGTTCTTACTTTAACTTTGTAGGAATCAAAGTTTATCCGAATGCAATATATTTTTAGAAATCCTACTAGTGGGTTATTTTTGTCAGCAACTGAATTGGAAAATAGAAACTCTTCTAAAACAGGATTCATAAGATCCTTTCAGTTCTTTACTTGAAAGTTCCTTTCAGGGTCTCAAGAACAGACAACATGGTTTTCAATGTGCTTGGAAGAGTGTTGAAAGAACTGAGGGAGGTATCTTCTTCACAGAAGGAACTTTTTTATTATTTTTGACTGCACCAAGTAAAACCAAAATTTTTTAGAAGAAGCCCATTACATTGTAGATCTCAGTGACAGCCCAAAGACAGAGCTGCTTCACTCACAAGTGCTACAGAAATAGACCACAATTAGAGTTACATCAAAAAACCTTTTGTTAGTAATTGCAGCTAGTCTGAGTGGTTTGAGTTTCAGGGGTTTGTCTTAGGTGTATGAGAGGGGTGTTTGGGGCTGTGTGTTTATTTGGTGAGAGTAGGAACCAGGGAAAGAGAGGTGAGCAAGGATGGTGGGGGCCTGACCAAGCTGTCCCAAACCACTTTCATTACACAGAGGTAGTATAAATCATGGTAAGGTATGTTAGTGTGAACTGCAGCCCAAAAGGCCCAGAAGCTCAGAATCCTGATTTACAGCACTCTGGGCTAATGACATTTTGCCAATTCTTTCATTTCCATGGTGAGTCAGGAAATATTTAGTACTTTTCTTGACCATATTTTGAAATCTTGGGCTTTTCTAAAAGTTTGTCTAATACTGGCAGGAGAGGCCTTTGCAAGTCGGATATTCAGAAATCTTTTTTTCTTTGAATTCACAGAACGTGTGGCTCCCAATTGTTGCAGCAAGGAATGTTGCCTTGTGTGACTCTAGATTGCCATGGCTGTTGTAGGAGTCAGATAACACTTACTCTGCTGTGGTGGATACCGAGAAGTACTGATCAAACTGACTCAGTAGTGCTCCAGAACAGGAAACTGCCCTCAGTGGGCCAAACCTGAAGCACCAGTGTGACAGAATGCCACATAAGCATAAAAATAATAAATTTTAAATCATAAAATCATTTAAATTTGCAGAAATCATACTCTGAGGAAATGTAATACTTGTGAATCCTGTCCATATTGTGAGATACTGATGTTGCAATATAGTAGGTCTGGACTGGGTCCAGTTTCTGCATAAACTTTGTAAATATATTTAACTCAGTAACTAATCTTTGCCTTGACAGTTCTTTTTCTCTTAACTGTCTTATATATATTTGATGGCAACAATGAGCTGCAAGTCTGTGAGCTGTCATGCACAAAGGAAATGGTTCTTTCTAAATATGCATTTCTGGAACAGGAGAAGTTCTACCAGAAAGAGACAGGGGTTTTTAAAATTTCTTGTTGTAATTACTTATGAGCATGTTTATTACATGGATAGGATGGTAGTATGAGGAGTATCCAGGTATACACATTTATGATTTTCTTTTTTTGTCATTGTATGTTAAGAGCTGTCCTGTGGCACCATTTATTTCTGCACGGTATGTTTAATGAAACTTAATCCAAACTGATCATCCATTCAAAGGATTGAAAAGTAGTGGGACTAGGATTTGACTGGAAAATAAGATGCGAACTTGAATAAACCTTTTGTATGTTGCTATGGACTCCAAGCAGCCAGGGAGAAAGTTGGTGTACCAAATGCAGAAGTTAGGTGGTGTTAGTGTGTAATGAGAGGTCACCTAGAGGTAAATTAGGATAATCAAAATAGGCACAAGTTGAAAGAGGCATCTATAAAGGAAGAATTGAGCCTGGACAATGAGAGCTAGACTTTGAAATAATAGAATGATTTGAGTTGGAAGGGGCCTTAAAGATCATCTGGTCACCAGCTCATCACCACAGGCAGAACACCTTCCATTAGACCAGGCTGCTCAATGCCCTGTCCAGCCTGGCCTTGAACCCTGCCAGGGATGGGCATCTGCAGTTTCTCTGGGCAACCTGTGCCAATGCCACACCACCCTCTCAGGGAAGAATTTCTTCTTAATGCCTGGTCTAAATCTACCTCGCTTCAGTTCAAGCCATTCCCCCTTGTCCTATTATGGCATGCTCTTGTTAAAAAGTCTCTCTCCAGACTTCCTCATAAAATGACTCATCTGCTGGTGCTCCAAGTTCAAGAATCTTCCAGTGTGCTGACTGGACATGCATTCCTGAGCTTGTAATAACAGTCAGTTCCTGAGCCTGATGAGGAACCAGAAAGGCAAGATGCAGCTGAGATTTCAGATAAGGCAGAGTTGAAGCTGTGTTGGAGATGTTGAAGGGCAGATTTACGAATGCAGCAGGGACTGAGAGAGGGCAGCATTGTATGGTATGATGTCAGTAGTGAAGCATGAGTTAATATAGCTAGTAATAAATGTAGCACATTGTGCAGTGTCCTAAAGGGACATAGAGCATACTCTGGAGGATGTGGATGAACTGTCCACCCATTCTTGGCAAGCTCTTCAGTTTTGAAGTCCTACACACCAAGGTTACAAAACTGAACATCTAAAAAATGAGGCATTTGGGAACTGAAACCAGAGCTGCACTATGCTGTACATAAATATGATTACAATCAGAGTTGAGTAAAATAGAGAAGAAAGAATTTGTTTCTTATAATCTGGAGTCACCGGCTCTTCCATTTTTATTTTGAGAAAGCTACCCAAACAAAATAGAGAAATCATGGGATTACTGATTCAGTGGCAGCAGAGATGTTTTACAAACTCAGCTGGAGTGGCAGGATTGGTATTTGGTGGTGGTTTAGTGTTTTGTTGTTTGGTTGTTTTTTGCTAGCAGCTGTGCTGCAGGTTTGTGCAGGCTCTCAAACTCATCCAGCTTTCTTCTCAGAAATATAAATAGCTTTTTAGTGTCAGCTTTTTAAAAAGAAAAGTTACTTTCCTTAGTGCACCTGGCTTTATCAGTCTGTCACTACCAAAACTTTGTGAGGGGGAAGGAGGTTATATCCACACTTACCATTGATGCCTTTTAGCTCTTAATTTGCAGGATTATTGCATTCCAAGAGCAAGATTTTCTTTGTTTTAAGAATAAGATATTTATGCTCTGTTATCCATATATTGTGCACCAATAAAATTTGGAAGAGGAAAAATGTCACAGTAAAGCATATTAAATAAGGGACATTTCATGGAATATGGAAAATATCATAAGTCAAAGTAACTGGTCTTGAAAAACTGGCAACTGCTATTGCTATAAATACAGCTGTACCAAAGAGGTGGAAAAAGATGTCTCCATGGAGGTATTTAAAGGTATTTTAGTACTTCTGTCACTACAGTAACTATATACCATCCACAGGTGCAACTGTAAAATGTTCATGTGTGATAAAATAGCTAAGTAAAAAATACCAAATAATAGCACACAAAAAAGTATGCATTTTTCTTTTGTAATATATTTATTATATAAAACATGCTTTAAAACAGTCTATGTCTGTGACAAACTTGCAGGCCCTTAAATTAGGATTTTGAATGGGTTCATTCCATTTCTTGCAGTAGCCTCCAATAGCAAGCTTTTAATGGAATTTTGACCTCTCTTTTACTTGCATGTCAGCAGGTTTGAGCCCTTGCAGCAAGGTGGGCTGAGCTGACCCTTGGGTGTTCTCAGGGACCTCTTCTAGACATGATGTCTATGTGAGCAAAGCTACCAGCACAGACAAGTCAGCTGTGTGCTAAAGCTTTGGCAGATAAGGCACTGCTGTGTTCTGATGCTGGCTACTGGATTAAAAGTGGCCTGATGCATTGCTGTGTTCCTGTCTGAAGCCAATGCTGAAGGAAGCTAAAGGTCAGACTAAAAATATGTTGATGAATAAAAACCCTCTTCTGGCTTTTGAGGAGGTGTCAGCCAGGAAATCACTGAGTGTCTGGAGCAAAAGGAAAAAACCATCTGGGGTGGCTTTTCTCCTTGCCATGGGTGATGCTGTATCACTCCAGGTCTTCAAGGACAGCCAACATTACATGTAATGAAGTGATTAGTCACTGTAAAATTATAGGCTGAGCCTGCATTGCTAAGCTGAAGACCAGTTTTCAGACATTTCCTTAAAAAAAATACTCCTGGCCAAGTTTTAGATAGTGTAATTGAAGCTTCACATTGCAGTCCTAGAAGAATCCTGGGCTTTGGGAGCACTCTCCAAGCTTAACCAATTCAGCTGGTCTGAGGTGGTCTTGGTGGGCACTGGTGAGAGGCTGTACTTCAAAGTAGAGCAAACTTTTTCCATTCCAGTTCTTGTCCAGCTGCTGCCTGCAGAGCACTGGTTGGGGCAGTACTGTGAGGGTTGCACTCACTGCTTGTCTCTTCCTCCATGTCACCAAACATGGAGTCCCACTACCCTGCCATGCCATGCAGCACGGCACAGTCAGTGGTGATGGACAATAGATGGGAGAAGGTAAACCAGAGATGGGTGGCAGGGATTCCACTTAGTCAGCAGGGGAATTTATAAATGTGCTTGTAATAAGTTCAGCAGTACCTCATCATAAAATCTTGTGAGTCTTGGAAAATCCAAAGAGCACAGGAGTCTCCTCACCCCAGGAGTTCCCCGAGCACATCAAGCCTATCTTCACTCTGTTGACTTATTACTTGGCATTGAATCAAGTTTAGCTCCTCAATCCTTCTATTCAGACATTCAGAGATCTATGGCTTAGGCTCAGGCCTGCTGGAAGGTAACTGACAGCTCTGGGCTTGACATCTTTCTCTTGAGACCTGATGGAGCATCCTTTTGATCAAGAGGTCAGTGCCAGAAAGTAGACTTTCCAAAAGGGGTGCTCTAAGAGCAGGTTATAAACTGCCCCAAGAGCTAGAGACTTTCAAAGATCTCATACCCTGTTCCACATGTAAAATACATCTCCTTGTCTTGGTTCCTCTAAGATAAACATGTAGCTGGGTGCAGGTTTTTTTTCTTTTAATTTCCTACCAAAACAAAATACTTCACTGCAAATGCTTTCCCCCTTGAGGGATGAGAGTACTAATGACATATGACAGATGTTAGTCATGGTCGCTTTGTACAGTACTGGAAGGCATTTGGGTGCCACAGAGATGTTTATAGCATAAGAAGTTTTAGAATAATGCAATTGGAGCTTATGTTGGTATTTAAAGTTAATCACTGGCTTTCACGTTTTTAGCCTCTAAGTTGACAATTATTTTCAAGCCACGTGAAGGACAGGAATCAGGGAGAAAAATGTGTTATTTTTCTGCCCTATATCAGTGCATTAGTAACAAATCATTTAAGTTCAAGGGAACTTGAAATCCAGTCCATAATGGTGAGGTATGAGAAGTGCATACATGTGAAGGGGAAGAGCAAATTCAATGATCTACTGATGTGAGTCTCTCGTGTTCTTCCCTGGCCCACTTGCTGTGTTGATAAAGATGCTAATGGACCTCTATTGTGCATGTATCTATTTTGATAACCATAGTGCAGGGGGAAAAAGCATTAAGTTGAAGTGCTGCTTCTGCAGAAGAGAAGAATATTTATTAAGCTGTTCTACAAAAGACAGATCTGGGCTCCCAGCTAAACACTAGTTTCAGATATTAAATTCTAGGTATTACACACATGGCATGACCCTTGTCAGGGAGGAGCTCAGGGCCTGCAAATGCAAATACAGGCAAGTTCCTTAGCATCCCAAAGGGAACTTTCCCTCCTAGTCACAAGGCTCAGCAATTCTTGTGTACAACCAAGTCCATAGTGCATCTCTCTTTCCCAAAGCCTTGTAAAAGATGATGGCTTAACTACTAGCTAGCAGATTTCAACTGTCATTTTAGTCAAAGACATACAGCACACAATTTTGCATGCCTCAGCAAGAACATCTGTTTGGCAGCTGCTTCTGGTTTCAAGTCAAACCTCCCCAGTTACTAAGAGCTGCAGATGAGAGAAGCTAGCTGTGCCTTGCTTCCAGTTGTGTTGTGTGATCAGTTTACCAGTGGAGCAACCAGTAATGTAGAGAGCACCCACCAAGCATGGCTTTTTAGCTGTTAGATAATCCACAATGTGGATTTCTGTAAGAAAACTGAGTATATGAAGGAAGTGTTTTCAAATGTGTTTGAACTGATCACTTGTTTTCAGGTTTTGGGGAGATAAAACCTCATCCAGTATCATGGAAGAGCCCGGAGTATTTCTGTGGTCCTGGAAACGTCAAAGTACTTATTTAAATGCCTTGCAAAAAAAAGCTACATGTTCCACATAGAATATCACAGTATTTGTTCCTATTTGCATTTGTTTTTTGTAGGAAGAGTTATGTCTGTAAAATGGCTTTGGAGAAAAGGACTTGTTGTAGTATGTATTTTGCTTTTACCTTGTTATCACATCTATGAAGGCTTGCCACATGATCAAGGGGTTTCCTGGATCCTGGCATGCACCACAGTTTGCTTGAAAAACACAGCATTAAATGGTTTGTGGAATAAATGGGGAGCCAAGATGTTTTTAGAAGAATAGGAGTTGATATAGTGGATTTGCCCAAAGAGCAGCTAGGTAACAAATTCCATTGTCCATTTCTTTGGCTGTTGTAAGAATGTGCTTGTTTGTCTGGTTGTTTGCTAACTCTTGCTCACCCAGCAGCTTGAGCTCATTTACCTCAGTGAACCTTCTGGGTGCACAACACCTGCAGAAATGGAAAACAGGTACCTGAATGCAGCATCTCCCACTGATTTTCAGCCTCCGAGAGAAGTATTTGCTGCTAGAAGGAAAGCTGAGAAAAAATGGGGCATATAGGTATTGGGATTGGGCTTCAAACTACATGAGATTAGGGTAAATGATGTCATTAAAGGTACTTTAAAACAGTTTTCTCTGAAACTAATTAGCAAGGGCTTTTAATTGGTGGGGGCATATTTTTGAGGACCTCTTCTTTAATCTTTTATGGTAATCAGGCTCCCACATTTACAATTCAGCAGTGTTCCTCATACAAATAACTAGATAAAATTCTTAATTAGATTATAGTGACTGTAGGAAAAAGTTGTTCTAAAAGTAAAATTACAGACTGTTATGACTAATGCTGTACAAATTAGCATAAAGTAGTTCAGACCAAATTATCCCTAAGAGTTTGCAATTAGGAGCACCTGCTATTAGTGCACTTGCTAAACTTTTATCAATTAATCATTACCTCCTCGAATAACAAGAACAAAACTGACTGTTGTGAATATTGTAAGAATGATTAATTGCTAGTTGTAAATTGCTGACTAGCTCCATTATTACTTCTACTTTAAAGACTTGCCGAAACGTGTCTATCAGTTTTATGAACGCATAAATTACACTAATGTACTTGGTATCAGTTGGAATTTTTTTTGTGCTGCTTGGCTGGTAGCATCTGTTCTCAGATTTAGATAAGCCAGGGACTTTGAGAGTGGGACCTGGGTAACAAAAAATTTGTTTTACCTTGGATTTCTTTTTCCTCTTTTCTCTTTCAAAATGGACGCTAAACTCAGGCTCCTAAATGCTGGGCAACTAAATCAATGACTCTATTAGTTCTTTTGAGTACTGGGTATAGGGTAATTCCCTCACCTGAGGATACTGACCTTTGACATCTGGAAAGATATTTAGTGCTATCATCATTGCCTGAACTTACCTGTTTGTTCCAGCTTTGTGGTACAACGTTGTCCTGCTTCTTTTTCAATATATAAATTAACACACGAGGGAATATTACAACACTGGAGTGTAACTAAGGGGGATGTTTTAGTATTTTGTTTCTCAAGAAGCCTCTGTTTTCATGAGTCCTAGGCATTCTGAAAAGGTCACTGGAGTAGAATACTAATTAATGGTTCAATAAATGATGTTATTTGAAGCATTTTTCTTTACATTAACTGGGGGCTGGAGTAGATGCTGAATTTTGCCAGTTCAGGAGTGCTTTTAGTCCTGTGTAATCAGAGGCGTTGCAGCTTTGATGTGAATTGAAAAAATCTAAACCAGAGACCACAGCATTACTGCTGTTGAGTGAAACAACAGCAGGTTGCCAAAATGCATGGTACTATGTTACCAGATTCCTAAGAAATATACAGAAATCTGGAACTGATCAAGAGTTCAAGATCAAAATAGCTAGAATTGTTTATCTTGGCTGTTCTGAGATGAAGTCACTACATGGATGGAATAATTCTAAAGTGCAGCTTGTGAAAACTGTCAGAAATTAAGATTTTACAAAGCTGGGAAAAAAATGAGGTTGGAAATCAGCCAGCAGGGGAAGCAAAAATCCAAAAGCTAGATATTTTTGACATGCCTGAGTGATATAAAGGGAGATGGTATGGGTGAAAGACTTTTCTCATTCCCCGATCATCTGAGCTGTAAGGATGAACCACTTTCTAATAACCCTTTAGCTTCCTAGCATAAAATGTACCTGTCAGTTAAGTCTATGGGTTTCATTATAGTGCTGTTGAACAGGTAGTGCAAGTAAATATTGCTTCAATTACTTAGAACCCAAATGGAGACAACACAGGAGCAGCAAAAAACATGTAGCTGTCACTTAACCTAGTGCCCGAAATGTTCTCAAGTTTAATCACATAATAAATGAGATAATAATAGCCTTTTTCCTAGTTGCAATCAAGCTAATTGACATGGTGCTGTGGAAATTCCTCCTGGGAGCTCTTGGTGAGCCAGGCTCACTGCCTCTCCATAGAGTGCCCCTCATTGGGAGCATTGGGCTTCCAAGCCCTGCTGAAGTTAATCTCCTTCATGATTAATTCCTACATTTCATGAAATACCATCTTTATGTGAGGCATTTAGCACGTTTTGATAATATATATGCACAATTTTCAGTTATTCCATCATACAGTTATAGAAGTTATTCTAAATGAAAGTATTTTGCTGAGAGCTTAGACTTGAGGCATGTGAACCATGGAGGTGCAAAGTGGAACCCTGTGGGCGAAGCCTGGCAGTCATCAGAGCAGAGGTGGACATGCATTGCAGAAGCACAGTGAGGGAGTCACCAGCAACAGCCTCAGGAAATGCAGTAGTCATTAGATCATTTCTTCTATAATTGATAAATGGGCTAAAAGTGTAGTTTCAGCCAACAGCAATGAAAATTACAAAGCATCTAATTATGATCATGCTCAAAATCCTAAAGATTTTTGCTGTTTGTCTTGCTGTTGTTTTCTTACTTTCCACCTTAAAGGTCAGGTCCTTTTGACAGATGAAAATTTTCTCATCCTACAACTTATCAAAATGTAAGACAAACTGAATTTTTGTTTTTTAAATGAGCCATTTGTATAAGGTGGCTGTTTGCCTGCCTTCTTTTCAGTAGCCTCAGGCTCTTGATTTCTGCCTTCCTCTCCCTGTATGGAGCTCACTCTTTCGCTGCACAGCTTGCACAAATGAAGCTGGTTATGTATGATACAGTGCTGAAGCCTAAGAACAATCCCCTTGTTTCCTTCAATATATCTTGGATCCCACTCATATTTGCACAATGGTGCAAGTAAGAAATAGTTTTGGTCATGATGAGTGACTATCACCATAATTCTTACTCACCTGAAGCAGCTACCACACTATAATAAAAGAAATGGATGCTACTGGCTTTGCTCAAAAGAGGAAAACAAATCCTAAATCCTTGGGACAGGTGCTGAGCACAGCAGCACTGATTCTAAAGAAGCTGCAGTGATTGACACTAGTGGAGTATGTAACCACATAAGGATATGTAGGTCACCAGGGAGCTGATGTTTCAAACACTCCTGCTAGGCATCCCCTTTGGCACTTAGCTTGGCCTACTTGGGGAGCAAATAATGAGGAAAACAGTGACTCAAGTGACCACTGTGTAGCACTTTTCTCTCTCTGCTTCTCTATATTCACACAAATCATCAAATATTTAGTTTTAGCCTGTTCAGTCCTTTCTCTTTTAAACATAAGGCAGGAGGTGTCACAAGAGTAAATGTCTCTCGTGAGAGTTTCAGCATTTCCCCATTTGAACTTGGCTGAAAGTTCTGCTACAAATCCTGATCTTGTAATACTGCCACTTTACCAAAGAAACTTACCAACACTTTACCAAACAAACAAGTATCTTAAATATTTCCCCAACAATTTTTAATACAAGTTCATGTTATTTTAGTTTTTAGACCAAAGAATGCAGCTGCTGTCACTTTGGGAAGCTAATTCCCCACATTTTGATTACTATAGGCTTCTCTTTTTAAACTGTTCTGCCATGTGGCTGCATTTGAATAATGCCCATAGCTCATTTGGAAAATTGTATATGAGAACTGTGCCCAAAATGCAGTGCTAGAACGTGAGCTGTGCTTTACTGTGTGTGTATGTTAGTGTATGTGATTCATATTTAGGGGAAAAATCAGCATAAATGTTGGTGGGCACATACCCAAAAAACAACTTTATGTGCCAATGCTTTTCTTGTTCAGTTCTGTCTCCACTGATCTTGCAGCAAGCAGGCGAGTGAGATCTTGTGCTCGCCCAGCAGATCAAGGGATCCCCTTTCCTGATGCTACACAAGCACCTCCATTTCAAGCTCTGATAGGAATGTATCTGGAATCAGAGTTCTGGTCCTCAGCTTGCTGGCTGTGCATTCACATCAGAGCCACTTGGCAGAGGCCAGAACAGCCCATCTGTGTGCTAGACTGCTCCAACCCAATCTGCTGAGGAGGATGGGTCCAAACCAGCAAGGACCCCGAGCAAACTCTTCTGCTCACTCAGTATCAAGGAAAAATGGTTGTACTTCACTGATTAGTGGAGAATGTTCCTAATATATGTGTGTATGTGTGTGTATATATATATATATATGCCTGCATATGTGTGTTAACATTTTGTAAACCTAACCTTTGGAATTCTTTCAAAAATTGCATTCCTGTTTGGATCAGGTTTAGATTTATATAAGCAAGTCTGTCTGTTTTTTATTGTTCTGTACCAAATAACTGTTAGCTCATTTTGCCTAAATTTAATGACATCATAGAAGTTGGAGATTATCAAGTTTCTACATGTTTTGCCAACTAGGAGAAAATCTATCATGTCACTTAATAGATACTATGGAAAGTCACAGAAAAGTAGGAGAATCTATGAGAAAAGTTTGCACATACCCTCCCAGTTATTGAAGCCCATCAATTGCAGCACATCAAACCTTAAAGAAATTTGTCTGTTACACTGCTAGTTTTCCTTGGGGCTAAATGAATTAGTTTCACAATACTACCCTTTCTGATCTTTCTCCTGTGATAATTGTCAAAAAGTTGTTTTTTTACAGAAGGTCTCTTGGAGATTGTCTGTTGCTCAGTTTCACTTTGTCAAAATTTGTGGGAATTTGAGGGGGTCTTTGAAATGCTGTTATAGTCAGGGCACATTTCAAAGCCCTCAGTGACACTGCAGAGACTGAAGTACATGACTCCCTGAGTAAATGTGGCTCATGCTAATTGTCTGGAGACCTTTGTTTTAGTAATACATTGAGTTTCCTGCTCTGAGATCAGTTTAGTCAATAAAAGTCTGCTTTCTTTGAATGGAGGAAATAACTGAAACCCAAAACTGAATATCACTATAATGGACATTTAGGAACCTCACAAAATAAATGAAGTTAGGCTATAGGCACAGGCCATGTTAGAGGTGACTGACCCTATTCCCTTCTTGAAAAAGTTGTTTCAGTTGCACAGCTGCAAGGGCTAAGTAATTGCTTTGCATCATTAATCCATTTTTCAGTACAAATTGGTTTCATTATAATTGGCTGATGAGAGTCAATATGGCCAACTCTTAGAGAAATATGTTGCTGTGTGCAAACAGGCACTCTCAGATCTGCCTTTGCTGGCTGGCAAGGCAGAAATGGGAAGTGCTGTGTTGCAGCAGTAAGGATTGCAGTGCATACCATGCAACACTACATCATCGCTCCTTACAGCTCACTGATACTGCCAGACCTCTGAAAATACCCTGGAAATGGTTAAGTTCACAAGGACAAACTTTATCCCACTGTACCCTCCAAGCCATAAACAGCAAGAATGCTGTAATTTCTCAGATGAAAAGTAAACTGTGGTGAGTGCTGGCGTGATTTATAGATCTTGATTTGTGCAGGCAAAGGGCAGCAGGTCTTTGTGTCATGTATAGGTTGTGCATATCTGCAGAAACAATCACTATTTGACTTTACCCTGTATTCCTGAGTAGCTCCATGCTTTGTGCTGTTTGCCTTCAGCAAACATTCTTCACTGGTTTGCATTAAGTATTTTCAGTGATTGATAGTTTTCTTGTTCAAGGATTGATAAATGTGAATCTGCTTTTCATCTTGGCCTAAAGGGACCCTTGATGGAGTGGAGCATTTGGGGGTGTTTTTTCTATAAGCTTTGAAAAGAGACTGAAAGACTTGACGCTGAGTCACTGGGGAATGCAATTTATAATGTGTGGCTTGGTCTGTCACTCATTATGCAGCATAATCAACTAAGTGACCAGTTCAGATGGGAATAAAATCACTGGCCGTTTTCTCAGAGAATGTGAGTAGATGAATATCCTTTGGCAGACTCTTAGCCAAAGTCCAATCTGAGAAACAAGCTATGCTGTCTTTATGAGTGAAGAGCAAAATCATGGTCTGGTAGAGAAATGGTGAAAAACAGAGGTGCAGAAGGAGCATCTATGTGCAGATCAAAGCAACTGTTTTGCCAGGTCTTCAGTGATAGCAGATTTTGACATCTTCACTAGGAATAATGGTTTGAACTGTAGAAGAACTGTAGAAAAACTGCAACATTAGATATGTGTGAGATCTATGAGTCAAACCAGCAGGGACTGTCCCAAAAAACCCATGAAATATGCAGACCTTGGAAAATCTGAATATAGTTTGGAAAACAGTGTTCAGCATAAGAGGAAACTCTCAACTAAGTAACTATTAAGGCTTAATATAAATGCTTATTTACATCAACATAGCCAGGAAATTTTTAGCAATGAAAGTGTTAAATGAAAATGAACAGAATTTAAAGGAAACAAAAAGAGCATTTAGTGAAGAGGATTTAAAGAAGGCACAAATCCATTATGAAGTTACCAGAATAAAAATCAAACCTTTCTGATGATCATGTAGCTTTTGCATCACAAAAATGTAAATGAGGAATATTTATTGCTAAGCCAAATTAAAGACTCAGCTAAACATTAAGTACACTGCTACACTAACAAAATAAAGTTGTCCATGTCACCAATGGAGAACAGTGGTAATTCTTCAAACTTAGGGTGGCAGCTCTGCCTAATACTTGTAACCTTTTCCTTTTGCTCTGGTGGATTCTGCTTTCCCTGGTGGCCTAAGAAATCTCATGTCTCCTCTTGTGAATCAGAAGAGAAAAAGGCAAGCAGAAAGGTGAAATAGTTGGTTCCACAGCTGAAACAGACAGTAAATGATGTAGCTACTGGGGCAGTAGCAAAGTTGGAATACAATGAAATGTTTTGTTTTAATATGCAAATGAGATAAAGCATAAACAAGAGGGCCTGAAATAAAAACATCTTGAAAGGGAGGTAGGCAGGGCTGGAGAAAGAGGGGAAGTGTCTGACAGGTGGCTGTGTGTGGGAATAGTGATTTAGAGCAGCTGAACCAGAAAACATAATATAGATGTGCTTCTCGCTTCCCAAATGAAGGGACACCTTTTCAGATACTGTTTAAATGGCAGTGATTAAAGAGGATTTTCAGGTTAAATACAAGTACTCCAGTTTCCTGTAGACAATGTTGGATATGAATTTATAGAGGGTATCTTGCCATCTACTAGATAGCAAACTTGTTTGCTGTGGAAAGAAACAGCATCTTTTGAACCCTTTAAAGTTGTTAAATAAATGTCATGAGGTAAATAAAATTTAAAGAATAAAGTACTGGTAGGAGCTGTAGAAGAAATTATATACAATAGGCTTCTCAAAAGATGCTTTTGTATAGCAGTGGTATTTGAATTTTTCAAAAAACAGTTTGTTCAAAATATCAGATCCAAAACACCTTTGGTGTGGAATGTTAAAAATGCATTATTTTTTTTTTATGTTTCACAGTGAATTTTCATATGTTGGCCAGAGGTTATTTAGATATTTACTTGATGTGAAACTGAGTGATGAGCTGTTTTTCATTGCAGGAGCAAACATTCTGATCAAGGAAAAGAAAACCACATCTGCATTAGAACTAAGTAGTAGCTGCTGTTATTGGCTCTTTAAATCCAACCCAAACAAACAAAAAATATTTCAGCTATTATGTCTTACTCCAACAGGGGAGCACGTTATATCTGTTATTGTTGGCAAGCTGTGAAATAACATTTATAGATCAATTTACATTACTTTAAGCAAAGTATTTCCAATAGATGCTTTTAAAGATAATTTCATTTCAATCTGTTCCTTATCCTCTATAGCAAGTTTTGCTAAGATGTTTTTATGCTGGGGTGTGAAGGCAGGCTTTGCTAAATCCAGCATTGCTAAGGACAAGTTTTCATGCATGGACTCCACATACACTGATTATTATCAGTCATACGTTTCATACTCCAGAAACCAGGGAAGCTATATAAAATGAAACTGGGAGGTGCCCCCCAACCCTTAAGGCTGTGAAGAGAAGCAAAATAGTAATATGCATGTGAAACACTCAGTTGAATTATCTGTGGTTCCATGGCAAGAATGGCCAATTTTTTTTGCACCCTTTGCAATTGCTTTGTTCCCACGGGGGTACTGCAGGGCTGGACACACTGAGCTGTCTTTGCACAACCCAGCACTGGACCTCCTAACCTGATATTTCTTCTCCCTCCCCTGACAAGGTGCTGAATTTTTCCCCATACAGTGTGATAGATTTTTTTAGGACTTTTTTTTTGAGGTTTGTTTTCTTTTGCTGTTGTCTACCAACAGTTCAACCCTGACAGAAGTTCTCATATTAGGCTATTGGCCGTTCCAGATTTGAACCAGTACGGTTCCAGTATTTCAACTGAACTGTGACCTGTATCTTCCCATGTGCAGGCTGCTCCTCAAGACTCAAACAGGATGAATGTGGGTTACCTAGTATGCTATCATCCCATTTTTTTTTTCTAGAGAGTGAAATTTTACTATATATAACACAGAAAAGTGGGATGGAAATCGTGTTTCAGGAATTTCTTTTTGCAGCCTTTTTTTTTCACCCTAGCCTTTACTACTTTCCAGAGAAAAGAAGTTAAAATGACTGAATTGAATCTCTTTAAACCTTTAATCAAAGTATTGGAATGAAAACAGAGAACTTTAAAAGTCAGAAGTCTTATCTGCAGGAAGCAGCTAATATCATCTATTCTTTAAAAAATTATTCATATCAAACTGTTGGAGCAAATTTTCTTTGGGAAAGGAATTGAAACAAAGTAATAGTGTGGGGCCAAATGCATTCCTTAACATAGCTTGATTTTACAGAGAGGCAGAGTGGGTGCAAAGCAGCTGAATGATTATAGAAGATAAGAGCAGCAGTGGTTCAGATCTGTGACCTGCCATTTCATCTCAAGATCCAGCAAAGGCCTCTTCTTGCTCCCTCATCTTTGATTTTTTTTTTCTTTTTTTTTTTTTTTTTTTTAGCAGAGCTAGGGGTAAGGATACCAAGCTGCCCATTTCTCTGGCAGCCTTTAATTGCACAAGCAGCAGATTCTGCTTTCTCCAGACTCTGTGGGTCATTTGAGTCCTGTGCTTTGGAGGGGATTGGGGGCTGCTGTAGGAGGCCAGGCAGAGCACTCAGGACAGGAAACGAGCTGAGAGGTACCAAATCCTGCCAAATGCAGAGGAAAATGGGGCTCTGTGTGTGCAGGAGGAGAATGTAGGCCAAAGGTACCAATTGTTGCCTCAAGATGTTCAGTAACAGATAAACCAGCTCATGGAAATGTGGTATTTAAGCAAATAACCCAATACTTTTGGTTTAATGCAGTCTGTATTTGGGCAGGGAGTACCATGCTGAACTAGTTATCCTAAGCTTGTGTTTCATGCACTGCAGCTTAGGCAGGCCAGCAAACAGCTTGGTAATGCCACATGAAATATCTTGGCATATATCTGACAGCTCATTGGGAGAATATCCTGTAAAATTGATCACCTGACTCCATTACTCAAAAATAAAATTGAGTTTGTGTAGTGAGGTAAACATTGGTGAGGGTGCTTGAATGCTGTTACAGGAAATTAAATCCTCTGCATACATGGCAATATTTCTTTTACATTTTGTGTGCTTCAATAGGAAATGAGCTCATATTTATCTTCCCTCCATGGCAAGATGAATTAAGCTCCAGAGCAAGTACAGCATCAGTCTCCAATGGTTTTCAACCTAAAAGGCTTTATCCCTGAATCCCTGTTTTCTTACCTTATATTTATGCTCCTGCATAGGATGGAGAGGGCAGAAGCCCTTTGAGATGCCTTTTCTGCTTGCAAGCTTACTTGCTGCAGTATTGTTGAGGAGGGAAAGGGGAAGTAAGACTAAGTTATTTCTGCATTTAGCTGGAATATCTTGCCCTCTTGACTCTTCTCAGATGTTTGACCAATAGGACTTTTTTGGCTGCATCTTCAATATCATCAGAAATAAAATTCCTAATATATCACTCAGACATTGGGTAAACTTGTGACAATTCTGGACATCATCTGGATACATGAATGAAATTGATGTTAGGCCTCATTAATCAATCTAAATAACACAATAATGCTAAAGAGAAGAAAAAAGCCAACTTTTTAAACTTATTTTCTTCCTTTCTACATTAGGATCTTCTTTCTGCATTAGAAATTAATATAATCTGTCTTGATCTGGTCCTGCTTAAGTGAACAGCAAATTGCAGGGTGGAATGGAATATAAGATGTGTTTTACTTTGTGTCTTGAACTCATTTATTTACCGAACTTTATTCCTCATTCACATGACCACAGTGCCCATTACTTGAAATCAACAAAACACAGTTATTCTGTAGAGCAAAATGTGCTGGAGGAAAGTTTGCAAGTTTAGCCCTTGTAAGGGAAAGAAAACAGTGAAACGAGAAGTGTTTCTAGTGATAATTGAGTAATACATACTTGTCATATGTTAGAGTTGAGTGACCTTTTTTTCCTCCTAACTGTAACACTCAAAAATGTGATAGCAGAGAAATTATCTTATCCTGCTTCTTTATTCCGAGCTCAGTAGTTGTTTGGGTTCCACAATTTAAAAACTACTTTCTCACAGAAAGCCCTTATCTAACATATGGCATTGTCTCTGCAGTGACTGAATGCCTCATGAGCACAGAGTGACTTTATTTTCACAATAGCAGCACCCTGAGATGAGAAAATTTTCAACCCTGCTAACTGGGTGGGGTAGAGGGAGAGAGAGGAAATGAAATGCCTTGCTTATTTTTCTCAGCTAAGTGCTGCTGAGAAGCCTGTCTTTCCTTCCATTGTCTGTAAAGGGTTTGTGATTTTCACAGATGCTAGGAGGATCTTCTCTCTGTTGGGTGGGTAAAGCTGATTGTGCCATTGGTGATGTGGGACACAAAGCCACCAGCACATCAACATTACTTTAAGTAAATATTGAGCCTGGCGATGGTATGGGCAAATGGGGCTGTAAGGTCTCTGGCTTTTGAGGCTCAGAATGAAACTGGGAACATTCCAGTTTAGCTAAATGTAGTGTTACAATCAAGTAGTACACACCTTTTCTTCCCAGCAGCACCTGCTGACCAGTATTTTTCCTAACATTTTCTTTCTTCTACCCATTGTATTAAAAACATACCTTAATCAACTGTACATCAGAAACCTGCTCTGGTGCTTCAGTAACCACTGTCATCAGCACTAGAGAAGGAGTCACCTTGTCCTGGCCATGTGCAAGTGTGCAGAACTGAGGTTCATGTCCCAGTCAGCTTTGGCCAAAATGCTGATGTAGGTGTTGCACCCAAGGACACATCTGAAGAGATGAAACAGCCCCAGTGGAATGTGTTCTGCACACTCTTGAAATTGATGCTGTGAGGTGCTTTTACCTTCCAGAGCAAAGGATCTGGCCAGAAGCCTTCCTGTTGACATTTTAATCAATCTGCTGTGAGAGGTGGCTCACCAGCTCCTTGAGGCCTGTGGGCTAGGACTATTTGACTGCATAGCCAGTGTTTTTACAGAGTCTTTTCTGTATAAACATGTGAATACCAGCATCAAATAAGTTTTATTAAACACTTGGGTTTTTCCTGAAACTCTAAGTATATTAATAGGTACCCAAAATGTTTTAGAAGCAGGGCATGAATGTGTTTCTATTGTGCTAACAACAAATGCTTCGTTTCTTCAGGCCTCTCTTTCTCTTCAACTTCTTTTCCTCTTTGTAGCAGTTCTGAAGCATAATGCAACTGTTTTCCAACCTGTCTGTAACCATGGTTTTAGTTTTTTGTTTCCTTTGCTAATGAAAAGAAAAATCAAATCAATTTTATGAAGATACTGGTAAAGTACAGAGAGCATTTACTGTAATTAGGGCACTGCATTACAGAAGTGATCTAAAGAATTCTGTTAAATGTCATTGCTCTTAGCAAAGAAACTACAGAAGTTGAAATGGAATTCTGAAAAGGAGAGTTGAGTAATGTGCTTAGCTGTTCAATCATGTTGACTGATGTACTCTTGAGCTGTGTTTTAATTTAACAAGTTGGATTTTCTTTCTGCAGTAAAAGATTAGGAGAAGTCTTTGCTCTAAACCAGGTAATTCCACACTTGCCTGCTCTTTGTTTAGCAGCTGTTATGCCACCTTCCATTCATTCTGGCAGTTGGTACAGTGCAGATAATGATGAGGTATGTGATGACAAATACTTTCATTGTCTTTCTTCTGGCTGATTTCTTATGCCAGATTGTTCAAACCAGAGTAAACACAGTGCTGATTAGAGTCTGATTTTTGATTCTTTTCAAGTTTATTTTTAAGGAATATAAATTTCCTTCAGAATATGTCTGCTCCTTCAATCTTATCTATAAGGATATAGCCTGTATCATTAATTCATTGGAAGTAGGTGCTTATCCTCTTGCCATTGTTGATTGGATTTGCAAGATTGGAGCCCTAATAAGAACCTGTGTATTCTGCAGTGAGGAAACATTGTATGGTGAAGATCTGCTCATATATAGCACCATTTGGGAATTGATCTTGCAATCAAAATGAATGCAGGATTAGCTCTGAAGCCTTTCTTCTATCTGACATACACAAACCTACATGTCTAAGAGCCAGGCAACTGCTTTGGGAAAGTAGAGTCATTGTTCAGTTGCTATGAGCTGGTAAATACACAGTGGTAAAGGCTTGGCCCTGGCTCTTCCTCACCTTGATTTAGAGATGGTGAGGGAAAACCTGAGCTGCAACTTGAGACAAAAGTCCACAGTTAATGGACTCATTCAGACAAAGTTTTTTTTTCTGCTTACTTGTTCACCATGCCTGTTCTAGGCCTGCTAGAGTTCCTTATATCCTGGCTGCATGTGTGAACCCCCTCATTCTGCTCAGAGGAATTTAACTTTCTGTTCTTCCTTCCCTCCATGAGTGAGATTGTATCCTCTTTTTAGCACAACTGTGTGGTCACAAAGCCCCTGAGCAATGCACTGTGGAGGTGGTGATTTTGTGTTAAGTATGTTATTTTTTTCATCCCTTATAGAAACATTCCCTTAGATGGGCAACTGTCTGAATTTTGTGACATCAATCAAATGCTGGTTGGGTTGTGAAGGAACTTATCCCCATAGACAGAGTATAATACTGAATATATCAACTCTGTCTCTCCTCGATATGTGCAGAAATTTGAAAGAAAAGGATCAAGCAGTTCTTTAACGTTCAGATCCTGAAATCAATAAATTTTCATCTGCCTCCATCTGCCCTCCCCCACCTGCTACTTAGAGATCTCTAAAATAGCTTTAGACAGAGAAATGCATTGTAGTATTTTGGACTCACCTGGTTTGAGGATAAAGTACACTCTGCAGAAGAAACAGGAAAAGAAAGTGAAACGAACACAAAGGCAAACATTCAGTGGTGATCAAATGTGCCATATTTGTAGACAGAATGTCAGGGTGAAATAGATTATTATGAAAGCGTGAAGATCTGGCAGTTTAAAGGAAAATAAAAAGAATTCTTGAGAGTTAAACATTGAAACTTTTTTGAAAAGGAGCTGGTGTTGTAATGAAAACAACATCTGGCTGTGATTGCTAAAATTTGATTGCAAAAGGAAAAACTGAATGATGTTATCTCACATTGATAGACATTAAAAAAAACTTGAAAAATGGACATTAAAAAGGAAAGTTAGACAGATGTAGCAAAGCAACAGCTGTTGGAGATGGACAAGCTTTCTCAGGGGACTCATTGCCAAGGAAATATAAGAGCCTTATTCTGATTGCCTGCTGCTATAAATCAGCATTAGTTCCACTGAAGTCAAACTTGTTGTGCCAGTGCAAAACTGGCATAAGTTCAGAAATAGGTATGGAAAACAAAGTATAATAATAGAGTACAGCAAAGTTCTGTCTGGAATCTAATTGGTTTGGTATTTTTGTCACGTGTACCTGTCTTTGTAACCATATTTAATTTTTATGATTTATGAACACACTCAAATATCAGCAGCATTATCATATTCCAGGTGGATCACTCAGAGGACTACGCTAGACACAGGAAAAGGAGAAAAGGGTAGGCACAGGTTCAGGTTCATCCTCTTGTGCAGGCTCTCAGTGAGCAAAAATCAGTGCTTGCCTATTCTGAGGGATAAATAGGGTAAGATGAGGGCAGAAGGAAGATGACTTGAGCCTGCTGTGCTTCTCATCTTCTTGAAGGTCCTCAGTAATTGTTCCCAGTGATGGAGGATGGGTGTTCCCCAAACCAGGACTGAGACATACCCAAATCCCCAGCTCTGGAGCGTTCTGAGCTCTGCAGCCCCACAGTCTCGTGGCAGAGCCATCAGTCAGTGCAGTGAGTGCTCAGACCGGGCAGCAGGAATTGCCCCCTCCCTGCTGCTGTCAGCAGTTACAGACCCAGTGCTGAGGCTGCTCTGCTCAGTGCCCCCAGTGTGAGGAACTCCCTGCATGCATGAGCTTCATCCCCAGCTGTTGTAAAGTAAATAAAGCCTACAAGGAAGAAAACATGCTTCCTAGCCAGCCTTTCTTATTGCATTTTTCTAAACAGTTCTTTTGGTTTATAGGGAGGTTTTATTTTTCACTCTAAACTGTGACTGTATGTTAAGGGCAAGCAGTTTCTTCACACCTTTCTTAACTTGCTGTAAAGAGCCTGGGTGGAGGTTGCTGTGTTCTGGTGAATAATCCTTATCCTCTACATCATGAACAACTGCTGGCTGCAAGACAAAGAGCTAGAAGTGAGTGTGAGCAGATTTATAAAGCTGTGGTAGGGGAAGGGGAATATGGCAGAATTAGGAAGGGACAAAGTATTGGAAAATCAGAATACATTTCCAAAATAATTTTTAAGAGGCTGTTGTTAATGACAATGTTTTAACACAATGTTTTGTTTCTGGGTGAAACAGAAAAGGATATGCTCATAGCCCCTGATGCAGTTCAGAGAAAGGGAGTAGGGATGGAAATGATTAGGAGACAGTTGCTATTTAGAGGAGAATTTGCATGGTCTGCTTTACACAGAAATCTTGTATTGGTAAAGCTGAAACCAGGACATGTGCACACATGTGCCAGTTCAGAACAATTTACTGCATCTTTTCTGAGTGCTGTAAAACCATAAGGATCCCAGAGAGAGCAGCCCCCCAGCACAAGCACAGAAACACAGCTGCCCCAAGCAGTGACAGCTCCCTATTAGTGCTGTCCCACAAGCGTGGTGTAGAAGTACAGAATATAATTTCATTCCATTGTATCTGCTCTCAGAGAAAATACAAGATTAAATAAGTCTCACCACTGCTAACTACTGGCTAACAGTAGAAAGGATGAATGTTCTGCCTCCCTTTCTCATCAGGCAGTTAACTGCACGCATCCTTTGCCAACCACATGTACTTTGTGCTTCAGCAAATTTCTTTTAGTTGAGAGGAATAGGAGTAATGTGGCTCATCAATCGGGCTTTTATCCTGTTTCATCAGAATTCTTAAGCTTTCTTTCCCCTGGCTTTTTGATTTGTTTCTAAATCTTCTATATCTTCCTCTCAGACCTATTCCAAAGAGCATGTTGTACAGTGCTTTTCTTCTACGGTAACCAGATTTATGGGATTTACAGCATAGGGGGATCTGCTCTGCAGGGACTGTTAGCCCTTGGGTATCCATAGATGCTTTCGATGTGAAGGAAGAAGAAAATCTGTTCACATTTGTGTTGCATGTTATTGTTCAAAGTCTGGGCTTGAGATCAAGGGGGTCACCCAACTGAAAGTTATCCCATAGCAGTGCTTTCTTGCTGTACAGCAGAAGAGTTTCCAAACAGATTACTGGCCCTAGCAAGAAACAGCAAAAGTGTCTTCCAAACCTTAATAAAAGAATCTTTTTCAGGAAATAGTATCATCCAAGTAGTTCTGAGATTTTAGGTGGTAAGGCAATAGCACAAAATTGTCCTCCCAGTTTGGATTCATTTATGCTAATTGATTTAAAATCTGTTTTGTGGTATTAGGAAGCCTAGTACCTGTTTAGTTGGTTGTTTAATTCTGTGTGCAAGTCTGCCATTCCTGCTTTCTGAACTCAGGGATTATTTTTTTTTTAATGTTTATCACCTTTACAGAAATGTGCTGTAATTGTTTGGCTTTTTTCCAGCGTAGTCTATACATGTGGGAATCTCTCTGCTGGACATCTCAGTACATATGCAGTGGCCAGGTATAGGTAGCCCAGTGTGCCTCTCCCCACCACCAAGCTGATGCTTTCCAGCCTGGCAATCCCTGCCAGCCTTGCTCCCCATGCCCTGATACCAAGGCAGATTGACTGCTGGAGCTGGCTGGCATCCAGTGCCTCTCTGTGCAACCAGGACTGCCTCTTTCTGTAGATGTAGCTCTACATGACCTTACATTCACACTGTGATGCAAGTAAGCCATTTTGATAGCAAGCATTATTCATACAATGATATTTCAAGTCTCTGTATTACTTCTGACATTGCACATTATCTTGTAATATTTTTTTTGCATTTACAGAAAACTCCTTTTCTTATTAATTGTATACCAAATGTACCATTCTCAATGAATTTAAACTTATGGCTCACTTGGCCTTCATAGGAATATAAAGAAATGGTGTCTGCTCTTGAAGCAAAATTTCAATATTTGGTTGCAATTCCAGTTTATTACAGCTGGTGTCAGTCATAAATCCTCTCAGACTTCCATCCTTAAGTGAAAAGCTCAACAAATGACTGATTTCCATTTGCTGTGTTTATTGTTTGCATTTAAAATACGCTAGAATGTTTTTAATAGGTTTTAAGCAAAAATTCAGCTTCATTTCATCAGACTCAAAATGTGGAGATGAATCTTGCCAGGCCTATGGTACATTGTCACCTAATGCTTAGAAATAGTTTATTGCTTCTTGTATTCTCTGCCACATCGTTGAGGTCTCATCCAAAGATTTCCTGTCTGCTGCAGTCATAGGGAGTTTTTTTATATGAGGGTAGCAATGGATATTATGTCAGATTGCACTGGATACTGCAGATTGAAAGGGGAACACACCCACATTGATAATTTAATTAATATTTTTAATATTTAATTTTTTTTGTTGTTGTTGTTTTGGTTTGGTTTTTTTTTGTTTTGTGGCAGACCCTACCCCTTTTATTCCTGAGCAATGTCTAAGAAATTGCAGCCTTGAGCTGGACTGGAATCTTGCTCATATTTAAACATTAGCTGATAATAATTTTATGCATCATGTAAACCTTTACATAATGAAGTGCTTTGGCATTCATCTCACGCAGTAATATTTGCTTTTTGATGACAAGCTAAACTGTCACTGGTGTGTGTAGCATTCCAAATGCCCTCTGCCATTACAGCCTGATTTAAAATTAATAATATAATATTAAAGCACTTATTAGAAATAGCAATTTTTGAATGCTTAGCCCTTCCCATCTGGAATATCTGTGGTTAAGTGTGGTTTGATCTAAAGAAGTGCTATTTTCCTATTGTCTCTCAAAGGATTTTCTCCCTGTTATTCCACAAGTGAATTTGACCCTCAGTTTGTAAGTCCCCATTCTTCTTTCCTTCTCATATGCAGTGTTCTGTGACAATAGAAATATAATGTTCAACCTTGGTTTGTCTTGTTAACAGCATGTGGTTAGAATATTATGCTGCCATTTCAGTCACATTTTTACACTTGTCCCCTACTGTCTTGGCTGCTTGCCAGCACAGTGATTTATGCTTTGTTTGCCTCCAGATGTGATTATTGCTTTTCTTTCCTGGATGGGCTCTCTGAAAGACTTCTTCACACATTAAAATGTTGAAGCTCTTAAATCAGGGATTTGCTTAAACTAATTTTCAGTGAAAATGAGTATAAAAATTCCTAAAGGAACAGAAAACACCTGGATGAAATTTTTATTTCAATAAAAATTTTGAAACTAAGATGTCTTGGCTTTAAAATGATGATGTAGGCTATTAGAGATTCAATATAACCTCATCTATTTAAGTGCAGCCCTGGGCTATATTTTCTAGTCAAGGGAAACTTTTCTGTGCTGCTTAGTATGTTTAGTGAAAACTCACATTTTCATGGTGAAAAGACAGCTTAAACATAAGATTTTTATAAGGCTTTGATTTCTTTTTTTCTCTTGCTTTAAAAATTGCTTTAATGCCTATTTTAATATGTTTGAACTTCAAGGAAGTTACAATTTAATATTCCTAATCAGTGCTGCCTTCAGAGCACTTAACCTTACAAATATATTCTGTTTCAAGTAAGACTTCATTTCTCTACTTCCCCAAGCATCTGCAGAAACTAGTTCACCTAAACAAGTTATGATCACAGATGTTGAAGGTGAGCACAAAAATAATAATGCTTTAGAGGCCAAAGCTAAGAATTTTGAATAAAAAAAGGTGCTAGTTTTTATCCTTAGATTCAGCTACTCCTCCCCACTCCATGTACTCTTGAGTTTCTTGCATTTAAGTGTATTTTGCCTCTGACTTCAGAATGAATGATAGACTGGCAAAGTTTTCCATAAGATGTCTCAAGAAAACGCATTATTAATTTGGAGTAAACATTAACATCTTTGGAGGAAATGACTTGGATTCAGACATGTGGCCAATGAAAGGATTATGTATTGACCTACTGTAATTTGCTGGGATGCTGGTAACTTCAGATTTGTCTTGGTACCAGTGGAGAGAGTATTGCATATAAAACCAGAACTGCTTGTGCTGTATTATTTAGAACAGTACTCCAAAACCAGAGAAGAACCACAGCAGCTATACCTGATCAAGCAAGATGCATTCCAGTTCTGCTGCCTTTAAGTACATGGGCTCAACATTTGTTCACTTGCAAAGACTTCTTCACTTCTGCAGCAGCAGAAGGCAGATCACCTGTGTAAGCACATAGAGGTGGTGCAAAACTGCCCCACCAGTGACAGGAATTTGTGCTTTCTGCAGAATAACTGGACCAGTTAATCTCTGAAAGTCCCCTGACCCAAGGCAAAAAAAGCTTTTTAAAATTAAATAAATAACTGGAGAATACTATGAAATAACAAAGTGCATGTCTAGCTCAGATTCTATTTATTAACAGCAGAACTGTGCACCACTAGTTCTTTACAATTGTTTGTGCTCCCTTCAATTACTTGCTGAGAACCACTCAGATCCAGCCCTGTGTCACTGTTTGCATTGCACAGGAACATGAATCAAGTCTGTCACACTTTTGATGTGGCTGCCAAGTCAAAGCACAGTCATTTTAAGTAACTTAGCAAAACCTCCATGTTTCTGCCAATGAAGACAGAACAGTTTTTGCCCCTTTGCTTGTTTTTATCACTCTGTGGAAGATTCATTTAAAAGTGACATTTATTTGTCAGCTGAAAAATAATTATCTTTTCAGGTGTTGTTTTTAATTATAGATTTTGAGATTTGCAAAGTTCACATTTTGTTTTTCATTTCAGGGCATATTGTCTCAAAAAGCATAAAGTAAATATAATAGCCAGCCTTTCAATTTTGTATTTTCTTACTTTGGTAGTTCCTTTTAAAATTGCTCTATTTGTAAGGAATCAGATCTAGCAGTTCCAGGAAGCAGAGGTTTGGACAGGTAGATGTGTACTGAATCCCAGAATACAGTTAAATAGAAGCTACCCTAATCTCTTTATGGCAGAATATTAAACTGACATTGTCAGTTTAATTTCATCAAAGGCATAAATGTCTTTTTGCCCCAGGGACTCCAGGAAAAGGTATTTTCAGTTTTGGTCATTATGCCAGACATAATAGTCTCTTTTCTGAATTGGTGTTATGGGCTTCAAATAGGAAAAGTAGTAGCATGCAGACTGCAGCATACAGAAAAAAATCCATGCACTTTTATTTGGGATATCCATAATGGACAAAAGCTCCAAGACAAGATAAAACTATGGTAAAATTCCAGCCCTGAAAATTAGGTTGTCTTTGTTTCTGTATCTAATACTGTTAATCTGGCAGTTTTCATTACACCTTGGATTTGGTTTTGCACCGCTTAGAGTTCAAATCAGTCCTGAATAGTTGATGTAACTGAATAGTTGATGCCAATGTCACAGTTTAAGACCAAATGACAGTGCAGAGACTAAATAGATCTGGGTATCAAAGCACTTCAATCATGGATTTATGTAGCCTTTGAAATGACACATCTTCCCTGTTCTGTGGAAGAGTAGGCACAGTCCAGGAAAGAAATCAGCGAGTTAGCTTAATTGTTCCAGCCCTGCCACACGTCCTCCTTTAGCTGTGACCATCCTCTCCTGCACAGGTGTCCCTGGAGATTGAAGCCATGAACCCAAACCCTTCTGTGGTGCTGTGTGTCTCCTGGGTGCTCTCCCTGCAGGGCTCCACTGAATCCCTGATTTTGGGCTGCCTGGTTCTTGCACTCTGAGAAGTGGCTCGCTGGTGCTCACAATCTGCTCCTCTCCAAGGTAAGTGACTTCTCCACTCTCATAAGTAAATTACTCCCTTATGCTGTAGGGTTGAGCTGCTACAGCAGGTTGTTTTCTTTAAAACATGTCTGCAGTGAATTTCTCAAACCTCTTCACAATCATTCTGTGTCAGGTACTAACCTTGGAATTACTGGATTTAGATTCTCACCTACAGCCCATTTCTCTGATTCCTAATAATAACCATCAACAGTTAATTTTCTATCTCCCTTATTACATTTAAAACAAACGAAAAGTTAACTTCATTGCTGCTGCTGCCATTGGCCGTAAAGCTCCAGCTGTAAGCTTAGTGCAAAAAATGAAATGAAAATCAACTGCATCAAAAACCACCCCCACATCCCCAGCCCTACTGAAACAGCAATAAGAAAATCTGTGGCTTTGTAGAATGCAAAGATTTCTCAATTTGATTTGATACAATTTATTTCCAATAAGTTTCACAGTCAGGAGAAAAATTTAAAAGTTGCTCTGTTTAGACCATAATAAAAAAAAATAAAATTTAATGGATTCATTTGCATTTTTCTATCAGTTATCCATGATTCATACGTACCTCTTGGAATGCAATACACAGATGAGTCATACAGAGAAACAGCCTCTGCATAGGAAATTACACTGTCATTTATAAGTAACATTGCTTTCCTGAGCTGAAACAATGATGGGCCACAGTAATCACAGATAAATCTCCACTGCCTTGGAGCACTTGTTTAGAAAACCCACTCCCCTCTGTGTGTGTGAAACCAGAGCCTGACTCAGAGCATATGGAGCATGCAGTTACTAACTCCCATTAGCTTTGGGCATCCTGGGAACCTTTCAGGATCACCACTTAAGCTAATTTTTTTTTTAACATGATACATGAAAGGACACCTTGCACTTTGGTGCTCTGACTGAGCCTCCTTGCAGGGCTGTTCTTCCCCTTCTTGGAGCCCTGTGGTCACCTGGAGTCAGGCAGTCAGACTCCTTGTGTGCTCCAAACTCTTCACTTAGCACACTCTTAGCAAGCTTTGAGAGAGGCTCGGTGAGAGCCCCAAAGCCAGGAGCAGGTGCCAGGAAAAGGTGTATGGGGTGGAACTGCCCGTGTCACAGCCAGGGGCTGTCCCACATTCCACAGGGAGCTGAGCAGGGCTGGCCCCAAGAACTGTGGCTGTTGAAGCACCCTGCTGAGGGAGATGGAATTCCTGCTCTTGTAAGACCTCTGATGAAGCCATGTCCTCCTAAAATTTCTGGAGGCTTGTTCTCTTTTTATGAGATCATCATTCAAGACAGAAGGAATGAAGCCCAAAAGCTTCCTAGTTTTTCCAGGTTGCTCTTGAATATTCCCAAATGATGGAAACAGGAGAGAAAGAGAGAAAATATCATATCAACAGCATCTGTTGACTGCCAAATGTGTTGTAATTCTCTGGCCTTTTAAATAAATGCTGTTTATAGGCATTGCAAAGCCGGCAAGAGGAGGAACTGAACATACCAAGATTTGAAGCCTTGTACTCAAGAGGCTGAATGTCATTCAGACTGTGGGTTCTGATTTCAAATATGAGTAAACCACAAATTTCCCAAATCTGGAAACACAAGACTGTGCACCTTAAATCACTGGTGTATAGTTTACCTGATTGGTATTTTCAGAGCATCAGTAGGACTCAGAGGGAAAACAAACATGAAAACTAGAGTATATGCATGGAATATCAGTCATTATGTTATATATGCATCTGAGATTTGTACTTAATTCAAGTCAGGATCTAATCCAGCTCCCATTAAGTCAGTGGGAATTTTGCCAGTGAAAACAATAGTAACAGGATCTGGCCAAAATAATTTAATCCACCCTCTTCAGCTGCTGTGCTCACAGCAAGAATGTTGCCATTAAGAAGTTTATATGGACATAAATATTCACTTTAATTTCCTAGAGTTTTTCTACTTGCTTAAAATTGCATTTGTGATTAAAAAAAGAGCAACACAGTGTACTATGGCAGCATTTTAATCACTCTAGGTTCAGGAATAAATAGAAAAACATCTTAAATATTTTATACGGATTATATTGCAATCTTGAGTTAACAATTTATTTTGGAGTTGTTTATATCTTTTTCATTCTCTGTTGCTTTATTTTTCTTCTGTTGGTTCAGGTTTCCAAGCTACTCTGTGAGAGTGATTGTGATGGGTTTGGAATTTTTCCTCCTATAATCGCATTGTGGAAAATTGTCACTATGCATGTTGTGTCACTGAAGTGCATCTTGCCTCCTGCTGTGATTTTGTTTCAGGAGGAGGAAAAGTTTAGGGCTGTATCATACTAATACTATGTTTATTGGATTGCTCTGAGCCTTTGAAGGATGCAAGAACGTCATCATGGGAAAGTCTTTAGCAGCTGAAGCGTTTTTGAACAGTATTCAAAGGTTTTATTACACCAGACCCTCCTTGTCAGTGCTGCCCTCTCCCCATGAGCTCCATTAGGAGCTGCACCGACTGGGAATTGCTCAGGTGTAGCTCCTTGGCTTAGAACTTAGTGAGGGAGAGCAAGATGCCTCTTCTAGAGACCTGGTGGCTTGTGCCCCTGTGCCTGGCATCTTTTCTGAACTGACCACCCTTAATACTTCTGCTCTGTGCCCTTCTTTTCCTTCCCACTGCAGGAGCAGCGGTGAGCCCTGAGCTGTGAATGCACTGCAGCTGCAGTCAGCCCTTCTCAGAGAAGAGATGTGCTCCAGTACAGACTCCAGGATGGCTCAGGAGTGAGGGGAAAATGCAGTTCTATTGGCAAAGAGCTCGGGAATCTGTAGGAGCTGACCAGGAGTGGCAATGGGGGAGCTGGGGGCTGTGGCAGCTGCTTGTGCTGCTCCCAGGATCCTGCCTCGCTTTACAGCCTGCCCCGTGTGCCCCTGCAGACTCCAGTGTAGGGATCAGGTATATTGCACCTCTCAGCACTGCCACTGAAAGCATTTAGGATTTGAAAGAATTGTCTCTGGTTTGTTTCTGTGCCAGCTGGCAGGGAGGGGGCAGAAGCCAACCAGACAGAATGCATGTGGCCGTCATTTATGAGTAACCACGGGTCTAAAAGCACCTTGCACTGAAGGTGGCCATTTTCTGTCCTGGCTAACTTCAGTGCAGATATGCATATTGTCCATGACTCCCAAACTTTTTTCTCCTGATGCCCTCACAGACTTGGAATATCAGCTTTTCCTATGTTACTGTTATTAAAAAGTGTTGTGGTTTGACACTGGTTCAATGCCAGGAACCCACTCACCCTTCCCTGCTACAGCTGGGCACAGGAAAGGGAAAAATATTAATGAACACTTTATGAGTGAGATAAGGACCAGGAATAATATTTCAAGGGGCAAACCAGGCTCAACTTAAGTTGCAAAGTGAATTTTATTGCTAACAGAATCAGAGGAGGATTATGCGAATCAAAATAAGCCCTTATTATAAGACCAAACCCCCAGTCCTTGTCTCCTTGCATTGTTGGTGGGAAGGAGGGAGGGGCTGGGGGAGAAAAGATGTTTTAAGGGCTTATTTTACTTCTCATTATCTTCCTTTGATTCTGTTAGCAATAAAATTCACTTTGCAACTTATGTTGAACCTGTTTTTCCCCTTGAAATATTTTTCCTTGTCCTTATCTCACTCATGAAGTGTTTGTTAATTTTTTTTCCTCTCCTCTGCCCAGCTGTGGCAGGGGAGGGTGAGTGAGTGACTCTAGTGGATGCCTGGCATTGGGCCAGTGTCAAACCACAACAAAAAGTCACTAAAATTTCAACTCTTCTCCTGCCCTCCCTCTCCTTTATTTCTTCTAGATGTATTTTCTTCAATTTCTCAAGCCTTGAAAATCTTTGGGGGTTAAACTAAGGCAAGAACATATTATGCATCCATTTTAATGCCTCCTTATGGTTCCACAACAATGTCTAATATTGTTGTTTTTCTTGGGCAATCTGTATTTTCTTAGTTTTTAGGACCAAACAAAAGAAATCCCTCTGAGCACAGCCTGGTGCAGGCAGAGGGGCCTGTGTGGGGCAGTAACTGTGGTTAACACTCTGTGTACTGGCTGTGTGTGGGTGTTCCAGCTCATGACCCCACTGAGAAATTGGGTATCTCCACCTCCTCATAGGACAAACTTTATTTGGGTTTGCTCTTTGTTTTTTATTCTTTTCAGTCCTTGGATGTGGTCTCAGTGATGGTATATCCAAACCTTTCTCTTTGCCAGTCCTGCTGACTTTGATATTGTGGCTCACTTTTTCTTTCCTTCATTGTCTAGTCTTGCTTCTTAGGACTATCTCTGTACAGCAGTATAGAGATATGTGTATTCGTTTTTGGGTTTTTTCTTTTAAATTAATATTAAAAATGTAGAGGCTGTTACCCAGGAAATGTTTGGATCATTTCACAGTGGATATCTGAATCCTATTAGTGGGTAGTGAAGGTTACAAAATTCTCATACTCTCTCCTAAAAATGTTTAGGAGGATTTATTGAGTGCCTCTGCAAAAATATTTAATTCTGTATTCTATCTGGTTATAAACTTGATTGTATATTAGATTTGGTTTATGAAATAGACAGCAGAATTCAATGCATTGAATTAAAATCCTGAATAGGAAATACAAAATCATTCCTCCTGGATATTTTGAGTTATGAGTTCTGTGACTGAACATTATTTTATATTTATATTTGGTGAATTATTTATTCCAAATAGATTAATTATAACTATGACTTAAAAAAACCCCAAGATCTCCCAATGCAGAGTTGCTTGATTGTGGGGGTAGGTGGGTTTTTGATTATCTAATCTATTGAGAGAATCCATGTATCTTTATTATACTACTTAATGGCCTGGAAACACATTACAACAGCATAGTAGTTTATTTATAGCTATATAAAGTTGAATTATTTTTAATGAGACATTTGCATACAATTATGGCAATCATACTGAAATGGAACAGCTACTTCAGCACATTTTTGAGACTGGCTCAAGAACTCTGAGGATTTCCCTCGGCAGCTGCTGGTAAAAGTAAATTTTTTTTACCCATGCTTCAGACTGTGGTACATGCTCTACCACTGTTTCTGGAGGGAGGGGAGCCCATGTTGCTCCAAATTAAACTGTAAACACTGATTACCCTGAGAAGTCCAATAGGCTCAGTACAAAATATAAGCAACTAATATTTTTATGGATGTCAGCTCTCATAGTAAGTCTGTTTTCTATTTCAATTAATATTTTGCATAAATCAGTGTCTCAGTAAAATAAGCAACACCACACTGAAAAGAACACAAGGCAGCTGTAATTAAGCCATATGTTTAGTAATGTGCTGAACAAACAATGGAAAAAATTACTCTTTGGTTACTAAATCAATTGTAATCAACCTCATTCCACCCACTGATCCACCTCTAGGAGCTGATAATACCTCTGGAGATATCAGGAACAAATCCAGCAACTAAATTAATAAAGCAAAATTGGTGGTTCAGCTACATGTGTCGGCACGAATGTATTGCTCCCTACAGCTTTATCTCTACAAACATCTTTTTGCTCCCAGAGGGCACTTAAAAATCCATACTGGTAAGATAAATATAAAGAAATTACTCAGCTTTATAATTACAGCATTGTTTAAGAATTTCTCTGCCTTTTGCCAAATGGGTTGAAATATGATGGATTATTGCTAACAAAATATTTCTCTCTAATAGTCAAAGAAAACCTATGAGCTAATATTGCTTTCATTTATACCCTGTGAATAAGGCTGTTGGGATATCTGGTTTGCTGTCAAGCAGCTTGTCAAGCTCACAGTGATGGCCTGAGAGAGGGTGTTTGTGGCACAGGGGCTGCCATCACATGGTGCAGGAGAGCAGCTCAATGTGCTGCTGCCACTTCAAGGTAAATACTTGATAGTATAGGGTCCTCTTTATCAACCCTTCCCTCATGGATGTGGGCAGAGGCATTTACTGCCTACCAAAGTAAGGGGGAAGATGCAAGGGATGGGTTTAACATTTTCTGGGACCTGAAGCCAAAAATTGCATTCTTGTTAGCTTGGCAACTGGTCATGGCTGCTGGCTGTTCTGCTGTGGTGTGTCACTGGTTCCTGCCAAGAAGGAGCGGTGTTGATAACTAGGAAAGCATTGCAAAAGTGCCTGCTCCATGTCCATGTGGTCACAGGAAGGAGCACACCAGCATCCTGGGCTCAAGGCAGCCCTCCTGTGCCTGTCTGGGAGCCAGTGTGAACAGAACTAGAGCACACAGAGCCCTGATTCATTTTAGTGTGTTGTAACAGAGACACGTCTGTGTTACAGGAATACATGCACAGGCCTTTATAATCCTTGGGAACTGCAACAAGGGGATGTCAGCTCAGTTCCCAATGGCTCTGGTTTGGTTATCCTGCAAATTGCAGTATTCATGTGTGGAGGGATAGAATGCAAGAAAATAAAGATAGAAGGTAGTCTCACACCTGAGGAGTTGCAGCTGTACTAATCACCAACGATTAGGAACAGACCTGCCCTTAACAGGCCACAGCTGTGTCCAATAAGAAGATGAGTGCCACAAAAGAGTGGGTGAGCTGGGTGAGGAGAGAGATGGAGTTTGTTGGTTGTGCTGAGAAGAAGGAGTCAGTGCTGTGAGGAGAGGCCCATGAGAAATCACCAAGAAGGTATGGGAGCTTTGCAATAAGATGACAACATTCAGGTATGGCAGGAAGTGTCTGGGAATTCATTTCAGGTGAAGTGCACACAGATAACATGTTTAATGCTTTTATGTTATTAACCTGTGACTATTAATCAGTGAACTATTTAAAGAGCTAAGTGCTATTTAACAATAAAGGACATTTCCTCGCCAGCTATTCAATAGTCTTCAGAGTAGACATGGCTTATGGGCACAAAAAAGAAGGAAAGGAAGCAAAAGTCTCTAATTCTTGGGTTGAAATTCCCTGGAGGTGTTTGTCCAAAGAAGGAAAATCCAGATGCCCAGAGCTCATTCCTAAAGAGAATGTAAAACTGCATTACTTTTCTGTATTTCTTATGTAAGATTCCACTAATCAGGGTTTCCTGGATAAAGGAATGTCAGCTAAATCTTAATTTTTGCTGGCTTCCCACAGAGTAGTGATTATTAAATCCAATAAATACCTCCTAATATATATATATATATATGTATGCAATGCTAAAAGTATAATTCTTATTGTAGGAAAGTTTTACACCTTTACTTGTAGTTTATAAATATTAATGAAATAATTTTAGTAGAACCTTGCAAACTTAAAAAATATTTAGAAAGTGTGTACAATTATTACATAATGAAATCAAGGGTTTGAAGGAAGTGGAGACAAATCCTGAAAGAAAATTTAAGTTTGCTTGGAAGGTTTTGATACATATCTTCAGTGATTTTTTTAAAAACATTTTGAGTTCTAAGTTATATTAGTGTCTTGATGATATTGAAAATCTTGAGTGCCTAGTTTTATATGAAAATAATTTTTAAAAACCATTAGTGGTTTGATCGAAACCACAAAAAGTAGTGAGAATTTAAGAACTGGAAATGAAAGTTCTTATTCTCATTTTTTAAATTACTCTGCTGTAACCAACCTGTGCACATTGGACTGACTTTGCTCCAGTTTTATTTACTCCATAAATATACAAATGTTGTGATATGCCAGTCAGTCCAGCTTGGAATATTCACTGAAATTGCACCATGGGGTCTGTGGATGATGATGGGACATCACAGACATCACTGGACCTTATGCATCCAAGTTAGCTGAAAAGCCAAGTCCAGCAGCAAGCTCATGTCTCCTGCTTTGAATGTTTGGGGATAGAGGCTACAGTAGCACCAACAACATGAAACTATAGAGAAACCACAGTAGCATGGAAGAGTTGTCAGTGGCTGTAGATCTGCAGTGGGAAGTGGAATGGGACAGGTGTCCTACAAAACCCCAATTACTTCTTCAAATGTTCTATTGTAAGGTAGTCAGAATAATAAAAGGTATGCAAATAATTCTGGCGTTGGAACACCTTGGAATTCCTTTAGCATACAACTGCTCTTCTAGAGAATTATTTGGGTGCAACAATGTGGATTCTGCTGCACCAAGGTGAGCCAGGTTTACTGATAAGAAGCAACTGGAGGACTCTTGGTGAGTAAGGCAGTACATCTGTCTCTATTACATAGGCAGTGAAGGCAAGAATTAAAAAAAAACCCAGCAGTTCTCAGCAGACCTGAAGTTATTCCAGAGTGAGTAGCAGCCTACTGCTTCTTGTATTGAATCTTTTCTGCATCGGCAGATGGAGAGTATGGGAAATATTGTCACTGCATGAAATAAACCCAGGTGTACCAAACAGACCATGTGGCAGCTTGTTTGAGAAGTCAGTTCTGGGAGCTGGTGGAAGGGGTCACTTCTTGCCTGGTGTCACCGGCTGGCGCGGGGCCGTGTGTCCTGTGAGTGATCCTGGAGTGTTACAATGACAGAAGCAATGCCAGGAGAGCTCACCCAGCTGAAGGCTGGGAGGATGAAGGGGATGTGAGTCAACCCCGAGCCTGCTGCCCTCCGAGAGGCCAAAGCTGCTTCAGTGCTGCTGCCAAGGCACTTGAGGAGTGCACACAGCTCTACAGGGACACGGGGACGCTGCTTACTGCTGGGGAGGGGTGCTGAAGGAGCTCTTACACCTTGTTCCCTGGCATCTGCTGGTGCCACAGCTCTGCTCTACTCTCTCAAACTGTGCTTCAATCCATTTAAATCCTTTGTGTCTTATGGTGGTACAGGCACTGTGAAGTGAAGGATGCTTGGAGGAATGTCTGAGTTGCCCCAGCTGGGCCAGCAGACTGAGATATGGGGCATCAGTTTCTTCCTAGGAGTGGAAGCATTGCCCTCCTGAAATTACAAAAAGCTTGGTGGTCTTACAGTGTGTTTACATACATTTAAAATAGAATGAATCAAATGGAAGTAAAAGATAAAGAGAACAAATGTGGACTTCATGAAGATTTATAACATGTCAAAACTAGGGAGAAAAATTCTCAGTAATGATCTAGCAGATGAAAATAAGTTACTTTGCATTACTAATGGACAGTTTATATTGCAAAGCCACTGTCCCATATTGCACACATTACAGAACCTCCTTGCTATCTCAAATAGATAAATAACATTAGCACAAAGCCAAGAAGATTTATAGCATGCACGAATCTCTCTCCATTACTCTTTTCCGACTAAGTTTCTGTAACTCTTTCTGTTGCATATGAATCACTTCACTGACCAAGCTAATTCATGGATTAACTCCCTTGGCTCCAGTGGAAGTACTCCAAAGATGATTTTGAGATGTACACTAAAACAGGTCATACAGTGAGTAAATGGACGTTATAAAACAAAGTGCTTGTGCTAGTTGGCAATGGCATCATCCCATCTAACCCCAGAGCAAGCGGATTGTTCCTAGTCTCTGTTACAGATCTCTATTACAGACAAGTAATTTCTTTCTTTTCTTTTTCTATCTATTGTTTGTGTTCTAAAGCAGTTAGCTCCTTGGAAACTATTTTTTCCTTTCGTCTGGAGACAAATGCTATTTCTGCTTATGTTTTCATAGTTACTACCTACTATGACTTTGGTCGTTCTGGTAGAAATGTACTGTGGGACTGTCTGTCACCTTCCAACTAAAGATCCCAAAGCACATGGCCCATCTTATGGCTCCCAACACTCAGAAAGTATATAGGTAATTTTATGGATATTTAATAGATTATTTCAAAGAAGATGATTTCAAATTCTGTTTTGCCTGGAAAATTCTAGTGGGTTTAGAGTGCTTGCCTTTTGGGAATGATCCTTGCATATTCACATCCCAGATGTTCCTTCTGGTAGAAACCTGAGCATTGCTTGGTGGACTGTGCATCTAAATGGACTTTCTGTTGTGGGTGGAGGTTACATCAGTGCACTGATGGTTTTGTATGGGCCTGGGTCTGCTGCAACAAGCTGTTATATTTCTCCCTAACATGTGTTTCACATCAATGCAGAATTAGCACATCATCACACAAATGATCAATGCTGGGTTCAGTCCAGGAAGGAACCAAATGTAAAAGGAAACTGCATGTGCACAAGTTCAGATTTTTAAATGGGAGCTGCTGCTAAAAGGCTCATAGAAAAATCTTGGCACATATTGAGGTAAGAAGAATGTCTTTACAGTTTTAAAATTTCAGATCAAATTTTTCCAGACTTCTTAGCAGCATTAATCAAGAGTTTAAAAAATGCCTAAGTTGTGTTAATTATGCATGTGTAATGGTCTGGGAAATGTGCAAAATCTTAAAGTGATGAGAAAAGAGTTTGATGTCCTATTTAATATTTAAGTTCATTGACACCTCCCACCCCCAAAATTAACAGAAAGCTAAACTGTGCCTGAGCTTTTTAAAATGCATATGGACTGACACTAAGTATGAACATTTTCAGTCTTAAATGAATAAAACCGAGAAAATGGCAAGCAATCAGAAACAAAAGTTACATTACATGACTAACTATTGTATCTATAGTGGCCACTACTACTGCCATTATAATACACAAGAGAATTTGAAAGCATTTAGATTTGCCTTTTCAGCTGACAATCTGCCGCAGGTGCTGTGCCATTATAAATAACTATTCAGCTGTTATGTGTTATTGTCTAAATCACCATTTTGAACCTGAAGTATAAGCTGCACAACCCATAGATCAAATCTAAGAAATTGGCTCTTGTTTGCAATGTAGTTATTTTAAAGGAAGAAAATACCCAGTAAATCAAACTCACAAAGAATTTTAATTACGCTACTTGTTCCTAGGAGCAGTATTACAGTTTTACATTCCAACACTGTGTGCATGGGAAATGTAATACACAACACCTGTTAACAATATGTACTCTGATGAATGCTTGGCTAAAAATTGGTGTCTGATTTTTTTTTTTAATTATATAGGGTGGAGAGAAAGAAGATTGAGTTCATTTTTTTTCTGTAAGTAGACAAAAAGTATCTATTTAGTATAATGATTTATGTTTTACCATCAGATGAAATCATACAGTGAATTTTTTTAGTCTAATACAGAAATAATAATGGTTGCTCTATCATTATTACATGAGTGATAGCAGGATTTATGCATAGCAGCAAAAGGTGTAGGTAGTACTGGAAAAATTGTTTTCATTATAATTCCCTACTTGCAGCCTCTGATTTTAATTCTTATTTGGCACCAAAAATTTACATGGTTGAGTTCAACTTAAAAAATGCTTTATTTGGATTGTATTTAATTTCTCTGTATTTTCAACAAAACTTTTCATTGTGGCTGTGAGAAAAATATTTCTCTGGTATGTGTATAAAACATCCAGTTACAGTTAATATTCTGAAATGCAGCAGAGGCAGTGAAAATTTAAATAGTCATTTATCAAGAGTAATGTCTGGCTTGGGTAACATGCAAAAGGTAGTTACCAAGAATGAACATGTGATCCATGTGCTAGTGTAAAAGCAAGAGGTAGAAGAAAAATTACATTGTGTGTGATAAACCCAGGAAATAAAACTTTGAGTCAGTTTTGTGTAGGAAAGCCTATAATCATCTTTTGAAGCTTAGTCTGGTTTTGGAGCTTGAGCTTCTTTTCATCAAAGGGAGTTTGAAAATTTACATCAGAGGAAGTGAAGAGGCAGAAATCAGAGCTGAAAGAGCATCCTGATCCTCCATTTTGGGGACTTCCCATTTTTGCTGCAGTTGAGTTTTAACTGCAGATGTTAGAAATAAGTAATGGCTCAGTCCTCCCATCCTCACTCTGGCTGAACTCCTGTGGCTTTGCCTGTGGATTGCTGAGCTGCTGCCCTGCTCAGGTGGCTGCAGTGCTGAGGTAGGGGAGCCCTGACAAGGACGGCAGTGGGCGGGTGCATTGCTGCTTCTGAGCACACGAAAAGGTTGAACAGAACAACTGGAAATATTACCCAGGCAGCCTAACAAAGCTGTGTGCTTCTGAAGACAAATGTTTTCACTGCAGGGTTCCCAGGGAACAAAGGGAGTCGTGGCCTTTACAAAGTACACAAGAGGCAGAAATACTTGTATACAAAGTCTGACTCACAGCTCATGTAAAGAATATGACAAACTTCTTAGTCTAATTCATTAACTCTAAATAATGTCCTTTCAAATGCCATCCCAAGAAGCAGTTTCTATTGGAGCTATTTTTTATCCTTTTGCCACAGATTGTTTTAAAAGAATTATGGGAAATGACAGCTGTAGAACTAAAGTTCAATTTTTCACAGATGAAACTACAAAATGCATGGAGTAATGTAATCCAGTCAGACAAGTGAGTAAATTATATCTTGGTTGCAACAACGCACCACTTGCTGAATATCAATAAGGATATGTTTCCTTCTTTAGAGTAAAAATATTTGCTGTTAATGTAAATGGTTCTGAATGTCCCTGGCAGTATAGGCACAGATGCCAAACAGCATTAAAACTGAGCAGAATCTCATATGTTTTGTTTGCAAGGAAGAGGAAGACAGCGTTCACAGATGTTAAAACAAGGAAGATGATTCCTTTTACATTGCTTTACCATAATGAAACTCCATTAACTTCTATCATTTTCTTTCAAATTTCAAGTAAATGAGAAAAGCATAAGCTCCGGTTCAAGGAACACTGTCAAACAGTGCACTCAGTTTTTTCATTCTCCTTCTAAATTTCCTAGGATAAATGTGTGGGTAATTCTGCTCCCTGTGTACCCCTATTCTCCATAACCCAAGTCACAAGTGTCAGCAGAATATATGTGCCCCATCTTTCTCTTCCTTTGAATTTTGAGTTCCAAGATACTGGGGAGCTCCAGAATGGGTTAGAATAATCAGATTTCCACTCTAAACAGGCTAATTCTGCCTCATCTAAATCAATAAATTACATTAATAAATACCTTATGGAAATATTCGACCCCTGTTCTAGAAGAAACCCATAATGTTTCATATGACATCACATGCAGAGCTCATGTGCAGTTAAAGTGATATTCTTAGCACAAATATATGTGCTGGCCTTGGGTCCTCTGCTCAATGAGATTTTATTTTTACAAGAAGTAATATACTTAAGCTCTCTAGAGCTCTGCAAATTCATTTTTTACATGCAACTACATAATCTTTTTGGAGTGAATATGGACGTTAGCTCCTCCTTGCAGCTCGCTATAAACATATGCTTGCACAGCAGATATTTCAAATTCAGAATCCAGGAAGGAAAGTGCTCCCAGGACTGACTACTGAGTTATATACCATTTTATTTTAATGTACTTTGCCAAGATGAGTCCATAACCTCAAATGAGTCAGGGAAATAAAGGGGAAGGGCAATAACAAACAGCTTCAATGTAATTTTAACCCTATTTGCCTAGTGATCACAAAATAACCTTTATGCTTACATATTTAAGGAGACCACATGGACATGTTCGAATGTGCTCATCCACTTCTTGGGATTTGTACTCTGTGATTCCAAGTACACAAGGAGAAGACACGTGATCCACTTTGTTGCTTGGATCTGGTGGCAGGGACACTTAGGATATATTGCCAGACTGCAGAGTGACACATTTCACTCTCTTGGACAGACCTCCTTCCGTAAAATGGAGATTCATTTGCCATACTGACTCTCCAGGTGCTGCTGGTGTAGTTGGGATCCTACTCCAAGACATCACTTAAATATGATTTTATTATGTTCCAGTACTTCAGGCTTGTCAGTCCTTATTAAATAACTAAAGAAATATTGAAACACCTTGGAAGCTGTTTGTATAGTCCAACAAACAAACAATTCACAAATAAACAAAAAATACAGTCAGCTTTAGTATACAAGACAACTTTTGTCTTGAGTAACTATAGTCTCTATTAAAATCCCCCTGTAATTTCAGCTGTATGTATTTTTTCACTTGCTGCCCTAAATTGTTATAGGTTATTCTAAAAGCTGGTTAATAGCACATGGAGAAGGGGGCAAAAAATCAATAGAGCTTCACAACAAAGGCATGAAAGGAGTAAAATATGAAACCTATGAAAGAAATTATGTTCTCATTTTGGGGACAAAAGGGCAAGGACAATGGAATCAGAATTTTTTTTTTTTCTGTAGACTTTGCTGTGTTACTAAGATGTACTACTTCACGCAGTTGTGTCTTTCTCTCTTCTTTGGTCTGCCAACAAAATGAAACAGTAGTTCAAATGGAAAAGTCAAGTTTTGTCTATCAAAATGAAATTTCAGGAGAGTTTTCCCAGGAGATTTATGTCTCATCTTTCTCATGGAGTAAAATATCCTCCAGTTCCTGTAAACTTGCCAAGATTAACAGTAGTTTATATCTTTAGAAAAGATACAGAGTAGATGGGAATCTGAGCTGAAGTGGCTGACTGTAGAGAGAATATATACATGTGTATTATATAGTACCAATACTTAAATATGTGTTTAATATCTAACATTTTATATAGAATATGAATATATGTACTCCTGTATTTTACAAGTTTTATTTCTATTTGCAATTAAAACTTGTTAAATTATTCTTTCTGGTGATTTTCATCGCTACATTAATTAGCAAATTCTGTACTGCACAACATGTCCTCCTGAAGAATGCAGCTCTCTGCCAATGAAATAATTCTCCCATCAAACCCAAAACCCTACATTAACCTCATGATAAATTATTTGTCCGTTGCCACAGTGTACTCATGGCTGTATAAGACTTAGGGGACTTAGTCACTCAATGGGCTCTTCTTTTTGTCTCTTGTCTTGAGTTTGGGACTTCTGAGTGGGTTGTTCTGGTTTGAATGATAACTATGAGGAGTTCTTGAGTTCTATAGAGATTTTGGGTTTTATCAATTGATGACCTTGAGGGTAGGTAGTTTGAAACAGCTGTACTCTAAATTATCCATATTGCTTTGTCTTATGCATCAGGTCTCATAGTTTAAGTTTTTGTACCAAGAGGTATTTAGAGGGGAGAAAAACCTAAGTTTCTTAGTTCATACTGGTGGTGTACTGCAATGTTATACACAAATTTACATTATTCCTACAATTTAATACACAGTAAGGAGCTATCTTGAACTTCGGGCTTAAATAAATTCCTATTTCTGCTTGAAGTTCTTGTTGGCAAGAAAAAGTACAGGTCCCCTGGAGATGGGTTACATCTTTTAAGTATTTTCTATCTAATTTTTAAGATTTCTATGAACATCAATTCAATTTCTTGGCAATAGATATAGCAGTCTTCTGGCTATGATCAAGAAGAGAAACAATCTAAAATTTGCTTTTATCCTACATTGAGCCACTTTTCTTTATGGTGAGAAGTTAATGGAATCATTGACAGAATAGGTATTTTACTACTTTCATTTCTTTGTTTGCATTTTGTTTCGAATAATTGAAAAGTTATGATTTGCTCCATTTAACTTGGACTTTGTTATTGCTGGGCCGAGTACTAACATTACAAGTCTCTCAAAATCACAGTCAAATCACATGGAAATTTTGCCTACCTATTAATTAAACAGACAGGGAGAGATACTGAGCTGGATTGTGTTGACAGTGAGCAAAAAAGAAGCAGCATCTCTCCCCAAGTAACTCAGTACTCTCTATCCTGCTGCTGATACACCAGAGCAGTTATCCTCTCATACCTGCATCTCATTTTAATTGGATACTGCCTGAGAAATGGCAGAATTATCTTTTTGTTTTAAAAACAAGTTTCCCTGACAACCTAGGATTTATGTTTTTCTTTTCCTAGTACATAATCATGCCCAGAATTTTTTTCTGAAGGTGTGTATCTATATATGTAAAACAGAAGAACATTACCTAGAGGGAATGCTGTTCCCTGGATAGAGTATCTGCAAAGAATGTTATAAAGGAGCCAGGAGGGGATGATTAATTACTGTGTTAATGCACTCATGCACAGTAATGCAGGGCTCTTTATTAAGAGTCACGTAGCACTAATGTCCTGTTGCTTTCACAAATTACCCGTTTGTTACTGGGAGGGTCAAACCAAAATACTGTGTGCAAGTCCTCCATATATGCCCGTGGTTTCTTCTCAATTCTTGTACCACAGGGCATGAATATAAGCAATTTGTTGTCACGAGGGCTGGCAGCCAGGAGAGCTATATGTCCATCTGATGTTGATGTAACAAGCAAGGCTCTGCTAGGAATTTCTGTCTGCTTTTCATCCTGAATTTGCCTATGGCTAATTACTGTGCTTGGTGATGCTCAACTAAAAGTGACTGGAAATGTGTTTGCAATTGAACAATTTTATAGGATCTCTGTCAATAGAAGGATGTTTCTGTGGGCCTGTTTTGTGTTACAAAACCTTTGTTTTGTAAAAGGTAACTTCTGAAAATTTATTCCTTTTCTTAAATTAATAAGTTACATTTATTCCTGAAATGCCAGGATCTCTGCAATGAGTAACAAAATCAGACTGAATCACCTTGGTTACTAAAACTTTGGAAGACTTGTTGGAATATTTTGGAGCACTTGCAGCTGCTGGATGTGTTCCAATTGCAGGTGGCCTGCACTATCAAAGCTTTGCTTGCAGCTGTGACCTTTATTCCCCTTTTGACATGGACTTGTGTGATGCAGGAGAACCTGCTCCCTGCCCAAGAGATGGAGTATCATGATGAAGAGGAAAGTATTTTTACAAAGACAGCTGTGTAGTTCATTGTGCAGAGAGCAGTGTGCAATTGCTGTATTGGTGATGCTTCAGTGCATAATTAGAAAAATGAAAATTTGGCAAATGAAGAAAATTAAGGGGAACAACCATCTCTTTGCCCAGCCCCTGCCAGGGCTGAGTGTTAGTGGGCTTGTGTGGTGGTTACCTTGTGCAGGCTAGAGGTGGCCCAGGCACCATGAGCTAAAGAGCTTTAATCAAAGAGAGATGATAAAGAAGTGTTCCTTCCATGATCCTCATGCACTGAGTGACACTAGTCATGGCAGAGCCTCTCCCAAACCTTAGCTCTGGTTGCTTCTCAGACAAATAGAAGAGCACTTCTGGTGTAAAGCCAGACTTTCAAATATGTTCTGCTTAAATGACATATTTTAAATATTAAATAACAGACACTATCAGGAAACCTTTACATCTAACAGAACTGCACCATTGGAGAAAGAGCTCTGCTGTTCTCTAAGCTGGGGTCCCTTTGATGATTAGAAATCATAGGAAATCTGTCATGGTTACCTGTAGTAGGAAAGGACTACGTCAGCATTTTAAGTTTAGTATTTCTGTGTTGCACTTAGAAGTTTTGCATTTGAAGGAAATCAAGCCACCTTAAATATTCACGTACACATGAATGTGGTTTTGTAAATGTGAAGGATCCACATGAAATTAGATGGCATGGTTTGATGCGACTCTTGAAACCATTTTTTTTCTATTTCTAAGCCTTCTGACACCAACTATCTAAAAATCTAAATTGAAAAGTAGGAAGTTTAGGAGCTCACAACTGGAAATGTGGTTTGAGCTTCAATCAGTGCTCAGCTTCAATCACTTGCTCAATTTGGGTTTCGTGTAAGAGAGAATTCAGTCCTTTTATACTGAGCAAGAGAAAGAGAATTAGCTCTTTCTAAAGGCTTTAAGCCCCTAAGTCTTTTACATTGAAATGTTCATGGAAGTCAATGGGCATTTTCAGTTCCAGAGGAGTGCAGGGTTAAGTCTAGAATCTACCTGTTACCAACTAGATAACATAACAATGAATGTACATAATCTTACATGGCATCCACTTAATTCCCCAGTTTTAACACCTTACTACGTGCAGCGCTTGCAGCTCTGAATAATGTTCTTATTTGGTTAGATTTATATATGCTGTAAAAGGGGCAGTAACACAGCTGTGCAGCTATCAGCCACAGAGCACAGCACAAATTGTAGGAATTCACAGTGTGGGCTCTATTTCTTTAAAATTCACAGTGTGGGCTCTATTTCTTTAAAATACTATGAATAATTCTACAAAACACTGCAGGATCCAGCTCTCTGAACCTCAAAGATTTCTGACTCCTTTTGGAAGCGCGATTGGTCTACCTGTGTCAGTGAGGGTCAGGGTGTTTGAGCAGGAACAGTTGAATCTCACACTATACATCACAATCTTAGTGGGTAATGGGCATGTTCTTGTCTCCTGTGCCCCAGCTAGGACACAGGTACTGTACTTTGTGGTTTGCACATTTTAAGAAACTGTGGATGACAACCTTCTGAAGGTGGCAAACCACTCCAAAGCAGTGGCACAGCCTGAAACAGCTGCAGAAAATCGTAGGCGGCCTTTGCTTTATGTGGGGTACTGCAAGGAAGTTGTTTTGTCATACCAGCTCCCTCAGCACATCCATAAACTTTGCAAAGTAAGTTACCTCTTTTTTGTTCTCATTACTGTTCACCTACCAAATGCTTGCATTTTATTTGATATTGCGGGCAAATGCTACTACTCTGAATTACTGCTGCTGCGTGCAGTACAAAGCTGACAGAGAAAACGTTTCGATGTAGTTTGAGTTCACGACTGTTCCCAGTTCACTACATAAAAGCAGCAGGCGTTGGGCCGGGCGGCGGCGGCAGCGCGTCCGTGAGGGGCGGGCCGGGCTCTGAGGGGAGCGCGGGCGGGGCGCCGTGAGGGCCGGGCCGTGCCGGCGGCCATGGCGGAGGGCGTGCAGGTACCGCCGGGATGGGGGCGGTTTGTGGTAAATTGTCCGTGCTGAGCTGCACCAAGGGCCGCAAGGATGGTGAGGGGTCTGGAGCGTCTCGCTTGTGACGAGAGACCGCGGCAGCTGGGCCTCTTCAGTCTGGAGGAGATTGAGAGGGGTCTTACCAATATATTTAAATGTCTCGAAGGTTAGGAGGATGGTGTCGGTCTCTTTTCAGTAGTGCCCAGTGACAGAAGGAGCGATGGCCACATAAACCACAACAGGGAAATGTTCACCTCAATATGAGGAAGAACTTCCTGTGGAGGGTGGCAGAGCACTGGAATGGGCTGCCCAAGGAGGTTGTGGAGTCTCCATCTCTGGAGGGGAGGCATTTGGAGACACTGCAAACCCATCTGGACGCGTTCCTTTGTCACTTGCTCTGGGTGACCCTATCTCGGCTGGGGGATGGACTGTATTGCCTCCACAGATCCCTGCCAACCCTTAGGATTCTGTGATTTTGTGTAGAAAAGGGTGTGGTGTTAAAAAAAGCTCTGTGTGTCTGTAAATACGTATATGTACATGTAAAAATACACCTGTCGCCAATGTCAGTTCCCAGTGTCAGTTTCCAATGTCACTGTCGTCACCCAGTCAGTTCAATGGGGAGACAGTGCCTGGCCCGGCAGCTCCTCCAGCAGAGACTGCGGACCCAGCCGGGTCTGTCCCTCGGCCCTCTGACCTCACCCGGAGCTGCTGCTGGTGCGTGCCTGCTCCACCTCTGACCTCCCACTGCCTCGCCAGCTTTCGCTCGGTTATGGTCCCTCCTTGCAAATACAGGAGAGTGAGAGTCCTGCAAACACCAAGGCCAGCAGAGAAGGCGAGGCAGGACATGCTCCAGGTGCCAGAGCAGATTCCCCTGCAGCCCATGGTGACACAGCTGTGCACCTGGGGCCCGTGGAGGTCATGGTGGAGGAGACACCCATGTTGGAGCAGTTAATGAAGACTCCCTGCTGGGGGGCGCTCCATGCTGGAGCAAGGTTAGAGTGTGAGGAGTCTTCCCTGAGGAAGGGAAGGGAATGAGGAGGCAGCAGGGTCAGATGCAACAGGTGATGAAATGACTGCAACACTCTACGCCATCCTCCTGTACTCCTGGGGGGAGGTAGTAGAGAAAATTGGGAGTGAAGTTGAGCCTGGGAAGAGAGGAGGTGTGTTTTGAAAAGTAGTTTTTATTTTGCATTATTCTACTCTGATTTCATTGATAACAAATTATTTTTCTGCCCAAACTGAGACCCTTTTGCTCATGACAGTAATTGGTCAGTGACCTTTCCCTGTCCTCCCCTCTTCCCACAAGCCTTTTGTTAAGTTTCCCCTGTTCAGCTGAGGAAGGGGCTGACAGAGAGGCTGTGGTCAGCTCCTGGGCATCCAGCCTGGGTCAAACCACCATACTGGGCTTTTTTGTGGTGGTAGGAGTCTCCTAATTTTTGGTTGTTGAGGAAAAGGCTTATGGTTTCCTTTTAAAGAGCACTGGGGCAGTAGAAGCAAGCTTACACTTTCCTTCCAGCAATATCACAGTTGTATTTCTCACCTTTCATTACTTTATCTTGCTGAAGTGCTCTGGAGGATTTTACAAATCCACAGTGTTTGCATTAATATTTGCTTTATTTGCTTGTCTTTGGCCTCCTCCCTGTTTTTTTCCTGTTTCCTTTTTTGACTTGGTTGAGAGGTGTGGTTTCTGACAGGCAGCTCGTTTCATGCTGCTTGTCAAGAGCTATAAGAATAAAATTCATTCCTCCCAAGAATGTATGAGGTATTGCATCAACTCAAAATTTCTCCCTCAAGCCTGTCTATGTAGTTGTAGCTACTAAAAGATAATTTTGTTCTGCTTCAACTGCTTTGTTGTCTCCACTGGCCAAGAAGTCGCTGTGACTGTTGTGGGAGTGATTAAGTGCCTTCAGCCAGTGTCATGGTTGTGTCTTTGTCAGTACAAAAGCTTACCATTTAGGTTTCCTTAAATAAATAAACCCTCTTCCAAGTGAAATGTGTTGCTAAGTATTCTAAATGCCTTATGAAAAATATATGCATCTTTCACAGAGCTCCGTTGGTGCTCTCTGTAAATATTTTGGCAGTTGGAGCAGCGTAACACTGGGGTAATGCAGTCAGATCACAGCAAAAGGATACAGGGTGTGCTCTATGGGACACGACAGGCTGTCAGAAATATATTGTACATCTGGTTGAAATGTAGCATTGAAATTTTTGTAGATTTTACTTCACGGCTTTATAAAAAGAATCTTTAGAGGAATTCAGTGAATTTTTTTTTCCACGTGTTTTCTGTTCCTTATGTATTGAAGTTTGTTCTATACACAGTAGCTTACCTTTGTGATATTTCTGTCTATCCTTTATGATTTATTTTTATTGGAAACCACGTGGAATTGTGTGTTTTTATGAATCACATTCTATAGTCTCTCGTTTTGGCTGAAAGTAGCTTAGCATGGTCCGTATATAAGGTGTAGGAAACATTATTCTGGTACTGTTTCTTTACATAATTTCTTATATTTTGAGACAATTCCTTGTATTTAAATTGAATATTTTTATAATTGTTACAGCTTGTAATGACTTTCAGCAGGTCTGTTAGAAAATCTGAATACTGATCTTATCAAGTCTTGCTGCTGCTTTATTTTTAACCACATTTTTCTCATAAGTGGTTTGCAGCTGTGAAAACATCAGTAAAATTTAGTGTCATCATACGTTTGGTCAACCATAAATCATTATATATGGACTGGGACGTTATTGAAACATATTTTGTTATTAAAAGGACACTATCGTGTTTATAGTGTTCCTTGAAAGCTTTCTTTGCCTATAGGGTTTGTGTTTTGCATTTGACACATCTGCACATTTCCCTTTTGAAGGTAGTTGAAATGAGTGCTGCTATTTTTATTTCCTCATTTGTTTGATGACAAAAGAAATGTTTATGACTAAAAATAGCAATTATTGATCTTAACTTCCCATTGTGGGAGCGGACAAGTGGGGCCTTTTAAAAACAAACAGGAACAGTGAATGTGTTTCTGTTTCTGCCTTAACTATTTGTGTAGAAAGCTTCAGGATTTTCTGCTGCTACTGAAGCATTTGACAGCTTGATAACAAAATGTGTATAATAATACAAATAACAGCCTGTGTTGCTGGTGTAGTTTGGTTGGGTTTTTTTCATTCCCATTTTTGATTAAAGTTGTAACTGATATACAACGCTCTTCCAGGGTACATCTGCTCTGCTGTCAGCCCAGGCAGAGCAGCTGAGCTTGCTTTGCATGAGCTACTGGAAAGTTGAGTCCAGTCTGATGTCCCTGGTAGGGTGAGGACAGCAGGATCTTGGTTCCTTATGCTTTGAGTGTTTGCTACACTTGCTGAGATTTGCTGTTCCCTGTGTGTATGTTTTTGGAAGCCATGATTTTGCAAAGCATGGTGGTGTATTGTCAAACAAATGCAAATGCTATCTTCAACCACTGCAGAAGGCTCATCCCAAAGGACAAGCTTATTTTTCTTAAGGAATGCTGGTGCTCGTTTCAATTGCTGTGTTTCAGGGGTTGGCCACTCTGGAAAGGCCCTCAGCAAAACTGCAGGCAGTGGGGCATTTTTCCTAGCCAGGGGTGACTCAGTGCAGGTTTGAGGTTTTGAGAGTTCTTTCCCACCCCTGTAAACACAGAGATTTTTTGCAATTTGTTGTTTAACTTTATCGGGCTGCTGCTGCTATTTCCTGCTTCATGATAGTGAAGGGAGACTGAGAGATTTAGAAAGATCTTACTTTTTGTTTTAGAATGTCTGGTTTGGTATTTTGATTTGATGCTGTTAACAAGGGGTGCCCACAGCATTTGGAGTAATGTATTGAACAGCCAGAAATATATTAGGCATTCAGAACAGCTAAAAATCCTTCAAAGGAAAATAAAACCATAGCAAATAATTCTCTACTAGCAGCCTGTATTTAAACAGGCAGTCTGCTGCTGGGAGTGGGCATTGGTAGGATTGGTTTCAGGAGTTCTTTTCACATGAAGACAGCATTACTAGCATTAACTCACCTTGGATTACCTCAGTCAGTCGCTGCAGTTAACAGTAAAATGAACAGTAAATTCTTTGACACTACTGAACACATATGAAAATAATCTCCTGGTACTTTTAGTAGTGGTTATAGAGACAAAAGTAGTCAATCAAAATAATTGTAAGCTTTTAGTCAGGTGTGTGTGTGTGTAGGTTCAGCCCAAACAGAAGTTGTCTATAAACACAGGATTGTTTAAATGATTTAGGGACCTTCAATACTTTCTTAAATTACAGAAACATTGCTGATTTTAGAAAAATTTAAATCATGTCCCATAGTTCCTAATCTGTCATTTGTGACAGTATTTCTTCTTATCTGATACCTGTGCTTTTTATAGTGGACAGTGGTGTCCAAACCCCATCCTTATCATGAGCATTACCAAAACCAGTAATACATAGGTGGGAATGCTGCTGGGAATGTTGCTTCAGCCTCCAGGTGAAATGGATCTTGGGAAGCATTCACCTTGCCCTGTCAGGTGTTGTGGTTTGATGTGCAGATTAGGGAGCCTTATCTGCAACGCTGAGTTAGTTACAGCAGCTGCCAATCTCTTCAGTTTAAACTGCAGCTTGTAAAATATTAGCATTTTGCCTTACTAACAATTATTCCCAGTAAGATGTTGACTGGCAAGTCATATGTAATTTATATAGTGGTGGTCACTGTAAATACTGAAGTATTCTATGTATTGAACATTCTAAGAGAAAGTAAGGGAGGAGCATTAATTCAGTTTCCAAAAGATTAATATCAGTTATTCATTTAATTCAGCCCCCATGGCTTCTAAAGAATCTCATGTTCAACAGGTTTCTAACACCACTGTAGGCAAGCGTTTATATTTTTTCTTTTTACTGAAATATGTCTTTCAATAATTGTATATTAGCAGGTAGTGCTATTGGTTTTTTTCCCTGCAGCTTCAATTATAGCAGCGTTACTGACTGTAGGAGTATTTTTTTATGCTGTTTAAATTACTGCTAATGAAAGCAAACTAACATCATGCTTTTAACTATGTGAAGGACTTCGTTTATTTCATTTCTGTTCCTATGAGATAGTCTATCTGAGATTGACTTGTTTACAGTTGGGAACAGTAATTTTTCTTATTGAAGTATATGTGAAAGTACTCAAGTACTTAATTAGAGAGGAGAAAATAGTCTGTCCACTGAATGAATGTTCTTTGTTGCTCTCAGTCTTGTTTTGTCCCTCCTGTCGGTGGTGGTTCTTAGCTAGTCCCAGGATTTCAGTACATCTTGTAGCTCAGCAGCAGCAGGGGGAGTAGTGTAGCTTTATTTGGGGGCTCTCCTTGACCAGCGCTGGAGTGAGCTGGTATCAGCTCAGAGCAGTGCTGGTCAGGCTCAAAAATCAGTGTGTGCGCTCTCCCTGTATGAGCTGGGAGCAGGATTCTGCAGGCTTTGCCTTGCTGCACTTCTCTAAACCCCAGATCCTGCAGATGTGCAAGTGTACCTGCTGCAAGCAAGTTGTGCCGGGGTTTGTGGGGTCAGAGCAGGCGGACTCCCAGCAGGAGGCTGGAAGGCATTTTGGGACTGGTTCAGCTGCTTGATCAGAGCTGGGCCAGCACCCAGTGCCCAGCTGGGCTTTGTCCAGTTTGCTCTTGAAAGCCTGCAAGGATGGAGATACCTCTGCCTTTCTGGGTTATCTATTCTAGATACTGAAATGTTTTCATACTGAAATATTTTTCCTTATGCTGCCCAGTTATGGATCCCCTTCAACTGGAGCACGGTCCATGACCATTGTCCCTTTTTCCCCTGCAGTGCACCTCTCTGAAGGGGCTACTTCATCTCACACCTCACTTTGTCATCTGCATATTCTACTATGAAACAGTTTTAGGGGATTTTTTCCTACTGTTTTTTGCATTTCATAGATTTCTTACTGAATTTTTATTTTGTCGATGACAACACAAAATATCATCAAATATTCCTATTTTTTCAAAGACCATTGCATTGTTAGTTCATGCTCAGTTTGTTCTTCCCTTAAAAAACGTGTCCATCCTTCCTAGGAACAGTAGTGTCAGATCCTTATTATTCTGTTGCAGCAAACATCTTGGAGTTTTGTTTGGCTAGGGGAAGGAGATTGTGTAGACAGTAAATTTGAAAATGCAATCAAGTACATGGTGGAGAGCAAATAACATAGTAATTTTCGTGTATTCTCATAATATGTTTAGGAGAAAGTTAATTTTAAAACTTAATTATTGTGCAACACAGTATCATGTTGGTCAAATTTAGATTCATGGATTCTTTTGCACCTTTAAATCTCTTTTGTTTTTACTTGCAAGTTAATTTAATCTTGTGCAGCACATAATATGTCAGTGTGTTCCCATATGAATTTATGACAAAAATACTATGTTCCATGTATCTGCCCAGCTTTTCTCTAGTGAGAATGTGTTAAGGTATTGTGTTACTGCTGTATGATTACAGCTGTCTTGCATTTTTGGCATTTGTTGAATTAATCCCTTGCATACCACCTCAATATAAAAATGTTATTTAGGTAAGTTACTGACATAATAAAATAAACATTTTTTAAATTACATTCCTATGTACATGTATGCAGGATGAAGTCCGAGATCAGGATGAAGTCCGAGATCAGGATGAAATCCGAGATCAGGGTGATTTAGGTGGAGCAAAGATTATCAATAGGACATTTCTTTCTCTTTCCCAAATAACTGCCTTGTCAGAAGAAGATCTGGAAGGAGTTGAAAAGTAAGTAGCAGTGACAGCAATGCTGGAACCCATATAATAACAAAATAAAAATTGCAGACTGTTTGTTAGATTTCTTTTGTGATGGTCATGTCATTAGTCTTTAATTGTTCAGTTAAATGATTGATATTTAATATTATTCACAAAAGATAGCAGAAACACTTTTGATCTCAGATCCAGCCTGGTTTACTGTTTTTCCTATATCTTTTAATTTTGCTTAGACTCCTTTTTTCCCCCTTGAATTTCACCTTGTCGTGGTTTCTGAATTTACAATAGCTTTAAATACACTGTAAACAAAACACAAAATAAGAACAGGCTGATACTGAGCTTTTTTTGATGAGTCTCACTGGGTAACTTTTTTTGCTAAAACATTCAAGATTCTGTACTGTAACATGAGTTACCAAAAAATCAGAAAGGTCTTGAAAGTTCAGCAGGGGATGGAAAGCTTAAGAAGGCATTAGTAGGTTGCCATTATGGTGCTCTGGGGAAATAGGAGGCAGCCAAAGACTTCTGATGTCAGGCTGCCTTTGTCTTTCCTGTACCAACACTCTCCCTTATTATTAGTGTTTAATAGCAGCTAAATTTAGGAGGCCAGGAGTTCAACCTGAGACTCCAGATTTATATTTGAAAGATGGGGCTTGGAAAGAGCAAGAATTATTTAGGAGCGTTTGTGTCTGCTAGAAGGTTCTTAGGGAATTGAAAGCCAAAGGGCTGGGCCGCTGGTCTTGTTTGGGAAGGAAGAGGTGGGGGGTGTATAAAATCCAGCTTTGTTCCTCTGAATAGGTAACCATTTAATAGAGATTAAAATATTCCTGAAACATATTCTGTTCTTCCTATTTGTCACTATTCTAGGGAGAAAAGGTTTTTCTGGGTTTTTTTTTTCTCTAAAGACTGGAAAAAAAATTTGCCACCGTCAAATAATAATAGAAAAAAATCTCTCCTTTCCTGTTTTCTCTTGCACAATAGGTCTCTTTAAATTTAGAGGAGACTGAAGTGTACAACTCATGGAGACTAAAATGTGCTTAATGTGCACAATTCTTTGTGCAACTTTCTCATCAAGATTAAAAAGAAAAGCACTGAAAGATCATATGCTCCTTTAGTCTCAGCTGATCACATATGTATTTATATATACATGCTGTACAAGGGGAATGTAAAGTATATACTGCATCTGACTGGAAGGAGCATAGTTACAGGGTATTTTATGCATACTAAGCAGTTTAGCAGCAGCATTAAAATTTTGTTTACCACAGTGCATTGTGTCTATTTACAAGAGCAGTTTGATGGCCACAGCTAGGGTTAGAGGATCAGAATAGATCTGAGTCTGGGAGTTTTGATGTCCTGCATTCCCGTCTATCAGGGAGTTTTGTACAGCTGTCCATCTTGGTAAGACTTGAGCCCTGTGAAGGAAGAAAAACCAGGGAGGGTAACTATGGAATCGAACTGCCCCATCATTTCACAAGCATGTACAGATACTGTTGTCAGTGACATGCCTTACAGAATATTGGAAAGATGAGCACTGGCATTGTTAGTAGAATCAGAAAATCTAAATCCCTGAGAAGCTCTGATTATGAAAACACAGAGTTGGCAGAAGCTTCAGAGAGAGAGAGGATATGGACTGTTTCAAACCTTGGAAAGTTCAGCTGGCCATGTTCCACTTCTATTCCAGGACACAAGTTAAGTGTTTTTAACCGACTTGCATGTGTGCAGCCGTACAAATTTGTCATGCAGAACAAAGGAATACATGTTTTAAACAAAACTGATTGGATTATGTGCTTTACTCTGTTAGCTATTGAGGCTTTAATTAAAGAAAGAAACTCATCTCTTTTGACAGCGTATCTGTACTGTGTTGAGTAAAGCCCTGAAACTCTAATGGCTGCAATCAGTAGGTCTGGGATTAATGTCCTCCTTAGGAAGGAATGAGAAGGCAGCAGGGCTTGGGAAGACCTTGCTTTTTCACACAGGAGTAGAAATTGTGATCACTAGCACCTGTGTCCTCAGCTGTAGTTAAGAAGCCAAGGATTGCTTTAATGTAAAACTTAACCACCTGAGACATGGCCAAGTTACACTGGAAGAATTGAAACCAAGTCCTAGCCCCAGTCCCCTCTCTTCATGTGGAAAAAAGCACACAGTTATTATAAAAGATGTCACTAATTCTGTGTTTGGATAGAGTAGACATAAATGTGTCAGCAACAGTATGGCCTCCTACAAGGGAGTGTATTTTTTCATAAATTTTGCGAGTTAAAGTGAGTGGAAAAATTTTCATGGTGTGCCAGTAAAATGGGATAAGGCTCTTTTTAAATGTTTTGACCATTATGGAAGTGCAATTTAAGCCTCTAAATATTTTAGCTACTTTCAGTAATTATGTATTATATTATTTGCATTAATTTTCAAATGTAATTTTTCATCAGAGGCCACATGAAAAATAATCTTGAAATGTAAACAAGACCTTATTACTACTGTAAAACTATCTAAATCAGAGTGAAAGCATGATAGTGGAAAGTGGAGACTCATTGTGTCATTTCATCCACAAACCAATTCCTGATGAAACACTTTTTTCCTCTGGAATTTTCAATGTATTTCTCTTTGGTTTTGTAATGCTCTGATTTTTGTTCTTCTGTCAGTCAATATCCTAACACTTCAATAGTTTTTGGTGAAACCTGCAGGTAATGGTTTACTTTTTGATATGTCCTCTGATCATAAATGCAATCTAGGAATTGATGTAGCTAAATTCAAGAAATTATGTACATATGCACATATGAATAATATAGCAACTAAACAAATGTTATGGATATAATTGCATGCAGACCAAGTAAGACTTTGGAATCTGTAAAATTTCATTATTTTACTCTGCAACTTTTTTAGGAAGATGGCAGAATTTCTGAATCTTACACAACTAAAGACATCTTTGAAAGAAACTATTTTATTCGATTATTATACTGCAGGATTTTGGTGGGCTAAAGAAATGAACTTCAGTCTTATCCAGATCTCAGGATTCATGGGTCTATTAAATTTCGCCTTGGAGAACCTCAGCAGTAAGTATAATTAAGAATTGTAAAATAAATATCTGAAGTAGAAGGCAAGAATGTTTCCCAGTCATTTTAATAAAGTGATATTTAATTACATGTAATTGTGAAATTATTTATTTTCCTCTTGAATGTTGCTATGTTAGACCTTGTGCCTGAAAATAATTCTTACTGGCACATCTTAAGTCTTTTGAGTAGAATATTCCTCATTCTTTGTTTGTACAATATGTTGTACAAATGGCCCAAGTCCTGGAGAGACCTTTTCTTTGCTATGGTAAAATAAATAATAATTACAGTAGAGTGAGAGCAAGGAGCTCCTAAATTCCAATTCCAGCTTTCTCAGTGACTGACTCACTGTAGCCTTGGGCACATTTCTCTGCGGTTTGAGATATTCAGTACATCCTGTAGCATTACAGCAGGTGAATTACATTTTTTTTATCCTCAGAGGTCAACTCTCAGCTTCCTGTATGGTAAATGCTGCACTTCTGGCACAGAATCTATGTTAACTAAGGGCTGGTAAGGGAAGTAAACTGGCATTGCTGCTGAAGATGAAAATGACAATGAAAGGACTGTAGCTTCTGTGGCTATGAGGAAATTTGCCGCAAAGCATGAAGCTTGGTCTAGTGGGAATGAAATAGCCAGAAAAAAATGGTAGCACTGTCCTCTAAAACCTTCTTTGTCAGAGATTCTAATGCTTGTTTAACATTCACTTTGAAGGTGATTATGTTCAGAAAAGTCCATCCCAGAGGAAGAGTGAAAGGACTCAGCAGTTTTATTCAAAAGAGAAAGCAAATATTTTAAAATCAAACTCATAACAGTTATTATACTTGTTCACTGTAATTTAGTTCAAGGGCCTTTCTGACTTGGAATTTTGACAGAATATGTACGTGCTTTATGATCACTGGAATTCCAGTTGTCCTTCCTGTCTCTAATGAGAAAGTATCTTAGCATATGCTAACTATATTACTGTAACAATGGAGCAGAGTGGAAACCCGTCAGAAATTAGCTTTATGAGACCATGTAATACATGTGTACACAACAGGCTCGTAGCACAACCACTTATTAAAACTGACTGACGTTTTTCAGCAATGTCATCTCAGTTACATTAAGCTTTGCCAAACTTTTTAAGCTTAAGAAATTTTCCATGGCCCTGTCTGCTTTTGGTGAATTTTTATATATAAAATTGCAAGTGAAACAGTTCAGTGGGCTTGCAGACAGAGGCTGTGGGGGGAAAAAATCTTTTGTGTCTTTTCTTTTTTTAAAAGGTCAAATGCCCCAGTGCTTTGAAGTAAAGACAAAGATTTGGCAAGCAAATATTGTGAATTTGCTTTTTGCTGTCCTGTGAAAATCCATTAAGATTTGGCTAAGATATACATGGTTTTTAGAGAAAGAAAATGTAGTTTTTAAATACTTGCAGGAAACTTCTTATATTTACTTCACAGCCCAGGGCTGAGATGAATTTTCTTGTAATTACCAAACATTTTAACTAAAAGCAAAATTCTGATGTCTTCTATATTAATGACCCTTTCTTTTCCTTTCCCTGCACTGGACCCAGTCAGCCTGAAGAATTAAACTGATTTGGGCATAATAGCAAGAGTAGCATTGAGCAGGAAGAATGGATTTAGAGAAAGAGGGTAGTGGAAATGCATGTAAGGCAGGTAAAGCAGCAAGGAAAACTGGAGGCCTTGCTTGATAGGGAGCCAGAATGAGTTACATGATTTGATTCTCTTCTATCCATCAAGGGTAAAGTACTCCTTACCTCACAGAAGTGCTGCATGAGTCTTCCTGAGATAGGTGGTTGGGACTAAAATTCAGGTGTGCAAAGGAAAGAGAAAAGTTGGATGAGTTAGCAACAGACTCAGGGCCTGGGTGATCCTGTTATGTGCCTTCACTTCCCTACAAAGGGTGATATTTCTGGTTCTGTTGCTTTTCCTCATTTCCTATGGCTTCTGTTTCCTTTGCATTCTCTGTGTTTCTTTCTTGTCCCTTCCCATATGGTTATTTATATTGTGCTGTCTCTCTTACTGAAGAGTGAGGTAGAATTTTCAAACCTTTGATTACTGTACCACTAAAGGGCAAAACTATAAAAGAAAAGAAGTCTTCTAAGTATTTTAATTTGTTTTCTGTACAAAAAAAACCAAGGAGTGTATCAGTAGAGACATAAAACAATGAGGAAAGTAAATCTATTTCACCACTGGTGGATATTTTCCCTTTTTTTTTCTGTAGATTTTTTTAGACTTAAAAGAAAAAAATAAATTGTATTTGAAGCTTTTTTTTAACTTCCCGTGGTACTAGTGATGGCAGACACTGTGTGCAAATCATAAAGATGAATCGTTCTTTTTGTGGGTTCAGCAAGCACTGATACATTTCAGATTGTCCTCTTTGTAAGGACAGTTATCAAACAGAATTTAAATTCTAATTCCAACCTGTTGTGGCACTTGGTTTTGATTTCCAGCGTGAAAATGTAAAGTAATTATCTGGTTTGGAAGGATGCAAAAATGTCTCCAAGTTTGATGATACATGCAGGGTCTTATGCATATTCATGTTTAATCTATTATGACTGTAAGCACTTTAAAATATTCTTCGCCCTTTTTAATATCTGTTCCTGTATTAATGGCTTATGTTGTAAGGGGCATGGTCAGAAGAATAATCTTTTACAATTCATAAGAAGTAGGCTATTTTAAGGAAAAAAAATACTCTGCCTCTCAAATTTGCATATTATTCTGCCTGTGGTTTTCTCAGCAAAGGTAAGAGGTGAAGCTGTAGTATCTTGAACACCCATTATTATGATCCTTCCATTGTGAAGGCAGAGTGGTGGTTTTGTAGTGGAATTTTAATGGACACTTTAGTGATGAGAATAATAGCAATAGAAGTATTTGACTGCTGTTGGCTTTTAAGTGGTAGGTCATAACTAAAACTTCGAGAAGTCTTATAATTAAAATGGACCAAAAACCCCCATCCCACCTTATCATGTTTATACATGGTTTGTGTTCTTTGGGATTATTTTGCAGTCAGACGTATGAACTTGGGAGATAATATAAAAGAACTTGAAAGAGCAGTGACTGGAATAAGAGAAACTGAGTCAGAAGAAGGAGGTGACGTGAATTTATTCAGCATTGACCAAGGCAAAGCAATCGTTGATTTCTTGTTTTCCAGGTATTTATTTCTACAGAATCTGTTTTTATTTCATTAATCTAATGTAGTGAAAAAATGATTGATAAAATAACAGCAACAATAAGAAAAACAACATAAACAATTTTAAAATTATTATTATTATATTTACACTACTTCTACTACTAGTATTTTGCTCTTATTTTACTGGATACCTTCCTACTGTGCCAACATACTGCAAACACCAAACTTTAAATCATGAAAATGAAGAGACTATATGCAAGGAGCAGTAAAGATCTGGCCTCAGATGTGAAAGCCCAAAAAATAAATTTGGACTGGAAGTTTATAAAAATATAAGATTATGCTGAAAATATTCCTTTTGGGTTTTGTTTGACGTGATAAAAGAAAACAGAGTGATTGCTTGGGCAATAATCTTGTTTTGCTTTTAAAAGCTACTTTTAGATTCCATCTGAATAAAATTGTAGATCTTATTTATCTTATTTAGATCTTATCTTGACTCTGTTACTCTAAGTATTTGTATAGCCTTGACAGTTATTGTGGGCTGAAGTGATTTAAAGTTTTGTATTTACAGAATTAAGGTTCTGATCATCCAGGAGTCATAAAAACGTTGTATTTCAAAATCAGCAAAAGTCCAGTATGTACATGAAGAGGTTTTGTGGCTGGTCTCAGCTTTTAAACAGAGACACAGAAAGAGATGCAAACAGCTGTACATTCGTTATATATTTGAGAAAAATACTGAGTCTGCTAGCAACAGTAATGCCCCTGTATAAAGTTCTGACTGTATAGCCATGTGGATACCCCATTTCCACTGGACTGCTGTGGTTAAGGCAGTGGCTGCACTGACATACCCCTGTTTGCTGTACATGATGGACAGAGTGGTTCTCAAGCTGTTCAGCCGTCCATGAATGTCAGGGGCAAGGAGATGGAAAATTAATAAGTTACTCCTGTAGTATATGCTCATCCACTGTACTGCAGCTGTAGCCCTTCAGCCCATTTTCTGACCCAAATGGAGGTGGAGGGATTTGTGGCAGATGGGCATAAAAATTGAGTGCGATCATGGCTGATCCATATGTAGATTGGCTGGGAATTTTCTGACTTTTCTGTAGGAAAAGTGTAACACAGCAAAGTGGGAGTTTTTAGAGTGTTTTCCTGAATGCAGAAAAGTGTTTTCTCTTGAGGAAAGGCAAAATACTAGGGTAGCTATTAGCCTTCCAGTTTAGATTACTTGGATTTAAAGGGGGATTTAAACCCATTGCAGGCAATTTCTCTTATGGTCGGGCTATAAAATATGTCTCTTTCTCCTACTCTCTGATTTTTTTCTTTTGTTTCTTTCTCATGGAAAATATAAAACACTTAAGATTCTTCCCATAAGAAATGGGAACATCTCTTTAAATCTCAAATTTCTGTAGTCAAGGCAAAAAAATGTCCTGCCAAGTACTAGCCCTAAACTAAAAGGAAACTTGGCATTTAAGATGTCTCAACTCCTTTTACTTCTGCCTTCCTGTCTGTCTTTTGTGTATTTATATGGAACAAATGTTCTTTCCAAATAGCACATCTATAACTCTTGTGTAAATTATCCATTGAGAGATATCTTGTCCATGAAGTAATTCCTTCACAGTCGGAAGAATTTCATCCAAGAGATTAGGTGCTCCATCCTACTTTGAACCAAAGTATTAGCTGGGCAGGAATACAATCAAGCTGCAAAACTTCTGCAGCAGAATGGTATTTTGGCCACCAGGTACGGGTTGTATGTCCAAACTGCTTAATTTACTACAAATGGGTGCTGTGGCGATGTCATGGATGTACACATATACACTGAAATGTATCATACGTGTCCAGTTTATGCCATCCATTATTTCAGTCACTGGAATATTTTTTTCTAAATAAGGATGGAATTGGCACACTTAAATGGATGTATTTTAGACTTTATTAACTCAGAAACAGTTTGAGTTTTCTTACAATTCAAATTAATGTATTAGTTTAATACATTTTTTCTTGTTTAATTTTAAATGATAAGCCTGTAGCTTTTTTTCTACTCAAGACAGTATGACATGCTGTAGTTCAGATCACATTTTTACAGATGAGCTGTAAACCCACGGGATTTATAATGGAAACAGGGACAAATGCTTAACCACATTGGCACAAACTGTGCAGCAACTATAATGACACCTTCAGGTTTGGTGGAAGGTGACAGTTATCATCTTTTTATCTTGTCTCCTTGGGCAAACACACATCAACATAGCTCCTGACATTTTCTTTTCAGGAAGCAGTGGAGCTGGGGAAATGTGTCATTGTTAATCACCTTCAGATTCTCATATGACATCATAAGAGGGCCTATTATTGACAATATTACTTATGCAAGTAAAATTATTTCTGTGTAATTGCTAGAAACACTGGTATGGAATTTTTAAATTGTTCACAGCAAATTGAAACAGCAAGAGGCATTTTGTATAATGCCTGATTGAAGAAAGAAAATGACGCTGTTTTTCTAAATAAATGCTGATGTCTGATTTATGTAATTTGATTTCAAGACCATTAAATGGAGAATTTTTTTCCTTCATACAGGATTAGGGGTGTCAGGTTGAATAGAGATATTTTTAAAAATAAAGACATAAAATTCAGAAATGCCAGAAATAATTACTTGTACCTTTTGGTATATATTTTAAATTATATGTACCTGTAACATAGTCCATGAAGAATATCATAACACATTTGGAGGGGAGGGAAAAGAAAAGACCTAACTTTTAGGTGCTACAAATCTGGCTAATTTCAAAAACACTAGGATAAGAGAACAAATTTGAAATACTAATTTCTGCCAATCCAATTGGAAGGATATATGTCTTATTTCCTGTGTGTCTATGATGTTCATAAAATATTTTTTGTCTTTTTTCAAATAATCACTGTTAGAATTTTACCAAATTACAGGTGTGTATGAAAGCGGACACATATTTATCTAAATCGGTGTGAGTCATTTCCAGGTTAAGTCCTGAACTCTCTTTAAACATAATTTCTGTGTTTCCATTGAAACATGTCAGGGATCCTTTGGTGAAGTGCTGCAATAAAAATGTACTTAAATGAAATTTCAAATACTATAAGAACTTAATTAATTGCCTGTGTGCTTTGGGTTTGGGGGAAGGCAGCCTCTAGCTGATGGCAGCCAGACTTCTTACGTGGGCCTTGCCAGTACCAAGCCAAAGGTATTGCTGACCCAACTGATGGGTCCCAAGAAAAGAACCTGGGCTCTGTCCCTAGGCAGGAAGAACAGGAACCAGTTACAGATGTTCCCTGCAAATACTGCTGTACCTTTCATGGATACAGCAGGCAGGACAGCAATAAATTCTTGGAATCATTCTTAAGCCTGGACTTGGTATGAAATCACAGAGCAATGTTTTAGATCATATGTCAAAATGATGTGACAGAAGCCAGGAGTTCTGTATTGTGATTGTAAGAGAAGAACTAATTGTAACAGACTATGACAAAACTTTTAGACAAATGCTGTATCATTGATCATTAGAAAAGGAAGCAAAGAATATTATTTGAAACGTGAAATGGAAAGCCATACATGTTTAAGGAAGATAAATATTTTAGTCCATTGACAAAGTCTATTTAAAGTTGCTTTTGTTGTAGTACACAAAACTGCTGTGTGTTAATCTAGTTTTTTAGTTTTTCTTTGAGGAAATACTACACTGATTTTGCAAAGTGACCTTGAGAGAATAAATACTTCTATTCTTTATTGTTTTGGTGTTCTAAGATCAAACTTTCTCCCTGTACTGGCAGCCCATCCCAGAATCTGAAAGCTGATTTGGCTTTGTTTCCTTCTTGTCTGCTATTGCTGATAATAAAGGCATAAGTATCCTGGTGATAAGTGTTTCAGGAATTACTTTTTTCAGAGAAGAACTTTGTCTTCTCGGAGTTCAATTTCATAAGGACTAAGTGGATGTATTTTTAAGTATCACACTGTATTTTCTACAGTCATCTGATTATAAATCCTGCAAACTAAATATGCTGCTTGTTGTTTCTGAAGTTAAACAACTGTTTCTTTTTAAAATTTGGACTGTTACCATGCTGGGGGGTACCTCTTAGTTTAAGAAAACTTGTAATGTTGTTACCTTTCCAAAAACTTACAGCTGTGATAGTCTATGCTATGTTGTTTTTCAGCTTATTTCAATACTATAAAGCATATGAATACCTCTTCCACGTTCGTAAAGAAGAGCCTGTGCTAAGTAATGAGGTGAGTCATTTATATAGATGGAACTCATTATGCAGAGTTCCTTAACGAGTGCACCATGGCATATGTTTTATATTGCTCAAAGCAACTTCATGTCAACATCCCTGCTTTACTAACGTAAAACGGCTGATTAAAGAGCGCAAGTTAAGATGTTTTGATCCTCATATTCAAAATTAATTTGGGATCTCAAAAAAGTGTAAATGCATTGCTTGGTTAAGTCATTAGTTGTGTTAAATCAGGAACACTTTTGTGTAGGTATTTGTAAGTTGATGCATGTAATTTGAATTAGCAATGTGAGTCTGACTCTGCTTTAAAATCAGCAATCAAAATCAGAAAATGCTGTGTGCCATGCTAGTCTGACCACAGCCCTAATAGACATGTATGCATGTTCATGTACAGAGTTCTGTACATGCTTCTGTAGCCACCAAGAGTTAATTATACTGACTATAAAGAAAGAAACAAGCTAGAAACTGAGCATTTTGAAATAATTCAGTTAACAGTAGTGAGTTGGCATCACAATGAGCTTTGTGATGTGTTCTAACTTACGTGTGAAAAACTACACGAGAAAATATGTTGATGCAAAACATGGCCTTTAATCAAATGGACAGGTTCAATTAATCAAATAAACCTTCCTTTAGCCTGACTGTGCTTTTTGAGGATATTTGTTATTATACATTTTAAAATATTTCAATTTTAATTTTGTGTTAGGAGCCAACTGATGGACCAGAGGGGCACAGTAGTGTACTATTTTTGATGGCACTTATATTTTAGCTTATCAGTACACAATGAAGTTAAAATTAGCGCACTGGAAAAATTTCTTTACACTTTCAGCTGGTATTTTGACTCTGATGTGGGATAATTGCTTTCCATGTTGCTTATAAGTAGCCATATTATAAAATTACTTTTCTTGACATGAATACAAATATTTGGAAATTATTCTTGTCATTTACAAGGTGGGTTAAAATTCCAGCTGTGATGAAATTGGTGACAAAACTGTCAATACAAAGGTGGAGCAGAACTTCAGCATTACTATGTTAGGGTGGGGGTTGTGTTAGTTAATCAGATCAGTGGGTGGTTAGCACTTCTTAATTGCTAAAATCGATTTTAATGGGGCTTTGATTAAGTAATTCTTGTGTGAACTTGAATCATGAATCTTAGAAGGTTTAGACTAGCTTTAAGGAAATGTGTTTGTGTTTTCTGAAGTCTCCTTTCTTGGTGGGTGAGATCATCATGCGCTGTCCCAGCTGCAGGACAGGGATTGCCCTGGGCAGACTCTGGGGGAGCACCACCTCTGCTGAGGGTACCAGCACCTCTGGGCAATGGTAGGAGTGGATTTCAGGGAAGGACTTCAGTGATGATCCATCCAAGCAACAAGTGCTCTCTGCAGCTACAACTGTCACAAAACCCTGCATGACAATCTTTAACTGTAACTCCTTTATGGCCTTTTCTTACCGATGGTGCTTCACTTCAATCCATCTGTTTTGTATTCTGAGCTACATGGCAGAGAGCTTTTAATTTGTCCAACTACACTCCAACACCCAAGAAAATCAATACTTATATTCTGTTAGAGTTAATTTTGATAGGGTGATGCATTGTTCTTCAATAAGTAAAAGTTTAAGGTATTGAAGCTGCACATACAAATTTATGGCATTATTTGCACTTGCTTTATGTGTTAAAATGTGAGGAGAGGTGAACTCAGCACAGACTTCAAGTTGTTTTGCTGTAACTTTGTTTTACTTAGTAATTCTTATGCATAAAAGAGGTCATTACTTCTATTTTGCAGTCCCTTAGATGAACAGTTTTTTGGGCTGCCATGGTTTGGTGTGTGTGGCTGTGGCAGGGACACACCTGGGGTCACTTTCTCTGCAGTGCGTCTGCTCAGGGTATGGGAGATCAATTGGGAAATCCATGTGCAGAAAGTAGATAGTAAATTTGTGCTGAAAGTTTGGCTGCTGTCCTGTTATGTAGACCAGTGTCTTACTAAAAAAAAAAAAAAATGCCCTTGCAGACACACCACAGCCCAAAGCTGGATCTGATCCTGACTCTAAGCTGAGCACAACTAATGTCTAAGAAGTTTTCCTTTAGCTCCAGCAATAAAAGCCTGTTCTTTTGGAACAGGACACTCTAAATTGTAATGGCCAGATTTGCCCAAATAACAAGAACCACAGTGTTCCAAGAGCTTAATTACAGCATTATCTCCTTTTGCAAATGAACACTTTGAGACGAGTCAGTGAAATGACTTGCTTCAACAGAATTGATTTGCTTCCACTGAAATGGCTTTAGCTCAGCAAGTATGTGCACCAAAAAAATTACCTACAGAATAAAAGCCGAGCACCCTCAGGAGAAGATCTGCTTCTTTAAAAGAGATACAGCTACAACAAATAAAAGCTGTACTCAGTGTTGTAATGGATATCCTTTTAGGGAAACCACAGTGTGTGTTTTCCAGAGAAATCTTATAGCGATGGGTTGTAAAGTCATTGGAATTTATTTTTTCCCTGGCACAGGCAATTATACAGTGTTCTCAATCAAGTTTCCTTTTTGATCTTTCACTGCAGTTATTTTCAAATGACCCTGTCATTTCCTGTGTAGAATAAAATCAGACAAGAAAAGGGAAATGACTCAAAACTCAGATTATGCATACAATATCTGTGGTTGTGCCACTTAACAAAATGTAAGTTATTTAAATGTAGCACATAATTAGTGGAGCTTCACAGTCTGATTAATATTCTGCATTTGATGCAGCTAGCATAATAAAGCCACCTCTGTAAAACACAGACAGTGTTCAAGCCTTAAAAAAAGGTAACAAATGCCAGGCTAATTTAAATATATATATATATATATATATTTTGCATGGGCTAAAGCCTTTAAACCTCAAACTGCCTAAGGTGATCATATTGCCTAGGAAAAAAAAAGGTTAAAACAGAAAGACATGAATGCTTGGTTAGATGATAAAACACACATCACACTTCTAACCTACTTTGACAGTATTTAAAATTTAAAACTTGCCTTTCTAGCTATCAAATCCCTTACTTCTCCTTCATTCCAGATCTACAAAGACCTATATATTATGTATGCATGAATACCTGTTAGAAAACATGACGGTACAAGGAATTGCTGGGAAGTGTTAAGATTGCCAAGTAAATTCATTGCTTTTTTTTCCTGTTACTATTATGAGCAGTTCTCCCCATTTAGAATGATTACAGAAGAAGCTGTGCTGTAGCTGTTCTGTGGCTGTGATCCAAAATAAAATGCAAGCAGTGCTACCATACCAGAGTTCTTCAGGAATATTGCTGTTAAAGATACTGGTTTTTTGCCTTCTGCCTGTTCTGGACATTTTGCTCTCTAGCTGTGATTTAGTACACCTATATTAGCTCGCAATTTCAAGGAAAGCAAAAGGAGTACAGACTAAATATTGATGTTCAGAGAGTCAATGGAGCAATTCCTATTAACGCGTCAGATCTTAGAACAAGGGTTTAAATTGTTAATACGTGAATTGTGTAGAAGTTTATTCTTCTCTATTTCTACATTTAGTTAATATATTTTGCTTTGATAGGTTGATATATTACACAATATCTTGCAAATTTTTTTCTCTCATTTACAAATTGTACCTTATACTGCAGTTCATGGTTTTTGCTGCTCTCTGTTATGTATTTTTGGATGGTATGAGGCTAAGGTCTTTTGGGATTATGTCTGCTTTGAAACATTTCCTAATAAAAATAATGTGGTTGGTAAATCTAGTTTTATTCCTAGTTGCTTTAGCCAGCCTGATGGAGTAATCTGCTATTTTATGGCCCAGATGACTAGCTAAGTTTGACTTCTTGAAATAGTAGTGTACAATGTAATTTTCTTTAGAGATGTCATAGTGGGTCAGGTTGCAATAAAAATATCAAAGATTAAATTTAATGGCAGTGCAGATTCAGTATTATAGCAGTCACTAGATATCATCCTCTGTACTTAGAGTTCCAAACTAGTTTCCATTAATGCTTTCGTTCTCTGTACTCCCTACTTTCTGAAGCATTAAGCATTTGGGCTGTGTCTGGTCCTTATCCAGTTATGGGTTGGGGTTTTTATTAAGTTTGAACAAAATCCCTTCTTTGTTTGAATTTAAGGAGATAGATAGGAAGAATATGCTTTTTGAAAGCTAATAAAACGTTTTTTTTTCTTCTGATGGCAAAAGCCCTAAAATCTGGGACTTTGATACGTAATCCTCATTAGGTGTTGTATATTTAGATTGGTTAATCAATCATTGTTTAAATGAATTTGCTCCATGACTTCTTGAGAACTGCATTTTAGAGATATATGAAACCAGAACATTTCCATAAGAATATCAGTTCACACTACAGAAACTCATTCCCCAGCTAATGGAGTGCTTTTCAAAGCCTGGAGGTTTCAGATATTTTTAGTGCCTAAAAAACAGTGAGTTGATGTTTTGTAGCTTTGTTTTCTAAATATTGCCATGGCAAAGACATCAAGAAGAACATAGGACTGGAAGGGATGTCTTCAATTGTCAACTCTCATGCTGCTTTCTATTAGGGAAACATTCATAATCCTCTTCAGAAACCTGTCAAACTCCAGTTTAAAAAGTTAACTTTTTTTTTTGTCTTTGCTCCTTCAGTTAGGAAGTGCCCTGATGCCTGGTTTCTGTTATTGTTATAAAACCTCAATTTCTGGTCTGGGTGTATTCATGACAAGCTTATGTGCATTTGTCCTTGTGCCAATTTGTGCTGGTATTGACCTTTAGCTCTTGTTCCATCCCCAGTGTTTATTTTTCTAGTGCATAAAGAGATAGCAATCTTATTGTCAGCCTTCATGCAGCTAGACTAGCAAAGCCAGCCTTCTCTAATCTTTGCTTTAAAGGTAGACTTTGATACACAAGTGCTTACATCCATACCAGCTTCTTGTCATCCTGTTGGCCTTCTTCTATAATTGTTCCACTTTAAATCAGTTTTGTTAGAACATAAGTGACCAAACTGACATATTATTGTTGCTGAGATAAAAGCAAGGCCTTGTAAAATATCAATAGTGCTTTCTTTTCCTCTGCTGGGAATAGCCTACATGATAGGTCCTAGAAGCGTTTTATACCTGTATCGTGTGCCTATCTCATTGTACATCTGCTATTCTAGTTCTCCTTTGTTATTGTATTTTCTAGCTGAGGTACTCCCAGTGCACTATAGGCTTTAAAAAAAAAAGATGTCCCAACACTGTCACCTCCCAATTTGTCATTGAATACAAGAGTGAATAGACTTCAAGGGCGTTCAGTCCCATCTGCGTGGTATTCCTGCCTACTCATAAATTGATTGTGTCTCTACATTGCTTTTGTCTAGAAAATTATTTATTTAATTTACTATGAAATTAGTCTGGCATCATGTACCTTTGATAAATTGATGTTGTGTTTCATTCCATTTCTCTTTAATTTCCATGCTCTTATTTAGTTTTTCCTTCAAAACATGTTCCTCAAGCCTTTGCTGCTATGAAGATCAAAACTACAGCTTCAGGAGTAGGTTCATTATTTTCTGATTGTGGATGTTTAAAACTGGTACTCAGTCTTTTGATGTCTGAGGGGAAATTTTTGATGTCCATAACAGAAGCGTGCCATACCCAAGTCCAGATTACTGAAGTAAGCAGCTGGAGAACCAGTGGGTTTTTGACAAAATTCACAGATAACCAGCCCTTTGTTCTTGAGGCTTGCTATGGCAGAGATCTTGAAGGATTTGTGATTAGTCTGAATGAAAAGTGGAGTCTGTTGGAATTTTATGCAGTGCTACTTCAAATATTTAAGCATCTGTTGTCTAGTAGAAACAGCCTTTGTTTTCCAAAGATTGTGTTGGTATACTCATTTGTCAGTAGGGGAGCTACACTGATGCTTAGCAGTTAATTTCTATCTGGGTCACGTGCTGATGGTCTTCTAATGAACTTTTAACATTCCTGAGTTTTGGTAGCTGAACTGCTCTGCCCTAAGAGCTGGTGAGAGCTCCAGAGAGCTGGTGGAACTCATAAGCCAGTGCTGAGTACTTTTACAAGGCCTTAGAGAATGATTAACAAAACGTTTTTAAAATTATTTTCTTAGGAAACATCAAATACAAAACAAGCCTGCTTCTTAACTCAGTAACATGCGTGAAGTCACGAAAGAATAGAATTCAGGCAGGACATGTGCCAAATAGCTGACATGGGCTGTGCCTTCAGTGTGCTGAGCACCATGGTTCTGACCCAGCCAGCATTTCAACAAGCACCTCTTCTTAACAAATTGGGAACTTTAATTTCAATAAGCCTATTCACATACACAGAATTAAACTGAGAAATGACTGGGGTCACATTGCTCAGCGCCCTGCAGGATGAAAAACTAAACATACTAGAGAAAAAAAAAATTGAGGCTCATGATCACTTTTTAGTTCAGTTGTACAGCTGACAAAGCATCACATTTTTTGACTGTATGATGTTAGAGAGGGAAAAAAACTTGAATTCTTGGCAGGAAAACAGTTCTGGAACTATGCAGGAATTAATATATACACAGATGTGCTCTCTGAGTTTTTAATTATTTATTTAGAAAGTGACTTGATTTCCATATGTATGGAATCGTGTGTATGTTTGTGTGTATGTGTTTGAATGTATGTAAGCATACATAGTTGTGATAAGAGCAGTAATGACTTGTTTATTTGCCGGAATGCAGGTCAGCTAGGAATTGCAGGCTTTGATTGGAAGGATAGTCAGTGCATTAATGACAACCTGTTTCTGCTATTCATCAGAATGTTCTATGGTCCAAATGATGAAGTGCTCTATCAGAATACTACAGCACATTTAAAAATGGTTATCAATCAAGATGTAAATTTTAATAGATGATGTTGAGATCGGCAGAAATGTATTGACTTGGAGACATTTTTAAGTGGTTAAGCAAAGTAGCTGAGGACAGACTATTAGGATATGAATTTTGTTTTACTTTTCTAGTATTCCAGAATAGCTCACTCTGTTGATGCCCTTTGCAAATTCTACTTGTTTAACTTGACCAGCTTGAAAAATAGTACTTGGAGCTGAGAGAAGATCGGTAATTTTGTTTCATAGGAGAATCTGAGAATTTTGCAGTTTGATTTAATTCCAGTTTAAAAAAAAAAAAAAAAAAAAACCCTTAAGAGAATTTCTATTCTTACATGTCTGTGTTTAAACTCTCTGACACAAAAGCAGTGCTTTTGAAGATCATTTCAGAACCCCAGCTCCATCATGGTGCCATACAGCATAGTTGGCTCTGCTGGAGCAAGACCCACACAGTCTGCGGGTCCTGAGCTTGTCATAGTGCATGTTGCTGGGGAGACAAGAATCCAGAAAACAGGATTCTTTATCAGCCAGTGTGGCAAACCACTGGAAGGGCTTTGTACATGTGCCGGTGAGAGCCAGGTAGGTCACTGCTGGCACACTGGCAGAAAGTTATTCGCACAATAACTCAACTTTGGGAAGTTCAAAGAATGTAACTTGAAAGGAATCTGCTGGAAAAAAAGTAGAGGCATTTTATTTTGAGCCCAATGCATTGTGTTTGCTGCAGTACAGTGCTATTTTCAGTGTTAAACTCTTCCATGTAAAGTAGCAGGGATTCAAGGATGTGCCACATTTTGTTTATATTTTGGTGGTTCAAATTTAGCTGCCCTTTTTAAAGTTGTTTGCCAGAAGGTACCATTTTGGTGCCTGTACAGTTTGACTTACTGGAGACTGGTTTTCCAGAGCAGTTGCCCTGTTGCCAAGATTTCCTGCATAATTTTTGGTAATCGGCAGACAGAGATCCATGACCTTAAAGTACAATTAACAACTGTTTTGTACCCATTACCTTTATCTGCAGCTTTTCATCATCTTGAAAATCAAATTGCATTCATAAAAGTATTGGTGGAATGGGCAAGTGAAGTGATATTTCATGGGAATGTATCCCCTCGGGTGAATATTTAAGTATCAAATTCATACATCTTGTGACCTTATGTTATGAATAACATGTTGACCTTATTCATATAAATAAATAGCATGACATTTCTTTACCATGATGATTTATAATCAATATACATTTTAATAAATTTTCATCCATTTAGTTGATGTTATGAGGACAAATGTAATCCAAGTCTAAATAACAGACAAGTTTTACAGTCCTTTAAAGTTCCTTTTTAAAATGCAGCAGAAAGTTTGTGCCTTCTAATTCCACCTTGAATTTTACAACTTGTCATAAGATACAACATAAAGCATTTTTACTGAACATTGAATCTGATGTATTTGAATATTAATTCATAAAACATTATTTTGATTTCCTATAAATATGCTAAGCTCAGCAAAATGTAGTGTTACTCATTAGAAAACTAAGTTTTATAGGATGTCTGGTTGGTATTTGAGGTAACTTATATTGCTACTTAGGTTTACATTTAATAAACCTTAGCTAAGAAAATTGTTTAAATTTCAAAGGAAAGATAATAAATAAAATGAGGGCATTGAATATTAATGTGAACTGTGCCTTTATTTTGTTAAAGCATTCAGAGTTAAATAGTGGTGGTCTGTTAGCAATCTAGGGCTATTTGGCAAGTCTCTAAACTTACTCAATAATCAAAACATAAAAGGACAATGGAAACTTTTCACAATAAAAGAAAAAGGAGTTGAGTACAGAAACCAAACAAATTATTCTCTGCTTTTTCTTGGTAAGAGGGTGAACTTTATAGGAAGGGCAGCAAGCTCTGTGTTAGGGTTGCCTTTTCCTGCCTTTGTTATAAATTACATCTGTCTGTGAAGAATCCTCTCCAGTTACTTCGTGGTTCATGGCTACGGGGGAGGTGTGCATGTCTATCTGGAATGGGGCAGAGAGAGACAGATTGTGGGGGAGCCTTTTCATTTTAATGGTTTGTTTTTCACTGAGGAAATGGCAATTCTAAGCATTAATTTGCCTTGCTTACTAAATATACAGATGGATAAAATTCCTAAGGATCCAGCTGTGTAAATAGAATATTAACAAAACAACTGTTTTCTTCAGCATTTGTATTATTTGTTCTTTGAAGCTTGCTAGACTTTTGGAAGACTTCAGCATGGTTTAGGTTCAGTGTAATCATTCAAAATGTTTTTATTAGGGCTTAAATGAGGAAAACATTTGGCAAAGGGATGGAGTTTATCCAAAGCATAATGTTTGATTCTTTCACGAGAGTCTGAATACACTGCAACAATATTGTAAGGCACCAGAAATGTGGGAATAAGCTACCAAATGGTACTGGAAGGGGAGCCTGTACATACCCAATATGTTGGGTGTAGTGTGGTCTCCATGCCCTCCTTCCCCTGCACCTGGTGAGCAAAGAGATCAGGCTGAGGTAGCCCAGTGCAGGGCTCTGGCCCCTTTCTCTCCTGTCTGCACAGTTTCCTTCACCATTTGATCCCAAGGCTGGAGTCATTTGCAGGCTGCTAGCAACAGAGCAAGGTGGAAATTCTGTCCTTCCAATCCCTTCTTCAGTGTGGGCTGATGGCCACCTCCAGCAGCTCCAGCCCACTGAGCCTCACTCTCTGCTCTTCTGATTTGGGAAATGGGCTCCTATCTGCCTCTTCCATCAGCCTTAGCTAACCTTGTCCTGCCTGAGTCTCCCATAAATCCACTGTGTTTCTGTGGAAGCTGAGACTTCATTATGTGTTTTGAGCACTCAGAAAACATCAGACAGGTAGAATATCTCCTCAGGGCAGGCTTGAAAACACAACAGCTGGAACCTTTTGGTGTTCTTCACAGTTAAGATTATTATCTAAAATATTTTTGGGGGTTTGGCTTTCCACATGTGCTGTTGAAAATTTGGTAGTGAACTCATCCTGAATCTCCTCTTTGCCAACTTAAAGCAAAGAGAAGAAATACTTAATTGTTTATACTTAATGTTTGCTTTTTCCTACTTGTTAGAGTGGGCAGACTGTTTGGCTGACATTAAGATGCTTACATGGTGAGTGCTTAGCTTTTTGGTTTTTTTAGGCTGATTTCATCCTCATATATTGTCCTCTGACTACAAAGCCTATGTTAGAGCCCATGTAGGTTCTGCAGGGTTACATTGCAGATGGTGTTGTGTCCAGGATAATTCCTAAACAAATACAGATATTTTTGGCTGAAATACCTCAACATTCTGCTTTCCACTTTGATGACAAGTAGTCCTTTTGACTTTTTGGTTGGTTCTACAAGAATCCCACAATACTGTAAATACACATTGCAGAAAATATTGTTACTACTCCCACAGAACAGGTCGTTCTGCATGAATTACATTCTGATACACATATGACTATTTTCTTAGTATTAGAATTCCTGTGCTTGATGTGTTGATTCTGTTCTATTCAAATAATACAAGGTAAGGAAAAATATCTCCTGTGCACTTGCACTGTCATTTATTTTGACTGTGCATATCAAATTTGGCCTGTGAACACAATCTAAGGAAATGACATAGATTTTAAGTGATAAAGATGAATATTGTATGCTTCATTTATAGGAAGGCCATCCAAATATGGTCTCGGAGTTGTGAGAACATCCCATGCTTGATATGTCTTGAATTTTGCATTGATCAAGGCTGTGGACAAGTTTCAGGCTGGAATTCAGGTCTATTTCTAGATTTACTGGACACTGTGTGTTGTGAAATTATTGCAATACGTTGCAACCAATGCATATAGTACTCTTATATAATAAAATGAAAGAGTGCTAGGGATGTTCCTTAGAGATTATTCTACTTTGAATATCTACTTTACATTCTCTCAGCGTTTTTCTTAGCATTCATTTTGTATTCATGGTGCCCATTTATCATTTTTGTCTCTATCTGTTATACATTTAGGATCTTAATGATTTTCTTTTGTTCTAAGATACTGTGCCAGCTTTTCGTATTCGTCAGGAATTAGGATGTAGTTGAATACTTACTTTTGGATAAATGTTAAATTACCTGTAATGGTCAGATTTCCAATGAAGTATTGAAAAGTTTTACTCTCACAATAGACTATTTTCAGTTTTTAGTGTTACTGTTGTCCTGGCAGGTCTAGATTAATAGAAAGTGAGGGCTATAGCCTAGGTAGCTGACTTTGGGGTGGGGAGGGGAGCAGGAGGGGATGACTGGTTTTTTTGTGTGGCTTCTTTTTTTTTTTTTTTTCTTTTTTTTTTTTTTTTACTTTTTTTTTTTTTTAATAATCCTCCCATTGGTTCCCTGTGGTGCCCTGCAGTGGAATTTCTAAAAATGTCATTATGTTTCTGTCAATTTTGAGAATGACCCCTTGAGTCTATTGATACTGCATGCATAGAACTGTGCACTGAACCATTAATTTCTGTTTAACAATCATGTTTTGTTTGAGAAATCAAGAAATTGTCAAGGTGGAAGTAAGGAGCCAAATGCGACTTATTTTGCCATGGTACAGATTTTATCTTTTGTCCTTCCTCCTTGCTTGGAAACCGAGCTCTCTGAATTACTGAATGTAAAATTAATATCCTTTTCTTTGCAACCCTAACACAGCCAAACACAATAGGAGTAGTTAAAGACAGGATTTCAGTGTTATCTCTGTGTTTCCTAACTACTGCTGGTTTGTCTTCAGTTCATGCTCTTGTTATTCATACTGGTTTTATTGCAGTATATTTAATTGTCTCTTTGTTCTGATCAATCCTCAGTTAAATGGGTAAATAATAAAAGAAAGAGGATACATAATCAAATTACCAGCAGTAATTGGTCAGTCCAAGCATTACTGGAACTTTATAGTGGGCGGAAAGAACAGGGCTTTGGTATCAGAGTCAAAAAGGCCAAGCCTTTAAAACTGACAACATAAATACATTGCTACATTGGCACATCTTTGTGAATTTAAATTACAAATTATTGTGCATAATCAGAATCAGAGCAACTGGAAAATCATACAGCATGGATAGACTTTATTAACTTTCGATACAAATGAAAGACATTAGACAAGCTTAGAAATCTGACAGACTAGGAGAATCTTAATATTTGACAAGTGTAAGATAAAATGAGACTTTTTCTCCTGGATTGCTGAGGTTTTTTTCTTTCTTTCATAGTAGTGGAAACATTACAAAAACTAATAAGCAGCAAACCATATGCATTAGAATAAAATGTAGAAGTCTGTGGTATGGAAGCTTATTTGGGTACTGGGAAAGTTTAAATGTTATACATTAAACGATCAACAGGGCATTGTGTGTTACACAGGGGACTGAGTTTCTCTGGGAATTGGGAATTAAGCCCTAAAGTTTTTCAGAGCTTGATTGCCATTTTAATACATTTATGGCTTTGCAGACCATAACATGAGTTGGTTATGTTTCATTTTCTAGTGAACCAATACAATTAAGAAGACAAATCTGCTTTCTTCCTTAACATTTATCTGTTAACATACTAGCAATTTTAGTAGCAAAATAAATTGCTTAATCAGATAGGTACCAATAGCTCTAACCTATACAGACATACAGAATTTGATTTTTTAGTTTTCATTTTCTCCTTCCACCAAATCAATTGGAGAAGAATGGACAAAGAGTAACGAAAAGGTAGCATGACTTAACAAACTAAACCCTGCTTTGTGGAATTCAGTTACATAAAAGGTCATTTTTATAGATTTGTGCTATTTAGAGGAATTTGCCTGTCACATCTGATAAGATCAGTATGGTGAGGAAAAATTAAAGCTGCTCGTGAAGAGTACACTGAACTTGACCAATGCTACAATAAATAGTTGTGTTTCAGCAGGGTGTTGCAGCTTCGTGTTTACCTGGCTTGACTCTGTCAGCTACTTCCCAGTTAAGATCCAATTTACTCAGGCTGCATAAAATCTTTGACGTGACACTAATGTGCTCTGGAACTCTGTCTTCAGGGAACAGTAATTTCTACTCATCAAAAATACCTTGAATTTGAAAATTAAAGAATTTGGGATGGTGACTTTTAGACAAATTTTTCATGCGATATTGCATGAGAAGGCTTGTAATGTCTGTCCTTCTGTTACTGTTGTCAGGTATAAATTTTGAGTGAGCTGCTAAGATTTACCATTCAATTCATGTTTCTTCAATCCACTGTGCCCCAAGTAATTTCAGGGGAACTGCTAGGATTGTATCGAAAATAAACAGTATATTACCATGGTGTGTAATGTGCAAAATTTGGCCTCAAACTGAAAACTGTTACATTAAAAACACTCTCTCTAAAATGCAAACATCTCATATTTACAGCTGTAGAAAATACTACTACAACTTTGTGATGTGTGGGTGTATGTGTAAGTAGAGTAGAAAGTGCTGTATTGGTTCATCTTGTGGGTCATTCCCAAATAAGACTTCATTTGAAAACATTTTAACTAATTGTGCTTTGTGTTTTCTGTAGTGAATTAAGGAGCCTAGTTAGTGTTCAGCATTAAGAGGAGATTGCTGCAGTATATCTGCAATATAATGGGAATTATATTTGTTAATGTACTTTGGGAGCATTTAAATTCTAATCACGCAGACGAAAGGAAATTTCAAGTGATGGCAAGTAAATTTAAATTACACAACAGTAAAGACTTTCATACCTTTGAAAATATTTCAGCACTGGCTTTTTTTTTTTCACTTGCTTTGATTATCCATGATCACAGCAGCAGAATTCTATTGCTGTTGCCATAATTTCTGAAGCATAACTGTGCTAACATGAAATATGTATATATAGGTACATTTGCCAACTTGTTTTAATTTTGTCGTTGGCTTTCCACCTCATATGTTGGGAGGGGCTGCTGATCAGTGTGGTGGCTGAAGGAGAAGGCAGAATTGTTGCAGGAGAGAATGAAGATAAGCAGGCAACATTTGCAGGAAAAGTAGGCACTTTTTCTGTGGTTTCAGGGTCAAGAAAAGAAGATATCCATCCCATAAAACCTGTCTCTGTGACCTCTGGGAGCCCTATGTGGCCATGCAGGTGTGAGTGGCACACAAGCAGTGTGTAAGGCAGGAATTTTAGGCCACATAAAATTGTCATCTTTGCCCTTGTTGAGCAGTCCTCTGGATCAGGTCTCACAAGCTACGTATGTCCAGTTATCTAATGGATATAGCTTGGCTTCTGCAAGCTGGATTGTGGCTAAGGTAGGAAAATGCAATACGAGCTATGTAGTGACTGTGGAAGGGAAGGACAATTCTTTCCAAGGAAGCATTTTCCTACCCTTCTCAAGCTCAATGTCCTCCTACCATGAGTCTTTTCACCTCTTCAGCAACACCTGCTTATTGTAAAAAAAAGAGAGGAAAGAACTAAGCACCACTGTGACCAAAAATAGAATTCCCCCCCTTTTTTTTTTTATTTCTGTGTTTAACCTCTGCTTTTTTAATCATATGCACAGCAAGAAAAAGGGGATGTGTTCTAGCAACTTGTCAGCTATGAAGCAGTGCAATTTTTTAGGTAGAATCTTGCTATCAGTGGGAAGTAAACAATAGGTCTGCATATATTTAATTATTTACTAAATTTTGAGTTATGCTATTCTTTTAATTATGTTAATCAGGCAGGCTCCAACATTGCGAGCCTTAGGGCTTAAAGTGCAATTTCAATGCTTTGTATTAAATTTGCTGAACTTTAGAAAAAGATTAAATGGCTCAGTATTAAACATTTGCTTGATTTAAATTTTACTAACCCATGCACTTTATAACTCATATTCTTTCAGTGCAATGTACAGCCCCAGCAAAACAGCCATAATAGTAATAGTGAGTAAGTGTTCCTTTTGCACACAGGTTTTGCATATAAACTTGATGAATAAAGGCCTGGCTGTTGAGGGAATGGTAAAGATCTATTGTGCCTTGCACTTCAAGGTCATTGGTTCAAGCACACGTCATTAAAGGCAGAAACTTAAATCTGACTGGTGCTTCATAACATACTTTAAATGAGTTAGTGGTGTCAGTGGAGACAAAGAAAGGAAACAACCAGTTCAATTACAAGAAAAAGGGTAGGACTAATGCACACCTCCAAAAAGGGGAGGAATCAGGAAATGCTCAGTGTACTCCTGTCTTCCCCAAGGGCTTTAGTCTTTCTTCAGTCTGGAAAGGTTGTAGCCATCCTGCTTATTCTCATTTGATGGCTTGAGCTTAATTGAGTTGAGCTGGGTAAATACTTAGGTGGAAAAGGATCCAAGGAAAATGCAGGTAGAAGATGGTTTGATGATGAAGTAATAGTGAACTTGGTTTGGTGCTGCACAAGAGGCTCTTTGAAGGGAGCTGCCAGACTGATATTCTGGCCACTGGTCATTACCTCAGGCATATAAATCACAGGCAGAGAACAGTTCGGCATGGTGTCCTCATGACTGCCTTCAAGTGAGTAATTACAGCCTGCCAGTGGTAGTTCCCCAGAAAAGTTAATGGCATGAGGTGCTCTCTCTTTTGATCAGTTGTGCAGTGTGATTGTTGCTTAAGGCTCTTTTAAAGAAGTAGTTGCTTTTCAGTGATGTGATTCCTTTATGTGAGACCTTTATGAACATTAGGTGAATTTAGAGGAAGGAGTTTGTGGAACATGGCAGTGATTTTTTTATTAGCCATTTAATGTTTAGTTGTCAAAATGAAGTAAATCACTTCTGTCTGCTCTAAAAAGTCCATTCTTTTTCCTGCAACTTTTTTCCTTCCTTTGGTCTTGTTGTTGTTATTGTTTGCTTTGAAATCTGGGTTGACACTGGACCCAGGATGTCTTTACTTAATGTATACATAGGACTTAGTGAAAGGAATTATTTCAGCCATTATAAAAGAACCCTGTGACATTTCCTCTGTGGTACCTTTTTTCAGGAACAGACCAAAGGGGGAGGGGGGATCAAACAAAAAACTTCACCTAAGTAGTTCCTTTATTAATAAGCACCCTTTAGAACATTTTCTGAGTAAGAAGGAAAATAAGGTGAGAAAAACCAGAGAAGGAGAAACTCAACCTCCTAGACAAATGAATTTCCAGAAAAAAATATGGACATATGCAACCCTGGCTTGGCTTGGTTTGGTTTGTTTCCTTTGCCCTTTAGCCCTTGTTACTTGTATAACATAAAGTTCTTATACCTTTAGAAGATGTTTAAGTCACAGGTGTTTTATAGTTTTAACATGAGTATACATTGAAAATACTTAGTAATATTTTACATTTAATGTGGGACTATCTTTTTATTCTCAACACTTCACTGAAGCAGAAAGCACTTTTGGAAGAGCTCTTACCCATCTGAGCCCCTGAATTAGTCTAATGTCGCAGTTAATTGAGAGGTGGTTTCACTTAATTGTAATGGGGAAAAGACAGTGGAAGATTTTGCAATGGAATTTTATGAATGAAATTGTGGTTTACTTTTAAATAAGTATGCAGTGCTCAATGAAATGATCTCTGTAACTTTCGTGAATATTTTATTCAATAACCTTAGCCCATGGGTTTTTTTTATGAGGAAAGTGAAGTTCCAACTGTCTTTTTTTTAATTTAAAATGTCAAAAGCTTCTGTGTAAAAAATATATTTCAACCTCTAGGTATTCAAAAATTGCAAGAGTATTATTTATTTTCATAAAGGATTCTATCTAAATCCACATAATAACTTTTGTTTTTTAAGTAGACCGGAAATTAATCCCTCACTTTGCACCTTGTTTATTTTGCCTCCAAACCCAAATAGAAAACTTTTTTGACATAAAATGCAGTTAGATTTAAACTTGTTGAGGTTTAAACTTGTTGTCATCTCTGTTAGAAAATTACACAATTTCTAAGTAATTAAAAATTCTTCAATCTCAGTTATGGCAACCTGTGATACTTAGTTGGAGGATATTTAGGATTTAAAAGCAAAACAACAGAACTTTTATATTTCAAAACATTAGTGCATCAGCTTTATTGGAAAAAGCTGCAATTGTTCAAATGATCTCAGTAAAACAATTTGGACTACGGTTCCCGGAATGCTCATGAAACTGACATATCTACATGTTCTCAAAAAGTCATAATCCATCATTCTGATGCTATATCGATGGATTATGACTTTCTGATGTCAGATCTGTGAATTAAGGCTTTTTTGTGTACAGCCTGCTATCCAATTATTGCCCCTATTCATATATTATAAATCATTATTCCTTCACCAGGTAGTCAGCAGTTTCTATTTCCTGAAGTTTCAGAGAATTCTTTTTTTAGCCATTGTGGCACTCCCATTGAGCAATCAAAAATGGAGAGCGCTGACCTGAAAAATAAAGCTTCTATCACAGCAAATTGTTGAGGGAGCAACAGTCGTTTCTAATTCTTCTAGTTTCTGTTGAAACAAATCTCATCCCCTTCCTGCACAAACAAGCAGTATAATAAATTAGTACAAAAGTCAGTAGTTGGCACATACTGACTTCATTTTTAAGTGCTTATGCCTGAGTTTCTTAAAACTGATGCTTTCTTCTGAGAAGTTTCCATTTTTTTATGTGAAGAAAGATCAGCTTCTGATTTAAAGCTGGAATTTGCCAGTGTGCTGCCTTAAGTGACCGTGTCTATTAGGTGCTGTTAAACTGAAGTTCCTTTGAATGAATTATTTATAGAGTAATACACTTACCTCTTATGTAACAAAATGTATTATAAAAATAAAAAATGCTTTACTGTAGCCAGTTTAGGTGTCAAATCAAAACACATTTAGAACAACTATTAAAAGACATTCAGAAAAACAAGAGGAGTTGTTTCAGGACCTATCGTGCATTCAGATAAGTCATTAAATGAAATGTAATCATGCTATGTTGGAGAGTTATCTCAACATATTTCTCAAGCTAAGGGAATTTAGGTCTGGCCTGTGTGGATGGAGAAAATCAATAGTATGATCTTGTTGGTTTTTATTTCATTTTGCTGTACTGATATTCTTCATTAGGATGCAGTTTTCACAGTAGATGGCTGTGCATAAAATATGCCCAGTCAGTACATTGCTGGTGGAGTAGTTGTCAAAAAGGATGGAAATCGATGAAAGGGAGCGAGGTGTAATGAGTGGAGTAGAATTCATCTTTATTAACTATTTGTTCTAGTCCTGTGACTGTTGTGAGAGAGCTGTCATAGTGCTGGCTCGTGCCTCAGTTTCTCCTTTGGGAGGCTACCTGGATTCTAAAATCTGTGTTCCAGGAACTGTTTCCTTGGCACTCTCCTGATAAACAGATTTGTGTGTCTTGTGTTACCCCTGTTGCTCTTCAGTCTAGGATGTTACCAGAAACTATGTGAGAGAGTTAATACACATTTTACATGTTCTGCCATTAAGTAGTTGGGAGGCTGTTTGTAATATTTTAGTATAAGGCGAAACATTGTCTTGGCATATTCATCTCATTCCTTATTGTTTATTTGAGGAGTTCTGGTCATTAATGGCATCCTTGCTCTCACCTTCCTTTTCCTGTTACCTCTTTTACATTTCAGATTTTGGCCACCAAGGCTTCCAGGGTGCTGCAGAGCACTGGAAAGATGTGGTTTGTTGTGAGAACAGAAATAGTTGTTCTGTGAATACCTCTGCAGAAAACATTATTTCAAGGACGAGTGCCAGCACAGGGATGGAACTGGGGCGGGGCTCCAAAGCCCTCCTTGTTTCAGATAGCCCAGTTCTGCTGGTGGAAGTCGAGCGAAGCTCCTGCCACCCACGGAAGTCTGTTCCAACCCATTTTGAAATTTCCTGTAAACTGTAGATGCCCACTAGATGGAGACATAATATTTTCTACACTAGTGGCTATACAGATGGTAATCAAACCCACCAGCTGCTGCCTGCGCATTCCGGGCACCGCGCCAATTTACTGGCAGTATGTCGACTGGGAAGCAGACAGTGACACACTTTGATCGAAAAGCTTGTATGATGATTTTTTTTTTGTTGTAATATTATTGTTTTTTTTAAAAATGATAAAAGAGATCAAGATGTGTATCTTGATCAAAGGGTAGTGCTGTCTGCTTTCCCATCAGCAACTTCTAATTTATAGAAATCAGATTGCATGGAAGGCAATCAGCAAAGGTTTGAGGTCTTTCTTGTTCTCACTGCCAAGGCACGCTGACAAGTGAGAAAATTAAAATCAGAGAAGGTAGGGAGAGAACTAGTAAAACACTGGTTGAAATATAATTATTTAAAGTTCACAATTTTAATAATTTTAGGGCTGTTAAAAATCCAGTTAAAGTGCTCCATTTGTCATTCACTTGTATTATAAGAGCACCTCAAGGTCTCTCTCTGATGGAGGGTGTTGCTTTGAGACTAATTTAGCACGGAGAGAGAAATATATCTATTACTTGTTGTCATGGAAAAATAACCTGTCTCTGGTTCTGGGGCCAAGTTTTTCAAAGGTACCTCCTATCAACTCTGTTTCTTCCATATGGAGCTGTGCATCCAGTATGATTTATAAGGGTATACATGATACAATGGACACCTGTAAAGAACTCTTAAACTAGTCAGTCCTATAAATGTGGAGATACTTTGTACAGAGGGACTTTACTAAAAATTTGTCTATTATACTTGGTAAGGTCTTTTCTCTTTAGGCTCTCTAGTTAAGTCATTTTTGTTTTCAGCTCTTGGTATTGACTTCTTCTTTAAAAGCCTTTTTATAATTTTATTTTTCAGTCCTTTCAGGCTTAAAAAACAATTAGCAGTTGCATACATATATATGTGTGTGTGTGTGTATGGACTGTGTTTCCATTCAGAGGTCAATATTTTTGGTTAACATAAAAGCACAAACCCAGTGACAGTGGTGAGAATTACTTCACATTCTGCCAGTTTTTAAGACCAAAATGGAAAACGACATCATAGAAGGGCCTGGGATATGTGACATTTTGTCTCCATGGAGCAAGGAACTATTGGAGGGAAGAAGCTTAGTGTAGGTAAGGAAGTGAATAGAGCCCACCTCCAGGAGTCTTCAGAGTGCGACCTTTGATCTGATCTCTGGGTTATGCTCAGCCTTACTGCCTCTCCTCCACCCATGAGATGTGGTTGCTGCTTCCCATCACTCTTGCTCTTTTCTTCCACAGCACCAAATGAAGTCCTGTGTCCTCATCCAGCCTGCCTTTCCCTGTGCTGCCAGCCAAGCTTCCCAGAGATTAGTGATTTTCCTATCTTCCCCTCCACTTCTCTCCTTGGCAATCCAGACACATTGGATTTTCCTGCTGAGTGCTTTCTTCTAAGGGTTAGATCAAAAGACAGCAACTTCAGAGTAGGCGATGTCATGTTTCTGGGTATGGCTCTGCATTCTCAAGAGAAGATGCTGCCATTGGGTGCTTGCTCCCTCTAGGTATTTATGACATTGCTATTTAGGAAAGCTGCCAAGGAAAAGGTGCTGCTGAAAGGAATAAATAAAACCCTTTGGCATCATTGCTTCATTTTTCCCCATCAAAAGCTGACACGTTGTCTTTATCTCATCAGGCAAACTGCGTGCAAACTTTGTGATCACGTGTTCTTTGCCTATTTTTGTAGAACAGAGTTTCTCAGAGAGACAAAGCACAAGGGGAGGCGAGGAAAGGCTGCAGTGTACAACTCAATGCAATACCCTTTAGCTTCCCTTATTCTATGGCTGGCTCAAGATTTTCACCCCAGAGTTGGAAGTGTTTGCTCTCTATTCTGAGTTGTGCTAGAATTCTGTATGATTGTGGAAATCTTTGAGCAAATGTTAGATTTTTGTTGGTTCTGTTACTTGTGAGTATGATAATTTTCTATAAGATGTAGTTAACAGAGTTTATAAGGGATAAGGAGTTAAGAGACTGTTTTTAGTTTGTTTTTTTAATTGGAGAGAAATTATTCAGTAGAAATGTTTGTTTCTTCCCATGCATTGTTGAAACAAATTCTAAAAATCCACATTGGATTATGTGATTTGTCATGAGCTTCCTAACAAGTCAAAGCAGAATGAGATTTATGCTATTTTTCAGCAGAAACCATTTCATGCCCCAACAGAAATGGAAATGACTGTTCTCAGAAACCTTCCAAGTTGAAGTGGGAGGAGATAATCTGCAAGGAGATGTTACCTTCTCAAAAACAACCTCACATCATCCAAGGTGTGGTTGGCTTTGGCAGTTTACCAAGGGGAAGCTTTACTAGATTTCAAATCACCCACCTAGCCAAGCTGTGCTGAGGCAAGGCTTTGTTTAACTCCTGCATTCACCAGACCAACCCTGCCCCTACCCACAGCTGCATTTTTATCTAACGTGAATGACAGGATTCTAAGGGAGAGTTAAAACAAACACAGGTAGCACACTGAGATGCAGCATAAACAGATTTATGAACACGTACGTAATGAGAGAGCCTCTTTACACTGGGGCACGAAATCATGTAAGGAAGGGAAAGTTTCTTCAGACTAACAGGCCATGGTTACAACTCTGCAGATTCAAATTCCATAGAAATGGAGTTGTAAAGAAGCACCGATACCTTAGACTTATGTGGAAGGTTTGTGTGTGCTGATCAAATATTCTGGTGTTAAAATAGACTAGTTTCACATAGAGAGGTGACTGAAAACTGTAACTCTGAAATTTCAGAGAGCTGGCTTGCTTCTGCATTCCCACATTGGGAAATGTATGCTAATGGCTTAATTTTTATGATAAAAACATGAAAAATAAGTCCCTAAAATAGTGTTGAATCCATTTTCTGATAAAACAAATTTGTTTTCCCATTTGTGATTAAAATGACCTACAGTAAGATTTTTTTTTTAACTAGGTGTTAATTAAAAATATGGAAATGGATTTAAAAAACCTTGCAGTTCACAGTGGAAGAATTACCATAACTGATCTGTTCTCAGAGCCATGCCTGTTCTGAGATGTTTTTAAGATGTCTAAGTTACTGGTTGTTTTTCTGCATGATTGTTTCCAAAGCAAAATGTGATTCCAATAAAAACAGTAATTGAATTTACAGTCCACAGGACAAATTGTTGTTTTAACAGAAACTTACACACTCAGGCAAAGACCTTATGTTTTAGGTCTAATAACAAAGAACACAAGCTCCCCATTTTTATGTGGCCATATATTCTGCAGTTTTCTAATGTGGCATTTTTTCTTTAAAAAAATCTATATTGTATTTTTTGAATTATGTGAGCAGTTTTTTCCCCCTTTTAGCTGTGGATCAATATTCCTTAGGTTGTGTTGGTTTGGGGTTTTTTTAAAGCTTTTAAATGTTAGTGCAGCTATTTTCTGTAGCATCAGCTGGGGGTGAATCAATACAGACAAGCCTATCCACATCTAATGCACCTAATGACTGAGAGGAGTTTGGGAAGAGCTTGTTCATCTGGCATTTGGTGCTGAGAGAGGGTGCAGAGCACAGGGCAGTTGTGTGAGGGGCTTGTCCATGACCAGTCTTGTGTGGAGAACACGCTGATTTCAGAGGAAGTGGGTGGGAAGGGAAGGCTGTCCAAGAGCAATGGCAGACAAAGGCAGGAGGTGGGACCTCTTTCCAGCATCAGGCAAGGACTGCCCTTTACTGAACCAACAGCAAATGCTATTTTTCTGCTGTCAGACTTTCTCTGCAGGCGCCCCTGGACTCTTCTTGAGCCCTTTTTGTTCTAAAAGGTGGGGGGATTAGGTTTTCCTAGGTTTTTGGAATCTTGGTGCCTTTTTTTTTCCTGTTTAGGTAAAGCCTGAAGTCTGTGCTGGTTGAGCTAAGAGAAGTTTGGTGGGGCTCAGCTCCAGAGGCACACAGGCTGCTCTGAACTGGTGTGTGCAGAGCATGAGACACACTGGAGATTCACATGTGCTGGAAACAGGCATGTCTGCATTAGCAGGCTTTGTTTGGAAGTCTTAGGGCTGACCTAAAGCCCGGTGGAACAGTAAGAGTTGGTGAGATAGTGCTGCATCTCGGATGTAACACCTGGAAAAAACAGTCCAGGATGGTGCCAACAGCTGTCTGACTCTTCCCCTAGACACTCAGGGTGCAGGAGGAACACATGGTGCTGGTAATCATCTCTACGTTCCTACAGTGACCATTTGAATATAAAGGGAATATTTCATATTCCCTGAGTACTTCTCAGCACCAGGCAAACCAGGGACCCTGAGTGAGCTTTCCTAGGTCCCCCTTGGGAAAAGACCAGAGAGCAGGCTGTGCTTGCTGCAGTCCAGGGCAGGTACATTAAGGAATTTTTGGGTTCTTAATTTATCTTAGTTGACTGTCTCAGGAGAGGCAATTGTCTTTGCACTTCCTGCAAGCAGGAGTTTAGGGTGTTGACAGAGCCCCTAAAGCAGGTGTGATGAATACCAGCCACCCAAGCAATTTAATTCTTACAGGCCATTTTGGTGCCAAAGGCACATGATCTCATGCAAATTGGTTTTCTGAGAGTATGGAATTGCAGAATCTATAAAATTTTTGAAGCCTGGTCCCAGAAAGAGGTACAAAAATGCACCTGGCCAAGTTTTGTTTCACATTTTTATCATAATGTTTTCAGCATTCATATTGATTCTTTACTGATAAAATAATTTGGTAGCAAATATGTACAACAAGTGTAAAGCGCCAACCTGATAAAGGTGGGTGCCACTGTCTGTTGTTCACTGGGTTCAACAGAACTTACTTTTATGGTTTTCAGATGTGATCAAATGAGTAATAAAAGGGCCTTCATTTTTTAAAAACATTTGCAGCTCTAGATAGGTGGTTCCTGTGGGAAGGGTGCTTGTGGTGGTTTTTTGTTTTTTTTAAATGTCTTTAGTTCCCTGTTGATTATGATTGTCCAGCCAATATAGGAGCTGGCTGTTCTTTGCTTGTTCCATGGCTTGTTCCATAGCCCCTTGAAGTGGAAAGGGGGGAGCTGGTACTTTGAAGAGTCTAGACATGCAAGAGTTGCACTTTCAAGAACAAAAAAACCAAAATTGTTTACCTGTCCTGAAAATCTGTATGTATTTTTTGAAGGGTTATGTTTGCCTTGAGTATTTAAAATGATGAGGCATATCCCAAAAAATAATGAATTGTTTAAAAATAATTGTTTGGTTCTTTTTCCTTGCAGTCTAGTTTCTGAGCTTTCAAGATTCATGTTTTCAATCTTTCCTCTGCAACCATAAGAGCTAACTTTATTTTTAAATGAAAGCTGAGATTCTCTTGTAACCCCATAACTCTAGGAGATTTGGCAGTGCTAAATGCAATGTGAATTTAGAGCGACCATTCCAAGGTGAATCATTTAGTGATGTGTCCTCAGCATTAAAGCCAGCTGGGGATTTTTTTTATGTCTTTTATTTTGTCTTTCTAAATAATCTGCAAATTGGCAGTAATAATTGGAAGCTCGGTGAAAGCAGTAGAAGACAACTGCAGCCTAGTAAAATCAGGGGGTTTTATTGTTGGGTTTTTTTCCTGGTATGTTAAGATAGATTCTTACAGAATCTAGGCATTAAGGGCACTCTGCATTAAGATATCTCTAGAGAGGAAGGCTTTGGTTGTTTTTGTAGAAGCACCCTTTTCTACTCAGTCAAGCATTAAAATTGGCAGCAGCTCCTGGAGTAGCAAGAAAATCCTGGTTGTCCTCATGTAGTTACTGAAAACAGTAAGAGGATATGTAAAAGCTTTAACTCCAAGGAAAAATATTTATAACTGTGACATTGTGTTTCCTTACAGTAATTTATGGGCAAAATGTAGGAAAGGAGGAACACAAGCTATAAATAATATTTCTTATGTAAACATAATGGCAGTAGCAAATTCTTTTTATTTAAAAATTAATATTGATGTTCATTAATATAAATTACCACATTTCAGATGACTCTGATGTCCTTGAGGCCAGATGTCACTGACTGATTTACAGCTTCCTGGGGGGAGGAGGAGATCCTGTTTTGTCAATGTAGGAACCAAATTGCTTCAAATAGCTATTTTAGACTAGATTCTTACTGATGTATTGTCAGCAAATTCGATTCACATCACAGATCAGAAACATGGAAAACTCTTTTAGAACATATTGACTTGGATTTTGAAATGCAGGAAAAAGAGCATAAAGCTTACCTTTGACTCACTGAACTTCTGTCTCTTTTAGGAATAGTGGTTTGAAAACTCCTGCCCAGGAACATGCGCACAGAATTTCCATGTGCATCATTAGCAACCCAGGAACATCCTTCAGAGGCAGAGTTTTAGGCCCTCATTGATCTCAATTCTACTTTTAATATTAATACAAATGCATGTAGTGAGGGTGTGCAGGAGGAAGCTCTGCCACCTCAGTCACACCATAGAGATCAGATACCTGGATTAAGTTTTTGAGTGCTTTGTTAAATCCATTGGTCCTTTGGACCTCATGTACTCAGTTGCTGCAGAAGAGGATGGCAGATGTGTTTGTAGAGCTATCAGCAGCTCCCAGGAACCTCCTGTGGGAACGCTTGTGGGCGATGCCTCCGCTGGCAGGTGGGGTGGCTTTGTTGTGTTTGCATATGCTGGCAGGTAAAAGGGGAGGGATTAAAAAAAGCAGGCTGGTTTGAGTCAGTGCATCTCTGTCCATTAGGTATTCATTCAGATTCAACCACATGAAATACAGGCATCCAACAAACCACCTCTTGTAAGTGCTTTTATTGCAGCAGCTGAAATTCAGCACATTTGTAGGCGTGGGGCCTGCCATGCTTAGCATGAATAGCAAACTAATGTAAATCCTGTATTACAGAGTTTGTTTGATAGCAAAGCTCACATATATATGAGAGAAATCTGTGTGGGCCTCTGGTAGGATGAGGTCCCATGGCATACAAATAAAAACTGCACAGGTGATATGAATATAGAGAATAATGCACAAAGAACTCCCTTTTTGAAACTCATCTGCCATTCATATAAATCAAACCTATATCCATTGAAAGGCTTGGAAAGATGTTACAGGGCTTTAGAAATGGTCCGTGTTGAATGTGGGATCTTTTTCCAATCCTTATAAATAATTATTTTCCTGTGTTTGGTAAGTTTAGCTGCAGAGAATTTATGTTAAGACTCTGTAGAAAGGAGTACAGAATTTCAGGTAATATCAAGCTGAGAAGGTGGTTTTAAAATATTTCTGTGGTACAAAAGCCTTCTATCAAAGAGGCAAATGCATCACCCCCTCAGTCTTTTTTCTCGTTTATGAAATAAGTAAACATAAACTCTGAATTCTCATTTTCAGTAAGCATGTTAGTAAAGCCAAACTGACCTTGACCTTAGCTTTGCTAATTCCCAAACTCTGATATTTATTCCTGGAGTAGATTGTTCCCCTTCATACCACATACATAAATACTGCAAACCTTTTCAATGCCTTGAATTAGAGTGTAAGTAAATAACTAGTTTTAATCTACATAATATTTTGAGAGCAGACGTTCTGTGCTATGACTATTAAGATATTCCCAGCAGCCATTTCTATAATACTAAAACCTCTTATATCTATTATTAAAACTAACACTATCAGCCAGGGCTTGTTATATGCCACAGAAACTTTAAATAATAAAATACAGAATGGATAAAATCTGCAATAATAGTAACTTAAGAAAAATTAATTTAAGTAACAGATAACATCGGGGAGAAAATGCAATGGTATATTGGTAAGTTATGCAAAGCTAATTTTATAATAACTACCACATCTGTGGAACTCATCTATTAGAACGCTTTACCAGTCTTCTTTCCTGTTATTATTCTGTTTTAGAAACTTCCCTCTGTACTATTTTACTGTCTTTTCTCTGCCTACATTTGTAAAAAGGCAATTTGCTGCCTCTCAACAACAAGAAAATGTGTGAGTTTATGTACAGGACAACACAGGGCTTTTTATACAGGCCTGTCTTTATGCAGACTTGTACCAGTAAGAATTCCAGAGCAGGGTTGTGGCACGGGGCTGTGCTCTGAGAGCAGTGTCTGCTCCAGCTGTGCTTCTCAGCCAGGCTGGTGCCCCTGGGCTGGGGAGGTGGTGCTGACCCATCAGTCCCATGTCAAGCTGTGCTGGCTTCCCTGGCCCAGCGGCCTCCTGGCACCCCACCTCACCTCAGAACTGGTAAGAATAGTGCACCTAATTGTCCCTTCAGTCTCTTTCAGAGCAGCTGACACTGATATGCCAGCTACATTTGTGCAACTGCCTCACAATGTCTTGATGTTTGAATTCCCGTGGACCCGCTGGACCGCAGTGTGCAGGAAAATATTGCCAATTAATTTTTAAGGCATTATCATCTTGCCAAACTGTTCCTCACATTTTGATAGTTATATTGATTCAAGAGGACACTTTGAGTAATATGTCTTTGTCATAGTGAATAATGCTCACATAATGACAAATCTTCAGGAATTAAAAAAAAGGAGAGTGAAGTTTTTAATGTAGGTCAGTGGAAGTAATTCACCATAAATTTACTCAGTCTTCAGAAACTAGCAACATTTTTTTAAAGCCTCTGTAACTGTATAAAACTTACTGTGTCTCCTTCTCTGTTTTTAAATAGATTTTACTACAGAGCCATTGGTGCTATTAAACATGAGGTTTTGTTCAAAGGAAACACAAAGACTTAATTGTATTTTTTAAAGGAAAGTATTGCATCAGAAGGATTCATTTAAATACGTTTGTTGGCTTCGGGCTCTCACCACAATTCATTCGTTCTAATTTTCCCCTGGACTTGTTAAGGACACAATGTATAGAAAGGAGCAATGCAGAATGGCATTTTTAGGTCACTATATTTTGGCTGTAAACTGTAGTCCTGCTCATAAACTTGTTATTACTAAACAAAAAGCTTCATATTCTACATTGAAGTTTCACAGTCTTTAAAAAAAACTTTTGGCTGACTGTTGGGACTATTATGGCTCATTAAAGAGACTAGTTCTTCTGTAATTTAGTTATTTCTTAATGATCCAAGGGTTATTATTAGACATGGAACAGATGAGTAAAGAATGGCTCTCTGTAAAAAGACGCAGTGAAGTAAAAATATTATTCAGAAAAACAGAACCTCTGAAAAATCTTATCCATGCAACAAAAGTGTATTTGATTGGCTTGGAATTGATTCTAAAAACATGGTCTATTTTTATTACATAATTTGACCTTTTTTTTTAATTTGGACTGGAGAAAATAAATGGAATGATAGTTTAATCTAAATTAAAAATATATTTTCAGTGAATAGGTTACTAAGCAAAAAATATTATTTTAAGGAAGCAGAAAGTAATTCTGAATTGTTATCTGCTTCAGCTAATATTTTTAATAAGAAAATATAAGAGAAGAAAATTGAGAGAGTTGCTAAATTTAAAAAGCTCTGGTTTTTTTAAAAAACTGAATTTGAAAACAATGTGTCTTTGTTTTTGAAAGAAATACAGTTTCAGTCAGTTTTTTCATTTTGATTCCAAGCACAAACTTTCTGACTATTTCTTTTGTGAGTATGTAGGCATTGACAAAGTGCTGAAAATTTGAATTACAGTGATAAAAGAAAATGCTTCTATAAGTCTGTTTTTCTCCTCGGTTATAATCTGCAAATCTTTCTGTCAGCCTGTTAGGTTCTTATAAACATGGGCTAATGCTATCTACCTACTTTACTGAGCTCACACATAACAGGGAACCTTGGAGGTAGTGACAGAGTCCAAACAGAAGTTCTGAAAAGCTTTTAGGACTACAAGAGATTTTTATTGTAATGAAGTGGCTAGGTCTAACTTTGTGTTTTCAGTTGTTGCTATTACTTCTGCAGATGTATCGAAGCTTTAATATTTTAAGCGTGTTAATTGTAGCGAGTAACTAAATGACCCAAATATCAACCTAGCTAGAATTTCAAAAGTATGAGGAAATTAATTTATGGGAATTGCAATTACCCTGATGTGAATTAATGTCGTTTACTTACACCATCCAAGCAAAATCCTGTTTGTAATCGCTGACTCAGAACTGGAACATCTGCCTCGTATTCTCGATGGGCACTTCCCCTGCAGAGCCCCAGACACACCATTTCAGTGCTGTACCCTGCTCCTTGCTTGGCCACAAATGCCTTTTTTCGCCCTATTTGGCGCATATGTTTTCTGTCATCCATTTTTTTAAAGTAGGACACAAAACCTTGTCCCTTTAGAGGACACAGGGCTGCCTTGTGCATCACTCCTGAGAACCTGAGCATGGACTTGGTGCTTCATCCAGCTGCTCCAGGTGGGAAAAGCCATGCCCTTGTCAGAGCATTCCTGGAGCTGCAGGTCCCATGGTCCCCCTCTCTGCAGTTAGGTTCCCATGGTCACAGCAAAGGAACAAGAAGAAGCAGCAAAACTTGGACCATTAGCAACTCTTAAATTATAGTTACATATTAAAATAGTTTCCTTAGGGCCTTATTTGATTTAGTATCACTGCAACTTTACTCCAACTGACTCCTTTGATACTCCCCTGCAATTCCAAACTGCAGCAGTGTCCCCATTCAGAAGTGACAAATTTTCAGTGGGAAGACAGAGTGTTACCTAAGCACAGTGTTTTCTAAACGTAATTATCCACATGAGTAAGAAGCTGTAGTGTTATGAAATTATGAAAATCATCTGTTCTTTCCAAGCATTATAAAGAGGGCCCCTTGAGATGCAGTTAGAAATTAAAGCTGATCTATAATCATTTTCAGAATGCTTTTCAGTTCTGAGCACCTGGATAGTAACAGAAAAGGTATTGTTTTTTGCTGTTTGCCAACCATTTCGTTTCCATTTAAAAAAACTGCAAGAAACCTCTGAGCAATAATTAAACATAAATTACTTTCTTCTTTCTTTTTTTCTATTTAATACTACCAGAATGAGATTGAACTTGACCAGCCTGCAGTTTCCCCCTCGGCTTCAGTGACAGAATCTCAGGTACGGTTTCATTCCTTTTAGTTTATTTGGGGGGGGTTAAGCTGTTGTTCTGTGAATTTCCATTGGATCCCAGTCACTGATGGCATTTATTCTCTAGAACATAGCATGCATTCTCTTGTAAGATTGAATGAAAAGACTTTTAATGCAATAATCAGTCAGCAGAGGACATTTATTTGAGTGAGCCCATCTGGGCTGTTGCCCTGTGGGAGGATGTGTCTGCCTGGCCTGGGCAGTGGGAGACAGCCACGATGGTCTCTGTCAAGGCAGTGCTTCCCAAAAGCAGCTCTGTGTTGTTGCCTCTCTTTGTGCTGGTGCTGCTGGGTCTCAGAGAGGGCAGGAGGATGTTCTAACTCAGTGTTTCCTCTGGCTGGTTGCTGCTAGGGGGCTGACCATGGGGATTGCCTGCAAGAGCCCTGTCCAGAGGCAGCATCTTCCGAGGCTGTAGCTGGAGTCACTGCTGAAGAGGAGAAGTCTGCAGTGTGTGAAATCCCAAATGAAATTATTGGCAACCTTGAGGTACTATTACTAGAAAGCTATTCACTAATTCTGTCTATGGTTAATTAGCTAGCTCAGTCTTAATGAATATAAACTGTGTTTGTGCTAAAGCTGGCAAAAAGCACATCCATATGCTGTAAAAATGTGAATTAGCCTCTATAAATAACTCCTAGTTTAGTCAGCTTACATATGATAAGATAAAAAATACTCAGTAATATGACAACATATATCTTCAGCCTTACTATGTGTCAAAAACACAGGCCAAATCCTGCTCTCAGTGATGTCAGTGATAAAATTCCTTCTTAGGGGTTCAGGACCAGCTGCTGTGCTGGAGTATATGCAATGTGTGCTTAATATAAATTGTTAGATGCATCTATGTCACACATCCTTCAATTTGTGTAAGAAATGACTCACTTATGCCAATTTTAGGCTTTGTCTGGTAGGTGTGTGACTACACAAGAGCTGCCTTAATGAAACAGATCAGCTGTCAGTATGTGGTCTTCAGACTCTGAGGGGTCCATGATTTCTTTCTGTGAGGTTCATGGAAGGGAAGGAAGCTACTGTCACTGGAATTAACAGGAAATGATTGAAAGCCAAAGAACAGATTTGCTAGAATAGATTTGCACCAAGGAGCTGCTGGAATTTGGTCTTACTGGCAACAACCAGGTGGCATTAGGCACTTTGAACTTCAGATACAGCACATTAGACAGTATTGACTAAGCAGCAGTTTAATAAATACCTAATATTATCTGAAAATACTGTGGTATTGGTAAATTGCTTGACTTGGACTATGCATCAGTGAGGAGTATGAATTAGAATTATTATATTAATTATTATATTAATTAGACTAGGTTAGATCATTAGATCAACCTATTTTGAGTTCATATTCCATTTCAACATGTCTTTAGAAATGGGAGGGTATGTCTGGCCTGTGTTATCTCATTCCTGTCCCTATCAATGGAAAAGAGTAAATACCTAGTTTTCACTTGACCTTCATGCCATTAACATCAGTGCTAAGAGTTTTTTTCTTTACAAAACTACACAGATGAGAAAAAAATGCTTTATTTATTTTCTTTTTCTTTTTCTTTTTTTTTTTTTTTGCAACTCTGGTTGTATACAAAGAAAATAATTTCCCCTCAGGTTTTAATTCTTTCACCAATGTATCATTTTCACCTGTTTTCTCAGTTTCTTGACCTCTGAAGAAGTCTTATAATTAGATTTTTACCTGATTCATGATCAAACTCATACCATTTTTTGTTACATGTGAAATATGGTTTCACAATCTGCATTATGTCTCAACAAGGCGACTGTTGCTCTTAATTGAGTCTAGAAAATAACTTTTAGTCAGTTATCGCAGTGCTGACACTCAATGGTCTCAGCAGCAGCTGTAACAAATGTGGTGGCAGGTGATTTTCCGTGGAGGTAGGACCAGAGCCAGAGGTAGGACCAGTGTGTAAAAACTGGAGAAGAAAAGGCATCTGGAGTGGCTGGGAGTTGATTAGCCTAGAGGCTCACTGTTCCAGCAACCAAGTATACACATCACATAAAGAGATGAAGACATATTTATTGATTCTTGAATTGAATATGGTGAAGGCCATTTCCAAAGATTAGAAGTTAAGAGAGAGATTTCAGCCTTTTGGTTCTAATCTGAGCTACTGAGAACTTTGAAAACTTTTCAGCTGTGGTTACCCATTGATATATTGCAGAATAGCACTAATAGGGATTTCTAGGACTGGCCAGCCACAAAGTTCCTAAAATGTCAAGTTACTGCAAGTGCTTCTGGTACAAATCCATTTGCTTTATCAAAATTACCTGAATTACATTCCATTAACTCTTAAGTTTTGGAACAGTTTATGTAGAGTCTGTAAAAGACCCGTGAGCCTGTCCCAGTTGTTTGAACAAAACTTTATGGCTCTTAGAAATACTGTCATTGCACTCTTTCCATTTCTCTTGTATTTTTGCAGTGATCAATGCTCAGACTGAAAAATATACAAATTATCCATTAACCACCAGTGTTTGTGGCCCTTTTTCCAGTGATCCCACATTTCCAAGTGCTATACAATCAGAGATTGCTATGCATTATCACTGCCAAAGATTTCATTAGAATACATCACAACCCCTGTACCTTCCCCACAAGTGTTACATTGCAAATTAAACACTCAATGTCCACAGCAGTTTGGATTTCCAGAATGAGATGCATATTCATAATTGTGTTTGTAATTAAGACAGACAAGCAGCATCACAGAAATACGGTTTTTTATTGTTCATTTTCAGTAATGCTTTTTAATTCCAGCACTGTTTCAATAAAACACATTACACTAGAGAACAAACATCTGCAGCAAAGGCAAACAGTAGGAACAACCAGGTCCCAGAGCAATTTTTCTGATTTGGTGTCTATTGGTAAAGGCTGTCTGAGAATACAGGGAAATTAGCTTGTCTCCAAGACAAGGTTAGGTGAGGAATGGCTGTCCCAGATCCCTTCCTGCTCATGGCAGCCATGCCATCCATCGGAATTGTGCAGGGCAGTGTGATAACGCGCTATCGCGTAAGGACAGACGGCAACACCGGTCTGTCTGCAAAACAGGAAGGTGTGGAGGATAATGTCTGCCTTGCTGCTCCACGCTGTGTCAAAACCACAAAGACAATGTGCAGCCTAAGATAGCTCCGTCATAACCTCTTCTTTCTTCTGATTTTCTTTACAGGCAGAATTAAATGAAAAGCTGCAAATGCAGGAAGAAGCTTAGACTTGGAGAAGAGAAAAATTGAGAAATCCTAAATAGCCAGATAAGAAAGGTGATGGTGGGTTTTGCAGGAATTGGGCAGTAGGGGATGACACATACAAAGGCTGGCTCACTACCTGAACCAAATTATTTTTGTATAGAGGAAAATGGTTCTGTTAACATTTACCTTGAAGTATTTCATCCCAGTTCCTCAAATTTATGGTGTTCTGCCAGCATTGTTGTTTAGTTTAGACTTAAGTTGAAGATTATAAACAGAAGGGCACGTAATTAAAACACGTTGAAGTTCAGTTTATTTCTGAATACAGTTCTAAATTCTAACTTTAAAAAAAAGCTGCAGTTTCATTCTCCCAGTTGGGAAATACTTAACAGTTTCTGCTTTACACCTATGGTTTTTTCAGGAAATTTTGCTACAAGGAAAATACATGGAGGGAAAACATTATTTTGAGGCACTGTAGCTATAATAAGGGGAGAATTTAATTAACATGTAATTACGCACCTTGCACTGTAGCTATTCATTAATAATATGTATGTTATTTTGTTTTAATTTGCTTCCTAAGCCTTAAAAAAATTTTAATAGCTTACACTTCTTTCTTTCCACCATATTAAAATTGCATAACTGAAGAGTTTGCACTTAAGTATTCCAAGAAGAGTTTCTTTAGATTTCAGTGGATTATTTTCTGGAATGCATGTATCCTTTCAAGTGAGAATGTTTCCATATTTTGTCAGACATTATAGAAATGTTTCATGCTCAAAAGGAATCCAACCAAATAAATGACCTCAGAAGAACCGGTTGAACATCTGTGTTTCAAACTTGCAACCTGTATTTGTTGTGTCACAGAACTCTGTGCCCTAGAAAGCATGTGAAATACAAGTCATGCTTTGAAGCATAAAGGCTGGATTGGATTGCATGTTTAGTGGAATACATGAGAAACAGAGTATTTTATTCATTGCATTTTCATATTTTTTGACCAATAAGGAGAAAGTTAGATTTTGTTTAATTTCAGCCGCATTTTTTGGTGGTGGTAAATGAAAAAAATTGCAAGCCTGACTCAGCCAGTCCAAAGAAGAAAACAGCTTGTAGCAGTTCTCCTAAAAGGTCTGATTTGATGCTGCCTGACTTTCAAGGGTGGTGGGCACAGTGCTGAGCGTGCAGCGGGAAGGGTCATTCCCATGTGCCCCGCAGGATGTGGTCCCGCAGCTGGAGACAACACCCAGGAGCTGTGCCAGGGCACCAGGAACCTGGGTGTGCTCTGCAGAGTGTGTGTCCAGCGTGGGCACAGAGCTCCTGCAAACCAGTGTTTCACTGGTTGAAGGCACAGAGCATTTTACTTGGTCTCATGCACTGAGAAAAATTCTTCCCTGGTACGTGATAAGGAGAAGTAAGGCCTGCAGTGATTCACTTCCACGTTCTCTTGATTGCTGTTTCCAGTGCTGGCCAGAAAACTAGTGAGAGCTTCCTTTCAGCTATTAAAGGCTGACTGTTCTACTTTGAACAATGAAGGCATTATTGAGGCATTATTAGTTTTACCTTTAAAAAATATTTTGATTCCTGGTTCTGTTCTTTGTTGTTTTATTCCTATGAAATATGATTTTTTTTTTGTTAAGAAAACTTTCTGAAATCAGAATGTCCTTTATTTTGATACATAAATCCATCTCCCTAGACATTATGCTAATGCTACCATTTCCCTAGTTTTGAACTCAAAGGTGAGAACAGAACTTTTGAAGAGAGCTGTCCATATGACAAAGAGTATTTAAAATACTTTTTAGTGAAAATGTGTTATTGGCAATTTAGCATTGTTTAGCACTTCAGACCTAAATCTGAGGGCTGCAACATTCCTGCTGTAGTGCTAAACAGAAAGGGACTAACTATGGTTTATATTAAGACCAATGCTAAACAAAGACTTTTGCCCATAGCTCTTTCTCCCTCTCCCAGATTTTGTCAAACCTCTGGGAAATTTTAAAGTGCTTTGAAGATGAGAAATAGTATATGAACCTCAAGAATTACTGTGATGATTTGTTAGCAGTCAATCTTAGTACATATGCATAACAGCTGAAGTAGTGCAGAATTCCAGAGTGAAGTCCAAATCCCACAAATCGTTTTCGTAACCAACTTTCTGCTGAACTAAATAATGCTCCCAATAAAGAATAGACCCTGGGATTTTTTGGGAGTGGGAAGGAGGATGGTTAGGAGCCTGAGGGAGGGAAGATGAGTAAAAGGTAGACATAGCATCTCTCTAAGCAGTCGGAGTGTGAGTTCTGACACAGCATATGAACATCAAATTGAAGAATTCTTTAATGTCTTCAGAATGTTAATATGAAATGCAAAACATCATGCTTTGGATAGATGGGTAAGAACAAAATGTTCAGATGCAATATGGTGCATTAGGAACAGTCTCCATTCTGTATTCCTGGCTTTCCCATTGGTTTAAAACAAGCTTGCTGTTTCTCCAGTCTCTCATGTCATGTTGAGTTACTGCTGTAGTCATCTCTAAAAATAATTATGCTGTCATTCCTTGGACCTACACTGGAGGCTTTGGTATTACTATCTTTGAGGGTTTTTTTGGGTTTTTTGCCACACTGTTGGTCTAACAAAGTTCTTTACAATGCACATACATAGCATAGTTCTTAACAAGTTCCCACCCTACAGAGCTCTCAATTTAAAGCAGATAATCTTGTAGAAATGAAGTGAAGAGATGATGTGTTCTACCTTGTCTGCCAGAGAAGTGGTGGTTTTCCAGGGGCACTGGACAGATGAAACAGTATAGTTTCTCCTGTATAAAGGTATAATATTGATGCTTTTTAGCATCTTCATGGCAAAATCCTGGTCTGTACTAGCATTTTATAATGAGACAGTGCACAACTAGTAATTATCCTCTGGTGAAAGAAAAGCTCTATTTTCAGGCAGTGCTTTTCTGCATTACACTGTCAGTGTGATGGAAGTTTAGATGGAAAGCAGCTTTTCTAGTAAGAAGCTGGCTTGAAAGTGACGGGAGAGGAGACAAAAAGAGAAGACAGTTTTTTACCTGTTTTATAGTATTTTATCATGACCTTTTCTTCTCAAGCCTTTCTTCTCTTCTTTTGCACTGAATTTTGATTTGAATTTGAAAATTGCCACTCTGTTTCTTTTCTAAAATTGTAACTGGCATTCCTAGAAAAATTGTTTTCCTAGAAAAGCCACTGTGCGTAGGCTTCAAATTCAGCTTTTCATAAGTGAGAATAAGACATTTTCTTCAATAACATACACTGCCAACCTGACCACAAAACATGGGCAAAGTCAGCACTGGCCTGTTTCAGTCAGGCTCTTCAGCACATGCTCCAGCTGACCACTCAAACGTGTTCATCCAGATGGGCATGTTGTACTTACCTGAAAAGCCTCTGGAGTACAGTTTAGGCCCTGGGCTGACCCAGAAGGGTGTAGAAGAGAGAAACACCAAGTTCTGTCGGCCAGCAGTCTAGGGAGGGCTGTGTTCAAGGTGAAATCCCCTCTGCTTCTCCACCATCCTTTGCAAGGAAGTGACAGCAGTGACAAAACACTGTGCTGCTTGCCACAAGCAGCTCCAAACTGAACGTTTAGAATGAGCATTTCAGCCCATTTTGTTGTGGCACTTTGAGTGTGCAGAGCAAGCTTTGGGCTCCAGCAGTTGTAGATTCAGATCACATGTACCAAAAAAAAAATTTCAAAGGATAGTTGCAGTGACTCATGTAATTGCAAGTCCCATTCAGATGCAGAGCCTTAAAGAGGACATGGAATTAGTAATGCTGCAGAAAGAACGGAATGTAAAATATTTCCAGAGCAGAAACAACCTGACATTTTACACAGTGGACTGCTTTAAATGCAGTAGTGCTACTCCAAAGCCTGTGCTGTCCTTGACTCAACAGAGGGTGCACTAAACAGGAGGTTTGTTCATGCACAATTCTTCATTCACTAGGCCTGCTGGGAGTTGTGTTTATTTTTAATGTGTTTTTGAATGTTTCTGCAGCTGTCTCAAATAACAGAAAAGGAAAAGGTGAGTTGTTACAAGTACCCTACCCAGATAGGGTAGAGGGAACAAGAGGGGAGACCTGTGGCCTTGACATCAGGAGGCTGTGAGGAAGAATGGTCAAAAAAAGTTTTCTCCTAAATGAGCATGGTACTTCTGTGTTCCTGGAGAAAGGCTGGTGCAGCTGTATCACTTCAGGATGCCAATGTGCATGGTCATTCATGGTGGGAGCCTCTGGAGGTTGCTTTCAGCACCTTTTAAGGTGAGCCTGTTCCTCTGGTGACTGCAAAGGTGGCATCAGGATTTTGCTTCCCTTCACTGAGGTTGGTCTACATGAATATCTCAAAGTTTTCATTTCTCTCTTTCCAGCCATTTCTGAAGATCTTTCATACAACATTTTCTTGACATTTGAATCTTACATCTTTTAAACTTCAGCCAAGACAATTTTCTTGTCTATTTCTATGATTGTATTGATTGTAGCATATAAAATGTCTTATCTGGGTAGAGCAGGATCCAAGTATCCCAAGCTGCTACCTTTGGCATTGGCTGTGGGAAATGCTTAGCAAAGAGCATAGGAGCAGGGCATCCTAAGGGCATACCCCTGCTATGGACTGGTGCTTTAGAAACTTGTGGAGCCAGAGTATGCACCCATGGATTGACATGGAAGGAGTTTGTCTAGTCCTTTTTTGACCTCAGCTGTGCTCCTGCCCACCATACTATTCAATGGCAATAAGTTCTCACTGTCATTTTTGTGTTGTTGATGAGCCCCACCTGCAGTGGATACTGATGACTCAAATTTCCTCAGCTGAGTGGCTTTCAAGATCCTCAGCTGTATTGGTGGCTTGTATGTCCTGAGAGTGGATAACCAGGAAGACACTGACTTTTCCTGTACAGCAGGAACAGCTGAGACCCAGGTAAGAGAAAGCATCTGTCAGTCTCTAAAAGACTCAGCCAGCATTTATGCCCTGTTACTGTTGGTCACTTCTTTTTGTGCCATTTCTAACTTGGATTAATCCTCCTGAGCAGAGATGCATCATTCACTCTTCATCTGTGTGTCAAGGGACACACAAAGTGGCCCTGCCTGGACAGAAGGATACTGACAAAGGGAGGAAAAATGACCATCTTTGGTCTGTCAGGCAGGCAGCAAATAGTTTGCTATTCTAATCATCAGAGCAGCAAGTTTCCTTTGGAGCATTTAAGTCGTGAATTACCACGCAGCTCTGAGAGGAAACTTTGCCCTTTGATTGTTTTCCAAAGAAATGTTCTCAATTTCTTTACTGCCAAATTCATATTACAGATCATGCTAACAAATTTTCCCAAGCCTTCTTGACCTTCTCCCTCCTTTCCAGTAGTAAAAGAAATTTCACTCATGGCAGGGAGATGTTGAAGATTGCTAAATTTTGCTGATTTAGGAACAGAGTGAATGAAACAAGCTTAAAAATATGTAGATAGCACATTTCAGAATGCAGTTAGCTCCGCTGGAAAGGAAAATGAAACTTGTGATAATTCTGCTGTTTGACAGTGTGTTAGAAAATTGCCTGCTAATGGGTAGGTGGGGAGGCTGCACATGCTCCCTTCTGATGATGGCAGAAGTGTGTGTATGACCCTGGGGAGCCCTGATTTGGGAGAATATTGGTTTTGGTTTATTTTTCTCCTTATTTTTCCAGTAAATCTCTGCCTGTTCTCGCCAAAGTAAGACAAGGTAACAGCAATGCTTTGCTTCAAACGAGGTGTTTTACATTGATTAGAGCTTGGGGGGCTCAGCGTTTAGTAGCAGCACTTCCTCTGTTACTGACTCATTTGTAAACAGCAGGGTGAGCCTGAGAGGCCTCCAGACTGAGTGAGGATTTTGGGGTGTTTTCTGAATGAACAAGGTGAGAGGAAGACACCCCTTTGCTGTGCTTCCCTGCTGTTGGCAGTTTTGGTATGCAACTGTCACAGGGCAGTTTTGCCACTAACCCCAGTTTTTCATTAGAGTTTTCTTACCTGGCATCTGTCTGGATAAAAGAGGGATGCAGATTTTTGTGTTGATTTTGTTCAGAGACCATTCCAGCCTCTTTTTGAAATGTCACTTTTCAACTTAACAAACTGCTGGATCATGCAGTTCTGATGCCCCAGAAATCATCTTCAGTGACATACTACAAAAAGCAGGACTGATACAGATCTCCTGACTGCATTTCAAAGACATACCTTTGGATGACAGGGTTGCAGATGAGACTTTAATTCTGTAGAGCTCAGTGGAAATATGTTCATTTGCTACCAAAGCCTCTCACTTTAATTTTTTTTATCTTCTACTCTAATTTTCTCTGAGTAATATAGATATGGGGGCTGATCTTCTATTGAAGTAGGGGGATCAATTATTCAAGTGAATTCTGTTACTATCAATGCCAATATTTCTGTGAAATTATTATTATGTAGGGCTACATGAAGGTATGTCTTTGTTATATATGTCAGCTTTCAATACTGTCTCCAAATATAAATTATGAGGATGATTTTAAAGCCCATGATCTCAATTTCACTAACTCCCTACTCAGACAAAATGCTTCTTGATCTCACTAGGCATATTTACCATGGTGTGACTCAGGTGTGCTGGGGCTGGGGCAGGGGCAGCAGCAGCAGCCAGTGATGAGCTGGGGGAGCGGGGCAGGAGCCAGGACAGCTGGGATGAGCCCTGCTACTCCCACATGCTGAAAGGTGGCTGCCCCACCACGGGGAGCCTCACTTCTGCTGGGGGTCTTCTCTGAGTAAAAACAGAATTTTAAGCATGAATCCATCAGGCTCAAAGCAAGAATTGGGATCTGTTTGCACATCCCTGCATTGCGTTCTGAGCAGGTTAAACACGTGTGTGTGTGGTGGTATTGAGAAACAGAGTGATTTAGATGGATGCACGTTATTCCTCAGCTCTGTGTCAACAATCAAAAATGAGCTTTTGGATTTATTAGTTCCCAATCCTGCACCTATCTTAAATCATTACCATATAATAAGGACTCTATATGGTGCATTGTCAATAAAACCTAATATTGAGAAGATTACCAATCGTCTAGTGCAAATGGAGAGCGCTGTAAATGATTTAGAGAATACGTGTCAAACGTTAAAGCTGTCTAATACCTTCTAAAGTAGGTTGATACTCATAAATCTAAGATAAACGACCTGTAAAACCACTTAAGAAGAAATAATACTCATTTAATCAGGCTTCCAGTGGAAAGACTGGGTAGGAGAGCAATTCATGAGGAATTATGAAATCTCTTCTAATTCAGGACTTTGCTGATACAGAATGCATTTGAAACATACATTTGATAAGCAATTTTGGTTACTTCAAACTACTGTTGTAATAGCACTAAATTATGGCCCTACTGAAAAAAGAAAAGATCAAAGGGCATTTCTTTTATGGTTTATTGAGCTCATATTTTTCCAGATTCAGCACTGTGTGTATCAGATGGAGATATAAAAAGTATTCATTGGAATTACTGTTTTGCTTAATTACAGGGACGTGGTGTTGGGTTGGCTTCTGTCGGTGTGGCTGCCCATACTCACTGATAACAGTAGATTCATTACTGCATTTCCCTGGGAGGAGCAAGTCATCATTTACTGGGACAAGCCTTGTAAGACATATAGTGAAACAATCTCCTTGTTTTCAGAGAGCTGAGTGGTAACTTGCACAAAATTGGTCTGTTGAGTTAAGTGGTCCTTTCTACTTTTTTTTCCCCCAGAACCACGTGAAAAGTGGCTAAATGTGTAAGGCAGAAAAATTAGGTCACTAATGATGATTTTTATTACTAAAGCTCTGATCCTTCAGTTCTTGTGCAGACAAAACTTCCTTTCCCTTCAGTATGTTTTTAAGGCCACTTGTTAATTCCTGTTCATTCTTTAGGCTCTGTGAGTGCCCAGAGCTCAGCGTCACTGCCAGCATTTATTCGAAGTTGACGCAGAGCTTTTCTTGAAGCGACTGTAGTGGTATATTTAGCCATGGAGCAATCTTTCCAAAGAGCACTGTGCTGTGACTCATGTGACTCTGCTGCTCTGCTGACCCTAGCAGACTTACTCATCGTTTACATAGTGGCAAACAAGATCAGGTTCTGGCTTGATGCCTTATTTCCCTTGATGCAATAAATGTGCTGCTTGCACATGCAATTTTACTTCAGTTCACGTTTTTTAAGATAAACTGGGAATCCAACTTCTTTTGTCTTACTGTGAAAAATAAGGGTGCTTAACTGCTTCTCTGAGTGGAATTGGTGAATGACATGCAAATGCAGCTCAGCCCTACATAGCTCGTTTGTACTGCAAAAATAACCATGGGATGGCATGGTTATGGTTAAAATGCATTATCCATCACCTTCTTTCCTTTTGCTCTCACAGAGGGCAAAACACAGATGCAAGCACACCTATGCAACAGCTGTAGTCTCACCCAGTCATAGCAGTGGGTTTGTAATGAGCAGGGGGGGCAACCTTGGCAGCACATTGCCGCTGGTGAATTTTTGAGATACTGAAGTCTATCTGAAAAAAAGCTTGTTGATTTACTTTCTTCTTTCTTCTCAGCTGGCATAAAGAGTCATTTTACTAAAATACCAGTTAAACCGAGCATACATTAAAGATCATTTCAGAAATCTGTCAGCCTAAAGAATACTGCTTTTCCATTTCCTGAGAATACCTTGGAGTAACTGGCTTTGCTACTCTGAAGCAGAACAGCTGTTGCATGTATGTGTTGGATTTGCATTGTGTGGGGCAGGGTATTTGTTATTAGTTTAAAAAGAAGAAAAATCAGAGGCAACAGCTGGACTGATTTTCACCTGGTGCTTACAGGATCTGTTGCGTTTTGCTGTTGACAGAGAGCAGAAGAAAATTCACACATGATTGAGAGCTGGAGAAGCCTCTGAGAGCTGGGAGCTGAAGCCTTCCATCATGTAAAATGGCTTGTGAAGGGTGAAATTGCTTGGAGCTGATCAATTTTTATTTAGGTGTCAGTGCTTTTTAAAATCTATGGGTTTTTTTAAACAAACTCTAAGGGATGATAGAAGGAGGGTGATGCTAGATAACTGGCTATTAGTTATTTTATGGCAGTCCAGTAATAGTTATTTTATGGCAGCCAGGTAATTAGTTAACCAGTTCTTTGGTGGCAGTTAACCTGGAAGATGCAGATGGCTGGGATTGGATGAGGTATCAGTGGTCTGTGTTTGTTGTTGAATAATGAAGAGCACTCAACAGGCAGTCGGGCTGGGGGCATCATGCACCAGCTGCAAAGCCAGCCCCAAGGGGGCCTTAGCAAGGCAGAGGACCTGCCCCTCCTCTGCCACCTGTGGGGGACCCCCATTCCTCACTCACAAGCAGGCAAATCACATATGCACTCCTCAGTTATAATTAAATTAAAATCTCACTAATTTGGCAGCATACCTATCGTGTTCTATCCTAGCAAGAAACTATTATTTCTTCTTTTATTCTTTTTTACTTGAATCCCAAGCCATCAATGGCTTTCAAAGAAAAAGGAGGTTTTTTCCTTTAGAAAAAAATCTATTCAAATTATTCATGATTTCTATCAAGAAGGAACCTTTCCTCTTTCAACTAGCAAAAAAAAGGGGAAGTTTGATCTTCCTTGAAATCATTTGAGAACCTTGTACATTTCTTTCCAGAACTAAAACTTTCTTACAAAGCTTTGGATATTCGGTGGAATAATGTCTATTACATAATTGAAGCTCAATACAATACCTTGGGGCTAATAAATGGTCTCCTGATTCTATAGAAAATGTAATAAATCATAATAGTTCTTACTGGGACTAGGCCAGGCACAAATGACAAAGTTGCTTTTGAAAGTGACTTGTGGCCAGAAATACTCTTGGACCAAAATCATTCTTTTGACTGTCAGGGGGACATTTACTTCCTTTAATTTTCAGCCTAGATTTTATGTTGATCCTGCACACTGAATAAAATCAAGCCTGACAGAGCTGCTACTGCAGCTGTTACAGCTGTAAATGTGAAGAAGGCCATTTAAGACAACTCTGTTTCACTGACTATGTTATTTGGAAAGTATGCAGATTATATTAAAAATGGCTTGATGTGTCTTTATTGTTTGGCTTTTTTTTTTTTTAAGGAAGCAAAAGATTCTGCAGTATTGAGTAGTTTATTAACATTTCTGATCACAGCTCTTTTACTTAGAAAATAATTGTTCTATTGTGTGCTATGAAGCTGCCTGTAAACAACTGGCAAAGGAGTACACTGGTTTGTATTCTCCATGAAGAAAAAATCAAATTCAATTGATTTATCAAAGGGGACATTCTTTGATGGAAGGGAACCTTTTCAAACTTTATTAAAAATATTGAATAAACCATGAGCAATCAAAGTTCATAATCTGAACTCCTGCTTGAATACAGTAAACCTTCAAAATAACTCATAAAGCAGGAGATGAGATGTCTAATAAAAAGAAATACTCAGAGTAGCCTATTTCCAGACCTCTGTCTTGCTCTGGATCTTGGCTACACCACTGCAGTCCCACTGATTTTACTGGAGTCACCCTGTATTTCCAGTGGAGAGACTGGTAATAAGAATTGAGCCCTTAACCTTTTTTTCTGTGACCAATTCAGAAGTATCTATGAAAAGACTGCCTGTCTTTTCATTGAGGGTTTTTCCCTCATTCTGAAAGAAGAAATGAGATTGCAGTCAGCAAAGCTGCACAGTGATTAAAGATAATCTAGGTATGACCTGCAGGCTGAGTGACTGTCCCCTCTGTTCTAGGAGGAAAGCAATCATATGGCCAAATGCAGGATGGCTGGTGAGAGTGAAGACGAATGAAATGGAAATTCCCAGAGCTGTGGAGAAAACAGAACTCAAAGAGGTAGGATAGCATGGCTCTGTCTTGCAGCCAGCACTGAAATCATGGGCCCTGTGTGAAATACTGTGTGTAAAGCTCAAGTGTGTTAGAAAACAAAATGCTCATAGTTAGCAGCAAGAAAACGTTACTGGTATTTTGATGTAAAGAATAAAACAATTGAGGATAATAGGATAACAGTAACTGAAGGTATACAGGCAAAGAGTGAAGGAGAGGAAGCAAACACACTGATTGATCAGGGCACAGTAACCTGAGGTCATTTCAGTTGGGTCACAAGGAAGAGCACACTCAGCATGTCCATATTCAGAGGTGGGAGGCTGGGCTGCACCTTGCAGGGGGATTTTCACAGCCACACCTGACTGACAGGGAGGAGGTGGAGCTGGGTACTTGCTCCACTGGGGTACCCTCTGACTGGGAGAAGACACCTGATGGTGCCCAGCCCAGCCTGTCAAAGACCTTTGCTCTGAATGGAGCAATTAATAATTGTTTTTTGAAGTAGCACCTCAGGCCCAATAGAGGTGAAAAAACCCAAACCAAAAAAAAACCCCAAACAAACTCCCACCCTGAGAGTTTTTGCAGGGGGTCTATCAGGAAAACCTCTGTCCCTTGTGGATTCTTTGCTCTGGAAATGAAGCAGAGAGATTTGCAGTGAAGACCCTTTGTCAGTCCCCAGCCAGGGTAAATATAAAACCTCTAAAACTCTGATTAATTGTTTGGGTCAAAAGAGATCATATGCTATAAAAAAAAGCTGCCTTCCTACATATGCAGTATGCCTTCCCATCCTGTGCAGTACTGCTGTGGGAAGGGCTTATCCTAAATACTCCATTCTGATATAGCAGCACATGAAAAAGAAAAGAAGACACTTTATTAAAAAAGAAGCTCTTTCAAAGAGTGACAGATGAATGTAGTGACAGATTAATATAAATTTTAAAACCTGAACGTTATCCTCTAAGGAGAAAAAGATCCTAAATACAGGTGCAAAACAAAAAATGGCAGAGCAAAACCTCTGACAATACCTTGCACAGAATCATTTATTAGGTCTCTGTAAGTGATCATTAACATGAAACTTGCATTTAATCTAGTATTCAACCATTCCCTTTTATCTTCTGGCTCCCTATGTTTGGGGGAGACAGTGGTCCTTCAAGCTGCTTTTTTCTCACTGGAGTGAATGTGCAGGGGACATAGGTCAAAGAAGGGAATTTGAATAGCCCTGTTTCAAGCTCATCTCTCTGATTCTAGCTTAGACCAAAAGAGGAAAATGATCACCTCTTCTTTAGATCTGAGCAAATTCTTTCCAAACCAAATAAACCCTCAGTTGTCCTGTCAGCAGTACAGCCCTTTGGGTCAAAGCACAGGGGAGCAGTGTGTGAGCTGGAGTGGGCTCAGGGGTGCACAGAAATATTACCTTCATTTTCCTGTGTGGACATGCTCTTTCTGGGATGTTGGCAACAGCATGTGGGCTGGCTGCAGCAATTATTTACTTGTGCTGCTATTGCCAAAGGACCCAGGCAATGGATTTCTAAACTAGCCCCATGTATCTACTGCACAGTGGTGTGTGGCTTTCGCTGACATGGCTGTGCTGTGAACTCAGCTCAGTATCCTGGATTTCTGATGAAAACTGTTGCACACCTGGAGTAACATCTAAAGCCATCTCCTTGACCTGCTCCTAGGAGTACCTAGCTCAGGGAGGTTGGTAAAATGTGAAATTGCCTCCCCTCTCACAAGAATGTGGCTCACTGCTTCTCTAGGCCATGTTGACACCTCTTGACAAATGTGGGTTGATGGCACAGGTATAATATTCACTTTGGAGGTGTCCAAAACTCTGAGTGCTTTTTTCCATGTATATCCCTTTGTGGTGCATGCCCAGCTGCCCTGCCAGTCTGCACTGCTGATTTCAGTGAGTGACAAAGACATTTCAAACTGAAAGGAGGTATTTTAAATACAGTCAGGAACAACATAAAAAATGACCTCAAACAATCCCACATAAAGTCCTTTGTTATTTTCAAAGCACTTTCCCAGCTTGACACCTTTACTTTTTTATATCCAGTATAAAATTCAAAATGTTATATTCCAGGGCAGAACGTGGATCTAAAATATAAATGTATTGAACCCCAAACTACCATTTTTCTGCTACTGCTTTGAAACAGGACCTGAAGTAAATTCAGTGTAAAGAGCCAGAAAATTATCAAGAAAAATCTACTTATCAAACTTTTGCTCCCTATGGTCTTGTAAATAAAGAACTTCCCTGAAGCAAGCGTAAGGAGCTCTGATAGCAGTGAGGAGCAGCCTGGCTGTGGATGGCTGTGGGCAGCAGCTCAGGACTGCTTGGGGATGAGCATGCTGGGATGCCTCAGGTGTTCCTTGCATGGCTCAGAACAAATCAGCCCTGCTTCTCAGGAACAGGACAGAGAGCTGGAGTGAGGCAGCTCAGTCCCATCTCCGAGGAGAACATCCAGATGTGCACAGTGAAGGCCAGCACAGCCCTGCCGGGCCTGGCAACCCTTTCTGTTTCCTGACACCTTTTTCTACAATGCAAAAGGTCAGTGGAAATAGTCTGTTGTGGTTCTGTGCCCAAAAGGTTGATGTCTGGTTGCTGCTTTCTCTACTGCTAATTGCTGCTTTTAAATGGCTTTGAAATTACCTCACAGTGACTGAGTGCAGGTTTGGGGCCTGTGTGTACATAGAAGTTGAAGTGAATCAGCTCAGAGATGTTTGGAATAGGCATAGCTGGCAGCACACAGCAAAGAGAATGGCAGGGTGAATTTGCATCTTGTTTAGTACATCAAAAAAAGTTTTAAGCTGTGACTTGTAGAAGTCAAGCCAGGAACAATAAGCTTGTCTGGAGAATTCTGGTCTTAAAAATGAAAGGATATGGAGCCCTGTCCAAGGTAAATATTGACATGACTCAGGATGAACTAGTAAAACGTTTAATGAAGCTGAAAATAAGGCATCTGGGATAGATGTTTATTGTTAAAAATGAAACATTCAAGCAAAAGTAGCATAGTGATGATGGAGGTTATTCCTAGGGAAGCCAAGTTGGGGAAACAGCATCATCTGAAAAAAACTGACTCCAGCTATTTGTGAAACATGGAAAAATGTTAGAATTATAAGAGAGCTAAAAATGTAGGTGAATAGCAAACAGTTATTAAGGATATTCAAAGTGGATTTTGGAGACTGAATCATACCAAGGGAGAAATTATTCAGGTGTCCAGAATAACTCTATTGGCTTTGACAGATTTCTTGGTATTTGCCTTCGTGTAATTGAGAGTTTACTCCCTTATGCCATATGAGGACTGAATATTAAGAAACCTGGAGGGAAAAAAAAGCACTTTCTTTCATTCCAGTATCATTCTCTTGATGATAGAGAATAGGTCACATTAACTTCACAAGGCGTTTCAGGAACACATGAGGAGCTTTTCTGTTTCACGCAGCAGGAAAATAAACAGCCCTTGCAGAATGCTATGAAAATAATCAGAAAGGTTCCGTTGAACTGGGCATGGGAGTGAATTGGGCTGCTATTTTGGAAGTCTTACACCTGAGTCTATGGTGTTACTGGAATACTCTGTGGAAAAATCTATGGCTGGGTGAGGCAACACTACCTTCCCATGCTCACCAGTGGTGGAGATACTGGGGAAGAAATGCCAGGAGCTGGAATTGCCTGCGTAGGTATGCTCTATAAACCAGCTTTTTGTACCTCAGAAATGTAACCTTAACGCATAAGAACTGATCGTGTGCAAAAGGTACCTTTGATCTCTTCCCACGTACTGTGCCTGTAGTTGCAGTGGCACAAATGTCAGTTCAGAACTATCTGGTGATTATGCACATGCAGCTGCAGTCCCCCAGATGGCTTCCTAGTACAGTACAAGGGCACACATCCTTCCAGCCCCAAGGCAAAGGATAATCCATGCAGCTGATCATGTGGCAGAAGGAGTAGAGGCAGGGACACAGGAGAGGCAGGGAGGGATGCCTGGAGAAGCCAGCAACTGGGAGAGACTGCTGTGCTGAGGCACTGCAATTGCCCTTGCTCTTTGGCTGCTTCTGATGGATTCAGGAAAACTGTAATTGTGTTTGGCTCTGCACCATCTCTCCCTGTATCCAGGGACATAGTGAATGCTACAAACTCTCTTAGTCCTCCAAGCAGTCTTTTGGAAAGCTGGGGTCTAAAATAATTGAAAACTTAAAGCATAACTATCAACTTCTTGGACTAGATTTAGAAAATCCACAGTCAACCCATCCGCTCCCTTCATCTCCTGTTCACTGAGGAGGTTTCCTTTGGCCAGGCTTCTTGTCGAGGCCACAATCAAATAGTAGTTGATGGTAGACTTTATTACTAACATAAACAAATAGCAGGTTATTTTGTTATTGTCCCAAGCTTCAAAGCTGGAGCTGATCTTTGCATCAGTGGGCTCTACCAGTACTGACACGCTATTGGAATGCAAAGGGGATGTTGATAATCTAAAACATGTGTTGCTTATGCAGATCACTGAGCGTCACTTCAGTGCTCTCTGCAAAGCACCTCGGCCTGTTGATCCTCCAGCAGCCTCAGCCAAAATAACCCAAGAGCTGCACATTCTCTGAGCCACTGCACAGCAGCATCCCAAAGGATGCACACCCTGGAAAAGGATGTTGACACAAGCAGCAGATATGTAGGATCATATGCTGGCATTGTTGTTTGAAACTCAGTGCAGAAGTGTCTTCTCTGGGCAGAGCAAGAAGGATTTAGTGGATATAAAAGCACATCTAAAGCAAATAAGGGATTTTTATTGTCATTTTCCCCCACACCATTTTATTGTTTTTGTGCTCATAAAAACATTACCTGATTAACTCAGTATCAGAAAGGCAAAGCTGCTAACCAGAAGCTGTGTGCAAAACCAGATACATGCAGTGCCTTGATAGTGGTAGGGTGAGATTTTTCTTTTCCTGCCTCCTTACTTTTAAACCCTGGCCAATAAAACTCTTTTCTCTCATCATACCATATGTACAGATTGCAACATCTGCAAGTTTTAAAAATTAATATAAAGTTCTGTAATTGTATAAGCCTTGCTCATTTTAATGGTCCTGAATGAGCAGCTCTGATGTGAGCGAGACGCAGGCAGCAGATGAAGTGCTCTGCCTGTGCTGAGCATGCTGCTCCAATGGGGCAGGATGTCTGTGTAGTTGGTGCTCATGTGGGTGATGATCACAGTGTAGGATTGTGCTGTGGAGGAACACAGGATGGACTTGAGTTTCTGGCAGACAGAAATTCAGTAAGTTACCAGTAAATGCAATCATGGGTGCCAAATTGCAAAGTAATCACATTTGGTAGAGCTCATTTCTGTCACCCAGAGTCCGTGGAGATCCAGCATAAAAGTGCGAGGTTTCCCTTAGTCCATTTTAAAACCGCATTGTACATGGATATGTAGGTGACCTTTCATGGATCTTATTGAAAGCCATAAAATGACTTAGTCATTACCTGCTTGGGGTATGTTGGAAGTATGGTTTGGTATTTCCAGGTTTATTGAAATACAAGCACTCAGCAAGCAGTTTTAGGAATGCTTTACTTTTCCTGTGTGTATATAAAACCTTAGAGAACTCTCTGATTGTGGCATATTTCAGCATAAAGGAAGCAGAAATAAAATCAGGCCCTATAATTCATGTATTCAGTAATGGAGGACCAAAGCAGGAAGAGACAGGTGCTTTTCTGAAAGGAATGAAAGATCTGAGCAGCTGATTCATGGTGAAGTAATACGCTTTTAGCTGAGAACATTTATTGTAGCTGAACCTCATGCCATCCCTCAAGCCAGTATCTTAGATGAATCAGCAACTTGCGAGCTTTATCTCAGCTGTACCAATAGAGTTTATAATATTGTTCTGTCAGTGCTATTTATACATCATCACATGGCTGACTACTCCAGGCTGTGCTTTTTTTACACAGCCTTGGATGATGTCACTGTGGAGTAGGCAATTGTACTGAACAAAGGCTTTCTTCAGAGCAGCCACAATTAAAGCTGATGGCAGAGTACAACACTGGAGCCACGGAAATACAGAAACAAGCTCCCCAGTTTTAAGGTAGCTCTAGAAGGGCTTTCAGTCCTTCAGTAGCTGGTCCCACTGGGAAATTACTTGAAGCGATGCACTACAGCTCTCAGTGCCCACCTGGCCTTGGAAATGTATAGGGAGCAGTATGGTCTGAAGCCTGGGGCTGCCAGGCAGAGCACTCACTAACCATGTCATTGCTTGGGGAAGAAAGAAAGCAAGCTTCTCCGAGAAGGAAGATCTGTGGATCCATTCTGCATCATTCACTAAGAGAAGCAGTGTCAGCCTGGAAGCCTGCAGCCCTGCCATGAGTGTCTTCCAAAAGCCAGAGGACTGGTAGCCATTGTAGTAAGAAGCAGTGAAAGAATCTACAAATTATTTGTAAAGGAAGAATTCAGCATCCTCAGTTGATTGCCCTTTCATTTGTGATGTGAGCCTGAAATTCTTCTCTAGATCCTTATTCCCCAGTGCATCGTGTGCGTTTCCAGCTGTTTATCATCATTCCATAAGGCCAGCAACATGTCAACATCAACAGCTGTGTTCTTCTCATCTGCTACTTGTACTGGAGCTCTCAGAGTTTAACCACCACCACTGCTGACCAGCTCTGCTCGGACACGGCGCTGTGTGTAACTCTTCCCTGGAAGCTGCTTCTCAGGAGCTCCCTCTGTACATCCTCCAGGCAAGCCATAACAAGCACGTCATTGGGTCACAGGTGGAGGCAAGAAAAAGAGAGTGTTCCCCCCACCCCTGCCTGTGCAGAATGACTGCAGTAATGAAGTGGTTTATTTCAGAAGTACTTATAAATGGGACACAATTACTGGCTACCTCAGAGACAGAGCTGCAACATGCTTATGCTGCAGGTTTTGACCTCTCTTGCTTTTCAGACCTCTCCCTCCATTTCCCAGTGCAGGTCTAGACTCAGGTGTGGAAAACTGCTGTCAGCAAGGTTGGTTTTTCCCCATTAAGTTTCACAGACTCTCCAAGTACATTCCACAGATCCTCAGAGATCTGCATTTCCAGGCAGGAGAGCACTGGCCTACTCCTAGGGACTGGTCTAGTTGCCTTTTTGCAGTTACAGTGGTCACTCCCTTCTAGGGAATGGCCCTTCCCAGTGCTCTGACAATTTTTTATCCTCCCCTTAAAAATTGCTTCTTTCCAAAGCCTCCTTACAAAGTTTGGCTCTGCACAAAACATGCCAGCATCTGATAAAGGCTCAAAACAGAAACAGAATGGCATAAATAGAAATTAAGTAAATTAGGAAGATGTGCCAAAGCAGCAAAACTCTAATGATAGCTGTGGCTGCATGTGCATGTGCTGTGCAGCTTCCAGCCCCTGCCAGAGTGCCAGGCTGCCCCTCAGTATTCCTGGGAACATATGCATCCACTGTGTCACTGGCACTGCCTGCTCTACCTTGGACTGCATCTTCTCACAGACTCTCTAGAAAGCTGGGGTTCGTGCAGAGATTTGGTGCCAGAGCCCCAACCAAGCAGCAGCCCTCTGTGGCTGGATGATTTTTCCTCACTTGCTAAACTGTGCTTGTGCCATCTGGTCAATGCAAACAGCCTTATCCTCTCTCCAGCCACATTTTGTGGAAATTGTGGTCTACCTGCGTTGTCAGCTCAGCTGTGATACTGTATGGTTTATTTCCCTCAGGAACCAGAGGAAACCTGTGCCAGATTCCCAGCTGGTAAAAATCAACATGACTAAGGTGAAGTAATTTTGGACCATCTGATAGTCTTTGTTAATGGCCAGGGCTGGAAAGGTAGAGCACATCTTTTGCTACTTACTCGTTATTGATGCTGTTTTTCCATGAGACCATTGATCACAAGTGAACAGGAGATGCATATGTGAGAGCTGTTCTCCTAAGCAGCATAACAACTTAGGGTTCCAGCTGAGATCCTTCCAGAAATGGCTGTGTGTGGTGCTGGCTCTGCTCAGGTAGCCCTCAGTCCTTCGGCTGGGCTCCCACCACTCTTTCCCACAGAGCACAGCTTGGTCCCCCAGAGCTATGCTGGAGATAACCTAACCCAACTTTATGTTGGTCTTGTTTTTGAATTCTCATTCTCTTTATTTCACAAATTAGGACATTCTTAGTTTGAAAATACTGGCAAAGTTTTAGAAAACTTTTGGGATGAGAAGAAAATGTGGAGCCAGTTGAGAAGGGATATAATAACCCATCACTCTTGGGTTGCTCTGCCTATTTATATGTTTTTGGCTTTGCTGAGTATTGAACTCTGGGGACCTGTGCTTTTGAGGGAGGAAACCTAGAAAGGGATGTTTATTAGATCTTGGGCAGAATCTTTTTTGCCTTTTGCTGCCTTCTGATGCCCTTCCTCACCAGCCTGGCTTGCTGGTCTGTAGGAGGGGTGGCTCTGGGGCAAGGGAGAGATAAAATTTGCACTTCTGTGAACAGCTGTTGGTCTGAAGCTCAGAGGAATTGTCAAGTATGAGCACAGTCAAACTGGACTTGTTCTTCTGTGACACAAATGGTAAAGATCTAGAGTGGTGGTTTAGAGAAAGATAGCATCTCTTGTCAGACCAGCTGACACGCTCAGGAGAAAGGGGATGAGGTTTTCAGCACATGGGTCTGTGTAATCAAAAGGAGTGCACTGAATGAATGGGCCTGGAGTAAGGGAGGCAAAAATAGAACCAGCCATCTGTCAGTGCACTCCAGGATGGCTAATTGGGAAGCCTCAGTGCTCAGCTGCTGAATGTCCTGCCTGGCTTTATCACGGAATGGAGGCGGCCATAGCAATCTCCCCTCATGGGCTGGGCACAGCTCGGAGCGATGGGGTGTCTGGGTGAGCTCCCCCAGTGCCCTTCTGCAGCACTTCTGGGGTCCTGTTGTGGGTGCCAGAGGCATCTCTGGCCTGAGGACCATCATCTTCCTGTGGTCAGGCAAGAGGAGAAGTCCTCAGAGCAGAAAAGGTAGGGAAGGACTTGGGGCAGGTTCCTATCTGGTGTCTCCTCCTGCATGGGCAGGAGAATTCTCTTCACAGCCAACAGCCCAGCTGCAAAGGCTGGAACAGAGAGGAGGCAGCCCAGCTGGGGCTGTTGCGTTTATCCAGAGGAGATCCTAACATTACTTTGAGATGTTACCTCTGCCAATGGTAGTCAAACATTATAAATATATATGTAGTATGAATGTATGTAATGATTGATTTCATAGTCACCACACAAGTTGGAAACATTGCTAATGTGATGCTTATAGACAGGAGTTAGTCCAAATTAAAGGCAGGAAATTCCAAGGTATTGTTCTTATGGAAGCTGTGACAGCTGAATTATATAGGCTTGTTAAGGAACTAAAAATAACCTCATTCAGAGTAGATAAAAGCATTATGTATGAGCAAGGAAACTGAATTACAATTGCAGTGGGAGCCATAAGTCTGAATATCTTGACTGGTTTGTGCAGTTAAATGGAAACTTCACCATGCTGTTATATTAATTTGGTACTCTTTATTTAGGGACAAATCTTCAAATTCTTTACCTTAAAACACAATGAAGGCAATGGAGAATTTGAAATGCAGAAAGATTCAGACATGGGGATTCAATGCCTGGTTTGTAAAGGTAGGATGAACTTCCATCTTGGTTGTTTCTGCTGTCATGATTTGGTGGTGGGTGTAACTGTGGGAAGCATCCTGCATTGCCCTCAAACTCACCAGGACAAGACTGTAGAAAGTAAATAAATCTGGAATTAATTTCTTGCTGATCCCAGCCTTTTCTGCGACAAAAACCATGGCGGGATCTTGGAGAATAGAAGTCTGATCTGGTAACATCCATGGTACCCCTTCCTACCACAGCACGTGTCTGCTTGCCAGCAGGGGCACAGCCAGGCTGTGTCCCACCTCCCACAGCTCTCCCTTGGGATGACCCCTGGAAGGAAGGACTGAGGTGTGTGGCTGCCATCAGCCATGCTGCTGCAGCCTTGCAGATGCCAGGCACTTGGCTTGGCAGGAGATCTCAGGGAGCCCTTTGGGCTGAGGAGAGCATCCTCAGGAAACGAGTTCACTGCTGCATTTGTTTGGGAGCACTGAAGGACACCCTGGGGTTCAGTACTTGCTGTCCCTGCTTAGTGGCCATGCTGAGGGAGCATCCTGGCAGACACTAACCTGTGCTCTAGGCAGGCAGAGGGAAAGCCTCTGCTCACAGATCTGGGATAGGATGGGCGTCAAGCTGAAATTTTACAACATGAAAATCTGATTAAAACCCATATTTCAGCTGGCCTTTCTTCATCCAGTATTTGAAACCTGGCATCTATGTGCTGGCTGCACTTCAGAGACCCAGCAGACCAGCTTTTGGAGATGAGCTGGGGCTGGACTGGGGCTCTGCCCCAGATCTGCCAGAAAACAGTGGCTGGGTTTTCCACAGTGCCTATCAGAGTTTTTCTGTAATTTTATTGCAACATCTCTGCCTTGCCACTAGTTTTCCTACTCTGAGACAGTAATTGGTCTACATTTTGTTGCCACAACATTACTCACCTGGAATTTGAGACATTTTGCTTCTGCTTTGCTTTGTTTTAATCAGACTTCCTTGAAATGTCATATTGAAATGAGAAAAGCAGCGAGGCTGTAGAAATCTCAGCCATAGACTGCAAGGCAGTAACTGCATACAGAGCTTGGCAGGAGGCACTGGGACTACCTGAGAGTACCTCTAATTGCCACCTATAAATATCAAATATCAGTATGTGTAGAGAAGGCAAGTGCAGAGGACAGAAAATAGTCTATGCTGTAGTATGATTCATGCTTTTAAGATCAAGATTAAAAGTCTCTGTTAGGTTCCAGACTATGATTTTATTTTCATTTACATCAAAGGATTTAAGAGCCTTCAAACCCCAGCATTTTTAAAAATAATTTTTAAGCATACTGTCTGGCAATGTGAGTCCCAGTTAGCATGGAAGAAGCCAGGTTCTTTTCATATAAATCAAATAACTGAAAAATCTGAATTAAAGAAATACCTTGTCCTCAATTTAACTCTGACAGCTTGTATTGTATTTTTGTTTCAGGAAATGGACTTTATGAAATGTAGGCCCTTGTAGCCAGGACATAGCCCTGGTTGTAGCCCTACAGATCAGCAGAAATAATGCACCATAAAAGCCTGTGCTTTTATGCAGGGTTCAGAGCCTTAATTTGAATTTTTGGGCTTGTTTGTATTTCAAAAGCAAAAGCTACTGAGTTGCATATTGAAAACCACATTTCAGGGCAAGTATCCTCAAAACACAGCCCAGGTTTGATCAAAAGGTTCTCAAGTCTGCAAACCTTTTGACAAACCCAATGAATGTTTACACTTTCTAAGTAAACTCCAAACCATAGGCTGGCATCTCGCTATCGAGTTTTTTCAGATTTTCTCTCCCTCTCCTCCTCCTTACCCCCATTCCCCCACTTCTTACAAAAATCCAATCTGTCCTTTCAATATGGGAATTTTAATATTTTTATTAATAAACACTTGAGCAGGCACAATAAATAAATATCTACATGCAAGCAAAATACTGAGCTGTATTTGTAAAATGCCAAATAAAAAACAGTTTTGTATTTTGGCTTTATTTAATGTCCATTCCTGTGGATCAGACTGCACAGGGTTCACTTGTCCAAACCACTAAGATAAACCTTCCCACATATAGAAATAGATTTTAATTACAGAGCAATAAATACTGTATCTTTTTTTGCCGTATGCATTTTTCTATCAGCAGACAAAAGCTGACATTTATTTTACTGATAGCCCTATATTTCCCCTCCCGCTACCACCGCAGCAGAATTTCCCTTGCCTAAGGAAATTGAGAGGATCAGAGCACATCTGATGTTCCATTAATTTAAAACGGCTGCCAGGACTTGCATATTGTAGAAGCTTTAAAGTGATTGAATTTGGATTATTTCAAACTCTGGAAAGTCCTGCCTTGCCTGACAGAGGTGTCTTGAGTGACAAAGTAAAATATGAATATGTCGTGTCTGTACGTCCTCATCCTCGCATGCAGCATTGCAACAAGCACAATAGAAGCCATGGAAAGAACAGCCCTAATTTTTTTTTTTTTTTTTTTTTTTTTTTGGTAGCAGGCCCCCTTTTTAAGCTGTAGCCCAGCTAAGTGGAGACACCTGGTGTTTGCTGCAGCAAGTTCACTAAAAATATGTGAAAGGGGAGGAGGAGAGTAGGAGTGTTTGGGGTGCCCTGCCTGGGACACAGTCAAAAAATTCCTCTCCCATTGCAGGGGCTCCCCCTGTGAATATAACCCTGCCCTGACCACAGAAGGGCTGCTACAGCCCAGCTCTTGTCCTGGGGGGAAGCTTCACCCTGTCAGGTGTTAAATAAAACACCAGCTTTTGGGCAATATCTGTTTTGTAATGCTTAGTGGCTAGCTTATGCAGCATAATTCCAAAAACAGAAAAAGTTTATGCACGGCCAAAGGAATATTAAAGTTTCACTACAAAAGAAATATTGTGGCTGCCAAGGCCTGATTACTCATAAACCCCACAGCATTATCACCATCCATCACTGCCGAGCTTTAATGACCAAACTAAAAGGAGAAACATCAAAGTGGGGGGGTGGTGTCGTTGTCGTTTTTCAAGAGTAAGATTCCCTAAATATAGGACCAATAGTAGAGCTCGACATATTTTTTGACCAAAAAACTTGAAAAATCATTCAAATGAATCACAAAACATATGTTATGTTTTGCTGTAAAAGCCATGAAGTTTGTGCAGTGCTCTATTATGGTGACTGCTTGGCTTTTCATGCATTCCTAAATTACCATGTAATCTAAAACCTTGTTTTCAGCTGCTCTATATTGGAAAGTCCCTTGCAATAATCAGGATGATTACAGGCTAGTGCAGAGAACAAAACTTGTTTGTATTATTGCAAATAAAAATGTCGTTTATCAGAAATTTTACCTTTCAAGGGAAAAATAAAAATAATAATAATAAACTTTCTCTTTTCCCTGGCTGGAAGTATTTTAAGCATGGGATTAATTTTGGCCACTCTACGACTTAAAAACACATGGATACTTGGTATAAAAATATGTTTCTTTCCTGTAGGGACTTGACTCTAATTGGTGTGCCAGAACTATCTCACAGAGATTTCATTGTCTTATCTACTTACATCATCTTAATGCGATTTTATTTTACTTTGTCAAAGTCATATTAATGTAAATGTGTTCTTGATAGCAAACAGAGTTCTTTTTTATGCTAAACAGGATTCAGCTGACTCTAATAAAACAGCTTGCAATCCATTAGGCTATAACTGTAATATAGTTATTTTGTTTCCCAAATAAAGACCGTGTCAGAAAGCTGTATAAGGATTTTTGTCTTGTTTTTCCACAATAATTGCTTGGGTGGGGTTACATTCTGATCTTTAAATGAACAGTATCGCTTGGAACAAACACTTCATATATCTTTTATCTTCCTCTTGCAATACAGTTCTGAGTTTTCTTTGAAAATGCAAAGCTACTTTTCCAGATAAGTCATCAAAATGTTTCCAAAGTATTTTAACTGCCAGATTAACTGCATCTTGAATACAAAGATAGATGGCTTACATTCTTTATGCAGAAATCCTGCCAATGCATAGCAACTAGCAACAAATTAATTTCTTTTGCAACAGTGGGAAGGAAATAAAAAAAAGAAACCCTGCTTTGCTATGCAAAGCTCAAAAAGGTAAATAGATATTTAAAAAGAAAATAAGGTTACTCGTTCTGAAAGGGTAATCTGTAAGCAAAGAACAGGATTAAACATACATTTGCTCTCTTTACAGAATCTGTGTTCCAGCCTTCTCTTAATATATTCAGCTAATTAAGGACTGCGGTGACCTTGTGGCAGATTCTGAAATCTAGGAATGTCTATTTTTTATTTAATTTTATTTTTATTTCTTTTAATGCTGCTTCTCCCACAGAGCTTAATACAATCTGTTTCAGGTCAAAGTCTGTTTATGTCAGCAATGTTCATACTACACAACTAAAATGTTTTAATGCATTTATCAACTGAAAATATTGCAAACATTTCATTTCCTTTGATACAGACACAAAAAACCCTCTGCCTTCATTGCAAATTCTTGTTCATATGAATCACTCTGAGTAATATTTGCTTTAACTTTCGTGTGGTTCTACAAACAGCCTTTATATGGCTGGACTTCAAAGCTGGTAGAAATAAAGGTTAGAAATGTGATAGGAGTAATCTATTATTAGGCATGAAACATTAAACCACTTTTAGTTATAAGCCTTAAAACCTGAATAATATAGATTTTTAACTTGCTGCATATTTATTGTGTTTTCAGTTAGTTAAGTCATTTAGCATGGAGGGACTGTTTGGAAGAGAAATATTTTCCATAGGAACACAGACCACAATTGGGTTTAATTTTTCCTAATATTTAATTTAGAAAAACTGCAATATGGTAACAGACATCTCATATGTCAAAGCTGAAATACTCTGCTTGGTGTTCCTTGCAGTGTAAAATTAATCTCTTACCAGCACACTGACCCGAAAGGCAGGTTTTAGTGAAACAGGCATGGGGTGATGGGAGGGGTGTGGGAAAGGAAGATAAAATCTCCTTCAGATAGCAGGGAAAGGGAACAAATTAACACAGAGGAATGTCACGGAGTTTGCCATTGACATCCAGTGACATGAGCTGATCTAAACGTGTGTGCGAGGGGTTTCTTTGACCAACATGCCCCATACCATTCACAGTTCATCCCTGTCACCCCACAGGGGTTTGTGAGGTATCAGATCTGCAGGGGACATTGCTGAGGAGGCATGTGCCCACGAGCCTGGCCTTCACCCCTTCACTCCCCTTGAGGAACTGACATGGTCCAAGAGGAGCTGGACAGGGAGATTGCCATGGCTTTGGGGGACTTCAGCCTGTGCAGCCAGTGGAGGCTGAACAGTGTTGTTCTTGTTCTTGGTTAGGTTTGTGTGCTAACACAGGAGCATAAAAATAAGCTGAAAACATGTAACAGTTCAAGCCAAACAGGTCAGCCAGAAATAAACTACCATTTAAAATCCAGAATTTTAAATCTTCATGAGCCTGGGAAAGAACAGGGAGGCAGCCTGGGCCCAATCCTGTTCCCAGTCCTAGCAGTGGGAATTTTAACATTGACAATACAAGACACATTGCCCTTTTCTAAAAATCTAATTTTGTTTCCTTAGGTCCAGCTCTGCCAGCTTGTCATGGCTGCTGGCTGCCCTGCACGAGGTGGGATGAGGGGACTCACTTGCCCTTTCCTGGTGGATTCAGCCGCAGCACAGGGACATCAACCACCTCTGTTTGTATCACCAGGGACACCTCAACAATGTGGAGAAGGAACCCACTGCATCATGTGGAGTGGGTAATACTCAGATTTAGGTTATGTGTGTGGGGCAGGGGGCATCTCTGAGCTGCCCTGCTCTCCCCTTGGTGTCACTTCAGCAAAGAGTGGAGAATGGCTCACTCAGCGTTAGGGAGTGGAAAACTCTCACTATTTATATTTTGGTCAGTGGAAGAAAGGGTCACACCCATCCATCTCATTAGTATAAAAAAGCATTGACAACACCATAGTCCCCACCTTTCCTTCTCCCATGCTTCTCCAGAGCACCTGGTGCTGTGCCAGAGGGTTTAATAGGTTACCCTGCAAAGCCTGGGACCGTGGTGTCACGCAAGGTTGCACATTCCCAGGAAGTGCATGTGCACAAAACTGTAACAGACAGACTGAGGAGCGATGGCCCTGGCTGGCAGTGCCGAGAGGTGCTAATATTGCTGGGGAAAGTGAAAACATAATTGAAACCGTTTATTTTGGGGGGCATGCAGGACACAATGAGGCAATAGCTTCTGAGCAACAGATACCTGTAATTCACCTATCCTGGTCTTACAGCCTTTTAATTTGCTCTACAAATTTGGCTGGTTGCAGAACGTGTAAACACCCAGAACTGTACACGGCAAACCATTAAACATTAACTTATTGTCGACTTTAAAAAAACCCTACTCATGATATTAAAAACATAAGGGGAAAGAGATGCCAAGCTAGTGAATGAAGCCAGCTGACTGCTGAGAAGAGGCTATGGCGTTTGCTCCTTAGCTTTGCTGTTTTCAGTAATCTGACTCACTGAGATATTTTTAGACGCAGTAACAAGTTCCATTGTTAAGTAATTTTTCATTTGAATTTTTCTCAAATTATGCTGTCCTCTTGGCCTGTAAATCCCTTTCTTCAGCAAGGCAGTGCTGCTCTCCACACCCCAAGGAGGAAGGGGAGCTATGGAGGACTCTGATGATTTGGACCACATGGTGGAACAAGATAGATCTCAGCGTCAGGTTGGCAGGATATTTCCCTTTCTTCAAAGGTCTCCAAACCCAGCAAGATTTTCTTTGATATCTCTCCAAAGGGATTTATCAGCATTGGGGCATACATTTGTTTAGATTGTTCCTGAAGGGTGGGACTTTCAAAGGAGCAAAAGAATGCCAAGTGCCAAAATCTCACCAAGCTCTCCATAAAGATTTCCTTAGCTTCCTTTGAAAATGCTAGCTGTGCTCCCCATTGCTCTGTGCATCCCTGCTGGAAAGGTGCCCAACAGTACCCTCACAACGTGGGCACAAGGGATACAGGAAAGATTGTGACATTTTTAAAAACAGGAGGAAGAACTGGACTGAGAGAGAGGAAATGCATGAAAGTGTGCAGGTTGGGGAGGAAACAAGGAGGGAAATGGAGACCAAATTCCCTAGACCCATCATTGTTTGTTGTTTTTTTTTATTCTTCCTCTCTGCTTATTATTTCTCTCAGGTTTTCCCTGAGAGTTTTTAACTAAACTGACATGTTTTAGTTAAAACACGAAATGAGCATCTATTGAGATCATGGGCAGAACTGGGGCTCTGTGACCAACTCCTGCTCTGGGCTTGAGACACGTCAGAACACACACGGCGCCAGGCATTAGTCTGGTCCCCCTCAGGGCTCCCATAGGAAAAGCAGAGGCTGTGCCCTAGGACAGGGCCACAGGGAAGTTAGAGGTTTGGCAACTGGTTGTCTTATGTACTTTTCATGAAGCAGGGGCTAAGTCCTCCCTGATGGTAATGCACTGCCTCAGAAGGAAGCGGGAGATCTGCAGGGAGCTGCGTAGAGACATTCAGGCCAGTAGCTCCCGAATAACAAATGCACTGATGTCCAGGAGAGGACTTCCAGAGCAATTTGTTCTCCTACCCTGGGGAAAAGGCCTGATGAGGGCTGTTTGGAGAGGATGTCAGAGAAGGAATTTTTATTTTACGAGTAAGGAGATACAGAGGCTCTTTCTGATCTGTTATAGGTGCGTTAATGATTTGTGAGCTGAAGCAGAGCTTGTGGTCCTCTGGTTATTTTGCAGGCTGAGAAGAGCCTTCCAAGTTCTCTAATACTGTACTTGTAATCATGTACCTGGCTGTTTTTTTAAATGATAAGTACCTAGATATTGCTGAGAGACACAACATCTCTTAAACCTAGTTTCTCCTTAGTGCTTGTTGGTTTCCAGATACAATTTAAGATGTTGATTTTGCCCCCAAGCCCCCATGACTTAGTGTTGCAAAGAAAAGTGGTTCTGTTAAAATTTGTCTTATATCATCAGCTAAGTAAACCTCAGCACATCCCTTCTCATCCCATGTTGATCCAAAGATTAGATGTTAGCTCCCTAATTCAGTGAGGACAGGCACAGACCTGCTGCAGTAGCTCTGCCTGGTGCTTTTGAGGGGGTGAGGGCAGCAGGGTGCTGAGGCAGAGAGGGGGCAGGGGCCCTTGAGTCCTTGTCTCTTGCAGAGAGATGGAGGGCAGAGGGAAGAGCCTGGAGAGACTCCCAGTTTGTCACTGGGGCACTGAATAGGGCCAGGAGCCAGCTTGGGGAGTCCTCGGATCTCAGCCAGCAATGGTTGTTGAAAGGAGCTTCATTAAGCGCTCCTGACTGTAAGTTTTGGGAAATCAGAGTTTCACTTTGATTTATTTCAAACATTCAGCTACCAAGAATAAAATAAGGACCTCTCATATGTGTTTTGGAGAGGTAATAAAACTTATTTACATGTCTGCAAAGTCCTCTGCCATGCGCACTTAAATCAGCATTGCAAATCTGTCTGAACATGGTCCTCTGGCATCAGCCTCCAGATGACATGTAACATGTTTGCAGTTAGATGGCCTTCACTCAAAAGGCTGACTACAATATTTTTATATTTAGATTTATTTTTGGAGTTTATGGTTGAAAGATTTTGGCTCTGGGCAGCCTTTTCCATGGCTTTTAGCAGCGACACTTGCAGTTGTGTTTCACATAATTAAACAGCCAACAATACTTAATGAAGAAATAAACAACATCAATAAAGTAGTAAATAATTATATGTAGGCAAACACCAAAGACATTATCCATCAGGCAACAGCTGTGAGCATTAGTTTTGATTAATCAATAATGTTGTACAATAGGAGCAGGAATGCTGGCCAGGCCTCTGGGGGAATCACCAACACTTTTCTAAGCAGTAAGCATTGTGATTTTAAGCAGAACTTTCAGCAGAATCTTTAATTAAATGTAGCAACCAAGATCTCCTCCAGCAGCATTGCTGCACTTCTCAAAGGCCATTGAGCAGCTGGAGTTTAACCAAGACCCATTTAAGGAATTTTCTGTAGCTGGGAAGGTTTCTTGGTACATCTATGTTCGGAGATGCCAGTGGGGTACCACGTCCATCCGTCAAGGCACTGTTGGGCCAAGGGTGCATGGTGGGGTTTGGTGACCCTCTGAGCAAGGGACCAGCAGTGCCTGGCTTGTGCCACCTGGGAAGATGAGCTGGAGCTTTTGGCTTTGCTTTCAGCAAGGTGGCAGAGGACATGCCTGCCCAGCCTGCAGCTGGAGCCCTCAGGGCCTCATCCCAGTTTGGGCAGCTCTTGGAGCAAACGCCTGTTCTGTGTTTTGTTTCCAAATGTAAATATGGCTGAAATTTCCCACCCATGCTGTGGCTTCTGAGGAAGGGGGCACATGCCATCCATGACAAAATCAGCAAAGTCTTGTTCATCTTTATCTGTACCTCCTGGAAGAGGAGCCTTAATTGAAGCTTCCAGGAGGAACAGAGCTCCTCCCAAGCCTACCTCTCTTGCTGAGCATTCCTGTCACCAGCCCACTGAATTCCGTGGCACCACTGTCTACTCGGGCAGCATCCCTGGATTGTGCTGAGAGGTTCCACTGTAATCAGCCAGCCAGAGCATTGGCTTCTTCCTTTCCTTTATACTTTTTCCCCTTCTTTAGTGTATTGGAGCTTTAAAAGAAAGTAAACTATTGAGAAAGGCTGATCATGGCACTAGATCCCAACTTAGTTAAAAGGCACAAGGTTTTATAGCCACTACCCCATTAAAAGAGAAAGAGCAGAAGGAACGGGAAGGGTTTCTGGCATATCAGGGACAGGTTTCCAGAGTCTGCACTCACATCTTGATGGTTTGTTCCTCATGAAACCAGTTGCTGATGACTACTTGGCATCTGAATAAGCAACAGCACCACATTGCTTCTACCATGAGTCCAATGCTGGGGATATCTCCCCAGTAGTGGAGACAGGAGCATGAGAAGGGAATGAAGCAAAGGCTGTAGCTTGGTTTGACATGAATGAAACAGATGTGCAGACCCACTCCTGAAGGGTTACTTTTATTCTCTGAATTGGCAAGTGCACGTAGGAATTTTGCAAGCATAAGGCACATGGGTTTGTTGAGCTAAAAATGGAAAATCTCCAGAGAGGGATGGACAGGGAAAGCCCTTGGCTCTGGTTTGAGAAATGGAGGTTTGCAGAAGGCAATGGGGGAAACATCCGCAAGACTTAAAAACTCCTCAAACAGTACCCAAAGACCAGTCTTGAAACCTTTTTCCCCAAGCCTCCTCAGCAGGAAAACCAGGAACAGAAAACTCACATGATAATTGCTGATAGTGCAACAAACCCCAGAGGGTTTCCTTACCCATTTCTCAACATGCAGGCACTAATAAACTCCTGTGTTAACATTAATATTCCTGATAGTCTCCTTAGGCTTCTTCTCCCAAACGAGAATCTCATTAACATCTGCAAACCCAAAGTAAATTGGTGGGTGTTTAAAGGTGTATCCTGTAAAGTGGAGAGCTGCTGCCTGCTCACAGCCCCTCAGAGCACCTGCCAGCCAGGTCTGGTAGCACTGACTGCACTTCTGGAGTCTGGCATGGCAAATGGGTACTGCCAAATCTACACAAATCTGGTACCATCTCAGATAATGCCAAGTGAAAATTGCTCACATTTCTCCTTCAAAATCAGCAGATAGGATTATGGTTTCCTCCTTCCCCTGTGAAGGACATGTGGGGCATTCCCGGGGGCACAGAGCACACATGTACATTTCTCTGTGAATGCTAAGACTGGTGAGGACAAATTGACTGTTTCCTGCAAAATAAAATCTCAGTTCCATGTTTTTAAATAATTAATGCCGTGTAGGTAGCCTATAAAACTCATGGCTTTTCCTTTCCTCAGAAGACAGGAAAGCATATCAATAAGCCACAGATAAGGGCAGGGTTTGGAGGTTTTTTTAGTTCTTTGTCACATTCTTTCACAGAGTAATCCTATTGGCTTCTTCAGGAACAGTATGGCAGATGTTAATTTGTTCAATGAGATAAATTTTAAAAATTACAGATAAAGAATAAGTTTTTGGTATGATATGGATCTCTGTCCAGGAAAGCAGCATCTTAATAACTGATAGGGTATGGACACAACTTCAGAATAAAGACTTATTCTAGGTCCAGGTGTAAAGTACCTGAAATACTACTTTTTCCTAACTGGAATAAGGCTTCTGCAGACCTTTTCTTCCCAAGCAGATAATATTTGGCATCTTATGCACTGCATCAGATAAGATAAGTGGATGATCTTCAGGTATTTCTCTGCAGTCCTGTTATTCCTGCTTAGTTTTATTGAGATGAAGCTCTGGATTCCTAAACTTGGGAAGGGCAGATCTCATCAGGCCTCCTCCTTTCTTGCTGTCCTGAGCCTGTGCTTGCCACTGATTCTGCTCAGAATGGGTTTTCCCTTGGGTTGCTGTTTTCTGGTAGTTTTGGTAGGGGTGGAAGCACTGCCTCCAGGCATGGTGCCTAGCAGCCAGCTCTGGCCTCCCTGTGCTGTCACCAAAATTCAGGACTTGGGAGTGAGATCTTTTTGTAGGATTGCAATTTTTAGATCCCTTTTATTGCTAAGCTAGGTAATCCACCTCTCAAAGTCATTATTCAAATGTGGCATATGTTTTGCTGTGAATTTTCAGTAGAACTCTTTCCAGTGATTTTCAAAATAAATGAGACTTTGCATAGTACCTTTTCTGTATTTAACATTGCCTTCCTGGCTTTGCAGCCAAGGCTTCCTTTTAAAGGCATGTGCATGAGATTATGCAATCGTAGTATTCCGGATACCCAGAGCAATTAAAATAAATCAGGCTAGGTATAATGAAGATGAGCCAAAGCATCTGTTTCTCAAGAGGATTTAAAAAAAAACCCACCAATACTATCATCCCCAGGAGCCTGAATCCATAGTGGTTAGACCTCAGAGATTCTTGTACTTCAGAAATGTGTCCAGCACTCACTTGGATAAGAAAAGGAGAAACTGCAAAGGAGGAGAGGACTCTGGTATAGCAACAATTCCTGCTCCCTGGAAACAGCAGCTGGATAACCCTGTGTGTTTGGCAAAGCTGGACCTGCAGATTAATTCCATTTCCCTTCTAGTATTTTAGTTTGACGTGTGTACCTGGATGGAAAGAAGGAGGAATGATTTCTGCATCCTCTCCAGTGTTTACCACACATATCTTGTGTTTATAACCTGTAGTTACTGACAATGGTGCCTCAGCAGGAGGTGCAGAACTGTCCATCCCCGCGTGCAAGGGACCACAGTGACCTGGGACACTCTAAGACAAGAAGGACACTTCAGGCCATAGAGCTGAGGTACCAGGAGCTATTCTGATTTGTTTCCCCCTCCACTGCCATTGGCACCAGATGCCAAAAGCTGTTTTCAGGCAAAACCAGGAAGGGGCAAAGTGTGGGGCAGTCTGCAGCAGCTTGTCTGCTGAGCTGCCTTGCTTAGGTAGGATGGCTCAAAGACAGCTTAGCCAAAGGTTAAATGTTGCTGAACTGTACCAGATGATTGACTCATCATTGTTGTGACATTTGTAGCTCAGGTAAAGGATGAAGACATGGGAATAACTGCAGAGAGACTGCTAGTGCTTACCAGGAAAAAATCTGCATGCAAAGGAAAGAGCAGGTTGTGGTGGTGGAAACTTCAGCCCTGCAGGTAGTCAAGGGACCTCAGGAAGGCTTTCTCTGTGTCAGTGCATCTCATTCTAGAGCTGGCAAGAAAGATCTCAATAACTGGGAGATCAAATATCCTTGCACAAACCAAACTGGGGAAAACAGAAAAACTCAAGCCAAAACAGATGAGCAAGAATTGTCATAAGCATTTAGGCATTAGGAAGGCGGTCAAAGTCAGTAAGGAGGTGAAATCCCCTGCTTTCATATGATGGCAGGGCAGAACAAAGCAAAATTTGAGTTTGGCTGGTGCAAAGCCCACTTTGCCCTGACTTGCTGCCCAGTAGCACTGACTGCTCCCTCTGAGACAACTGCTTACTGTCCTCTGGGGCCCACAAAATTTCTTTAAAAAGAGGAATTTTCTCAGGGGAAAAAAAAAAAAAAAAAAAAAGAAAAAAGAAAAGCCACAACAGCTCAGACCTGTGAAGTGGAAAGAGGTCAGCTTGTTTACTTAAAACCGATTTAAATCTGGCACACTGAGAATAGCAACTTGCTTTGACCACTGACTTGGGTAAATATGGCCTGGCATTCTTACAGTGATATTTCCAGCCCCAGCTATCCCTATCATGTAGGGATATATATATAGATATATATGTATATATACACACACACATAGGTATATTTTCACTAAAAACAGTTGAGGTAAATTATTTGACAGGAGCTGGATGTGAAATGGCCGGTGTGCATTTCCTATGCGTTGTTTGGAAAGTGAAGCCCATCTAAAGACCTACCAGGCAACGTCCCATTCCAAGCTTTATGATTATAAAAGAAATCATTTGGTCACATTTAGGAACATTACCAGTGGAGAATTTTTTTCAGGATTTGGTGAGAAGGCAGCTATCTTTAGCAGATAAATTAGCATGTTTTCTGGAGAGATCCACACAGGAGGGGATAGCCAGGGATTGCTTGCTGGACAGTATCAGCATTCCAGTTTTGAAATGACAATTCAGCCCTTGTAACATGAGATGAAATGATCTCCGTGGCCTCGGCTCCCTCTTTCTTCCACAGCCATCCACGCTACCACCACACATAACAAGACATAATTTTACATAAGTAGAAGACTGTGCTCTGAGCCAATATCCAAGTCGTGCCTGATTGAATATTGCCATTTCAGAGCCACCATCTAATCACATTTTTCAGGCCGCGTGAACAAAATAATATTGTTATAATTACAGAGAGTGTTTGTGTGTATGCGCGCATGTGTATTATATATGTATAATGACATTAGGATGATAATATAGCTGTTTCTATTAGCTCTGTGGTATTAATAAGGTATGACAGAAAGTTATTTGATACCATTTGAAATCCCACTTGCATTTTCATATTGCTCTCAGATGTAATTCAGGGACTTGATTTTTATGAGTTATGGCTCTGATGTCACTTGTATTTTTGCCCGTAATAGGTCCCACTGGAGCAAAATTCATCAGACTCAATTAACAGCATCTGAAAGTGTATTTGGTTAGCAACCAATCAGGCAGAAATGGTGTGGGCTCTGTTTTAGCTGACCCATCACTCTGTGCCACTAGATGAAACCAGCTTTGCAGGCAGCAGTTAGCAGCCCACTGCAGCTCGGTTACTGTGAGAGTAAAACAAACTATTTTGGGGGCTGGTCAGCTGCTGGTTCTTCCTGTCCCATGGCTGCGCCCCTTGTTATGGGTCTCAGAATACTCTGCAGCCATCTGGGCACCCTTCTCCTTTCTGCATGTGCAGGTGATCTGTCCTACCAGTCACTATTTTATTGGTGAATATCTTGATACTCAGTGATGATTATTTTCCTTTAAGCAGCCTGGTCTGGGAGCTCTGGGGCAATGGGGTGCTCGTTCCAGGTGAGCTGCTAGCAGTGCTATGAGGGAATTAAAAACACAATGCCAGGGCAACAAAAAGAAATGCCAGGTAAATAAAAACAATTCCAAATGCGCATATGAATTGAAGACTGGGGTTTGAAAGCTGTTCTCATGTAGGGTTTTCTGCTCAGTTTGGTCACTTACTGGAGCTGGTGGATCTTTTGAAGGGAAGATAAATGCTATGACTCCTGGTATTATTAATTCTTTGAGCTCGTGATTTCTACATCTGATCTAAAGGGCTCCCAAAAGTGAGAGACTGATCCCAAAACCTGCTGAACTGAACATGGGGCCTCATGGCAATTTCACAGGGCTTTGCAATCCCATCCCATGTGCTGAGTGGGAACAGGGACTGGCATCACCCTCACAGCCCCTGCTCCCACTGTGACTCTGTCCTCCCACCCTGAACACTCCTCATAAAACTCCTCCATGTCTTAAAAGCCTGGAAGGAAAAGCTGTGAGCAGAGAATCAGTAAGTGGCCTGGAGCCCCCCAGCACTGCTGGCTGCCCCCCAGTGCAGGCACAGCCCCATCCCAGCGTGGATCAGGCTGTGTTCCCTTCCAAGCACGAAGCCGGGCTTCAAGACTCCAATTGCTTCCTGTCTCCCAACATGCCTGACCACAACTATTTTTAATTGTAAGGCATGAAAATAAGGTTATTTAATAAATTAACGCTTCAAATGCTTTTTGGTTCAACTTTGGCTGTTTATTAGGAGCAGCCTTATTTTGGCTTCTATGCAGTCATTTCCAGCTACCACACTGTTTGATCCCCATCTTATTTCCTTTGTAATCTACTGATCTTCTGTTGTTATCGTTGCTGTGTTTTATGGTTTTGCATTACTTTATTGACTCAGTATACTGTAGACTGGTTTTTTTTTTGTCCCCTCTTCACTGAAAATAGCCTTTTATGAGAAGCTTAAGCAAAAGTTTGGAATGTCCAAAAGAAGGCACAGAAAAATTACAACATTTTGCACATTTCTTTTGGCCAGAGAAAGTTACAAAATATTCATATGAAGAAACTTATTCAGTGCCTGCAGGACAAAATCCAACTTTTGATAATATGTGGAATTTCAATTTCTGCTATAAACAGGCTCTGTATTTTTTGTATTTATTATTTTGAAGTATAAAGAGTTTTCTGGGAGGGAGGGAGGGAGAAGGCTCCTATAAAACTGATGTCAGAGCAATGATGAGTATGCATGCCCTCACTGCTGGGAATACGTACAGTTCTGCATTGCCACAGCCTCTGTTGCTATCCTGTTCCAAATCATTAGCAACTCAAACAGGATGCTGAGGGTCCTACCAACCAGCAGCACTGGATGAAGTGACACCAAGGGCTGGGGGCTGGAGCCATGGGGATAGACAGTAAACCCTCCTTTTGTTCATGCTGGGCCCCTTCTCCTGCCCCATGGACAATGAGCTCCTCTACAGATGAAGGTTAGGTGGGGTCTTGCAGGAGCTCAGTACATGGAGCAGCGACTTGGGCCATCCTGCGTAACCTCTGCCTCCCAGCATCCTGTAGGGATGGATAATCATCCCTCTGCTGAGAGGACCAAAGCATGCTCTTACCTGCTTGTTCAGCCTCACCACCTTCTTTGTAGAGGATATAATGTGGCTGGTGGGAAGGATGGGACCCGGCAACTATCAGAGCTGTGAGTGATGCTTCATGCAGTGGGGAGGAACTCAGGGCTGGCACAAAGGCTGCCAACAGTGCCTGGGCGCCAGCTGTGGGGTGGAAGCAGAGGGATCTGGGCACAAATGGAGATGGGAAGTTCTCTTTGCTACTTGATTATATATGGTGGGAAAGGAGCAACCCTACCTGCCTGAGATAAAGAAAATGAAGAAACAAATACAAACCCGTTTATGCCCAAATTATTGTAATGGTAGTTTGAGGACTGTTTTATCTGTGTGAGAATATAACCCTGATTAAACATGCCAAGGTCAGTGAAAACAAAGGTGAATTGCAGAAGAAATGTGTGTAATTCTGGCCAGGAATTCACTGGGGGTGAAATGGAACAGCACTCCCTGTTTTGCAGGGATGTGTCGAGGTGTGGGTCTCACTTGCGTCACCTCCCATACCTGTCCAGCCCCTGACAAACATCCTCCAGGGGACTGAGCTCCCAAGCACAAAGTGACAAAGTGACTTTACCGGCCAAAAGGGCTGCTATTTGCAGCTCTTCTGAGCTGTTCTGCTGGTTTTGCCCATCCAAGCCATACTGGTGCTGGGTGGAAGCCCAAGCAGCGGTACCCACTGGCTTCTTGCTGTCCTCAACAGCATCCCAGCCTGCTCCCAGTGCTCACAGCGTTCTCACTGCTGTACAAGCCGTGAGGCCACGGACCAGACAGGCACTCGGGGCATCTCAAAAGGGTAAAGGGCAGGAAAGGTGAAACCGCTTACAAACTGTAAGGATTTGGTAATTCCTCCAGAGGAACCAGCAGAAATTCAGCCTGCCCTTTGAGAAGGACCAAGCATCCCAGCTAGGCTTGGGTGCTGAGGTTGTCAAGATGAATCCCTCACCTTCATGGCACCGGTGCGAACCTAGCCCAAATTCCCGTGCCTTCTCCGTTCCCGCTACCCGGGGCCAAGCAAGCCTTGCGCCTCGCGCAGGGGTTCCCGTCACCGAACATCACGGCTTGCAGTGAGGAGGGCCCCTCGGTCCCAGCGGGATTTGTGCACCGACCGTGCCCCGCTGTCCGGCACCGCTGTCCGTCTGTCCTGCCCCGCCGCCCGCACGGCAGCAGCGGCACCCGCTAGGGGGCGCCCCGCCCGCGGCGCCGCCGCCCGCACTTGTTGCTGTCCCCCGCGGCGCGCGCTGTGTCGTGATGCACGCGGCGCTGACGTCACCGCTGGCGTCATTATTAACGATTTCATTTATTTATTTATTTATTTATTTTCTCGTTTGTTTGTTTGCTTATTTAATTATTTATTTGTTTCCGTTTCACGGCGCCCCGCTGGGGCGGCTCCGAGCCTGTGCCCGCCCTTGCCCCCCTCCCCCTGGGATCAGGGCCTGCGGAGGGTGCTTGGGAGGGGAATGAGCCAAAAATTGGGAAGAAAGTGCCACTGATGAGGAAAGCGCGGAGGGACATGCTCCCCGCGGAGCCACTTTGTAGTGGCTCCCTCCCCCCCTGCCCCGCGGAGCCGGGGCTAGCTGCTCTGGCGCGCAGTGATGGAGCCCCGGGGAAAAGGGCGAGAAGGACAGAGCTCCCCCAAAATGACCCGCCCGTCCCTGTCCGGGGATGGGCGGATGGGGGCTCCGCGGGCGCGGGGGGCCGCGCAGCCCGCCCGCCGCAGCATCATCTACCTGCGGGGATGCAGCTCCCGGAGCCCCGATGGGAACTTTCCGTGCCCGCTGCTGCGGGGCGGCCCTTGCGCCGCTGCGGGACCAAGTGCGAAGCCCGCGGTGCCGGCCGAGGCTCCCCGCGGCTGAGGCTCCCGGCGGCGCCCCGAGCCGCCCGCCTCGGGATAGCGGAGGGTGCGCGGGACGCGCGGAGCCGGCGGCTCTCTCTCCCCGGCGCGGGGCGCCGCCGCAGGGGGCGGGCGGGGCGCAGGTAAGGGGCCGCCCCTCTGGGCGGGGGGCGCAGCCACCTGTCCGCCGCCCCGCGCCCCTCCGCGCCCGCCGAGCCATCGCCCCGGGCCCGCGGCGGCAGCACCGGCACGTGCCGCTGCGCGCCCGTGTCCGCGGGCGCAGAGAGAGCGCGCCCATCGCCGCCGCCGCGCTCCCGCTCCCCCTCCCCCTGCGCTGTCTGTTCCGGCCGAGCCGCGTCCCTCCGCGCAGCGCCATGAATATTGATGTGTTTATATAATCGATAACCCACTTTCCATCCCTTCCCGGGGAACAGCGATAAATAAATTAGGGACGCGCCGCCCGCCCTCCGCGGCCGCCGGGGGGGGCGGCAGGGGGGGGCGCAGCCCCCGCCGTGCGCTCCGCGGCTGCCGGGGGTGGGAGCGGGATCGGGCGGTGGGAGCGGGCGGTCCCGCCGGGCGCGCGCGGACGAGCAGCGCCCCTCGCGCCGCAGGAAATGGTCTTTATATTAGACATATACGGGCAGGTCCTGTCAGATCCGCAGCGCGCCCGCCCGCCCTTTCGGCCCCCCAAAAATCGCCGAGCGCGGACAGGGGCCCCGCCGCCGCCCCGCCGCCTCCGCGCCACCCCCCCGAGGCCCGCGGCCGCCCCGCGGCATTTTTGCCCGGCCCGGGCGGGCGTCGGGGGCTCGGCCGGCGTCGGGTGGCGCCGGCGGCGGGACGCGGCGGGGCGGCGGCGGGGCGGCGGAGCGGGGGGCGGGCGGCGGGGGGGGGCGTCGCCGCGCGCGGCGGGGCGGGAGGCGGCGGCGGCGGCGGGGCGGCGCGGGGGCGGCGGCGGCGGGGGGCGGCGGGCGGCGGGGCCGGCTTCGCCCTGCCAGGACCTGCCGGGCTCCATTCACGCCAACAAGTTTGGGAGAATGTTGAGTTCAATCGCGCCGGAGCCGCGATGGAGCGCAGCGCACTGCAGGTACCGCGCCGCCCCGCGCCCCCGCCCCGCCCCGCGCCCCCCGCCGCCGCGGAGCCCCCTCCCTCCCTCCCGCGCTCCCCTCCCGCCGCCCTCTTCCTCCTCCTGCCCCTGCGCGGCGCGGCGCGGCGCGGAGCCGGCGCTGATGCCGCTGCCGTGTTGTTGTTCCCCGCAGTGGGTCGGCGCCCCCGTGCGGCTCGCACGGCCCCTACGTCTTCTACAGGGCGTTCCGCTTCCAGCGCCGCGGCGGCGGCCGGGCGCGGGTCCTCTCCCTCGGCGACTTCTTCTTCGTGCGGTGCCGCGCGGAGGAGCCCGCCTGCATCGCGGAGCTGCAGCTGCTCTGGGAGGAGCGCACCAGCCGGCAACTTCTCTCCAGCGCCAAACTTTATTTTCTCCCCGAGGACACCCCCCAGGGCAGGACCAGTGACCATGGCGAGGTGGTAAACGCGGCGCCGGCCCCCCCTTCCCCCGCGCCCGTCCCCACCTGCATGCCCGGGCTCGGCTCCCCCCTCTCCTGGTTCCCCCCACCCGCGTCCCCCTCCCCGCCGTGCGTGGCGGGGCAGCGCGGAGGGGCCGCGCCGTCGGGGCGCACCGGTGCGCGCTGACCGGGAACTTGTGCGGGCGGGGGGAAGGAGGGAGGGGGTCGGGGTGCGGGGCGGCCCCGGCCCGGCGGGCAGCGGAGTGTGTGCGGGGCTCGCCCTAGCCTTCTGCTTAACAGCAACAAAAAAACCCAACAAAACAAAAAAACCCCGAAAGCAAAACACACGGAAAAGCGGGGGGAAAAAAAACACGTTGGGGGGATTTCGATATTGTTCGGGGCTTTTTTTAAGTATTCGATATGTTTAAGAGGGCGGAAATTACGAAATGGAGGCAGAGGGAGATCAAACGCTCTCTTGCTGGCAGGGACGTGTTGAATAAAGTGATAAATGACAGGTACGGGAATAATACATTCAAATAACTTGCAGATATGCCTGGGCGTATTTCGGAGCCGCCGCGCTCCCGGCGCAAACGCGCTGCGCGCCGGCACCCTCCGCCGGCGGCCGCGCAGCCCGGGATGGGGCCGCGCAGCCCCGCACCGCCCCGCCCCAGCCCCGAGCCCTCCCGTTATCTGCTTTTCAAATTCATTGCTTCAGTCTGGGGCGGGGGACGGGTGAGGTACCCAGGCAGGGGGCTGCGAGGATGGCGAGGGTCCCCGAGAGGGGCTGGAGACCAGGAGGGAGGGGGACGAGATGTTTTGGGGGAACTTCTGTTGGAGATGCTGGGGGGATGGGTCCAGGGGGGATGGGGGGCTGTCCTCAGGGGCTGTTTTCGGAGGCACGCGTGGCTGTAGGTGCCGGCGTAGCCGTGTACCCGCACTCACGCGTACGCAGCCGAAACGCGTCTCGGAGCCACCTTCGCTCGCTGCCACCTCTTCACTTTAATTTTCTGTGCGTGCCGCTGAGATAAGGGAGCCTTTTCCTAAGAATCAGGGAGATGACAGTGAGCAATGGATGCTCTGAAATTGCCCGTGGTGACTATTTAAAACTGTGCCTCTGCGTGTCTCGTGTGTGTGTAAAATGAAAGATATTTGGAAGGGAGGGGGGTGGGGAAAGGGACACAAATCATTTTAATACGCCTTAATGATCAGCTCATGTTACTGTGGTAGGAACATCAGAGAAAATTAATCCTACCATTACGAGTAAAACACTGCTCCGGTACGAGAGTTCTCAGCTGCATGTACCTTCCTAATAATACGCACGATTTTATTTATTTTTACATGCAAACACCGCTAGTAATTAGCCGTGTGATTATACTTGTGCATTTCATTGCGGCTTTAACTGATGTCATTCTGCATTATTCAACCATATGAAAACAATTTTCAATTAAGATAATGGCACGCCTTGAAATTATGCAAATGCCGGCCGTATTGTGTAGAATAATTATGACAAATGTAAAGCAGGTAAAAAGTTTCCTAATGCAGTTGTGTTTTACACCCCGGTGATGTCATTTCCCCTCTGGCCTAAGTTAGTCATTCATTAGCAGAGTAGCAGCAGCAGCAACAGCAACAGCTCTGAGTGATACTTCTCTGGCAGGGAGCCTACAGAAACCGGCACTGAGAGCCAGGGCCTAGAGAGGGCAACATAACACTCCCATTAAGAAATGTACTTTGTTTTCACTTACTCCATTAACTTGTTTATAGACATAGGAATGATTTTTTATGATCGATTTTTAATAGTTTGGAACAATCCGAACGGTGCTTGGGGATGTGCAGGCAGCAGAGAGACAAAAAGCTGGGTGCTGGCTGGCTGGGGGTAGCTGCTCTCATTGGGGGGCAGAGGCAGCTGTTTCCCCTTGGCACCCCGAGGTCCCAGTCCCTTGAGTAAATGACACTCACCTTGGTCCCCAAAGGGGCAGCAGGGCTGCCTCTGGGGTCGTGGGGCTGGCTTCCTAACTCTGGCCTGGGCCCCTTCTGCGGGAGGAGATGTAGCTCTCGAGTCATATGCAGCTTATAGCCATCAGAGGGGACCTTATTTGTGGTGTGGGATTGCTGATGGGGTAAAATACCTCACTGTGCATTCAGGGAGTAGGGATGGAGTGAGCCCGTGGTTAAGCGTGTATTGCAAGCCTGCGGTGTCCGAGGAAAAGGGTGACGGGGCGCTCGCTGTCACTGAAATGGCTGGGGAGGGGGACAAGTGGCTGAATGGCAGACTTGAGACCGAGCCCAGCAGAGATTTAGGCACGGTCTCCAGCAGCTACCTGCGCTAGCGGCGTGATTAATAGAAGCAGCTGGCTGCCTGTTTTCCGTAATAGCAGCGCTGACACTATGACAATATTCAGCTAGTGGCTGCAAGGAGGGATGTAATGCTTCTGTTACTCAGAAATTTCTGATGGCGTATTTTATCTGATTGCCAAATGTTTGAGCTAATCAGCAATAAGTGTAAATATAAGTCTTTTTATAGCTAGCTGAATTCATCATCCAGATTTAAATATAACCCTGACTGCTGCTGAAACCGGATGTTTCCATGCACTGCCCAGATCCAGGGAAGGTTCAAGCCCAGGTGTGCTTCCGCTTCAGTACCCTTCTTTCCACCTAAGGCTCAGCATCCCTGTCACCACAGTGGAGAAACTCCCTTTGGATGCCAGGAGCTGATGGAGATTGTTTCCCAGGGAGTCTCAGTGGATGGTGAACGTGGGATGGGGCTGCTTGCATGCAGCAGGTATGGGTGCTTCTGACCCTGATGCTCATTGCATCCCAAGGAGACATGCATGGAGAGGCTGGGACCAGCTCTGGCATTATGCTCAGACCAGGGGTCTTGCTGCTCAGGAGCAGTAGAGACACTCTTTTAAGAGCAACAGGGTCTGTGAGGCCACTGCTAGGTGAACTAGAAGAGTTTGTGCTACTTCACTGAAAACTTCGTTGCTGCTTTCAAAAAACGGCAGCCTGGGCACACTGCTTCCCACCTCACCATCAAACCCAGACACTACAGCAGGTGCAGCACTGGCCAAAGAGCAAGAGCAGCCTTCTCTCTTTTCCCTCCAGCAGGGAAGAAGTGATTCTCCTCCATCCCTACAGGGCCATTACCAAAACAGAGTCTTTTGGTGGAGGAAGTCACCACCTTGCCTTGATTTTCTCATTCACTCTGGTCTGGTGAGGTCCCTTGTCACCTTCCACAGGGAAGATCTCCTTGACAGCAGATGCCTCACACAGGGGTCAGAACAGGATGCCTGGAGGCCTATGACGATCCAGAGGGAGCACCTTTAAGGGCACCCCACTGTGTTTGAAACAGTGTGATGGGGTGCATGTATAAAGCAGGCCCCCAGCTTTGCTGGCACCCAAGCGTGAGAAGCTGTGTGCTGTCAGAAAGCGCCTCCTCAGGCCTCTTGTGCCTGGTCCTGTGGCATTCAGGGGGCATGAGGTGGGCTCACCCTCCAGCTCACAAGGTCTTGGCAAACCTTTCTCCAGCTCATTTACTGTTCTGTGCTCCAAGGGCTGGTGTGGGGTTGTGGAATGACTGACCTTTGCAAAAGCAGTTGTAGAGCAAAATGTTTGTTAGTGCCTTGTGCTTTCATGTTTTTAGAGGTGTTGGCATTAGTTAGACTAGGCTTAAAAATACATTTCCAAGTTGATCTCATTAAGTCCAGGGATTGTATTTGATGTGATGCATACAATTCCTAAAAAACCCTAAACAAGCAGCTAATTCATTTTGCATGGTATGACATTCCCTGCATTGCTCTGCATCGTGGTGAATGCTGCTTCCATTGAGGCCGGACTGTCAGTGGGATCTGCCTTTGGTTCATTCATCAGCAGCAAAGTTTACTACGGACTCATGTTGATTTCATCTCTTCTCCCAAACTGGGGATCTGATGCAATGCTTTTCGCCTTGCAAATAATCCTTACTCATGCAAGTAATTTACATGAGTAAGCGTTGCTCATAGAGAGGAGAGGAGAGAGCTAGTTTCCTGTAATTATTTCCCTAGAAGTATTTTGCATTTTCAGACTAATTGGGGTAAAGGAAAAAAAAGAAGTCACTCCATAAATGTGTGTCATTTATAATTGCAGAAGAGATTCTTCCAGAAAGTTAAGGGAATCAGTGGTTTTGTTCTCCCTTCATTTTGGGATAGATGCTGACAGCATCCCTCGAAAGCCTGGTTCATTTTGTAGGGGCTCTTGACTTGCGGGGATCCTACCCCAGTGCCTAAAGGTAGCACAGGCTGGCCCAGGCATGGTGTCGTGTATCAGCACTGCTTTATTGCCACCCCCCTAGAAAAATGTGCTACTGCCTTTTCACAGTAATGGATTTTGGCTTTTTTCTACAGACATAGGAATCTGTGCGCTCTTATTTGAAATGAGAATAGCCTCGTTTTAGCCTCCACGGTGTGTGCCTTATGCTCGTATCTGTCAACACTGGTAATGGCAACACGTTTCAAACATGCAGATTATGATTATTAAAGGGTGCTTTAAAAATCATGCTAATAGCATCAATCTCCACTGTACACTTGCTCAAATTAATTCAGCTTTGGAAATCAGGCACACTGTAATAGCAGTGTTAGAGAAATGGCATTTGTCATAAAATATCGTGGTTTTGGTAATTGCATATCCACTCTGTATATTTTTATCTCTCTTGCCACCAGTAGCATATGCTGGCAAAAGAAGGACGGGGCAATGATATTACTCAGAGAAGCCACATGTTGCTAGCCATTAGCCAGCAATCTGGAATATCTAGTCATTTAAGGCAGATTCCTTTAAAAAAAAAAAACAAACCCAACTTTTTATTTTATTTCCTTTCCTCTTTCCCTCCCCTTCCCTGTGCATTCAGACTGTAAAATACACCCACTGCTTTCCAGAGTTGCTGTTCCCAGTCTGATCAGTGGCACTAAACATTAAACTCTTGTCTTTGGAGAATAATAGGCCTCACATGGTACACCCTCAAGCATGTTGAGATACTGTGCAGGCTGGAAAATAAAAATGTTCTAATTGTGTCTTTTAAATAAGCATAGGAGTGAATTAATTAGACTATATTTTGTCTTTAGTTGCTTAGTTACACAATAGTATTCCTAAGCGCAAGTAAGATAAATTGGCTCTTTTTGTGCTGCTTGTCCCTTAATCATAATTACTGTATTGCTCAGGAGAGTAACGCATACATAGATTTTGCATTTTTAATAATATTCAAACAATATGCGAATGATATAGAAAGTATGTTCTGATTCAAGCTCTCGTATGCTTTTATTCGGGAAGAAGTTCTACTGCTATGGGAGCAATATTTGCATTAGTTGCTCAGAGATGTAGTTCTGGGAAATACATAATTGAAATATTCTTGCAATGCTTGTTCTGGCCCTTTCATTCGCATTCAAAATAACAATGCCTTAAGTCTCTGAACAGTCATCCACTCTTGATTTAAGAGCTTTTTTTCTTTGTGTGCGTGTGTGTGTTTGTGCGTGTGCAGTGTGGGTTCACACCCAGCGTTAACCCTGCACAGCCTAGACACTCGCGTGATTCATGGTGTTGTATCAAGTTGAGCTTTTTATTTGTAGCTAAAATGCAGTCAGAAGGTCAGATGAACATCGGCATTTTATGGCATTAATCCAATGACCTTAATGCTTGGCAGGCGTCCATGTTTCTATGCGAAGGTGCCAGGGTTATAGATAATAAAAGAGTTTGTTTTCATTTTCTGGATATTTTAATCTTTCTTTGCAAAGCGTAGCCTCGGATTTGGGGGGCTTGGGGCTACTCCTGGGGGCCAAAACTTTAATGTCTTACTGGGTTGTTGAACGTTAGCTGCTAATGATGGGCAGATTGATACAGATACTGAACAATGGAAGGTTCTGGCAAGAAACCCCCTAGACATGCTCAGTGGATGTATGTGAAAATTGGCTCCATTGTTCTGCCGTATGAAAAGCAAGTAAATTATTTACAGATATTTGCTAATTAAAGCACATATTGTTTTACCAGCACAATAGAACACAATATAACAAAAGACAAAAGAATAAGCTTGCATAATTTAAACCTGCTAATGCCATGTACTCCTTGTTAAGAAAAAATATAATTATGTAATCTATGAGGAAAGCTTCTCGTACTGTAGCTGTAGTAGGCAAAATTAGGAATGAATTGCTTGTCAACTTGCCTAAACTAAAACAGCTCTTTGAGATCTGTGAGCTATCTGACGGCAAAACATTTTGACTGAAGCCTATTTTCTATTTGGTCAGAACTTCTATCTGCAATGACAGATATAAATTCAATTTGAACCTCTGGCTGGGAGTGGGAGGAGGGAGAAAAAAACACCCCAGTCACAAAGAAGGAGGCTTACAGTAGAAATGTCATGTCTAACTGCTCACAGCCGTCCCTCTGTGCGCCCCATCTCTACCCCACTTGTGGCCTGATGTACCAGGACCCCAAAAAGCATCCTGCAGAGACATGGTGGTGTTCTGCCCCAGGTCATTTTGCATGTCACGCTTTGGAATTACTGAGTCATGTGGAAAATGCTGCTTGTTAATGCAAGGGAAAGCAAAAACCATAGGACTTCATGTGCTTCAGACATGTCCTTTTAATTTGGTCTTTTCTCTTGGTTTTGGACTCTGGAAGAAGGGATGAACACATCAGTGTGAGTTTCAGACAGCTCTGTGCAGCTGTGCTTAGGCTGGGGAAATACCTGTCACCTGAGTTTAACAAGATCATTATAGCCCTTTAAAGTAATTAGGAAAGGATTAACAAATGAAAGGTTCTGCCTTGGCCTCTTTAAAATTCTCTGGTGGGCCAGGTAAATTCCTGATCTGTGCATGTTTCCCTTCTCAAGGTTCTCCCCATAGATTCATGGGTGGAAAGCAGTGGTTTCTGTAGGTCCCTGTATGTAGGTACCTCCAGGGAACAGGTCCAGATGCCAGCAGTCAGTTGTGCTTCACAAATCCTTTGGGACACCTCCGTCTGCCCTGGGCTAGGGGACAAATGAGGAGGTGGCACCAAATGAGGCCCTCTGAGCAGGGTCAGGGGAAAGAAAGCTGCCCCTGCCTGTGGCCAGCTCTGCAGCCTGTTGTGAGGCTTCCCTGTCATTCAGTGATCCCACTTGTGGAACAGGAGGAGCAGTTCCCACCTGGCAGAGCTGTGCCCAGGTCTGCAGCATGCTTACAAGGATGAACAGGGGAGTGTATGGCAGGAGAGTCCTTTGTGTGCTCTGTAAGGGAGGCTGAACAGGGCACATCCCAAAGCCAGGCCTTTTCCACCACACAGCCAGTTTTTTAGCTAGTTTGTGGCCCTGCAGTCTTAAAAACTTTTGTGTATATTCCCAGCCCACAGCTGGCAATAGGGAGGCAGGACCATTTTACTCTAGGGGAAGTTTCTGAGAGCAAATCAGCCCTGTACAAATGCTCTCTGCCTCTTTAGAGTTGCGTATGGTCCCTGGAAGGAGTGCTGCTTTTAGGAGATGCTTCTGGAGACCTGGGTTCAGGTTCCTGAGTGACTTTGGGTGGGTGAGTTAGGGCTGAATTGAGATGACCTGGTTTCTTCTGCTGTCCCAGTGCCCTGACAGTATCTGGATGGCAGAGAAGAGCTCTGGACTAAAGACTGTGATCAGGACCTTTTGTTTTTGACTGTGCTGTCAAACAAAGCTGATGGTACTTCCCTCAAACATCCAGGTAAAAGCCTTCCTATCGGAGAGATGCTTATTGGCAACGAGCTCCCTCCTTCCCTTCTGCATGTCTGCAGCATGACCTCCTGCTCCTCAAAGGGATCTAGAGCAGGGAAGGGGATTCCTGAGTCGAGAACTGCCGTGTTATGTACACATGGTACGGGAAGGTCCTTTTCACTTAAATTGCAAAAACCCTAAAGTATACATGGGGTGTAAAACCAGCCCAGGATAAGGGAGGCCTTTAAGCCCAAATGAAATAACAGTTCTGTTACCCCTGATGAATGCAGTCTGTAAGAGTCACACTGTATTTTTTGCTCCTGTGGATGAATGTGTTTTCATCAGCAATGTACTGGGTTGTAAAATACGCATCCCCAGCGCTCTACTGTGCTAAAGATTTCACAGAAAAGGCTTGAAGATGTTTTCTAATGCAAATCATACTGATCAGATAAATGACATACAGTGTCTCCTGTAATTATCAGCAAGAGTTTTTACAGTACATCTCCTGTTTCTCTCTAGGCCACATATTTGATGTTAGGAGACAGCCAAGCAGGTGTTTGACTCGCTCGTGCCCTCCAGAATTCCTTAAATGACCTCTGGAAGTACTGGAGTGAAAACAGTCTCAGCATGTCAAAATTTTGAGATATCTCAGTTGCTGTAATTCTTTTAAGGCTGCCTCAATGTCTCTAAAATATAAATCTTTTCTAGTTATTGGCAATGAGTAAGGAGTTGGGATGTACCATATGTGGGTGTGCAATCAAGATGTATGACCTCCCTGTGCTGCCCTGTGACTCCCTGCCTTGTAAGAGTTAATATTTCTTCTAAAAAATAATTATCTGCTTTAAGCTATTATAACTACCTGACCTGTTTCCCTGAATATAAGCATTTCAGCCATCTGCTGAGTCAGGCAATATAGCATTCTGTGCTTTCACGAGGCTGTGATGGTTGCTTAGACAACAGTGACATAATATTTAAGCATAATGGCTCTTGAGAAGATGCTGTCCTCTTCTCCCTGGATGACTTCTCTGGAAATGCAAATCCAGTATGCTCTTAAAAAATAAGAGATGGATAAGAAGGGTTTGTGTCACCATCTTTCTTAACCATCTCCCCATTTTCTACTTGATAGGTGAAAGAATTGTACTGTGCTCAGAAGTCTTATAAGACATGCTAAAATTACAGGCTGACTCAATAACCATTTTTATAGAAGCAGCTAAAAAAGTGCCTCTTTCTATAGTCAGTGCTTATTTAGAGATTTAGACAACATTGTGGCTGAGACCATTGGTCCATTGGGCCACTGACCAATTGGTCAGGTCCACCGGCTAAATCTCATTCCTGAGCAGAGTTGAAATCTGTGCTGGTTGTTTTCTCTTCTTGCTGTAGCAGGAAAAAATGGTAATTAAAGACTTAACTGTGCAATGGAGACCTCATAAACATATCACTTCAGAGCATAGCTAATACATGATGAGTTGATTTTGTATAGATAGAGATATATATGCACGGTTTGCTATGTGGGTGGTTTTTCATGTTTACACAGAGATATAATTATGAATGACATGAAGGTTATACAGCAGATTTCTTTAATCTTCTAAAGGTTTGTTAGTCATGTGTCACTGTGTACCTGGTTTTTATTTTTTCAACATCTGTATTCCTTTGTCATCTTGTTGAAGGGTTTTCTGTAGAAGGGCTGCAGCAGCAGATATGGTTTATACCACAGGGGTAAAGGAGCTCCTGTGGCTGGCAGAGCTCTGCAGGTCCCAGAGCAACTTTGTTGTGACACGGGGCTTAACCAAAAAGGAGAAGGACCCTTTTGTCACTTGCTGCTCTAAAAACCTCCCAAACACCACAGCAGTTTGGGGCTGAGTGCTTGGAAAGGTTGCTGAAGAATGCATGAAAGCGTTGCAAGGCACGTTGGAATTGCAGAGCTGGTGAGGTAGCTGGGTGACATCTGGGTGCTGTGGCATGAGGGCAGATGACCTCTGGTGTCAGCAGAGTGCCAAGATGTGGGCAAGACAGCCCTGCTGGAGCTGCCCGTGGCTCGGGCTGCTCCGAAAGCAGAGACTGGAGCTGCCTGCCATGCCTGGCTGGGTGGCCAAGTAGAGACTGGAGCCCCCTGCCATGCCTTGCTCAGTGTTTGCATGACGAGGCGCCAGGGTAGGAGTGTCCCTGGAGATGCAGCCCCACACCGGTGAGGTCCGCGTTGGCAGAGGAGGCCTGCAGGCTCATCTGCAGTGTTTGAAGAGTACTTGAGGAGTTGGGAAGAATGTGGACAATTCTGTGTGAACTGGGTCAAAAGTGAGTGCTGAGGGAAGGGAGCAGGTCTGTCCAGTCCTGCTGTGTGACAGGCAGGGCGGCCCAAGGCAGGCTCTGAGGCGGTTCAGGTCATTCTTCCATTTCCCGCCTAAAAGTGAACTAGGCCGTGTTTCCCTGATGCTGCTGTGGGGATCGCTGGCAGTACCCAGGGAGGACAGGGATTTGGGAGCCAGCCTGGTGCCCTGGGGACAGGGATTTGGGAGCCAGCCTGGTGCCCTGGGGACAGGGATTTGGGGGCCAGCCTGGCACCCTTAGGGACGTAGCTGCTGCAGGGTGTCCAGCTGTCCTTGGGGACAAGGCTGGTGTGGAGGTAGCCGGGTGGCCCTGACAAGGCACCAGCAGCTGTGGAGGGAGGTTTAGCCCAGAGCCCTTGTCACAGCACAGGGACAGCGTGGACTCCTTCTGTGTTTTGTATTTGTGCTGGGCTGCTCCCTGGTGCCATCCTGGGCACCCCTTTGCACTCTGTGGCTGTATTTGGATGCTTGGGGGCGCCTTGCAGAGGTGGTGGCAGAGAGTGGCATTTTTGCTGTGCCTATGTTTTCTCGGCCCCTCACATCCTTGTGGGGATGCTGAACAGCCCAAATTCCCATGCCTGGATGTGCTGCTGCCACAGGAAACTCATGGCTGAGGTGTGCTTTCCCCAGCTCCCCAAAAGGTCCCCTGCTCCTGCCTCTGGAGTTCCCCCTCCACGGCAGCCTGACAGAGTGCACCAGTATCGTTGCACCCTTGGTACAGTAGGGCTTTTCTGGGGGAATTTTTGTGGGGTTTTTTTTGCTTATTTTGTTTTGTTGTTGTTGTTTGTTTGTTTGTTTTGGGTTTTTTTTTAATTCAATTTCTTTTTCCTCCTGTGTACACATCATGTGCGTGTGTGCAAAGGTTGCATTCTCAAAAACAAGTTTATTCATTGATGATGTAATAGTGATTGTACTTTTCTTTTGGTTAATAAATTGTCTGCTCGGCTTACTTTGTATGCCAGCCAAAATTAGTCATACCAGTTCTTGGAAAGGATATGAAGAAACTAGTAATTGAAATCATAATCATTTGATCATGAGAGCTATTTGGAAAATAATATTTTAACCAGAAGCATGTCTGATCTCCAAGTCAGGTTTTTGTTAGTTTTTTGGGTTTTTTTTTTTTAACTGCTGCTAAGTAGATTTCTCTGGTATGGAATATTAGAAATTGTGTAGTAGCTGGTGATGGTATTCGACACCCTAAGAGAGGACTTCATCCAGAAATTGCTGAGACTGTCTGCAGGCAGGCTGATATTTATATATATGTATTATTTTTTTCCATCTTGACATTTAATAATCACCATGTAATAGCTATAAAATGCATAGCAACTACAGCTTTTTTATTTCAAGTGGATGGTGTAATGAAATTGGGTGAAACCATCCATTGAAATTGTACTTTGTAGTACCCAGCGCTTGTTTACAAAGTATTGACGTTTGTCATAAACAGAGATTTAAAGCATCACTGTTATTGTTTGTTGTTTGGTGGAGGCTCTTATGCTGTGCAGCGATAAAGGAAAAGATTTTATTACAAGCTTGCTTAGCATATAAACATGCCGTTCACTTCTGACCAAATATTTGTTATTGCACTAAATGTAATGAAGGTGCCTGCTTATAAAACAGTTTTGTATTATATAAGGAAGAGAGGAATATCAGATCTGGTTTTTTACTAGAATTACTTCAGGTTTTGTATTGTATGCGACTTGTCACAATAAAGCTTTTTTCTTTTTTTTTTTTTTTCCATTGAGCAGTATTTTATTTCCTGAGGAATGTGTTCAGTGGACAAAAAAAAAACACACAGAGAGAATCAATCGTGCTTTTCCCTTTGTTTAATAACTCAAAGAATTTCTCTCCCCTTTGCAAATACTTATGTTAATTTGAGAGAAAAATTGGATTCTGGTTTATTTATTTCAAGAACCTGTAACCTTATTTAGTGTTAGAAATGCGTGGTGGGCAAGGTGCAGTATACAGCCAGCTCTCATTGCAACATAAATTATTTCTGCTGTTTTAACAAAAAATCTGGAGTGTATCTTGCTGGATATGTATGTTTGTTTGTTTATTTTTGAGGCTTTCTTGATCCCTTGCTCAGTGGAGTCAGCTGTAAAATATTCTGCTTATTCATCATGACTGAGAGGAGTTGATTGTTTCCTGGAAGGTTAAAATCCAGCAATTCAGACTGTTTAATTTGAGTGTATGTTCTGGAGGCTAAACTAAGTTTAAGTGCTCTTCTTTGAATATATGTTTTAGAAGGGGGAAAAAAAATTACAGTTCTGATCTTGAAAAAGGTTTTAAGAAACATGAGAATGTGCAAGTTTCTTTTGGTGGGAAGCACATTTATGTAGTATTTCTTTTGGGATTACATCACAGTTTTATTTAATTTTAAGGACAAAAGTTAAATTCAATATTTGTGTATAAGCCAAGGGAAAATGTACCATAAACATAGGAATTTTCTGGTGAGTCAGAGTTCCAAGAATCTGAGATTTACTTAGTCCATTTATTTCGGGACTGACTATAACCATTAGTCATCCAGCCATGAATTTTTACATTTGCAGCTAATTGCACCTAAAAAGCAAACTTTCCCTCAAGGCTTTGGGTTATACAGAATGTGATTTGGCAACCTGCATTTCAAATGCCTTTTAGGATCATTGCCCTGGTCCTAGAAATTGTCTTTAGATGGTGCATATTTGCTTCAAGTAAACAACTAATATTTCCACTTAGGTGGCAAGAGAAATAAATTAAGCACTAGCTATTGTGTGATACAGGAAAATTACTCAGCCTGCAGCAAGACAGGCTTTTGCAGGAGTCAGTGCAGGATGATATTACTGGTTTCTCAGTCATCAGGGAGCCCAGAGTGACATGTTGTATTCTCATCTGATCACTTCTTGCAGGATGAAGTTATTGCTGTTTCAGAAAAAGTTACTGTGAAGCTTGAGGACTTGGCAAAATGGGCGCAGTCCGATTTCTCCAAGTGGAAGTGTGGTTTCCGGGCTGAGCCGGTCCAGCCCATGGATGTGGGGAAGAATGGGCAGAAAGAGGCCTTGACAAGATACAGACAATCCACACTGAACAGTGGCTTGAACTTCAAAGATATTCTGAAGGAAAAGGCTGACCTTGGTGAGTATCCCTTACTTTCTCTTGTGGGAAGGGGCCTGTGGGAGAGTATCTTTTGAAAACAGATGAGCCTGATCCTGCCATGCCATTGCAGATTCCCAAGGTATGTCTGAGCCTGGGGCAGAGGTGTGGCCATGAGATACCTGTGTGGGATGAGTGGTGGTAGTGAGCTCATCTCAAGCTCCTTGCAGACTGGTGTGGGGTAACACTGTGATACCTGTCTGCATGGCCCCGAGCACTACGGCTCAAACCCTGCAGATGTGCATACAAATAATTGTCCCAGGCTCTCTCTGGGGCTCTGCAGGCTGGGGGATCCGGTCAGAGCTGTACACTGTGGGAAGAGGAGGCTGAAATGTCTTCCTGGGGCCTCCTGTGAAAGGCAAAGGCCTTTTACTTCTCATGTCCCATCTTCCAGAAGCTCATAGGTGCTCCTGGTGCTTGCCCTGACTCTGTATGGTCAGCTCTGTGTCTCATTCACTAGGGATGTGTCCCCTCCATGGTGTTTCCTTCTCAGCTTTATGTTGCTGCAGGCCTCTGTGAGCACCCCACTGTTGTCTCCATGCACAGACCTGTGCTTTCTTCCCTGTCTGTTTTCAGAAAGGGAGTTGGTAGCTCTGCTACTATGGGTGGTTGCAGACAGGCTTGCAGCTGTGGGACTGCTTTGTTGCCCAGGCACTCACACCTATAATAGCTGTGGTGGGTTCCAGGTCCAAGGGAGATCAGTCTTCCCTTGGTAGATGTGCCTGTTTGTGATGTTAGAACCTTGGATGTATAACAGCTGTGAGAGATGGCACTTTGAAGTGGATACCAGGGACATTTCTCTCTTCTGCCAAGTTTTTAATAAATGTTCCATGTTTGAAAAGCCTCAAGTTTAGGCCATAATGTGTGAAAAGGTAAGAAATTAAGAGCTAAGCCTGATGCAAGCATTTGAGGACATGCTTTTGTATCTATGTGAACAGGAGTGCAGGGCCAAGTTCAGTTTCACAGTGTCGGACTAGGTTGGCACGGAAGCTAAGTTACATGAAGCTGAAGATCTGTCTTGGAAGATTTATCTTCTGCATCTCATTTTTGTGATCTTATCAAATGGTGAAATGATTTTGTCAATTTCACATGTTACCATTAGCTGTGTAGGATGGAAGATTAAAGTAAAATTGGAAGTTGATCTTGTTTTTCATTGCATGTCCAGGGAAAAAATAAGCCATGCAATTCTTTCTCTCTTTGCTTTTCTCTGTGGTTTCTTCTAGTTCATAATTACATGCAGTAATTTTCTTTGCTATTGCCCTGGTATCTTTATGCAGTACATTTATTTGCATTTGTTTGTTGTGTCAGAAGAATCTTAATGTTTTTCAGACAGAACTTTTGTGTGCTAATGTTTTCTTGTTTTTGTTTTCAACAAACAAAAAACTCCTTGTGGTAAGTTATGAAATTGCTATTATCTACCCTAGGAGCCAGAGAAAATTATCTTTAAGCCCAAGGCTTATAGTTGCATGTTAAGCCTTTCAAAGTAGGGGTTATACTGAAAACGCTCATGGAATGCAAACTATATAGTATAATTTTGATAACCCCACATTCTGACGTTGCTCATTTTCAGCTGGTGGCTCTGGCTTTATTGTTGCCTTGGGTTTGTTGTTGGTTTTTTTGGTGGTGTGGTTTTTTGTTTGTTTGTTTGTTTTTTTGGTGTTTTTTTTTCCTGTAGAAAAGGGAATTTTGGCTAATGTTTCATTATGACTGCCTTTATCTTCATAATGACTGGTTGACAGGAGTGAAACCAAAGGTTCACAAAGACCTGTAGCTGACCAGATACATTGATATAGACAATTGATCCAGCCTATTAAAGGAATGAAAGAAATTTCCTAAATCTATTACTGAGATTACTTTTTTACCATTTGAAAGAGCCAAGAATTTAATCCCATTTTTCTTCTTGGATCTGACACAAAAACTCAGGAGAGTGGTGATCTTTGAAGCTGGTAGAGCAGCCTTAGTTGGTGTCCTGTAGGCAATCCATGAGCTCGGGTGTTTGTCTCATCTGTGGTGAGACGAAGAGGATTTACTCTCTCGTTCTGAGTGGTTGGTCAGGGCTGACATTGTTCTGAGAGTTGTCATGTCCCCAGCTGGAGGCAAAGGCATGATGTGGGGTGTCTGAGGTGTTAGAGCTGCTGGTGTTGTCTCTTCTCTGCTGTCAAAGGGCAGCTTTACTGCCTGTTAGGACGTGAGCCCACAGACCTTTTCCAGTCCTCAGTGTCTTGCCAACAGAGCAGCGCTCAGCTGCAGTGATCAAAAGATTTATTAGCCATCACTTCTGCAGCAGGTCTCCAGCACAATGGGATGGGATGGGATAGTCTTTCCTCTTAAAATAGAGCTGCATACTGTAAAAGGAGCACAGTGCACTGTCACTCAAAGGTCCCTCACTTGATGCTGGTGTTTAACCCTGGCTGTAGGTGAGGAAGTTGCTGAACCAGGTGTTGAAAAGGCCTAGATAAACAACATGATCTCGTGGACCCCTTTTTTTCCAATGAAATAGCATGTTTCCATTACAGAAAAATTCCATAAATGTGAGTAGATTCTGTAGCTTTTCCTACTAGATGTTTTTGAATCAAGCTCTAGAATGTAATAGGAAATTATATCCCTAGCAAAGAGCTCAAAAAAGCCTTACAGAAGAAACAAGATCAGTTTTCACACCTTATCCAGGAGTGGTGAGGAGTGAAATAACCCGGATGAAATGAAAACATGGCTGATACAGAACCAGAGAAGTGTCACTGTGCAAACATACTTAATTAAACACGTTGCTGCTGGGAGGAGGGCAGCTTCAGACTACAACCAAGCAAAGTGAGGCCTCGTGTGAGCAGGGTACACCCTGTGCCATGCGTTCAGTGGCACTTACTTAGCCAAAACTAAGGCAACACCTGGTTAATCCACAGCCTGTAGAAACCATGAACCTAAAACTGAAAGCTGACCCTAATTCAAACAAGGTAGTTCTGTCTCCTTTTTTTGTTCTCTCTTTCTTCTCTTTTGTTCTCTTCCCCCTCTTTCCCTTGTTTCTCTTTTTTTTTCCCCTTCTTTCTTTTCTCTTTGCCATTCTTTTCTGCAGAAACTGTTGGGTTGGATTTTTTTCCTATAAAATACTGTTGTTTTTATCACTAGTGAATTATGCAGAACTTTTCCTTAGGACTGTATTAAATAAAAGATCGTGCAATAGCTTTTTTTTTGTGTGAGCTTCAAGATTTCAGCCTGAAAAATTATTTTTAAGAATTATTTCTTTCTGCCTGTTGAGATATTTATGTTATACATTCTGTCCCTTTCTACAAATATGTCAATACTGAATGCTAGCAGTTTATGTCTTAAGACTATTTATAGCTTTCTGAATATTTCTTTCAAATGTTGAGGAAAAATAAAGAGCAACAACAATGCAGCATATAAAAATAGAGTTGCTCAGGAATGTATTATTCATAATGAACATAAGAACCTGTTTTTCCAGAAGAATTGGTCTGATAAAATCATTCACTACTGAGGCCGCTAGTTATTTATTTTTGTCTTTAGAATTATTTAGGGAATTTTTCTTTGTAATAAATGGACTTGTATACCCATATTTGGTAAACCAGTGGGAAGTCACCAAATGAGGAATTATTTCATTTTACAAAATGTTTAACAAGTAAGCAATGTAAACACTATTGGTTAAATATGGCAAAGTTGCATATTTGTATTCCTTGGGCTATAGTTAAAAAAAAATTCAAATTATTTTATATAACATTGCTTCTTACAGACTTCCTTTAAGTGAAGTATGAAAGCTGCAGTGTAAGCTTTATTGGCCTATAAATATGTCATTATAGTTGGACTACATTTATATGCTTTGGATTGTTGTTTAAGCCAAGAAAATATGTCTCTACAGGTTGACTTTTTATTGAAACCCTTTGAGGCATACAACAGAATGTATTTTAGGCCAAGGTTATTAAAACAGCATTTTCATTTTTGCAGCAGACTCATTGTCAATTATGCTGCCACAAACTGTCTGTGGATACGCAGTTATGAATGGTTTCATCTCTAAATGTGTCTTTAGAAAAAGAAATAAAAGAGGAGTCAGAACTGAAATTGAGAGAAGAGACTGAGGGAAAAATGACTGAATTTAGCGCTCGCCAGCTCTGCTGGTTTGGGTTAGGCTGGGCTGCAGAGCTGCCTGGGTTTAGCCATGGAACAAATGGCCACTGTGCCTGTGCTGGGCCAGGGAGGTGGGAGCTGCTGCCACACCAGGCAGTCTGCAGCCCTCTGGCTCTGTCATGGCACAGGTCTGGGTTTGGTCCCCAAGCTGGCATTGCCACTCTTTTTATCCATCCTCTGTGAGTATCATGCCAAAATGGGCAGTTAAGATTCCTGCACTGGCAGTGTTAGTAATGGCATGAGCAGTTCTGGTGAACTGAAAGGGTTTTGCTGCACTTACTGCTTGTTTGTTCAGGTCCAGCAAGGGGAAACCCAAAGAAAATTTAGCAATCAGTCCTGTCCTGTCTTTCATTCCCCACAGTCATGCATTTGAGGGTATAAAATCTGGATCTTTATTCTCTGTGAAACCCAGGGAAATCAACTACTGTTTCTAGCTGAGTTGTATATTCTAGCAGTCACACTTTTCTCATCTGTAGGTGGTTTTCCAGTAGTTGTTTCCTACTTCTCATGAAGTGGCTCTTTTGAACTCTCCAGCGGAGCTTGCTGGGCAGAGCTGGGTGGTACAGGACTGGGTCGCCCTCTTGTTTTCTCATCTTTACCAGTCTCATAATTTGCCTATCTTCACTTGAAAGATTGCAGTTCCTTGCTGGATCTTGTGTTGCCAATCAAATCGGCCGATCCCCAGCAGATTGCAGTGAGTTTGGAAGGATAGGCAGAGCAGGGATGAGCTGTCTTTCTGGAAGGTGCCAACCACACAGTTACCAGCCTTAGTGTGCACTGGGCTGTTGCATTGCCCTTCCAATTTCTCTTGCCAGTGGCCTTCCAGCAGGTGTGACTTCACCCGATGAAGATTATCAAGTTATAATGTAGTCAAACCATGCCATTATCAGAACTGATAATCTGCAGCTGTAGCACGTTCAGACACTTGTGGTGACTTGTGATCTGACGCTGACTCTCCTTTTTCATTGTGTGTCGCGTGCTGCTCAGTTCAGGCTCACCTAGCTTAACTTGATGCAATAATTTTCTGACCAACTAATCATTAGCTATTTAGAGTACAGCCACTCTGCATACTTTGTGCCTAAATCACGCCTCTCTTCCCCTCCCACTCTTCTCTGTCTGTGCTCTTTGCCTCTTCTTGTGCCTTCCTGTCCTCATTGCCCTAGTTGAATGCCATTCTGATCATGATAAAGTTCCTGTAAGTGTCCCATTATCCCATTTTCCCCTCTCTACCCTTGTGCACCGTATGTTGTTTTTTGTCTTGTGGGTCAGAGCGACCTCTCTAACTCATTTTACCCAGCCCAATTGATACAGTTCTTTTGCCATAGATGAGGCTATTACTTGACTCATCTGTTGTGCTCCATGGAGCCTGAACAGAGAAGCACGGCTCCCTTGGGAAAAAAGAGGCTGTGGCCTGGCTTTTTCTTCTATGTTTGTGCAGCTTATAGCACATGCCAGCACTGCTGCAGCAGGACAAGAACACCAGCAGGCTGTGGAGCAGGAAGCTCTGTTGGGGTGACTGTTCAGAGAGGGTGTGAAGCAGGAAGGCTTCATTTGGTTCAACACCTTCTTTTGGTTTAATTACTGCTTACCTTTGGTGTTAACACGTTTGGGATCAGAGATAACCTGAGGTGCTGAGCAGACAGACAGAGATAAATATTTGTTTTATTACTGGTCAACCAGTTAGTTTAACAAATACTTGTTGGCTTCAGTTGTTGGCTGCCTTTGAAGTGCTGAAAGGTGATGCAGTTGTTAAGTCCAGTGTACTTCCAATATTTCAGTCCTGGAGAAGACCCTATCTTCAGTAGCATTTCGGGGCTCTCCCTCCTCCTTGCCCCTCTCTCTTGAGCCACTGCTGCTCTCCTCTGCACCTTCCTCCACCTCCCTGGAAGGAGGTTGTTGGGGTCCTTCCAAGGTCTCTGTCCTTCCTTCAGCCACTTGTTTGCCTGAGTAGTGCTGGGATGTTTTAAGTGTTGTTATTTTCTTCTTTACCCTGTGGAGAGCTTACTTCATTGCAAAGAAAGCGTATGAGGGTGAGGTTGAAAACATTTTAATAAGCAGCACTGACTATGGAAGCCTTTCGCTCACCACTGGGTTGTGTTGAGCCTCATCTATTTGTGATTCTTGAAAGGAGTTTTAACACTGCACACCTCAATTTTCAAGCATGCCTTATCAAAGAGTTTTGGATTTCTTATCAAGCTTTGACCTACCTTTCAGCTTTTATAAAAAGGGGGTGAGAGCATCACTGTAGGGGTATAGAATATAAGAAAAATAAAGGTAGTATAGAAAGTAATCTTACCCCTAAGGAGTTGCAGCTGAGCCAATTATTAGAGATTAGGAACAGGCCTGACTTTAACAGGCCACAGCTGTAGCCAATGAGAAGAAGAGTGCTATAAAAGAGGGAATTGGTTAAAAGGGGAAATGGAGTTAGTTGGCTACTGTGAGAAGAAGGAAGAGTCGCTGCTTAGAAGAGCTGCCTATGAGAAACATCAAGGACCTATGAAACTCTTGCAATAGGGAGACAACAATATGGAACCTTTGCAATATAATGGCAACACATCACCCCTGCAAACTGAGGATGCAGTATTTTGTTCTTTAAAATGTGGAAGGTATGCCAAGAAATGTAAACAAAATCCCAGGTAGCTTCCCTCTTGGTAGCCCCTAACTCACAGTGGCTGTTCGCCTGGCTGCAGCAGGAATGAGCTAACATGGTTATCAGAGTTGTGCTGATAGCCACTGTCACTGTGTCAGCATTTTCAACTATGTATTGGTATGACATGGCACTTTGCCATTCATGTAGAGCATGGCCATTTGCAATTGCAGTTCTGGTCTGTACAGAAACATCAGAGAAGGAATCACTGCTGAAACCAAGAGGAGGAAGAGTTAAATTTTACTCTCCAGCTTGTGAAGCTACAGAGCTGCCCCACGTTCTCTTAAAGTTGCAGCAGTTTGCATCATCAATAAGAGTTTTGTTGCAGCCTCTGGCTGGAACAGGATAGCTTACATAAATACAAAATAAGTAGATAAAAAAACAAGGACCATTCACAGACAGTGTCAGAGCAGCCAGTGTGGGACAGTGTCCCTTTAAAAATGTTTGATGGCTTTTTTTATTTTTGTCTGGTTTTAGCACCGGGATTGACCTTGCCAGGCTGTGTAATAACCCACATGTGTCTGCTCTCCAGGATTTTTTCCCTTCTAGTCACTGTTGGATCTTGCATTTAATTCTTACTGACCATGGGTTTTTGTTCCAGTAACTGGAAACGTGTGTGTCCTGGTGCAGTGCTGCTGTGCTCTGAATCTGACTTTGAGCGTATGCTTTTTTTTGGTTTTTTTTTGTTTGTGTGTTTGTTTGTTTTTAATCATTGGTTTAGAGGGTGCTGCTTTACTCCCCAGCCTTCCCTCTACCTTCCATTCCTGCCCATATTGTGTCTGGGTCCCATGGGGACCCAGTTTGGGACATCTGTTGTTTTGTGTTGCTGCGCTTCCCTTGCCCAGCACCGTGGAGGGAGGTAATCAGTGGTCTCTTCTGTGTGCCATGGTTGCTGGTTAGATGTGGTGGTCCCTCATAGATCACTGATGCCTTTTTCCTGCATTATATCCTTTCCACACAGCCAGCCAAAAATTTGCTGAGTACTGAGATCTGTAAAGGCAACACCTATGTAATGTTGTGGTATAGTTGGGTGGGCCCCAAGGACATCCTCTTTTTCCTGCCTGGCTGCTTTCCTGTGCTGTAATTCTGTGCTGCTGGAGCCCAGGATTAGAGTCCTGCAGCCGTCTTTGACTCCAAGTGCTCCGTTAACCAAGTGAGAGCTGTCTTCGTACCAGCCCGTGAATCATGCTGGCCTGTGACCTGAATGGCTGTGCTGAGATACTCAGGCTCTTCTGTGGCTGCTGTTGATACCATGGGCAGATCTAGGTGTCATTTCCCATACAGGGAGAAGGAGAAAAGCCAGAACAAATTTATTCACCACCTCCCTTCCATGCTTTCTTGAGTTGCTCTTTATTGCTCCCATGCCCAGAAAGGCAACCGGCCCTTTGTTTATAGGCTCAGTATGATGTGTCTGGTTGCTTATTATCTGTTGTCCTAAGTATCCTGGTCTGGTTCTGACTGTGCTGTTGCAGAAAGGCCAGTACTTTCTCCGAGATACAATATTCGTCTTCTTATACCTTATTCTACCTGTCTTGTGTCATGAGATGTTGTCAGAGAGAGCATCCTTTGTGCATCTGAACTTGAAGGTGGAGATTTGCTTTTTATTCCTTTTCTCTTCTTTTTGAGAAATCCTTTGGTAGGACAGAGACACACAGGAGTAAAAGCTGTCAGTGAATGGCCGTGTCAGCATTTATGGAGATCCCAGCAACAGCAAGTGATGGCTCCTCAGCTTGCCAAGGTGGACCTTTGCTTGGGCAAGCAAGGGAAAGGGGGAGGTGGGAACACTAGAAAGAAAAGGAAGTTGTTGGACAAGATTGTGGGAAGGGACTGTGCTCCAGCAGCTGAGTGGGCAGTAGCAAATGTGCCTTCCCAGCCCAGGGATCTCCTCCAGCACTGTCTGTCACTTCTGTGAGCACCAAGAGGGGCTCTGTGGGTACACAGGAGAATACTGTGGTTCTGGCAGCTTTGCCTTTGTTGACTGAGTTTTAAGAGTTTTGATATCAATTCTGATTGCTTCATCCCTTTTGGTTAATTTGGGTCCCGCTTGTCTTTGCTGGCTTGGTGATCCTTGTGTGGTGAGAGCATTGATAGATGAGGGTGTTTGGGAAGGGAATGGTTAAACCTAGTGTGTGTATAAATCGGAGTGCGGTTTGTGGGAGATAAAGCATATATTTAAAAATTGTAACAGCATGAATTGTAACTTACTGGGCAGGTTTTGTATTAGAGAACCTTGGGGCATAACATTTATTTACCTCATTTAATAAAATCTGTACATGTGAAGTAAGTTCCTCCTTAATTTTACCACTAATAATAATTTGCTTGTAAATATGAATCCTCAGCTCTGTAAACCTTCAGCTTGGGTCTGTCTTGCTCTGTAACATTGTGAAGGGCAAATAGTTAATGGCATAAAGAGGCTTTTGTTAGTGATAGGTAATGTGTATGATTTTTGCAGGAGTATATTTTAGCAGCTTGTGAAAAATCAAGGTGAATTTTTATGTCTGTGCACTGCTGCATAGTTGATATATGTAGAAGCTGAAATTCAAAATAAGCTTCTAGGAGAGCCCACATTTGATTTTCCTAAACATTTAAATATATGTATCACACCCTCATTTTAAGATGCTGGTTAATGACTTTATGAGCATGTTGGCAGCCAGAGCATTACATGTGGTTTGAGAAATGTGTCTGGATATGCTTGGTAAGCAGTATTGTTCTGACAGTGTATTAAAGGCCATCTTCAATTTGACTGTGCTCTACTTTGTTATGCTGTGAAAGAAAAAGATAATTCAGCAGAGCTGAATTGTGCTGTCGGCTGGAGATGCCACACTTCAGAATACAAATATTACTAGGGATAAATGAATCATTAAAAGAACAGTAGCATAAAATATCTGATGAATGAACTCCAGGAGTCTGTGCTGGAATAAATTTAGCATTCACGGACAGTACCATAATATGTGAAATAATAGTATCAGTTCTACATTCAGATGCCAAAAACATTTATGGACCCAGAATAATTGTGAATTACAAGGCTATAAATACATGGAGGGGATTTGGTGATATCATAATAAACCATGAGAAATTCACTAGGCTGGTTTCTAATGTTACCCGAACCTTGAGATATATTTACAACCTTGTTCACACTCCTGCAGTTTTGGGGGGCAATTCTCCTCTCACAACATGTTTGTCATTCCCATTATGTATGTGTGCCATGACTGGAATAGATCCCCACACAATTCAAGGTCCTGTAACGAATATCTCATTTAAGAAGAAGGTGGGAAACATTCACTCTCATCCTCCTCCAAGTTCCCCCACATCCCGTTCTGCTCCATGATTGTGATTGAAGCTAGTGAATATAGGTAGAGGATGACAAAGTTGCTGCTGTGTTCCTGAAGATTTTATCCACAGCTGCTTCATTTTTTTCATTTTTTTATTACTGAGAAATGAAACAACCAAAGCCCAGATGTTCTCACCCCCCCCCCCGCCCCGGTTTCTTTAAAGTGCAGGCTAGTGCATTTTAAAAGCCTGTTGTAAGTACCCAGGGGAGGCTGGCATCGTCAGTCTGTCCTCCAAAAGGAGGCTTCATTGTTGTGATACCAGATCCATACCCGATAAGAACAGTTAATTAAGAACTGGGGCTGAATCTGACGGGATATTCAAGAGCCACGTTCAGCTTTCAGCATGTCCCACATCACCTGTTTGTAATTGAGCCTGGTGTCCCCTGCCTTGCTGAGTTGGGGCAGGGACAGTCTCTGCAGGTACTTGTGTGGTTCACACATCCCAATATTAGGTGGGTTACAGCCCGGTGCTGCAGGACCCCTTCCCCTCCCAGCATGTCCCCCCAGCCAGCTGTGCCATGGTACTTCATCCTTCCATGAGTCATTGGCAAAATTCACACATTCAGTGTGGAGCAGAGCAAGTCTGCTCAGTAATTCGATTCCTTAGTGTTGGAAGTCTCTTGACTGCCCAAGCTGCAGTCTTTCTGCTCATCCTTCTCCTGGCTGTGCATCCAGGCCTGCCAGGGGAGCATTTTTGGTATTCATGGTGGGAGGGGTCTGTGGCTTCATTTATGTCCTTCCACGTGGTTCCTGTTTTACTTTTTGGGTCTTAGTAGACTCACCCTCTATCAGTAGATGAATCACATCCCTGAGGTATATCCTGGACCTTCAATCCTTGTCAGCTGATGAAGCAAAGAGAAGATAAATAAAGGATCAAAAAAAAACCCCCAAAAAACCCCAGCAGTGGAGTGATCATCAGCAAGAGGGGTGTCCTTGGTGGCCTTGTAGGTGATCTGTAGGCTTTGGTGTATCAGTGATAGGTCCTCACCCAGTTAGTCACTGAACCTCACTTTGCTTTGTTCGCTGCCAGTTTATTTCATTGTCTTTCTGTCTTGAATTCAACCATGTTTTTTGCTATGGCAAGGTCATGGGATTATTGATTATTTGTTTTTGTTAATTACTAGTGACTTTAACTTGATATTCTTTGCAATATCTGTGTGAGCTCTTGTGGCAAACCCAGTTGACAGGGTATAATGCAATCCTAATGCATGCTTTTCTCTTTAATTATTGTGAAACCACAGTCTCCACTTTTCTTTCACACTGAGTATTTCCAAATTAAAAGCTTTGTGGGATGAAAAATTAAATGAGAAGTTACTATAAAAATCTATTTCAAGAATCTTGAATTCTCCAGCTCCATTTTTATTTTTAGTTTTCTTACTGCCTGAATGACCCTTACTTGTGACAGTGTTTGTCACTATACACTTCCAGTCTTCTTGCACAGAGAAAACAGATTAAAAAGTCCTTTTACGCTTGTGTTTTTAATCCTCTGTTCAGATACATAAAAATGTGGCCCTGTAAGTTCTGTGGTACAGTAAAAAAAAAATAAATAAACTAACCCAAATAATTTTGGCAGTTCAAATGCAGAAACTAAAAATAATTTAATCTGCAGTGTGAACATAGTTTCATATTTATACTAGCATCTGGCCTCAGGAATTGAATACTCCATTCTTTAAATAGCTTCACTCTGGCTCTTGAATGCTTTGTGACTAGAACATTACCCTACAGTCATACACCTTGTTTACATATTTCTGTTAAAAGGCAAAAGAACTTACAGTACTTCAAAACATTGGTACAAGCTCCCTCCTCCCCTCTTGCCTTGGAAAAGAGAAGTTAAAAAGAAAAAAGTATGAGCGGTCTGAAAGTGCATTTTAAATTTAGTTCTCTCAGTTTGCTACTGGGTACATATTTTACTGTCATTTGTATGAAAAACTGGAAGAAAAATTTTCCAAAGAAGATGTGTGCCTTTCCAGATGCCCAGCAGTAGTCAAACACAAATTTATGTACCCTTTGTCAGTTTGTTTTTAATCTGGCAAGTGTCTTTGTCTTTGCCTGGAGACAGTGGGTGTGTTTTTGTTACCTGCGTGGTAGAAATAAGGATCCAGGTCCCTGCAAGGAAAAATAGATCAGAAAAATGTTCTATTAAAAAAAAAAAAAATGTAATAAAAAGGTAACCACTATAAACAGAAGGCTAATGATTAGCTTCTTACAATCTTTAGGGACAAAGTATCTTTTTATAGTTTTATGATCCTTGCCCAGCCTGACTTTAGGAGGAATTGCATTTTCAGAATTACGTATTTGTAACTTCAGCTAGCTTTACAAATTTAGTAGATCCCTATTTAGTGCCTGTTGGTGAATGTAAGTCCAGCCTAATATTCTTACTGCTATTTTTTCATTCACATGTCTTGAGGTGGACCTAGGAGCAGACGAGAAAATATCCCATTTTTAAACCTTAATCCAGAATCCATTCGTATGAGTCACTAAAATAAAATCATAGTGGTTTGGCTAAAAAAGGCTTCGTGTCCAAAGGGAACGTTCCTTAAAATGCTGGCGCATTTCCCACAGTGTTTCTTGAATGCATTTTATATGTTGCCTTTGTGCTATTGTAAAATACCAGAGGTTAGATGCAGCAGTTCCGTGTGTGGGAGGCTCCTGGTATTTCAGTGGACCGGTCAGTTTGAATGAAGGCAGTGGGCTTGTCCCTTGGGAAGTGCTCAGCCCCCTCAGCTGCCTGTGCTGCTCTTCCTGTGCAGGAGCCTTCCAGCTCAGGTAGGGAGAGCGTTTCTCTTTCTTGTGGTAACTCTTCCATGCTGCAGCACTGGCTTAGGCTTGCTGCTGTGGTGTTCAGAAACACCCTGCAGCAGCGAGAGAGGCAGGGAAATCAGGCCCTGTCTGCCTTTGTGAAAAACTTTGACAGTTGTTTTGTTTTTCCTACCCAGCTATTAGAGCCCTCAACAGGAAGGAGCCTCTAGGATAATGATCCCACTTGGGTTTTGGGAGGTCAGTGCTCATTTCTGTAGGTTTCAGACTGGCCTGGGACACTGAGAACGTGAGTGCCGAGGCTGTACTCCACCGTGACTTCCAGCTTTGATCCTCTCGTGATGGAGTGGGAAAGAGGTGGTGCAAAGCTGGATAGGAGCAGTGGTGAGGATGGTTGGAGACAGCAGTAAGGGTAGCTTCTCTGCTTTGCCACTGGGATTTTTGTTAGCCTTCTCTGCAGGGAGACTTCGTGCTTGTGTTTCACTTTTTTTTTTCTGACCTGTGTCCCCTGACTTGCATATAGTGAATGAGAATGGTGCAGGATTTAGGCTTTGGTGACTTCAGATACCATGTGATTCTAAGGCACAAAACATTTGATTTATTGGGTAAAGCCTATTTAATATCTTAAAAGCATGGAGTAGGAGATCAGATGTGAGCATAGCAGCCTTAAAATATATTCCCTGACAACATACTTAAGAATGTTTAGGTCTATATGAAATATACAGGAAATGAGGCCAATTTTTTCCCTGCTGTTTTGATGGCAGGGTCTGCAGGGGAGATGGAGAATGTGTGGACAGGAATTCATGTGTTTGATAATGTAAGCCCAGCATATTTGCACAAATGGAATAGGAGCATTTTTCACCCTCTGCAGAAGAAACTATTAGTAGTTTCTCTGCCTATTTGAGAGACTGTGATCAGATATATCAGCAAATCTGTGTAAGTAGACCTGAAAAGTGATTGCCTCATCTCTGGCCAGTTGTGTACGGTGTTTGCACAGAGCAGTACCTCTTTGCCCTTTCTGGTGGTTTAGGGAAGCACAGAGAGCTAATTCTTAACAACCAGAGATGAGGAGAGGCTGCTGTCCTCTATCAGGCCCTTTTTCCCCTCATCACCTTGTAGATCAAGTTAGTCTACCAATAAGAAAAGGTTTATGTGCGTTTACGCTGAGAACACTTGTTAAGTGTTCTAAAACAGAGGACTTTCATGAACAGTGAAGCAGAAAAACAGTTACCAGAAGGACTTGTAATGATTTCTGATCATGCTAATGTCTGACCATTGTCTTCTGCTGCAAAATTGAATGTTCTCTTTTTTTCCCAAGAATATCAGACTGCTTAGTGTATGACTGGTTTTCTTAAGGAAACACTTAATTTTCTACTTTTGAGGAGAACAATGCAATTAAAACTCCTATATGAAGAGGAAGATTGGGCCAACAGTGCTTGAAAATTATATTGTCCAGGCTGTAAAAACATACTGAAAGCGTTATTGATACCTTGCTGGGCATGTGGCAGATTTCCTTAATCATGTAACACGTCTTGAGCAGCAGATGTTCTTAGTTGGGCAAGTAACAAAAGTTTTGCAAATGTTTGTTTGGGTGGGTAGAAACTTGGGAAATAAATTGTGGTTCAGTTTTCTCTAGTTATTGCAGTGGTTTAGTCACTTATTCTTCTTATGGTTGTAGCACCTTCAGCTGCAGCACAAGCTCTCAGGCAGCAAGCCCATCTTACAGGTGATGCAAGGAGTGCCCTAAGCTCAGTGGGGCTGGCAGGGCACTTTGCCTTCATCACTGAAAGTTATTAAGACATGACAGAATGGGATGGCAGCTATAGAAAAAATGGGAATCAGTTTCCATTGTGCTCCTTTTCGCTCAGAGCATGTCTGTATGCATTGCGTGTGGGACAATTCTGTGTGTGCCTCCTTGAGATCTTTGCCCCAATTATCCATAAGAATTTCCCACTATGTCCATTTCCAGTTCACCAGCCAGGTTACCCAAATCAAAATGGGAAACAAGGCTCCTTGGAGGAGCATTCCCTTTCACCTGGTGAAGTGACTCCAGGTCCATGCCAGTGATTACTGACTCCAAAGGCAGGATATACCCTCTTGTGTGTGATAGCCTGAATGGAGACCAAATTTACACCAGAGTGGACCCTCAGTTTTCATTTGGTGCTAAAACTTCAGCAGGAATCTGTCTTCAGAATGGCTTCATGCTTTTCTTTTCTATTAGTTTACCTACATAGCTGGTATCAGAAGCACGGTTGCACGTAATGGAGTTGATTTTTTTTCTTTCCAGGATCAAAATGTTGAGGTGACAGTCACTGCTAGGCACTCTAGTTCAGGCCTTCCTGCCATAGTGTCTCAGAACTAATGTCCTGGTTTATCATTCTGTGTTGCTGGCTAAGTGCTGTGTAATTCCCATTGAGCTTGGAGACCCACTGCAGCAGAGCTCAGGTGATGTGCTCTTCCAGTGTCAGGAATCCACAGAGCAGCAAAAAGAGCAGCTGCTAGACTTGACTGTAAGGTTGGGAGTTTGGGAGAGCATTATTTCAGTTATTTTTTGACTGCCAGACATAGTCACACTGAGGACTTTGCTGTGGCACACTCTGGCTTTAGTGAGAAAGATTGGTTACTTGCCCTTTCCCCACTAATTGTGACTTTTCCATATTTAGCTTTCTGAATAGCATCCCTTCCTGTTTTCAAACCCTCTGATATTGTAGGCATGAATTACAAGGGGTGTTTAGCATCCTCAGGCTTGTCCTCATGCTGGTGCAGGAGGAGGCAGCTCGTGGGCCAGGAACAAAATGCTTGGCATCTCTCAGAAATTCCCATCTCACTTGCATCTGGTAGAAATGCACCCTGCAGTTTGTTCAGTTGCTCATCATGAGCACTGTGCTACTGTGCAGTAACTATTCTTTTGCATATTCTGTTCTTCCTGGGTATTGTAGGAATTACTGCATCAGTTGAGTACTGATGAGAATGATTAGATGAGAGTGAAATGTTATGGGTCATTAAACAAACAAACAACCCCACCTCCATTTTATTGAAGGTACCTATAAATCTCATCAGTTTTCTGCTTTACAGCCAGTTGATCAAGGATCTGTGTGAAAGGGCGGGCTGTTAGCTTAAGGCAACTCAGACTGCTTTAAGTGGCTGTGAACTACTTTTATAGTGCTACCAGTCTATTTCATTTCCAGAAAGTGAAAGTTTGAAGTAGGTCCTGAATCTGGTTTCTCACATGTGAGATCATTTTGCTACCCATGACCTAGAAACCAACAATGAATGTGTAAATTACAGGCAAGAAGAAAATTCAGAATTGACTGTAAGGTGAATGGGAGTTGAATAATTCTCTGAACTTCAACTGTGAAAAGAAGAAAAGATCACCGAGTTCCAAAACAGACTTCAATAGGGACAAAGAAAATGTTATTTTAGTATAGATTAAACTCATGACTAAGATACAGATGGATTATTGTATCTGTTTCAGATGTAATTTCATGCCTGAGAATTTACATTGAAGGCAAAGTGGTCTGGATCACATTAGCAAAGGCCCTGTTTTGCTGTCAGTTTAATTAAATGGAAACTGCTGGCAAGGTGACCTGAGTAGGTTTATAGAAGCAATACTATTTTGTATGTTGGAGCAGGAAACTGTTAGGTCTTCCAGTTTGAAAGGGACACAGAAATGAAATCTGTGATTCATTCTTGTTTACAAACTCCCAGATAGTATGTGCAGTGACCTTAGTGATAAATTAGCTGCAATTACACATTATATGAGGTGGGCTTTACAATAGCTGCAGACTTCATGGTTATGAGAACCATGACCTTTGACAGGGAGGTTAGAACATGAAGTTTTTCCAAACAGTGCCTAGATCTTCAAAAGTGTTTGCATTTCCTTCCCTGTTTCATGTGAATAGATTGACAAGATGTGTGGTGGGTGTTCTGTTTGCTCACCACAAGATTGTTGTCAGGCAGAAACCCCCCAAAACAAAAAAGCCCGCCCTTCAGGAACATTGATTTATCTGTTAACTGTGTCTGGCATGCTGCCTTTTGGCTTTGATTTCAGAGAGAAACATATTTGGTTACTTTAATAGGCAAAAGCACTGAACCTGACTTGTAGGGGAAAAAAAATGTTTTCTTTCCCTTTTTCAGTTCTGTTTATCAGATCCTGACGTACTGTATCGTAATTGTGCAACAGTTCCAAGTTGGAGTAAAGAAAAGTAGAACTGGGTGTCAGGCTCCATCAGCCTCATTATTTGAGAGCCAGCTTTTCTGGGTGACTCAGTGGGACTGAAAATGCATGTTTATGCCAGTTAATAACCACCCTGTGACACCAACTTAGAGGATATCAAATGCTTTTTTGTTCTCAGGAATTGTTCACATCACCTATTTATAGCTCCTCTTTTTTATTTATGTTGTTTTTTTATCTTAAAGATTTTTGCGGAGCTGGAGTTGACTTGCCTTTCCCCCCCAGATCTGTTTGTTCACCCTTTTTTGCTTCTTTCACATATACTGAAAGAGAAGGATTTTTTTCCCCCCTGTATTCTTTGACCAAGGAAATCTAGGTCTTACCTGTTTTTGGCTACTTCTCCAATTTGGTGATACAGTGTGCAAGAGTAAAAGTTGAGAATTTGAGAAAGCAAATTTTTTAATCATGTTACAGTAATTGTATATTTTTTCTGTATGTACACACAAACCAAAGGTGATTACACAGAATATGCTGATGACTACGTAGTCATCTCTCATATGTGAAACTGCACATATCTCTTTCTGTGTGCACATGCAACTGTATATGCTGCTGAGCTCCAGTACCCATAAAGCACTTGGCCAAAAAGTGTATTTTTGAAAGGCTTAACATTCTTCACATAAGTATCAGAAGTAATGAAATACATAGCTTGAGACCTCTAAGATGAAAAGAGAAAGGAGGGAAAAAAAGAGTTTTTTAAAAAACTGTGATAGCAGCAAGAAAAACAGAACAAGGAGATTGCATTCACAGGGACGGAGGTCTCCCAACAATGGTTTTGCAGGGAAGCTGTAGGAGGAATCCTTGTTTTAATATTGACTTCAGTCATGCTGTAGCCCAGTGCCTCCAGTAAGCATGAAGCTCAGCATGGCTGGAAGGTAGGTGGAGATGAGATTTGGAAAATGGTTGCATAAGTGAAGGTGAGGGGAGGGAAGAAACTCTTCAGCCGCCATCAGTTCTTTTGCCTCTCCCAGTAACACAACGCAGTCCATCCCAAAGCATCTCCGGGTGTTTTCCTACATGGTGCTCACATCTGCTTGGTCTTCTGCCTTAGCTGGGCAGTGGTCTCCCGAGGCTCAGCTCCCAATGGCAGTTGCTTAGCAGTAATTAAAAATGAACCAACCAGCAACAAACTTTCTTCACATCCAGGGGCCGTCCATCAAAGCTGCTCCCCAGCTCTTGCTTGTGTGTGCTGTGGGTAGAAAAAGAGAAGAAAGGGAGAAAGGGTTGGTTAGTTTTGATTCTGACAGTGGTAAGAAGTACAGAGAGGTTGGGGAGGAATTAGTAAATTATTTTGTGTGCATAAGTAGCAAAATACCCAACATGGTGGGACAAAAAATGCTCAGTTCGCTTTCCTTCCGCTGCAAGGAAGGACTTCAGCTGTCTCCCTCTAGAGCTTCTTAGCAGGACAGACTGCCCTAGCACTGATGGCTTCTGTCCCACCAGGCATTTTGGCTGCCTGTGGAGAGCTCAGGTTGCTTTGTCTCTCTCAGCCTGGCTCCCTGGTCCCACTGGCTGCATTGCAGGCGCATCCTTCCTACTGTGGCATTGCGGGATTCCTCAGTGGACCTCTGCCAGTTGTATTGGAAAGCTGTAAGAAAGCGAAATCTTTGTGGAGGAGGTGCCTTTCAAGGCAACTGGAACGGAGAAAAGACTTTCCCAGTTGTAGTGGTGGTAAGACTCAAAGCCAGTAAAAAATTTCAGTCTCGAGAAAGTAAAGTAAAATTCTTTAGCAGCTAGTTTATTTTAGTTTTTCTTTTCCTGTTCTGCTTCGTGACAGAACTTCAAATAATTATGTTGATTTATGATTACAGGTATTTTAAATCTGTAGTATGCTGAAACAAAGCAATGCCAGCTTATTGTTTCTGGCCCTATCCAATTATACAATTGAATTTAGGCATGTAATAATGTTACAGCAGAAATATCCATCATTGATGGATTGAATTTCATGAAGTACAACACAAGAATATTTATAGCCCCATTCTTAAAGCCACTTTTGAGTCAAAATGTGCCTCCTTGCTATGGCCATTATAAACAGGAGAAAATCTGAAACTTTTTTAGTCTAGCCCCAAACATACCACAACCCATTGCCTACACAGGAAGGGGGTGTAGGTTGATGATAAGCAGAAAATGATAGAATAGAGTAATTATTTCCGCTAGAGAATGAGGATCCGGCATTATTTGTACAGTAACGCAAAGTCATTTGGCTATGCCACTGTAATGAAACAATAAAGATCATACTTAATTTAAGTATCAATTCTGAAGAGACTTCTTGCTCTCCCTCTACCATTTTAACTATTTGAGCAAATTTGAATTGCTAGCCTAGTTTCCCACTGTTTTTTAGCAAGTGGAGCGGGCAAAACCTCCCCTCCTCCCATCTCTGTTTAAATGTAGACCTTTGGCATTCCAGAAATCTGACCTTGTTTGTAGGGAATGGCGCATTTTTCTATAATGTAATATGAAGCACTCTTGTGTTTTGATTCCATGAACTAGAGAGTTTAATGTTCCAGCTTGCCATGATAAGGATATGATCTGGTTAGAGATAGAAACACTAAAGGAAATTAGCTATTGTACTATTCTTTAACATATTGTTTGCCTAGCAGTTTCATTTAGAATCATTTGGAATAATCTTGGAGTACCTTTTTAAAGGATTGGGGTTTTTTTCTTTTTCTTTTTTTTTTCTTTTTTCCTTTTTTTTTTTTTTTGTGTTGTTGGCCTGGATAAAAAGTGGGGCTTTAAGATATTTCTCCTAAAATAAATGTGAGGCCGCCTCATTTATAGTCAGCATGCCTTGATTACTTGCAGACATGCTGGAAATTTACATGCGCTTTTCTCCATTATAAAACACTGATCTGTTCAGATCATTAGCTCCCTCATGACTAGAGTTTGGCAGCAAGCCAAGGCAGGCTAAATCTGTAGCTGTAAATCGTGAGTTGAAATAGCAGAAAGTGGATTTGTAACTTAAAAAGTGTAAACAGTTTGGAAAATGAAGTAATTTTAGAGTATGATTGATTGCCTTAAGATTGCACTTTAAATTAGCCCAGGGTCTCCACTGCAGATATATGTACTAACTGCTCATTATATATTTTCACTTTTCTTTGGAACAATAGCATTGTTGGTAGGCTTCGAAACAATGTATGTTTCTCCTGGAGTGACCTTTGAGGAAATGAATAGTTTTATTGTGTGTCCATTACTTTGCCTGGAACAACATTTTTGAGTTATTAATTTGCTGTGGTCTATAAATAAAGGAATCAAAATGCAAAGCAGCTGTATTATGCTGCATATAGTTCATCAAACTTGTGTTTAAACATCACCATTTGAGATTTGTAATGCACTGTATAAATAACTTTTTTTTTCTTTTCTGAAAAAGACGTAATGTTTTGCCTAGCCTGGAGATTGATCCCGTAATCTCATAGAAGCAAAATTATTATTTTTAGCACAAACAATTGGTGAATGTTCTGAGGGACTGCTGCACTGCATTCCCTCTTTCAAGGACCCTGCTTCACTTAATTGTGTGTCCGTGGGCTATGGGGCTGTGGGCTGAAAGGGAAGGAGTCATTGAAGGGCACATTCAGGAATGTGGAAAACGTTTGCTGGATTTGGAGTGTTAAAATTTTAGGGCATTGTCTGCCCAGCTCTGTCTGTGCTGGTCGAGGGCAGTTAAGTAATGGGTGATGCAGGAGCCTGGTGATGGAAGAATGTAATGCCATGTCTGGTGTCATGTGAGCTCTGGCTGTTTGCAAATGGTGGCTGAACCATTGCTGCTCTTTACCTGTGAGACATAAAACCTTGTTTTGTGATTGTTGTGTTCCATTGATAATATTCCAGCCTACACAGGATGTCTGAAGTCACAAAGGTTTCCCCAGTGTGGAGCAACATCTCAGTGCAACTTTGGGTGTAGTGTAGGCATGTAACTTAAATGTGTGTGCTGAGCATCTGTGTGCAGCCAGGACTGTGGGCTTTGACCATTCGAGAAATTAGGAATGAAAAGCTAATAAACTGGCATTGGTGGTGGTTATGAACCACAATAAATAGCTCTGACTGACTGCTTGAATAGATTATATAATAAAAACTTATACAATTTTGTATCGGTGTGTTTTTCATCTCTTTCCTTGTTCTAGATTTGGTATCTAGCATTCAGTAGATACTTAACTCTGTTTTGTTGTTCTTCTGGAAGCTCCTTTCCCAGAGAAAATTCTTTCCTAGTGTTATTACCCCTCCTTGATCTTTCCTTTCTGCCTCCACATTTGAAATGAAGATTTGCACTTGTGAAAGGTATGGCTGAGAGGTCTGAGCACAGGTCTGGGAGCCAGGACCTGCTGGGTGCTGAGCTCAGTGACTCATTCGGTGGCCTTAAGCAAGTCAGAACATCTCTGAGGTTATTTCATATGTAAAACAGGGGAAATAATACTTATCTGTCTACCTGCCTCATAGGAATGCCCTGAGGACTAATTAGCGTTCATTAAGTGCTTTGAAATAGGCAGTGCTATCTATTATTAGAGCAGGTTCCAGACTAGCAGATAGTGTGTTAGGATTGTTTCTTGCTTGGGAGCCTTCCTTTCTGCTGGGTGTGGGACCACAGCCCATGGGGAACAGAGCGCAACTTCTGGTGTTTCTGGAAGACTGGCAAGGCTCTGCCAAGCCCTTCCTAGGCAGGTTCACTGGAGACTCAATGCTCATACTGAAAACTTGGAAAGAGAGTTTGCCTAGAGAAAAGAGTGGGAGGATACTTGCTTGTTCTCCTCAGCTCATAGGCATAACTTGTCCTGAAATCCTTTCTCACCCTGCCTCCACCTGAGGCCTTTTCCGATAATTCAGGTAGCACGGCTTCTCCTCTTCTCCAGGAATGTTTTCCTGGTCCTGCAGAAGAGGAAGAGAAATCCTGTATTAGTTCTCAGGAGGAGCGTGGGGCTGGATTGGAATGTTCCCATCACAGGGAGCTCTTTCTTATTCAAAAAGCCATTCCTCTTTCTTGAAGAGCAAATACTTACATTCTTTCCTTTCACTGGATAACCGACTCCTTTGCAAGGTCCTTAGAAGGCAAAATCTAATTTTGGGTATAGGATCCTAAACTCTGCAGGTGTGTGTCTGCTGAAGTCTGGGAGTCTCTTCATCATCATAACAAGGAGGGTTGTCATCTGATCGGCAGCTTCTTTTGTTCTCTGATGCATCTTCTCTCGCCGTATACTTTTGTACCTCTCTTAGAGATGCCATAATAATCTAGTTCAAAGAACCCAGCCCTGTTCTCACTGAAGCCCACATGCCTGGTCTTTCTACCAGTGAGACTAGGACTCGGTCCAAATTACCTGGAGAGAAGCTTTATTTCTCTCCATTTGCTCCTCACGCGTCTCTCAGGCCGTGAGTAATTTGCAATGAGACAGGAAAGCCTGTGTGAAATTTTCCAAGGGAACTTTCTCTATTTTAATAATGTTAATGAAATTGCTTAACACTTCATCAGCTTCTTCAGCGTATGTTGCTGGGATTTTGGTGCTTTCTGATTTTTCTTCAGTACCAGAAGGCCCTTACCTTAAAAATGTGACTGAGGGCTCATATGAGCATTTGGACCCACTGTTGAACCTCAGTCGTGCAAAACCGTTTTTGTATGGGTATTGGTAGATACCATTTTGAGGAGGTTCTCTGCCTCTCCTCTTGTGCCTGCAGGAAGGGGAAGGAATCAGGAGCAATTGTCCCACAAGCTCTCATATGCCTACAACTAATTCTTTTTCCATCAAAATGAGGCTTTTCCCCAGAAATACCTATTTATGCGACCTTGGTCGCACAGGAAGGCCCTGGCATTGCTAAATTTCAGCACAGTTGCTTTGTTTGTCTTATACAGGATATCACTCAGGTTTTGGTCCTTGTATCCTAGATAAGGGTGTAAGTTAGCTCTCTTTTCTTTTAGACCTTTTTCCTATTACTCCTTTTCAGCTCCAGTCTACTTTGTTGTGATGCAGAATATGATTAAATGAGCAACGACAGACTTATTCATATGCCTGTAACAGCTTTTAAGGCTACATTAAAAGGCTACATGAGCAACAGTTTGGGGGCTGTTTGGTGCAACCTAAGTTCAGTTAGGGGATGAGGGTTTCCAAGTAGCTGGGGAAGCGTGGTACTGGGCAGTTGGGTCAGTGGCCTGGAGTTTGGCAATTCCAGTCTGGCCTTTCCTCATAGTCTTCATGTTGAGTTTGATCTCTTCACTGTGAAGGAGGGGAACCTGAGTAAGGTTCTTTTGGGGAGCAGGTATATGCTCCATTGGGATGAGATAGAGGACAGCAAATTCTTGGAAAAGTATATATGACATTTTTGTAATTGCTCTTTTGTTAAAAAAGAAATGGCATCGTGTTTCTAATTCCAATTTTGTGCCACTCCTGGGTTTAAGCATTATTACGCTGCAGATGATAACACGAGTTTATCTGTAAAATTCTTAAACTGTGGTTTTTGTTTCCCAGCTTGACTTCTTTTTCTCTTCTTGTCTTTGATTGGCTTCCAAAAAAGTTATTAACATGTTGCAAAACAAATACAAGGGGCCACTGAAGCTTATTAAAAATGGTTTCTTTTGTTCATATCTGGCAGTTGACAAATTGTGTTGTGCTCTATCTTATCTGCTCCCGTGTGAAAGGTTACATGAGAAAATGGCTGCAAATAAATTGCTATTGAATATTGTTGAAGACTAAGCATACAGCTTCTCTATTAAGGGCCTCTTTTAAAGCTCTCTATTCAGACTCCCCCCTGCATGTCTCTCTAACACTTGTCTGTTATATTATGTTTGGCACAGAAGGAAACATTAAACAGAAAAGCAACATCTGACTGTGGTGTTTCTAGACCCTATTATCCCTCTGTCAAATGTCCACATGAGCAGGGTACAATTTTTGTCTATATTGATGATGATTTTTGAAGGCTTTACGAACTGTCTTCATAGTGAAATGCTAGAAACAAATGAAATTGAAAAGCATATTTTTACAGCTTTGGAAATCTTACTTAAATCAGTGTAATGAGACGCACTCAGTAAAATGTAATTATTCTCACTTCTCCATGTGTCAAAGAAATCAGCAGTATGGTTAGGGAGGGGAGGGTTACAGTGAGCTCGTTATTTTTATACCGAGCCAGATACTGCTCGTGTGTAGTAAATTGTAAATAGTAGATAATGCAGTTTTTATGTGTATTAAATACCCTGCCAGAATTAACGGGGTTGTTACTTCATTAAGGGTTTCAAAGAGGGCATAAACGTCAAAAGCAGGGCTTGAATGTTTAAATCACTGGACCGTTTCCACCCTCCACCCCTCGTGTCCCAGCTCTGGGACCAGCAGCTTCTGCCGCTGCTATTTCGAGGAGGGCGCAGTTCCTCTGAATTTTCAGAATGATAATGAAAGAGCCCCGTGTGAGACACCAAAATAAGGCTTTTGACTCATACTTCTGGGTGCAGTGGAAAATGGAGGCGGTTGATTCTGCCGCAAGGAAAAGGTGATGAATCAGTCCCTTATAAGTAGGGCTTGCGTTTCCTTGTCTGTCATTTATGTTTGAATGGTGTGCAGAGGTGAAAGAGAGAGGAGATGACAGAAGACCTGGTTAGTCTGATATTAAACCCAGTAACTCAGTTTAACTCTCAGCGACCTTCCACTTCTTTTCACTTTTTCATGCCACGCAGGTATGGATTTGTCATGGGCCTCTTCAGCACAGGAGACGAATAACAGACTGTGAGAATAAAATTCATGAGTCCACAGAATATCTTGGGGTTTGGTCCTGAGCACTGGGCTGGGGAGTCTGTTACATCTTTGAGCTCACTTTTCCAATGGTTAATTATCACTGCTGTAAAAATGTGTGCCCCTCTCTTGCCAGGGGCTCTAGTTGCATGTTTCTCCACCAGAGGAGGGTTTTTCATTCTCCAGTATTCTCTCTCTACAGTGCTACACATCAGAAAGGGGGACCAAAATACATGATCATAGAAATAGTAATAATAATAATACAGAGGATGAGAAGGTGTTGTAGGGAAAGTTAGTGGATGTAAGGGTGTGACCCCCCCCTCACAAAGGTGCTGTAGGGAATGTGTGACTTCAGCCTCAGCTGTAGTACTTGTGTTCGTAGAACAACCCCCATGCTCAAGTATTTGCAGGATCAGGCTTTATGTGTAAGTCCTGAAGTGTAGTTCAGTGGTATGTTGGATGGTGTTCAGAGATTGCTGAAAACAGTGCATTAAATAGCACTTTGAATTGCAAAGTGCTGGTTCAGTTTTGTCTGTGAGAATGATAACGCTTATTATCTGATTGTTCCCTCTGCAAATCTCACCTCAGGAAAAATTAAATTATGTTTGAATTCAGCTAAAGCAAAGTATATCATTATTTTCTTTCGTTATTAAAAGGGATTTTTACTGTTTGTTTGTTAAAACTGAAGCAGCTGCCATGTTAGAGCCTTAGATGATTTAAAAGCAAATACAGAGGTAGAGCCATTTACAGTACAATTGGCTTGTTTAATGTGATTTAATTCCTCTTGTTGGCTTCGTCATATTACCAAATTATGTTTTCAGCTCCCCTCCCCTTTTTAATTCTTTCTTCTTTTTGTTATCAGCAGAATTGAAGCTGCTTATCAGTAACCACGACAACCAGGATAAATACTTGTTTTAAAGCTGATGCACATTCAACCTGAATGGTCCACATGACCCAGAACATTCAAGAGGACAGGCAGCATGTGCTCCCTTGTACAATCAATCTCCCCCTTCCCCCCATCTCCATCTGCTTTAGAAAGCTAATAGGGCAGTTTAGAAACCTTTTATATGAGAGCGGTTTTCTGTAGCCATCCATGGCATTTTGGACATGGGCTGGCCCGTGCTTGTGTCCTGAGGAGTAAGAGAAGGAAATTTTGGGGGGCAGGGAGGCGATTTCACAGCCACATCTGCAGTGTCGCTTTTTTGGGGTTCCTCCAGCTGTTGTCACAGCAGTCACCTGCTTTGGGCAGGAGGGTGAAGTGCTGCTCCCCAGACTCTTCCTGAAGGGGGAGATAATCCCAGCTGGGCAGCAGCTGAATAGAATGAAGGAGTGACTGGAATTGTGCAGGATGGGGGGAAGATGGTTGTGGTGAGGGAGAAGCCTCAGCACAGAGCCACCTGATCCATGCCCTCCCATCTCTAGTGGAGTCAGGAAGGCTGGCTGGGGTGACCAGAGACAGTCACTTCCCTTTTGAGGAAATTTAGGGATCTCCCACTTAGCCAGAAATTTCCCAACAGGAATATCTGTCTGGCCTCTTTGCTCTCTCCCTTGCACTCTAAATTGCTTGATGCTGTAGAATAAATCCTTTAAGCTCTCTCTGTCTCAGTTTCTCTCTCTGTGTAATGGGGATAATAATTTTTACTCATCTCCATAAAGCAGTTTGAGGCCTGTGGATGGAAGGGTTATATAAAAGCTGGAAATGACGAGTGTCAGTCACTCTTCTTTTGAGTCTAGAAACACCTCATAAGGTTTATGAGGCACTTCCTAATGTGCAGGAGGATCCTGGGAGTGCAGGGCTGGAGCTGCCATTCTGAGAAGCTTAATATAGGATTAGGGTCTGAAAAGGATGTGGAATACCTGGTTGGAAACTTTTTCATATTAAATTTCTTTTGTCTTCTTCAAATATTGGATTTAGGATTTGAATTTCGAGTGATTTAGTGAGATAAATATTATAGAATATTTGATTATATGGACATACTGTCAGTCATTGATCAACATACTTGGGTTTGTCCCCGTTAGGTAGGAGTAGAACAACTCTGATCCAAACAGCCAAGTGAAAAATATTTTTTAACCATGTGCTTTAAATAAATATTAGATGATGCTTTTTTCTTTTTTTTTAATGACTGTATTGCTGTTCAGTTGAACAGTAGTTTCAATCTCCAGTAGATTTGTAAGTATTCTCTTTCTTTCAAATGTTAAACTAAGCTTAGGAATTCTTTGAAAGGCTGATGCTCTGCTGGCACTGTGACAGAAAACAGAGGGCTGGGGAAGTGGCATGAAATTCTGAGAAATAGCTCTGTCTCCTCCTTAAAAGGGGAGAAATATCTGACACATGCAGAAAGGCTGTACATTTTATTCTCACTATTGGCAGAAATGACTTTTGCCTTTTGATCAATTTAAAAGCAGAATCAGGCAGGCAAACGTCCATGTCAGAATTACAGGCAACTTGTTAACACCATCATTATCTGGTAAACATAAATGTAATCACTGTGTTCGTATCCTGCAACACATTGCCTTTGTTCTTGATTGCATTAGCATTCAAATAGAGGGGGGTTCTCAAAGCAGGGATGAGTAGCATGAGTCCTGCCGACAAAGAGGTATCCCTGTTGTGTCAATAATTTACCCAAATTTATTTAAAACCAAAACCACAGATTTCCTGTCCCATCTCATGTGGCTAAATCATTATTGTATTTGCATTTATCTGTGAGAGAAATACCATTCTTAGATTAATATTTTTAGGTCTTGTGATTAATTAGCCAGCTGAGGCACACGAGTGTGAATAAAGACCATGGGAATGAAAAGGCAGAGTGGATCAGAAGAGCTGTGTTTGAGAAATCTTTCCTAACCACTGGAGAGAGGGTGGATCACTGTGCTAGAGCATGCCTTGTGACCATGATGAGCTACCTGAACTCCTCAGCTGTTACTCCTGGTCCACAGCAGATTCCTACTGTGGGGTGTGGATTCCTGCTGTGGTTCTTAGCCTTGTGTCTGTGCAAAGGAATCAGTGTGAGAAGTGGTCAGGCAGGAGCCAGGCATGATCCTCCCATGAAGGTTATTTTTCTGGGAGAGCTGTCCTTGCCCTCACAGGAATCCTGCACCAGAGGTGCAGGTGATGACTGTCATTGCTGCTTGGCCACCTGCAGTTATCTTGGAAGATTGGAGGTGTTTGGCAGGTTATAGCTGGACTATGATATGGGAAGGTGTTCTCATTGCATCACTCCTCTTAAAGATTTTGAGGTCATAAAGACCCAGTTTCTTATTCCTCTTTGTAGTTATTCCTTCATTGTTCTGCTCTTTCTGTTGCCTTTGGACCTTTTGAGAGATTCAGGGTTTTTAGGTAGTTGTGTGGTAAGTTCATTTCCATCTGCTGAAAACTGTGCTCTCTTTCTTTGGGTTTTTATTAGAACAGGCAGCTCTGATATATGTAGAGCCTGTTTGACCTGCAAATACTGGTTTTGAAGGGTGAGCTACACATCTTTGCTTCATCTACACCTGTGTTCTCATGCCTATACTGCAGAAGGTTATTGCCAGAGAAGTAGAACAAGAGAAGGAGAACTAGATGTTAAGAGCTGGAGGGTGTTGGGAGGTGAGTGAACACACTGCCCTGCAATAGTCAGGAGCCTCCCATCACAGGGGTCAGAGCCATGTTCGTTCAGCACCTCACCTCAGACACCCAGGTGCATCCTCCATTACCTCTGTATCCCCTGCATATTGATGATAATGGTCAAAGTCATGCATAGAAGCAATGATAAGCTAATTGTGATAGGTGAATCCTCTGGGAGACCCCTTAGTAACAGAGGGTTATGAAAGAAGGCAGAGGAGCGAGGGCACCGTGTGGGAGAGGAGCCTGATGGACAGAACCCTGCAACTTCCTTCATTTTCTCTCTATATTCCAGATAGCTCCCTTGCTCAATTTGCTACCCACACACCAAAGCATTGTCCCATTTTATCTGGTTCCCCTGGTGCTTCCATTGCTTATCTTACGAAGATCTGTGTCAACATTTATCAAAACAAATGGCAAGCCTGGGACCTTTTAAGTAGTTTTTTTAGTTAATAAAACCAATCTTCTACTTCTGTTATGTTAAAAGTACATTATCTTTTTATTACAAACTCTCTACAGCTCTGTCTGTTTTCCTTCTTGGCAATTTCATGACTGCTCCAGTTGATTGCTGTATGGAGAATTACAAAATCATTAAGGGTGGAGTTTTACCAGCTGACTTACAGTACAAGCCATTTCTCAAAATAACCACAACAGTGCAATACTGATGTGTAATTTACGTCACAGTATGTTTTTATGAAATACTTTGTGGGTTATTCATTTAGATTTAGAACTGAATATCTCTTCTTTTGCTTTTTAATCAAGCCTGCTGCTTTTTTTTTTTTAACTTTTTAATATTTTCCACTCTGAGGCTTGGCTTGCCTCCAACTTACCAGCTACATGGAAAAGGAAAAAATTGATTTTTTTTTCTTTTTTTTTCCTTTGCCTGCAGTTTAACTGCAAGTGTTGTTTGCCCTTTGATGTATACATTTGTGTTAACTGCCTCAGAAGAAATGGTAGATGTGTGGTATAATATATTGTACAAAGGTAGAGCAGAGAATTGATAAGAGATGTAAAAGTTTGCAATTTCAAACCGTACCAAGCAAGTGTTTCTGTTTAGCCTCCTGTGCTGGTACATTTCCTTTTTAAAAATTACTTTCTGTATAATGTCTTGTAATTAGAACAGGAAATCATTGAGTAACTGTAAGAAGAAAAAGAGCACTTAAACTGAAAAAAAATTTACCTTCTGAGAAATTATATTCAGCTTTTTTTTCCCCCTCTTTTTTTTTTTCTTCCCTTCACATTACTGAGTTGTTAATGATAGTAACAGATGTACAGACCCTTATCTGTATCATTGTTCTGCTTGTGTTTTCACGGAGGGGAGGGGGGGAATTGGGCCGAAAAAGTCATTTTCAGTAATGCAAAAAATGAATGGACAGAAAATGGGAAAAGCCTAATTACAAAAAATATTCTGTGTCACAACAGAGTAGCAATTAAATTGAAACTTCAATATAATTATCAATAACAGTCGAGCCTGGAAGGGTGCCAGGCATGTAAAGTTGGTACTCAGCCTTTATGTGGTTGCTAGGAGGACGGCAAAAAGTATAAAGCTTAGAGAAAGGAATGTCTAATGTAATAAAGTAACAGAAGGTAGCATAAATCATTGTGAGAGCAGTTCATATTGACATTATTTTACTTAAATTGGGTCGAAACTAGACATTTAGTCTTACAAGAGGCACAAATTCATATTTCTTCTGCAAGAATAACTCTGTGCTTTCTGGGAAGAAGTGGAGTGTGCTTTCATAGCACCAGCCTCATACATATTTGGAATCTTTTAAGCAAAAATCTTAAAATGTTTGTTTCTGTTGGCATCCAAATGCATTTGCACTAATACGATTAAAAGAACTAAAGGGCAAAATACTTGGCAGCTTTTTCAGTTGAGGTAATTAGGTACAGGAAGGAACATGCATAGTTTTTCCATCAAGCTCTATAAAATCCTGGTGTGAAGGTCTTTTTAAAGAGAAATAATGCTTACTGATGTTGAGGGTAGATTATAGCAGTTAGCAATAACATTATAGGCTGATGTTTCTGAAACAAGCAAACAAAAAGCGTGTTACAGGGGGCTTTTTCTCTGCTCTCTCTGTAAATAGTTCTGGCTCTAGATGGATTTGTTAGGAATTCATCCTTTTAACAGGCTTTTTTTTTTTTTTCTTTTTGGGGCTTTTAATTGTCTTGCCTTACATATTAAAAATGGTTGTGCTGATTTGAAAAGTCAGTTCTTGCATAGATTCATTGTGTTTGGCATTTCATGCATCTCTTACTTACAAAGACAACTTGAAGAACATGTAATCCAACATAAATGCCAGGCTGTGCCAAATCCCAGCTCTCTTTACCCCTGACAAAGGGAACTGTTGGATTATATCTCTGCAGATATAGGCAGTGCTTGGAAGGCAGGGGTGGAACTTTGCTTCCTAATTACAGTTTCTCTGTTTTCAGCCCTGAAATATAAAAATAAATGAAAAGTTGATGTTGGAGGATGTTATTAAACCACACAATTATGATATAAGCATAGGATTAGAGTAATTTCAGTTGAGCCTCACAGGCAGAATACTGTTGGTATTATCTTTTACCACGTTCTGTCTGTGGAATCTAAAATGAAACTCAGAAAATACAGCATCTTGGTTTCCTAATATCTCAGTTGTATGTTTATAGAAGTCATGTTGTTTTTCTTAATTTTAATGGAATGTGCTCCACATTTTGAGCTTCTCTTCTCCTAAGAGTAAACTCTTTCTGATCATATTTCTGAAAAATACTTGCAAAATTCACTAAGTCCACTATTAAATGGCACATGTGAGATTTTGATAAAAGCAAATAATAGTTCGTCTTCAGGCTTGCATTTTATTAGGGATTGGTTCTGCTTTGATTTCTCTTTTCTCATGTGGGCGTGGTTGAGGAAAAAATCTTTGTTCCAGGAACACTGTGTTTGTCTTTCACTAAGCAAATTTTCAGTTTATTCAGCCTTTGTTCATTCTTTGATGTTTCTATTGAACCTGGAGTAAAAAAGGAAAGGAAGCAAATGCATCACAAAGTACTCATTGGAATTGCACAAGCGTGTATGAAAGTGATCCTGTAAAAATTACTTGGTTTTAATTTATGCCAGGGGGTTTGAGTTAAGTCGTCAGTTGTCAGGGTACAAAGTTTGTGTAATTCTGAGCAGGGGCTTGCAGGACATTTGTCTAGAAACTAATGGTTTACTACAAAGGCACGTGGGACATACATTTATATACGCCCTGTTTAAAAAGCTGACCACATCCTGGCATAAGAAAAGTGCTGTCAGATCGACAGATTCAGCTCAGCGCTATCTGCACAAAGGTATAAAGTAGTAATAACCGTCAGGCAGGCGTACGTGCAACTCTCGAAGGAGTTAAAGGACGGATCATGTGCTTCTTAATTCCTAGAACAGTTTTCCTGATCTGATTTTTAGAGTTTCCTAATAAAGAAGAGAGAGCCTTATTCCCAGGAGCAATTGACTCAATCGTGCTGTTGTGTAGGCTTATGGGATACTTGTTGAAACAAAGAAAAGCATGACCACATCCTTATTGGCCAAAAGAGGTTTTAGGGCCATCAATTTTATTTTCTTAGAAAATGCCAGTACTGTTTACCAAAATGTATTACCCTTAGTTGTTTTTGTGGGTTTTTTTTTGTTAACACAAACAGTTTTATCTCCTCACCTATGTCAGGATAGTGGTGAGAGTTCTGAGTTTTTAAAAGATGGCTTTCAGGAGCTGTGCTAGTAAAGACACTGCTTTGCAAGTCCGTCTGTCGTGTTGATTTTTTTTTTTACAGCATTGCATTCCTCTGCAGTGATGACATTCTAGGTGATATATCTGCTTCCAGAGACTTCTTAAAATTTAGCCTTTTATGTGTCAACATTTTCATTGCCTCACTTGAATCTAGATGAGTTGTGCCATCATATTTAGTTGGGGAGAACTGATCTGACTTTTCTTTCAATGTCTGAAGTGATTTTTACTTTAGGAGTAAGAATGATTTCAGTATTGGTAATGGGATTAAATAGTAGACCTTTTGTCTCTGGCAGAAGAAATAGCTGAGTTATTCAGTAATCAGAGTAGAACAGAAAATGCAAAGGGAATGCTGTTGCTTTGTCTTCATTGGCATGCCTCGAAAGCCATGTTCAGTTAGGTACCTGAGGAGATAAATGAGCATAAAAAGAATTTATGTTGAGTACTGGCTGCATACCTGCAGATGAGTAATTTCTCATGTTTGCATCCCTAGTTGAGTTTTTTTTTCCTCTTAGGTTTCCTTCTGGTTATATGATGACACTTGATTGTGTTACTTCAAAATCTGCCACCTTCATATGTGATATCATCTAAACCATGGAGGAATGGAAAGCTCTGAGGTCTAGATTGCTTTATATTTTGAGCCCAGCAGCACAAGCTGTTTGAAAATTCATTTCCTTGTTGTGCTGTGTAGTAGTTTTATTGAGTCCTGCTGCATTTGCAGTTAATGTGAAGAAAGTTGCTTCCACCTCTTGGGGTTTAGCAACAACGACCAGGTCAGGTCACCCCACCTCCCTGGCCCAGAGGTCCTTTGGTAGTTGCCAGTATCAGGGACTTGAAAGGAGAGGTAATAGCTGTATGCTCTGAGCCTTGTATATTATTATTTTTAAAAAATGCTAACTGATGTAAACATGAGTGTAGAAAAGCTGTATGAGGAACTGAGTAAAAATTGCATATTGTATTTCTATTGAAGCAGCCAAATTGGCAAAGTATGGAGAACACTTTGATTAAGGCCCTTGGCCAACTTCAGCAGAGCAGTGTTTTCTTGCTCATCCAGGTAGTCCTTGTGAGTAAGTATGGGAAAACTGAACAGAAAGGCAGAAAATAACTTATTTTAATAAACTTTCTTTAAATTATTGGTTTTTAATCTTTCTTTTCAGACCCACTGTGCTATAAAAGTTGTGTCTTGAGAAAAGACTAACTTACTTTAGAAAAATTAGTTGTTCTGAAATACTTGAATTACAGCTCTTGTTTTGCATTTTTCTGATATACTAAGAGTATTTTTTTCTGTTCTTCCAGGTGAGGATGATGAAGATTCAAACCTTTTAATTCTCAGCTACCCACAGTACTGTCGCTACCGTTCCATGTTAAAGCGCATCCAGGACAAGCCCTCGTCAATATTGACAGACCAGTTCGTTTTAGCCCTTGGAGGAATTGCAGTAACAAGCAAGAACCCCCAAATCTTCTATTGTCGGGATACATTTGATCATCCTACCCTAATAGAAAATGAAAGTATATGCGATGAGTTTGGTAAGTCCCATTACAGCTATTTTCTTTTTCTCACAAGACATTTTTCTTCTTTTAAGTATTCACTGATTTCCAAAGGGAAGATGTGATTCCTTTGAAGTGAACCATGAATACTATTTATGATTGAAATGATCAGTACCAAATATGCTCTTTCTTCTCTAAGACTGAAGGCTTTTGGCCACTGGTGATCTCAGTATTGCAACTTGAGTTCACAATCAAAGATAATGTTACACGGGTGGAGTGGAGCGCAGGGACTGGGTCTGAGTGAAATGATACCTTGCCTGGGTTTGAAGTTCTTCTACCTTAACCATTCACCTGTAGCCTGCCTTCCAGAAGCATTACAGTGTGTGTTAGTTTTTTGAAGTCGTTGTTGGTGCAGTTTGCTAAAAGATGCAAAATAGGAGGGAGTCCTGGCACACCCCATTGCTGTTGCAGAGCACTTTTCAGCCATGATCCCCAGGCACTGTAAGAGTGTCAGCTGTAGCTGGTGTGTTTCTGGTCATCTTGGAATGTGGGCCTGTTCATCATGGGCTTTGCCACTGCTAGGAGCTTGATTTTATGAGTGCAGAGATACTTCTGGGAGGCGACCTCTTAATTCAAGAGGCGCAGAGAATACTCTGCAGCTCTAAAGGAGTATGCAGCTCCTTACAGCTGGGGAAAAGGACTGCAAGATTTGACACCTGATAGCAACCAGGTAGTTTAACACAGGGTTTTTTTGGTGTCAGATCATCCCAGCTACAGCAGATGTGCTTTGAATATGTGGCAGAATGCATGTTGTGTAGACACCCAGTAATGGGTCCAGTGTAGTTTCTTTAGCACTGTAGAGAATTAAGTTTTATGCCCCATATCATCAGATGGATGAGTTCTGTGGCTAATGCTTGCAAAGTCTGCATGGTGGTGAGTACACCTTTGCTTGCCAGACCCCCACATCTCTGCAAGGAAGCTCCTGTAGTCTCTTAGAGAAAAAAAGTCTGCTGATGCACTTAAACATTTAATAATGAGAATGAGAGGGAATGTTTCTGATGGGAGAGTAATCTTGCCTGTTTTTCTGAACTGAAGCACACTGGCTCTGAGCTTGGTGCCCAGCTCAGGCATTGTTGTGACAGCAGAAAAGCCCTGACTCATGTGTGGGCACTGGGGCATTTTGTAAGGTAGTGCTCTCTGCCACTCCATTCCCAAAAGGCAGAGGAGATCCCTCCTCACGTGGTGTTGTCACTGGAGCACATGACTGCTGAGAGTAGTTTTAGTTTTGTGCTGTCAAGATTTTTCAGAATCTGGCCCAAACTGTCAAGTCTGCTCACACTCACACAAAACATTGCAGGTTTGGAATGAACTATGAATAAAAGTGTTGGTTGCTCTTAGGGGGTGGGGGTGGTGAAAAAAATGAATTCAATGCCCTGGAAGTTTGGTCCAATGACACAATAGTATCGTGTTGATTTTTATTTACTCTGAGCTCAAGCTCAGAATATAAAGTTCAGTTGTAATTGACTCTCCTTTTTATGTGAGAAAGGTTATTTTAGGCTTGAAGGCGTTTGATGAGCCTACCATCTGCTTTCTGTGGAGTATTTTATTCAGGGTCATTCCTTGATTACAGGTTTGTTGAAATAGTTGGATCCATAATGCAAGTGTATCATGGAATATTAGTAATAGATGAATCAAAGAGATGTGGAATGATGCAGAAACTACACTTAGTGAACCATAGCAAGTGCTTTGTTCAGTCTCTGAAAGCAAACTATGCCATTCTCTTGACCTTTGTGAGGCAATTATCTCATTATCAACCAGAGCCACAGAAATCTTAGCCATAGAAATTAATAATGTGTATTTGAAATTTAGTTTGGTTTAAGAAGCAGATTCTTTTAAATCCCTATTAAAAAAAAAAAAAAAGGCCACAAAAAATCCCCCAAAAAACACTGTTTAAAAGTATTTATTATGAAAATAATGATGTAAAACTTGCAAGCCCTGCTGTTTTAAGAAGGAAAAACTGGCCAGTGTGTGGTTTCATATCTGCATTGCGAAATGTATGGTGTCAATTATGCCACCTTTGTTGAAGACAGCAGGCAAAGTACTAGTTTATCCTTTTCTTTGCTGGCAGGACAATAAAATGTACAACGCTTCATTATACAAACAGTTTACATTGATACCATGTAGATTGATGTCACATGGGGAAGGTGATGACTGCTAAGGCTAAACAGAGGCAGGGTGGTACAGTAGATAAATAGATTACTCTAAGGCACTGGTATTTATCAGTCAAATCTGAGGGGATATGAAAGTACAAAAATGGTGACTAAAATTCTGAAAAGGTGTCTATAAGGAGACCCAGACACATGTAGTTTGAAGGTTTTGTCCCTCTCTTACCTTGCAAATGAAGTAAGTGTGCAGAAGGAACAAGATAGGAGTGTGTATTTCACCATTTTTACCTTAAATTCTCCCAACTCTAAAGCAGATACAAAATTAGGGAGATACATTCTCCTGATGTCTTTATGTGGGAAGCACTGGAGCACTGGTTTCCAATGTGGATGCCAAATTTTCAGAAGCATTGCTTTTGAGACACGTTTTACACATTCTCTGTATGTTGGAGTACTTTGCAACAGATATAGCATGTCACAAATGAGACACCAGAAACACCTTTACAAAGAACATCCAGCATGTAAGCTATTGTCCTTATTAGGCAGTTTTAATAGGCCAAAATGTTTTTCCTGGAAGTATTCTCTCTACTTTCATGATAAGTTTATAACAAAAAAAATTTGTTGAGCTCTGACTTGTTCTCATACTCTGCCTATTTTTCCCTCTTTCGTAGGGTTTAACAAAAATAAATAAAACTGGAAATGAGGAAGAAGAATTAAGTTTTGTGGACAATAAATATTGTTTTGGTGTGGGACTTTTTAAAGCAGATGTTTGTAGCTGCTATCTGTGAGCTGCCACAGGTACGGCTGGGAGGGATGCAGCAAGGCTTTGGGCAGTCCTGTGTGCACGTTCTGTGTTTCCATAGAGCCTCTCTGAGGCTCAGGCTGTGCTAAGCTTCCCCTCCAGCTCCAGCCACAGGTGTTCCCAACGCCACAGCTGCCTGTGCTTGCCTCCACCCTGTGTGCCCGCTGCTGCATGGCATGTGCCCAAGGGCTCTGGACAGGAATATTCAGGATCTGTTTTCTTGCACGGTCCTCTTGTAATTCTCCTCTGGTTGGTTCAATGTGCCACAGCATCCCATCTAGGAGGCTGCTGGGAGAGCAGGCTGCTGAGGAGTGGGCTCAGCAGCTGGAAGGCTTAAACATTTGCATGTCTTTCTTTGCAGCCTGCCACAGAAGGACTTACTCCACATTATAGAGGAAAGACTGCTGTGAGTGGGAAGCTTCCTGCTCCCATTCTTGTTGATATAACCACTGATTAGTTAATACAACTGCCTTAGAGGGTTCCCCTCCAGAATGCAAATAGGCTCAAGAGCTTGCTTCTGTTCAGAAAGCAGAAGACATAAACCATGCTTGGATATCTTGATAGCCCACGTTCCTGGCTATGACTGCAGTCCAACTGCACACGTATCCCTCTCCTGAAATAAGAGCAATTAGAGGTCCTCACCAGCGTGAAGCAGTCCAGGTGGATAATGAAATGAACATGAGCAATGAAAAGGAACAATTCATTTCTCTTCAACTCAAGACATTTTTCAAAATCTTTTTCATTTATCAGCCTCTGGGGTTACTGTTACTGAATAACTTTCATAAATGCATATCATTTACTGGCATCTGCTGTGTGGTCGTATGTGCTGCAGGAGAGAAGGAATGAAAAAATTAGGTTTCTAATAGTTTTCATTATAGACCAAAGGGATCTAGCTGGAGGCAAAGCTGCCTGTGAGTGTTCAGAAGGTGTATCTGAAGGTCACTGGGCATAAATCAGTGCGCACTTGTTGCTAGAGCAGCACATGTCCTCTGTGTTTGCTTGTCCAAAAAAGGTGACTTCAGTTGCCAGGCTTGTGCCAGCTCCATGGCATGGAGTGGCTTCCAGGGCTCATCAATGAGCCAGGATCTTTCTGTGATCCAGCTGTGGTCTGGGTGATTGTGACTTTCCGCTCCATCAGCTTCACCATGTGAAAATTTCACACAGAAAGATTTTTCATGGTGCTTTGCTAGATAAATGTTATAAATCCTCTCTACTAAAGATGAATCCAAAGGCTGTCTTGCATTCTGTGAGGATGGGCTTGCTTTTTCTATAAGCAGAAGTGTGAGAGAAAACAGAATACCTTATTTCTTCTCAAATTTCAAAATCTGTTTGGTAAATTTTAAATAATTCTGGATTATTTTTGCAGCATGCTGGGTCCAATATGCCATTTAACAATATGCTTGGTCCCTGGAGTACTCAAAACACATGTTCAAGCCCAAAAGAAAGTTTTGGGTTTGCATGTAAAACCCAATTTTTTAATGAAGCATTTAATACCAAAATGTGAGAGAACTACAACCTACTGTGGTATAAATACAGTTTTTTCTCTGAAAAATTAACCATCTTCATTTGGCCATAACATGAGCAATGCAGAGGGAAACTGCTCATTGAAAAAAATCCATATGCAAAAGGGAATTGCAGGTCCCTCTTATCTCCTCCCCATCCCCCAAACCAAACTTAACAATATATTGCTTGCTAGGGGAAAAGTTATCTGCATTAAAATGCAAACCTCAAAACCTTCAGCAGCTCATCTCTCCCTGTAAAACAATGAAGAAGGCAGCTTGTCTCACTTCTGGCACTGACAGGGAGTGGTTGGGAATGAGGGGTGACTTACCAGTCCTCCCAGCTGCTGGAGTTTCTGAGCCAACAATTTCAGAAAGACTTACCCTCCCTGTCATTGGCCAGGGAAGCCATGGAAGAGCAGCATTGTGAAGAAGAAAGGACTTTTTAGGGATGGGTCATGTGCCAGAAAAATTCTGTGGTCTGAAAGCTGGTGACTCCAGGACTCTAATGGTGACCAATAGAGTGGTAGCATTACTCTTGGTATAGCTGAAATTTGGTCTTTGCTGTCATTATGCATCTTAGTTTGCAGAAGTTTGTGACTCGCAGATAAAATCAGTTGTTTGGGGGAAAAACATAACAAAATAAAACCTTGGCAGGGAATGAGTCTTTAAAACAAACAAAAAAAAGGACGGAAGAATGTTTTCAGTCTAAATGAAATACAGTTTTCCTGTTGGTGACTTATTTTATTTGTGTGAGTCAAAGTTGGCTTTTCTTTTTAAGCTAGCTCCAGTACAAAAATTGTACTTGAGCTGACTGAGTGGTTTTTTTTAAAGATTTTCAGCTGATGTAAAGTATCAGCATTATTGCTGTTGTCTGTTTTGGCTACCTGCAGGATAATTTATATCAGTGAAATTCAGAAAAACCTGAAATTTCTACATAGATGCTTCTGGCTTCTTTGTTTTAATACAGATGTGATCTTAGAGTGGGGTTGGTGTTAGTGGTCCTCTGCAAAGACTGGAATGTTTAAAACATTTAGAACAGCAGTAGGAGGAGTATGGAGACTTTTTATTAACATGGATACTGGGAGCTCCTTAGATGGAGCTTTACGGTGGCATCTCCAACAGTCTGAAAAATATGCAAATTTTTTCCAAGGTCTTGGGCAGGGTGGCTTAGATAAATATTTCAAATTTTAGGTCTCTCAAAACAAAAACAGGACATAGCTGGAGGGGAAGTAGTGATTAATGCATAATAGTGCTATATACAATATAGATAAATGTACATTTCCTCTTCCCTCCCACCCCACCTCTGCAAACACAAGCTTTTAGCTTGAGAAAGTAAATCTGGAAATGTTCTGGATTCTGGTCAGATTTCTTTCTTATTTTGTTAATTCAACTGTAGAGCAAGATATTAATGATCCCCAGATGTTGTTTATAATGATTGATTTTTCAGTTGTGAAAAAATATTTTCAGGGTTTTTTTTAAACAATTGATATTTTCTAGTGTGCTCTGCAGCATTTGAATAAAATGTCTGAAGGCAGAGCTGTTTATGTGCCCAACATAATTGCTTCTGTTAAGTGATTTCTTCATTCTTAACATTTTTAGCTCTAATTGCTTTTTCCCCATACAGCTAAAAATAAATATTTGCAAGTTTTGCATTCTGTCACTCATTGAAATGCATAAAATATTTGTATACTCAAAGCAAAAAGGCACTGATAAGGGGTTACATTCTGCCTTCCTTAGTGGCGTAAATCCAGCATAACTCTGTGCACTCCTGAGGCTGTTACTCAAGATTTTCACCAGTTAACCAAAGACAGAATCTCACCCAATGTTAACAGCAAGCTGTTAAGTAAACATAAGTAATATGTAGTAAAGTAAGATAAAATACCTTCCTGTCTGCAAGAACTTCAATGGAAACAAATGCTGTTAGCTTCACCCCTTTCTGGTTTTTTAGTGCATTTTCACTAGCAACCATAGTTGTAACCAGGATAAATAGTAAGATAGATTATTTTTCACTATATAATCAAAACTCCTTGATGGAGAACACTGATTTTATTTGGGTTGTGTGTTCCTGCTGCTCTCAGGAAGTGGCAGATGCTGAGTGGAAGGGCAGGTACTGCTTGAAAAGCTGCTTCTGCCCATTCCTTCGGTGTCCCAGTACTTCAATGTATTTTTTAGCTTAGTGACTATGTGATGGTATTGTGGGGTTTACATGTTTTACCAGACAGAGTTCAGCAAAGAATTAATGTGTAGTTCCAGCAAATGAGGGTTTGCAATTGTGAGCTGTTTTTCTGTGCCTGATAAATGTAACCCATAGCATGTGTTTTGTCATCCCCTACACATTCATCCTCTTTATTGGTGTCTATTCAATAAATTATTGTAGATGTACATTACTAATTCCTTCTTTATAAGATTTCCCCTTGATGGCTGGTTTTACAATTCAGCTATCAAAATCATGTTTTGTGATCGTAGCAAAAAGTAAGATGGGCTGTGTTCATCGTATTTGTGAGCCATGTCCATCATAGTCTGGAGCCATCCCTTTTGCCTCTTATGCCTTCATTAGCGCATCCTGTTTGACTGTTCCCCTGGTTTCTGTGCCTCTCTTGGGCCACCAGGCCTGCTCAGACTCTGGAGCTCTGTCTCAGAACTCTGGGCCCCCTGGTAACCCAAGCCTTGTGAGCAGCATCCCTGTGGTGTTGGGGCTCAGCAGTGGCGGTGAGGAAGGGAAACCTGTATGGCCAGGGAAGGGCCCCCATTCCCGTACAATGGAAAAGTGGAGTGGTTTGTGTCAGAATATGGTCACATTCTTCTGATTAAACCCACTCAAAAAAGACAACATTGTAATATTTTCCAGTGACTGTTTATCATGAATTACGTCAGCCTTAGTTTAAATTGCTATTATTTCTCCTTAATGCTTCTTGGTGCCTGCATAATTTACAGCATTGGCAGCTGCGGGACTATGAAATAACCTTTCACAACCACCATACAATAGTAAAAAACATGAAGTTTTTGTTGTTAATTATTATGGGACTCCTTTAACTTTTTTACAAAGTGACATAAAATATTGTTGAGGTATTTACGGTCAAAGCTACTTTTACGTGGATCTATTTTCTTTCTGGCTAGTTCTTAACTAAAGCAGTCATTTGTGGTTATTATGCCTAGGGAAATATTATGTCAGAACTGGTTTAACAGTATTATTATGTATCCCATGTCATATATTACATGTCAGCACTTGAGGCTGTCTTTCAATAAAAACAAATGCAATTTTAGCTAATGGTCTTTTAGGTACAGACCATTTGTAAACTTACCTAAGTTCATTTGAAGGTATACTAAAAAGCTTTGTTCTCTGAGAGTGCACTCGGGTAATTTCATGTTGGCTTGAGATGGAATTTCCAAAATATTTATCATTATTTCAATCAGAGGGTGCTGCCTCTAAAAAGCAAATAGTTTCCCAATAGCGAGGTTAATGTACACATTTTAAGGAGCTGTAACTGTTACTCATTACTCTGTTTACTTTTCCCCCCTTTGGAGCTCACGCTTCCCAGGTTCCCTACTGGTCAGGCTGATAGGAGTATCCCAGGCAACTAAGCCACCTAATGATGATACTTCATTGTGCTGCTTAAATGAATAGCTTATACCTTCTGCATAATCCGTGGGTGAAGGGGGAGAGAAATCAGAGGTTGTAGGTGAGTTTTAGGTTTCCTTGAAGTTGGGTTTCAAATTTGGAAAACGCAAACTTACACAAAGTAAACTTCGAATTAATGTGTCATTCCCCTTGGTTCCAAATACTATGCATATTTTCCAGTACTTACTTATTTAAAGCAAGAAATGAAGCATATAGGGTGTGCCAGAAAGTTTACACAAAGAATGAAAACACATAAATGACTCATGAGAACTTTTTCTGTGGTTCTTTTTTTTCATTGTTGTTGTTGTTCTTAATGTGTATTTATTTAATTACTGGTAGGCAAATAAAAGGGGAAAAAAATAATTATTTCTCTCTCTCTCCTCCCCCCAAATCTATGCTTGAGCACCATAAAAATGATCAAAGCCTCTATTTGTCTCTAGTTGCATTTTCCTCCATGGGATTGCTGGTTTTGCTGACCCTATTGTAACAAACTGAAACTGCTGGACAAAAAAATTCAGTTTCTCTCCCCCTTTAAATGCTTGGACTAAGGAAGTAAAGATGCAAACATGAAACTGGAAAAGCAAGCAAAGAGCGGGGTGAGGATTTTGTGTGTTGCTAAGGTGAAATTTAATAAGGGGAACATAAAATGGAGCTAAACTTGCCTGGATGCCATGAGATTTTTTAATATTAGGCAGCATGCTTGATTTCCCTGGAAGTGAGTGAGCATTCTGAATTTAGAGTTGTTTGGCAGGGGGAGGGGGTGTTTCGTTCTCTTTTTCAATCAAAGGCATTTCACAAGCCGATTGCATGTGAAAGGGGAATCTATCATTATGTAAGAATGTAACAAACTTTTCCCTTTAAGGAATGAATATTAGGTATTTCAGGAGCCCATAAAAGATGGTAAAAGAGAGGGACAGAGCTGACGTCTGAGAGATTTTAATAAAGATTGAAGTTAGTAGTGAAAAGGTCAAAGTGCCATTTGTTGAGCCCCTGCTTCTGGCATGGTTTCAAAGCTCGCAGTGCTGACTGGGGGGCTGTGATGTGTGTTAATGAACAGTTGTGGCACTTAACTGAGATCATGGGTTGGTCACATGAATATATATAAAAGATATAAGTGAACATTTTCCCCCTTTTTGCAGCCGTTTGGCTTTTGGAAGGACTAAACAATTAAAAGAAATGTTTGAAATGCTTGAACACCACATTAAGTCCCCCTAGCCTGTAAGGAAAATGAGCTATGAATAATAGAATACTGCTCTAGTTAAATATAGTTATTCAGAATTGTTTTTAGCCGCAGATGTTATGCCATTTTAGAAACTTAGACTAAATAATGTCAGATCTTGTTTGCTTTTTTAGTATGTTATTCATTTATTGGGAAATTCAAAATTTAAAACAGCTGGGAAAGGGTTTGGTGTTCGCTAAGTAATCTTTAAAATGTGTACATTTCAGACTTACTCTTACAGGGCTGTTTAGAAATGACTGAATTGTATATTATAGTTATAAAGTTCTGTAAACATGCTGTACCATGTAGATGACAGGGAAACATGAAATGGGAAAATGAGATCATTTTGGAGCCAAATTTTGTGTATTACAGACTTGATAAAACAGCAAATGGCTTTCTCAATTTAAATAATTTGTAACTTTCCAGGAACGTTCATGGATGTTATGAACAGTAGGTCTAAAATAGCAGCAGAAAATAATGTTCGTTCTCCTTTAATTCTCCCTTTGATGTTTATGTCAAAACGAAGGAGTTAATTTATCTAAGAGTTTCACTGCATGAGTTGGACTGTACAAAACCAATCATGTAGAAATAATAGACTACCATTGGAAGTGCTGTACTATTGCAGTTTTAATAGCTCTTCAGTTCTGCTCAACAATTAGTCCATACATTTTATAGCTGTGTATTTAAGAAACTGGCACACTCAGCAAAATCATAGTAATTGGGAGATGATGCAATGTGGAGAGAAATCAGAGTTAGAAAATTAATTGAAGAATAATGTTTTTTTCAGGTTTGGGTTTGTTTTCTTTTAAAATTTTAAACACTGCAGTAGTAATTGCTGGTGGGTGAGACTTCTGCAGAATGTAAATTCCACGTGGCTGGGATTTTGTGAATTTGCTTTTAAATCAAATTGCAAAAGAGGCAAAATAGGTCATTAAAATTCTTGCTATAGTTTTCTCTCTCTGAAATCAAGTGAGGGCATTGAGGGGGATCCAGAGTAGGGCTTTTTCTCTCTATTGACAATAGTGCTGTTTAAGTTCTCATTATCTGTCAGCATCTTTGTAAACCTGATCAAACGGATCACAGGCAATTAGTTTATCATTTACACAAATAGCTTAAGAGACCTCAGCGTTCACTTTTTGCATGTGTCCATAGCCAGTGGTTGCTGGTAGTTTCTTCCTAGGACCTTGTTTTTATATGTAAGTCCTGAAAGTGAAGGCAAATTTTAATAAAAGTAGTGTGGATTTTTTGTGTAGGTTTATCATTGGCAATTATGACTTTTTAGTGATTCTTTTAGTTGATACATTGTCCATGATGGGCCAAAGGTGAGTCAAGTGGCGATAGTTCACATTTCAGATGAAGTTTGGGCCTCAGTATTAGATACAGGTGTATCTTGGTCTTTTAGTGATCTGGCAGCATTTCCAGATGCTTCAGGGCTGTTGTGTTGGTCTTAATGGCATAAATTACTTGGTGCAATGATAGATAACCAATTGACTGGAATAAGAGAGCAGATCTGCTTCCTGAATTAATAAGCAGGGAATAGAGAGAAGAAATAGAGAGGTGTTAGTACTCCTGCCTCTAATGCTAGAGGAAATAATTATCAACCCCCTAAGAGCTAACATTTTTGGTTAGTCAGTCAAATGATGATAGCTTGCTGCAAAAAGGGTGGTACAATTTCATGGAATAACTGCACTACTAATACTCAAATGTATTATTCTGAACTATGGGCTTGTAGAGGAACATGGAAGAGCAGGAAGTGTTTTAGAGGAGAGGTTTTTCCCTACTTTTACCTTTGTACCTCATTCTGATTCCTTTGCATATTCAAATACTGGACAGGGTTAAGGAAGGGCCCAGAAAGCAATTCATGGGACAGAAGACTTGTTTCTAAATGAAAGACTAAAGAATGTTGCTCCAGTTAGTGCACAGAGGGGAAGACTAAGAAGGAGCCCAGTCCTGTTAGTACTTCCATAAAGAGGAGACCTGTGGCAGTAGAGGTCTCTGTAATTTGGCAGACACATAGCAAGACCCCATGCTTCAAAGTGGAAGCAGATAAATTAATGGTGAAACGAAGGCACAATTATGTAGCAGCGTGGGGTAATTAACCATGGTAACAACTTAGCTAGGAGTAGCATAGATTCATTATTACTTGAATCCTTTAAATCAAGCCGGCTTTGTAAAAGACAGGACCCTTACTCAAAGAAGAGATACTGTAGTCCAGTACTCTTCATCCAGTAGTCACTCAGCTGTATAGCCAGTATCTGCAGAAGGTAAACAAGGTGCTAATATCCTCCTAATTCCTTCTGGCCTCAAAAATTGTAACTTTATTAATATATGTAGTTTATAGCATCCAGGCCAGTAAAGGCTAGACTGTGCTGAATCTTGTGTCCATTATACAATAAAACAAACCTTCAAAAAGGTTTTGCTTGCACTCTTAATTAAACAAGGCAGAGCTTTGTGTCTGTTCTGTGGACAGGAGAACGAGGAACAGGATTATGGAGGAAATGTGGTGTGTTAGGAGCTAAACGTCAGTGTCTTCACTGATCCACTCATCGGGCTGTTAATAGCCTACATCATCTTTGTTCTCCTTCCCTGGCTCCATCCACCATGAGCAGTTGCCTGACTCAGAGCACTGATCAGGCACTGTGCTCCTCTGCTCTGGTTTCTGGGGCCTGATCAATCCCTGGCCTGTTCTCTTTTCAGGAGATCAGCTCAGGGAGAATTTTAGGTCCATTTTAGCCACTTCTAGTAACTTCTGCGAAGGCCTATCTCCTCAGGTGAAGAATGGAAAACGTAACTCAGTAGCATGTCATTTAAATGTGTGGCAACACACTGCAAGATCATTGCAGACTTAGAGTATCTGCTTAGTGAGTCTTCCCTGATGGGTCTTTCACAAACATCTCTGGTCACCTTAACTTTGCAATAGCTTTAAAGAGATGTTAATTAAAAAGAAGGTGTTGGAAACAAACGGATAGTAGAAGAGAATGAATTTATTTGAAATTAGCAGTTTCAGGTCACAGAAAGGGTAAGAGAATATGTGAAAATGCTAATGGTGATCATCCTGCTAACATAAGTGATATTCACAGACACTGGAGAGGTGTGGTGCGATCTTCCAGCTCTGTCATCACCCTCCTGTGTTTCCTTCTGGATTTGCAACTGCAGTGGAAGTTGAACTCCCAGTGTAAAACAGCTGTTTGCTGTGGGGTGGCATGTTTACTTTAAGTAGGTGTTGATGATTCTACTTCTCACTTCCCTGATTAAATAAGTCCCTTCACCTTCAAGTCTTACAAACCTCAGCTGAACTGTGATGAGCTAAGCCTGTGTCCCATTGCGAACTTTCACAGAGGTAGAGCACAATTTTGCAAAATGGAGAAGGTTGTTCCCAGGGTCTTGAGCAGCTCTTAGCTCAGAATACCATGTTTAAAATTAGCAGTATAGTTGCCCTCATTCTTTTATAGCATCCCGATTTTGCAATGAACCATAATCGTTGTACTCATTTGCCAAAAAAGATGGTTCTTCAGGGGGTTTTTGGTGCTGGTTGTTTTGAAAGGCAGCCTGTAATTAAGATGAATATGTGTACATTGTGAATGTTTAGTTATGGTAGAGATGGGTTTTTTATAAAACAACCCCCCCTAAAAATTACCTAGCTGCAAATCCTTGCAGTTGCTTAGTTTAGAAGTTTAAGTCAATTTATGGAAGTCTGTGTTTACTGTCTTTAGAGCTTGATCATGACATTGGAATGTATTTTGGAAAAAAAAGACCCTATAAAATGAAATCCACATTTATGGGTAAGAAGCACAGAGCACTTAGGATCAGCAGTGAGACTACAGCATCTCTTTGAAGTGTAGCAAAGAGGAGTACTTGCTGGTGCCATGTTTGGTTTAGAAGGTACTGAATTGATACACTCCCTACCTTCCAACACTGTAACAGCAGCTGGACCCAACACAATTAATTTCATGAAAATGTGGACTGTGATATCCCAATGACAGCAGTCAGAAGATAAAACTGGATCTGAAGCACTTAATTTAAAATAAAACTTTATAATAAAGCCAGGTCTGCTGAGATGCTGCTTTTGTGCTGCGCTGCATGTGAGTAATCTGAGTGACTCATCTGGCCTCTGACATACTGAAACCTTCAACATTCCCAGCCACGAGTGTTGCCCTTCATAAAAGAAATATCCTATTTTTGGTATGGCAATGTCCTCAGTTTTAAAGAATTTTCCTCTTTTAAAGTGCTCATACAATTAATGCCTCATGCATGTATTCAACAATAGTTGCCTAGCAACCGTCAGAAATATTCGGGAGAGCAAAGGCAGCCAAGATGAATGAGCAGTAACATCAGCTCCCATTTCAGGTGAGCTGGAGAAGGCATCAGGGCTGTCCTGGCTGGGTATACGCGCGCAGAGCCATGAAAATCAGACAGTCCCAAAGTAGCAAATACAAGCTCCAATTGGCACATCAGTCAAAGGCAGAGATGAGGTGGGTCATGCAGCCAGAAGCAGTTGCAGGAGGCTGCGGTTGGATGGACTTTTGCAGTTTCAGAAGCTTCGACCAAAATGAGGTAGCAATGGTTAAATATGTTACAGGAAATCAACAAACACTCCTTAGTGGCTGAAGAGAGTTTTGCCACCTTGTCTAGCATTCCTGCAGCTAGAGAATGCATGAGGTTCCTGCTTTCTTTGGTAGGAGCATTTGGCCATGGGGCTTAGCTTCAGGCAAACCCCTTGGTTGGCTCCACCCCTTAATTGGCCCTGGTTGCCACCTCTTGCTGCGTTTTAATTCTGGCATAACTTTTACCTCACACAAAATTGTCTCATTCTACTGAGTCAAGTCCTTAATGCCTTTTTTTAGCCCTTGAAGATGCCATTTAAATGCAATAGAAATCTTTTCCACAGTAACAGCCCAGAGCTGCTATATGTCTGTCTGAGTTTTGGTCTTTTTTCCCCTTTTTTTCTTTTTCTTTTTTTTTTTATCAGAAAGGTTGAAATTGTTTGGTCTAGGATTGGAAGATTGGTTTTTATCATGGGTTGACATATTCTCAGGGCCAATGCTGTCACAGCTGGTGCTGGTGTGGCCATGTCCTGTACCCATCCCTTTCTCTGGATGAGTTTTGGTGCTGTTCCACAGTGGTTGTACCATCACAGCTCAGGGACCTCAGCGCTCACTGTTCAAGCACAGGGCTTTAAGCCCACATTCAGCAGAATGCACTGTCTTGTCAAAACCATTTGAGATGAGAGTTTTAATCTGTATAAGTGTTTCCAGTTGTTTTCTTTTCATTAGATACGTTAAAATTAAAAAGCCTGTTAGTGTTGCTCAGAATATTTTTGACTGCCTGCCTGATTTGAAGGAAGTTATGAAATTCTGACATTTTCCTGTTGGATAGGAAAACCTAATTTATGATCATCTCTACTTCAAAGGTAAAGGTTAAGAACAAGATTAGGATCTCCTTTCCACTCATGTAAATCCACAGGAGTCAATTACTTTGAATTGACAGTGCAGTGATTTAGATCAGAATCTGGCATTAAAGCTTTTTGGGGTTTGCTCTTATACCCATCGGCTTCAGTGCCACTTGAGTGCCAGCTCTGCTTTTGGTATGTGGTGGTGGTATTTGCATGTGGAAGTGCCTCAGGGGCCCCATATAAAACATTGCTTCACTAGCTTTAATGGGATTTTTTTAGATTAGATGTTAAAATGTTGAAATCAAAATATGTAGAGGGTGGTCGGGAAGTATCAGGCACACAATGGTAATCAGAATGTGATTTTTGAGTTGGGATATCTCATGACTTAGCTGAAAAGCTCATGTATCTTGGAGCTCTGAGGCTTTCACTCTTTCTGATTATAACAGGCATTTTATTTCTGGCCTTGATAGTTGATGAGATATCAAACTTAAAATATGCCATGATCCTATAGTCTGGTAGTGCTTTCTGGCACTGGTCAGGGACTAAATATAGCCAGTTTTGAACTGCTGTGATAAACCTGGAAGTAATGTTGAGCAGAAAATTCTCAGACAATTCCACAGACAAATGTGGAATATGAAATTACTTTTCTGGATTGGATCTTGTTTGTAGTGTATATGTTTTTTGTGTCCTGTGTCTCTCATCCCCAAGTTTTCCAACTGCTGTCCTACGAATGTTTTGTGCTACAGCTAAATCTTAACTAAGGCATCTCAGTGGTTCATGTTGGTTCATGCTAAAGCAAAAAATAACATGGTTTTTAAACCCCAGCTATTTCATGCATTCCTTTTGGCTTTGTAAACCATTTTGCTTTGTTTTTACAAAAATAAAGTGTATTTTAAAAAACACGTGCATTTCCAAAAATCACTGATTGTCTTCCAGTGAGCATAGTCCAGAAACATGCAGATTCTTGCATTGTATTATGGGATATAATACAATGCAAGAATGAGTGGTATTCATCTGTCATGCATAATGTAGAGGTGATAGGGGAGGAAAGGAACCTATTAGAAAGGATTTTTTTGTTTGGGGCTTTAAAATTATTTGTTTACATACATTTGTTTCCTTTTCCTTTAATTTCTCTTTTCTTTTTGGTTGTTGTTGTTTGGGGGTTTTTTTGTTTGTTTTGGCTAGGGTTTTTTTTTTTTAGTTTTAAATTTCTATCAGGCTATGTTTAATTTCAAGATGGTGTCTTTGCTAGAAACATAATCAGATGTAATGTCTTCCACAACCTCTTCATATGCATGACTGCATAAAGCTTGTATAACAGTTTATTATTATAAAATTAGTATAGAATAGCATAGAGCAAACGGGGCCCCTGACCAGATGAACTAGACAATGAATAGTTATATAAGGTTTAGAGGCACATGTATTAGAACACAAGCGCCCTGTATTTTCTTCTCAATTGTCTGCTGTTTGTTAATGTTTCCCTTTCAGTGTGATTGCATCTCAATTTAATAGCACTTGCCATTTCAGGGCTTACTGTGCCAGCGCTTGCATAGTTACATCCCCTCTGCGCTGCAAAGCCTGCATGTATATTAAAACTGAACTAGGCATGGTTGGCTAATGGGTACTTCAAGAGATATGCACTTATAGAATTAAGTGATGTATGTAATTGTTAATTTTGTGTTAACAAGTTTGAAAAATGTGTTTCACCAATAATTGTAGTGCTCCATTCTGTGCAAAGTGTGACGTTTTAATTCTTGTTGAACAGTTTCCTACCTCTGCTCTGTGTTTTCATGGCAGGGTATTATTTTGCAATCAAGATAAAAGCATTATTTATTAAAGTTCTAAAATATTACATTACTGGAAGTTATAAGCTGCAGATCAATCTTCTCTTTCATAAAAGCGTTTCATTGATTTTATTTTTTTAATTGGCCTTTGAGTTTTAACTTAAGTTCCATATTATGGATTGCATACGATTCCAGAAGCAGAGAAATGTTTCAGTGGAGACTTGATGCTGTTTTAAAGGCAGCAGTGTACCTGTCACAGAACTGTGGGAAAGGCTTGCATTTGGCTTACGCAGCTTTGGGACTGTCAGATCCCAGCCTGCTGCATTTTTTGGCACAGGGAGCCCATTGACTTGGGCTGTGGGAAACCTACATTCAGCACTATCGGTCCTTGTGTCTTTCTTTGCGCCTCCAAAGGAATTTCTGTTAGAGACTTCACTTGGGAGTCAATTAACAACTCCTTCATGCTTTCAGTGAGCCTTTCCATGGTGAGAGGGTGCTCCACAGAGTCTGGCTGCAATAGCCCAGGTGTCTCTTGGTGACACTTTCACCTGCCTTGGGAGTGCTGGATTTAGCTGCTTTCTGTATGTAATCCAAACAGTCCAGAAGTGCACATCTTCCTAGTACCTATTGCTTCAGTCCTCCTATTCTTCAGTTCCTCACCTTTGCCCCCCTTGCCACATGGTCCCATCCCCTTTGCCACGCCAGGGCTGTTTCTCCCATGCCAGCCCTTGGTGGTTGATTCATTTCGTTGCACGTGTGAGACCAAACCCTGCCTATCACACCCTTTTGCAGTGAGTATATTAATTCTTCCAACCCTAGTAGGCCTAACTATGAAGCTTCACAAAGCAAGGCTCACATTTTTCTTCCAGTTAGCAGGCATTTACTTCATTTGGCCCTTCTGTGTCATCTCATCAGTGTAGTCTGACCTTGTTCAGACTCACTGGTTGGCAACAGCGAGGAAAGGCAGTTGAGAAGGGGAGTCCATTGCCGTCCTCCATGGAGCTCAGGAGTGGCTTTGTCTTGGATTTGACTTCCCAGTAAAGCCAGTTTTTCTTAGTTGCCAGTAAGATAAGGAAAGGGCAGGGTGGGATGAGCATAATAGGCTCAAAACACAATAAAAATAGCAAAGGAAACAAACAGTTTGTGCCTAATTTGAAACCAACAGATCTCCATGGTGATTGCAACAATTCCGCTACGTCTGACTGTTTAGTGAAGACAAAAGGTTAGAAATAGGAGTTCAGCAGCTGTGCTGGACTGTTTGAATGAACATAGGAGTAGGAGTGTTAAAACTTCCCCAGTGACTGAGTGTCTGTGTGAAGGTGCTAAGGGGAATTCTGGGAATAACTTCATTGAAAATCCAGAGGATGCATATGTCTTCCTTCATAATGCATCTTCAGAAAAATCAGCTTCTACAAATTTCCTGGAATTTTTGCTTTCAACAGTGCTGTTGTGTGGAAAAGAGTCCATAGCACTGTGGCTTTAGACAAAAATAACATGTAGAAAACCTTCAGAAAACAGGCAGTAAGCTTGAAACCTTAGATAAATAATAGGATTAATACACTTGCCACAGTGAATAATAGGACTATAACCCCTCCAAAACTCTTGTTTAGCATTGTACCAAGGTAAATCTTTATGTGAACTAGAAACCAGAGATAAGATTTCAGTCCTAATTTACAGATACTGGAGACAGAGGAAGAAGGGACTGCATTAGTCCTCACCAAAGAAGAAATTCTGTTTGTGGTAGTCTGAAATATTGCCATGCGATGAGTCAGAAAGTTTTTGTTGTTCACATCTTCAGAGTTCAGGGCTGCTGAGTTTTGGCATGCAGACTGGGCAGATAGCATTTGCAAATCAACACATCCTTTTGCTGAGGCCATTGGCACAGAAAGCTTCCTATTTGCAGTTGGTGTGTTTGAGTTTCTGAAGGTTTTTTACATATGAATTTTGGAGGGGAGAAGATACTTCTGTAGTATTTAGTTGTAATGAAAAGATCTCCAGAGACAGCTGATGAAGACATTCTTGAGTATATGTTACACTGCATCAAGATTTAGAGTTTCTTGAATAAATATTGACCAATTTGACCTTTGCTTTTCCTCAGTCAATATTTATCTCCTGGGACAATGAATCTTCATATTCACCTTAGCTGAAGTCCAAGTCTTACTTAATAGTGTACTTGGAAATCCAGAAGAGGTGATGATTTGTCTTGGTGCTATTTTTATCTGTTTAAAATCAGATATGTAGGTTTGGCCACCCATGTCACTTTGTCAGATTTCCTAAACAAAGTAGCTTCAGGTCACAGCTGATGGGGAGGCTTCTAGGAAAAACTTAAATCCAAGAGATTTAAGAGAGCAAGAGACCAGTCTGCAGTGGATTTCCAAAGGGGGCAGTGGATTTCCAGGGGTCCCACTCTGTCCCTGAAAGACGGGTCTAGGAGCAGGTGATCCCTAATGTGGCCGGGTGGTGCTAGGACTGTACTACCCCATTTATTATTTTAGTGGCATTTCCAGTATTTTTGGGCTCTGGCATAAGTTGAAGCTGAGACACAAACTTTCTCTGAAAAGTGGGGGTGCTGCAGCAGCACAAATGGCTGGAGCCACTGGGTCAGGGTTCCTGCACAGATCCTGCCGCCTCCTTGCCTGGATGCGCAGTGTTACCTCTTCAGTGTCCCACAGCATCGCTGCTGCTGTTGGAAAAAACCTCCTCTTACCAATTGGGGCAACACCTTGGGGTGGAAAGTGAAATGACTGTGCTTGTAAACTATGCTGTGAAAGTGAGAGCAAGAGAAATGGAAAGTGCTGTTCAGGCAGTAGATAAAAACGGAGCCTTACAAATATCTGCTTATGCAAATCAAAGCATTTGTCTTCTGAAATGTTCATTTTGCCTTTTCCCTGATTATATTTTCTGAATTGCCATATGTACTTCTTGTGATATTTCAGTCTTGTCAAATTAAGGAGAGAAGGCCTTATAATTAACTTAGGATATATACCAAATAAAGTAGTGTTTGTCATTTTTACTGTGTAATCAGTCAATAATATCACAGGTGGCCTGTAAGTTAAAAAAAAAGTCTAAACTGTTTTTGTAACCTTATAACTATCAAAGGTATTTGTTTGGGGAGAAGGCATTGAGAAAGAAGAGAATTTTAAAATTGCACAATTACAGTTAAAAAAACAGAGCAAGCAACGTCATGTGTTTCTGAAGAGCACACTGTTTAATTTTATAGTAACAGTATTTTAAGAATGCTGACAGTACACAGGAAGGCAGTGAATAATTCTGTTGCAAAACCCTGATGGTTTGCTGTTTTCAAAATGTTAAGACTTAGTCAGCCCTGGATTCCTCTAAGGAAGAAGAGGACATTTGGGAAGGAAAAAAAAAAAGCCAGTAGTAATGTATCAAAGCAGCATTCAAATAAAATAGAGGTTTGGCATCCTTACTTAGAATAGACTGGAAAATGCATTTGTTTTCATGTACTTTTTTTTTTTTTTGTGATGTGCCTGATTGACTTGTTTAATACCGGTGTTATTTACATTTCAGGGATGGGCCTCTATTATGCAGGAAATTGTCCAAACCCCTCAGCTGTATTTTAAATTGAAATTATTTATTTTATGAAGTGATTGTGCAGACTTAATTTAGTAATCTATTATTAAATCTATAGTTTCAGGCTGTATAAAGTCTTTATATAGCATGAAAATGGGCACATATGAAGATCTAGGCTATATATACACCTGGTTCTGTATATTAAATCTTTTACATATGTTGTCCATTTTCAGAAACAAATAAACTGCTGCTTTTGAAAACTCAGCTTCTCTTCCATATTAGGGAATTCTGCAGACTCCCTATGTTCCTTAGCTTCAGTATAATGCTAAATCAGTTTGTACATTAGTCTATTTTTAGTTATGAATGAACTTTATGGAGTGCAGCACACAGAGCGATTTCAGAGATTCTCACTCATAAAAGCCGTGTGTCATGCGCCTCAGTTACAGCTGTAAACATTATGCAAGCTCTGGGCTTCCTGAGCCCTGAAATTTCCAGGGGGGGAAAGCATCCCCCCCCTCGCCCTTTTGTGCAAAATATTAGGCAACTAGTAAATCTGCCGTCGTGAAATCAGGTTAAATTGTGTGACCTTGGCTGTGGCGGGCAGGCTGCCTGGCGTGGCAGCAGGGGGACACTAGAGGGCAACTGAGAGTTTTCTTTAAACCAGCCGAGCTGGAGATGGTTTTAATATCAACTGTTTAAACTCAGCGAGGATTTATTTTCCTGTCTGCAGATTTCACATAAGTAACCTCGGAGTTTCCATTGACAGCAGATAATAATCCAACTGAAGTTCTTCTGGGGGAAATGCAGCGGGAGCGGGTCCGGAGCCTGCTCTTGCCCAAATAAGGCTTTTTTTGCAGACCCCATGTGTTAGATAATGATCAACTGACAGTCGGTCATGAGTTAATAATGCTGGATGCTGAAATATGCATACCATGTGGTATACAACAGTTCTGCGGGGAGAGACAAACACAGCTATAATTAGACATCTGAAACACAAGGAAGTGTGTAAATTGTTTAATAGTCTTCCACTTAATTCACTCAGATAATTTCCTAAGAACCAGTATTGACTACGGAAGAATATTGCACAACTGACTGCATATTTAGTTTAAACCCTGCCCTGCTCAGATAAATTTATGAATACAGCTCAGTTTTATTTGGATTTTTCTGAGTGCTAGAGATCTGCTGGGGCCAAAATGAAGAGATGGGTTCAGTTTTGTTTGTGTTGATGTTTGGGATGATTACGCCAAGTCCATGGGGTTTGCGCTCATTTAAACTGGGCACATGATCTTACAATCAGGACTTTAAACCCACCATTTTTGGGGTGTTTTGGGACTTGTACAGATTCCCTAGCTGCCTATACACAAAATTGCCAGAGTTCCACTTCTGTGTTTTATGGGTGAGAAAGTGCAGATCCCTTCCTGCGCTCAGCAGTGCTGGGCAGCGTCCCCTCTGCCCCTCAGCAGTAACACCCCATGTCACCCAGATCTCCCGGGGGGCCAAGGCTTTGTCCCCAGGCTCTCTGCAGAAATGGAGTTGTCTCTGAACCCTTTGCTGGCTCTGTGCACTGTGGTGGGGGGGCCTGACAAGCCAAGTGCTGCAAGTGAAGTTGGTGATGACCCAGAGATGTGAATGAGCGCAGGGCTTAGGCTGTGGCTGCTGCTTCTGCCTCCACCTAATGCCTTGTGTAGTTGTTGTGGTGGCAGCTGAATGTAGGCATCAAAGGGGAGAGCTTACTCTGTAGTTTCTGCTTGTCACTTTACTAATATCTTCATGCAGGTTGATTATGCCTAACAAATTTTGATTACTTTGCAGTACAATGATCAAGTGCAAAGGAAAAAAAAAGGAAAGGAAATTATAATATTCTCACACAAAAAAAGAATCTTATATAATCAGTTACAAATCAGAAATGCAAGAGATTATTTAAATAATATATTTGTCACTTTCACGTTGTGCACAATGTGATGATCATTGCTTCCTACCTGGTGTTGTCATTCCCAAAAGCAGGGTCTTGGAAACTGTCCATTTTATCCTTCTGGCATGAGTTTCTGCCTGTTTATATTCGTGCACAATGTCCATCAGTCAATTAGCCCATCTCATCCATCTCTCTACGTGGATACGACTGGTTACGTTCCTGTTGTATTTCTGAGGTATGTAGGTCATGTCTCCATTGGGTACTGCTGACTCTGCTAGACAGCAATTACACAAACGCTGCCTTTTACTGGAGAAAAAAAGAAACGTTGTGAGGAAAGCTGCCCCAAGATTTGCCTTCTATTTTCTACAGCCCTCTAATGGAAGGTCTGCCCTGAGTGTTCTGATGAGTTTCGATCAGACAGGCTGACTTACATGGCTTTGCTGTGTGTTTTCACTTCTTGTTGCCATGTTTGCATTGCCTTTGTCTTGGCTATTACATAATATGTTAGAACCTGCTCATTTGCTTGCTACCTTTACTTTCTTTGCTTGCCTTTTTTTAAAAATTTTTAAATTATTTTTATTATTTTGAGAAGTCAGGCCTACACTTCTTGAGTGTTGCTCTGACCCTCCAACAGAAACTGAAGCCCCTATCTACTGGGTGCAGCCTCCCAGGAGGTGACCTTTGGGGATGGAGGGCTTTGGGGCTGGAGATTGACTGCGGATTTCTGAGGGAAAGAGAAATTTGATGAACCCATGTTTGATTCTGTGATGCTGCCCAAGCACAGGGTGCTTCATGATGAGATAGGAAGATTTCTTTGTTCACTTGAATGCTTCTTTCCCATTAGTGACAGAGAGAGCCACGCTGGCTTGGTTGTGTTCTATGCTTAACACAGGCTCAAAGTTGTGACTAGCCCAGTTAGGTCATCAGATGTCCTTGCATGCTCCAGGTCTTTACGAGTTAGGCATGTAGTTTGCTGAATCAAGTCCGCAGCTCTTCGTGTTCCTTGTCCTGCATTGCTCAGTACTTCACTGTGTTTGATCCTATATTCATGCAATTTCTCACCAGAAGAACCACTGAGTCATCTAATCTGGTATGAACCCCAAGTAGTGGCTCATCAGCCAAAATTGCTGGCAAACTCTTTCATCCAGTTCACCACCTTTTTTCTAAAGGAGAAGGGAAACAGCTGTTTGAGCAAGGACCAGAGCCAGACAGCTGGACGCCTGGTGGTGCAGCCAGCCAGGCTGCTGCAGCCGCCCGCAGCGGCCAGGCTCTCCTGGCAGCAGCCTGAGAGAGGGACACCCAGCCCCAGTCTCATACCTCAACCCTCCAGACCCTCAAATTCATCTCTTACTTCTGCACTGTGCACACCAGCTTGTGTCTGGCTCAGGCTTTTCCCAAAGGCCTTGAGAAAGCTGGTTATACACATGCCTCCATATTCTGGCACTGGATCAGGTATGGGGACTGCAGTGCCTGGGCATGCCTGGTTATGCCTGCTCGCTCCTGTGTGCCAGCTTTTTCTCACCTTTGAGGCGCTCCTGTTACCTGGTAAAGTGACTGCTCTGTCATTTTTGCTCAGACCAAGCACAGTTTGAGTTATTCAGACCTCCCTGAAGGCAGATCTTCCTATCAGCGTTGGCCACAGCATCTTCGTATCAGCGTATGTTGAATTTCCAGTGGGGAGTTGCCTATGAGCAGTCACCCTTGGCTTGGTCAATAGGACCTGTAATCCCTGTTTGCAGGTTTCATGCTGGAGCTGTATTGAGGAGCATTGTGTTTTCCTGGTCTGTTTTCCCTCTGATTACTCATTTGTATGAGTCAGTCTTAGCACTGTGCCAGTCCTCGTGTCAGTATGAATGTAACTGTCAGGGGCTTTATATTTATTTCACTGATGAAAATTTGTAATACGTGCAAGGTTAGGAGCAGCCCCTGTGGAATCCCACCAGAAATCTTTTCATTTGGTAGAAATTCCCCACTGATGCCTACATTTAGCCAGTTCTTAATCCATTCAATATACGCTTGAATAAAATTATGTAGTGCTGTTTTTTAATCAAAGTATTATCTAATATTAAATCAGCTGTCTTTCTGAATGCAGGTAAGTTCCATGTATGCAGCTAGTTTCTCTAACCAAGCTTATAGTTTCAAAGTGTAAAATAAGGTACTTTGTTTGTTTTTCTTTTCTGTTGTTTTAAGATCTGGTTTCTGTAAAACCAAGTCAATTGACTGGCTTTAATTATATTCTTTTGCAAGCATATCATCTGGCTTCTTTGCAAGTATGTTACAAATATTTACCAAACACCTCTGCCTCTTTTTGAATCATTAGTAATAGTCCTGTCATCTGTAGCCAGTAATAGGCCTACATCGAATTTTTTTGTTACTATTATTTTAATTTGCTCTAAGGTCTACTTGAATGTCATGTATTTGTCAAGCATAGATTTTTCTCTGAAGTCTTCAGCTTTCCATTTCAATTTACTGCATTTCATAATTTCCAGCACATATATAGATTTTGTCCAGGGGAAAAAAAACCCAACTTTTTTCCATTTTTTAAAATCCACATTAGTCAGCAGGGCATAAAGAAGTCCAGATCAAGGAAAAGTCTTAATATCCAACCATACTGAAATGAAGAAAAAGAGACTCCAAGCCTCATCCTGAACCTTATCTCTGTCTTCCATGGAAAAAAGAACCATTCATTTTTTGGCAAAATTCACCAACCTGATGTTTGCAGTGCCTCTAAATTTTCAGTTAAAAGCAATGCTAGTCTGAACTGTAATTCATGAAAAATACTAGCATTTTGCTTTCTTCAGAGATTGTCTGGTCAGGAGGGGGGTCAAAACAACAGTCTGCAGCAAGTCATATGTCTCCACGTTAATCCACATAAGGAAGTGTCTGTTTCACTTATTTCCAAATGGGGAATGTTTTCTTTAGAGAGGTAGCAAATTGATTTTCCCCACATGGAGCATGGGATATCTCATTTCCAAAACAAAACTTTCAGAAATGGCTAGACAAGTCCACTCTTTTTCCACGTGGGTTAGAAAACAGCGTGATTCCTTAATGTTTCCTGCAAGGTTGTTCACTGCTGTGCTCGGGAGTTTCCAGGTCAGGCCTGGCATGTTCAGTTGTAAAGAAGGGAATAAACAAGTGTTTTCATTTAGAAAAAGCCTAGTAAAAATAATTTTGATATTGAGGTTGTTTCATGTCAGCTTGAGCAAGCATGAGGGATGTGTGTGTGTGCACAGAGAGGCTGTGTGACCTCCACAGCTTGGTGAGGGCTTCAGTTGTTGATAGGTGCTCATCATTGACTTCCATAAGTGTACTTAGATCCTGTTGAGACCTTCCCCAAATTGAATTGACACTGTTGTTTCCTAAACACAGGTCTGGGGTTTTTTTTTAGCATAGACTGATACTTTGCTTTCTTTTCCAGGCACTTTAATTTCTACCCTTTCGATGCAGTATTAGGTTACTTACAGCTTGCTGCTTCTCTTCATCAGCTCAGCATGCCTGGGCAATAAATGCCCCAAGCCCTCATTTTTGGACCATGTTTCCTGGAGGCAAAAGCTTTTAAATAAACTTTCAGGGGTGAAAGGAAAATAAATTAAATGTGAAGGCCTGAAGTCAAAATGCAGAAAAGGGAATGAGGGGATGGAGATAAATAAGAAGATGGTGGTGACGGTGAAATCAAGGAAGCAGCTGGGACTCCACAAAATATGCAAGATTAACTAAGCTTTGAACAGTTTTTGAGACCATGCTTAAATACAGCAATATGCTTTTCTCAACTTCCAGATATTGCAGAATGCTGGAAGCCCCCTAGAGGGGTAAGTGTTAAAGCCATTAAACCTGTTAACTTTCTATTCATTACATTTTAAAAGGTGCAACATGTAACCATGTTTTTCAGCCAAGAGCTGACTTTTGCCAGGCTGCATTAGGGATGACCTCAGCAACCAGCTGTTTGCCACCTGCTAACAGGCATGGTCAGTTTATGGATTTTGTGGAGATCTGGGGCCATTCTTCTCACCTTGACTTTGATGGCCAGGCATGTCCATATGCCACCTCCGGCTTCTGTTTGGCACCTGACTCTTGAATAGCTCTGGGATCTGACACATCCTGCCATTTCCACTTGCCTCAGAGGGGAGATCTCCTAATCTGTTCTGTATGGACTGATGGTTTTGCAGCTTAGGGCCAAGGATTCTGGTATCACAGTTTTTGTGCAGAAGACATGTGAAGGACTGGCACAGCGCAGGAGGATTCTGTGAGGGGACACTGTGCAAGGTGTCCTTCAGGGAAGAACGGCTGCGGATGCATTTGGCAGCTGTGCTGCCACTGCCTCATGTCTTTTCTGAATCCAGCACCACTGTTCATCCCTGTTTCTTCACTTCTTGCAACTTCCACTGCTCCACCTAAATCTTGGTTTGTGATTACCTCCCTCTGGTACACTCCCAACTCTACATTTACAGCTCACCTGACTCTATGAGCCCACCCTAAATGTAGACCCAGATCTTCTGCTGGCCCTTCTTTGTTGATGGCTATGGAGATTTTTAGAACCTCAGTTGTTTTTGGTTTTTTTTTTAATTGATTTTTGCAGTTGGCAAATATGCTGTTGTTCTTCCTTCATCGTTCCACAAAACATAGTCACAGAAAACAGCAGGCAGGCAGAAGAATCTGGTTGGCAGTGTAAGTTGTAAGTCGATTAGCTGAGTACATTCCTCAGCAAAATATGGCAATGGCCTTCTTTTCCTTTTTTTTTTTTTTTTTCTTTTTTTCTCCTACTTTTGAAGTGTGTCTGAGAAACTGGCGTATCAGCAGGCCAGAATCAAAAGTTGTATCAGGAAATATCTACCCAGGTCAGAGAGGCCTGGAAAAGCAAGAACTTTGATCATGGGCATTACAATTGCTTAGATGTGCTCTAGAGTAAGAAATGTGGAGCAAGCAATTAAAAGATACATGTTTTAGGCATGAGTACAGTACTTGTTTACTTACATGGTTTGCTGAACAGGCAGCAAGGTCCAAGGTTATTTTGGGCTCAACATGACTAAGTGATCCAGGTATGAAAAATGAGGTAATGCATTCCAGGCTCATTAAAAACTCTTGGCTACACCACTGATTTTGACAGAGTGCCAGCGTAGCTTGACCTCAACTCTGCGAAGGCCACTATTTTTTTTTTAACACCCTCCCTATAACAACAAATCTTCTGCATCAGCCAAAATATGTGAATGTATGGAACAGTGTTATTGGGAGGGTTGAACTCACTGGACTTGCAGTGATAATCAAACTCGTAAAAAAGAGGTAATTTTACAATAAGTGACCTGCTAAATTCAGATACCCCAAAACAACAGCCATTATTTCTTGACTTATTCATGACATTATCAGTGTGGATGTAGTGCGGGTGAGGCTGACCTGATAACAGGGAGATGGTAAGCCCTGTAATTACTTCCCCATCCTGGACACATAGGAAAAGAAGGTGGCAGGTGAATGTGCTGTCTTGTTGTGGCAGCCCATGTTTTTCCATTGTAAACAGTGTTAATGGTCATGGTTGTTTTTGGCAGCTCTCACTTTTGGGTATTTATCTTTCCCCTGCATAGAACTTGCCTTTCTTGGGGTAAAACCAGAGCTGGGAGCTCTTCTAAGCAGCGAGGTTTGGAAATTCTTCTTCTCGTGTCGTGCTGAGCAGGCAGTGTCTGTGAAAGTTGAACTGAGGGTGGTAGTGACTGGAGAACAGTAGCCACAACCTTATGACTTTTCTGAGCAAGTGAGCAGGGGTAGCTGCCCTCTCCCTTTCCTTCTGACCTATCCCAATCACCTACAATATCCTGATGTTTGCACAGACTGGTGAGAGTGCTGCAGGGGGAGAGGTAATTTTTGAGCAGTGATGCTTTTTCTTGGCTCCATGAACAGAAAGAACTTCTGGCTCGGAGGAAACAGCTAACTAGTGAGCAGCATTAGCCTTGAGCTCCTCTCTTTTCTCTGTGGTTCTCTTGGTGGGTCAGAGCCTACAGCTGAGCTTATCAGTGATTCCTGGTCTTTATTTCTTTACACAGATGCCTCTGAATTGTCCTTGTTCAGTTACTGGAATTTGTAGGCAGCTTATGCAAGACAGGCTTTGGAAGCATCTTCTTATTGGGCTATGTTTAGACAGCAAAGATTTGCCAGTCTACATCTACACATAAGCTAACTCATGCTGTGCATGACACAGGCTTTGCATTTAACCTCTCAGGTGTAGCAGTTTGCAGTAAAAACATGTTGGGCATTGCTGGTGTTTTGGCAGTACAGAGCCCAGCCACAGTTCGGGGACTCCTCCAGGCCCAAGGAGTGTTCACTGGTCCTTGTGTGCATTTTGCTGCTGGCTGTGTTTTACCTGGCCATACCTGAAAGGTTTGCCAGGACTCAGCAGGTAGAAGGAGTGGGAAAACACCACACATTGGCATTGTCAATTACACAGGAAAGAAACTTTTTTAACTGGTACTGTGTTGTCTCTCTCATACTGCTGTTACAAGTGCTCACACCAAAGAGATGGCAAATAATGCAAACGTTTTTCTGTACTTAATTACTCATTTTTTTATTTCAATTTTCTTTGCTTATGCTCTCGCCTTCTGGGAATGTGTAAATTATCAGGCCTCACTGCCACAAATGCTTTCAGAAAATGAATTTGAAAGCCATATGCACAAACACATGAAGAAAGTGAATCATTTTGGATATTCTTAGGTAGTCATGCCAGAAGTCCTTCTCCCCTAGAAAACAGAAGAAAACCCATAGGATACTCACTTAGCTGTCCAGTACATACTGAACATCCAGCATCGTCAGGAAAACTGAATGTGACTAAGCCACAAAATGTATAAAATTGCTTTAAAATAATTATGAATAACAAATTCAAGACACTTGCAGCGTGCTCATGAATATGTCAAAAATTAAACAAAAGATGACAAAATTGAAATATGAATGTGACTTGTAAATTCTTTCTTCTGTCCTAGTCATATTTTCTTGCTCACACGAACAAAATGAATGTCACTGAAATGCAATAATCTTCAAATAATGTGTTTATTTATAATGGTTTAGGGAGCAAATATTAATGGCTTTGTTTTAAGTGTGACTTGGGACTATGTCAAATGTTTTCTTTTACAGAGTAGATATTAGATGCCAGGACCTTCTCTTCTGATAATAATTCCTGTTGCTGCTTTCTTGTTAATTGTGTGTCAGATGTGGAGTGGCTTTAGGTGATTTAAAACCATACCATGGGGCATGTGGGATGGTCCTTGTGTGTGCTGCATACAGACCTTCCCTGCTGCCGCTCCGGAGCTACAGGGAGAATGCAAATACCCCATTTCACAGTGGGTTTGTGCCAGTTCTGCCGTGGAAGGCTCCAATTCAAACAGTGTTTATATGCAAGCTCAATATACCTGGAATTTAGGAACAAATGCCTTCTTGCTTTGAAAGCTTTTAGCAAAACATTAGCAGTGCTTTATAGTGTGATGCAAAGTACAGTGCCAAAACTCAGGATAACAAGTGTGTTTGAAAAACACTGAGCCTTGAACTAGTTTCTTTATTTGTTAAAAAGTAAGAACAGAATGAAGAAACAAAAGAAAGGACAAATAACTCACATGCAAGTATATTTGATGGTAGCTCAGACACATCCCTCTTTGGCCATCGGTTGGGCCAGGCCTGGGGATCCTTTCATTCCAAGGTCAATCTTTTAAATGTATGCCAAAGTGTAGTAAATTGAGGGAACATTTCTGTTTCCTTCAGTACCTTTTTAAAGAACTCAGCGACTGCTGAGGCAGACCGTGGCTAAGGATCTGTGCATCCCATCCAGGTCGTGTGCCAGAAAACTCCCTGTAGGCATCAGGAAGACATCAAAGCTTGAGCGGGGTTTATAAATAAGGCAGGGCGGCGTGGCCAGAGCTGGCAGCCGGCGCTGGAGCCCTCGGAGCTCGTCCCACGCTCCTGCCGAGCCGCTCATCTCTGTTTGGATGAGTAATGGAGCGGCTGGGGGAGGGGATTTGTAAGCACGGAGCAAACACTCGCTCGCAGTGCTCGTTTTGTGTCAGACTGACATCCACACCACGTTGAGACTCCCAGCGACGTGGTGTGCAGTCACATGCTGTAGCATTCATGAGTACAGATATAAATCAGGCAGATGTTTGTCGACTGGAATGGGTAATAATTTCTTTCTCTCTTTGTTTGATTTTGCATGTTAGCCTCAGATGACAATTTCAGAATTGCTTTCTGCAGTACTTTTCAATAAGCAGAATGTGCTTCACTGGAGATAAATGGAGATATTTCTGGAGGGAGATGGATGTATTTTTAGATAGACACAAATATGGACTTACTCCCATATGCACACGCATATATATATACTCATACACATATAGAATTTTTTTTACCTTACACCAGTGTTGGGGGAAGAAAAGGATCTTTTTATTTTAAACCCAAGGCTTTTCTTTTTCTCTGAACAGACCAAATATGAAAGTGCTACTCAAACTATAAAATCAAATTAGCACCCTTTATTGTGTTTGCAAACTAATTAAAATGTAAAATGTCCTGAAACCACTGGCTTACTGTGTAACAACTGTAAGATTAGAAACAATTAGAAGACACTCAAGAGGTTTGTGATGTTTAGATTTCTGACATTGTTCTAATCATCCCTTTAAGTAATGAAAACAACGGTTACCTAAAAATTAAAGGTTTAAAGGAAATTATCTTACTCGGTACAGTCATTAGTTAATGATTGTTTATCATTTTAAATGTTGCCATAGTAGTCCAAGGCTGATTTTTAAATCTGAAAGCAGAGGGGACATGCAATAATGAGCAAACATCTGCTTCATCTATTATTTCTAAATATGATCATAATTTATGTTGTAATAGCACTATTGAAAGATGAGTGTGATATTTTTTATGATGATCCATATCCCATTCCTCATATGGCTCAGCACAGCTAGGATTTAGTCACTGTGTTATTTCAGAGCTGTTTTATCTTAAGAATTGGACAAAACTGAAAGTGATTCACATTAATTTGTATGTGTGGTATGTAACCCTTATGAAACAATCAATCACTTATTTCAGTACTTGTCAACTTCCAGAACTAGTTGTTAAGGGGTTTTTTTGATCCCTTTCAAGACTCAGAGGTAATTTTTTTATTTTTTTCTTAAACTTTTTTAGAAAAACTTTGACAAGACTGACAGGATATATAAACATTTCTTGAAGCTGTAAGGAATTTCAATATTTCAGAGTATTTCCAGTGCCAGATGTTTCCCAAAGTTGGAAATAGCAGTTAGTACTCTTGCTTGAAGATTAGAAATAAAGGCAGCAGGGTGATTAAATTTGCCTATTAATATTAACTTTTGTTCTTTTTTGTACCAGGGAGAAATATTTGTGCTTTCTCCCTGATTCCTTGGGAGACCAGTGTTTGACTTAATATTAATTAGTTATGTGAAAGTAGAATAGATTAGCCTTGGGGGATATTCTCTAGAAATGTATAGTGTGTCGAGACGTGACCCATAGAGGACGGGAATCTCATAATAAGCATTTACTGTAGACAGATGTGTACATTTCTGTGAGTGATTGTAGTGGAATTATTTATTATGCTTTTGGCTGTTAAGAATCCAGTATAAGACAATGTGCTCAAAGTGTTCTCCATTAATTTTCAGCGCCAAATCTTAAAGGCAGACCACGCAAAAAGAAGCCATGCCCACAGAGAAGAGATTCATTAAATGGCATTAAGGATTCCAACAATAATTCTGAAAGCAAAGCTGTTGCCAAGGTAAATCACTTAATAATACTCTTTTCGGCACTCTCCTCTGTTTTAGGTACAGCCCTGCTTTTGTTTCCCAGCATGCGGTTTCACATTTAGAGTGTAACTTATTTTCTTGGGGAGGTAAACTTAATTTTTTTCAATAGTTTTATTTTTCACTTTAAATCATGCTTGTGTTCAAAGTTACCAGCAATTATAATCACCTAACAACCTAATGCTATCAGCTTGTTGGTAACTGGTAGTGCTTAAGCTTTCTTGGCATCTAGTGTTAGTTTTCACATTCTGTGACACACAAACATAGTGTGTGACAGTATCTAGGAATTAAAAATAAACCTGGGAGCAGCTCACCCTGTTACAATGTACTTCTAAATATAAGTTTGAAGATAAACAGACTATGAAACAAGAGCTGCCTCAGTAATGGTTTCTAAGAAGCAAACACAAAAGACATTACCCTGATGTTAAGATCTCAACATTTTTTAATTGGAAAAAAAATAAAATATAAAGGCAGGAACTCAATATGAAAGGTTAAAAAAAATCTGGGCTGTTTCTTTAATACTTACTGCTGAGCTGCATGTTCCACGGTTTGCTGAATAGTGCATGCTTTTACAGAGTCTTCTGTATGTGCTGCAGTGCTTAGCCCATACTGCAAGTAAAAATTGGATCACTGATTAGTGTTTGTAGACTTAATCTCTAAGATATTTGTGGGTTTGTGTCCTTTCCTTAAAATATTTTAAAATGGAGTTTCTGTAGTATAAATTGCATCCTATTTTGTATGTTGTCTGAATGGTTTTAGACAGGAATTTAGTTCTCCCTTAAAAAAAAGAGCAGCACAAATGGCTCCTTTCAAGATGATTTAATTAGAAACTCTAAGGTGCAAAGATGGAAAATTACTTAAAGCAATAGTTGATTTTTATCTGAGACAGAACTTCGTCGCTTGTACTTTTAAGCTAAACAGCTAAAGAGAATTGCATATACTGAATTTTACACCAACTCCTCCCAAATCTATTGTTTCAATAAATTAGATGGATGTGTATCTGAAAAACACTTCCATTGTTGTCACCATCTCTTTAGGAAATACAGTGGATCTATAGATCCATTTGCGTTGGTATTGTTGTACACAGTGAATGTCCTGGGAGATTAGGAGGTTAAAGAGGTCAAGTAGGAGTGTTCTGCTCTCAGTTTCTCACAGGAAGGCAAATTAAATTCCACCTCCTCCTCCTCCTCCTCCTCCTCCTAGGAGTTCAGTTAAAATTGTGCCTTCTGTTGATGACGATAAAAGAGGCTGAAGTTCATGATGAAACTCTGCCCTTAAGTCATTGTTTCTCTTCTTTTTGGGCCCTATTGTGCTCAGTTGGAGTCTGTACTATCGTATTAGACAGACATGCTAAGAGGTGATGGAGCCTGGTGTGTTGAGTTGCAGGGTCCTGCCAGATAGTATAGAGTTTGTCTGAATGTTTTCTCTATGAAAAAATGCACAAAATCCGTTGTGTGAAAATGTCTCAATTTGCCTCAATTCCCCCTTCCCCCAAGCCATTTTTCATGTCAAAATATTGCCAGTGCACTGTGGCATGGACCATATTGTCAAAGCACCCTAGACTGTAGCACAAGTAGCTCTGCCTCTTCAGCACCTGATATATAGGTATTAGATAATTAAAAACAACAGTAACATAACACTTCATACCAAATTGTTTATCCTCTCTGTTTATCTTTGGGTTCACACTACTAGTCAGATGGGAGGATATTTCAGATAAGAAGTAATTCCACCTATTTATCTAGTCATACTGTGCTCATCATTGTGCAGATATTAATAGCATTAATTATCTTGGCCAGCTTAATTTCATTATAAATAATAGACATGCTCATGATATAATGTCCTTGCATGTAGTCACACTGACTTCACTGTGGCTCTTCACATCAATCTGTGTCTCAGGGCTGTGGATACACTTCCCTGAGAGGGGAACAGTGAATCAAACCCTCCATAGCAGATGTATGGCACTTCGTGCAGACCCTGCCTCTGTCTTACTGGGGAGGGAGGAGAAGGGTATTTTGAGGAAGGGGAGAAACAGAGATCCACCTACCATCTTCTCATTGCTGGGAACTGTTGGGATGCGGTCATCTGAAGCTTCATGTTGGAGTTCACCATTGGTTATCCTCCTCTGTGAGTGCTCCATGTCTGACTAATGCTGACAATGGGTCCATGGAGAGCAGGATTGAACGCTGCTCATGTAAATGGGATTAATCCACCTGTGTCAGATGCTGAAGCATTTAGCAGTCCTGGCCATATTCTAGTTGCAGATAAAATCCCTTCTGACCAGAAGCTGTGCTGCTTGCATTCTCAGATCCTGTCACTCAGTGTCTGCAGCAGCCTCATTTCTCACTGGTGGCTCTGATGGCGTTGCAGTGGCTGAATGGTTTGGGTTGGGAAATGGCAGAAGGGGCATTCCAAAGGCTGTGGTTTTGAGCCTGTCAAGACCAATGCAAGCTGCATAGTTGTCATGACTTGCTCAATTTCATGTTCTCTACTGCCAGTGACTAGAAAGCTTAATTCTTAAAACCTAGTTCTCATCAGGCATGTTTGTCTTGAGCTATCAGCAGATTGTTTTGAGGGTTTCATAGTTAACCTGACAAGGAAAAGTGTCTGGCTGGGTAGGAGCATTTCTGGGTCAATTCCAGTGACTTGTTAGAAATAGAGTGATGGCATCACAGATAGTGTGGTCCTCTACCTGTAGGTGCTGCCAGAGAAAGTGGGTCTTCTGTGTGCCACTTCTTGCTTTTGCTCTCTTGATCTCTTTGGTGGTCACTGCATCAATTTTAGTGGCTCCTGGGGAAGATCCTGGGATCACAGATAGTGTGGTCCTCTACCTGTAGGTGCTGCCAGAGAAAGTGGGTCTTCTGTGTGCCACTTCTTGCTTTTGCTCTCTTGATCTCTTTGGTGGTCACTGCATCAATTTTAGTGGCTCCTGGGGAAGATCCTGGGAGATCTCTCCATGACTGGGAAAGGAATACAAGGCCATCTACTCCAGCAGGATCAGCTCTCCTGGAGAGGGATGTATCAAGATCTTCCCTTGAAACACTCCTAGGACTCTGGAGGCTTTCATACTTGACGTGTCATCAGTACTGGACAGGCTTTTGGAACTTGGGGGCTCCAGCAGATGACCCTCATTGTACCTGCTTCATCCTCCCGGAGAGTGTTCCCATTTCGAAGTGTGTTCTAATGCTTCTTAAAAACTGGCTGATCTGACCATTTTGAGGAACTGAAAGGATTAACTTGTTAAACATGGAAATTGTCCCCAAATTAATCTATTAATTACATCTCCTAGTGCAATTGCTGAAGTAAACCTCTCACTTCATTTGTACAGCGGGATCTGGGAAAATAGTTCAAAAGTTGCCAGGATATGCTTTTCCTGTGGCCACAGGTGGCCTGGCATGCTCTCAGACCTGGAGATTTATTCAGAGTGCCTCAACCATTATCTGATGGAAACTGTAAAGTGCAGATCTGTTGTGGTCTGTGTTGTGTGTGACCTCTGGCAGGAGAAGACAAATACACGGTTGTACCCATCAGTGTTCACTGACCATTTGGTCATGGATCATCCACCTCTGATGGAACACACAGCAGGAGATGGTCAGATGTTCCAGACCCCATCTCAGTGCACCTCCATCTTATCCCGCTTAACCCAGCTGTGGCACTGGGTTTGTGTTTTGAAAGAGAAGGGCAGTTTGTGGCGCTTGGAGCAAATCTGGTATCATTCTCACTGATTTTGATATGTTTATGCTGGATTTACACTGGTGTTGCCCAGAATGGCATTTGGCCCTTTTTGTTCTCATTAATCATTGATCATGGCATTCATCCATATTGCCTGTCAGATGGTGGGGAAGTTCCAGAAGTGAGATTTGGGCCTCAAATGCTGGTCAGATGAAGCATTGTAGCCTTCACCAAAGCTTTGTTGAACCTGATACTGCTTGGAGTCAGCCCATTGCATTTTGACACCTCTGATTTCCACAGGGGCTTTGACCTTGCTTCTCTGTAGAGAAAGAGAAGAAGGTTGTGTGTACAACGGGTTTTTCCCACTCCTGTTAGCTTTCTTAACATAACTTTGTCTCCTTTAGGGTAGTATCCTTGCCATTAGTTTGCTTGCACAGCTGTGAGCTTTGATTTCACTTAGAGTTCATGCCCAGGTTGTCTTTGTAAACATAGTTCTGAATTGTCTGGTTTGGAAAAGAGAATCCAAGCAAGTGGGTGAGAAAACTGAAATATTGTTCCCAGGTCCAGTGAATTTGTTCCAAATTTGCAGCTCCAGTTAAAAGTCCTAGAATTACTGAAGTCATGCATTCCTTTTGGGAGTGTTAACCCAGTCTTTGGTGAAGCATTGAAACGTATGACAATGTAATCTAAACTTTGGAAGCTGCTAAATAATTTTTGTGAGATGCCGAAGTAAAAAAAGTCAAGGAATTACAGTGCTGACCTGAAAAGTGGATGAGGAAGTCCAAAGTTCATTTAATAGGAAAAAAAAAACCCTGTTAGCTCCTCTGAGTTTTGGATGAAACCCGTGATCTTTACAAAAGTTTAATCAACAAGCATATCTGTTCCTAAAACGCAAAGGATGGTGTCTTGTGCTGTAGGAAGACAACATCTCTTTGAACTGTGCAATTGGAGAATATCAAGCAGTACACTGGACATACTTCAGCAGCAAGTGACCAAGAAAAATCCTGCAGGAAGCCCATTTCCCAGTCCCTGCTGCATTGCCTGGGAGGAGTGAGCCTGTACCCTCCAGTGGCCAATATTGGAGGGTTTTCAGCAGCATCAGTTGCCGTGGAAAATCGTGACCACTTGTCCACTCTGCCTAGGAGCTACCATTGCTTTGTCCAGCATATGTGGAAAACTGTGGAGCAGATCACCTGAACTCGGTACTTCTCTGCAAAGTTAATACCTGGAGCAGTTATAAAGATTTTGCTTTCCCTGAGCCTGAAATGCCAGAGTATCTTTTATTAAGATAAAATAACCATATTGTGGTTGTGGCCTTTCCAGTGATGTTTGTTTACAAGCACTTACATAATGCTCTTCATAGCAGTTGCTTCCAAATTGTCCACAAGTATCCAGAAAGCACCTGATTTAGAAGTGACAGTTCTGAAGGAGGGTCCATGGGTTGCTTCACCAAGAACTCCTGCCTTCCTGCACAGCAGGATACTCTACTTTCCTCTGGTATCCTCCTGAAATTCCAGGTGATGGCTCTTAGAGCCTCCTTGCTCCCTCTGGGAGCACAAAAGAACCTGTCTTGGATGGGGTATGGAACTACTAGAAGGCTCCTGACAGCACTCAGAAGCGTGCAAGGGACAGTGCAAATCCAAAATAATGTGACCATCTTCACTACCTTGTATCAGAGAACTTCCAGTATTTAATTGGAAATTTATTGATCCCATGGTCCCAATGTCTTGGTCATGTACAGCTTTTAAACATCAGGTTTCTGCTCTTTTTTTTTTTTTTTTTTTATACATACCTTAAGTGGACGCTCAATTTGTAATTTGCTTCATTCAGTGAGAGGATTATCTTCAAGAGGGGCTGCAGGATTAAGTCAGTCTCACTGGGTGTTTTTCCTCATGTATGAATACTGAGGAGAGGTGAAGTGGTTCCAATTTATTGATTTCCTGACCGGCACACATCTGCTGGGCAGTCCAGTGGGACCCCTGGAGCTCTGGGACTCACATACATTGGGGATGCCAGTGTCTACCAGGAAAGTGTCCAGCTACCAGCCTCTCCCTTCTGCTAAATGCTTAGGGCTCAAGTTTAAGCAGATGCTCAAATACACTTGACTTGAGTCCATGCTACAGCAGAACCTCCACTTGTGTGCTGGGGGCTCTGCCTGGATAAAGCTTGCCATGGTTTGCAACTATTTTGGTGGGCCAAAGGAGAGAAAAATGTGTCATTTCAGAGCTGGCTACTGAGCATTCCTGGAAGGGGCTGAGCACCCTCAGCTCCAAGGGTTGTCTGCGGGAGTTGACAATGCTCAGTGTCAATCCTGGAACAAGGGTTATTATTAGACTAGTTAATGGCAAGTGTATGTGAGAGATAGAAGCTGTGACATAGCAATGTATAGTCATAAAAATACAGATCTGGAGAGCATTACCAGTGAGTTATAATGATTTAAAGATGTGGCTGTTTAAAAATGTTGTGACTAAGATTCAGAACAAGACATTTAGCTCTATAAATAGCTTCCTTTGTTTCTCCTCAAATACAGTCGCATGGTTTGGCCTTCATTTTTTTTAAACAATCCATTCTGCTAGGAGAGGGTATTTATTCCTTAAGTGAAAATTAAAGGTTACCCAGATCTGATATGACATCTTTTCTTTTCCCAGGTAAAATGTGAGGCTAAGTCAGCTTTGCCCAAACCCAAGAGTAACAACAGCAACTGTAAGAAAGGCTCAAGTGAGGATAAATCAAAGATTGCCATAGGTGAAGAATGCAGAGCTGATGAGCAGGCTTTCCTTGTGGCTCTTTATAAATATATGAAAGAAAGGAAAACACCAATTGAACGAATACCCTATTTAGGTTTTAAGCAGAGTAAGTATCCTTTTTCTCACTTTCTTGTTGACATTTTAGAATGGTTTGGCTTCTCTGGAGAAAGCAATTGCACACAAAGCCTATTTTAAAGCCTTATGGATGGGGAGGGACCATGTTTATCTCTACACATTTTCCAGTCCAGGCATTTCACTGTCTTATGCCTAGATTTGCATCTCTTCCTTCTGGGGTAGTTGCTGCCGGATATTTATAGGTTTAAATCCGCTGATTATGACTAGAAATAGGCATGTTGAAAACTCTCTAGTTTTCTGTTTTGTAAATCTGCAGTGTCTGTAATGCCTTTCTTCTGAGTTAATAATATGACGTATCTTTATTGTGCCCAGATGTTCTTTATGAAAGGACCAATATTAAAGGAAGACATTTAAAAGTGGTCAAGAAAGGCACAAAAGGGATCATATTTTTAAGCCCCAAAATGTGTTTCTAGTTAATATATTACTGACTTCAGAGAATAAAACCAGACTGTATCTGCTTAATACAGAATGCAGTCTTGAGAATTGCTTTGGCATGTACAGTTTGTAGTGCCACAATCTAAATTAATTGTATGTGGAGAAGATACAGTTGAAACTGAATTTTGCATAAATATTGCAGCACAATGTAGATATTTCACAGTTTCCAACAAAAGCTGTAAATGGGGGAATTTCTCTTCTTTATCTATAGATTGAATGATACTTTATTTCCTTAAAGGGAAAACGCCATGGATTGAAATATTATTTACTCTAATTTATCTCCTAGATTAAAACCATGTGTTATTTTGATGAAGAATGTCAAACCTGTATGTTTTACATAACAATTTACATACCTAATAGCAATTGGCACTGATTGCAACAGGCCTCCAGCAGCCATTATAAACTTATATAACTCAGAATGATTACAGTGTTTGTCTGAAAACTGGCTGCTTGAAATGGGAGAAAAATTAATGTACTATGAACAGCTTCGTTGCATTATGCATTGATTCAGATTAAATCAAGGCCTAAGCAAAGCTCTTGATAGCTTTGAAGCAGTACAAGGTTCAATGAGGCTTTCAGAACATTTTGTGTTGAAGGAATTTTTTTTCCCCCCACCCCCCCATATTATTCTGCATTCCATCAAGCATGGAGACAGGGTGGGCTCAAAAGACAAGCTAAAGTATTATTTCTAGAGTTGCCCACTGGGGGTAGGCCCTGCTGCTAACATTTGGCTGAAATACATTGAAACTTGCCTGACATTCATTATGAAGTAGGGGCCTGATCCGGCAAATACTTAAATACCAAAAGTATGCCGAGAAGAGCAGAAATGTTTGCAGGATGGGGCTCTGTATTTGTCCAGCAAGGCTTGTGCAAACATTGCCAATATAAATAGGTTGTTGGGAAGAGGCAGAACATACAGTACAGCAGAGCATCCCCCCATGGAGAAGGAGATCCCATTCTCCATGGTCCACAGCATTACTGCTGACCTCAAGTATTTGTAGTGTGTCTGTGGGGAATCACTGTTGGTGGAATTGTGCATACACCTTTGATAGGACTGACACGCATTTTTCTTCTAACAATTAAATGAGCTAAAATAAAAACTAAAATAGAAATTAAAAAAAAAATAGACACCAGCAAGCAGTGACCCCATGGGACAGGGGGCTGAGATGAAAAGCACGTGAAAGGAGAGAAGTTCTGCAGGAAATAACAACTCTCTCCCAACACATCTTTTGAATTGAGTTGCCTCTGTGCTCTGACCCCACAGCCACAGGCAAGGCACAACCAGCCACAGCACAATTATTCCAGTAATGCTCATTCGTGCTCCATCTGGGTTCGTTCACGCAGGGCCGCTAGAACGCAGCTTATTGTTCATTGATTATGGAGCCCATTATCTGAGCTGCAGTAAATATTGGATATTGTCTGATCAATAGGCCTGTTCTGTGAGCCAGTGTGTGGGACTTGCTTGCTAGCTAATGAAACCAGTATTAAACAAATAATTAAAAGTAACATTCTTCCCAGTGAGTAATTTTTATTATCAAAGTTATGGAAACATGCTACAGTCATTATACCGTGTCTCTTATCAGCAAAGTCAAATGAGCCCATTACCTTTGTCTCAGTGTATTTTTCCAGTCCTGTTAAGGAATCTCTAAGTGTATTCTCTTATATGTAATTAAAAATATATATAGTATGGGCTAATATTTACTCTTCAGATTATGTAAATACCTCTTTGGAAAATGTTTCGCAGGAGCTTTTTTAGGGACTGTGAGCTTTTTTTTTCTCTATTTTTTTTAAACTGTTTAATTTACATTTCTTTGAAATATGTTGGCTAATGCAATGCTTATCTAAATACTTATTGTCCCTCTAACAGTTAACCTTTGGACTATGTTTCAAGCTGCTCAAAAACTGGGAGGATATGAAACAGTAAGTGTTTAAGTAACTTAAATGAAATAATTGTGCAATCTAACTTTTCCCTGTTAGAAAAAAAAATGTGAAAGCAAACAATCATTTGCTGCATTTTAGACTAGCTGTACTCATTGTGGGTTTATTGGGCCATTTTTGGAAATAGTCCCAATTAGTTCCAGATCTGGCAAAATTGTAAACTTGTCGTAAAAACTCCAAGTGGAAAACATATGTAACTCTTCTCTGTCAAGGAAATTAGTTAGGTCTGTAATTTTTTCCCATGTTGAGAAAGGGCTATTATTGTACAACAAGCCAAGATTGCATAAAAGAAATTTCACTTGGCAACATCCCTGACATCTGTTCATGTCTAATATGGGAAATGTATTAAAGGCTTTCAAAAGTAATCAGCATTGTCCATTAAGGAATAGTATGCTGCAGAATCTTCTCTTATTCCAAGTGTAAAAGATCTTTATTAGACAAGGGTCAGTACCACATAAACAGGAAGTTATCAAAGTAATTCAGAAAAGTCTCTGACACTTTTTATCAGCTAACCATATCTGACGAGAGCAGTTTATTTTTAGCTCACAGGAAAATTTGATGGCCACGGATTTTACAGCATGTATTTTGAACCAATAAAATATTAGAGCAACAAACTCAGATTAAAATCTTGAAATGAGAAGAAAGAGCCGCATTAATATGGCACATCGAGATGACATCTGTAATAAAAAAACAATTGACATAGGAAGATGTCGTCACTGGAAATATTTTCTTCGCACACAATGATCAGATTAAGTTGTTCAGTTCCTGCCACAGTTAGATGAAAGAAATTATTTTTGCTTTGTTTATGAAGTAATCTGGGACATATCTGTTCTGTAGAGAAATGACAAGAAGAGATGCGCTATCAAGAAACTGAAAGCCATTTGAACCAAAATGCAGAACTCACTGTTTTCCTTCCATGCAGTAAAACACATTGCTCTGTACATCAGCAGCCTGGGCTGGTTAGCATGGGTGTGCCTGGGATTTTGTGAAACGTGAAATCTAACATTCTTTAAAAAAATATATGCTTGATTTGGCTTTTACTGTTGCTCTATCTTTCATTAATCAGCACATACCATGCTTATGTACAGGGGTGTGTGTAGGCGTGCTCATGGGTATGTATGAATGAATAGCTACCATAGATAGATCGTTACAGCAATTATGAGCAGTAATTGCTCGAGTTGTAAAGTGCAACAAAAATGAGGGCTGAAATCTTGAACTTGATCCAGGGCACCAGGGAAGGCCAGGAGGGAGATTGAAGGGAGAATGGCATGTTCAGAGTGCTCAGGAAGGGGAGCAATTTTCACAGCAATGTTTCAGGTTTGCTTGAGGGGACTGAGTACAGAAGCAGGGATGCCAAAGTGGTGGCTTGCTGGAGAGGCCTGAGTTTTAGGGTCAGAGGGAGAGGGATGGATTTAGACGAGCTGGGGCAGGTGAAACTCTATACCTGAGGGAGAGCAAGAGCAGGATTGTGAATTTGTGACCACAAGGCCACAGAGGCAGGTTTGAGAAAGGTGACAGGATCAGAGGGGAAGGATCACAGCCAGAGTAGCTTCAGTCCACACTTGTCTCAAAGCTTCTGTCCTTTTCTCGGTGACAGATGTTCTCTGTTATTTAGGGGCATTTGTCACCTTGAATGAAAATGTACCAGCAGTGCTTATTCTTCATAGAGAGTAAACTAAGCAATTGCTTCCTATTCAGTAACTGGCAAGGCAAGCACAGCTCACACCTCTGACATAGCCCTGAGCCCAGCTTTCATTGGAGAGTGAGCCCGCTGAAGTTGCAAGGACTGTTGTGATGCAATTTAAGTTGTATGTGGAGCATGAGGTTTCCTGACCTCATTCTCTTCTGTTAACAGTCTCATCCTCGATTTGGATCTGCCTTTGATTTAAATTCCCTGAGTATCATATTGATAGCTGTTGCAATACTTTGACCTGTGCACACCCTGGGATTTATTATTTTATGGCCAGTTGATATGCATCAAGTTTGCCAACTGCATTAGTTTGTATATAGTTTATGATGGCAAACCCTGCTGAGAAGCTTTTGTGTTTTATTTGTTTCATTTTTCACAAGTCAGTGGATGGTAGGGGTGACATGGACCTCAGTTATCAGTTCTAGGACCTTAGGCAGGTCTACTTGGATGCAGAAATTTCAAGTGCTTTAATTCAATGTTGAGCAGAATCCAGCACTCTCATACACAGTGCCACCATCTATTGATGAGGAGAAGTTGCGGAGTGCAATGGCTTTGTCAAACCTGCCCTGTTTAATATGCATTTATCAATGCACTTCATCTGACTTGAGCAAACCATTACAAGGGCTTCGTCATCTTTAATTGGTTTTAAAATTTCGCAAGTTTCTGGTTTGAGCATTGAGATAGAAATAAGTATTTTCTCTTGGAAGTGTTGTAAAGAAAATGATATTTAAAAGTAGATATTTCACTTCAACATGTGACAGCCATTTTATGAACAGGAAATAGATAAAAGATTGCTTAAAATGACATATGGAAACTTAAAGTAGTCAGATGACAATTTTAAAAGCAGCATAGAAACCTTCCCAGTTAGAGCAGTTGCAAACTTTTCATCCTTTCATTTGGCAGAACAATTATAGTCTGCCCATTTTTAATTTTATCCACTGCCTTGTCCACTTGGTTCATGTATAGGTGTTTTGATGCAGTCTAAAAAACATTATTGAGAAACAAGCGTGGATCATTTGTGGTGTTTTTCAGCTTCTGCACAGATTCACAGTAGATTTTTGTGATATTTTTGAGTCCAGTCCTGTCAGTTAAGAATCTAAAAGTGACTGAGAACAGACAGGAATTGGATTTGAGATGCAGAGAACAACTTTCTTAGCCATCTGACTTCCCCCTGGGGGAATGGATGCAGCGAGGCTTGACAGAGAGCATTACCTTTGTATATGGGATATACATACAGGATATCTAATAGTGTCAAGTCATGATCGTGTGTCATATTTAAGTGCTCTCCATTTCAAATACTTACGAGAGTCATTTCTCCTCTATTTGATTACAAATTCTTAGTTAGTTGTCATCTATAATTGTGTAATACCACACTCCCTTGTAGTTGTTGTTGAACAAGGCTTAATAAAAACAGCAATCCATACAAACTGGTTTAAGACTAACAGATGAAGCTGTCTCTTTGTAGTTGGTGGAATCATATTTCTCTTAAACAAAGATATGTGGGATGAGCATCTTTGTTACTAATAATAGGAGAGTGCATTGGAAAGCACTCTCTGTAGCAGACCTTCACAGTATGAATGATATAAAATGTCCCCAAATCAGTGGATGAAATATGAGACAATGCCATGTTGTAGGGGGCTCAGCTGCAGTGGCATTTAACAGCTGTGGCCTGGAATTTTTTTAGTCACCCTAAGTCAAGTGAGTAAAAGGTGCAGAAGTTCATAGATGGGAAACTTCCAGGACTTTCCTAAAGAGTTGTCCTTAGCAAATAATGAAGTAGCATTTTTCCTTCTGAGCCAACATAAAAGGAGTGCCTTGGCATGTTTGCAGAAGGCTGTGCTGCTGAATGGACTCTACCTGGAGATGTCTTAGAAAGATAAAGGATAAAAAGAAAATTAGGTGGAGCTTAACCTTCAATATGTAGCAGCTTAGATTTTGCCAAAGGTCAGTGGGATCCCATTTAGCCGCTGCCTCCTGGAAACAACAATGAAGTGCTTTAATTTTTAAAAATTAGTGATTGACGCATACATCAGTCCTGTGTCTGGGCAGGCCCGATGAAACTGGTATATCAGTGGAATGCAAAGCTAACTGGGTTTGTTTCATATAGAACTAATTCCCAGAGCTCTGAAGAGAGCTGTGAACATCGTGTACCATGACCAGAAAATCCCCCATTATGTTTGCAGCAGGAAATAAGCAAGAAGCCTTTCACAAGGAAGGGAGCTAGGAGTAGGATTGCAGTGCAGAAGACCTTAAGATTTCTCAAAGCAGAAGACACCATTAAAAGCCTGTTTGTAAACTGCTTTCTGCCTTAATTGATAAGATCATTGCTTTTATATGTTTGGTTTTTTTGACTACTAGTCACTGCATAATACTGTGCTTATAGGAACTAGATCAGATCTCCTCTTACGTCCCTAGACAGGCCAGTCTCTTTGCTTAATTCGGATTTCTCTTGGCTGGGGAAGATTTCACAGAGGTTTTCAAAGGTGCTGGCTTCCAATGGGCCCAGCACAAGGATTTTGAACTGGGAAGAACTTGTATGAGAGAGGCCCTCAGTTTGCACATGGTCAGTAGGAACATCCAGCTTGAGCAGTCCTGTATGACAAGAGTGCACTTTCCTCAGTGAAGCATTTTGTTCAGATTGTTTAAGGATGTAATTAATCAGTTCCTTTAGTCCTTTGAAGTTTATTAAGCATAAAAAGTAAACTTTCCAGAGCAGGAGAAAACTCAACCCCAGGCTTTGTTAGAATAACAATTGTTTCAGGGAAGGTCAAATTTAAACTCCCTCTGTGGGAGGGCACAACTCAGTTAATTGCCAGGGAGCTCTGGTCCATTGCAGATGTAGAATTGGATAGAACTGGGCAAATGTTTGTGAAAATACTATTATTCTAAGCAGCTTAGAAGAAAGAGACACAAAAAATTATCCATGGACTTCAAAGGGATTCACTTTTCCCCTTAGTTATGTTTACTAGTGTGGCAGCTTGAGTATCATCTCTTGAGCTCATAGTAAATGAGACTAAGGCTCTAAAGTTCTCCTTTTGAAAATGGAGACTGTGCTTCTTAGTCACATCAGGATGATTATAAGGGGGACTTAGAGTAGTCCTCCTCCTAACTAATCCTTGGCTTTCATTTAAAGTTTCTGCTCAGCATCACTGTTCTTAGCCAAGGTTTCAGGTCCTTGTAAGCCCAGTCAGGTTGTGCTTGTCAGAGGGCCAGAGCACAGACCCCAGAGCAGCTTTGTGCACTTTCATTCCCCCATCCATGAGCCTGCCAGAGGTCTGCTTGCAGCAGTCATCAAAAGATCTATGTTTTTTTGGGAGCTCCAAGAAGGCATGGGCTGTCTGGCCACACCTCTGTCCTGAGGAATGGTGGAATGTGGGAGGCAGGACCAGAGGTAGCTTCCCATCCAGGCATTCCTCCACAACAGGATACCTGGTCCAACTCTCATTCGACTTTTTGGGTTGCATAAGGAGCATCCATTCATAGTCTCAGGATGTGATGTTCTTTATGGCTCACTAGGACTCTGGTTCTTCAAGCACTTTAGTAGTAATAGTAAGTGTGGGTAGCCTGGGGAAGGGACAGCATAAGAACTGAAACAAAACAGACTTAGTATGAACCTTATCATCAGATAAGTGTTTGATTTGTATTTAAATAATTTGCCTGTGTGGAATTTATCCTTGAATTGCTTGAATCTTTGTGCTAGTAGTCTTTGGGTTTATTATAAAAGACAGGAAATAAAATTAGTGAATGAAGTCAGTTCATTTAGCTTTATGTAAGGTTTAAGATAAAACACCTTTTCTTTTTTTTTTTTTTTTTTTTTTTTCTCCAAAGTATGTTTAGGCATAAACTATGCTCAGGTGCTAATAGTGAGTTAAAGCTACTGCTGTTTTTTGGAGAATTCTGCAAACAATAAATTTGAAGAAATTGTAACGTTATCAAATGATAAGACTCCAACCATGCTTTTGGCTTTAGCGAATAATTTCTGCAAAGGAAGGATTTTCCCTTTATATTGAGCGAAACAGAAATATCTCTTACCCTGTAATATTTAATGATGGTAGCTATCTTCTCTTGTTTAGATTAAAATTACAGGCCTCAGATTGCAAGTTGTAATATTTGTTCTCTTCTGATTGCTGCCTTTAGCTCCTCAGTAAATGCCATTGACTGCTCTGTGGGTAACTCCAAAGAAGCCTCCAGGGCTGAATATATTAAAATCCATGGCATTCCACAGCAAATGACAAAATTCTCCCCAAATTGCCCCCACCAGTTTTCTACTGCCTTTCTTTATGAGCTGCAGGCAAACAAGGGTGATCTGTTGTGCTTGTCCTATTCCTGTTTCTCTTCCTGTTTTAAATATAGCAGAATATATAAAATAATGAAGTGGTATTCAGAAACAATCCTTTTGCCAGGTCTTCCATCTGTTATTCTGTATAATCCTAATTTCTGTACAAAAACAGAACCATGGTATGCAATTCAATATGTTACAAGATGTTTATTTTCATCAGCATGGTCCAATAAAATACACAGCTCAAATATTAGCATTGGAGTACGTTAAGATTTCAGTACTATTTGATCTGTATATTTTACAGATATAAATGGATAAAAATAAACAGCTTGTAACATATATAGTTACGGACTATGGTTTTGTGGATTTACAGAATTCTGTGGTGGATTTGGGTTTTGCAGCAGATTTATTTTCTCTAATTCAGTTAAAATAACTATGTAATCATTATTTGTGCTGAATATGGTTTGAGCTTCATTTTCATAATTCACTGTGGGATTTGTCTGCATAACTTCTGATAGTTAATGACCCTATATTGATTGAGATTCTTTTGTGAGTCTATATTGCTTGTGACTTGATAATGAATCAGTCAGATCACTCCATTTTAGAGAGAAAGAAAATAGACATAGTGTTAATGTAAAAAGAAAAAAAACACCCAAAGCTCTGTGTACTCTATATATTCTGTAGGGGCTTTTATAGTGCTCGTAGTACATGCTGTTCTGAAAGTGTCATATGTGCATTTGTTGTTGTGAAGTCAAATGCTGTAGAATCTGTAAAGATGCAAGATTAAATTTTCCATTGCCATTTTTACAGATAACAGCCCGTCGACAATGGAAACATATTTATGATGAATTAGGTGGTAACCCTGGAAGCACAAGTGCTGCTACATGTACTCGCAGACATTATGAAAGGTAAGATAACAAATCTGAAATGCTTGTTTAATAAAGAAAAAATTAATTTGGAAAGCCTTCAAAGCATTTTATAAGGAATTAGAGAAAAAGAGAGAGAGTCGTCTTTAAAGATTTAGTAAATAGTTCCCCAACAGTTTAGTCAGATAATCCATTGTGATTTAAACCAGAGTGTCTGTCTCCAGTGACTAAGTAAATAAAAAAAGCATCTGATTTTTCTTTGGTATAGATCTTAATTTTTGCAACAGCTTTCCAGTTAAAGAAGCTGAAAAAATTGAGGAAAACATACTCAAGGAAAAATAAGAAACAGCAGCTAATTGATGAAAACACTTGTCTTCTATCATTTTTTTAGGAATACCAATTAAGCAGATTGTGGTTTTGATCAAAATAATGCGGTGGCCCATAGTGCAGGGTGCTGTTAGTGTTGTAGGTCATGCTGAGCGTTGCATTCCTCTTCTTCATGGCATTCCTTCCCTCCTCCCTGCCTGCGAGCTGCTGCCAAACACTCTTTCTCTGCAGCCATTGTTGCTGGTCAGAACTGTTGAATTCTTATTCTTCCCATGTAGATAATAACTTCCAGGGCTTGTGAAGCCAGAACACATTGAATAAAATACTGGAGCTGGAATGTTGTTTTGATTTGGTTTTTAGAAACAACTGTTGGGGCTTTTTATTTTCTTTTTTCTTTTATCTTTTTTTTTTTTGTGTGGTTTTTTTTTTTTCTTAGACAAGCAAATGTGAATAAAACTCCGCAATTTTCGGTTCAGATAAGTAAAATTCAGTCTCTTGTTCCTGGGCATAAACAAGTCACTTTGCTGGGCTCAGGAAGAGATTGTACTTGCCCTTGCAGAAGCTGGCACAGGAGAGCTGTGTTCAGCAGGCACTTTCTGTCCTTATCTTAGTGCCTGATGTGTCAGCCTCTCAAAGAGAGATACTGCCATCCTCATGGAGGGTGGGGCATTTGATCGTGCTCATTTACAGGGGACATCTCCAGCAGAAGGGCTTGGGTGCACAGAGGAGTTGCATGTAATGAATGGCATTATAAATGTTAAGAAGCTTTCTGGAGATTGAACCAAGCAGCAGAGTGAAGTGAGTGAGTTGCTGTGCATGTCAGATGGGGCTTTTCCCTGCCTTCATGTTGCAGACAAATGTTATAGATTGTTTTATTGACTCATCAGATTGTGGATATTCAGCTCTTCCACCCCCATCATTATAGTCTTGAGAGTCTCAGAGCTTCCTCTTGCACTCAAGCCAGCTGATGGGTTTCCAGCTGGCAGTGTGGCTTTTCCCTTGCCAGATGTTCTGTGGGGGATGTTATTTGACAGAGGAGACCCGGGCACACATGAGCATTAGGTCTCTGTGGGTTTGAGTTGCAGAGGGAGCCTTGCTGAAACCCTGGAGTCACTGAGAGAGCACATCTCTTGTAGTTGTGGAAAACTAAATGAGCCATTCACAAATACTCCATGAACCTCTGTCTCTCTCTTCTGCTTTCCTGACAATGTTCAATGCTAGTGGTTAGGGTGTGTTTTTATATGTAAAAGCTTTGCATTGCACTCCCATGCATAGAGACTTGTGTGTCACTGACTGAGCAGTTACTTGGATATGCTCTGAAGTGCCACAAAACCCATTTTGCTGTCTGGAAAACCTGAACAGTCCTGATGCCTTCCAAATTGAAAAGCCTTTCCAGACTACCCAAAAGCAGTTCTGCTTGACTTGACCTGGTCTGAGAAAGTGTCTTCTAGTCTGTGCTTAGATTGGTCTTAATACACTGAAGAACTCAAATCTGAGTTCATGGATGCCAGTCTATCATGTAGTTCTGTATGAAGTCTGATATGAGGCAGCACCTAATTTTCCACATCCCTGGCAGGCTATCAAAAGATGGCATTTGGAGCAAAAAATCTTTCAGGACTTTCAGGTTAGCCCTGAGCTTACCTAAAATGTTCTTCACTAAATCTGTTCTGAAAAACCAAAACATGTATACAAAAAACCTCAGTAACTCATCCAGTCTCTGCTTTTCTAGTATTAGATGCTCTTTTTCCACCACAGGAAAGCTGTATGAAGCCTCAGACCTGAAAAAAAGTAAATGAAATTGTCATGGTTTGTTTCAGCTGGTAATTCTAACTACAGCACCTGTAAATGTAATGCTCATTTATAGGCAAAGTGCTCAGCTGACATTTAATCTAAAACTAGAACTAGCGCCGGAATACACACACTCATGATTCAGGACACACACACATTTTCAAACTTGAAACTATACAGCTAAACTGGAAATTGAATTATCTGGAAAGCAAATGCTGAGTAAATCTCCTGAATTTTCCTTTCTAAATCCCACTGGCCCTTCCTTGCTTACTGGAGGCAGAACAGGCAGTTCCCAGACTTCACTGGCCCTGCTGCTGTTTGACTTAGCCTTGCCATTCATCTCTACAACTGGATCTCAAGGGCATCCATGTTGTGTGAACCAGCTCTCTCCCAAGAGGAGCTACTGGCTGTTTGCATCAGCTTTAGCATATCAAGGCTGTTCAGGTGGCAGCCACCTTTCAGTGACATCCTTGGGATGCTGAGGAGTGCAATGGTACATACGTCCCAATTCAAGCGTTGCCATCCCTCCTTCGTGCCCTCTCCTGTTTCCCCTTGAGCAAGGTGGAGTTTCACACACAACTTCAAAGACTGAAAAGAGAAAGAGGAAAAAAAAACCCATTAACAACAACCAACCAACAAAACCCAAACACAAAATACAAGCATTGGAGAGGGCAAAATTGTCTCTCTGTCTACCAAATCCAGTGAAGAAATACTGCTTTCTGTAAAGGTGTTTATAACCTCTGCAAAGCTACCATGTGGCTGCAGATTCATGGTACAGTGGATGGCAAAAGCTGGAACAAAGCCAGATTTTAAGGTTTTGGGGAATGTGTTGCTCTGCACCCTGCTGTTTGGAGCAGGGTTTGTGGTGGTAGCTGCTGGTGTACTATAGGTAGGTAGAGTGCTTCAGTTGGGGCGGTGTTTTCTTTGTTTCCCTGGTAGAAGGGAAAGAGAGGTTTTGTGTGCATTTTCAGCTGATTCATTTATCATTAATACAGTTCCTGTTTCCAGTAACTGTTTTCATTTTAAAATAAGGCAAGGCTGCCAGTGTTTCAGTAAGTGTTATATTATATATTAGTTAGACAACTTCTGTTTTATTAATGAGTATAATAATGAAAGTGCAGGTTTCTGAGTAGAAGCAATGAGCGTTTTTATTTAAAGCATAGCAGGCATCATATAATGCCAATGAATGCGTTATTGTCACTGTAGGCATGGCTGGTCTAGACCTGCCTCTGATTGGGTTATTCCAAATAGGCCCAAGCACTTCATAAAAATGTCTTTGTCAGCCTAGTTTTCCTTCCAAACCTATTCATCTCTGTCAGTTTTTAATATTAGTACCAGGCTCTTGGCTATAGTCCATTAGTACTGTACTTAATTGCTCATGTTACAGATGATTACCAATATAAAAAGCATTAATGTTTTCCCATCATGGGACTGTTGCTCTGTGCACAACTTGGACCGTACCGAGCTTATAAGGTGGTGTTGTTTTGGTCATTACTGTCTTCATTAGTGTTCCTCTAATGATCTTTCACAATCGCAGAAAGGCAGAGGTGTGTGGTTGGTACGAGCTGATTCAGCCTACGGCGTTCCCTTGAACCTCTCTCAGCCCTTGTCAGTACCCTGCATCTCTCTCTCGCTTATCAAGAAACCCTCAGAAACGGCTCCTTTTCTGCGAAGCACTCTGCCCCATGCTGTCTTCCCCTAATAATGCAGATGTGGTTTTCACATGCAGAGTTTGAGGTTTCTTTTCGCTTTTACACAAAACACATGATCGGCAGCTTTGACTTTCTGGCATGAGCAGTAAGTAGGCTGTGTTTCTGCAGTGCTGATGACGTTGTTGTCAGGGATTTTTTGTAAACACTACACCCCTGCTCCCCCCTTCCCCCCCAAATAGAACCAAACCAAAAAACCCAGCCTGCTTGTTGGCAAGGTATAAAAAGTTCCCAATAAAATACATTGAACCAAACAGAAATACTCGTAATTACCTGTTGAGGCCTTTTTCTGTCTCCAAGTCTGGCTGTGATTCATCTTGGTTTCCTCTGAGCAAGTCCTATGCACAGGCTGTGCACAAACACACATGGGCTGGGGAATTGTGCTGTGCAGGGGCATGCAATAGCTCTCCTTGGCTTCTCTGGTGGACAGACGTGTTGGGAAGCATCATGGCAGGCAGCTGGATGGTACCACAGACCTGTGGCTTCCTGGCCTCTTTGGGTGCTTCAGGAGACTGGCCTCCCTTGGGATGTCCAGCAGTGATGGACCTAGAGAACGCCATGGCCCAAGTCCTGCTCTTCAGCAGCATGTCTCCTGTGCTGGCCCTCCCAAGTTACTTGCATTGCTAAAACCAGTCTGTCCTGGGCAGACACAGCTGGAGAGGGATTTATTAGACCTTGTGTTCTTACTAAATTAAGGCAGCTGAGTGGGAAAGTTTTCTGCAGAGACACAGCCACCTGGAACTTGAGGAGGAGCAGATAGGTGAGATGGGTTGTATTTCTTCGCAATGGGGCGGCAGGTGGCTGTGCCCACAATTTGGACACTGACCTGCAGAGGTTTTATTCTGGCTGTGAGTGTGGCCCCTGGGTACTTGCACATCTACCAGGGGACTAAACTTCAGGAGATGCAGTGCCTTGTACACTTCAGAGCCCATTCTGCCATTTTTCTTTCTAAATCTCTCACATAAAAATTATATATGATCACAAACACAAGGCAGGTCAAAATAGGTCCCTTACACAGTTTCCCTTTAACAGCCATAAAGTCTGTCTACCCTGAGGATATTGTGCAGTAATTCAATATGCAGGAGAGCCCTGTGTTCCATGCAAATGCTGTTTGGCTTTCTAAAGGGTTTGGATAACTTTCATAACATGTAAGCATTTCAGTGGAATTTTGCAGGAAATAACAGCCAGTCGTTAGAGGGAACAAAAACTAGGGGGCTAGTATAGCATCTGCATGAAATTGCTTATGGTTATCTTTTTATACACATTGTAATTAATAGAAGGTTTTGATTTACACTGTTAAGTGTGAAAACATCCCCAGGCAAAAATTAATCAAATGTTATGTCATGCCGTAAACTACAACTAGCTCTTTGTTTGACTCAAAAAAAACTTGCCAAGCAACAGTTTTCTCTCCTTGTTTTATTTTTGTCTTCACCCCACTTCCCTGCCCCCCTCACACTTCAGCTGGTCCCAGACTCCCAGAAAACTTCACAAGTTGCAAATTGTCTCCATAGTTTTCCATCAAGCGCAAATTTAAGCCTGAAGATAGATGAGGTGTCTCAGTTCTCTCTTTATTTTCCTAGGTTTTTGGTTTGGGTTTTTTTTTTCTTTTTGATAAATAACAAGAGGTTTCTACTTATGATTTTCTGCCCTCAGGGCTTTATCATTAAGATTAAATAACTGTACTCTCAAGCATACCACTGAACAAACATCTTTTCAATTATGTGAGTAACAGATGCTTTAACAAAGGAACTATTGAAAATTCAGAAAGCTTCCCCCCTCCCCAAAATTTAAAAAGTATCAGATGACAGAGGAATGTAATTGTTTACCATTAAAACAGATCCCTAGCTGTCCTTTTAAAACATCTGAGAACACGCTTTTTTTTTTTAAACTTCAGGGGTTTCAGCCTCAGCAACTTACTGGCCATTGCTAGAGTCAGTGGGAGTCCTTGAGTGCAAAGTGCTGGACAGTCAGGCAGTGCTTCTGAGTGCCTGCAAGCAGATATCTCTCTCCTGTGGGGAATTGTTTTCCCACTTACATCCTTCCTTTCACCCAGGAGTTTGTCCCAGCAGAACTGAAGTATGCTGAGTGCTGCCCAGTGCTGCTGAGTGCATTGTCACCTGAGCAGAGAGGCCCTTGCCAGGCATGCCCACCATGCACGAGTGCCTTGGCACTGACTGAGTGCTGGGCCCCTGCATTGCCCAGAGCCTGGGGGTGCCAGCAGTCCAGCTTGGAGTCAGTGTCACCCATGGCAATCTCATTCCTTGACATCCAGGAGTAGGAACAGATTCAGCACAGGGGACAAGCCCCTTTTCCCTGCTGGGAGCTGAGTAGCCCCAGGAGAGTGCTGCACAGTGAGAGGTGTGCCATTCTATTTTGCAGGAGCAGCACTGATGAGTAAGCACCAAGATCTTTTCCCTCGGACTGCCCAGCAATGCTGGGAATCTCCGCCTTGTACTTGATGATTTTGTTAACATGAAAGAGAATGCCCATAGTTTGTTCAGCTTTCTACAATATAGATGTAATTCAGAGCTCCCAGGGAGGGTCAGCAGGATTTTGGAGTCCTTCCAGGAGACCTGCACCCCACAGGCAATACAAAATGGCATCTATAAGCTTGTTCTGAGCCTATGGACTAAGCATTGCAGGGACTCCATGGACCTACCAAACAAAATGCATGTCTGCCTTTAGATGCAGAAATGGTGACTATGGCCAAAACAGAGTCTTGTAGTGGTTTTGGTAGAGTGATCTGGGGAAGTTGCTCTGTGTCCACCACCCTTCCTTTGACTCTTTTCCATGCACTAAATTTGTGCCAAAGGCAGAAGACTGGAGTTGTTCATCTCCCCCTGCTGAGCCCTAGGATCAGGAGTGCCTGAGCTTGCCTCACTGGGCTGTGCAGTTAAATCAACAGCTGTGTTTGTAATGTCACTAATTTCCAGTTTACTTAAAACGAAGTGTCTTTGAATTCTCTTAGAGCAGCGCTGTTCCCACCTTTCAGCAGTAAGCCATTCTCATTACCCACCAGCACTCCCAGTGGGCTGTGAGGAAAGTTGTTGTTGAAAGGATGAAAGAGCCATTTCTTTAAGGAAGGAAAGTTCTTTGGAAAGAAAATTGAACTCCAGCATATTTTGTCTTTGCTGATATAATACGTGCCAGTTTTGTACTTCAGACAAATGCAAATAAAGCCATTGCTATTGTGTTCTGCACAAAAGCACGTGAGGCTTGCTTTCATAACCCCTGCATTGTACAATGCAATCCAGGGAAAGCAGACTTCAGGAACACACTGCTTCATTTCCTGAATGTATTTTATATTCCCATTTTGGAAAACAAGCTGAGACCTTAAAGTTTGGGTTATTCCTCTCTCCTCTTTGCTGGGAATGTGTCACTAGTGCCCAGGAGAGCTGCCTCCTGCTCCTGGCTATCCCCACCTACTGATTGTCATTGAAGGTTTCCCTTGCTGCTTCCCTTGCCTGCACTGGACCAGTGCTCAAAGATTTATTCTTTTGAAAAGCAACAGAGTAAAAATGCCAAGACCTCTCTTGGGATCCGAGCTCAGGCATTCCTGCTGGTCCCTTAAAACAGCTGAATGTTTTGCCACTGACTTTCTAGGGGAAAAGAATCAGGTTTCTCTCACTGAGGTTACTGATAGGGGCCCATTTTCACCACAGGGGCTGTCCCAGCCCTGCACTCAGACCCTCTGGCTGCAGGGGCTGTGGGCAGCTCTGCCTGGCTGCTGTGAGGACATCCTGGAGCAGATGGGTGCCCTCTTGGACTGAAAAAACTGGTTGTCTTGCCCCCCAGCTCTGGTAGTGCCTGCAGGGGAAGAATTGGAGCCACCATAGCCTTATGTGCTCAGGAGGAAAGCGTTTTCCAAATTCCTACCACTAAAGAGACCTATTGCCTGTCCCTTTTCAGCATTTTTGAAGCTCTAACAGCTTAATGTTCTCATGATTTACATTAGCATCTAATCCTTGCATAATCTCACTAATCCCTTGGCCCCAAGATATCCATTGGCAGTGAGTTCCACGGGTTAACTGGTTGCTGTATTCATTTGGTGGAGCAAATTTAAATCATTTTTCATTTCTGTTGCAATTAGCCTCCTTAACCTGGCCAAGGATGCGATGGGGCAACATCTCCCAAGGAGTGGACTTTGATATTTTAAGGCCTTCCAAGATTATTCTTGTGGCTGAGAGGCTCCAATGCATCCTATTTTGTGTTGGGCTTGGATCCCTGGAGAAAGTACAATGATGTCAATGGGAGACATGCTGAAATATTTTATTCTGCCAGAAAGAAAACAAAAATAAACACTGAAACAGCGATACAAAAAAAATTTTGGTAGGGGTTGTGCTGAGTTGCCTCCTTCCCTCCATTACCCTGTGTGTCCTGGGCATATGGTTCCTCCCCAGCCCAGAGCCCCATCATATCCATACACAGTAGGGAGAATTAAAGAGGAAACTGGCAGCCTTAACATTTAATTTCCTTCCTCTTTCTGGGCTGGTCAGATCCTTTGCATTATTGTAACTATTTTTTTTAACATGCCTATAAATAGATGTGCTCTCATGTGTCCTGTGAAGCGGAGTCAGGCCAAAAAAGTCATTCATTCTGCGTAATCAATACATGTAGTGGTTACTGGCTCAGATGAGAACTTGTACTGTTAGTTCTGTAGCTGGGAAAAAAAATGTTGACTAATATAGATTAAGGGCTTTTTTTTTCTTTTTATGAAATGCTAATGATGAAGACATGTTTGATATACTGTGAAATACATTTCTCTAATGTGAAGTTTCTGCTTTTTGTTGGGAAAGAGATTTAGTCCCTGGAGGATTTTAGAATTTGTAAATATAAAATTATCTGCTTCAGTGTTTTTTAAAAAAAGGTTGGCAGAAAGCCAGCTTACTTACATTACTGTAATAGATTTGCTGACCTCTGACATCTGCTGCAGAGAAGTACATTGAATTTTTCATAATATCAGATGATGCAGATCTAAAAACTCGGTACACTGCACCATTATTTAATTCAGGACTTACTAAAGGAAAATCTTTTTTTAATAGCAGTTTATACGTGATTAAACTTAATATTGCCGATTGTAATAAATCAGGATTAGTATAGTACTGATTTGTTAATCTAACTTGTATTGATTTTAAGTTGTCTTTATTTAAAAAAAAAGAAAAAGAAAAAAAGGAAAAAGACTGGCTTTTCACAGTGACTGAATTTAATAAGAAGCCCTGTGATAGCAAAGACTCCCCTACTGTTTCTGCTCTTGGCTGGAAAATGTTATTCTTGTATTATTCCAGGAAAAAAAAAAAAAACCTCATGCTGCTAAAAATCTGCTGCCTGTGGAAAGATTTTTTTAATACACTAGTGCTTACATATTCTATTTATGTTAATTGACTTATAAATAATACATTTTATTAATGTTAATATTGGAATCTTGATCATGATAAAGACCCTTTTATTTGGTCTTCTCACAGGCTTTACAAGTAAATATTCTTTAGACCACAAAATATTCCCCCTCTTTTCCTTTTTTATGAATACTTTTATACTTCCCCCCCTGTCGGGAAGTACAGCCACAGTTCAAAGCGACTGAAAACATAATTGTTGTTTCCAACACGCGATACATTTGAGGTATCTGGATCCAGTTTTTTGGACGTTGTCTTTACCTCTCCTTGCGCAAAGATTGATTAAATCTTACCTGCACTGCAAATATTTGACCAAGAAAAAAATATCTTGTGCTGGTTTCAGACATGTCACATTCTGCTAAACTATTTGGCTAACAGCAGATCGCATTCTTCCGGTGTTGGGCAATATTGACCTGAAATTGGCTAAGCCGGCTGCTTTCATGGCATGTGAGCCGGCTGCTTACATGTTGAGAGAGCTGTATTAGCTTTATTACTCCTGCGCTATAAAAACTTCTAATAATCAAATGATAAGATCATATCCTGTGGGTAATTGTGCTGTACCATGACAGGATAACTGAAAAAACATTCAGTGAAAATTGCAACCGACGGAAATCTCTACGTGAAGAGGCAATTGCTGCTGTTGCTGGGCTCGGTGCTGCTCCCTGGGGTCTCGCAGCCCGCGTTCCTGCCCGGCTCCTCGCCAGCCGCCCCCCAAAGCCACCTCGGCCGGCACTCCTTTGAAACGAGGAGGGGAAAATCCTAGAACAAGCCATCCTTGTGTTTTGACTCAGTTTTACCTTAGTCATGCCGCCTCCCCGATACACGAAACATTTAATTCCAGATTTCCTGCCACTGGCTCCAGGCCACTGACCGGCTATGTGAAATGTATTTTTACTGCTGTCGGCCTGCCAACTGCTGAGCTCAGTGAAAAATAACTAAAATGAAAACCTTGTACTCCCACATGAACCCTTAAGATCAGAAAAGGAAATTTAAGCCACGGTTACTAATTAGCACCCAAGCTAATGAGTTCTGGTGAGGTGCAGAGGCAGGAGGAGGAGGAGTTTGGGTCCCGCGTTACCCTACAAGGCTCAGCGGAGAGCACGCGAGCAGTGATTAATCATGTTGGTCCGGGCCTTGCTCCTAGCCCAGCCATAGCCGCTGGGTTAATCCCTCAGCATCTTCCAGGGAAAGGCTCGTTCCTGGGGCTGGGAGCATCTCTGTCCCCCATGAGGCACCGGACAGCGGCTGAAACCTTTATGGATGGAATATGTAGATTTTTAATGGGCGATGCGTTCCCATGGAAACAAAACAAAGTCAAACACTCCCCTCGCAGTGCTAACAATTACTGTAATAAAATGTGTTTTTATTAAAAGCGACTTTAAATACTTAACACATGGCAGAGCAGCCTCGGCACTGCCCTGTGTGAAACCCAACCTTGCCTGTAAGTGAAGTCCAAAGTGCTTTGTGCAGCGCGGGGAGGAATTCGGTGTTTTCACCAATATTTGTGCTTTGCAAATGAAATGTAGCAGCCTCAAGTATGAACAGGATTATTTTTTTCTTCTTCTGCTTAGTTATGCTTTTTTTATATAAACATTACCTGTAATATTACAGTGGGAAGCAGGTATTTGGCAACTACGTATTATTTTGCTAAGTTTGCATAGAGGGAGCAGTTTCCAGTTTTAGCAGCTGTAACATGTTTAAACTCAGTTTGTAATGGGATCTGAAGATGAATATTCCCTGTGGGCTCTGCTTAGCTTCATTACTGGAGCCCTGCCAAATTCAGGGCTAGAAAGTATTATTCACGCCTCTTTGCACATACCATGTCAGAGCATGCTCAGTTAATGAATTTTGTTTCTAATATAGCATAAATTAGGTTTATATTTTAACATAATTTATGTTGTATTTTATTAAAATGTAAAATATTATGATCACGAGCAATCTAATTCTGCTCTCTTAAGCCCAAACTGTGTTTGAACATCTAAGTATGTAAATCAAAATTGCATGCTTAGAAACTGATTCTAGGATAACAAACAAATATCTGAACCAAAGAGGTTTCTGCCTTGGAGTCTTAGATTAAAGATAATTAAGGATTCCTGGTATTTGAGTAGATCTATGTTGTTTATAAGCAAAGTACATTTTCTTCACAGAGTCAACTTGTCTTTTTTTTTTTTTAACAGATTATGTTTGCTGTATTAATGTTCATTTTTTTAAAGTCTGAGTCTTATATTAATCCCACAGTGAGTCATTAATCATACTAAAATGCATTATAAAAACTTTAATCACTGAAGTTGAAACTGAGATTGTAATGCAATCCATCCCTTTTAATTATATCAGTTATTTTTCCTTTCAGATCAAGAATTGCAAAGGGAAAACAGAGAGATTAAAACTCGGTGTGTTTGATGATTTCAGGGGAGGATATTTTTTGTTAGTGTTTCTTCCTTGTGTTTTTAAAGCAATTTCGTGCACTTTGTGGCAGACAGCTCCACAGTGAAGAATTCCTTCATACTTAACTCTTCTTCCTTAAGAAAGGCTCTGGTGACTGTCACTGCATGGGTGCCTTGCACAGATGAGGATGGGCTGGCACTGCTGGGTGCTGTGCCCACCTCGCAGGGCTGCTGCAGCCCAGCTCTCCTGGCCCCTGCCACATTCCTGGCACTCGCCCTTGCAGTCAGGGGAACCAGCAGCCTGGAAATTGTGTAGCTGTTATCAAGTTGGCTATGGCTTTGTAGGTGTTTTCCTGGGGCTTGCTGCATGCTGTTAAAGTCGGGGAGGGAAAATAAAAATAAATGGTGGATTTTTTTTATTTTTTTTTTAATCAGTCTAAAACATAATGGCTGATATTCTCATCTGGTACAAATTGGTGTAGCCGCACAAACCACTGTGAAGTTACTGACAACTAATCTACACAAACTCTTAACTCCACTGAATTTATTCCATGTTATAATCTTGCCAAATAAATTGATTTCTTATACTTGGATTTATAGATGTAGAGTTTAAACTGTTGCTTTTATGGCATGGAAGAAAATGGATTTATTAAGTAAACTGCTCACAGTCGATACTTTTTTTTCTTTGCTAGAACAGCAAAACCTGATCAATTATTTGTTCCTTAATCCCCTAGATTAATCCTGCCATATGAAAGATTTATTAAAGGAGAGGAAGATAAGCCACTGCCTCCAGTGAAACCTCGAAAACAGGATAACAGTTCCCAGGAGAGTGAAGCAAAAACAAAAGTGTCTGCAACAAAACGCATCAAAAATGAAAACCAAAAGAGCAAGAAGGAAAAAGATAATTCACAGAAACCCCAAGATGCATCTGAGGTCTGTTGCTTCCCTGCTTTTCAGTTTTTCAATTAAAAATGCACAGCTTTAATCACATGAAATCCAGTGATAAAACATATAATTTAAACTGGAGAATTCCAACCAGTTGGCCTTTTAGTTTGCTCAGCAATGGAAATTCAGCTGTTGTGATACTATCTGTGCTGGGATTTTGCTGGGCTGCGAATGGCAGCCAATTTGCTCCATATTGCACAGTGGGGATGGCAGAGGACCAAGCTCTGGATCTGACTAGTACCAGTTCTGCTCATTGTATTATACAGTGGTCACCATTAACAGATCAGCAGCTGCCAAAGGGAAACCACACAACTACCACAGTTATTTCCTAATCTAAGTATAGGGTGCGGGAACCTCTAATATTGTTGATAATACTGTGGTAACTGTTGGACACAGCTGATTTTTATAATGGTAACCTCTGGATCAGCCCTTCTGTGCTCACAGATGTATGCATGACTGTGAGAAAACATATTGCTCCCTAGGATTTTTATTATATTATACTAAGTTTCTTTTTGAACTGAAAGGTCACATTTTGAGGGAACCACCTTCCAAGCCCTGAGATCGACTTCCCTCTCCTGAGCAGCAGATGGCTTTCAGCTGAGGTTCCTATTCAGACATAATAGGTTCCTGTGGTGTCACTCTGCTTCGCATGGGCAGGCCCCAGTTTCCACATACAGCCACGTTACCTGCAGGCAGAGGACAGCCCTGTAGAAGAGAGTTTGTGTTCACAGCACAGGATAAGATTGACGGTAGAACTCATATTTATCTACAAATAAGAGTAAATTTCAAGTGTTGTTAAGTGATGCAAAATCAATGGGGTTTTTGCTCCAGTGTTATTTGAGCACCTTCCTTTGCACATCTGCCCACTCTCTCCTGTGCCCCGCTTGCACCGCATGTGAAGGAGGTGGTGAAGCTCCTCACACACAACCCCTGCAAAACATGTTGCTTTTCCTGTCTCAGTCTGCAGCAGCCTTCAAGGCGTTGCAGTGAAAGTAAGTATTTAAAGAATGTTGAAACACACGACGTGCCTGGCAGACTATGGCTGCTCCTTTGACTTCATTGCGTCTGGCAGGTACAGAAGTCCTGGTTCTAAACTTGTTTGGAAATTGTATTGAGTCAGCTATCAACAATCCTCCTCTTCATTGTTTTAAAAAAACAATGCAGGTCCTGTAAATGCAGATGCCTCTGAGATTCCATGTACCCAGTTTTGAGAACAGAAAATCTGGGTTTCATGTCCCACTACCTCTTTAAGTTTACAAGGACAATTTAATCTCTCATCCAAAGAAGAACTAAATAACAGTACCATTAATATCTAATCCCCAGAAAGACTTTTTTCTTTTTTCTTACATTGTAATTTTAAAGTAGGGAGAGCCCTGTTTGAGTAAAATTTAAAAAAAAAAGCACATCAAGAGAAGACTGTGCATAAACATGCTTCAGTCACTGGAAGTTTGCAAGACAAGTTGCCCAAAGCAAGGAGAAGTGAAGTGAAAGCTTCTGCTCCCTTTCCTTGTCATTCCTTCTTCCCCGATTATTTACTGAGGGTCTTGGATTAGGAAGACACATTACATACTATCAGTACCACTGCTGCTCTGCCCAGCATAACAAGTCAGCAACAGAGCAACAGCCTTCACTTTGAATTTCCTTGCTTTTGTTGTTCCCTATCTCAAACTTCCTGCTGTTTAAACTGAAGTTATTTTTGTGTGGATTGCAGGAAGAGTTCCTAAGCTGCGCTTATCGGAAATGTAGGGAGCTTAGACAAGACAATAAAAATGTACAACTATGGCAGTTCCCTATTGAAAAATGGCATCTTTTATAGCAGAATTAATGTCTCCTCCCTGACTGGGGTGGAAGACATGTCCTGCCTCTATTTGATCAGGGCAGGCTGTTAAGTATCTTGACCTCCATGTCAGTCGCCATACAGGTCAGTGATCACACAAAGCCCAAGCAGTGAAGGGGATGCAGGGTGGATGTTTCACCCCTGGGTGGGTGTAGGGCTCCAGAACTCATCTGTACTTTGCCATATGGAAGGCTCCATGCCCAGGATGTGGCACTTAACAGGGGTAGCAGGCTAGAGATGTTCAGCTCCTTTGGGTGGAGAAAAATCCAGGTGTGCTGCAGACAGGCAGAAGGGTGCTTGTCTCTTGCACTGCAGCCATGCCTTGGCAGTGGAGCCCCATTCCTGGGCCCTCATCCAGGAACAGCACTGAGGGGGTATTGCTCTGAGGGAGAGCCCTATAGCCACCACATAAATGTGTAGCCATGTCCCCAACCAAGCCACCGCTTAAGCCATTTCTGCATGTGGCCTTGAAACTGTGAGCTGGAAAAGCATAATCCAGTTACAGATGTGTGGTGGTCTCAATTGCATGTTCAACTCATGCACCGTTAGAAGTATGCAGGGAGAGAATATAACTTTAATTTATTAGGATTGCATTTGCCTTTGTGCTCTTCACTGTTTTCCTGCCATCACAATGACATTGTCAGTGTAACAAGACACCAGACAAAATGCTATTAGCCTTAGACTGCACATTTCCTCACAATAGCTGAAACTTCAATCAAAGTATTGCTTAACAGAAACAAAGAGCAGAATGTACAGTTATTAAGTATGATTCTCTTTTTTTTTTCTCCTCCTTGCTTTGCTCATCTGTCTGGTATTTGCCTGTAATTTTATAAGCTCAAGAGACTAGCGATGGTACTTTGTAAAGGACCTAATGATGGTATTTGGCTGCAAAAGTCAGCTACGAGTTTAAAAAGAAGTTAGGATGACTAACAGACACTGTAACTAATAGGCCAACTAAACAGACAGGAATATTTAAAAGCAGCTGTGAAGAAATAAATCTCTGAGAGGGTTAGATTCGTTAGGACCATCTCCAATTCCCTGCTCCTGCGACAGACCATAAAGCAGCATTTAGATGATAACTTTCTCGGTGCGTCTTATCTTTACAATGAAGGAAGAAAGAAAACAATAATAATAAAGGAGTCACACAATGCTGCTGTTTTATGACTGTCTTCTACCATGACATGTCAGAGGAGAGTGACAGCAGTTTTGAAAAGGGCTGTCAGTCAGCTGGATCGCAGATGGGATGCTCTGGTGACCTCTGCGGGTCACAGTTCAGGCGGCTACATAATGGGATGAATAGTGTGAATTGTGCACACACGCTGTATTAATGGGGGAGCAGAACAAGCCACGGTCCCATTGACGAGAAGGTATAAAAGCCATGTTTGTAATAGCAGGCACACACACACTTACTGAATGTTGACAACTTCATTTTAATCCGTTAATAAAAAAAATGTGTGTCCTAGTTAAGCTGTGGCAGTGATTTGCTGCCTACAATAGGGATTTCTAGTATGCCATTTCTATCATTTTCACACTTTAATGCAGAACTGGGTGTGAATGATCTCCTGTGTGATCACTGAATTTTAAGATAGCTATGAGGGAGAGACTTTATGGAAGGAAAAGCGTAGGAATAGTGTGGTTTTCTTGGGTGAAGTTGGCTGGTAGGAGAAATTTCTATAGCCTTATTGTTTGTGTCATGAAATCTGCTCTTCTGCATTTGCCTAATTAATTTTAAAAGAGTATATAACCTCAGCATTTAGCTATCTGATCAAGCCACCAGTGCCTCTCATCAGGTTACAGCCATCTGCTGTTTGGAAATGCTTTATTGTAACTCTGACAGGGATGGTGTATTTTCTAATATTTCCCGGAGATACTTCTCTGTGTTTGAGTCCAGTACCTGAAGTTAGAGCTTTCACATGCCAGCAAGGTGGTTGGCAAGTCCTTCTCTAAAAGTAGCCAGCAGCGTACTGTGTATAACCTTACAAACAAGCTGCCAGAACGTACTGCATTCTTACTATTGTCTGTTGAATCATTTCATTAGGTTTCATCAGAACAAGAGAAGGATCAAGAATCAGCAGACCAGAAGAACTTCCCTGAACATCCTACAGTGGGAGAGATGAAACAACCTGTGCAAGGCCCTCCATCTCTTTTACCAGAGACAGCTCGGACACTGCCTCTGGAGAAGACAGACATGACAGAAAACAGCACCAACAGTGAGAAAGCCAAGGAGGAGGTTCAGCACTCGTCCTCTTTCTCGAGTGTTTCTGTGCCTGCAGAAGAAGACACTGTGCTGGATGCCACTGTCACAAAACGATTACACCCCTCAGCAGATGCCCTGGAAGACACAAAGCCTGAACAAAAACTACACAAAGCTTTTACTGACAGCTTGGAAAGTGAACCTCCAGAAATGCCCTTCACAGCTTTCCCAGTCCATCTGCCCACTCAGAGCGACATGGAAGATGAGAAACTGCCAGGGATGGCTGATTACATCGCAAACTGCACGGTGAAAGTGGACCAGCTGGGAAATGAAGATATCCACAATGCACTAAAACAAACACCCAAAGTCCTGGTGGTGCAGAACTTTGACATGTTTAAGGAAAAGGAGCTGCCCGGGTCGATGAACGATGACTCCACTTTCAGTTACACACCACTGCTGTACTCTAAAGGTAATCCAGGCATCATGTCACCCCTGGCAAAGAAGAAGCTGCTGTCACAGGTCAGCGGGGCCACGCTCTCGTGTAACTATCCTTATGGTTCTCCTCCACCTTTGATCAGCAAAAAGAAACTCAGCAGCAGAGATGAACTGTCCTCAGGTGTATCGCAAGGTCCCCATGCCCCTAATTCTGATCCTGTAGCAATTAATAGGCCCTCAGTCATACAACATGTACAGAGTTTTAAAACCAAGGAAGAAAGGAAGTCAATTAATAATGTTTTTAAACATGACATGCTAAGTAAACCGGATCCTCAGCGCTGTGATTTTTCAAAACATCACCTCAGTTCTCTTGCCGAGTCATACCTACCGAAGTTGGATATCCAGGACTGCAAAGATAAAATGAGTGAGAAAAGGGCACTGCAGCACTCCCATGTGCCCACTTTTTTGGCAGATTTCTATTCATCACCTCATCTGCACAGCCTTTATAGGCACACAGAACACCACCTTAATAATGAACAGACATCAAAGTACCTCCCCCAGGACATGTTCAGAGAGTCTGAAAATATTTCTACTTTTACTCAACACAAACACCAAGAAAAACTAAATTTAAATTATCGGCCGTCTTTGCATCAGCAAGAAAAAAAGGCAACAGTGGAGGCCTCTTCAGATGATCAGCCAACAGATTTGAGTCTTCCAAAGAGCATACACAAACAGACTGCAAAGGTTCCAGGCTCCAGTCTCCCTCACTCATCCACAGCCCAGCAAGAATGCAAAGGAATCTCCCCGTTCCAGGCTGGAGGCAGCCAGGCGGTGAGCCTAGACTGTAACCCCAAAGCTTGCCGCGTGTCCCCTATGGCACTGACAGCCCCAAAAAAACACAGCGAGTTGCTCCACAGGTCTGGGAAGCAGCAGGCCCAGAGGCTGGAGAACCTGAGGAAGATGGAGGGGATGGTGCATCCTATCATTAGCCGCAGAACGAGCCCTCAAAATGTAGGGGCTGCCCGGCCTCTGAAACGGAGCCTGGAGGATTTGGACAAAGTTATTTCTGAAAAAAAAATCCGAGCTGTCTCTCCTATTCACTTACCAAAGGAGACCCCGGCGAAAGACAAGGCTCCCGACCAAGAGGGGGAAGGTAGCAAGTCAGTGCATGGCCTCCATTCTGGCAGCATGCTGGAAAGCCACAAATTTCCCCTGTCAGCCCCCATCTTCCCAGGCTTGTATCCGGGAAGCCTGTGCACAGGGCTGAACAATCGCCTCCCACCCGGGTATTCTCATCCCCTGCAGTACTTGAAAAATCAGACCGTGCTATCCCCACTAATGCAGCCTTTGGCTCTTCACTCCTTCATGGTGCAGAGACAATTCCTCACGTCCCCGGCAAACTCCCAGCAACTGTACAGACACTTAGCTGCAGCAACACCTGTAGGAAGTTCCTACGGTGACCTTTTGCATAACAGCATTTATCCTTTAGCTGCTATAAACCCTCAAGCTGCATTCCCACCTTCCCAGCTATCCTCTGTACATCCCAGCACAAAACTGTAAACCCCCTCGCTCACAAAGAAAGGTCTGAGGAGAAAGTTCAGTTAGCGACATTCCTCCCCCTGTGACGATGTCTTGCAGATTTAGCAATCTGTATTTTTGTCAACCAGGATGCAGTCGTATCCCACCTAGAGGAGCGTCTTGGAGTTGGATGGAGACAGGACTGCTTCTTTAATTCTGGCTCCCACATCAGCCCCCTCACCCCTTATCCCTGCCCTTGCAAAAAAGAAAACCAAACCAAAAAAAAAAAAAAAAAGCCAACAAAACAAAAAAAAGAAACCACACAAAAAAAAAGAGAGAAACAAAAACACAGAAAAAAAGAATTTTTTTTGGATTTTGTGTATGTGTTTTCTGAAAGGACTTGAACATGGTAAGAGCAGATGTTCAAAGGGAGCCGTGGAAACGCAGGCCCCGTCCTGAGCTCACTGAAGCCCCAGTGAGGGCTGTGTTTGCCTTTCACTGAGCCAAGGACCGGAGGCTGTGCATTGTTGCAAATGAGTCAAGGACTTCAGATGAACCTGGAAAGGAGAAGTGGGCCGAGAATCTTACAATCAGCGGATGTGCTTTTTTGGGTAACTTTTCCTGACTTCTAAAGATTCAATCAATGCAATGTATAGTAAAACGGCAATAGATTTTTTCATTTTAACACTATTAGAACAGAATAGTAAACACTGTTTAATTTGACTGTACATATCCACTTCATAAACTACCAGTGTCACATTTGGTCACAATAATTTATATAGTTTCGTTTGTCCAGTATATTCTGTGCTCTTTATGTTTGTTTTTCTGTTTTGGGTTCTTTTTTTTTTTTTTTAAATTAAACAGTATCATTTTATCTGCAACTTTTTTAAAGGCTGTGGCTGTCCTAATTTTTTTTTATTACGTGTTTGTAATTTTTCCAGTTTCTTTATACTTTTGAGCAGCGTTTTTGTTTTGTTTTTGTCGTAACGTTTACTGTTTACAAACTCAAGCAACTGGTTCAGATTAATCTTAATGGTTATAAACATACTGTAGGTGATGTTATGGTGCAAGGATACGAACAAGGTTCCTTTCCCCACGGCCCACCCCTGTGAGGTGCTGAGCACCTCTCTCATCCTCCTCCTGTTTTTTTGATGGCTCCTAGGCTGCTTCTCCCCTCCCACCAAGCTTTGCTTTCCTGTATCGTGGTCTGTGAATTTGTCGAGCGTTGTACTTAATCTTACCTAGGCTGTGAAACCCTCCTGCCTACCAGAGAATGGTCTAGAAAACAAAATCTCCCTGGCTCAAGCTGCTGAATGACAAAGGAGTGCAGAAAACAGATTTGTGATTTGTGAGAATGTTGAGAATTTCAGAAGTTGTGAGAGGAGCCAGTGTGGATCTGAATCAGAGGCTTACAGGTTGTTTCTGTGCCTCGCAATGGGTAAGGGGGTTCTGTGCAGTGGTCGGGATGGTCCTTCCACGCTCCCATGGGGATCTCGGCCTCTCCCTGCACATCCTTTTGCAGGGGGAACGCCCAGGCATGGAGAGGCTGGATTTTCCTGGTGAAAGAGCTTCCCTGTGGATGTATACTCACTTTGCAGGACATCACCACTACGTAGCTGAGCACAGACATTGATAAAGCAAAGTGTCACTTGAAGGCTTTTCAGTGTGAAAATTGGTTGTGATTCAAACCATCTCAGTTACTGTTCAAAGACAGTGTACTTGATATGAAAAGATAAAACAAACTACTAAGAAACACTTTGCATGCTAGGCATGTCATTAAATTTTCCCGTGATATGAAGCCAAATACAATATATAATGTATCATACTTAATATCCAAAGGTGGAAACCAGAATAATATACTCGTCTACTGTTACAAATCCAGCTTCTTCAATTAAATACTTTATATTCCTGTGGTAAAACTATATTTAATTGATTGATAAACAGACTAGTAGAACTTGAAACATTGATGTGCCAGTGCAGGGTATCCTGCTGCTCCACAAGTCATACAGGAAACAGAACCGCAGGCTCGTGCAGGCAGAGGTCGCAGTGTGGAGGACATCTCTAGTAAAGTTGCACTAGATCTGAATCACGTAAGAGTCAGGGGTTTGGGGATGGGGGGGAGGAGGGCGGGGGAAAAGGGAGTAGAGAATATAAAAACCTACAGCAAACGCAAACAGAAGCTTGTTGTGTGTTTGGCAAAGCAAATGCTTCTCCTTGTTTTGGTTAAGTTGTGTGTTCTGGAGTTGTGCATTTGTTTACGCAAAGTGTCCAACGTCCTTTTTGGTTACGTCCTGTTGGAGTTTGCTGGTAGGCTTTTTGGAGCCATACCGAGGCAGCACAGGGCTGGGGGACAGGGAGTGGGGAAGAAGGCTCCTCGCTTGTCCCTTGAAGAGACTGGCCACTGCTGGCTGGGGAAGCTCGTACTGGGCAAAACGTCAGGGCTAAGGAAAAGAAATGGTGGCATAAACCCCCAACAGAAGTGGTGCATTATTTGTTTAAGAACTCTTTTAACAGAAATCTTGGAAATCTTTCAACAGACTATTGAATTCTTCATTGGCTGAAAAGTCTTTTTTTCCCCTCAATGTCTTAAATGGGGCTTTGTTTGCATTGTTTGAGTTCAAGGGGCCTTATTATTGAATGAAATTGCACAAGCCTTTCTTGGTGCAATCAGACCATTGTTATTGGTAGGTTTGTAAAGGAAACTGCAGAATCTAATTGGCAATAGAGTCATAAATCTATTTACTAGGAGCCAGTTCCAAGAAATGTTGCAATTCAAACGCACTATGTCCAGGATGCATTAGGGATGCTAAAGGTTGTGACATCCAAAGGAAGAGGCCCAGCAGCAAACGGCTCGTGTGTCGCTTCTGGCCACACTCTGAGCCAGGCTTCATGAAGCACATGGGAAGTAGGGCCTGATTCCCAGTGTGATTGTGCCCCTGGCCAGGCGGGGTGGGAGCAGGGCAGCAGTTTGTGGCAGGTCTTTTGTGGCTGTGAGCTGGCCTGATGTGAAGAGCTTGCCCGGTGGGTTCAAGCCTGGGAAGTAGTTTGTCCTAGCAGCAGAGGAGCTGGCTTGGCAGCAGCTGGAGCTCAAGCAGGGCACAAATGCTGTGCTGCCTCTGCCATCAGCTCTGCCCCATTTGGGGAGACGTGGGGCTGCCTCCTCCAGAGACCAGCACGGGGTTCCCTCGTGCCTGCTGCCTGCCCCCTTCCTTTGTGGTGATCAGTGAGGTCACAGGTGGGCCAGTTTTGCCATCATGCTGATTTTGATGAGCAGTGGGACTTCCTGCACTGGTGTGAGGTGGGTGGCATTGGCAGTGCTGCCATGAGTGCTGTTTGCTGTACATGTGGTTGATATTTCGCTCGTTCTCTTCCTCTTCCTCCCCTCTCCCCCCAGTCCCGCAGTTTTAAATATGTTCTAATAATGGCAGCATAATCTACTAGCTGTTTATACTTTTTTAACTTTCTTTTGTTGTAAATATTGTATACTTTTTGTGATTCAAGTTATGTAGCCTATATGCTCTGTAAGGTGATGATTTGTATATATAAAAATGGCCCAGTAATATTATATAGTTTCCCATTTAAAAGGTTATTGAGTAACCTTTGCATTAGTTTAAACACTACCAGAAATAAAGCTGAGCCAACTATAAACACTCAATTTTTGTATGTTTTCCAAATTGTACTTATTAATGCTTTTGATACTGTATTATGTGCCAATAGTTTCCCAATCACATAGCAGGCAAAAGATATTTTGTACTTTTTGATCCACTGTAATATTTAATAAAAAATGTTACTATCTGTTCCCTTTTGTGTTTGATTAATAATTCTGTAAACAGCCCTTATCACATTGGATTACATATTATCCCATCCGACCTTTCAGCCCTCTTATATTGGCTTTTCTAGAGAAAGTATCTCCTCCTGCAAATGATTAGATTAAAGAAATGGAAGTTTGCAATTTCCTCAAGGAGGGAGAGACAAGATCTTCAGTCAGTGCCCCACTATTTTTGCAGTGTACTTGCTTTAAAGTGTGGCTATGGTCATGCTGACTATAGGAATAGCTTTTGAGAGGATAACTTCAGTGCTTAGCCAGTGGCTCCAGTAGCAAATTTGCTCCATTTGCATCTCAGAGTAGAACGTTTTTCTACCACTACTGCAGGCTTGAGCTGGGATCTGAAAATTGCCCTCTCTTCTTCCCAGCTCAAACATGGTAAGGTTCTGGAGTCTTGGAGTCAGATGCTAACTACTGATTTTGCTGATGATGCTGAACAACCCTCAGGCAAAGGTAATTTTTACTGTGTTCCTTGGTGGGTCTGAAAAGCCCCCCATAAACCTAGGGCCCCTGTGAGAGCCCATGAGCACAGCAAGTGCTGTTAACACTGTCAGTTTCCATAGGTGGGGAAATCCTTTGGGTGTGTGTAGGTCAGGCCTGGGTACTGCCCTTGTCCAGCACAGCTCGGCAGCTGGACAGGAATGCCCAGTAGCCACCTGCTAATTCCACATCATTCTTAGCTCCATGGTTCTGGAGCAGGTATGCAGCCGGGTGGTTTTCCTCTCCCATCCCTGGGCAGTCCAGGAGCTGAGGCCATGGCTGATCCTGGAGGCTGGTACTGCTTCATGCATTCTCCCTGTGCTGGGTGCGTGGCCAGGCGAGCACAGACCAGTTTCACAGCACTGTTAGATGAGGCTTCCAAATACATGCTGCAGTCTCAAAAACAACCATTTTCTCCTCTGTGTGCTGGGAAATACCAGTATGAGGAGGAGAGCCAGCCACTGGGCATGTAAAGGATGCAGTGCTGTTGAATCATAGAATTATAGAATATGCTGAGTTGGAAGGGACCTATCAGGATCTTCGAGTCCAGCTCCTAGCCCTGTGCAGGGCACCCCAGGAGTCACAACCTGTGCCTGCCAGTGTTGTCCAAACACTTCTTGAGATCAGGCTTGGTGCTGTTATCAGCACTATATGTGAAGCCATGGGAGAATATGGGGCTTTCTAGCAAACCTTTTCCCCTATCCACTTCTGTCTTTGCCAAGCTGAGGCATTTTCTTCTTTTTATGTTGAAAATGCAGCCAACTAGTGAAAGAGGTGGAAGCTGGCCCTTGCAGGAGATGCAGAGATGGCCGAGGCAACTTGGTTTCCAGCACCATGCTTGCTTCCTTGCTGGTTTTTTGGCTCTTCCTAGTTTGTGGATTAATCTAAGCAGCACTGCCTGTTTTTCCAGTGCTGGGGGTGCCTTTTGGGCTGCCTTACCCACTCCTCAGAGTGTGGCTGGGAAGAAGACTCCAGGAACAGCACCCTGGAGCTTTTCATAGCCAGACCAGCCTGGCCTGTGAGTGGCACTGAGGCACAGCATCCTTCCTTGGCTGGGCTGGGCACTTCCCAGTGAGTTTGCTGGGGTCACTTGGGGGTCAGAGCACCCACACCTGGGCAAGCAGGAGAGCAGAGTAGTCTGTTGACAGCACCCAAAGCATTTGAAGGGAAAAAAGGGCACCTCTGTGGGACACAGTGCACCCCACCAGTGGCTGGTGGGGTCTGCTGCAGGAGAGCAGAGCTCCACCCAGGAAGAATTTGTCACCCTATTAGGGACTCCAAAGTGCTTCTGTGTTTGAGAGTGAAATGTCCAGTGATCTGAGAGAGAACAAGGGATGCTGTACCACTGGCTTGCTGCAGACAGAGTTTGTCACCTTGTCACACCAGTTTTTCGATTCAGCTGCTAGCAGCAGGGAATTAACAGTTTTAAGGGTCTGAAGAAAAGTGGAGATGCACAGTCTGGTGTTGCTGGCTGCAGTTTAGTTCCCCTGGCTGACAGCTCTTGGTCCTTTGCTTTGCTGCCTCGCTTTTCCACAATTACATGGCAGTACCCTGTGCCAGACTTCTTTCAGAAAAAAGAATGTCATTGAACCTGCTTTCCTGATTCCTGGGCCATGGCACACACCCCTTGAGGACCTCACTGAACTTTCACAAGCCTTGCACCCCAGCAGGTAAGGAACAGAGGGCACTGAGAGCTGAAAGCTAGTAGAGGTCCTGGGGCAGGATTCCCCTGCCCTGGGTGGATCACAGGGAAATTGGCTCAGCCACAGCTGCATTGCCTTTTGGGGCCATTGATAATCACATGATGATGCCAACCTGTTGGGAATGGGGCCCTTCCTCTGCCTCACCAGCAGTGCCTCTGCTCTGGAATATTTCAGGAACATTTTCTGCAAAGTTTCCACTGCTGGGAGGAGCTGATCACACACAGACATCACTGCTAATCCTCACTGGCACCCTAATTGCTCTTGGAAATTCAGCGCTCACCCACAGGCTTTCCAGGAATATCATACACCTTTTGCTCTTCCCAAAGCAAAAACAATAGAGCCTGTATGTTTGCCTTCCCAAATCTGGGCTCACTCGCAGCTGAAGTGCTATGGGTATGTATTGCCTCTGCAACTGAAGAGAAACATGGGAGGATTGGATGGTCTTGAGGAAAGCACAAGGAGTGGCCCCCAAAGTATCCCCAGTCTGCCTGGAGCCGGGGCTGCTGAGGGTTTGCATTCTTGCAGGAGAAAGCCGTGGCTGAGGCCAGGCAGCATCCCCTGCTGCCCCCTGTGCAGGGAATGCGTTCCCAGCGAGCAGGCAGGATACAGCTTAATCTGTGCTTTCATTTAGCTTTTCGGTTTGTCCTTTACGGGATTAAAAAAAAAGAGTATTCGCGATGTCAGATGCTCCATCTAGTGCTCACCTTTGGAACGAGCCCCCCGGGTCACAGGCCAAGCCTGCGGCCGGAGGTGCCCTGTCCTGGTGGTTGGGGCAGCAGGGACAGGACCCTCCACAAGAGCCAGCAGACTGGGGACGAAAAGGCCCAAAAGTGGGTTAAACAAATTCATGAAGATTTTCGTGGCTGCTGAAAAAGCAGCGATTTGGGTAAAAGTGCCACATTCAGGAGACCCACGAGTTGTGAATGGTGGCAGCTGTGAAGACCTCCCGTGCTCACAAAGGTGAGGGATACTTGCGGGGCCAGCACGTGTGCCCTGTCCTTGGGTGCTGCACATGGGCACGAAACTCCTGGTAGCTCCCTCCTCTTCCTCCTCCTGGTGCTGCTCCTGGGGACAGAACGGCTCAACAGCTGCTTGGTTTTGGTGATGAGCATCAAAGCAATTAACTAATCGCCTTGGGGGTGGGGGCTGCTTTCCTGGGAAATCAGGGGGCCGAGGATACCGGGCCCATGAAGGGCTTCTCTAATAATGGAAGAAAGAGCGGGGGAAACCCACTGAACTTGCAAGTGTTGCTCGGTTTGTTCTGCAATTTAGTCAGGAAAGGGAAAAAAAGGCATCCCCATCCCCTCCTCTGCACAGGCCATGCCCCAGGGCATGTGAGGCTGTGCAGTGAGATCCCATCACGTGAGGGGCTGCCGTGCCATGAGGGGATACTGTGAGGAACTGCCATGCTGTGAGGGACTGCAGTGTCATGAGGTGATCCTGTGAGGGACTGCCATGTTGTGAGGGGCTGCCATGCCGTCAGGAGGCTGCTGTGAGGGGCTGCCATGCTGTGAGGGGCTGCTGTGAGAGGATGCCATGCTGTCAGGAACTGCAGTGTCATGAGGTGATCCTGTGGACGGCTGCCATGCTGTGAGGGGCTGCTGTGAGGGTGCCAGGCTGTGAGATGATCCATGAGCGGCTGCCATGTTTTGAGGGGGTTGCTGTGAGGGGTTGCTGTGCTGTGAGGAACTGCAATGTCATGAGATGATCCATGGAGGACTGCCATGTTGTGAGGGGCTGCCATGATGTGAGAGAGCCGCTTTGAAGGGAGGCCATTTTGTGAGGTGATCCATGAGCGGCTGCCATGCTGTAAGGGGCTGCCGTGCCATGAGGGGCTACTGTGAGGGGCTGCCATGCTGTGAGGAACTGCAGCAGCACCATGAGGTGATCCTGTGGGGGGCTGCCATGTTGTGAGGGGCTGTTGTGAGGGTGCCATTCTGTGAGGTGATCCATGAGCCATGCTGTAAGGGGCTGCCATGTTTTGAGGGGGTTGCTGTGAGGGGTTGCCAGGCTGTGAGGAATTGCAGCATCATGAGGTGATCCCATGGGAGGCTGCCATGCCTTGAGGGGGTTCCTGTGAGGGGCTGCCATTCTGTGAGGTGATCCATGAGCGGCTGCCATGCCATGAGGGGGTTGCTGTGAGGGGAGGCCATTTTGTGAGGCGATTCATGAGCAGCTGCCATGTTGTGAGGGGCTGCCATGTTGTGAGGGGCTGCTGTAAGGGGTTGCCATGCTGTGAGGAACTGCAGTGTCATGAGATGATCCCATGGAGGGCTGCCATGCTGTGAGGGACCGCTGTGAGGGGTTGCCATGCTGTGAGGAACTGCAGCGTCATGAGGTGATCCATGAGGGGCTGCCATGCTGTGAGGGGATGCTGTGAGGGGCTTCCATTCCATGAGGGGCTGCTGTGAGGCACTGGTGTGCCATGGGGGTATGCTAGGCAGTGCGGCAAAACTTCCCATCTTGCACAAGTCAGCAAGAGCTGCTTTTTAGCCATTTTGATGGCAAAATTGTTTGTTTATTGAAATAGGTGTCTCACAACCTCCATGGACTTGGGCAAACTCAAATGCCCCTCATGCTAGGAGACACCAGAGGGGTGATCAACAGTGCCATTTTCTTTCAGGACCACCACACAGAGATGTGGTAGCTACAGGACCATTGGGCAATGCCATGTCCCTTCCATGAGGCAGGTGCCATGACCAGGCAAAGCTGTGGAAGCGCTGGGATGGGGAGCAGGAGGCAAAGATAAGGGCAGCCATGCTGCGCTCCCAGTATACGTCCCAAGTACTAAAGGATACACAATGGACACAGTGGTGACCCACGCCATGAGGATGAAACTCCTGCACCTCCGTCGTTCTATGCATAGTTCGCATATAGCATACACCTAAATAGAGGTAAGTTGAATTTGCAGGCAACCCAGGTGTGTGTCAGCAGGGGAGCAGTCGATATCTGCAGTGAGAGGTGCTGGCTGGTGTTGCTCGGAGCAGAATTCAGTTTCTATAACCTAAACACTACATGTGCACCTGGTTGGGGTTCGGCCACTGCTAGTCTGGGGAGGGAAGCCCAGGGAGTGCTAAACCCCTGGAGTGGTCTGCATGTGGGTGTCTACTCCCCACTCAGGTCCCATTGGGGTGGCTGGGACCTTGACATCATCAGCTTGTGTGGTTACATGAACAGGTGATGGCCATGTGGCTCCCCTGGGCTGGTACCCTGCTTCAGCCCCTCCAGTGTCCAGTACCAATGGGAGGAATTACCAGCTGCTGTCACGGGAGGCACACACAGGGGCCTCATCCTCCCCTGGCACTGCCTCCTGCCCCTCTGCCCAAACCCTCTGTCCTCTGCAGGGTTCTCTCATGTTTTTTGGCAGTGGTTTTGTCTGCAAGCTCCCCAAAAAACAGCCAGGCGATCCAGGCCCTCTCCCTCTGCCCCCCGCCAGTGTCTGTGGAGCTCTCAAATGAAGAATAAAGCCATTTGTTTCTAATTATATTTGGCAGCCACTCAGAGAATTTAGGATTAAAGCACGCGATTTTTTTTTTGCTCCTGATTAAAGTACTTGACCTCATAAGCAAAAAGCAAAGATTTCAACACACCCCCACAAGTAGGCTAGGAACAAACTGCAGAGAAAAGACCAAAAAAGAAAACTCCCTTTGCTCTAGATACACAGAATAATTCATTATGAAACAAAAGGCAGAATATTTAGTGCATCGCCCGAGCTCGCCTAGGGCTCAGCTAACCACCCAATTACTGCTTTTAGAGTTCTTGCACCAAGCAAAGGCACACACAGTGAGGGCCCATACGCCCCACTGAGCCCATGGCATGCACATGGCCAAGTCCCATTTGCTGCCTGCAGGAAGAAAGTGCCTTTCACAGGACCATGCCAGCTTGCCTGGCCCCCGTGCCCAGCTGGCAGGACACTGCGCTAGGGAATAGTGACAGTGGGCACATGGCTTATCATCACCTTTGTTCCCCCATATTCCCAGGCTGAAATAATTTTTACCCATCAGGTGCAGCATGCTTGGTGCCTAATTTCAAGCAGTGGCTGCCCTGGGGTGGCCAGGGGTGGCAGACCCTTCTCCCTGCCTTCCACACTGCAGCATTCAACTCCCATATTTGCTATTTTCCCCATCTTTAATACAGCACAAGGATGTGTCGCAACTGCAGAAGAGTCAGTTGGCTCCCAACCAAGAGAAATAGCAATGATCTTGATGGCATCCTTTAAAATAGCAAAGAAACCAGCTCAGACAGAAATTAACTACTCTGTGAGATTCCGTGGTCCATAAAATACTTCCCCCGGCTCCATGGTTTTAAAATAACATGAAGGAAATGCTTTCCATAAAAAGTAGTTAACTAGCATACAGATTTTTTTTTAGTCGTAATTCTGAGAGTCATACCCAAACAAAATAGCTGTACAAGCATTAAATTATACATTAAAGAAGGCTGATAAAGACAGTGAATTACAGAGCTACCATATAATATTTCAGATATACAGATAACAGCTTTATTAACATTTCTATTAAAGGTGACCTACAAAAAAGGGACTAAAATAATCTGTGATGCTTCTCATTTCTCATGATGCAGGAGAAATGGCTCCAGCCCAACTGCCACCTAGTCTCTGCTATCATCCCTGCTTTCCCTGCCATCATCCCTGCTTCCCCTCCCCATCCTCTCCAAAAATTAATGGAAAACAGAGGGCTGCCTTATGCAAATAGCTAGGCTAATGTTTCACCTGCAAAACTTCCTTGGAGGACATAAAATGGATGTTTTTCTCATTGCTTATCCAAAACAGTGAGATAATGAATTTTTAGGGGAGAGATTTTTTTTCTCTGTTTGACAGGTGCCAGGGTTTGACCATGGCAAACAAAGGCAGCAATGGGTACAGGTGGCTGCAGTGGGGCTGGGGGTGGCTCCTCATGGTGGGCTTATTCTGCATCACCCTCCAGTGGTTCTTCCCCCTGGGGGTTTCCCAGTGCCTGCGAGGTTGATCCTGTGCTTCAGCTCTCCCTGGGGTGGGGGTACTGCCTGCCTCGCCCCTCCAGCCACCTGCAGGATTTCATAATGCCTGTGGGCAATATAAAAGATGGAATTAGAAAGATATATAATGAAGTGCTAAATCTACGTTCATATAGGTAGATATAAATACAAAAGTATAAATAAAATAATAAAATAATTTCTATATTTGTATAAATATTTTTATCAGTAGGTTTATATACTTATATAGATAAACTGTCTGCACTTTCACTATATAAATATGTAATGTAAATATATAATTACCTCTGAGCCTGCTGCTCCTCTGTCCCTGGTGGCTGGGATTGTTTCTCAGGTTATTTGGTTGCTCTTAGTTTCAAAATTTACGTGTAAGTAATTGATGAACAAATTGCATACACAGGTACACACAGAAACACACCAGCTCTGCACAAGCAGCTCATCTGTAGGTAATGTATTTGCTTTCTCCTGCCTCTGCTGGGCTCGGCTATTGGGGCACTGCCACCACCCTGTCGGGGTCCCCCTCAGCCACCCTTGCCATTTGAGCCACTTTGGCTCGATGGGAGCTGAATTGCTGGTGGAGAAAAATGGTTGTTAAGGACTAGAAAATATTGATTTATATAAAATACCAACATGCAGAGAAGAGGAGAGAGAGATCGTGTGCATGCCCTGAAGTACTGAGAACTCAGCATTTGCCATGAGAGCAGTGGGCTTAACAGGACCACTGCCAGTTTTGCAACAGAGTGATTTTCCACGAGGAGCTGGTGGTGGTTTGTTGTGGCAATACTATTCAGAAATTAAGATTTTGGCTCTATTTTTCCTGATCTTTCAGTACAGTTCTGGCAGGCTTGACAGAAAGCAGGTGAGGAGGATTGGGTAGAGGTGGTTTACTGTGTAGGGCAGCTGTCAACAGGGCCCACCCAGCTCCTGCTCTTGCCGTGCCCTAGGATTGAACACCAGCACTTTGGAGTAATACATGAGTGGTGTCCACCCTGCTGCTTTGCTGCAAACCAAACACCTCTTCCAGCTTGAAGCTGGGATCCCATTCTGGTGCTTGGTCGGGGATGTTCCTGCTGCCACAGCCCATCCATAACCAGGGTGAGGGGAGCTTGCTGAAGTGTGAGGGCTGGGTGATTTTGTAGAAGCTTCTCTGTACATTTGGGCCTTGTGTACCTATAGGAGTCATTGTATATTAACAACTCAGTTTGTGGTAACTGGGAGTGGGGCTGCAGCTGAGCCTGATCCCCAGTGGGCCACAGCTGTGAGCAGCAGGTGAGCAGCATTGAAGGTAATGAGCCATGGAGTGCCCAGGGGCACTGACCAACCACCAAAGGGAGCAGAGGGCACACAGGTGCAGTGCATTAACCATGAGGACATAAAACATTGGGCTAAAGAAAAAGAAGAGCAGATGCTTGCAGCCTTCTGAAGTGGAATGATGTTACTCTGTATGAGCAGACACCTGAAGCCTTCTGAAGTGGTAAGGTGTTACTGTGTATGGGTTGAAGCTTTCTGAAATTGTATGATGACACTCTGTGTATCATGGTCATCTCACCTACAACATATGGTGATTTCAAAGTGACTTGGGATTGGGCTGCAGAGTGAGGTACAGCTGGAGACAGAGCCCAGCATAGCACTGAGAGCAGTGGGGAGATGCTGCCTGGTCTGGACCAGACTGATTTTGATGCCTGAGGTACCGGTGAGCTGCTGGGGACATAATGGGGACTTATCAAGTGATAAACAGAGTGGTTTATCCACATAGAAAGCTTTGTGGGAAGGAGGAGGCATTAAGACTACTAACTGTGCCCTGTGTAGTGTTTTACCATGCGCAGAGTCATAAGATTTTAAGACAAGTACTTAAAAGCAGTACTACGAGCAAGTACTGCTTTTAGTGTTGGGAAAGAAGTTAGGGAAAGACTATGGGGCCTGGACAGAGCTGCCAACATGCAAGGGGCAAGCTGTGAGAAGTAGCACACCTCCAGCTGTTCAAAGTGGAGAGCTTTTTGTTCTTCCCCTTGCAAGAATATCAACAAGGTGATACTGTGGAATACAAATTCCCAGAATTTCTATATCTTGAAAGGCTCTTCAACAATCACCTGTCTTAATGGGCAGTGGACAAGCCCCCCTCCCAGTTTGCCTGGTGGCCTGTATGGCATCAGAAGATATGGACAGAAACAATATTGAGCTGAAATTGATTGAATAAACCAAGCTGTACTCTACATTGGGTAACTCTATTGAGTTCTGTTGTAAACTGGGATATTTGAAAGACCCAAGTACTCACAACTTCAGAGTACAGTGTGTGGAGGGGACATTGAAACACCCATGGTGCACACCAGGAAGGAACTGTTCCCTGAATAGGAACATTATGGAAAAGAACAATATTCAGCTGCAGTTATCCAGCCAATTGAGCCCTTACTGTTGCTTAGGGGACCCTGCTCTCTTTGAGTGCAAGTGCTGGTACCAGCAGTTTTTCCAGAGGAGGAATTCAGAACACAGCGCCTGGATGGAGGGATTCCATATCCTGTGTGTGGATAATCATCGTTGTTTGGGTAAGTGGAAATGGCATGAGGGAGCCCAGCTCTGGAAACAACACAGCCCCTCAACCAACCAGGTGAGTTGAGCTCAACTTTTCGTGGTGTTTCCCATTTTACTGGGCTTTGTTTGTAGCTTAGCCAATGTTCTGTCTTGAAATTTGTTCTCGTTTTTATTACTGGTTGGTTGTCTTTGCATATTATCCATGTTAGATCTAGTTTTGTAAATGTATTTACATTTTATGCAAAGGGTTGTGCTTGCATTTTATCTATTCTATACTGATCTCACTGTTACTTTATTAACAATTGTAAAAGGTTTATGACTTGGAGTTATATAGCTAATTATTGATAGTGCTAAAATTGTATAGCTATTGATGGAATTGTATAGCTGTTGATTTTGTGGCTGTCCTGGTGTTTGGCCTTTGGCTTATTCTTGTATGTTGCTATTGATATTGTCAATGTTCTATAAATGTAAATATAAATATCTTAATGATAACTAAGTTTAGAGAGTGAATCAAGGTCAGTACACAGATGCATCCAGAGTTAGTGGAACCTACAAAAGAGGTACTTGTACTATGTTTACTATTTCTCCTGCAAAGGCCCTGTAGAGTAATAGTAGACATAGTACTTATTTAAAAGGGGGGAAAAAAGGGAATTGTAGGTACACAGTTTGTGGTAATTGGGAGTGGGGCTGCAGCTGAGCCTCATCCCTAATGGGCTACAGGTGTGAGAAGCAGGTGAACAGCATTGAAAGCAATGAGCCAGGGAGTGTCTCATTGTGCCCAGGTGTGCTGACCAAACCAGATCTCTGCAAGGCAGTTGCAGATGGTCCTCTTCTCTAAATTAGTACAAAACACATAAAATGGTGCACAAGAAGAGTCTGAACTGCAGCAAAGGAGCTGGCCTCCAAAGCAAGAATAAGAATACAGGAGTGCCAATTCATCAGTTCATTAAGGTGTTCATCATTGAGAAGGGGATTTTGCTCCTAATAACTAATAACTAAGAGTGGGACATGAAAGGCATCCAGGTTTCAGTCCTTAGAGTACTGCTGTCTGGTGCAGCAGCAGAATGACCCCACCAGTCTCCATCCACCGTGCCTCATGCCACCAGCTGCCCAGGTCATGGCAGGACTCTGAGAAAGCAGCCATTATCCCCACCATCTCTCCATCTTCCCTTGCATATCCTGCTTTTAGCTGCTAATGGAGATGGAGGAACAACTCCAAGAGTGGAGCCACCAGTTGTATTTTTCTCTGGCTGCAGTTGGAGTGCATGTTTGTTTATCCCCTTCTCTCTTCACTGGAGCACAATGGCTCTGCTCAGAAGAAGCATCTGTTCTTCATTTAAAGCCAGTGTTAAGCTACTTTGCTACAGGACTGATGGAGCCAGACGAAGGTCAAACTTTATTTATCCAAGTTTGGAGAAAGTCCCGTTAAATAGCTTGTCAATAGCACCTATTGATTATTGGTCCTCCTCCCTTCAGAAGAATTATGTGGATCAAAGAACTGAAATCCACATGACAGGGAAGAGCAGTTCCCTACTCAGTCCAAATTTGGCTTTTCAGAGGAGCCCTTGTAAGGTTGTGGACTGAAAAGGCCAAAAGAGCTGTATGCTGTCAGAATAAGGCTACATCTCCCTATGGATCAGGCACAAAGAAATTACAGCTGCGTGCTGGATACTTCAGACAAAGCAACAAGGTTACCTGAACTAGAAATCCAGTGGCCTCCTCTATATCTGGTGGGTTGGATGGCAGCTCTACACTCTGCTGTCATCACCACTCTTCAGTACTGTTCTTCTCTCTCTGATGGAGCAGGGGTTGGATATGTTATTAATTTTCATTATTTTTTCCAAAACCAACTTCTTAAAAAAAAAAAAAAGCTCTACCTGTGTTAATTAGGCCTCCTGAAAGCAAGCTGTATTTGCTGGAACACTGCAATATAGTACACGATGCCATGGTGGCTGCACTGCTACTGTCCAGGCCAGCTGCTCCGCAGGACCATGGTTATCACCCTGTGCTGTGCCAGATCATCCAGAGCTGGACAGGACAGCCCAGTGCAGCTCCCTGCTGCAGTGTGGACACTGCCTCACTTGACCAGCACAGGAGATGCAGCCAGCAAATTAGCACCAGCAGCCCTCAGCCCTGTGAGAATTGCTCCATCGACACAGCCATCCTCATGGAGTGAGCAGCACTGCTTTGGCATTGGTAGAACTGAGATAGAGGGTGATACAAGAAATGGAAAAGTTGTACTTGTATAATTTTGATTTATTTTCCTTATCTAATTAAGAAAGGAGGAAGAGAAGAAAGAAGGAACATGTCACTTAGATTCAGCCAGCTTAGAAGCAATGGGCAGATGCAGAAGTTGGGTGTCATGTTTTACAAGCCCTGCTGTCCGGGCTCCCACTCTGCGTGCCTTAATAGGTGGCTGCATACACGTGTGCACACAATAGACAGCATAAATGCTTCAACATTTCAAGTTAATGGTATGATTATTACCTGGAAAGAGTATGAATGCAATCTGTTCTTCCACCCCTCCTGTCCACAGCCCCTGAATTACGTTCTCAAAAACTCTCTTTGAGATCATACTGACCTGTACCCTTTTGATCTGGCTCCTGAACCTGTTCAGAAAGGTTTGTAACCTCTGGGAAGTTGCACTGACTGTGCTGCACACCTCAGCATTTTGGAGGAGTTCAGGTGTGATTTCTGTCTGCAAGCTAAGACATTCCATGCTCAGGTATCATCTCTGCCCATCTCATCCAATTATAACCAACTCTTCTGTCAGTCATCCTGCAACACATCATGCAGCAGAGCTTCTGTGATCCATCCTGGGCAAACAGGAGCTTTGCTGCCCACAAAAGTGATAATGTAAAAGCTGTGCTTTGCAGTGACCTGGATTCTCCCATCTTTTGCCATCCAGTTAACTTGGTGTTTAACCTGCTTGTGTTAAAGGGAGTTTGGCAATGAAGGGACTACTTTATGGGAAGTGCAGGGATATTATTCACATCCAGTGTTTAGTATGCAGACAATTAATTGTAAATGTCTCACAGCTGACCCAGGCACTTCTCCTCTGTTGAACTCTCTCCAGAGAAAAAGATCTGCTAAGGTCTTCCAATGATGTCCATTTTCAGGGAGCTTGGAGGCACCCTTAGTAGAGTTTGGCTTGTGCTCACCCCTGCAGGAGCATAGGAGGACCCCCTGTGCCCAGCCACAGTGAAAAACCTGATCAGAGACATTTAATTGATTTTCCTGAGAGCTGGAAGGGAATGGAAAAGATTTGCCAGGGCTATATCACTATAGTCCTGAATATCACGCACCTGAATGCAAGCCGGTCAACCTTCCCTGGAAAACTTGGATTTATCCAATTGCTGTGCTCCTGGAGTTGCAAAAAACCGGATTTCACTGTAGTACCCTGGTACAAATCCACACTCCCTGGCTGTCCCTGTGCTGGGTGCTACTGCCCTGCAGGGTCCCTCTGAGCTGTGCTGCAGACAGGCCCCACCTCTCGCACCCAAAAACCGTCCAGCTGGTCCCGAGGTACACAGGCCTGGCTTCCTGGCTTTCTGTTTGCTCCGAACGTGTGTGAACAGGTCTCGCCTGGAGCCTGCGGGCATGGAGGCGGTGTAAATGAAAGCGTAAACACGGCCATTCTCATTAAAGGATGTGCCGAGTGAGGTGTGCTGCGGCTTATGCAATCCTGCTTTGAACGGCTGTGAGGAATTCATAGAATTCTCATAAATCTTGATCGTTTCACTTTCATTGAGGGTTTTTATTATCCCTTTTAAAATTTTGTTTGCTTTTTTTTTCCTCCATCCATTAATCATTCTCTTATTCTGAAGTTCCTCTCTCCAGCGAGGGAGAATTAAAAAGCTCTGCTTGGCAGAGCTAGTGAACCACACCAGCTGCATACTAACAAGCAAGAGGATGTCTCTCGAGCAATGTGTAGCCAAAGAAGGGATGTATCCGCTTGATCCAGTGTGTAGCCTTCCAAGAAAGCTTGGATGCTCTTTGTCAGCAGTGCAGCTATCTGGAGTAACCTGGTCCTAACCCGTGTCTCACTGGCTTGGGGGATCCTATCGTGAGCTTTGTGACATTTGGCCGTCTATGTCATCCTCAGCTGAGCAGTCCAACCATGGTTTTGTGGGTATGACTGATCCTCCAACTACCTTTGATCACTTCTAAAAGGTCCAGTACCTCTCTTAAGAAACCATTGTCCTTAGTTATTACAGCAGGAAAAGTAGAGGTGTAGAAGGCAGGCAGAGGGAATAAGAGGAACCCACTGTGACCCTGGGAGCCACCCAAGGGGAAGAAGAGTGGGAGTAACTGAAGTAACCCACAAAGGAGATGAACCTGGAGGGATTTTATTTATGAACCTGCTTTACTAGCACATATGTGGTAGACTATAGTCCTGGTCAAATGCTCAGCTTGTAAAAACCATTGAGGAAGGAGGATGAAGCTGGAGTCCTGCAGAAGCCCTTATGGCAAAGGGGCACCCCAAATTGAGGGCAAGGGGTCATAGGGGACCACAGCCAGCCCTGGGGCAAGGATCCCTGCCCCCTCTGTCTGCAGCTCCAGGGGCCAGTAGTGTGTCAGCCCCCTCTTGAATTAGTGCCTTTGGGTCCCTGTGCCACAGGGATGTGAGGACTGGCAGTGTGCAGGGAACTAATCCTGGGATACATCAGAGGAGATGCTCAACATTTAACTTATGAAAGCTTTGCCTCCAGTGCCCTCCAAAAAGCAAACAAAACCCCAGCAGGTTTGGGCTACAAGCAGCAGTGACCCCACAGCCTCTGACTATGCAGCACATCACTGCTGCAGTGGCCTTCACAGGGCCATTGTCTCAGAATTATGTACCTTGATAATTTTTTTTAATAGTAGTTAGGTGGTTAATTTCCTGAAGGTTGCAGGCTGAAGTCTTATTTTTCATACGTGACTTGGTAATTAAATTATCCCTGTTGCTATTACATAATGTAAGTAACAGCTACTTGATTTTAAAAGAATAGTCAAATTTGGCAGACAGTTCAGAGTAATTTATTTTATATTGGAGCCTAATGCTAAGAGATTGCACAAAAAGCAGAAGGCAGCTGCCTGGAATAGTCTAAAATAAGCATGTGGTAACCAACAACTATTATTATTGTATTACTGCTTATAATTCCCAAATGGAGAATTAAATTTCTGTAATAGATACAGCTTTTAACAAAAACAAAAATAAAAGTATTTGCTTTTTCTGTCAAGGAAAACTCTTTTAGGAAATGATACCATTGAATGTACAGTTCCCAAGGGAGAGTGGAAGGAAAACCCCCAGCCTTGCAAGATTCTTTTGCACAGGGCTTCTGCTTTCCACAGATACCACTGCAGGACTGTCTCAGATTTCTTCTAAAGGGCAGGCAGAAGGATAGATTTATTATTTAGAGATAAAAATGAGCTAATTAGATTTTTTTTAGCTATAATACATTCTCTCTGTAACTGCATTTAGGTTGGAATTTAGCATTTACTTGCCAAAAAATGACATTCCCTCTTCCCCACAAGGCTGGGTTCTCCATTTCTGCCTCCTAATGTGTCTGACCAGAAACACTGTGGCAAATTACAGGGCTGGTCAATAGGAGCATAGGATCACATTTCAGGCTCTGGGAGCTTAATATTGGCTGGTACATTTTTGACCTTAATTTTAACAGGCTTTTACTTCTTCATGCCAGTTTATATGGGAAGGCTGGCTCAGGCATGGGGACCTGGGCACTGACCTGGTCTCCTGGTCAGACCTAAAAGTAACTCAGACAATCAATGCATCTTTAATTTGAAATGCTTGATGACTAATCTCTTGTTTTCTTTAATTAATGATCTACAGTTAATCATTCTGAATAGTAAATTGTCTACTTCAGCATTGATAGGAAGAGTTCCTATGGGAAAATGTTCCCCTATAGCTTTAAATTAAATATGCATTTTCACATCACACTTACCATATCCTTACCTTTATGCTATCGCATGATTACAGGTCCATTAACTAATTACATTTGACAACTTGTTTATTGAGGGGAGCAACTACTTTACATCTCTTGCCTGGGAAAGAAAATGCTCTAACAAACAATTATTCAGCAGCTGCAATCATGGAGCACTGAATTAATTGCTTTGAAGATCTCAGTCAAGAAGATCTTGATAAAAAATCAAAGAAAATGTTGTTTGACAGAATGCATGAATGAGAGTGCCAGGAGGGACTCGGGCTTGGTGAGCTGCAGCCCTGCTGCAGGGAGCGCTCCATGAGGACCTTGAAACACTGCACTCGGAGGAGGCTGTAGAAAAGCTCATTTGCTTGTTTCTTCCTTTATGTTTAGTTTATCAAAACCAGAACTTATACATGTAATTTGATTATAGTATCAGGATGCTGCTAAAATGGGCCAAAAAACCTCAGCACAATCAGGTCTATAAAGGCTGACACAGATATCTCATATGTGTAACCTCTGTGGATGACATACAAATAATTAACCCAAAGGGTACTGTGAAGTTTGATTATTATAAAGCACTTTAGAACCTTCTCCCAATGGGAGCTGCTGTGATAGTACTGGAGTACTGGGATGAAAAGCAGAACAAGGCATGTGGGGATCTCAGCTCTGGACCTGGCTGGGCAAAATTGTCTTGGTGCACCTTGATGCTGGGGAATGCCATTCACTCCTGACAAATGTCCCAGGGGGCATCAGGACAGTTTGTATCTTGAGTTACTTTGTTGGGACTAGAGCATTGTAGAAAATAGTGGGATTGCTGATAAAGCACGATGAAGGCACTGAAGGCATGGACTGGAAAGGGGTTTCTGATCTCTCCAGCTCCTTTGTGACTGCTGCTCCTTTATCAGCAGGAGGAGGACCAGTGTCTCACGTGAGACAGTCCCAAATTCTGCTCCATGGACAAGTCACAGCCTGCAACACACTGGCCAATCCCAAGCCATGCTTCCTTCTCTCAACTGCTGTAACCTTGTGTGCTCTGCAAGTCAGCTGAGATGAAATATGTTTCTGCCAGGTAAGACTAATTCCTACAGTGACACTGGAAAGGGAAGGAGAGCTTAAAGATTCAAAATTCTCTAAAGGGCTTCAAAAGTGAAGAACAAGGACTAAACAATATTTTCTCTGAATATTATGTCACTATAAAAAGCTGAAAAAGTTGCCCAGTAAGCTGGGCAAAAGTTGCCCAGAAAGGCAGTGATATCAGGTGGCTCCTCAGAAAACATCCTCATTGGGCTTTTTGGTCACATCCAATTAGTAACGCAGTCAGCTTTTCAAAACTACCTCGTTCTTACATGAAAAGTTGCGAAGAGTTTGCTAGCATCATCTCTCTAGAAATGGGAGGAAATAGAATTCTTTTCCCCAAGTTCATGCCCCAAGTTCAGACAGTCTGTGAGGATGGTGGTATTGAAGTCAGTCATGAACATGGCACTATTTTGCCAAACCAAACACCCCTAAGGACTAATGCCTCAAAAAGTGTGATGGAAACTTCTGTCACAATGGATCATGTTCAAAAGTGAGGGGCAGAGAAACTGTGGCCCCTCCCTTGACTCTTGTTTAAAATTAGTAAGAGCCCAAATTGAATTAATCACTTTTATATACCCTGATTCAAATAATTGTTTTTGCAGCAATCCCTTGGCTCTCTTTAATTCTTCATCATGAGACAGATAGAGCCTAACTAAATAATTGGCTCTATCTTTTCCCTTTTCTGGGTTTTTTCCCTCTTTTTTTATTTTGCAGATATGGTTGACAGAATTTGCCCTGCCAAAGGAAATGTAGAAAGAAGCAAGTAAACAAGTTGTTGCTGAAGCTTGTATTAATCATTCTAGTAAGCTGTAGAGTAACTGAAGACTCATGTGTTCTGGTTTATAATTACAAAAATGTAAATAGCAGGTTACATATTAATGCTTAGAAATCACTAACTTTACTTGCCAAGGAATTATACAATTATTTTAAATGAATGAACAGAAAAGTGTACATCAGGCTGTAGGCTCAAGTAGCTATTGCACAAGCTGGGTTAAACCTGAGGTGTTCCCAAGACAGCAGACCTTTATCCTTCTTTAGGATAATGATCAAGCAAATGTTTAAGAATCTTCCTAATGAGGTCATGAGTAAAATGTGATGTATTATTAGACACACAAATGAACTCTTATTAAAATAATAGAAAAATCCTGCTATATAAAATGCATGGTGTATTAAATCCAGTTTGACCTGAAGCCATGTGTTGAATACCATTATTAGGATCTGTCCTTAATAAAAGGCTTTCCATTTAGTTAGTAAAATTTGAGACTCTACTAATTTTGAGCAAAGTTTTTTCCATATTGAAGAGCTGGTCTGCCCCCTGTCACGTGTCCCATGCTGTGTGATAAAGCTACAGCAATGAGGAGCATTCTCATCCTCTACATCCAGTCCCTGGGTCTGGATTCAGAAGAAAGGCAAAGCTGCCACAGGCCCTCTATTTTCTTACCAACCAAATATATAGGCTAAGAATCTGTCAACTCATTGCTTTGGCAGCTGACACTCCAGCTGATCCATCCACGTTATGGGAAGGTCACTTAAATTGCTCTCAGTTTATTTCAAAAGCTCTCAACCCTTTTGTACAGACATTGGACTGAGGAGTGATGACCACTCAAAACCAAAGGAAGTGAAGCAGCTGCTGCCCTCTGAAAAAAAAATGCTGTGAGGACAAAGCAGCTCACTCGTGCCAGCCACACAGTTGTAACAATTTTTCCTGCTGTTGAGAAATTTGTGAGATGTTAAGCTCACTATAGCAGCACTAAGATCTTCCCTTGCCTAAGTTTCATCTTTATTTAGGCACACACCATTCTGGCCACAGAGTGATGGAAATATTTTGATTTGGGTTTTTCTAATGCACAATGAGTTGCTAAAACGGAGGCAATATTAATGAACATAATCTGTTCTTGTAAATCAAGAGTGCCCCTGAGCAAGTAGTGCGTGTTCAGCTCTGGGCACCCAGCTCAAGAAAGATATCATCAAAATACATGTGGGATTTTGAAATAGACACTCATTATAAAATGGAAAATATAATCCAAACAAAGATGGAAAAGAGTGGGACCATTTTCCTTTGGGGTAATAAAAATCAATGATATTTGTATTTGGAACCACTTTTATATTCAGTGACGGAAAAAGGAATGTGATGAACACTTGCTGACCCTTTCCTTCTTAGCAAAGGAAAATACACAAATTTTAAAGCTTGGAAAGAAACCTCTTGTGGCATATCATCAAGCTGCAAGTGCTACAAGAGAGCAGTGTTGCCAAAATTTAAGTAAATTAAAGAATACAATTTTTTCGTTTTAACTGCCACTCTGAATTCATGTCCAGACAGAGACATAAAGTGAAACTTTGACAGACTAAAAGGCTTCCCACGTCTGCATATTAAAAAGCCTGTAATTACTAAGGGCTGGGAAGTCTGTGTATGAAATGGCTTTCTTCTGCAAGCATTCCTGTATCACTGCCAAGCACTGGACAAGAGCTGCAGTAAACCCTTCAGGTGAAACAACGTATATTATAAATAATGTCATTTTGTAGCTATTTTGCAAGAAGTTTACAGAAATGTGAAGAAATACCATAACAGAATAAAAGACACTTCACTAGTTATTATAAATTTTCTCCCTTTGGGGAGGTACATAAAAACCATTTAGAAAGCTATCTTGATATAAAAATCTTGAAAGATTGTTCTTTCCTCATAAAAAGCAATTTATTTTGATGTCTCATAAACTGGGGGTTTTTGTGAGTATACAATACATATATGGAACAATTACAGTTTAACCATTTGCTAATGGTTATATGAAGAGAGTATAATATCTTATATTCCCATGATTCCTTAAAGCAAACTGCAGCAGCTTAAGCTGCAGCACAATTTTCATTAAATCACTCAGCTGCACTGTCCTGCCTTGCAACTATCAATCCTACTTTGTTTTTTTCACGGACTCTTATTCCAACATTAAAATGTCTAGCAATTCCTTTTGCATTTATTACAGTAATTTTATAACTGGGTCAAAAGAACACTTTACTTGAGCAGCTCAGTTAGCTCTAAATTAGTAGTGTCACACTGAGCTCTAGCTGGTGAGGTGGGTAAGAGTTTCCCTTCAGCACAAGGGTGCCTGTGAAAGGAAAACAATTAATGGATGGATTAATTAATTAATTAATGGATGTCAGTAGCTTATTTATGAAGCCACCTTACAAAGCAGAGAGCAAGATGTAAATTGCGCCATGGCATCTTTTCCTCCATGACTATGAGAGAAGTTAGATGAAAGCTAAAACAGGGTGTTTTGTTTTGGCACATTTGTGGAAAAGAGGTGCATCTCATAACACTTCTGACTTTACCTACTCACTCAGGGTGGTGTCTGTTGGATTCAGTGAATGGCAGGGAGCATCGATTTAACTGATTAAAGCCAGTTTGGTTTTTCCTCCCATCCTCCAGGTCAGAAAACTGAGGCCACTACTCTTTGCTGTTGTCAGTATGAGCCTACAGGGGTATATTCATGGCAGGCCCAAGGGAAAAGGAGCCACTCCAGAGCTCTGTCATTTTACAGCAGCCATCACCCATGGCTTATACACTGGAGTAAAGCTTAATGTAGTTCCAGATTGAAAGAAATTACACCAAAAACCTTTTATTCTAAAAACATTTTTAATTTCACTTGCATATTTTAAGAGAAATACAATATGCTAGCAGCAAAATAAGATTTCTGTTCTAACATTTCACAATACATTAGTGTCCAAATTTCCATTTTTCTATTAAGGTAGTTTGCATTAATTAGATATCAACTCTGAATACTATGACAGTATTTCCAAATACATACAAGCCACCATAAAATAACTATTAGTATTATTACCATGGGGAAAAAAAACCACCACAGTACTAGTAAAAATGTAAGTATTTGAAGGTAATGCCTTTAAAACCACAGAAAGTACCGTCTACCATTCCAAAAGCAAGTGAACAGCTGAAGACATTAGGTAAATATAAAAAGTTAATAAGTTAAGGCTTTGTTCAGTCAATATTTCAGAAGTTCACATTCTGTGAAATTTATATTCAAGTTTGAACTAGCAATTAATTTCAAGTTGTACTTCCTAAAAGAAGAGTTCAGGCTGACTTCTGTCTCCCCACTTCAAGAGTGCATCTGATCACTCAATTCTGGTTTTAAGCAGCATTAATTAATCCCAGCAGAGAACAAGCAGGTACAGTTTCCAGAGCAGGCCTGACATGTTCCTCAGAGAAGTCTCTAATCCCACGTGTAGTTCAGCAGGTGCCACCAACATCCTCCCTGTGCTACACTGGATCATTGGAGCCATTCATCCTGGCAGAAGTGTTTCTCAATGGACTTCCCAGCCAGGTGACAGCATTCCAACTTACCTACACAAATGTGAACACAGGGGAATGGGACACAAGGGCTGGGAACAGCCACAGGTCCTCCAAGCCTCAAGCCAGCAGGAATCTGCCAAAGGACTTCTGGGTTCTGATCCCTGATATTTTGAGTCATGCAATTAAAGCATCCTCATTGAATGCAGCTGCCAAGATGGTGAAACATTACATTCTCTTTGCTGCCTGGGAGCAGCGGCTCCTCCAGGGGCACTGACTTTATTGGACAGCTGAGCTCTGTGATTCCTGGGAGCCTGCAGGTTTTTTTGGTTAAACACACTTGCTTCACAGAAGATGCAAAGGCACTAATGGCAATACAGAACGGGGCAGGGGAAAGAAAGGCAAAGTAACAATAAATACCAAAACCTGAATCAACTCTTTCTTCATAACAGGGATTATGTAGTTCTGAACCAGATGAACAGAATAATGAATGGCTTTGTTTGCTTCGTGCTGGTCACTGCAATATCATGAACTGGCCCACATGAGTCTAATTTAAGGATAGATATAAAATATCAACACAGCTTCATGGAGAATAGGTCTTGAACAACAGGCTGCATTTTACTCTTAGATATATTAAGCTTGGCTTGCAAAGGCACCTGCACTGAGGTGTTACCCACAAGAACCCTGAGTAACTTTCTGAAAACAAGATGAACATGTAATTTTCTTTAAAATATTAATAATAATAATAATAATTTCAAGATGCAGTATTAACAGGGATTCAGCAAGAAATATAGCTGCTTGCCCTCTTACTGAAAGTTTTAAAGGCTCTGGGATAAAAGGGACAGAAATTCAATGGCCTGCCTGTTTGCTTTCCCCACCCCCTACCCATGTCACTGATGTAATAAAAACTTATCACCTCTCTCTACAAACCTTACCTTGCATTCAATTTTAAAAATCAATGATCTGGAATAAACTGTAAAAATCACTTGCAATAAATTTGCAAAGGACATGCAGACTACTGGAGTAGTAAAGAATGAGGACAGGTCACTTACACAGAGCAATCTGGACCACTTCATGAACAGTATTTTAATGCTGGTAAAATACCATCTGTATTTCCAAGAATATATAAGGTAAGATAATAAGAGGATGATGTACCACATTCTTCAGAAAGACCCTGAAGAGGACTTGGCCCATAACAGTCAGCATCCAAGGCAATGCTTCCACACACAAAAAAGAAAAAGATAATGCAATTTTTGAGGAAAGAGGGAGAGGGAGATATTCATCAGAGCAAGAGGATCACATTATGGCTCTGTACAGTCCTGATGGATCACTATTGACATGTGGCATCTAATGTAGATGTCACCCTTACAAATACTTCTGTACATGAGAAATCCAGAGAAGAACGTGAAGATGAATTAGTCTTGGATAACATCCGCTGCCATAGGAAAGTTAAGGAATTCAGTCTCATCAGAGAAAAGGTTAAAAGGGACATAATTATGATTTATAACTACACACAGGCAATTAGAAAAGCTGATACTACAGAGATCAATATAAGCAATCAAATGCATAAAAAGACCAAAATAACTTAAGGTGGAGCTAGAAATGCAAATAGGAAATCAAGTGAAAAATGTACCTGGGGTAATTAAGTATTGCAACAGGAGGTATGAGTGAATTCTCATCACTTGAAGACTTCAAATTAATATTAAATGCCTTGCTAAAATACCTATGTTCAGTTCAAAACAAAGCCACTGAATTTAATAGAGAAACAGCTTGTTGAAATTCAATGGTCTGTTGAATTTAAAAATAAATCCTCATTATGCTGCCTTCTTTCCTTATGTATTTATGAGATATTTAAACAATATAGCTACAAAATTAAAGGGGGTTACCAAGAAAAGGTGTTTTTTTCTTTCTGAGCACAGAAATCCTTAAGGCTAGATTTAAAGCTAAATAAACTGCAGCTGCATTTTGGAAAATATTCTTCCCTCCCTCCCAATTTTTCCCATTTCTTGTTCAGAGTTGTACAGTCCACTTAGTTGACTGATTTACATAATCATGTAGTTTTTCTTTAGTTTTTCTGTTCCTATTTATAAGCCATTCACAAACCATCCACTTAAGTAACAGCATGATTTATTGTAAGAATGATTATGGTTGTTTCAGAAGGAAAATGGAACGTGATTAAATGAAGAATGAACAAGGACATTCTAGAACAAAGGGCTCTAATCCTGCAAAAGGATTTGTAAATGAAACCTGCCTCTCAACCCCATCCCAAATGAACTACTGAGAGAATTCAGCAGATACCTTTACAACTGTGGAGCCAAGAGCTTAGCTGAAGACAAAAAAATAAAAAAAATAAAACAACCAACCAACCATGCCCACAGTATCTTATGGAGAAATTGTAAAGCTCACAGAGCCATCCACATTTTGGGAAAAAAAAAAAATGAACTGGCACATACACAGTTGCTGATATGACCCTCTCAACACAGGTCTGAGCACCAAGTCTCCAGAGGGAGAACTGCAGCAGACCTTTGCCCTTGGATAATTTCCAGCATCTGAGACAAATGCAGCAGCCAAGGAAATGGCTGGGTATCTAAGCTGTGGATCCAAGAGAACACAACTTTTTCTTATGCAGTAGATGTTTTGCAGGTGCCACAGGAACCCTATCAACCCATAGTTCTTACAGAACTGGTGAACAGTCTGATGAAAGAATCTCAAAGTTCAGCATCTTCACCTGAAGTGCTTATTCTCTGCTATTGCAGAAGGAACAAGTGGTGAAAAAGCCCTGTTTGCTTACCAGTACCACTGCCTGCTTACAAATCAGCTCCTTAGCAGGAACAGCTGAGAGGCTCCACAAAGGAGGAGCTGTGTTACAGACCCACGTTTGTCAGGAAAAACAACCATAAGATGAGCACGTGCACATACCAAAGCGACTGCTTTTAAATGCTTGTCTTAGCCCAAAATAAAACAGCAGTGATGGATCATATCCTTGCTCAAGGACAGATAATTCTGGTCCATTCCAATTGCACATGAACCAGCAGGAACTTGGGAAATCCCACACTAAATTGATAGAACTGTCTCAGAAATTTGTATGGAGTTACAGAGCCATTCAGAACAGCACAGAAGCTTTTCATAGTTGATTACCATATAGGCAGCATTTCCTAAACAGCAAGGGAGAGAGAGGATGCAGCAAGCATGGAGGCCAAGAAAATCAGCTTTGCAAGATCTGTGCTGAATATGTGTGAATTCCCACTGAAGTGGTCTGAGGAACTGTGGATGGGCTAAGCTGAGACACTGGTAGAAGGCACTGGTAACATCCCTGCTGTGGGGACAGCTGAGGTTACCCTGAACACTGTGGTTCTTTCAAGAGGGAAGTACTGAACTATTGTTTTCAGAAATAGCACCGTTACTCCAGACAGAGAACCACCCTCCCCCATTCTTGTGCAATTATTTAGATACAGCACTAATGAATACAGCTGAGACTGCAGCTAGCAGTAATGCCCTGGCTTACAGGAAACACTTGAGCTAAATGCTAAAATCTACTTTTAATGAAGGGTATTAAGAGAAGGCTGAGAAACTTTAAATTCCAAAGACTCCTCTAAGCTAAATATGATGCCTATGGATGCAACCAGGACCTGGGGTCCAGTATTTCTGTGATGCCTTTATGTCTAGGGGTTGGGGCTGGTTTGGTTTCAGACTTGGTCTTGCTCACCAGAGAAACAGGATTCCCCAGGCCGGCTAAATCACTTTTCCCACAAAGACCAATTTTGCGAGGAGGGGCGATGGGGGTTTGCAGTTGCTGCATTTTCGTAGCTAACACTGACTCAAAGGAAGAGCTACAGGCAGGAGTGTGGTCAGGCTTCCTCCAGTTTTCCTTGCCCAGCTGCTCTGTGTTCACCGGGGCTTCTGCACTGTAGGGTGACTTATCAGAGGGTGGAGGTGGAGCTCTTCTCTTCTTTCCTCTGCTGTCACTAGGACTGGTAGTATCTCTTTTTGGGTCCAGATGCGTGTTTTTCTGAACAGTCATCTCATGAGATCCATCAAAGAGTGACGCCCACAGGGCAGATGTGGGCTCTTTTTGCTGGCCAAGAAGGAACTCACCATCGCTCTCTTCAATTTTCCTATGTATGATATCAGCTAAGCCCTCAGGTTTCACTGGAGAATCAATGCCTGTAGTTTTAAGGGACAGCAATTAACCCAGATTAAAACACCACCAATGATCTTACTACTATGTATTTTCTTATTACTACTCAGAATACAAAGCTGTATTAACTGTCTCACCAAGTCTGAACTAAGAGTATTAATGGATGAAATGGAAAATGTTACATATGCTATCCAAGAGAGAACTGAGGTGACAGGAGGGAATTATTTTTGTGACAGCTGGCATTGAGGCAGCAGGGTAGGCACTGATATTTCTTTCCAAGTAAAAGAAAAAATAAAGTACTACAGGGAAACCTGTATGTATTAGTTATTAAATACATTTTGTTGTATAGTGCTTTGAAAATTTGGTTTCACAGGAGGCCCATGAACGTCTGACTAAACAGTCCTGCACTGCCAGTTGTAGAAAATGGGACATCTTTACATATATCATTTTTCTCTATGTGCCTTAGGACTGCCTTGCTCCATTTCTTATTCTTCTTACTGAGTTTTCCATGTATACTGCAGTAGTACTAGCCTCAAACAGCAGCAGCACCTGATTTTCAATAGAATCACAGAACAGTGTAGGTTGGAAAAAGCCTTTAAAGGTCACCGAGTCCAACTGTTAACCCTGCCAAGTCCACCACCAGCCCATGTCCCTAAGCACCACCTCTGCACATCTGTCTTTCAAATGCCTCCAAAATGGTGTCCCCACCACTGCAGCCTGTGCCTCTGCTTGATAACCCTTTCTGTGTAGAAATTATTCCAAATATCCAATCTGAACCTCCCCTGGGGCCACTGGAGGTCGTTTCCTCTTGTCCTATCACTCCTTACTTGAGAAAAGGGACTGAATCCCCCCTGGCTCCAATCTCCTTCCAGGTACTTGTAGAGAACCATAAGGTGCCCCCTGAGCCTCCTTTTCTTCAGGCTGAACACCCCCAGCTCCCTCAGGCACTCCTCATCTCCTGTGTGCTCCAGACCCTTTCCCAGCTCCATTGCCCTTCTCTGGACACACTCCAGCCCCTCAGTGTCTTTCTTGTAGTGAGGGGCCCAGAACTGAACACAGGATTTGAGGTGCCTCACCAGTGCTGAGTACAGGGTGCTACAATTACTACATATAATCCTGGAAAAAAATGGTGCATTAAGAGTGAAATGGAGCTTGTGTTCTGCTCCTCACTGAGGTACATGTGTATCAGTGGAATTATGCTGCTGTGTTACCTTTGTAAAGCTTCTGTGTGGTTCATTTACTGCATTTCTGCTCTGCATTCACAGCTCAGATAAAACCTGACTGTTCAGTGCTCTGATGCATGGTAACTCAGTGACCCACATGGCATTTTGAGCATCATCACAGCTCCATCCCAAGCAGCAAGCAGTCAGGCATTTAGAGTTGTACAGTGTTTCTCAGTCAATACTGCATGGGATCCAGTAAAACAAAGTGACCTACTTTTTCTAGTCTGTAAATATTATTTCTGTAACAAAACTATTAAAAAAATCCTGCTGCATACCATTTTTCTCTGCAAAAATACAAGTCCCAGATATGCTGTAGCAAGATTTTCCAAGCATATTTTTCAACATCATTACCAAAGACCAAAAAATTAGGTAAGTTATGCTAGGTAAGCCTTCAAATAGCTGTAAGAACGGCAGATTAATTTCATGCAATTGGTTTGCAAGCTGGACTATTTTACCTTTACATTTCCTGAGCTGTATACTACTCCTACCATGAGTGTTTATTTCCAGTGACAGCTGTTTTGAGTGTGTTCAGGGTAGACTGCGGATTTTTTAGCTCAAGGTATAAAAATGTATTCATTATTTGCACTATTACAAATTCAGATTTAATATCAACTCCTTGGTATGCAGTTATGTTGCTCTTTCATTGTCTGAATTGTCCTTGAAAAACTCAGTGTTTCACCACCAACACCAGAAGCCATCTGAATTCAGACAATGTTGTTTCTGTTACTCTGCAACTTGAAAAGGCAAATCCCACTTACTCATATCATGGTAGACGGAGGTCGCTTCCTTTGTCAAGAACAAAGGTGGTTTCCGTGGTGACATAATCTCAATTTTCATAAGTTCCTCACAACAATGCTTCCACTGGCCTGAGAGAGAAAAGAGAACAATGACTGGAACTTAAACACATCAGCCTGGAAAAAAAATGGAAGTTATTAGGTTGTGTCAGGAAACTATCTCCAAAGTAATACTAAACAGTGAGAATTTACTTTTGTTTAGCAGGAATGCTCAGGATACATTTGTATTTTCATCTCTGTATTCATTCTCTTAGCACAAAGGTCATAAGATCCTAGCTGGAATTTATGCATCCCAGCATTACTGTTACACTATGATGGCTAAAGATCATAATTTGCCTTCAAATCCCCAAACAGTATAAATCCAAGGGGGAAAAAAAAAGAAAAAAATTAAGGTTTGGGAAGCTTCATCAAGTTATCAGGAACAGCTTCCAATATCCTGCAAGCTGAACGTTATACAGAAATGTTACAATGTCATGGCAAAGGAACATTCTGTTTTTAATAGAGGATAACTTGCCTTTTATCCCTTAGCAGACAAGGAAACCTCTTTTTCTATTAATAGATTTTGACCTTAAGGAAAACAAGACACAGTAAAATTACTTTGTTCGTACCAATCATTCCAAGTTTTCTGAGCACATTAATTTTAAGAGAATTTTAGAACCAGGGAAGAAAAAAGGCATTTAAATGCCAAGTGACCCATTTTTTTCTGAATCCAAAGAAAATGTCTCAAAAAATCTGTGGGTAGTATTCTCTCTATAATGAATAAGAAGTAGCTCTTTTACCCTACTCTACAGATAATTTAAAGAGGATGCCCTAGTTTTTGCTTGGTGTGTTTCTTTAATTGATAGTGCTTTTTCTCGTTGTAAATCAATGTTAGAAATGACTGGAAATACAACTACGACTCTGAGTTTCTACAGCCTCAATTCAATTATTTGATTGGTGTTGTCTCTGACTAAAGACTGATATTTCATTAATTGACCTGGTTTTGTTTTCTGACCTGATAAAAATGCCTATCAGGAAGCAACTCTACTTTGTCAATGGCAGCATAAAGGCTGACAGTCTTTACTCTCAGTAAATCTGTGAGTCAAGCAGAAAGCAGTGAAAAAAAGACAGAGGCAAATTAATCTATGTAGTTTTTATAATAAAGATTTGGTGATAAACAAGGAGCACAAGACACAACTTCAACAATATTTCACACCAATAAATGAGTTCCCTCTGCCATGTAAGATCAGGGTTGTTCCAGAGGTTTGCCAAAGGATCAGGGTAACCCTTTAACACCTGTTAGAAAGGCTGAGGTGCAGCTTTTACCAGGTCCAGGTAAGCATGGACTGCGGCTGGGTGAGCACATTGCCATGTGATGAGGGCTACCAAAACCTTTGAACTACAACAGAATCAAGCAATCCCTGTTAGAACAAATTGTAATTTAATTCATCCATAACACTGCTGAGCAAGGAAACCCCAAGTACTTGTGACTGCTTCCAAGAGCTGGCTGAATCCCCTTCCCAGCCCAGGCCCCACACGATTCCAGCATCCTCACCACTTGTCACTAATGATTCCATACTAAGGTTTTATGCTTGCAGGATCTCACCAAACCAGCACACCACTGGTTGGATGCCCAGGCAGAGGTGGACTCCTCCCACTACAGTGGGAAGAGGAAGAGATGGTGAGAATTTAAAAACATCAAGAACACTGCTAAGAGAACAAGTTTTTTGAGAGTGATGGACATACTCTGCCTCTGATTTCCTGCAAGAACACATGGACTTTGGTTTAGTCAAATATTTGCCTTCCAACGACTTAGACCACCACCCAGTATTATCCCAGAGAACATATTTCTTTTCGTTCCTGCAAACAAAGGCTTATGAGGCAACTGCAATTTGAATTGCTCAAAGATCCCTTTGATGTTACATAATGCCCCATTCGGAGGGCACAGTGCCAGCACTGCCTGCTTACTTACTCAGATCATAAAAGTGCTGCCAGAAAGCCTCCATCCACTGATGAAGTTCATCCCTACTGTCAGTAGCAAAACGTTGTGTCACACCCTCTCCAGCCACGGGGTTGATAACTGAGAAGTTATTGGCTCTTCTCTTGGAGTCCTTATCCACAGCTCGGATCCTGGTTTCCTAGGAACAACAAACTGTGCTAATGACTTACTGCTTCACACTGCCATCAACTTAGGGCCAATGACAGTGTAAGGAAGGTAGAATTTGGCTTTTTGTCTACTTCAGATTAATACCCAATTGAAAAAAAAGAACCAATGTCAGGAACTGATTATGAAATTGTTTTATCATAAAACTATTAAAATGGCATAAAACATTAAATATAAGGGAATAAAGCACAATTATCACAGTTCAGTCTGAATTACAGAATGTACTGTAATTCAGTGTTCCCCCTCTCTCTACCTTCAGCAGCTCATCTCACACTGCCCACTCTTCTCCACAGCAGTTTAGTGAATAATCTACAATAACAGCAAGCAGCTCCTTTTCTCCAAACGATTCAGATGGACAACCACATTATTAGAGCCACCATTTACACCTCCTACTGCACTTCTGTGGGCCATTGTTTACCCACTGCACTGTAAACTTGTATCCATTTAATGTTCACCTTAGTGCATCAGGACATTCAGGGTAATACAATAGTGATGGGAAAATTAATAAGAAACTTACCTAGGCTATCTTTGAAGGGGTACTTGTAGCAGTAACCCATACAGTTCTACTAGAACAAGATTTCGCTCTGATAGAAAAAAACTTATTTCCCATTTAAAAATGGACATTTAAGTTTTAACTTAATTAGGAAAAACTACACAGAAAGAATTAAATGTGTGTATATATCCAAAAAGTATAACACAAGTCTAAAAAATCTCTTCAGCTACAGTTAGAAAAGCTCTCAGATTACACAGCAGCACTGTTAAGGTTTTTCCTTCTGTTCAGGGACATAGTTCAATTGCTCTAGACTAGATCCAGTGGTATTTTCAGAGTATTTACTTTCTTTGTTACAGCATTACTACAATTAAAAATAAAAACTACTTATCCCTAACTCAGTGATTTTTGTGTGTGTGTAAAATGCTAAAAGCTTTAAGTTTAGCTAAAACACAACTAAAAGAATTCCAGAAGGCAACTGGTCAACATTGCTGCTCATCAAACCATGATGAGCAAATTAAAACAACTAATATCACTTCATTTGTAGAAGTAAAGTGGAAGCCCTGGGGATATCTTTGCACATGAAACTTGAGCTGACTGAACAAGCAGCAGCCCATTACAGCACTGCTCCTCAGAGAATTTCTGGCACACCCAGGAGAGCAGAGTGACGAGCTTTGGTGCCAGGGCAGCAGCCAGCCCCGGCACCCAGCAGGACATGAGGACACCTAACACACAGCAGGAGCCTGCACTGCCCCCTGCCACCCCAGGGCACTCCTGGCACGGGCAGTGCCCAGGATTTGAAGAAAGCCAGCAGTCACAGCCAGGGCTGTGTTCAAACATCTCCTGTCTGGATGGACAGGGAACCTGACCAAGAAGGTGGCTCCTCAAAATCAGGGAGGACAGAACAACCAGTTCCCTTCTACACAACTCAACCAAATGTCAAACATCTGCTAAAGACATTAAACATACACCTACAGAAATGAAGTTTACGCATGGCATCCCATGGGGATAAGCCTAGTTCCGACACTCAGAAAAACAAAAGTTACTCTACAGACCATTCCCCAGATTTTAAATGCATTACTGAAGTAACCATTTGAAATACCAACAACTGCTTGTAGCATATCTGATGGATATGTTCATTTAAATTCTTCTGTCTAAAAATAGGAGATGAAGTAATTCATCCATCAGTGCTCTATATCCCATTAACTCAGGTAACCATAGATACCAGCAAAAAATGAAATCAAATAGATTAACATTTGACAGGTAAGAACTTCAAGCATACCATGCACACAAGTTTATTTAATGATGTTTGCTGCAGGTTTTATCCCACAACTGTGGTATTATTCAAAAGAGATGAATCCTCAAGCAACAGTCTCTGTCTGATGCTTGAATATTTCAGCAGTCACACGAGACGCCATTGCAGCAATGGGCTGATGAATTTGTCAGGCTTGGGTGAATTACATGACATGCCCAGTTCCACTTCATAAAAGCAAAACCCAAACCAACAAAAACAAAACAAGCAGAAAAACCACCCCAAAAAAGCACAACAAAAAGTGTTTTAATTTACCATGTTGTAATAATATCTTTCCCAGTCTTATAAAAAAACTGAACCAACTCTGCTGTAGCAATTGTAAAGAGCAGAACAATCAGTGGATGGCAACAGGAAAACAATTGAATCTTGAACTCAAGTGACTCTTCTGGGGAGGCTGAAGCCAGTTTTATATTCTTTATGCAAAAGATTGTTTCTTTGAAGATGGGGAAAGAATAAAAGGGAAAAATATATGGCATTTGTAAATACCAACCTTACTCTATATTTCTCCCCACAAATAAAATCTCTTTGCCTGATAATAGCTCTCTGGAAAGCTTATATTTTAAGCTAAGATGAAGACACAGAGAGAACTTCTTTACTGCTGAGGTACAACATTTTCCTGATAAGCCATTCCTGACATACTAAGAAGCACTGGTTATAAAGACCAATTTTAAGACATCAGAACAAATTACAGTTCTTAAAAATATTGAATAACCTAGAGACCAAGTTCTGTGTATCTATTTTAAGGTTGAAAAAAATCAAATCACACACAACAAACTCTCTTCATATTTTTAGTACAAAATAAACCAAACTGAAATTCAGTACAACACTGGAAGCAAGTATAACCTCTATGTGCATTGGTTTCTGCTGTAATGTTAATAATTTCCATGAAATTTTTTTAGGCAAGCAGAGAAAAATTGTTTAATTTCAAATTATGGCTTTCAAACACATTTATGCAGGAGACCAAATTCAGTCTATCAGCTAATATTTTGTCCTTTCCTTGTTTTGTGAGCTTGTTCTAAATGTGACATCTCGTGGCCACTGGCTGGTCAGTACAACGTGTGAGTATGACATGGATAAGCAATATTAGGATATCTGTGCCATTGTTCTTGGGAGCAATGCAGCAGCTGAAAACATGGAAAAGGAGATAACAATACATGACCAGCAAGCATTTTGTGAAGCAACAGTGAGCCAATAAACAGCTCTCAAACTGCTCAATTTGAGCACGTGTGGTACAAGGATCTGGGTGTTCTACTTGCTTCCCCTGCCTGCATCCACAACCTCATTCAAGCAACTGCAGGACTAAAGTGAGCAAAGGGATATGAGATACCAGACCTTTGGAGGTACTTAACTAGTCTGTGCTTTTCCAGTATATTTTCACAGCTATGAAGGCTTTTCCTAAGCCAACCAGTGGGACAAAGTCCTTACTGCAGAGAATACAGATATTTTCAGGGCTTATCTCATTTCCCTGTGCTGGAGTTCCCCAACATACACAGTGAATATTGCTCATGTTGCTGGTTCCCTAAAAGCTCACATGGTCCAGAACTGACATCCCTAGTCCTCTGCTCCAGCCCAAGGATGAACTCCCTGCTTCCCTAGAAATATGGATGGTTCCCTTGAAGTTACACTGCTGCAACCATCACCACATTTTCCAACAAAATCCTGTGCCTGACTTAGGCAGAACAGCTGTACCACCAAGGATTGTCATTCAAGGTAATTGATTTTGTGCCTCTGCTCCTGCTGCACTGACCAGGAGTGTTCCCATGACCCTGTGGCTGCAAACGCTCACTCCTCACCCTGCTCCTCTCAGCCATCAGCAGGGGCATGGAGAGAGCCCTGGGACTGCATGGACAAAATACGCCAGGAAGGAAATCATGGGACTACAGCAATTTGAAGCAAGATCCCAGAATCCCTCAAGATTCAGGCACCCATGGCACAAAAAAAGTTTTATACTCTATGAACCAAACACAGTAGATTATGAATTCCAAACACTGAGCAACTAACGTGAACTGCTGGAACATGCACCAGTTTACTAAGCTATCACATGTAGGCAAGGCCTTTATTTTTCATTTCAAATTAAAGAAAACTTGAAAAAAAATCAGGAACTGGCCTAGAAAGGATATTTCTTCAAATTGGATTCCAGTAAATTTTCTTTGCTACAGAAAATATAATTTCTCTTTTCCTACTTAGTTGTGCAATATAATATGTTATAATCACATTTAGCTGGAACAATAACAGGAGCACTTGCATAATAGGAACTGCAGAACCATTCTTGCTCAACAGCAGTAGCAGTGAAGTCATCTAAAGTTGAAGTAATGACTTTGCTGGTCTTAATGGCTTCTTCAAGTCTCAATTCAAAGGGAATTGGAAATACAGCTATTGGTGTGAACATTTTCCAGAGAATTTCTCATAAATCCAGATGATTTCATTACTTCTCAGAAAGCATCTTTAAATTACATGTAAAGGATCAACTTCACATTACAAATGAAAATGCCACATATGCAACCCAAAGAGATTTTAGTTAGAATGTCGAGAGTTGATGTTCAGTCTCAACTTTCACTTCAAAATTGCTGTTTCTTTAACAACATGTAGCAGACAAGCCCATACGATTAGTCTGCTTTAATTTAATCCATAAGAGAAATTTCATAACAAAGGAATCAAAAAACATCTGCAGGCATTAAGTTATTTTCAAGAGAAACTGTTTAAGTAGTAAAGGATCCAAACATGTTTTCAATAACATTTTCTTTTTTTTTTGTTTTATTTCCATTGAAGAAGGATTCACAGTCATTCTCGAGCAGCCTGATATTTTTGTAAAATGGTGTAAGATACATAAATCATGTACCTCTTACATGTTAGCTTTAAAGATACCCTGCAAACATAAGGACAATCTCTCAGCAATGGTTTATCAAGCTGGATTTTAGGTTCTAGGTGCATTGGTTACTTGAAGGAGCAAAATATCTTAGTACAATATGGTTATTTTAAAAGGAAAAGCAAAATCAGGATTTAGACTAAAACAGAGAACCCCAAGCAAAGACATGAAGCAGCCTGATAGATAATTTTAAAAAATATTCCTGTCATGTTTTAGAATTATTTAGTCATTCTATAATTTATTAAAGTTTACCATTTCTTAACTGATACTGTGAACAGCTGGAAAACAGATTTGTGGCAGAGGCTGACTTAGTGAAATTGAATGTGACTGAAGAAGTAAACCTACTTAAATATATATCACAGTATAAATATTTATTTAATGTAAATGTATGAACAGTTGGAAGAAAAAATAGCACTGGAAAAACAGGTAATTTTATTTAAGGAATCAGTTTGAATCTTAGCAATTAAAAAAAAACCATCCTAACACAAACAGGTCACATTGTTACAACCCATTTAAATGTTTGGGTTCCATAGCAGTCTCACTCTGAATGAGAATGCAGTCACCTCTCCCAGGAACCCTCAAGGCACCCAGAGATGATTCTGTGGCTCTAAGAATCATTGTTTGTCACCCCATGCCCCAACGTGTTCCCAGCCAGGGCGGAGCCCCGTGCCTGTGCCAGCCAGGCATTTGTGCAGCCAAGTAAAGAGTGGGGTAACAGAACAGGAGAGAGGTGAGCAGGGTGGGAGCCGAGGCTCCTGCTGCCCCCAGCTGCCCTGCCTGGAGCCCCCAGCACTGCCCTGGGCCTGCCTGGCACTGCAGGGCAGCAGCAGAACCCAGAGCAGCCTGTGCTTAACACAGCTCCCAGGGGGGTCTGTTCCCTTTGGGAGATGAACTCGGCCATGGTACTGCAAACAACATTTAACTCCTCTGCCCTTCCTTATGGGATATTAACCCTTGGTGCCTGCACCAAAACCAGTTGTTGAAAGCATCTGTTCTCTCTAATGCTTGCCATTCTAGAAGGTCCTTCCAATAACATTACTAATTTAAATATCAATTACTGTTTCTTTGGCCAAATAGTAAGCAACATTTTAAAATTACATTTTACACTCAGGGCATGAACAACAGCAATAATATCATCCTAGAGAACAGTGTTTCCAAAGTTATTATGCTCTGGACAAAACCAGCATTAAGAAAAGCAGCTTATTTTAAGGCACTAAAATATTTTGAAAAATTTTCCATTTCTCCTTCTAATTAAGACTGTGGCCAAATAACACGTAACAACAAAAAAGCTTTTGTTGGAATTCCACCTTGCTGAGGACAAAATTCTACCAAAGCATTGCTAGGGGACTGTAAGCAATACATTTCCAAGGGCTGTCTTATAGAACTGTGATATAAAAGGTTATTACCTTTCCTATAGAAAAACACCCTTCCTTTTTGCCTCTATGCTAACCAGCCTAATGCAATAGAAGGAATTTACATCCACAGCGAAGGAATGTTATGTTCCTGCTGGGGGACTGCAAATTTCACTGAAGTACATCCCACCCTCATTCTACCTATAAAGCACTCTGCATACCAGCAGCTTAGAGCCCAAATGACTGCACATATTTCTTAAACTAAAAAGAATGTCCCCCAAAATAATAAAATAAATTTTAACACCACCCCCCCAAAAAAACCCCAACAAAACAAAAAATCCCCAATACAACCAATTTTACCTTGTTGATGGAAACTGTCAATGCTGGCTCCACTTTAGCCTCAATTTCTTCAGGTGAGTAATAACAAAGGAGTTTGCCACCTCTCAGTACACAATACAGCCTCCTCCAGCTTGTCAGACCCCCTACCATTTGCTAAGGGGAAGAAGTAGTGAGAAATTGCCAAACATAAACCTAAAACACAACCATATTGCAAGGTGCACACATATCAGCCCTGAGTGATCAGAACTTAGCCACACCAAATTCATTCCTACAACAAAGACTTTCTGTTACAGAACATTTCAATCACTGATTTCTGAAATGTTAGCAGTACTTTAAATGTCTTCTGGTGTTTTACAGTTTTCACAGACTTGCCTTGTGACACTAATAATACAGAATCTGCTGGTTCACACAGAATGAAATCTAGATCTGGTGTCTAGTGTAAAAAAAGAAAGCACCTTTATTAGCTACAGCAATTGCACAATTATAGAAATAAAAAGAGTATTTCACTTTGGAAATACACAGTACATTCAACAAATGTCAAGCAAAGACATTTGTCTAGAATTTCCACTTCCTCAAATGAATTTTCTGAACAGCTTTCATAAAACCATAATAGTTTCACAACCAGTTTAAAGCCTGTAATTCAGCCCTGCTGACAAATGACCCAGACCCTCTGGCCCTCCACTATCACCTTCTCATTTGCCTAGTTGTGCAACTAACCAAAATAGAGAAGTAAAGTGAGTTCACATGAATCATTTCTGAAGGGATGAGTTTAAATATGGCTCTGTCACCAGCCTGATTCACCATGCTGTGATAGAACTCTTGTGGCTGCACAAGGGGTATGTACAAGGATGAGAGCCACAGGATTACTAGGGCTGATGCCATCAAGTACCACTGCAAACCAACTCTGAAACAAGAGTTTTACTTGATCTTTACTAACAGCCCACGTCATTCATGCCAAGGAAACATTGATTTCCCCATGCTCAGCCACTGAAGGCACCTTCTGGTGAATGCACCTGTGAGAGTTTCCCCCTTGCTCTAGGCAGAACAGGAAAAGAACAACAGCTCTCCATACACCACTTCAGGTAACAGCAAATGCTCTAACAATTGACTCTTAGTGACAGCTATTAACAGCCCAGGATGCAAACACAAGCAAGGTTTTCTTACCTGCTGGTTTAGAAATCCTGCCATCATATCCCTGGCCATGCAGGAGGGCTGGACAACTAAACGGCAGCACATGTTCCCATACAGGGGCAGCCAGAAAGAGGATTCCTCTGGGGGAAAGAAAAAGGCAAAAGAGACAAACACTCAGGTCTGAAAAATTGCCCTGAACATATAGTTTAGCTTTCTACATCTGTTTTTGCATTGAGATCCTGAGTGTAAATAAGCATATTTAATATTTTAAGGAATGAGATTTAATCCTGTGGGATTAGATTAAAACTGATTTTTAGTCTTCAGGAAATGTTTTTTAATTGAAAAAAATTAGTAAATTCCAAAATAATTTCAAGTAAAAATGGCAATATTACTCTGCAAAAAAGAGTTGTTCTTACATAAAATGTGGCTCATTTCAGAGCTAGAAACTCTTTGAAAGGTAAGTACACTGGCCCTCTCATCTCATGTGATCCCTGAGCCCATCCCGTTGTGGCACACAGCTACATTTATACATGAGCACTTTGCTTCAGGTTGTTTCAATAAGGCTTCAATAAGGAATTTGTATCTACTCTTGCCTTCAGCACTAGAGGAGCATTTAGGGTTCCAAGGAGTTCCTAATGAATTGGAATCACTCAGCTCCACTATGCAATAGGCTCTCTCTTCTGTAATTAGAAGTAGGTAATGCAATGTTCCACTAATGTCACTCTGTCTTTGGTCAAGGTTTAGAAATGCTTGTAATGAACCAAAATATCCAGGTATGTCCGTCCTCATCTGACTAAATTATGTAAATTAATGTCAGAAAAAGGAACTTCAAGAGGAAAGATATAAAGTACTAATAAAGAAAGGATTACAAATATGAAAGTTAATCAGAGTTATTCATCCAACACTTCAAGAAAAAAATGCCCAAAAATGCCCCATAAATTTTGAAATCTGTACTTATTCAGAATTACTGAAATGCAAAGAAGGAAATTCCCTTTGAGGTCAAGTTTACCCAGTAAATTATTTAAATTGCCAGAAGCAACGCTGAGAGTCCCATGCCTTAAGTTAACAATTGGAGGATTGCTCATGGGAGGCGCTATCCTTGCAGAAAATAATGGACAAAGTACCAAAAAGTGAAAACACCACCATCAGCTGCAGCATAATCAGTCCCCTAATCCAGGCTGACTGCTCCCAACTCGTGCTGCCCCCAAGCTGAAGGACAGCAGCCAGCACAGACTGCAAGCACACACACACTTACATCCTGTGTTAAATCTGGGCCTCAAACAATCTCGCCAAAATGAAGCAATTTTTCTTCTTTCCTTCTTACTACAGAGAAACAAGCTGTTCTTCATTCTGATACCCTTCCTTGGTTGTGAGGAAGGGGACATAATTTGTATATAACTCCAACTCACATAAGACAGAGATGCAAATGACAGAAGAAACTCCCAAAAGAATTAAATTTTCATCTGGACTTGAAATTTTACTCAACTTATAGTTTATTCAGCTGTGTACAGATGCCTGGTTTAGAGCCGTTAAATATTTTATTAAAGTTGTTCTATATTGAGTATCAAGAAAAATAATCTCTTTAAGCTCTTTAGTTTACAAGACTTTAATGCAAAATGTTACTGGTTTTTTATTTCCTTAAATTGATACCATATGTACTTACCATTTCCTGTAATGGTAAGGCTGTGGGTCCTGAAATTGTCCTCAGCACTTTCCAGCCCCAAAGTGGTGTATGCCAGCAAACTGTACTTTGCTCCACTAAATGTGAAAGAAAAGGCACGTTTAGGACATTTCTGCTTCATGCTGCTCAAGCAGTAATTAAAGGGAGTCTAGACATGCCTGAGAGACCACATTTGGGTACAAGGTCCTGCCCAGCAAGGTGCAGGGCAGGACCTGTCAGTGACCACAGATGGACACCTCCAACCTCTTCCCACATAGCTCCTGTGTCTCTGGTTCTCCTTGCAAACACTGTTCCACAGTCTGTTCCTGTCCTTCCTAGATCCTTATCTCCTGCCCTGCTGTGTGTATCTCCAGTTCCAGGCCAATGCCATCATTCCTTACAACTCTTTCTGCTGCCTCCTCCCTGGGACCTGCTGGCCAGGGGACTTCTCATGGGGTCACTGCCTACAGCTGGGCTTGTGCTTCCTGAAGAGGCAGCAGCAGCCAAACACAGGCATAGAGGCTGTGCTATCCAAACCCTCCGCACCCTCTGCATGCTCAAAGCACCTCTCTCCTCTAGTCAGACACCAAGTAACTTTCAATAGTTTTACAGCTCTTATTCCTAGGCCTAAAGCAATTAGATTTGGTAATAGGTTCAAAAATTCCTAAAGTTAATAGAACAACTGATGACAAACTTTATCTGAAAATACAGGTTAAAAATTAAAAGGCATTATAATGCTTCTCCATGTTGCTCTGCTCTTTGCTTTGCCTATGCAGACCACACTTTATAAACCAGTTGTTTATACATGTATTTTTAGTAGGATCCAATAGATTGATTATTTACAGGCAGATATCTGTACAGAAATCCTATGGTCAGTTTTGTAGCAGAAAGGATTTCTTTTCACTTATTGGACTTAGAGGTTTCAGAATCTTTTATCTTAGTTTTGTATTTTGCCTAGGGGAAAAAAGTATCACTCTTACAATTCAGCACAGTGCAATTGTGGAATGCAGTTCTTGGAATAAACTGGTATAAATTTAGTACATTTAACCTTTTCTCTAAAATACTCATTGGACCAAGTAACAGATTTATAGTCCAGCAGTGCAGTAGGAATTCCACCTGGCTAATGGCAGTTGGGACAAAGTTCACAAGAAAACAAACCCCTCCAAATCACTAACTACCCTCCCCGACAGGATCTAGCGCAAGATCCTTAAAGTATCTTCAGTAGAACATAAGAAAGCTTAGTGGTGTAAAAGCTGAGATGACACCATTGAACAAGATCATCAAGAACAGTTTTCCATCTTAGTATTGCTCAAATTCTATTTTTCTTACTAGCACAGTGGGAACACTTTGGCTGTGCAGATAAGTAAGGAGAGTGTCTACCTCCCCCTAGCCCTAAGGAAAGAGGAGGAGGAAAAGCAGGAAGTTGTTTAGAGGGGAGGTGTGTTACGTAGCTGTCTCCACGGAACAAAGAGAAAATTAAATACAATATAACATCCTGGGTGAAAAACCACTGCTAGGAAGCATTTCAAGAGAGAAATCTGAACAAAAACCCATCAGCATTTGTATATATTCCCTGCTAAACTGTTCCTTAACAAAAGATTCTCCACTGATTATGTTTGACCAAGCAGTTGAGCAATGCATTACTATTCTATTTAAAGTGTACCAAAAAGTTCCGTTTCTTCTCACAGATAAAACTGCTGTGCGGATTCTAAAGTTACTTTTTTTTTCTAAAAGCATGACTAATTACCACAACAACGTTGCCAAAAAAAATAGCTACTTCACTTTTAAAATATGCTCCACAGTAACATTTTCATTCTAAAATACAAGTCATTCCTTTCAGGCAGCTGCAATATAATTTAGGAAAGTTTTATCTACAGATATTTTTCAGATTTAACTGGCTAATCAGGATCGTTGACTGTGTTTTTCCTTTGCATTTCAGAGAATTAGCTAACTGCCTTAAATGGTAGTTTCTTTGTATAACAAAGAATAATCTGCCTGCTGCATCTCATTCAGTACTTTGCATATCTGTAGTATTTTTCCATGTAACAACTTCATTAAAAAACCCCAAGCAGCTCATCTCCACGACATGCCTGTGGCAAAGGCTCATTGTTGACTCTGTTTACTGATCAAGAGACAGAGGCACCGAAGTTTCCACACAGACCTGGGTGTGGGAAGGTGTAACTATAACACTCTATCAATGTATGTTAATTAAGACATCTTCAATTCCAGAATCTATTCCTGAATATTAACCAAATGTTAGAAATCCCAATCTCAGTTCATTCATTCAATGGGAGTGAAGGAGTGAGTGGAAGACTCGTGAGGTCAAAAAAAAATAATTCAATATGCTCAATATTCAATCAGATCTTAAATAATAGAGGGTAAAACCAAATATAACCTTCAGGTGCTAACAAGAACCCAACCATAAAAGTGAGGCCACCAGATTAGACTGTACTTCCAGCTAAATATCACTGGGGATTTGCCAAATCAAACACAGAACAGGGAAGCTGCTGCACCTTCAGCCCCAGTGGAGGACAAAACATCAAACAACAACCAGTGCCTGCACAGGCCAGTTCTGCAAACCAGTAAACAGCACTTGAGGGAGACTCTCCAGTGATTTATCCAAAGAGCAACCTGGTTACACTGTAATTTGATAGCAAAACTGCACTACATTTTTTTTTCTTCTATGAAAAATGTAAAAAGAAAAAAAAATAGGTTAGAATTGAAAACCTAAGCAGGCAAAAACTGTATAGAAACTAAATGAGGGATAATTAAGAGACAATATCAGTATACTTCAAATTAACTAACTTAAGCAACCAATCAAGCCCTTTGTCACTAAGCTTTTTCAAGAAGTTCCAAGTCTGAGAGTTTTCTCACTAACCAGAGAGATTTCTAAGCCAAGAAGTTTGAAACAGAGGGATCACAGAGTTTTTGGGAAATGGAGAATTTCACTCGTGTGTGCATTGGAAAGAAAAAGGCTTGTACAAATGAAATCTACAGAGAAAAGGTGTTCACATAATATAGAAAGTTCACTTTTTTGTTGCAGTTTAATTTCCCCTGCTGGACTGGTAAAACTCTCTGGGAATACTTGAAAGATCTCTTGTAATCTTGCAGTCTCTTCCCTTTTATAAGGGCTACATACCAAGGTCTAACTAATATAAATCCTTGGGGGAACCTGTAAAAGAAATTGACAACTTATTTTCTGCCTATAATAACCCATTTCTTTCCAAACAACTATTTTAATCACCCAGCAATGCCATCATTTAACACTTCATTGTTCATTTAATTGTGTTCAGAAAGTAATAGCCACTGTGAGATGATTATCTAGAGTAGAAACAACAAACTTCCAAGATGGAGGGAGGGAAAATTCAATTGAGAAACCAAAAGCAAAACCCAGGGGAGGAGGCAGCTGTTTAAATTGCCTACTGGTGCTTTTTCCTGAAACGACAGGCAATCTGTACTGGAGCAGAGAAGCCAGTGGTTATATCTGATTCAAACTGTGTCTAATGATAGTGTCTCATGGCTCAGCTGAAGCACAGCCACCTGACATGATGCACATTGAAAAATGCATTGTCATTAGGTGGAATCCACTGGAAAGTCAGTGATAAAATTTGTTTTGCTCTGTGGATAAGATGTCTTGGATGTCTATTTTGAGTCAAACAGAAAAATCAGTTTACAGTTATATCAGTTCAACAAAGATAGAATATGCCTGAATGTTTCCTTTTAAAATCCCAGCAAATAAATATATGAAACTAGACTAAGACTAAACACCTAGCAAGAATTAAGCATTGATTCTTTACTGTCAGCTGCCAAAAAAAGAGGAATTACTTGAAAAAATTTCTTTCCAAAAAATAAAAATAAATAAACCAATGCTATTAATATTAGCAAATTCAGTATTTGGCCTGCTTAAATCCCAATGAAATTGAAGTAGCTGGAAAATATTAGTAGGCAGGTAATTTTTAAAAGGAAACAGGTAAATTATTGGGAAAAGCACTTATGCCTATGAACACTGAAAACGAGTAAGTACTTTTAAAATGTCCTGTGCTAAAGTCAATTCAGAAATTTCCTGCTAAGTAGCCTGTAACCATAAAGTGCCTTTGGCAGTGCAGAGTTTTACTGAAAAGCTGGCAAATGGAATTAGAGAGGAGGGTACAGGAGTGGTTTCTCCTGTCTACATACACACCTTTTCCTATCTCACACAACTTGGAACTTTTACACATATCTACCTGTCAAGTATGAACAACACTGGCTAGGTGCAAAAATATTATGGGGGAGGAAGTAAACAGGGAAGGGGGAAGGAGAAGAGGTACATGGACAGAGAGTCACACACAGACTGTACAAGCTCAACTTTCTCTAGAGATCAAACCAAAAATATTTTGGAGTTTGCAAAGAACAGTGGATTTACCAGCTGGCTGGCTGTGGAGCACACAGATAAAGGCTGCTTGTGTGTTTCAAGATCAGAACCAGGCCCCAAGGCTCAGCGACATGGTTGGAATTCACACCTACTTTCTCATTTCCTATTTAAAATGTAAATTTTTTTTCACTTGGGCAGGTAGAGAAAAAACAGTTTCTTGGCAGTTTGCCAAAAATTTACAATTATATTTGGCCTATTTCTATTTTAAAAGCTATAAAACCAGAACATCAATATATGTGGCTTACTGGATGACTGGGTCAGCAGGCAAAAGGGGTTCAGTGCTGTCTTCTTCCAGTGCAGCTTTGAGTTTCTTCCCTGTAGCTTTGCTGAGGGATGTTTTAAGTTTCTTTGCCAGTTTCTTAGGAGTGTTTGTTATACATAAAGACTCCTCTGTACAGCAGCTATACACTTCAACCTTCACCTGGAAATCTGGGCTTGCTTCATCACTGAAGTGGGGGAGGAGAAAATTTCAGAGCATTTGTTAACAAACTGTGTGTGGAGCCAAGGAATGCTGCTGCTACTTTATAGATTAAATAAGATATTTCTAATCAAGGGAAGCAATGCCAGAACATTCAGGCACAGATATACATGAATATGGAATTAAGGACTAGAGTACACAGTCGTAACTTAGTACTGGGGTCACGAGATGGATAATTGCAGCGTAAACAATTACAAACAGGAAATTCAACATTTAGGTTAAAATGGAAGAAAACACCCACGTTATGGAAATACACAGGCAAGACATTCAAACACACTTAAATCTGCCCTCTACTGTTACACAGAAATCACATGATTGAAAACCTATCCCTGCCTATGATCCTAAGTCAGATTGAACTGTTTAAAAGACATCTTACTGCACCTCATCCCCTTCAAATTACTGAAAAAAATGCTATCTAATAAAATCTGTCATTTACAACTTAACTACCTACTGCTGCATCCTCTGGCCCACAACCTTTCTCAGTTTTCAGTTCTACTGATTCTCTTGCTCTCAAGCTTAGTCATCAAGCCAGAAGCCTAATCTCATCTTTCAGATCCAAATCATGTCATTACACACATGCCATAATGAAATAATTCCAAAAGCTTTTCTATAAAGTCTTTTTATGCCTTGTGGGATACAAGGCAAGTTAGGGTGCCTTTTCTGCTTTTGTTGCAGCGCTCCACAGAAAATAATAATGGTTAAGTCTCATAATTTTAAGAAGCAGATTTAAATCTTTATCCTCACTCTTAACTTGAATGAGTGCTTAAGATAGTTCAAAATTTGATTTAAACTCAGTTTTCAGGATCTTGATTTAAAGTTTTTGGTAGTTCTAGTTTTTCAGTCAGTCTTCCTCAGAAAACAGACTCTAAATTGTTGATATAAAAGGCAGGGAGTGGAGTCAAGCACATGTTCAGGTAGGTGTAACAGAGGTGTTACATGAGGAAAGAGACTGTACCCTGCTGGACAGATAACATTTACACCTATAATGTCATAATGCTTTCAGGTTTTAGCATTAATTTAATGCTGTCCTTGACATGTAAGTTTATTTCTTTATATAAAGAAAAATGCTTCAGCAGGGCAAAAATGAAAAGAAGTACAGATCAACTGGCACATCTCCAACCAGCAACATTTTGTACACAATAACCAGCCTTCCAGAGATGGGAATCCTCCACCCACTAAAGTGAACAGAGCCTCTACTGATTCCTTTGCCCACAGCAAAACCTAGTGGACCTCAGCCAATCTTATTCATAATCACATCCACCTGCAAAAGAAAACAGCAATATTTGTACTTCATTCAACAGAAGTAAATGATACTCACAATATGGTTACATTTTCAAAACAGATATCTGTAATTGCTTCATCCACAATAGTCACCTCAGTATCAAAAACCTCAGCTCCCATTCTGAACAAACAGAACACTGCGTAGCGCTGTGATTCTGGAGAGAGTCACAGAGAACCTTCATCAGCCACAGTGCATGTCACAATACTAAGCAGTGCCAGTAAACAAAACTATCCAAAATGGTAATTCAGACCTCTAAGGAATTAGCCTCAAATTCTTCCCACCACAAATTTTCATCATAGGATTTTATGATAATTGACCTGTATAGGTAGAACAACATACATGAAGGGGAAAAAATGCCTACCTCTATTAGGAGGGAAAAAAAAGTTGAGTAATCAGGTATAGTGTCTGCTAGCAACTTCACAAACTTAAGTAAAAATGTAAATTTTTTAGTGAAATTGACTTTACACAAAAAAAAAAAAATTTGATCCAAAGTCTGTATCATTTTATGAATGTGCTACATAGGATTAGGCTATTTTGCCATGCTTTGCATCTCTGACCCTATTGAAAATCAAAGTGAAATCAATGCCAGGTGACAGCTGGAACAGATTTAGGATTAATCTCCTTGACACAGCAAAATGCATGTACTTGAAGGCTATCCAATAATACCCTCAACACCAACAGTCAACTTTCATTTAAATTTCTCATTGGAAACAGCCTCCAATATACTCTCTCAAGTGCAGACAAGATATAGAACAATGTGTTTAATCAGAAGTTTCTCAGTTAACCATTTAATACAACATTCTTCTGTTGCTTCCTCTGGAATTCTTCCTCAGGTGGACTCTTCAGAGGGTAGGGTTTAAACACAGAACCAGAGGACTTTGAACTAACTCAGCTAGCTACAACCAGCAACTTCAAATTACAATCATTTACACAACAAAGAGTAAAATATAGACCTAATGAAAGGTCAAAAAAGGGGTTGAAATGACTATGGACTTCCTCATTCAGTTTAAATTTACAGGCATAAGCAATTGCTTATCAGAGTAATTAATTACATCTTACATACTTTCTTTTTTGCTGAAGTGGTCAGAGCCTTTCCACATTAATGGTATTCGAATATCTAAAGGGGGAAAAAAGAAGGAAGGGAGATTAAGTTATAGTCAATATTGTAGACCTGTGATCAAAATAAATTATAACAAGTGTGTTGTTTCTTTTTCTGATGTTCTGGTGGTAACAGGGCCTTCCACCCAAAGAACAGCATAACTATTCCAAGAATATTGTCCACATCAAAAGAAAATGCAATAATTAGTTCAACTTGAAGCGTCATTCCTGTTTAGAAATTATGCTGGAATAAAGAATATTTTAAATCTCATTTGAAAGTACCTGAAATAACATTTCAGAGAAGCTGTGCAACATAGTTCTGAGAGGTATTCTCAGAGCCCATTATTATGCGTAGATGTAAACCAAAATCCTGCTTGCCTTGTGCTGAAAACCACTCATCCCACTGCAAGAGGAAAACCTTCCTGCTTTAATGAAAAGACTGGGATACTTATACTGCAAACACTTCAGTCTTGTTTTGCTAACCACAGAGAAAATACCACTTGTAATCACATTCCCAGTGAGAATTGTCTTACTCAGCATAAAAAGAGTTTAGAAATCTTTTTTCTTTTAACACAAAAATATCCTTCTACTTCAGAACCACAGTAGAGAGGCAATTACAAAGCCATTATTTTAAATCATGCCTGTCATTTTAATATTAGGAAAGTATTTTCTTCACTAAATTTCCCAATTTATCTACTAAACTCACCATAGTACTAAGTGACATTTTCCTCCAGCTTAGAGGACTCAGGTGAAGACATAATGTTTTTTATTAGTCCCCTGTTAAAAGACAAATGCTGTGAGGGCTTTATAAATCCAAGCCTGATTTCTGAAGTACAAGGGTGCTGGTTTAAAAGTATATGCAATATATTAAGTGACACATGATGGCAGCAGTGAACAGCATGAACTCAGCTGTCTTGTGACAAAAATCTTCAAGATTGTTATAAAGAAGCATTGCTAACTCCAGTGTTGTCTTCATATGAGAATGATGGAAAAATCCACATTCATTATGCTAAGATACAAAATGGTGCCAGTATTTTGGCATCAGATTGTCATGTATTCCTACAGGGGTTTACCCACAAAACTTGTTAAGTGAAATCACATACAGTCACTCTGTCTCAGAAGGTAACTGAAAAATTCAAATTTCAGTTAATTTTTATTATGAGACATCTTATTATAAAAGCTATTTCAATATTGAAACTTTCAAATTCATCTATTTTTAAGTGTTCATGAAAACGAATGAACTTTCAAGTGAACTACCAGCATACACCTTTAGACTTCTAACTTCCTAAAAATCAATACATCACCCTGTTCTGAAACTGCCTTTCACTTCTAAAGATGCATTTGCATAGCGAGCATTTCTAAAAATAGGGGGCTTTACAAAAAGAGAAATAGTTTCATTAAAATCATTACAGAAGTCTCTCTTAAACTTTTAAAAGATAAATATATTCATCTTTGTCAGAGACAAAGCACAGAAGACTTCTTTCCTAAAATACAAAGGTCTCAAATCTACATTCATGTGAAAGCAGTTACAAATAAAAGCTTTCTCTATCTTCAATCACAGCAAACTCTGAATGACAATTTTAATGCACTCAATAGACCTTGTTAGCAATTTGAGCACTAGATTAAGGATTACTTCTGTATGCCACTTTCAATATCTTGCTAGCTGAAAAATTTACACCTTGGTCAGAAAATCATCAGGGTATAGACAATCAATTCTGGAACAAGTTTAACATGATACTTGTAAATCAGCTTTCAATTAATTCTTGGACTGAAGGAGCTGTCATTTATCAAAAACAAAGATCAATTTTCACACACCTTAATTTCAGTTACTGTTAGCTGTAAATCTGTGTGGATGCAAACTGGATACATTGAAATACTACAATTAATCAAATTTAAACCAAAAGATTCCTTTATAAAATTACTTTAAATTATGATAATGCTTTCTCATCAACATTTGATGTATTGTCTTCTGACAAAAAAACCTGATTGGTACAATAACATAAATTACAAAATTTATTCAAAAATATGGGAGATAAGTAAAAGGATAGAAGTGTGAAAAACTGTGGATTAAGGAATGCACTTCCCACACAGTATCTGACATAGCTGCTTTCTGCAGGAGCATATTCCTCAGTAGTCCTGCATAGTTCTTCCCAAACTTCTGCAGTTGGTCATGATTGCACTACTTTTTTGGTAATCATCATCTGGCATGCACTAACTGTATGACACACTAATAAATTTATAAGTGGATGGATTACTGAGGGTAGAAATTCAGGAGGTGACCTATAGAAAGAATAAATCCGCAGAGGCCAAGAACAACATTTAGGCTTTTCTGCTGTAAACTGGACCTGGCCAGGCTTCCTGACACCAGTATCTGAAGAGGGGCAAGGCATGGCAGCATCCAGCACTCCCAGGCTGGACTGCACAGAGAGGCACTTTGTGCTTCCTCCTCTTCTCTTTGATCTCTGCCACACTTCTGAGGACATACCCTCCAGTTTTGAGAGCTCCTGTGCCTGTGTTGGTATCAGTGCAGAATCATTAACAGACTGCACCAAATACAAAGTGGTGCATTTCACCCCCTATGGGCTTATTCAAACCAAGAAATGAGCTAGATCTTTCATATCCTGAGCAAGTCTTCCATACTAAAAACAGAGTTCTTAAAAACTTCTGATTTTCTAAAGATAGCAGAAGTGTATTATATGACCCTACGGTTTTCACTGCAGATAGCTCTCCAAATTTGAAGAAAGGTGCAACCGCAGCACAGACAGGCAAACAGATGCTGTCATCCAACTGCCATAAGGAGGAAAGACAGATACACATTCTGCAAACAGCTGTGCTGGCAAAAAAACATTATTGAACCATGTGCTCATCACTCTTCTCCTACTAGGAGTTACCTTGCTTAAAGATATACCAAAATATGCAGAATTAACTGAAACAGTTTCAGTAGTGAGCTGTTCTACACTATTTTTTTCTTAATGAAGCAGGTCAGGGAGCACAAACAGATATGTTAGCAAAGCTGGCAGAACAGCCACAGGACTGCTGAATGTGGTAACATCCACTACTGTCACAGGCAAACAAAACAATAAATCCACAGTGCTGAAGTTTGAGAACAGGCTGGGAAACAGCCCACTAGGAATGGCTGTTAAATGTTAAATGTTGTTACTAGCTTACATTGAAGCTATACCACTACACCTTTGCTGTAGTAATGTGATCTGCATTGCCTAAATAACATTTGCATACTAGTTATAATTCTGCTCTCAATTTGTTAGACATGCCCTGTACTATCACTTCAAAGTCTGCTGTTGCGGGGAGAAAAAAAGTTTTCAGCTCACTCACATTTATTTAGCTTTGAACTGCATTCAGTGTTTATGGCAAACAGAAAAGAAGTATTTCCCTCTGTGGAATGCCCTGGGAGTAAATTGGAAATAGAGGGTAGGATCTTCAACAGCCCATGTGTAACTTAAGCATAAGTCCCCTTGCAGCATTAGAGGATTGATGCCTCTGAACCACATTTACACTTTAAAAATACAATCTTTCCTGTATAGTTTCTATTACAAGACACTGCCCAGCTAATTAGCATCTACAATTAAGTGACTACCCGGCCTCTTACCTGATATAGCAACCCTTGCTTTGCATGCCGTCCGGTCTTTTGTCCCATTTTCAGAAGACCTCCAAAAAACAAGAAAAGAAAAAAATTTGAGATTTGTGCATTTAGATATCTAAAACTCAACCCTTTAAACACTAAGAAGTGTCAGGATTTTCATATTATAGCTCATTTCAAGTTAATTTTGGTATCTCTGGTTTAAGATATGAGTCATTAATTTCTTTACCATAATCTGGAAGGAAGGTACACCACCATTTTTTAAAATTCCCTAGAAGACTTTACTCCAAAATAAAGTCACACACACATCTTCCTTGTTTTTTCCAGCTGCAACAGAAGCTAATACATTATCAATTTTTGCCTTCTGTACATGTCAATGAGGATGCAACTTAATTTATTGGTTCTATTATTGTTTAAAGAATTGCCTCCTCCTCTATTAATAAATGAAAATTTCTAGCTGCCAGCAGTATCATGACTTCCAGAGGCAGTTAGAATATCTTCAGAACTCACAGATGACAAATCCTAGAATTTTCTCTCTCTGCAATGATTAAGCCTTAAACAAATTCCAGTCTGAAGCAAATATCAAAAGAAAAAGAGCTCCAAATGGACTATCAACTACCAAAGATAAAATTTAAACAATAGAGAAGTAACTCTGTAGCATGCATCTCTTCTAATGACCTCCACAGACATCTCAAGTACCCCTGAAGACAGAAATCCAAGCAATGCATGGCAGTCACAAATCAAGTACACAATACAACTGCTCAGATACATCTCCAAATGTCCCTGCCCTGTTCTGGACACGTGCCACCACCATTCTGTGCTCACTGACATCAAAGACAAGGAGTTGAGTAAATCAGCATATATACACACTTGATATTATTCCATCACTAAAAACATAAATAAAAGATGAATCACTACACAATTCCTTATTTTATTTGGAAAAAGCAATACAAATTCAACAATTACAGAATACCACATGTATTATATGCCAGTTTTCAAATTCAGCTACAGAATAGTGGACAGAAAACACTGCTCTTTCCTCCAACATATTTCTCCTATATGGGAACATTTCTGAAACTGAAAAGTAGTGGAACTGCTCCTACAGATACAATTAACTGGAGCCAAGCATGTACTCAGAGTTTCTACACTAAATGGCAATATCATATTTCAATAGATTACTAACCTGAGAGCAACAGTGTCTCTGCACCACGATTCTCAGCATTGCACCCCAAGTAAATTCCATTTAGACCAAAACTTTGTAACATTATTCAAATAAAACACACATACTTTAGCTCCTTCAGGAGTTATAAAGTGAGAATATTTTCAGCTTCTTTTCTTCCCATTTAGTATTACATTAATCACTTGACTGTAGTTAGCACAAGCGGCCAGCAGAGGGTACCAATTAACCGTGATGGGGCCATTATTAAAGGACCCTTGATAACCATAGACAGAATGACAAATACAAATAGCTGTGTTCTGTCTTGGATAGCTTTGTTTTGACTTGGCTAGGTACCTTTGTGTATGCTAAGGGCAATCAAGAAAATTGTCCATTGTGTTACTTGATATTAAATTAATGTCAAAAATAAAATCTACCCAGGAAAATATGACTTGCATTTAATTTTCTAAAGCAAAGAGAAGATAATGGAATTATTTTATAACAGAATGCTTTAAGGCAGAAGTAATTTATGTTTAGGAGATAAGGAAGGATTTAAATCCACATTCCTAGACAGACTGCTAAAAATTCATGTAAGTAAATGCCTGCTCAATGCTGCTCCCTCTGAATTTGAGCTGTTACTCACTGCTCCTCCTTTGGGGCCTGCAGCTGTGCCCTGTAGGCCCGGATGCGAGCATTGCAGACCAGCAGGTTCTTCACAGCATGCAGGAGCTGCTCCCTCTGCGTGCTCACTGCCAGGAGCCTGCAGATTCCTTCTCGCATGCGGAGCTCAAAGTTGATCTTCTCTTGCGTGTCACATTCCTACATATGCAAAAAAACCAAAGGATTAAACTAAAAATTAACTAAGAGTACTCTCAATTTTTACATCCTCTGCAGCTGGGATAGAGAACTCAAGGTTTTAATTATGCACAGCAATTGCAATGGTTACTGAATGCAGAATGGTAGTTCTCTCTTCAGGAGCAAATGAGTAAAACATGGGACAAAACAGATTTACTATATCCATTATACATGCAAATTCCAATCCAAGATTAACTCACTGTACCATCTGAAAGTTACTAAAATTTTTTGTGCTTCCATGTGTCATTCATAGAATAATAACATGGTCCTAGAGAGGGCTAACTGAACAAAGCTTATAAATTAACAACTCACTTTTAACAGTGACCCCTACTAAAATAAATTTTAAACTGAAGAAAATGTTTGAAATATTTAAAATCAGAAACTCAATCTCATCACTTCTTCGACTGTCTTTAAAAAGTGAAGAAAATCTGGTTTTTTCAGTTATGGTTGATATGAAACTCAGGTAACAGCAAAAGCAAAAAAAAAAAAAAAAAAAAGAAAATTATCCCAATACTCAACTGCATCAGGCCCTGAACTGAAAAGTCAAACAGCTGTGGTGGCTTCAAGACTATACAGGCATCATGTCAGGCACACTTTTCATTCAAACTATGAAGTAAACTAAACATGGCTGGCAAGTCACTGGAATTCATCATCACTGTTTTTTGAAGGAGTGGGGGTTTTTAAGGTTTTATAAAAAACTGCTGAGAAGTCAACTTTTTCCTGCCTGCTTTCACAGAAAACATTAATAAATGTGCATTATTCCTTTATTTGTGACTTTAAAGAGGTCAATCCAGAGCAGGCCAGGAAACAATTAGGGTGAAGGACCACAGAGTGCTGTTTCCCAAAGGCCCACTAGATGCCACTGATGGCTGATACACATTACCTCGTGTTGTGGCTGTCCCTGGCCAAACCGAGTATTTCTGACACGAGAAGAACAGAGCGAATAACAGAATCTTGTCATGGCATTGCAGGGTTGCATTGCAAATACTCTGCAGGCCAGTGAAGAGTGGCGCTTTCTCATTACTAAACAAGAGTGCTTCTACTACCTCTGGAATTAACAAGTTCATGGTTGTTTGGTGGTAAATAGCTCCCAAAGCTCACATCAGAGATATTTTCCATAGAAGTTCTGCTGGTACTCTCTACAGCTGGTATATGAAAGCCTGGGACCCTGTATAGCACCACAGACATTTTTAACCCTCACAGGTTTGCTTTTCAAAGTTTCAATCACAGCCAGAAGAAGATAAAGCAGAAGAACAACACCTCTGCATTCTCAGCACCTGCATCTTTATCCACACTTTTTCTTAGGACTCATCCCAGAAAAGAAAACAAAAAAAAAAAAAGGAGAGCAGTAAATAGCTTTCATCCATCTTCTTTTCTTCTGAGTCAAATTTTACATGGCTATGAAAACCCAAGCAAGGCCCACACCTATCCCTAAGAAATAATTACTTATTCTCTGAACCTAAACTAATAAATCAGCTGCTACAAAGCTCCAAAGAATGAGATCCTACTTCCCCCTAATAATTCCCAAGACAGCAGGCCTCTGCACTGCCCTGGCTCCTCTCCACATCTATCACCTGTTACAGAATCACAGTGAGGAAATAAACAGTCCTATATGGGGCATCTGCATGTATCCATACTGGCTTTCAAGAACTGCACAACACATTCAGTCCACACTACATCTCAGCCAGGTTCACACAAAATATTCTGGACCAGCAGTAGATGGCTGTTGGGCCATAGGTTAAATAACCACACTATATAAATCTCATCTGAAGGAAGGATTTAGCAGCCTGACTTGGGAATGTATAAAGTTCTTTGTGCCTACCAAAAGAGATTGGTCAGCTTTCCCCCCCCCCTCCATTCTGTCTAAAAATACAGGCACACCATCTGGACTCATAGGAACGACACAGCACTGTATTGCCATATGCTGTCTGCTAACCCACCGTTCCCCTTGTGAGGGGCATCCTTCCCCCACCAAGGGCAGCACAATCCAGACGAGTTTATTAACAGCTGCGGGGATTTTCAACCCCACACGCAGGAGCTACCTGAACAACGCTTCTAAAAAGCGTCTTTGTATTCCCCACCTAAGGATACTTAGTGTAAGAAATGCCTAGTATTAGAAAGGTAATACAGTCACAAAACAAACAAAAATAACAACAGCTGAAAAAAAATTATACGGATACTGCTGAAGGTAGAAATTTTACTTCATTTAATTGGTAACTTAATCAAAGGCTTTCAGAATCTTATTCCAAGGTACACTTCTGATTTACTGCCACAGTGGTTTACATTTAAACCCTAAAAGTCTAAACCCCATAAGTATAGTATATCTTTTTAAAGTAAGCAAGTAGCCAGGCAATGGGTACTCTTCTAAAACAGGGGCTATACAGTCAAGACATCAGCTTGGGCATTTTGCAGGTAGAAATAGAAAGAGCATTTGCTGCAATTGACAGCCACAGTTTCACGGACAAGCTCAACTTATTTGGGTTTTTAAGCAACTCGAAGTATAAAAAAACCCGTCATGAATCGGAAAACCAAGAAAGATTAAAGAGGTGCAAGGGAGCAGCTCCGAGAGCCTGCGGAGAGGAGGGTGAGCGGGGGGCCCAGCTCGGCCCGGCCCAGAGCCGCAGCTCTGCCGCGTCCCCCGGGGAGCTCCCTCAGGAGAGTTCCCTCAGCTCCGACGGTGCGCGGGTAGCCCGCGGCCCCCACAGACCCGAGCTCGGAGACAGCGCAGCTCCCGCCCCCCGGGCCGCCCGCAACCGGGCACCGCCCGCCACACCGCCCCCGCGGCACCCGAGAGTGTGGACCGGGTCTGCCCTGCCGGCCCCGGCACTCACCGGCCCCGCGGCGCCCGGCCCGCCGGGCTGCTGCCTCATCATCCTCATCCTCCTCGGCGGCGCCGCCGTTCAAACCTCCCGCCCCGACAACGGCCGCGGCCGCCCCGCCCCCCGGCCCAGCAGCGCCCCGCGGGACAGCGGCCGGCCGCGGTCGCTGGGAAAGCTGCAGGGCCGCCTCGGGGGCTGCTGAGGGCAGCGCTAAGCCCCCCGTGTTTAGCCACAACAGCGAGTGCAGCAATAAAGGCGAGGACAGCGCCTGTCTTGGCTTCTTTCTTCCCCGTTCTTTTACTTTCCTAAAAGAAGCCTGTGCCGCCTCTTTCTGCTGAGTGCCCGTACGGGGAGCTATTCATGGCAGCAACCACTGCTGCCCCAAAGCATGCCATGAATTTTTAACCGTGTGCTTGGGTTCCTGCACTTCATCTAATTATGCATCTTTAATATGATGGTACTCCAATAGCTGCACTAGTAGCACATATTGTTAAAAGTATACTGTTATATACTGAGTAAAAGTGCATTAATTATTCACTAGATTGACTGGAGAGGAATGGGAGTCATCTCTCTCTCTTCTGCTGCCAGTTTTGCAGCTCTGTTTGTCTTCGGCAGATGAAACAAGTGAGCCAAATAGTGTCTCCCATCCATTCCTCATCCCTGATTTCTTGGCTTTCCTCTCTGCTTTCCTCCTTGACAGGTGATGGTCAGAAGCACAGATCCTCATTGCTTTGCACAGGGTTGTCAACATTTGTGGGAAGTAAAATGTGCTGGAATGAGTGAGATATACAGTGTTGCTAACAGCTTTCTACAGAAGACAGAAGTCTCCAGGCTAACATATGCTTATTTAAAATATAAGAAAATGCAGTTAGGAAGGAAGAATTTTTAAAGCCTCATTGCTTCATTGGGATTTCACAGAGGTGCTCAGCAGTTCAGCTGGACCCCTGACATTTACAATTGGGGCACAAACACAGTGGGCTAGCCTTTGAGGAAAATCATGAACTCCTGGACCAAAAATATGCATTCCTTGGTGCAAGGCAGAGGACAGGGAGCACTGCTTCCCTCCAGACTGCTAATTTCACCTGGAGGCAGAGATGGCAGAGGCAGCTGTTCTAGAGTTCCTGTCTCCATCTTGGGCCATGTATCTTAGGGCAAGGAGAGGCATTCAAATATTCATTCTATACTTTCATGCCATCCTGAAGTCCTCTGCATACCACTGGCAGAGCACCTGCCACAACTGGGAAGCCCTACCCTGTTGCATATAGGTAAAACCTTACAAAATAAGGAAGGGCCTTGTTACCCTTACAAAATCATGGCTCAGACCTGTTACTTCAGCTCAATAGAAAAGGACTATGGGAAAGTGACTCAGCTGAATTGGAGGTAGAAAAACAAATTATATAACCATTACATGTTCATATTGTGGTTTATGGTGGTTGGATTACATTTGTTGTGCTTAATTGGAATGTAACTGATAAAGGCCTAACTGCTTTAAAAGGCCTGGTTTTTGCAATAAAGGGCTCTCTCTTGCACCTGCCTGGGGAGTCTGCATCACTCTGCTTCCTAACACCACCCCAGGTTATATATTTATGGATGCCATATTTTTTCCTGTTGTTTGGATACTCCCTCCTGTTCTTTAGGTACTGTGACTTTCCCAAAGGAGTCTCTGTCCAGTTCATTCAGTGGAGAAATTCCATAAGATTTTGCTTAATCAAGATATGATTGCATATGGACAGCTAATATAGCTAAGAGTAAGCTTGAGAGAGGTTTAAAGGGAAATCTCCACCTAATCCTGGTATTTCATGTACCCAGGATAAGCCTTGGGCTCCTGTCTCTGCTGCAGAGTTCAGGATTTTGGATACAGCAAAAGCAATCCACCAAATGAGGGGAGAACATGAGATAAGAGATCAGAGTGCCCTTTTACTTTACAGTATGGCATCTCCTGAATCACTCAGGGATGGGATTTGAGCCTCAAAAATCTACAGGTCATTTTCTAGGCTACAGAAGTAAACTAGAAACAGTAACATGTCATGGAGTGGAACTGAACCAAAGAGGTGAAAGTCTCCTCAAGTCTGAACTATATTATCATTGAATTGGTGCTTGACCCAAGTTGACCCATACAGCCTTGACTGAATGCCTGAAACTCTTTGAGTTTGATGTAAACTGTGGGAGCAGATGGAAATTATAACCTTACTGCAGAGATAAACAAATAAGGAATTGATTACTGTACTTCATCCTTTCACCAACTCACCAAACAGGGCCCCACCACCGAAAATTGATACAACCTGTGAAAAAGACACACTGACACACTTCCTTATCCAGCATCATCCCAATCAGTTCAGGTTAGACTCTAGAACAAACCCACAGGTTCAATCTTTGCAGAAGCACTGGCTCCAAGACCCCAGAGAACAGCTCTCAGGTACACACCAGCAGGGTTTGTCAAAAGCCAGGATGACTACATGGATACAATAAAAATCACTGCAAAAGGACAAGTTATGCCCCAAATTATTTCAGGCAATCAGCAACTGTAAAACCATTTTGCTGGTGGTGTAGACAGCTCCCAGGAATCTGTGGCAGTTGTCCAAGAATTTTAGATGCTAATTAGCATGATTTTAGAGTACAGTCTGTTCAGCAAATCTGAGTCTTAATAAAGTCCCAAAATATGACTGCTAGTAGCATAAAGAGCCCGTGCCTGCAGCCCTTACATGCTCCTACAGACACTGACTTGAATTGGAGCCCTTAAGAAATCAGTGGCAGTTAAATGTGTAGGACTCAGCCCTAAGCAACATGAATAGTATCTTCTCAAGCTCAGTGCATACCTGCTCTTCAGCTGGTTCAAATGTCCAATTTTCCAGTACATTAGGAATATGTTTCTGCAAAGTCTGGCTTCTCACATTCTTGCACCTGCTTCTGTTTTGGTCCTCCATTGCATTCACTTTCTAGAGATGTTAGGTTTTTTCATTATAAAATCAGGCCTCATAATTCAGTAGATCTAATTCAGTCAGATGCTTAATTAAAAAATTAAACATTTCACCACACTTCTAGTATTAGCTTTTAAAGGAACACGAGACTGAGGCTTTAAAAGGCATTTCTCCAGGTTTAGAATGAGGTGAGATGTTCTTTCCACACATTATGTCTAGCTCCAGCAAAGCTGTTCTGCTGCTGTTAAAGCACATAAACTAACTTGAAATGCAGAAGGCTTTATGCCATCTAGATTATCCAGAGATTTGGGATTCAACTAGTTAACTAACTATTCTGCTTGCTGCCTAACTGAAGAGTAAATGCAGCAGACAGCAACAAAAATGAGAAGTATTGTAACCATGCTTTTTCTCCAGACAAACCTCCACTGAATGGCAGAGAAACCCAAAGGCACAACCTACAAAACAAGGAAAATCCTGCACAGTCACTGCTGCTAGTGCAGAGAAGTCAGAAGGGGGTAGGGTGAATTAAACAGGGGATCTATATCCTGCCTCCTGAGGTTTCTTAAGTGAAATATTTTTTTTCAGATGAATCACACCATCCTTTTATTTGGCATTTGATTTGCATTGCAAAGCATTTGGCTTCCTTCTAGTATTAGGGAAACTGGATAGCAGAGAAAAGATCATTGTCTAAATCACTGTTCTGCTCAAGTGTTAGATCAGCAAATTATTTTAAATGTTAGGCCCATCATTTTGGTTTAGCAGGTACAAAATGTCTACACCTACTCTTGACAGCACTGCAGTATTTTTCTTAATTTCTTAGTTTCCACAGCTTGCTACACCTACTCCTTGAATATCATCAGAGTGTGCCAGTAGAAATGCATTCAATTCCTCTTCAGATTTATCCTAAATGGAAATCTATGAAGATTTGTACTGGACACGTGGGAAAGAATTGCAAAAGCTTTTTATAACTGACTACTTATTTAATTTTAAACTGAAGAGCAAACTGTTCCCATTGATTGCCACTGGCTTTGATTGCCATGGTGTGTGACCATGACAGATTGGTGGAACGGGCAGAGACTGGAATTTAGGGTGTTTACCTGACCACTTGCTGGAGCCTCAGTGACTCATTTCTTCATTTCAGCCTGCTGAGGTCAATTGAAAGTCTTTCCATCTCTTAGCTGGGCAGAAAGGCAACATGCAGTCCTACAAAACAAAAATATGGGCAACTACCTTATTGTAATGCACTTCAGGTTCAGTTTTGATTGGATGAGGTGAAAATTAATCATCTGTCTGACATTGAGCTAAAGCTCAACGCTATCATGGTGAAAGTTATGGTAAGAGAAAACTTTATTGGCTCTATCTTAGCTAACTGAGCAGTGTGAAATAGGTTCCTTCTCTAAGGCAGTCATGGACCCAGTTGTTGAAGATGTCATCCTATAACATGCAGGTGCCTAAGTCAGCTAGGATATATCACCCTTTTCTTCCTGCCATAATTAGACAGAGCAGCCAGAATGGCTCAGAATAAACTCTTACTATTTCAGGTGTTCTCAGATTAATTTTACCCTGAGAGCTTGCTCATCTTCTGCTCAAGTTTTTTTTAAATGTTCTGCAGCTCTCTCCTTCAACTGCTATAATGTTCCCAATGGCACCAGGATCACATCTCTGTATGATGCCATCAACTAAACACTGATACCAAGATGCTTCAATGAACTACTTTGTTGATCATTGCATGTTCCTGTAGAATTTCTAAAAGAAACTGTAAAGGTTGAGAATGAGGAATTATTTTTCCTTTTTCCAGAGGCCAGAAACTGAGTCCTCCCAGTATTTCTGATGTCAATCCTATATTGAAATGCCTTCAGATTAAATTAATGGAGCCTTTTTGAATCACCATGAGAGATAAATGTACTCAAAATACATTTTATAACAGAAATAGTAAGTTACATAAAATCCATCCCCATATGAATTTGGAAAACAGTTCCCGAGATCAAACCTGAAAACCTTAACAATCAAATTAAACATTGCATGACTTTAAACTGCAGTTTGATCATCCTCTACATCCTCAAGTTGCCCAAACCCAAGACAGTGGATGAGTGACTAACCAAGGTATACCAGTCACATGTATTCTGCTTGGGAAACCAGGGACATTGGTTTTGAAGCCAATTCACATGTGGTTCCCACACAGGTGCAGAATCAAGCCCATCAGAAGTATCCTGTTGGACAAGAATCCTCACAGGTGACCGAGGACTTCACTAGAAGCCTTTCTCCAGCTGAGAAGACAATGTGGACACTCAGGGTCTAACAAAGCATAAGTTGTGCAGCCTTTCCCTAAGTTTAGAAATTTACGTGGTCTGTCTTTTCTATTGCACTTTCTATCTTTACAGCAGTTGAAAGAATGAGGTTATCTTTAATTCCTTTCAAAATCAAAGGTGATTGGCTTTTTTTTTTTTCCCTGAAGGTAAATCCAGGCCAAATATTTACAGATGATCTCTTTGTTTCCAAGTACTGTGTTCTGCAGAGATATTCTGCATTGTTTGGGAAAAACAATCTCCACCTGAAGTGAGTTTGTAGTTTGGTCTGATTTTTCCAAGTACTGGAATATAGGTATCTAGGGAGAGAAAAGCAGCAAAGCAATGTGCTCTGGAGACCAAGCAACATCAGCTGCCCTCTGTGCAGGCATCTGCAGTCCAGTTCCCCCTGCACTGCAGCAGTGCTAAGGAAGTAAATAGTGACTCACCCTTACCACTGCACATCTTGAGGCGACACCTGACACAATAACTAAGGCACAGTAGCCCAGTATAAATTAATTTCTTTGCCTCTCACACACTATTTGGATTGTTTGGATCCAGTCTCAGGGAGGATATTCACAGGAGCATGGACAGGGACCTATACTTGCCTGCAAACTCTCGCTTTACCATAAGAAATGTTTCTCATTCATACAAGATTGTTTTTTCTCAATAGTTTTCCCAGTCACACTTGGGGCTATGACCATCTGCAGCTCCTTAGTTTTTCCTGCCTTGCCACAAAGCTGTAGTTTTTCTGCATTTTTCAGTCCTGAGTTGGGTTCCAGCTGCATAAATGGGCATTTGTCATACAGATCAGGCCAAGAAAGAGTGAATCAAAGCAAGAAGTATTAAGGTAAATGTTATTTCATGAAAATAGCAAAGTAAAAACTATCATCATATTTATTGATATGTGCAACATAATAACAATTTCTGGTTGGAAATTTCTATCAGAGGTTTTAAGCCTCTGGTCCTTAAGGAAAATCTGGCTTGCAAATTATGTCCTGTTTCTTACAGAAATAGATACTGAATAAATATTGAACAGTTCATCCACTCAAGGGCTTAGATTAAAAAAAATACATCCATAGGAATAAAAGGATTTAAGTTTTTAGAACTGCCAGATAATGTTTCTATCCTCAGCATCCCTAGTTGCTGTGCCTTCGCCCAACTTCTCCCTAAATCCAGTCACCTCCTCTGCCCCTCAGAGTGCAGTACCACTGTGGAATAACTTGCCTCCTTGAAACCTCAAAAGAGCCATAATGCAACAAGAAGTACTTGTCACATCCCAGCCAGTACTGGAACCCCAGCAGGCATGTAAGGCTGTGCCTGGGGAATAAGCCCAGAGCCAGACCACATCTTTTATACAGGTGATGCTTTTTTGTGGAGTCACTGTGGTGTGGGATCAAAATTGTCCATTCACATGTAGGAGGGACTAGGATATCATTCCATGGTGTAGAAGGATCCAGGGGCAGTTTTCTGCAAAGGACCCTGCAGACACCCCATGGCTGAGGTGATGGGCAGCACACCCTCTCTTCAAGCTTACCACAGCTGCACTGAAGGAAATCAGCCCAGCTATTTTTTTCCCCTACTCCCATTCCCCTCAAAGTCAAACCATGGGGAAGGGATGAAACTGGGCTGTGCATGTGCATTCCTCAATGTAAGATGGAAACATTTTTTGCTAATGATAATCTTTTTTGACTAACAAGATGACCCATTTTTACTCATCATTAAGAAAAATCAGGGGTTGAGTAGCAAATACGAGTAACTACATTTTACCTGAGGTTGGTTTGTCAGACATTTCTATCATCCTTCTAACCATTTCACAGCCTGTTAAATGAACTGAGACAACACTTCATGTCACTGTTAGAATTTTAAATTAAAATTATGGTAACAATAAATAGCACCTCATGTTTTTACAGACAATTTTATCTAGAAGAATAAAAATAACTAGTTCTGCCTGGATGCATGCATGACTTGCACACATGCACATGTTTACTTTCTTATCTAAAAATCAAATTGAGTTCTAGGAAGCTATTTCTAGCACTTGATTCTAACCGTGTTTGTACAGTGTCATCAAAAGCAATCAGGATGTTTAAAGAAAAACCAACAAACAGCAACTGCATTTTATAACAGGTCCTTTAAGAAGTAAATGCAGATCCAGAGGGGAAGTTATCCAAGTCTGGTAGAGTGGGACACCTGTTCAAGATAATCCCCAAATACTTTTTTGCTAACAGTTCTTGTGCACTAAGTCTGTTTTAACCAACAAGTTAAAATCTCTGCTTTCTTTTATTCCTTCTCTGTTCAGGAATGTCTTTCCTATCCATAAACAATCTCTGCATTACATAGATAAGGCATTATATTATACATATCTACTTACATGGATAAGGCATTATATTTTGTGAGAGAAAACACCAGCAAAAGCAAGCCACTACCTAACAAGAAGACCATTTTTTTTTTAGTTTATTTCATAGTGTGGAACTCACAACCAAGTCTTATTTTTTTAAAAATACCCCTGCTCTGTCATACAGACCCCTTCAGAAGCATATTAACTTCCATCTTTAAAACATCAGGCCAGGAGGGAGCTTTGAAAGATAAAAGTGGGCTATTGCTCCTCATCTCTTTGCCTAAAGTCTCTCTCCAACATTCCATCTCTCTCACACTTTTGTGAAGGACAGATCCTTTCACACACACATGTGACTCCACAGACAAGAACACACTCTTTGCTGAATGGATTTAAACAGCCACTTGGCACCACCAGGCACTGAAGCACCCAGAACTTCACTGGCAGCTTTCATGCAGGCAGTACACACATTACTAATCTGAACAGGTTTTTTTCATTACCACCCTAGTCACACAATTTTTTAGGCATTCCTTTCAAATTACCTTATGATGTTGCTAGGTTGGTGGAGAACTTCTTAGACAATTTTAGAGGCAATAAGTTTCCTCCGGTAATACATATTTGGCAACATAATGGCTCATGTTGTTACCTTACTGTAAAACCTTCATACCTTCTCTGGGAGTCCTCATGGGCAGCTCCTCACAACGCTGACTCCTTTTGTCTTTCTTCTGCACGACCACCTAACCCTTCCTGCCCCTCATGGTACATACTCACCCCTACTGTCCCTTACACAACCACCTGACCTTTGTTCTTCACAGCACAACCTCCAACTCCCCTCTCAAGCAGCTAGCCCACTCTTTTCTAACACTCATCCTTACTGGACATAGCTGTGCCCTATTAAAGGTAAGCCTTAATTGGACACAGCTGGGGCCTATTAAAGGCAGGCCTGTTCCTAATCCTTGGTAATTGGGACAGCTGCAACTCCTCAGGGGTGAGATTGCCTTCAGCACTAGCTCTTATTCTTCTACAATCCATTACATGCCACCAAGTGTACTTTACTGGCAGTCATCTCAATAGCTGGCTAGAAACTCATCCATGGCAAACAACTTCTCCAGGCTATGCCTCTGAGGGATCTGATTTTTGTAAGGAATGAATCATTCTCTTGTTACTAATGGTTTCACCTCTGGGCATTTCTACACTAAATTTACTGATCTAGCCAAATAGTCTGAGTTTGGGATAAAATGTTTCAAAGGGACTCTAATCACAGGTAGCACTGCAGCTTTCATTAAAGCCTTGGAGAGAAACTGCATGGGGAATTTTGCATGGTGGGAAGGCTCACCTGAGTTTAGCATAGGCATGAATCAGTTTGGAGATAGAATCAAGCCCCATTTGGATGAGATCTGTTTGGGCTCTGTTCCTGCTCTTGTGGGAGGATCCTTGGCTGCAAATTATATAAAGTTAGCAGCCATCTGGGGGCAAAAAATTTGAGGAAAAGATAGAAAACACCATGGCCCAATACATTTTTCTCCTTTGGTGAACACATGTTCTTTCAGTTCCCAGCCTCAGATGGAGCTAGAAGTGTCTGGTCACACGGCCTTCAAGACCTACTGCCTGAGAGATAGATGGGGATGTGAAAACATCTGTTTTCTGGAATCTTTTTACATATTGACTCTTACCTATCTTTCAAATTGTAAATATATCTATGTTTCACTGCACATGTGGCAGTGGCATGAGCACAGTATTTCCCAAGAACTGTGCCTTTTATTTATCCATTTTTTCCAAGGATATGCATCTGTTACATTTTCTAGAGCACAGCTTGTTTATTTCTTTGCTACCTGCATACATATCTTTAGTTCACTGCACTTTTTAGCTCCTGTGAATAAGAACATGTCATTGACTTCAGAGCCTTGAGAAGAAGCTCCTTTGTGCATAAAATAATTTGACAGAACCTTCTTGCATGCTCACAGGCAGGGCCTTCAAAGTGGTATTAAAGACAGTCCAGCACCTTGCTCTGAACACTGCAGATTTAGCAATTGCAAAGGGTAGCATTCATTATAACAACAGAAATTAAATTGTCCCTCGAAGGACAACAAACTCACCTCAGTTTGCACTACATGAGGCATTGCTTTAACACAGACCATTTGGCACAAAATACCAGATGTAAATAGAGGCCCATTTCTGCAGCAAGACACTGCCTAATACTTCCATAGTGAGAACCATTTAGAGAAGAGCAGGGCTGCAACAAGAGACAAACAATTACCTTGCTTTCATGCTCAGGTGAATTTCACCCCACCTAATAGATTTCTGTCCTTGCCACATGCAACCTGTGCAGAAGAGGCAGAGGACTCCAGAAGAGCTGTGCAACCTGTGCAGAAAAATATCATTTTTCCTGCCCAGTTTGAGCATTGCTTGGCTGCAATCTGAAAACTGCATGTTACCAGCAAAGCTAAAACACTGGAGAAAACCAGGCTCTTTCATCTCACTACCATGTAGGAACTAATGAGTGCTCTGTACTTTTCTTCTAAGCTTGTCCCTTTCTTGTAGATTGTGTCTTCTCTTTATCCTAGAGAAAGCCTGTTGGCTTAAGTGAGCCCCTCTCCAGTAGCTCTGAAAGCCTCATTCATCTCCCCCATTCAGAGTCCTACCCAGCAGAAGCCTCCAGCCTACTCAGTCATTCTCCCAGGACAGCAATAGCTGATCCCCCAGACCTTTACATGTAATGCAAACATCAAAGTGAACTGCTCACATGAATATCAGAAAAAAGAGGAAAGAGTATGAAGGAATAGAATTGTCCCTAAGCATCCAATAAAGTCAATGTACTTTCAGATGACATTAAAGACACAAGTCTGAACTGTCTTCTGTGTCCCTATGTGATACTTGGGACGCAGGTACCCTGAGCAGAAGGGAATTTAATATATGGAATCATTTAATATATGACATCAATGTGAAAAGCTGCAGAGCCAAATTTTCTCAGGGAATAGAAATGACTACACTCGAGCTACAGAAAAGTTTGTAGCATTATACTAAGTTTTGTCAATATTCTTCTGAATCCAAGCTAAGGTTTCCCTGTTGGTTTGAATTTATTACCATTGTGTAATAGTAAAGAGAAAATAAAATACCTTTTATTGCCCAAACTGACATTTTATTCCCTTCCTCTTCTTTTGGTTTTGTTTTCCTCCTTTTGAAAGAACTGCTGTGTACTGTATGCTTCACAGTCTGGGTATTTTTCAGTATACTCTTCCTTTGTGTTCCTTCTGAGTTATTGCATTATCATATGTAGAAAAGTACCCCAAATGTAGTGGTCCTTAAAAATCATATGTTAAGATTGTTGATATGTGACCAAGCAGCCCATGACAGTAGGAAGTAGAAGCAACATGGCAAATTCTCAGTGGCATTGAAGTCCCTGGCTATAGGAACTGACATGAATTTGAGATTTTACTTAAGAAAATTAAAGCAAATGATTCCAAGTTATATTAGTATGGATACTACATAGGAAATTTAATGCTATTTTCTTTATGATTTAAAAATTCTTATCTGAATACAGAAAATGCCTAAAGGACATTTGAAATTGAATTGTAATTTGAAATGAAATTGAATTTGAGTTGAAAGGACCATAAATACCTTCTGAGGTTCTGCCTTTCCAATGCTTCATTCCAACCAGCACTTGGCAATTGTTCTGCTAATTGAAACTTCAGTGGACATGATTTTGCAAAAACCTATCATCATTCACATTGATATTTTAATTTTCAGAAAGACCAGTGACAGAAGAACTGTGAGCCTTGTGCAATTGATTTGTTTATATGGCCAGATGTTGTGTGGAAACTTCTTTGCTTGTGCTGCTACTTCCTGATGATCCCAAATCCATTTCAGATTATGTGATAGCATTACCTGGCCAGAACATGGGAACAAACAACATTTTCAAATCAACTAAAACCGAAATGGGATGAGCTCTGGATTCTTCTCTTCCATTACTTGAGCTTTACTATCAGCCATGTTAGAAAATGCTCCCCCCAAAAATCTTAGCTTTAATAATAAATTACCATCTGCAATGTATTTTGATCTTAAAGCTACAGAATCCTCATCCTGACAGTCCCAGTGCTGTAGACAGAGGTGCTGCTACACTGTGGCTGCTCATATGAGGAGCAGGAGTGAAATGGCTTTGTTAAAAGGCTCCAGTTTATTCTCATGAATGTTACAACTCAGAGCTTAGACTTCCCGACCTCTGAAGAAGAGGCACTGGAAACTTAGTATGTTCTCCTTCCCTTTCAAAATAAGCACAGTAAAGAGTCACTTGGCTGGAAGGTAAATCCCCCCAGCTTTTCCTCTCAAGAGGTGATCGTTATATTATCTTTATCCTCCTAACTAATTGAAGGCACTCTTTTGGAAGAAAAATCAAAATGGCCGAAGTTCCAGCCATATCTCCTGCTGACACTCCTCCCCACAGCCCATCTTCTCCTGTCTCTTGGAAAATATGCTCACAGCCATTTCACACCTGAGACCTCTCACTCTCACCATGTATGGACTAAATGGCACAAATCAACCCATAAGAGAACCCTTTATTCTCTATTTTCTCATAAGAGCATGCAACAGTATGGGTACAGAAGAAGAAAGCTCAACAACTTTCCAGAGTCAGCTCCAGCCAGGGGTTTCCTATCAGGAAAAAATGAGTTTGGAGAGCTTGAAGGAAGGCTGGAAGCTGACTGCAAACCAGGCAGGATAAGCTGCTGCAGGACCAAGGGCAGTCCTGCAGCTTGGTGCCTCTCTTGATGCTGTGGCAACTCATTTGAAAATACAGACTTGACTTCATGTATGATTTCAAAAGATAGAAGACTGACATTCAGATTGGAGTGCCCTCAAAAGGAGGAGAAAGCAACAGCTAACCAGCACCAACAGTCACAAACTCAACACATACATTCACGTTCTCCTCCCTCCTGTTCCCTCTCCCTGCAAGCAGTGCCATTCAATCAGTATGCTAAAATGCACCACCAAAAGCCTCTTTCCTACTGCGTGGGTATCAGTGCCAGTGGCAGCAAAATGAACATTGTTGTATCTTTGATGATTCCTGAATATATCTGCATGTAAAGGTAATATGAATCCTCATCTAAGGCACCACTGCCACATAAATCACTCAAATACTTCTTTCAAGTTTCTAAGGTCTTAGTTTTTACTACTCCCTTCTTACTTCCTCTCAATAAACAGGAAGACAGCAAGTATTAAATGCAGGTAAGTTTCAGCTGCTCAAGTTACGTGCATCTGTAGTTCACACTCAAGCACTGAGAAAAACACAGCACTTCCCAGCATACAAATTAAGTGAGTTGAATAGGCACACCTATTTCGGGCACAGCTTTACAGAATGAGGGGACTGAGCCAGAGCCAAACTCCCAATCCCATCTGTATGCAGTGGTAACGGATGTGCAGCTGTGTGTTTTTATATAACCATATATAGTTCAGGCAAACTTCCCCAAAAGTAATTCCATGCAAATTCATGTCTCCTATAAACTGGCTAGATCATGCAACAAAGACCTGTGTGGGGAGCGTGGGTGTGAAGAGGGGAGACAAAAATTTCTGACACCCCTTTTCAAAGCAAACCAGTACACAAACAAGGAAATCAGAGGCTGCTGAATGTAGCCAAAGTCATCATAGTGAATCCAGTTCTACACCACATAAAAAAGGCTCCCACAAACATGTCAGCATTGAGAGCCCAAAGGGCAAGTGAAAACAAAACTGACTCACCTATGTTCCTCATTTAGAATAAGAAAAATAAAATATCATAAGATAAACAAGTACAGTAACATGTAAAAAGAAAATCAGTTTTATAATATTCCCTTTTCTATCTACCTTCAGTAAAGTGGAATCATCAGCTTTAAGGAAGCTTTAACCTATTTTAAGGTCAGATGGGACCCTGTAAAATGGCTGCAGACTACTACCTGAAAAAAGGCTGAATACTATGAATATTCCACCTTCCTTGCAGCACCAAACAGGCTAGTACATGTTGTTTTCATTTAAGTAACTTTTATCCTTCTGGAAATTATACTGCAAAGTGTTTAAAAAGATCTTGAAAGAGAGAGATGCATACAAATAAACAGGGTAATGCCTCCCCAGCAGCTGGCAGAATTTCACAGAGTCCTACATTATGGCTGTGTCAATTTGGGCTTTGTCTAAGTGATAGGAGTAGATTCTACCCACTCCAGATTTAAATCAGAGAGGATAAAGCTCAGACATATAATGGCTGATGCACATTCTCTGCTACAAAATGCACAGTTACTGGTATATTAAAGGGAGTCTGTTCCTATCCAAATGCTGAGAGAATGCCTGAACTGGACATCTAAATGGCAGCATCAGGAATTGAAAACTGAAGACATGAGGAGCTGAATCCCAATCCAGCAAAGCAAATACTTGGAGTGCAAGTAAACCCTGAGAAATCTTGAAAGAAGAACTGCTGGGGCTAAATGGTTGCCTGATTTCAGATCTAATGGGCCAAAACCATTAGTTTAGGCTGCAGAACAATGGGCTCCTTCAAAGTCATCAACATTTTCTGTTCCTTAAGACTATGAGGGTTCTCATTACTGTCAGCTGGAGAGGGCAGGTGGATGTCACCTCTTTTAAATGTGGATGAAGCCTCAGGTAGCATCCCATCATGCTAAGCTCACCACACTTGTATAGCATTTATCTGCACCTTACCGAGTACCTGTGACATGGTGGAGCTAGGAAGGCCATGGGCTCAACAGAGAGAGAAAATGAACAGTAGAGGGCAACAGCCAAGAAAGTGGGAACCAAAACATGGTTACATTCTGTCAGTGTTGGCCTCCTACAAAGAAATAGGCAGGAGTCCCAAATCTGGCAGCAAACATTGTTCAAAGCTATTCCCTCCTGACCTCTTTTCTAGGCTTTCGTACTGCTTGATGACAAAAGAAGGGGAAATCACCACATTTAGGCAAGGTAATAAAGGACAACTAACTCATGCGAAATGTTGCAGCCTGGATGGTAGCCCACACACTTCAGAGATTAGCTGAAGCTCTGAAAAGCAATTTGAGTTACTTCCTTTGATGTACCATCTGCTGAATAATTTACTGGGAATGTCTTAATCACATCAAAGGTATCTATCAATGTGCTCAGATTTTCTCAGTGTTTAAGACTCTGCCTGTATATTGTGCTCAAGGAACAGACATAATAGTACAGAATTAAACTTTACTGCAGTACTCCCACAGTAATAAAAAAAAAAAAAATCTGCAGCATATTACCAGTATGGCCTCAAGGACTAGGTTTAGGAAGAGCAATATTTCACTATTACCTCAAAAAGGCGGCTGCTACTCTACAATCAGCCTTGCTCGTGTTTCCAAAAATTTATAAAATAGACACACATCTGTGGCATAAAAAATGTTAAGAAGCACATCTCCCTATTCAGAGGGCTTATTGGCAGGGTTCTCTAACATCAATCACATGGGTTTAGACCCAGAGTAGATTTAGACTAGATCTAAGGAAGAAATTTTGTGCAATTAGAACAGTGAAACACTGCGACAGGTTTCAGGAGATCTTGAGGATGCCCTATCCTTGGAAACATTCAAGGTCACATTGGACAGGACTCTGAGCAGCCTGATCTAGTTGAAGATATTTCTGCTTATTGCAGGAGGATTGGACTAGAAGGCCTTTGAAGGTGAACCCAAACCGTTCTATATGTCTATGTCATCCATGTGTCATACTCTGAATGGGAGTACTACAATTACTGCCTCCCCTCCCTAAATATTGAGACTAAATTGGGGTCATATTAAAAAAAAACAAAAAACACCTAAGTAAACAAACTAAAAACCCTACAAAACTTACTGGATATTAAATAGCCAGAAAGCTCGGAATACCCCTGAAAGCCAAGGCCAGGTTATACTTATTTGCATGTGTCAGTCCTGTCTTGATGCTTCAGTGCTTTGAATTGCGTTATCCTTCAGCATCACCCCAGCACACCCCGCGCAGCTCACTCACTGCTTTGCTGCGTTGACAGGACCCCGCAAAGCCCCGCGAACGCCCCCGGCCAGGTGCTCACGGCAGGCGGGTCCGGAGGAGGTCGCTCCGGCGAGGGGAGCGGCTCCGGCCCCGGGATCGCGCCTCCGTGGGCTGCTGACACCCACCCACGCCCGCAGCACCCCCCGCCGGGCATCCCCGCCCCTCCGCATCCCCGCCGCTCCCCGCTCCGCATCTCCGCGTCCCCGCCGCTCCCCGCTCCGCATCCTCGCCCCGCCCGCCCCGCCCCGCGGGCTGATTTACGGCTCTGCTGAAAACGCCGCCCCGCTGCCGCCACCAGCAACAAGTCGGGTGAGTGCGGCGACCTTGCGGGCGGCCGAGGCCCGCGCCGAGCCGGGGCCCGGCGCCGCTCCGCTCCGGCAAGGCCCGGGCGGCGGCCGAGGCGAGCGGAGCCGCGCCGAGCGAGCGGAGCCGGCGGGGCCGTGCGGCCGGAGCGCCGCGCCGAGTGGGCGCGTCCCCGGGCGGAGATGGCGCGGTACCCCTGAGGAATCGCCGGGAAAGTTTTCCCAAGTTTCCCGTGGGGCGCGGACGCGGGCTGTTCCCTCCGGCGAGGAATGCAACAGACAGCCCGGGATGAAGGCGGGCACCCCTGGCCGGAGCCGCTCGGCGGCGTCAGCCTCCCCTTCCGCTGCCCGCGATGCGGCGACCACACCAGGTTCCGGAGCCTGTCCTCGCTGCGGGTGCACCTGGAGTACAGCCACAGCTTCCAGGAGAGCAGCCTCCTGGCCAGGAGCAGCCTGTTCTCCCCGCTGAAGGACGCGGAGCCGGTGTCTCCGCCGGAGCCCGCAGCCCAGGGGGGCAGCCCGGGCAGCCCCGGCGGCGTTGCCGCGCAGCCCGCGGGGCCCTACCTGAACTTGGGCGGCGCGTCCTGCGGGAGCGGCAAGGGCGAGCAGCCGCGGGAGCTGGCGGCCGAGCGGCCCGGCTCCTACCTGGCCAACTATGTGTCGGCCGAGTCTCCCGGCGAGCTTTCCAAACCCGGCCTCTCGGCCGCTGATTCCAAAGCCTCCTTCGAGGCACACGTCAGAGAAAAGTTTAACAGGATGGTAGAGGCCGTGGACAAAACGATCGAGAAGCGGATCGACAAGCTTACCAAAGAGCTGTCCCAGAAGACGGCGGAGCTGCTGGAGGTGCGGGCAGCGTTCGTGCAGCTGTCCCAGAAGAAGCAGGAGGTGCAGCGGCGAGAGCGGGCCCTGAGCAGGCAGGTGGATGTGGCAGTGGAGATGATCGCAGCCTTGAAGCAGCGGCTCAGCGAGTCCGAGGAGGAGCTTCACCGGAAAGAGGAGTAAGTGGGGAGGCGAGTGCCGATGGTTTGGCGAGGGCTGGCCAGCTCCTGCGTGAGTGACAGCCTTTGGGGGAGAAGAGAGGGAATGGCTCAGTTGCTCGCTGATTATGAAAGGGCCTGGAGCTCACCGCCTCAGATCACTATATTGCTAGAGTTATTGCCCATGTGACTGCAAGGCAGTGGACAGCTCCCTGAGCAGGTGGCTTTCACGCTTGGCTCACCAGTGACTAACAGGGCAGGGGACAGCTCCCTGAGCAGGTGGCTTTCATGCTTGGCTCCCCAGTGACTAACTTCTACACTTTCTAATGCCTGTGTTGTGCCTCTGGTTTCATGGGGGGGTAGGGACAAGTAGAAGCTCTCATCAGCGTGTAATGTGATTTACACTGCCACCTTTAATGCATCGTCTTTTTAAGAAGAGATGGTTGGATAAGTCTGGATGAAGTATGCAAGAGTACCTAATAGCACCTTTTCCCTTAAGCCTTCTCACCATGGTTACCCTGTGGAGTGCCACAGCCTCCTGTGCATCAACAAAGCTTTACTGGAGACAGTGTTGAAAAGGCCATGTGCAAGAAGTTCACGTCTAGTGTTTTAGATGGACACAGAACTGTGGAACAGGAATCACTTATATGGGATTGGGGAGCAGATGCCAGAGTTCTGACTAACCTAAGCCATCTAAAAATACATTCATGATGCATCCATTAAAAATGTAGTGATAGCTGATATATAATTTATACATGAACTACTTAGTTTATTCAGCACTTGCTGAAACCTTTCAGGCTTTTCAGAGCAACACAACTTATTTTAGAGAAATGGAAATAAAGAGCCTTGGTTATGGTATGCCTCTAAACCAATTCATCAGCTTACAAAAGGAAGATGAGAAGTGGTAGTTGCCATGACACTGATCTTACAAGAAAAAGGAAGGTGGTGTAGGAGTTCAGTGTAGGAAGTTTGGAGGGCTTTCATCATTCCTTCCTGTAGTCTAAGAACAAGAAAGAAAAGATGAGGATGGCTCCCTCATCAGTAGGAGCCATCTATCTTGAAGCAGAGCTATGGATTTTGCAGAAGAAGGGATACATAAAGATGGTGGGATTTGAGCGTCTCAGGTCTTCCTTCAAGGGATATTCAACAGAACCGCTGATTTATGAGTATGAGATAATCCTCATGGAAGAGAAGATTGAAAGACTTAAGGTGAAGCTGAAGCTGGATAGTGTAACTGAGGCAGATTTGAAAGTATGCTGGAGGGAAGCCATGAAGATAACATAGTTTCAAGCAGTTTTGGTGTTCTCATCTAGCCAGACTGCCCTCCTGAGCTCTTTCACAGTGTGAGTCCTCCTATTTCCTCTAGAAAAGTATCTTAGAGCAGGAGGGATTGCTCTGTGAAAGTCCTTCTTCCCTCTGCAGACTACCAGGAGATCTCAGGTAAGCAGCTGCCTTAGGCTAGATGCAGAATTTCAGACATCTCAAGTTAAGTGGCATGAATCTTAGCCCAAACTAAAAGCAGATTGTGTTTTTAAAAATCAAGACTAGGATCTCAAAAGGAAAAAAAAAAAAGACTGTTGGGAGAAAGAAACCATTCAGTGGGACAAACCCAAAGTTCTGCAATGCTGTAGAAGAAGAAAAGACCTTGAAGGAAAAGGTGAAAGGGGCAGTTGAGTCATCTGGGTAGAAGGAATGGGGATGATATGGGAGGATGGCAAAGGACACTGATCTTTGGAAAGAAAAAGCTGAAGTTGTGATTTTTAACTGTATTAGGAAAAGGAACAAGGAAAAGGCCACATACTCTTTGGCAGATTACTTACCAGCAGCACTGTCAGGCTGGTGTTCTGAGGCCAGAAGAGACTGAATACAGAATGAGGAGAAGTGGGAAAACATTGTCCTTCACACTGGGACATTGCCAGGCTCAGGAAAGGGGCAGGAGCTCAGATGATTGTCATGAAAGGAGGAGGGTGGATGCATAAACAAATGAAGAGGTAGCTCCTAAGTTGATGTTACAGGGAAGGCTGAAGGTTACTTAGCCAGAAACACTAACCAGAAGAGGCAGCTGCACAAGAGACTTCACGGAGTACTCACAGAATACTTCACAGAGTATTTATTACTCTTTAAGCTCTTGCTTCCACTTTCAACAAAAAGACTTGAAAGCAAGTGCAGCAATAGGAATGAATGAACAGCTCTTACACAGTAATGTGGTAATTTCTAAATGTGTGTAATGCATGGCAGTGGGTAGGATGGAAGAATAGCTGCCCTGAGTACCAAGGGTGGAGGAGGGCAGTCAGAATATGTGACACAGCCTGTGTCTGTGCCCATTCTCACAGCATTGCCTCTGAAGTTACTCTGAGGACACTGGGAGGGTAGGCAGGGTAAAAGAATAGGTTGAATTCACTTAGGAAAAACTGGGAGTGTGTTGGGTTTTTTCTCATTTAGATGATTCCTTCATCTCCCATCTTGGGGGATAACAAGGGATAGTGCCGTAGAAAAATGCACTGTTTGTCTTTCCAATTGAAAGGTCATTGTATAATTAGCAAATTGAAAAGGAAGGTAGGTATAAAAAATTGCTGTGTAAGAGCAGGACTGATAGTTCTAGAGCAGTTTTTCAGAGTTGATTCTCTAAAAATGCCTGGGACAGTTAGTTTTACTCCAGCAGCAGGGAGGCACTGGGTGATGTGCTGTAATAGAGAAAAAAGTTCATGACTTTGGTAACAACAGTGACACTTGTCTGGCTTTCTTGTGGGCTGTTGGTAAACTCTGAGACCTGTCTATATATTCAATCCTTTGTGTGTTCAAACTTACTTGGTGTGCTGAGAAGACACTGTCCTTCAAAACAGGAGGATCTCAATTTTGGCTTTGATTTCTGGAAGAAGTCCAGATGATTAGAAAGCCAAACAAGACTGCATAATGGAAATTGCAGAAGCAGTTCTCACTGCAGATTGTGGAAAGTCAAAGGCATCCCTTAGGGACTGCTTTGATACTTGCTGACCTTCAGAAAGAAATGCTTTCATCAGTTTCTTTGGATATTTTTTTCATAAGCAATCTTGTGAATATGGATAACTTTTCCCTAAAATTAGCATTGGTATTGAGCTAGTGTAGCTGCAAATCTTTTCCTCTTAGCAGCAGAAAAAAGAAAACACCTTCCCTGAAACATCTGAGTGTTGGTTTAGACTATCAGCTGGAACAGGGCTGCCCATTTAAAGCACTTGTAGGATCAGTGGGGTTATTTCTTTAGACTTGTCAGTTGATTATTTTTTATTTGTTTTAAGTAAGGCCTTTAGCAGACCAACAAAGACAGCAATGAAGTGAAGATACCTTTTTTAGTTAAATTTTCTTTGTTTCCTTACAAAAACTGTAGTGCCAATATGCAAGCAGGTATGTGCTGATACTGGTGTGAGGCCCTCGTGGAGGTAAACTCTGTTGAGGGGTAGGACAGCTGAAGGTACAACACTGACTATATTAATACATAGCTGAAATAGTATTACTCTAAGCACAGAGCTGCTGAGCAAAGGAATTATTTAATTAGAAAATGTGCCCTGAAAGGGATTATTCCATGTTTGATGAAGGAGAATACAACTCAGAGTGAGCGCTGTGATCTTAAAGATAACACAGAAGCATGCCCAAAGGGCATAAGACTTTGTTGAATAAGATATCAAGAAAACCATTGAAACAAAAACCAGCTATGAACTTAACTGCTAGAGGACACTGAGAGGCTTGTTTCTGGATGTAATGTAAGAAAATTGAAACTGGTAGAGTTTGATTTTCAGTAAGTTTGAACAGGGTAAGAAGGGATGGTCTTCGGCTGGAATCTACCTTCAATGGTAACTTAAACAGCTTCACTTTGTCTCCTAATCCTAGAGTAAGATCATAATGGTGTACCTTGCCATATCTCTGACAGTAATTTCTCTAACCAGTCTAATGCATTTGTTTTGAGACTGGCCATGCCTCGCTTTGACATAGCCTGGAATGCAAGGATTAATTCAGAATAGCTGTTGTGGGCAGTAGTTATTCTTGGCGGTGGCTTCACCTTAAGTTTGCAATTAATGAAATTATCTGTGCAGATAACATCTTGACAATGGCATTAAGAGCTGGCTTTTAGAGATCACTGCAATTTGTGCTTTAAAACAACTTTCTCTTAAAAAGAGGTTTCAATTGTACCACAAAACAGTTTTGATTTGCTTTAAGCAGAGTACAACTACAATTACACATTGTTCTTCCACCCTCAGTTTTAGGTAATCCTGTTCCCCCTTTCCTGTTTCCTTTCATCTTCCTACTCAAGAGATTACTCCCCCCCATGCAGCTGCACAGGTTTAAGCCTAGCATGACTGTCCCACAGAATGGCTCTGTGAAATAAAGCTTAAAATCTTCAGTGTCACCCTAGTAAATTCAGGGCTCTGTCTAGAACACAGCCCACTGAATGGGTACAATAACTTTCTGAGGGAGGAGGTGTGAATCTCTTAAATCAAATGTGCTTTTAGTAGTGTGGTAATGTGAAACCACAACCTAATGAATAACAGCAGTCTTCAGGCAAAAACACCAGTTGGGTGATGGATAAGGTCAGTGGCATTAATACTTAATGAATATACATATTAAATATTTTGAGAAGTAAATCACTTTACTACTTTCTGTGGTAGGAATTTTCCCACCTTCAGGTAAAATAATGGTTTGGTTTTCTATTGATTTTAGACAGAGTTATGCTAAATGTGATTCTCTAAAGTGATTTGATATTGGATGCAAAACCTGTATGGAGCCTCGTGCTTATCTCCACCTCCAGAGCAGCTGCAAGTGTCAGTGTTGCTGTGCACAGTCCTGGGGCCAGTGCTGTGCATCCGTGGGAGGGCTTGCTTGCCATGTGAGAACTCATTAGCCCTTCTTGTCAGGTGTTAAGGAGCTGGAGCTGTCCCACCCTCTGCATTTAGTCAGTGTATGTCACTCTTAGCTGCTGAAAGTCATACAAACACTGAGCATCTCCCAGGATGCCTGTGCTGGCAACTGCTCCAGTAAACAAGAACTGCAGCTCGCTCATCCTAAAGGAGCACTGAATAATCCAGTGGTAAAGGCAGAAGAATAAATGTCACCTAGTCAGCCTATGATTTATAATTTTATTTACCACATCTCAAGCTGTTTCATGGTAACAGCCTCCATAAAGAAGTTTTTGGGCTAGGCTGCAGTTGGGATGCAAAATGCCAAACTACTTAAGTCTAGTTAACTGTAACAGGTGAAGTGCCTGGCAAAGTCAGATTAAAATAAGAGCTTTGGCAGCAAGCCTTTTTTACTTACAGTGAGTTCTTCCCCCTCACTTGTTTTTTCAGCTGAACACCTCTGAGGTGCCCGCTGTACTGCAATAAATTTCCCCTGGACTCCTCTGGCTCTCGAAGAACTCCTTTCCGACACTCTGGCAGTACAGGCATCTCCTGCTCCTCTTACACACCTCTCAGGTTGCATCCTCCTTGTCTTTTCCCTCTCACTTGCCTCATCCTGCTGCTGGCAGCTCAATACCCCCTGCTCTCCAGGCAGCAGAAGCAATTCCCTCTTTCTGAAAGGTTTAATTTGACAGAGCATCCCCCAGGACAAAGCAAGAAATCCACTTTTCTCCCTGCTGCCCAGTCACAGCCCTGTAAACATTCTGCATACAGTATACCTTAGTGTTGGCATAGTAAACTATGAACAAATGAGATTACAGACATGTAAGAGCTCTCGGGTGCATTGAGCATCATCTACACACTCAGGGGTTTCAACTGTACTACAAAACAGTGTCAGGATCTGTTGCTTACCCCTATAAGCAAGTGCCAGGGTGCAGAGCTGGGGGGAAGGGGGCAGGAGTCTGCTGGGCAGAGGAGCAGAGCAGTAAAGAGATGATGCTAAAGGAGCTCTCAGGGGGAGTTAATAACTCCATGGAACCTTTCCTCAATATAACAGAAGTGCTCCAGATGTAGAATAGTCAGTGCAGAGTAGCAGAGACCTCTTGTTAGAAGGGCAACACCTCAAGTCTGAGCCACTTTAACAAAGTTGTTCCTGTTTCAGGTGAATGCTGCTCACAAGGCTGTGCTGTCAGGACACAGAGCCCAGTGGGCCCATGCTGCTGTGCTCTGGGTTATGCCTCTACCATGTGAGGCCCACAGTATTCATGGCTTCAGCTTTCCCCTGATGTCATGAAGAGCAGTGTCAGACCTCTGTGAACATCCATCTTTCCACAAGCATGAGATTAGAGAGTGAAAGACAAGAATCCTGTCATATAATCCTCGAAAATTTGGCAGAGATCTGGAGAAATAAATTGAAAGTAAAATAAAGAATATAAACAAAAAAATCATCACCGATATCCAGAAATGAAATTGAAGGGAAAGTGTCATCAGTATGGTTAAGAAAAAGTCTGGGCAAACTACAAGAGACAAGAGGGGCAATTAGACAGATAAACAGCAGCTGCAGGAAGCTACAGGAGTTCTTTGAACCATTTCCCTATTGTTCACAGTGGGAGGAGGCTAAAAATTCTTCTGGGAACTCCCTTCAGGTAACCAAGGCATAGCTGAGCAAGGAGTGAGCTCTCTGAGGAAGAAGTGTTGGAGCAAGTAGACAGACTTATTAGCAGTCACTCCTCAGGGCTTGATCTTGTTCTTCTGAGAGATGAGAATGAAGTGGAAACAAAGAAAGTAGCTGAACTAACAGAAGTGCTGCTTATCAATGCAAGGTGTGTGACAGAGCCCTAGTGTGTGGGTGTGTTCTGGCTCCTGGCTTTCCAAAGGGAATTTACAGAGTGCGTTTCAGCCCAAAGGAAAATGTTTAGATTAAAGTTATTAAAGGTAGGTCCATAGGCTGTACAAAGGCAGCTAAAGAGAGAGAAATTATGGATATGCTACTATTGCTGCTAATAACAGTTTTTACAAAAAATGCCAAGTTATCTTTAGTCTAGAAAGCAAGGACAATACTAGGGAATTTATTGACATTATGAGTCTTCTCCTCCTAATAGTCATCTAGATCTTCCTGAAAAAAACTCTGCTCCCCCCTGGCCTCCTTATGGTATATTAATGAGACGTTTGTAGGAAAGGAAAATCTGTTGGTGATTATTTGTGCCATAGAACAGGCAACTAATGAATTCTTACTAATTACCTTTGCTGAGATAATTACAAATGTTAGCATTCTTGAAACTATCACCTTTTAAAAAAAAATTCCAGTTACTCATGTTTGTGGCCTCCTGCTGCAGCCAAACTCAGAAGCTGACTGAGTCCCTGGGAGGGACATCCTCATGGTGTCCCAGGCTGGCAGCTCCCCACTCTCCCACCTTCCCACTGGAGGGTCAGCAGCCTGCCAGGCTGTGCACAGCTCTTCCTTACCCAAAAGGAGAGGGATTTGGAGCGAACCTGCTGAGTTGTTGTCTTTTTGATCTCCCTGTCCCCTGTACAAGAGGACCCTGAGGAAACGGCAAGGACTTCAGGTTGCTCCTACATTAACCCAAAATGAAATGAACTCACTAATGAGTGAAGTTAATCATAAGTTAGGAAGTCAAAGTAGTTACAGTGTGGTGACAATAAAGCCCTAAAATTTACTTTCATGAGTTTAGATTGGCTTCTCCCTAAGCATTCCTCAGTGGTTCTCTAGTATCAGGTTGCTCTGGGCAAGCTAATAATCACTAAAACTGTTCAGAGCCTTGAAACGAAATGGATTAGCTGAGCTTAACAAACAAGTTACCTCTCTGTTTCTTAAACCAGATTTTATGGGTGAGTTAATATAAACTATTACTCATCCACATTCTTCATCCAAACAATACATGCTTGTTTTTACCTGATTCCTACCATTAGATCAGCCATGCAAACAGAACTCTGCTGTAGTATGGAGCAGGCAGGAACAGCCTGAATCCTAGGTGGTGAATTTCCAGGGCTGACCACTCATGCCTGACTCTAAGCACAAAGCAGCTCACTGTTGAAACAACTATACTCCATTAAACCAATTAACTACAACTATGCTGAGTTAAAACAACAAAATGCAGAGAAACTTTGGATTTGTTATAAACAAGCTAAGCTTTGAAAGGTTATTTCTGCCACAAATGGTTTCATAGTTTCTACTTAAAATGCTTTTTCCTCAGGCAATGTATTTCTACTGAGCAATCATGCCCTTTCTCATTTGGCAAGTTCCCTCAACTCCCACCCATTTTGAACAAAGCAAAAAATTAACATGGCTTCACTGGCAGAGTGAAAAAATATTTATCCAGGCATTTATTAACCAGGGAAGTCCTACTTGTTCAGATTTGTCTTCTTTTGTAATACATGCTTCAATCTACAACCAAACCTCTTTCACCTAGATAGTTCTTTGATACTGGAGGTCCAAGTGGTGTCCTGATTACTGATACTAACTATGCAGAGAGCTTAGAAATGAGCAGTGGCTCAGCTGGGAGCTTTTACAGTCACTGGTGCTCTCTGTTTCTTCTAATTGGGTTACCAGACAAGACACATTCCTAAACTCCTTACCTAAAACTTGTTCTTCCCACACATGCACTCCTTGGTCTATAATCTGTAGATTATCTGGTAATCTCCCGTGCTCCCTCTGGCTCCAGGTCATAACACCACACTTGGACATACTTGTAGTAATGCAGTCAAAATTAAATTTAATGGCCACAGTAGCTCTTTTGAGTTAGGAACCACTCCAGCAGCAACATTAAGTGACCACTGTTAGATTGTGATGAAATGAAAATATTTATTTGGGAGTTCATCTGTTTCTCTTCATGTTTCAGAGCTGATATTCTCATGGTTAAGTAAAAAAAGAGAAAGCAGATACAGCTGTCTCCAGATACTTTGAGATGTGACGCTTAATCATATTTCTACTCTGTGGACCACTAAAGACTAATTCCAAGACACCCAATGAAGTGAAAAAACCCCACCCCAAACCTACTACCCTAAATTAATAATAATGCCCTAAATAATAAACCTAAATTCAGCATTCAGGCTTCCAGATCTTCACTTTGTCCACAAAATGTTGAAATCTTTTGACCATGGTGGAGGACAGTAATTAGCCACGCCATGACAAACTGGAGAAGCACCAGTAACTTTTGACAACGGTGAGACCAGGGAGCTGCTGTTATCTAAATGTGGCCTCTTTGCAATGTTTCCATCTTGCAGAGAAGTTGTTACTTTCAACCACTTCCTGGAAGAAGCAGCAGAAAAAGAAGTGCGGGGGAAAGCCAGGCTGCAGCACTTCATCGAGAACCTGTTGCAGCGCGTGGATCTGGCAGAGAGGCAGCTGGAATATTACCAAAGCCAGCAGATGGTGTGCAACCACACTGACATCAGCGAGCACGTGGTAAGCCAGCAGAGCCCTTCCCTTTGCTGTCAGCCTCCCCCTGCAGCCAGAGCTCTGCACTTGGAATATGGGTGGGCTCAGTGGCTCAGGCTAAGTGCTACTGCAGGCACATGTGCATTTGTGAAAGCAGCAACAGCCAAAGATGATAAAGGGAGAGCAGAGACTAATGAAATATTTGATAGATATTTAAAATTTTGTCAGCTTTGGCTATTGCTGCTGTTGCCTTTGCCATGAACACTTTTTTTAATGTGACTTGGCAGTCTTTTTGGGATGCCTGAAGATTTTCAGGGAAGACATAGATCCCTATAGGTGATACATCAGCTTGCTGGCAAATCATCTTGCCTCTGGTAGTTACCTATCATGGGACTCAAAAATGGTGAATAGATTCCCACAGGCCCGTATCCCATGGATTAGAAATCCAAGAACATTACTCTTTAAAATACATTATTTCTTTTAAAGCCCTCATTTTTAATACCTAAACTCAGTATTTTCCTACAATGCATTACATTTATATGACAAGTTTTAGGCACAGGGGTTCCAAGGAGCATTTCAGTTTAATTGAATACCCGGTGCTGCCTGTGCTAAGTCGTTGCTCACCCTGGGATGTGAGAAGAAGGCATGTGATCATGCCCAGCACTGAATAGGTATGCAGTGGTGGAAAGGAAATGTCCCCAGAGCTACTTGGAAGACAACAAGCTTTGGGTAAGATGAGCTGAAATGCAGTGCAGGCATCTCAGACAGTATCTGTGAGAAGATTGTGGAGCACTGTACAGATGGGCCTCAATATTAAATCATCTCTCTTGCTCTGGATGTGTTTATCATAATGCCAGGCTCAGCAGTGGCCCTTGGGGAGGGCTCTGATTTTTAAGGCACCTGCCCTGATTTCTGGGTGACTTCAGCATTCCTCTAAGGCCATCCATCCAAATATTGACCATCCTGACCTTCAGGAGGTACAGGAAAGTACACCATGAGATGGCTCCAGACACCAACCAAGAGAGATGACAAGCAAAGTCAGGCTGGGCAAAAATCCATCTGCAAAGTGTGGACAATACCAGGGACAGAAGGAACATTTACAAGAACATAATCATTTTCAGATGCCAAATCTGACTTGCTTGTCTCAGTGACTTCATTAAATGATATTCAGAGGCTCAGTGTAGCAGCTCTGATGAGAGCTCAATACAAAGAACCTATTTAGTACTAAAAAAAAAAAATCAATTTAAGCTGAGCTGGCATTAAACACCTCCTTTTCTGACCCCCACCAAAAGAGGGGCTAGACAAAGTGTTTCCACACTGTGAACCAAACTCCTGTAAAAAATGAAGTCATGCAAATTTGGCCTGGCATTGAAGCTATGCTGTCCCTAGCTGGTCTCAGGATTTGCAGGAGGGGAGAGAAATGTTTGTGTCCTCACCCTCCACCCTTCAGTGCAAGTCTGGCAGAGCCAAGGGCTTGTAGCTGGAGTTTCCTAGCCACTTGTGTAAAGGAAACGTATCACTGAAAAATTAAAGGATCTGAGAGAAAGTTAATTTCATACAGCTTATTCAGCCACTGGCCTTTATTAATTATCTTGAACACAATAATTACTTCTCATTGTATCCATACTGTTTAATCTAATGTGAAAGATCTCTGTTCAGCCCACACTTCTTTAGCAATTTACTTTGATTATAGTTACAATAAAAATAATGGGAAAAATCCAACCACTAACAACTCACACATTATGAATTTTAAAAACATAAGATGGAAGAGAAATAATCTGTAAAAGAGGTGACTTTTTTGGTTTGTTTCCTGAATGTTCTAGTTTAACATGTGAGAATGGAAATACAATTTTAAAGATTGTGTATATTTTATCTTTGTACTTTAATTACTTGAAAATGTAATAGTAATAACCTGGTTTTGTTTTCATTGCAGTTTACAGACATTTCATTAAATAAGAAACCGAGATGCCTGTATGTATATCTCTTTTTTTTTAACTTAATACACTAAGTTGACATGCTTGCATTTCTGTTTTTACATTTTACCTTATAGATTGGGATCTGCATATGGTCTCTATTTATGTCATGTAATTGAGGAAAACCAGTTTTCTGCTAAAACTAAACTAAACTCAGATATTCTCTAAAGAAAATAAAGAATGCTAATTTTCTGTTAAACAAATTAGTCCTTCCTGCTGACTATAACAGCCTATTGCAAAGCTACAAGAGTTGAATCTCTTTGGCTCATACAAATGAAATTGAAGTTGAAAATATCTTTAACATTCTGTAGGTAGGAGAGAGACAGTTGTCATTTCCTGACTGACAGTAACAATCATATCACCAAACAAGTGCCCTGACCAAGCATGGGCACTGACAATCTCAGGTTACTCAAGCAGCTGTCCTGGGAGCAGCAGAACTAATTGGGGTGGTCTCCCATGTCTTTGTGACTTGGTCATGAGTCCCAGCAGGTGCTTTGGAGCACCACATGCTGCCTGGCCAAGTGGCAGCCAGGCACTGCACCCCTCTTCAGGGCAGCCTTTCCTTGTGGGGACACAAGTTTAGGACCTTTTCCTGTTGCACCACCACAAGTCTTTCTCCATAACACAACTTTGAGATTAGGAATACGTGTGAGGAGAAGTTCAGACTCTCTACAGTCACTTATGTGGCAGAGCTGCTGCTTTCAGTGAAGAAGCATCTCCTGCGTCTGGAGCTGGCAGCTTTGCATTTCACCTGCATCTTCTTCCACCTTGGCTACTTTCTTACCCTGACTGTGAACTGGGGACGGACATCCATCTTCTTTACCATAAAGTCGTTCAATTTAAGTACAGTTTAGCCCTTTAGGTAGCCCCTGAGATCATATTGACCTTGACCTCCTCGTTTAGTAGCTTCATTCAGCGCAGCAGGGGACTGCCTAATATCACCTGCAATAATGCCTGTATATGCTTTGGGAATAAATGATGTTGCTTCTTCACCATAACAACATCTGAGAAAAACAGAACACTGCATCTTTAAACAACTGAGTAATGGACTGGAAAAAAGAGTACCCAAGAACTGATGGTAAACTGGAGTGACCAACACCTGTGCATTTGCACAGGTCATTCCTAAACCCCAGCAAGTGGTCAGAGCCCAGGCCTGCACCAGGCCAGGATGACACAGTGCCTGCAAGCTCCAGCTTGGACTTGCACAGCATTTCACACCCCTAAACCTCCCCTAGTGAAATCTGCTTAGCAAAGCTGCCAACCAAGTAATGCTGTTACATAGGTAAGGCTTAGTTCCTACAATGTTAGGTGGCCCTCACTGCCTTGTACCAACAAATACAGACTTCCATGACACACTTCTCATCTTCCTAAAGAGCAGGAGGGTTTACACTGTATGCACATGAGTAACCACAGCTTTTTCCACAACTGGCTTTGTCAAGTGTGCAATATGATTTAAGTCCTAGAAGAAATAATACTACAGAAGTAGTATTACTAAAGAAGTAATAATACAGATACATGGCTTTCAGAAGTAACAGGCTATGGAAAATAGCCCTGTGGGATCCCTTAGGAGATCAGCTTGTACATCAAGCACATCTGCTCTTTGCTTCAGTCACAGGAGCTGGGTAGACATGAGCTGGTGCCTTACATTCATAGTTCTGCTGTTACACTAATGCATCTGCTGTGAAACATTTTAAGATGATGTTAAAAGGGACTATAATGATCTTAGCTAAACTGTGGAACGGCAGTTTTGATGTAGTATTTCAGAGTGCATGGTTCAGCATTTGCAGCACTGGGCACTTAGCTGTCACTCCAGCTGAGCTCACCAATTTCTGCAAATCTTGCTGGGTTTGAACCAACACAGAGAGAACAAAAAACTCTGCTTACTTTGGCCTTTAAGCTTTCATACCCTTCTTCCCCCCAGTTTTTGTATTCCCCTTTCTTCTTCTCCTGTTTTAAATCAAAGCCTGAGAGGGAAGCTGAAATTTCCCTGGATGGGTGGTCAGCACAAAGGCAGAGCATGGAGTTTCCTGAGCTATTGGCCAGTTGTAGCAGCAGCTCCCTGGGGCCTGGGTGCAGTCCAGGGCAGCCCCGAGATTCCACAAAAAAGTCCCCACAGTTCCTGCACCTTCTTTCTACTCTTACTGGTGGTGTGTGGTCTTCCGAAGACAAGGGATGTTCATTCTTTGCAGAATATGAACATGTGCATCTTTAAAATCGCTGCAGATCACCAAGTATAGACCTCAGTAAGGTCTCAGCACTCCAAAATCAGCAGAATGCTGATCAGAATCAAAGTGCAGATGAACGCACATGAAGAGTGCCCCAGTAACACACCTAGGGATTATTTTAGTAAGGAATGCTTTTGAATACTAAGGAATGTAATTAATCTTACCACTCTGTTCTTAACAGGCAACCTCATTCTGTAAAACAAGACTATTTTTGTTTTTAAAAATGTAAGGGTTTGGGATATTTTGGGGACCTGTCAGTTTGCAAGACTGAATAATAGTTATTAATAATCACTATTATTAATTTCAGGAGCCGAGGAAGTCAACATGCTTCATACAACATCCCTGATGCAAAGCCTCATTCCTTTCAAAAAGGAAGGATCTTGTTGAAAAAAGCAAAGGATGAAAAAGCCAGCTTGCAGCCAGTGAAATGCTTCTATGAACCTGTCGATTGCCCAAGGGAAATATGGAGAGCACAAAAGAAGGGTGAACCAGTCTGCTCTGCCAGGAAAGTGAGTGCAAAGTCAAAGATGGGTAAGAAGGCCAAGCCGCTATAGGAACGGTGAGCAATGTACAGCAACACAGGAACTTGGCTTCAACACAACAAATATTGAATGAAGTTAGTCATCCTACTTTTTTCCTATCCATCTGGCCATGCCAAAACATATCAGATATAATATATAGAAATATATACATATGGAAGTTTTATATTATTTAGTTATGCCATTCCCTCTTTGGGCGCTATAAAAGAAGTGACATTTTATTCAGTTTACATGGAAGTTTTTTCTATTTATTCATGTATTTATTTATTTATTTAGTCATTTATAGAGCTTATTTTAAATGACTGCAGTTATATTGCTGGGCAGTACTGTGGCTGTATGGTTAATTATTTTAGTGCAGCATGCTCTAACCAACGGGTAAATTATTTTCCATCTGTGTTATTCCTGAAGTTCAGAGGAATCCATTTAATCGGCACCAAAATATTCAATCTTCCAGCTTAGGTAAGTGTGAGATCAGTGACTAACAGACATACTTAAATGCAAAAGGCTACTACTCAAAGTTGCTTGAAGGCTGTTTACAGCCCTAGATTGCTACCCTGGGTTTTTGGCTATAAGGACATTTCCATCTTCTATTAAATACATCAAACTGCGTGATCCTGCCAGCAGCCATGTTGTCTATTTGGTACAAGTTTGGGCTTCTCTGAGCAAGGAGGCCAGGAGCTGCCCTGACACACACAGGCCAAATTGGGCCAGAGGAGGAGTTGCAGTGCCAAGTGCCAGCAGCAGGTTATCAGCTGTGGTGCAGCAAGTTACAGGCTAAAGCAATGTGTTACTGCATGGAATTGTGTTCAATGTCTCTGCTTGGTCCCAGGCAGGAGAGGCCCAAATAACCATGATTATAACCCAAATCCTTCACATTTTTATCTCTGAAGAGTCTTTACAGGGCTCTTCAGAGAGAGCACTGACTTGGAACTAAGAACCCAAGTGCAAGGCAGTTGGAGATGACTGCAGAATGCAAATGTGTATGTTTACACTGGTTTGTGCCAATTAAAAGGATCCTTATTTATCAGAGAATTTATCAAGATGACTTTTTTGTATGTACAGTATTTTGGTAACATGAATCCTCATGCCATGTTTACAAATATGAACATCCTGATGATGTTACTGACAGGACTTGTTTTCTCAAGAAAAAGGATAGGTGACACAGGTCTATGTGATTTATTTTTTAAATGCTCATAACAGATGTAAATTGTCTATGTGGAAGGTGATTTTTACAGTGTGTGTACAAAGATTTGTGAAAAATGTTTTTCATTTTTATAACTATGTCTGTAAGCAGAACTGAGTATTAAAAGACAGTGTATCACTATGATTACTGCTGCAATAAGCACCCGAGTTGCAATATTTTTAAAGCAGAAGATGACCAATCAGTCAGCTAGGATCAGGTAACTACAGATGTCATACATTTGTCAGTGTACAGAGCTCCCAGAAAGTAGCAGAGAGAAGAAAGAATATTATTCCTCACTTTTATTTTAAATAGTGTATATGGAACAATCAGATAGATGTTTAAAAGTTTCTCAACACTGTTTCAGTAGAAAGTCACAGTGTAAAACCAATTCAGGTATTTAGGTTGTAATGATATTTCAATATTTATTTAACTATGTCACAAAGCCACACTTGGCTTCATGCTAGGCATTGTGTGTGGTGAAAAGGAATTGTTCATTGTGTTGCATGGGCTTGGGTCAGACTGTGTGTTACAACAACTTTTATAGGCAAGCTAAAATTGAACCAGTTTTTTCTATTACTTCCCACATCCTTCCACACACCTGAAAAAAAGGACCTTCTTTGAAGATAACAAAGGTGAACATTAGAAAGAAAATAAAGTAAAATATATTAATTCATTTCTTTACCCACTTGACACTGAAAGAATATTTTTATTTTTAAATGCCTATCTACTCTGTTAGTCACCAAAGTTAAGTGCAACTACTAGTTCACAAATGAGATGTTTATTTTATTATTTATCATGCCAAAATCTTGACTGTAAATTTTCCTTTTGGGAGAGGAGAAGGAAAAGAGTAAGAGAAGTTGCATGTTTTTAAACTTTTCAAAGCCTAATTTACACTTACTTGCTAAACAAATGCCAGTTTAGTTAATTAGAAAGAAATTGGATTGTACTGTAATCCCAGATAAAAGTTTTTAGAATATAAACATTCTAATAATAAAGATATATTTCTCAGTTACTGTTTCATTTTACTTTGTTTCTTACAAAAGCCTCTGAAGCAGCACAGAAAAAGCCAAGCAGCAGCAGCTCGGACTTTGTTTTACCCCTCAGATAAAGCAAGGCAGTCAAGTTGGGTTGTGACCCTTCCCAGCAATTAACCTGCAGGCAGCTGCTCCATCTTGCCTGCTCAGCTCACAGGTGTCACCTGCTGCTCTCCTACTGTAAGGCTGCTTGAAAATCATTCTGGAGGTGACCCACAGGGTCAGATAACCTGCCCAAAGCAGAGGCAGTGGAGGGAAGGGTCCGGCAAATGAAGGGCAAAGGGGCTCCCAGGGAATGTCAGTAATGATGTCTGCTCACACACTGCCAGTTGCAGAGCCATCATTTCATCAGGGATCTCCCTGGTTAGACTTGGAAAAAGGGTTTTTCCCATGGGGAAGCAGGTTCCTGTCTCATTAACAGAGACAATATTTGACAAGAATAGGTACCTGCACCAGGCTGAGTGTAACCAGCTTTAGCTTGTGGAGACTTCAGAAGTCAGGAAATGTCAATTTTAAAATATTTTTTAAATCTGAAAATGTTCTGACAAAGCTGGCCACTCACCTTTGAAAATCAATTTGAAGCACAGTTACCATGTTTTGCCCTTTGAGACACTTTGAAGGCTCTCAATAGGTTGTATGCTGACATCAAAGTGAATTTCATTAGGACCTGGATGCCTCATTCCCATATAAATTTTTTAAATCCCACCTCATTTATTACTAAAAATATCTCAGAGCAGTGTATGTACTGGCTGGGCCTTTACAGGTGAGCTTTCTGCTTAAAACAAAATGTTCTGACAGACATACGACATTTTAGGCCAGGAAAACAGACTAATTGAAACGCAGACCTTTAATTAGAACTATACATAGAAAAACCCAATCACTCTGAGATGCTCCTGCCAGTTGAAGAGAGAGCATGTTTTCAGAGCACTTAATGACATCTGATCCTTCCCCCCAGCTCTGACTCAGTAGTAACAACAGCCTCCCCCTACCCAGAGAAGATCTGAACACATGTTTTGTTTCAAGGAGAGTTCTGCAAATATTCAGTGGGATACTCATATTCAAAGAGATGGCCACCATTTAGGGCAGGTACCAGGTCAAACAAATCATCACTTCTATCATCCCTAATAATCCTTCCAATGCCATTGCCTCTTTCAAGCTACTTGAGCAAAATCCAGCTCCTCTCTCTCGTTATCCTGCGTCATCAGATAGTTGCCTCTATTTGTTCTTACCTCAGACTAATGCTGATTGTTTCCATACATCCTGTCTGAAGTGGCTGGAGTGGACTATTTAGTGCTCTCTGCAGTGAGCCTGGGCATTATTTTTTATTGTTTTTTAGAAAATTTAATCCCAGAAGTGATTTTGCTACATGAAGCTCTTAAAAATAGATCCTGCTGCAACACAATGTCCTTTCCCATTTTGTTGCTAATGCCACCCTCTATCTAGCCATGCTTTTTTATTCTGATCTCTTGAATTTTCATTTGTACATCTCTCTAAGGAGAAGGAGAAACAAGCAGCATAAATTAAATGCAGTCATTGGTCTGACAAGCTTTTTTCCTTTCACTGTCTCTGTCCTAGCATCTCACACTGCAAGCAGGTAAAAGTTGGCTTGAATTTTTCATAAAATCATTGGGAAAAGTATATACAACAGGTTTTGAGTTCATTATTATGTTATGGAAGAGGCTCTTCTGAGCTGAGAGGGAAAGAGGAAGAGAGATACTCCACTTCCTAGAGAAGTCACTCTCAAAGATAAATGTGACAGTTTGGAGGAATTTAGTGTGTGCTGGTGTGAGATGAGGGAAAGCCAGAGTCACATATAAGGCAGAGTGAAAGGATGGGGGCCTCATTACTGCCTGCTGTTTCTTAGGGGCATTGACAGAACATCAGCATAGATTCAGCCTGACACATTCAGTCCTTAAATCATGCTTTACACATGTTTTGCAGCCCAATTACTATTTTCAAAGTAGTAGACTTTAGCACTAGGGATTCCAAGAAATTTCCCAAACTCTGTTCATAGTATTTGTTCAAGCCATACATATTTGCCTTACAGTGGGAACCTGTGCCCGTGGGGGCTTGTCAGCAGTGAGGGATTTCTGTGTGCTCCCAGTCCTTGCTGTCCCCTGTCTCTGCTCAGTGACTGATGGCAGCTGGCTGGGTGCTGGCAGTTCTGCTGGACTCTCACCCCACTGACTGTCAGCCATTCCCACAGCAGTGCTTTCCTTTACAGAACCTGGCTGATTTTTTTTGTCTGCTTCCTTAATACCCCGTTCCCTCCTTCTTTCTACCAGCTCAGTGCCTTTAACATGAAAGAAGTCTCATGCAGCAGGTGTGTTCCCTGAACTTCAGCTTGCTCATCAGTCACTGCATGGCACCAGAGACACTTGCAAAATGCTTTCTGTGGCAGCCCGTGGGCAGCTGCTGCCCTAAGGTGGCACATTCTCACTTGCTCTGCCGGCTTTGCGCCGCCCGGGGACAAGGCTGCCTGTCGCCAGCCGTGCTCCTCGTGCCTGTCCTCCTCATGGACTGACTAAAGGTCAGAGGGGACATCTGAGAGGACATCTGCAGCCCATCACCCCTCAGCTGGACAACGAGGGTAACCTTGGCTGAGTGTCCTACACTTCAGAGGATTTTCACAACAAATGTTACACACATGGTCTCGCCCTTTGTTGAAGTACAGACCCCTGCTCCGGAAGGGACTTCTTATCTCCCACCAGCCAGCACTGAGTGGGGTGCTTTTGTAAGAGAGGGGAGGCTGAATATTGGTCATATGAACAACACACATACATGCTCAGGTGTGCACACTAGGAGAGGGTCAAGAAAACAACCAAAAGAAGGCTGGTTTTGCTCTGATTTTACTTTACATTAATATTCTATCACTATTAGAGAGAAACCTCAAACCAAACTTCAAATTAAAACTACCAACAAGCTAGTCCAGGAATTGCATATATACCTGTCCCTGAAAATCACTTCTGGTATCACAGAACATATTCATCTATAGCAAATTTCCAGAAGATTTTCCTCCTTGCAGGAAATAATAGACTCTGAAGATACTTTTAAATTTTTTTTCTCATGGGGGAAAAAAAGCAGGCAGGAAAACTGAAGTATTTTATCATGAACCATCATCACCCCAAACCCACAAGGTTCAAGCTAAGAAAGGCACCCAGCAGAGCCTGTAATTGTTTTGCTGTCAGCCTGCCTTGCCTACCAACCCTTCTGAGATCCAGGCTATAGAGGTGACCTCCTAAATATGGCATGGTTTAATTATCCCACCCTCTCAAGCTTTGTGCAGGCACCTGTTTAGGAGGAGCACGTGGAAGTCACTGGTTTTGCATGCTGCCAGGGCATGCCATGGTGTGTGTGCCAGGCTATGCTGGGGTCACCCCCGGGCAGAAGCCCTTGGTGGGGTTGAGCCTGAGGAGCCAAGGGACGGAGTAGGCATCAGCCAAGCCTGGCAATAGCAGGTGAAACAAATGGGATTTATGGGAGCTGAACCCATTTCTGTGACAAGGGCTACAACTCCCCTTGGAGTGCACTTCCCAAGCCAGCCTAGGTTCCCCACCAACCCTAGGAAGATTTGGGGTAATGGACTGTTGCCATCTCATTGCAAAAGCTCCATACCTTCTCGGTGATTTCTCACAGGCAGCTCCTCGCAGCACTGACTCCTCCTTCTTCTCAGCACAACCAACAAACTCCAGCTCTCTCCTCACCCAGCTCACCCACTCTTTTGTAGCACTCGTCTTCTTATTGGACACAGCTGTGGCCTATTAAGAGCAGGCCTGTTCCTAATCTCTGGCAATTAGTAAAGCTGCAACTCCTCAGGTGTGAGACCACCTTCTGCACTCTTTTCTTACATTCTATCCCTTCACAATGGACAGCATGGGGGTAAGCTGAAAAACCCTTTTGCACACAGCGGCTTTAAAACAGGGTTTAGAAGGCACAGAGGGACCATCTCAAAGGACAATTTTTGAGCACACTCAAGATCATCCTACCCTTCTCTGTTCTCCCAGAGGCAGAGAAGTATTTCAGCAATGCTGGGAGCCAACTAGTTTAGTGATGGGGCAGAGCGAGACTGCTCTGCCAGCAAACACCTTGCCAACGTACCTCTTAACGGCATTAAACATTTTAACCATTAGGAAATAATGAAATTGAAAGAATAATTACAACTAAATGAAGGAGCCATAACTCCATTGCCAGTTATTTAATTGCCACAGGGGGAGCACACTGAGCTGTCGGTGACTAGTTTTATTGTAGTCCCTTTCTAAAGAAAATGTTGTTGCCAGACATTTTCCAGATTTCAGCTGTAGACGCCCCTCCAAGGGAGCAGCTGAGTGCAACAAGCAGAGGACAAAATCCTGAGTCCAAGTGAACAAGGAAGAACATTTGCCAGGGGACAGACATAAGTTTAAGATTGCAGAAGCATGGGCAGGGAGAATGAAAATGAAGATACAACTGAGACTGTTGAAACAGACATAGCCCGTGCCAAGAAAGGACCAGGACAGCAATCTAGTTTCTATTTCCATTTATTCTTTTAGTGGCCTTCAGTAAATTCTTAGTTTTGCTAACCACTTTTTAATGAGGAAAGGGAGGTGCCCTTCCCACCTCAATACCACATAGTATCACCCTTGCCTTTTCTAGGGAACACCACTAAAGGACTTAGAAGAGCCAGATTATTTTTTATTTTGGGGACAGGGGTTTTTATTCCTTTGATGTAAGCAAATGAAAACCTACACCACAGATGCCAATCTCCATGAATTTCAGGATTGGTGCTGTGAATCTGAGTATGTGAGTCTGGGTGATGTCAAAGGTCAGTTCACTTCCGGAGCAAAACATAAATAAAACACTTCTATTTTCACAGTGTACACACTCGAGGTGTCCAGGAGACAACAAATATGAGTCAGCTTAGATGTCAGTTTGCAGTGGGCAGAAGTGATTCTCTGCACAGAAGAAAATCTTGCATACTTATAAAAGCTATAGTTAGAAAAGCTGGTGTGAGTCCAGGATAAGACCGGCAAATGAGTACCCTTTTTGAAAATTCAGGTTTAGGCAAAAACAGCTTTGCAAGAGACATGTGAACGCGCAGACGAATCCAGACTTTTTGCCACTAGGTGGTGATGGCTGACAATGAATGTGGGCAGGATGCTCTCAACCCCTCTCTCGCCCCAAGGGGCGGCTCACACCCCCTCACTATTCCCGTCCCCCTCGGGGGCAGTGTGTATTCCAGTGGAACGCCCTGCTGTGACCAGAGACAGGCCGCTCCATCTAACCTCGGCCTAAGGTACACGTTAATTAGAGGACTTGACTAAATACGTGGAAGCGTCATTTAATTATCTGGCAATGGTGAAGGAAGAGGAGACCAAGAAATGACATGCTACAGGTGCTCACTTGCAATGGGACGCTAGCAACAAAGGTAGTATCAGTAGTCAAACCGATTTCAAAATCACACTCACTGAACATAAATGATCAAAATTTGTTTTTCTGACAGAACCCAACCTGCACAATATCCACACCCCGGTTCCCTGGCAAAAAGCGGGTTTTTCGGAGCAGCGGCTGAAGGCAGAGGTGCCGGGCAGGCTGCAAAGTGCAGCGATTTCAGCACACACAAGGAGACAAAAGCCTTGCTGCCAGGAGAGGCCAAGCGCGCCTCTCCAGCGCTGTCCCGGTGGCCCCGGGACAGGAGCTCTCCGCCCACAAGCCCCGGCTCCGGGACACCCCTGCAGCCCCCATACCCTGCACCGGGCCACAGCAGCCCCACCGTCCCTTCCACAGCCCATCTCCCTCCCCGGTTTAGCAGCTACTGCCCTTCCTATTAAGCACGTGATACTCTGCTTCTTCATAGGCCTAATTAAGGGGCTTTAGTCTTATTATAGAAATTAAGTCTACTTGAAACAAAATAGCAATTTTCTGTTATAAAATGATGACTTTTTGAAAGACAGAAGATGACTAATGCACTCAGCAGCAGCTAATGACTGCGTGCCAAAAGGTCCTTTGCTTTTAGTGTGCACCAATCTGCTCCTTGCTGCTCTGCCATGGCCCACGTGTCAGAACCTACTGCATCCACCCCAGCCAGTCCAGGTAGCCCTGAAAAGGGGGCTCACAAGGACCCATCCCCCGCACAGGGAGATGCCTTCATCCCACAGCCTGCCCGGCAGCAAGGGGCTTTGCTACCAGGGTGGAAAGCCACGGGAAAAGAGAGAGCATATGGATCACACATGGGTGAGAACCACGGCAGGGGATGCTCCCTGCAGCCCCATGCCTGGTGAGCCCCAGGGGCATACAAAAATGACCAAATCTATGGTAAAGCTCACCTAGGAGAGGTATTAACACTGAATTCAATGTACCCACTGGACCTCTCACTATTACATTGATCAGTTCAACATGCAGAAGCCTGACAATCAACTGTCTTTTGCCCTGAGGAAGGTCTTGGGGGGTTTTATGGTTGCAAATACATATTATAAAGGGTTTTTTTTCCCTAAACAACATCAAATTTTAGTCTATCTGGCATAGCTCCTCTTTCACTCCAGAAACTACTCCAATTCTTTTTTGGATTGTTTCAAGGGCAACCATGCCTTTCTGCACCTAAACCACCAGTGCCCAAGGAGGGAGAGAGGCCTGCCTGGCTGAATTCACCAGTCACCCATGAGTAGTGGGTGACACACTGGTAGAAAAGCAGTATTTGCCACTCTCAGAGCAATCCACAAGCAGAAATTTGTTTTTATGAAACATTAGTCATTTTAGATAACAACAAATTGGTATAAATCCCATATTCACATAAATTACCAGCTTTGAATAGTTGACCCACTTTATAGCTAATGTTGGCACAAAATCTTGACTCTGAAATTTGAGGCAGATTGCTTTCAGTTTGGTCAACTCGGAAAGAAAGAAATGAAAAATATGTTAATACAGGGCTCAGAATGAGGGCTTTTCATTTGAACTGAAACTACTGTCTCAATCTTGCAGCAATATAGGGACAAAAATCTTCTGCAAATGTCCTGTTTAGATTATCTGCATTAGGTTTCTATTGCAGATAAATTCTGGTGACAGACACAGCTCCAACCTGTCATTTGAGTACTGTCTTACAAGTGTGGCAAATGCTGTTCTCCCTGTGTATTGGTTTTGCACAGCCTGGTTTTCGGTAGCAGGGGAGCCACAGAGGCGGCTCCTGTGAGAAGCTGCTGGAAGTTTCCACCATGTCCAGCAGAGCCAATCCTTGATGGCTCTGAAGATGGACAGGCTGCTGGCTAAAGCTGGGCCAGTTAGAGATGATGGTAACACCTCTGTGATGACATGTTTAAGAAGAAAATCAAAACAAAGTCATACAGTTTTTCTTTTAGTCAGAGAAGAGGAGGAGGTGAGAACATGTGAGGGAAACAACATGGAGACACCAAGGTCAGTGGGGAAGGAGGGGGATGAGGTACTCCAGGTGCCAGAGCCAAGATTCCTCTGCAGGCCATGGTGATGCCCATGGTGAAGCAGCTGTGCCCCTGCAGCCCATGGGGATCCCCGGGGGATGCAGAGATCCACCCACAGCCCATGGGGGAGGTGGCCATGCAGGAGCAGATGGATGCCTGGAGGAGGCTGTGAGCCAGTGGGAGACCTGAAGGAGGGAGAGGGCCCTGCTCCCAGGCTGGAGCAGCCTGTCCTTGGAGGATGGCACCTCATGGAAGAGTGATCCACGCCACAGCAGTTTTGGGAGGACTGTCTGCCTGTAGGGGAAATTCACATGGCAGCAGTTTTGGGAGGACTACTGCTCATGAGAGTGGATCCATGCTGGAGAAGTTCACTGAGAACTGTCTCCCATGGGAGGGACCCCAGGGTCTCACAGGGGAAGGACTCCTCTCCCTGAGCAGCAGCAGAAAATTCTCGGTGATGAACTGACCAAAACCCCACACCCGCCTCCTGCACTGTCGGTGGAAGGAGGGAGAGGCTGGGGGGGAGTTGTTTTAAGGGCTTATTTTATTTCTCATTATCCTCCTTTGATTCTGTTAGCAATAAAATCCACTTTGCAACTTAAGTTGAGCCTGTTTTGCCCTTGAAGTATTTTCTCGTGGTCCTTATCTCACTCATGAAGTGTTTGTTATTTTTTTTTCCTCTCCTCTGCCCAGCTGTGGCAGGGGAGGGTGAGTGAGTGACTGTGGTGGGTGCCTGGCATTGGGCCAGTGTCAAACCACAACACCGTGCTACCATACTCCCAATCCAGTGTTTCAGAAGCCCACAAAGGGACTGTATGGGGCAGTGCACCCGTTTCTGAAGATTGCATTTAAGTAGAAAAGGTAACCACTTCATGCCTGGATATATCTACTTATATATTCCTGCAGGGGAGTTGCAACTAGATGATCTCTAAGGTCCCTTACAACCAAAAGCCTTCTATGACTTACCCTTCTTGCACCTTAAACACAAAATGGTTTCTCATGTGAATTAACCCGCCAAATCTCTAGGACTACAAGCCTCTGCACCTGTTGTAGAGTCACATGGGCTGTCCTTCACCTTCAAGGAGCCACAGCAAACTTGACTATTGCTGACTTCTCCTTGTAGGATTTGAAAATGGAGCCGTAAGTTTTGGATGTAAACCTACTTAAATACATTATTTCTTAATGAAAATATGGGGTAATGGGAAAGTTAAGCCATATTCTAGGGATGTTACAAATGAATCAGAACAGTAGATCTGTATCAGAAGTTAGCCAAAAATTCAGCTGAGCATCTGAATGTAGTCTAAGCCAACACCAGCTTGCACTAGAAAATAAAACTCAGTCTTCTGGAGACCAAACTCTAGTCCATCACCAAACCTTCTCCTAAAGGATACCAAGATCCATCATCGTGTCTTCCCCTCTCACCTTCAACTTCAATGAAACATGCCATAAAATTGCAAGCTGTCAGCAAACTTTTACCTTCTCTCTTGTGCTGAGGATTCAGTTCAAACCCCAATGCAAACTTTTAATCAGCAAAAACATTCATGCAGTATGTAGAAAATCTTTTCTTTTTAATAGCACACAGAAAGAGGCATGAGAGCAAAGCCATTGATTCACTATAACAGAACAGCATGTCTGTTTTACAAGTGTGAAATTCCTTGTTGGTAAAGATTTGAGGTGATAAGCAGACAACTCCCAGGTAACCAGAAAGGAGAACTACACACAAAAGGTAGATCTAATATTCAGAATACCTGCACACATTAACAATGTAATCCTACCACTAATCATAGCTTGTAATGAACAGTGGCAATAGGGTTCTTGGAAACTGGATGGACTCACATAGCTTGTTATTTTAAATAAATACCATAATTGGTATGAAATCCCAGCAACTAAAGTATGAAAAACAGTATGAACTACCAGTCTTTTATGGGACAGAAAGAATTATCCATAGCTATCCAAAGGCTAGTTTGGCTTTCATATGCTTATATTTGAATTTTACATGATCTTGCCTCCAACTCTTTGTAAAATGCAGAGGTTTTGTTAGTAGTGTTTCAGCTAACTGCAGGTATTCTAGGCTTAGCTCGTGTAGAAAGGAAAGAAATTCTAGCCTGTTGCTTAAAAGGAGAGAGAAATTATATTTATATTGATAAAAGGAGAACAAGGTGAGGAAGTAGGTATAAGCAACAGCATTATGAAAATCTTAATATCAGATTCTAGAGGAGAGAATTGCAGATATTTCTCTTCTTATGATAGACAGACCCAGTCCTGATCCAGCAGGGAAAATTCAGGTGATCTCACCCACAAAGCCCTAAGGAGGCTCTGCAGGAGCTACTCCTGGCACACAGGCAAGCCAATATCCTACAGACATGGGCTGCTTACAGAGCCACAGTATTTCAAGAGGTACAAGAAGACCCCTGTGTTATGGCAGTGTCCCTACTGCTTCTCCTGACTGCACACCAGATGCCCCAAAGGAGAAGCAGGGAGTGTCAGGAAACCTGGCTCCTGCCACTTGGCCCCTCTGACAGGTCATCACCATTCTCTGTTTCACTTCCTTCGCTCACAAAATTAGAATAACAACTTCTCCTTTGAACACTTTCAGCCCTTTTGATGGCACTTGCTACAATTGCATTATCATTGCAGGATTAGATTAGCTTCATTCTTCTGTGGTGGAGTGTTCAGATGAGCAATTTGTCCATTTTACAGACAAACTGAGATATTGAGACACTAGCAGAGTAAATTGCCCTAAGACTGGTAAAAATAGATTATTCACTTTTGTTTTCCTCTCTTAGCAGCTACCAAATGCTCATGGGAGTACAGAGGGCCCATCCTAAGAGCTGCCTTAAATGTTAAGTGTGCTCACTCATCTTAAAGAAACTTGTGATGCTTCTCTGTTGAACATTATATATGCATTTTCAACTTCTAAAACTGACACCAACTCCAGGGCTTCACAGAGACCTGCCAGCAGCTGGCAGCGAGCTGGCTGCTCCCAGTGCCAAAGAGGATTAGTGCCCAATAATGCTGACTGGAGGTAGGAAAGCTAATGCTATTTCCAGACATACTGGTATAAAACCAGAGCGAGTAATGCTGCCTACAAAAGACAGTGCTATGGCATAAAGGGATTGCAGTTGGAGAGTATCAGGCTCAGAGGAACTCATGGCATGTTTTTTTTTTCCAAGGACATACATGTTCAGAAACTAATAGAAATGTTAAATTTGCTATAAAGATTTCTAATGGAAAAGTAACACTACTTCCTATAAGCCTAGCTCATGTAAATAATGTAAGTAGGACACGTTTCAATTTGTTTGATAGTTACCCAGAAAAGTTATTTACAATCTGTAAGGTGATATGACCTTAAGCATTATGGTAGCATGTGATTTCATTAGCAGCAAAACAGGCAAAATATACTGCTAGCCAAAATCTCTTTTTGCCCCCACCCACAAAAGTTATCCTAACTCCTTATACTAGAATAGCTGCAGTAGGAAAGGCCTCTAAGGGGTTTGTTTGGATTTTCCTGGTTCTTTTTGTTTTCACAGAACAGGAGACATTTCCCACTCTACTTTAGACAACCAGAACCCAGCTGCACAAAGCCTTCCAAAAAGTGAGGAGAGCTGGCAGGACTCAGAGAGCTACAGCACTGCCAGGGCTCTGAACAGGTCACCCCAGCTCCCCTGGCATGTTCAGGCCCCAGAGCATTGTCCTGACCCATGTAAACAGGGATGAGGATGAGATGACCATTTCAGAGGCAGCAGCTGATGGGGTCAGCATCTAGAATCATCTGGACCACATTCTCCCTTAGCTTTTTTCTGGAGCTTTTCAAGGAAAACACTGCTTTCTGAATTTACTGAGATTTAATTGCCTTTCTTTGAACTGCTCCAAGATGAGAACTTGTCTTCAGCATGCCCTGACCAGATGGGAAATGTTATATCCCTGGTCAAGTTCTTCTCTGACCTTCATCCTTCCCTAGGGCAGGACAAGACAGCCATAGAGATGCTGACTGTGAGTGAGATGGGACTGCACACACTGCCCTAGGTTACAAATTCAGGCTGTTTGCCAGACACAGCTGGGGAGGAGCTGCTCTATGGGCTGGGACTGCAGGGACAGGGACTCCAGTTTTGCCCTTGCTGTGCTTTCTACCAAGGAGGCAGCCATCCTCTGGTAGCCCAGCTTCTGGGACAGAGCAGAACTGAGTGTCAGTCTGGATTTGAAGAGGCCTATTGACTTGCTTGTAGACCAGCAAATGATTTGGTGGTATTTCACAGTGACCCTTCCCTACTGGTAAACTAAACCTAAATATTTATTTTTTCAGTTTCTTCTCCCTGATCAATGACTTACTCAACCAAAGACATGACAGATTCTGTCACAGAGCAGGGCAGAGTACCTGCTGCTGAATCTCATCCAAACCTCACAGTGCAGCCTCACAGGCCTGCCATGAATGTGCTGATCCCAACACCCTGAGCGACTACCAGGAGGACAGAGTGTGGGATGTGAAATTTTGTCTTCCTTCCCAGACCCCCCTAAATACTTTCAGTATCAGGAAATTAATAAAAATGAGTAGAATAAAGGAATACACAAAGGACTACAAATATCCCCTTTGTTGTATCTGATTTGGACCTGGAGTGTTTCCCAGCTTCAGTCTAGCCACTTGATAATCTGAAGTGGGGAATGCTACATAAATTACTCATTATTCCCACCAGATGAGCTGTCAAAGACTGCGGAAACCAGTTCATGTTCACCTCACCTCTCTCTGCTGTTACTTTCCACTCTGTAAAGCTCTGTTGCTAAACAGTTTTGTCTCAAGACAATAAAAGAGACAAAGAAAGAAGGAAAGAAATAAAGAAAACCCTCCACAAGCGTCCTGTAACTGTACTTTGAACAAAAATCCAGAAGGATACAATGAAACTCAAAGCAATTGTTCTTCCTGGACCAGCTCATCATTATGCCCCACAGCAGCCTTCACAGCCTCTGCCTGCCTGGGGTTATCACCTATAGAGACACAGGTATCCAGCCCAAAGACTCCAGGAGAACCACAGATTGAACTCCCCTCTTTTCAGAGGTGGCCCCTGAGAAATGCAAAGGCAGCTCTGGGGCACGGTTTGTGCATTTCTTGAGTTGCAGCGACTTGTAGTTATTTTCAAAGCAAATCTCAGTGTCATAGTATTGCATAAATACAGAGTCCTACTGCTTTGCTGCAGCTTCTGCTCATCACATCTAGGAACTCCAGCCTCCAGGCCACTCAGCCCAGAACTTGGCACCACAACTAAAATAACACCTCATCTTGATTTTTCTAAATTAGTCATTATTATTAAATGTTTCCAACCAGTTGCCAGAACCTATGTTTCTGCCTGACCCTCATCCCTAAGGTTTCCTGTTTGTTTTTGCTTCCACACTGCAGACAGCACAAGTGGCAAAGCATTATTACTTTTGAAAAAGATGTTTTCACATATGGGTCTACCCCAAACACCTGGAAGTACTTGCAGCCCTGGAAAGGCAAGCCCAGATGCTGGGTGGCCTTAGAAAGCCAAACGTCATTTCAAGTTAACAAATGCTTCCTGTCATTGCTTTTGGGCCAGACCAAAGCCCTGAAGTGAGCCATCCCTAGGGCTAGGAGAGACAAAATTCAAACCCAGGATGAAATCTAGAACCTCAAGTCTCTCTTGCAATATCCTGATGTTTCTGGCACACTGCTGGCTGGGACATCTTGGCACAAGCTGCTGCTGCTTTGCTGTGCTGCACAACACCAGGCAACACTTCAATTCCTCTGCAACAGCAGCACAGTGCATTACTGTCCAGTGCCATGTATTCCAGGCCCTGCAGCAAAGGGCATTTAGCACAGCCAGGAACCACAGCAGCTCTTTCCAGCTGGGATGCAAGGAGACTCTCAGGACTCAGGGAAAAGCCTGGAGGGTAGGGGTTCAACCCAGCACTAAATCCCTCAGGGCAGTGGCAGTAACACCCAAGCCAGGAGAGAGCCCAGTATCTCCCTGTCTCACCAGTACAGTCATTATAAAACCACCAAGTGATGGCTGGAGCTGCGCTACTCTCTTTTTCTCAATACAGATGTGGCAGCCAAATGTGGACATCAGTTTGCTTTTACTCCACCATGATCTGGCTGGATGTGTGACAGCTCCAAACTATGCAGGATCAAAGAAAAACACTGTTGGAAAAGCCCCACAGAGATCATTTACTCCAGACCCTCATCCTCAAGGCAGGATCAACTTTCCCCTCATTCTTGGCAGACAGAAAATTAGAGAAAGAAACGAAATTTCAGGGAACTGGGGTTCAGCTATAGCTACAGAAATATAGTCTGGACAGGAATAAGGCTGAATGCACTTTTTCTAGAAAACCATGCCACAAAAATAGTGTCAGGACCTTGACTTTATTATTTTCTAAAATAGACAAATCTGGAAGCTTTAAAATCCAGAGTTTGAGTTGAGAATATTTTTGTAATGTTTAGTCACCTACATAGTCAACCAATGCAGAAATGCATCATATCACATCCTAATAAACACTATGCAAATATTTTTGCAATTGAATGCTAATGATATCAAATATTATTAATATGTCATTTGACACACTATTGTAAAAATTACATTTAACTATGTATTAACTGGAGTTGTAACAAATGATGTATTTAGCTAATTTTATGCAATTAAATTAGAATTAAAAATGGGATGTTTCATAATCTTCTTTGCTTTTCACTAAAAATCTAAGCAGGGAATTCAATAAATGAAAGCTGCTGGAAAATCACGTGAAACATCAAGCACTGGAGATTAATATAACACAAGGCATCATATGTTGCTCATCTAAGTTTATTAAAAAACCACACCAAGTCTAAATCTTTGCACACTTCATACTAAGCTAAACTTAACCCCTACTTTTTTCCTGATTCTTCATTCTATCTATTATATCCCCCAGGCTTAGATCTGTTGCAACATTATATCCAGAAATGAAAATAAAATAATAATTTTTTTAAATCATGCCTCCCTATAGCATGCATGTGTGCTCCTTGCACTTGTGTCAATAACTGGTAACACATATGAGCAAAAATACAAGAGTTACAAACAGCAGCAGGGTTTGTTTTAGGAGTTTGCTCTTTGCTTCTCAGTTAACTGCGTACACATTTGTGTAAATATTAAATGCCTGGATGTGCTCAGGCTTTCAGACAGAAAGACTGGGAACTCACCCTGTGGCCCATCCTTTTTTGGACTTAGTTATTTCAATGATTTCTCTGCAGGCATTGATCCAACTTTGTACAGGCAACTGTCCTTGCAGTACTTATAACTCAGTAAAAAGTACTTGTGCATACAAATTTGGCCACTAGTGATATAAATGAACAACTTACTTGCACATGTAAACAAAAGACAAGAGCAGTTGCTTGTGCAGCACCATTGTATTAATTTTCTCATTGTTCTGGGCAGCAGACAGACCCCTCTGAATGCAGGGGTGTACACCTGACCCTACTTGTGGAGATCAACCTTTGCATTCATCCATCTCTCTCCCTCTCTTGGGCAGCCCTGCCCTTGCTCCTGCTGCAGTCATAAGTGCTACCATGCCCACTATAAAGGAAGCTGGATCAGCTCTACCCACCACACATTTCAGATTGCATAGTTTCAGCTTAAAGCTTTGGCAACACATCAGGACTTCTCTCCTAATGACTCTAGCTAACTTTAGCTGCTGCTTTTACTATTTCATGTAGGCATCCATATCAGTGGAAAGCTTTAGACACATTTTAACTTTTGTACGGCATCATTCTTTCCATCTGCAGGGATGGAAAGGTCTGCAGAGGTCCACAGTCTACTGGTGTGCGGCAGCTTACTGCCCGCACCCAGGGATTTCTCCTCAGACCTAAGGAGCAGCAGAGACAAGTCAGCTGCTTTGTCTGCTCATAAATCCATAAATCTGCAGCCCAAACTGATTCCTTTTTCCCTGTCTGTGCTTGCTACCTGCCAGAGGAACGGGGTGTCATAGGGAGATGAGAGAGGCAGGCATTTGCACAGCAGGAACCTGCAGAGGCTCCTTGCTATCCCTGCCCCTATCCATGTCTGCCAGAGGCTGTTCCCAGCCTCTGTGCATGGGAACACCCAGTGCCAGGAAATGAACAAGCACAGAGACCAATGATCTGGCAGGTTTTGTCCCACACTGCAGGGAAAGCTCGAGGACCTCTCACTTTAACTCCCTGTTATTTATTTAGACACAAGGAATCTCCACCTGCTTTTAGATGCTCATAGCCAGAGTGTTTTCATTCCTAGCCCAGTGGGCATATCAGATAGTGAAAGTTGTAAGATCAGGTATCCTAGCTAAACAGAGGAACTGCACCACTGCAGCTATCACCCAGGTCCTGCTGGAGCTGGGGGAAAGCTTCCATTTGCCCTGCTGCTGTTGGCAGGGGTTCCAGCTCCCAGCATTTCCTGCCATCCCCCGCCTCACTGGCACGTTCTTCAACACCCTTCCACCCAACAGTGGCAACTCAATGAAGCACTGCCACAATTTAAATAGTTATTTGCATTTCATTAACAATGACAACATTTATTTTAATACAGTTAAATCAGAGTAGCATTTAATTTAATTTTAACAAGATAGTTATTAAGCTAACCAAATATCAATTGATTGCTGAAGAGACCACATTGTGAAACAAATAAGTTGAGAAATAAATCTTGTTGCCAGGCCATTAGTGTAAAATCACATAAATAATAAACGTCTAATTAGGTTTTCTCTAATGAAGAGCTCCAACTGTTCACTGACATTCTCTGGGATGGCTGGGGCCTTCCCAGGTTGACTCTTAGAGAAGAGGAGCCTGATCCAAGCACCCAGAGAGCTGTACAGACAGACCCAGGTTGGACAGCTGGCTTTAAGGAGAAGCCCAGCCTCCCCATGTGCTGCCTTGCTCTGCACCTCTCCAGGCACTGGCTGCTCAGAGACCCAAAGCACCTCACTCAGGCATGGGTGGGAATCCAAAAGTCAGGAAGCAGGGATAGCAGGGAATCCAAAAGTGGGAATCCAAAAGTCAGGAAGCACCAGGGGCTGTTCCTGTCAACACCGTGGGGCTGTCAGGTGTGGGGGTCATTCTCCCAACGAGTGCCACATCTTAACATTGTCCTCATTGTGAACAGTTTACCAGGTTTCCCTGCAAATTAGCCTGCATCTGGAACACCAAAAATGGGTCAGTTACAGCAGACACAAACATCTCCTTTTCTAGCATTGCTAAGGAGTTGTAATTTTCATCCATCTGTATGTGGGGATATCACTTTCAAGGGGGTTGTTTGTTTGCTTATTTAAACACAGATCTCTTAGGGAGATCTTTTTCTGACCATCTGCTCTGTCCAGCTGTACAAAACAGGCCAAAAGACCTCATTCAGGCAATTGTGAATCAAGTCTGCAAGTTCTGCTTGAAGCATATCAAAGTACCTACAGGCTTGATTTAAAGCCTTGAAGTGACAGAAAATCCACCAAAAATCCACAAAAATTGCTCCAATGGTTAAAATCTACCAACTGTGGAAAATGTACACCTTTTTTGAGCCTGAATTTGTCTAGTTTTAATGTTTATTCACTCCTCTTCCCATGCCTTCTTTTGCCAGCTACAGCAATCCCTCAGCCTCTTCCTCACAGAAGCTGAAGCAGAGCCTGCCATCAAGAGAGGGCAGGGGGTCTTCTCTCTAGCAGCATGATTTTTGGAGGGAAACCAGAGCAATTTCAAGGAAAAAGGGTCAGAAAGCAAGTTTACTAAAATGCAAATGTGTTACAGTACAATTTTCCTTTTTAAAAAATAACAATAACTCACAGTTCACATCCCCTTTACCCTTAAAAATTACATGAAAATAAGACTGACTACACAGAGCCCATGCCCCCAGATAAGCCACACAAACTGCACTTCACCCAGAATTTCTCATACAGGCACATAACCCCTCTTGCAAGTGGATCACTGGAGGAGAGACAGTTGTGCTCTATTTGGTTCAGTTTATGGATCACCAATGTGCATATTAAGTTCCAGTGAGTGCCCAGTGAGAAGCTGCTGTCTCTGGTGGAGCTGTTGGAGCTTCCTAAGAGCTCCTCTGCCTGCATCACATTGGGAAGGTGGCACCAAGGGACCACCACCTCCCGTGGATGGGCACTGGCAGCAAGGGTGACAGGGGACATGGGGAAGCTTGGAACCATGCACATGCATCCCCTTGCTCCCTCCAGCTCCCAGGGGAGCTTTTCTGGGTGAGCTGTGATCCCAAGTAACCCATGCTGGATTAGTCACACCCATTAGACAGCCTGGGCCTGCACACCTGAGCTCTTGCAGTGAAGGCAGCTGCAGTTCACATCGAGCCCCAAGGGCTCAGAGAGCTGAGACCACTCCTCTGCTGCTGTGAGACCTGTCCAGGGGATCAGACACAGATACAGACCCATTCTGCACAATTCTACTGTGCCACTCTGAGGCAATGAAGCCAACAGAGTCTATGACAGCAGTGTCCTGTCTCCACAGGACCATTCCCTGTGGTGTCCAGCTCCAAACCCAACCCTCTCCACTGTCTCTGCCCATCTCACTTGTTCACACACAGGGAGCAGGCCTTGTGCAGAGGCTGTGACAACACAGCACACAGAGTCCTAATTACAATAAAAGCAGCAATGTGGATTTTTCAGTGTTACATTACACAGATCAGAAGCTGTGATTTTTAAGAAGGAAGCAGGTGTTTTGGAATATGATCTATTTTTCCAGAAGGTTAAGATAAGTAGTTTTCAGCTAATTATTTTGTTCCAAACCAAGCAAATAATCTCAAAAGTGACCTAGTCAGTTTGGAAGACTCTCAAGACTTTATACCAAATTTTACACTTGACATTGAACATGGAGCAGGATGAGTGATGGCAGCAAGGGATCTAACCTGCTTCAGCTGAATTGCTAACACCAGGGCTACAGCTTGTAGCCAGCTGCAAGGTAACCACACTTTTTCTTGCATCTTTCCATTGCTATTTTCCAAACAAGTAACTTTAACACATCTGGGAAGAAAACTGAAAACTGACCAAAAAAACCCCAGTAACTGAGCAAAAACCAGAAAATATGAGGGGCCTTGAACTCTATAAGATGTTGGAGACTGACTGAAATAGCCAAGGGATGACTGTCCTTTGGACATCAGAAAGAAAGAGAGTTCCCATGGTTTTGTCTTTTTAAAATATCTTATCATAGAGGCATTATCAGCTTGTCTAATTGGTTAGCATTGTGCCTGTTCTCAGAGCCAGCCAGCAATTAGTTTTGCAAGGCACAGAGGAAGCTTTTAGCAGCTTCTTACAAAAAATTACTTTGTGGCTGGCTTCTTCCCTCCTCATCAAAAATCAAGCTATGCAAAAACCACCACAGTAATCCCTTCCTATCTCATCTGCTCCACCTCACTTGCATGTGTTCCTCTGCCACCTGAGCAGCACTATTGCCTATTTATTACCCAGGAGCAATGTGCCAGGCAGGGTCTCACAGGAAGCACGAGGGCTTGACTGCTCTCCCTCCATCTCTGGAGCAGGCCCACCTCATCTCCCTGCCCCTGGGAGCACAGCAACCACCACCACCTGCTCCAGCCACATCCCCTTGGTCTTGAGAGGCATCACACTCTGCCCTGGTACACATCAGGAGGCAAGGACAGCTTTGGGAGCAAACACTGCTTGCTTAGTTGCATAAAATGCTATCAAATAACCACAATACCATCTAATAATTGACTACTAACTCCATCAGCTGAGGGAGCTACATCATGACTTAGGAATTACTTTCTTTCCTGAAAAGTTCTTTCCCCAGACAGGACTTGCTAAAACCTGCTCAGCCCAGCATATTAGTTTCCAGGTACAATTTGAAAAAAAAAAGGGAAAAGTAAAGCAAAGCACAGCAAGCATGGAACAACAGTGTTGTGAGCTCAGATGATGTTAAATGAATTAATTTGATTCATTCTCAAATTTAATTGGCAAGATTTAGTGGTTCACATTAAAAGCATGAATAACTATTTTGTTCTGTGAATGACTATAGTTTAGTGACTTGATGTCAGTGTATTTTGCCCAGGGTAAAACTTGCTATATGAATTATTCACTGCTGGGTGAATGAAATGAACGGGGGTCATGCTCATAGACAGGATGCCAGCTGTGGTTATTTGACATGACGGGGCACACTCGATGCTGACAAAGGACAATAGTTAATTTACAATGTGGTACTGGGGCTCAGTCATTCTCCTTAAGATCTTTATAGAAAGCATGGCACTTTTTGTCATGTACTCCACATTAAGATGGATTCCATGTGCCAAAAAACACTGAAGCATAGCTCACTTTTAAAAATGTTCAGTAGTTTAAAGGCAAAAAGAAAAAATAATCTACCTTCCTGTCTTGTTTGGCTGAAACATTGCTCCAAAGAAAATGTGTTTAAGAGCAACTTAAAAACAAATGAAGGAACACATCTATATATCACTGGAACATCTTGTCATAGATGCAGTAGTTGATAACTCTTAGGAACCTCTCCCTGATAGGAAAGGATCTGGAAGCCTCTCGCACAATGAGGTTTCAGACTGGGAATAATAGAGCTTTTACCTAAGCTTTTACTTCCAAAGCTGAGAGAGAGAACATACTGGACAAAGTTTCTGCACTAAAGTATTTACAGTGAACAATCAGAGTAGGACATTTTCCCAGTCTTCTTAAAAACCTGTTGCTTTAATACAAGACATTTGTAATCTGGAAAGACGGATTCGGTGCAATTCAGCTTGATCTGACAAATGGGCCACAAAAGTTTACTTATGCATACTAATGATACATTCATCTTCACTTTACACTTCTCAGCTGCCTGCTTATTGCAAACATCTGTGTTGCTGAAATGACTGGCATTACAACTCATTTATATGGTTTAAAACTAGTGATGGAAAGGGGAGGGGCTGTGAATGGGCTGGATCGATGTCCTGGTGTGTACAAAAATAACTTCATTGGTAACTTCCAAACCACCAGCATGGCACAAACCTTGTGTGCACGAGTATTGCAATGATAATGCACCTATTTAGTATTTAGAAAAAAGGTTAAAGGAAAGACAACTAAAAGGCAGCTTTGACTTTCCCTCCATGTCACACAGTCCCTACCATCCAGTTGAGGGAGAGGTTGCTGTTTCATAGGCCAGCAGCTCCGTGGCTGTTGATCACCAGTAAAGCAGCTCAGTTCTTAATGCCATCCCTAATTCAAGTATTTTCTTGCCTTATGCAAGGCAAGAAACTTTCTCCCAGACTATGGTGTGCTGGAGACTGTGCCTACCTCTGAAATGAACCTGCTTGGATGTGCTTTGTTTTCATCCCTCCTGATGCTAGATGATTTGGCATAAATCCTTCCTGAGACATAGTTCTCACATGGTTAAGAGTAATGGGATATTTCTCCTTGTAATGGAGAGAATTATAGTAATGAGATAGTTCTCCTTGGCTCCCAGATCTATCAGGTATTTGCTTTTAGACCAGATGGCACTTCTGCTTTGTAGCTGCATGTGAAGTATTCAATTTCTGCACTCATATTTGTTAGGCATTTGGCTTCCCATGGAGATCCTGGATACAGGTTAGTATACCAAAAAGGCTCTCAAGTGGTCTTCAGAGTCTTTCTGTTCTTGGACATCCAGGTATTGTCATTATTTGACTGCCTCTAACTATGCCATGGCATTGTATACTCTTCATGGTCACACGGAACATCTCAGAGACCCTCTAGCTAGGCTGACAGACAACTGGGTGTGAGCAGCTACAGCCTTTGCCATAAACCACTTCATATCTAAGTACTTTAAACTGGTTCATGGCTGGCTTGGTTGATTGTTTTGGTGTATCTCAGTATTTACGGTAAAATTAGCAGGTCTGTGTATTCATGTATTCATTCATATTCATTCAAGCTACAAGAAGGTGAGAAGTCAATTCTGAACATGGTGTATGATCCATCTCTCAGTGCCCATGTGCTACTCTGGCACAGCATTCACAGTAACATTTACTGAGAACGTGCACCACAAGCTAAGTAGTATAAAATAATCTCCAAAGTCTTACAAAAGCTTCTCACCACACAATTCCCTGTCTCAAAAATCAATGGCCCTGAACCCTTCTGCAAGGTATTTCATTTCATCACCTATTTTCTTCATTGTTGCTAAAACTTCAGTACCAAACAACAGCCCCATGTCTGCACAAAGGAGCAATGGCTTGAGCCCCACAGCACCGTGCTGCTCACTGCAGAAGCATCTGCCAGCTGACAGACCTGCCTCATACCTGCCTTCTGCCAGTGGAGCCCCACTTCTCTCTGCTCTTTCTCTACTAACACTGCATAAATCACTGAGAAACTTGGATAAACTTGGCAAGTGCAAATCCCAAGAGCTGCCCAACTGGGTTTGTGTTTTCACAAGAGGGCACAGTGGAGATTGCTTTTGCACATTGTGGATCAGCTCATAGACAGGGGAGAGCTGAGTAGCCACAGAAGCTACTCCAACAATTTCTTCCTTGCACTTCTGCTCCACAGGCACTGAGAGCCTTCTGTCAGGCTGGACCTGAACCTGGGGCCATCTCAATTGCACACTTGCATTTGATATTATGGCTGCATTATACTAGCATATACCATTATTAACTAAAACTACAAGAATAGAGAAATAGATACATTGTTAGGAAAGGTGAAAAGTGGGAGGTCATTTTGCAGATACTGATTTCAGCAATCTTAAACATACCCACTCAACCTAGCACATCAACTGGCACATGGGACTCACTGGCTCAGATGTGAGTTACAATATTTCACTTGCCATTTCCTCACACACTCTCCTCCCTGGCCATGGGCACGGAAGAGAGAGGAGCCCATTTCCACACCAGGAATAGCATTTTCCACCCTCTGGCTGCAGCTCTGGCAGGCACAGGAGCAGCAGGGTGGGTGCCTGACTTTGTGTGCAGCACCCCACAGGGAGATGCAGGGCAAGAAGCATCACACAGGGGGCACAGCAAGGACTGCAGGGCACCTGCCACAGCCACAGCAGGGGCTCTGCTGCCAGTGGGGCTGGCTCCAGCCTGGGGAAAAGGCACATCAGGCGCTCCTTACAATACTGATTCATCTGCAGGGATAAGGAGGGCAAGGGGGAATAAGGAAGAAAGAAAAACAGCCAAGTAAGAACGAGAAGTAACAAAAAACAAATGCAAAGTAAAAAACCCAGCCCACTTCCCTGATTAATTTTGGTCACTGCACTCACCAAAAAAAGGCTGGATGGGACAGCAAAGCAGAGCATGCAACTGTGCTCAGAAGACACATGAATGAAATCCTGTCTCACTGCCACCTTCTTACAGGATTGCTCTGCAGACATGGCCCGTTTCTAAAATAGCTAACAAAGGCTGCACATTGCTGCAGTTATGCAATGGCACAACCAGAGGGTGCACAGGGAGAATTTGCTCCTCTTTAGCCCTTTCAGAAAGAGTCTGTGCCACTCTGAAGCCTACAATAGAGAAGTTATTAACTTGAGCTATGCATTCCAGCCCCTGCTATGTTATTTTCAGGGCTGACTGCTGCAGCCTGAAGTATAATTCCTAATATTTCTCTCTTTCTGTGAGTTCTGAATGTTTATTGTTTGTAGACATCTGTCCAATTTCAGGTAATTTCACGTCTGGAATGTCTACATAAGTAGGTGTGTGGGACTATCACAAGGCAAAAAACCCCATTGTTACAGGAATTGCTTCTTAATGCTGAGGACTTTTCATGGAGAAGATTTCTGTCTTAGTGTGCTATTGGCAAAGATTTACTGCATTTAACAGATCTGCATTTTGTTAGTTTGTTACAATTTCTATCAGAAGTATAATCTGTCATTCACAGAAAATACCTTTCATGGGGAAAACTGAAAGCTACAAAGCTCTTCACTGCTTTCTTTGTTGTCCTTCTTGTTTCAGGTACATTACCAATGAATGGTATCCTACAACAAATTTCAAAGATTGCAGTAATTGAATATGTTAAATGTTGGTGATGCAGTGAGCCTCTGGATTGCTAAACAGTAATTCCACAGCACCATCCCAAACCAGAAGCACTCTGAGCTATGCCATTCCTTGCTGCTTCCAACTCCTACTGATGCTGATAACTATCTACCTTCAAAGCACAGTTGGATGAAATGTAAAGAAAAAGCTAAAATAGTGCACCTTACCATCCATGCATACTCAGGTGCCAATCAGCCAAAGGCCATCTGGGAACACAAAGTCACAGCTATTATCCTCTTTCACAGTCCATACTGCCCTTGCTGGGATGGGATTTTTTGAAAACATACATGCAAAGTACATCCTGTCACTTAACTTGGGTTTTTTTCAACATATTACCATGGAACACTGTCCTTCCCAGGCCAGCTTCACCTGGCCTGTGCAGATTGAGAATAACATTAAAAAAAAATCTTCTGAGAAGTTTGTTGAATTGGTGGACAGAACAAGCTCAGAGCAGATTACTGCCTGCTTCCCTCCAAGCACAATGCAAGGGGAGGTGACAGCAGCAGCCACTCACCCCTCTGGTGCAGCTACAGCGAGTCATTCCTGGTAGCACTGCCTGGTGCCTCCTTGACTCCAGCTCACAGTTTATCTGTTTGTCAAAAATTCAAGTCCAGCTACAATCACTGCAATAGTACCAGGCACCAGTGTGGGGATCAGATGAGATCTTACCAAGTTTCCAATGGGCTAGGAAGTTCCCCTGAGTAATAAAGGATTGAATATCTGCCATGTCCTGTTTTATTCAATGGAAAGCTCACAGGATGACTGAATTAAAAACACAATACTCTGAAAATTCCTCCTCTTTGGTGACATTTACCTGTTAACTATACCAATGCCTACACCCCCAAGTGAAAGATCTGGGCTAAGTAGCAGACTTATACCTGGCTTTGGGCAGTGTGTTCCTCAAGCAATCCACAGCAGAAGAGTTTGACTTTAGCTGCTAGCAAAGCACTCCAAAACATGCTACTGCACATCCTTATCCCAGCACTGTCTCTTTGGTTTGGACAAATGGCCCCCAGGGTCTGGGCTGCAATTTTATGTGTCCTACACCTACTTCTTTTCTTACTGTGAAAGTAATCACTGTGCTGTGCTGCTTAATAACAGAGCAGAAAAGCTTCTGGAGGTGCCAAAGCAAAGGTCCTGGGCTGAAGTCATGGGGATGCACATAACACACACATATCTGGTTATTCCTGTCACCCAGATTTGTTGATCCACTTGTCTTCATAAAAGATGAGAGGACTGGGAGCGCAGACTTTTACCTCACAAATGTCTTGATTTTACTTACTTGTCCCCAAGTGTCACAGGCCCCTTGGACAGCCATCACCCCCTCCTCCTGTGCATCTGCCTAGAGCACAAATGCCAAAACAAACACGGTAGATACAGAGGCGCTTCTTGGATTATTATAGAGCCTATTTTAAGATGACTTACGTCTATGGAGTAATGTATGTGGGAAACAGAGATACACATCACACTTTCAGGAAGCTCAGAAAACTGTGATACTTCTAGGAATACAAATGACCTAGGTTTGAGTACATCGCAGAATTTCTGCTATCACCCTGTTTAAAAAACCCTTGTCCCTGGATTTCAGTTCAGCTTTTCTGCTAAGTACCATTTAAATAGTTAACTGAAAAAATGTTCAATTACCTTCATGAATGTGGATATTCCCTGATATCTGTTGTACAGATGCACAGGATTGCAGAGGATTTTGTTTACATACACAATGGAAAGTTTGTTGTTGTTCACATACACAGCAAACATTTCAGCAATATTTCAGCTGTAAACACCAGTTGCTGAAGTTGTGCATCAGTCACTCAGTATGGTCTTTGGATGCAATGGTTTTGTTTAAGAACCTACAATCTCTCTCAGGAAAATCTACCAGCTAGATTTCCATTACTTTATATTTAACAGTAAGTGATCAGCTGTAGAAGGGACATTTGCAAGTGTGAAAGCAAATGAAAGTGTGGGGGAGGAAGAAGGAGAGAAAATGTTGAGTGCTTTACTTGAAGATCTCAGCAAAATATTGTTTGTTACTCAACAGGATTTCTCACAATGAAATTATTCAAAGAGAAGGGACACATCAGGGAGGACAGGGACAGAGCTGTGATCACAGGAGCAGAGCTCAAAGACGGTGTGGATTCAAACTATTCAGAAATATCACAGCATGGGCTCTTCTAAAGATCATGGTCTATTTTTCAACTGACACCCACACATCAAAATACTGCCTGTGTTTGGTGAAATCTAATAATCTAGTTATTGCCAGTAGTAACAATTGGAGTGCAGAAGCTGAAATAATATTGGGTTCAAATAGTGTTGGTTATCTCTATAAAAGTCCTACCCCACTCTTGCCAATTTTAGAGTTAAATTTGAGGTCTGTAACTACGGATGGAGGACATTAAACTGCGCTGCTCCTTATATCCATAGGTGGAGATCAACTGCACTGAAAAGCTGCTGAAATAGAAGAGCAAGTCTCTGGAAAAGCCTGAAAGGGAAAAACAAGCCAATGATGTTTTATAAAGGAAGGATGCAACATAAGAAAAAAGTTTGAATGTCACATGGGCTGAGACTTGCAGAAGGTAGGGAAAAGTATTCTCCTGAGGACATATTTTTGGAACTGCTGTGGGAAATCTCTCTGCAGGCAGATCTTGCTGTGGGGGAAGCTCACACCCTGCCGTGAGGGAGGACTGGCCCATTTGGAGCTTAGGATAAACACTTGGCAGGAAAGCAAGCTCCATCAAGGATCTGTATCAGGACTGGGCATGTCAGTCCTGCAAAGATTAACACATATGCTAAGCTTTCTGCACATGAATGTTCCCACTCTAATTCATGGGTGTAAACATATGCGTGTGCGTAGAATCAGGACCTCAGTGCCTTTCTTCTCCAGATCACATGGAAGTTTTTCTGACTGTAGACGTGCAGGAAGGGTTTTCAGCAGAGCTAAACAGCTTCTGCTACAGGCCAGAGTGTTTTGATACCAGCACATAGTCAGAAATATGATTGGTCCATATGGCTTTTTGTCACAGGATTCCCTCAACAAAAGTGCCCCTGATAACTAGAAATTATTTCAAATTTTTAATTTAATTTTTTGATTGCTACTAAACTTGTTTCTCATCTGCTTATATGTACCTTTATATAATGGAGAATTTCCTTCGTCTAAATTCAACTACACATTAGCTTGTGGCATATGGTAACCATGTAAAACTTATCTGAATAATTATTTATTTTATTACAGTTTTTGCCAAATTACTTCAGATTGTTCACACTTTCAAGGGAATTTTTGCTTACATATTCCTTACTAAGCCTAGTTCACTAAAGATTTTATCAGATTTATATCGCTATCAGTGCTCATGTCGAGGGAATTCAGGACATTTTTTATCAGTGGATTAAAAATTAGTATTCCTTCAATTGTGACAATAACTTGCCTAATCACATTTTGTTATAGCCCATTTGATCTGCTGATGAGCTGATGGAACTTGAATTTTGAAGCAAAATTATCAAATCAGATGCAGTCAGAGCAGTCAGTTCTTCAAGTACTGACAGTCTTGATATTCAGACCAAATATTTTTGTAGTTCATCAACAATTTTCCTTTCTAGAAGGATAATTTGTGTGCTGTCTGACCAATGTGTTGTTAGCAATGATGAGCAGGAAAGCTGCTAGATGTACAGCAGCAATCAGTCTTTCTGTGTCTTAGCTGACAGCATTAACCAAGAGCATTGCTCTTATACTGGGAAACTGAGGTCTCTACCCCAATTACTGCTGCCTTTTACAGGCAAGGATTGGCGGGGGAACAACTTTGAGGATTGGATTCTACAGACAATTTGGTTGAATCATGAGTAAATCAAAAGGAAAGATGAAAAGAATTCCTGGGAAAGTATTTATAAACCCATGGGACTGAATGACAAGCATCGGAGATTGCTAACAGAGCTAGCAGAGGGAAGTGTGATACCTTCAGCAGTGATTTTTGAAAGTTCATGGAGAACAGATGAGGTGCCAGAGGATTTCAGAGCCACAAAATACAGCACTCAATTGAGTTATAAAAAGGGGCATCCAGGAATTTACTAAGCAATTCATTTAACTTCAATAGCAAGTAAACTATGTAAGGAGTCATAAAGGAGCCATTATGAAATCTTACAGCAACCCAGAATAATAAATAATTGGGTGGGAAAGGGCTTGAAGAGGTCATCTAGTAATCTCATCAAAAATCTTGTAAGAGTCAACATTCAGAAAAATACAGTACTTAGATATGCACATTTCAGCTGGCCCTCTCTACACACCCGAGGAGAGAATTCAGCCTTTGCCTGGGGAGGGGGAGCATTCCTTGAGCAGAGCCCATTTTAAATGGAGGACTTCCTTGCCTTTTCTGCACAGCTCTTGGTCTCACTATTGAGTGAAAAATCCTAAGAGGTGACAGGAGAAATTACAGCAGCTGGCACAGAAAAGGAAAGCTGTTAAAGTTGATGATCCTCTTTTTCAAATTAATATTCCCTGGACAGAGACCCAAGTAACAGATTAACCGGGGGCGAACTGTGATAACACAAGCAGCGAATGCCATGATGGAGGGCTGTGGGGGAAGAGTGTTCTGGGGAAGGGAGGTTGTAAAAGAAACCCTCTCCTGCCCAAATCCATAGAGCAACAGAGAGGTCAGCCTGCCTTTGGAGAAGCGAAAGAGGCTGCAACCAGCACCAGGGGAAAGAAGAACTGTGGTGCCTCCAAAATTCCCACCTGAGCTGAGGCAGGTGAGAGGAGCTCACATCCATGCCCATCCAAGGCTGTCACTCCCTTACTTTCCCTGCTCTTCTAACAACACCCCTGAGTAGCCAAGCAAGGGGAGCTCTGCCATGACTGGGGACAAGGACAAAAGATAGTTTTTTACAGCTTGAAAGGCTCTTTAACTGGAAAGGTTTCCTTTCAACCCATGCTTCTGTTAGCTTTTATATAGTCACTGCAATGTTACTTGGTAGTATTTGGGTTTCAAGTATTGTACTGAGTTTTGCAGAATAGTTCAGGAGATCAAAGGAAATACTGGATGGCACATAAGATTAGGAGACTAGGATGGGGACTCTGGTGCTCAGTCCAAAATGCTGAATTGCAGCCTGACCTTGACAGAAAACCACTAACCCTGAAACACCAAAGTGCCAGTGCAGTACAAGAGATTTACCTCTGAGGTGAAATTCTGTCTTTCCTTGTGCTCACACACAGCTGCTCACCAAAGCCAGGCAGACAAACAGCATGAATACTGACTGAAGTAGCAACCTGTGACTGCAAAACTTATCTATGATGTTGCCCAGCCAGGTACATGTGTATTTTTCCCCTTAAATGCAGAATGGCATAAGGTCATTTTGAAAGGATTGAGGAAAAAACACAGAAGTTTACTTGTCATTAGATGTAGATAGTAATAATCAAAAGCAATAATCACACCATGTGAGGAAATTGAATACAGACAAACTGCAATGCTAAATGAGAGAGGAGCACCAATTATGTGCAACAGAGTTCTTATTATATGGCATTCTGATTACCTTAAATTATATTTTTAAAGATATCCATTTTTATTTTTACTTCTAAAACAGGAAGTTCTTGTCAAGTATTGACGTCAGCTAGCCTCATCAATTGTTCCTGTAATAGCTCAACTACCACTACAGCCACAAATGCTATGAAAGAGCTAAGTACTCCCTGCACAAAGGGGATTCGGTTTGGGCATTGCCACAGCGAGTATGCGTGCCTAGTCTTTTACAGAGTAGTAATTGATATTGATTTTTTTGTGGCAGAGGTTCCCTCCTGCTACGCACTGGTCTTTATTTAAAAAAAAAAAAAGTTAAAGACATGATGATCCATCTTGAAAATAAATCTAATTTTTTTTCTTCTTTTAAAAATGCAGTGAATTCAGTATTCATTAGATGTGCTGGACTGACTCCATGGCAGACCTCCAGCACGGTCTGCAGGAGAACAAGTCTCCATGTGGAACTGCCTGCACCTCTTGACTGTGCTTTTGGGGTGATCCTTTGGGGCAGCACAGCAGCACCTCGTGAACTTCTCTTTGGCACACGGGCCCCCAGCACTAAGAGGCCATGCAACAAGAGCACCATGACCCCCTGCAACCTGGATCAGAGGCTATACCAGCTCTGAGAGCCATCAGCTGGCAATGTGGCTGCCAGTTCCATGTCCCAGCCACATCCAACCCCTGCTGTGTCCTGACCTGTACCCCCCATTATTTCCTGTTTGCCTTTCCTTTATGTTTATGACCCTTATTATTACTGAGTCTGTATCCTTCTCTCTCACAGGAATTCTGGATTGCACTATTTATTTATCATTGCTGTTGTTTTGGCTTTAAAAGACATCCACAGCTTGGGGAGGGGAGGGAAATGGAAGGGGGGGGACAGTGGATGCTACCATGAGTGTCTGGTAATGGTTCAATGGAAAACTTCAAGCTGTGCCAGGCTAAACAAGGAAGGCCAGGTGAGCTTGAGAGGCCAACCAAGCCTAAGGAAGCACTTAAACTCCCTGGGGAAAGGGAAATCTGCTGAAAACACTTTTGTTTCCTTCCTGTTTATCACATGAACCCAATTGGGGTTTTACTTCCAGGTGTGAAGAAGGTTTTCACTAACAGGAGGTTTCACTTGGCACCACAGAAGGGCTGGAGGGTACTGGCAACTGCTCAGAGTCCCACATGGCATCAGTGTGCCAAGGCCTTGTGGCATCGTGCAGCCCAGCAGCTTCCCAAAGCCACACAGAGCCACTTCTGACTGTGCACCTGAACCCCTGGATTCATTTACTCCTCCTCTGCACCTTGAGAAGGGTTGCACATTCACCAAAACATCTTCACTGGCCACAGATTTCAAGCGCCCTTGGATGCAGTTTTAGTTTAGGTAGCAGGTTCTTTTAAGACAAGTACCTTTCACAAACATGAACATACCTGCTTTAGCTAACTGCTGCACCTACACAGAGACTTTAGATGGCAGCTGGCACCTGCCCAAGCCTTATGGATAAAAACAAATGTTTTTGAAGGCACATGGAAATGTGCTCTCCCATAAACTGTCCAGCACCTCTTGCTGCAGCCTGAACTAAAAATACTTCAAGTACAGTTCAGGCTTTTGTCATTCCCACTGCCCACAGGAGCAGGATGTGCAGAGGCAGAGGATCAGAGGATATAAAAAGTTCATTCAGGAGTCTGTCTTCTTTACATTCTTAAAGTGACCTCAAACACTCTAAGCTTCCCTTTCAGTTTTGACTGGGAAGTTTGGCTTTCTCCTGACCCTCTACTAGCTGGTGGGAAGCAGCAGACAGAGCCCAAGCCATCACTTTGATGCTGCTTTCCTGTGACACTGACAGCTCCCCCAGTTCCCATGGCCACAAATTGGCCATGCCTCCCAATTCCTGCCCAGCACAGCTAAACATCCCTACAGCATTCATGTCCCAAACTCAGCAGCAGGGCTGCTGCCAGCTGAGACCAATGTAGCCCTTGCCCACCTTTGCCAGAACAAGGCCAGCACAAAATGGGCTCCCAGCTGCACCTAATATTGGTGGCACCAATATTAATTTTGTCTCACAACAAAGAGCAGAGTTACTGATAAATTAAGTCAAGCTCTTCTAAAAAGTCTATAAAGTAAGATTAAATATTTCTTCTTTCTAACTTTTTCTCAATCTAAGATTAAAATAATTTAATTTCTTTTAAACCTGAAATCTTCCTGATAACCCTAAAGTTTTAACCCAAGTGGCGGTGTGATCTGGAATGAGATGGTGACCACGTACATAAGATGAAGTAGATACAGAGGTTTCATTTCCTACAAATTAATTCTCTACAAGCTGTGTAAACTTTCCTTCATATAAACAAAGCCTTTACAGACAAAGATGTTAGGGTTTTTCCCCTTTCAATTATTTAGAGAAAAAACAGAAATGCAATTTTACTGTCTAGGCACTTCAACCCATACCAGCAGATTGAGAGTCGCTCTGGTTGCCTTCCACAGTGCACTTCCTCATGCTTCTGACTATAAAACAAATGTAAATAAACTTGCAAAGAAACAACCTTGTGCAGCTGGATATTACTCAGTAGTTTCAAGTTTCTACAGTAGATTGACGACAATTTGTATTTACTGCCTCCCCCCTGCCAAATACAAATGCTGTGGCCTCTCACTACAAAGGGGCAATATATGAGAGACAACACAACTGCCATGGCAATACCATGCTGTCATCTTCACTCCTATCATTTTCTATGCCCTAACTTCAGGAAGGCTCCAAAATTCAGCTCTAAAAATGCATTGAACAGTCATTCTGAAAAAGAGGGAGTAATCCACATTATCAAATTTAGTGGCCCAGCTCTGTCCCAGCCAGACATAGAGGTAATGGAGGGGGAGCTGCCAATTTGCTTTGTCCTAACTCTTGCACTTCAGATGCTGTGTGAGGAGAAAGGAGCTGTCCCTCCTCAGAGAGCTCAGGGCCCCCACAATTTGGAGGAGTATGACAGAGAACAGAGACAATTCAACACCCTGAAGGCTTGGGATACCATCCTTGAAGGAACAGGGAGCACCCTGAAGTCTCAGTGGTGATGGAGAGATGGTGGCTTGCCTGAGGACACAGGGAGGTGGGCTAGAGGCTGTAATACAGGAGGCATCAGACTCAAAAACAAGACAGGAGAAGGACCTACCCTCCAAGGAGATGAAAAGAGCCTATTTTAACCTGAGAATTTTTCTTCTTCAAAAGGTCACACTGGTAGAGCTTGTTTTCTGAGAAAACGTGGAGCAGAGAGTCCCTGGGAGACTCCTCATGTGTGCACTTCCAGGAAACACTGCAGGTCTACCAGAGGGCTTGATTCACAGGCCATTAGATGTGGTTTTGCCAAACAGACAAACAAGTCTTTGTGGACAAATATGAAGTACAATCAGAAAACAGCAGCATCATCCTTTAGAAATATTCCAGAGCACTTAATTCCATCTCATATTCAAGTGTCCAGAAGACCAATTAGAAATGCTATTTGCTATTTTTTTGTTTTCCTTCATGGTATTAATCTAAACTAGTACATTGCATATAATTTAAGAGTGTTTTCATACATCCGAAAAATATTTTTGTTTCATTAATTCCCCATGTCTAAAAATAAACCCAGCACATTTAGAATGAATGCTCATGATATTTGTCTACCCTTAAAAAAAATCTCCATGCCTGAAGACATAATTTCCTAGAGAAACAAGGGACACCTTCTCTAAATGATGCTGTTTAGGAAATAAAGCAGAAGAAAAGAGTCACTTGTGCTCAGAGTTCCCCACATGGATTTAACCTCTACCTTCAGGCATTTTGCACAGGCTGAGGACTTGGGCTCAGACACCAGGAGCAGCAGGAGCTGCTGAGAGCCCCAGCTTTGCCTGCAGTACCTGCAAAAGATCACTGGGAGTAGTGATTGCCTTGCTCTGCCTCATTCTGGAGTGCTTCAGGATTAATTCTGGAGGGCAAAATTTCAGAGCAGCAACTTCTAGAGGAGGTATATTGCATGGAGAAAAAAATAACATGGGAATATGTTGTCACTGCAACCACCTGTACTTCAATCAAAAACCTCATTGGACAGTACTGCTATAAACCTGTTCTCCATCTATTTATGGGGGGTTCTTGGTCACACATGAGAAGCTTACATGAAGGCAGGGCTACACCTCCTTCTATGTCACTTCTGTCTCCAGCCACTGCTTCTCAGGACAGATACAATCTACTCCTGAGATAACAGTCCCAAACTCTGCTTTTTTCTTCTTTTTTTTTTTTTTGCATTATCTCTCCCCAGTGACTGTAATACCTGACTTTCCAGCGTTGACTGGAAAAAAATATCAGCAGTGAGAATAGATGCTTTAATTCTGCTGCTCCTTAACTTAATAAAGTCAAATATGCAACAGAATCTGATTTTTCACTTTTCTTTATTAGGTACTTTATCATTTGGGCCTCATTGTCCAACCTGATTTGTTACTAGAAGATAAAGCAATTATATGCTCAAATGTGATTCACTGTAAAACTCCAGCCTGTGAAACCACAGCCCAGCAAAAGAGCTGTGCTGGCAGTACCATGGCTAACAAACATAATTTATGTGTGACACCTGGGGAGAGCAGTAACCACAGGCCTGTGCTTTCCCTTTCTTCTGCTGCCCCCCAAATCTCCCTGAAGTGCCACAGAACCCAAACTGGGGGGAAACCACAACGGGGTCTGCCACAGAGGGCAGGGAGGCAGCCAGTGCATGGAGCCAAACGCAATCCAGAGCCAAAGGCAAGAAAAGGAAGAGCATGGTAACCCTTGAGGAAACCAGGAGAGAAAAAGGAAAGAAAGCCTCTCTCAACAGCTGCAGAGAGGTTTTGCCAGACAAAGAGAGAAGCCAGGCAACTGCACAGCTGCTCTCTAAATCACTGCTCAGACATGCTACATGGTCCTGACTGGCTGGGGTGCAGCATCAGGCTGGCCCCTTAGCCAGTGCAGCAGGCTCAGGCAGTTTCCAAGTGGGGTGAAGGCCAGCAGGCCTCCTTGGGACCCCAGTGTCCTGCAGGAGCCCTGCCTGCAGGTGCTTACATCACAGCATTCTGCCAGCCACCAGCTCCTCAGCACCAGGGCAGACAGGAGGAAAGGCAGCCACTGGCCACCGGCCAGCACATCTTGCATTGCCTTAAATGCTCTGTTCTGACTACACGTCCTGTTTGCTATGAAACAAATCTAATGGAGGAAATGAACAGGATTTTGCTTTTAAAAGTATTGTGTCAGGTACATTAACAGTTCTACCATACGTGTTACTCAGCTCTTCAGAGAGTGCTTGGGTTTCATTTCTGCTGTAATTTTATCAGCATCTTGCTCAAACCTCTCCTTGGTTTCCTGCTACTTAATTTATTTTCCTTTGCAGTCATATATTGAGCCATCTACAGTGCTCTGCTGGCTGCCAAACCTCTGGAAACACATCACACCAAAGTGTTGTAGTGAGTCACCTATGGCTCTTGTTTGCAGTTTTTACTCATGTAGCAAATACTAACTCTGTGTTTAGGACTTATTACTCCAATGATTGCCTTTCTTCAGCTTAGCAGTTGCTGAGCACAGATAGTAAAAATGAAGACTTCTGTGGCAGAATAGCAGTCATTTGTCAAGTTTTAACAAAATCTCTGACACAGAGGTGGCTCACAGAAAGAGAAGAACTATTGTCTAGTTATTAGTACAATAAAGGTGAATATAAACCCAGCTGCCATCCTGGAAGCAGCAAGTCATTAAGGGGGTGCTGCAGCAAGCAGGATCAGTTCAGCTCCCTGAGCATCAGCACTGAGGTGAGTGCCATTCACCCTATTTATCTGTGGCATTACTTATTCTGTGTTATTTATTGGTGGAATATGTGAATTTGACAGCTATCTGTGGATGACAAGGAGCTAACAGGTATATCAAGTATCAGGAGCCATATGTGCTAAATGTAGATGATTTAAATAACTTGGAGACTTGTAAGAACAATGAGACATGAACTTCAGTGAGAGGGGACAGAAAAGGCCAGACTATAGCTGGGGCAGACATTGGCAGAGGATGGGTTATTCAGGCCCACTCCTATGGAGCAGGAGTGGAAGGAGGAGGCTGGCTACCCACAAGTGCTGTCACACTGTTGCAGATACACTAACTTCAAGACCTGATTCTTCATTGGAGCTGGGGGGTATGCAAAGTCAAGGGAAGTGGAATTTTATAGCTTTAGAGAGGAGGTAGTGCAGCCCAGAGCCACATAGCCTGGCTGGTGCTGCTGCTGCCCCCAGGGAGGAAGGAGAGCTGTATTTGGGATGGTCTGTTTTCTTCCCTTACCCATAGCCACTGGTACATGTGCCCTGGTTCCATCTCACAAGGCAGCTGCACGCTGGCTCTCTGCAGCACTAGCACCGGCAAAGTGGGCAGTGAAGTTTTGCTCTTTAGCTTGGGCATTTCTCTGTATTTGCCAGTGTGCAGAAGCAGGCAGAAACACTCTCTTCTTTGGCACAGAGAAAGGCAGCAGGCAGAGAGCTTCCCTCCACCATGGGTGGGCTAGGAAAAATACTTATCAATGTGGTAGACTCCCTGCACCTTCTTGTCTTCCCACCTCCAGCCTCAGCACACACTATCTGTGTGAAAGTCCATACACAGCAGGAAAGGCTGCAAGGGGAAGGGAAAGCATTTTGTTTGCTTCCAGACTTTAAACAGCTTTTTCTCTGGGATAATGCCACGTTCCCTGGAGGATGAACTCCTGTCAATGAACTCCAAATATTCACAGCAACTTTTAAACAGCTTAAGTTTGGGGGTCAAAACTGGCTACCCCAAAAATCAATATTCAACCTTGAAAATACACACCTAAAAGGATCTTGGCTTAAGTTGGGAGTTCTGTCACAAGTAAATCACAAGCAACTCCTGTTAAAATGCTTTGAGAGTACTGGGTGTTGCAACTGAAAGGCAGCTCCCAGGAGCCAGAACTGTGACACAAAAACAGCCATCTAACAGAAACTGGGGAGAGATATTAAAAGTTAACTGCTCCAGGGAGCCAGCAGATGTTAAATTGAGTAATTAGTTTAGTCTGAAATGGGAGAGCCCTGTCATAGAGGGCTCCTGTCCCGTGAGGAAAGGACAGACATTGGCCTGATGAGGTGTCTGAAAAAATACTTTTCATCAGGAGACAACACGTGAGAATTACAGAACAGTTGACAATATCACTCAGGAAAGAAGGTCATCTCTGGACTCACAACTGCTTACAGGGAAAAATCACTTCTTAGGAAAGAGATAAAGGTGCTCTCAGATGAAACTAATGCAAGAGGCCTGAGCCTGAGGTTTTATAAAGGATGTGAACCCAAATAATGAGCAAGGAAAGAGAGTATATGTACAGGAATAGATATACAGAGCCCTGGGGCCTGAGGAAGGAAGGTGAACAACATTGGCAGGCTGTGACCAGGAGCCACTGCTGCCTCTCCACACAGCCCTGCCCAGAGCGCAGGCAGGCACAGCCCACCTCTGCCAGACAGCTGGTGCTACAAAAAGCTGTTGCTGCAAAAATCTACTGCTACAACTCAGTCCTGTCCACGAGATGGGATTCACCCCCTGCATTAACCTGTGCCATGGCAGAGACCATGGGGAGGGAGGATGGGAAAACTCCCTGGGGTCTGTTCCAAAAGGCGTGTGGGAAAACATCTGGGAATAGACTCTCTGTGGGCTCCTGAGGGCCAATTCACAGTAACAAAAGATCTCAAGAGGATCTTGTGGAAAAAAATGAAGAGCCCTTCCCCCCTCAATTCTGGTAGTTTCCAGATGGGAAACTGAAATGAAACTTTTTAAAAATGTTCAGAAACCTTTTGAACCTCATTAGTTTTCATTTCATATGGCTCTGCACAAAGAAGTTTATAAACCTGCAGCTCTTTTAGATGAAATGATGTAACGTTCAGATTATATCAATCGGAGTGGGGAGGGGAGCATTCGTCTCAGTAATATTTTAACAAAAGAAGTCATTTTGTGCAGTCTTTACAATGCTTTCTTATTCCAGGGGTCATGGGAGCTGCATAACACCAGGTCTTCACAGTCTCAGAAACCAAATTACCTAATTTTGAGGAAACAATACCTGCACGCAATTAAGCTCTTAACTTTACTCATGTGAGTAGTTTGAATTGGTGCATGGAGAATACTTGCAGGCTTTCAAGTCCACATGTGTAAGTTTTGGCAGGGCTTGGTTTTTAACCATGTTAATTTTGAAGCCTTGCTTTCTTTTTTTTTTTCAGCAGCAAGCCTTGAAAAACTACATATATGCTATCAACTTTAAAAATCCTGTAAAATCATTTTTGGAGACTTCAAGGAAATCAAAGGAAATGTGATAAAATTAAAATGCTCCCACTTAAATAAAATTTTATTTCCCTTCCAGTAACATACAATATTTAACTAAGAATTTTAATATATTCAGTAAAATATGAGCATATTATTAACCTCCTCAGAACGACACCATTTACTGTAAAGTCATTACCATTCTGTTCACTCATGTCTGGCCTCTTTGTTTCAAGTCTGTTTTCCCAGCTTACAATATCAGGTCAACAGACTCTAACATAAATGAGTAATGTGTCTGGAATTTTTCCTTGCAATACCAAACCTCAGACCAAGCTCAGGCAGAAGGGCTATGCTGTGAAAAGGATGGGAAGCAGCTTCAGCTGTACCTCTTCTCTACGTTCTCCATCCTGTCCCACTTTTCCTTGCAAGAGGCTCCTACCTAGGCTGCTGTCTGTCCCTGACTTCACTTCCTTCTCTCACAGCTCTCAGAGACGGCATCTGGACTTTTGGAAGTCCAAACCCACCCTTTCTCAGGGTCTAGTAGACAAAAAACAATTCTGTGCTTCCCATGACCGGTGTTCAAAAGCTGCAACAGTGACCTCAGAAGTCCAGAAACTTGTTTCTGTAAGGTGGGACAGTCAAGGGGGATCTACTCAGCTAATTAAGTATTTGTGGTCATTTCTGTGCTGCCCACAGTTAACTCAGTGAAGTGAGAGGATGTCCTGCTTCTTGTTGTGTGTCCCCAGTCAGTAGGGCCTTATTAACAGTGCTGAAGGTGTCACACAAGAGAAGGATGTCAGTCTTTCCTCAGCACTTTAAACTTCTATAGGTTTCAGGTCTGGGGGAAGCTGGATGTCCTTCTGAAACATTCTGTCAGTAAATCTAATCTTTTATACAGATATTAGAAAATAAAAACCAAGTTGTGTGAAAAATGTCAGTTCTATTTTTGCCAACTAAAATATAACAGGAAATTGTATGCTTAACATATGTGGAGAACTGCAAAACTGAACCACAGATAAGTAACCACTATTATTAAGAATGGTAAACACAGTTGCAGAGGTGAAATGGATTATGCTGCTGGATGTTTCCTTTAATATGAATTCCAGCTACAGACTTGCTTTGCATATGAAGGGTAATAGAAGATCCTTACAGCAACTTAAGGAAACAGAATTGAATTCTTACAAAATAGTCATGTATTTATCCAGTGCCTTAATACACTGATGGGAAAACATATGTATTGTGGTACACAAACTAAACAAGCTGTTCCTGAATACACTAATTTCAATAGCTCTGATAGGAAGAACTTGAATATGAATGTCACACAAACCAAAAAGGAAAAGAAAAACCAATCTGAGCAGCTAAGCTACAAGCTGTTTTGAATGATGTCCAGAATCCAGATGAACCAAAGCCTGCCACCCCAAATCTGAATCATAAGTGCAGGTCTCCTCTGGGATGCCCTGGAAAACCCCATGCAGAAACCACAGCTCCACCAAGGTTTGAGCCAGTGGAGTGTTCTGCAGGGTGTGCCTGGATGATGCTGCTGCTCCAGGAAGGTGGGACACAGGGAGCCCTGAGAATATGGGCCTGGCCCCCTCTGTCAGCAGGGTAACTACATAAGCAGGGAGTCTGAAAAACACTGTTGCAAATATTTTTATTTATCAGAACAAGAGAGTGTTGGAAATCTTCTGTTTGTTCTTTGAAAGCACTCATTTTCCTAAAGAAACAGCCAACTTCTTTCTGTAGCTCTGAGGCTCAGGGCTAAATATTTTCCATACTAACTTTTTTCCCCACCAACTGGTGTAGTTACTCCAGCAGCTAAACCTCCCCTTTCTAGTCACTAGTACAGCCAATGTCAAGAGAGGTACTGTGTGGAACACATCATACACCTGAGACAGCCAAGCCACTCAACCCTTTCACTGTCTCTTTTAAATTAAAAGCAAATACTATTCACACCTATAATCAACCTAATGTTCCAAATGAAGGAGTCCCACTGTTGGAGCCTCTGCCAAAAAGGCACAATATGACATGAAGTAACAGAGATGAATTTTTTTAAGATCTTCAACTTTCTATGCAAAGAAACACTCCAATTTATAGGAAAAACAGTGTTTCAGGCAGCATCCTTAAGGGTGAGTGGAGACAGCATATGCCAAAAGCAATTTATGAGGATTTTTCCTCCAAATTCTTACTGCTGTATCCATCACACAGGGAGGGAGTGATGCTGAGTGCTCGTGGTGCACAGGCAATAACCACGAGCAGAAATTGGCTGTGTTTTTCACAGACAGCCCTGAATATTTTCTGCTTTGGAATTAAACTCGTATTCGAAGTGATGATAGGACAAAAGAATTTAGCAGGGAGAAATCAGAGCACCCAGCACCCCAGACAGCCCCCAGCTCAGGCTGCTGCCAAGCCCACAGGCACTCATGTGATGAGGACCCTCTCCCCAAAACACATCCTGGGGAAGGCTCCCAACATACTTAAAGTTCAGGGCTATGAAACTAATTTCTTTTCAGACTGGTAATTTGTGACTCACAGGCAGGTATCTATTTTTAGGGACAGCTTTAGCAAGCTCCAAATGGAAGCACAACAGACTGTGGCCTCCAGCCACTTCTACAGCCCAGCTCCTGACGCGAGTCCGGAAACTTTGGCCAGTGCAAGCTGGGCACAAACTGTAACTGCTCAGTATTGTAAATATATGTTTTAACCTGTGGGTCCCCCATCACACAGATTATTTTGAATTACAGAAGAAATGCCATGGTTTTGCACTGTTTTTCTTCTCCCTGCCTGCTCAAACACAAGTTGGAAGCCTTTCCAAAACCACTCCGTCACCATGTCTTCCAGCACGAACTGTCTGATATGCTCTGAGTCAGCTACATCTGAGGAGCCACAGCTGGCCTGGAAGCAAGCCAAAGACTTTTCCCTTCAGTTTTGTTGCACAATGTGATCTCAATACCCAGTCCCATCTAATTTGTTTCCTTCTGGGGTTTAAGGAAACTGTCTTTCACTTTGCGAGGTCTCAAGTTAGGGAAACATCATAAGGTCAGTGTCCAAAACCAATTCAGACAGCAATACAAATAAACATCAATTGGAAAAAGAGACACAGTCGGGGGAAAAAAAAGGAACAAACTTTTGTGACTAGACTATCACTTTCCTTCACATCATGCTCTGGAATTTAAGTTTCATCTGTTTCTATGAAAAATATGAACGAAGCAATGTATAACCAAGGAATGAATTCTTACTTGATTGTGTGTCCTGGCTTTGGCTGGAGCTAAAGCACAGCACTGTGTAACTTTTTCCTTCTTGGGAATTTTTCAAGATAGTATTTGTCAATTTTAGCAAAATTGGGTTAAAAAAAAATTTTTTGGAGTGATGCTGAATCACTAAAATTCTTTAAGGTGAAGATTGCCAAGATGTTTGGAAGTCAGCTGTGGCAGAGACTGCATTAAGAAGCAGCCCAATATATATTTTTTCACTATCTTTATTTTTATTTCATCCTCACAGACAACACATCTTTGTAAAAGCCAGCATATTTCACTAATTTCTATTTTACAACTTTAAAAAGCAGCAGCATGATCTAAAAATGAAATTTGATTATCTAGTGCCACAGAATTTTGAAAATAAATCATCTCTCCTCAAGAGATACTGAAATATTAAGATGCTAAATTAATTTTCTTCTTGGCTCAAATTTTGAGGCAAAAGGAGTTTTTTAAAGCATGCATGTATACTTTTCTAGTATTCTATCCATATTCTAGAAATGACTTGCATTTTGGCTGACAATATATAAATTATTTTTAGTTGCAAATTATATTAGAAAGAGAGAATCTATGATGTGATTCTCACAATGGAACAAAAACTGTACATTGTTTTAAATGGTGCTTGCAAACATCCCTGAACTGACACCCAAATAAGGGGTAGAAGACAAAAAAAAAATGTCTGGCTGTGCCACACACATCCCCAAGGGACAAGTGCACCTCTCCCAAAGGGCAGAAACTCACCTCCACCTAAACAACCACAAAGAAATATCAGCTTGCTGTCATCACACCTTGTAGCCCAAACACAAGCAAAAGCCAGAGGAGTGTGCAAGACTGCTGCGCAACATCAGTGTTTCTCAAGATTTTCAGGAGTCTCCTGACAGGGAGTGATGTGATGGAGAGAGTGAAGAGCCCAGTTCAGTTCCTGTTGAGAGCAGTAACAGATCTCAGCCAGAGCTGAGACTCCTTGGGCCTTGCCCAGTCCACAGCTGCTCCATGCCTGGGTGGGGGAGCAGATGCTGGAGTGGCACTCAGGGTCCCAGAGGTGCTGCCCACCAAAGGCACATGGGGCAGCTCCTCTCTGCTTCCCTGCAGAGCACTCAGTGATCACCATCTAAATGACCTCTTTGAGATATTTCATGCCATTTTTCAAGAGGCCCTTTGGAAATTGTTAATCAATGGACAGATTTTTTCCCCTAAAACCGGTGTCAGTGGTGTGAGGAGCATGGCCCTACCAAGGAGAGGTGCTCTGATGGCACTGAGCTCAAGTTGCACCCTCTGAATACACTTCTGATGCAAGATGAAGGGCACCACTGGAGCACACCTTCCTCCCCTTGAACAGCCTGGTGATGACCCATGTGGAGCTGGTGGGAGACACCATGACTTTTTAAAGACCACCTTTTGTCCTAAGCCTGGTGACAGCCCAGGCTGGTACAACACAGAGGCTTCCTGCCTGTCCTGCTCTTCCTCTGCTACCTGAATCAGAAGCTCTCATGTTGTTGGCTGCCCTCAGAGAAGCTGGCACGATCCTCTTTCTCCAGGATTATGACTACACCCCAACTTCCATCCAACACAGATCTCCCACTGGTAACCAGAAAGTTCAGAAGAGCTAACAGAAATTATATTACCAGCATTTTCAAAATCCATCAAATTCCACACCAGGGTGGAGAATTGGTTTCAGTCTGACTGGTCCCGTTATTTATTTGCTTAAGGACTACTCCAGCAGCAAGCAGGGAAGAATTCCATTCCCATGCAGGAATATGATGCCAAGTTCGTCTGACTTGCAGCAAGACTCACCAACATTTCCTGGCTCCCTCCATCCTGAAATGCCAGCAAGAAGCCTATTCTACACCTCACAGCAAACAGCAAGATCTTTCATATCGCAAAGGAATAATTTAACTACGGGAAATAAATTCACCTTTCCATTGAAAATTCTACTTTGAGTATAGCCAACTGAACGTATTTCCACATAAACTGGTGATAAATGGAGAGGAGGAACTTGCAAGGAGAAGTGCCAATTTACCTGTGCCCAAATCAAAGCAGTTGCTACTTGAAAGCATTAGGGCAGTAGCATACGCAGAGGCACATTGTTCAAATGGAGCTCCTATTGCAAAAATAAAAGCTTGCACGTGGTGAAAATGAGGTAGAAAATCTTACATTCTCTTCCTCATTAACCCAGTGGGACAGCAATATCAGAGGTGTTAACTGGCAGGTGTGTTCATACAGAACCGCTCATTCCTGTTGTACGGTGTAGCAGAGAACAGAAATCAGGTTTAAAAGTGAACATGCACCAGGTCTCTTTTTACCCAGGCTGGGCCCTATGGCCATAATTTATTACTGTGGATAATGCATATTGTTCAATGGCACTGTATAACCTTTTTTCATGGATTTTAACTCTTGCAGAGGTACAATATGATTTCTAGAGGTCGAGTCCTCAGAATAAGAGTTGGGGCTGAGAAGCAGAATTTTCAGTGTAGGCAGCAGCAGTGAGCACTTACATGTAGCAGCCCTGGCTCCCTAACATCCCCAGGCTGCACTGAAAGGATGCTGGATGCTGCCAGACATTCCCACCCCAACAGCAGAAATAAGGTGAGAAAGAGTTTTTAAGAGGCTCCTGAAGACATCTCCAGGATTGCAGGTGTTTAAAACCTTAGCATGCAAAGGCTTCAACAGATCTAGGAGCATCTGCTGCAATCCATGGAGATGACCCCAGTGATCTCACTGGTCTCAGTCACCTGTCTCAAGGGTTGACCCATTTGTTTCTCTCTGGATGAGTAACTTTTCAGACAGCCCGTCTAACACAAATCCATCTTGTCTGTCCATACAAGTCTAGAATTGACCAATTTATAAAAACAGCAAGAAGTTAACAAGTCCAGTGATAAGCCTTAGAAATTATCAACAGCACTGTCTGCAGCTTTTCCTCTGTAACCCATTCGTGCCCAAGATGTGATTACTACAGCAAGCAAACACCAACTTTGTAGATGCTGCCATGCCCAGGCTCATTTCAAACTATTTTCCTTTTTTGATCTTTGTTCCTTTTTAAAAATATTTCTTTTATCTTTACACAGGAAATAAGATACAATATTCTTTGAATGAATCAAAGGATATTGTTTCTATAACCTAAGTGCACTCACCATGCAGGGGCTGGAGTGCTTCACCTAAGAGCCCTTTTGCTGGGTTTTTTTTCAGGTTTTTTTTTTTGTTGCTATTGTTGCAGACCAGTGCCATGAACCAGGTCTTTAAGAGTGCATGAAGGAAATTGTTGCCAAATTGGCTAGTCCTTACACCAGCACTAGAACAGAATCTGATTCCAAAGTTTTAAAGAAAATTCATGGATACAGGAGACACTGCCCTTGATTTCTACATGCCAGGACTGGACTGATTTGATGCAGCAGGATGCTGTCACCCACTGTCAGCCAGCTCCCGCCCTGGCTGAGATCTCTTACTGCTCTCAACAGGAACTGAACTGGACTCTTCACTCTCTCCATCACATTTTGGCTGAATAAAGAATTTTTCAATCAGGGTGGGATGGGAAAATTAAGAGCCTTTTAGGAATGGCATATCCTGAATTTCCAAAAGCTGTCTAGGTCAGCCCAGAGTCTAGCCAGCTGGTGCACTCATCCCCAGTATTTACACTGACAGTGGAAACATGCCTGGAACACCTGCAAACAATTACATCTCTGATCCTCTCATAGTGAGGCCCTGTAATGCAGGATACTGCCATTCACACTGCACATTGCAGCATCTACTGCTCACTTCTAATGGAAAACATCCACACTAAACTTATTTCATTATAGCTAATTGGCACCCAATTGAATTCTTTTAAAAAGTGTGCTTTGCAATATCTGTCATCTTAAAGCTTCCCTTACCATGAGGAAACATCAGTCTTCTCTGTGGGTTGAATGTAAAGGTTTTCTGCTTCCACACTATATATGTATACCAGAGAGTGGCAGAGCAGAGTAAAACAAGGGTTCAAAATTGTAGCGTGCTCTGCTATTGACCAGCCTGTCAGTTCCAGTTCTGAGGCCTCCCACCCATATCCATATTTTTTTCCCACCATTCCCATCCATCCAAAAGCATCCCCTAAACCATTGTCCACTTTCAGTACCGCATTTGTCCAAACCAAAACTCCACCTCAAGTCCTACACACACACTGAGTCCTCTGCTTCCTCTCTTATTTCCTGACCTAGAGCTGTGTTACCAACCCTCACTTGATCTCAGCATAGCCCAGCTTTCAATGTCAAGACTTGCTCCTGCCCAGGGCTAGGAAGCCCACACCTTGCCATGGTGCTCACAAGTGGAGTTTCAGGTAGGAACAATCAATTCTCACAACCACACTACTCTGAGAAAGCCCCTGCACATCACATCGTTCACACAACTAAGCAAAAACCACCAAGAATGAGACCTGACATCCATCTATGATCTCTACTTCCCTCCTCTACTACTTAAGTTCTGCAAGGCAAGGAAAATATTGTCATGTATTGTCTTGCTTCCCTCAGCAAGAGTAGATCCTGGACTGACATGGAAAGGATTGCTGCCACCTCAAAATAACCCTGGCACAGGGAATGTACAGAAAGGTGGTTTAGAAACAGAAACATTAAGAGGAAAACAAAACCCAGCAACCTGGCTGGTGTGACAGAAGGCATGAAATGCCAAGTCTCTTCATATTTACAGTCTCATGGAGTTTCTGGGCTTAACCAAATGCTTCAGTAAGAAAAAACAAAACAAAGCAAAAAAATAATAAATAACAGTCATCAATCTATAACCCTTCAGACTAAAGGAAAAAATTACTGGACCACAACAGTCAAACCACATGCTAGTTTCCTTAGTCTTATATTAGGATCTTTCCCTCCTTCTCTCATGTACAGACTTTTAAAGTAACATTTTAGATCTAAATTCTTGCACACAAAGTCTGAAACATGAGCAGATAAAAATACATGGATTTGAACAGTACAACAGCCCTGGACTTTGGCTGAGCCAGCAATAAGGCAGCCTACATATTGCTGTGTTCCTTGATGGGCTGTGAATAGACACTCATACAAGTCTTATTTGTTGTCCTTCCTGATACAGGCTTGAGTAATGAAAAGAGAAACAGCATATAAAACAGCTCTGGCTACTCTGATGGCTGAATTGAAAAGTTTTCCTCCAAGGAATATGTTAATTGAGAAAGCAGGTTAGAAAAAAAGTGGCAAGAAATACGACTGTAATCTCTCTGAGACTAGAAAATGTATTCCATTGACTAATAAGTAACAGGAAGAAACTTTACATTTCCATTTACACTTGCATTTCCAGTTATGTAGTTACAGAAGAAATTATTAGGAGGTATTTTTATTTGTGAACTCTCAAAAGAGAAGACAGAAAACAGAAGAATATAGAGTTTGAACCTAAGGATAAAATACAGATAGTGCTCAAGAAAAGGTGCCAGCTTGCAAAGGGCAGAAGGAGAGACCAAGATCACAGCTCACTGTCCTCTACCACCTGATGGGAGCCTGCTATAAATTGTTATTCCCTTTTGAGAACACTCTTTGTGAGGTTACCAGCAGACCAGCATGGTTGTTAAACAGCAATGAGCAAGAGAGCTGTGTAACACTCAGGTCACACCTGCTGGAGTCACCCTTTAGCCTTAAGTTTTCTGAACTGTCTCCTGGGGTCTTTGCAAGGACCTGGACCACTGCTCATAATTATCCAAATTATACAAATCTCCTCTTAAAACAACACACATCTTACCAAAATATCCCTGTAATAAGTAGTAAGTGCCCCAGCAAAGCAGCTCATTCTGGTACTAAAATAGCAAAATACAAAACCACAAAATCCAACAAAAACCACTTGTTTAACTGAGGAAAAATACTGTCATGAGGGCCTGGGAGCCTGAGTCGTTCTCAGGGCTTATTGGAGCAACAGCTGCTCCCAGTGAGTTGTCCACCAAAACTCCAGTGGAAACTGGGAAGCTCACAGCAGTGGGTCAGCAGTGTACAGTGTGACACAGAGGCAGAGTGGTGGACTGGATCCTTCAAGCCCAGCTTGAAGTGTTCAGCGTGAATTATCTTACACTAACTGCATGGCACAGTTTCCCTAAGTCTGGCAGGAGAAGGGGAAAGAGGAAAAAGCCAGCCCATAATTCTTTTTTAAAAGAAGTTGTGTTAATTTCATGCAATAGATTGAAAGGAATAAATGTCAGAGTTTCACCTGTCTGCAAAGTGAAAGCTGGTTTCTAGACTGCCAGTTTGAATCAAAACATGTACTTAGTTTTGCTATTAGTGGAAAGAAAACCGATCTGTCCCTCAGTAGATTATTGTTGTGTTTTACTATTGATATTGGGGCTTTACATGCCAGTGCTGGACTGTTCAGGTCCTGCTGCTCATGAAGCTTGGGCTTTTGGATGCATTAAGAGGGAGACTGCTGAGTCCTGACCATTGCCAGCCATTCCTTGCCAAAATAAATGGCAGCAAGATCAATATTGCTTGGCTTGACACTCATGAGCTATGTTCAGGCTGTATTTTGCTGTTTGGGCTTTGGATTGAGGATAGAAAAACACAAACAGGTAGAAGAAAAGTGACCGTAGCCTTTCAAGGCACCACAAGCCAGGAGGCAAGACAGATGAGACTGTCAGTATTTTGGACAACAGGTTTGGACTTTAAAACTTTTTAGAGTGCTTGCAGAAATGCTCTGGGAGGGGGGAAAATTCAATACAGAAAATTGAAAGATGCTTCTGTCAGACAGGAAGAGTCAGGTTCACAGCTAAGAGAGGAAAATAACCTGTCCAGGCAGCAGCTATGCAGAGAAGGACCTGGAGGTGGATGGGTCACCAGGGAAACCAGGAGTGAGCTGCACCATGGTGTTGCAGAGTCAAACACAGAACTGGCATGAACAGACTGAGCTAGAAGCTTCCAGTGCTCATGAAGTCACACATCCAGTGCACACAGCCCTGCTCCCAGGTCCCATCTTCCTCATGCCAGTTTCCAGGGCTAGGCACTGCATCTGACAAAATATGAGAACGACTGGAAAGAACACAGGGAACAAGAAAAATGTTGGGACTGTTTTCTGGCCTTTCAATCAAGGAAAAGAAGGAAGACGATGAGATTATTTCTCTCAAGAAATGGAAACTGGGGAACTAATGAAAATAGTTACAGATATATAAAGTTTGTGGCTTGGAAGAAAGAAATAATCTACTTTCTAATGTCCATAATAGTCAGAAGAGTGTAGGAAGTGATGAGTTTATTGCACAGCTGAGAAGATGTGGTAAAGGCACGAGATAAACCCTCTGAAAGGTGAAGGGGGGGAAGAACAGCTAGAGAGCTTGCATTGGGAAAATGTAAAGTTTCTAGCATCCAGGAAAAGCATCCTTCAGAACTGAGAGGTAGTGCTGATCCTGCCTTTGGCCAAGAGCTTTTACAGGTCTGTCTAGCTCCACAACAACATAGGCATGGTCTTTCCTGGCCTCTGGTGAGCCATGCCACTCTGGAACGTTATACTCACAGAGACAGGGAATCCACTGGAACGCTGCAAAGAGTTCCAGCACATACTGGGAACACCAAACTTTCTTTTATGAGAAGAATAACAGATACAACAAGGGCATCAAAATTCAAGGAAAGAAAATAGTGCCTTTACTGGTAAAAGTAGCATTTGCCTGCATGGTCAGCCCACAAGTTTTTACAGCAAGTTGTCATCTAATTCCATCCTGTACTGTAAATTGGAGTTGCTTGTTTAGCAATCACAACAGCTTATCTTCTGCAAGAATGGGGTAATCATGGAGTGACATGCAGCAGCTGGAAACACAGCCCTGAGACAGATGGGGCTGTGCTCACCCTTTCCCCATGAAGACACACAATCAACAGAGACTGGACACCTATGGCCAGAGAGAAACTTTTAAAAGTATCTTCTGTCAAGAGATTAAACTTCCTTCTAAAAATATTTTCTAGGAGTAGCAAAAATACACATGCATTACTTTTAAAAAGTTGCCACACCACAGCTAGACATGTAAATAAAAAGCCACTTTCCTTATATTGATGAAATGCCCCACAAAAAGTGGGAGACCTGCTGCTGTTTGAGAAGGAAAAGGAGAGCCCATTTTCTTGTCGTCATGCAAGTCATTTGGAGTCTTTTTGGATCTCAGCCTTAAAACACCAAGCCCTCCTTCCACTTTAGGTAGGATATGTACACTAGGAGCAGAACCCAGCTGAGACTCAACATCAGCAGTAGCCCCAGGAGATAGCTCTTGGCTCTCAGAACAGCCTTTTCTCTGCACACCTGCCCAGCATTTACCAGGGACAGGCATTCCCAGCACAGACTTTCACAGCAGCACAAGGCTCCTGCTTTGGTTTTGATCTAAAGGTGTTTACACCTTTCCCACGCGGACCTCTTTTCAATTTCACCTGAGCTTGCACTTGCTAAAAGAATAAACATAGTATTGTTTTCATTCATTTTTCAGTTGAGAAGCCCTTAGTTCAGAATCATTTGCATAATGATTTAGCAAGAGGTAAGTGTCAGCAGCAAGAGAAATACTGAACACATCAAACACATGTATTATTGTCTGGCACAGAGAAATTTACCTTAATAAAATTCTGCATTGTGCTGAACTAAAAAGAGCTGAATCACAACCTCTTACGGTGTTATCTTCTACACAGTTCCCTAAACAGTTTGTTTTCCTACAGTGTGAGCTGTGAGAAAGCTAGAAATGGTTGAATTACTATTCTGCACTGGGCAGGACAGTGAGTGACACTGGTGACTGACAGCAGTCAGCACACCTGGATCCACTGCTGTGCATCAGGTTCAGCGACCATCTGCCCCGTGTGTTAGACAAGTGCCTCTCCTTACATGGGCAACCTGTTACACCCTCTACAGATCAGAGTAGCCTACCTGTAGGAAGAAGCTATTTAGAGAGTACCACAAGACATGGATATCCATGGCACTTGGGCCTTTTTGTCACTATAAGAGATACAGACTTTCATTAAAGAAAACCAAAACAAACAACAAAAATCAACCAAACCCAACCAAACAAAAAAACAAAACTAACCAACCAAAAATACAAACAAAAAAAACCCCTCCTGTGTGTCACCAAGACAGCAAGGAGGCATAGCCAGCAGCAATGGGCATGCCTGGTCCACTGCTTTTGTTAGTTCCATTTGGCCCTTTAGAAATTGTTCTGTCTGCAGTAAGTGTGGTCTTAACCCTTTTCTAAAAAAGCATAAATGCTTTGTATTTGCAAAATGAAAAAGCACTAACATAACAAAGCTGTGTTAATATTAGAAGGAGTTGTGCATCACTGGTTCACATTGAATGGATATCAGCATTATGTTCACTGGTGCTAGGATACCATGGTGATGGGCCCTGAAGAATTACCAAAAATAGATTAAATGCATGTGGCAAGTGATAATAAGCACAAAATGTTTTCCATACAGTAAAAATGCCTCAGAAAAGCAGAATAACACATTCTATAAACCAGCTCAAAGAATCAACAATGTCCAGGCAGAATACTTGGATATCTGAATGCATAGTCAGAGCTGAACTCCTAAGCCCAAAATTGCCAAGAAACCAAATTTGGCAATAGTGTCTGCACCTAGAGAAATTCAGACCAAGGAGACTGGCACAGAATCTGCTGTTGCTAGCAAAAATGTATGAAAGGAGCTGAAAGGTTTGTATTTAAAGTAAGAGACATTAATCACTGGGTAACACCTACCACAGTGACTGCGCCTTCCCAAGCTGTTGGAGTCTCATCCCTTTTTGGATTGAGTCAATCAAAATATTAAAAATGTCATTCTTTGAAGCTGTTCTGAGCCAGGCTGCTTGTTCACTGCTGTATAAAACAAATCACTCGAAAGCGTCTCACTGACGCTGCCCACTGATTCAGCAGGGTGCTCATACACAGAATTAAAGACACGTGCGAGCACCAGAAGCTCTTGTGTGGGAATGACAGGACACAGTGCGCCCCACTTTCTCATTAACAGCCACTGTGCTGCATTACCACTAAGTGGGTGACATCAAAGGGACGAGAAATGTCTGAGATGGCACCGCTACTTGCTCACAGCTGTCAGCAGCACTTGGCTCAAACCATCCCTCGTGGAGAAGTATGCACAGCAAAGCCATTTGTTTATGAAAACAACAGCTACCTAAAGCCATATTGAAAATTCATTAACTGGGATGATCTACCAAGGAGACTCACTGTATGTAGACACATATAAATATTTACGTTGCTGCTCCAGATGTTAAGCCACCCTCAACCCAAAGTGACAAGACTTTCTAAAGCAAAAATTCTCGATGCTGTAGAGCTTAGAAGAGCTCGCACCAAAGGGAGCAGGTACCAGAAAGCAACTGCAAAGGAATATCCCACTGCATAGCAACATACCAAAGGTATTTAGGGGAAAGCACACAGAAGATGCTGGAAGAAAAGATACCAAAGGCAGTCAGGCATTTGAGGAAGAACATGACACAAATTTCCACAGCTTTGAAACACTGGAGTTAATGCAAAATCCTCAGTGCCCATCAGCCAGTGCAGATCTTTCAAGCGAGACAACAGCAGCAGAGTCCTCCCGAGGTTGGCAGGATTTTTCAACATGCAGGGGGCAACAGAGATGCCTAATTGCAAAGTCTTGTTACTAGGTGACACACCAAGTCCTGACAAACTATAATGGGTGGTATTTTGATATATCAGTCTATGCAGAAAACTGCGCCAAAAAAAATCCACTTTCACCAATTCCACCCTCTGTTTTTTTCGATGACTGAGACAGGGCCCCCAGAATATACATGCCAAGAGAAATCCTCTGGAGACCAGAAGGTAAAGGATTCAAAACTTCAGAGTCCTTATATTTTCTGTAGGACGTGAAGAAACAGGAAAACTGCTAAGAAATAATCACAGAACCATTTATGTGGGAAAATACTTTAAGACCACTGAGTCCAGGCATTAGTCCATGACTGCCAAGCCCACCACTAAAACATGCCCCTAAGCACCACATCTACAAATCTTTTAAATACCTCCAGGGATTGCAGCTCCATCATTTCCCTGGGTGGCCTGTTCCAGATTCTTGGGAATGGATTTTTCATAATATCTGATCTAAACCCTCCTGGTACAACTTGAGGCCATTTCCTCTTATCCTATTAGTTGTTGTTTGGGAGAAGAGACACACACACTCCCAGACACACCCACCTTGGCTCCAATCTCCTTCCAGGTACTTGTAGAGAACCATAAGGTGCCCCCTGAGCCTCCTTTTCTTCAGGCTGAACACCCCCAGCTCCCTCAGGCACTCCTCATCTCCTGTGTGCTCCAGACCCTTTCCCAGCTCCATTGCCCTTCTCTGGACACACTCCAGCCCCTCAGTGTCTTTCTTGTGGTGAGGGGCCCAGAACTGAACACAGGATTTGAGGTGCATCACCAGTGCTGAGTACAGGGGGTCAGTCAGTGCCCTGGTCCTGCTGGCCACACTGCTTCTGACACAAGCCAGGATGCCATTGTCCTTCTTGGCCACCTGGGCACACTCTGGCTCGTGTTGAGCTGCTGGCAACCAGCACACCCAGGCCCTTTTCTGTTGGGATGCTCATCAGCCACTCTTCCCCCAACCTGTAACAAGGCATGGGATTGTTGTGACCCTAGGGCAGGACCCAGTTCTTCACCTTGTTAAGCCTCACACAATTGACCTCAGGACCATCAATCCAGTCTGTTCAGATCTCTGTGAAGAACCTTTCTACCCTCAAGCACATCGACACTCCCACCCAGCTTGGTGTCATCTGCAAACTCACCAAGAATGTGTTTGATCGCCTCATCCAAATGATTAATAAAGATTCTTCCTCCAAAATTATTTCCATCTCCTGCTACAGGACAAGAGACTGAAGGATGTGTAGAAAAACCAATCCCCTCCCAACATGCAGGGAATCATTTGGGAAAACAATTTTCCTGGTAAAAATGTGATCTATATATCTTTTTGTAGCATGAAAAGATTGGAAGTAAAGCATCTCCATTCTCCATGCAAGACAGACCTTTGCTTAAGCACTTCAGCCTTAGCCAGAAGAAACAGGTTTTACTTGCTTTTTAAGCAATTTAAACCCAAAATTTGATTGCAATAACACAGCAAAGCTTCTGTAGGGTTTATAGATCCCACTTGGTCCTGAGGATATGGTATCTCTCACCAACTTTCAGACCTCAAAGACACCAGGTAAGAGGAGCAGTATCAGTGTGAGATCTTAGACTTTGTGGCCACCAGAGAGCTGCTGAGTCTGGGCTGCTTCAGCAAAGCTCAAAGGACCCCTACAACAGCAAAGGCCCACTGTAACAGTGGCCTCACTGGGGAAAAAGTGCAGTCTGGGTACCTTTGAGCCTGGGCCATGCTACAGAAATTCCTGGGCGACCTCTTAAACCAGTTTCACAATCCCTTGACAATATAAGAATAGTAGAATGAAGGCAGGACCTATAGCAGCAAGAAAGATTATACCAGAAATACATGTTCTGTTTTAAAGAAAAGAAATGAGCAAAGGGGTAGATTTGAGTTGACTGTTCATTTCAGCTATAATAAAAACCACAGAATAAAGTAGAAAACACTGGTTGATGTAGAACCCACTTACAAGGCTTTTGTGCCTCCAAGTTACCTTTGTGTGCTACCATGCTAAAGGTCTGGTCACAGAATCAATGTTTTTGTAAAACAGCAAGTGCAATGCCAAGTGCAAGCACCCACCACGTTGCAAGAGAATCATCCTCAGAGCAACTTAAGGGGCCATGCCAAGCAACTGTGATTCCAAAAGTCCAGAAGTCATGGAAAGACATTGAATAGATGGTAACCATAGCACAGAGCTACAGAAACACACAGACACCTTTATGATAATATCTGAACGGGATGTCTGACTTCTACTTTGTAATTTCACAGTGCTCGGGCCTACTATGCTCCACACAGTGCTTGAGAAAGCAGACCTGTCACTTTCCTGATCACAAAATACTGTTCTGAAACGACAGGACTCATTTCACTTTCACATTACCTTCAGGAATATAAAAGATTTCACATGCAAATGATGGTGTTCAATATGAGAATTGAAGACAGTAATACAAGGGAAAAAAAACCTGAAATCAGCATGGTACTCACACTACTTCGCAAACCCAAAATTTCAAGCTAGGTAAAAGAGAGCTTTGCAGTAGAGAATTCAGATCACTAAATTGGCCATTATTTATCAGCCAGACGTGATATGCTCACTTTCAGTATCTGATGTTTCCTGGGAGCTCTCTAGGACTCTCCCTTGTCTGGTCTATCTGTATATAGATTTGAGAGGCTTCAGGGTCTTGATAAATTGTTTCCTTATTAAAAGGAAGGACGTATACTGACAGGACTTGATTTTGAGGAAGTAACTGGAAAAGAGGAGCTATCAAGCAAATGGCTTGCAAGGGCAAATCTGCTACCAACTTCCCAGTAGCAGCCCCTCTGTTGTGCAGAGCAACTTAACCACAACCTATACTTTCAGAAGGTTTCTATTCCTTCGAGCATACCAGATCCCTCAACACTTAGAGATCCAAAAGTAAGGAACCGTCTAAGGCAGAGCTACTCTGTGTACAAGGAGGAGACAAAACGTCATCCTTTGCACATTACTGTCCTGAAAAAACCATGTACTTCTCATCGCGGCGAGGAGAGTCTCCAGCCGGGAAGGGTGGGCGTTGCTGCGGAGGCCGCACGCCCGCCGGGCTGGCGAGGCCGCCGAGGGCGGGCGGGATCTGCCGGCGGCTCCCCCGGCCCGGGCGGGCCCCGCTCCCGCACGCAGCCCCGGCCGCGGGGCCGAGAGAGGGCGCCGGAGCCTCAGGCAGCGGCGGGGCCGGCGCTCCCCAGAAGGATGCCCGTGTGAAAGGTGCCCGGGGCCGGGCAGGTGCGCTCACAGCTCCGGGTGACAGCCCTCTGGAAATCCCAGGCATGGGAAAGGGGGAAGAAGGGAAGTCTTTTTTTTTTTTTTTTCTTTTTTCTCTCTTTTTTTAGTATATACACAAACGTCTTTCAGGGCTTTGAAGGGTTGAATTCTCATAGGAAATTGCACATATTGTAAAAAGGAAAAGAAAAGGATAAAACAACATTGAAGATACATAGGACAAGAAAACAAAACAAAAAAGCAATTTTCAAAGCACTTGTTCACCGTGTGTTTATATCTAGGCTAGAGACATTGAAAACAGCTTCAAACAATTCTGTTGCTTAACACACACTCCTTCCAGAGAGCTGCTGGCCGGCTCTGCCTCCTCACAGCCTCTCCCTTCAGCCACGAGGAATCAGAGAAGGCAGCTCCAGCAGCCACCACAGCTCAGGGACATGACAAACAGTGGTGTGAACATCCATATGGAGACAAGGAAGACTCCACAGAAGTAGAGATTTTATGAAAGAATCACCTTTCCTATTGGGTTGGCCTTTTCATTTTCAAATAAAGCAAATCCAACTAGTTTATATTTCATAGCACTGAAAACATTCCTCGTTCCTCATCTAAGTAATTACTCTAGACTTCCCTTGAGCACAGCTAAAAACCAATTGAATGGAGTTCTGCAAGCTAAAGAGAAGTCTGGTCCCTGTGCGCAGATATCACTTGTTCTTAGTATTTCCACATGAAAAGCAGTTTGTTCTCTGCTGTCTATTTCACTATTAGGTGTGCTCCTGAACACAGATCACAAAGGCATGAATACACCTCATATTGGCAAATATTGCACAACTGATCTGAGGGCCAATTTCAGTATCCTATAATAATTATTTCTACATTTTTTTCCCACAAACATTCTCAGATGACAGCCTAAACAAAATATTGTGATGACTTCCAAATAATTTTGGCCTGAAATATATTGCTGATGCGATGTCCAGAGCCAGGTCAGTTTTACAACTCCATTTAAAAAAAAAAATCAAGGTTAATTATTTAATTAATCAAGCTTCTGTCCCCAAAACAGAACATGTAGAACAAAAATTACAGACTGATGTTGAATGTTCCCCAAGGTGAACCTCAGCACCTGCAGTTTCACTCATCTTCTAATTCTCCAGACCAAGACATAAAAGACCTAGGCTGATTGCAGATTAGGCATAGTGCAGGAGTTTTGTTCAGGAGAACCATGAACTTTACCAAATTTTATATGTCCCACTGGAAAAGTGTCAGTGGATTGTCCCCTCACATTTTTGGCCTGACATAATTTCTAACTCATTGTGTACATGAGCATGAGGACTCCCAGAAACAGAGGCTGCAAGAGCATGGTCTGCTTGACAGCTGTCAGTAGATTTAAACCCCCTGAGCTCCAGTTTGGCCTCTGCTGTACAGCTCATCTGCCAGGGTGGTATTTGGGGTCTCTACAGCAAGTAACAGACAAGCTGCACATCTGAAATCATTTATGAGTTTCACATGCCCTGAAGAGGTCCCCTCAGAGAAATAACAGTCTACTCCACGTACCAGAAGCTTCTCCTGAGCACAGATACTTTCCCAGCCTGTGGGCCTGCTGTGCTTAGACAGAAATTGAAAGGATCATACAAAGCTGAAGGTAGCATTGAGTAGACTAAAATACTTTTCACTAAATTTTGGCCTCTATCTGTTGTCAGTCTCCCAGATTCACACCTCCTGAATACATGCAGCAGAGCCATGATTATTACTCCAAGGCTTCAGAAGCAAGCTAAATTTTCCAGTAAAGATGGCTCCTTATTCATATCCTAAGCAAGAGTTAAGTTCAGCAGAAAAGAAACTACACAACTCAAATTATTAAATAATTTTTCCCATCTAGAATGTTGGCTCAGGACCATCATTTACAAATTCAAAGGACGTCTTAAATGTGGAAGTTTCCAGGGTGCTGCTCAGAGGTGTGGGATTAAAGCTCTCCAGAAGAGAAGACAGAGTCAGTACTACACAGTACTGGAAAATCTGGGACTTAAATAGATGTTAGTACATCAGGACTCCGGAGTCTTTTTCTTAATTTTCACAAGTAGGTCACTTTGCTCTGCTGTCCAGACCAAAAGGCTACATAGGGTTGGGTCAGAAGGCACAGTGAGGACTAGACACTCAGGACTACTCCTTCAGTAGAGGGGGGTCAAGGACCATCCCTTTGGTGTGATGAAACACCCTCCCTGTCCCCAGCTGCCCCAACCCTGAGTCAGTGCCTCCTGCTGGGCCAGCCATCTCTAGACTAGAGGCTGTAGCAGCAGGAGAATTTCACTCCAAGCTCCAGGGAAGATCTCAGGGCTTGCTGACAACTGTCAGGAGTAAACATCAACTACTGCTTCTTAGCCTTGAGGCAGGGGAATCTTGGGATAGCAAGGCCAGGGGGCAGAATTCAGACCATTTCCACACAAGTGGGGCTTGCCATTGTCTTACTCCATTATAATTTATTATCCCAGCTATGGAGGGCCCAAAGACAAAGGTCAGGTTGCTCCCAATCTTCCAGCCAACTTTTATTCCAATCTTATTCATAGACCATTTCCAGCCCAGACTATACAAAACTCAATCAATCTCTGCTGGTAACAGTTTCTTATAGCAGTGCAGGTTCAGCAAGATAACTGCAGAGGAAGGGAGGATGTTAAAAGGTTTGATCTGGAGTAGAAAAGCATCACTGGGGGGAAAAAAGCAGGGGAATGATCTCAGCATTTCCCAGGCATTATCAGCACGCATAGATGCTACCAGTAGGAATGAAAAGGAAAGTAAGATTTGGTCCAGGACACGTATGAAAGGGAAACTCAATGGATAAGAGGACTGAAAGGAACAGAAAGTGCAGGAGAAGGTTGTTTAGGGAAAAAAAATTAAAAAGGGGGGGCGGTGCAAGAGGAAGGGCAAAAACCAGGACTATATCTGTCACTTGCCTCTCCCCGCCCACTCTGAGAAGCTTCAAAAGAGATCTGGAAATAGAGAGGAAAAAAAACGACAGTCAGATATTACTGTTCCAGCCACTGAGTCATGGCAGGAAACTACTGATACTGTAAACGAAGTTCTGTAAGGTCAGAGATTATTTGAGTTTTGTCAAGGCTCACTGCAAAAGGAACAAATATTTAGTGGTGAAGATTTGCCCCTTTCATAACTCTTGGGGTTACCACAGAACTATTTCATGAAGCATGTTTGAAAAAAGCTGCCTTTATTTTATCATTTCACACAAATGCAGACATTTCTTCTCTTTCTCTCTTCCTGGATCTTTGATTTTATTGCAACAGATGCTTATTAAGAAAAGGATGTGGAGAAAGTAGAAAAAGCCACCAGTCTCTGGTGTGCTACTGGATGCTCGGTCTACTCCAACTCTTACAATTGGCTACTCCAACTCTTACAATTTCTCTGTGCCACAGAGAAATCCTCTTACTATGACCTTCTTATCCTTTCTTCAAATTAGTCACTGACAGTTATCAACACTTTTGTGGCATTTTTAGACACTGTCTACATCAGCCCAGTACATGTACTGGGTGGAATTGCTTCTACTGGAATGGCACAGCCATCCTCATTCCCACAGAAATACCACAAAGAAAAAAAAAGGTGGAACTTACTGTTGTGCAGAGGGCTCAGCAGACTCCTCCCAGCCCTCTAGGAAAGCACGCTTACACTCCTTACACTGCCCAGACATGTTTAGGTGTGTTTGATTTCCCACCAAGAGTTGAACAAGTAGTGCACACCTGCATGCCATCCAGGCAAATTACATTTTTGTATTGACAAACCCATTTGGAAAGGTAAGATGCTACCTAGGCCCAAAGTGCTGAAGAAAATAAAACAGCAGACACGGGACTCAGAGATAATTGGGGAAGGAGCAGTACAGTATAGGACATGGATTCTTGGGTAGCTGTTATCTGTGTTACTTGTTAATTAAAGGTTTTAATGACCAAGTTTTGCTTCTGTTGCTTAGGCATACATACCACAGCTTTGCTGCCACCCATCACAGTGAACACAGCCAGGAGCTCTTGTCCCACTTCAGAGGTTGAGGCATTAACCTCTGATGTTTGTGCATCTGCTACAGAAACCTAGTATGCAACCACTAAGCAACTTTCCAGCTCAGTCATCTAAATCTAATTGCTTCCATAAGTCCTGAGGGTCCCTCTCCAGCCCATTTGAGCCCCTGTACCAAGCCTGAACCAGACCTGGTCAAGCATGGCTCAGCAGAAAGACATGTTGTCAAGAAGAGCCCCGTGGTAGCAATGCCTGCCCAATCAAGGAGGTCAGTCACACCAGGGAAAGACACTGGTGACCCTGGAAACTTGTTCCATTCTTCTTCCTCCAAGGAAACAGACCAAAACAGAACTTGACCTTATGAGGCTGGAGGCGTTCAATCCAGTGATACATGGAACAAGAGGATGCATGAAAGTTGCAGAACAACTTCCTGCACAATCTTCTTATGAGCTGGGAAGTCATGGCTGGAGGCAATACACCTCACGAGAGGCTACAGGAAAGCACAAACACAGGCACCTGCTGCTGACAGAAGCACTGAAGGGCCTTCAGTGTGGAACCCCTCCACCTTTTCCTGACAGTAGCTTTAAAGGCTGATTAATAGCTTTGCTGGGTTAACTAATAAAAGAATTAGTGATGTTACAGAAACTAGCAAGATTCTATCTATGGTGCATCACCATAACACATAACATGTCTGAACACCTCAAAACATTCCTGTCAGAGACCACTGGCCAACAAGAAAATCTATTCCCTTTTTGTTTTGGCTTACAGGTACTGATAAACTTGATGACATGACAATGATTTCCAGCAGGGGAGCAATGTTTGTCTGTTTCCGTGCCAAAAACAGCCATGGAAAAGGGCAAATAATATAATGACTAAGCATCAGAGGGTGGAGACTAATTAGCAACAAATCAGGAGCAGGTAGTAGTCTCTGGAAGAAGGTGCTTTCATGAACAGAGCACAATTTTACTCATCACCAGAGGTTTCCACGAAACAAATGCTACTCAAACTGACCAGAAGACTTGGGTGGTTTTTTGTTTGATTATTTGAAAAGTAGTGCCTCTGTTTGGGACCTTCTCTATTCTCTTGTTCCAGTATCCATTTAATCATGGTAGAGTGGGATCCCTCCTCCAACAATCAAAACCTCACTGTACAGCAGGAGCACTTATCAGGCAGTGCCTCTCCATCAGCCCTATCAGTTTACTGCAAGCAGATAACAAAAATATTATGAGGACAGAATCATCCTTTCACTCAATCAGTGTAGATACACTACAAGGTTGTTTCAGCAATTGCTTTTTCCAAGACATGCTATTCTCCTCTGTGATTTCAGGCAAGCAATGGACTCACAGCATATGCCTTTTCACTGGTACAAAACTACTACAAAAACATTTTATCCAGTTAGTTATCACATTACCCCATCAGCAAGGTGGATTTTATTCCTGGTTTAACAAACCTGCCATCATTTTGGGTTTATCTGAAAGATATACTGTGAATACACTGAAAGAAATTCTGGTCCAACAGATTATTTAGTTGTTTTTTCTAGGAATATATTGGGAAATTATGGCAAAACTAAGATTTGAATCTGGGTCTCCTACTGCTCCTACTACTCCTAGTGCTCCTACTATTCCTAGTGGACTCACTGGATTGCCTCCTAGTAAGTTTTTTCTTCTAAAAAAATCTATTGCTTACTTAAGCTTAAATGCTCAAAAGCCCCAAAATGGATTTGTTTATTTTTTAGCTAAATCAGCAAGTGCATTTTTCAGGAGTTGATGTATGCCCATTCATATTGAGAAAGGCCTCGATAATTAGCATTTATCTTCAGCTAAGCAGAGCTGAAGGATGGCACTGACATGAATTTTAAAGTCTCCATTCCTCAGGAAGTAGAGTGTGGCTCTTGCTGCTATTCTCAGGTTGGCTGGAACTGCAGGATAGCCAGTCAGGATGCCCCGTAAACCAAGAGAATTTGGGCTGTGTGCCAAGCACCCATCTCCCTGCTGGCACAGGTGCCTCCCTGATCTCACATAGGCTGAAACACTGCAGGATTTCCCTCCTGAAATAACAGGAACTACCTAAGCACTCCTGCTTAAAAAATACAATAAACATGGGCAAATGCATGCCCTATAAAATATTCTGAAGGGTTTTAACAATCACTTTGTTGTTTGGTGACCAGGACTTTGTCAAGCAAAGGTGATAGACACCACCCATTCACCCCAGCTGAGGTCTGAACCAAGCCATCAATATGACACAGTGACAAGGCCCTCTGGCTCTCTCTTGCCTTCCTGGTCTGTCATTGCATATCTTTAATGCAGCAGGAACCCTGGCATCCCAAAAATCCTCCTCTCCTAGGCAACAAACTGATTTGACTATCTCAATCATTTCTTTGGGTTTTTTTCATTCATTCTCAACTCCATAACTGGCAGTTGCATCTACTAGGTTCTCTATTTCTGCAGCTTATGATTTTTTGAAGCAGATAAAGGGATTTAGGAACTTAAGCCTCCCTGCAGCAGCAGATGGGCAGATTTTTACCAAAATCAGCCAGGCTAGAAAAGGCACATTAAGCACTTGCTCTGACACAGCACTTGTTCTGTCACAGTCTAGATGACACATCTGGGTGCTCACACAAGATGAGAAGGTGTGTGGCAATCTGTGGCAGGATGAAAATAGAGATGAGTGGGGACAGATGCCTTGATTTATTTTGAAAACACCACCCATGGTCAGTTAAACTTGTTTCCTGGGCAGCCTGGCCATGCATGGAGCAGCCCACCGTTTTACACTGCTCTGCAGCCTGGAAGGATGTGCCAGCTGCAGCCTGTGAGCAGTGGTGCAAGCAGAAGGCAGTGGTTCCATACACAGGACATGTCCTACCAAGGCAGCTCTTGTCCCTCTCCTGAGAGGGCACAACTGGTGAGAAGTACCTAAAATGAGATGTCCATGCAGCATTGCCAGACCTGTGTCCTTCAGAGAGGCCTGACAGAATTCACACTGTGTCTAGCAGTGTGAGATGACCACACAAATGTCCCCACTGGTGGCCTCAGCCTCTTGTTTGGTGTATAAAATCTTCCAGCCTAATTCCTGAACATCACCTCAGATAGAGGAGAACACATCCCCCAGTCTCAAAGCTCATTCCACTCCTGTGACAGCTGCAGAAGTTACTATGGAGAAAAACAGTTCAGTATGAGAAAGTACTGCAGTATATCTCTCTCTACAGTTTATCATTAGAAACAAGGAGGAGTGCAAGAGGCCAAGCTGCTTTCTTGGGTCTCTCAGTGGCCTCCCACAGCCCACCTCTGCTGCCAGCCCCTGTGCCTCCAAACTGCTCACTGATCTTCTGCTGTAGGAGTCTCCAACCAATGGGTACAGCCAACTTACATTGATATATTTCAGTTATGTATAAAAAGCCAAATTCATTACACATTGAAGCATGGCAGTTTTAACCTAACACTTTTAGGCTTTTCCCTACTTCTGCTGGCAAGACCACTGTATTTTCTCATACATGTGAGGAAGCTTTCCCAAATAGTATCACAGGGAAAAACACCCTATGTACATCATTCTCTTCACCAAGCTTGCAGTGAGTGATGCAGTAGCTGGGGAGTAGTTGAGAGGATTGAGCCTGTGCCTGCTCAGTGGGAGGCATGAGGATCTCCTCAAGGCGTCAGCAGATGCCTGGGTGCTGAAGGTATCTCCCTGGTGACACCCACAGGAAACAGCTGGCAGAAACCTAAGGTGAGGGACACTGCCTCACAAGTTGTCCAAGACATTTTGGCCACTTCTGGGCATCTACAAGGTCTTCACTGGGCTGAGATCATGGCACAGGGCACCTGGGAGGCCACTGCTCCTCTACAGCAATAGCTGAAGTTCAGACACCTCAAATGGCACTAGCCCTCTACATTTACACACTTGAATCATTGCTCTGCAAAACAAACTAAAAAGCACTGGAAGAGCAGGTAACCACAAGAACTCAAGTTATAGCTCTCCTGTCTGCATTGTTAAAATTAGACTTTAGGATTCAATATGTGAATTTCATGATCTGATAACAATTAACAGAACAATACCAACATAAAGGGCAGTGACACATTCTCACTGCACTGTTTACAAATGTCATGGTCATATGAGATAGTAGTCAAACAAATCAGCAGACTAAAAATAAACCACATAGGATATGTTGATAAATATTTATTTCAAAACTGTATAGCTTTTTACATGACTAATGTGATTTAATGTGATTTCAGACTGAGAAGAAAACAACCAAAGCTGATTGCTTGCTAACTGTGTTTGGAGGAGTGACACAGGTAACAAACTACCATCAACTCTGGCATTTTATTCTCCTGGTAGGAAATGTGAGTAGGTAGATCAGTCAACACCATTATTGCTTTTAATACACCGGTGAGGACTGGTGCAGGATGCAACTAGAAGGCCACAGGCACCACCTTGGAAGAGGAGCAGCCATTTGCATGCAAAAGGGCTCATCCTTCACATCTGTGTGGGCTGGTTTCATGCACCAGCCAACACAGCCTGTATCACAGAGAGGTTAGAAAATGTCTGCCTGGACCTTTAAGACGATTTTATTCCCAGTTAGATCACCATCAAACCCTTTTCACAATAGCATCTGCCACTGAACCACTGCTAATTAGTCAGTCTCTGCTCAGCGAGGGAGGAAGACGTGACAGCAAAGATGAAATTATTTTTAAAAACGGCCCCAAAAGCCCCGATTAGGATTGCAGCACTTTATGACCAACACCATGCTTGTCACAGGGCAGGGAGAGGGAATTTGCCTATCACTACATGTTGCAATCACAGCGGAAATGTCTCTCTCTTCTTGCTTCCTCTCCACCCTTGTTCAGAGAGTTAAGGTAAGATGGGAAAGCAGCTGCAGCTTCTAGGACATCCCATCTGGGGAGCCAGGACAGCGCTGGCAATGCTCCGTCACTGTGCTCTGTAAGCTTCAGCTGCTTTAATGTTTTCTCCGTTAATTATCATTTTTCTCTAACTGTTGTGAGCAGCACGAAGAAAATTCATGGAAGATCTTGGACAGTTTGGGTGTGGTGCAGGAGGGGCCACACAACAGACAATGCAGTCAGGGGACTTACTGAAGCAAGTAGTTCTGTTGTGCTGGGGGAGAGAGAGAACTGGGAGAAGTGTCTTGACTTAGGGAGAGGGATTCATAGCCCAATGAAAGTCTGTGGAATGACTATTCTAACACTTAGAAGTTTTCACAATCTAAGTGAATCTAAGCACACCACAATCTCCAGGTGAAAAAGCTGGGCTCTTCCAGGGATAAGTTTAATAGGCTGAAAGGTAAACTCCTGAGTCCCAGAAGCGTGAGTCTTCATTGAGCTCTTTGATCTCACAGATATGGACAGATAGAACCTGACCACCTAAGCACAAGAGCAGCTTTATTGGAATTCCTTGTCCAGTATTCTCCCAAGAATATGGAGAGGGGATTGCACAGCTGAGTATTTCTGCAGTTCCTTGGTGAGGACAGAAGCATGTCCACAAGGCTTGGAGAAAAATCTTTGAAAAGAGAAAGTGGTGTCTTTCAAATGAGACACCCACCTTCTCTAGGGTGATGTACTGGCAATACCTGAAAGCAATGGGCTGCTCTGATGGCTCCTTGAAGACAGGAGAGCCTAGTAAGGGGACGGCAGATTGTGCACCTCCTCTCTTCTACCTTTTCCCAAACAAAGCAGGGCTCACAGAACTGGAGGGGACTGCTGCCTGTAGCAGCAGTAACCCCCGCACTATGGAAACCTCATCCATAAGAGTACGATGTAGGCTACATGCCCACTAAAGCATCTGCTCACTCCTGATTCCACAGGGAGTAGAAACACTAAGGATACTGCTCCAAAACCAGTTTTCATTCTATCACAGACTGCAATGACACCAGCATTGGGTCCACCTTCCCAAATGCACTAAGCTCAGCAGTTTACCAAACACACTTGGAAGGGCTAACAAGAACACAGGGTACCAACGCTGACAGGCTGAATTTTAGCAAAGTTAAGAAGCAAGTTATAGAGAGAAAAGGAAATATTTCAAAGCACATATTTGTTGTACTGTCTTGTTAAGCATCTGCCTAAGTTGTGCTGGTACTCGGCAAATTTTCTCTGTGATTCTCTACTTTCATGAAACTGAACTTATTTCTGGTGAAAAATAATGTATATACCCCAACACTGTGTACATCATTCATACAGAATAGCAGAGTATTCAGTGCAGTGGGAAAGTGCCATCTTTCAAATGCTGCAAAACCCATAAACTGACAAAAGTTACATTCAGTTGCTAAGTATTAAGAAATACACATAAAAAGGAGACTTCCTACCAAGATGACAGAATGCTCAAACAAAAGGAAGAAGGAAAGGACAGTATGATATACCCTTGTGTCCTGCTATTTTTTATTATTATGGAGTGTTCTACTTACACAGAGTGTGCAATAAGAACATGCTTGTATAGTAAGGTAGAGTCAACCAAAATCATCAGCAGAAAACCTATGGAAAATGATATTTTTCCAAGTGCTTTCAGTATTTATACAACTTCAGAAATTAACACTGGTGAAGCATTATCTCAAGAAACACTTTGGCATTTGTGTTGTGTTTGTGTAGGGCATTGCTGAAAGCTCACAGATCTTCTGAAACCTACCATAGTGTAAATGTCTGCTTCAGTCATGTTCCATTTCTCTGTAGAGAAAACTAAATCAAAAACTTAGCACTCTATGAAGCAAGGAATATGATAATCACCATGTGGAAACTCATCATAGTTGAGAATCTAAGACATCTTCCTTCTTCACCAAGACACCTTTAATCCTGACCAGTCACGAGAGGACAGAGAAATATATATGGTCTAAATTGTCAACCAGTCAATACACCAAATAAAAAAGTCAACCTCTTTTTCCCCTCATTTATTTCCCCCCCAAGTCTCTTCTGTAATCTTTTCCTTTCCACACACCCCAACAACATGAAAATCACGTATAGTAGGAGTCCTAGTAAAATATCTGCATTGTATTAGAATATCTGTATACAGGCCTTGCCCTGATAAGCCCCAGTTGTTCTTGATGGGCTGCAGCCGTGGCCATAAAGATAAGTGGGATATAAGGGGGTGGGTTGGCCAGTCAGGGAGAGTCTGGAAGGAGCCCTGACTAAGAAGCAACAACAGGCAGAAGAAGGAATCAGTGCTGTGAAGAGCTGCCCCCAAGAAATATCACTGAGAAAGTATGGGACTTTAGAAATATCATAATGACAACCACAGGCTTTCCCATGCTACTGGATTGGTTGGGTTTTGTAATGGCTGCTAGTGTGAAAATCCTTCATAACAGTTTAACACAAACAAATACTTTCAGCCAGTCCCTTTGGTACATATACTTATTTTTATCATGTAAATTTAAATAGTAATTTAAATGAACTACTAATTAGTAATTTATTAATTAGTAGTTTAAATAAAAGACGTAAAAAAACTGAAAAAGTATTTCCTAGTAAGATGTTTAAAAGCTGATAGGTACATGCAATTCAGGTGTCATGGTAATTTTTAATTACATTTTGTATGTGGTCATTTCAGACATGCTAGAAACAGAGGAATTATCCAATACATAACTTCGGCAAATATATTTACAAATACATTCCAGAGACGCTGTCAGAAGTTGATACTAAGAATAAAAGTTATCAGTTAAAGAAAGGCAGTAGATACTAATCCTTGTGGTGGAAAAGCTATTTTCAAATGTGAAGTTAACCACATCCTCTTTACTATGTACTTATCAACATTCAATACACTCTTCCTGAATCTATACAAAGTCTGAGACAACAGTTCAGAAAAGCATATAAATATGGATTTCATATTAAATAAAAGGCTGCCTCTGAAAACTAGCTATAATAATTAGGCATTATTACTCAAAGACTACGTCCATGTTTGGGCCTGGGGCAGGTCTGTGCTCTCTCAGAGCTGCCAGACACTGCAAAGGCTGCAGGAGAAGCACCATCTCTTTGGAACAACAAAGAGCAGGAACTAATAATCCAAGGCCTTAGATTTTGTGGGAAAGGAAAGGGAAGAGGAAGGCACACTAAGAAACTTCTTTCAAGTCTAGCATCTCATAACTGTAACCCAGTTCCAATGCTTTCCATGATGGCAGAACCTCCTGAGTCCCTCTCCCACACCTGCTCATCCAGCCTCCTCACACCTCCAAAACAGAGTCCATTGTGTCCAGTGAACCTGCAGAACACTTAGCCTATGGAAAGGACTGTATCTGAGCACAGCACAAAACTGAATTTACTTTCCAGCAGTCAACATAAAGAACAAACAACACAAGGAAAAAATTGCTTCCAAACTTTTTGCTTTTCGTAGTAACAGCTTAATTTCTGAGCTTACCTGTAGCTGCCACATAGCTTGGAGTTTACTGCAGATCCATAGCTGTCTTGCCATTTTCATCACAGAAGTAACAGGTAGGAGTGTTGGTCTCTTCTTTCTGGGAAGTAAATGAAAGACACAGGTGGTTTGTGGGTATTTATTTAACCCACATTCCAGTCATTTAACTAATGACCAGGGGAAGGAAGCAGAAAAAAGAGAAACAGACACAGTTTTAACTCAGCTTAATGATCTCCAAGCCATCTGTCCACACCTTTGCTTACACAACAGCCATGTAAGTGTGCCATGCTGACAATAAGTGGTGGTCAAATCAAGAGTCTATGCCTCTACATAGTCAAACTCTTAAAGAACTGCCCTGCTAATCCCAAATAGTTTGTTGCACTACTGACACCTGATGCTTGTGACTATAATGACATAGAACACACCTGATGTAATTGGGATTCAGCCATGGTAATAGGCCTTTATCATCAGCACAGCAGATATAGTAAAGACTCCACAATTAAGTGAGCAACAAACCTATTTTCCTGCTTTTCTTTCTTTTAATAGTTTCTTTATGATGCCATAAGCACTGAAATTGGTGCTATTAACATTTATAATACATGGTTTGGTTAAAGTTTAGAATTTTTCTGTGCTAGAAGCAACAAGCTTTGTCCACTGAGGATCCTATTTGGCTGCCACAGGCTGCAAGGCAGAGAGAGACAAGGGGCCTGCAAAGCCCAGCACTGTGCTCCGAGGCGGGTGCTCAGTGTTCAAGAATCTCTCCAGAGACTACCATGGTGTTCCCAAGGCAGAATTACCACCTATTTTACCTATGTGCAAGATGGGGGTTCTTTTGCCCCTTTTCTTGAACCCAAAACCCCAGTTTGTGCTATTCTATCTCTGTTCAACCCCACAGCTCCTCAGTGAGGCCCCTGCAAAGAGAAGCAGGAGGAGGGGGATTGCAAGTTCAGCCTCATCTCACAGCCTGCCTGACACAGGCACAGGGGCCAGCACCTGCTCAGCTCCTCCACAGGGCTGGGGAAAAGGGGACAGCCAAAAGCACGTTAAGGGAATTAATTTAGGTCTTGTTGAGACTTTAAAGTAAACACTTCCAGAAAGGAATGCAGGGGAGGGTCACAAATCTACACTGGCTGGCCTGTGCAGCCATGTCCACAAGGCAAAAGCTGCCTAGCTGCACCCACATCATGATCCAAGACATGAAGACAGTCCAGAGACAACCATGGCCTTCCTGCCATCGCCTCAGCCCAGAGACACCCATGGCCCTCCCACCATCACCTCAGCCAGACACACCCATGGCCCTCCCACCATTACCTCAGCCAGAGACACTCACAGCCCTCCAGCCACCACCTCAAGCCCAGAGACACCCATGGCCCTCCTGCCATCCCCTCAGCCCACAAACACCCACAGCTCTCCTGCCATTAACTCAGCCTGGAGGCACCCAGACACCCACGGCCCTCTGGCCATCACCTCAGCCCAGAGACACCCATGGCCCTCCTGCTGTCGCCTCAGCCCACAGACACCCACACCCCACCTGCCATCACCTCAGCCCACAGACACCCATGGCCCTCCCACCATCACCTCAGTCCGAAGACACCCACAGCCCTCCAGCCATCACTTCAGCCCACAGACACCCACAGCCCTCCGGCCACCCCCTCAGCCCACAGACACCCACAGCCCTCCAGCCATCGCTTCAGCCCACAGACACCCACAGCCCTCCAGCCATCGCTTCAGCCCACAGACACCCACAGCCCTCCGGGCATCGCCTCAGCCCACAGACACCCACAGCCCTCCGGCCATCGCCTCAGCCCACAGACACCCACAGCCCTCCAGCCACCCCCTCAGCCCACAGACACCCACAGCCCTCCGGCCATCGCTTCAGCCCACAGACACCCACAGCCCTCCAGCCATTGCCTCAGCCCACAGACACCCACAGCCCTCCAGCCATTGCCTCAGCCCACACACACCCACAGCCCTCCGGCCATCGCCTCAGCCCACAGACACCCACAGCCCTCTGGGCGTCGCCTCAGCCCCTCAGGACAGGACTGGCCTTCCCACAGCCCTCTATACCAGCAGCCTCACCTCCTGGGGCAACCCAGACTGGCCTGTGAGAGAGCAGGAAAGAGGAGCCCTATGGCAGTGGGGCAGGAGGCCCAGTGCCTGCCCACTATGGGACTGCCCTCGCCCAGGCCACTGGAACCTGTGAAGTCACAGAATTCCCACCAATGTAGAAATTCTCTGGGAGTGCCTGAGGGAAAAAAACAGTCCATGAGGTTACTGGAGGAGAGCAACTCTGTCCAGATACACAGGTGATCCTGCTAGAAATGTCTCAACTCCAACTGGACACTAACAGCAATTAAAAAAAAAAAAGTATAAAAATGGGAACTGAAAAAGCATGGAAAGCTGCTCTCCAGCTGGTAGGCTCCTCCTGGCTGCATAAGCAGTTAGGAAACCTCAGGAAAAAAACAATTCTATCTAAGATGAACAGCTGCCCTCACACTGTGGTGCGGTGTTTTTGCTGGTAGAGCCTGTGTGGTGCTGCAGGAAACAGTGGCAAGAAAGGGGAACTGAAGCCCTGGAGGAGCACTGAGAAGCCACCTTCTCCACAGCTGCTACCTGACTGCTCCCTGCGGCCAAAACTGCCCAGTTAGGGCAACTGGTGGCAGACAGAGGGTGTGTGAGCAGGGACACATGAGGACACTGGATCGAGCAGGGAATCAGGGCATGTCCCCCTGTCCATGGCCCCATGGGATGCCTCAGTCCGTGCCTACATCCCACCCTCCCTGCTGGCACTGAGTCATCCCTCAGACCATCCTCCCTTCAGGCTATCAGAACCCAAGGCAATGGCCAGTTTTTCTTACTGACATTCCCATCCCTAAATACATTTTCACCATGGAGACCGTCTCCCTCATTCATCTCTCATTCCAGGAGACACAACTTTGTGGCACTCCAACTCCTGCTTGTTAGCTGAAGCCAAAAGGAATAACTATCAACTAAGAATAAATACTAATTAACCTGAATCTTTCATCATATCGTGATCTGAACCAGATGCTATCTCTAACTTTAGGCTGCTTTGAGATGCAACCTCTATCTGCAGCAGGCAAAAATAAGATTCCTTCTTTTGATAAAGTTAATTGTGGGCCTCAACAAGACACATTTCTTGGCAATACTGTGCTCTTATCTTTAAATGCTGTGAACTCACAAGGGTTTGAAAGGTCTTACATTTTGAGTGCTTCCCATATGAGTTTTGTGATTGAGAATTCAATCCAGGAAACCTCCTATGTCATGCTGGAAAAAGAGGTGCAGTGAAAACAGCTTTAACACTGCACACAAGCACTGAATAGAAGTTATCTCAGAACACTCAGCCAAAGGCTGCACGAGAGCACAGCCGAGATTTAGTCCCCCAGTGCAGGGGACAGTGGGGTGAAAGCCATATGGTATCTTCTGTTGAGCTGGTTGAAATCAATAATGCTTTATATTGGTTTTAGTATTCTTTAGAAAGAATAATAGAGCAGGGTGAAAATCAAAGATTTATCTGCCAGAGTGTATCAGCATTTTCAAAGCTGCTTTGTTTTGATTTTTTTCATCTGTTGGAAGTAGCTCCAATGTTTTCTAAACTACTGAAAACCACTGTTAAAAATTCCTGTAACAAAACTGTGTTTTTCATTATGAGTGTTGATACTTATGCAGACAACATACATAGGGAGAGGAAACGATACAAACCAGACTTACTGTAAAAGCCAAGACCTTTCATAAATGCAGCTGTGTTCCCTTGCAGAAAATTAGGTTATTTGGGGAAAAATATTTTTGGACTTCAAAAAACAGTGACAAGGATACCAAAAAACTCTTGGCAAGAGCTGTGCAAAGCTGAACGCTGCCCAGTTCCACCTCTCATGCACCTTCTGTGCAACAGTCTATACTGGTAACTAGGATTGGCAATTTAATCTTCACACCACTTCAGTGTGGACATGTAAGTTTCAACAAGCCTGCAGATGAAGTAATAAAAATCAAGCCTCTACCATTGTGAGGTTGCATAAACAGTGTTTAAGTGGTTTAATAGTGGGGTTTGTTTGTACAGCATGAAAGTCAGTGTATATAGCAGCTCAGCAAGTCTAAAGATGTGTCCAGCAGTGCCATCTCCTCAGGTGATGGCACACCTTCCCATCCACAGTCTCCCTGCTGCAGATCACCAAGGGCCTCTTGGTCTGTAAGACATTCATCTCACTTGAGAGGCCAGAATTACCCAACCCCTTGTTATATGGCACAAGGACACTGCTTCTGTGTCCTCTGAAATAGACCTTACTTTCCAAGGAGAAAGCCCTCAAATTTGTGCTAAAGGAACAAATGGCAGCTCCATCCTCCAGGAGAGCTGAAATAGCCAAAGCCACTGAGAACGAAGTACTGCTCTACCTTCTTCATGAGTCCAATCACCTCCTGCCTCCTCTCTGTGTCTTGCAAGTGGCTGTTTCCTATGGGAGTAAGGCACAAGTGAGCAGTGAGAATCACTGGAGATAACCAGAAGTTACCTGATTCCTACCATAACTGATGGGAATTACATAACCAATGTTTTTTTTTTTTTTGGGAACTCTGTCAAATTTAATGCCAAAATTGCTCTTAAGTCTTCTATTTAGGGTACTGGCTGACTGTAAATCTCTAAAGGTACATAGTCAAGTGGAAACACCAGCCAGAGTTTCAGCCACCTGAACAGTCCCAGGTGCCCAGGTGTATTTTAGGTACTGAAAACAACCTTTAAAACTTGAGTCAAGATTCCTTTCCTTGAACTGAGGGTTCATAATCTTTGATGAGTCCCATAACCAAATCTGCCATCATAACAAATGCACAGGCATCTCCTTTCCTGGATGTGGGTGGTTTTGATGCCTGCACTGGTTATAAGCAGCAATGTACTAAGGGAGTACAAAACCATGAAATTTAGGAAGATGAGTAATGTATGAAGTGTGGAGGCAGTGAGAGATGATCCTCATATTATGTGCTTTTATTTAATAATGTATAAATAAGTATCAGCTTTCCCCAAACTGCCCCTCAGCCTAGCAATTACATGTTGGCTGATTTCTGGTTAGTGCTGTTCTTTTATAATAACAAACTGTTCCCAAAGCCTCACATACAGAGAATCAGACAATCAAAGTACTGTGTGCGATTTTCCACTTAATTCATTCAGTTAGTTGCAATTAAAACAATACAATTCAAGGCCTTGTGTGTTTCTCTGAAAAAATACAAAACTTTACTTGTTACTATTAATATATACAACCTACAAGACAGTGTTAACAAAGCCCCTTTGTTTTCACTGTTGTAGTAGAGTAATTTTCTTATCTTTTTCTGTAGATGCCCTGGCAGTCATCAATATTTCTTTCAGTTGCTGTTCTTCAAAAGGCACACACTTTTCATTCAACTGCACAGAAAAAAAAAATAAAAAAGGAATCCAGTGGGACAAATTCCCTTGGTGAGCAGATCCACTGTAGCTGCCTGGGAAGGAATCTAGGTGAAGGTGCAGGGCTTGCACTAAGGTGATGATCAAATCTATTTAGAAGGGAAGAGACACTGTTTTATCAGGCAGTAATCAAATTTCTGTTAGATTTTACCTAGATATTTTACCTAAATATTTTACGTTTCTGGAAAAGCAGTGTTTCATGGTTACCAATCTCTGTTCACCCCCTTCGTATAAATGATATACCAAGTTTTAGCATGACTATGGAACCTTTCCTTTTTTCATTTTATGGATCTTCACTAATGAAACCTAATGACAATCTAATTAATATTATACCAGATTTGTGTATCACAAGAAAGTGATAAGCCACCCTATTAGAGCTGCTGTGACTGTCTTCCATACCACCAAGCTCCCCCAAAACTGGGCATTATTTCCATCAGTCATGAAAACAGAGTGTGAAGTGCTCAGAAAGCAGCAACATCTCTGCCTTCTGAGGATGCACTGTCTGTCCAAGTCTCATGATGTTTCCAGAGCTTCTGTGAATAAGGTATACCTCCACACTATTCTTGGTGGAAGGCTATCCTCCTGATGTGCTGGTCTTGGGTATGTTAATTCAGTATTTCAGCAGTGGTTCTTGACAGAGGCTTGATTCAGCCTACTCCTGCAACAGAATAACAAAGCACTGATTTGGATCTTGCACTCTTAATTATTATTCCACCAACAGAAATGAGCATTTCACTTAAGCTCAGTTCCTCAAGAAAGAACTATTGTCTGCTTTGATAAGATGGTATGAAATTTATCCAAACATTTATCGAACTATGTGAAATCTTATTGGAAGAATATGTTCTGAGATTTTGTGAATAAAGTCCCTCAGGATAAAGTAGCCCCAAAATGTGTGTCAGAGCAGAGACTCCCAAAGTCTGGTCCAAAGGGAGCTCACAGCTCATCTAGTGTTCACTTTTATTCTTTTCTTTCAGTACACAACAGCATAAAAAGGCCAGGACAAAATAAAGAACCAAAAGCAGCATTTCTTTTCTAGAAAGGCAGACCTCTGCCAATCCCAGTTCCAAGAAACACTGTCCAGTATTTTCCTTCCTTCCTTCCATCCAGTTACTGTCGTTCTACAAAGATGTTACATAGTGATGAATGATAAGGAAGGCAATTCACCAAACAAGGTACCTATTTCAAAGTTATTTTTATTAAAAGAAATGCTAATATCATACTCATGACATATGACTTTATGCTTGAAGAATTCTGCAATTTGCATATAATCTGGGTGAAAGAAATTTAGTTGAAAGACCACATTTCCAACTATTAATGAATGTTCCCAGAAAGTCTAACAAAAGAAAAAAAAACCAACCACCTCTGCTTGGCACGTTTTTTCCAAATGTGCTTTCTTAGCTTAGGTTGCTTTCATAGAGATAACGCTGGCAGAGCGTAACTGTTCCTGTTCTGTAATAAACATACTTTTGATATGGCATTTCAGGGCAATTGGATTACTAAAAAAAAATTTATAAAGCTAAACTTATCATCAGTGTATATCAAGGATCATATTATTACAATAAACTATATAAAGTAATGCACTCTCCATGAAATCAAGGAGATATTTCATATCACTTTAATATCCTGACATTATCGACTGACCTATAAATACCAATAACATTTTCATTATCATCTACATTTAAGCTTCTTAGAGCTTTCAAGTGCCCTTATGTCCAATACCCAAAACCATGCAATTCAATTCCAGCAAGTAACTCCAAAAATCACATCAAGGAAATTCTTTATTGGTTTCTCTCAATGACTTCCAGATTAAATCTGCTCTTCTATAATCACAGAAAAGGTTTCCTGTGAGTATCTAGTCTAAAAACACATGGTTGAAGTTAGGTATTCTCAGTGCTGCAACAAAGGACCATGCAACTAGAAAATAGTTAATAACTCTCCTGATGATTCACATACTGAAATCAGTGCTGACTCTTAGTATCAGAAGAATGAAACTATATTTAAGAACTAAAATAAGATTGTGGAGCACACAAAAGGAATAGGTTTGGATCTCAAAGTATCTACCTTTTACCTATTCACCATTCAGACACTTGGGCTTCATTAAATTCCCAGGTATCTCTGCAAGAATGTGCACTACCAGTGCAGTGAGTGCATAAATGCCAGAATGCCAAGGTAGGGAAGAGGCAGACGTAAATCTGCTCACAGTAGTGTTCCAGATTGGTGCTAAAATAAGAGTTATGAGCTGCATTCATTTCAAGTAAATATAAGATTATCTATACTCAGTTCAGGCCTTCTTTAGTCATCATCTGCTTGGGAAGAAATTATAGCTTTATAGAACAGCATTCATTTTTCTCAGTGACAGAAAGCAAAAGTGAACAAACTCTTGCCCTTCTCCAGTTCAGGCCAAGGAGAGATCCATGCACAAATCCCTGACGGTGACATCTATCCAGCACAACATAGCTGCACTTAGCCATTCTGTAAGCTCCCAGATGAAAAGCAGTTGGCTCAAACCTCTGGAAAAAGAAAGGTTTCACATCAAAATATTCTTCCAAATAGAAGCTGAGTACACAAACTTACCAGCTCTCCTTGTAACAAAAGCTTTCATTCATAATGTTTGCTGGAAGACAAGATCTTTACTACACCAGACAGCAAGAGAAACTTATAGTGCCCTTTCAGGCCTGTTCATCTTGAATAGTTCCAGTTATGAATGGACAAGTGTACTTCACACCTCCTAGAACAGGGAAACAAAGAAGAGCAAAACAAATCCTGGAGTCCTCCAGAAACTCAGAATTTCCACCTAGCTTTCTATTCACCAATTTCTACCCTTGATTATTGATTCTAACCTGTAGCATTACAATCCCTGGGTGGGCAAGGATAGGTTGGATTCAAATCTACACAGGGACCCCCAGCCAATGTCATTCAGCCCTAAATGCAGATGTATCATTGGCCAGAGATCTGGATGGTGCTATGACCTCAAGGAATCCCATGTGTAGGCTAGGGAAATTTGAGTTCCTATAAAAGGAGCTGTGGGAATAAACTCAGGGCTGTTTGTCACAAGGACCATTGAGTGTCTGTCTGTCTCTGACCCACATCCTTCCACATTATACTAAACAAATCCATGGATGCACTGAATAGGAACAAATCAGGAGCAGCTAATAAAATTAAACTGAGCTAGACATCATTGCTATTGAACAAATCAGATTCTTCCCTCCACCAATAATGACCAGAGCAGACAGAAGTGCAAGAGCTGTGTGATGACTGACTTTCATCAGGGAAGGCAAATGGGCAGACCTTAGCAGCTGTGTAAATTTTGTGGTTTGGTCCTGGAGGCTGTGGCTTCAGCCCCAGGTCCCAATTCCTTACCACAAACCACTAGAGATCTCTCTGAGTAAATGCAGGACCAGCTCCTTCTCAGCGAGGCACCATCAGATTTAAATACCATCCATGCAAAAGGCCTGCAGCTGAAGCATCCTGCCATAGGCATGGCTCCTCAGCACAGCTGAGACCCTTCCAGCTTGACAACAGAAGAGAACGTCCTGAGCACCTTCCATTCCTGCAGGCTGCCCCCCTTCCTGGACAGCCCCTCAGGAATACAACTCAGCTGTTTTCTCTGAATCAGACACAGAGGACCACAGATTAATTAATGCTGCCTGTATCCCAGGAATATCCTGGGGACCTTAATCCCAGCCCTTGGCCATGCTCCACTGGGCACTTTCCATGCATTAGGCAAAAGGCAGGCTCTGTATGTCAGGGCTCCTCCAAGAAAGGGCTGACCACCTGCACAGCAGCAGCTTTTGACCACTCCACAGTCTAAGCTGCTATTCCCAATATCCAAACGTAACTAGGTCAGCCTGGCAGTCTTTCTGAACCTTGGCAATGAGGCAAACCTGGATGAGCAGCAGTGGTCACAGCCATCCAGGCACTCCAGCTGACACAGGATACAGATGAAAGTCGTGCATGGGGCAGCCCTTGCTTTGCATTTTGGTGCAGATGTACACAGAGAAAGGAGGCAGGGCAGAGCTGAGACAGTGGGAAGCTCATAGAGAAGGAGGGTATCTTACTTAAAGTCACTCTAAAGCACATTACAAATCTGTTAAATCATTGTGGCTTACCCTATATTTCAGAGTAAATTAGTAACTTTTCAGAAGGAGTGAAGAAACTACCACTCCACTTTTAAATAATGAAAATGCTAAAAAACCTACACTTAACAGCTCTAAAACTGCAGCAAGTCACCCACCAACACCCACTCCTCTTGTCAGCAGGCTTTTTTCAGCTTTGCCTATTATTTGTGTCAAGTCAGAGATGTCTAATATTTGCTATGCTTATCTGCCCAACTTTCAGCAGCCCCAAATGTTACAATATGTACCTGTGCCACTGACCTTTTTCCTCACAGCATTTTGATCTAAATAAGTGAAAACCACAGAGTTTCCAAAATCATTTGGATTCACTGCTCTGAGTGCATAGCTGTAAAAAATCTGCTTTAAGATTAACATCCAATTTTATTCATGCCTGAGGCTTCACCACAGCATCTATTTTTGTAAGATTAACAGCAAGATCCCAGTTCTCCAGAAATGTAAAGAGTAACAGACAATTGTAAAAGGAAGATGATGTTTCTAACCTGCCCTGCTCACATGCAAGAAGGTACATTTTCCTAGCCCTTTCCACACTGGGCGTAATTCCTATTTGCATTTTTGCACCCACAACATACACTATGTGTATTAGTCCTTCTACCTCCCATTAGCTGGAATGCAAACTGTGGGTGCCAAAAAATACTAACATAAATCTCACATGTGCAAAACATGCCCTGAAAGACAGCTTTTACACTGGAGGAGTTCAGAAAACGCCATCTTCCAGTACCTTGCAAAAGAGCAGTTTCAATCATCTCTAACTTGAAAATAAAAGTACAGAAAATGAGCACTTGATTTTTTAGCTAATCCATTTGAAATGAGCATACATAAAAGCATTTCTTTTTGGACATAGCAACCAGAGGACAAATTGAGGGTCATTTTTAACCTAAACATCTGAGATGTTGCTTTAAATAGTGCCTTTGGTGTCTGTCAATTAGAGCTATTGCATTGCTGTCAACTTGCATTCCTGCTTTAGTTCCAGCTTTGCTCCATCCTACACAGACCCATACAAATCAATTGTCTCTTGCAAACGTGCACTAACCACTGGAAAGTGAAATTAATAAAGTGTGAGAAAATCTGATTCATAAAGCTGACACTCCTGTGCCCAACAACTCTTCATATGGGCAGGCAAAGTGGTAAAAGATTATCAAATTGCAACTGTCATTCCTGACAAAATGCATCTCAATGCTGGAAGGAATTTTAGGTTTTAAGCTAAAGCACCACCTCAAAGGGTTCCTCAGAGCCTGTCAATATCTGTACTTTGGATGGAAAGCTACCACTGAGCGCAGTGTGCCCAACATACAGAACCTGCCACAAAATGAAGTTCTTCATAAGAAAGCTCATCTCAGTCTTGGTTGGTAACAATAACAAGGAGACAAGATGAGACCATCAGTCTCAATTGTGAAGACAATGTTTTCCTCCCATATTATTCTGTCTGTCATGTTCCCTTCAGGTTCCAAAGGAATCCCTGTCTCATATATCATTATTTCCCACAAAGCTTGAAAGCCCTCAGGGGGGGTTTCTTCCTGCCCACTGTACCAGCCTTGAAGTCTGAGTACCTTCAGAACAGTGACAGAGGCCTCTGCCAGCAATAAAGGGGAACATCTGCATACCAATTAAACTGCTGAGCGCTGAAGAGTAAAAAAAAGAAAAAAAAAAAGAGGGGGAAAAGCCTTGAAAGTAAATCTGAGCCAAGTTCTAATTAATGCCCTAGGCCCCGATTCACCACAGCACTTAGGCATGTAGTTAACTTTAAGCATGTATTTAGTTCCATTGAAGTCAAAAGACAGCATCGAAGAGGCAAACTACATTAGCACAATTTAATACTCTTTGGGCTAATTAATCAGCCATAAAAATTTACTATGAGATCTGTATTCCTTATTTCCCTCACTGTGACATTTCCAAATAAAAATACTTGGATGTGGCTGGAATAAGCAAGAAAAGCACTACTGGTTTGGCTGTCAGGGGGTGCTTGGTCCTGCAGCTGCAAAGGCCAGTCCCCAAGAACAGCTGTAGGAGCAAAGCTCTCTCCACAACCCAGCCTACAGTCTGTATCTTCTACGTGGTTGCAGCTCACAGACACAAAAAGCACAGCCCTTGTCCTGAGGAGCAGCAATTGAAGAAACTAAAAGAACTGGCAAGAGATGAGCAAAGCCACCAGGCTCACATCAGAGACACCCTTCCTTTTCTCTCTAAAGAGGCATTTGCTCAGTGCAGCACATCAGTGTCAGTTGTGATTGGAGATGGCAAGGAAAGGCAGCAGACAGGGCTGGGTAAGCAAGGGAGGCTGAGAGCAGATGCAGGTTTGGAGACAGAACTGGTGAGGTTCCCAAGGAGGCACTGTCAGGTGAGGGGAAGAGTGCTGGCGTCTAAGGGCTAAGCAGATTGGAGTCTGGCCCAGCCCCAGTGTGGGCAAGGGCTAAATTCTCCTCAGTTTCAGTGCAGCAGAACTAAGCCCTGTGAAAAAGAAGCCCAGAGTGCAATCTCCACTTAGCTGAATTGTCCCAGATATATCCAAACCCTTTTCTCCACTTGCTAAGTCCAGCATGGAAAATAGCTGCCAACATTGCACCAACAATATGCAGGCTAGATGTGGCCTAAACATGATGACCAAGGGCCAAATGTGACCAACATTTGAGTCCTGTTGACTTCAGAAAATCATGAGTAACAACCAACCATTCTGTAAATCAGAATGCAAGGAGACAAGCTGGCTAATAAGTGTGTTCTTGCTAGGGATTTCTGCAAAAATGAAGCCCCAGAACGTTTGCTGAGTATCATCAATGCTGTACATGGACCTATAAAAGCAAGAAAAACAAAAGCAAGGGACATAAACTCCTGGCTGACGCTACTTCTTTATCTCATCCATCATGAAAACAAAAAGAACAAAAACAACCCTCCAAAAATTAGAACAACATGTGAATAAAAGAAAGTACCAGCACAGCTTTTCAGATTAACTTTGAATTTCCTTGCTTTCATTGGTTTAAGAGCTCTATTGTTACTCCCTTGTTTTTTGTTAATTGCAGATACTAAAAACTCTTTTATCTTTCTAAGTCTTTAGAGTATGTTATATAATTACATAATTAAGGCCTCTTTCAACTGGATATAATTTACTCTATAGTTTACAACAGCTGCACTAGAGCCATTACATTTTATCATTTAAAAGCCTAATTAGAGGCTTCTTAATTAGTGGATCCTTCAGTCACTAGGCTGTGACTGTGTAAAGTATGCTCAGCAGCTATTGCCTTTTCCAAATCTACATGAAATGTTTGTGTGAAAACAGGGTGTGTACAAGTCCAGAAACACAGTGCCTGTCCTTGCAGACCAGCCCATCTGAGCACGCAGAGCTCCACACGACATCTCCACTCCCCTGTCTCAGTGTCTGGCTGCTCTCACACAGCCTTTCCCTCACTGCTGTTGCTTGGAGTGCCCAAAACAAGACCTCAGCCTCACTGAGCTCATGTGACTGTTCAAACATGACCCAAAGAGAGGATGGGGCTGTGCCCACTGACTGCCCAGGCCAGCTCTTGAACGGCTCATCAAAAGCTTTCTCCTGCAAACTCAGCTCCTCACTGCTGCTGCCCTCTCTCTCAGGAGCTCTGCTCCATGCTGGATTCTGCACACACTTCCTCTGTCCAAGGTACTCCTATCACTAGATGGAAGAAGAGGGGAACCAGCCACTCATTTATAGCCACTGACACATATTTCTCGTTAATAATCACCAAACTAGCAGTTGGTCACTGAGATTTTAAGTGCAGTATTTGCCCAGAGAAACAGCTGTAACTCCATCCTCCTTTCTGGGTAGCACAATGCCAGGGAACAGCTGATGGAACTAAAGTGAATCATAACAGGAATCACTCCCTAGAATGAGCCTCTCATGAACTGGGGGCTCACAAGATCCATCACTCAGTGAGCAAAGAGCTCATCCAGACCATACTCTGGAGGACTTATGGGGTTTTGTTCAGTTTTCCCCAGCTCATAACACAGTAGCTGTGTTACAATGGGTCAGATTTGGGACCTGCCAGCATTTGGGAGTGTTCCTTTAAACAGTACAATGACAAAATCATGAGTTCTTGTTGACTGCAGGATAATATAAATCAGCTATTGAAAAGCTGTATCATTAGTGCTATTGCTTTCCAGTGGTAGATGGCTGCAGTAACGGATTGGCTTCTCCATCTCATCCTCCCACTGGAAAGCGACATATACAGGACCGATCAATAACTTGATCTAAGTTACTTGTAGACATGTCAGGTGCAAATATCACCCTTTCTCAAAAGGTTTTAAAGACCAGGTGTTTTTGCAAAATTTAGGCCAGGCAACAAATTGGTTTGAATAAATTGTCATTATGGTGGAGAACAGCATAACCAGACCCACCCACACTGTTACATGTGAGTGTTAAATAGACAGGAAGTAACCTATTGTATGCATGTATTTCTTTGTGGGGTCAATAGCTCAAGATGTTCCATTTGAAAAGCATTTTCTGGAATAGCCATGTTGCTGAAGAGCCCGTTTGACAGGAAATAACTAGATTATTTCATTGTGGAATTTGCCACTAATTTCTACAGCTGAAATCCTAAAATACTTCCAAAATCAATACCAAAATCCACGGTCATTACGAGGGCCAGAATTTTATCCTGCTGTGTCACAACATGTTACCCACTTAATGTATCGTTGTCAAACCTGAAGTCAATGAAACTCTACAGGTCACAGCCTTGTTTCCCCATGGATCAATGGAGAGGCTAGAGAGGGGTTTAAGGGCCTTCCCTATACAAAGGTGGCATCACTTTGATGCCATTACTATGACTAAAGCATGTACATGTGTGACCCCACCTCTGCCACCACACACACACACAGGGGATATGATCAAGTACATTATAAAGCAGGTCAGAGACATATCTCACAGTTATCATTTTACAGCCCCCAAGCATGTCCATGGACACACAAGGAGGGGAATGCAAGCTGAATCCTGGCTATACTCTGAGTCCTGAATCTGTGGCACTGACATCAGGGCAGTCTTTTTGGGGGAGAAAACAAACATGGGCTTTCCAATAGGTGAGCTGCCATCTTCTGAAAACCCTTGTGACAAGCTACTCACAGATTTAACTGAGAACTTCACAGGGATATAATATTTTTTCGAGATGACCTTCTTAGAAAACTCTGCACTCCAAACTTCTGGAAATCCTTGCACCTTAAATGAAACACCCTTTTAAATTGCCCCACATACAACACACATTCTGTGGCCTCCATGGTACTAATACCAACTTTCTTCAGTAAACTCAACAGCATCAGAAGTGATGTCATAGAAATTATTTCACCTGATTAATTTTGCATTGACTTCTGTGACAAGAGCAGGAAAGGGCAAGAAAGGTGGTGGCTAGGTTCAGGTAGCCATAACCATAAGGCAGAGGAGAAGGCTGAAGACAGAGGAAGAAATAACATCATAGATAACTTCATGCTTTGTACTCAATTTGCCTGTTGGTCTAAGCAAGTACCACGAACTTCCTTGTCTTCCCAGGAGGGCAGCTGTTCTGCACTCCACTACTGTAAAACCCTGGAAGAGCAGAGCACAGGACATCCATGGCTTGGCAAGGCCAGGGACCCTCTGGAACATGATGCCTGCAGCAGGACAGCTCACCAGCCCAGCTCCCTCAGCACCAGGGCACCACCATGAGGAATCCAAGCACCTGCACTCAGCCCACAGCCATCCCAGCTACACAGGCTGGTGGCTGATGTGCTCCAGCCTCACCACTGCTGCCAGAACTTTGGGGTCAGAAGAAAGAAATGGATCTCTCTGGCACTCAAGAGAGTCAAGAGATCACTTTTTATGGGGGCAGGATTATGGATTATCATTTTGTGTAGATCTCTACTCTTTTCCACTCCCACACCTTTTTTTTTTTTTTTAATAAATGAAAACATACAAGAAAAGCTCAGTGTCTTCTTTCAAGACTTCTCTATTTCACTAACTTGTTCCAACCTCCGTCACAGCTCTTCCCTTGTCAGCAACTGTACCACTGCGCTATACCTCTGCCCACGCACAAATGCACTGGGTGAAGGTATGAACTGGAATCTCTCCGTTAAAGGAACAAGCAGGCATCCCAGAGACTGACACAGCTGCTATTTGCATGTAAAAGAGGAAAAGAGGTGCATGACTGAGCCCAAATTAGCATGAGCAAAGCCTCCCACCGCATTTGCAAACTACAGCTTGCACAGTGGTGCTAATAGAGGTGCACACTCTCCTCACAAAGAAGGATTTCTACCTCAGCCGTAAGGAAACTTGTATAACAGTGGTCCACAGAATTTAGCATGAACTTTTACATGCCTATTTTTCTGAAATTTACAGAATGCTAGAAAAAGTGAAAAACAGTGGATGCAGGGTAGTGTGGATATACTGAGGTTTAATGTCATCCCCACTTCCAGCTTGATTCCTGAAGCTGGCTACCCCAGAGATGTTTTTTGTGAGGCCTCCATCACTTCTGTACCCCTAGATTTCTGAGTGTCCAGAAATATTTACAGCCCTCAATGCACCTAAAAATGAAAACCAAAATAAGCAGGGCAAATGCAGATCTAATGCACCATTTCCATCTTCAGAAAAAGGAGAACCATTCATTTTCAATATCAGCTCTTTCAAAGGGATTCTCTTGGAATTAATTTATGTCTGCAAAGTCTTGCTGAAGACATACATTTCATAAACTATAAGATTTCCAGATTTTAACATAGTCTTTGTCTCTCTGGCTGCCTACAGAGATATGTAAGCATCTATGTCTGTGCCTGTACCTATTGAGTCAGAAGAAAGAGGATTAGATGTCTCAGTAGACTGTTCAAGAAGTGCAGTTTTATTGGTCCTCCAAACCAAACTGCACTTTGAGCTCTTGCTGCAGAGAAGTTATAGACTCTTTTTACTTTATCCTCATACTTTCATAGAAGCTGTTGGAACAATTCAGTGCCTATTTCTGCAGTAGGTTTAGCTCATCTGAGAAACTAGAAATAACAGTAAATGCAGACATTAATGGTAATAAAAATCAAAGCTAAGCCCTCCATGAAGAGAAACAAATTCCAAAATGAAAAATTTGATTACACAGTACCTGTCTCCTGTCTTGACTTCCTCATTATACATAGAAATTAACCCTGTCATTAAGTACTTTGATCAGGCTGTACATAAACAGCTTATAACGGCATGAAATCAACCACAGCAAGCAGCAAATGAACAAGTGGAGAAATACTGACATTTGGGGCTGCTGTCAGACATCAAGTGCTCCTACTCCCTCAGGGCCAAACTGCTAGAGTAAATGGGGTTACTCTGAGGATTAATTATTCCCTCCTAGTTTGCACTACTTCCAGAAAGTTTCAGCAATAATATCCAAGAGACTATCATCTGGAGATCAGTAGTACTGCTCTAAGATCTCTGAGAGATTTATAAACTGGGCTTTGTCACTGCCCTTTAGGTTAAAATTTGGTATAGAAATTCTCAGCCCACGACTGACCTGAGGTAGTATCCCACCTTAAATGTTCTGAGATCAAAAGAGGAAAACCAGCATTTAAAGTACAAAGAGTCACTACCATCTATCTACTCAGAATTAAGGCATGAGAAGAGAGGTGCCCAAGGCCAAACTGGTCCAGGCTTGCATTGCTCAGAAATGAGGTATGGCACCATTTCACACACTCCAACTCCAAATATCTGTCACTTATATTTGGAGAATATCCATGTGCTAATGCCCATTATAAGCAAGACTTCTGGGCAATTGAGAGTTTTTTTCTGCTTACTTTGTTTGTTTGTCAGGATTTTGGAGCAGAAGTTGCTTTCTTCGGGGATGCATTTAATGCAATGTAACTTTATTAGTTGTGATCCTATCTAAATTCCTTGCACACACAGACTGCTACATGATCAGAGGTGGTCAGGCCAACAGGGTCTCTGTCCAGCTGCGCCCTGGTTTGCCATCAGTCCCTTGCCATCTCTGAGCCTTTTTTTCAAGCAGCTATGTTTCCTGCTGGCTCTTCCCACCTCTTTGCTCAGAAGACCCTCAGCATGGAGACAAGCAATGGGAGTGTCCTGGTACAACATCTGCCCCTGAGCAGTACCTCAGGCACTGCAGTGAATTTCCAAAGTACAGCTCAGAGGCTCTCTGCTTTCCTAGGTTAGCTGTGATGGGGTTCTGGTGATTTACCAAGTACAGTAGGCACGGACATAAGGGAGGAATCCTGATCCAAAAGAGGCCAAGGCAGTTTTCCACTGTATTGAAGATGCCCCAGATTTTAGCTTTAACAACCTAACAAAAGCTTGGAAAAACACTAAGCAACCCCACAGACTATTTGTTTCTGTATGTATTGCCAAACATATTGCAGAGCAGACATTTTATTACTCCTAAAAGCACCAAAGTCCAGTATTTCCTTCCCTTATCACGATCCATTCTTTCATCTCATTGCTACAATCAGCCCCAGGATGTTATTGCAATCCATTGTTCAACAACCCTATAACCCTATTCAGAAAAACTCAGCCATAGACCAAAACAGCTGAGCCAAAACAGCACAGGCACCATTGAGCTTCCCAGAATACTGCTCTCAATCTACAAAGCTGCATAGCTGTGCTTAGTCATGCCCCACATACCAGTTGGGTGCCTACAAAAACACTTCTTTCCAGACCCCCAGGCTCAGGCACTCCCTTCTGTACAGGAAAGCAAAGAGTGCAACCTTGCCACACCAACACAGGTATACACAAGATATCACAGTAAGACAGTGAGCAAGAGATGGAGTTATCTGAAGGCAGCATTTTTTCATCTGGCTCTAACAAACCACCCCAACTGCAGCACATGTGTAGTCCCTGGTAATAAAGCAAATAAGCCATTTATTTTGACTTTGCAATTCCTGTTCCAAATAATTTACTTAAATATTGCTGGGTATTTTGCCTACATTAAAAGTTGTAGTAAGTGTGTACCTAAAATTTCTACCAAACCTGGAAGCACATAACAATCCAGGCAGCAAATGCACATTCTGTATATCAACTACCATAGCATTATCATTTGATATTTTTACAACATGCCAGCTTCCCTTCTAAAAACAATTCACTATTAATATAAATTTTATGGAACCAGCAGCATGCCAGGGATTTCTCACAGATCCTGTCCTTGAAGAATCCCCAGAATTCAGCAAGGTGATCAAATCTCATATGCCAAGTCTTCCAGTAATCTTCCAGATTACTGCCTTCAATTCACCTCTTCAGTGCTCTAGAGTTTGCTTCTGCTCCCACAGAGCATCCAGCCTTCCTGGTGAACTGCAGGATGCAGAGCAGATTTAAGGGCTCCACTCCTGACTGAGCAAGACATTTTTAAGCATATCTTACCTGTAAGTGCATGTGTTGCTTTAGTAATCAATGGCATCACCTAAAAGTATAGTCAATCAAGTTGTTACACACCTGTCTGAATAGCTGATGCTATAAACTAGAAAAATCCACTGCACAGCTTTGGAGCTGCTCTACAAAACTCACAAGTAATGCACTTAGGCACTGAAACCTATCAGTCAGGAAGAGTATAAACAAGAGGAGCATGAGCAGCCACAGTGGCACTGCTTTTCAAAACACACTCAATGGTTGAGGGAAGGCAAGGTTGAGCCTTCTTTTAGGTTAAAAATTGAACCTGGGAAGGAAGGCAGCTGCTCAGGGTTGCACATGAGTCACAGAAGATATGTGAGAGGCTAGCCTACCTAAAATCTTTTGGAGGATGGTAAAAACTGTAGTCAAACTTTCATTAAGGGTTTGTTTCCACTAAATCTTTCTTTCTGGTTTTACATGGGATTTAAAGCAGTGTGGTAACTTTATTCTATCAGTAACAAATCCCAGCCAATGAGAACAGCACATATTCCCAAAGGCAGCTGGACAGTGTGGTCCACAGGGAGGTGAACAGATGTAACTAGGATGCTCAGCACCTGCAGTGGCCTTTGAAGCTAATGGGAATTGCTGGTGCTCAGCACCACTGATGCTTGGTCGCCAGGAGAGGAATTTGTGATTTATCATGAGCTTATTGATTACAGATGGAGACTGTCACAAAGACACATCCTTGAAAGGAATTGAAGTTTTCAGCCCTTGTGTAGATGTGCACCCATGGGCTTCTGTCTACAAGGTGATGTTTGAATTCCAGGCACACATCTGAGAAGTCAGTATCACGGTACTCTTGCTGTGTGCTCATGAGGGAAAATCTCCTCAAACAGCTGCAGTTAAGCTCAGGTCACACAAGAGGAGAGCCTTGCTTTGGTATGTCTCCAAGCCCCCCGACAATGGGCTGCGGCTTATGGTGGAAGAACACAGGCCTATGAAAAAGCATGCTACATGCAATTGCCTTCAGGACATGATAAATGTCAGGAAGGCAGTACACAAAACATTTCCAGACTTGGGCCGAGAACAAAAGCTCCTTTGGACAAGGTCTAACTCCATTTCATATCCACAGGCCCCAGAGGTGCTGTCAGGTAAAGAGCATGAGTCATGGGTACCTACAATATCTCTTCTCAGCAGTCTTTATCTATCACTGCCATTGCTCCTCTGCTAAACAGCCAGAAAGTTATGGAGAAATATTTTGTCCACGTTTTACCTGTACACACTTTCCAGAGACTTTAAAAGAAAGAAAACAGAAAGGAAAACTTAAGGAAAACTTAAAGAAAACAGAAAAGAAGATATAACCACTTGCAGATGCCTGTCCCTGGGACAGAAGACCCCACTTCTTTATGAAAAGCATCATGGTGCACCTAGCACAACTGCTTCTATTGAGAGCCATCTCTATTGAGATGCCTACTCCAGATGCAGGAATGCTTTGGAAACAGGCCCTGGTTGCCCTCCCATTTTCCCTGCAGCCTGTATCAGACTCTGTGTAACTTCTGAATGCTGGCTAGGAAAGGCTGATAATGACACACCACAGGTTTCTTAACAAACTAAGAATCCTGCCTGTTGGAAGTCTCGCTATGCTCTTTTGATCCAAACAGATGTTATTGCTAGTAGCATGGCACAAATCTTCAGTGACTGTAAATGACAGTGACCTGTTGATTTTGTTGTATTAACAGTTATTTACACCACCCAAAGATCCTGCATAGCATCCAAACCACTGCTCTGCATATTATGCACTCCCTTCCCCAACAAGGTCGGTATCAGGACTGCGAGAAGAGTCAACAGGAGTTGAGATGGTTTTAAACTGGGCGTCTTGGCTTCCAAGTAGTAAAAAATATTTTGTGTAAAACTGCTTGGGCACTTGGTTTTCAAATAAGCAGCCTAGAAGAAACTAAGGACTTTTCTGATCTGAAATTGCTAGTGCTTGGTATTTAAAAAAGCTCCTCAGAACGCACCTGACAAATTACTTAACCAAGATTTGGGGGGACTTATGGGAATGCTTTTTCAAGTAGTTGTTGAAACAGAGGTGCTCATAATTTTCTGAGGAAATGTGTCAAAATTAATCAAATAATTCCAGGAGCAGAAGAATGCTGCAGCCAGGTTCCTTATTCATCTGTGTCCAAAGGTTAGACTCTTCCTTGGTATGAAGAAGGCACAAGCCATGGCTGACACCTCCCTGAACCTGAGGCTGTCATGACATCTCTCTCCCAAGTTCCTCTCTCTACAGCCTCTCCTCAGCCCATCTGTGTTTTCTTCCCCTTCCCCACATATATAATTTAATTGAATTTGGTCAAACAGATATTTTCAACCACCTGTCAAATTTGGATTACACTAGTCAGGAAATCCAAAGTTATACTGGAGGAAGGACACACCTGCACAGAGGCCAGTTTTTAGTGGCTTGCTGAAAAGTCCCCAAAATGTTCAGTACCTGCATTGATGGAAGTCTGAAGAAGAGCTTCGTTACACCTACACAGTACCAAGTGCTTTGGAGTAGGATCCCACAGAAAGGAGCACAATCCTGGCAAATCCTGTGCCCTAGAGACTGCCTGAGCCCCAGCCCAGCGCTCCAGAGTAGCTTACCCTCCAAAGACAGATTCTCCAAGCTGCAGTTGAGGAATCAACACCCCTTGAATGGAGGCCTACCTCGCACAGCAGCAATGGGCTGAAAGCAAGGCACAGGGCACTTCCACATGGACAAAGGTGGGGAAGGCAGTATGCAAAACCACCTACCTCTGAGAAGATTAAATCTTATCCAACAGGCCACTTACTTCCTCCTGACAGTCACACCTGACACACAGCCACAGTAAATGAGATTTCAATGTGGGCAAGCAGGCCAGGCACAAGTCTGTAAGTAAGGGGGTTTATTTCTTACTGAGGAGCTTGATAGCAGAAGTGCCATGGTCATTCTTTCTAATTTCAGGGACCTTTTAAATAAAGTTCCACTCCAGAAGCCAAGCATGAAAGGAGAGGAATGAAAACTCTTTGATAGATAAGATATTACAAGAGACTGTCAGAAGCTTGCTAGGAGAATGAAGTAACACTCTGGATACTGTCATTGAAAACAATAATGAAAAAGTACACCATTTTCTTAACTGAACTACTATCAAATCTATGTTACTGCCACACAACATATTTTTCGTGCAAAAGTGCCAATTTCAAGCTATGACTATTGATCTCTATCTAGCACTCAAAATTAACTGCACTGCTAAGGAAAAGTGGCACCAAATCGTTTGAGAACATCAAACGGTAAAAAGCCAATGGGGTCAAATCAAGGTCAGAATTTGATGAGTAGGGTGTCAGAAATTTAATCCATTTTGTCTAAGATAATGTATAGCGCCCGTATTGGGGCTTTTTTTCCCTTTCTTTTCTGTAATTTTTTTTATGCTAGCTTCTCTCAAAAATATCACAAAACCAGACCTCAACTTTTTTTTTATGAACTTTTTTCCATGACTGGAGAGAGAAAAGATTAAATGGACTGCAACACAGATGGCAATTATGCCTCTGTTTATTTCCTAATGAGTCACAAGATTATTTTTTGCCTTCTGCCACATCATTTCAGAATATAAGAAAACCTTATCTTGAAGGAGACTTGAGGAGACAAAATAACACTGTTAAAAGTTCCAGTCCAGCTGAAGTGTATTTAAGTGAGACTGAAGTGTATTTAAAAAAAAACAACAAACAACCAAAAAAAAAAAAAAAACCAACAAAAAAATCCCACCTCACAACTTTAACCACAAGTAAAGTCCCATTCACTTAAACTCAGAAATGATGGGTAAATCTGTTCCACCAACTGGTGAATGTGGTGGCTATCAAGTTCATTAGTGGCCTCAACGACAAAATATTCAACAGCTCTCATAGTGCCACACTGCATGTACAACTCAGCATTTGGAGAAAGTTAATTCCCTAACTGTGCCTAGAGAAGGCTTCTCCTCTGCCCCCACCAGAGCCATCTGTGCCCTTTCACTGCTGCCCATACCACCCCGCCTGCCCTGGATATTGCCCAGCCTTGGACAGCTGACAGAACCCATTTCCAGCCCAGAGCCAAGCCCAGAGAGCCCACCCTGGAGCACAGCTGGGAGCACACTGACCCAACTGAAGCTTCAGACTTGGCTGGGGCCACTTGCTTTTGAAACCCAGGCTGAGTAACCAATTTGATAGTGGCAACACCGTCTGCTTCTCATATCGCAGTCTAGTAATTAGCATGCTCTTGAAAAGAAGCTTCAGATATGCATTCAGCAGTTCAAACCCTTGTCTCTCACCTCTTCAAGAAATGCCTTAACCACAGGGTTTTGGATAGGGGGACTCCCCTCTAAACAAAAATTCAGGCTTTGATCCTAAGAGGGCTGAATCCTCAGCCTAGTGATCAGGACACACGTCTGAAAGAGAAAGATCCTTTATCTGAGAACTTTTCATATGTTTTAGGCAGTAACTGGGGGTGGATAATATGAATTTGGATCTTGTCAGGAAGAGACTGAGTGTGACCTCCCACCTCCTACCAGAATACAAAATATGCAAAAGAGGATCCATTTTAAAGGGAGAGCAAGACACACTCCTTTCTGGAACAGCACTACCTCCGTGCTGGAACACACTTGCTTTCTGCAGTAGTAGGTAAAGACATCCCTACCCAGGAGATGGCTGGTGCTTCAGAAACACCCACATCCTCAGGACATTTCTATTTCCTGGCTCTAGAGGTTCCCCTTCAGTGTCTGGAGATTCCTGCTGCCTATGGTGAGCCTCAGGCTTATCTATCCTAAGGAAGTTCAAAGACAACACAACTGGTGTGGTAAAGACAGGGCACAGTTAGGTTGAATAATTTGTTACCTAAAAATGCTTCTGACAGATGGCAAGGCTGTTCTGGAACACTGTGAACATAACAGATTTTGGGACAGGGTGCTGAAGAGAACTGATTTTAGTGAAAAGTTGGATTTTTATCAAAATGACCTTTTCCACTCCAAGTGCCTGCTTTGCATAGAAAATTGCAAAGAAAACTCCAAAATTTGATAAGAAATTGAACATCCCAGTGACTTAACTGGAGTTCTGGTTTGGATGTCATTATCCTTCATGGCCCATTGGCTGCAGCTGGGCTCTATGTCCAACATGCATCATTGCCAAAAGTTTCCATGAGGTATCACAACAGCACAAGAACACAGAAAACCATCATTCTTATTAAAAAAGCTCAGAGTTTAAGGAAGAGAATGGAACCATTTGCCCTGAACACTTGCAAATTCCTTAATCTGATATGGAAACAGTTGCTTCTACCTTGCTTCCCCCCTCCACCCCCAAAAAACCTGCAATATTCACAATCCATTCTAATTACCAAGGCATTTTCAGGCTGTATTCCTAAAGAAATGAGGCTTAGTTGTTGGCACTACTCTTCTTTTTATCTGTCCAATGGTCAGTTCTGTGTCCTTTCCCTTCCTGTCTCCCCAACGCCTTCAGAACCTACCCGACAGACAGGGAAGGGGGAAGGAGCTGTGAGTGCTGGGTGGGAAGAGTAGATATAAAAATCCTTAGTTCTGTTTTGATACTTTGCAACCACAGCACAGATCTACACAGCAGATCAGCAAGTCTCTGAGGTTTGAGAGGAAACACTGCCAAAAGATGGTATTTCTTTCCCCTTAAAAAAAAAAAAAAAGTTGAAACAGTTTATTACTAGGTGTTGTATCGCATCTGAAGCTTTCAGTTTCAGTACTTGTGTGACGTATATACCAAGTGGAGAGGGATCTTACTAAAACCTTCCAGGATGAAAACCCTCACACTAGCCAGTCTAGACATTCTCCAGTAAATACAAAAGTAGGATTAGATGGTGCTGCTATTCTCACCCAAAATAAAATGAATATAAATTAAATAATAAGAATTAATTAAAAGAAAAAACACACTAAATCAGGTGAGGATTAGCTAAAACAACGTTTAGTTTGAGATGGTAAAATGCTACAATATAACTTAATAAGGTAAATCCATTAAAATACCAATACTTTCTAAAGAATGTATTGAAGAACATTTTTGTCTAATGATTATGCAAAACTTTTTTGTAAGAAAGAACTTGATTTTCTAAATAAAAGTTGAAACCAACTCATTGTCTTCTATTTGGGACTTAGCTTTCTACATATCTAGATATTAAATTAAGAGCTTACTGAATTTTTAGTGTCTACTTAATCTCTTGGCTTACTTTTAGACTCCTAAAACGTTTCATTTAAATGAGATGAAAATTGTTGATTTCTGATACTTTACTACATATCTAGGAAACGGAAGCACGGAGCATGAGGAGAAACTTGATTTAAATTATACACATCTCTCTCTCTCTCCAAGAAAAGGTTTTCTATTTGTGTTGGAATGAACTTTTTTTCCAATACCTGGTAATTCTCCTGGTTTCTACATACATATTCCACAGAAGAGGCAAAGGTTACTGGTGTATAGCATTACTTCTGTACCATGCTATATGTTTTCAATTAGGCACTCCCACAATGATTTCCATATCTAGCCACTTGCTCTTCTTATTTCTTGATAAGTGATGGCCTTATCAGGAAGACGGGGGCGAGTCTGTTACTGCTTTGAGTAAACAGCCTAAAGGTCATTTTAGATGTTGGCTTTGACACTCTTGGTTTGGTAGACACCCACCAAAGCTGTCACCAGTATGCTGAAGTTACCCTCATGGAAAAACAGCCTTTCGGTGGGCCCTGTTTTCTCTTCAAAAGAAGAGACCACCAGTGTGCACTTAAGGATGAAATGAGGAAAATTCCATCCAATTCCCCTCAAGGATACCTGACGGAGGCATTTGGTCTGAGGTCAGGATGCAAGTGCTGGAGGTCTTGCTGAGGTCAGGGGAAAGTCCTCATGTGAATGGGGTCTCTGAGTCCCTGTGTGCCCCAATGGGTGCCACAGTTCTAGCCAGTGCTCAAGGACCTGTTAAAGGAGGATTCCCCAAGAAGTGACAGCAGCAGAAGACACCCCAGCCACATGAGCACAAGTGACTTTAGCAGATGTGGGGCTATGTACACTAGAATGAGAGGGGTAAAACCCATGGCACACACGGCACCCCCACTTGGGGTATCCATCTGCATAGCTCTCACACACCCCATTGCCCTCCAACCCAGACTTCTGCAAGTACCATTTCTCTCCTGCTCCACAAGACTGAGCAGCAGAACAGTAGAAGGCACAGCTTTGCTGAAATAGATGCATCCACTGCCAGAGTGTGTTGGCAGCACTCACCACCACTGTGCCTCCATCAGTAAAAGGTCGTTCCAACACTACACTCCTGGCCACCTTCTCCCACACACTCTTCAGCATGAAAGCAGGAAGAACCTAGCAGACAGATCTAAAGATACCAACATCCTGCAAAAGAAGAGTTGCATGACTAAAGCTAAGATCCAGAGCAAAGGCCAAAGCACCCACAGGGCTACAGCAATATGCCTTGTATTGACAACTCTACAGACTGAGCAACACATATTCCACAAGAGACACCACCAATCAAGGCAGAATCCAAAGTTCACTGCAGAATAACTCCCGAAGTTCTTTCAGGAAACTTCCCACAAACAAAAGTAACTTTTTTGTCAAAATTAGGTACTTCAGGCTCCTTGGCTCTCATTTTAGGTACCTGAAGATAAAGTATTTCAAAAGACTATGAAACAGGCGACTCTCACTGGAGTCCCATGGAAGAGTTTTTGTGGATTCAGGCCCCAAGGATGCTATTCTGGTACTGCGTGGTGCTTCACCTCTCTCCCCTCACACCAGCATGCAGGTAGCTTATTGGCAAGGCATCTCAGATGCTTCTTCTCTCCAGACTGTACACAGCGCTTCCAGTAACTGAGGTACAGTGTCAAATCATGCATCCTGCTGGAACTAACCACCTGTGTCCACTTTACAAAAGTGGAAAGGTACAGCACAGTCCAACCCTCCTTGTCCAGCTAGACACAGGTTTGAGACTCTCCTTAAAAGCGAGGGGACAGGTTGTACTGATACCTTACCTCCATTTTTCTGTAAAGAGAGGTAAATGCTAATATATATATGCTGTTAAATTTCTATAGTAAGTGCACCTTGCATCATCTTTGACTCACTTCTGTGCAGCTAAAAAAGAGAAGACAGAAACCAGAACCATGATAAAGAGCTACAGAATACAGCAAATACATGTGTGTTCTCCCAAGATGATGCTGTCTTTTCAGAGCCAGACACTCAGGTTACTGCATATACCAGCCCTTTTGCTTCAAGACACACATGACAGTAGCTACCAGAACATCCTGTTCTTCTTTTCCACCATGCTTTTTGAAATCCAGCTGTAGCCATAGTGACCTCTGGCACTGTCCTCACAACCAACACGGGCTGTTCTGCTGCCCTTAGAGATGAGATTCTGGTTTTTAGAAGAGATTCCTAGCACTATTCACTCTGAATGGCATTATCATGAAGCTGCTAATAGATAAAAATTACTGAGGACACATCCCATTGCTCCTTTTCCCTCCCTTCTCTCCACAGCAAATAAGGCTTCAGATCTCAAGGCTTCAGAGACCTCTACAAAAGCAGTCAAGCCCAACTTCCAAAAGCAGTCAAGCCCAACTTCCAAACTTCCATACCCTGTATGGTATTGTATAGGCACAGTCAGAGCTGCTTTCCCCAGACACGGGGCTCCATTTTCCAGTACATAATTTTCACTTTGTGCTAAACACACAACAGAGTGTGAAAACTCCCTTTTTTTGGGTTTGACATTATCGTACAGACAAGAAAACCATCTGCAGTTTTCAGCTTCAGCTTTTGCTCCAAGTTGGGATCTTTCTGTTACTTTCCCCAATACATTTTCAAGCCCAGACACTAATTCAGTCTACTCTTTACTTCAGCTGCTCTCCTACTCTGTGAGCAATGTCTGCTTTTCAGCACAAGGCAGGAGCCACCAAACAGCACCTGAGTAGGGTGTTTATAATCCCAGGATGCCATACCACAAAGCAGGCTCCTTGAATCCAGTACTTACCCAAAAAAATGGCATGAGTTTGCCAGCTGCACAGCCCAGCAGTGCTCACTCATGAAGGGTAGAACAGCACCAGTGGAACTTCACTGCAGTCCAATATCACAACCTGTCATATCTTCCTTGCTAAAGGAATCTGGGTAAAGAAAACACAAGCTGTATTTAAGCAATAATACCTTCTGGGAATGTCTAGCAACAAGTGCTCTGAGGAACAAGCTGTGCCTCTGGTCCTTACCCTCACTACTCAACATTCTCAGGCTGAGTTAAAATAGCTGAGTTAAAAGTCATAATTGCTACTCTCAACAGTAAAATACTTTTTTTTTTTAACGTACCTTTTAACATACTGCAAAGTTAAACATGGCTTGCATGTTGCCATGGATATGATTTCACGTTTATAAGACTGGTCTTTCCTGGCAGCCAAATGCCAGCATGGGAACAAATAGCAAAACAGGGTTTTGTCTGGCATTTTGCTTTGTTTAGGATAGCAGCTAACTATTTTTCTTATTAATAAGCTTTTTATTTTACTGGAGTTTCTCTAGGAACAGAGTTCATCTCATTGGCACTAAAGACATCACAGCCAATCCTCCAGTCTGTGTGAGCAGGCCCTGACCTCTGTGGCACCACTCATGAGAATCAGGGTACAGGGTCAAGCCTGAGTATGTTTACACATCTGCCATGGCTGATATCAGAGAGGATACAGTGCATGAAAATATCCTTTATCTCTGCTTGCTTCATCTCTCAACACAGAGAGCAGGAGTTGAGCTAGAACTAACTTCTATTAAAAATAAAAACATTATCAATTCTTTTAAAAATAAGGTTCTGAAGTTAGGTTTTCATTTGAGGAGAGGGGCAGCTTCATTCCATAGGGTCTCAGGAAGAATGTCCAAAATGGAATTGCTAAATTTGTTTCAACTTCAAATCAGCTGCATTCATGCAGAAAGGCTAATGGAGCAAGAATAAAACCCAGACTGGCAGGAAGGTGTTACCAGTTCAGAATACCAAGTCCAAATGCCTCCTTCTCATCTACACCTAAGGACTCGTGCCCACATCTGTTTCAAAGGCTGTGGGTGTACCTCTAGTCCTGCTGGATGACTATGTGGCAAAAGTCACCTGGTCTTCAGTGGGACATTTCATCCCTCAGTGAATGAACCCAGGTATTTTTTTGCCTACTGGTTGGTTACATGTAGGATTGTATCACTAGGAAATCTGAAAAAAAGATGTAATTGCACAGACAAATCTGGGGATTACACCATGTCCCTCCAAATCACGCAGCCAGAGTGTTTACCTCTGTCTGTGTATTGCTGTCATGAAAAATCCTGTACCTATTTCAGTGTCAGAGATACATATCAGTCAAACCTGACTTCAGCTTTTGAAGTGGGTGGAGAGCAACACCGCCCCTCTCCTGTGCTGGAGCCTGCAACTAAACTGCATTTTACTCACAAACATATCTGGAGTTCTGCTGTGTTCTGACTTTAAAAAAAAAAATCTCATTGGACAGACACCACCAGCAAGTTTCTCCACTCTGTGGAGTGTCTTCACAGCCCTCCCACATAGTGAAAATGACTCAGACTAAACTACTAAATTTAGGGCATTGGTATTCTATGTGTTACGCTGGTGTTCATACAAGTAATGCCTTAAACAGTAAATTTCTGAATTAAGCATTCAGGCATCTTTTCTGTGCTGCATTTGCCACTGAAACAGAACGGCAACGAAGGTGGGCTGAGGAGGAGGTTATTTGGATCATGATTTGGCTTGTGTTTTGGCTAGAGCTATATGGGAATTTGAATGAGGTTTGCATGCACTTTTAGAAGTATCTAATGACCCAGTATCATGATGTTTGATCTCAAGTGATGAGATCGTGCAAGATTAGCTGCCCTTGGGAGATTCCCCTCATCTCAGGCAAGAGACAGCAGGCTTTGACTCACAACTGGGGAGGATTTCTTTTAGGATGAATAGACCAAATCCCACTCCTCAGCATCCAACTCACCCATCTTTGTGAAGTTCCCCTCCTGGAAGGATGGTTCATGAAGCAGCTGCTGAGCTGCTGGTTGCAAATTCATGTAGTCAACTAGATCAGTACTTCTGTAACTGAATATAAAATACAGAGAACTACTGAAAGTTTTTTTTATTTGCAAATCATACCCTGCTTCATGAGCAACAATCATCTGTGTAACAAGGACAGGGTAGTCTGGAAGAAACCCATGATGGCCATGAAGTTCTGTGGGTATCACCAGCAAGTCAGGGCTTTGCAGAGACATTGGCCATGTGGTCACCACCCAGAAAAAAGGACAGCAAGTCCCTGGCCCTACAAAGAGCAGAAGAAACAATGAGAGGGAGCATGAGAAGAGGAAGGGGAGAAAGAGGAGTGCTAATGAACCTTGTCAGTTGAGGCACTCTTTCCTCTCTGTTTGCTTAAAATCACCAACAAATCAGTGTGAGCCTGAAGTCAGGCCAGAGCCTGGCCAAGAGACCACACTCTCCTTTAATCTGACCACACCACCTGCTGAAGCCAGTGAGCATTTATGTGGGTATCTCAGGCAAGGACATAGAAGCAATGACTCATCTATTAATGGACTTTGGTTCTTTATCTGGTTGCCAGGTGCCTCCAGAAAGGCACAGCTTTCCTAAATATTTGTGGTTTTTGAAACTGCTGAATAATTTTTACAAATACAGTTCATGATCTGTTATCCAATTAAAACCATGCAATTGCTAGGAGCCATGTGAGCTGTTTACACTGCACATTTCTATCACGTGCTCTTCCTTTGTTCCTCATCACTGAAGCACAACTCTTCAATAAAAATTATGCTCATGCAAAACACTTTAACACTTTCACATAATCTGTTGTAGATTCCAGGAATCCTTATACCATGTGATGCACAGTATTTCAACCTGGGAAGCTGGGCATTCTTGTCTGAAGCTCTGCAGAGCAGGTAAAGAATAATTTTTTCAGCAAAACCCACAACTTTTTCTTGCATGACCATCTACCCCAAGGAACATTTCCACAGTACAATGTCTATTCTTGTGCTGGCCCCACCCAAGAAGCAGTGATCTTAAAAGACCCCAAAGTGCCCACTTAAGAGAATCTTAAAAACCCATGCCTAGAAGTGACCTGGAGGGATTATTTAACCTTTTTCCTTGCTCTAAAACAGAATAAATAACTTAGACCATCTCTGAAAAACAGTCATCGCACTTTTTCTTGCAAAATTTCAGACAAGAATATGCCACTTTCTCCCTAAGTAATCTATGCCATGATTTTACTACTTGTGCAATTAGAGAACATTTTCCTAACACTTGAGCTGTGTTTCCTCACTTTATCACCTCGTATTTGTCCAACCAGGCAATTTTGACTGGGTCAAATTACCCCATTTTATCCCCCAGATTTTGACTGGTAGCAGAGTCATAATGAAGGAAAGATGTTGAAAGCCAAGATCAAGAGATATACCAAGATCAGATTATCTATACATACGATATCTACTGCATACTAGTTGCCCTATAAGCTGAGAAATTACATCAGTTAAATATTAATTACTCTTGGAAATTACATTTTTAAATCATTTTACAATTTAGGTCCATACAAACTGTCTGACAAATCTGTCCCACTATCTGTCCAGGAATCCAAATTTCTTTCTTGAGTGGATTCCCAACTTCATTAACACTTCCTTCTTTAGAATACTTGAAAGGCGACTTGTGAAAAAGATAGGGACAAACTTTTTAGCAAAGCCTGTAGGATAGGACAAGGTGTGATGCTTTTAAACGAAAAGAAGTCAGAATGAGACTGCATGTAAGGAAGTAATTTTTTACAGGGGAGGTGGTGGAACAATGATACTAGTTGCCCAGAGAGGTGGCGGATGCTCCATCCCTGAAAACATTCAGGGTCAGGTTGGACTGGGCTCTGAGTGACCTGATTTAGTTGTCGATGTCTCTGCTCACTGCAGGGGCCTTGGACTAGATGGCCTTTAAAGGCCCCTTTCAACCCAAACCATTCTGTGCTGCTGTGAACAAGTAAATCTTCCTTGGTGAAATTCAGTTAAAGTATCTCCCTAATAACTCCCACCTTGTGAAACAGAGCTGTCTCAGTATATCCTACCATGGCGATACATTAAGGGGGTTTTGCCATATTGCCTTTCCAAGCAATATCCACATAAAGTGTCCCTTTGCCACTAATAAGTGCTTCCAAGAGTTGCTCAAAAGCATCTTTCCACTTGTCCCAGGAAGGTGGCTTAAATGAAACCCACCTGTCAAAGAGGCTCTGCTCTCTTTCTATCCTCACCCAGACAAGTCTGTCCTTCATTATTGCACAACTTCAAGACAAGCATGGATAACACTTCTCCATTTCTCCAAGCCTGTCTGTACAGAATGAGCTGTATCAATGCTCCAGTCCTGAGACTAATCCCAGAAAATTCCTAACAGATCTGTGAAATATTTGACTCTATTGCTACAATGTCAGGTCCTTTTCCCATATTTGTACTGATGTTGCCTTCTTAACCTTCCAAAGATGCTGCTGTAATATTCAGTCTTTTAAGCCTTTGCACTGACCTCTTTCAAAGTAAGCATGAAGTCCCATTCTCACTAGGCTGGTGAAGGCTGCACTGTGATAGAGCCCTATTTCTTCATCACCTGAGAGAAGTTCACATCCCTGCCTTCAAAGTACGACATTAGCAAGTGCCAAATATATTATTTCCACACTTTTGATTTAAAAATGAAGTGGTTTGGTATTCCTGAGTTGAAACACTTAATTTCTGTGTGCTGAACCAAAGCAAAATATTTTGATCTGACCCAGTTTGCCTTCAGTTTGTCTCATCTGTCCAAAGTGAGCCTCTCTGTCCAAGCTTTTTCCCATGATCCAGCACTACAGTAGGTAAGAGGAGAAATTGCAACACACCCTTGGTTAGATAATGCAGAGATGGGAGTGGCTGTAAGAAATAATCAGGATACAATACTTCCTGTCCCCAAAATACCACAGCAGTTCACACAAATGGCTCAGATTCAATATTAAGTAACACACAGCAACCCAGCTCAACAAACTGTTTTGAAATGGGTAAAACTGACTCAAAGCAAAGTATTTCAGTAGTACCCTCCTGGCAAGTCTTCCTTAAATTTCAATCTCACAGAATTTCTGCATAAAAGTCACTTGAACACCAAGTATTTTTTAACATAATATAATTAGCAACTGTAGAAATAGATCAGTCATCATGACTTGCTGCACAGGAAGATCAGAATACTGATTCATACATACTTTATATACATTGAATTGCTTCAGAAACCCAGTACTTTTACATCTTCTTCATACCATGACAGTTCAAATGGAGGTCTTTGCTCTGCAATGGTTTGCACATGATGAGAAGTGATGCTAATCATGAGAACCACCAGAAAATTCTTTTGAGCCAATTAGATGGCATCAGTCACAATGATATTAGTCATCCATTCCTCACTCTGAGGAGAAGGAACCAAAAATTGTCATTCATCTACTCCTGAAACTGTGGAAGACATGAGGGAAGCGCACTATTTCCCATTCTTTTTGCAATCATTGTTACACAGAATGACACAAGCTGCTATTTTCTGTTCCTTTTCGAGGAGAATGGTGGTTACTCTCTGTGCAGGCTACAAGAGAGACCTTGATCTCATTTAACTGTTTTATACTTCCTCTGCTCTTTCTTGATCACCACATGACCCAAAAAGAAAATGGGACCAGAAAACATTGCCATTAGCCTGATGCCATTAGCCTCAGCAGCTTGTAAGGGTAAGCTGAGTGAGATGTGACTGCTGGCCAACAGTGACAGAGGAGAGAGTTGTCACACCTTGTGCCACGACTCAGCACACCAGTGAGAGTAACTAGAAAAGCACAAGAAGTGGTAACCAACATGTAGGAAAGTGGACACTCCAGGAAAATCTTCCAAAAAGCTGATAGTGAAGCATCAGAAGATGCAAATTGCAGAAGGTTCAAAGTGGAGGACTGTAAGAACAGATTGAGGAATAACAGAGAGCCAGACTGCCCTGGAGCAGCCAGCCTAACAAACCACACTGCTGGGATCAGTTAGTGCCACTGATCTCAGGGAGCTGTGAACTGGGGGAAGTCCAGGAGGAACTGATATGAGGAGAGGCTGATCAAACCCTAGTTTTCCACAGTAGGATGGTTTGGGTATCCCAGAGATGCTGATGTAGCAATCTATCACTTTCATCCCAGCCATGGGACCAGACTACCCAGCAGCCCTGGTGAGCACAGAAATCTCTGTATGTGATGTTGTTCCAATGTGAGAGGCACCTTTGAAGCACTCAACAGCTACAAATATCTCCAAGGCACAGGATGGCCAGCTCTGGAAATATCAACACTTGAAATCCCTCCAACACTTTGTTTTTTGGAAGACAGAGATAGTTAAAATGAGGATGAAAAATCAGAAATATCAACCCTTCTAACAGAGAGGTAAATAGAGCAAGTTAATAGTAAAGTAATATTCTTGAGAAGGCAAAGAAAGATCTGTGGCTGAGAAGTCAAGATGCATCTGGCACATCTGGGGAAACTCTGCCAAGGTTTTCATGGCATCTGGTCCTCTGGGATGACATTTTGGCTCACTGCCCAGTTAGAATTTGCCCTTGAAGGATTTTATGGGCTAGATCCTCACCTAGAGTAAACTGTGCTGCTGTTTTTTAGAAGCTGGATGATTTTGAGCAGGAGAGAGTTATGTCCCAGATCTCACACTGGTAGGATGGTTTTCTCAGGGGAGCTACATCTGGCAGCTTCACAATGAAAGGAAATATTATCCATGCCGTGAAACTCCAATTCAACAAATTAGAAAATGACTTTACAAGAAGTCACGTTAACAGATGGTACCAAATCCAAGTAGCAAAGATCACAATTACTTCTTCACATTTTGCATTTTGTCTTTTGTGTGTGTGTGTGTGTGTGTGTGTGTGTGCTTCAGCCCCAGAGAAACAGATTATGACTCAAGAAGTGGAGCTAATTAAATTATAACATACTAGAAGGAGATTTGGCTGTGTTGATATATCTGGACTGTGGTACAGCAAGATATTCCTCTGTAAACACTGAGATACCTCCTCAGGATTTCTCATAATTATGAAATAATTATGAGTATCTCCAGAAGAAGTCTTAGATTTGAATGCCAACCTAAAACTAAAACATGCCTGAACTAGATAAATCAGATAAGCTAAGACCATATTTACATACCTATAAAAAGAAGATGAAGAAGGACAGCTGGAATAGTAACTGCTCCCTGCAGTTGTTGCTAGGCCTCAGCTTTCTACATCCAGCTGCACTGAATCCAGATTCATTCTCTTCATGAGATGGTATCTAAGACTCTCTGATTTGTTTTTCACACTGTCCAGCAGAAATAACTTAATCACAGTGAAATAAGACTCGCAGCAGCCCTCTTCTTCTCAGAGAAACAGAGATCTTCCAGAAACTGTAAAGATACCACTTTAATTATATTCCAACGTGCAATTATAACAAATGCCTTTTTTGCCTCATGCTAGCAACATAAAATGTCTCTAACTCTGAGGTGGCCCCTGCTTTGCTTGGTGAATGAATTAAGCAACATTGACCTAAGAGGTGTTGATGTATCCCAGAAGGAGGGGAACAAGCTTTCAGTGCAGAGCATCTTCACACCAGTACACTTCTCTAGCCTCTACCCGACCTAGACATACTGCTGGCAAAAGAAAACGAGGAGAGAGGTTTCTAATGGATGAACTCTACTAGCACCTTCTACTAGGCTTTAAGACATGTCCAACCTGTCTGTGCACAATCTGCCAGAAGTTCCAACTGCCCCTGAAGAGTCAGCAGAAGGGAACATCTCTCTGTGTCTCATCACACAAGAGATGCTCACTGAAGACATGGCAAAGAGGAGCTCTGGGCATATGCAGTATGCTCAAGCATCTGCAGCAAATCGATCTGTCTGTGGGCAACAGATGCCTTTGCAGACATGCAGCACTCCAGGCTCTTTTTCTGCTCATTTGCATTTAAATACTGCTAATTGGAACTCAAACTTATACTTCCCTGGCTCTGAGCAAGAAAAGTATATCCCTTTAGCCTAGAGTTAATGCCTAGGCTTAGCTAATTGTTCTGGCTCTCTCCAGCACCAACAGAGACAGGCAGCGCTGCTGTATGATTCACTCTCCTAAATCCATAATGAATCACTCTGGCCACCTTCAGTGAAGAGGAGACACACAAGAGTGCCCATACCTGTTGCTTAGGATACAGACCTGGCCTCCAGACAACTCAAGAAGGATAAGATAGAGCCTACCAGAATGGCCTTGTCTTTTCATGTACCCAGTGGTCAAGGCAAATAAAAAAGGAACTCGGACTGTGGCTTTTTGAACACAATAACCTTACAAAGATATAATAAAAGCAGTAATCCAAACACACTAGTATTAATTACAGTAACACAAACAGCAGTTCCTGTAGAAGTCAACGGGCTGTTCGATACGAAACTCAAGTGTGCCACAGCCTGTGTGTAGATGTGTGTCACTCATCTGCCCAATATGAAAGCCTCTGCCAGTTCACATGCTGGGTATGTTTTCAGTCAGAAAAGAAATTAGGTGACTGATACAAGGGTCTGGAAACCAGGTCATGAGATTCCTTCTGCATGATCCTGGTGTCCTGCATGAAACTTCCTGTCCAGACAAACACCTGTAACCTCATGCTTTCACCACAGCTTTGATTTATATCCTTTGCTTGGCTTCTGCAGTACTTTTAAACCTCCCAATGAGTCTGCCTGGGCCCAAGCTGCACTTCTGGGCAAGTAGCAGGGAAGAACAAGGCTCTGACAGTGGGAAAGCAAATAAACTCTCCTGCTGGTTTCAAAGCTTCTGTGGGGGCACAGAAGGGCAGGCTGCCAGGCTTCTCTCAGCAAGAGCTGCATTGCCAGAAATGACCCAAGGGATCCACTACATCATACAGAAGCACAATATTTACATGCACAGACCTTGTGCTCCAGTGTCCCCCAAAGCAGCTGCCCTTTCTGAAGTGAGGGCTCTGCCATGCCCATGAGAGGGCTGCTCAAGGCCCATTGGAACAGGCCCAGGCACTGGATCAAGTCAAGACCAGCTATGAAAATTCCAGCTGTGTGGTGTGACATGTCCCTTGATCTCCTGGAGGGAATGGGATTTTATGCATTTTCATTCTAAACACACAAAGCAGGTAGCTAGCTGAAATACAGCACAGTCAGGCTCTGAAAAAACTTCTTGTAGGTATGAAGACTGCAACTGACATACATCATTCTTCATCTAACACTTCCCTGATCTCTGACTTGTGGATTGTTCTCCCTCTGAAAAACCCTAACTATTCCTTTCACACAGGAATTTCGACCAGAGCCATTGAGATGTCTTTACACATAGATTTGGCATAGAGACTGCAATGGCAGTGAGATATCGATCTGGCTGGCCACAGCTTGTACCTACCCTATGGTTGAGGCAGAAGAGCAAATGTCTATGTCAGCTACATCTGGAAAGAAAAAGGGGTTCTGTTTGAGTCAGCACACAGCATCAGGCAGCCAGGAACTGCCTGCTCCACTGGGCTCCTGATGCTGATGACAACATTCCTCAACAACCAGCTTTTGGAAGATCAGTCCCACTGAAGTGTATGCCACCAAATGAAATATGCTTATTAAGCAATATAAACTGTATGCTTTGAGAGCACTACTTACAGCACTTTGTCCTGTACATCTCCTTGTAGAATCCTACTTCCAAGGCTTATAAGCTAAGCAGACTATCTAGACCAAGTTGTGTATGTGCTGTGGATAGACACACCACAAAGCAGGAGTAGCAGGAGGACAGTTTCTTCCCTGCAAGTACATCATAAATAATACAAATCAGTCTATGAACGATAGGAGAAGACTATCAAGTGTATGCAACAGTCGTGACTTACACCTACCAGAAATGTGTGCCAACACATCACATCAATTGACTTTCTTTTCACTTGGTCTGCATCTGACCTTGCCATGTTCATTCCAGTAATAGAACAGCTTCAACCTCAAAGTTATCTTTCAAATAACATTTTTCAACTGATAACATGCTCCCACATTTAAATTAACCAAACTTTTTACTACACTTCAGTCTATTTTTTTTCATACAGGTTTAACCCCAGAATAGTTGGGAAAATGAGAGTACCTTTTTTACAAAAATATGTGGTTTGGGAATTGACAGCATGTGTCAAAGTCAACGATCAAACAGCTCAGGCAATGCAAGGTAATGCATGTTTTCATTCCAATTGTTGTTTTCTTAATTTTGCAAGTAGTATTTTTGACTGCATTTAAAGAGGAAATCAGCAAAGCAATACTAAATTTTCTGTAGAAGAAAGAGACATAAAATAACTCAGGTTACCACAGAAACAAATTTTAAGCACACTGGTGCCACAAATCAAGTAATTAGGCAGAAAGAATAATTTAATGTCTTCAAAAATTAATGATTTATGATACCATGTTATGTTTGGGATATAAATATTTATTATCTTGCATTTTCTATACCTTCAACCCTTTCTAATAAAGGGCAACTCAGGCAAGTCCAAGTAGTGAACAGTAAGACAACACAATGACGTATTTGCCTCTCCCTTGAGAAGCAGAAAGCACATTTTATGTCAAATTACTCCATGCACAGGGAATACTGCAATACTGTGTACTACAGCCATCCATGGATTACACTTCTGTGTATAGCCAGTAGCAGTCTAATCAATTTAAATTCAACTGCCATAAAGTAGTCAGGGGCAGTCTTTTTAGTCTTGCCATACAGTACAGCAAGAAATATATTGTGCTGTATATTTTCCTTATTACTTAGCTTTTCCTGACAAGAAGCAAGTTTAGCTAAACACCAAAACCAGAGAGAACTTTAAGGCTTAAATCCAAATGCTCTTTCAGCTAGACATCAGTAATATCTATTTCTTCAACAACTCACAGTGCAAAGAGTTGTTATTTTCCCTGCAGGACTCTAATTTGATAAGAAGCCAAGACTCAAGCCAAAACTCAGAAAAGAAATGGAAAAAAAATTCTGTCTTCCTCTTTTTTTTTTTTCCCTTGCTCACAGAACATTACCAAACTGGCCTTTAGTATAAGTTCAGCTCACAGAAGTAATTCTTGAAAGCCCATTGGTGGAGAGTGCATTTCCTTCCCCTTTCAGGTTGAAAAGGAAACTTTCTGTGAGTTTACTGTAATGGAGTATTTGTCTGTATCAAAAACACCCTGACCTCTCCAGCCACAAGATTAAATACCAGCAGCCCACTCTGTCACTAGTTCACTATTAGGAAATTACATGGGAGGAAAGACACAACATAAAATTCACAGGGAGAAAAATAGAAAAAAAGACATCGGTAGTGGTGGGAGTGAATGAACAAGCTTAATACTGAAGCCAGTAAAAAGGAAAATACCCTCTGGCCAATTGATAATAAAAGGTTACTTGAGGCAAAGGGTCAGATCCTGAGCAGTGCAAACTGGCCCAGCTTCTCCAACCTCAGCAGAGCAACAGTGATTTACAGCAGCTGCAAAAAGCCCCAGGAGACAGAAAAACCCAGCTATAAAAATGGAACTGGAGGCTCACATTTTGAAAAGCTTCCACTCACTTTTAGCACCAGACTGAGGTACAGAGGTGACTCTGAGGGTTTGTTTCTGCGGGGGAGCTCCTGTGAAGTAAGCTGAAGTGTGAATTTACACTGCATTTATTCTGGGTCTTAAGTAGGCTGTAAATTCACACCCAACCTATTTTACAGGGATTTCCCCAAGTAGATAAGCCCTAAATTTGCCTCCTAATCATGGAGGTATACAAAATAAATAGATGCTTTCAAAACTGCAGACCCACACAGGAATCTCTCTCTTGCTTGTAGGGGCAAGTGGGTACTGAATGGTATATATTGTATTGCAGTCCTGCAAGTGCATGGTGCCCTTCTTTCAACCACAGACCTCAAGGCCTCGTCCAGTCATCTCTCTCAATATCTTTTTAAACCCCTGGATCTGTCCCAGCCTGATGTCAGACTTCCATACCCCAGCCCTGGCTTCTCTTTCCCCACTGCATTTCCACATATGAAGGTCCACATTTCTTTACCTACTCACCCCTGACCCTCAGGGGGAGCAGTAACTCCTCATCCTCGTGCAGAGGTGGGGTCTTCTACTTTTCTTCAACCTATCTAAGCATGCTCTGATCATTCAGGCCTCACTCACCCCCAGAACCACTGGATCCCTGGTTAATGCATGTCCTTTGAAACCTCCTTCAGAGTCATAAGGTTAACTCCATGCCAAGAAATGCCAAGAAGCTGGGCAAGATTATTCACACTTTCTTGGCTGGAAGATGCTTTTACACACAGTCGAACGGGCAGACAAAGGCCTTTGGCAGGAGCCAAGAGAAAGCAGCTGGTATGGTCACAGCTTCACCAGGGTCCTCAGGATGGGGATTTGGTCCTCAGCAGGCTAGGGGGACCAGCTTGGACCACACAAGGCCTGGGCTCTTGCCCTGGAAACTCCCTTTCCCTGGGAGGGAGAGTGAGGACATAATGGAGCAGAGCATTCATGCCTTGACTAATCTGGGACAATGCACTGCTTGAACAGCTGCCTGTGCAGGCTCAGGTGTCAACTAAGTCCCACCTGTGGCCATACCACCCTAACACAGTGACAGCACTGTATCCTGAAGGATCCTTTTCAATAAGTCAATTTAGCAATATTCTCTGTCACCTGAAGCAAACACCAGGTTTCTCAAAAGCAACCTGGAATGCTTTCCTTCAGTGAAATGCCTGATTTTGCAAAGTATGAAAGTCTGAAAGTCAGTTAACACTTAAAAGTTTGAATTTTCAGGGTATCATTTCTTTCATTTGTAGTTTTCCCAGGCAATAGATTTCCTGTCTATCATCTCTCTCTTGGTGTTTAAAACTCCACAGCCAAGCTATTCTAAGTCCTTACTGAGCCTACCACTTATAAGGTAACAGGGATAGCCACCAGCATATTCCCTAAACAGGGCAGCCCAGAGAATTCAGCCACCAAAACACATCCAGCAAGGCAAAGGAACAGGGCCCTCCATGTTATTTTAACAACCTATCCCCTGAAATCATTGGCACTACTAATCTATTTATCTTGCAATTAGACAAATGTACGTGACTTTCCCATGCAATAAAACACTGATTAAACTTAGAGCATTTCAGACAGGTCATATTTCTCAAATGAAAATCAGACCTTATTAACCCTCAAAGGAAATTCCAGCATCAAAAAGCCAGGAGCATGTAAGAATTTAGTCTGCATTTCAGTCAAAATTCAGTGATTCCTTTAACTGCTCCAGTTGCAAAGTTTTCAGAAGAACAGTGAGCTGTCCTTAGAAAGCTAGCCAGTAGAAGGACCACTGCTCTCCACTGCACTCCTCCCTGCTCTGTCACTTTGTAGAGAGGCCTTTATGCCCTGCTAAATGTAAAATATTTTAGAAAAACAAAACCAGGAAACAAACTGGGATTTGGTCAAGAGTTCATGCTGGCTGAATCACTGTGGTGTGGAAACCACCAGCTCTAAAGATGGAAAGTCCGGAGCCATTCATTACCTCAAAGAAAGAAAAGAAATAAAAAGAAAAAAAGACCCTCAAGACCCATTTAGCTTGCTGGTAAGCTGCTCCAACACCTAAAACACAAAAGAAGCTACCTATTGACAGATGCCTTGATCTTTTTCCTCTTCATCTCTCTCAGAGCACAGCCAGCAATTTGATCTGCACCACAGTTTTTCATATTGGGTGCAGTGAGAATTGTTTAAATGTCACTCCCTGACTCAACATGCAGAAATGCTGTAGGGTCAGAGCACTGCTTCTTCCCTCCACATCCTGCACCTATTGCCCTCTTCAGTCTTTCCCAAAGGGAAAAAAAATCTACATACTTTACAGATTGAATATGGCCAGTTTCTAAGTAGAAATCCATTCAGACTTCTCTGGATTGCCTTGGAACCTCTCAGATAACTAGAGGAAATATTGCTCAGAAGCAATTAAACTCAACTGTTCTTGGACAGATAATGGGCACATTTAGGGAGGCATCACAGCCATTTTGAAAGAGGCCTGGAAAATCTTAACATTGTCAAAATGTGTATTCACAGCTGCTGATAAGATCTTAGTAACGATGTCTGTGTTGTGCCGGTGCATTTCATCGCCTTTCACAAGCCAAAATCTTACCAGCAAATCATTTCAGCAAACTTTAAAAGGCAGTGCTGTGCCCAGTGCTTGTAGGAAGAACAGTTCTTGACAAGCTCACCATATATTTTTTACTTTCCTTGTTTCCAAAGTACTGGCATACAGGAACACACTATACTTAGGCACTAAATACATTTGTCTCAGCTAACCATCACGTTATTTGACATAGTGCTGTCACTAAAGCCAAGAATCCATCAGCTTCCAGACTCACCTGAATGCTGCGCAGCCTTTTTGTCCATGCTGGATAGGGAGACCAAGAGCTGCAGCACAAAGGGGATGAACCTGTGCTGCAGAACAAGAGAGCTGGTCCAAAGGCTAAATACTGTAACATGAGGAAACCTAGGATCAGCAGTTCTGCAACATATTTCCTTACACAGACTTATCTCCATCATTTATTCTCTCTGTGCCCCCGCTCTGTAAAATGGTACTTTTATATAACAGTCTCTGCGAGAATATGGTATGAAGTGGCACATTGACAGGGAACATGGAAATACCTCTGAATCTATAACTCCACATTTCCAATCAGTCATCTTAAACACCCAAAAATGAATGATTCCAGAGAATGTTACAGTGGAAGTGACTCATGAAAGACTGAAGAATCAACACTCTCCTGAACTGAATTCAGTTTTGCGAGTGTAAGCTTTAAAGGGTTCATTTACCATAGTGATTCCATTTGGAAAGCAGCATCTGAAAATTATAAGCATCTTTCTACAGAGTAAACTGCCAGCTAGCAGCACTGTTATTTCATAGCACTGGTGTCAATGACCATGGAAGCCTTCCAACTGAGCAAAGCATGTTCCAGGATGTCTTGGGAAAAGATACATAAAAACAGCACCATCAAAAGCCTGTTGTGCATTAGTTTTGCACACTTAATGGAGCTGGTGCTACAAAGTGCTTCTAGCCCTATTAAAATTTCACAGGCAATATGTCAGAAGGCAATCCATCCTGAAATACTAAATCACAGTAGACTTCAGATGTGCACCAACTTTACCTACAGGGGCTTGCATCAACCAATGATTCATTCTCCCTTTCTCTCTCTTGCAGGGCTTATAAGGCATGACAGCTCCTGGTGACCTCCTCTGATGCCCTGGTCCTCTCGACTTTCACTGCTCTCAGCTCCCCATGCTGCCAGCACCTGCAACATGAAACAATACATTCTGAGTACTCCCTCTGCCCCCTCCCATTACACTGGTGTTCAAGTTTGGAGTGGCAGTGTGCTTCTGAAGCCAGAATGCCCCACTTACTGTGCAGCCCCCAAGCACAGAGCAGACTCCTTTCAGATGGAACTAAGCTGGAAGAGGTACCCCAGCAGCACAGGCAAGGCACACAGGCCCCACATGGTGTGCAGGCCAGGGGAGCTCACAGAGCTGCAGCTCTTCAGGTCCACTCCTAGCTCCTACTACCATCACTCGTGCAGAAATTGCCTTGGGGTATCAGACATTCTTTCTCCTCCAGGCAAACCTAACAAATCTTTTCTACTCTGTAAAACAACCCAAACTTCGCTCTCCTCCAAAAAAAAAAAACAGCTCGAGGCCTCTCTTTTCAAACATTTACTCAGCCAGCATCTCCAGTGGATCATAGCATTTGAACTGTTCTATTTTTGGACTAGTCATTAAAATTGTCATCATTTAGGTCCTTGCCCATCTGCCAGTATTCTGTCACTCACCTCTTCCCTTTTACCTATTCCTGCTCTTGGACTTACTTATCCTGTTATTATGATTTTAGACATGAATAAATCTCAAATTCATCACTAACACTAAATTAATATGAAGTAACACAATTTTCTGTGATTTCTTAGATTTCATGTGACTGAATTTCTATGTGAGTTCCACCAGCACAATCTGAACCTTCACATTACCTACAGAGAAATCATGTCCTTCTCTCTCTCCATTAACTGCAGCATCTCTTTGTGGGCTAACCCAGGACACACAGAACTGAATGGAAGGACCTCAGCTGACTGCAAGAGGCAGTCCCCTAAATGCACTTAATGAAGTCATTCAAACAACTGATGCTATTTATGTTGAATTTCATGACTATATGACATTCAGAGATAACCATGTATGTTCTGTGTCTTTAGCAAATACATTTTTCCTATTATACAATCTGAAAAAAATACTGGTTTTGTTCTAATGTAATTTTAAGAATCAAATTTATATACAAGACCTTTAGAAAACAGAGACCCACCTCTAAATGCAAAGAACAAACATTTGCATTACCTATTTATATTAAAATATGCAGAAATTTCCAAAGTATTCAGTCAACTTATAAATTTTTATAACTTCTTAGAATTGTTAACATTTTTTTAACACACAGCATTATTTCAGCTTTGTAGAAGGCTCAATAACAATCTTTCTGGTCTGGAAAAAAAGGAAAGAACATTATAATAAAGAATGCAGAATAAATAAAAACAAAACAGTACAAGCCGTACATCCACGCATACAAAGACAACTTTCATGGTGAGCTATAAGCAAGTATAATAACACAATGTGCTGCATGTTGATTTCACCAGTGAAAAGAATTTCTCCAGTTATTGAAGACTTTCCTGGCAGAATTTCAGAAAAAAAATTCTGACATTCTCCCAATCTGACTTCTGTGCAATGCAAGTCATGCACATTTTAAATACCGATGAATAATACTGCCTTTCTTCTGAGAACTGTTAACAGCTGTAGAAACTATTATAGCCTGCTTAAAATCATGTCTCTGTAGTCAATACTCTCCAGACACTTAGCAATACTAAAGCTATTCCTGGGACTAAACTAGAATTGCTATGTGAGTACAAAGTTTGATTTATGTTGAAATGAAACAACAAACATCTGATCTTTCCTTTTTTTTTTAATAGCCATTCACATAAACACAAGAATCAGCTGCATAACTAGAAAGTGATGTACCAAATTTACAGAAATTGGACAAAGGAAGACCACCCACAGTTACCTTCAAAAAGAAAAGATTTGTGAAAGGGTGAAAGATGGCTGGTTAAGATACTTTGTACAGCCACGGCCACCCTAATGTCTTTGTGGTGAGGCTGTGGTGTACGAGTGTTGTTTCATGAATCTGGTTTTTCAAGTTTTCTGAAATACACAAAATTATCAGCAGCCCAGTCCAATATCTTGGCAATGCTCATCACCAGCTGCTCTCAGATAGATCACAGGCACAGTGGACAGCATAATAAAATCACCCAGATGCATTCAAGAGGAAGTCAAGATCTCTGTGTACTAACATTATTTTTTCGCATCACAGAGCACAGGTGGGAACAGGAGAAATGCTCTGTTGTGGCTACTTTGACATTTTTGAAATCATGACTGGAAAAAGAGACAAAACACAAGAAGAACAAATGCAAACCTCAAAAGGCATAAGATTTTACATTATGTTCTATAGATTCATGTATATGACTAAGATTCCTCATTCTAACAAACTGCCACCAAAATTCCTTTTTTTTAACAAATCTTCACCTTTCAAGAAATAAAAACACCTAAGTAAATATTATCATATTTTTGAGGGTTTGTGGTCTCTGACAAAGACAGCAAATAATTTGACTAGTAACAATAATAAAGTAAGGATTAAGCTAATTTCAAGTAAGAGTCTCTTCCTCCAGAAGAGTACCATAAATCAATCAAGAAGCCTTAAGCAGCTTCAAATAAATTCTCCAGCTTCCTCTAGATTAATTATAAATCTTTAGCTCTTAAGGTATCTAGAAAGGCGAAAGATAAGCTAATTGTTCTTCTCATCATTAGTTTTTCTTCAGTCAGTAAGTTACCTTATTTATAGCATCACACTTCATCTTCTAACCAGAGCTTTCATGGCGATTTTGTGGTATTACCAGTATGGCACAGGGACACCTTCACCTTCTCCAGCAGACACGCAAGTAGCAGAATAACCTGTGTGCCCTTCTGCAGCCCCAGGTGCCATCAAACACAGCTCTCCACAGAGCCCCTGTGCTTGCCTGGGGAAAACATGACTATGGTATCAGTGCTGCTCTCCAAAAAGCTGCTGCTAGTTCCCCCAGTAACATTTACCAGGCATGACTGGTGCAGGTGCCCAAGAATGGAAACTCACTGTCACTAAAACCTGACTTGCCCACCCCCGCTGCAATGGGACTGAGCGAGACTGAGGACTCCAGAGGCAAAACAAAGCTTGAAATTCCGAGTGCAGACCTAACAAGGGGCAGAAATGCTGTCATCCTCTCTACTTTCAGGTCAAATTCAAGTTGTGTGCTCAAGATCCCAGTTTGGCTTTACAAAGTCCTATCTCAGGTTGCTCCCAACTCCTCTGCTTTTCTTCCTCCTTACTCACTCACTCTGCTCTTCTCACTCTTTTTGTCCTTTAGTGCCTCCTGTTCTCCTCTGTGCTCTGAGTCTTATCCCATGCTGCTTTCTGGGCTAAGATCTCCACCTCTGGGAAGGCTTTGGATGTCCTATCTCAATAAATTTGGGATAACATTCAAATTCAATGGGAGTAAAGCTGACCCATTTCATTGGGGCTCTCTTGCCAAGCATGCCCTGTCCTTCCTCCTGCCTCATCCTGTCTTTATTTAGTGTCTGTAACTCTTCCCTTCTTCTCCTTAGCTGTTGGCCTACACTTTGTATTTGCCAATTTTGCCATCCTCAGACTGAGAGTTCCTACAGGCAGAATACCAAGTTGTTTTATTTTCCCTTACTTTGTCTATAAAATGATGTCTATTCAATGTTTTCCCATAACAATGGAAAGAGATGATCAATTTACAAGACCAGAGGAAGGAAAAAGTGTGCACATAAGCAGGAAGAGGACAACTATTTTCTTAAATTGTAATAGGCAACTAAGGAATTACTTTTTTCAAAATCACTGATCATATACAAGGCAAAAAGGCATTGTTTAGAAAAAAGCATAAGAAAGTCTCTAGTAACCTTGGTGCCTATCATATCCTTTGGTCTGGGAATTTCAGCTGGGCTTTGGCTCTTAATTCAGCACAGTTACAAGGTAATTCTGCAAGTACAATCCTCTAGGGACTGCAAATGAAAATAAAAGTCATGTTCAAATCAACTGATTTCAAGGTCACGTATTTGAAATCAAGGCAGCAGGGAAACAAAAAGCCTTACAAAATTTACAAAATAAGCAGAAATCCTGAAGCCAGGAAATTGTCACAGGTATAACAGCAACCTGGATCTGCTAAACTCAGTGGTCAGTAGTTCCACTGAATATGGTAAGAAAAATTAGGCTGTGAGTTGAGAATAGATAATTTGTAATGGGAGACTAACAGTGGACCACATGGAAAATTAAGTGGTTTGGAATGCAGACAAGCTTAGAGAGAGGGTGAAGCAATGGCTGTTTTGAGAACCCCTATTGGGCACTGCTATAGAGTGCTAATAACATGTAAAATGCACTAACAGCTGCAACACAGGCAAACGACCTTATATAATGATATAAAAAAGTTATTTCATTCATCACAAAAAAGAAATGTAACAGAAAAATCTCAAGCACGTAGGCATAAGCGTGAGAACAGATTTCCCAGCAATGGATCAGGAAGGTCTGATCTTTGGCACTCTTTCCAGAATGACAAAACTTTTAGACAGGTTACCTCTTTACCTGTCTGTGGGCAGCAAAGTCACTGATAACTGAAAACCTCTTAAGCAATCTTCTGCGCTGTTTCCTATTGCAATCATTGTACAGTGACTGCTCAGAACTGAATGGTGCTTGGTATCATTATTCCAAAACATGTAACTATCCATCCAGATATTTACACTGCCTCTCTCCTCCTGCAGAGAGACTACAAATACGAGCACACAGGGGCAAACAATACTATTAACACTTCTTGCTTTGGCTGGTATTGCTGTGTTAGGGCAGTCCACGGGCAGGTGCTGTCGTTTCTGACAAGCCTGTTGGATAACAGCGACAGGAATCTGTCAGATGCAGCCCACACACAGGATGTGTCCCGCACAGCGTGCTGACCTCCTCCAAAGAAGTTTCATTTTAGAATTCTACGGAACATGTTACAAATACCAGCTGGCAATGTGCGATGTATCAGAGGGAAAAGGAAAAGCGAGAGGGGCAGTACAAATAACGAGGGAACGCCCTCCGAGGGCAGCAGGGGGCTTTGCTGGAGCACGCTGTGCGCGCTTGGAGGAACGGGCGGGATCTGTGTGACACAGGGACGGCAAACAAGGAAACGCGCAAAGACACTTCTGTGCTTCTCCTGCAATTCCCTGAACCTGCAGTTGCCAGAAGATTAGTGCTGGTGTTTTTTAAAGACAACTCAAGAAGCTTCGGGTTTGGTCAAGAATAAAACTAGTAATAAAACAACTAATAAAGAATAAGTGTCCTTACCTTCACAGGATCATATTCACACCACAAGCAACTCCTTCTTCCCCAGGAAAAGACCCTTGTCAGTGCACAAGATGTCAGAGGCCTCGCACATTGCCTCACTCCAACCTCACAGCCGCCTTCTTCCATCTCTTCCACAGCCTTGTGCCATCTCCTTCCCAGGACAGCGCAGTTCTGAGGGACCTACTTACTATTGATTTCCGCCTTCTTTACACCACTTGAGCTGCAAAACTGATGGAGATGAACAACCAGTCACACCTCCTAGGCAGACAATAAAATATCAGAGGCTCCCAACTAGTAGAAGAGCCTTTGCACACCCAGCCATGACAGCTCAGAATGCTTCGGCTCCCAGGCAAGAGGTTACCAGATCCAAAGCAGAGCTTTAAACTTTAATTACCAGACCACCCACCTGAGCCTGTGAGACAAATATGTGTCCTGTGTCTCCCATCCTGTTGTGAGCATGCTTCCCACTACTGGAAAAGGACTGCCTGGGTAGGTGTCAATACCTTGAGCTACAAAAATATATTTGGGAGAGCATTTCAGCAGCATGCTGAGAGCGTGGGTTCAGTATGGTATGCAACAAATAACGACAGTATTGTCTTTTTAACAAAAAAAGTTTAAAAAAAAAGTCACTGACATTATAATTTTGCTTTTGAAAATTGTATTAAGGCTAGTGCAGAAACTATTAGCAAAGAAGAGATTTGGGAACACCACCAAAATGATTCACCAGTCCCTCAGTAGGAAGTGATATCATTGCATCACATCTTCATGAGAATGGCAGAAGAGATGCATTGTTTCACAGGACAGTGAAGTGCTGTATTTTCCAAAATAAAAGTATTAAATCTGCAAGTGTGTATGACAAATAAGAGGAGGAAAATTGTCTGGGCAGTGATGATCAGATGCTTGTAAACACTATTGAACATTTACAACCTGGTCTGGGATAAATTGCAAGCTGAGAGTATTGTACAAATTATACCACAGTCCAACCAGATTCTTTTCTATCTGAAACATCACTTCTTGCTTAATCCCTCAAACCAAAACCAGTTAAAACCTTTCCTGCTCCTTGTTTAGCAGCCATATAGTGAGTGTGTTCTCACATTCTCTTACCTAACTCAGTCCCACGCTCTCTGACCCACATCTCTGCATCTCAGAACAGGCACTCAGTCTTGCCAGGCATTTATACACCTTAGCAGTACACCTGCTCCTACCCTTTGCCATGCCCAGCATCATTACCCAGGTGCTCCAGGGCTTCTTAGGTCAAAAGGCACAGGACTGCTGCACAGCCAGGTGGCCTAGGGAACCCCAAAGCTCTCCCAACCCCTGTGTTACACAGATTTTTGCCTTGTGGCTCACACTAAGGAGAAACCTGGATGCACATATGAGGCTGCTAGGGAGGCAGAGAGCAAGGAAGTTTTAGGTTTCAGCATGTGTGCCACATGTCTTCAAGGATGACACACCGGGTAACAGGTTTTTTAATTCTTAGAACTGTACCTCGTGTTGGACACGCTCTCTGCAGTTGTGCTGGGAGGTATTAGCTTGTCAGCACCTCAAAGCCCTAAGCATGCTCCACTCTGCCATGCCTTTTAATTAATGATCTGCTCCTTGCACAGCAGGCAGCAGGAGGCTTGCAGCTACATAACTACTGAACTGACAATGACAAGCTGGCATCACCCAGATTAAGAGGATTTTCTTTCTTTTAATCTTATTCCTTCTCCTCAGCCTGCTCTATGTTCCAAGAGGTCAAAGTACTATCCCTCCAGTTCACTTAACGGTGATGCTTCCCCCTCACCTACAACTCTTCTCTCAAAAACCTACACTTAAAGCACCTGACATCAGCAGCCCCAAGCATTAAGACAATAAAACCTGTGCTCCTTTCCTCCCCAGCCTGCTGCCCACCTGTGCCAGAGAGAGGGGACACTTTGAATCCAGGGAATTGCCACAGAAGAGAATGGAAAATTTTTTACTCACTTATTTTCTCCAAAATTCCTTTAACTCTCTGCAGGAGGACTGGCGGGTCTGTTGCTATGCAGATCTGGTGGCCCACAGCATGCCAGAGGCTGCTGTCAAATCAAGGCTTTAGGAGCAATCACAGAGCAGCAGGCACATCCAAACAGCACTGGAGAAGTCATCTGCAAGGAAGAGCAAGTCCCATGCCATGTAACATGAAAGCAAGTAATAAGTATTTATTCTGCTATCACTCCTAAACTCATGGGAACTGGGACTTTTTTATGCAACTCATATCCTCCAATCTAGTAACCTCAGTTCCCTGGAGACTGGTGCTGTAGGACACACAGACAGGGCTGAGAGCTGAGAAGCTCTGGGATTTCTGATGTATCCAGCCCCACTCAGAGCCAGCCAGAGTGATGCAGGACTCCTCATGCAATCCATCTGCTTCCCTGGGTTCACCTAGAAAAGCAAACCATCAGCCCTCCAGCTCAGCCCTCAGTTACATGAAGCAGCAGAGTGGAAGGAAAGCTGCTCTCTTTATCTCAGCAGTGCCCACAGGCTCTGGTGCACTGACCGACAGTTCCTGTCCCACAGAGCCGCATCTAAACTAACAAACAGCCAAAGGGAGGACACACACACCAACAGGACACTTGACTGAGTGATTTTTCTGGGTGGTGGACAATGAGGGACTATATTCTTGATACAGTTGCAGGCAAGACCTCAGGGGTCTTGAGAAACAAAATGGAAATGCCACTTGCTTTTAGACAAACACACAAAGCACTGGGCCTGATTTTCTGCTGGTGACCCTTACATAACATCCACATAACCCAAACAATTTTCACATTTACTCCTCGTAAAATTTTCTGTTTGGTTTGGAGAAAAAGCTACTGCTTTTGGCATACAGAAGCATAAGTAACCTGTTACAAGCATTTTAGAGAACATCTCAGTTTGGTGAACATTTCCCTCAAGTTATTTCTATGATCTAAGTGAGCAGCAAGTGCTGTACTCATCTCTTTCAAACTTATCCACTATCATCAGTTAATGAGTCCTGCATTAAAAATTCCATCCAAAAAGCCTCCTTGTAGTGTGTGCACAGCACTTCACTAAAGTCATGGAGACATTCCCCAGACAGAGGAGACTGAAATAGATCAGACACCCATTCCAAAACGATTACCTGGAAAAGTGAATGTTTCCTTTCTTCTGTGTATTATAAAACCTCATGTACCACAGGAACAGAAGCTTAAAGGCCACACAGTACTTTCACTTCATGTGTGCATCTTCCACTGATGTCAACTGGAATGAGTGTGAGCACCTGATTCTCAGCCAGTGTAACTTCTGCCAGGAACTATTTTCAAACATATCACATCAACTCTGGGCTCACACTTGTATCCCAATTAAATTTCCCATCTCTCCACACCATCAAGACTTGTACTTAAAAGTGGCAATATTTAGCTTGTGCAAGTAAAACTTACTTTATCAAATACTGGAGGCTCTTTGAAAGCTGAAAGCACTTACAGATCTTGGCTCCAGGAAAAACATTCCATGTTCTCCAGTTTCAAATGGGATGGCCACATTTCTAGGCATAAGGACAGCTGATAACTTATGGTGAGATTACCACAGGTTACGAATTTAACAAAATGAAGATGGCTTAAGCCATCTTCAGCACATGACTTCTGCATAAAGAGCAGAGTTCCTGGAGTTCAGCTGGTTCCTGAAACACAGCTGAAGAGTGGCAGTGTTAAGCTACAGCATCACAGCTGATTCTAATTGTCTCTTATAGTGTAAGAGCTAAACTATCCTTGTTCCAAGGCATGGGTCAAAATACTGCAAAAAATGCAGGTCATGGAGTAGAAGAAAGGTTATTTTGAACTTCTTAGACTTCTCACAAAGTTTTCAGTTTCTGCAGATAGATTTAACCAATTTCATCATTTTGGTTACATCAGAACATCTTTATATCAGAACAACTGACTTTTTGTTATCAAGCCCCTTTTTTAATTCTAGCTATATGTCATTCCCTTGAACTCAAATAGCTCAGAATCACACATAAAGATTGAGATGAGATAATGGAAATAAAAGATAATGAATCAACTGGTTTTGTACACAAAATAAGCATCTGTAATTACAAAGCAGTCAACACACAGACTCTGACTTGAGTTCCATTACACACTGGCCCCTTGGGATCCCAGGACTTAAAATCACCTTTGCTCTCTCTGTCACAGGTCAAGCATAGCTCAGCCAAACCAGGAGATTTGTGCCAAACAGTTTGTATTTCCAACAACTAAATATTGAATTCTTCATTTAGGAGTCATTCAGAAGTCAGGCTTACACAATTATTTGCATACACGGCCACTTTATTTCAGCCTCCAATACAAAAAGCTATTAACAGTTGGCCAGATTCTGCTCTCATTTGTCCCAGTGCAAAACCTTGTCATTTTCATTAAGATCAGTGGAGCCAGAGTTTCATACCATACATGGGAGAGCACCACCCCTTTTTCACTGAGGCAGCTCACATTGCCAGTGAGTTGTGTGCCTGTGGCACATCTGACCTGAAGGTTTCTGTTCTGTGGCACAGGCCACCAGTTCTGCTCACTGTTCTTCTAACTCTTCTACAGCCTCACCATATCCCTCATGGTCTTAATTTTAAATAGACTTTGTTTCACTGACAGACCAGAGCACATTACTTATTCCCCTTAAGTCACTGGATTTACCAGAAGCACACTAGCTGAATACCACTGAACAAAAGGCAAACTTGTTTCTACAGTGTATTTACACACAATAAAATGAACCAGTCAAGCAAACAAACTGTACATAACATTCCCTATTATGAACTGAAACCAGAAGAAACTCTCCTCAGTATTTCCAGTACTTATAAGCATGCTTACATCCTGTGTAACCCAGGGCTTACATCAATTACTTGGTCCTCAATGCTTTGAGCCAAGTTTTCTCCACAGTATTTACTCCCTGGAACCCAAAGGAGTCAACAGATAACTGGTCTCCAACACTGTTTCTTCAGTGCCCTCCACACTGAGGGCAAATTTTGCTCATTCTTCCTGACTGAGAGATGACCTTGGTTTAATTTCCTGGATCCCCTCTGCTATAAATGGTATCTCACAGCTATGGTAACAGTCCTGGTGTAACACCTGGCCAGTGAGGGACGGGCAGCTGGGTGCCAGTGGGCACCAGGACAAGGGCACTGGGAAACAAGCATGCTGCTGCCAGTCAGTCAATTACAACGAGCACAAGAGCACACACAGCCAGCCTGAGAGAACAGAAATCTTAATTGCACTGCTCTGCATGCCCACAACAGCTGGGTTAGGAGTCACTGCTCTGCTTTTCTACAGACACAGTGTTTAGAAGGGCATAACCATTGCTTTGTGCTTCTATTTCTTTCTGGTAATGTAATAAAGCAATTCTCAGTTATCAGAAATGCGAGCATTTGTGACCACGATGAGGTTCATGCAGGTACAACCCTTGGGTGTGCAATACACACAGAGCTGTGGCTGAACAAGCTCTTGTTGCTCCCATCAGGCAGTCTGACCTCAGACTGGAGGCACACAGCACCCCATGCAGCACCAACCTGCAGGACTATGTGCCCTGCAGACACAGATTTCTGCCACCTTGTGTGAGCACACAGCCTGAGAGGCAAACTCCCCCAAATACCTCCCCTTGCATAAAGGGAAAAGTAACTTATTTCACAATTACAAGGCACACTGAATCACCCCAGCCTGACTACTGATCCATGCCAAATAAATAGTGATAGTCAAGGAGCTCCTTCTGACACCCTTCCACTGAATAATTTAATTGAAGGGAAAAACTTGACGTGTCACAGCACAGTATCTCTGATGCTAATTCACTGTCTTTTTTTCCCTATTAGAATACATGGAAGCAGAAGGTTGTCACACTTTTCAAGAAAAAATGCTAATAAGTGGGTTTTAGCTTTTCTGGTAAGCCTGGAAAACAAGGCAAGGGGCGAGCCAGCTCCTCTGTGCACAATCCCCCAGTGACTCAACCAGAGCATACCTACATGAGGCAAAAACCAAGAAAAGAATCAGATAATTGTGTTCCAAGTGTGCACAGCCAGATTTGTAAACAGAGAACATGGTCACTGTGTTTGAAATGGAGTATTATCATCTCAATAAAGCAGCAGTAAGAGACTATGCATTCAACATTTTAATTCCCAGGTAAAGCTAGGGTAAAAGTAGAGCTAATTTACAAAACAGCTCTTAACTGCTTGGAAAGGACACCAGTCAGGCTGCTTGGACAACCTTACTTGCACCTTCTTGTATAGGGAATGAGTGACTGGATACTGTAATACAGTATTTGCCTAGAGTGGCAAATACTGTATTACAAAGAGCTTCAGAGCCTCCTGCCTCCAATACCTGTATGCTGACACAGCATTTATGGGTTACACATATGTTCTATTTAGCATTATGTATACACCAACAAATATACACGCAGATAACCTTGATAAATCAAGTACTCATGTGATTTTTTGTAATATTCTCCCAAATATTTTCCACTGTGACTGCAATCCCTTCCAAAGGGAGAAGCACCAGTACAAGTCCAGAAGGTTACATGAATGAGGACCTCACTCCCCCTGCACACCAGGAAGAACTTACACTGTATAATAAGGACAAAGCTTTTAGCACAACTCAAAAGCCACAAGGACCTAGAGCCTACAACAGGAACACAGCAGAAGAGATCAAGAAGAGATCAGAGACTTTGTTAGGTGAAAAGAAAATAAAATGTGCAAAGTTTCGCAACTGTTTTGTGGATGTAAAATTGTGTTGGCCTCCTCATACAGTGCTGTAAGTTTAAGTACGCACATAAAGATACAAATACAGTTACAACACTGTCATGAGTTCCATGCAAATAGTTCTACATGAGCCAAGTCAACTCCTGTGTGCAAGGCTCTCTGCAGGATCAGGACTGTAACCTATGTACAGAAATGCTGGTAAAATGTGTTTATGTAATATGTAAATAGATAAAGAAAAGTACATTCACACCAACTACTGAGGAAAGAAAACTAATCATTTTTCTACTGCTAAAAGTACTGAATCACTTACCATCTGGTTTGTGAGGGAAAAAACTCAGTCCAATCCAGCTATGAAGAAAACCCTGTCTAAAAAAAGTAATCACATGCTAGATCCCCCGAAGTTTAATTTCCAATCATTTTAACACAGAGACATGGAGAATTTTGTTTTTCTGGAGATTAAAAAAAACCCAAACCAACAGTAAGAAGAATGTGTGGCTTGTTAGGCCCTGATCCTTCTATGGGAAATAGTAGAAGCTAGTTTTCAGAAAAAAAGTGGAGTTCCTGCATCAGTTTCTGATGGAACTTATTCTAATTTTCCAAGAAAAATCTACCACACTTCTGTTACCATGCTGTGAGATGCAAAAGTAAAATAAAGATATTTAGTATCTGAACTAACTTGCAATTATACCTTGACAACTTTGTGATGGATCCTCCATCATCCCAAGTTATACACATGCAGAAGTGGCATGTTACTGACAGGTATATTATTCTACCCTAAAAAGGGCATGTGTCACATAAATACTCTGAACATTAAACCACAACCAGCAAAGGTCATGTTTATGGCTCTGGCAAAGATGAGTCATTTCCAAACTTGTGACTTGTCACTTTGTCCTCAAACACACCACAACCATCTTAATTTTTAAATAAATTTAAATTTTTATATATCATTTCATCCACACTTCAAAACCCAGCCTACACACTGCACTGCTCTTCCAAAGGCCTATGTATGTCCCCTTTAACAGCTGTATGTCATGGAATCAAACTTCCCTCCTTGCCTCGTTCCCTGCACCACACCAATTCAGCTCTTGATGCTGCCTCTCTGGAACATCCCCCTGACCTCATTCACTGCCATTTCACCCATGCTAGCATCTCTTCCTTCTCTTTTTCCTTGATGTTTTTCTCTACTAATTGCCAATGATTTCTAATTGATGTTCTTTGATTTGGAAGTAGTCAGACATTGGTTGTTCTCTCAAGGAGAGATCAGTGCTATGCATGGATGGCCATAACAGTTCTGCAGCTCTTGGCCTTTTTTCTTCTGCTTCCCTCGGTAAAATTTCCTTCCTCCTCACAGAGGCATGGAGTCTAACACAGACCATTTACCTATGGGACAGAGAATGATTTTATTTGATTTACCAATTAACCTAAACCTTACAAACCCCAAAAACACTGAAAGAAATTTCCATCCCACTAAATACCTTACCCACTAAGTTTTACCATTAAACTTTTGCTGCTGAACACTAAGTCTTTCCATGAAAAAATATATCTATTATTTATTTAAAAGTGAAAATTATTCTTTAGCTTTTCTTTCCTTCTTAATTTGTCATTGTTGATTAGCCCTATATAGATCCCCACTGGGATAAACTTGATCCCAAGTCATTATGAAATTAAGTAGTTCTCTCTCTTGCTGAAAAATGATTCTTAAAATAATGTGTTACATGTATAACCAAACACAATTAAGTTATTATGGTTTGACCTGTGTGACAACCATACCCAGTCCTCACTCGTGATTGTGAGAAACAAAGGCTTAGCATCAAGATGCTCTGTGCTGATGCATTTTTGGCACTGAGGGAAGGCTATGAGTGAGCAAGTGTGACTCAGAGGCACAGCAGTAACTCTTTAAGCCACTGACACAGATTACTTTAGACCTTGCTAGTAAGGCTGTTCCAGAGTTGTGACCACTACTTGCCATAGCACAAGCACTGGCAGTCCCACAGTTGGCACCCTCTGGGACTCGAGAGTTAGTGACCAACCTACTGCTACCTACTGCCAGTTCTTGGGCTCTGAGAGAGTGGAATCACACCCTAACCTAGGACAAAAGTGCTCTTTTACTGCAGCTATCACACAGTAGGTAAAAGTAAATATGGCACTGAGGTCAGTGATAATGAGAGAACAGACTTGCACAGAGACACAGAGCTTTTCCTCAGGGGAGCAGCTTCCCTCCCCCCCACACCCAGGGCTGGCCCTAGACAGCCAGTGAGTTCAGAAGGAGTATGGCCATGGCTAACTCACAGCACCCATCACCACGGGCTAACCTGGGCAGCACCAGAGACACCAGCACAGACCTGACTCACACCAGTGCAAAGCATGAAGTCGGTGGAGCTGAACTCAGATGATCAGAGTAAGGCTCATTATTCCTGCAAATTCATGCACAGGGAGTTGCATTCTGCATAGCCTTTCCTACTCTGAGTCACTCCAACTCCTGCTCTAGGCTGTTCCGTAGCAAACTGTCAATAAAACCTATTAATGATGTGCTTTACATAGAAACAGTGCATTTAACTGAGGAGCTACAACACACGAAGAGTCAGCAAGGGGTGAATTGTGTGGTTCATAGATCCATAGAATGGCCTGGGTAGGGACTGACCTTAAAGATCACCTACATCTAGTTCCAACTCCCCTGCCATGAGCAGAGACACCTTGCACTACACCAGGATGCTCAGAGCCCAGTTCAGCCAGGCCTTGAACACCTCCAGGGATGGGGCAGCCACTCAGGGCAACCTGTGTAGGGCCTCAACACACCCACAGTAAAAATGTTTTTTGTAACATCTACTCTGAATCTACTCTCCTTCAAACTGAACCCATTACCCCTTGTCCTGTCACTACAAGCCTCAGTGAAAAGTCCATCTCCACCCCTCTTGCAGCCTCTCTTCAGGTACTGGAAGGCCACAATCAGGTCACCCCTAAGCCATCCATTGTCCAGGCTGAACAAACCCAATTCTCTCAGCCTTTCCTTGCAGGAGAGTTGCTCTGTCCCTCTCATCATTTTGGTTGCCTCCTCTGGACTCTCTCCAGCAGTTAATGGAATGCAGGATGCATCTCAGTAAAGAAGTGGTAAAGGTGGGTGGGAGTCTTAATGTTGCATAGATCTGCTTGATGTTTGGTATATATATGAACCTAATTCCCCTTTTGATTTCAGTGCAGTCACATCTAGCACTCCCCTGTGTTTCTACTGATATATAAATTCTCTGATGAATAATTGATAACCAACTTTCTTTTACGTAAGCCTTTACTGGAGAACCAGCAAATATTACAGACATGTTTTTTGTCTTCTCTCTTTTTAGTCCTGCTCTCATCTGAGTCACATTTGGCCAGCATTCCTATCTAGCTCCTCGATTGGTGGCAGCTATTAAAACAAAACAACAAAACAAAACACACCTTTGAAGATCCAGTGGCAGGAACAGTGCAAAGATGCTCTTTGACAGAGATTCTTGGGTTTTGTCCCAAGTAAGTACGCACCTGCAGCTGTTGGCAACATTGTAACAGGGGATGGTTTCTTTACTGCCTGTCCAAACTCTGGATCTCGTAAAACATTCTGGCCTTGTGACACAACATTTAGCAACAGGTAACCACTGACTTGCTACACAAGCAGCTGACATTTTCATCCACTACAGATGGTTTTATCTGATGGCTACAGGGAATTCTAACTTCTCAAAAGAAATTGGGAGGACATGGGGAGCAACCCCTAAAAGAAAGCTAGAATTAATCAGGGGTTTTCACAAGCTGTAATATGTCACAGCAACAAAGAAGCAAGAAGTTGCTCAATTTAGAGTCCAGGTAGAAAGGGGAGGAGACTGAAAGTAGTGGGGTTGGGCAGGAGAAAACAGCTGTGACACGTCTCATTCTCTTTCAGTATGTGGAGAAACAAAACAAACACAGGAGGAGACCAAAACCATAACCTGAACCTGACCTCCCGCTCACTAGCTGTATCATAAAACCTCCAGCTGAACTTTGGTCATTGCATGACCAATGCAATGCAGTCCCAAAGCCTGGCCAAGTAACTACACCATGAGTTTTTGGTTTTTTTTCTCACATATGCTCAAGATAGTAGAGGCCAGTTGAGAATATGGCCTTTCAGAAGAAAAAACCACGTTGATTTAATTGCCAGCTGGCTGGACAGTTTGCTTTTCTGTTGAGGTTGGTTTGTGGGTTTGTTTGAATATCACTGCACTGAAAAAATGTGGGTGTGATACAGGATTTAACTGGAATATTAATATATTTTGTCTGTATCTGTTAGAAATGGCAATCAACACAGCAGTTTAAAACATTGGTGATTGTAAGGTGATCAATTACACAAAATATAAACCTCATCACCAGTTTAACGTGGCACCAGGATTGTCCACGTAAAGATGTTCTTAAAATCTTAATAAACATCCTTATACGTAGAACTTATGATTCATGGTTTGCAGAGTGATAAGTAGTGAAAGGGTCAAGTAACTCACCTAATACCACTCAGCAAGGCAAGAGCAAGCTGAGTTCAGACTCAGGATCCTGCTTTTCCCTGCTGATCTTTCCTTCAACTGCAAGTTACTCCAAGCACACAATGTACAACAAATACCGAGCATTTGTTTCTACAAAAGATCTGATTTTTTGTGCTGCATAGAAAAAGAACCACTGTGTCCATTCTAGCACTCACTTGCAAGCAAAGTGCAATTGTTGGGGTAGGACACAAATAGATGGCCAATAAAGAATTTATCATTATCACTGATAACGGTACTGCCAAAAATTCCAGTGCACACCTTCACAACTAAATTGCCTGCCCCTGTGAATGGGGCTGAATAGAAGAGCACACTGAACATGGAGCCTTCCAATCCCTCTGCTTCTGACAAAACGCCAGTTGCCACCCAATGCAATACCTGAGTGTCCTCAGCAGTTCATTTCCATGCAGGAAGGCTCACAGACCTTTAAAGACTCTTCCCTCTCCACTTGGGATAATTAATGCCCCCTCATGCTAAGATCCTGCCACACAGACTTGTTCCTGCCAGGTACAGAAATACACACCCCATCTTCACGCCGTGCTGCCAACACCTGCACGGGCAAATCACTCAGAACATAACAAACAGCTGAAGATTGCAGTGCTTTGCAGCTTCAGGTAGAACTTGAAAGCAGCAAGCCAAATGAACATCCTTCTCTGTGGAGAGAGATGCAACTATTCTGTGACGTGAATTTGCATTCTGTGCACCAAATTTATTTATAGAGGACAGGAAATAGTTTTGGAAAAAAAGATCCAAGACACACCTTTGTCTACAGCATCAGTATTTCATCCTCTACTGGGCCATCACATGTCACAACACTTGTATTTCTGATTCATGCAGAGTACTTATCACTCACGTGAAGGTGGTGAGACACTTCAACAAGTTGCCCAGAGATCCTGTGGATGCCCCATCCCTGGCAGTGTTCAAAGCCAGGTTTAATGGGGTCCTGAGCAACCTGATCTAGCAGGCGGCATCCCTGCCCACGGTGCTATGTTCCAAGAATCAGATGATCTTTAAGGTCCCTTCCAACACAAATGGTTCCATGATAATGTGTAAGAATACTGTAAAGCCATGTGTATCTTATTTAAACTTAATGCATATCTTACATCTTCAGTTTGCCTTTAATCAAGAAAATACACTGGTTTACCTGGTTTTAAAATGAAATTTTTTAACCTGGCAGGCTGCAGCCCCTGGAGTCATATTTGATTATGTAATACCATTCAGCTGTTTCTCAGAACCTAGACCTACCATGGTATATAAATGCTGCACACACATGCAAGTAATTGAACTCAAGGTGGAACGAGTCTGTATATTTCTGTGACCAGAGCCTAACCTTGTTTAAAAAATCCCAGCACTAACAGGTTAACTTCTGACCTCAAAAGCAAGAATTTTTAGGCATGATCTGCTACGTACAGCCACGCTAATTAGAAAGAAGGTAATAGGATCATTGCTACAAATATACAAATTAAATAAAAACCTGGCAAAATAAATGCAGGACCCTTTTTGTTCGTTAGCCTGAAACAACTACATGCAAGCTCCACCAAGCTGGAGCTGAGCCAAAAGATTATCCATCCTTTCTGTTACACATGGATTCTCTGAGGATCGGCATCTGGAACTCTGTGTGCTCATCGGTGTTCACCTGTGGTTAAAGATAATGAATTCAGACACAATCACACTCAGAAGTGACCATAAGGAGACGCATGAAGGACAGTACGCGCCGTACAGCACGACCTCGACCCAATGCTGAAATGAGAGAGGCAGTGCCACAAAACTCAAATCTGATAAGTTTAACTAAATGGCATGGTTATGTCAAGCAGTTAGTGATAAAAGATGAATTGTCTATGGGCAGTTGCCATACGCCCAGGACACCGCGCTTGCACTACCTTGCTCAGTTGTACATGGCTTCACTACAAGCCAAGTAACAAGTTGCTCCTGTGCTTCCTCAGCCCCCCACAGTGGTGGGGAGGAAACTCGTGGCATAGGCAACTTATTGCCGTGGTCTCCCCGGGCGCAGCGCAGCCCCCGGTCAGCCGTGCCGGAGCCCCGGGGAGCGGGACCCCTCAGCCCCTCAGCGGCCGCTCCCGCCGGCCCGTCTCCCCTCACGCCCGTCTCCCCTCAGCGCGCAATGGCAGCCGCCGCAAGCTCTGGGAGCCGGCCGGCCCCGCGGCCCCCCCGCGGCCCCCCCGCGCCCCCTCACCTCTGCTGCCCTCCTCCTCCTCCTTCCTCCGCGCTCCCCGGCGGGGCCCCAGCCCGGACTACAAGCCCCGTGGTGCCCGGCGGCGGCGCGGCTGCGCGGCGGGCCGGGGAGGCGGTGGCGGAAGCGGAGCCGGGCCCCGCCCGCCGCGGCCGGGCCGGGCGGTTGCCGCCATGCCCCGGGACAACATGGCCTCCCTGATCCAGCGGGTGGCGCGGCAGGCGCGCATCACCTTCCGCAGCCCGGCGGGCCCAGCCTTCGGGGAGAACCTGCACCGCTTGCAGCAGCTGCTGGACGAGGTGCGCGCCGAGGACTTGCACTTGGCGCCGCGGGGGCCGTCGGCCGCGGCGGCGGCGCCTGGGGGGGGTCCGCCGTGGGCCGGCGTGGTGCCTCCCGTCAGCTACATGCACATCTGCGAGACGGAGAACTTCAGCATGGGCGTGTTTCTGCTGCGGAGCGGCGCCTGCATCCCGCTGCACGACCACCCGGGCATGAACGGCATGCTGAAGGTGCTGTACGGCACGCTGCGCATCGCCTGCATGGACACGCTGCCCGCCGGGGCGGCCGCCGCCCCGCCGCCCCCCGCCGCTGGCAGCGGGCCGTGCCTGCGCGCCCTTTTCCGCTCCCGCCAGCACTACACGCCCGCCTCGCCGCCCTGCCTGCTCTCGCCGCACACCGACAACCTCCACCAAATCGACGCTGTGGACGGGCCCGCCGCCTTTCTCGACATCCTGGCGCCGCCCTACGACCCCCAGCACGGCCGGGACTGCCACTACTACCGGCTGCTGGAGGGGCCGCCGGCGGGCGCGGAGCCGCCCGCGCTGCCGCGGGAGGTGTGGCTGATGGAGACCCCGCAGGCCGCCGACTTCTGGTGCGGGGGCGAGCCCTACCCTGGGCCTCGCGTCTGCCTCTGAGTCGCCGCCGGCGGCCCGTGCCGGGCGGCGGCCGCTAGGGACGATGAGCGCTCACCCCGCCGAGAGGGGAACCCGCCGCCCCCCGGCCGGCCGCCCCCCGAGCCCGGCGGACAGCAGCACCGCGGGGACGCGGTGTCCCGTGCTGGCTGAAGCTTCGCGGGAGCGCCGTGGGTCAGAGCCTTCCTCTGATCGCGGGCTTCATGAGTCGGGGAAATAAAGCGCCAGAACGTGTTTATGCCCTTGGGGTCGATGTGCGGGAGCAGCATGATTAAGCTGCTCGGCGGAAGGGTCGGGGAAATATTCCAGCATCCTGTGTAAATAGTTAGGGCCACGCATCAGGGAGAGGGGTTCAGGCTCCAAAGGGAGAGTAAATGCAATAAGAATTGTCATGGGGTGCCCCGGCTTTTCCCACTGGGGCTCCCTCTGCTAGAGGCAGCTGGCACCAGGGGACTGTACCCACTGAATTTGGGAAGTGGGGCTGGTTTGGTTACAGCCTTTGGGGACTGTCTCCAGAGCTACTCTCAAGAAGAGCTGTACCCTACTAGTAAATAAATCCAGAACAACTTCTGAGCCAGGACATGCTCCTCCGGTAAATGCCAGTGATCAATCCCCAGGGCTGGAGTTAAGGAAATTACTGCTCCAAATGGACACTGTCAGGTTCACAGTTACTTTTCAACAGTTCTTATAAGTGTCATATACAAGATCTCACTATTGCAACTGAAAATTACTGAGTGCATCTATGCATACTTCCTTCAGCAAGAAGGAGACAGCTGCTGATTAACCTCGCTTGGAACCTCTAATGCAGCAGTGGCAGAAAGTGGGCATCATAAGAGAAAAAACAACTATCCACTGTTGTGGAAGCTATTCTAGAAACACGGCGTATTTGCAAACCCTCAGTATACAGCAGCGCATACCTAGGTACTGATAAGATTTGACCTGATGTCTTCTCTTTAAAGCGTGGTCTGTGTTTTTATATGTGAACGCTTTGGGCTTTTGAAGCCTTGCAGTTTCCCTCTTTATACTATTTATAAAGACTACTTTTTCATAAGGCTTTTAAATAAACGTAGAGTAGAAAAGACACCATGAATTTCGCCTTGCTGTGATGGAAGCGCTCTGGAGATGCAGTTTGTCCACAGCAGGGGATGCAATCTTTCTAACACAGAAGAGAGTTTTTCTACAGGTGAAGTGCCCCATCTGTGCTGCAGGGACTGGTCTTGTGCCTGTTCATCCTAATGCACACTTCATACCACAAACCCAGGCCAGGGCAGCCTGATTGAGAATTTGAGTAAGAAAACGCAACTTAGCGACCTCCTAAGTGATGTACCAGCCTGCTCCAGAAATCATTTCACAACTGGCTTTACTTTTCTGTGTATTTATAAAAGCAGACTTGTTTTTCCTGTACAGTGGCTTGTATGTGTGAATTTTTAAATGATTCTGATATGGCATTGCTGCTTTTTTTTTTTCCTGGCCTGTGAAAGAATGAATGTAATATACAGTCAGCATTATGCATGCATGGATTAATTCTTTTGCAAGGAAAAATTGGTAGAAATTATTTCAGGCAATTTCCATTTATTCTTTGAGCACTTAAAGGTGTCTGATATTTCTGCAGCTGGTTTACCTGTTTTTCTTGGAATTCCCCTGCAGCTTAGCATTAGTTAATGTTTAACAATTCTTGATCGAATGTAGTCATTAATTATAAGGCAATGCCTCCCTGTGTTACAGCCTGTTTCTACCTCTCTCCAAGCCTAACAAAGACAGTTATCCTTTTTCAGAAGTCCACAAAGAAGATAGCATGGTGCATGCAAACAGCTGTACTGGAAAAACAAACTGCGACAGTGAGCATTTTTTATCCTATCTGCTCTATCCTCCCCTTAGGTCTTTCTGCTGAGTTTTTAATTTTTTTCCTCCATGTGTAAAACCTAGTCAAGATGTTTAGTGGGACAGTATTTAATGCATCTTTCTGAAGAGGACAGCATGGTCATGCTGCAGAGTGCTGTTAACCATGGAAAACCTTTCTTTTTCTTTTTTTTTTCTTTTCTTTTTTTTTAAATTAAGGTGTTAGTATCAAAGTATTTAAAGCTGGAAAAATAGCAAAGAAAACCTGAGATGCATTTTTTTTAAAAGCCTCTTTGTGTAACTTCTTGCTTACTTACTAATTGAAACTTACTTCCTATGTTCTGGATATCTGCAAGCGGAAGGTTTAAGTCTGTAATGCCACTCCTTCTCTCTGCAGTCTGGTTATTGTGTTTTCACAACAGCAAAATAACTGTTATTGCTGAATTGTAGAATAAATACAGGATATCTCACCAGTGACGAGTCATTACTTTCCTTCACAAGTATGACAGCCTTGACCCAAACATGGTGCCGAGCTCTGGTTTCTTTTGCCTGACAGTCCAAACAGTGGGACCGGCTTTTCCTTGGGAGGCGATGCTTAGCACTGGATTCTCAGCCCAGATCCTGCAGGCAAATCCAGGCACATACACTATTGCTGCTTTTGTAGCTGGCCCTCAGTGTAGGGCACACACAGGAGTGTAGGACCATTGATACTGTGCCACGTGAGGTGCTCTTGTAGCCGTACACTAGTCACCACAGTTTCCTTAGTTCACCTCTTTTATGATTTCAGTGTTGTTTAAATCATTTTTGCTTTTAATTTGGGTTTTAATTTTGTAGCATGGCTAGCGACAGTAGTTTGGACAGTGCAGGGGGAGCTTTGGATTGTGTCTGGGTGGCTGAGATACCAATTTCGCTCAAGATGCTCTGGCTGTGACCGAGCTGTGGTTATCCAAGGCTGTGGCGGTACCTGCAGAAGCCCAGCAGTTGAGGAGGCTGCAGCTTCTGTATGACATCCCTCCAGCAGCAGGCTGTGGTCTTTTGGGGGCCAGGACCACGTGGGATCAGGTGGCAAAACTGCAAACCAGAGTGTGAAGGCTTACTTGTGCTGCTAAGGTGGATGGCGGGGCAGTGAGCGCGGCTTCCCCTGCACAGGCTGCTCCATGCCCAACTTTAAAAGCTGTCTTGATTCAGAACCAGACATGTCACTTCAGCTCCCACGGAAGAGCAGCTGCCCCAAAAGCCGGCATGAGTTTCAGAAAACGGGAAGCAGGGATTTCTATCAGACAGAAAAGGCAGGTGCTGCTGGGGCTTTGCACTATGTGACCTAACACCTGGGCAAGCAGAGGCTGGGAACCACCAAGAAAGGGCTTAACCCCTTCGCCCTGCTGTGCTGTGGCATTAGTGATGTCCATCCCGCACAGCTCACTTCTGCAGTGCGGGCCACACCAGGGATCTGCGTGCTAGAGGGGCAAGCCCGCGGGGCGCTTACGGCCCTGCACCGATGGCAGGATCTGAGGGTGGGCCGAGGCCAGGATAGCATTTAAAAAAACATTAACCAAAATAAGTTTACAAGGGGGAAAAAAAAAGGCACGATATTGCGGCCATGTGGGTTCAGCAAAAACAGTCCGGCTGTGCCGCGGGGGTGAGCGCCGCCGCCCCGGGCCGCTGCGGAGCCCCCGAGCGCGGGCGCGGCTCCGCCCGCGCAGCCCCGCGCCGCCGGGAGCCGCTTCCCCCGAGCGGCGGCCGTCGGGGCGGCGGTACTCGCTGTTCCGGAGCCCACTCGCGGAGGTTGCCTGGGGCGGATCGTAACCGCGGAACAAAACAGAATGAGTCAAAAAAAACCCACCCCGCTCCCTGGTTAATATTATCCCGTCTCTCGTCTCCGAGGGAAATTCCCGCGCCCAAAAGCGAGTGTTTGTACGCTGGGGCCGAGGCCGCAGGTTTTCCACGCCGAGGCTTTGCGGGGCGGTGCGGTGCGCCCATCGGACCCGGGCCGGGCTGCCCCGCAGCCCTCCGCCTCTGGGACCCGGCGCGGGTCGGGGACGAGCGGGGAACAACCCCTCCCTGGGTCAGGCCAGGGAACCTACGGAAATAAAGATGTCAATTTAGCATAATTAAGAGATTTATTTGTCGTCTTTTATAAACTTTGTAAGCACCTACCCTATTGTCGAAAAGTTTATTTACAGAGTGGCCAGAAAGATAAAGATACCCCCCTCTCCTTCCAGCCCCCGTTAGTGGTTGTGCATTATTCGTGTTACCTGCGGCGCACTGGGTGCCGGCCGACCACGGGCGCCGGTCCCAGCCCGAGTATTTACATCCTGTCCCAAGTCCTACTACAAACGGAACACTTTCAAGTCACCAAAAAGGAAAACAAAACCAAAACCCCAAACCAGTGCGTACAAAAATATAGTCTCTAAAAAAAAAAAAAAAATCTCAATATTAATAGGCAGAAATGTACAGCCATACTAAAACCAGGGAGGGAGAAACTTTCCGGTCTCGGTGTCGCCGCTGTCGTCGGAGCGGATCGGTAAGGCACCCCCCACATGCAGACAGGGGACCGGGCTCTACACCACACAAGGCACCAAGGACACCTCACCACGACGGCACTGCATGCATCCATCCTCCCGCCGCAGCCCCTATGTACACCCGCCGCTCCGGCCCGCTCCGGCCCGCCCCGGCCCGGGGGAGCCCCGCGGCGCCGCCAGGTGCTCGTCGCGCCCCGCCGGGCCCCGCTCCGCTCCGCGCCCGCCGCGCTCGGCGGCGGCTCCGCGCTGGGTCCTGCGCGTCCCGCGCCGTCAGGGCGTCCGCGTCCGCGCCGCGCAGGGGGCCAGGGCGGCCGTGCCGCTCCCGCCGCCGGGTTGCGGGCACCCGCCGGCGGCGGCGGCTCCTTTTCGTTCCTTCTGGCGCAGGTGAATCTTCGTGTGCCGCTTCCTTTCGTCGGAGCGGGCGAACTTCCTGCCGCAGAAGTCGCAGGCGAAGGGTTTCTCGCCGGTGTGCGTGCGGATGTGGGTGGTGAGGTGGTCGCTGCGGCTGAAGTTCCGCATGCAGATACGGCACTGGAAGGGCTTGTGCCCCGTGTGGATGCGGATGTGCCGGGTGAGCTCGTCGGAGCGGGAGAAGCGGCGGTCGCAGCCCTCGGCGGGGCACGGGTAGGGCCGCTCGTGGACCGGCGTCTTGCTGGGCCGGTTGGGGTACTTGCGGGGCCGCAGGATGGGCCGCAGCGGCAGGTGGTGCGGGCTGTAGGCGCCGGCGGGCAGCCGGGCGCCCGCACCCTCGCCCCCGCCGCTGCCGGGAGCGCTGCCGGGGGCGGCGCCCGCCGGGGGCGCCCCCATCGTGAAGTTGCGGATGGTGGAAAGCGGCGTGAGGGGCGGCGGGACGCGGAGCGAGTCGAGGGGACAGGGGAAGGGCTTGCGGTCGGGGCCGGCGTGGAGCTCCCGCTGGCACTGGGGCGGCGGGAAGAAGCCTCCGTACTCGGGGATCATGGTGAAGAGCCCGCCGTCGGCCGCCGCCGCCTTCGGTGAGGGGTAGGAGGGCGGCGGGGGAAAAGGCAGTGCCCCGCCGCCGGCGGCGGGCAGGAAAGCCGAGGAGGGGTCTTGCGGGTACAGGTCACCGCAGCCCGAGTAGGGCGGCGGCGGAGGCGAGTAGAGATGCTCCAGGTCGGCTGGCTGGCCCTGTGCCATGGTGCAGCCGAGGGCCCCGGCCAGCGGGTTGGGGGAGGTGGCGGAGGCGGCGGTGGCCGAGGAGGCGGCGGAGGAGGCGGAGGAGGCGGCGGAGGAGGCGGCGGAGGAGGGCGTGCTGACCCCCTGCAGGATCCCCGCGCTCACGATGTTGATGATGCCCTCGGGGTAGCAACCGGCGCCAGGGTACTGCGGGTCGATGGAGAATTTGCCCATGTAGGTGAAGGTCTGATTGCGGGAAGCCGGAGCATTGGGGGCGAAGCCGCCACCGTAGGGCAGGTCCAGGGCCCGCTTGTCGCCCATGTCCACGTTGATCATGCCGTCTGGGGGGGCAAGGAGCAGGTCAGCCCTCCGCGCCGCCACCCGCCGGACGACCGGCACCGGTCCCAGCCACCGCCCGCCCCGGCCCAGCGCGGGGCTGCGGCGCGCACATGTTGCGCTCCGGATGCAGGGGGGCTCCGAGCCGACTGCAACTTTCCCCCCCGAGCTGGGTGCGGAGGTAGGGCTGCCGCGAAGGGGCGGCGGGGACCCGGCCGGGCGGCGGGAGAGCCCCGGAGAGGGTCCCGGCGCCCCGTCCCAGTCCGACCCCCCGCCCGCCGCCCCGAGTCTCCGCCGCCCCGCCGCTCTCCGCGGGCGGCCCGGCCCGCACCTGCGAGGGCTCCGCTTACCTCCTGCCACACCGCTCATCTGGTCGAACGGCCCTGCCAGGTCGGCATTGGGGAAGATCGCGACCGAAGTTGGCAGCGCGGCGGAGATGTCATCCGCCGGGTAAATGCCCTCGGGGAGCTGGTGCACGAACCCACCGAGGGTCACCGGGATCTTGTCTACCGCCTTGGCGGTCATCATGGGGGCAGCGGGGCGGCCGGGGGAGCGGCGCTCCCGGCCGGCGGTGGGCACTCGGGGCGGGGAGGGGAGGGAGAGCAGGGGGCGCTTCCCCCTGCCTCCCACTACCAGCGCGGGGGGACGGCGGGGAGCCGGCGCGGCATGTGCGGGCGGGCGGCCGCCCCGTCGCGGCGGTGCGGTGCCCGCGGTGCCCCGGGAGCGCCGCGCTCCCGCCGCAGCTCGCGCTGGAGGACAAGTCTGGCGGTAACTATTTATGGGGGCCCCCTGAATGCCCGGGACGTCACTGCCCATATAAGGACTGAGGAACGGGGCCCGGCGGTCACGTGGGGGGCCCGCGTGCGGGACCCGCCGGCCCGCGCCCGCCCCGACCCCCCCTCCCTGCGCACCCTCCGCGCCCCGCGGGGGCGGCCCCGACCCGCCCCGGCCCCCGCCGCCGCCCGCCGCGCCGCCCAGGGGGGTATTCCGGTGGCGGGGCCCTTGTCCTAAAAAGGCGAGGATCCGGCCCCGCCCCGCCTGCCCTTTTAGGGCTTGTTCCGGAAATTTTTAAAAGGTTCGGAAAAGCAGAGGAGGTCCCGGGGCCGCCCCGCCAGACCCCGCTCACTTTCTCAGCAGCCTGTAACCGCAAACCGGCGGCGGGTCAGGAAACAGCCGCATTCACGGAATAGAGCTTCTCCTTTGTCAAAGAAAAAGTAATTTTAAAAAATAATTTTTTTTTCTTTCTGAATTACGGGTGGAAAGAGCCGCCGAACAGAGCGACTCGGCGGCGCTGCTTGTTTTGGAAAGTGTCTGATCTATATATACCGTCGCGAAAACGGAACCGCCTGCTCCGCCGTCGCTGGGTTGTTATTGTATCGGCGGGCACGAGCGAGGACGGGACGGGGAGGGGTGGCGGGGAGTGGGACAGGAGTGCCCCCCCACCTCGTTCCGTTCTGACCCTACCGCTCCCGCTTTGCTCAGTTCAGCCTCGTGCTCCCACAGTTTCCATCCTCAGTAACATTTCCACTGCCGCTTTTGCTTTATTTCTACATTATCTCCTCCGTAACGAGGGTATCAAACCAAAGACTGCTTAAATTCTGGCTTTTTCTTTTTTTCCTCCAAAGTACTAAAAATAACCTCCCTTGTGCCTCCTTTCCCAGGAGAAGCCAATCTTTCATATGCTGTTCCCAAGCTTAGAGCTTGCAGCCCCTACATCTTCTTGATGATGAGGGTGTCAGATGTAATTATTTTTGAAAGCTGCATCCCGTGTCACTAATCTTATTACTTGGGGATATTTCATCTCGTGGCTGTTTATTACTGCATTTAGGAAAGCAACTCTCACATATGGTCTGTAGCGTGCGAGGCCCTTTTCAATAGTCTGCAGCGAAAAAAACAACCCATTGACAACCCAAGCAGCAGCAAGACATGGCAACATATGAGAGATATTATGACAGTGCATTCCTGTTCCAAAGCAGCAAGCCAGAGAATACATAGGAAGGCTAAAAACTCTTCCCTTTCATTTTTAACTGCAGATATACCAGTATTTACAGGTCTAACACATAACAGCCTGTGCCATAGAAGAGGGGTGTGCTCAGGCATCCCTGTGGTGTATAGACTTACCTTCTGCCTTGGCGACCAAGCACTGCCACAGTGTCTCTCAGGACCATCTTTATCCATGCCACACCTCACACCCCAGCTGAGAAAGGCTCTTTTGGTTCCTCCATGTGATGGCCTTTGGTGATGCTCCAAGTTCATTACATGTCCAGGCAGCGCAGAGTCCAGACTAGACAGCAGCATCCCTGGAAAAGTAAAGGTTTCTTAGGGGCATGTGCTAAGGAATAGTAAGCATAAAACTAGATATTTGCCTTGATCAGGGAAGTATGCACAGTAATTAGTAAATATGTAACAGTGGATTTAACATAAATTTTTGTTACCAGTCCTCTCTAGCACTTAATGTACAGCCAATACAGTTTGACATATGAGATTTAGTTGAAAGCAAGCTTTCAGTGGGATTCTAGATATTTTCATTTTAAAAACCACCTCAATTTAAAAGTAAAATTTAAAAGTGTGACAGAGAGACAGGTTCTGGGAAATTTGACTGAGAAGTAGGAGCAATTGTATTGTACCTTTCTGTTACAGCTGATCTATAATTGGTCTAATCGCTACTATGAAAGAACAAAATATTGGAATCTGTTGTGCAGTGGGGTGAGCTACTTTACATGAATTTGAGAAACAGTAACTCTAAGTGCAGTATCCTCCTTACTGCAAAACATTACAGATATCTCAGATATCTCAGATTTAGGGCTTATGGATATTCTACATCATCTTGTATTAATTCAAAATACCATATGCCCACTGATGACACTAAATCATAATGCACATGGAAGAAAGGAGAACCAAAGTTTCACACCCCACCTTAAACCCACCATGAATCAACTCTAGCTTTGAAATAACATGGCTAATTTAATGTTCTTCCACTATGGAAAAGGGTTGAATGAAAGACCAACACAAAATTTAACTTCACCTGAGGAATACTACTGTAATTGACTTGGCTGGTTAATTTTAAAAGGTTTCTTAAGAATGGAATAAATCTCCAGGGACAATCAAATCACTCCACATCTTTCAATGGGGGCTTTGTCTCAATGGCAGCAGGATCTGGCGTGGGGCAAGATGGAAGCATACTTAATGCTCAGTTTCAGGAAGTTGTTGACAGATGAAACTCAAATGTTTCTGGGCCCTTTTCAGATATCCTTGCTGTATTTCAGATATCCTTGCTGTGCTTTGTACCTTTGATTCCTGTTTGGCTGATTACAGCGGACTCTGAGGGTTGGACTGTCCCGCTTACGCTGACATCAATGGCCCTTACATGTAGAAATATCCTACTGATTTCTGTGGTTCCTATAAACCACGTGGCTTCACATGACAGACAGATTGTTGGTGCAAATTGCCAAAACCCCAATCACACCAAGAGCCTCGAATATCTATGACCTCTTAGTGGATATAGCAGTGATTGAGGATGGTTCAGAACTGAAAGGCAGAACTTCTCTCCTATTCCCAACTTCTTTGAAACCAGGCCCCTTTGGATTTACTGTATTTACTCTTTTAACAAGCTGCTAGCTGACATTGCACTGGGGGTATATTTTCCTGCAGTCACTCTCTACCACAGTACCTGAGATAGGAGTTGTAGAAATAAAATCATCTTTGCCTCTGTACCTGAATTGAGAGTGGCTGAGGAAAAAAAAGGCAGCTTATCATCTGTGGAGCTGGCAACACATTTAACCAGCTTAGCATCACACATTTGAGTCATCTCTCCAGGGGGTTACTATGCTTTTGCAGCAAAACTCACCCGACCTCCTGTGCTAACAGGCCTGCATGGGAAACACACCCTGCAGCTTGCACTCTGCATCCTGCTGCTTTCAGGAGGGTTAAGGTGGCCCCAGCTCAGCAGGTGCCTTAGGGAGTAGGAACTCATTTGGGAACAGGGAGTTGTTTACAGGTTGGAGATGAATGACCCTGACAACAGCAAACAATGTCTGTCCGGAATCTGAAATAGATTCATGTTGGAGTTGGTGGGTTTTTTATGTTTCATGTAAAAGAGAAAATCTTCCCTCCAAAGCTGAATTTCAGAGTTTCCTAAATGTTCCCCTTTTCACTGGGGAAAGATTTGTCATGTCCTCACAGGAAGAAATGCTTGTTTACTATTTCACCTTCTGTTTTGGCCAGGGGTGTCTGCTGGATTCCCAGGCTGCTGGCAAAAGCCACTTCCCTTCAGTCTGCCCTGCCTGCCCCTCAAGGGCCTGATATAGGCTCTTAGTCTGCACTGGCCAGTCACCAAAAGCTGGAATCCAGCCAGGGAAACCTGCTGTAAACATGAACTTACAGAAAACATCTGCCTGGCTGCTGGCATGCTAGGGGAAGGGGATGGTTAAGGAGCAGAGAAGGCATCCCAGTCTGCCCTTAATTACAGTACCTTGAAACCACTCTGTGGTTTTCAGCCAAGGCTGCTTGTTGTCTTAGGATGAGTGCCTGTAAATTTGAAGTAAGTAAATAACTTTATTGTGAGTCCTTGGCTCAGGATAGCAGTAGCAGCATTCTGAAGGGTTATTTAAATGTCAATAACTTTTTCTAATTCGGGCTATAGGAATTAAATAAACCCATGTGAAGTCAATAAACTACTACTTTAAGTTCATGTGGCTGTGAACAAGTATGTGTGACAGAGAAAACTTCCAGTCAAATAAAAGCAACAACAAACTTGTTTGCTCAAAACTTATTCTCGTTATTAAATACATAGAACATTTCCTGGATGTTCCTGTACACGGTTTCTAGCATATATATGAAATCCGTGGTCCTACTTGCACTCACCCCGTGAGTTTCCCACGAACACCCGAGGGAACGGCTGCTCCCGCCGCTGTCGGGAGGGGAGCGGGGAGCGTGTGCGGGCTCCACTGCCCTCTCCTGGGGAAAGGCGCTCCCGGGAGCCAGCGAGGACACAGCAGCTGAGCAAAGAGCGACGTTCTGGGCTGAGTTTTGCTGCTCTTTCACCGTATAACAGCACCCCTAAATGTTTTCATCACACTCGCGCTAGCTATAGAGAGACTCTAGCCCTACTGAGTCAGAGATCCTGGCCACAGCTGTGGCCCCCACAACCCCAACAGTGTCGATGTGTGAAGTGTTGAGAGCAAGCCACAAGAGGGGTGTCCCTGCTGAAAGGCTAAAATACCAGCTCTGCATGCTGCTTGCTGGGGAGACAAAGAAAAGAAGAAAAAAAAAAAAAGAAAGAAAAAAAAAAGTTGCTTCTCAACTGTGAAAATTGCTGGGATACACATATCATTCATGAGACAAGACTCAAAATAATGACAACTTTGTTTCTAAATAGTGATAGTCTGCCTGCAAAGCTTTACTTTCCAGTCCTTTCTTCTGAAACTAGTTTCACTTATCCTTGTATTTCCTGCTCCAGCATGCCTCCTGTGTTTTGTGTAAATACTGCCTTGTCCCATGGCTGGGCCTTCAGTCCAGAGAGAGACTCATCGAGCACATGCCTTCATGAATGCAAGTGACCTTCTTCCTTGAAGGACTGAAATAAAAGAAGTGTAGCAAGAGTCACATTTTCAGTTCTCTTGGTCCCATCACCTAGTGTTTGAGTGCTTAGAAAGCCTGTCAGAAGGGTTTTTGGACATATTCAGTTTATAGGAAACAGTGTCTTCAGAACTGGCCATAGCTTTTTATCCTCAAGTGATGAGTAAAGTTAGATATAACAATTCTCTCCAGCAAAACAGGAGGGAAAGCAAACCTCTAACATAATTTTCCAAGCAGTCTTCTCTTGCAAAGAGGTGGAGAAGAGCTCTGTGGGGTGTTTCCCAGAAACTTCCCATCCCTCCAAGGAAGCTGGAGTCACTTACATGGCTTCTAAATTTCCAAGCACTCGTTTGCATTTGCTCTATGTGCCACTTCTCAGAACCTGTTTCCATTTATGGCTCATTTCTCTGTATTTTTGTCTTAAAGAAGTTTGCCTTCAGCCTTGAAAACACTCAGCTCTTTGCTCTGGGTAAGTCAATCTGTGTGTGATTCAGGCTTTTCCTTAGTTTTTATTTATTTTCTGCTCCTGAGGGTATATCTACATGTTCCACTTTCACCAGAAGACCATCCTGACTGTGAATTCTTTAGGACACGGGGTTTCAGATTAATTTTCAGCAAAGTTACCCAATGGATGGCTTTCTGTCAGAACAGACAGCAAATTTTATTGCAGCAGAGAATTAAATAAACAAACAAACACCCACCCCCCCCATGAGATTAAAATAAGCAACATGTTTTGTTTTAATGTTTCTAGGGCCAGATTTTTAAATGGCATAAGTTAGCTTGAGTTTTCTGATCATGTAACCCCTACAATCTGAGTGAACAAAAAAATGGACATTATTTTATTTACAGTTTGGTTACTTTTCAAGGCTAAAACTCCAGGTTCTCCTGAGGGCAGGCATGGTCCTTTTCATCCTATATTTGGGCTGCTTCCACCTGTTTCACAGGAGTTTGTTGCTATCTTTGATTTGTTTTCTCTGCTGTGATATACTGTCCTTGTTCTTTCACCTCCCTTCTCACTGATGTCTCTCTCTACTCCCTTGTCCAACCTTTTCAGCTCTCTTTTCTCTCTTCCTCCTCCTGTCTTTCCTCTTCCTTGGTAGTTCCTTTCCTTCCCCCTTATCTAAGCAATTGCTGCCAACATCTATATTTGGAATAGAGTGGGAACAAGCTATTCTTGTGACTTTACTTTGAAATAACTGAGAGGAGCAGATGATTTTCTTTGAATAAATAGAGAATATATTGAGAAGACAGGCTAGTAAAGTCAAAACAGCATCATTAGGGAATACCTGCCCAGCAGGTTCATTTTTCCCAACTCTCAGGGTAACTTAATCAGCTGTTAGTTCTTGTTTGCTGTGTTGTAGCTTTAAATCCTCCTTTTGTGCATAGTTCCTCTCTCCAGGTTCGTAACCTGAGGTGCCAACAGAGATCTAGCTCATCACCACAATGTCTGGGCTCTCAGACATCAAGAGGAATGACTGCCACCTAAAATCTCTCAGATGCCAAAATTAGATGAACCTGGTTATATATTTGTTTAACACCTCAACTCAATGCCATTGCATCTCCTGGTGTAGTCACAGAGTACTGTTATGGAGTCCCACTTACATGGGCTAGCACAGAAATATGTTGGGAAGAACAATTTCCTATCGTGCAATATGATTTCTTCATGTCTTCTCACATTAACTCCTTTTCATCACCAACTGTTCCTCATCCCCCCTGCCATTTAAACTGCTGTAAGCAACACATTAACAAAGCCAGCAAGAAACAGAGCCACCCGAACAGGGCAGCACAGAATGTATTTCTCCCTATCTCCCATATTTCTGTGTTTATACAATTAACTCCCACACTGGCAGATCAAACAAGAAATTAGGCCAAATAGGAAAATCAGCATCAAGGCTTAGTTTGTGCCATAGAAAGACCCAAATGTATTTGTCTACTCCCAAGTGAAGCTGGTTCTATTAGAACTCTACTCCTGCAATGTGTTTGTGTGTCAAACAGCTTCATACAGGGGAAGATACATGAAATTACATGCGGAAAAGTGCAAAGACAAGATCTTTCCTTACAAGTTAAGCACACAAAGGAGAGATGGCTATTAATGTAAGACAAGAAACTAGAAAAAAGTAATTCTTTTACCCACTGATGATTTCCTGGCATTTTATAAATGTTCCAGCTAACAGAAATGGTCATTCTGACTTGGTACTTCAACAGTTGTGTCTGCAATAATTGTTAATAAGCTCAGTTTGCCTACAGAATATAAGTCAATACCAGTATCTTAGGAGGGCAAGGCTGACAGAACTCTAATGCTTTTCTATTAGACTAATATAAAAACAGATCAGTCTTCAAGCAAACAGATTCTTTTCCATGTTCACACTACTACTACTGCCACCACACTGCAGATCTTGAATGTGCAGTGTAGATCAACAACAAACAGCCTAAGCAAAGGGAAAAATGAATGACCCAGGCTAAGAAGCAACATCTACTTTCAGCATTAGCAGCAATTCCCAGGAGAGATTGCCAAGTGTCTCTGGCCTTCTGTCCCTTAACACTGAGCACAAGGGAATTTGGTGCATGCAGACATAACAATGTAACAAGATTTCATACTGAATTAAGTGCATGTGCAATGGTTAATTGCATTTGATCGGTATCAGATGAGTTTTTGTAATTTTGCGCTGCCACAGAAAGGAAGTATATTTTATTTATATGTTCCCAACCCAAGGACAAATGAGCTTTGGCATATTTAGAGAGCACTGGTAAGAATGGGGAACTCAGAGTACCCTCCCAGTTACCCCAGTCCTATCCCTGCCATGCTAGCAACTTGCAGTTTTCCTCTCAGTCCCCTTGATTCCACATGCTCAGCTGAATAAAAACTGCAAAGAGCATCTGAAAAATAATCTTTACTTTAAGGCTCACAGGGCATTAAGGGCACAGACCTGGGCCAGTTTACTGAAGAGGTAGTTAGCCACAGCTGTACGGCCACAAACAAGTGTGCATTCACTGGCCCAGGGACCAGAAACTGCTTTCCAGGCTCTCAGGGGTTCCAATGTGTCTTTGATTTTTATTATCGAGCAGATATAGTTGTGACTATGGCTTGGTTGTACCTAAGACATAACTAAACCCCACTGAGATGGGCACCCCAACCTCCCTGGTCTGCAGAAGCTGAGAAAATTAGCATTTTCTGATCCTTTCTACCACCACTCAGAATGGAGGGAATTTTTGTACCCAGAGTTAGAGTCCTTGCCCACAGTATGTGATGTGATGGATTCAGTCCTCTTTTCTGCCAAAAGGTAACTCAGCCCATTTCTTTAATCTTACAGGATAGCACCCAAAACCACGTTTCAGAGTCACTCTCAGTGCCTCCCCATGTCTTTATGATTAAGGCTTTGGGCTTTATGTGAAGTGAGCCAGCTGCACTGTCTTCATACAGGGGGGTCAGGGTACTTGCCTGGAGAAGAGCTGAGATCCAACAGGAAAACAGAGCTCATGTTCCAATTTCTGCACTCCAGTATGGTGCAGGTCACGAGGAGCCAACAGGCTGGGCATCTGTAGAAAGGTGAATGAGAAAACTCTAAGTGCTGCATTACAAGTAGTTAAAACCACAACCTGCAAGCACTCTCCAGGCATCCAAGGATGGACAATCACTGTTGCCATACTCACACCCCAGCCCACAAAAGGATATGGGAAAAGAAGGTGTGAAGAAAGAAGTGCTCCACACAGATGATGTCTTTCACCTTAACTCATAAGAGATATCAAGGAACAGGAAGTATTCACCCTGGGATGTACAACAGAATCTCCTTAAAGCTAGGCTGAATAATCATAGAATCACAGAATCAAAGGATCAGCTAGGTTGAAAAAGACTTTGGAGATGATCAAGTCCAACCTATAATCATAAACTATGCTCATAACCACATCATATTCTATGCTTTGATTGAGGACAGTGCTTGTGCTGGAGCACATTAAAAACACAATCTCTGCCACATGCCTGGACAGCCTGACCAGGCCTGCCATGGACTTTGCAGACTTTTTGATAAGCATAATTATTGAAACACAATTTAAAGTTGACAACGTGTCTAAAAACACACACAATGTCAGAGCAGCAATGAAATGTTGCTTCCCCCTCCTTCCCCAATCTCATTACAGTCTAAGGAAAAATAATGTATGGAGAATAATACTTCACCATCTAAAGAGTTTTTCTGGTTTCTAAATCTGTGAAGAGTCATTGTATATTTTGACAGAAAAATGGATCAAAATAATAAAGTGAATACAAAATTATATTGCTGTCAATAATTTAATTTACACAAAATAGCACTGTGACATGGTAATTGTTATATATGATGCAGCATTCAGTATAATATTTGGAGAATGCATTATAGAAAGTCAACATTTAACTACTAAAATCAACTTACATAATCAAAGCTGTCAGAGAATCTTTACAGTTTTATATTAATTTGAATGTAATTTACTATAGAGGTGTCATTCTTAGAGGTGCTTACAATAGTTAATGATCTCTGCATTTCCATTATAAAATCCCATTTTCAAAGGTTCATCACTTGGTCTTAAGAACACTGAACCCTCCGGCACATTTTCTTTTTCCTTACAAAAACTCTGTTAGACAGTTTAAACTTTTCTCTCAGAGCAGATAGTGTGGTTGCTTCCCAAATTAATTTTGAGGATTTGCTAATCTGCTGCTTGCCATCTCAGAAAAAAAGGGTTTTTTACAGAAGAAGTCATTACAGTTACATTTTCTTCTTCCATTTTCCTGAGCATGTTACCCCTCAGACCTTTTTTCTTGCTGAAATGTCTAAGTATCTCCCAATATTGCATCCAAACCTTCTCCATCATTCCTTCCCTCTTTCCTGTTTTGCTGCCTTTAAACTTTCTTCCAGGTCTTTCTCCTCATCTCAGGCTTTGACTCCCAGCTCTGTTCTGTGTCTTCTCACAGATGTCCACATTTATGCTGGCATCTGCTACTTCCATGACATCTGTCAGTCCATGGGCTCTCTTGGCTGCAGCCCGAGTTTTCTCCCAGTGTCTCTTAGCTACACACCTGTCAGCCTCACACCTTTTTTCAAGCTGCAACCAGAATTCATTTTTCCAACCCATTCTGAGACCAACAATTAGTTTTGCTCTAGCAAGTACATTTCTCTCCCTAATCTTTCAGGCTTGATTCCTATCAGACTTTTGCCATCAACCCAGCCAGACCCGCTCTGTTGGTGGCTCTGTTGGTGATTTCCAGTTTGCCAGCCACAGGAACCATGCAGCCCTGAGGCATTAAAGTTGTTTTCCCCTGCCCCAGGCTTTCTGCCCAGGGGGTAGGACATTGCAAATCAACTGCCCACAAATACCTTGTGCAGGTCATTTCAAAACCAGAATTTGAAAGGCAGATTGTCAAAACAAACCTATTACCCACAGTAAAACTGAAACCAATAATTACCTTACTTTGGTAGGCCTGCTGCAGTCATGGGTCTGGTTTTCCCAAATCCTGCTCAAATTCACTTATTTTTCATCCATGTCACCTAGCTGTCATAGATCCCCTAGCTTTCTGCAACCTCAGTGTTATTAGACCAGACCCAACATGCACAACTGCATCCAAAATCCAAATTATTATTACCATGTAAGCATTTAGATTTACATGGACGTAGTTTTGTCATTTATCCAGGACCTCTATTTTCTCTACAAGGAGAAGAGCTTTTCTAAATATTTGGGACATTCTATTCTAGCCATTCAGTCTTTTTATGGCCACTTTTGTCCTTTGCTCACACATACCCAAAAAATGCTTCCTTTTTTCCACTGGTGTCATTTCTGTGCCTGAAAAAATTGAATATATTACTTGCTAATAATTCAGTGATGGAATAAGATGGAAATCTCCGTTACACACACTGGAAACAAGATTTGCATTTTCAGACCAAAAAAAAAAAACATCTGTGGCTTACCTATCGTGTTACTGGAGGTGGAAAGAAAAACTGTTTCATAGATGTCATGTTGGGATGATGGACTTGATCCAAGGGAAATGTGTTCATATTTTGACTGGCTAGCACTGGTGACTGACTCAGCAAGATAGTTTAACCAGGACAGATAACAATGATAACACTGGGAGTATTCTATTTGATCGTTCAGATTCATAATTTAGTGATACAAAGAAACTCTAGAAATTACTCTTATTTTTGCCAGTGGATATCCAGCTGGACACAAGAAGAATTAGTGTCTGAATAAATTATATTTTATAGAGGCATTTGACACACTTCAGATTTTTATTCTAGTTTTGGGAAAAAAACCCTGGAAGACTGACGATAGCATGGACTACTGTCTGAAAGCTCCAGATGTTATTTCATCATTCTTTGTGTTGAGGAAACAGAACTGGAAGATAAAACTTGAATACTGTCAGAAAAGTCAGCGACTGTATGGATCTCTTCTCTGTGGGATGAATGGGACCTGACAAACACAGGAGCTTAGAGGATGATCTTCCAGACTAGATGATAATTCTTCCATTTTCACTGTCCCTCAGAAGAATCTACCAAACCCGTTTATCTTCATTCAGTATTTTTACTGCTTGAATCTCAATGAAGAGGTTTTCCTCTGATGTAGGTAGTCTGTTACCAAATGCCTGCTCTCCCGAGGGTGACGCCCACTTCATTCAAGTATTCCTGGTGCAGCGGGGATGTTAGTGGCTACTGGCTTGCAGCCAACATCCCACACGTTTCCTCCGCAGCAAAAATGCCTTAATTCTGACCCACTGCCTTTCAAGTAGATAGTGAAAAAAAAAAAAATCAGTCACAAAGAGCTTTGCTTTTATCTCCATTTCCCCTTCAGAAAGATCTGAAAAAAACTTCAGATATTGTTCTTTTCTTTTTCAAAGTCCACGGTCAGCGAGGGTGAGGCTTGGTGCTGCTGTTAGAGCTTGAGCCACAGAAGAAGCTGAAGGCACTCAGTGTGTTTGTAGATTTGGGCAGACGAGTTTGGAGCAGGGTAACTGCCCAGGGGCTTGATCAGTGCCTGCCGTTGTGCCAGGGGCTGCATCCAGCACCTCTCCTGCTCAGCAGCTCTCCTGAACACCATTCCTTCTGAAACTGTCACCTACCGTGGGAGCTTGTTTTTCTCAGGCAGGGCACTGACAAAAGATCAGAAGGGACAGAAGATCAGATTTTGGCTCTCAGCTGAAGTTTTCCATGCTTATCACAAATAGGAAGAACACTGCTGAGCTTACATGAAGCTGGGGCAGTGTGTGCTGAGCCCAGCGTGTGAATGAGCGAGAGGAACTTGCACTTGCTCACAGACTGGGCATGCTGCAGGCCTGGCATGGCCACCACCAGTGGTTTGAGATGTGACCAATTATGCAACACACACCCATCCTTAGACCCACAGAAGCCAAACACATAAATGGTTTTAAGACCAGTGCATGGAAAATGGGATATAGTGAAACAAAGCTATCCATTTCCTGTCTCCATTGTAAATAATCCTAAGGGAAAACAACACAAACATGTCTTATATTTGAAAATCCAGCCAAGCAGAGGTGAGGAGAGGTCCAGCAATGCTCCCAGGAGAATGTGGAACCCAAAATTATAACACGAGGAGAGCTGGAATCAGAAAGCAGGGAGAAAAAGCTTTTGGCAAAGCAATGGCAAACCACTGAGTTCATTTCCAATGGTGTTGTCAGGATGCAAGAAAGATAAACTACTCTCCAAGTTAATGTTAGGTAGTCAGAAATATCTGAGAGAAGACATTAAGAAATAGATATAAATCAAAAAGATACCAGGAAAGAAAACCCCAAAGATAACTGCAATCTGGAAAAATCACCAAGTGGAAGGCAGATGGCCAGATCTTGTGATACAGATAGAAAGATAATCTACTTGGTTCAAAAGAACAAGAAAGTCTGATGGCTAGAAAGAAGAGAGATAATTAAATGGAAAGAAAGGAACTAATTAAAGAAATCATTAATGCTGACCTTGCATAAACAAAGTTTCAAAGATTGTACACATGCCAATTTGAGGAGCAGGATGGCTAGAGGTATGGAGACAATTAAAAATATTCACTCCTCTATACCAGGGATAATGGTAGAATCTGAATGGAGATTAAAAGTATTTGGTACTGTACCAGTGGATTATGATCTTGGAAAAATAACATGGAAACAGATGTGGCAATATACTGAATCTAAGAAGAATTGCAAAATATACAGATGAACTCAAGGAACAAAACTAAAACAGTGAAATGAGCATAGGTTACAACACAAGCTGCAGAAAACTGACAGCAGGAATTATTTCAGGAAAAAAAAACAAAACCTAGTATAGGTAAATTGGATAAATCAGAGGAAAGGCTGGCAGCCATCATCACCATGACACTTGCATTACATCTCACTTCCAAATGCAGAGTCCAATCTGGGAGAAGGCAAGAAGCAGAATATGCTCTTTATAGGGGGAAAAAAAAGGCTTCTTTCTTTTGTAAGTTCCTGTGTCAGTAGCCATTTTATAGGGCTGCCAATCATGGCATATCAACTGAAAAGCCAGATCATTTTCTAAAGCATCTACCTTCCCAGAGAAAGATTTTCAAGTTGACTGTGTACAATCCAGCTGCTGCTTTTAATCTTTCCCTGACAACAGTAGTTGTTTTATTACTTTGACAGTCATTTTCAGCCCATGAATGGTACCACAGTCCTTGTAAGATAGGAAAACTCTTTTGATCTATAATTTCATAAGGTTTAGCAATAGACAAAGGATTTTTTCCGGTATAGTTGATCACACACTTGTTGAAGTTTATGCCTAGAGCCAATAAAAATGCACAGGGCTACCCTTTTGGAGATACACAAAAATCTTCCACAATTCCTCACCATTTTTGATAGATAATGACTGCCAGAAAAAAGACTCAAAAAAACCTTATTATAAAAATACTGTCTATTGATAGAAAATTAAAAACCAGGTTACTCCTGAAATAACACTGATACATTGCCACAATCACTTTTAACTACCATACTGTTTTAATATAGTATGATCTATAGGATAGAAAATATGGATGCAAGATAGACATAAGTGCAAAAAAGGAAGGTATTTCAAGCTGTCTGTAATAGCTAAGAGAAACTGGAAGAATACTCAGGCAGACAGAGTAGTTTTCCAGCATAATGACTTGTTCTTTGCTCTACAGCTAAGAACTGTATATTTTGCACAGTCTGAAACACTGCATAAGCTCTAAAAAGAAAATGTATTTCCAAACAAGACTAGAAAGCCATTCAACAACCATTCAGAGTGAAAAAGCAATGGAAAATTTAAAAATCTGTAATTTTTATTAGTACAGGCTGCAGTTCTTTGAGCACTTACACATATGTTAAACTCACACATGTGCATCCCATTTTCTTGTCCTATTCCTACTGGAACACATTCTGTTTTGCCTTATGTATAAGGAATTAAACCAGAAAATGTTTCTGATATTCTGAAGTGTAAGGACAGTGTTTCCAGGAGAGCTATTCATTTAGCAGCAGTCAGCTGAATATGTAACTACCTGTGGGGAACATTTAGATAAGGTGCTGCATTGAAATCTAACTTTGAATTCCATCCTTCAAAAATTCTATGTCCATTGGCATAGCCAATTTCCATAAAGACATTCCTTTCTAAAAATCAACACCAGGCTTAAAATTTAAAGAGTAAAAAGAAACAAGTCTCTTTTTTGCTGGGTACAGTTACAAATCAGTCACCTTGATACTTAGATTGATCAGAAGGAAATTAAGGAGGATTAAAGGATAAACAGGAGTGACTCTTCCACTCCTTGCACTGTTCAATTGTTGACATCTATAGTATTCCTTAAATGAGTGTATTTCAGTTGACAAAAAACATTGGATTTCATACCTTTTGCTAGACAGCTTCTGTTTACAATCTCTTGAAATTTCCACAGAATTCCCCAAAATCACATTTTCTGGCAAAATACCAGCCTGACTCCTACAGTTTAACATTCAAAACACAAATCCTTTGCCTCAGTGTTTTCAGATAAACCACTTAATTTGGTTCCATTAAATTATTTTAATAAAATATTGAGATGCCTCTGTGCAATTATTTAAAAAAACATAAGTTCCTCACCATCAGCTAAAACTGACCCCCATGTCACTGACCTCAAGAAATCAGCTCTCAGTGTAAGCAGAGATCTTAACTTCCGTTTCTCTCATTTGTCAGATCTCTAAATGAAAGACTCTTTCAAGGGTTTTCTTTCTCTAAACACTTAAAGTTGTATTTTTAGCCCCACTGTTTTGGAATAATGCACAGTTCTGAGCTTTGCAGATGCAAGATTCTTCTTTCCTTTTTTTCCTCCAGATTAGGAAGACTCAGAGGAAATAATCTGGCCACTGTTGTTTGCTAATTATGTTAAGAAGTGCCTACAGTACATCAACCTCTTGCATCAGACCATGCTTGGAATTACAGTTTTCTCAGCATTTGCTCATTCAGTCTTAAGTAACATAATTATTCCCAGCCATTATCAATTCTTGGACTTTCCCTTTGAGACCTCAGTCCACTACAGTGGGAAAGATAGACTCACTGCAGGAAACATGGCCACATGTTTCAGCATCCTTCCTGCCACATCTTGCAAAATGCTTAAGACATTGTGCAACAGAAATGAATGAAAATTTGGAAGCACAAGCAGAGCTGTGCTCTGATAATCCATGCAAACTCCAGTTCATGTAGGTGTCAGCTCTGAGTACTGTAAATAACTAAGAAGACTCTGGCTCCCAGCGCTAGGGGAGGCAGGAGCAGTTCCTCCCCTCAACTCCAGGTGCAGGCGTTGATTGCTCCCAGCACAGCAGTGCCTGGGGAGTTTCTGCTGGCGCAGACTGCCATGGTACAGCAGATGACTGCAAGTACAAGGCAGCAGCTCTACAAGTCTGCAAGAACTTTGTGCGAATGGGACTGGTTGTGTTTCAGGGGGTGCAGAATACCCCACCAGGACGATTTAGTTGTCTGTAATCATGTTTATTTAACTGATGATCTATGTCTGCAAAAGCATCAACTTCACAACCAATTATTCATCAAAAACTTACCTCCATGCTTTCTGTTTCCAACATTGACTTTCAGGATATTTAATCTAATAAATCTGAAGTAGACATGTATAAACAAACATGGCATTATACTAAACTTGCTAATTATGCATCAAAATACACAATGTTAGAAGTACACCCAGTACTGGAGCTCATGGAAGATGAGCATGCAAAAAAAGGAAAAATTATTATCTACATGATCAGAAACCTCAATTTGTTTTAGCTTCATCTGTTTTGGATGTTTTGACTGAAAATTGCATTGATAATTTCCAAGCTGTGACTAACTGATTTAAAATATGATGTCTCCATATGATATTTCAACATTCTGCACACTGTACCTAAGAACAATCAGACTGAAGTCTTTCTAATGCAGTGTTGTGTCTCTGTTCATTTGTGAAATACAACTATTCCCTCATCATTCTGTGTAAGACAAGAGAAATACTAAAGAGCTTTATGCCTTAGAAGAAGAAGAAAGGAAGAAAAAAGGGAAGTCTTCTCCTCAAAAGCAAATAAAGGACCCAATCTCTTGGCATCAGTTCACTGACTCAAATAATCTCTGGGAGAAGGAGACAAGTGCTGTCTTCTGAACTAGAGTCCCAATAGAAGCTTTTCTGCATAGTGAAGGAAATCAGAAACATAAGGCTCTCATTAGCAGAAGCAGCTTTTCCAGGAACAGAATAGTGACTGAGAAATCATCTGATTCCTGGACATCCAGCATTTCAGCCATCAGCTCCAGAACAAAAGGAAGGGGGAGGGTAAGGGTCCTGGCACAAAGCTGTGCTCAGAAGGACTCTGCTGCAAAACCTTTTCTGGACACCTGTAGGACAGTATCTGCTTTCATTTGGGCTCAGCACCCTTACAACTCCTCACCTTCCTCCTTGATGTGAGGACAACTTCTGCAGCAAGCACATTTCCATACCTGTTTCTGAGGAGGAAGGATACTTTCTTCTCCTGGCTTCAGTGTCTGAAGTATCTGCCAATATTGGTGGATGTTGGCACTGCTGGACCAGCGGTCTGTTGCAACACGTAGGTCGGTGTTCTCTGATAATCCAAAGAATTGTACTGCTGAAAAGGAAAAGTTTAAACAACCAAATAATGACTTGCATAGAAAACAACACCCTTCTGCCTCAGCTCTCTGGCATTCTTCCAGCAATCAGTCCTGGGCAGGGTGTTGCAGCATTATTCCAACTTTTGGCATAAGCACTGTCAATTGCCCTTCTTCCCAGTTCCTATCTTCTCCCTCAAATCAGAAAATGCTATGTGTTACTGGAGACAAGGAAGCACCCTCCTCTGATTAGAGATGCTGAATGAAAAATCAAAAATATGTTTAGCATTTGTATAGGTTATACATACATACACACACACACACATATATATGTAATTTGTATGGATCTAGCTTCTTGTCCAAAATTTCCTTCATGTAAATGAGAGAGCATTTGGATTGTGGTTTGGGGCAGGTGGTTTCTCATGCAAACATATGAGGCTGCATTACAGCTACAAATGTTTCTTTTGAGCACTTAACACTGTAATTGTATGAAAGTATCTGTGCAAGACTTTTACAGGTGATGTTCTTAAGCCTTGAGTTAGTTTACTAGTGTTGCTAAACCAAATGGACTGAAACAGTTAAACCTCATGCATTTTTTATGAGCAGTTTGTAAACACAGAAAATCGTGGTCCCTGATAAACTGAGTATCAATATGAAGCAAAACCAAGTGTTCAGAAAATTTTCAGCAAATGAGGTAATATTGTGACACATATTATCACCTCTCAGAAAGGAGAGTATATATGTTGGTAACAAGCTTCCAAAGCAAACTGGATATGTAGGGCTGACAGATTTTTATTTTTTTCATCACTAAAATGTGGAGGAAATTGCAAAATTGTTATTTATCTTGCCATTTGACACTTCTTGCTGTGAGATTCCATTTTATAAATATTCCTTGAAAGAAGAGGTTTTAAAAACTGGAATGACCTGGATCCCCAGTGGTGAAAGGTGAAGTGAGTTGTATTTGGAATCACCTCTGCAGAAAGGGAACACCTCAATAAGTGCTCTGCGTGACCAGTTCTGACACAGGGTTGTGTATCTGCCAATGCAACCCACATTTTTTATGCTAGTACAAGTCAGAATAAATATTATCTCCCCTCATGTGACAGACCTTTGATAAAGCAGAATTGGCCTGGTTGATTAGCAGTATGTGTCAAACACAGATAATGGGGGAATCCCTTTCAGCAGCAGCACAGCACCTCAGCAACCATAACAAGGCCAATTTAACGAGCCTTCTGTTTTTCAAGAGATATTAATTGCAGTCCTGTCACATAAGATACAATTCAAGATAAAATACGTAAAAAGGGGGGGAATTGGATTTCATTCCATTTTTGTCATGATTATAAATTTTCTTGCAGGACTATGAATCTTACCACTGCTGATCTGAATACCCTCGATGGCTGGCACACTGCAGCAGAACAACATTTATTGTTACAAGTTCTACTGAACACCAGAAGAATGTCAGGTTTTCTGCTGAATCTTTCTACCACTATGATTTTTATTCTACCCTACACAGTTTGTTTGCTTGTTTCTTTTCTAAAAACACAAAAAGCAGGCCCCCAATCATGTGTCTTCACCAACAAGGATGCTTCCTCATCTCCCACCAGTACTATGAAGATTTTATAAATGGTTCTGCAAATGTTCAATTTGATAATTCCTTAGGGACACTCCCAGGCTGACAGATAAATATCCATCCAAGGGCTCTGCTGGATTGATGTACAAATTATCTTCACACAAGTAAATCAGAATTCCCAGTTCAGCGTTTCAATAGTTGTATCTCCATTCAATCAGTTGTCATAATTGAATAAGTGTTCTTTGTTTGTGCACTACATAAACCTTGTACTGGCAATGCATGTGCTCTCAGGCCAGGCTCCTTCAGTCAAGGGAGAAGGTGGACCTGCCACATCCTGGATGCTGCTGCACACATTGCATTTTCATCTGAGTCAGAGCAGCTCCAGGCTGACCCCCTGGATGTGGCACATGCTGAGCAGTGGCTGCTGCCTGCATGTGCATTGTGGCACTAAACAGGTCTCAGCCACCAAGCTGCTCACCTTCCTGTGTGGAGAATTTTCCATTAAAATTAATTCTAACAAATTCCATTAATTCTAACAAATTGTCACTTCTGTGGATGCAATGTGCTTCTGAACCAGATCTAAGTTGTCTTCTAACAGTGAATACCTTTGTGATGAAACACTGACTGCAACATTCCAATGACAGTATATTCAACTCTAAATATTCCCAAATTATATCAAAATGTGAGAAAGTTTGAGAAATTTAATCCTTACTCCTAATCTCAACATGAGGCTAGGTTTTCAGTTTCTTTAAAGATACTGCAGCAGCAGCTTTGCAGAGAATTTTTTTGCTAAATAGAGGAACCTTAAAGCTGTTCATAATCCTAAACCTCTTGTCCTGGCAGTGCCAAGAACTCCAAAATCATAGCATGTATCACCTGTAAACATACCTTGGTCATCAAGAGGTTGATTTTCTTCCCATGACTGAGAAAGAAATAGATAAGGAAAAAAACCAAAGATGGGCTACTTTTTCTATAAAATATGTTAATGACATTATTTTGTTTTTTCAGCAAGGAACAAGGATGCCCACAAAGACAGACTTTTGGGACTATTTAGCATTTATATAGGTCTTTACATGTCAGTCTGAGAGATTACCTCAGACTGTTTAGGACATTAAAACCCAGAGTCTAAAGCTTCTTGCTTATGCAGTTCAGGCTCACCAGCGGAGTGGTTACTTTAAGGGACTTTCGGTGACACATCAGGCAGTTTGTAATAAAATCTTCCTTTCCCACATGGGTGCCAGCAGTAAGGTTCACCATTTTCTGCTCAGAGCCTGCATATTCAGGAAACATGGAACTGAAATTCAGCCAGGCACACACATCCCCCAGAACTGAAAGCATGGTCTGTCAGCCAAATGACACAAAACACTAAAACACACGTTTTAAAGTCTGGTCTTACTCAGCAAAATATTTGCATGCTTTTGGACACATCTCCAAATGACAGCATTTCCTAAATGCTTTCCTCAAGAAGTGAGGCTTCATTTGGCCTAAAGATGCAAATAATGCACTAACCTGAATTCTCAGAAGTATATGGGAGTCCCAATTAATGTTTTAAAAGTCCCAGCTGGAGATTATCTGCATTTCAGGAACCTCAATAACTTTACAAATTCTGTCCAAGGAGTTTAATTTGCTTCTGAAAAGAGGTGCTTTAAAGATTATAAATATACAATTGGCAGTAATAGAACCTAAGCATGTAATCCAGTACCTGTTGGGCCAGAAAGCAAGTCTGACACAAAAATGAGCAGCTCTTTGCTGCTTGTATGAAAATGCTGAGATAATTCCAGGTGACCCTGTGCAAAGATAAAAGAACCAACGGAGTTTTTGTACACACTATTTTCTGATTGCAAGAAAAAAACCAAAACACAGAGATGTGAGAAAATTCACTGGTAAAATTATCAAATAATCATAAGTTGGGGGTGTTGTTGCTGTTTTTTAAGATTTCCTTTAATAACAAATATTGATATTGTAAGATGGTGCAATATATAATTTCATACTATGTGCAACTCTGAAATATCCTGAGATTATTCAGTTCATTTTTCTGAAAACTACCACGTATATCTAAGCTACTTAATTAAATACAGGATGTTATCTTCTAGCAACCCCCTTTCACATTCTGAACATGAAAGAGTACACTAAAATATTGATAGCCCACCCAATATTTCAATATTTTAATGTTGGAAAACACATTAGTTTTCAGTAATGACAGGGAGTCATCAAGAAAAAGAAAAAATAAAAGAATGAATATACGAACTAATTTTGATTCTCTTTTGTACTGTCACATGGTGAGCAAATAAGAGCCTGATGTAGGTGAAAGCAGCATTTGCTCTCTGTTGCAGGGGGATCACTTACCCCCGAGCTGGGATGGGCTCTTTGCTGTGACCTTTGTGAAGCCGCCCCCGCTGCCCCGCAGTTAACACGTCCTGAAGACCCTCCTTTGTCTCTGTGCCTCTGGTCACATACTAGCAGCGGGCTCTGCTACAGTGGAATTAATTAAACAAACTGCTCCCAGCTTTAATCTTTTATACAGCAGCCAGTGCAACAGAAACTATCTCATGAATCACATATTTGTACACATCCAGCAGAGGAAATACATGTATGAATGTGGTCTACATGCCAGTTGATATTTTCACCCTGTTCCATGAGAGCTGCTTCCTAAACCAACCAACCACAGGTAAAAGAAATAATAGCAAGGACAGATTTGTCCTCTTATATTGAATTACAATGACCATGATAAAACCCACAACAACGCAGAAACCAAGTCTCTTAGTATACAGAAAATGTCAAAATCACCAGCACAGAAGTACTAGACAAACATCTAGGCTTCACCAGATCAGGGTTAAAATGCCACAAAGGGGTGTTCCCCCACCCCACAACCTGGGCAGGGAATGTGAGATGGTATCAGATGAAACCTAGCATTTTTATATAGGTTTTCCAGGACATCTGAAACCCCTCAGGTGAGCACATTATTGACATCCTCTTGGCCCTTCAGTTTGCTCTCCCTGCACGGCACCAGCTCTTTTGGCCTCTACAAACAGCAAAAACTCACAGGAGCACCTGATGGAAGGTGGCAGCTGCAACAGATAACATTTCGTTATTGGTTGATACACTCCAGCCTTCCAGCAAACATCTCCAGTTCTCAGTTCAGGTCAAACCCTTCCTTCCTTCCTAAAGTAAGAGGTTGGTGTCCAGGCCAGCACTGAAGAGCACCTCTGGTACCCTGGGGTATGGGATTTTACATGAGTTAGCGAGTCTCCTCTCTACAGTTCAAGGAAGGCATTTATTATTATTACCAGAGAAATTAAAATACTTTAAGCCCTATAAGTACTTAAAATGCAACTACTTCAAAAAGACAAGCTACAACTGAAGTTTTCAGCAGCGGCTTTCAGAACCCCACCCTCAGCAAAGCAGAAAGAAAAGAAATGGGAGCTCAGCACTTCTCACAAAATAGGGCTGTGTAAAACCCCCAGGCCAAAAATACTCTTCAGAGATCCTCAGAGAACATAAAAGATCAAAACTTCAACCTCAGCCCTGTGTATCTGAATTGCTAATAGATGCATAGTACTGTCTCCATCTGCAGTATCACACAACGAGGATTAGAGGTAATCATGTTTTTAAGGAAAGGGAGTGTTTCACATTGCCAGAAGCATCTTCAAAACTCAGATTCAGAATTATGATGTAGCATTTTCTGTCTTGCCCGGAACAAGGTTTTCAATGACCAGTTTATGAGCAGCTGCACCAATACTGCGCTCTTCTTATGTGCTAAAGAACACTGGGACATTGCAAAACTACAAAGGCTTGTCCTGTCCATTTAACCAGCATGTCACATGGAGACAAAGCATAATGCAGCTCTGTGAAAAGTCCACCCACAAACTTCATTTCTCACTATAAGAATGAGGCACTTGAGTTCTCTGTCTTCCTTCTCTCACAGGAGTTCACATGACAGCAACTTAAATATTTTGGAGACTCAAGAATACAGCCTTTCAAAAAGTTACCTGCTTAAAAAAAGTAGTCATAAAAGATATTTAGGTATTTCTTTCTCTTTCAAAACCTTTGTATTCAGTTTGTTTTAAAATGTAGATCAGTACTGAACAATAAAATAGAGTAGTTGTCATTGAAGAGAAAAGCTGTATCATCTTATTAAAACCTAACTTGCTAGAATTAGAATCCACAGCACTTTGAAGGGAATTAAAATGCTATCACTAGAAATATTTTTTTTTCATTAATGAGACATAGTGTCTTAAATTGCAAGCTAAAGTTTAAAAAATGCTGCAGTATTTTTTATCAAAGAGGAGACATTTATTTTATCAATTGAACCCGTAACAAAACCCCCATTATACTGACACAGCAGTACCAAAAAGGACAACCCCCCTTCCTGCATGCACACTCATGCACACATACAAACACACACTCCTTTTACCCAAAGCTGGCAGAGAAGACCCACAGATCCAAAGGGAAGGGCCAAAGGAGCAACAAACCCAAATATCAACTGTCAGAAAAAGATATCCCTCAGCAAGGCTGTATTTGGAAGACAGTATCATGTTGTTAACATGCTGAGTGCATGGAACTACACAATCACGTGGTAAAAAGAAACTAAAAGGAAGGGGTAGTGAAGAAGATTTGAAACTATTATTTTATTTTTTATTTATTATTTTAGGACTCTATTTTCCCTAAGCAGAGATGTAGGAAATAGTGAAGACTGTAGTAAAGAGATCAAATATCCCTGGAAGAAGATCTTTATATAAACAATTGAATCATTCCTATTTGGTTTTATACAGATTTTATAAGCCCCAGAATAACCCTTTTAAGCATTTAATTTCATAAATAATTAATTTTCTGCAGTGGGGAGCTACAACAAACTTGGAACAATTTTCTTAAATGAAGACACAGCTGATGGCTCAGGTTTCCCAACACTGCTCATCCTCAGCCTCAGAATTCACTGACAAACTTTGCCACTGACGTCCCCATGCAGCAGTCTCAGCAAGGCCAACCACCTGCACTTACCTTGAAAAAATGGAAAATATCCTTCTGTCCCTACAAAAGGAGACAACAGCTTTATAGTAATACCAGCAGTATGCCAGTCTTCATAGTCAGGAGGAAGAACCCATTTAAATGCCAGGACTGAATGAGGCCCTTTAAGACCCATCTCTATGACATACAGGTGAGCACAATGAAGTTACAGTGTCAAACCTTGCACAGATGCAGCTGGAGCAGGGTATGGCCATTGGAGCCAGCTGAAAGCCGCAGACAGCCAGATGGGAGATCCTCCAGATAGGGTAATCCCACTCTCAAGAAAAAAAAAGGAAAAAAGAAAACTTTGGCATTACCAGGTGCAGCTTTAAGCAGGTGCCAGTCTTCCTCAGCTGAAGTAATTGAACAGAACTTCAGGAATGCAAAACAGCTTACTCAGGTACTTCTGAAAAATTAAGCTAGAAGACTGTGATGGGAACAGGATAAATGACAGTTCTGTTGCCTTTTTAGGAACTCTTTTGGAAAACAAACCAGTGTAAAAAAATCAACAAATTAATCACCACTGAGCTATTTTCCTCAGGACTACATGACCTATGCAGCTCAAGGAGGGAAGGTGTTTCTCTGCAACCATACTACTGAGAAATTACCCTGCAAATAAGAACACTCTCTCTCTTCATTGCAATGGGTCTTGACATTGACCTTGTCATGTTAATTATCCAAATTCAATCCCAGGATTTGCTTGAATCAAAGCAGCAAAGACATATGAACATCAACCATCAGGTAAGGCCATGAAGCACAAATGCTTTGATGGTCAGTGGTACTCCCTGTACCAGTTACCTTCTTGTTTTGGAAAAAAAAAAATAGAAAAAAAAAGGAATCTTTGGAGAAAGAAAAAACACCACTGAATCATTTGACAGAACATATTTCTCAAATACAGCAAGCTCTAGTGTAATCACAGCCAAGGAAAACTGGCAGAGGATTTGGCTGTAGCAAAGACACTTGTCTAAGTATGAAGTTTCCCATACTGTGAGTTCTGAGATACTGGGCATCACTGTACCTCTGTTTGTGAAGGGTTTTGAAGTAGGGGAGCAGAAGAAATGAGAGCAGCATATAAATGGGAGCCAACATGCTTGCAAGGACTATATGCTGCACATTAGTGTCTGCAGAAGATGCATGGAAGTGACTGAATGGGTACACACGGACATCTGCCAAGCCAAGCACAGAAACAACAGAAAAATATGAAAATCCAGTACTGTAGTCTGTGTATTTTTTTATAAGCACCTTGATGATAGAGGCTCCAAAGACAGGAAGAAGCTGTGTTAATTTGTAAACATGATTTTGATGCCTTTGGAAGACACTAGAGTGGTCCAAAAAGCTTGGGGAGGGCTTTTACCTACCTTATTTTACCTCTTTCTCACATACATACTCAATCTCATACTCCTTTACAGCCAGCTGCTCATGTGCCATGTTTGAGTAGCTATGTAATGGAACAGGACTGTTCCAAACAGAGAAGGAACATGCATGAAGATACAAAAGGGGGTTGCAGGGAATGGGCATGAAATACTCTGTGCAGGCTTGCCTTATCTCCTGGGCTGCACTTTCAGAAGCTGCAGATCTGCTTTTTCTTCCTACAGCTCAGGTGCTAAACTTCCAGCAGGAACACAGCATCAGGTGCTGTTTTCCAGAACACCATTGCTGCCCCACCTCCTTTCCTGAGGCAAGATGTGCCTTTGCTACTGACTAATTGAATCCTAAGAGCATGAGAGCTAAACAATATTTACATTTACACAAACTATACTATGTAGTGTGTGAAAGCAAAGCTTTGGTTCAACCCAAGGCAGCAGCCTCTGAAGGAACCAGATGGGCCCATGAATAGGTGGAAATAACCAGCTCACAGAGATACAGTAGAATTCAGCATCATGGTGTGCATCTCTGACCAAGTTCACAAAAAACTATCTCAAGATAACAAGGGTTTTGAAAGTAAAACCATCAACAGCACAGCAATGGGCAAGAAATTTGATTGTAACCTGTAAATCAAACATCAAAGGTCTTACAAGGCCACTGACGGCAGGTGGACACTGAACATAAAGGTGATATTGTATGCCCAATATAAACAGCTCTCTTAATCTCTTCTTTCACATGCATAAGTAACTCACACTGCATGTAAATGTCATGTATCTAGCAAACAATTCATTTAAAATCATTTATGAACAGCTTAAAATGTATTTTAATCCTATTTTTCTAAAGGTCAGATAATGCAAAGAACAGATAAAAAGGATACAAAAGCTTACCCAGGTGATAATTTGAATATCCTACTGATAGATTACATAACATAATGGTGTTAATAATTAAAAAAAAAAAAAAAAGCAGTACGTAAGTGAGAAAGGATAAGTACTGTGACAGAATCAATATTAAAACTCAGGAAATTCCATTAAGGCAGTTCACCCCAAGTTTACTATTGTATAAAACAGCATAAGAGAGTTTACTCTTGGGTATACAGTATACAAGTATATCAAATGATTATAACATAAAAGTATATTCTTTTTCCAGTACAGATGCGTTAAACCATTGGCTTTGGCTCCAGATCTGATTTTCACTCCCACCAGACTCTGGGAAAGGCCACATCCTGTGTTTTGAACATGTCATTTCAGGACATAAAATGAGAACAAGTTATGAAATTCACTTTCCAAAACCTGCAGTACCCAGCATAAGAGGAATTCTGAATTTACAACACTACCTCTATTCTATACCTTGTCAAGCAAGCTTGACTTCAAAAGCTGAAGGTCAGGCCAGGACAAGCTGTGCCTTCTGATGTATGTGTGACAGTGTCTGGTGTCACATGTAGCCTTATACCTTAGACAGGCCACACTTTCAAAAACTGCTTGCATTTTCCCTCCATCCCTAGAGAGCACATTAAATGCACACACACCATGACAAATTCAGCTTAGCAATAGACTCTAACAAAACATGAAAAGTTAATACTGGTAAGCCCCTAACAGGAAAAATACCATCTTCCCCATGCCTTCTCAATGCCATGCTGGTGTATATACATGGATATACACCTAAGATAGTTTAGAACAGTTTAAAAAGAAATGTTTGCCTCTACTTTTTATTTGTTAGCTTGTTTGTGACCTACATTACAGGACTGGTAATTTGAACAATCCAAGGTTCTCTCTTTGGGGAGGGAAGAGAAAGATGTGCTAAATACAGTGTACATTTACTCTCTGCATAGGGACTCCTCACACCTTGTCAGATCCTCCTGCTCACTTCTCATTTGACACTGGCTCTATGATCTCAGGTTGTTGGAGTAGGTAAGAGCCACAGCAAACAGCTCCTGTAATTATTGACAGCTTTATGCATCCCCAGAAACTATTCCCCTAGATTTCCAAGAACATTCCTGAATAGTTTAGTCTGAAAAGCAGACAAAATATTTGAAACAAAAAGAGGAATGTTTGTTGCCTCCTTGTAGTCTGGGCAGGCTCTAAACAGTTGGAGATTTTGTATTCCTGCCCAATAGCCCCCTCAAGGGCAAATGGGTTTGACATGTATCTGACAGCAGAGGGTTTCTACCTTCTGCTCTGACACCTCAGCCTTGTGCAAGTGCAGGGTCAATGTCTCCTGGCAAATAGCTGCACTTGGTCTGATGGAAAGTTGTTCCCTGGCTGGTGCTGGGTCCCCGGCAGCCTGAGGAATGACTCAATGATGCCATGTCCTGGTCCAAATGTCTTCAGAATTGATGAAGATATGTGGCACAGCAAAACAACATTGTGTTTGTCCCACCTTGCAAACTGTGAGTAACTGAACTATTCAAGTTACTCCTTCTAGCCTTCAGAGCAATCCATCAAATCAGAAATTTATGGATGGTAAGGTTTTTGTCCAGGGAAGAGAACTGGAAGGAAACACTGGAGTCAGAAAGGCATTTTCCCCCAGGCCAAGCTTGCTTTTACCCTTTTTATTGCTATCTACTACCACTGCACTGACCTAGGACATTTCTTTGGCTCTAGTTTAGTGGCTTTCAATCTTTTACACTAATGGTCTGCATTTTATAAGATGGTGACAGAAAGTTCCATCCCTTGGGAAAAGACAGAAGAAGCTAGATGGATATTCTATGGACCAGTCAGAACTATGAGCACTTGGCAAGTTTGTTGGCCTAAGATGGCACATAATTATATAATTTTTTATTAATTTTTAAAATGTTACACTCAAGGAGAAAACAGGCTTTCAAAGAACAGCCTCAGATACTACAGGGAGAGAAAGACAAGCCCGCAAGCAAGGAAAAAGATATAGAACCTGAAAAGCCACTTGAGTAAATTTACTCACAGGATCAGTCACACAAACCAGTTCCTGAATTGCCTATTTGTGGATCCCATGCATACTACTTGGGAAGCAGATAGCAGCTAAAATATTCTTCCCCAAACCTGGTCAAGGATCTTTGTCTGCTGGATGAGGTTTAGGCTTGTACTGAGCTCTTAAAAATTACAGCAATTATTTTCAACAAAAGAATTATATGAAGAACAAAAATTAAAGGCAAAAGGAAGCTCTCAGATACCTGTAATTCCAGATGTAAAATAATTTATTTTTAGAAAGGATCCACGTTACAAAAAGTTTGATTTGCTTTGCTATTACAGGGTTTTATGTTTCTTACTTTTTTTTTTTTCACTCACCTTCTGAAGAAAGAAAAAGTAAATGAAAACAAAAAGATGCTAGTGGAATACATTATGAAATATGAAGAATCATGGGACCAACTGACCACTCCAGTGATTAGGAAAACTGTAAACTATTTAAAGAGAGCAGTTTTCACTGCTCTTCATTAGAGTCTGATTACCTCAGCCATTAACATTTGGCTCTTATTATGATGATTGTGAAATACTGTTCACATTAATGGACAAAAGAAAGTTGACATGGCTATCTTGATTAACTCATCAATAATAATTTGGAATAATTTTTCTTCATTCACTGGATGAATCATTCACATGTGCTTTAATAATGCACATTGTTGTATAGCAAATTAGCATGAAGATTACCCACCTCTGGGAGCTACACTGTACTTCAAAGTATTGCTCAAAAGATATTTCAAATCTGAATTTTACTAAAAAAAAAGAAACAAAAAAAAAAGGAAAGGAAAGATCAGAAACAATGACTTCTTTTTAACTGTTCAGTACATCAAGACATACAGCCCTCAAGTTATGCAACTGAGCTCAACCTTTATGCCACCAGATACTCAATATGCAAAAAACACACTCCCCACCTATTTGCATTCTTCTTCAGAGACTAAAGCAAAACTCTTGTTCTTTATAAGACAAATATAAACTTGAATAATAAACAGACTAAAATGAAGTAATCCTTACCTAAACAGATAAGAATATAACCAAAGTCCACCAGGCCCTTTGTGGATCCAGCCTTGCAAACCTCCACTCACATGAGGTTTCACAGGCAGTGTGACTGTGAACTCAAACCCTACTCCTGGAAGTCAGTGCTATGTCCATGCAAAAGGCCCTGACAAGTCAGCCTCTTGCTGAGGATGATCTGTGCAGGACAGGAGGAGAGGCACTCCTGGCTCTAAGCCATGCCATGGTCCCCATGGCAGGTGATGACCCACCTCAGCTCTTTGCAGCAGCAATTTTCACATGCCTCAAACAGGTAACTCTGTGAAAACGCAGTGACACACATCTTGCAAAAGCCAACATCAATAGTCCAGATGATTCTCAACATTGTCAATTCTCAGTTCCCTTCTCACTGTATCTTATTCCATTCTTTTTCCTAGAATCACCACTTCATTTCTGAAAGTGCATCAAGAAGTTGTCTTACCTTATAGCTTTTTGCTACCTGCTGTAATTGGACCTCCAGAGCTCTGAGGAAAGGCAGCCTACTTCTTTCACCTTCCCAGCTGTACCCACCTCCTGCCAGCAGCAACCACTCTGAGTCAGGTGTCAACAACCTCTGCCCCGACACAGCCAGTGGCAGAGGGTCAGAAAGAAGGTAACACAGGGTAGATGTACACCTAGCAGCTTCCTGAGCCAGGCAGGGCACCTTTGCACTTAGCAGATGGATTTTCTTCCATTGATTTTTCTAATTGCTTTTAGAACATCTAAGCCTGTAACAATCTACAGCATCCCATAGGGTAACTTCCAGAGTTTAACTGCACACTGTGGGAAGAAGTTACTTCTTTTGCTTGTTTCCAGTCCACAGCCTGAGGGTTTTTTTTAACGGCTCCAGGGAGTTGTATAGGGGACAAGAAACAGTAATTCCCAATTCAATTTTTTATGGATTTTACAGCTTTCTATAATCCCTTCCTCAATTCCCTCTCTTCTGTGCAGAGAAGTGCTAACTGTTCAACTGAGCTCATGGTGAACTGCAATGATCAAACTGTTTTTCTATCTTGTTTCCTGCTCTTTTCCTAATTTTGTGTGAGTTTTGCCTGCTACTGAGCCCTGATTAAATGTTTTCAAGAGCTGTGATAATGCCATCATGACAGTAAGCAGTTCAGAACCCATTACTGTGCATGCAGTATCAGGTGTTTTCCCCATGTACCTTAATTTAATTTAATCTGTACTGAATGTCATCCCCCTTTTTAATTTCCTAGACATTCTATAGGATGAAACTGTTCTAGCTATCTTTTAAAACCTTTATTCTTTCAATATCTTTTGTTAACTGCCCTAATAATGTCACTTCAGTGAATACTCTCACTACACCACCACTCACCTTACAAGTGATTATGAAGATATAGAACAGCTCAGGACTAGCACTCATTTCCAAAGGACTCTCCTGTGATGTCGCTTCATTGAGCAATCTAATAATTTATTCTTGCTCCTTGTTTTCTACCTTTAATTAACTCCTTTATCCACATGAAGTACTTCCATCTTTCACAGTTCAGCTTCTTTAGGAAGCTTTGGGGAGGGGCCACACTAAAAGTCTAAAACTGGGGAAGAGAAGAAAGGAGCAATAACAAACCATTGCCATTTCTTTATCTCCCATTTTCCCTCTTTCAGACACGCATCTTGGTTATAATTTGCCACGAAAACAACCTTTTTGAAGACTGTTCTATTTTGTCCTTTTCTAAATGGTCATTCTTAAATAGCAAGGTTCCCAGCAACCGTTATACATAGTACATATTGGCAAGAAAATCACCTAACATAATTCCATTAATTCACCCATTGCAAAACTGTTTCAAAGGATGGAAGTTGCTACTGGGAATGGAGAAGGAGAATAACATTTGTTTGACAGTAAAGATTAATTGGAAAACAAACTGCATAATGGATGCTTGTGGAGGAATAACTAACATAATGAAATATTTGGGGTATTTTCCTCTTTATGTACAGTAAATAATGTATATAAATCCCCCACTTATAGAGATGAGCATAAATCCTACATAAATATTCAAATACTTTTTATAGTTACAACGGGAAGCACATCTTCCTGTTGTTTCCAGCTGAAACAATGCTTATGTGCTCTTTTCTCTCCAAGCTCTCCATGGCAGCTCTTTCAGCAGGCCGGCTGTGCTGCAGAGCCAGGAGGGCAGCTGTTCATGTGGAGCACATTCCCAGCACAAGGGCTCCAGCAGGAACATTCACACCTCCAGCCAACGCCGTTGGAATCGGCACTGCCAGCAGGATCCGGGAGATTTCCGCTCTTTCAAACACCTATCGTATGACAGCGCTCGGCTCGTGTGGGTTTGTCATTCCAGGAGACACAACTCAGCCTCTCTGGAGTGTGTTCTCAAAGCTCAAAAAGATATAAACAAAGGAAATGGCATGTGGTATTATGATCATTGCTATAAAACATTTTATCAGCTGAGGGACGGTATTTCGAGCTGCAATATATATTCATATGAATAATTCTTAGTTAACTGGGTAATTCTCTCAATTTTATTAGATTTTATTTATTCTAGATTCTTAACTATCAAAGGCCAGTCCAGTTTGGGTAGGGATCTTGCCTAGGAGCTGGACATTGAGTCTAGAGAGGCAAAAATACATTTTAAATGACCATTGACCTCTAAGATTTGCAGAATGAAAAATAATTTCATTTTCTCTGTCTTTTCTTCTGAAGTCTGAGGAGACAGGTACATTGAAAAGTCATTACACAGGGAAGGAGGGAAAAATAGTAAAATTAAGACTTAGATGTGTAATTAGGAGATCTGATTAAAAAAAAAAACCAAACAAAAAACACAAACCCAAGGCACTGAAATTCTTACACTTCATTAAAATTTCCCACCAAAATCTGTATCCTTTACACAAGGAAAATGCAATTTTGAGCAAAATTCTATTTTCTATTTGGATATTGTTTTGACTGAAAAACTTTCATCAGTTTTACTGGGTCAGAAAGAAGACACCAGTCACTGTGTGTGCTTCCCTTTTCATCATGATAGGAAAAAGTATTTATTGGATTGCATGAGGACTATTTCTAAATGACAGAAATACTCATATTTTTCTATTTTAATATTCTAGTATGTTATTATATAGAAATAGTCCTCATGCAGTTGAAAGTCTTCCATGGGCTCAGCTAAATACAATTCCTTTTCTTCGCAAATAAGCACATTTGCAAATCTTTTCTGGGACACATTTTTTAGACACACATTTATGTTGCATTGTTCTCTTGTTCCCAGAAAGTAACTGCCCTTGATTAACAAGCCTTGTACTTTTATCCATATCATACTCCTATTAAAAATTCCAGTATCATATAGTTAACAATACTTAGTGAACCAATTGTTTTCCCTCATTATTTTATTTGAGAAACCAAAAGTTGTACTTGCCATCATCACCAGAGTCAAAATTCCTTCAACAGGGAGAACACATAGAACAGGAAGATTGTAAGAATGAATAAAGACAACCAACTTTATTTGCCTGCTCCATCCCACAAAAATGGTCTGACTATTACATACAGTAGAAGCTATTTATATGCTGATGCACACAATACACATTAATGAGCTCTCTTGGGGGTTTATGATCATAAAAGATACTGCTAGAAACAATGAAAATAACTGGGGGGGAAATTATCCTTGAAGTAAAATATTAATAAATTATTTCTTTTTTCAGTATATTGATTGAGATGTTCCCATTTGTGACAAATTCAGTGCCATTTACAATGTATAATTTGGTTGATAGTAAGAGGTGAGAGGATTAAGTACCCTCAGCTCTCCCATAATGTAGCTGCACTGTTGAACCACTGCCACAAAAAGTCAACTCATGAAGTCTATCTGGACAAAATCAGTTAAACCCTCTTTCCAAAAAGATCTTCTTTTCAAAAAGCACACCACTTATAGGAAGGATAAGATATAATTTGGTGCTACTATTTGGCTCTCAATATCTAAAAAACACTCAACAGACTGACAAAAATACATAACAATATTCTTCAATACATTATAGATGCATGTATCTGCGTAAAATAATTTCATTTGATCATGTTTAAAAATTGAGGGGACTAGGATGCATGGCTTTTCTTCCATTTTGAAGCATGACACTCCTTTACTATTCCAGTATCCTTCAGATACAGATCACATGTGACCAGATCAGTTCAGATTTCATCTGAGTGAAGTCTTGGGCTCTGCATTATAGGAAATATCCTAACACCAAAAATAGCTGCTTGAACTAGAATTAATCACAGCGCCAAACCCCGTTCCCCAAATGGCTTCAGTGACAGGAGGTCTGAGGAAAAGCATCTAATAGATGGATCAGAGTGCATATTTGATTTGTGTAAAAATAGGATGCCATATCACCTGCAGCTATATGCTAATTTAGTATAGTTCTTACACTGAGGGGGCTGTGCTATTATCAACAGGGTAGAGCTCACTGTACAATACCAGGCATATTAACAGCATTAATCAATTAACAGAAACATCAAAAAACCAGAAACTTTTTAAATTGCTCAGTATATACAGGTTCTCCTGTACATAAGCCAGAGTATACTTTATTTTGTGTATTTAACGTAATAATAATTTTCTATTTTTTAAGTTAGTATCTGCTGCCTGTAGTCAGCTTGCTTTGTTGATCTCTCTTTCCCTGGTACCTCATGTCTATGTTTTTAAGTGGTTTTCTTTTAAATCAGGCCTTTAAAAAAATTCCACAGTATCACCTTCAATCAGAAACAAACAAGTTTCCAATAGAACCTCGTCAAATTAGATACCCTTTATCTAGACAACACACCAACTTAATTGGCATGTTTTTAAAATTAACCTACCTTTCACTGAAAAATGTAAAACCTCTGCTTCCATACAAAGTCCACCTGATTGTGTAGCTTGGTTAAGAGACAATAATCATTACAACAGTGTGAAGGCATATTCACATTGTTTTATGATGCACCAAGTAGAATTTGAGAAAACAAAAATAATCACAAAAGGAAAATGGTAACGTTATAAAGTATCCAAGACAAAAGCATTAATCAGCCATTGTTTTTGTGTCAGCTCCTGAGGCTGCAGAGACCATCTGGCCCCAGGGTGGAGGCACCACTCCTGGCCACGGGGACTGCCCAGTATCCCACCAAGCACAGAGCTGGCTGCAGCAGCAGTGAATGCACCCCGTGCAGACAGGCTGATGGTGACCCAACAGCCAGGATGACTTCTGGCTACACCTCCTGGAGGCTCCTGCCTCAGGAGAGAAAGAGAAGATGCCGCTGCTCCAGACAGGGAAGGTCCCTTGTATCCCCAGTGTTCCTGGCTCCTGCCTTTTGCTGACTGCTCCTCCTCTGTGCTGGCCCTGGGATGGCAAGGGAGAGGAAGCACCAGCAGGGCAAGGGGTCCTGTAATAACTGTCCCATGCACCATCTTTGTCATTTCCTTATGTTTCATGAAAAACAAACTGCAGGCAACTTTGTGAACTTGATCTGAAGGACCCACATGAGCTCTAAAAGAGCAATTCAAGTCTTATCTACAGCACTTTTTTCTAAGTCTCTATGAAGTTTTGTTAGTCTCTAGGCCTATTTATTGATTTTTATTAATTTGAGTACTACAATAAACAACAGTTGCAAAAGACTAAAACTGCTGGGGTATAAACAAGTCAATTATTAACTGGCAAAACATGAATACTATGAGTAACAAGTGTTTTGTAGACAGGTTTTTCTGATAATGCAAAATACAAAGAAGGCCCAAGATTAGAACTGCCAAAGAAGGCTCCTTCTGCATGTGACTCAAGCAACTCCTGCAAGAAAAGTCTCACTGATTGCCAAGACCTGACTCTCAAGACTTCCTCCTGCTTGACTTTTAGTCCAAGGCTCCTGTTTTGGGTGAACAATTATGTGGGTTTGCAAAAGCCAAAGGGTTCCCACTAGCATATGCACAATCCCCATCTGTGTAGATACCCTGGGAGTGCTTCACAGACACAAACTCTCAGAGCTCTCCATATGCAGCCGGGTGGGTGAGCCCTCTCATAGCAATAGCCAATAGTATTATCAGGTCTGGTATTGATATTAAAAGCCGTGTGGATTTTGGTGCTTTACCACAAGGTGCTGCTCCCTCTTAGAGGCATTTGGCTCTGGAAAAGTCTATTTTCTTTTTTTTTTTTTATTCTACTAGGTAGCAAATTTAGCCTTGGTGAGAAATATTAGACACTTCTCAGAAGTATGGGCAAATTAACTCTCAAACAACTTGTTTTCAAAATCTTAATGATTTATAAGATTGCTTTTTCCTTTTTTCCCCCTTTCATTTGACTCACTCTCTCAGCAGAACTGAAGAGCTGCTGGTGCAGCATAGAGAAGCAGTTGTTGGCACATTACCTACCACCCATGCCCACATACTTGGTGTGGACACAGGACCATGGACAGACTTACACATGCGGCTGCTGGCCCGTCCTATCCCTCCTCCCTCCCCCGAAATGTCCTCCCAGCTTAGGCCTTGGGACAATAAAGGGCATGCAGGCTGCTTCTTTACTCTTTGAAACACCCCCGGAGAATCATTCCCAGGCAGAGGAATGCTCACTATGGCTGTACCCAGTAGAGCTAGAATAGCAGGTCTGCATGACAAAACTCTCCTCAAAGCTATCCCATTCACCACTGCTATTTGCTTGCCTTGGATTTCTTGCCTCTCACTTCCTACATATGGAGAAGGGGTGGAGCAGAATCACATCATGATTTGGTCAAACACACCAAACGAAGGCCTTTTCTTTGCACAAAAATTGAGAATACTTTTAGTTAAACATACAGCCGCCTAAGCTACCAACTGCATCTTCTTCAGGTTTCAGTAAGCCTGCACAGCCCTTCAAGCCTTTTCCACCCACGGCTACCCAGCCATCCACCCTTTCTTACGCATATAATAAAACAAACAGTAAACACGCAAACCCAGAATCCTTTCACCATGTCACTCAGAGCTTCCCCATCACATTCACAAGTCTGCCTGTCAGAGTACAGCTGCCGCATTTACCTGAACGCTCAGAGTTTGTCATTTCATAACTGGAGGCTGTGAATTACAAATAATGCAAGTACTAAAATCATAGCCCAGTGCCAGCTGCCTTGTGGGAGGGACTATAAACTCTGCAGCCAGAGTAAACAGCAGGATACTTCGAGTGACCACTGCTTCATCCTCCCACACGTATCTTATTCATCTTGTCTCCTTTTGATGACATTAAAAGCTGCTGCAGCATAAAAAGAAATATTAATCTGTAAGAGAAATATGAAGAGCAATTTAATACTCAGGCAAGCTAACAGATCTGGAACCATGGCATAGCTGTTACTGTCATCAACCATTCTAACTGAGCATAAGTTTCAGTAAGTTCAGTATGATTGTCAAGGAATACAGAAGTATACAGAATACATGGAATTTATATGATTTTTCATGTGACCCAAAGAGGTGCAAAATTAACCATGCTTTATTAGACAGGGAAAGAGTTGCATTTAGGCCATTGTGCAGAAGACATAAGCAAAGTTTAAAAGAGCTCCCTTTTCCACAGCTTTGAATATTATCATTCTCAAGGTTATTGAAAATTACTATTACTTGATTTCATCAAATAGTTGGTGCAAATACAAAGGAAGCATGAGAAGCTGAATTGCCCTCATCTTCCAGGCTACATTTTATCCTTTATGCACAAAGCAGCCAGGCAGGTGTTTCTGAATCAATAGTGAAAAGCTCTGCTTTTAAACCTGTAACAGGGTTAGTCTGGACAGATAGCAAGGGACTCCTTACAAAAACCCTCCAGCAATCTCTGCAAAAGAGCTGATTCCTGTTGGAGTGACACAAATTCACTGCGCCTAACAGGCCTACTTCTCAGCATTCACCAGTGGGACACCCAAGGCAGCCCCACAGTCACCAGCCCAGTGAGATTCTGGTAAGGAAAAACCCCATGCAATCTTCAGAAGAAGCCGAAACAAAGGCTCAGCAGCCAGCCATTGTAGCTTTAACTAATCAGAGAGAAACCACCTGCAGGAATACCCCCTTTTCTGTTTACTCCCAGCAGAACCTTCCAAATGATGATTAATCACTGAATAAACTGAACAACTGACAATGACATGATGACAAAGGGAAGGCAGAGAGGGGCAGCAGCACTGGTGGACGTGGCTCGAGCATGGGTGGGTGGAATGGCCAAAGAAGATGGATGGCCTGAAAACGTTTGACACTTGAGTATCTCCTGTGTAGCAGGAGGACGTCTATGCTAAAGTGAGCTGCCATCTTCAAGCAAATAATGCTCTGCACAACAAGCTGACACACTTCCTTCAGCTGTCAGCAGCAATGCAGAGGGGCAGCTTCCTCAAGAATGAACTAATGAAGCTTTTAATTGGGATATGAAGCCCTGATAATAGCAGGGAAAAAAAGAGATACTGTAAATGACAGGATAATCCATTACAGTGGAAAGCATTGTAAATGTTTTACTGATTATACCCACATATTATCCTACCTATGTCCCTACTAATTTGAAAAATGATGAATCATAGAGCTCAAACAGGACTCAGATGAGTCAATTAGACTAACTAGTGATATCAAAAGCTCATATTTTCTGTACTTAGGAATTAAGCATGTTTTGCCTAACAACAAACTAAAATGAGCTGTGTTTCACACTCTCAGTTGACCAAGTCATTAGCAATGTGGAAGAATACTTCTTTAAATTTTCCGTATTTTTAGATGCTCTTGCCCCCACGGAGTCCTTTCTGGCAGATGTTTATTAGCTAGAAAAACATTTTCAGGAAATGAAATATTGTCTTGCAGCATTCTGCTGATTCCACTTCTAATTTTATCAGTCCAGGGTTACTTTAGGTGTTTCAGTGAGTATCCACATAACGAGAAAACTTTGACTGCTATTAGCCAAACTCCACACATTCAGTATTCAGACCAAAACTGAGCTCCAGTGTACAACTGGGACATCCCTTTTTCTTATAGCACTTGCATTGCAAGTGCTTTAAGATTAAGCCTTAGGGACAAATTCTCTATTAATCATGGTTTGGCCAGTTATTTACAGTAATGCAGAATGATTAGGTAAATCTTCACACCTGCCAGGAGATAGAGGGGCATTAAGCACCTTACTGCCTTTGAAACCACGGCTGATACGTCAACTGATTTGAAAAGTGTTTTTTCCTGAACAGAGAGGGTCTGGCTCAGTCTTCTGCCAGGTTTTGGAAGAAACCAGTAGGAAAGTTCAAATGTCAGTAGGAATAAAACCTTTTCCACTTACTTTGTGAGTATTTTTAATTTTAGGAATCTAGCACAGGTATGAAAAAGATTTGAAGCAAATTAAATTTTAAAAAAGTTTTGATGGTTTGATTTTCTGCTTTTGGGATTCTCCTCTCCCCTCCTCTCTTCCCAACAGTGAAAAAAGAGGAGAAGGGGAATTACTGGGGTAAATCAAATCCCAGATGCTTTTATTTTAGCTTCAGATTCATTTAGAACATTTTCCGTTTTGAATTACTGTGCTGAAAGCGGGAGTATCTCCATGTATCTGAAAACGGCTGTGAATATTTTCTATATCTCAAAAGGCATTTTTTGTAGGGGAAAACATTCATAAAACACTTCAGCTACACAGAATATAAATTAACTCCGATTTCATGGCAATTTGCATTTTCTCTCTGATTGAACAGAAACAGACAATTAAAATGAAAGTTATTGCAAGGATGCATCTGCACTTCCAGACTTCAGCCTATGTCAGTAATTTTATAGTATACTTCCTTGGCCCATGGTTTAGTAAAATTTAGCTTTCCATTTTCCTACCATTTTCTATAAAAGGTCTCAAATGTAGCTTTAGAAGTATCTTTGCTTTGAAAAAAATGACTAGAAATAGACATTTGAGGACTAAGACATTTAAACAAATCCAAAGTAATTTCTGGGGGGCAGAAACATCCAGGAACTTCCATCATTATAGAACTGAGATCTTGTCAAAGTGCCCAGAGAATGACTTGTTTAGAGTGTCTTTCAGCAGCAAACAATGCAGAGACTATTCCTTCTGTACACTCCTTCTCAGCACCTGAGGTGCATTTGGTGATTTTGGTGTAATAATGTGCATGTCAATGACTGCAATTGCCAAATGGTTGAAATGTGTTCAGCTGCACCTGAGAAGCCTCCATCACCCCACCTCCTCAGCAGAAAAGGCAATTCTCAGCTTTCCTACTTAAGCTGCTTTACAAAAGGGGCCAGAGAAAAGTGCACAACTGAGCTCTAGAACAACACTTAGAGCAAGGCTTGGAGCCCAGCCCCTGCTCAAGGACTAGCTGTGTACTCTGTATACGACATCCTGATTTCAGTTCAGACAACACAGATCCTTCTGTGGCCTAAACCCTTTTTGAAGACAAAAATTTGATTTCCAGTCTCACTCACAAACTTTCAGAACTTTTATCTGCCCAGACTGCTGGTATTTCCTAGGAACACTGCTACAAAAATGTGCACAGTTACAATTTTTATACTTCTGCCTTCCATATTTGTTCCATTCCTCCACCACATCAAACAGTTCCTTGTGACAGCTACCTGTACACTTTCCCCAGCAACTTGCACAAGTTTTATCCTGTTTTTATCCCTTAAAATTCACATCACTCACAACAGGTGCTCAAAATCTTCCACTCAAACCATTCCTACACTTTCACTGGCACAGTCAGTACTAATTCTCAAAAAAGTCTGCCCATGTCATTTGGGTGCTCAAGCCTCCCAAACCTTCCAAAATCTTCAGTTACTCTGTGGACTCCTAACTCTGAACAAGAATTAAGCTTCCTATTAAAATCATCTAAGAGTTTTGAGCCCCAGTATTGTATATTCCAATTGCTTAGCACAGTTCTTTGTCCAGGGTCAATGCATACATTTAAGGAGATAATTTCTTCTAAAGGTGCAACCTTTTCTAGAGAAAGGAAAATTTCATTTGCAGCTCTATTTCAGTAACTATTGCCAAATTTGCTAAATATTTTTTTCTCTACACTGACATCTTTCTGTTACAGCACAGACTTTTCCACAGATTTTTGGAATACCACTCTGTGATCTCTGCTGTCCTCACTCAGAGAAGATGGTTATTCACAACCTTGGTAGCAGTAGATTCTTGGTGCTGTTTTTCCTCACATTCCTGCTTCTACAGCTGTATTGTTTCAACTGTATCAACTCTCCCCATCCTTTTTTTAATGTATATTTCCAACAAATATTTTGGTTATTTCCTTTAGATTTTGCATATGTGTTTTTTTTTTTTTTTGATCCAGACAGGATCAGGAGAAGATGTTAAAATGCTTTGAGGAAAAGCTTTCCTCCTGTATTTATTCCTGCTTTTATTTTGCATTACTCTCTTCATCAACTTTGGAAAGAAGTCCTGGTGACCCTTGAAATGCACAGATAAGATAATTTTACAAGGCTCAGCCATAGACAAGTTGGAAAATCCGTGAACAGGCAGGGAAGAGCAGAGCACTTGCTTTGTCATTGTTCCTTCATTTTCTTTATGATACTCCTTTTCTGAATTCTTATAAAAACATACATCCCCAGTGAGCAAGGAAGTAGTAGAAGAGAAATAGGAAAGTACAGACAGTGCATTTTGCCTGCAAAATGTTTAAAACATCTTGTGCTCTTTCTTTACAACAGTGAAGATTGATGTCTTTTTTCGGATAATGCTTCAAGGAGCTACTTTACAAAAAATACCAGCTTCCTTTCAGCAAGTTCTCTGCATGTGGCAGGATATTGGTGAAAATCAGCAAATCTGGGATGTTAATGTTCAACCAGGTACAGTGAAGGGTGCAAAGCACTTAAAGACAGATCAGCTTGACAGATTCTGTACTCCAGCCTATTTATTCAGGCATGTACTTTAGTTGTAGTTGCCTTGTTTAATTAGCTACCGAGGTGTTCCATCTTCATCCTTAGTGCCTCATGTCTCATAGGATGCAGAAGCAATCACTGCTTGGGACTATGACAGAGCAAGGCTTGATTGTTCTACAAGATGTCCCATGGATGGGGACCAGACACCATTGATTAACCATTAACTTGGCAGTTCTTAACATCAGGGTTTTTTCCTTTCAGTGATGCTAAGACAGACACTTTGGAAAGATCTGAAATGCCGTGTAGAAGATGACAGATTGCTTTGTGTATTTTAAAAAGGGCTGATTACACAGGCTCTACCTCCAGAGCAACTTAAGAATAAGAAAAGCATAGGAAGAGACAGTGGAATTTCTATGAGAATTTTTTAAAAATGCATACTCACACACAAAAGCACACTTGAGATGTGTGTAGAGATGTCTCTACTGAGTGTATTTCTAATAAAATACATACACAGGATTAAAGCAAACCATGCTGAGAATTCATGCATAAAGTTTCCAGCAGTAAGCAAAATTCTTTAGTCCAAAGGTTTGTATTGCTTTTGCAGAGGGAAGGAGACACTTGTGGAAGAAAAGGTGGACTGGACTGAACAGCAGAGAACTGCCTGCAGAAGCCATACTGAACTAAGTTTGCTGCTTAAAATATGTGTTTTAAATGTGCTGTGTTGAATGCAGAACCACTTGAAATCTTCTTTACCATTGACCCTTTCCATCCCAAAATATCATCACAATTTAATTTTCAAGTGCTTCAGATGGATTCATAGATGCTCTGCTGTGGAATATTTTATGTATTTAAGTTATTTTAGGTTACTAGTTTGTTAGCAGTCTAGACCTTTATACTTACTGCTTGCTCCCAACTCCAACCAACCATATAAGTAAGAAATTTTCATTAGTGCCCACGAACACAAATCTAGTCTAGTACTGTTACTCACAGTATGCATCAGTTTTAATTGTTCAAATTAATCAGCCAGTTCTTCTGACCTCTGAGCTTCCTTTTCCCATCCCTCCAAGAAAACAGTGCAGAGGAGGGCACAGCAATCAATGCTTGATATTGCCTCAAAGCCTTCACATTTCTTCAGCCTTTTCAAAGGCTGATGGGGGTTGGACTACCCAAGATCACAGAAGAGCACAGATCTTTTGTGGTGATCTGCACTTAGTGCTGGGCAGAGGTCCAAGCTCCACGATTCCAGTTGCATGGGTTTGCAGGGTAGTGGAACTGACATCTTGATTTACAACAGCCCAAGTGAGATTAAATCACATCAGAGCTGACCAAGTGGCCAAGGTGACACTTTGACCAGGCCAGGTAGTGTGTCCAGACACCCCAAAGAGCAGAGAAATAAAATGACATTACTGAAAAAGCACTCATCTACCCAGGAGGAGTCAGTTGAACTTTCTTGACTTAGTATACTCCTCCATTTCTTTAAGAAGACAGGGATATTGCTCTACTTCCTCTCAGTCATGTCACTAATTTGCCAGATAGCAGAGATAAAAACACTTCCATCTCCAGCTTCCCATGGCACACACTCTGGAAGTGGGCACAGCACCAGCCCTGTGGCTGCCCAGCTCACACCCAAAGAGCAAACCTAGCAAACAGCACCTCTCCTGCCCACTTTGCCCCAAGGACCAGCAGTGTCACAAGCTTAGCAGCAGCTGGAGGAGACCCAGGAAGCTCCTGTCTGGCCAAGGCACGTGGCCCCTGCCATGCAAGCACTGCCCAGCCGGGACGGGGCGCACACAGCCCTAGAACTGCATAAGGATCTGAGGTCACAGACTCTGTCTGAGTGAGGAGACCCCATTCCCCAGACTCTTTCCTCATGCTTCCCTAGACAACAATGGCTTGCATGTACTGAATTTCAGGACACACTGAAGAATCCTGCCATTTACCAATTCCTCATACAGGCAAGTTTTAAGGAAGTTCTTGAAAGTTTTTGCTTTCTTGCCTTTTTGCCCCCCAGTCCTTCAACTGACACAGAGTAAAAGTTGTGTGATTTACATGTGCCTGGAAAGGATGGAAACAGCTATTTTTAACTGTATCACTTGCTTTTAATTCCATCATTCAATTAGACATATATTTTTAGCTTCAGGAAACTTTCTTTTCAAGAGGTGAAATGCCAGCACAGTACACTAGCAGAACCATTAGCTGTCAAAATAAAAAAGGCTTCATATTCACAGAACAACAAGATCAACTACATGCAACAGAAATAAGATGGCAGTGCATTTTTACTTTTCAGCAGCTAGAGCAGTGTTTTCTGTATTAAATTTAATAGGCATTTTACATGGGATGTCAGATATTTTTGTCTCTGCAAATAGGGTTCTTTCCTTTAAAAAAAAAAAAGAAAGAAAAAACCATCTAAGTTTCCTGCTGCTTATATAGGGAAAACAGCACAGAAATTGCAGTCTTACACTAGCAATGACTAGGTAGTCATCATTTTTAAAAACAATGTCACAAAAGCTATTTCGACGCTGTCACTCTTAAGAATAATTAGTTTCCATCAAAGCAACAGATTATCTGTTCATGTTGTCCACTGGGTCATTACAATGGGCAACCAATACAGATAAATGGTATCTAATCTTTTCTGCTCTTCTATTGGACTGATTGATGGTTATAACTTCTCCGATATTATAAGGCAGAAAAATTATGCTGACATTTAGAAGCAAAAGCACAGGAAGATAAAACTAAGCACAAAGCACATCCAACACCATTAAAAAAAAAAAAAAAAAAAAAAAAAAAGAGAGAAGGAAAAAAAGCTGAAGACAAATCGAACAGAAAAACAAATGACAATTAGGCCAAAAGAGAATATAGAGGGGAACAACTATACATTGTGGGTGGCAAGGAGCTCAATTAATTATAGAACATGAAGGGAAATCCAGGCATTTCCATTAGATGTTATTAAAAGACATATTGACTGAGCTTTCTTTACATGTTATGCCTTAGAAGAAGACAAAAGGATTTCCCTGGTATTGATTTGTTCCTGGAATTGGTCGACTTTAGGACATGAAGAATAACATAATGAGAGGTGGCTGGGTAGCAAACAAGAAAGAACAAATTGCTGCCACTGACACTCACATTTGTGAGCTTCCATATATTATTGCCTTTTTCAATTTAACATTTTTTCACACTGCTTGTCAGAAACCATTACACCATAAAATATGCTCTAAACTTAAAACAGCAAGCCTCTCAGTTATTCATTTACTGTACAAATATTCACCATTTTCAGCAGACCTGCTCAAAAATATTAGCAATATTAACTAGCTGGCTGGATTTGCAATGTTCCTGTGAGGGGCTTAATGCCTTGAATAGCTCCCAGGTATTAGGTAAATACTCAGCTATATATTTAGAGGAGCAGTCTTTTTTCCTCTAGCAATAAAGATGCCCATCCCATCTGCTGTTTTACAGCTGCTGTAGGATGACCACAAGCCCAACCCTCCAGTCAGAGTAGCAAGATGAGGATGAGGTTGACTGTCAGTATGACAGCCTGTGGGCTGAGGGGCTTTTAAACATCTTCTTGCTGGTGAAGATAAACAAAAGTCTCTGCTTTCCTGAGATGGCCTAATACTGTCCATGACAGACTCTTCTATGACAGAGCTGTGTGGGGACCATCCATTTGGGGGTTGGAGGAAGGAGGGTGGGCATTGCTACCCACAATAGCAGGCAAACCAAAAATGGTAGGCAAACCATCAAAAGAAATGAAAAGGCAGAGTAGTTCTCATGGGTATTATTTATAGTGATATGAGAAAAGTGAGCTAATCATTAGCACTACACTACAGCTGGCTTCTCCCCATGAGAACAAAGGCTTGTGAACAGAAGTATCTGCCCTCATGTATGTGCTCAGCAATTCTCCTCAGAGTTATGATTCTTCAAGCAGTTTTGTATTGTGTTAACAATTGGACTACAAAATAATTTTCTGCGACAATGAATGTATATCCACAGCAGGCAAAAACTCCTCAATCTATAGATCCATTCAGACAACTACCTTCAAAATTATACTATGAGTTACACTTCTTCTCATACTCTGGTATTTACTTTTGGATTTATCAGCAACTGTGCTCAGTATCAGCAACTGTGGTCAGTATCACTTCAGAAATTTTGAGCAGGGGCTGATATTGCCGTTTCTCTCAGGCTCAAATGATCATTTCAGGCAACAGAATACTTTTCTATGCAAGCATTATTTGGAAAAAGAGCTTAGAAAACATGAAGAGCAACAGTGGCTAAGTGGTAAGCCTCAAGCAGGTGCAAGCCAAAAAGCTTCTCCACTACACAGTTGTTCAGAGATGAATGTCCAGATAAAGAACTGTCTTGATGTTTGTTGTCTCTAATATTTCTTAAGTTTTCACTCTTAGACTCATCCACTAAGTCAATGCCTCTGGGAAGAATAAATCACAGAGCTACCCTCACTACCTTTATAATTTCTACCTAGAATAAAATGTTTTCTCCATTTTGTGAGAAAACAAGATTTTAAAACAGTTTCTGTCTCAAATGAAAGCAAAATGCCAAAATCTTGACATATTTTTGTATGAAATCAAATTCAATAATGAAATTTGCAATACTTAACTTCCAAAATAGATATCTTACATTTTTTACATCACATTTGGTTTTGAATAGAATATTTTTGTTTCAAACAGCACGGTTTATTAAGTGTGAAAATATTGCTACTAATATTGATTTATAAAAGTCAAGGACTGAAATCAGAAGTTCGAGTGCATTTGTGATAGTTAAATAAATATGATACTTCAAAATAGTGATCCTTAGCTACATTTTTTTTAAACTAGGCTATCACATAACTTTGGGGTTAGGCTAACTATGGTTGGGGTGGATAAAATAGATTCATGTTTAACTTAGCCAATAGGAAACAATAAAGCTTATCCTACTTCTTAAGAGCAAATCCAAATCTGCTAACCTAGGAAGCTAATGGAAAAACCTCTCAAAAATATAAAAAATTTTTAGGTAGCACTGGCTGAAAGCGGCATGTGACTAAACAAGGAAATTATCTTCTGATTATTTTCTCAGTAAAATTCCCTATATACATAACCTAAGATTTTCTTAACCAAATACACCTATGAACTAGATAGAACTTGTGCAAAATCTTAATTTTTTTGCTACCTGTTCAAGTAAATGAGGTACTATAATTTCAAGTCAGAGTATTAACTCTTCCTCTCAAAGGCTCAAATTATAATACTCAAGTTTCTTCAATATGCCCTCTATTTTTAGAAAATAATGGAATCAGAATAAAAAGATGAAACTTTCCACAAATGGAGATCCAGATACAACACTGATTAAGTCAATCAAAATCCTTCAAGATTTTTTAAACATTTCACTTTGAGCTTTTTTAAAAAATCAATTTAAATTCCTAAATGAAAATCACTTGGACTAAAAATTTAACTTTAAAATAAAATCCAGAGAAATATTTCCATTTTTATTCTGTATTTTTTTAACCAATACTGTTCTAAAAATCATCCTTAAAACAAAAATAAACCCAAAACAAAAAACCAAACAAAGCATCTTTGATTTATACTCTCAGTTCTGGGGAAAAATGTTGAAATAATGTTGACTGCCTCTACTAACCTTTAAAGCTGTAATGGTTACTGGGCCATTGGATGAGAGTCCTCTCATCCTCAGGCTCTGTGACGTTTGCACAATTATGTACATGAAGGGAGATCAAGTTGTCACTCTTCTTGAGTGATAACTAAGTTTCAAAAGATGAGAATGCTCTGATGTTACATGTGATATGGCTGAGTGAATGAATGTAAAGTAGGAGGATAAGAAACTGTTTTATCTAGTTTTTTGTTCCCTTCTGTTGTCTGTTTATGCTGTGACATTTTCTTGTTTTAGCTCTCTTCTGCTTCTTTGGAAATTAAATGAGATCCAGTATCTCAGAGACTACTGGCACTTATGGATTAGTGAGACTAACGTAAAAGCAATTAGTGCGGGGGAAAAAAAAGAAACTAGTTGCATGATTTTGATTTAATGTGAATTTGTTTTAAATCCTGCAATAAAAAATTGCAACAAAGGTGAGGTTTGATAAAGAAAAGCACTCCTGGCAAACTCAGGTGAAGGTGCATGCAAAACAAATCTCTTGAATTACAGAAATCAGAAAAATGGATGAAGGAATTGTGGAGCTGCAATGACACTGCAAGAGCAGAAGCCTCATGTATTCAGCCTCAGCAGCAATCTGCCAGCTGGCACCAACATGTTCTAAACATACCCAGGATACTCAGAACAAGATGTTAAAAGCATTGCATTGTGCTTGGTTTCTACAAGGGAACCACAGCCACAATTGCACCTGGATGACAGAACAGTTAAGTCTCGTGTGTTGTACATGGGAAGAGTCTATTTTGAAACCCATTCTGACAGCTACATTTCTTTTCAGTTGTTGACTGCCTGAACTCAGCTTTTAATGGTTTGGACAAGAATGAGTCTCTCTAAACCTCATAAAAAGGAAAAGGGTGTTTGTGCTGTGATACCCCTTTGCCAGCATCTATTCATGTTTATTACACAGGTACACAGACTGTGAAAGTTGAGATGCTACCAGAGAAAATAACTACAAGTATAGGTATGTACTTTCGTATGCAAGTAATTAAAATAATGTGAAAGTCTAGCTCATGACTTGCTTTCCAAAGAGTGCTATTTAAGTCTGAGATACACTCTGGACTTTGATTAAAGAATTTTAGTCTAACTTGTACTCAGAATGCACTACTCCATATCTTACTCTGCTTTGTTCAAGTTTAAAAGGTCATTTTGCAGTTTTTTCTTAAGGGGTACAAAGAAACAACATTTAAAATGCACCAAAAGCACAAAACACTTCTGTTCTTTTTATACAGAATTAGATACTTAAACCAAAGTCAGCACTAAGTCATACCAAACTCTCTAAACTAATCAAAAACTCCTAACTGCTAAGGAAAACACTGTAACTAATCAGAGGCAAAATTTTGCTTTTCTGCAACCTGTAAGATGGTAACCAAAACAATCCTGTTTGGGCAGCAGTTTTGATGACTGCATACCTGGGAAAGACAGAGATGCAGGGACAGCAAACTTCACACATTCTCAGTCCTGTTGTTCCCTGGCAGAGCTGATGAAAGACAACACAGAGTACTTTTGTGTAAGTATCCATGCAGTGGATCATCTAAGCAGTCTTGCCCACAGGCTTAGAAAGCATTAGATTCCTACCACCCAGCTTTTCAGATTAGTATACAAAATACAGACAGAGGATGCATACAGACTGTCTCATTTTAAGCATCTGACTTAAATGCCATAAATTGTACTCTGAGGGCATCTTTCTCCAACTGCATAAGCAGAGAATTTGCCTGTCTGGGCTCAAATCTAGAATGGAAGAGGTGTGTGCATGTTTTCCCCAGTACCCCTATAGAAAGACAAGGTCCCACTTAGAACTGTTAGCTGCTTGAATAGGCAAAGTCACATCTCTTCTTCCCTGAGACTCAGCTAGAACAATGGGTCACAGGCAGCACCCCAAGCATGGGAGAAGGAGGTGAGCAGTCCTTCTTCCTCCTTTATAGACCAGCTCTAAGTCCTTTATATAGAGACCTTTCATGGTCCAGGTTTCTCTCTAACCCAAGCACTTCAAAAGCACACAGACACCCAGAGAGCCCAGGTGAAACCCAGGCTGGCCTCATGTGGCTCCAACTAGAAGTGCTCTGAAAGACTTATGAAGTGAATGCCTGCAGCAGATGACATGGATCACAACCTGCAATGATTTTGTCACCTGTCAGAACCGTGCAGAACCTGGAAAGAGTACAACTTCACCAACTCCAGCACATAAGTTTGCAGGGGAGGTGGTTCAAGCACAGAGCCCCCAGTATCTCATTGTTTCAGCTTTCTGTAGGCCATGGCTGGGCAGAGGGCATAAAGAGCCAGTTCTGTGATTTTTGTGAACAAATAGCTCTCTCAAGATCAGCATTCCCATCTTCAGCTAGCATTGAAGGTACTGCCATTTGCAAATAGTCAAACTAGATTCACCTGTGATTAATACAATGAGTAGTTTGAGTTTTATATTTACTGACATATTTCAAAGCAAGCACTAAGGACACTGTAAACATAACTCTTACCATCAAACTAATTCCATAACTTGTGGTTACAGAAAAAAAATAAAGTCCCCCATTTGAGACCAGATGCATTTTCAAGAGCTCTTCTACCTGGTTTTGTGTCCCCAGACTTCAGAGGTATTTGTTATATGTGGAGAACAGCTTACATGTTCCAGTTACAGGGGAAAGAGTAACTGGGCTCTGAACTAACAGACACCAAGCAAAACTTGAATTTTTAGCTATGAAGGACATAAATATTTCTGAGATAGGAAACTAAGGACTTGACTACAAGAACAATGTGAGGCAAAGGCAGACTCGTTGGGAATCTAAATTTGCATTAGACATGCCTAACCCCATCTACAACTAGAAAACTTTGAAAAACATATCAATTTTGATTTAAATTGGCCCATTTGAAAAGAAAGATGGCTTTGACCTACCTCTAAGCTTAAGATAAAAACCTCCAACATGACTGCTAAACCAGAGAGAGCAGAGACTTGAATAGCTAAGGAACTTTGCCTGACCAACAAAATTCAAGGAAGCAAGTGCTCAAATTAGGATTGCCAGGAGAAAAAAAAAATTATCTGAATACATTCATTACTTTATCTTCTACTACATTGTGACAACTTCCTTTACTGAAGCAAACTGCTCTCTTTGCAAGCAGAAGTATCAGCCATGATGTCCTCTAGCCTAGAAGTATTTCCATGGGTGACAGACTTTCGCTGCTTACCCAGGAATGCTTTCTAGTTCCATAGTGCTTCTAAGTGCAATTCACAAACCCCTTGGACTCTGGGAAGTTGGAAGTGTAGTGGAAGAATGACAATTTAAAAAATGGCAATTAAAGACTGCAATGAGATTTTTTTTTTTTTCAGGAAATAACATCTAGGTCTAATATTTTAATACTGAATTAGTAGTCTTTAGACCTCTTGAAAAAGTTGTGTTGTTTTGTGATTGACAAACACAGAGATCAAGTGGAACAACTTCATGTGCAGATGCAAAATGTTTCATAAATTGCCACTTAGGCACGGGCAGGGCATTAAACAGGTATTCCAAAGCAAAGTCTATATACTTGCCTTTCAATAAGTAAAATCCTACCTATTTAAGTATCTTAACATGATGGAAGTCATTATGTTTCTTAGGAGTTCCCCAAGAAAATGCTGTAAGAGTTTTGTTAGTAATTATTTTTGCAGTGCTACTATTGGAATTTCACAGACACAAGACACAATCAACCTATGTAGCACATTAGTTAAAACAAGCTGTAACATGTTCCAGTGCAATCTACACAGAAAAGACAAAAGGCTATGTCAAAACATCTCATCACTGTTCCCCCAAGTAACAATATAATTCCATATGTCCCAGAGCATGTTTGCAACAATACATCTACACAGAGTTTAGCCCACGCTCAATCTCAAACTTTTCTTCACACACCCTGCATGAAAGATTTGAGTCTTAATTCACAGAGCTCACTCTCTTGCCTGCTGGGAATACTGAACTAAAATTCAGCACTGGGGCTCTTTGGTGTTCCACATCACGGAAGGTGAATGCAAAAAGCAGCCAGACTTGAATCCCAAGCAGGAATTTCTGCTCATATTTGCTCATTTGAAAATCAGCTCTAAAAGCAAAACCTACTTAATGAACAATTTTACTTCCCATCTTCTTTCTGTATCTGAAACTAACAGCTAACAAATTCCAGATTTTTATTTGAGAAGTTCACCAGAGTCTGGTGGATTGCCTCCCTCTTTACATCCACTGACAGTTTCTTTTATTTCACTCACTAATTTCAAGTTGTCCAGAATGTCTTGTCAGACATCCATTTATTGCAAGAAAAGTAAAAGCAGAACTACACAATGACACATAGCATGTTGTAGTTCAGAGAGTATATGGAGAATCTCACAATTAAATATGAGAAACACCTAGAAAGAAGCAGAATTTGACAATTGTCTTTTTTGTCAAAGCACCATATTTGAGAAGGCAGTGTCCTTGGCAATGGGAAATCTGTCCTTCCAGCCAAGAAGGAATTGTAACTTTCCTATCCTACCACTGAGGTTCTACAGTTACCTCCTCACATCCATGCTGCTCTCTGCAAAAACTGGGGAATGATATATGACAGAAAAGACATTGTTGGAATATACTTCAGATCTACCTAGCAGTGCCTGGGCTAAGTAACTGGCCTTTAGGATGGAGAATATAGGGAAATCCATCCTGGAAAGGCACAGGATCTCTCTTCTGGGGCAACTCTGTGCTACCTTGGTACATTCTGTTATCTGGAGACAGGGGTTGTAGGAGAACCCCTGAGGAAAAGGGGTACTGCTGGGGCTACATGCAACCTATTCTTCCATAACAGGGTATCCTCAGGGCCCTGAGGAAAGACAGTTTGCAGCTCTGCAGTGCCTTTCCCTGTCCAGCAGCACTGACTTTCTCCTTTCTCCCTATCCGTGGAAGAGGAACAAGGTGTATGGATCACAGCTTTTGAAGGGGCCTCAGTCTTGCAGAGAGGTAAGACAAAAGGCAGGTCTATGGTATCTGCTATCTTCCTCCAGTTCTCTCATACAAAAGAAAGAAACAGAACTAAAAGTTTCCCCCTCTGTGATTTTGAGTACATAGCCAAGAGATAGTTGATGGGACTTTCTGAACATGAGCAAGAAGTAGCACCAGATACATGTGAACACACAGACCACACTGGCCCTTTGACCTCACTGTTTTCTGCAGAGACCAGAGCCACACCTATCACACAGGCCAAAAGGAAGGGTGTGACTATACACAAGTGTGTGATTACACCTGAAGCCAACACCCAGCTTGAGTTTGGAACAAGGACTGAGCTTCAGTCAGGAAACCCTGCTCTCTTGGTCTTACATGCACACTTTAAATGAATATTTGCTCTCAGTAGTCAAGCACGTACACATCGAGCAACATCAGAACAGATCTGATGCTCACAAACTAATAGTAAGTTGAAAACCCTGCAGTTTTTCCAGATGGAAGCCTAGCATTGTGTAACAGCTTGAACTGCTTTAAGGGCAAAATATCTACTGTTTTATAGTAATTTCAGTTACAATGAAGGATATTTTTCACTCTATTCTCTTTAACTGTCACTATAAGAAGTGCCACAGCTTGTCTTAAACCTGCTATTTACCAAAGTGAAAAGATTTCTATGTACGAGGAAAATGCAGTATTATCTGTTACAGATCAAAAAATAATGCTTGTGATAGGATATGATTTTATATTTTCACATGTGTAAATCTATATATTGTCTAGTATTGTTTCACCATTGTCTCATCATCAAGACTAACATTAAATCAAACAATGAATTATTCATGAGGTGTGAATAAATGACATTAGCCTCTCTAGCATTCACTCTGTAAATCACATCTTCTGGATAAATGCCCTTTTTTTCTTCTCTTTTTTTTTTTTTTTTTTAATGTCTGAACACTAGAAATAATGACCTGGCTTGCAGCCTTGCTAGATTAGCTCTTGTTAGGGTGATATTTTTAGATGAACATAGGTCTCATCAACCAAGAGATGTCAGGCCTGCTATCATTCCTGTCAGCTTCCTAACTTCCAACAGTTTCCTTCTCCATCCCTAAACTCTGCCCTCACCCCTAGTAGCCATGGTACCTGGAGCTCAGAAGATTTTTTGAGCTTGACTCATTAGCTACTGTGTTGTAACAGCAGTTAGAAACTGAATGACATTCAATTAAAATGATATTAGCAGCTCAGGAGTGATTTTGTTTAATTTACTCCTACTCAGATGTAAAAACATTAGTGACTTTTTTAATTGGACCTCATAATGTCTAACTCCTACTCAAATGCAATGAAATTAAAGACTTTGGTGGCTAAATACCGCTTAATTTACTCCTACCCATCTATAATGACATTAAAGATGCTTTAGGGTAGATATTGTTTCCAATCATTTATATTCAAAAGAAATCTGAGCTTATAGGTACTATCATTGAGCATATAATAAAATCATACAAGAAATTTATCTATACGGTAGGGGATAGTTGTCTACAAGTAATATTAAAAAGTAATCATTCATTTTTAATGCAAGGATATTAAAAAGTAATGCTAAACACAAGAATTTGTGAAGTTTTCTGTTCTTCACGGCCCCTTCAAGGACACAAACCTTTTCTTTTTTAATCCTGTGTGTGGTTTTAGATAGAACATTTTTATTACACCGCACGTGGTTTTCTTAAGCGGTATTTATATGATAAATCCAAGGCTGACCTACGTCATTACTGAGACAGACAGCCAAGGCACCTTTCAGTAATGAAGTTCACTTTGCCCTGTAACCGTGTGTAATACAATTGAATGCAGTCTGCTGAAGTTCAAACATTTGCAAGGAGTATGTGGTTCTCTGTCACATTTACACTACTTCATGTCCCCTTAAAAAAAAAATCACTTGATCTTTACTGAGTTAATGCTGTTTGCATCTACTACAAGCACCTGCTCCATGTTTTGTAACACTGATAAGGCTGAACCATCAAATCCTTCATGTCTTTTTACTCACACAAAAATTCCACCCATTTGGTCTCTGGCATATTCCCCTCTTCCCCTTCCCAGCCTTAAAAGCAAAATTATTAAAAATGTCTTCCTTCACCTACATAAACTTTTAATTATTGAAATGAAAAGCATTTACAAAATTTCACTTATGCTGGTATTATGAAAACAAGCTGTGCAGATGGCAGATTGTCTCTTGAGATGGAAGAACAAGATTTCTGCTTTAATCTTGTGCTCTCATCTAGTGTGTGGCTATGGAGATGTTCAAATGGGAAGAGCCTGTTCCAGGTAAGCACCATAAACCATTGCCAAGGGAGAGAGAAAAGATTTCTCTTTTTCCATCTTAGCAATACACATCCAGGCATCCTTGTCCTGCTGAGTGGTGGGTCTTTTCAAGTGAGGGTACCTGATAGCAGCTTCTTCCCAAGTCAAATGGAACATGGTCCTTGAGCTTTAACAGCAAAGCCCTTCAGAAACCATGACCTTTGATTCATTTTCTGATTCTGAAGCAAAAGCCAATGCATTACTTCTGTTTGCAAACTAGTTTAAAATAATGGATTAGTTTATAGTAGTTACTTTATAATAATTGTAAGGCTTCACTGTAAAAATCCATTTAAATCCAAAACATTTGCATGCAATTTGTAATTCTTTCCACTCAAATCTGGAATTTGGACATGGGAGATTTAGAATAATTTTTCCCTGGGCATGGGTTTTCAAGGGGTTAGTTAAGCAATATGGGATTGAAATACTAAGGAGTCTTAATGCTATTTTAGAGTATTCATAGCAACATTAGTATCTCTATAAGCACTTAAAGTTAAGCCCTAGCAAATGCAGACCCTCTGTTTGGACCTGCAGTGGGTCATTTGCCAGGTCACACACTAAAAGGGACTGTCCTGTTCCACTGGAGCTGGGAAGTGTATTCCCTCACACAGTTCCCCTGGTTACTGCACCCTGCCATAGCATCATGCCAGGCTGTCTCCTGCTCTATCTGCAGAGCTGCAAGGCAGAAACACTCCAGGAATTTATTCTCTATGAACTCCAGCCCTTCAGAAGATGAGCTGGAGACACGAGTTCCCTGTGAGGTCTTGGTCTCAGAGCATGACATCCAGCAAGACCAGCACAGGTATTTTGCCAGAGCCTTCAATGCTTTACGCCCTATACGTTTATGGCACACACATGCAAGTGTGGCACCACAACTCAACAATTTGGAAAGAGCTGGGAGAAACTCTCCAGGAGCTCTCTGGTGCCCTTCCTCACCTCCCAGCTCAGAGACTGTCAAGTCCTCCCAATGAAACCCAGTTTTTGTGCCTTGGCCTGGCACAGGTGTGAGTATCTGGAGCTGGGTAGGGTCTGCCACTGTCCAGGGAGCAATGGTTACCCAGCTGAGTATGCCACCATGTCTTGTGTTACAGCTGCATTTCTGTGTGCACCTGTGCATCTATTTCAGTACCACAGCTACCCTTATTTTACCTTCTGTCCAAAAACATGTCTGCATTGACATTGGATGCACATTGTGAATGTTGTGGAGGGAAAAGGGGCACCCTAGTTACAAGAGAAGCTTTCAGAATAATAAGGTTATTACTATACATTTGGACACAGCTTAGCTATCAACAGATAGTTATAGCAATTTTATAATTTTAACCTACTATTGATTTTTAGCATATTTACTATAGATATGATTATTGCAATTATCTCTATTAAAGTGGTCAAGAGGGACCAGTGAGCACTGATGTTTCTCCCCCTTTTTTATTCTGGCATTTCCTTCCCTAAAGCATTCTCCAATAGGTGCAAAACCATTGTGAGGAAGCAACAATTCTAGTATGGTGAGTAAACTGAATTTCAATGGATAATGTCTGCAATAGGGAACACAGTAACAACTAAGACATGGACCCAGACTGGCAGGGAATCTGAATTGCTTCTCCAAAGAAACAAGCTGGTTTTATACACTTCCCAAGACACAGTATTTCCCTCTATGGGAAGTCTCACTAAGCAACCTGTCACACATTGCCATGTCAGCAGCACTTTCCTCATGTCCCTGTAGGGGTGATCACCTGCTATTCAGGGGTCTGTCAGCTTCCACAGGCTCCTCTCCATAGGGCTCTGCCATGTGGCACCTCCTCCCCCCAAAGTCAGGTGGAGACAAACTTCCCTGTGCTGCCGTGGAGTTCTGAAGGTGTGGTCCACAGCCTGCAGCTCAATTCTATCCTATCTCTCCCCACAGAACACCAATAAAACACTATAAAAAAGAAGGATATAAAAAAAGTGATTAACTGACCAAATGGTGCCATTCCAGGATCAGTGATGTCTCAAACATACAAAAACCAGACAAGGACTTCTAATTGGCTTCAACGTCACAAATGTGAAAGCAATCATTAAGAGAATACATTTCTAAATACCTTGCATATATAGTGAAAATGACTCAATATCATCAATTTGGGTGTAAAATTACAAATTTCAAGATACATAGCCAAGTACAAATTTGTCTGCACAGGAAACATCTCAGGGTGCAGCACAGTAAAGAACAGACTCAGCTGTATTTGCAGTTTTTTGTGTACTTCCCCCAAAGCCAGAAGCATTTTTGAAGTCAAGGATACTATGACAGGATGAAGTTCTTCAATGGATTGACACTTAGATGCCTACAATGTGCAGCAGTGCTTTATATGTTAAGACATTTAATATTTAAAAGAGCAAGAAAGAACATACATACTCATCAGGAGGGAAAAAAACCCAAACAAAAACAACAAATTGTATCACTTTCTAAGATGGGCACCTGAGATGGTCAAATCCCAAATGCCAACTCATGTTCATCTAGTTCCCCTACTCCCTGAGCACTTCCCATGGAATTCAACCCTTCCCAACCACAGGAAAGCAAGGTCCAGAATGGGTTTAAGAACATCAACTCCCTGTTACCACCCTGCTGATTGGGCAATTCCATTTAACCTTGATGCTGTTACTGCCACACATTTACAAGGCATCTAATTCTCATTATGGGTTCTTGACCTATTGTACAGAGCATGTAAACAGCTTGTATCCTCTCCTATCTAACCTCCTAAAGCCATTATTTAATAGATGCACTAACAAACCTCATGTATTTTCCAGTTTTCTGGGAAAAAAACCCACTTTGTTTACTGTCTCTAACATATATTTCTGTCACCTCAGCTAAAAGAAATGTTTCTGTTGCAATTAGTTCAGAATTGTTTTGGGAAAGAGGAAGATACGGTCTAATTTCCATGGTGGAAATTTTAATAAACAGCACCCTCAAGAGGATTAGAACTCACTTCCTTTACTGTTTGGTTAAAAAAATAAAAAAAATTAAAAAAAAAAAAACCCTACAGTTGCTAAGCTACCACTTTTTAATACAGCCAGAATAATTTCCAAGGGTTATTTAAGGTGTTTAACTATACAGCAGATACTGTGCAGGAATACAGGTATACACTAATATCCCCTCATCACCCGTGCTTCTGTGGTGGCCCCTGAGGCATCTGTGTGGTTTAGTGTGAAACTGAGGCTCACCGAGATCAAACAGGCAATCAGTCCCCATTATGAGGTGATCCTTTAAGGAGGTGGCGTTGGAAAGGGATGAGGAGACAGGCTGCTTCAGGGCTCCCCGTTGCTCTGCACATTTGGCAAAGTCGTTGTGAGAAAAGCTAATGCAAAGAGAGTTCTCATGTTTTGATCTGAGGGTGAAGAGTCCCACAGCCTCCTGCTTGTGGGCTGAAGGCAGGAGAGCACACCTGGATTATTTCCTTACACCACACTGGTATGAGACCAGACACACATTGTGGACATTTGGGAAGGAAGCATAATAACTACACCTCCCTTTGGGTAATGAAGGGCTGACTGGAAAGGCACATTGCTAGTGCCCTTCCTCCCCAGGAGGTCACTGGCCGGGGGCAGCTGCCAGGCAGATTACAGCGCCCAGCTGATTTACCCCTGTAAATCTCAGCCTAAGCCACAACATCTTCAGAATCTTGAAGGGGAGCAACCTTGTGTGGAATGTCTGCATCTAGTAGTGAAGAGATCTTTAAAACCATGTCTCAGAACAGAAATTGAATGTGCTGAGGACAACCACAATTTGCATAGCATCAGAAAAGTCACTCTGTTACTTCATTCTGCCTTATGACGGAGGATATATATTTTCTTTGCAGAAGTAACACCATCCAGATGTCTCTTCCCTCTTCCACTCATTCTTTCCAACCGAACACATATCATATCAACACCACTAAAACTGATTTGCTGGCATTTTAGTCCTAAATTCATTGAAAAGGAAGACTTCCAAGAATACCAGAACACTAAATGTTAAATACAGCTGTAATTTACAGAGTGAATAAATTTGGTTCCACTTTGGATATTTCTCTCCAATGTGTTGCCAATGTTCAGGTACTAGAAATTAGATCCTTGATTGCAGGATTAAAAAAAACTTGCAACAATAAACCTTAAGAATGTCTTAAGAATGAAAAGACAATTAGATAATTCAGAATAGTTATTTTGCACATAATTTAGTAAACCAACTTTCCAGAGTTATGTGTTGGGTTTTCACTCTGCTGCAAATGTATTGGCAAATGCTGTTATTTATCCTTTTTGTTTTGATAGTTAACATTTTCTATGTGCTTATCAATTTTTAGGAGAATACTTGTGCATTAAAAAATATCCTTACTTTTTAAAAACACACTGATCTAAGGAAGCCTATGCAAGGATAGCCTTCTGACAGGCAGCCAGATTCACACCTAATGTTGTTTTTGAAGAGTGTAAATTCCTAGAGATGGAGTACCCAGCCGGATACAGATGTGACTAGGAGAGAGCACATTTATTCCATATGCCAAAAGGAAGCTGCTTTTTCAATTCAGAAGTGTTTTCACAGTTGCACTTCGGTATGAAGAACTATTTTTAAATCACTTTCAAAAGGCATTTTTACTATTTTTTTATCTAGACATTTTTTCTAAAGCTAGACATGAGATGATAAGTATATACTGAAGAAAACTTGGGCAGAAATAACACACATCTGATCATTATTCCCTGGAACAACAATAAACAGCTATTTATCTGTGATTATCCTATTTGGCTGTAGTATTAATGTAGAAATAAAAACTTTCAAGCTCCACAAATTATCTGTTATACAGACATGAATGGTCCTGGTCCCATTATTCTGAGATAATTCATTTTCTCATCTTCTCCCAAGTTTTACTGCCTTTCTTAGCATGTCTGGCCAATTTTCTGACATGAAAGCCTTACTCAAACATACTGATTGTTTACTTTACTTACCATGTACAGCAATTTTGGTTAATTATTTTAAAATCCATATATATACACATCTCTATATATAGGCTCCACATGAATAATACAGGCTAACATATAGAAATTAACCCTATCTTCTAATTGCTTTACTAATTCTATTTGATATAAGGTGGGGAGGGAATTTTTGCATAGCTATTAAGATTTCTTTTTCACCCTCCCTGTGTAGTATGATATACTGGGGTAGAAATAGCTTAACCTACATTCCACACTGAACCATATTCCTTTTTATGCTGTAGTTAACAAAGGTGCTCATGAATCAGCTGAAAATCTCAGTTTATAGTTGGATGACACTTTTCCACAACTAACAACAATCCTCAGTTACAAATGCCAAACAGGAAGAGCACATCTGTGAAAAACAAGCCTCTTAAACTGAACGAATGAGTAACAATGATGTGTGGGTTGTGCTTTCTATGCAGCAAACTCTGGGAAGACCTTTCTGTGAAGAGCTATCTGAGAACAATTGGAGACTCTTTGGTGTTCCTACTCGCCTCCCACAGCCCTTTGTATCAGCAGCTCAGCAGAAGGAGTCTGACAGCAAGATTCTTTTGTCATGTGAAATCTCAGGTACTGTAACTCAGCTCAGTGCTGCACAAACGAATCTCTACTGAGTGGCTGTGTGTTTCTACAGAAGAGAGAAATTTCTCAATGGCTGGCTCTCAATGTGCAGGATGAATTGTTATCTACCAGTTATCCCAACTAAATCACTCTGCTAAGAAATCTTCCATCACCTTGGTCTCCCTGATTTACAGAGAGCAGCACCCTCATTTCCACATAAACAAACTAAAGCTTTATAGCACCTACCTAAAGCCCTATCTATGCTGTGCACAAGGACCTATGATGCATGCAGTTCCTCTCCCTGTTTGTTGCAAGAGCGAGGAGAACCTGTGTTAAAGCACCACGAGGCTCTCCCGTACCATGCTGAAGAGGTGCAAGTCCATCAAAATGGAAATTCCAAACTCAGAGTTCATCTCCATACCCAAATCTTAGTGTAAGATTTCCCCATCATTCTCGTTAGCCCATCAGAGAGACACTGGATATGAATATAAAAATACAGAAGCATGAAGACGAGCAAATAATTCTGAACTTCCAAGACGCAGTCAGCTGCAAACAACCCCTCCTCCCTTTTTTGCAACCATAATATTAAGGAGTAAAAGTATTTGCAATACTTCAGTCATCGTATCAGAGACAGAGGCAGAAAGACAGGGCAAGGACATTAGCACTGGCAAATTCACATTGCTCTTTCTCCTCAAGTCTCACATCAATATTTACATAATTTAGCACCATAAACTCAAGGAACTGTCGGAGTTCATTCCTGAAAAAAAACTCCTTTAACTGCTAGAGGCAGACCTCCCTAGGCCAGAAGAGCAGATTGAAGTCATGCAAATCTTACATCAAGAACAGGGCTACACATTTTAGATAGATGTAACGAACACTTTTAATTTTGCAGAAAGTTCTCTCCCATCTCAGCAGAAGGCAAGTCCTCAAATGCTTCAATGACATGAGAAACAGGCTCTGATCTGCTCACTTTCCTTCTTGCCAAAGCAGACTACAATTTCCAAATATGTAAGACCATTTTTTCCCCAACCACATAAAATCCCAGTCACTGGAATCAGAGTCTGACAACAGTTAATTTATTTGGACTCCTACCTCATCAACATGCTAGAGCTTCAGGCTGTAGCATAATCTCAGCATTTTTCTCTCCTGAAAAACAGATGCCACTAGGAGGAAATAACTTTGTGCACTGCAGCAATTGTCACATTCCCAAAGACAACTTCTTCTCATGCCTTTCATCAAAAAGAATTACCAAAATAGAATCCTTCTACATACTCTAAGGAGTTCCCATCCATGGCTTTTGATACCTACACTTGACACCATTTGCCCAGCTATAACTAAAGATGAAAAGAGGTTAAAAATCACCAAATCTGATGGGTTTTCTCCTGTATGAAATCTGTGAGTGTGTAGGAAAAAAGCCTGCTTTACTGAACAGATAGCGAATGTATGTTATATTCAATGTGCTGTTTCAGTGATGAACTGCAGAGTCTAACATTAAACCACAGATCTCTGGGGTACAACCCCTGTTCTATTACTGCTACCTGTACAAGGGACACTTGTATCCTATATTTCTGTATATTTCTGATTTTCCCACCTGTAAAAGAGTGAATAAATAACTCTTTAACAGAGATGTTTCAAAATCCATTGCCTTACCATTTGCAAGCCTTGACAGGTCCTCGGCTAGAGAGCACTCAACAAAAGCTGAAAGTAATATTAGTTTACATCATATTTTCTGTATTTTTGTCCCACCGTTCTTAATTTTGAAGGACAACTGCAATTGCACTTCATCCATTTAGGCTTATCCTAAAGTCATTATTTGTTATGATGCTGTTCCTGCCTTCAACTACAAAGAAAATGACTATCCCTACCCCCTCACAAGCAGGATTAACAGCCACAGAAAATGAATTATGGTTACTCTTGCTGACAGGAGCTCAGAAGCAAATTCATTTTCAAAAGTCCACCTAAGCCCAAGAAAGAATTCTGCACCCTGTGTCTTCTTAATTCTTCTTCACAGGTACATAATGAAAGTACACAATGCATTTTTTTTCACCACTAGTCTGCATACTCAAGATATATGCTGAGACCTACCAGTGCCAAAGGCAGTATGTGAACTAGGTGGTGTAAAATAAGTAATGCAACATGATACAGAGCCTGTACACTCACATCAATTTTTTTATAAAGCATGTATTAAAAATATTGCCAGCACAGGTGGATCATTTTATATTTAGGTGGAATAATAATTATTTTACTTATGTCTCTGTCAATCTCCAAGTAAGCAGGTTCTGTATAGCATCCAGTCAGACTGTTTACAAATACTAAATTGGTAGTAACCAGTCTCAGTTTTTCCTTGAATGCATAGTTTCACATTTCTTAGCAGAACATGTACCGGATACAGCTACATAGGCCTATTTTGGCTGAATTTCGTTTAGAAGAGCCATAGATCCTGGCCTGACTGTTTTAATGCCCTTTATCAGTGGATTGATGGGCACACTCATCTGCCTTGCTCAGACCTAAGCTGTTACCCAGGTACCCAAACACTGCTGTCAGCTTTTGCCCACTAGACACTGCTGAAGAAAGAATCCTTAAATCAGCTGAACACAAGACATTGTGGGATAAAAATATAAACTGGATGCTAGTGTACTGCACAGTGCTTATACAGATCAACAGCACACAACAGTGATCTCCAAGCAGCCTTCAAAAGAGGCAATATTTCAATTTAGAGATCAGCATCCAGCTTCTAACCAAACATACTTCAAAATCCCAGGCCATGTTAAAAGACAAATGGCAACACTGTTCTGAAACTATTCTGAAGAGATCTGCTTTCTGAAGTTGTTGTAGTGTAAACATGTACTTAGCTACCTGCAGCTGCAGTGAAAAAAACTATTGTGTTCTCTATGATTCACAGTAATCAATATATGAAAACTAAAATTGAATTCTCACCAAAAGTGAGAGAAGATATGAGACAAATATCAGATGTGTAACAGCTGCAGCTTTTCAACAGGTACCTCCTGCAAGCATGCTCTGTGTTGTACACAATGAATACACTGCAGCCATTGGGAACATTCAGCATTGGTACCAACAAGGCACGTGTGTTCTGATCTGAGCTGTGCCCAGCCCTGAGTGCAAGAACACACACGGCTCAAGAGCCACGTGTGCACTCCCGCCATAACAAACAGCCCTGCAAAGATCCATCACACCATAAAGAACTTCCTACATGGATCCAGGCTGTAGGATTATTGCTTCAATTGGTTCCTTTCACAACTAGCAAGAAAACAATGACGTGTTTCTCAAAGTTTACCTGGAGAACATGTCACAGTCCTGCTTCATGAGCTGAAGCCTAAGGATTTCAACTTTGCTTTGGATTTTGTTTTTTTTTAATCTAGAAAGTCTTCATATGCTTAACAAAATACTTGTGAGTATGAACTCAGGTGTTGCTGTTAATATCTCCTCTACCAAACTGCAGTCGATGCTTTGCTATATTAGATCATATATAACTTTGCATATTAAAAAAGTAGATGGAAATACCAACTTACATTTATTTTAATAAGATTGTGTAATTTGAGGTTTATAGAGCCATGCATAAAGCATTTGTTATTCCACCTTTAACAAAATTGATCCATTAACTCTGACCATATTTTTAGTACATAGTTTGCTACAAAAGCATTAGGACACATTATGAATCATTCTGGCATTATGAGAGTTAATAGAATACTATATATTTTTCAGGATTATTAATATTTAGTGTCATGCAGTAAATTAAAAAATCAAGTTTAACTAAGGTTAAAAATATCTGATGATACAGTACATAGATGATTGTAAATGTATATTAATGAAGCTTTACACAATTGACTGGATATCTTTTCGTTAATCACTCACAAACCCATGCCAAACATATATCAAAGACTTCAGCTCCTTTTTCATCCAATCTTCCGACATTTCATTATTATGGTTACCTGATTAATGGATGCAATAATATATGTGGCATGATATGATATGTTCACATTAAATTTTAATCAAATATTACTAAATTCAGAAAACATTAAGTAAATCATGACTGATGAGGCAATATTGCTGTACTGTCGTATTGATGGTTAGAGAAACTCACTATGGAGTTACAGATTAAGGAGGAGAAGTAAATCTTATGAGGAAATAGAAGTATCTCAAGTTTAACTAGTTGGTTCTTTCAAAATTGCCTTCCAGCCAAAGGCAGAATATTAGATCCATCAAAAGTATTCCAGTGTCTGTAACTGATATGAATGCTCTGGGTTTTCATACTGCAAGTCGTCTCATCCTTTAAAATGCATGGATTAACATATACTCTGCACAAAGGCCTTTACTGAAAGATGATGGCCTGTGTAGGGAAAAGAAACATTATTCCCCACTACAGTTGGGAAAAATTAGCCCAGTGTATTTAAAACCTTGCTCTGATTTGAGCAGCAGAGTGTCAGGCACATGAAATGCACTTGGTCTGTTCATTTTTACCTAAAATACACTTTTGGGGCTTTGCAGGAGGTGTGCTGGAAGACAAATGGGGGTTCATGTTCACAGCCTAGATGTACAAATGTAAGATGGTTTCACTCTGGAACAGCAGAGAATGTGCCTCTACTGCTGCAGACAGCAGATTTCTTTTCAGCTTTACACCAGTTCACATGTTCATATGAAAATTTGGTACATGTATTTGGCCAAAATTCTATATTGCACTTTTAACTGACAGGAAATAAAACACTGAACTGTCTTTTCACTGCTGTGTTTGAAGCTGAGAGAGACCTAATTGTATTCATCTACTTAGATTTCCCATTCTAGTAAAATTTCAGATGGGATCTGTTTATGTTGTCCTTTGTCTGCCTTGAACATCCATGTCCCCACTCTCTTAACTGAAAGATTCAACTTGTGATTTTGAGCATATCTCTTTAGAAGCTAAATGATGAACTCTAGAAACCAGTATTGGAGGGAGTACTAGCTAAAAGTTTGCAACAAAACAATTCAAGTATTAACCTGTCCTGAAAAAAACTTATTCCAAAGAATTGAAAGCTCCTAGAAATAGTCTGAGGTGTTAATTCAAAACTTTCAGTGAATTAATCTAGGACTATTCTTGTGTAGAATTTCAGTCCCATGGTACAGACTAAACAGGTCTCTTCCTTGATTTGTTTGTACCTTACATATAAAAATAAAAGGGAGACAGTCTTGTCATATTACCATCTTTTTGGTAGATTCTTATGCCAAGATATCAGATGTTACTGGATCTAATTTTGATTAGGTGAAGTAGCATACAAGTCCTGCTTAACTGAATGATTAATTGTATTCACAAATGAATGCATTGCATAGTACTTGGCACAAGACCTTTCCAAAATACTTCTTCATGTCCTGGTCTCACTTTCAGTCCCTTTTCTTGTTTTGAAAGATTACAAGGGGTGTAAGATTGCCTTATATTGTTTACCAGTATGGGAAACCTCAGTGCTACTGCATTGCAAATAAATACTACTCAATTCTGCAGCTATATACTCTGAATATTAAAAGCAATAAATATTTAACATGCTCAACTGGATTTTTTTTTGACAACTTGCTTTTTTGCTAGAAGTTATTCCATATAAAGGATTTCAAAGAAAACCATACAGAAAATAAAGGCAGAAAAGGAAGTTACAAGGCTTAAATGGATACTATGAAACTAAGGACCAGCTGGGAAGAAGCATGTAGTACTGATGGATCTCGGTAGCTCACTTGAGCTACTGGTTAGATGTATGGCACAAAGGTTTCAGTTAAACATCATCTTGCTATAAAAGTGGGTTTGGAATTTTTTAAGTGTGACTCGCTCATAAAACCTAATGTGACCAGTTATAAGAATAATTAAAGCAATTCACTGAGTTACCTTCCTCCATACCCAGATAAGTTTTGTACAGTTACAAGATTAAAAAGCACAAAATTCCTGTGAGTGTAGGGCTTAATAAAAATGGAAGAATACATCCAAACCCACAGCTCTTACCTCAGGCAAACTCCCACTGGTGTTGGCACCTCATGCAATACAGAGAAGAGTGCAGACACTTCAAACAAAATTGCCTGGAAAGGTTTGATTCACTCTCACTTGATTAATTGAATGAGTATATCTAAGTCAGTCTTGCAGCTCTTGCTTTTCTCAGGAATGGAAACATACCAGAAAAAAAAAAAAAAAGGTAACTCAAGGTTCTCAGTAAATTTTAGATTAGAGCATGATTTTATGTCTCTGGCCTTCAAAATTCTGAAGGCTTCCACTAGAATGTTAACAAAATCCAGCATTTAATGACCCAACATTGCTTTGTAGTCTACAGGGTTATGTCAAATACCAGACCTTCTATCAGAAATTCAACTTGAAATGGGCCTATTTCTTTGCATTACAGTTTCAGAGAGGAAAAAGAAAAAAATCCAGAAAATTTTTGACTGAGCATTCTGGATATGTGATGTTCACTGTATGTTGTAAATATGTTGATTTCTAAGGGCAAGGAAAGCAATAATGTACTTTCCAGAGAAACACAGCTGTGGAGTAAGGATAAGAGAGCCAGTCTAAGAAACAGAATCTGTGCTAGCGATGCAAGAATAGAACCTTCATATCCTTTAGCAAAGTAAAGCTGCTGAACAAACCTACTTTTGTCCAAGCTTTTTAAATACCCAATACCAAAGCTGAAAGAGTCTTATACATTTGTGGATAGGGCCAGCTGAGAGAAGCATCATTCAGCTGCTTGTGGCAGTGTTTAGGAAGGCAGTAACAGAAGCACAGATGCAGCCCAGGCCCTCTCGAAGATGAGCATGAGTGGAGCAGCAGGTCTGAGTTGAGGAAATAGGGGCAGGCCTGTGGGTTGTAGGTGAGAGGGGATTTGTGGCAAGAGTGGGAAAGTGATGAAAGGGAGGGTGGTGGCTTTACAGTAGAGCTGTGTGAGAGAAAATGCATTAAGAAATGTTCGGAAGAGAGTTGGGGCAATGAGCATACGTGAAAAACATGGAAATCCTCACATTTTGACTTCTCATCCTTTCAGATGGCCAGTTCTTTTTGACCCTACTTTTTATGCCAAAAATATATCAGCCCTACTCAATATAAAAGAAAAAGTCAATATATCAACTGCTCATCACTATGCTCTCACAAAACACTGAAAACAGTAAGATTGCTGCTCAGCTTAATACTGAGGGCTTATAAACACAAAGACACTTTTCTTGGTATTTTGCACCTGGACAAAGTAATGCAAAGGAATACTACTTAACCTTTCACCATTCCCACCAACTCCTTTAACTAAATTAGTTGTTCTGAGCAAAGAAATCACACTATAAATATAATTAGTTACTTGGAACCTGATCTAAAGCCTAATGAAATCAGCATAAGGCTTACAGAGAGAATGAGCTATAAAGAAAATATTAGTTTGATTGCTGTGGGCAAAACTACTTTCAGATCTAAGCAGAGGATTTAACTATTTTATTCTGCAAGCAATGAGAAAAAATCTTCTTGATTCTAAAACTAAAATAAGAGACCTAATTAATTCCAGAACACCACAGCCATATACATTACTTCTTAGTATGCATGAATCCAATAGTTTCTTTTTTAAACAGGAATATTTAAGAGGCATTTAAGTGGTTGTGGATTCTCATTTCAGTAAACACATGTGAAGGCATTCATTGTGTTTAAATATAATAAATACAGCTAAAATCATGCATCTGGGTCAATCCTCTGCATGTAATCAGGATTATGAAAATTTAGTTTCTCTTATCTTTCTCAATAAATGGTCTATGTACAGATGACTGGAAATTTATTCAGACATGGTCTTGCTATGTTCTTGTTTTTTAACTCACCAGTTTTTTCCTCCCTGCAAATCTGACTGATCTCAAATTCTGTCAGTTGCTCTGGTAGCTAAGAAAAGTGCCAAACTGTAGTTGCTGATTTCTAAGCTGTGTTCAAGTTCTTTCAGAGACAAAATTCTCATGCCAAGGCATTGTAACTGCAAGTTTTCAGTGGATTTTAATGACTTGCTCTTTTGGTTCTTATTGCTGACCACATGTCAGCAATAAAGGAAAAGGTCACTGAAGACCTTGAGAAGGCAAATCCAAATAGACACAAAAAGGAGTAAAGGGGACTGGAAAAGGTTTTGATTTAGTTTACACCTTCTCCAAGATTTCACTGCCCTGAACCTGCCAGTCTCTGACTGAGGTTCCTTCAGCCCCAGTTGTCAAAGCTCTCCTTCACCCACAGCTCCTCTCAGGCATTCCCCAGAGGCAACCCAAAGAGACACAGCACATCCAGGGGGAAATCCTAAAATCTGGTTATTCTGAAAAATCTGACAAATGGAAGGAGGCCCATCAGTTTGATGGCTCTGTACATGTGTGGTGGGAAAAAAATTGTCAAAGGCATAGGGGAATCCCTTTTGTTTCAAAAGTGCTTCTTCAAAGAAACAGACATCCCTATCTCTCTTTGAGGAAGGCACTGTGTGGGAGGCTCTGTGGGCCCTCCTACAATGCCATGACTGAGAAGCCTGTCTTTAACTGGAGCTTCACTGAAAATGCACAGTCCAGAAAAAATGCAAAGACACAAAGAGTAAATAAAGAAGTAGTCAGTGCTAAGCAAAGTGTGGGCCGAGGAATTCTGCCTCCTAAGGAGGTGACAGTCAAACGAAGCTGGCTCATCATGTGTGTCAAAAGCAGCATCAGACAGGTAAATAGCAATTCTACACTTCCCTCCTACTCTAAAATTCCACCCTTAAAACACAGGGTATTTTAGGAAGCTTCCTGCTGACAGGCACATCCTGCCCAGGATTACATTTTAATAGTTCCTTTACACAAACATTTAATTTATACCTATAGTCAACATGCTATTCCCATGCAGTCCCTCGGGAGGAGCAAAACATGCAAAACACACAAAGGGTGGTAATGAAAAGGAATAACCTATCTGTATTCATTGATAAATTTGCAGATAATGTAGTAGAGTACTTACTATGGTTCTGTTTTTTTCCAGAGGGCAACTTTTTATCTTTTGGATCACCTCTGTAGACTCTGGCAGAAAACAGTGGCCATTTTCAGACCAGCACAGCAGAGGTTGGCACATGATCTGGAATAAATATGTGACATTCAGCACCCCAGCATCTTGGTATGTCCACAAAATGCCCCAAGACTATTTTCTAAGTAAAGAAAAACTTCCATATAAATTTAGATTTTTTTTAAAAGTAGCAATAACATCATTATATCACATTAAATCTAATTTCACAAAGATGAGGTTACAGGTTTTACTTGCTTTCTGCAGCCACTTCAGGACATGGCAACACGATGCTTCTTGGAGGACCAGGGGACAATTATATTTTCGTTTTGCTAAAGCCAGAAAGTACTACCCATCCAGAAAGTACACACTGGCTTGACTCAACAACACAGCTTCTAGAACCTTTATTCTGTTGATACAGGAGCCCTTAATCCTTTAGCTCCCACTCCACAAATGGTAAATTGGCCCAGCATCTTACTCCTTTTTCCACTGAAGATAATGTGTCTTGAAATGAACATAGACTGTCTCTTAAAACCCAATAAATTAAATTGTCTTTCCTCAGCCAGCAGCAGGAGTAATGGAAAACATTTCTCAGAACTAGTTTGTTTAATTTCTACAAAAGTGTTTGACCTGATGATCTGTTTTAGCAAATTGGTATGACTTAGAGATAACTGATAAGCACACAGCAAAAACCAGCTATGCAATTACCTGTCACAAGTCAGATATTTTATACAAAATTTAAAAATTATACACAAACAGATCAGGAATACAGTTTGAATAAATAAATAAATTAAAATCTCCAGTTCCATCACAATAGATGAAAAAAAGTTAGTAAAGGTGCTAGAACTAACAGCTTGACAGTATGCAATTTAACTGCCAGGGTATTGAAAACCTCATCCTACATAGTGTTTAACAAGATCATCAACATCTGCCTCTGGATTAATGCACTATGGAGAAGGATAATCAGCAGCTAAGTGTAAGATCTGATATTTACATGCAAGAAAATCAGTAAATTGTGACACATTAAATTCAGCATAATTCATTAACAACTGAGCAACCAAGTTTTGTGCTCAAATGTAAAGACCTTTGGCAAACTTTTTCCTTTGTAGCACTACCAGAAGAGAGAGGAAAAGGCCAGGCTGCAGAGGGCTAAGGATCAGAGAAGGGCTTGTCACTGTGAAGAGGTACAGTGACCAAGTGGGATGGTCAAAATGGGTACTATACTCCCACAGATAACTGCTAAATTTTACTTTTTCATGAGTGTGTGTCCATCAGCTAAAAGGAAGGGCAGCACAATGGTTCAGTGCAATGAAACAATTCCATTTTATTGTCTCATGTCTGAGTGTAAGTGCTGACAATGAAGTGCCAGCTACCCTTTCTCCCTCACCCAGGCCAACCTATGCCTTTAACAACTGATGAGGGACAGCTTCAGCTATCTCCTCTTCAATCAATGGGCTCTAGACCAAAACCCCTCTGGACTACAGAGATCTGCCTTGCTGATACATAATAAAACAAAGTGATAGATAAATTCTTGCAAATGAAAATGGGAACTGGCAAGGTGTCTTTGGGAAGCTCCTTGCCAGAAGAGACTATCTTGTCTAACCACCTATGTCAGAAGGAAAACTCCCCCCAGCACTCCCATGTTGCAAGGGTAGTCCCTGCAGCACAGGCACAGTTGAGAGCTGTGCAATATCAGGCCATGTGGGCTCCCTCAGAGACCCACAGACATCACTCACCACTGAGGATTGCAGCTACAAAGGGCACAGAGGGAGCTCTGCACTTTCTTCACTTGCTGCTAATTAGCTTTTTCACTTCTTATCTTCTGGGTGTCTCAGCTTCAGCCCTACCTTCTTTTATCTCTCCCTATTTTTTCTTGCCTTCTTCCCCCTTTCAGACTATTATATGAACTCATGGCACCCTTTGTTCCAGCTGACAAAGTTGCACAGAATCCCTCTATCACACTTTTCTTCTCTGGTCTTCACAAAGCACGAAGTCGTGAGGACCACATCTCTCAGCACGTTCAGTGCCCTGCTTCACTGGTCTGTTAGGTCAGTAACACTGGTCCCTCTCAAGACAGTGTATTTTGAATAATTAATCACAGAATCATTGAGGCTGGAAAAGGTCAAGTCCAAGCATTAACCTAAAACTGCCAGGTCCACTACAAACCCTAAGTACCACATCTACAAGTTCTTTGAATACTTCCAGGGACTGCTATCACTGCCCTGGGCAGCTTGTACCAAATGCCTGAAAACCTTTACAGTGAATAATTTTTTCCTATATATCAGATCTAAACCTTCCTGGGTGCAATTTGAGGCCATTTCCTCTTATTCTATCACTTGTTATGTGGGAGAGTTGACACTACTGTGCTGTTAACACACACATGGTGCTATGGCAATTTTAGTACCATGCCATTGTCACCTGTTTCCATGCACTCCTGCAACGAAAAGCCATGAGGAGCCCTTGAACTTTTACTGCTTCATGACTGTTGGGGGAACTCTTCCCCACAGGAATCCCACTCACTCCTCATCACAGCCCTTGGTGTCTGTCCCTGAAGCCTCTACCTAGAAATTTTAAAGTGTTTTTTGAGCTCCCATAGAATAGAAGCATTTAGTAGCATAGCCTTTTTTATTACCTCACATTTTGCTCTATTCCCCTCAATAAGTATTCTCTTAAAGAGAGAGCTATAACAGTAAACTTGAAGTCAGAGAAGAATAGCAAGAACATTGCCAAAATGTGAGCAAGATAGTTCTCTTTTTAAAGCATTTCAATTAAACGCACTCAGTGCTGGTCTTCATGCTAGTTTTAAAGCTTCTGTGTGGCAGTGACTGGGTGCAGAGCTTCAGAGGTCTCAGACTGACAATTTAGCAGTTAGCTTCTGGTGTGCATGTACAACTATACACAAATTTTACAAGCCAGTTCCAGACGTATATTGGCTTACAGCCATTATTTTGAATTATATCCTCCTGACATTTATTAAAGACCTGGGAATGCTGACTTGAGACTGCCCAGAACACGATGCAACTCGAACACAATGATTTCTTACTCTTTGAGAGTCACATCACTTATTCCTAGGCAAGGTTTTGACCAGACATTCATATTTTCATGTGTGTTTCTTTACATTCTCTCCATGCTGCACTGTAAAAGGCACTTTTTTAACTGGTGTTGCACTAAGAACCTCTATGGGCCATGCTGGGAGCACTTTTCCCCACAGACATCCCTTCACCCCAGCAAGCTCATTATCAGTATTCCATGCAGGAGGGTGGTGCAAGTCATTAAGTAATACTAATAATGAAGGCATTAAATAATATTTGACCCAGTATCATATCTTGGGGTATGTCACTAGTCACTGGACACCAGTGCAAATCTGCCACTGAACATAATGAAACCAAGCCTTCTGAGCCTGGCTGCTCAGCCAGTTTTCAATCCTTCTCCATGTCTATTTAACTAAATCATACCTCATTACTTCCTATGATGATGTTATAGATTGTCAAAAGCAATACTAAAGTTGGGATAAACATGCATACATGGCCAGAAACTTGTATTAGAAAACTTTCTGTAAGACTAACCATCCTTAGAGAACAACCATTAGCGTTGAAATACTTTAAATCAAGCTCATAAGCAGCAAAGCCCAAGGAGTGGCTGAGGCCGCTTGGTTTGTTTAGCCTGGAGGAGACTGAGGGGAGCCCTCATTGCAGTCTGCAAAATCCTTATAGAACAGAGGAACGGGCATTCATCACTTCACCCTTATGACTACTGACAGAACTCGAGAAAACGGCATAAAGTGGAGTTAGGGAAGGTTTAGGCCGGATATCAAGAAAACGTTCTGCCCTAGAGGGTGGCTGGGCACTAGAACAGGCTGCTCAGGGAAGCGGGCACGGCCCCAAGGCTGACAGAGCTCAAGGAGCATATGCACAACGCTCTTGGGCACAGGGTGTGATTTCTGGGGTGTCCTGTTCAGGGCCGGGAATTGGATTCGATGATCCTGATGGGTCCCTTCCAACTCTGCATATCCTACGATTCTAATATTTCCTTTCCTCGTCTTTTTCCTCTCTCCATTCCCGACTTTCCCTCAGACCGCTCCCTCTGCCCTCAGGGCGCGCGGCGCGCGCGGCGCCCGTTGCCCTGGCGACGCGGCCCCGAAGTCTCGCGATGCGGCGCGCGGCTCTCGCGGGCAGGGCGGAAGCGGCCGCCGTGTTTACAACCCGCGCTGGGGCCGGGACGCGCCGGGCCGGGCCGGGGGCACCGGCGAGCGCCCCTCGCCCATGTGCCCGCAGCCCCCGCCGTCCATGGAAGTGATGGAGGGGCCCCTCAACCTGGTGAGCGCGGGGAGTGGAGGGGAAGGGGGGTCAGCCGGTGCCGCCGCTGCTCCCGCCGCTCAGACAGCGGGGAGAGGGTGACACCGCTCGGCTCCTAGCCCCGGGTGAGCCGGCGGAGAGGCGCGACCTGAACAGAAAAAGGGGCTCTTGCCGCCCTTCTTCCCCCCAGACACCTGTTCGGGTGTCGGGCCAGGCCCTGCCCGGACGGGAGCGGGGCGCGCTCGGGCCGGTCCCGCCGGGGACAGCGCTGCTGCGGGCCCGGAGCGCGGGGAGGGGAAGCGGCCGGGTGCGTGTCGTGGCATGTTTAGATTGCAGAGGTGTGGGGACATCGCCTTGCAAAAGCGAGGGACAAGGGCAGCTCAGGAAGGAAGCGTCTAGAGGAAGCGTTTAGATGACACAGACCATAACCGTGCGGGTTTAAAGAGTTTTAGAGGCTTGTCAGGGCCTGGTACTGGCTAAGTGCTTCCTTTAATTTCTGAACGTGAAATGCTTTAAAACCTTCAATCAGTAATTGTTTTGCTTAAACTAAATTTCTAAGGAACCTGAACTGAAACACAGATAGTCTAAAAAATGCTTCTTCACAAAAGCTAATCAGATGTTAAATGGTCTGAATTGGCAGGTCTCTGCCCTATAGACAAGATCTAGGTCAGGAAGAGTTAATTCTCTGCTTCCCTGTGGGTTTTACCAAAGCTGTAGGTTGGCTGTGTGGTGATACACAGAGCATTCCCTTAGAAAACAAGTTTGGGTCGAGCAGTCCAGTTAGCCAGAGGCAGCACGCTGAGAATACAGCTGTATTGCTTCCAGGAATGAGTTAGGTCCAGGAATTGTTTAGACACTGCCATGCAAACCTCAGAGACTTGCGTCAGTTTAGGTTTTAAGCAAAGCTTATTTATGCCAGGATGGTGTCAGCCCTGACAAATCACTGCCTACAGAGTCAATCAGGTATTTCTAGGCTGCTCTCCCTAGTTTCAGAAAGATTTACACAGCTGTCATGGAATTAGGGAACCTATGGAATTAGGGCTGACAGTGTAGCAGGAAGATGGTCTGTTTAGATCTGTAGGTTCTGCAATGGTGCAGAGCCACTTGGGTATGTCAGCATCCTACTGTCTCACTTTTCACTCTGTCTAGTGAAAGACTAACTGAAATAAGGAACAACAGAAAATAGGAAAGTTCTTGTAACCTGTTGATATCGTGGGGTTAAAGTCAGGCTAACTTAAAGCATGGTAAAACAGGAGGGCTAAATTATAGCTCTTCCACAGACATTGTAAAAACCTTTTTGAAAAGCAGATAGCGCATAAGATTCTGAAGAGAAAATTATAATTGTATATTCACTAGTAAATGTCTGAAAGTAGCAACTTTTTTGGCAACATCACCAGTCAGTAATGTTATGTTTCTTACTGAGACCACTTAGAAGGATTATAGGAGTGACATGACTGTGACTAAAGCCTGGTTTATGACTTTGCAGGCATAGTAGGAGTGTGCAGTCACCATGCCTGTCTAGCTCCAGGCTGACAGTAAGGTCAAGACACTTCTGGATGAAATGGATGGTACAGGAAAAAGAATTGCTTTACACACTTTCATACACACAGTTATGAATTTGCCTGTGAATATGTTTCTACTGCCTGACAGTGTCCTGAAATACAAAAACTTTCCTTGAAACTGCTGTGCACTGTAGTCATGGATGATCATATACATACGAGAGACACATGCATTGAGGCTGTGTCAAGCACCATGGAAACTCCTCATGATAAGAGGGCTGAATAGGTACAGTGCCATGGTTAGAGCATGCCTGGGTTTTTACAAGGACATGAACAGGAAGGAGTAACTTCAGTTCTGCAAAGCTCTTCTGTTCACAGCCCCTCCTTGCTGTGGAGCTTCAGATTGACAACATCATTCAGGGAAGGTGCCAACCTCCAAAATAAGGATGTTCATTTACATTTTTGATACTAACCAGTGTTACCTATTGCACTCTCTTTTCCCATAAATTTCTTCTCTTACCTAAATCTAGTTCCAGTGAATTGGAAAAGCACAACTTTTTCCAAATATGCCAGTGAGAAAAATGAAGCTACCAAAAAAGAGAGAAAACCAACTAAAGCCACCAAATCACCCTAAACACTTAAACTACAAAGTGATTTTGGATACAGTAATCATTAGTCTTATTTAGCTGCTATCAATGGTTTAAATACAAGATATTTTCCCTCTTGCAATATATCACAGCTTGACAATTTTCACAAAACTGGTTTTCCATCACTTAAGGCTATTCATTAGAATTCACTACAGTACTTGAATCTTGCTTTGTCTTGTAAAAATTGTCCATTAATAGTGGATTGGATCATCCAGTCTTAGTTACTGGGAAGCATGGATACTGTCCTGATTTTCCTGGCCACTTCATCTGACCACAAAAAAACCCCGAAACAAACAAAAACAATGACAAGAACAAAACCAACCAACCAAGCACACCCCACCCTTTACACTTTAATGCCAAATCTGCTATTTTCCTGGCTTCAATTATGCTCTTTTTCTGAAATATACATTTCCCTAAAATAAATATGGAACTGAGTCTTCTTCAACCTCGCACAAAAAATTTTTAGTTTGGAACTTAAAACCAGCATGAAGCAAGTGGAGTCCCTGCACCAGCAGGCAGCCATACACAGCTGATTACTTATTTCATCCATAATCTAGACCCAAAACATCTCTACATTCTTTTTACAAATTAAAACTTACACTGTAAAAACACGAAGATAAGACTTTTATGAACACTGCATGTTTTTACAGTGCACCTTGAGAGCTTCTCGCTGCTGCTTGCTATAGGGGCACTTCCTACTGCCCTCTGATTTAGGCAAAGAATTCTGATCCCACATCCAGCCATAATTTTACCATTAGGTGTAGGAGCAAAAGTTGAAGTTAAGAAGCACAACCACACACTGCTGACCATCAAAAGCTTGGAAGTAACACAGTAAAAGTGAGGCAAATAATATTAATCTCAGGAAGAGACTAGAAATTGCTCCTTAAACAGAGCTTGACATCCAGGACCTAATAATTCTGCAGATTGTACTTTCACAGCTCAGTTCTGTCCTGTAGCTAAGGAGTTATGCCACCTCTACCTTCTATTCTTCCTGCAAGGTAGTAGTATTTGTATGATGTACAATAAAATACAGTCCAAAATCTGGTTGATATCTATCACCTCTTAAGTTTCCTGAAGCAAAAAGGACCCAGCTTGAAGATCTGCTGTTTTAGTGAAAACCAGAAAGCACAGAGCAATAGCTGGAGTGAGAACAGCACAAAATGTGTATTCCAAGAATCTCATATAATGAAAGCTTTAATATTAATGCTGCTAGCCATCAGTAGCACCCATTCCAGTGCAAGCCAGTCAATGGTTTACTTAATTATTTCAAAATGAGGTGATACTACATCCACACAAAGGCAAAATAACAAGCAGAATAAATATGCAACATGGAAGGGTAGGAGGAGAAAATAAAAAACATCTACAGAAGTTCACTAGAGACCAGAGAATTTAAACCACACTTGTTAACGTGTTTGAGACTTAATGCCAGCCTGCACTTCTGTTATTTTCATTGGAAAACCAGGAATATTATGTTAATCTACAGAAACATCCATGGAACCCCATTTGTTTTCTTTGATTTTTTTTTTCAGTCTTAACTTGACAGCTGCTATACTTGATCTTCCAGTGTAAAATGAAACCAAAAAAAGGCAGATGCACTCAATTCTGAAGTCGAATTACAGAGAACAAGCTTGTAAGGTAACAAAAGGGGAAGTATCATTAGACAGACATGCTTAACACAAAATCTGTTTTTACCACAGTGGTGGAAGAGCCAAAAGGTGTGAATCTACAGAGGCAGCAGCATGTCTGAGTGAAGTGGCTGGAGGTGCATCAGATACTCAGCAGAACAGCCAGATCAGTAATAGCCACCTTGGAAAAGCTGGACAATGTTGTGTGCAGGCATCTAACTGCTGTAAAAGCACAACACAAAACTGTTCCTTGTGGCACATAAAACAACTTGCAGCAGCTCCCAATCAAGACCATAATTAGCTAAGCACTGGGTGGTTGGCAGGTGTTATTTCCTCACTGTACCTGTGCTGTTTGGGCACCTACCAGCAGTGCCTTTCTGCTGTGTCACACTGGCCTTGCATGCCTCTCATCAAGCCACAGAGCTCAGCTCTGAGTAAGCATGACCAGCAGATTAAAGACCCACATGAAGCCATCTCAGAGAAGCCTGGTGAGACAGACTGAAGGCACAGCTGAAGCCTTTCTGCCCCACTTGTTTTGAAATTGTTGTTCTTAGAAGCTTGTTTACTGGACAATTTGTTGTAATGGTTCAGATGCTCCTATTGAGAGGCAGCTCAGCTGCTGTAACAGCTTGAGCCTTGTGGTTTAGGGCTACATACAAAAGCCCAGACTGGTTTTGTTCATCAGGGCAGTGCAATGGTTCTCACTTCTCTTTTAACCTTCAGTTAGCAAGACTTGTGTGGTACCAGCTGTGACACATTATTATATGGGGACAAGAAGGACACAGCCAAAGCAGCTGAGATCTGCAGGCACACAAAATGCTCTGGGGAGGTGGTGGAGTCACCATCCCTGGATAAGGAAAGACCAGACATGACACTCATGGCTGTGGTCTCATTGACAGAGTGGTGTTCAGTCACAGGCTGAACTCAATCTCACTGTCTGTTCCAACCCAATTCATTCTGGGAGTCTGAAAATGGCTCTGAAAAACAAGTTGAAGCATTTAGTGCTTGTATCATACTGAGTAAAGGAACCAAATGAGGTTGATTTGACTGTGCAGTAGGTAAAAGGATACCACACCTTAATGAAGGTGCAGGTGCTCAGGGAAAGGGCTGCAGCTCTGCCTGGATGGGGTTTTGAAGACTCCACCTAACCTGAGCAGTAGGAATGCAAGTTGAGCTCATTCCAGATCTTTTAATTGCATTTGCATGGTGAGGAACTCAGAGTAACCATTTTATCTGAAACTTGGAATAGGTTGGGAACACAGGCATAGTCAGTTAAAGCTGTTCAGTCAGTTAACGGGGGTTGCCTAAACAGCTGCTTGCTTGTCTGTCCACATATTTAAAGTCTAATGCTGTTGCTTACATGCAAGGTGAACTTTGACATCTTCAACAATTCAATACAAAGCGATTCAAAGTGGGTCTGTACTCTCAACATTAACATTCTCACGATAGCGTCACTTACTTGTTTTGCTCTATAGGAACGTTAACCTATAATTTATACAGTTGAGTCATTGTTCTGTCAACCTTGCTAAATACAGGCTTTCAAAAACAGAAAATTGAGCTAACATGTGACTAGTGGTCTTGGTTGAACAGCCACAATGGGTTCTGCCATTTTTTGTTGATCTTTAGTCATCTTTCTCTACAGAATACAAGTATTTAAAAATGGGGGCTTGCTTCTCTTGGTAAAATGAAACCATTCCCATTTCTTTAGTTTTACTGCAAATATAGTCTCATCATTTAGCATAAGTTACAGTACAACTCTATTATTTTTACTTTTGGTGCAACTGCCACTGAATACAAGCATTTTCCATAGTCACCCTAATCAAGGTTGCACTTTTTTTAGTAAATGAATGGCCGTAGTTTATTCTTAGACCTTTCAGATCAAGTTTTGCACTTGTATTCTCTCATTACATTTTTTTCAGCGCGTATGAGGACAAACATATTCAAACCTTTCTAAATGCACTATTTCCTGGTTAGAATGGCTTTGAAAGAGGCTTCTGTGTATGTAGCTTCTGACAGAGTGTGTGTGGGGTGGGGAGAACCATAGTGCACCACCTTGTCCCACCCTTTGTGGCCTGCTGCTGTAAACACCCACATGGAAAACAGTTAGCACTCTTCTGGATAATAGAGCAGCAGTGCAGTGTGCACTTTGACTGTTCAAAATAGAAATCAGACCTATAGCCTTAAGGAAACAAATCCTAAAATAGATCACTCAGCTCTCAAAAAAACCCTTCCCCCTTGTTTTAAGCAGTAGGAGAACACAGATACTAATCTTTTCAGGCAATAATAACTGATATGCACAGTTCATAACATAAAATATATGATAGCAGCATCAAACAGTGGTTTCACTTAAAACATTTACAAACAGAAACTTCTTTGCAGTTAAATTTTTATCAGGCCCCATTATTCTAGCAGCTGGGTTTTTCCTGCCTTTGTCATTTTAAGTAAAGTGCTGTAATCTGTGCTCCATAATCCCATTAAAATACATCATTTTCTGGTGAGTCCTTTGTAATATACTAAGAAGGCTGTAAGCTTAACATCTTGTGCAAGGCTTTGTCCAGTGAAGAGCTGTTCCATTAGTGGAACAGAGAAAAACAAACAGGCCTGTCTCAGCTGCAGGAGCGCTGTTGCAGACGACTGCTCTGAGGAGAGGGTGGTAGGCCTGCTTCATTTGAAAATGTGTACTACATCTGCCCTTTTTTTTTTAGAACATTATTTTTATTTGTTGAATCAAACAGGGTTTTTTCCTGTCATGCTCCCTTCCACAATAGCTAACCATCAATTAGAATTGTATGGGAAGAGTAGCAGCTTTCCTTCCTTATCCCCACAACCTAAGCCAGGATCGTACTGTGGTAGTCCTTTAAGTTGTAAGAGTGTGCTGTATCTAGAAAGAAAACATTGCTATTTTTTCCTTTGAGGGAACAGTAACAGGTCTGGCAAGTGGGCCTTATGGCTTCATTTCTCACAGCCTGCAGTCACATCATTATCTAGTCTATGGTGAGAAAAAAACAAACCAACAAAGAAATGGAGTGTTAAATTTTGGTTAAAGAAGGCTGTTGGTAAAGAGGAGACCCTCATTGCTGTTCTAGAGGATTCTTTGATTGGGTTTTTATCCTTCTGTTCAGAGACTACATAGGCTATGATTTGGGCTAGTCAGGTGGAAAGATCAAATAGGAACACTTCCCAGAATAGCAGTAAAACTTACTAAAGCAAGTGTTGTCCCTCGGCATCTCAACTATATTTACAGAGGATGTGGAAAAATGTCTCACTTACCTTGTGCAGTTAGCCCAGAGTGCTCCAAGTCACACAGTAAGGCTTACCCAAATCTCTTAAGAACCAATCATAGTGGAGCAAGATGAGGAAACTTTATAGGCTGGCCATCCTTAACTCACACCTGCTTCCTATTACAAGAGTCGAGTTGTTACACCTGTCCATTGGCCTGCTGGGAATTCCTGCTCATCAGGATTGGGAGAAACATCTGAAAGTAGTTGTCAGCATGCTTCCCCTTTTCAATTCTATAGCTTCTTCATAAAGTATAATTTTTCTTGCACCCCATCCTAAATTAATTTCCAACACTGCAAGTGGAAGAGGAAAGAGAAATCAGATCTATAAATCACTAGAATCAAGCAGCAGGTGTTTCTGTAATCACAGCAGCAAGACCAAAATCAAAGTAATCTGCCTCTATCTGCTGGGAACCAGCACTGAAGCTCCAGAGCTGTTGTGTAAATACCTTCCTCTAGCATGACATCAGAGCAGGGATAAACTTGAGAGTTATCTTCTCTTTATGACAGAGGACCAGTTCTTCCATTGCCAGTTTTATAATGGGACACAGCCACTCTGGGTTCAAAATAGATGTGCTAACAATGGTTGGGAGCTGCATGGCTGAGGGTAACTGAGCACTAAGAGCAAACCATCAGAGTAGCCAAGATGTAGTGGCTCATCCATGATAATGGCTAGTAAGCATCCAAGTACTTCTGTTGCAGCTTCATCATTTGCTGCTAGGAAACAGCACCACTAATTTCTTTCAATTGCTTGTTGATAAATAAGCTAACGTGAAAGTGGGAGAAATTCCTTGATCTTTCCACAATCAACTAATTGGAATTAGTTATATTAGTTGGAATTAGAATAAATGAGCAAGTATTTTCTTGTCAACCTGTCAGGAAAAGATAGGAAAATAGGAATTCCTTGCCCATGACTGACTGCAAAACAGCTGGTTTTCTCACACAGGGCTGTGCTGGAAACTGATTTTTTTTTTTCTGGTGTGGCTCCTGTTGTTTCCATTGGGAATTCTGTTGCATCAGAGTAAGACGGCCTGAGATGTATATTTTGATGTAAGAGCAAGAAAGGCATTGTGATCTTGTTATCAGAGGACCCTAAGTTTTGTTTTTGCCAACATCTATGGACTGTTGTTTTCTTGATTTTATTCACAGTTCAGCCCATCTTCTTCAGACTCCCTTCAGCTTCACTGGAAGTTAATAGAGAATGGAAATAATTTAATTGCTCAATCAAATAAGAACTGAATGTCCTCAGATGTTCTGCATGTGCTTAAGTGATTTGAGTAAGATCACACTCCAGCAGTTTAAAACATACATGAATAATGTTTGAAAACAATGGGACTCAAATTCTCATATGTAAAAACCAGTAAATGGAACTTGTCCTCTGACTTGTTGAATTGCTTTCTCAGCTTTTCTGTCTCTGGGTATTCTATTTCCTCTTTCCCTGTTTTTTTAGACCTGCCCATGCAGTTTGCAGAAGCAGCTGTATCAATACTCATTTACTGAAAAATTGTTTTGCAAAGAACTAGCTCAGGTGTTTTTATGTCCATGACATAGCTAATTTGTAATGGGACAAGCTGCCAGGAATAACCAAGGAGATGGCTCTGTCTGTGCTGATACTGTTTGTTCATATCAAAGGGAAATAAGTTTATCTTTCTGGCATATGTCATTTGGAGGAGTCTGTAGAAAAAGGCCATAAAACAGATGATTTTCCAATAGGAAAATACTCCTCTTCTGAGATTATTTAACCTCAGAAGAAACGGGAAATGCTAACAATGCTCTGAGAATTCAATGAAGGTGAGGAAGAAGAATATAACAAATAATATTTCTTGTGAAGAATCAAGGAGTTGTGGTTTAGGTTTTTAAGAACACCCCATATTAGCATATGAAATGAGTTTTAGGAGAGCCAAATGTCTTCATGGAGTGATGTTACTGCCAGGGATTGCCTAAGAACAGCTGTGGCCCAAACAGGTGTTTTCTCTGTGAGTCATTCTCTTCTGTGGTGTCAGAGCTGCTAAGATTCTGGCGAACACTGAACTTACTGTAATACTGTAGGGCATAACTCCACTTGGCAGAAAAAAAATGACAAACTGACCTGCACTTTGGGACTTGTATTTTAAATGGATGTTAATATCAGTACCATGTAAATATCAGTACCTGATGTCTGTTTACTTCAAGCTCCACATGTAGTAAAGCAGTCCTGAGCAGTGTGTGTAACTCACAGCCTCAGCAGCTAGTGCTTGCAGCTTTTCACATTCCACAGCTTGTCTTGGAGGAAGGGCCATGAAATCCATGTCTTGTAGTAATGACAAAAAAGACTTGCTTTCATGAATGTTGCAGTGCTGGTTATGCAATAGTTTCTCACTGAGCATATGCAAAGACTTGCATCAAATGTTTGCTTTCAGCAACAACCTTAGTCTGTGTTGGTGGTTTACATTAGTGGTTTACAAATACTCATATAGATTTAACTGTTGTACAGCAACAACGTGACTTTGATACTTTTAACTATGGCTGTGCTGCAACCATTAATTGGTGTAAGCTGCAGACAAAAAAAAGGCAAGTTATTCACCAAGAGGCAAAAATATCTTGAGCATGGGGCAGCAGAAAATATCAAATCAGCTGTAAGATGTAACACAGTTCAAATATCTTGCATTCTGCCAGGTCAGTTGGTCCAAAATACTTACAACTTCTCGTAACTTCTTTTGGCCTAGTGTTCTTTTTACATTACTATGGTAAATGCCTGCCTAGAAAAGAGGACATGTGCTTTCTGAGGAACAGCTTCAAAAGCATTTTGTTGGGTACACACCAGTTTTGCTGCATTAGCAAACTTCAGTTCTTACCAGTACAGATTCTTGTAAGGCAGTATTAAAGAAGTCCAATTACAAAGCTGGGAAGAGTGAAAATCTGAGCCTAAAAGCCTGAGAATTGGAATCAGTACAAGTTTTTCAGATGTATTGGTTACTTTAAAGAAAGGTGTAACTATTTGTCCATTAACCCTCATTGATGTAATGTTCTTTTTTTAATTTTAAGGCTCACCAGCAAAGCAGAAAAGCAGACCGCTTGTTGGCAGCAGGGAAATATGAAGAAGCAATTTCCTGTCACAAAAAAGCTGCTGGTGAGTAGGTTATTTCTCAGATTTCAGCTCTTAAAATCAGTTTCTAGATTTGCATGCACCAAGCCTGTCTTGAGTTCAAGAAGTGTTTGAACAATGTTCAGGCACATGGGATTCTTGGGGTGTCCTGCACAGCGCCAGGAGTTGGCCTTGATGGTCCTGCTGGGTCCCTTCCAGCTCAGCAGATTCTATGATTCTGTGTAAGTAGAATGTCTAGTTACTGCAAAATTTATATTTTTAAAATGTCAGGGGTTTTTTTCAGTCCAGTTCAAGAACCCTTTTGAAAACTTTTTTCTCACGTGAGCAGCTAGAGTCAGATATTTCCAAAGTTGTTTAGATTGGGGGTGATTATCACTGTGAAGGCAGTTCTTGACTGAAGATGAAGCCAACACCTTGTGGTGTGCACAGACTAAAGTTGTGTACCTGCTCTAAAACTTCCCTTTCTTAATGTCTGCATCAAGGCAGCTAAGAACAGGTGAGAGCCCCCCAGAACATAAGCAAAACAGCAGATTGCATCACAGACCTTGACACTGCAGGGACAGCCTCTCCTCTGTGAGATCTTGTGCTTCTACCTGTCCATTTAAATAGTCCTGCTTCACTTTTTGTGTTGGAGTCCCTCAGCTCTCTGACAGTGTGTAGCTCCTTGGCAGAAGAAGAAAGGAGGTCTTAACTGGTGCAACAAGTAGGGCATTTTCAGTGACAGGGCTTGTGAGCAGACAAAGTAAGTGGCACTCTGAACATGGTAACCTAGATACCAGGCATTCTGCCTCCATTCATAAATGCTAGAAAACCCCATAAAGTGAGAAACTAATAGTTTCTTTGGTATTTATGTATACTCAGAGTGATGAGGGATTGCACTTACATTCTAAACCGCATACTTTTTGTTTTCTTTCACTTCATTTACCAAGATAAAAGGCAAAAATACACTGAATGTTTTTTGCTTTTGTCTTGCATCATTCCAAATTTGGTTGAGAATTTCTCATAAATTGTCATTTTCAGCACTAGTAAGATATGCTCAAAGTCTTTCTGGAAATTGCTGCTGCTCTAAAAACAAACTGGAGCGACCCAAGCCAACAGGTTACCATGGGAAGGGTGTAGTGTGCACTACAAGGTCTTACAGTAATATTTTCAGACTTCCGAAAAACAGCAGGTGTTTCCAGCCACTGTAACTTCTAAGTACTTTCCCTCTAGATTGCTGCCTTTATGTGGGGGTTGAGCACACAGGTCTGAAGGCTTTCCTTAGCTTTTCTGGAGGTGTTCAGGTTTCCCAGGCTGCCCTGAGTGCTGATGGATGATGTTCTGTCCCACAGGGTACCTCACGGACGCCATGAAGCTGACCCAGTCGGAGCAGGTGAGACCTGAGCACAGCTGCTGCCAGAACCAGCCACAGCCCCGTGCTGTGCCCATGGGTCCCCTTGGGTCTCATCACACCCCTCCCGGCCATTAGCCTCTGCAAAATTCTCTGAACCCTTGGCAACTGCACCAGGAGTTTCACAAGTGGGGTAATACTTATCTTCCTAGAGAGTTTTTCCAAGGACAAGAGAAACCTTAACCCATCCAAGGGGTCTCCAACTTTCTAGTCTGCCAGACATCTTCAAGTATGTGACAAAACTATCATGTTTAACTTTATCTGTTGGTATTTTGCTGAGACAAAAATCCAAGCATCTCACCTACAGTGTGTCATTTAGGCTTAATGCATCCTGATTGGGGGATCTCTAGAACGGCAGCCCTGACACTTTTTCTTATTCATTGCCCAAGTTTATCTATGAATGCAGTAGTGTAGTCTGCTCAGTACTTTTGTACCAGCAGGCTTTGAATTTAGCCACTATTATGAAATCAAATAACCCTTGGAGATCAGACATTTGTCTTTGCTCCAATGGGTCATTCTTGTAGAAAAATGGTCTTTGACCCAGGTGAGTTCATAACCGCTGTGCCACTTCCTTCACTGAATATGGCTGAATCATTTGGGTCCATACCTGGCCTTGAAGCAATTTGCTGCTTCATTTTGGGTGTTATTTATAGAGTTACACAGATACCATCATAGAAGCATACAGAAAGTTTGCATTGTTTAGCCAGACTGTGGCTGTGCATGCCACGTGAATCTCTTCCTTCTTGGTGTTGGTCATAGGTCAGTTAAACTCTGGGTGCCTCTGCCCAGAGGTACTGATCAGTGACTTACAAACAAAAAAACCAGTAGTTATGCTAAATTTGACATATCTGAATCTGTTGCACTGTACAAGCAGAGAGCACTTCCTGTTGGACTTAATGTCTGAATAACAAAAGCTGCCCCCCTTGGGCATGCAGCAATGCTGTTGATGTAAATATTTACACACATGTAATTCAGTGTTTGTGAATATCTGGGTGGCATTAGGGATCACCAACTAAATTGTTTAATCTTGTTCTTACTCAGGCTCAGCTATCACTGGAATTACAAAGGGATAGTCATATGAAACAGTTACTGCTCATCCAGGAGAGGTGGAAAAGGGCAAAGAGGGAGGAAAAGCTGAAAGCCCAGCAGAGTGCTGACAAGGAAGCAGCCGCACATCTTCAGACTTCTTACAGGCCATCTGCTGAAGACTCTGATGATCAAAACCTACTGGTTCCTGTTGCTCAGAAATACAGCTCTTCCACAGAGAAACATTCACAGGATGTTCGGGGTGTCTTTGACAGGGACCCAGATACACTTTTATTTCTGCTTCAGAAAAAAAAGGAGCCAGTGGAAGCATGTATTGGGAGTAAAGCGCCAAAAGATGACAAAACAATAATAGAAGAGCAGGCAACCAAAATTGCAGATTTGAAGCAGCTCATAGAATCTCTTGTAGCTGAAAACGAGAGATTAAGGAGAGAGAATAAGCAGTTAAAAGCAGAAAGAGCTAGACTCCAAAAATCACCACTAGACAAGGAGTTGGATGTAGACACTGACTTTGTGGAGAAGTCAGAGTTGTGGGGTCTGCAGCAGCACTCGGAATCTGCTTCTTCAGCTGCAACTTGGCAGAAGTTTGCAACAACTGCTGGGAAGGCAAAGGACATTCCAATACCCAACCTTCCCCCCCTGGACATCCCGTCCCCAGAACTCCCGCTGCTGGAACTCTCTGATGATATACTGAAAGGACTGATGAATAGTTAAAAACCAGGAAAAGTGCTCAGTGTAGTTACCCAAACTTGAGAAAAGGGAAAGCCACCAGGACAATGGTGATCTGAGGGCAGAAACACTTACCACAATCCTACTGTTGGAGAAAAGGCATTAAGCAACTTTGTTACTGTGAAATACACATCATATCTGATTTACTTCATGGAAGTTAAAGGTACCATAGTTGGTATAAGATGGTGATCTCTTTAGTCTTTCTCCCAATGTTTCAAACCAAATGACTGCCTGGAGAATGTTTCAAGTAACACAATCCTTCAGGGTTTTTAAGTATGCTATATGTAATAGTTATCTATAATGCCATAAATGATGGTGCAGAACCTAACTGTTATGGTTGCCAGCTGGCTGCCACTTCATATTGAAAAATGCTTTCTAGCATGAATTTAAACTGTGCATTTCATTATGCATAACTTTGTTAATTCAGATACAGTGCAATTTATACACCTCCTAGATGGATTTATGTGCCACACTCTGTATTCCTGACCATGTTAACCTCAAGTCAGGAGAGATTTTAATTTCCATGCTATGAAGGAACCAACTTACTCGTTCTGTCGATGTGGGTTTTTTTGGGGGGTTATCTGTTTACATAACTAATCAGGGTGCATTGAATCTAGCTATTGGTTTCTGTATAAAGTGACATGGTTTAAAATGAAAAATCTATACTTAAGGTAAAATACCCTTTTTGTTTTCAGTGATGCATGAATGGAAGTAATTCTAGCTGGCAGTATTTGATTGAAAAAGAAATTGTTTACAGCTTAACCTGATTCAAAAAGGATAGGAAAATAAAAACCAAGGTGTTTTGACACTGTCTGTTACATCTGTACAAATGTTGCCAAGTATAAAGAACAAATCAGTACTTGTTCTAAGTGTTAAGATACACCCACAGCCGAGCTTCCATGTTTATCATCCAGCAAATTCAAGAAAGCTGGGATGAATTCAGAGGGCTTTGCTCACCTCTAGAATGACCTGGCTGACAGTCGGGTTCCAGCCCTGTGGAGCGCTGGAGCATCAGCAGAGCAGCTCCGTGCATTTCCTGGGGCACAGCCCAGCGGGAGCGGGAGGAACAGTGCTGAGGGTGCTGGCTCTGAGCAGGGCCGTGCACACACCCCGAGGGTGCTGGCTCTGAGCAGGGCTGTGCACACCCTGAGGGTGCTGGCTCTGAGCAGGGCCGTGCACACACCCCGAGGGTGCTGGGTCTGAGCAGGGCCGTGCACACACCCTGAGGGTGCTGGCTCTGAGCAGGGCTGTGCACACCCTGAGGGTGCTGGGTCTGAGCAGGGCTGTGCACACCCTGAGGGTGCTGGCTCTGAGCAGGGCCGTGCACACCCTGAGGGTGCTGGCTCTGAGCAGGGCCGTGCACACCCTGAGGGTGCTGGCTCTGAGCAGGGCCGTGCACACACCTGAGGGTGCTGGGTCTGAGCAGGGCCGTGCACACACCCTGAGGGTGCTGGGTCTGAGCAGGGCCGTGCACACACCCTGAGGGTGCTGGCTCTGAGCAGGGCCGTGCATGCCCCAAGGGTGCTGGGTCTGAGCAGGGCCGTGCACACACCTGAGGGTGCTGGGTCTGAGCAGGGCCGTGCACACACCCTGAGGGTGCTGGGTCTGAGCAGGGCCGTGCACACACCTGAGGGTGCTGGGTCTGAGCAGGGCCGTGCACACACCCCGAGGGTGCTGGCTCTGAGCAGGGCCATGCACAGTGCACGCCCCAAGGGTGCTGGGTCTGAGCAGGGCTGTGCAACCTCCTCACACCCATCCCTTCCAGCATGGCTCAGCCCCTGCCCTGGAGCCCAGCTGGGGCTTTCCCAAGGGGTGTTTTAGTGTGTAGTGGAGGCATTAATGACCTTCAGCTGTTACTGATTAGTGACGTGTTCAGTATTGCAAGCTATGGCATTTTTAAGTTATGCTGTTAAAAGGTAAGCTTGCTTTCTAAGAGTGCATTTTTCTTCCAGAATAGACTTGGAAGTGCAACAAGAACACCTTACTGCTGTTCAAATTCTCCCCTTACCTCTGTATACCTGGCATCTTCTGTGCTTGAAGGAGCGTAGGGACTGGAGGTTAGAGAGAGTCTATAGAAACAGAGGTAAGACAAGTTCTTTAGAGGAGGTGCCTTGTGCTGAATTGTGCTGGGAAATAAAGAAGTTATTTTTTAAGTGGAACAGTTTAGCAAACAGCCCTATCCAGCTGTGATGAGGTGACCTGTTCCAGGTCAGGCCCAGCTCACTGCTCCCACCAAGGACAAGTGCCAGTCTCTGCTGGCCCCTGCCTGGTTATTCCAGGTAACAAGGCAGAGGAGCATGCTGGTTTTAGTCATGTAAATAAAACAAAGAAAATAGGATGTGCTCACAAGATGGAGATAAAATTATTTAAGCAGCTACCTCACGCCACTGCTGGGGTGGTAGGTCAGGGTTGTTAACTATAAGACAGACATGTCACTGGTGTCTGCAAACGGCAGCTAGAGGAGAAGGAAGCAGTTTTTAGGTCTGTTGAAGTCAGAGTTCTTCAGGTGGGAACTTGGGAATTGCAAGCTCTACCTTCTTGACTTTAACACTAAACTGTCCCTTCACGTGTAGCTGCATAAACAAAACACCAGATCTGAAAGAAGCTGCTTCTCTGTGGAAAGAATGGCCAAGTAGGGGCAAAACTCCATACTGCCACTTTGGGAAGTGGCGTTAAGACTTCTGTCTTTGCTGCAATGCAAATGTTTGTTTGTTCTTGCAGTCTGCCTGCTCAACACGACTGCTGCTGAATCCCAACTCCACGGGCGTGTTCCACTCTCGTGAGTGATGCTGAATTTTTTAAAGTAAGGAATTCTTCAGTCTGAATCCAGAGCTAAGCAATTACTCACTGCATTGGAAGAAAGGTAGGTTGTACCAAGAATACTCACCACTAGAGGACAGGTTTTACAGATTGATAGCAGTAAAGCTAGGGAAATTCTTCTCCCATGGCTGTCAGCAATTAATTTGTGTCACAACAATTTAAAAGGGTGTTTTTTCTGAACTCGCGGGCGGGGTGTGTCCGGGCGCGGTCCCACGATGCTCCGGCCGGTGTCCGGGCGGATCCCGCAGCCGCGGCCGCCACCTGGCGGGGGCCCGGGGCCCGGCTCGGGACCGCTTCCCTCCCTGGCCGTGCCCTCGCTTCTTTCACCGCCAAACCGATGGGATCGGCTCAGTGCCCGGGCCGGGAGGGAGTAGGGAAGAGGCGTGGTGCGGGAAGGCAGCCGGTGACCGACGTTCAGAGAGCTGCAGCAGCAACAACAAAGCCGTGAGTCACTTCTGTCCCAGGGATCGTCACCAAAGCCGGCACAGCACACACAAACATTCCCGGGGGGCTGAGTCTGGGCTGCATTGTTCTGCAACGGACAGAGTTAAAGAATCCTGTGGTCCGTTGTTTCAAAGTGTCCCACCAAGAACCAATTTTAAATACACATCCAGACACTGACTTCTATTCATAGACTTTGCTTTAACCACAGAAACCACCCTTGTCTTGGCACACAGAAATACTGGCCCTGTTGAATATTGCCAACATATGCTATGCCGAAAGAAACTGTAATTATCCAATCTCTGGCTGTATCACCACAGAAAGAGAAACCAAAGAAAGGCAACTGGGAAGCAATGTGGAGTCTCCTGAGAATAAAATGTGCAGACTTCACCACTACCAGTTGCTACTTAAAATGATGGCTAAAACCAAAATACAGAAGTATTGGGTTTTACATTTTGCTTTTATGAAAAGGGAAAAAAAGGATTTTGTGACTGCTTCCTCTGAGAGCATTTTCATGTTCAGGAACTCTGGTAGTGAACTCCTTCCTACTGTCCTCTCAGCAGCAGCTCTTCAGCCATCTGCAGTTCCTGATGACTGCTTTCAGTGACAGGAGCTACACCTCATCTAGACTTTCTTTCCCACAAAAGGTTGGATCTTTTGAGACCCCTTCCAGTCCAGCTCTGTACATGGAGAAAAACAAATACAGCCAAAACAGCTAATAACATCCTGTACTGAGCTGGGCTAAAACAGAAATCAAACTGTTCCACAGCAATCAGAGCAGTCAGGTAACAGGCTGGATGTTATTTCCCACACCTTCCTGCCTGAGTATGAGGACTGTGGAGTTCAATTGTATAGAAAGTTCATTGTTCCCTAAAGAATCAAGGGCTATGGACATCTTTTCCTCCACCTTCTTTTTTTCTCATGTTTGTTTTACCAAAAGTAATTTCAGCTTACTCAGGGTTTTTGTCTTGTAATCATTTGAAGTGTTCCCTCAGGCCCATTTGCTGCAGGACTTAAGGTATTATTGAGATCAAACAATATGCTGTGAAAATACAGGATTTCCTGCCTCAGAGCTACTAAACTCTACTCTCTATTTTCACTAAGGTAGCACAGACCCAGGGACTGGAAAAAGAAACAGGCACCTGGGACAAGAATACAGAGCCTTGGTAGGTTTGGAAGGTACCAGAAATGTCCACCTTGAAACGTAACAGCAAAAATCCCTCAGTCCACCACTTACCTTTAGAAAGGCCCTTGTTTAAAATGCAGCTATTTGCACACAACACATCAGGTGAATCACATCTTCAGTTTGCTATGAGGCAAGATTTTCCTAGCAGCTATTTATAGATGGTGACTTCCTTTTCAAAACCGATGAGAACAAATGACAAAAGGCACAGAGGTTGGTTTGTGTGTGCTGCTGACGCCACAGGGCATTGGCTCCTGGGGCAGTTTCCTGGGCCGCCCTGCTGAGATGGGAAGAACAGAAGGCGGCGGTGGCCCCTGCAGGCAAGGACCGCCCCCAGCGCTGCTGCCCTGCCGGGGCACACGGAGCACGGCAGCACCGCGGCGGGACCGACACCGCGCTCAGCCTTCAAAGCACGGGTCAAACGGGCAGAGCAGGAGCACAGCGAGAGCTGACACTGTTTGAAACAAAGCTGGGGCTTAGCAGGGGAAAGCACAGCAGAGACCAACTCCAGGAATCTCAACAGGGGGAGGCAGCTCATCCAGCACGGATGTGGGGGAGAGCACAAACATCCTGCTCTGGAAAGCAGCAGAACAGGCAATGGTGGCTGTGGAAGGAGGAAGGAAGGGAAATTCCCAGTTACAGACAGAGGGCAGGGAAGGCTGTCAGCTGTGAGAGCAGAAGAGGGCCTGACAGGATGTCACGGGAGAGGGTACAAACAAAATTACCACCTACCAAAAAGGTCAGAGAGCATGAGAAAGTAGGGCTGATCAGATGGGGGTTGGCCTGCACACAGAGATCTGAGCAACTTGCATGAAGCTGGAGGACTAGAATAAATACATTTGCAAATCAGACTGTTCTAAACCCCTATGTCTGACCTCCCTAACAGGGACCACCATTTCCCTGCCAGCAATTCCAGCAATTTCTGTTTCTGCTAAACCATAAATGCAGCAGCCATCTGTGCTGAAATACTTCAGGTCATCACAGCCCTGCTTTCTTCTTTGCTAAAAACTTACTCTTCATTAGGTACCTCTGCAGTTCCAACAGGAAAGAAACTGCTCTGGCCATTTACTGTACAGCAGTGCTGAGGATGGAGATGCTGATAAGGAGCTGGGAAAGAGGGGGTGTGGGGAGCAGGGCTCACAGTTTTGCTGATTCCTGAGGTGTGATCTTCCAAATGACAGGAAAGGAGAAAGGAGGAGGAGTTTCATGGAGAGCAAAGCAGACAAAGACAGAGCTTGTGCTCGACAGGAAGGTGGCAAAAGATGACACACCATATTTCATATCCATGTTCTAGCAGCTGACAGCATTCCTGCACTCCAACAGTTTCAGCTGATCTCACTGAATACTTTTGGCTGTATTAAAATAATTGAGATTGTAGAGCAGAAAATCCCTCAAGAGTCTTTAGCAAAGGAAGATGGGAAAAACATGCCCAGAAACACTTCACAGAACATGGAAAACGGTCAAGAGGGAAAAACTAACCTGAGAACAAAAGAGCTTCCCACAAACCCCTCTGTGGCGTCAGACATCAGCTGTGAACACCTCTGGTCATGCTCACAGCCACAAGCACAACACCAGCCCCACTTCCTGCAGGGGAGCAGGGAGCTTGGCTTCACTGTGACAAGAGCCAGAAACCTGAAGGTACTGAGCAAGCACAATGTGCTACACCAAGTACTTAATTTTTTGGTGTCTTTTAGTGGTATTTGGAGTACCTGTCAACTTCCAAGAACTTCTGGCACTGTTTAGTCACTCTTCCAGTTCCTTTAAGGAGAGAAGAACATCTTCAGCCTGCCAGGGATCCCTGCCCAGGTGTCTCAGCACTCTGGGGTGGCAGGGGCAGCTGTCAGTGGGACCCAGGGGGTGGTACCAAAGCTCAGACCTCGAGGCACAGGTGCTGTCAGCTGTACAGGCACTGGAGAAGAGGCAGAGGAGAAAGCCCATGGCTTTGGCCAGGGCAGGCATGGCAATGTGACACTTTGGGACACTAACTCAGGGGACACCAAGCCCTGCCCTCCCACTCAGCTGCAAGACACACCAGCAGCACAGGGGTGATCAGTGATGGCAGCCATGGCCCAGGCCCAGCAACTGCTCTTGGCTGCAGGAAAAGAACCCAGGGGAATGGGACTCTGCAGCAGGAATGATAATTCCATACTTATAAGGCATGTGGGGAAAAAAAAGGGAAATAGTCAGGGAAATACTTAAATATTTACATATCTTGAACTTAAAAAATAAAAGTATGTACAACTAGAGTCCACTTCTCATTAAGCAATTGTACACTGCTCTAAAGCTGCAGGGAAGAATAAAGATGATAATGGATGGAACAGAGTACAAAGCTGAGAAGCATTTGCTAAGTGCAGCACCATTAACTCCCTGGTATTTCTCTCCAACTTGACACATTTCAAGTTTTCAAGCCAACTCAATATTTTGACTTTTGGAATGTGGAACTGCTTTTGTGCTTTATTATTTTGAAAGGTGACTTACAGGGGATTTGGGGTTTTTGGTGACCCCAAACTCAATCAGATGTGTCAGGCTGGAAGCAGTAACCAGGGTCATTACTGTAACCAGGCTAATTACTATCCCCCTTTTGGGCCCCTCACAAGCTGCCTAACATTTGATAATCAATCTAAGTATCTGAATAGTTTTAATAACTTAAAGCACACTTCTTGTGAAGCTTTTCAATCTTGCTCCAAAACCTAGAATTCTGCTCAACTGCTAACTTTTATATCATTATTAAATAAAAAAACCCCATAAAAAATTTTTAAAAACATCCATTATTTTGTAGTATTACCTGAACGATGAAAGGCAAGTTGTTAGGAAATGATCATTGTACAGAAACGCCTTTCCCCTTCCCGAGGAGCAGGTGCCGATTCCCGAAGGGAACGGGGCGGTGGCGGAGGCACCCGGCAGTGCCGGCTGCGGCCCGCAGGGGGCAGCACTCGGCTGCCCTGGCAGCAGCGAACAAACAAATCCACACCGCGACGTCTGACAAAGTCATTTTAATGGAAAATGTAAAACCCCTTTCAACTTCAATGTACAAAGCATGTGTAACACTTGCACTTTTAACAAATTAAAGCAAGCCAATGTTTTAAAAAAATACATCATTGAATGTATATATGTATATATTTACATAGCATATTAAGTTTAATATTTAAGCTTTAAAAGTTCACATAAATTTTACCAAAATGAGACAATTTTTAAATAAATTACACCTTTTGAAAACGTTTAATTGTACACTGAATAGCTTCAATAAAATACTGAAGTGTCTGTATTTAATATCTACTTTATATACTTTATATTTTACAAAGTTTACAATTATTTGGCAGTAATTTTCAGAATATGACATGACTGCTGTGCGGACTCAGCAAGATCCCAAATGCAGGCAATAGCTGGTGTTTGTGTCCTACTCTCACAGTAACTGTCTCAATGTAGTGAAAAAGATCTGAATTATTTTAGCAAACTGTACAAGTCACATTTACATTTGATCAACAATATAGCATAGAATTTTGTCGTTTTTTCCAAAAATAAATACATCATCTTAAATCTTTGACATTTCACAAACTTCATGTACATTATAATACAGACAGCAGAACGCTGTTAAAACTGTTTGCAAGTGGAACATGGAATCACAGTGGCTGTGATATGAAGCTCTACCGTTGCAGTGTCATTAACAAGTAAATATGATGACCGTGTTTTCTTGGCACTGATGGTTTGTGAAGCTTAAATTAGTGTGTTTACCGTTCACAGATCAGGTGAAATAACCTCTGGGTGATGCTACCTCCAAAAGCAGAGTGTGCTCAGTTCTCATCCATATCTTCCATTTCACCTTCATGAATCTTCAAAGCTCTCACCATTTCTTTAACTGCGTGATACAAGATATTTTTAACCTGCAAGAACATGGGACAGATTTCAGTAAGGCCTACGAACCAAGGAACTCTGCAAAGTTTAGGACTGAGCCCTAAGCTTAGTAGATGGAAAAAAGAAAGGCTTCCTCAAGCCTGTGCAAAAGGAACAGCTTTTTACACATTTTAAAATGTAATGTGAAATAAAGCCAGCAGCTCAAGGGAGAGTCATTTACAGCCCTGGCATTCATGCTGCTGCTCATTGTTATTCTGTGTGAACAGCAGCAAGGAAGTAGCTCCACGCACTGCTTGGCATTTCAATGAGCCCCAGCACACCCTGCCTTCCCAGCCCCTTCCAGAGCAGCATTCATTTCCTACCTGCAGTTTATCATCATAATTGATTTCCTCCTTTGACAGCCTCAGCTCCTGCGTTAGGTGAAATGACTGTACAAGATGTTCTGGAGACACAAAGTCTTCCGTTACTTGAACGCAGCTGTGAAAATTTTGCACCTATCCAAAATAACAAGAAGAGACTGATCATTAGTATTTGGGGTTATTCTTTGGCAGAGGTACCTGAGGAAAGAGTGGGTCTTGAGATGCCTTAACCAGAGCCTTACGGACTAACGGGCACCTTTACAGGTGGAGAGCAATTATGTGTGTCTGTCTTACCTAAGCTGGCTGCTGCCACAGCACCTCTGAAGGCTGCACAGCTGCCTGTGCTCAGCATTAATCCCACACTGAGGCTCTGTTCCTCCCTCAGCAGCTGCACTCAGCCTCCCCAGCCCCACACAGGCGGGATCTGCCCATCCCTGGAGCTGCCCTGCCCTGCAGGACCCGGCTCCTCTGCCACGCACACACACGCTGCAAGCTGGCACCTTCATGGAAAGGGAACTGCCAGTGGAAGGACTTGAAAGAAACAACCATGAACAGGGAAAGGGGGAGGCTGAGAAGTAGGGGGAAAAGAGCACTTTTCTTCTTTCTCTGAACATTTCTTCTTACTGACATGAGATAACTACTGAGGAACAGACACCATCTTCTGCCACCCAGGTGATATCTGGAGGACAGGGGAAAGGGAAATTGCTTCCTCATTGAGACCCAACCATCAACTCCAGTTCACTCCCTTCAGAAACATTGGTGTTTTCACCCCTAAACCCTTACAAATTACACTGTAATTTGTAATTCAGCAGTCAAAATCCTCTATTCCCCAAACTCCAACAGCTCCTCAGAAGCTGTGCAACAGTTTGAATTCCCAAAGCCTGGGGGCAGGGAGGCAGAGCCTCAGCCATCCAAGTGAACACCCCATCCCACCCTGCTCAGGACTGATACAGATCTGTGCATTTTAAAGTAAAACCTAGCAAAATCTAGAGTTTCTAAATGCACACTCTAAAAATTCCATTATGGTACCTGACAAAGAAACCACTGGGGTCTACACAGTTGAGGACACAGGACTTAATTTAAAAATTTCTTTCTTCTTCAAAACCCCTGCCCAAGTCTGATTTTACACAGCAGCTCCCTCTCTACAGCTGAAATCCCAGCAGGTGACCCCCAGCTCAGCAGTCATGTTGCACATGGGGTTTTGATGGCTCATCGTCATCAAGGACAGAGCAGTGCTGGTCCCTCCTGAGAATTCATCCAAACAGAACTAACTGTGGACACGAGGAGGGTTTGTTGATGCCACACAATCTGCAAACAGCAGAAAGCCAGGAGAGAGGCAGCAACTGCAGAAGTGCCAGCATGAGGCTCCCACCAGCACTCAGGGAATTTCCTAGAGCCTGGGGTGAGGCACCTCTGCATTGCTCCAGCCCCCTCCCCTCCCTCACAGGCTTCCCAGCTCTTTCAAGTCTCTACCTGCCCCTGGTTTCCTTGCCAGCCCATGCAAATCCCACACCACTCATTCACTTTCTCCTCACTAAGACAAGGTTTTACTGACTCCCTATCCCTCCGTGGCAGAATAGGAAACATTTGTTTCCCTCAGACCTTTAATTCTGCTGTGCCTGAAGTCCTCTCTTCCCTCCCTTCCAGGGCCTGTCTTATCCGTGTGAAAGTTTGCGGGGACAGATTTTACCCGGCTGCTCTGGTGCTTAGCATGGGAATGCCCCGCTGACAGCCCCAGGCAGTTCTATTTATAATATTTATAACACAAGCTGATGCAGTGACACACACATAGAAACGTTTAGCAACGATTCCCCTGAGGTTTGTGGGGCGAGGAGTGCAGCACTCCCACGCCTGTGCCACTTCCAGCTGAACTGAGAACAGCTCCACACCCGGCCCACGCAGAGCCGGCGCTTCCAGCAGGGCCCGGGAGGCGGCTGCGGTGCTGGAAAAGCCTCAGACTTGGGCAGGTACAGGGAAAGGGAGTGGGCAGGGAAGAAAGGGCCACCCAGCCATCCTGATGGCCACAGGATCAGCCACTTCCTGCAAGGCTGAGCTCCCAGAGCTCTGCGTGTGCAACGCCCAGACCTTTATCCTACAATCCTTATCGGAGCGCTGCCAGGATGTCACATTACCTCCGAGCATGTTATTGTACAATACATAATCCTGCTGTTAAATCAAGATAATGCCTCTATAAAAAACAACGTTATAATAACTTGTTCCACTATAACAAGTTTTGCAGGGTGCCAGAACACCACATTTCAATTACTGATTCCAGTATTTCTAGCTTTTTTTTTTTTTTTAAGTTCAAATATTTTACCAATTTGGAGCTACCAAGTTAAAACCAGGGAGGCCATCCCTAGAGATGTTTATGGTACAGCATAACCCACAGTGGAACAGCAGAAAGAGTGAATCTTTCAAAAGAACAGTACCAACACCCATTTTTAGCTGGGGACGTTCCAAGGAGAGCTCGGGGGCTCCCGGTCAGTCACAAGTGCCACAGAGGGAACAAGGCCCAGCCATCAGCAAGGCAGGGACACTGCTGAGCTCCCAACCCCACCGCCACTAAGAAGGGAGGTGCCCCTCTGAGAGCATTCAGGGAAGCAGCTGCAGAGGTGACTGGTGACTGTCTCTATTTCTGGATTCTCCTTCTGAGAGAGCAATTCCCTCTACGAGAGGAGCTGACAAGGCTGCCCTGCCCGTCACAGCTCACAGGAGAGGCTGTCCCTCCCATCCCACCGGGAACAGTCTGACTTTGCCTGCTGCAGGCATCACAAGAAGAATGTGACTGCCGTCTGCAAGTACACAGGGAGGGGGAGAAAGCTGGGAAGCAAGAGGAATGCTACATGCTGCCATGAAATGTAAAGAATAAACTTTAAAAAGCCAGACATGAATCCAAAGAATCAGGGGGAGGGAGGGGGGTGGAAAAACAATACACAGAAGAAATACACAAAACCTCCTCCATGTTAGGGCAGTAAACTCTAGACCAGCACATCAGAAGCAGCACTGTGCCAACAATCCTAAGTGGCTCCAGAAATGAAGAGTCAGAACCACACTTATGCAGTGACCACAGGCAGCCAGGCTCCCCAGCTCCAGCCCTCAGTCTGATTCCTTCTGCTCCACAACATTACTCATGAGCAAATAAAAATGTTAATTTACCACCTAATTTAGCATCAACTTTTACCCAGTTTTAATAATTAAAAAGTTCATAATGTGCATGTAAATCTGAAACACTTAATGTGTAAACTTAACATGGTATGTATTCTTGTGCAGACTTATTTTTCAGTTTTTAAATGTGCTTTGTATCTCTGAAGTGCTGGTGCTGATCCCTAAGGTCAGTATTTACGCATCTCTACCGAGAGCACTGTGCACATACATGAAAGAACACGATGCTTTTATTTCCTCCTACGTGGCAGATTCACAGGAACTTCTTACTGAAGATGAAAAGGTTCTCAGCTTCACCCACTAAGGTTTAAAAACACCATGTTATTAACTCCTTGGTGCCAGAAGCTACAACATTACCACTTCAAACACAATCTGCTGTTTAAAGCCAAGGAGATAAAGATAAGAGTGGTCTTATTTTTGGTCCTTAAATATATAAAGTAGAGGGAAGACTGGAACAGTCCCACTACTTCACATTTTATATTCTGTAAGCCTTTATATAATGGCACATACTATATAGAACAGATTTCCCAGTACATTTGTTATTTCCCCTGGGTTCCCTTCCACTCTTCTATCTGGGATATATCTCTCTTGTTTCATGGGATCAGAGTAAGGCTGCTGGAGGATGCAATACATGACTCTGGGAGCACCAACTTCTTTAGCCTAACAGGAGCCAACAACAGCAGCAACATCAGATTTTCCTCCACATCTGTGGAACAACATCAACCCCTGAATCATTGTATGGGGGAAGGCAACCTACAACTCCTTAGATTTGGGTCAGCAAGGTCTGTTTGGGGCTGTCTGGGTCTTTCCTTTCCTGTGCCAGAAAACAAATCCATCCAGAGCTATGTACCACCATGTCAAACCCACGCAGAAACTCAGTGGGATGAGGAGGAGCCTAGTCCAGGTAAGGTACCAGCTGCTTCCAATGCCCCACACCAGACACAGCCAGAGACAGAGCAGGGACATCACCCCTGTCATCACTACACTCCCTCAGTTTTTCACAGAGGAAACCCCACTAAACCCCACTGCCCTGGCCACAGGGACACTGAGCCATTGCTTCCTCTCTGCCACAGCTGGAAGTTGATCTGCAGACTGGAAACCAAGCAGCACCTTCTTCAGAAAGGCTTGGCCTCACTTGAACCCACAGGGAAATCAACGATGGATCTTCATCACAATGGTTTACAACCAACTGCAGGGTGGGGGTGCTCCTCATTCCTTGACAGTCAAGGACCTAATTAGTGGTGTTTGACAGCTGCCAAGACAGCAAGCCAGCAGGCTCCACCTCCTGCTGAAGCAGGAAAGAAATAAGCCTAGAATGGCCTAAAAATCTCACCTAAACAACTGAGCTCTCTTCATCTTTTCACCAAGAAGCAGCAGTTTACAGGCTGTGAGGGGAAAAAAAAAGCCTAAAGGCAGTAACTAATAACCCTTTATGTCAGGGGGCAACTGAGGCTAACACAAATTTGCCCTGCTCCTCCAGAACTGCCCCACTGGCAGTACCTTTCCTACCCAACTACAGATTAGATCAGCTCAGCTGCTGCAAAGGTGGGATCACTCTTTCTCATAGTAAGAAAAGCTGCTGAAGAGACAACGATGACTTCTGGTGATTGATGTACCTTCTGTGTTAAAAGGAACTTAAATGAGGCATGGGAAAACAACCAAGTATCTGTTACAGAAACACCAGAACACCCACTCCAGTGCTCCTACAGTTAAAGACAAAAACAATGACACTTGACATCCAGGTGCTTACCATCCATACCTGCTCAAGTTTCTCTCCCTGCCCCTCCTCGATTAGGTTAACTGCTGGCTTAGAAGAAGAAAATTACTAACCTGACTCTGCCATAACTAGACTCAGTTTGTTTAGAAATTTGCTACAGAAATCAAAAGTGGAAAACAATGGTTAATAATGGTCTGTTCATTTGTAAAGCAAAAGAAGAACTAATACTTAAGGCATTCCATTTGCTCTATGTTAGTCAGCTACACCAGCAGATGTATCTTATTTTACATTCCTACATGCTAACAGATACTAATAAAAAATAAAATGTAACTGAGCACAGATGTATCCATGTCTTTGGAAAACAGTTATTAATCTTGTATGTCTATAACTTAATTTACATTACCTGATGAAGTGCTCCTGCTGGTAGAATAATAGCATCACCAAGGAACTGAATAACTGTGCAGGTTTTTACTCCATATTCTTCAAAAAGTCTTTGGCGAAGTTTTCTGTTCACATACCAACTCTGATCACGGATTGGATCGTGCTCTGGTAAAACCTCCAGGCCTTGCTCCTTTGCTATCTGTTAAGTACAGAAAAGATCTCAAATAACTTCCAAAAGAACCAAACCTTTTTTAATGTATACCCACCTTGCCAAGCAATGTTACTCAGCTCCCAGTACTGAACAAGAGCTCTGGCTAGGGATTCAAAACAACCCCAAAGGATCTGGGATTCAAAACAAGCCCAAAGGATCTGGGATTCAAAACAAGCCCAAAGGATCTGGGAGGTCTCACTGAACTGAGGACATCTGCAACACTCCCACTCCAACACGCAGAGCTCTAAAGAACTCAGCACAAGAATCTATTAATAAGCAACATGCTCTCTGTGTGACTTCTTTCATCCAGAAAATAAAATCTGAGCTCAGGAGTTCCTGTGCTGCTAATTTCTCAGCTGCCAATTCTTCAGTTTTGACACAGACACATAACATCACCACCTCAGCTCAGGAAAAAAGCAGCCAATAAAGCCAAAGGTTGTCGTCCTGGGAAACCTGCTCCAGGTGCCTCTGCTTGAGCACAGGGCTGGACAGAAGGGACCTCAAGGGGCCCCTGCCAACCTCATCCACGCTGGGATAAGAAGCTGCTTTCCTACCAGCCTATGAAGGTATTCAGAAAAAAATTATGAACACATAAAAATGCTTCCTGACATCAGTAAATGGAATTGCACAACCATTTCTCATCAAGTGAACCACAGGGGAACAAATATTACTCTTAATCAACTGCTACTAAATCAATCCTAGTCACTAAAAAAGAAAGTGATTACATATAAAGAACACAGACCTAATCCACCTGTCATGAGTCATGAAACAAGTATCTCATTAAAAACATAGATTTTTTTTCTTTATTTTATTAAATGAATGTAATTATATGATGCAGAACTTGAAACTCTCCTTGAGTATTATCACCCTTCTAACAAGATACTGAGATTTTATATCTTAGCAGCAGCAAAGTGGTCCCAAGGATTACCCATCAATTAATCTCCAATTCAGTGCTTCCTAAATAGCACCACTCCTAAAATACATGGTGGTACACAGCTCACTTGGGATACCAGGGCTAACTGTGGTAGCAAATGACAAACTTCTTCACACAGCATCCTAAATTCTTCTGTTTTAAACCTGTTGCTCAAATAGTTTCACAATAGCTTCACAAGTGCTCTGAGGGAGTATTCACCATTTCCTCTCTATGTCCATCTATTCCTTTGCATTCATGACTTTATTCACAACTCTCTTTTTTGAACTGAAAAGCCACCATCTAATTTATGAGCACCTACTTTTTGAATGAACAAAGTGTCTTGCTGAATAATTCATAATCTCCTGGAATTAGCTTTGTTTTACTTACCAGTGCTCATTTTTCCCCACAGCTCAGCCTGCCAAAGAGCAACTGTTTGAGTCACTGGAGGACAGCTGGCCTGGTACAGAAACACTGCTTTACTGTCAAAGGGAATCTTCAGTGCTCAATTTCTCAGGCTTCCCCTGCTCACAGCAGAGCCCTTGGCCTCAAGTTTGTTTATGGACCCCTTTGCTGCAGCCAGTTAAAACTCATCTGATCTCTCCTCACAGAAGACAGTAAAGACATCTCCTCAAGCAATCACTTCAGTGATACTCTGGTATTTCTGTCTTCTATCAAGGCCACCTTCCAGAGCACAAAATGTGCTAAGGACAGGGCACAAAAAACTGCTTCCAAGATGGAATCCCTACAATTAATGCACTGACAGATATTCATCCTAGGGAACAACCTGAAAGGTTCTGATGTGGCTCTAACTGATCACCACATGCCACTGAGGATGATCTGCAGCACAGCCAAGTTAAGTTTGCTGCCTCTGGGGATGTTCTCCCACTGCTTCCACCTTCACCAAGACATGTTCCTGTGCTGCCTGATGTGACACAGTCCTGGCAAAGACTGGTAACCATGGGTGGTGAGGCCAGGGGATTTGGCATGGGAAAATTCACCAAAAATTCAGCAGCAATAATACAATAATGGATCAATGACAGAAAAACACCATCCCACAAATTATCTTTTGTATTAGAGCAGGGCAAGAGCAGATCTCCATGCCCTCCTAAGCCTTTAGTTACAGGCCACCTGTCACTCTCACAAAGTGAATTTATGCATTACATACTTGATTTGTTGGTGGTGCAGCAGGTCAAGTATAGTTATTTTATGTGCTATAAAGGAAATAATTTTGTCTTCCTTCTCTAACACTGAGGTGGAGTTTGTGGTTTTTGCCAGCCCCTTTTCATTTACCAATTACTTAGGTTCTATTTATAAATAATGTGTAATAAATCTAACCTTTTGCAGAAACTCTCTTATCTTGTCAGCATCTTTGCCAGCATAAATGTGCCACAAAGCACCAGGTAATTCACTGGAATCTTTCAACCGCTTCCTTAGAAGGTCATCCAAATCTTCCTCTTCCAATTTCTTCAAAACTCCTAAGGTTCAACAAAAATATTCTTTAAATGTGAGAAGGAGAAAAAACACAGAAACTAAACGCCTTGTTTTCAAATTTCTTGTGTGAGACTGAGCAGATGGAAGTTTGCTGAATACAACAGAAGCCACCAGGTGATCTTTCTGTTCAGTGTCTGTAACTCATTACTAGAACATGAATGCTGTGGATACCTTAAAAATACCTTTAATTTTTGAACTTTTTCACATTTCCTCAATTCCACAGAACACAATCTCCTACCTGAAATAAACAAGCAGGGCTGTACCAAAAAATGAAAAGATGAAAAAGGTGTTTTCCTGCAGTCAGCACAAGCAGTGTATAGTATGCTGTTGTTGCAGCCAGAGCTCTCCCAGGATGCTCAAGTTTGCTGCTATTAACTCCGTGCATACACAAGTGAAAATAAAGCAAATGAAAGACAAACCTTACTGCAGCTCTATTAGTCACACCCAAAATCTACATTTGCTGATTACGGAATAAGAGGACAAAAGAAAAAGGGCAAAGAAACAAAACTATTTCAGTGATTTAAAGACTGTTTCACATAAGCAATAAACCTCATAGAGACGACTAACATACACCAATTTAAGCTCTCCAGCGTTGAAAAATTAGATTACAGCCCAAATTCAATAGAGTAAGCACAATGCATCCAGAAGAAGCAGCATAAACAGAAGGTTTGGCAAATACATCATCCTGACATAACTGTTAGAACCAGCACAGCTTCCAGAGAAAATCCTTCTCCCTGCACTTCCATTAGCTATGCCAGCCCCAGCACAGCAATGGTGCATCAATTATATGTAATGGCAAAAAAAGTGGAAAGAGTTTGCAATACCATTTCATAATTCATGAACTGCAGTGAATTTTATACAGAACTAATGTGTGTGCAAACCCTTGGAACAAAGAATCACCCAGATGTAAGCAAGTTCTTATGGATCTGCCTTCCAAAGAACAGTGTCAATTTCAGAAGGGGCAGAACATTCAGTCTACCTACACCTCTTACAGTGAGTGAGACTCACTTTACCTGATTTGGAAAGGACTCCATTTCCTTTGGCTATGCCAACATAAACAAGGATGTTCACGACATCAGAAACTTCAATATGGAGATTTGTGGTTCCTATGTCATGGTCTTTAGTAGCAGCCACACCTATGTTACAAGATAAAATTAAGATCTGTTTGTATTGCATATTCAAATCAGAACATGTAACAACAGTGAAGAAATTTCTGAAGTATACTTGGCATCACTGAGATAGACAAATTAAAAACATGCTTTTGGTTCACCTGCTAAACAAGAAAACATTACTTTTTAACAGAGTCCTTGAGATTCTCTCTTAGCCCAGGTACCTGTCCCTACACAGCAGCTGTGTCAGAATAAAATGTTTCAGCGAATAGTCAGAGACATTTCCTGACCACTACGTTCCATTCCTCTTCAACCCTTCAGGTTGTTCAGGGCAATGAATACACAAGGTTATCAAAGGCAATACAGGTACAATGAATACACAATGTTACCAAATCTGTCACTTTTATGTCTGGCTGTAAGAGAATTCTTGATCAAAATCATGCCCAAAGAGGAAAATCAATTTTAGTTTTATGAAGTGAAAATGAACACTTTTAAGTCAAAAGGACATTTTGGAACACAGCCTTAGAGCAGTGTTACCTCAGAGTGGCATTAATGACTCAGTTCACAGACCCATGCCATTATCACTATTGTTAATATGCCTCTTTCACAGGATATTTGGAGAACTTTTAAAACTAAAGCCATTGTGTCACAAATTACTACTCATTTCTTGTCCTATTAGTAAAACAGAATTGAACAAAATTCTTTGCAAAAGAAGGAGCAGACAGAAAGTGTCTGAGGGAATCAACCTTTTCTAAACAGGTTTTTGAATATACAGCACACAAAATAAATTATGAGAAATATGATGAGATTAATTCATAACCAGAATTATGAATACCATGATATTTCATGAAGTATTTGGTCACACAGCATTATTAAAAACAGGTTCTATCACTGTGCAGAAGCAGCTAACCATTTATATGCTTCAGAATACTACAATAGCATAAGAAAAGATGGAAAGAAATGAAGAAGCAAATAGACTCTCGTGGCCCAGGTGCAGGTACTGTTAAATACCCAAGTCAGTCAGTATTTCCCCTACATTCAGTGATCAAGCTCATCTTTCTGCCAAGCATGGCAATGTGTGGTGTTGTACAAGTTTAAGGGAAGGGGTAACAGCTGCATTTACAGGGCACACTCACCGTATGCACTGCACAGTCTGGGTCCCAAATCCGGACGGACAAAAAACCCTGGCAGATGAGAGGCCAAGTTTAGTTTTCCTTCTGGACTACAATATTCAGGCAAGGGTAAACTTTTTAGTAAGTCCTCATATCTAGAGAAGAAAAGAAAAAAAGAATATAATTGAATTTGTTCCGTTACATAGAGAGGGAAAATAAGAGTAATATTAAGACTGACTGAAGCACATCTAATATTAAACTCAAAATACCTTGCTGGCATCATGGTCTTGAAATCTTCACCAGAAGGCCAGTCTTTCAGTTTTAGCAGAGCTGTTTCTCCATTTTTTACCTTCTGCCGTTCTGTAAGTAACAGAAAAAAATAAAAACTCATGTACTGTAGGCATTTCACTTTATTCAACTAAACATTAACTCTAAACCTGACAAGAATCACAGTTTCATGCATAAACAGGAGATAGCTGATTTCAAGACTCAAGAATGATACAAACCAATCTCAGCTAGTTAAGTAAGGACATCTGTCCAGTTTCTTAGTCAGACCCAGCTAGTATATTTAGCATATCCTTAATTCTGGAGAGATACAAATTGCAAGTTTCCACCACATTCTCTGGAAACAAGATTACCAGAGCTTTCTTTTTAAAGTTTCTTCAAAGCCTCAAGATCCATAATGATAATTTTAAAGTGCAGTTTCTAACACTGATCATGTTCAGAATCAATACCGTAATACATTTTTAAGGAACATACTTGAAACATCTTCAAAACCATCCCAGAACTCCTTGACATTGGTGTTTGAAATGATACTGTCCTTGCAATTCAAGATATCTGCTTGCTGGTTTCCAAAGTCCAAACTGATTGACTCAGCTTTCCACAGGCTGAAGTTCATTTTTTTATGCATACCAGACACCAAAACAGGCTGGAAAGAGTAAAATAAAATAATTTTTAGAAATCAGTACTTATCCTTTCACAAGGAGACTATTTCTTTAACTGAACTGGAATACAAATGTGTCTGGAACACACATGGAAGACCCTGAGCTGTTAACACTTCTCCAACAGCACCCATATCCAAAGGTGTCACCCCTTTTTGGAATCTGAAACTCCACAACAGAAATGTCTCATTTATTATAACTGGTTAACTCGAGTTTAACTACACGAGGTTCATCTGTGGGCCATACCTGACAATGTGTTTTTACCCCCAGTTTTAAACACGGAGTTAGGCATTTCTGTCCTTTAATACACAACTCCCCAGAGCTCCTGCTTATGTCACTTTACTGAACAACCTGCTCAATACCTACCCTTCCTTGTTTCCAGCACTCTTTGAAGAGTTTCCAGTTGTTGGTGTTTTTATGATCTTTGAGCCACAGAACATGCTTGTCACAGATCCACGAGTACTGGATATCACTGTACCGTTTACTGCAGTCATCCTGAATGCTTTTTTTATCATCCTTTGGCTCTTCTTTTATTTCAGATTTTACATTTATCTTTGGTGCTCTATTTGGTGGAATCTTGTTTTCTACTACTGAAGCAATTATATCATCAAGAATGTTTGGCATAGTCCTTCCACTCTTGCCACTCTGTTAGAAAACAAATGCATGCTTAAACAGTGTAAAAGCAACTTAATGCAATTCCTTTTGAAAGACAGTAACATTTCTGATGTTGTATTAATTATCATCACATAGAAAAACAAATAAAATGTTAATGTGTGTGCATATGAAGTTTTAATTATGAATGAGTATTTAAAGCAATACAACATCCTATCAGACTGCTCTAACTGTAATGTGCCAGAACAGATTGATAGAGATTTTCAAATCCTAAGAGAAAAACTGTGGCTCTTGTAAAGACTTACTGCTGTTCCTGTAGAGTACACTGGAGCAAAAGCAATGCCAGCATCTGTAGAGCCCAGGCGCAGTTTGCCTGCTGTTGTAGTTAACAGATCTCGTAAGGTTGAGCCCTGCTCGTTGTTCTGGGATGCAGGAGGAGAATTTTTACAGTTTGGGGACTCCAAATTATCCTGGTCCTTCCCTTCCTTCGAATGTTTTCCAGAAGGACATTCTTTGTTCTCTAAAACAAAAATAATCATTGCAAGTTTACACTGCTGTATCATGGTGCACACATAGGAACAGCACCAGTACCCTGCACTTCCTAGTGGCAGTAACAGACTGTGCAGCACTAGTGCTTTATTCACCTGGGAACACACCAGAGGATGAACTGCATCCTTCAGAACACAGTCAAACAGTGTGACCAAGCAAAGGCCTCCCCCAGCATCTCAGACCTGCAGCTGACTGAGCGCCTGTCACAAGTGAGATGCACTGTAGCCGGAAATATTTCCACAGCACACAGGCATTCCACCAGCCATCTTCTGCTGATGGATTCTGATGCCACCAGGGAAGAGAACAGAACACTGTCTTTTCTTTTTGTGAATAGCAAATGGCATTATTTTTTTTATTAATTCAATTAGAGAATGATACGGAATCACTAGCTTGGAAGACACCTTTAAGATCAAGTCCAACCCATGCCCCAACACCTCAACTGAACCATGGCACTGAGTGCCACATTCAGTCTGTTTTTAAACACATCCAGGGATAGTGACTCCACCACCTCTCCAGGCAGACCATTCATCACTCTTTGTACAAAATGTTTTTCCTAATATCCAACCTATATTTCCCTTGATGCAGCTTGAGACTGTGTCCTCTGATTCTGTCAGTGCTGCCTGGAGAAGAAAGAGGCCAAGCCCCACCTGACTACAGCCACCTTTCAGGAGCTGTAGAGATAGAGTGATAAGGTCACCCCTGAGTCTCCTTTTCTCCAGGCTGAGCAGCCCCAGCTCCCTCAGGGGTTCCTCACAGGGTTTGTGTTCTTTGTGTTCCCAGCCCCTCTCCAGCCTCGTTGCCCCCTCTGGACGCGCTCCAGCGCCTCAACGTCCTTCCCAAGCTGAGGGGCCAGAGCTGGACACAGCACTGCAGGTGTGGCCTCACCAGGGCCAGGCACAGGGGCAGAATGACCTCCCTGCTCCTCTGGCCACACCATTCCTGACCCAGGCCAGGAGCCCTGGGCCTTCCTGGCCACCAGGACACACTGCTGGCTCATGTTCAGCCGCTGTCACCAGCACCCCCAGGTCCCTTTCTGCCTGGGCACTGTCCCCACTGTCCAGCCACCCTGTCCCCAGCCCACAGCTCTGCAGGGGTTATTGTAACCACAAGGCAGGACTTAGCACTTGGACTTATTAAACTTCATCCTACTGGACTCTGCCCATCCATCCAACCATTCCAAGCCTCCCTGCAGAGCCCTCCTACCTTCCAACAGATCAACACACACTCCCAGCTTGGCGTCATCTGAAAGGCACCAGCAGTGCCCCCAAAGTCACGGACATGAATGACAATTTCAAATATTTACCTTTTTTTTCTTCTCTGGCTTTCTGCTCTGCAAGATCAGCCAGCCAATGCAGTGGGGACTGGGATTCAGGAGGTGTTAACTTGCTGTCTGTGCTCACATCACTCCTTGGACTTGTGTTACCATTTGTCTCAGACTTTTGAGGAGTATTCTGCTGTTGAGACTCAGGCATACACAGAGAAATTTTATTACTGTGGTTAAGGACATTCTGCAAAACCTGTAAAGAACAAATTTATTTTTAACTACACAGCTTCACTTTAAAATATTTCGAAGACATGGCCAGTATTTAACCCCCACATATGCAAACTGAAATGCAACTAGTATTATTCAAATACAAAAATCCACCAGGATCAGAACACTCAAGATGCAATGTATACACATATTTTAGACTCACCTGAGACACACCATTCATTGCAGGGAGCTTGCCAGCTTGTGTGTTCTGCTTGGTGGTGCACTGACAATGGGATTTAATTTCAAATTTTTCTCTAATATTGTGCATAGCATCTAAAAGATCTGTCAAAACTAAAGACAATTAAGGAGAAAAACATTACTAGTTGTCAATCACTGTGACCCTCTTTACAACATACAGAGTGATGTTTTAAATTACTAAAAATCCTGAATTTACCACTCAAAACTACTCCAAAATGACTGCCCAGTTTATCGTTAGGCTTGTGCAGAGAGACACTCAATTAAATAATTGCACACTACTCTTCTGAATAATCTGAGCTTTAGTCTGCATTCCCATTGCATGGCACACACCAAGCAAGCCAGTAATTATTTACTTCTCATTGTTCAATGGGTATATCATTGCTTCATTCAATAAAACCATCAGCTACAGAGTGAAGTGAGCCATGTCTTGACAAAAAAATCAGTATGTGAGCATGTAAATGAAGGCTGTTTGGTAATGGGCATGCACAGAAGAACAAAACTGAGGTTAAGTAGGCAGCTTTCATTGTGCTGTTTCCAGATAAGTGGTTCACTTTCACAATTTAAAATTCAAACCAGTGTCAGTCTAGAACCTGTTCTGGGAAATGTCACAATTGGAATTTGTTATGGAATCTACCCAACCTTCATTTCTACCTGAACTAACATGCAACAACTCATGGAATAATGGCTTGGTTCTGCATTTTCAGCTTAAAATAACCTGGGAATTTACTTAGTACATTTAAGGGCACGTTTAAGTTTTCTATTTTCTGGTCTGTATCAATGCTGACAGAAATTTTGTGCTAACAACCACTACACCACACCTAAAGGCACTACTTCAGAGAACTTACTTGGTTGTAAGCAGAAATCTGAATCTAGCTGGGTTTGTGATTCCTGCTTAGTCTTCAAATTATAATGAGCTATTCACTGCATTCTGTTTAATCATCTGAACCAAATCATCTGAACCTTTCTTTTCTTTCTTGGGTATGGGACAGACAATAGTAAAAACCAAATCCCCAAAAATCCTTTGCCTCGGTGGTACTATTTAAACATTTTCTTTTAACAGCTAAGGTCAGATTTTTAAAATACATTCTGATTGTTTTATTCTGCTCTGAAAAGGTACAAATCCATCACGAAAAAGGCCCTCAATTTCCTCACTGCCTGTCCCCAAAACCCCTTTACACATCTATCAGGACACTCCTCTTACTCTCATCATCATCTGTGCCCAGTGCTGGCAACTGCCCAGAGGCATTTGTCTTCTTGCAATGATTTAACCCAATTCCCAGGTTTTTAAATGGAAAATGGGAAGTTTCAAGAAACAACTCTGGCCCTGCTTTGCAGAAAGACCCGGGGAAAAAGCAGCTTCTGCTTGTTTGCATATGGTCTTACCAGAGCCTGGAATAATCTGTGTTGGCATCAGGTGCTTGTGATCATGAGGCTGTCCCTTCACACACTTCATCCAGGCATACAACTCCTTATCTGTAAAATAGGATTGCCAATGTTTTACTTCCCTTGTGTTGCACACACACAGAAGAGCTAAGGCCTTTCAGACTGCTTTTGGTTAGAAACATTTCTCTGCACATACAGGCCTTCTGTCCAGGCATCCAGTGTGACAAGGACTTGCATACAACAGCTACTTTTCACATTAATGAAAAGAGTTTAACAATACTGAAATCTGAAATAGCTGCATCTGTAACGCAGGCTCTTGCCAATTACCTCTAAATTTCAAAGTGTATTCTCTTTATCACATTTAGTGAGCTGCCAATTTAACATAGGCTGAAATCCTTTACAGTTGCTATTAAGGCCATGAGCCTCCCTGGGTGAATCCTGCCATGGAAAAGATACATAATTAGGCTGTGATTGTATGGTTCATCAAATTTGACACAATCCACACTCCAACTGGAAGTGTCTGTTTTCAACCAGAATTCCCCAGACAAGCCAAAAAGATGAACTTCTAACCAAGTCTTCTCTGATTCAGCTTATGATGCAGCTACACCAGAGGTACTGGTGGCACAAAGGAGAGGGAAGTTGCATCATGGATTTATGGCATATTAAAGCAACCATGAAACCCTAAGTCTCTGTGTACTGGCTGAAAATCATTTGTGCCAGCAGAAAGGGCCTAACTGGTAGGAGATGCTTCCTAAAAAGTTTAAGGAAGACTCTCCTGAAATGCGCAGTGTAAAAAAAAAGCCACACAAGAAAAATGAGAGTAAAAAAATGTTTGGCCAAGCAACTGGTCAATAACCTGCTATGTGATTTTGGGACAGAAAGAACACAATTTCTCTCTCCATCCCCAGTTCTATTCACTGAACTGCTAATTTTAAGAAATTTTTCCAAGCCTTTTACCAGTTTGCTCACTCCAGCAATTTAAACCAAGGAACACAACATAGGAAGCATTTAACATTTAAGACTTTTTTTTACACTGTAGTAGGTACACAATGTTTCAAATGTTCCTTCAGATAAGTATTAATATTTATAAGCTATTCAGTAGTTTTTGTAGCACCTAAAACATGTGACTATCAACTGGTCAAACACATAAATAAATCAAGACAACAAAGCAGTATGTATCTACTCTAATCTATTTTCTCACAGAAACCTCATAAAATGGCATCCCACTTGATGGTGCCATGAACTGTCTGAAGGTAACACTGGTTGCATATTCACTCACTCATGTAGTAAAGTGATAAGAGAAGTCATTGATAAGGATCTGAATCTGGAATATTTAAACCTCTAACATTCCTGCTGAAGCAGGGAAAAACCAGGGATTCTCTGTTACATTCAGCAACTGTAAAAACAACTCCTGGTTCCAGGAAAAATGGTGTAATATAAAGTCCTATTATATAGAGATGGGTGGGTGGCTCTGAACGTTTTTTAAGAGAGTACCAAAGAAGCAACACAGTTCACATGAATCCTAGAGCATCATTAGAAATTAATCTGCAGCGAGGGAAGCTGCTGTACTTCTGCTTTCACACGTAAAACTGCAATCAACAGAAAGGAAAAAGTCCTCCCTGTAAGAAAACTGAAGAGAACCCTCCTTCTTTATACTGCTTGTTCCAACTTCTAAGACATTTTGCTAAAACTTTCCTGGCTGGTTAACACATACTATAAAAAGCCTCTGACTGTGTGTTCCCACCAGGGTAAATAATGTTTGGCATGAATCCCAAGCCACGTCAGATGGATGCACACACAAGACTACAGCCCCTGAAGAGCTGCTGAAGCAGCCTCCAGCACTAAAGCATTAACAACTGCTCTCAGTGCAGGAAAATACTGACATTAGCTCCCTAAAAACTTCAGTGTAGGAGGCCTGTCACTGCAAGCCAGGGACAAAGTGGGTGAGACTCTCCATTTGGCAAAGCTTTGCCACCTAACAGTTAAGCTTTATTTTACTAACATTTCACATCTGTGACATTACAGGCTATGACAAACATGGAACTGCTTTTCAAAACAGTATTATCCTTGAATCAGTTCCTGGCACAGTGTATGACCACAGAACTGTGCCAGGGCACAATGCCTGCCTCCCAGGGAAGGCAGTGCATTCCACCAGCAGCCTGCACTCCAGTGTCACAGCTGAGGGCTCCAAGGCCAAATCAATCCTCCAAGTCATTCCTCCTTTCAATTGCAACCCAGCTGGGTCACCCAGAAATCACAGGTTTGCAAGTCACTCCTGTTATACTTCTCTCTCTCCAGACTAAAGCATTCATTTCCATTAGAGCACAGGATAAACCACATATATGTGTAGGCTTATGGATTGTGAAACTTCCATTAACACTAATTTTAAATACCATCCCAAGTATTTTTCTCTCTTTTTTTATGATAAAACTATAAAACAGGATGTTACATCAATGTGACAAGCTACTTCTGAAGGGAGGACTCCAGAAAACATTTAAATCAAGGCAAGTCTTAACAGCAATGAGTTACCATAAACAGGGAGGTGTGACTGAGCACCAGTCTCACAACCAAAGAATGAGATTTAACCTTGAGGGGCGAGGCAAAGCAATCCACACAAAGACTGAAATGTGGACAAAAAGCAAAAATAGCCCCCAGAACAGTTGCTTTCAGAATGTCTAATTCTATATCTACTGACAAAAAAAGGAGGCAAAAAAGATCCAAGAGAAACAAATACACACAAGAAGTAATTTAACACTTTATAGAAAGACAGTTCTAGTGAATCAGCAGCTCTGCAGCAAATGAGAATAAACAGCCTATACAATACTCTAGTTCATAAAAAACTGACCTCTAGAACTTTTCCTTTCCTTTGCTTTGTAACAATCTAGGCAGACCACAAATCCACATTTTTGGCAGACCCAATGAATGTTAAATAATGTGGCTTCACATGCATCACACATCTCACGGACTCCTCTCACTGCTCTCTTCCATGCAATTTTGGCTGAAATACAAAATAAGCAGAATAAAAGGACTGAAATTTAAATGCAAAGCACAGAATGAATAGTCTTTATAGATGAAGCATTCATAAGTTTCCCCCCAGACACAACTGGGTTTTGGGGGAGGAAAGTGATCCTTCATGAACAAGCCATCAAGAGCTGCCCTCTTAGTTCCATTACACAGCATCCCCTTCAATGCTACCTATTATCAACACATTATAAAGAAATAAGGCATTCAGAAAACACAGACTAAAGTAATACAGAAAATATATTGCTGCAAGCACGAAGAACTTTTTCAGCATACACTTTTAACCCATGCACTCATGAGGGTTTTTCACCTGACTGCCCACAGGACATGTTTGATCTAAAGGGCAGCCAAAGCAGTGAGCTGGCCAGTTGAAGCTGGCAGAAGGGGAGGGAGGTGCCTGCTCAGGAGACCTGGCTAGTATGTGTTTTCTGCTCCACTTCCTCCTCATACAGCCTGGAATTAGCAGAGCCACCAGGCTGTGCCCATCTGCTGTGGGCCAGAAGGATGGAGGGTTGCTTTGGTGGGGAGGTGACAGTGTCAGCACACGCTCTGCAGGACCTACACTGCTCCACTCCTCTCCTCTGGTCTGGGAAGGGGACACATCACAAACACCATGTGCTGGCAGCAGTCAGTACCTGGCTCACCACAGGCCTGCTCTGGCTGTACTCCAAACCCACCAGGAGCCTGGCCCTGGCCTGGCACAGCCACCAGCACAGGGAGGGGATGGGGCTGGCCCACTGAGGAAGGAACCCTCCCCAGCATGTCCTCCTAGCAACCAGCCTAGGAAAATCCAACAGCCAGGGGAAGAGAGCTGTGCAAAGGGAAGCAATGGTCATTCAAGAAAAACTGCAGAACACTTGAGAGCTTTGAGGGCTCCTTACCGTCTTTTTTCACCCAGGACATGGCTGTTTTCTCAGAGGTTACCAACTGACAAAATTTATCCCCTATGATATCTAGAATGTATTTAGAAGTTTCTAGGTCCAGTTCATCATCTTCATAGTTTTCGTGTGTCCATAAACTCAGTGCTTCATCATCATATTGATCAGGAGAGGAGAAACCATCTATCCTAACCACTCCGTTCTTACTAAAAGACAACCTAAAAATGGAAACAGATGGTTTGACTGCATGTATCATTATATTCTGTGACTTCCAATTTACTTGCTGCTTATATCTTACAACACAGAAGTTTTCTTTTCACCTTATCATCCTACATACTTTTTAAATTTTAAAATAAATCCTACTGATGAAAATAGTTTTTAAATGATAAATAAGGAAGCATGAAAACAAAAACTAACCTTTTAGGAACTTTTTTTCCATTCCATTTACTCATCATTCTCTCCCTCTAGCATTTATTACTACTTTAAAATTGCAGACAGAAATATTTTCTTTTTCTATTTTATTTTGGTCAAAGTTTGGTTCCACCCACTTTCCCTCCTCACTTCCAGTTTTCAGAATGCCTGTGACAGTAGACATTGACTTATATTGACTCATTTTGACTTATATATTATAGATCTTTGTATCCCGCTGCTCTCATACTGAGAAAACATGGGTTCAAACACTACATTTAAATTTTTCTAGGCAGAGCAAATCAGTAATAGAAGTTTTTGTATCCGCTAAACTCTGACCTTTCAAAGGCTTTCCTGTTACCCTACCCAGTGCCATTCTACTAACCCTGGCTATACTCAGTCTATTTTTAAGTGGTAACAATTAATCACTCCATCTTCTCCAAAACAGGATAAGTCATTATACAGATATGATTATAACAGTTAAGGAATTTATGGCATTGAGACAGTCCTAAATTTAGAAGTATCAATAACAGCATTTAGGTATGTATTCAAATGAACAAGATGAAATTATCAACTTTCAGCTTCCAAAACAATTTCCAAAAGAAGTGTAAACTTTTTTTGCAATTCAAGCCCTACTATCTAAACACAATGAAAATAATTAAACTGCTGTAAAATTTACCACAATACAATAAAAACATTTCATACTGTTTTTTTTAAATGTTGGCAAACCTTTATGTTCTCTCCTTTATACCAGGGAAGAAAATCAACCAAAATTCCAACTTGGCCAAATGTGGAAGCAAATATCCTTACAGAGAAGGTATTCAGAGTCCAATCTTGAAATGATTCCTACAGATCTACCAAGGCTTGTAACTGAAGATTCATTATAAAAAATTAAACCCCACTTAGGGAACAGCTTCTTGTCAAATACAAGTTGGATTAATATTAACAGCACACTCTATACACAAACTGAAGCTGTTCTACCCTTTCTTGGAGCTTCCCGAACCACAGGAAATTTTCTTCTTTGTGAGTTTTCCTTGATGGGCCATTAATTTCAAAAAGAGGAGAACACAACTCCTCTCTGTCCTCAGAAAACTCCCAAAAAACCCTGAGCAACATTCCCACCATATACTGGCATAAGAACAATTACAAGTAAGTGCAACTCTGCGGTTGTACAACTTGTCCAGAAAAAGTGAAGCTTGCCTTTTGAAAATCCCACTTCAAATGTCAGACACCTGTGTAATGGTGATGTGCTGTATTTTCTGCTTGCCTAAGGTACAGCAGACAGATGTTCTGATGTCTTTGCTATGAAGCTTTTAAACAGCAATGAAGTCAATCCACAAAAGAAATGCAAATGTAAATACTGTTAAAATAGATGCTGTCTTTTATCAGGTAGACTGAGCCAGAAAAATCAGACATGCTTTCAAGTATGCCAGTCCTTTGTCAATATTATTTTTAAAAGCTGAAGCACCACATTACCAGGAAATTAGGCACACTTACCTCCTAAAGTAGTAAAATCTACAAAATACTGGTGAGTGAGTGGGTTCTTCTCCTTTCTTACTTCTTATTAACCTACATTCTCTGCATTTTTGTAAATTTGGTCCTATTTCAGAACAAGAATCATCCTGCAAAAAGGACTCTCCCGTTTGCTTCAGCTTCTTTACTTTGCGCCAGTCCTTTAACACTGAGCGAGGTATCCCAGCTGCAAAAGGATGGACAGTTTCAGATGAGGTACTGGCACTGCTTCCTCACACATCACAGACAAGATAGTCAGAATTCGACTTTTTTTTCTGGTACATTTGTTACCTGCATAACGTATTTCATTTTTATTTCCACCTGCCTGCCTGTCAGCACTCAAGTTAAAAAAGCAAAGGTAGCAATAAAACTTGCACAGGCAGGAGCACACTTAAGTAACTGCTAAGCTCCCAAGACACTACATTTTTCCTTATATTAGGTGTATTATTCCCCAGATATTCTACTAAAACCATCTTCAGAATTTCATTCTGACAAAAAAAGCAAAGACATACAATACTGCAAGAAAGTTAGGTTTGTACTCTGTTTCTCAAGGTGTAGACAATAAGAGCCATAGTTTAATGAATAAAAGCAGACCTTAAAATAAACAACCTAAAACCAAATTCCAACTCCTTCAAAACTTTTTTTTTTTAAATTACAGAATTGCAGCTACATTCACAGAAACCATTTACACTCTGTCTGGTTTGTTGGCTTTGCAAGGCCAAGCGGTATAATTCTATTTTCGATACTGAAGTCAGCAGATCTGACACTGAGTAACATGAGGAGCAAGTCTATTGAGTAATAAGTGCAATTTTCACATACAGGTTTTGAAACTGAACCCTGTTGTCATTTAACCAAGCTTTCATTTTAAGGAGTCTTGAAAGTGGCACCACTCTTATCTGCAGACAGGGAGAATTATCTGTCATTTCATCTACCACTACTTTTGAAAGTTCATGTCCTGTAAACAGGGATCTGATGCAGGATGATAAAAGGGTCAGGGTGTTAACTTTGGACTTGGTACCTGGGTGCAGACTGGTGTTTTGCCAGAGATGACTTGTGCAAACTTTACAAGTGACAGACTGCCTGTGCCTCAGTTCTTGGACTAGAAACCACATCCCACACTCACCCAAGGCATGACAGTAACTGGATTAAAACCTGAGGAGTAAAAGGGGCACAAGTACAGGTTTACTAGTCCAAATCAATGTTTTCTGCCTTGGAAGCAGAGATCCTGGGTGTCACCTGGTAGCTGCCAGACTTCAAGCTCTGTGGGTAGGCACTTAGAAGACCCCCAGCACCTGCAGGGCTTTGCAGGAGGGAGCCTCACAGCCCAGAGCTCTGAGTGCTCCTGGGGGCTTTCCGAAACAGCATCAGGACACAGCACTCTTCAACCTTGGCAGATCCACACACCACTCATGCTGCAAAACTGCCACAGAGCCCCAGACCCTCAAGCACAGTCAGTTACCTCCAGCCACCTACAGAGAACCCAGGCAGCTTTTCCAAGGGAACATCATCTTTCCTGAAAGCTCCTCAAGGCTGACTATGATTTTGCATAAAATCTTAGTGGTAAGTTCTTTTTGAAAGAAGAATCTCTAACCAGCTTTCTTGCAGAAATCTACCACGAAAATTCTTTTGCAACAGCAGAAAGGCCATAAGCACTTAACATGTTAAATATATATATTTACAGTTTACTTTAAGAAGGGAAGCTGAAAAAGATTTTACAGGCATGTTTGCCTTGATCTTCCCTTTACTTGGGAGCAGAAAGAAAAAGCAGTACTATTATCACTGGACCAAATATCTAGAATACTTCAGATGGACTACAACACTTCCACCACCCAGTACAACTCAGGGATCAAGTACTCTCAGATACCAGAAGAGTAACTTTATACACCAGACAGTGAAAAGCCACAGAATGTAATTACAGGCAGTATTGCTCATTTTCTTACTACCTGTACTTAAAAACTCTTACAAGAAGTAATTTAATGGTAGACTCTCTAATATTTAACCAGACCAAAGACAAAGAAGAATCCTTGGAGAAGAATAAATTGGGATAAAAATAAGGCAAGTTTTTAAATAAAATCCCTTAGGTTGGCAGACCAGTTTCTCTTTTCAGATTAATCTACTTACAATCTGCTATATGTTACAGTATTACATTTAAATGGAAATTTGTATTTCCCTATATTTTTTTATTCCTTAAACAAGAGGGATGTTAACACCATGTACTACACATGCAAGTTAGGAGTGTGAAATTATTCTCCCTTAAACCTTTCATTATATTAACCAAATCATAACAGAGTAGCACCAGGCTCTCAAGGAACTGCCTCTGGCTTTCTGATCAAAGGATGAATTAGAGTTCAACAACAGAGAATCTTTCCCTCCAGCAGTGGTCTAAAAATAAATGCATTAGATCTTAACATAAAAAAAACCCCAACATATATATATATATATATAGAGGGAGAGAGAGAGAGAGCTCAATACGAGTGTCATAACTATATGCACCAGTCTGCTCAATTCTGATGGACAGCATAAACGAGATGGTTTACTGCTTATTTTTAGGCCAAGAACCAGTTTGTTAACACAGATATACAAAATGGTCTATTTCTTACACCAGGATATTTCAAATGGCCTCAAGACAGATAAATCAGGACCTACTCATTTACACAGGCATGTTTTTTAGCTCTTTTCCCAGCTATGGTACATGACAAACCCTCCAGGATTAACAGTGTTGGACTTCACACACTTTTGTGTCTTCCAAATCAGATTAATATACTCACTGCTGTTACTGCCGCTCTGTAACTTCAGCTTGCTTTTTTCTTTGGCGCTCCTGCTAAGAACACCATTTGGTTTCACTTCTTCCTCGGTATCACCCTTTTTTTTCTGCAAATCATTTTGTTTCTTTTTGTAAGTTGGCTTGGGCTGCCGTTTAGTCCTTTGCTCTGACTTGCTCTCGCTTTCATCAGAGTCACCACTTTCAGAGCCAGACTCGTACGTTCGTTTTCCTTTTCTCCTTGGGTGCTTATCTTCCTTCGCAAACTTATCTGCCAAAATTTTGCTATCTATGTTATTTTGCAAATCATTTGATGTAGAAGCTATTAAATTGACAGTACACGGCTTAATAATTTCTGAAACACTGTTCCCTGAATTATCTTTTTTATTAGTGTTTTTATCTTCCTCTGAATGCCTTGTTAGCCAAGCCTTTTTCAGTTTAGTGTGGTAGTTTGGCTGACTCGTCTGGGAAGTTTGCCCACTGCCTACAGAGTTCGCTTTGTTTATTGTATTACAGACGATAGCACTGTCTGGGGAGAGAGAGGTTGAAAATGTCTGATTTTTCACAGAGTTGGACTCAGCCTCAGCGGCGTTGCTACTTTTAAACTGAGCTGCGGCCAACGCTGCCTTGTGCTTTTTCAAATGGACAAAGTCGGTAGAGGTGGAGAACGCCGAGCTGGGCTGAGCAGCGCTGCCAGCAGCGGATGTAACCGGAGCTGCAGTGCTGACCTTGCACTCCTGGGGCTGCGCCTGGCCCTGGCTGGCCACCCTCGGGGCCGCGCTCTCCAGCGGCGCGCAGGACACGGCGCTCGACACCGAGTCCGTCATTGCAGAGCTGCCCCGGCTCGACACGCTGGTGGTCACTGCTGCCGATGCAGTGACATCCGTCTTGGTGCTGCAGATGATAGTTGTGGTAGGAGTGACAGCACGAGGAATGCTGCCCTGCGAGACAGCTGCAAATTTCTTTTCATACTGTGTGCGAGCGCTGTCTGAGTTCATATTTGGCAGTATGACTCTTCCAGTCTCCCTGGCTTCCGCTGTTTTCAGGCAATCTGCTGGATTTGTCACAGCTGAGGATCTCTCACTAACTCGATCTTTGGAAGCAGACTGCATTACTGGTACATTCTCGTATTTTGTGCTAGAAGGAGGACGCACAATAACAGATGCTGTAGTGGACTGCGACTTTCCACTCATTCTTTCGGTGTGCCAATCCACTTTTTCATTATTTGGGGCATTATTAGACTTCCACATTTCTGATAAATTCTGTTCAGAAGTGCCCTTGTAAACAGTTTGGGCTTCCTTGGGCTCAGGTACTAAGGTTGGCGGTTTCTGCAACTCCTGTATTTTGCCACCACCAGCATTAACGGGTTGAACAGGGGTTAGAGTTGGAGGTGAAAGGCTGCTGTAGCTGCTCTCCTTCTTCTCCAGGTTCTGGTGCACAGGAGGGTGAAACACAGGGGCCCTGTGCAAGGCAGGCATGCTCCGGAGTGTATTTGTAGACGAGACTGACAACTGAGTAGGGCTCCTGCTGTCACTTCTGAAAGAATTTACAGAGTGAGACTGCACCGACTGTGAAAGCTGCTCAGGTATCTTGCTTGCAGAGCTTTCGCTTTCCGGTTGGTGCTTAATTAAAGGTGGTGGTTTTGAAAGGGAAGAAATGTAGGAGGGGAGAGCCTGGGCACTAGCTGCTGTTGAAGGACAATTAGTTTGCTTATCAACATACACACCTGAAGCTTCCTTTGATGGGTATGATCTTGGTGGCTCATTTACTACACTGTTAGACAAGGTAGTGAAATAGTTGCTCTGTGGCAAATTCTGTGGAACTGAATGTTTCATTTTATACAGTTCTGACACAGAGCGTTCAGCATCTTTGTCGTATTTTGCTGAATGGCTTTTGGGACTTGAAGATAAGGATGTTACCCTGGAGTAGTTCTCTCTCTCTCCCTCCAGTGCCTTTATTTTAGCTGTAAAAGGAGCAACTTCAATACTTTCTTGGAGTATCCGCCTGTGCTCTTCTTTGTATTTGCTCAGTCGCTCCCCAGTCTCCTGTGGTGGCCTTGGCAGCTGGTTCAACATTGGATCTGCATAATGTCTGTGCATATGGCTCTCCTTTGCTGTCTGTGTTCTGCTTTGCTCCAGCTCACTCTTCACTGGCGCAGTGGTGACAGAACGCAAAGGTTCAGCAAAAGCTTTCCTCTCCAGTTCTCTGTTTGAAGAAAGGTTAAACAAACACAGGTTAGTCTGAACGTCGTACCACGTGCTAGACGGAAGACCTTTCTTCCCATGCCCTGAACCAAGTTATCTATTAACACAAAATAAACTTTCCTCTATATTAAGTACAATTTTCAGAAGTCTTCAAATGACTCACAAACTCAAGTACCACACCTAGTCAAGGCAACACAGTGACAAGCCTGCACCCCCCTACATGTACGATTAAACTAAAATGAAGCTAAAAGGCAACATCACTTGCAGAAAGGTACCCTCACCCACAGAGATCAATGGCACACTTACTCTTTGCGATGCTCTGCGATGCTTTTGGACAGAGGCGGGCTGGAATGCGTGCTCAGCTTGAGAGGCCGGAGGGGATCTGCGCTGGACGGTCGCACAGGAATGTGACTCCGTAAACCAAGGCTGTCAGTTGAGGTCACTGGGGTGGGCTGGTGTAACCAGGGGCTGGGAGTATTCTGTTGACACCAACCAAAATAAAAAATAAAATTTGATTTCAAAATAATCATGGGACCACAAGGGTAACTCTACCAAGTCCTACCAATCAAAGTAAAGTAATATATTTCAGTACCAAATCATAGACAGTCAATAAAATTTAACATTTTAAGTCACTTTTTTTGACCAACTAAATAAAATATGATTGTACTTCCTCTAGACTTTCAGCATACAAAGCCGTTTACACATTTCAGAAGCATTCTTAGAACCATTTAATTTCCCAGTACTCAAGATGAGCAGTTAATTCCAGAACAGCATCTCAAGCTCATCAAAATTAACAAACCAATGACAATCTGACAACACTTTTATATTCAGTTACTAGTAAAAAGACCATTACCTCTTCAAAGAATTGCACTAAGTATTTTTTAAAAAATACAACTATGGCTTGATATTTCTAGAAGCAATTTTATCTCTAGCCTTATGACAAATCTCAATAAAAGGGATGTAAGTATCTCTTTCCTGGATTGTTCCTCTCCTGCCCCAACCAAATTATTAAGTATGATAATCCTAATTAATCTGCTTTATTTAGTCAGGCATTTTTATTTGGCTTGATCATCATCATCATGCTATCAAAACCATAAATGTACCCACTTGCCATACTGTGCAGCATGGCAAACACACAGCCCCATTTCTTAGTACCTAAGCGCTCCAAAGGTGGGCCAAATTGTTCAGACAGCAGTAAATCTTAACCTATGAAACTATTTTTTAATCTACTATTTAGTTAAGTTTCTGTTTTCTTATCTTTACTGAAATTTGTGTAACAGCCTGCAGAAAAGACCAGGAGCAGCTCTCTTTCTCCTCTTGCCCTCTCTCTCTCTCCTCTGCTTAGGAGACCTGCTTGCAAGTAGGATGCACAGCAGAGTGGAAAAGCAGGACACCTGTTAAGTGGGGCTCAAGTGCTGCGGATAAGCCAAGAAGGCACTGGGGACAAGAGTCAGCTTCTGTGCACACCCCAAAGCCTTGCGGTGCTTGTCCATCCCTACCTCCTTCCCCTCCCTACACTCCTCACCAGTCCATCCCCATCCTTCTCCTCAGACTTGGCAACTCCAGTTGGGAACTGCTGCAGCAGAAGGGGAGCCAAGAGCTCCCATGACACATGCACACAGCACAGCATAGATCTGCAGGTGCTACAACTTTGAAGTTCTGATTTCAGTGTTTTTGAATATTTAAAGCAGCCACTTGGGTTTGTGCTGACAGTTTTAGTGCGCACGTTTCCTCGGCCAGGAGTTCCCACGCTGCGGGGAGTTCCCACGAGCAGCCTGTAAGCTGCATTAAAGTATTATGCAAAGAAGGCCCGTCACCTCCCTAGAGGAGCTGGGGAACATCTGCCTGAGCACCAAGCATTGCTCAAACAGCTTCCTGACTCCACCTGCACCATCTACTGCCCAGCCCAAACATGGGAGCTGCCACAGGCCCCCCCAGGACAGCAGGGAAAGGTGGGATTGGGGCACACTTCCCTCAGCTCAGAGACAAGGCTCAGGCCTGAGCCAAGGGTGGCTGCTGCTGCTGCTGCTCTTACAGCTCAAACACAGATCCCTTTCTGTGATTGTGGCATCCATGCAAACCGACCTTGGAAACGCCCATTCTGGGTTTCTAAGATCTATTTAAAAAAGGCCTCCAGTGCAAGAGCCAGAAGACAAGTCACCACAAGACAATTGCCACATATCAACATAATTAAAAAGCTACGTGCCTCAGTATGCAGGGCTGCATTCTTCAGGCAGCCAAAGTGAAAACAACGTCTATCTTAAGTTCTTTTAAAATGGACTTCTGTATAGGGTGGAGCAGGCAGCAACACGAAAAGATAAATCCACCTATCTTTTTCTCTTAGGCTTTTCTTCACTGCTACATTTTGATTTTATCACATTTTAGATCAAACTCACTTCATATTACAAGGCCAACTCAAACTGACTGTTTTGGGAAAGACTTAGCCACAATGGTTTGGCTTTTTTTTAAGAATGAATCTGGGGAGGAACAGCCTTCCCCATGATGAAAAAAAAAAAAAGAAAAAAATCTTTCTAACCATTCAGAAGGCCAAGCTTTAACACAAAGGCTTACAATTTGGCAGAAGGACCACTGTCAGTGACATGCCTTTTGTGGTCCCTGTGAAAATCTGCCCAAATTAGGCCAAGTTGAAAGCCTCTAAAGATCAGTATGCACATGCTCCGTGGTGGTTTAATTGAAGCTGGCAGTAAAGCTCTCCCAAGTTTCTGTCTGCACTACACATGCTTCATCTTACACTATTCCTCTGAGGTGCCTGCAATGAGCATGCCATATCCCAAGCCTTCAGGCAGGAGCTAAGAAAACCTTTCCTGTAATTGCCACGTCTGCCTGCCAAACCCCACCGCCACACTGGGCACTAGGCTGAAAAACACAAACCACTTCTTCTGAGACTGCAATGGTTACACTCAGCAGACAGACATAGGAATCACCCTGACTTGAATACAGAGGAGTGGAAAGCAGATGGGAAGGCAGAGATGTGTGTCAACAAGAAACAGAAGGGGAGAAAATGACACTCCAAGAAAGGGTACACAGATAGGTGTAAAGACAAGAAAAATGGGTGTACAGTGTGCGTGAAGCACTTAGAAATGCAAGAGTATTTCTCTCCATAAATTCCTACTGGATTTAGTACTCCTTCCTTCTCCGTCTTTCACCATTATTAAGTGAGCATGTATGAAATTTCACTATGAAGACAACTGTCTCGCCTCTCCTAATATTTCACTTACACAATGGTACAACAGTTTCAGGCAGCAAATATTTACCCTGTGAACCTGAGCTCCCAAACATGCTGGCTGACCTCACCCTTAGTCATAAATTAAAATCAAACATTTCATCTTTCTTTAGAATTCTTAGGAAATCAAGGTCTGGAAAAACGCACTACACACATCCACCATGAGACAGTGGTTACTGCTGTAGTTCCACTCCTAGCTCTCTGCCTACTCAAAAACCCCACCATCACAACATTACTCAGTGTGACACAAACGACCACATCTGTACCTAGGAAATCACTGCTGGGAGACACCAGGCCCAGCTAAATATGTCATTAAGGAAGGATCTCAACTTACCCTTCTCAAGGAAGCCTCCGCGTTAACAGGAGTTTCTGGGTGGACCCATTTGGAGGAGGGCAGACCGAGTCCTGAGTAAGCATGTGTTCCATTTGGATACTGCCAAATAATTGGATAAAGCCCTAGCTGATTATAGGAAGCAGAAGGATGAGCTTGTCCGAGAAGATGTGGAGACTGGTGTTGTAACATCTGTTGCTGCTGCTGGTGTGCTAATGCCAAATGGCTTAAGCTGCTAGCATGAGCAGTCTCTAGTCGCGGGTGGGCACCCAGCAGGGAGGCAGCAGGCACTCCGGGCAACACTGCGGGAAGTAGATGAGGGTGATGAACAGAATGGTGGGATGCGCTGCTAAGGGGGTGAGGGTTAATAGCGGACAAGGGAGCCTGAGCTGAAGACCCAGCGAGCAGATGGGATGAACCAGTTAATGCAGGATGATGTGCGTTTGGATTTAAACAGGTTCGGTGGGATGAGGAATGCAGAGGATAATTATGCTGATGCAAGTAAGGTGAAATGTGATTAGTTCCTGTTTCTTGTCCAATCAGAGTGGGGTCCCTGTATACTGTGAAATGTTCATTCTTGTCAATGATAAGAGGACTCTTAGTAGCTTCTAGAGCACTAACTCTAGCTGGAACCGGATGAAAACTAGACCTAGGCAAATCATGATCAGTTTTATTGGCTGACCTTGTTAATCCAGTAGCATGGCTGTTTTGGGAACTAACCTTCGACTTCACAGTATCAGAAGATTGGGTGAATTTAGGCTTAACATCAGGTGACTTTGTTTTAGGATGATCAACTGAAGCACTAGATTTTGACTTCACAGAATCAGGGACTGGACTTTGTTTACGCAGTTTACTCTCTTCTGCTAGAGAAGCTACATTTAACGAAGACATAAATGAGCCATACTGCACTTTTTCAGAATTTAAGTGTTCATTTACTGGTAATGTTTTTACAACCCCAGGTTGTATCAAATCCGTTTTACCAACACTGCTAACCCAACTTTGATCGGCTTCCTGTTTTCTTGCTTCAAGGAAATTTGCATTTGCAAATTGCTGCTTTAAATCACTGCTGTGAGGTTCTATTTTCTGAACTGTTTGCAAACCAAAGGTACTTGCAGCATTATCCTGGTTCTCCTTTTCAGAGTTGTTTTTATTAGTAACATCAACAGCACACTTAGGAGTAGGAGGCCTGGGTAAAAACTGCTCATTTTTTAACTCCACAGTATGATGTTTTTCTGCATTACACTCTTGAACAGGTGGATCCTTGGCATTCTGCTCATAAAGTGTTGGCTGCTCCGCTGCATGGAGTGAAGATTTTTCCTGATGATCCAAGACCGATGACGACTTCAGTCTTTCTGCCTCTTCATGGTTTTTATCCTGCTGCACCTCATCCCATGGAGACTGTCTATCTGTTAGTGTTTGTTCTACTCCCTCAGTAGTTTGGGATTTTCCTTCTTCTCCATTTATCTTTGAAGAGTTCTTGCTTTTTAACTCATTTTCTGAATTTTGCTCTGAGGATGAATCTGTTAATCTTTTATTTGAAATCTCCGAGTCACTGCTCTCAGAATAATCTGAGATGTTGTCTGTCCGCAGTCTCTTCACATTTAGTTTTTTTTCATCTTCTTCAGGTTTTCTTCTTTTACTAAGAAAGTGTTTATTTTTGGTTTTGGGGTTTTCTGCAAAAGATAAAAACACATCTATCAGATTTTCAGTCTAATACAGTTTTAGGAAGCTCTCCCACCCTTTCCATTAACCACTTTTACCTCCTCGACCTATATAATCATATCTTTCATCTTTCATCTTCTCCTCATCAGGCATGCTGCTATCAGAGCCTTTCCTCTTATTTGGCCGAGTATTCCTCTGTTGCTGGTGCTGGTGAGAATTCTGTCTTGGTGCTGCAGCTTGGGAGTTCATTGCTGGTCTGGGACTATTTGCTTGTGCACGTGTATAATGACCCTAAAAATAATTGGTTATTAATTGACTTAAATGCAATGTTAATTAGTGTCTTTAAACATGTATTTTTAACATTTGCAATATATGAAAATACTTAGGTAAAAAGATAAATGTATCTACGTGAACTGTGTTGCTGTTCTGGTTGGAACGAGACCGTCGGCGTGAAGTGATGCCAATATTTTCACCTTTCAACAAAGAGTGAACAACATCATCTAGAAAGGTCATCTGAACCATAGAAGGATCAACATTCTGAGGTTCTAACACCTGGTTTATGTAAAAAAAGAAAAAAAGAAAAAAGAGAAGAGAGAAAATAACAATCCACAGATGTTCAGACAATGCCTAATCTGTATTTTCTGTACCAGTGTTCACCAGTCTATTTTGTGTGCTAAAGACTAATCAGAGAAAAGCCTACTTAATCCTGACAAGCAGAACTGACATATGACACAACAAATGCTGGGAACAGTGTCAAACCAAAGCAAATGTGTCTTTACGTGCCATTGTAAAAATAATTTTTTTTTAAAAAAGCTAAAAGTATCCCACCACCCATTCCTTCCCCCTTCACTAACCTGCAAATTTGAGGTTTAACAAGCTGTTCATAGAATAACCCCTAAGCAGTAATTACAATATACAAATATTTTATAAAATTTAATATACTATAAATTATACTGCAGAAGCATAATTCAGTACTGCTTTCAACAGAAGCAAAACTGCTACCAGAACCAAAATGACTGGAAAGAACAACTCTAGAACTGTTGAACATTATTAGTGAGAAATACTTCATAAAGTAGGAAATGCTAACCAGATCTTCAAAGGACATAGCACAAAGTGAAAAAAGTAACATTTAGGGAATACTAATTTGAGCAAATTAAGGGAAAGAACATATCTGAGTAATAGACTAGTCTTAAATTTTTATTGTCACACATGGTTTTGTCAGTCATTTCAAGGCAGATGGGTCATTCACTCTATTACTGTTGAGTCATCACCCTACTCTCCTGAAATAGAATTCATCACTGCCATTAAAAATACCAGTATTAACTCTTTTTGCAACAGCAAATTCCATAATAAAACTAAAACCTACCACAGCAAATACAAATTGGGGCTGCAGTAAATGCTTAATTCAATAAATTGCAGAAAGCGACTATTTCAATTGCTTGGAAAAGGTAACCATTACTGCTGTGCTGAAAGATTTCACTCTTGGGAAAAGAAATTCTCAACAGAGCAGACAGGGAAGACCAGTTCTTCAAACTGGATTGCTTTACTTCAAAGACTTCAATAGTCAAAGAGCAACAGCAGAACAAACTGTAGGACGGGTATTAAATCATATCATTGCACAAATACTCAGCTTCAGGAGGATTTAACTGACAGCCCAATGCAGTTGTGCTGTAGTTTCAGTGCAGTGATACCCTCGGCCTGCTAGAATTGAACCAACTTGTTGTGATTCTAAGTGCTCCCAACAAAAATTAGACCCTCCCAAGGCACAGCTGGCTTGCAACTCTTTTTGCGAGTATCATCCATCGACTCACCTGGTCATTCATAACCACCATAGTGCGGGTGAAGAGATCATGGTGAGTGATGATGCCAGTGAACCACTGGGTGGCAGAATCCTGTCTGTACACTCTCACCCTATAACCATTTAAGGAGTACGGACCTTTGGAAGGGGAAGAAATAAAAAAGCCATTGAGGAATGCAGAAAAAAAAAAAAAAAGGCATACATGAATTCTCCTACTTTTTTTTTAAGCTTCACAGGAAATATATAGTGCACATGGCATGGACAGCTAACCACAGATTCAGGAAGACATTTTGAAATGTAAATGATCCATATAAGTATGCTTTAAGGTTAATTCTGCTAACATTTTCAACATACAATTTTCTTATCTAACTAAATCTTTCTGCAACCATGATGACACATGATGGGAAAATTCCTGCCTACGAACAGCAACCGCAGAAAAGTAATCTGAAAGGCTAGAAAGTGGCAGCAGCAGGTTATACAGAAGCCATCTAACAGGCTAGTCACATGCCCAGCTGCTTTGCTGGCTAAAAGATTTACATCTTAGTGGTTAGGCTCTGCATCTGCCAAGTCTTTCCCATAAGTGACCACAGAGTTTCTCTCTATTACAGCAAGCAGAAAGGCAGTGGAATGATCCCCTGACTGCTATGGCCACATAGAACATTCAAGCACACACACACTATGAACACTTCAGCTCCTGTTTTCAGACATACCAAATCCAAACCTCACACATTTTGCAAAGCTCAGTGTAATTCACCTCCAAAAGCCCATGGGGATGGGGAGCTATTGTGATACAGTACCTATTTTACAGTTTGTTTCAAGACCCAGCAATCAAGAATTAACAGTTTTATTCATATTCAATGTCTTAATCACTGGAACTCTTAAGTCTCACTGCACTTGGTGTTTATATGGCATTTTGTATAACCAAGCAACACTGCCACCAAGCTCAGTTCCAACAACTGTGTGGGCTTTGCTACTTCTGCAATCAAACCCCAGGTCCCAGGTCAGGCAAACAGGAAGGGAGGAAAAACCAGTCAGTGACAACCTACAAACAGCCTCGCTTAAGTGATTTAAGACTGCTCAGTTGCTGAACCACACAGGCAAGGCCAGAATTTCCCTGTCTTTCCTAAAGATCAGTTTTTCCAAGCCCTGCCCAATATATTAAGCAAGCTCAAACATCTGCAGCAAACAGGCCTAGAGACCTCACCGGTGACAGCTTTCTTTTATAAAAAATACCCAGGATCACACAACTGGGTCTGTTATCCCCTCAGCGTGTGACAGTATGCTACTGCAAGGACTGTTTTTAATGTCAACATCTGACAGATCAAGAGAAGTGCAAAAGCGGTAATTTATTCAGTAATTTCCAAGTGGTCTCTTGAAATACTTTTTGCATGTGATTATATAATTTTTAAAACCAGCTGGGGAGAGAAACACCACACCACAGCAGCCTTCTTACCCCCATCCACATCATTCATGGCACAACTGAAACACTGAGACCTCCTGAACCCCCTGAGCTACCTTAACTGGTGCCTGGAGTGTGTTTCCAGCAGCACAGACAAGGGCCACAAGTGTGCCAGCACAGACACTGCCAATCACAGGTACATATGGGCAGAAATGGAGGAACAATCTACAAATTTATGTCTCACATTTCTGGTCTTGGACCAGACAGGGTTCCCATGGGGACACATTTCCTGATGGCTTCTCTCCAACCCTTACTCCATATGACCCTGCAGAATGCCTCCAGCTCAGCTCCCACACTTCTGACTGCCTGATCCATCCACATTCTCACATCTTGAACTTTTAAGGGCTGTCCCAAAGCTCTGCTTTATTCAGACAGTCTCAGTAAAATTCTGCCTGTGTCTCTTTGTGCAAATTTGCCATTCTTACTTTCCTATCCAATCTCCTCCTCTCTTGCATCCTACTGCTAACTGCACAATGATTTTCAGTCTCTTGCATAAGCAGAACCAGCATTCCCCCAGCTTCTTGTCTCATTTTAGCATTACTGTGACTCCAGGCCACTACTTTTAAGTCCTTTCCCCCAGTCTTCTCAGCTTACAAGCTCTATCCTTCCTTCTCCAACAGCTTCCAGCTTCTCCCATACTCCCCTACATTGACCCAGGGCCAATTTCTTTGTTCTTACTCCTTGTTCTAATCTGTGTCCATCCCTCATTCCAGCTGTTACCCTATCTATTTTTAAAAGAGAGTTTATCTACCTTTAAAAACAGCGGGTTGGGGTTTTTTTCCTTACATGCTGATGGGATGACAGGAAGAAGGAGAAAGATTGAACTGCAGTCACACAACACAGACCAGCTCAGTTCCAGCCCAGCCCAGCCCAGCCACAAGCAGCCATTACAGGAAAAGCCTGGCTTTGTCTCCAGTCCCTGGCTGAATCACTCCAGCTACACATTGTTGAAACAGCCTGTGCAGTACTATGAGAAAATATGTTCAGAGCTGAAGCACACTCAGTGTTTCAAGAGGATTATTACACATGCAGCCTGAGATTGTAATGATAAAAAAACTTATCGGAAGAAAGAAATCAAATCTTTTAATTGTTAAAAATCAAAGACACTTCACTATGTTCCTTGAACCGGTTTTATTTGTCCCAAAAGCTTTCAACTTGGCCAAGTTTGGGAGGAGTTTCATTTTTTATTAAACAAGGAACAAACTACTTTCCTGCCAAAGCTACAATCTCTACTGCAAAGCACGCTGCTGTGACTGCTACCCAAAGGAGAAGTTAAATGGGCCAATTTTTTTTTTCTTTAGTCTCATTCTTGTAAATAATTGGACTGGTTTTGACTAAAATTCTCCCTCCTCAAATTGGCATGTTTCTTTCCAAATATTTGGAACCAGATTTTAATGCCTCTATCCGACCCTCCTCTTTCTTCACATAAACTGTGTTTTAACTACAGAAGTCAAAGGAGAAAATACTAAGTTATGGTATGAAAGTTTCAGCATCACAGAAAACAAGGAAAAGCCTGGATACTAAAAATATTGTAGAGGATGAAGTACGAGAATGTGGTAATAACCTTAACAGATGCATCTAAACAAGGCAGAGGCGAAAATGTAGCTTAAATTGCAGGGAACAAGGAAATGGAGGAGGTGAAGCAAACCAGAGAAGAGAGGAGGAGAAAAGGAAGAGAACATGACCAGATGACAGCAGCTAGCACTGTCAGAGGGCTGTCTGTAAGCCACTGGAAGGTTGGTGCCAATGCAAAGTCTGAGTGAGCAGGAGCAGATTCTGGGCAGGCAGAATGTGGCAGCAGTCTCTGCTGGCTGACCACCACCCCATGGGGCTGAGGCTCCTGTGAGGAGCACGTGTCTCCTCAGGTCACACATCACATCAGGGGAGCAAGTGGATCTAAAGCTTCTCCTCAGGTGAGTACAACATTGGCATGAGATTCATCTTATCATCTATATTACTACATCTATATTAGATCTTATCATCTATATTATTGTTCATTTGTGCACTTCTAAGCAGAAACCTCTGTTTGAGAATCTGTATCTATGAAGACAAAAATACAGACCCTGGAATGATGGGAGAGAGTTGTGTGGGTGATGGGATGGCAGTCTCATTTAGATGACTGTTTCAATACTGCTGGAGCTTTGCTCAACTATTGATTCTGTACCAATGTACACAGAGACTTTTACAGTAGTCTTACTGTTGTTATTCTAATGAAATACAATAAACAAGCTCAATTTCAGTTTCCTTTTCATATAACCCTGATTTGATTTTGCATTACCTCTCAATCCAGTTTTGTCTGTGAATTTCATCAACAGACTATTAACTTACATGTGATGATATCAAAAGTAAAATGTAAAATTACTAATGCCAACATGCCAACTTACTGTCTAAACAATTCCTCATGTTCATTTTTTCAGCATCCTTTTTCTGTGGCCCATAAGAATCATGTCTAGTCAAATGAGAAACTCCACAGAAGACACAAGTTTTTTACTCTAAGTTCAGCATTATACTTACCATATTCTTTTAGTCTTCTCATCTTGGTTTTATCAAAGAGACAAGACAGCAAGGAAACCTCAGCGCCATCCTTAAAATATCTCATTATTTACAGCTTCCCTCCTAATCTTCATTTACAAAATGACTGCTTAAGCATTTTTGTTCTGAAACTTCTTTCCTGGGGATTTTAGCCCAGACCCACAGAGGCTGGTTTCTGCCTCCTAGTAACAGGAACTCCTCCGAAGAGCTTCCTGAAACTTAATAAATATGCTGCAAATGCATCCAGTATTTTTACTACCACCAAGATGGCACCAAAATAATTTCTTCAAATTCATACTAGCTTTCTTGTAACTTGCATCTACAACGTAAATATTATTGTACACAGCTTTTTCTGCAACCTCCCAGCATTAGAATTGAGTTACAAATTGTAACTGATTTGAAAGCAACTTTTCACTCAGGGGGTGAGAGCGTGGGGTGGGGATCTGAAAGTATTCTTCATCTGCGACAGAACTGTGAAGAACTACAAGCACAGACAGGTATCTGAGAAGTTATCACACGTAACAGTAACACTAACAGAGCACAGAACAGTTTTAAACATGCCAAAATGTGTGTGGAGGCCATTCATACACACTTATTTTCACAACAAACTTTATAAAATATCTACATTCAGACTAATGATATTCAGCTTTTGCTGTAATCACCAAAACATCAAACAAGTTAAGAACAGTCTGAAGCAAACACCAACAGCTTCTTACAGTCTTGTTTCCTTGTATTAACAAATACTTCCAAAAAATAACTTCCAAGTTAAAAATATATTCTCCATTATATCACAAATGCTATGGGATGAGTCCCACACAAGTAATGGCCTTAAACTAGCTAACACAGAATATAAATAACACAATTTCCCACATAATTACCTTGCATAAAAATCTCCTGAACCTTTTGTTCCTTTACCCAGGCTTTTACCTCCTCATGTAACTGCGGGTTATCCCTGAGAACTGGGTTTAGACTGTCTACGTCGTCCTAAAGTAGAGATTAAAAAAAGAACCATATGTTATGTTTACTTGTAACATTTTTGTTTATTTTCCTAGATGTATTTTAAAATACAATATTAAGTTGTTAGATGCTAATTTTACTGATTGCCTACAAATCCCTGTGCTATTTTTAGAGAAAACTTAAAAGCATAACATAGTGCTAGAAGTTATTTCATGGGAACACAGTATGTCAGATCCCACATGTGGCCAGACTTGTAAGCTATTAATAGGATCACACTTTCATACTGTCTTACTACAAGCTAAAAATGCCCTCTAAAGACTTAGGTGCTCACAGGTATGCACAAAGAATTATTAAAATAATTAAATTTTGTTTTTAAAAAATCTGGTTTCCATATCTGTAAAATGTATTCATATGGACACGTTGAGCATAAACACAGATATCAAACCTACAAATGTAACACATAAGCAATATTTTAGGAGAAACAAGCATTCTGAGATAAACACCATTGCTGATTTTCAAATATGTTGGCCTTTGTAATTAGGTAGTTTCAAACAAGACATGTTTTAATTTTTATTACAATCAGTTCTCCTGGAAAAGATTATTTTCCAGTATTTGATTTGATATCATCTGGGAAATTCAGATCTATTCAGTGGCTCCTTCTAACAGAAAAAAAAATTGGACACAAAATCTGGTTCATACCCTTGCAAGCATGGTTTAAGAATCACCATTCATCTCTGGACTCCAGAACAACTATTTCTCTATTTCAGAGCAAACTTCCTATTTCTGTCTTTGAGACTGAGGCACAGAAAAAAAGCCTGGTGGCTCCTCAGGCTGAAGATGGCCTTGGAAACCCATGAGCAACAGCAACATTCATTTATAGCAAGAGAACTTCAGACAGCTCAAATAATGAGTCCAATTCTTCACATACAAAATCTAAGATGTTTTATCAGTACTGCAGCTGAGATAAAGCAATTTCTTTCCTTGATCTCCAGCAAGTTCCTTGATGTTTCACAATTTATTATGAAGAGCTCCAGCCACAGAACACAAAGATACAAGTAACACCCAGTGAACGGTGCATTGCTGCCAGGCCCTCCAGTGACACAAGCAATTTCCCTCTATTCATCTGGATGAGATTATTCCTGCTAACCCACTGATCACAGGACATCTATTTCCAATTCAAAATTCACTTCCTGACACTTGGAGATTTGCTGTGCTCCACTATGGAGAATGCATCAATGCTTTGGTTATTAGAGAAAATTACTGCTCTCTATCCTTATGCTTCTACAAAGGATATGGCCTTGGACTGAAGAAATGGTCAAGATGACCATTTTAATACGTGTAAATTGGAACAAAGTGAAAGGGAAGGAAGATCAACAGGACCTCTACCACAAGGTTCAAAATACCAACCAGATAAGTATGCTGCTAGCATTACCAGAGGCACAAGAGGGTCAGAACTAACATTTATTCAAGGACAGCCTCTCCCAAAGCAGTTTAAAAAAAAGAGTATTGGTTATTTTGCCTACATGTGCAAACCCATTTCTGCAATGATCCTACATACAGAAAAAACATCACCACCACTGGCAAGAGGGAATTATTTGCCAGGGGAACACAACAGATCCTGGAAGTGGAGCTGTGTGATGATCAATCCTCCTTCCCATGCACTGTCTTTCACAGCAGCTGCAAGAGACTCCTGCACCAAAAATTTCCCCACTCAGATCCACATGCACTGGGATCTAAGCAGCAGACTGAGGACTGCAATAGTGAGTCTGGCTGACCTACAAATGCAGCTGATGTGCAGCTCTTGTATATTTTGAGTAATCTCTTCAGTAGCATCTAAGAAAATTTGTATCCTCATTTTGAGATTATACACATTGATTAAGTACCATGAAATCAAACCTGTTACTCTTTAACATAATACTATCTTCATGAGTTCTTTACACAAAGTTTTTGAGTCTCTATGTCATCTTAAGCCACTTTTGATTTGTTTCCTGAAGGCAACACACACTGGTGGGTTTTTTTTGTGGTTTTTTTTTTTTTTTACATTTCACATCCTTCCTAAGCATCTTGGCCTTCTTCGAACTTGACATTTAAGATACTGTCCATCCTACATTTAGTACATTTGAACCTCTACCTCCTGTTCAGATGCATGACATCAGCATGCTTGGCTGAGAGTGCTCCCTGTGAACATATAGAAAAGGAGACTGCCAAGTTCATTTTGTATTTATCTCGTCACCCCTGGAGAAAGACGAGCTCAAAGATAAGCTACAAAAGGCACAAGTTAGGTCAAAGACCCATTACACAAACTGCATGCAGGTGTGACTGGGATTATGTGGATGATACCAAAGAGAGCCCAGAGTTTCTAAATATACACACAATACACATTTAACACATCAATCACAGGGTAGGGGGGAAGATACTAACAGAGCAAGTTTCCGTAATCTCAAAAATTCTGTCCTTTTCTGTACATGCATCTATGAAAAAATGTGCGTGCCATGACTTACCTTTTCCATCTGTAGTCTTAAATCTGAATATCTAAAACCCAGGAAATTAATTGCACAATGTGTTGGAACTATAAAGCAGTGGCCTTAACCACACAGTCTCAGCACACATCACAAAGAGGACAACAGGCAAGGCTGACGACTTGCAGTCTCCTCCTCCCCAGTTTAACACCGAAGACAAGCAGGTGACTCTGCAGTTCCCAGTTCTTTTCCTTACCCTGTGTTTATATTGCTCAAGGAACAATTACTGTCTACACAGATTTGAACCTTGACAATTGTAACCCTCAGTTTTCCTCTTCTTAGCTGATGCAGCATGATTGACAGACTAACCTCCAGAAGATTTAAATGCCCTGCAGGATTTTCCTCCAGACTATTCCTCATTTGAAAGTAGTTTTACAAACAGAAGTTATGGTACCCTCTCCTAAACTAGTTTTTCCACAAGTCCTGAAATATCTCCTCCAGAAGGATGTTAATACTGGTTTGAAATCCTTATGCAAATCAGGATGCAAATCAAATACAGGGGACTGTTATATTCTTCTTCAAGTCTACTGGAGGAAGCTCTTTATGTACTTCAAGTGCCAGTGCCTCTTGCTCCACAAATAACTAGATGCAACTCTGGGAAGGAGACAAAAGACCTGTAGGCTAGAAAAATATGGTTGAGATAACCCCTCCTGCCCTTCTGGAAGACAGTCACATGAGGCAATGTGACTCTCAGAAGCTTGCCAATCTATGACTAGTTTTTCACATCTTTGCTGATATTCTTCCTTCTTTCTAGATCAAAAGAGGAATTCACTTCCAGTGGACTGGACTTTATGCTTAATTATCCAAAGAACTGGGTCAGCTGCACGTCTCTCTAGGTGATCATTCTCACCTGCTGGGGATGTGCTCGACTCCAGGGAAGTCCTAAGAATAGAGAATGAAATTTTTCCCCAAGTAACAAAAAAGATGTTGTGCTTTTCTGAGTGTATCTGTTCTTTATTCTCATGCAAAACAACACAAGCAGGTTGAAACCATAGGCCATACCATCAGGTTAAGATATCACACTGGTCTAACCAGGAAGGAGAATTTTTTTCTTCAGAGAAGCATTTTCAAAGAGTTTATTTGGACATAATAAAATAACTAAAAATAATTTATCATTCAGAGTCACAGGTGAACAAGTGCTCAGATCACTTGCCAAGCATCAAAATTCCTTTGAGATCAAACAGGAATTTCACGATACTATCCACAGAAAAACAAGTCAAAATCCCAATGAGAATTCTTCTTCTTGCTCTTCATCCACAAAAAAATATTGTCCAAGACACTGAGAGGCAGCCCCAGATGTGCTGAACCTGCCCATTGCCCAAAGACCATACAAAGTGCTCTGAAAGGCTCAAATGACCAGAAGTTCCTTTTGCATTTTGGGCAGCCAGGTATGACTGTGCTAGAAGACCTACAAATTTCCACAGCTACCTCCTCCACAAGACCTGAGCTACTGAAGCACCACATTTCCTCAGCATTTCACAATACTCTTCCAAGTGATCATTCAGAAGCTTGGGAGGCAGAAATTAGTTCATGGAGAGATGAAACCCTGGAGCAAAGAGGAACAAAGAAGTGGATTCCAGTAGCTGCTCCTACCCCCAGTCACACAGCCTGCATGCTGCTTATGGGACAGTGCACACACTCCAGTCAGCTGTCAACTCCCCACTATCAGTGAAGAAGAGAAGGAGAACTGACAATATGCATTCCAGGTAAGCCAGTCCTAGAAAACCAGTGGCTTTTGGCATTAAAAAGGCTTAAATCAGAGCCCTGAAGACTACATCTCAACACACATCAGGAATGTGCAAACCTTCATTTGGGAAACCTCCTTCCTTGGTCATGGTGTCTCTGCATTTGGCTTCACGCATCAAGGACATCTTTTTAATATCAGTAGGAACTCATTTCAGCTAGTGTTTTCCAGAGAAAGACTAAGTAGATTTTGCAGTCCTCGCAAAGGTCAACGCCACATTAGTCCTCACCATCTGTGGCTTAATTAACTATAGCTTCCTCTGGCTGCTTAGAGGTTCTCTGATAATTTAGGACACGAATTAGATGAAAACTAGTACATAACCAACTTGACAGTCCTGTTTACAATGCTTACAGTGTGCACTGCACATTGAAATAAGCATTTTGTCAGGACTTTAATGGTAGAGGGACATTTAAATTCAAGCAGTGCAAAATAAAACCTCAGTGTCCTGAACCTTCAGTTTTGTAAGTGAATATTAGCTTCTATAAAATCAGACCCCAACCCTTTTTTTACTTTTTGCAGCAAGTCATTTGTACAACTGCACTGAACTTCAGCTGCACAGAAATTAGGTATGAGAACTGCAGTGTGAAAACAAGCCAACACTTCCCTACTGATTGCCACAAGTCTTTAGAGAGCAGAACAGTAGCAGCAAAAAGCACTTTTCAAAATCTAAACTGCTGAGAATTTATACTAGTCCTCTAATGCAAATTTTTGATTATTTCTCCCATAAAAAAGATGAAATATTGTAGCTGCACCCAGCATCAAACACCTTCATGCTGATTTTTACCCCTCATTTGAAAGCAGGCCTGTGCAACTCTCTCCTTATTTTCATTTCTTGATAACCAGCAAAATCCTTTTCTTTCATCTTTCACTGATTATGTCACCTGACATACGTGATTACATCACTGACCTGTAATCTCCTTCACTGACAGTAATTTTTAACAAACTCTCAATCTTAACATTGTCCTGCTTGACATCAGAGTGAGAAAAACCACACAAAAAAAAAAAAAACGCAGACAAGCAGAATACCAAATATCATAACAAGGACATCACCTATGAACTGGTAGGATCCCTCTGCCCTGCTACCAGACATTTTTTTTCAGTGGCAGAAGATAAGAATCTAAGTGAAACACAGAAAAACTGGCAGCAACTGCCACCCCTGAGGGTATTACCAGGCAGGCACTGTGGCTGCCACACAGACCGCACCAGAACTGAGGAGGGAAATGACCAAATTTAGATGAGTCTAAATAGAGATCTCCTGCAAGCTTCCTCCTAGACACACAGCATGCATAAACCACTGGTTAGCAGAATATTCCTGATTTCTCTCTGACAAGAGAAAGGCTACCCCAGCTGCCAGGGCAGCGCAGCTGCTGGCCAGGAGGTCAGCCAGGCACAGCAGAGGGGACAGCTCTGGGAAGCCATCGAGCCCAGCAGGGCAACTTCCCTCCTGCTCCACGCTCCTCATCGAGGGCAACGCCACCCACAGACACCAAGGCTGGAAAGCTAGAAAGGCTAGAAAGTTTTTTGGGGAGATTGGAACTTCCCAGTTTACCTTAAACGGCTTTGTCTGAGCTGAGGGAAGAGGCTTAGGCTTAGCAGGCAACGCGAGCGCTTTCTATGTAAACCCAACCCACACTTGACCTATTTTCTGCTGTTCTGAGCGCACAGTCACAATTTACCTCATTCAAACCCAGCAGCTGCTGGGCTACATCTGAACCAGTTAAGTCAAGCTTGAAGGCACAACCCTGACCCCTAAAGCAGAAACAAAGTCGAGCCGAGGTCAGCCCTGCTCCCACGTGCGCAGAGGCACGGCCACACGGGGAGGGCAGGGCTGGGCAGTGACGCTCACACAGGGGCCAGGACAGACAACTGGGATAACTAATCCCCACCCAGCAAGGGGCTGTGAATGCACTGTCCCAAGGACAAATGTTTATAGATAGTTCAGACCACAAACATTTAAAGATTAGGGGTTATTTTCAGTGTGTAACAGCAACCACTATGTTTCTGTAAGTAGGAAGTTAAAATTACAAGGGGAAAAAAGATGAGAATATAAATTTAGCGATTTTCCAACTGTCAGTGAAGTTAACATTTCTCAGGAAAAGCTATCAACGATTTTTCTGCTGCTCCCTACTCTTCCCTATGCATAATACTCCTCCCCACACACTCCTACTCCCTTCCTCATTTTACCTCAGGAGTTGAAACCGATTTTAAGATTTTAATTATCAGGTTTGAGAACCAAGGGATCAGGGCTACACACACTTCTCCAAGTCCTGATTTCAGGCTTGAAGATGCATTATCACACTGATTTGCTCAGTTCTGGAAGCATAACTGGTATACTAACATTAGGAACATAAATATGGGGGGGGGGGGGGGGGGGGGGGGGGGGATCTGACTTGGAGTCTAATATTCTCCATGATTTTAACTTACAAAAATCAACAGAGGTATTTGCCTTCCTATAAAACTATCAATACCTCAGGTGAAATGGGCATAGTCTAAAACTTACATTTTACAAGTCAATTTATTATTCTTTTATCTGTAGATGACAATCTGGAGTGGGAAGGCAGAGGGGAAATCAGAAGAACATGAACATGGACAGGATGAACATCCAGCAGGAAAGTAAGCAGCAAACAATGGATAAGCAAAACCAAACCTGGGCTAGACAAATGATCAATAACTGGCCCAAAAACTGCTCTAGTGGCATCTACAATAGTCTTGCACTGGAAAATAGAGATTAAAAAAATAGATGATCCTTATGCCCACAAATTATGTTACTCTCTCTCTGAGCAGCTAGGACAATCTGGGTCAGAAAAGCAAACTCTTCCCCCAAAGACAGGAATCTTTTAGCATCTAAGACGTCCCCAAAAAAGTGGCTCCTATTCACAAAACAGAGGGGCTTTCAGCTTCCACCTAGAACACTGTGGTAACCGTTTGTACTACTTATATTCTCCACCTACAGACAAATAAAGGTCAAATGTACACTACTCCATGTCCACCTTCCCTCTCATTTTGCTGACAGAGCCATAGATTTGCTTTTCTTTCATTTTCCACTGAATCATATTTCCTTCCGCTTCCTCAGGGCAGGCTCCACATTTTTATCACCACCATCTCAGCAATATGCAACTTGTACTGATTTGGCATTTTGTTTTTTCTAATTGTAAGAGAAACAGGGAGGGAGTACTGGTCCTAAGCCACTCGGTCATGTGGCAATACTGGAACAGCCTTTGAGTCACTAAGCAACTCACTGCCACTATGGGAAAAGAAACCTCAAAGTGCAGACATTTCCCTGAAGCAAGCAATTAGCAGAGTGAAGTTGATGCTAACAAGGAGACCTGCTAAGTAAGTAGATTGAAGAAATCTCTTTTGTACATTGATATTAAAATTTAAACTGAGAACCAGACACCATGTGAATTGTGAACAGTATTCAGAAGGTATTCAACAAGACCCAAATCACACCAGCTGAAGGACAAGCTGTATGGATGTTGGCATCTTTAAACTAAAAAGAAAGCACATTCTCTGGATCATCAGTTGTCTGGACTAGTGGGCAACCAAAAATCAAGCCAAGACAAGAGGCCTGCTCAGACACTGACAAGAGACACATGTTCCTTGCATGAGGGACAGCAGAGGTTATCTGTGGCAGCTGGCAAGCTGTGTACCACCACCACAGAAAATGACTGACCACACAGGTCATCTCTTAGCTCACAGCAGACACCTCCATCAAATCCCTTAGCAATTGCATTACTCAGCAATACCATATTCCTTGACAAGACTACTGAGAGGTTACTGAAGTGAAGAGCAAAGGCCTCTCAATTCAGTTCTGCAGAAGAAAACTGCAGAAAACTGTCCAATACGTGCCAGTGTGATGACAGATCCTAGAATCAACACCACCTCCTAGAGATATCCATCAGTGTATCACTCTTGTGAATGACTCCCTGCTCTGGAATTTGAACTACCACCAGCTTAGATTACCAACAGTAATCACTCAGCTACCCAGTCTTTCCGGCAGATATCCTCAATCCTACTTACCAAATAGGAACTCTGGCAACGTAAAACTTCCCAACTTTCCAGGTCCTTTTCTCTATAACTCATGAGGATTACGGGCTGGAGACAAATCCGTACAAACAATAAAAATATTTTACCTTTTTTTTTTTAAAGGCAGAAAGAATACATCAGATACCATCCAAATATTCTTGAAACCCAATGTGTTTTAGTCCACTGAATTAAAGCTTTATTTTCAAGTGACTTTCAGAGATTTATTTGATAATGTGCTTCTTAGAATACAAATACATACATGTTGGCCCACATGCTGCTATTATGAAAGTAGATCAAAATAAAACTCATTTTTCTCACATTTTAAAAGTACCACTGTGTTTGCAGAGAACTTTTCAAAGTTAATTTCTAGCAGGACTGAAAGCAGCACAATCTTTTTTTTACTGTAGAGAGCTCCATTATGACCTGCTGGAGCCTTTTTAGGAATTTTCCCTATAAATAACAGATCTGACCAGCTGGGACATATATCATAGCTGGATTAACACTACAGCTCTCTGCAACTCTAGAGAAAGCAGTGGATATGCCTTATATAGAATCGATGAATAACAGTCTTGCAAAGAGGAAAGATTAAATTGCTAATCAGAAAACAGGGATGTTTCAGTTATTGCTGCAATAAATTCCCTGGGGTAAACTTAGGTAAGTCATTCAGAGTTTAAAATTGATACAATGATCTTCTATTTCACCATATTTTTTCACAGCAAATCTCCTAACATGTAGAACCAAAAAACTCCTATTGAAGACATAATTCAAAATTGAACTGCATCGCTTGGGGAAGAAAAAAAAGAAGAAAAAAGCTCAAGCCTGTCAAGCACCATAATTCAGCCAAGTCTTATGCATTCTGAAACCTGCTGTAACCTGATTTTATCTCCCATATACCTAAATGGTGTGAAATGGTGATAAGACAATGAAAAGGAAGAAAACATTCAAATGGGGTATAACCTCTGCCTCTATGCTTGAAATATAATTTCTAAACTGCATGCTTAAAATTTACAACTAAAATCACAAAAAATGTAATGATTAGTGAGATGCACAGAAATTACTGTGATTCAAACTCACTTGCTCAGCAAAAACATGAAAATACTACCTTCAATAATACTAGCAGATACACTCAAGTAGAGGAGGTTACAGGGGAAGAAAGGGAATAGTTAACTTTCATTCCATTCAAAAGACAGTAAATGTTTGCTAGATTAAAGGGGGGTTTCAGTATTTACAAACAATAGTAGTAAAAAGGCTTTATAACTGTAATTACTAGTATACTGTTAAAAATAAATAATGCTCTGTGCATCAAGTCCTCCACAAGCTCTTGGTAAAGTTATTCCAACATCTAAGAAAACAGCAAGATTCATACTTAGTTTTAATTTTAAAACTTCAAGTTGGTATAAAATTACTTGAGTTTCTCCCCAGATGTCTGGCCTGGAAAAAGAATTAGGTACACAGACCTGGAACTGCTATAGCTCTCAACCCCTACTAACTGTAGCTTGCTGGAGGCTGTGGAGCAGTTCCCGTGAAGCAGCAACCCCAGACTACAAATTCTTACTTCTATTAGTGCAATTTCAAAAATACATTCTGTAAGAAAAATGTCTAAAGCTGCAGCCAGAACAAAGGGACATGGTATCCAAGGGAGGAACAAAAGCAAACAAACCCATGAGCACTTCACCAAACGAGCTGTTGTGTTATCATTTCAAGATAAGGCTTAATTTGGGTAAGAACACATTTTCATGAAACTCAAGTTTGCCCCTACCTGAAATGCAGGAATGCCTACTCTCTTCCTGCTCTGGGTACAAACTCCCATGCAACACTGCAGAGTTTAACTGCATTCACACTTCTGGGATCCCTAAAGCACCGAGGATTCCCAATCCCAACAAAGAGCAGCTTGGGAAACCGAGAAGACGGGGCAAAGCAGCAACTGGTTATAATGTGAAACAGACTTCTCTAGGAGCTGACTCTGAGTCTGGATTACAGAAGCAGGGCTGGTCAGGACCACCACATAAGAGAAATACTTTAAACTTTCATTTTTAATAGATGAAACAGAAATTTTAAGGACACAGAACCAAGAATAAGGCTTCATTCACTTACTACTGAGTGATATCTTCCATGGATTTTTAGAGGTGAAAAAGTAATCACTTGTGATCAAACACAGGAAATTTTTACCCAGAAACACCGGATGGATTTTTAAACTCAGTAATCCCAAGCATGGCCTTTCAGAAGTACCAAAATACTTCAGTAAAAGGATTTAATATTCACTTTCAAAGAAGAAGCAGGCTTTGTTCTATCTCTTCCATTCTGAAATCGAGTCTATTAATTACTTAAATACTACCTCCTACTGTAGGATTAATGAAATCAAATCATTGAACTGGTTTTTCAGAAATTGTAGGAAGAATATGACAAAGGAAGGAAAACTGCTTTCCTATGGATCTGAATGTCATCTGCATTGCAGTAGCCTCAGCTTATCCCAACCTCTCAACTCTTTCCCCATTCCTCCTTGTGTACCTTCCCACAGGTCCAGCAGCTCCACCTGAAGTGGTGGAGCCACACTACTTGTGTCACCTTCCTGTGACTGATGGCCTCCCCTCCACACTGCTCACTTCCCGAAGGCTTCTCAGATCTGAAGAACTCCACTCCTGAGCCAAACCTTGCTAAGAGACAAAAAAGTGACTGAAGCTCTTACTTCTTACCAGATCAAGGTAAAAACAGAAAGGTGCCATTTTATTCGACCGCTTCTGAGAAAACAGAGGAGGTTCTCAAACAAGAAGCTCTTCAAAGAGAAGCACAAATACAGGCTTAGGGCAGATGATGTACTTGTCCCTCTGACTCTGCAAATGGAGGGTGCCAATCCCTCCTCCCTCATTCCTCTCCTTTTGTGAGCTGGGATGAAACTCTCCTGTCCTGCACGTGTTGCTGGGAGTGAGGAGTGCTGTGAGTCATCTGACCCACTTCTAGCTGGACCAGCTTTGTGCTTCCCCACATGTTGGAGCCGAGCACTTCAACTCCAAGTGTCAGTAACGAGCTGTTTAGACCATCCTCTTTACAAGGCTGCCAGGGAAGCCAGCTGGACTCCTTATGGGTGGTCTAGAGACATGGGAAAGAATTGAGGCAGTTCTTCAGCACAACACTGAGAGGAGTTAAAGATGCAGAAAGCTGTGTGTGTCTGGGCTGTCTGTGGAGGAACCAAAGGCAGGAGGGAAGCACAGAGGTTCTGTGGCCGGCACCCGGAGCTCCCAAGCTGCTTCTGGCAACCTCAAAGGGTGGGACCAACCCCAAAAAGCTCCTGCCTGCCCATCAGTGGAGGTAAAACTTTATGGGAAAAGCAATTTTCAGCTGCAGTAGTTATTTTTAAGCCTGAAGCCTTAAGTAAGAAGTTTGAAAGATGAGTGCATATATAATTATGGGGTGCTTAAAATACAGACAGAAAAATACAATTTCATCCCTTTTTCAAGATGTTTGAAGAATTTATGTGCACATGTCATTACTATACAAGCCCAGCTTACTTGCTCCTACAAGCAAACAAGTCACAGAACCCAAAGGCATGCAGGTCTGAAATATCCAATGTCCGCCCATAATGAACAGAAAAGCAGAGCAGTGGTGTTGCTCATGGCCCTTCACTCAAGTCTTTCTTAATGGCATATATGACTTGAATTTGTAATAGATCAAGATAAGTGTATATTAGCTCCTGTATCTGATGTACCTACTTCATGATTAGTGAGAAAGTTTATTATTTCAACAATCTTTAAGGCGTGTTAGACATTTGACCTGCCAGCATTCAGATGTGCCACACACATTTTAAAAAAGAGCAAAGTACAGGTGCCTATCACTGTTCATGCAACACCTCCCACAGGGGATTTCTCATTGCCCTATCTTTACATCTGCAACCTTCAGCACAGAGGTAGACAGGCAGACTGTACCATTTGGAAAACAGGCTTGTCTTCCAAAAAAAAAAAAAAAGTTCTGAAGGAGAGTGTGAGGCCTGAAGAGATATTTCACTATAAATACTCATTCTTAGCAAGTTTGTTTTTTTTTTTTTCCTTTAAACCAAATAAGCAAGGGGACTTTTGAAAGACTGTAAGACTGTGCACCCTTCCACTTTCCTCCCTGACTGGTAAAATACCCTTTGCAGGACATTTCATGATTGTGAAGGAACTTCATTTGAATTCTGTCCTGCCTCCACTGTGCACATTTGCTCCAGTGCTATGTGCTCAGAAATCCTTTGGAAATACATTATCACACACAGTATGTACATATTTGGAAGTATATAATCAATCATGCACCCTTGCTCTGCCCGACCCAGACACAGCTGAAATGCACTCACTGCTTCAGGCAAAGCAGAGTCTTTCCAGATCTTTCCACAAGCCTATTTTACTATGAAAAAACCACAATATAAAACACTTTTTGTTATTCTTCATTTGCTTGTCCAAAGTATAATGCAGTTGACTCCAGCTGCTTCAGCCAGCAACAGCAGAATCACACACTCCAGCCCAACAGCGTCCGTGACGGGCACTGCCAAACACCACCCAGACAAAAACACCACTCTGATGAGGTCACACATACCATATGCTGGGCTTTAATGCTTCACATCCCCATCTATAGTCCTTCAAGTAAACGACAGTGCTTAAACAAATTAAGGCATGATTAGCTTTGCTGCTGCCTAACTTAATATGTGTACAACAAAACAGACACACAGAGATGTCACAGAACAGTACAAATAACTTATTACAGAAAACCTCTTCAGTTGAAAGTATCTGACTGAGGTCACACTAGTATGTGTACACTTAACTGTAATTTTTCCTTAGAACAGCTTTTTGGAAGAAATGTTCATTTTCATACTACACCAAAAGCCATTATTAAACTCACTATACTAGCGAATTTTTAAACACAGAACATACATGGTATTATGAATGCACAGAACATACATGGTATTATGAATGCAAAGTGGAATTCACTTTAAGGACCTAATCTACATGTCCATTTCAAGACTAAACTTCCTACAGATACTAATTTAATATCAAAAATATCAAAATGTTGTAAACATTATGTCTATTTCCTACAAAGCACAGAATTTTCATTCCACTGCTAAGCAAAGTACCACAGCAAACCTTCACATCTGCTTTATCCTCAAGATCCCCTTGTCACCAGCATAAAAAGAACTACATGACTAAATGGTCTGACCATCCCACATTAATGAATGAGTCACTCAGTCACACACAAGTTTCACATAGAGAATAATACAGTTTACATCCTCCATGAAGCAACAGAGATAAAAGCCACAGGAAACAAGTTGTAGGTTGGTGTTTAAGGTACCACACATACAGAATCCAAGCAACTTCTAAAGAGAAGGGCAAGATTCTAAGCAGTACACACAAAAGGCAAAAGAAGAACCACACACACATTTAGCAGTAAAGAACAAGTTCACTGGCAAGTGTTACAGTTGGTATATCAAACCTTGTGGAGACATGGAAGTGGGCTCACATAATGCAGCAGCATACCCTACTTTTAATAATGATATTCATCTAGCCCCTAGCAAGGTCACTGAATCTCCTAACAATTGAAACATGTTTATTTATGCAAAGAGCAGACATGGCATGGGAATGCATGGGTCACGATTCCCCAGAAGTCCTGCCAAAGTCTCTTTAATCTTGTTCTGGAAGAACCACTTCTGGTAACGACAGTAATTTAGTTCTTTGCCTACTCAAACTTTGTTTTTCCTGCCAAGTCTGAAAGGATGCCAAGTGTGCTGTTTTCTCTGCTTTGAGCAGTTGTCACCTCTACACTGGACAGCAGCACCTTATTCATGAAGCCTTTTGGCCCAAGAGTTATGTGAAACACCATCGTTTCTTGATCAGAACTGATGTGAGCAGAATTCGTACCAAATACTCGTCTGCTGCCCATTACCAGTATTATGAGTCTGTGTAATGATGGGAAAAATTAGTCAGTAGTTAAGAATTGTATCTGAAGTGAAATGGAGTCTTCCCACACAAATTCAAACTTTGTTTGTTTTGGCAGGAAGATACTGGAATTTTAGGCACTAAGAGCAAAATGCAATAAAAAAGTGTTTAGGTCAACATGGTCTCTAAGGACTTCATATTGAAAATGTGCAGCCATGAGAGCTTAAACAAAAAACTAAACACGTTTCAGAAGACTCAAAGTTAACTCATCCCTGCAAAGAATGATTCCTCAGTTGTCTTCTGCTCACAAGCAGATCAATGCTATTCCAGACTAAACAAGGGAGCAAAACAACCATTTTTTTTGAAAAGGAGATACTAACAGGAAGTTTACCAAAGATTTATCTAGGATCTGGTACCATGGCAAAGAAAAGGGAGGTCTTTCAGAAAAAACATACAAGCACAAACTACCTTACATTAAGTGACTAATGGCTAGGAATGTGATTTCTACCATTAACAGAAAACAGCACACAAAAGGAATAGAAACAATCCTCCCACTTCAGCTATCTTTGAGCAGAAAAAAGTCTCAGTAATAAAGCTAATATTTCTGTCTAACATACTGTTAGTACATATAGTTTCTATTCTCTTGAAGACATTATCATTCAGTAAAGCTCTTATCTGTACAATTAACTTGTGAAACTTGGCATTGAGATATTGTCAGCCCTGCAAAGAGAAATTCCTATGAAAAACATTTCTCAAGCTTTTTATAACCATTCAAATAAAGAAATCTTTGCACTATTCATCAGCGAGCACAATGCTGTTTTATGCTACTGCGCTCAATATCCAAGCAATATCCAGTTAAAATGCAAATTCTGGGTGCCTTAGTACTTAGAGGAATCTCTGTCAGGAAATTTCTTGTAATATTAAAAGAAACCATTTAAGTATCTTGTCACCAAACTACTCATGATGGATACAGATCAACAGCCCCCATCTCAGGTTTCAATAGGTAACTATTTGCTCCAGGAGAGGAGGAAACAGCCTGATCTAACACAGAATTCCCCTCTATGTATCAAAAATAGAGGCCAACAGTCAAGGAGAACAAGCTTATCTCTGAAACTATTTTTGACAAGCTACTGCTTTGTAGCAATTTTTGGTGAGTATGACTTTGAGAAATGAAGTCGTCAACACTGCTAATTTCATATTACTGATCAAGGTACTATGACATATTTTAAAAAATTCCACCTTCAACCTAGATGCACCTTCCCAAATTAAGGTGCTTCCAAGTCTAATGCTTTATCAGTTAATATTCTTTGGAGGGCCTGTAATGCATAGAACATCACTATGTCACTGCCTGGCAATGGCATTGTTTAACAAAAGGCAGTCCTCCTATGCTCAGTTTGCTTTGTTCAGATCAGAAATGATCCGCTGCCAAAAGGAGATTGATTACTGTTACTGGAATGAGCATTACCAGACACATGATCTTGACAGATTTCAGGCAAAGGACAGACAGCAGCACCAGTATTTGCTTTGTAAAACGAATCGGGAAGGTTGCGGCTGGCCTCGGAGGGTGAATTTACACTCCATGGCTCAGCTGATTGAAGAGGTCGCTGCTGCCAAAGGAGGATATCCCACTCCGTGTTGCGTCATCCTCACCCCCTCCGTGCAGGAAGCCGCAGCACTGGCTGCACCCTGGGCTAATCCAGCTCAGCTCATCAACATCCCAGGCTTCTCCCCCGCGCCGTGCCCCCCCACCCCGTGCTCCAAAATCAAGGCTGTGCTGCCTTAGAGAACTGAAGGCAGGGTCTGAGAGTGGGAGCTGCTGTCTGCGGCACAGCCAAACTGTTCCAGCAGCTCGAGTCGTAACATGTAACCTCACCCTGGTGAGAAATGCTCAACTCGTTTGGCTTCCCTACCACAGACACACAAAAGCACCAGCCCTTCCATGAACTGAACCTCCCTCTCCCTTTCCCTAGGATTCTCTCTCAGCCAGTCTCTTTTTCTAGCTCTGTATTTGGCATTGGGAAAAAAAAAAACATCTTGGTGAAGCAGGAGGGAAGAAGGGGTGTCAGGACAAAATTACATAGCATTTATTCAGGGCCATCTGTTATTCCAAGCCTCTAAGTACTATTTCTGTATCACCACAGTGTACCATCCAAGCCATAAGGAAGAATTTATGGCTATTGTAATTGCAATCAGTTCAGCACAAATTGAAGTATCAAGTATTTTTCTATTTGTCATAGAAGAGATTTTTAGACCTTCTTCTGAAGCAGCAACGGGGGAAATCACTAATTCTCCTGTTCTTTAAATACACACACATTAATATATTAATGTGTTTCTAATTAATGGAGAGGCATTAAAATCAAGAATACTGGAAATTTTAGCAGGCAACAGTAAGAGGAGTGCTTCTTTTTTAAGATATTAACATTTGCTGTTATTCATTTTCCAAGAGAACCAAAAATCAGGAAGTGCAATATCACTGTAATCATGCAAAGACCTGAAAATGAAAGCTTCAGAAGGAGGGATACTATCTTCTATCTGCTCTACAATTAATGGTAGTGGTTAACCTTTAAAGGGGTCAGATATTTTATCTTAAGGTGCTACAGTAATATTCATGGCACAGTACACCTTGACATGATCAGATTAACCAAAATAATACAATACCCAATATAACCTTTCACAGAACAAGGAACAATCTCTGCTAATAACCAATAGGAAATTGTTCCTGTAACACAGAACTTGAATATAAAATGCACCTAACAATAGTAAAATCATGGCTTTAAAATAAATGGATAGTATTCGTACACTAGTCAAATTTCTTACCTGATAGGGCTGAAAGGCACTATCTTCAGTTATGAAATCCAGCTGTTTGTCCACAAGGAATTCTACTGCAGTAATTGAATTGTATACACTTTTTCCAACCAAGGGCTTGAATGTCTGTCAAGGAAAAAAGAGTAAATTAGGCAACTGAAAAAACCCCTCAGCATATCAAACCCCCAAAACTGTATAAATACTGATGTATTTTTCCATTAAAACAAAATAACAGTTACTAATTATACAAGACAGGAGGATTTTGTGTTCTGTCGTTTTTTTCCTTTGTGCCATTGGTGGAAAACCAGCCAGAAAAGAGAACTACACCATACATTCTTCCTTTCCTTCACTAGGCTTCAGCAAGATTGTTTACCACAGAAGCTCAAAGTACAGGAGCACCATTCCATCCTAAACACACAGCTCAGCCCGCAGCTCCTCTCTCCCTGCCTGCAGGACCAGCTAGCACAGCAGTGATTATACTAAGGACAGCTCAAGTGGAAGCAGACTGCAGAGAAATCCCTCCCCCCGCTTCCTGTTCTGAAATCGTTCACCTTGCCTCAAGTCAACCATCTCATTTCCCTGCCCATCTCTGAACTGTTCTGACTCTGCTCCCGCCGCCCCCGCAGCCGCTCCTCCCTGCAGCAGCCGGCGGCTCCGGCACACCGCCCCCGAGCGAGCCCGGAGCGGCCCCGAGCGCCGGGCACGGGCAGCGAGCAGCAGGGCCGGCAGCCTCCCGCACCCACCCCCGGCATGGGGAAGCAACAAGGTGCTGCCCACCCTCGCTGCTGGAGGAAGCAAGAAACCTCCCAGCTCTGCTGCAAAAGCCAGCACAGAGAAAAGGCAGCAGGGAGTCAGAGGCTCCTCGACACCCTGGCACAGACTTTGCCCAAAGCCCCTGCCCTCATGCAGGCACAGCAGGATGCAGCAGGGAGGGCGCCGTGCCCCCAGTGAGCTCCCCTGAGAGGGGACAAGCAGGCAAAGCCTTCCCTGCTGGCTGGGTTTCCTGGAACAGAAGCACAAGGAGAGCCCAGCCGAGCGGGGATGTACCTACTGGGGATGAGTCAGGTGAAAAGGAAATCCCAGCGGATGGAGGGGAGAGAAATGCTGCTCTGAGGACAGACAGGAACAGCAAGAGGAAGACATCTGTGAACAAAAGAAATGACTGGCAGAAAGAGCATGCAGGATGCTAGGGGAAAAAACATGGAGGGACAGAAAAAAATAAGAGGAAAGTTATTTTACAGGACACAAAAATAATAATGAGGGAATACAGGAAAAGAAAAAAAGCCCTTTGAGATCGATTCTAAATTTAAAATGCCGGAGAAAAAGACAAAGAGGAGAAACAAGGGCAGGTCAAACCACATGGAGCACTGTGCAAACGTTACCAACATCTATAAAATACTGCTATAGCAGCTCACATGCAACATCCTGCAGCAACAGACCCCAAGTACTTACAAGGGAAGGCAGGATCACCGCGACCTATTTACAGATGGGGAAACTGAGGCACAAAGCAATCCCATAACTTGACAAAAGCCACTAAGCAGGGCAGTAGCAGAGCCAGTGACCTGCCCTCAGCCAGTCTGCAGGCAGCTCCTAAGAGAGCACTCAAGGTTTTATCAGGCTTCATTACCTACTTTCAAAGGTGTTGCCTCGAGATTAGGCTAAATATAACCCAAGTGTCTCTGGAGCTTCAGCTCTGGCACTTACTAAACAAATGAGAGAATTCTTCATGGGAGATACATTATACTTTCTAATAAACCTATCAAACTCCACAAATGCTCCGACTGAATGCACAGCATTCTTGTTTCCAATTTATTTAAAGTTTCACTTCAGCTGCTGCTCTTTCTCAGACAAGGAAGGAAAAAAAAGCCAAACCTCTCCACCAATAGGTAACTAGATGAAAGGGCTGGAGGAACAAGAGTATATGATAGTATTCCAACTACAGAGTCCAAATAGTAAATAATTATTTAACCTCTAATAGCTAAGAAAGGGCCTTTGCTCTTGCATCACTTTGCTATAATGGATCTTGTATTGCTAATGGTTAAGAGAGGGTGGAGTTCACATCATGAAATTGCAAAGTGTTGAGTGTATAAACTCACAAGCAGATTTTTCTTTGAAAAAGCCAATGTTGCAGTCCTTCAGTTCTCTAACTGCCCCCATGTCTTCCCTCACACTGTTCTACTTTTCCCACAGTGCCTTCTTTCTAACTTTCTGTGCTATTATTCAGGTCAATAAATGAGTTTCCAACTACAAACAACAGGACATACCAAATCATCAGCTAAAACGAAACTGTGTGGAATGTGGCTTGCAGTTATCATTCAGGATTCAGACAACACTACAGATTAAGGTACATGTGAGCCACTGGTTTATCTTCCTAGTGGTATTAAAAGAACTAGTTCCAAATATAGATCTGTGAGTGTGATTATTCTGAGACGAGAAACGTAATGCCTTCTCCCTTACTTTCATAGATCTATGCCTCTAGACAGGTCAACGCCCCCAAATACTCATGTGGAGGATGCAGGCTATCCCACAAGCATAGAGGAAAAATATGTAAATAAATAAAGCAAAACCATGCCATGTCACACACCTCCCCCTATGCGGACAGCCATTCAGCTGCACATTAAAAAACATTCCCACTACCAACAACAAAACACCACCCTTAAGTAAACGCCTTCTTGGAAAAGCAAAGTCCAGACTCCATCAGTTCCACGAGATAGGCAGGCCACCAAGGAGACACCCAGCCTAGGATAGGTTAGGGATTTAAAAAATTTTAAATGGAAGACATAACTGAATTTCACACTACACATCACACATGCCCAAAGAAAAACAGACTGAGAGAACAGCAGGCAAGAGTCAGCTATTAAAGGTAAGCATATGAGGCATGTAATGACATGAAAATATATATAAAAAGGTCCAACAAGTTCCTTGCAGATTTTCAAAGGAAAAGCTCCTTGCAGATGCTCCCTCTTTCCATTCCCAAAGAGGAGGACAACTTTAAGGACAACCAAGCATACTGGGAGAAACCAGGAAAAACTGCACCTCTGTAAATTAAAATCTCCCTTTCAAACCTGTAGCTTGTAAAAGAAGTTTTATATGTTAACCCAATTCCCCAAAGACCACAACGGAGCAGAGGACTCAAGCACTCAATTTTAAGTGACATCTGGCTTTACCACTATTCTAACTGGATGCTTAAAAAAAAAATTCCCTGCTTAGCCAAAGGGAGCTCCATGAACACACACACGCTCTCTCTCTTTGGCTGCTTTGCTAACAAGTTCCCTGATGCTGAATAAAGGGCGTTTCTTACTCTGCCCCTCACCATGGTTTTACCCCAGCTCATGCCAGAAATAACTTGCCTACAAGAGACAGCTGGCACAGCACTGAGTCTGAGAATTGGATTCTGGATCTTCTGGAAATTCAAATAATTTTTCAGAAGACATAAATTAGCATTACTTCACAGCAAACAATCACAAAACTATTCAACAGCATTCACTAAATACCAATACAGCAAATTACCCAGTGACAGCCTTTTCTTATGCCCAGTAACACAAAGTCATCTCTTTATTTATCTTTCTAAAACCCCCATAGCAATCATAGGACCTACTTTCCCAAGGAAGCAGCAGCAAGCAAGCACACAGCGTATTTTTACCTCTGCCTAGTGCAATTAAGCAGCTGGAGTGGTGGTAATGTGCCTCCAGCATCGAGCAGGGAGCTCTCTGGCACTGGCCAGGGCTCCAGAAGCTGCTGCACCTCGACTGCTGCAGCCTGGGCGCTGCCAGGCTGTGACACCCAGAAGGCTCAATGCAGCAAATGCTCGGGTTACAGCTGAGCTCGCAGCTGCTGCCCAGCTCATCCCGCACGTAGCACTGCCTCAGCTGCCTGGCTAGAGCTCACAGCCTGCTTAGCTGGGCACTCTGTGCCGCAAGCCTGCTCCTCACACTACAAAAGCACATCCTACAATGCACACCTACCGCAGTGACCCTTTTAAAAAAATCTTTCTAGAGGAATTTATGCCGTAAGCCAAACAGACTTTTAAAGAGTTAATAATGTAATTTAGAAAGCTGTTCTTGCACTAAAACGTCTACATTCTATACTTCTTCCTCTTTAAAGCACAAAAATTGAAAAGATTAATTAAACCTAATTTTTACGTGCTATTCAGTAAACTTTTCCACATATTGTTCTGTAGCCTCGCTGTTTAGTCTGCAATAGCGCAAACACCGGCACCTTTTCTTTATGACACTTAATCATTCGAAACAGCTGTAGCTCTCTTCCAACGCCCGTTTGTTGCCATGGTTTGTACTCAAAGGCAGAATTACCGAGTGGAAAAGAGCGGACAATCAGTAAAGCAGATCTGACGTTAGAATCGAGCACGGGGTTTCCTCATTCGCGGATTACCCTGCCTGCAATCCCTACGGAAGCGGCCGTTTCCAGCCAAGGCGTTATTCCGGGCGGAACTCTCGCAGCCCTTCGCCGGGGGGGGCAGAAGGAAGTACCCGTCGGGACGCGGGGAGAAGGCAGCGCCAGCCGGGCCCGCTGCCCGCCGGAGCTGCCGCATGGCAAGGCGCACCAACGGCGCCCACGGCTGCTCTAACGGCGGGGCCCGTGCCGTTAACGGCCGGCACCGAGTCCTGCCGCTCCCGCACCCCGCCTTAACGGCATAAACTTACCCGAAAAATAGGGAAAAAAAAAAAAAATCTTCTGGTGTTTTTTCCGAACTCGCTTTCTCCCGTTTCCCGAGGGGCGCAGGCCGCCCTGCGCGCCTCCGCGGGCGCAGGAGATGCCCGGTACTCACGGTGTCCCGGGCTCGCCGCGCTCTCGTCCCCGCCGGGCCGCGCACAAAGCCGCCGTCGCCGGCCGCGTGCCACCCCGCGCGCGCCCCCGCGGGAGCCCGTTCGTCACGTGCGCCGCTCCGCGCTCCGCAGGGATAGGACGGAGAGGGGCCGAGGGCCGCGACAGCCCCGCGGGCCGGGGGCGCGGCCCGTTCCGCCCCAGCAGCCTCGGAGGGCAAACAAAGGCGCCCGTCGCAAAGTTAAAGTGTCCGCGCGGGTACGTATCCCGCGGGGGAAGGCGCGGAGGCGCCCCCCGGTCCCCCGAACGACAGCGGCGGATTGTCCCGCTCCCCCGCCCCGTCGGCCGGTACGCACCTCGCCCGGTGGCCCAGCCCGCGGGACCTCCGCGCCCGCCTCCGCCTTTGAACTCACAAGGAAAATGGTTCTCACCGCGCCGCTTCCGGGTCGGGCCGGGCGGCCGCGCCGGGGGCGGAGACTGCGGGGCCGGAGGAGGAGGCGGCGGGGAGGAGGACGACGACGACTCACCGCCCGCCCTTTGTGGGGCCGGCGCGGACTAGCGCGCAGCTGTGCGCTCTGCGGAGGCCCCGGCGCGTCCCCGCTGCTGGGTCATGGCGCGCTGCCGATGCCGCCGCTTACATAAGGGCGGACGCGCAGTGCGCGGGTGCCGGGGCGGGAGGAGCCGGGCGGGGAAGCACCGAGCCGAGCGTCGGGCGAGGAGAGCACGCCGCGGGAAGAGGCGGCGCTCGGCAGGCGCGGCCCGCGGCCACGTCCCGCGGGGGCGGAGTCCCGGGACACGTGTGGCCGTGGCTCGGGAGCGCGGCCGAGGCAGCCGGGGACCTGGAGCCTCCTGCTGCCGCTGCTCCGCGCCCCCACCTCGAACTCCGTTTACAGCCTCGGTGCTTCCTCCCCGCGCGAAGCTGAGCCCGGCCTTGGAAGGCTGTTCTCTATCCCTCCCGCGGGTGGGCTCTGGAAAGTAAGCAGCGAGGGCTGTAGCTCGTCCACATTCAACCAAGGGGGAAAAAAAAAAAAAGCAATAAAGAGGAAGGGCGGGTCAGGCATGAGCTCAGTGCCTGGTCTGGGTCCAGGAGCAGCCGGAGCAGAGGGCGGTGGGCGGCTCCGCTCCCCCCTGCGCCGCCAGAGCCGGGGCTGCGCAGCCCAAAGGCTCCGCCAACAGAGCACAGGGCTCAGCGGGGACTCGGCCCGGGAACTCGCGGAAAACCTCAAACACAATTTTCTCTTTTTTTAGTATAGAACCTATTTTCTCCGTGACGACCCCCCACCCACCCACCCCCCCCCCCCCAAAAAAAAAAAACAACCAAACAAAAAACTCACGTGTTTTCACACTTTCCAACACTAGCCAATGTCACTAACTAGTTGTTTACAGTTCACATGGAAACTTCAAATGAACAGTCCAGGAGGAAAACGTTCAGGGGACACTTACTAATGAGAAAATTATTTCCAGAGAGAAATTTAGCAAAAACACATGTACTATACTCCTTGAGCTTAGCACACATACATGAACATGGATAGTAAGAAAAAAAAAAACAATAATCACAAGGGAGGTTGCGATAGAGACATTTGTTTTCCCCAACCTCTTTAAACATAAACAGCTGTACATTTTTCACTTCACAGAAAAAACACAAGGCATGTCATTTGCCAAGAAAGTATGAGAATAATGGGAAATCAATGCATGACTACATCTCTGTTCTCATCTTGAATTATTCCAAATGATGTAAGCTTAAAGGTGTACTGGAATGCTATAACATACTAAGCTCTGAAATAAAATACTTAGGTACAGCTAAACATTAAAGTTGAACTGGAATGTTTTCTACCCACCACAGGCTTTTCTCCAGCAAACTGGTTTTCTTCCATAACAGCACAGGAGCTAGGGCAGGAACCAGGCTACCTGTACATGGTGTTTGTACACTACCGTGCCTGTGCTCAAACCACAAAACTGCAAGGCTCCTGGATTTCACTTGGAAAGGACACTAGCAGAGGCAGTTTATTGTATTGATTTTCCTTTTTAAGTGGTCTTCCATCCGGGCTGGCTCAAGGCAGCTGGGCAGCCTTATATGGCAGCAAGGCTGCGGGGAGGCAGCAGTGCCTTGAGCAGCCTCCATCTATTCCTGACCACCCAGACTGGACAGTTGCTCCTCTGGTTTCTGGCACCCCTGCCACAGCCCCTCACCAGATCCACTCAGGGCTCACCACCAGCAGAACACAGCTCACTAACCTCCTTGGTTCCCCCACAACACACCTCCTGCCCCAGCCATGCCTTGGTAAGGCTGCACTGCCTTATCTCCAGAGAAAAAAAATTAAACATCTTAGTGACACCATTCTGACCTCATTTCCTGTCACTTCCTTTTTCTCCAGACCACCTCTCACTGGGTAGGGGGAATAACACCTCAGTCACTTTCACCAGTACTGAGAGAGGTCATGCAGTAGCAAGGACTAAAATGCAGCTCTATTCCAGGTGTGGGGCTGCAGTTTGCACTGCTCTTCCCCCTTTAGAACAAAAGTGTGCCTTGTTATCCTCCACCCAACAGCAACAGGGCCACTGTTAAGCGGGCAGGACAGTCTTTCACAGACTTGGTCCTTCACAGGCCTCATCACCACTAAGAAATAAAACTTGACCTATCAGTAATAGCTGACACAAGGAAATATCTTGGAATTCAGACTTTGCCAAGTAATAAATAAACAAAGTATTTTTCCAAACTTAATTCTGTACTTGTATGATCTTCAATTTAACTTTTAAAGCACATTTTTGATTACCTCCAAGAAATACTGAGCACCCAAAAGCATACTACTTCCACCACTAGAATCCCCCCTTTCCCATACACTTTTACGTTTTGTTTTACCATTTCTCTTAAGAGCCCAGACACTTAATAGCTATTTCAGGAAGGGCAAACAAATGAAAAATGCCTATTACAGAGCACAACATACTTCATGCTACTCTCAAACTAATGGTGCTGTGATAGCTGGATGGTATGTAGTGCAACTGTCAAAGCAGGCAATCCTTAATAATATCCAAGACAGACACTATTAAAATACAAATCACAAGACGGTCTGGAGGACAGGCAAGTTTGCCCGTTTGGACAAAGCTTTATTAATAGATGGCGACTTAGTAACAAAGAATATTAATACCCAGCCCAGCACCACCAATTCATTACCACAGAGGGATTTTGCTAAAAATTCTCAAGTTGCACCAGCTATGCATGGAGTACTAACTCATCAACTCTTATTTCCAACAGTTTCACTCAAAGACATCCTCAGGAAAAACCCACTAAGTGGTGAAACACCTTTTGGAAGTTAAAAAAATCCAAGGAAATTGCTACTGGTATAATTGTTAATATTAAGTAGACTAAGGCGACATAAAATGACATTTACATCATTACTACTTACAAAATTTACTACGATATATATGTGTATGTTCTTAACAAAACACAGATTTGCCAAATAAAGGTCAATTTTTAAATAGGAATTTTAAAAATTAGCGTCTATCCAAGCCTGGTTTTGACATTTGCAAACTAGTACACTTCAAAAAGGCTTATTTAGTAGTCACATTATTTTAGCACTGTTTTCCACTACTGTTTGCTTCTTCTCACAATTGGGCCTGAGCTCTGTCAAACAAGCCATACTATAAGCTTGCAGAACAGAGCTGCCTTTGTTCTTTGGCACTGCCAGTCCCCTATGGAATCAGGCAGCACACTGAACTGCACTCGACAAACAATCCCTGACCTTCAATTACTGCCTTGGCTCACTGCCACAGGATACATGTATTACTGGTAACACAGCGTGCCCTATTTTGCAGATAATCACTAGAACTACAGATAATCATGAAAATCAACGGAAAAATGCAAACATTCCCTTCCTAAAATCGCGGTTGTAACTTCCCCGGTGTGCTGAAGCCCAGCCCAGGCTCAGGCCACGCATGTGAGGACAGCAACACTGCAGGTTTTGTATTTTTAGTGACTGCATGAAAAATTCCAGGTGGTGGACGGCTTTGCCGTCCTCCGCTGGACGTTTTCGGTTTGTTTTTTGTTTGCTTTGAGGCGGAAGGTTGTGCTGGCACAGTTGTGCAAGAGCTGCTCTTTTTTTTCCCCTGCTATTTTTCCCCTCGAGGGGCCTGGCAGGTTTTTCAGCAGGGCCCGGTGGCAGCTGCAGCCCTCGCACTTGCGGGCTGGCCGGCAGCCAGCGCCCGGGCCCGGTGCCACCGCCCTGCTGGGAGCTACGGCCACCGGGAATGCCACACCGGCTCCAGGGCAGCGACAGCACACACGGATCGGGCTTCAGCTGGGACCCCTTTTGGTTTCTTGCAGGCAGAGAACCCCCTGAACTGCAAACCCTGCTCCTGCTTCACACCGCGCCAGGGAAACCCACGTGCGCACGGCTGCGGGCCAGGAAAGAGCGCATGCAAATATTGCAAATGAGTAAATATTTAAACTTTAAACCAAATGAAGGTTAGTTAAATCGGTCTTCAGCATTTAAATTAGCTTTTTTTTCTACTTATCTTCTTCCTGTCTGTGCTGCTCCACATTTGCTTAGCAAGCAGAACCGTTTCATAGTGATAGTCCTGCAGCTATTTCCTGCAGAAATAATGCAGTGTAAGGGCAGAGCTACGGTCAGCCTCATGTTAGTGGAGAAATTAACTTTCTCATTATGCATTTGTGCAACCTATCGAGTTCAGACCCTGTACTTAAGTGCAGAAACCAAAGTCCAAAGGAGAAATTAACGTGTGTGAAACAATCATTACTACTGGAACTGCAACATGAGAAATGCAGTAACTAGCATTCAGGTGCCAGTTCATTTGGCAAATTCTTCATTTAACCCTCCTTTTTTGGTTATTGAGGTGGGCAAATCCGACATGCAAAAACTTCACCAGGCTATTTTTAGTAATTTTTCAAAACTGAGAAGCTGAGGACAAGAGTGTACCTGAAGGAACATATGCAATAGTACAGTTAATACACTCCAAATCAGTGCTAACTGATTTTACAGTATATTTCAAATTAATCCAATTTAAAATATGGTGTCTATCTTTTTAATGTTTTCAATCTACTTTTAAAACCAATTTTGTCCTTCCTTGGGCAGGCATCATGGGGTTTAATGCTGCATGTATCAACATGACTGTGCAATTTTCCCCATTACTTCATCCCCATCTACTACATCATACCAGCACTGTTAACACAACTGTGGGAATAAGCCCTGTTAGTGATCTGGTGCTATATCTGTGGCTGAATCAGTGTCCCTGCTGCAACAGGAGACCAATAATTGTGATAAAAGAAAAACCAGATGCATGGCCTTAAAAAAAAAAATCATCGTTTTAGTCAATAGAATTGTATGAGTTTTCTTATTTGCTAGACAGTGCTGTAACTCCAGATTTATGTTCAAATACAAATTATGGAGCAGTCTCTCAGGCATCACTTTGTGGATGTCTCATCTTAAGCCCAACATCACTGTAAAAGACTTGTGTTTTCCTAATCCCCCCGCCCTCATTAATTGATCCAAAATGCTGGGACCCTTGCCACTCACTCAAATTGAGTAACATCAATGGCACCTTATGTGTGACCTGCCCTCTCTCACTTCTTGGTGCAGGTCTTTCTAACAAAGCTTATAAAACACATTTTTCTACCCATCCCCATAGTTCAGAGCACCAGCCTATATTGCCTATATTCATTCTGCATTTCATTCTGGCCTTAGTAAATGCACACATGTTCAGACCATGCAAAATACTGTCACAAACACTCCCAGCCACTCTTTGCATTCCTTCCCCCAGCAGCCCCATTACATCACACTGCACTTCCCAACACAGCACCTTCCAATCCTGGTATCACTCATTTACCAATTTCAGGAGCAATTTACTGACAACACTAGCAAAGCTGATTCACTGACATCTTTCCATTTTCTCTTTAAAACTCTGCCTGCTGTATTGACCTCTGAAACCTTGACAATGGCTTGGGCACTGCTTGATGGAAGCCTCATCTTCCCTCATAAGCAATGCCTTCTATTTCCCACCTCCTGTCTCTGTGTCATCTGTCCTTGACTCACTCTCAGATTTTAACTCTGTACAGAAAGGAACCCTTTTCATTCTGTGCTTGTTGTAGAACTCATTGGACAAGGGAATTCTGGACTTTCATGTGAGTTTTCAATTGTCGTGGTAATGTGCCATAACATTCATTAACCTTGGGACAGATTCTGTCTTCTACAAAGCAAGCACAACAGCATCAAGTTCATAAAGCACAACAGCTTCAAGTTCATCATGTTCTTACCCACACTCTGTCTGCAATATTCATCAAACCCTTTTCAACTTGGGTGCCATCCATGTTTTGCAGTATTCATGCTTTTTCAGCCTTCTTGCTTCCATCACAGCGATGCCAAACTCTGTCCAACTAATTTCTTGGCTTTTCTTATTCCAGCCCTATCAGCAACATTCACAACGTTCTTGCATCCTTCTCCCCTGTAACTTACTGAATGCAACATTCATTTACCTGGCCTCCTTCCAGCCTCACCTCCAGAAAAACAACCTTTGTAAGAAAATCAGCTTCGGGCTTCTAAACATCCACTGCATTTCTGCTCTTCTGATTCAGCAGCACTGTCATGTCCTTCTCATTCTTCCCACTAATTGAAATCCATTACAGAACAGGAGTCCACCTTTCACCCTCCTACTATTTCCTGTTCCTCTCAGACTACATTCCCAACTGCCTCTCAGCAGTTCATCTTGCTTCCTGACTCACCCAGATCTAGCTCTCATAAGGTCTCTTTCTGTTCTTATTACCCAGAACCTAAATACCTGCCTCACCTTTTTCCATCTTATCCCTTACATATTTGTTAACTTGAATTTCCAGAGCACTGGGTGTTTTTTTTTTTCCCAATTCTGCTGGTTTTTCAGCTCCTCTGCCCTGCCACTCCCTGTCCTTTGTCTAGAGCATCTTATTCACCAGCTTAGTCATCTTCCTGTCTTTTAAATGGACTGTATTTTATTTTGCATTTTTCTGCTTGCTCTTCACCAAAACAACTCGGGAGCATCCTCACCACAGAAAGCTCAGCTTCCCACTGAAGCTGAGGCTCCTTGATGGCTCAGGCTGCTGGCAGGCCCTTTGGTCCAGGGACTCCTCCTGGAAAGAAGCCACTGGCTCCATCGGAGGCGAGTCAGGGTGCGGTTCTGAGGGAGCCTCACTGCAGGCATCACTTCCTCTTACAGCAGTGGTGAGCATGCACCAGCGCTGGTATTTTCCATTCCTGTAGCCCCACAGGACTCTTGTAACATCAAGTGCTCCCTACATGCCTGACACCACACCCAGGGCATGCAACGTATTCTTGACACTACCCTATAAAATGGTTGCTTGAGTAGTAGGCTGGGACAACTCATTTAGGTCTCTACAGAGGGTGGAACTGGCTCTTGAAACAGAGTGGATATGTTAAATAGGAGCTTCTGTTTGGAGTTATTTGCAATAACAAAAGCCTCAAAAATACACAGAAGATGAAGAAGAAAAACACTGAAAAAACATCAAGAACTGAGAGCAGTATTTTAAAAGAACACGTCACAGAAGCTGAAAGAGTGGAATACCTACTTCATGTTATCATGTGAATAAAGTTGTTGTACATAAATTTGGATTCAGTTTCTGAGAAGCAAAAGTACTCCTCAGGGCCACTCGTCGAGGTCTACATTTACTCCCTGTTACTGACAGCAGTGTATTTCACTGTTTGTCAGACACAATAAGACCTGTAGAATAAGCAATTCAACCCGCAACATACTCTGAACTGGGGAGGAAGAGGGTGGTCCAGGGACGGTGAATAGTCAAAAGGCTGCAATTTCTACTCCTTCCTCCTTTTCTACTTCCACTGGCTCAGGAAAAGCAGAAACCCCATTTGGCAGTTCTTCAGGCTTTCTAGCTGGCTGTCTCTGGATTCCCATAGGCCATCCATGGAGGGAGAGAATTACTCATTTTGGACTCAGTGCCTCTTTGCTCTTAGTCCCAGCTTGCTGGGAGTAAGGTCATACTGGAACATTGGTCTGTGTTTTGCAATACATCTTTTTTATATTCTAAACATTGTACACTTTACCCATAAGGGTATCTTAAAGACAGCATTTTCATATTTCCAAACACTAAGACTTAAGTATTAAGTAACAGTGTGCATTATGTTTTAATTATCTTTATAAAAAGCTCCGTCTTACTGAGACAACGTGCTAATATATACTCCTCAAATAAAAACACCAGACTGTTCACCTCACCTGTGTGAGGGAGGGAAAGAAACAATCAAGTGTCAGACTACACAGAAATGTATTTTAGCCTTCTTGAGCACTATTTTCTCCTGCTATGATTATTTTATAATCATACTGTATCTCTTGTCAGACCTCCTACACAGATACACTCGCTCATACACTGGTTTGATTCCTGAATCTGCAGCATTAAAGGCTTGGAAGAACTTGTCAAATAAAAAAAAAAAAACCTCTTACAGGCATAAGCCACTAAGAAGGTGAGGTTAAAAGTTTAACATTTGATAATAAAAAGTCTGATGGAACAGACAGGGTTTTAGTCAATATATCCCAGCATCAAGATAATGCTGAAATAATATTGAAACACCATCAGTCTATCTAGTAAACAAATTAGAAAATAACCTAGATATCATAATGGATTCTCCCCCCGCCCAGTGCTATTTTTAGATTCTCACATCTGCCCTACATGCTTGTCCAGTAGCAACCTTGATGGACAAACACTTTTTTTTCCATTCAGGAAAACACAGGACAGATGGCGTTCAAAGTATTTCTCTCCGAGATAACAAGTTTTCCGCTTTTTATAATTTCACTTATCTTCAAACTGTGACAGCTGTGAGTTTAAAGATAAAATCAAAATGATCCAGATCTTGTTCATCTCCTTTCTCTAGGTCTCTGAAAGGTCACACAAACACGTCTCGCTCAGAAGTTTTCTACAGAATGTGGAACGTTTTTCTAAGTTTAAACTCACTGGTATTTTAGAAAAATGCAATGTATTTTTCCCAAGTTATGTCTCAGGTCTGTATTATGAATTTGGGATCTTCTGGATCCCTTTGTATAGTGTATCAGATAGTACTTCCCTCCAATATCTATTTATAGATTACATTCCCTCATTCCTCCCATACTAGCATACATGGCAGTGTTACTAACCTGCATTTTCTACTTCCATGTAGTCTCTCATGTTAGACTGTATTCTATGCTCTGGTTATCCTCATCCTCCTCCCCTGCATCCTCTTTGGCTACAAATGATCTGTCTCCAGCATGGATGAGCAGAATTGTGTCTGTGAGTGTGAAAGGGCTCTGGGGCAGCTCCTGGGGGACACAATCCTGCCTCTGTTCGCACACACCCCAGAGTCACCCCTGCCATCAGCTCACCACACAGCCGGTTCTCAGTCCTCCTCTGACCAGCCAGAAGGCTCAAAGCTTCTCCTTGCCCCTGCTGCTCCTGGATAAGCTCTCATCTATATTTGCCATCTGCTCCTAAATCCACCACTTTCTGGTTTATGAAGTGACGTTTTGTTCCATTTTTATTTCTTTGTTTCTCAAGGATATTCCGTTCTAGTTGCATAAAAAAACCTCATCCTCTGTGTTAAGGGCTTCTCCTATTCTGCACCATCTAATGCTTTAATCAAATTTAATGAATTAGTCCAAACATTTTAGTAAAAACACAAGCAAGTCATTCCCAAAATGTACTAACAGCTATTGGCAGACAAAACTATTTCACCCCAACACTCCACCTGTTTCAATACCACATAGCCAACATCTTATAAACTCATTCCTACCTAATTTACTGTTCATGTTCACTCTACTAATCCCAGTCTTCCTCTGATTGTTCACTACTTGACATACAGTGGAATGCATTACAAAAGTCTAGATGAATGATATTAATTACATTTTCTTGCCTCACAACAAAGCAAACTGAAGTTTTTATTCAGGTGGGTCCATGATACAGCATTTCATGGTGCTGTTGGTAAGAGTAGACCAGGATTAAGGGCAGAGAGAGGAAACACACAGAAGCTGTGTGTTTAACAGTCAGTCTGTTTGTGAAGACTTTAGGATACAAGACCATGAGTAAAAGGCAGCATTAAATCAAAAATGTCAAAGCAAATTTCCTTGCCAAATAAAAGAGCAAGCTAGAGAAGCAGATCTATATCCTGACACTTTGCTTCCTATGACACTCATGTGTGCAAGCTAAACACATCAGACCCAAATGAAACTAATGGAGATGCGTATCAGGAAAAAAGAAGGAATAAACAAAACAAAACAAACCCCAACAACAACAACCAAAAAACCCACCAAAGAACAAAAAAACCCAAAAAACCAAAAAACAAACACCTCCAAATATTCAGAAATCACCACTAACTATCTGTCAAAATATGCATGTAGAATGCAGTTCCCAAAGTCACCTACACCGGGCCTGGTCATACTCACTATATTTATTAGTGACCCAGATCATGGAACACAGACTACATTTAATTAATTGACAACCAACCAGCTTGATGGGACTGCAAATTATATTAGAGGACAAAAAGGAAAACTGGACAAGTGGTCTGAGAAAAAAAGATGATATGCAAAGCACTGCACGTAGGCAGAAGTCAACAGCAAAAATACTGAGTGGCTAAGGAAGAATTCCATAGAAAAGAGAGGTTAAGTTCAATTTCTGCACTGAGTTAACAGTATCATGCTGTAAAAATATAAACACAATACTGGGATATATGAATGTTTGTACAGCCTGTGTTCAGCATTCATGAAGCCTCAGTTATAGTACTATAAAGTGAGCAGAGTTCTGGACATTGCTCTTCAAGATAGGTATGTACAATAATAGGAATATAGTTTTGGAAAATGCCATAGATGAATACAGACTGAAGGACTGGGAGGGGAAAACAGCTGGGTGTGTCTCCAGTTATGAAAACAGGATGCTGCAAGGAATAATTTCTTAATCTCTACAGCAGACACAACAAGTTTTAACTGCCTTAATTTAGATTAGATGATCTCAAGGTCTTTTTCAGTCGTACGATTCTAGAGTATCTGCAGAGTCACTGACCTCTCCCAAACAAAACAGCATTTAGAAACACATAACCAAATTAATAATATCTTTAAGTCTGCTTATATTATGCCATGTACGTCTCTGCCCAACACCACCTACTTCATGGCTTCTCTCAACAGCAGCAAACCATTGTTCCTGGGAGGGCTGCAATGCAAAAAAAGTCGAGACCTCGCTCCTGGCAGCAGTATTGCAGTGCTCCTGAGAGCAGGGAGGTACCAGCTCTCCCTGGCTGCTCTGATCCCAGCCTCCATATTCCCACCAGTGCAGCTCAACAGGAAGATTTACCTGCAGACCTTGGGAAAGGTTCTGGAAGATCATGCCTGACCTGAATGCCATAGAATGGCCTTCCTTGTCTTGAAGATTAATTCTCCCCAAAGACAAGTATAGAGTCAACAAAATTCACTCTCTGAAGAAGATATAGTGTAGTTTACTTTCTTTTCTTTAATCTCCTAAATCCTTGACTGCCCCTCACCCACACACTGCAATGCCTTCCAAAGTTTTACATACTGTGAGGATAGACTGACAGGCTTTTAATTGCTTGCCTAATTCTTCCTTTCTCCCTCTTCTTGTTGGCACTGCTTTCTCCAGTGACTGGTATCACCCTGAAGGAAAAATTAGCTAAAATAGTTACAATCAACACTAATTTCTTCCTAATTGTGAGATGAAAATTTCTCTTGGTCTCTGAGTATTTTACGATCTTTAAGTTCCCTCTGGTTGTAGCAACTACCATTTTCTTATTCTCATACATCTAATATTTTTCTCCACTTATCATTATCCTTACTGAAAATTAGGCCAAAAATACTTAATGTTTTATTTCTGTATTATGGTTATTCTCTATTCTCTATCCTTCTTGCCACCATCCTCAAGTTGAGCTTAAAGACATCAACAATGGGTGGAACTTTAAGAACAAACCCTTATTTTTATTTGCTTTCACATCATTTACAAGATTAAGTTTAATTTTTAGAAACAAACCCAAATTAAGTTCTCCTGTCCTCTTCCCCCACCCTCCATTGCCTGCAAGATTCCTGCATTACTTGTACTAAATATTCTCAGGCTATTCATCCATTTTGAACTACAGACCAGGATAACTCTTTACTGAGGATTCAGTTTCCAGGTAAGCTTTACTTACCTGTAAGTTCCAGAAATTGAGTCCTGAGGTTCCTTACACCTGTGACCAATTTTGCTTATTTAAATTTGCCCCTAAGATTTAAAACCTAGATCTCCAAACCAACTTCTCTATATTTTTTTCACATATTTCAAACAGAATCAAGCCATGACTACTAAGGGTGCAATTTTACATTCCATTTCATCTGCTGAACTGTAAGCTGCCACTGGCTGGGAATGCCTGAGTGGCTCAGGAGCCCCAAACAGTGGCTGCAGCTCTCTCTGGAGGCCTGATCCATCAGAGCTCACCCCAGTCTGACTCATTGCCACTGGAGTCACCTTGCTGATCTAACTCATGCCTTGGCTGTGTGACTGCTCAGATGAGCTGGACAGGGGCAGGGAGGGAAGCCAGCTCTTCAGCAGATGATAAAGCATAAAGGGGAACTGAATGCTCAATCCAAAATTATTTTCTAGAATATCCTCATTGCTTTTCCAAGTGAAGGCTAAAGTAACACTTTCTTCCTGTTGGTTCAGTGACTAGTTTGAGGAAGAAACTTGCCAGCAATCAAATCCAGGAGTGCCTTGGCCCTATCACTTCTCTTATCTCCACCCAGGAAAGTAAACCACCTGATAATAAGGCAGTATTTATCTAACAACACTACATACAAAGATCCCTACTCCATTTGAGTCTAACCCTGGGGCTAACACAGATGCTTTCTTCCTTCTGTCATCTTTTTCCAAAGTGATTTTCAGCCAAACTGATTTCAGTCTGACCTTTTTACACCAAAGCCTTTTTTTCTAGACCACTATATAATTACTACTGCACAACTTTTGCTTTTGTTCACTTATTTCTGAGCAGCACAAAGCCTTTTAAACACATCTAGTCCAGTTAGTACAAGCATTCTGCCAACCTTCTGATACTTGGATGTTTTATATCCTGACCTCTATGAGAAACTCAGATTTCTCCATTTTGTTGTCCAGGCTCTCAACATTTCAGTTATTTCTTAGTAATCACATACCATTATGCAGTGGAAATTTTTCCTCAGCTGCAGTGCCTGACTGTCATTTTCCTTAATCTTGGAACTCTGTTCCTTCTCAGTCTAGTCTTCTACCCACTGGCACTTTTCCATATGCCAAGAAAGAAACATTTACCCAACAGCAAGGTCTGAATGGAGGTTGCAGTGCTGATCAAAGCTTTTCCTTACACTGAAGTTCCCAGCCATGGCACTAGCCACCTCCTCCAAAGGCAATTTTTCCAGGTACTTGGGATCAGAGCCTCTCTAGGAGTATCTCCTGAGTGCTTTCTCCACCAGGTACCATACTTCCACTTAGGACTGTCAGAGCATCTGCTCTGCCTTCGTCAGGATGGTATGCACATCTGTAATCCACCACAGGAGAAAATGTACTGTCATTTACCCTATCATGAAGGCTAATGATGGAGTCTCTCCTTCCCACTCCCACTCAAATCCCTTCAGGATCTTGCTCAGCTTTCTCATTCCTTCTTATCTTTCCATTCAGCAACATCAAAAGTTCCACCAAGAAATCTGCAGTTTCTCAGCCTTCCCTTAATTCTTGGATCTGGTTTAGGTTCCAGCCTCATTGCCAATTGCATCTTGAGCCTCTCTGCTTTTCTGGCTTTTTTTTTCCCCTTCACTTTTGAATGGTACTAGTAATTTCATACATACTATATTTAGTCATCTTTATTAAATCTGCCATTTTTCAGGTTTCCCCCACCATTCTTTGATTATTAACTTTCCTTTGAGTCCCTGCCTTTAAAAAGGACAGGCTAAACTCCCTTGATATACTCACCAGTTACACAGCAACTACTTATCAGCTGCTTGACTTTTGAAACCTCTTGTCTAAAGGAATTTCAGCCCTTCATTTAGATCAGCTGTGGGTAGCAACAGGAACCAGCCTCATACCTAAGTTCAAATGCTGTCCATAAATTACACTCAAATCAAACACTTGTCACTGGTCCTCAAGAAACAAGATTTGCTTCCCAGTGCCTCAGGAGAGGGTGATGTGTTGGCTCGGCTGACCTCTGCTATAAGCTCAGTGCTCTATAACAAACTGGATGTGTCAAAGACGTCTGCTTTGGTTATTCCCATGGAAGTCTATCCAAATTTGGCACAGTTAGAGGCCTTAAAAAAAAAAAAAAGAGTTCACAGATGTCTGACTGAGAAATGCTTGCAAGCAAGGTGCTGTTTCCATTCCTGACAATCACTGCTCCTGATTACTGAGGGTTGTGGCCTTAGAGACCAGGACAAAGAGTGCTCCTCATTGCTGGCAGCCAGCACTAAAGAAAAAGGGAGACAAAAGCAGAGGAGAAGGCACAGGGGCAGGGAAAGAACCACCAGGTGGGTGAGAAAGAATGAACACACAAACCAGCTGGCAATAGATGAACAAAAACAGAAAGCTCTGTGTACTGCCACCACACATCCCCCTTGGAAGCTGGAAACACACCTAGAAACCCCAGGCAACATTCCTCTGGTGTCTTACAAAGACAACTTACTGCTTCTTTTGTACCTGGGCCACAAAACCAAAGCCAACTGATGTGGGAACAAGCACTTTGCTCTGTAAAATGCTTGTGTACTGAGAGGAATTAAGCTTCTCTCTACCCCATGCCCTTCTCTCCATCATTTAAAACACATATCCTTCAGGGATTCCCCCACCCCAAACTGACTGGAAGGAGCAGTATTTTATTTCTGCAAGTACTACCTGCTCACAGCAGTGTCAAAGCAGAAATCATCCAGGCACTCTCCTCATACACTGTTCTGCTTAATACCTTCCTCTCTTTCCTAGCCTGTGCCACTTCTGAGTATTTTTGCCACTTAGAAGACATTTATACATATGAGGATGAGAAAATTGTCCTTTATTTTTGCCTTTCATCTTGGTCTAGTAATAATTATTTTAAATAATTCTCCTGCTTGTGTTCAATTTTTTATAACAGTATTTCACTTTATTATTTAAATTAAATTACCCTTTTTTAGGCCCAACTAGCCAGGCATAACTGACACAAAACTACCAATCAGATAACAGCTTCAAATCTAGAAGTATTCAAAAGCTGGGGGGGTTTACTCCTATTTAAGATATTCTCAAGCTCAGCTTAAAGACATAAACAATAGATGGAAGTTTAAAAACAAAGCCTCCCTTTGGTCCTTATAGTCTCATACCTGTAAAATGTTTTTAAGAACTTTACTTTCTTCCTCAACCCCAAAGTAACAAGAACCAAGCTTTACATAAGCCAGGTACTGAGGGAACAGAATAATAAGTCTCACTGACAGGTTTTGATTTTTCTCTGAAAGAGAGATGTATTAGACCAAGACTCACAAGTAGAGCTAGACAATGGAGCAAGCACTAAAATCTCTGGGACATTTCCTCCCTCCCCCCCACAACTGCATAGTGCTATAACACTGCACAGTGAATTACTTCAGGAGAATCTATAAAATAAATGACCCATTTCTGGTCAAAAATCCCAGCTGTGAATCACATAGCCATTTGGCCTATAAAAAGCAAAAAACACATAACCTTTCCTGCTCCCCACCACCCCACAACCTGTTCTGGAAAAAAAGAAATAAATGTGATGTTTTCCAATGAATATAAAAGCTAAGAACATTTTGAGAAAGAAGCACAGTTACTTTACTTTTAGAACTACCTTCCCATATGACAAAATCATTCTGGCATACCTGCAGAGAAATGCTTCATTTCTCTCTCTCTGTCATTATTCAGCCTCTGAAACTCTCTGGGTTTCTCTAAAACTGAGTTATACCTGACTTTCTCTGTAAGATTACTGGTCCTGAAAAGAAAGGGGATAAGGAAAAATACATCCACAGGTTTGAGTCTATTTCAGCAGAAGCAAAGATGCTTTGCACTAAGTGGCTTTAATAGTAGCTTTAATAATGGAAGCAACCCCCATACTGGCAACTTTTTGTCTGCCTACAATGACCTAAGTAACATTACCAATGGACTTCAGCAATAAATACCTCATCATTGTAATGAAAAAGAAATGGACCCCTAGTTGTCACAGCAGAATCTAAATTAGGTTTCTATATTTAGAAGTACCACCTTTCTTTTGAGGATAGTAATGTGCTTCAGTTGAAGGGCAAAAGAACTCATAGGAAGTTGGTGCAGAAGCTCCTGAAAATGACTGAATGGCAAAAGAGTGCAATCAGAGAAATTTATATGTAAGGATGATGTGTATCAAATGCAATTATAACATCAGCATTAATACTAATTTGTAGAAGATGGGAAGTGTATGAAATTGGAAAGTGAAGTTTAACTAGCTGATTTCTAGATCTTTAAAGAAATTAAAAGGACAAAGCTGTTCATTCCATTATCAGCTTTTTATTTAGGACCTTTCCAAGAGAAATTTTCGATCATTTTCAAGAAAAAGGGAAAGCCCTCTCTTTTGTTGTCTGGTCTGGTAATACCTCACAGCCCTACTTCTCAGATGCAAAAACTCACCATTTATTTTCAGAATGTTTTCTCTGTGATGCACAGACACACCCCACTGAACTCTGGATTGTGGCAGTCTTTGTAATATCAAATGTGTATTTCATTGGAATTGACATTCTGCTGAACAATCTTGCTTTTCCAATCAGAGAGCCCTTAATATTGGGCTAAAAACTACATTTTAAGGATCACAGCAGCTTGAGGGTTGATGAAGATAAGAAAAATACATGGAAGGGGGGAAAATATTTTTTTTTCCATGCAGACTTTGCTGGTGTAGGTATTGTGCCAGAGAAGGAAGACCATAACCTGATTTGTGGTAGCAAGCAGAAGCCAGTCAGCCCACAGTAACTGTGGAGGGTCAGCACTCCTTTCAGTGCTCCTTACTGGAGCATGCCTTTCCTGAATACTCACAGGATACTCATAGGCTACCTTCAGGGCAATCAAAGTGCAATAAATTAACTTGTTTCATTCCTCAGCAACATTTTTGAAACTAAATTCTCATTCAGGAGGAGAATGCTGCATGCCAAAGGTTGACACTTATGAATGCTTCCTAAGGGATGCAGCTCAAATAAATATACTTGAATATGTTTTGCCTATCACTAGGAATTAAAAAACATGGGCAATAATTGAATTTCTGCTTGCTGACAGGTGAGTCCAATATAGGATTTTAAGAGTAATCAAACCAGGTTTTGCATTATGTGCCAAAGAGTCCTTTAGGTATTTACTCCTGAGCTTTCCTCTATGGCCCTTGGGGTGGACTGGAGGGGAGTATTCCTGAGCATTAGTAAGGTCTGGATTCCCACAGGCTTTATGTATTGACAGAAAGAAATCAGCTAACAGATTAAACCATTTCAGTCTGTTTCATGACAACTTTTGTGCCTCTGGTGTTTACTGAATTGCCTGTTGGTTTTTCTGCCTGTCACTCAACAGGCACAAAATACTGACTTTTAGAGGGTATCAGCCATCAGCCCTGAAGTCTGAACAGTCTTCAGTGGAGAGCAGCATGTAATCCAGAGAAAACAGATACTTATACCAAGTTTTGCAAAAGGACTTCCCATGGGCAAGCTGTTTTAACAACAGTTACCCTACTGAGATGTGTGAAATGACCATAGTTTTTCTTACTCTAAAGCTGGAGCCCAGGTGACCATCAATTTCAGAAGCATTCATGTTTGTTAACTGAATGCTCAAATTCTCATATTTACAAAGAAAATAAGTGAAATGGGACCAATCAAAACTTACTAAATTAATAACTGCATTTACTTTTAGAAATTAAATTATTCCATAATATGTTTTCTTCTAGGTTACACCAAGTTACAGTAAATACTAAATTTTCAGTGCTTAAAGTAAGAAAAAAACTATGCAAAAGATTCATGCACTTAAAACTTGTTTCTATTTTAATAAAAGGCCTGTAGTGTTAGAGTGTCAATTTAGCTAGCTAAAACACATTAATGTGTATGAGTGGCTCTTTTCTCCCCCCCATAACAGATAAGGAAAAAAAAGATAAGTTACACTGAAGAATATTAGCATGATTACAAGGACTAACATAGGTCTGGAAAGAAGCAACCAGATTTTTTTTTTCTCCCACATACCCTACACAACAAAGTTTACCACATAAACAGATTTGTTTGAGAATAAAATGGAAAGAAACAAACCTCTCTGTCAGATTTTTCTTAACTGTAAGTTATCTACTTTCTTACTCAAAAGTGATTTAAACCAATGGTGATGTATTGGCCAAAGTCTGTCAATAAAATTCACCTCTTACATCGGAGTCGCTCATGATGCAAAGGCAGCAGCAGCTGGCTCGTGTAGCCAACATATTTACCATCCCCTAAAGCCAGACTGGAGGAGCTGCAGTCAGCTCTGTGAGACCTTGCTGAGCACAGTCAGGAACAAAACCCCACAGTTCACCCTAAGAACACAAGCCACGTATCCACAGAATATCCACACCAAGCTCCCGAGGAGCTCCCACCTGGGAGCTGAGACAACAGCAGCGCAGAGAAAATGCCCAGAGCCTGCACTGAGGCCATGGCTGTGCTGCTCCAGGTTCCTAAAACTGTCTTAGCAAGTGTGTTCCTTCCTACAGAAGCAGAGATGGCATCACGGGGAATTTGTGTTAAACACAGCAGCATCCCTCTTTTGTTTGCAGGTAGCAAGAATTCACAGCCTTTTTACCAGCACACTTGTGATGTGAGGAAATCTTAACCTTATGACAAGGCCAGAAGCCTTGGGCTAGACTGGTAAGCAACTGCACCCTTCTTTTCCCTACAAGAAGTACTCTGTTGGACTGGTGCTGGCAAGCCTGCCTGAGAGTCACATGTTTTGGCATTTACTCTTTTAAAGCAGTATATGGTTCCTCTTATAGCTTCTCAGAAGCAGCAAGCAGATGTCCTTGTATTTGTTACATTCACACCACATTTCAAGACTTCATTTCCAAACATAAGGTTTGGGGGTTTTTTTCCCCCCCAGAATTATTACAGAAAAAAACCAAATTTTATCTTCCTCAAAACAGCAGGTGTGAGGTAGCAGGTCAGAGTGCTACCTGCATCAGCCCTCCACATTTCTCTTGAGTCAAAGTAACCTCTTCCAATCACACAAGATAATCACCCCAGCTGAGAAACCTCAAACATGAGAACTGCTCTGACTGACAAAAGCAACCCAGGTGGGGCTGACAAAAAGCAGCTTTAATCACAGGTCTCAACATGCAGAGCTGCAATCACAGCATCCACACTACTATGGGAAATCACAAAGCACCCCAGGTGGATGCTTGCTTATTGTACCTGTGAAATGCTAGGTGTCTGTTTATCCAGTGTTGATCCCAGTGCACACACTGCAGCAGCCTGGAGACCCACACAGCAATTGTACAGCCCAGCTTCACAGGAGACACTTCAAGAGCTCCATATAAACATCTCTGCATTTGAACCTTGTACCCATTTGACACTGAAAAAAACTGCAAAGTGCACATGGAGAGATCATGGGCTGCCATTCCTTACAAAAGTATTGTGGCAGTACCATGTACTATCCTTAATTGTTCATTTTTTGGCAAAAATAAAAATTGTTTCCCTATATTAATTCTCTCAGCACTGAGATTTCAAACCTTCTTTTTGGGAAGGCTTTGTTGCAGCTGCTGTGGTGATGAAGTTAGCTGGTACCTCCATCTGGAAGCTCCATTAATTCTTTTGCTTTTTCTCATGGTTGCAGAACAGATAATTGCACATGTCTATTAACTGATGGCAGGAACTTCAAGTAGCTCCATTTTTCTGCTCAAGGCACACAGACCAGCAGTGGATAATTGTAGGTTCCAACCAAAGACTTTCTTAGGAAGTGCCCAGAGCTGACAAGGCTCTGTGTGTCCAAGGCCATCAGGGAGCTGCTGAAACACTGGATTACCTCTGTCTCACAACATGTGCTGCCAGCCCTCAGCACTGGCTGAGAATGACAACCTGGAAGCTAAACCTCAGTAACAGCTTTATTGTTTGGGTTTGTTGGGGTTTCTTGCATAGACTAAGTCAGGCCAGAAGAGATACCACGCATTTCCAAAGCCCAAAATAAACCATACCCAAACATACGGATTACATGGATTTCCTGCAAAAACCATGAAAATCACAAACTGAAAACTGTGGATTATGTTGTCTTGTTGTATGGTTTGTTATTTTCTCCTAGTAAAATGTACTTCTAACTGGTCACAGAAGATTTGGATGAGACTTTTATTATCAGAAAGCCACTCTCAGATACATGCCATGCTATGAAGTCTTAAGTATGAAATACTTTAGGCTGACAAATACCCATGGCCATCCATGGCAGCTAATGCTATGGAATTAAAGCTGGGATGGTCCTGAGGAGGGGGTGGGAAGAACAGTGGAGTTTACAACCCAAGCAGCTGCTGAAACAATGCTAATTGACTGTTCATGCTAGTAAGGGGAAGGAAGGAAAACTGGGAAGGCAGAGAAAGGGTACTTTATAGCCTCACTAATTTGTGCTGTTAGCATCATCTGTCCTGTCTTCATTAAAGGATGAAATCACAGCAGAGAGTTGCTCACTTGAATGCAGGGGCACAAGAGGACATAAAGAGAAACTTCCAAGAGCAGAAAAGGGCAGACAGAGATTTGGAAAAGGCGTATCAAAATGGAACAGAGTAACTTCCCCTCTGACCACACACACAGCTCACTAGACCACATCAGAGGATGTTAAAAAGAAATCAAAAACCTAGAAGTGAAAAAAAATATTTCCCAAAGAAACTGACAAAATATTGTCCAAGTGGTGTATCATAGCAGACAAAACTGCTAACTGCTGTTATTCCCATCTCTTCTCTCACAAGACTATGAGCAGTGATACCAGGTCACACCAGGTCACGATCTGGTCTCAGCAGCTCCCACACACACACTCTTCCCCTCCTTGAAACCAGAAAGGGGCACCCAAAATGATCCAGCAGCTCCTGGCAAACACCAGTTTATGGATGACTGCCTGAGCTGGAGTTGGCATTCCATTTCATCATCCTCCCCCTGAGTCACCATAACCACCCTCTGTGTCCATGAACATTTTTTACCACTGTAGCACAGCACTCAGCAGCAAGGGCACCACGACAGTCACCATCATTCCCTTTGCTCTTCAAGTGTTTCCTTTTGCTTGTTGGGAACCTGCTGCTGCCGTGTTGCACTGGGCATCCACTGGTACTTCAGGGCAGTCATTTCTGACGTGCTCCCTCACCAGCATCCATGGCTGCACAAAAGGCTGCCCCCAGCACCAGCCCTCTTCCAAGCCTGTTTAAGAGTCCTGACAAGAATATTTTCTTCTGGCCTTCTTTACTTGTACAGTTATACTACACAAGCCTTAAGATAACCTGCATTTGCTATGCCAGACTGTTAGTTTCTACTGGACCATGATTTTAAGTTTTGCTTTGTCCTTACACTCAGTCTTTTTCCACTGTTTGCTGTTACTCAGCAGATCACTAGAGCTAAAACAAGATGGAAAAGGCAAGACATAGTTAAGGTCAACTAAGGACATGTAAGCACTACCTGCTCTTTAGAATAATGCTTAAATACCTGGTAAACTTCAAATGAGAATTTAGACACCTCTTTTAGAGGGTTAGTCTATCATTCTATTAGTTATTAGCTATTCTATTAGTTATTAGTCATTCTATTGTCTAAATTCTTTTTTAAATGGCACCAAATGCATTTCTGAATGCAAGAATATCCTGGGGTGACTTTATGATGCTAAATTGTATCCCCATTCATCTGTTTAGCCCAGAATTAAGTTCTGCACCTTTAAAACTAGATTCAGGAGTGAAGGGAGGGGGAAGTGATGGTGCACAGTTTGTGTGTGCAGAAGCTTCACTCTCACTCCCCCGGAATTCCTTTGCTCCCCGTGCATGTTGTCTGCAGCATGGACAGCAGGAGAAAGCTCGCTCTCCTTTGCTTTTAGATGGCTTTTTTAGCTAGCTGAGACAGAGAAGTTCCCTGGACTGTGGCTTTTCTTTTTCTTGGAACTGATCAGCCCTGCTCTGGACTGAAAACCCAGAAAACATCAGGAGCTCACACCTGTGGCCCACAGAGGCATTTCCAGCGTAGGAGGGACTGGTAAGAGACTGAGCAAGCCGAGCTACACCCCACGAAAATTCCTGGATTTGCCATCTCTTCAGAACAATGACAGGTTCTATTGTTTAATTTTATTCATTTTCTCATGTTTGTGAATACTTTGCTTGTTAAATAAACAGTTTTTTCCACTTGTCTCAAAGGAGATTTACGTCTCTTGAACCAGTGCAGGGAGGAGCCTCTTGAATTTGCTATTTGCTTTCTAGAGGGACCCTTTTGGAGGTTTCCTCTCAAATTTGCCCTAAACCAGGACAAAGAACTTCAGAGAGAGGCTTACATAAAGGTGGAGGGTTTGACAAAAAATTTCTTCATTTCATGGAATTTCAAGAGCATAGAAATTTGAAATTAGAAATAACGTTATTTTAGATTAATAGCTGATCTACCAGAATAGTGTATTTCCGTTAGTGCCTGACACTGTCAACACCTGTATCAAATCAATGGCTGTCTCACCTGGGAGGTGGGTAGGAACCAAAGTAACAAGACACTTGAAGCTGTCAGTGTTACTCCAGGGTCCTGAAACGAGCCTGCATTTGTAAAAACCCATATTTGAGAAAGAAGGCTGTTGTAATGGTTTTGATTCCTTTATTACTGTCATGATTGAAAAAGATGGCTGAGGTAAACACTTTTGATGCACGTCTTTGAAACATTTCAAAAATACTAAAATTATTTTTGCCATAGAAAAACTTGATTTAAATTTGTTGTAAAATTTTCATAGTCGTACAGATAAAACATTAAGAAAAAGCCCCCAGCTTTAGCAAGACAAGGCTCGTAGGGAGCTTTATCAAAAGGTGAAACTATATAATATATACTACTACCATAGATAACAATACAGTAGACTAAACCTGATGACTTTGAAGAAGGAAATGGCAAGAATACAGTACCTTTGGACCATCAGCAATCCTTACCTCTTACCAGAGAATAAGTAACAAAAATGGAAAAAGTATGACTCAATTTCACAAAGTCTTTGTGAGTTGATAAATCTCACCTTAGTGTTCTGCACAAACACCAAAACAACATTTTGAATCATTGCCTTGGGTGAACTTCGCTTGAAAATATTTCCTGAGGCTATTCAGAAGGATATTTGCCAACAAAGCAGCTTGTAAAAATGCAGACTGAGCAGAAGAAAGATATACTGATATTATTTTCAAGATCATACCAAAGACCCCTATACACTTCAGCCAAGGAAGAGAAAGTTTTTCTTCGTATTTCCTGAACACTTAAAGACAGCCATTTATAAGGTTCTAGCAGTAAGAGTGCATTCCTAATAGCAGCCATATCCCAGTGAGCATCTCTCAGCAAATCCTTTTGCATCAGAAAGGGGACCATACATACTTGTCTTGGGGTGACTCTGTGGTCCTGTATCCCCTGTCAGGCATGAGTCCTGTAGCTTTAAGCTGGAACGAGGGGGAAGCAGTGGAATTCTTTCAGCAGCATTGTTCAAAACTCAGAACTCACTGTCTTTTCCAGCTCTCGCAGCTTTTTCCTCCACAGAGAGACGTGGAGAGTTTGTCTTTGCTTTTTTTTTTTTTTTAGCTGAATTTTTAGTTAACTGAGGCAAGAAGTTTTTCCTGGGACTGGGCTTCTTATTCTTCTGGAACTGTTCAGCTTTTCTCCACTCTGAAACACCAGGATGTTGCCAGGGGCCCCCACAGCAGCCCAGAGGCCAGCTCCAGATCCCAAAAGAGCTGAGCCACACCTGCAGAAAGGACTCCCAATCTACCAGCTCTTCCCTGCAGCAAGAGGTTTTAGTATTTAACATTATTTGTGTCTTCTCATGACTGTGAGTACCCTGCTTGTTGAATAAACTGGGCTTTTTCACTTTCCTCCAGAGATTCTTTTATGAATCTGGGTGGGGGGATTGTCACCAAGGGGTATTGGGGACAGACAAAGGTGATACAGAGACTCCATCCTCAGAAGGCATGAAAAGACACTATTATTAGAAATCCACAGTTCTTATAGAAACAATGGTGGACTTAAGACTTGATTGGCCTTTAGGAATCTCTTCTTACCTGCTGGTCAAGAAGAGAACTCTTGTAAACATCTTTGAGAAACAGGTGCAGAGATTGAGATAATTGTTTTACTTTTTCTCTCAGTTTTCTCACAGCTTCCTAGGAAAACCTGGGGAGAGCTATATCTGTCTCTGTTCAGAAGATATGTGATTACCACAGGGGAGGGGTTGCTGAATTCCACCTTCTATCAGAGTTCACTTGCATTTTGGGACATTTCCTCCCAAACCAAGACAATACTGTAGTTGATTCTCCAACTTTGGCTTTTAGTATAAATAAAAACATTGTTTCTTTTCAGAGTTTAAAAACGTGCTTAAACTCTATTATACTGGCAAAAAAAAATTCAATTAGCCTGATTTCAATTTCACCTGAATACAGCATTATTGATATGAAATTTTATAAAGGATGACTACAAGTTATAGCCATCTTCATAATTAATGCCTTTTAACCAGAAAACTATTTTGGGCATTGGAAAGTAGAGCAGAAATTATATTTGAGGAGTACTAGGAATAAGCCTTATATAACTCTTGACCTAAAGTAAACATTAAAAAAGTGATGCTTATATTAAAAAGATAACTGACCACTTCTATTTTTATAGCACCAGTGATGGAACAGAAGAATTCCATTCCTGAATAACATTTAATATATCATGCATTACAATGCTATCTGCTCAGCTGCTTTTTTTTTTAGTACTAAAATATAGTCAAAATCCATCCTCTGAATATTTTAACATACTTTTATGCAGAACAATACGAGGCACTCTAAATTCTATGATGTGTGAAATACTTCAACCAACTATATCTCAGCTACAGTTATTAAATTACAACTCATATAATGCTCTCTGACATATTCCACTGTGGTATTTCGTAGAACTCCAGCAAAATTAACTTTTTCATTTGTCTTCTATCCAGCCCAGCTATTAAGTAAACTTTTCAGTTTTTAGGAATAAGCATGTTCTGGACCTTGTGTGGAGGGTAATGGGAAGAAGGAAGAAAACATCATCTGCATTATGTAAAATTTTAAAAATACTCAAGAGTTTGAAAATTATGGAAAATGCATAGTTACTCAGTAGGCCTTGGGTAAGGACCATCTCACACCATTAACAGAAAAACTGGTGGATCATCTGTCCACTAACTGGGGGATTTTGAGATGACTGAGGAAGAATATTAGGCATAGATACTGTCATCCTTTCATTACATATGCAGCTTTAGGTATAACTTTATTCAGCTAAAATCAAACAAAATTCTGAAGTTGAGGAACAGAGGACTGAAAGTTTGCACAGACAATTTACACCTCCTGATTAATCCACATATAGGAAAACAGTGTGTTCCAGTTTTTCAATGGCTGACTTTGCAACCTGAGCAAGGACTCTAAAAGTACAAGTCTTTTGGTCTGTGATCTCCTAAACTCAAAATGGAAACTGGTATTACAGACATTCCATCATGTGGGAGCACAGTGACCTCACAGAGCTCACAATGCTAATTTGAACTTTCATATTTAATTTACTAGCTAAATTAAGTGAATGGAAGAACAGCAGGCATGGGGGCCCCTGTCTGGAACTACATGTATTCGCCTACTCTAAAACACTCTCTCTTCTAAAACAAAATGACAGCCTGAGATGAGGATCTTCTTCAGCTTCCACAACTTAATACCAAGTGTTGTTCTGCTCAGAGCTCTGTTCCTCCCTGTAACTGAGGCACCAGAAATCCCTGGCAGGGTGCCACACAACACAAACCCACAAGACCTTGCTTAAAACCAGCCTACATTGTCAGATGTCTTTTGAGCTAACGAGCTTGAAAACCTGTGCTGCAAGCAACCACAGAAGCTGGAAGAGTTTTTAAGAGAAGACTGTTCAGACCAGTCCCTAGAAGGAGATAAAAGACTATGCAAATGAGTGTCATAATTATCTGGTAGACAAGATTTGGTACTCAGGATTCACAGGTTTTATTTTTAGTTCTGAAAGGAAGCATGCTTTTTATGGTCAATCCCAGTTGGCCTCTTTCTGCTTTCACCGTTCTTACCACTTCAGCAAGAGAAATTACAGTACTTCTCGTTCAGCTGCTCAGTTTTCCCATAATGGTTATGAGAAATGGGGATGAACTAATACTTGCATTGTTTTTCATAGATTTGTGTCCACAGCAGAGGTGGCCACAACCAGAATTAATTTCACAATCAATTTCATACTTAAAACTGTGGTTTTATGTTTAACGAACTATTTAGGCAGCACAAGCAAAAAATTCAGATCCAGTATTATGGATCTATCATCCAGATTTGTTTTCATATAAAGAAAATGCAAGTTCTACAGAAATGGAGTGTCTAGACCTTGAGCACATTAGGGAAATCTTTCCACCTGCAGACCCTCAATGACTTACTTAGAATCTAGGGCTTCCCCCCCCCCCATATGTATAACCAGAAATCTTTTTCTTTTCAAGTAACGACACTTCCTTTTTTAACCTTAAATCGCTCCCTTCCAATCACGCAGAGGTTTGCACTAGAGCTGCATGTCCCCTGCAGCCTGGTGATGAGTGAAGAAGGCACTGCTGTGACTCACTGTCCCCTGAAATAACCTCCAGACTGTTCTGAGCAGAGCTGCAGCAGAACGCGCTGGCTGCTGACTCAAACAGATGCAACACGGCCTCATTGCCTCGCCGAGCACGGTGCCTTCCCTGTGCCATTAAATATGATTCATACACAGCACTGTGCCAAAATCAAAAGAACAGATCAACATTAGCAGACAGTAAATTCTAAGTCTGCTCTTCTTTGAATATTACATGCAAATAACCTGGTATAATTCTGCGTATAGCAACCTGCCCTTCAACCTCAGTAAGGATGTTACAAATTTACCACCTTTAGTACAAACACACAGTCAGTTTGACCATGGAAGCACACAAAAAGAAACATCAGAGATGCCTGACACCAAAGTAAGGTAAATACAGGCCCGTGTTTTGCATCAGCTGGGATTACAGAATAATAATAATTGCTAGTTGTTAATTAGCAGACCATGGTGAAAGCACTGACATTAAAATCATTAAAACCATGTCCAAAAAACACCTTTGGTTTTGAGAGAATCTAACATTCATCTCTACCCCTCAGAAAAGGAGCCAGTGCCTTTGGAAGAAAGGAGGACATGTGACAGAAGAGCTTTTGAGCAATGCTGTCAGACAGCATGGCATGAAGCAGTTCCTGTCTTGACAAAAAAGTCACAGAGAGAGACAGACTTGGCTAATAATTCCATCCTTTTCAACAAGACAGGATGTGGTTCTACAATAAAAGAGACACTATTGACTCCATTAACCTACAGTGCTGGAAATAAATAATGAAAAATGCATCCATCTCCACTGCTCATTACCACCCCCAAAACAGCTGGTACAGGCTTACCTATCACTTGCACTATTTTCAAGAAAATACTGCAATCCACGGAGAGCAGCATTTCCTAACTCAGTATTTTTTTTCTTCAAGGAAGAACAAATCTGTGTGTTAAACCAAGTGTTTTCATCGGCTGATATTTTTATATATGATGAAATAGTCCCTTCCTATGGTATAATGCAGACTCTCAAACCAGAAGAATTGATCTTGCTGCCTAGATTTAAAAGGTTTCACTAGCAAGGAGTTTAACTTGCAGTTTTCAGTGCTGTAAATTGGAGGGGGGGGGGGGGGGGGTGTGGTTCTAGTAAAGCCATAAATAACTGGGTCAGGAAACAAATTTTGAAATTGTTCTTACTATGGAGATCAGCACGTAATTGTGTGTACATTTTATGTGGCTAGAACAATTTTGTCCAGTAATACTTCAAATCCATGAATATAAATTTAGATCTATTCTTTTTTCCCAGTCATTATTAAAGGATCATGCCACCTGTATGAACAAGACATATAGGTCTTTTGCACTCCATTACTTGATAAACAGAAATACCCATTTATTTACATATCTGTATCCTTCTAGTTTTTTGCTCCCTTTCCCCAACTTGGGCATCATAAATACAAGATGTGTTAAGTCACCGTGTGGTTTTGGCATTTAGTTCAGAGCCCTTTCATGCCTCTGTTTTTACAATTAATGACAACTTGGCAAATTAAGACAGCCTTCATACTGTAATAAATATCAATTCACAATGGTTTTTGCCACTAAAAACACAAACTGCCAATATTTCACATTGTGTCCAAGGATCTGTAAGAGTTGCTTATACTCATCAATTAACTTATTCCCCTCCCATCCAAATGATGATCCTTTGTCTCTCAAACTGAAATCAACAAAAGGCTTGAACATTGTGTTCAGCATCCTAGGAGCATGGTAGGCTTTGTGGCAGCACTCAGGCTCTCAGAAGTTCCTGGGAATGCTCCTCTCAGAGATGTTATTAATTTAATTCCTGCGACATGTCAGCACAGCATGTTGGGGATTGCACCACCAGCCCCAAATGGGATTTTGTGAGGAGTCAGCTCCCATCCTGGCAATACCCAAGAACAGCACAGCCACCTGTGACTCACAGCAAGTGAGAGTCTGTGCCAGCCTCTCCAGCTGTGTGGGGACAGGAGATCCACAGGAGAGGTGTTCAACCAGGCACAACCCACTTCCTTGCACTGAAGGCCCTCCATCACCCTCCTTACCAGGCAGACGAAGCAGCAAAGGCACATGAGCAGACATGGGAAAAGCCTGCATTTTAGCCATGGTGACTGCACCCTTGTCAGGTGACTAAACATGAGTTGCCTCATGCAAATGTGCCCTTCATCACTCCAGAGAAGCATTTCCTGGAGGCAGCTGCATCCTGTGTGTCCTGTGAACTGCTGAGACTGACCATGTACTGACAATACTGGAACATGGCATTCAGGATCCAAAAGGGAGCTGTGGAGAGGAGCTGAACAAATCAAACATCCTGTCCTCTGAGGAAAACAAAGACTACATAAAGGAGATTCTCATTAATAATCCTGTACTCTACAGGCAATGTAAAGCTCTTGTTCCACTGTCCTTGGACTGACTCACATGGAAAGCAGAGCTGTAAGAGAGACATGCACCCTGTGCAGGAGGCAGGTACCAGCTCTATGAAAACACAGCTGAGGAGGACAGGAGGGATCTTCACTTCCAGGACAGTGAAGAAATACCAAATGGCTCCCAGTCATCGTAAAAGGAGTAAGAGAAAAGGAACAAATGGCACATTGACACATGTGTCTCATTTGTAGGTCAACTTCTTTTTTCCCTAGACTATTATAGTTATGAGCTTCTCAACAAAATTAAGGTTACTGAAGCTGAATTGTTAGCAATCTGCAGAACCAGATTCCACAAAGGGAGCACGTTTAGAAGAGAAGTTTTGAAACCAGTGAGAAATCTTTAAGGAGAAGAGTTCTAAGAACTGTTTTTAAGACAAAGCTCTAGCAACCAGGACAGGACAAGGTGTCTGTAACTCTGAGCCTTAGACCTGACCTCAAGGAGCATGTTCTGTACATTGCCCTGGGAAACCAAACTATGGGCACAGGATTCAAAAGTGTCGTCCAGAGGGCCTTTTATCTGTTATGGGCACAGGAAGAAACTCATCACAAGGCTGTTAAATATGCATTTCCTCAGATATCTGGTAAGCCTCTTCTAAAAGCCCTCCACTTCAGGAGAGGTTGTGTGGCTGGGAATCAAAAGCTTTTTCTGTGTTACATGGAGAATCATCTCCAGTCTGGCTGAGATGACATCCCTACAGTCATCAGTCTTGTTAAACAGATCCTTGCACAGGACCTGGCAAAATGAGGAAGAAGACAGAGGACAAACAGGAGCATGGAGGTGATCATGCATCTAAAGTGAGGAATTTGTAGGCATCACAGAAAAGGGATCAGGGATTCCTCAAACCTGGATTATATTGTGATGCATTTGTGAAATGATAACATTGCTCTGCCTGTGACCATCACCCCAGTCTCTTGCTATGCAGAAGTGGTGGGGGAGGTTTCCTGCTTTCAGTTTTTCTTCCCAGAGCTCTGATGAAAGCTGTGCAAGTACATCACTGGTAATCTGGGGCTCTGCACAAACAAACATTACTTCTTTCAGTATCCAATCCTCTATTCAACCCACCAGCTGGAATCAAGGCAAGGGATTCTCTCCCATTCTTCCCTCCAAAAATGGCAAAAAAGACAACATGAAAATGTCACTACAAGGAAGCAAAAGGAGAAAGCTACTGGCCATCATCCTGTTCTGTGGCAGCAGTAATTCTCCTTTCAAAGGGAAAACTGAGACAGCAGCTACCCCAGATATTGTATTATTCTATTTATCTCAGCAAGCTGGCTCTATGTATTCTAGTTAAAGAGCACAATCATTTGAATCACCTTCAGAGAAAAGAACAGGGAGAACAAAGACTCCCCCTTTTGACACCACTGAGCTCCTGCAACAGTTCTCTGAATTTGGTTGATGATGACCTTATATTCTGGCAGTCATTCACCTGAGAAAGCTATGGTATAGTTTATGCCTCATTCTGGGCTACTGTGGGAACAGAGCAAACCAGCAATGGAGAGCGAGTCTTTTGTGTTAACAGGTTCAATATAGACAAAAGCAAAAAGTCAAAATAACCTGAAGAAGGTTAGAGGAGGGCAATGAGACTGGTGAGGGGCTGGGAACACAAACCCTGTGAGGAACCACTGAGGGAGCTGGGGGTGCTCAGCCTGAAGAAAAGGGAGACTCAGGGGTGACCTTATCACTCTCTACAGCTCCTGAAAGGTGCCTGTGCTCAGCTGGGGCTGGGCTCTTTCTCCAGGCAGCACTGACAGAACCAGAGGACACAGTCTCAAGCTGCATCAAGGGAAATATAGGTTGGATATTAGGAATAAGTGTTTTACAGAAAGGGTGATAAAGTTCTGGAATGGTCTGCCCAGGGAGGTGGTGGAGTCACTATCCCTGGATGCATTTAAAAACAGAATGGATGTAGCACTGGGTGCCAGGGTTTAGTTGAGGTGTTGGGGCTGGGTTGATCTTTAAGGTCTCTTCCAACCCAGTCATTCTGTGAACAAGTGGTAAACAGCACAAGTACAGTGCATTCTTTCCCCAGCTCCCCTCACAGCTATGTTTTTTTTTGTTCTTTGACAATGAATTCCAAAATCCCATTTTTCATCTGCCAGCAGCCTCCATCCCAAGTGCAAGCCCCTCAGACAGCTCCAGAAGAACCAACACTCCTTGCAATGTTATCAAACAGCAGCAGAGAACTAAACTAGGCTCCAGTCATAGCTTGGAACCAAAGATGAGCAGTTCAAGTAGACAAATCCATTTCTTTCACACCTATCCTGTTACTGGTGGTATCACCTTTCAAACAGTGAGATACAACCTCCTATCTCAGCACATCCTGGAGTCACAGGAACAGTGAATCCTTCCTCAGCTGAGCAGCAATCCCAGCAGACAAATGAAGGAATTCCAGAACAACATATAGCCACATTTTTTGCATGACGGCTAAAATCATACCAAAATTGGAACTCAGACAATTTGTGGAGAAGTCTTCTTTACTCTGTCTCTCTGAATCATAAGAAATCACAATTGACCTCATCTCTTCTCACAAAACTACTCAAGAGAATGATTTCTCAATAAAAAAAGTATAATTCCAGACTTCATGGTTAAAAGCTAAGCCTAGAACTAAGAACAGGCTGCAAATCATTGCTTCATGGATCTGGAAAAATTAATCAGATCTGTAAACTGCCTTGTTAATCTCAAAGCAAGCACTACTGAGTCAATGGCCATGAGGTAGAACTCTGGCCTTTCTTGACAGACAGTATGAAAAAGAAATTCTGGCTAATCCAATTCCATCACTTGGTCTCAGACAGGAACTACATTATTTCCCCACTCCACAACTTCTCCTACTTGCAAACTCCTTCCCTCAGAGGGTGACTAATGTGCAGGACAGTTCAGTGAGCAGTAAAATGTAAAGAACAAAGAGAGCACAGGTTTTGTCTGCAAAGCAAAAGAGACAGAACTATGGTCTGGTGAACTCAAAGTCAGCGAGGATGGAGGAGGGCATTGGGAGATGCAGTGAAGGTGGATCCAAGCTACAATCTCTGACTTGGGACACCCAAAACCCTGCATTAAGAAAACCCAAACTACTCTGTGCACAACAAATGACTTGAACAGCATGATCAAACCAATGGCCAAGAGTTACAACAGTTGAAGAAACACAGGATTGAAAACCACTTTACGTAAGGATTCTTTTTAACTTCTTATTTTCACTACTCTTACGGGAAGGGTGTTTGAAAAAGAAACTGCAATCTCACTAACCTTACTTATTACAGTTAATTTGTGGGTAATTCATACCCATCTTCTCACGCCTGCCTTGGAAATAGAAAATAAGGCTCAATTTCTGATAAATAAAAAACTACTGTGTTTACATGCATACATGGTTACCGATATTCGTTGGCTTGTCACAATTTTGGATCACAGTTGAAAACAGAATTTCAAGGGAGAAGCAAGTATCTGCTTTGGTCTAATGACTTATTTTCCATAAAAAATTAGATATAAACAGTTACTAGGTTTTCTTCATTTACTTTTTATAGTCAAAATGTTATTGCTGGCCAACATAACAGTATTTGTGATTTATTATGTTTTATAAATTTTGCAATGACTTCCCCTGTTACCTCCCATCTTCATCTCTCATTTATTAAGATAAACAGATATTTTAGTTCATTTCAAATACAAAGGCAACCAACAAAAATCTGGACTAGATTAGTTGAAAAAACTATACTGAAACTGTACCAAGAAAGCAAACTGCAGCTAGAGTTTTCAACTCACAACGGAGAGATGCTAAGACCCTGGTTAACACAAGTGAAAAAAAGTACATATATGTTAAATAGAACCAGTTCCCTGATAATAACTACCTTTCAGAGTGTCACTGTGCCAAAACATCCATGGCCAAGTAACAGACCTGTACTTTCTTTATACAGTAAAATTACATAGATTACAAAAACAAAGCTGTCTGTGTCTCACTGCAAACACATATACTAAAACACATGTTTCAATACCATTAACATATAAAAGGAATTGGTTAGAATGCTGTAAAACCAGAGAAAAAGCCAGTTTGTCTTCCCTACCATCCAAAATTTGATTAAAATAACACTAACAAGAAAGATGTGGTACAGACACAGAACAGATCCCAACTTTCCAGTGCTCTGGGCAGGTGAGATGTCCTACACACTATCCCCAAAATCAGGCAAATACAGGAGCAGTCAAATGACATCCAATAGCACCAACTTTCCCTGCCTGGATGTGTGGAATAGTTGCCCTTCCTGCTTTCATTTGTACGTTGCATGTGCATTTGTAGCATTAAAGGATATGACACTGGTCATTTTGTCACTGTGAGAGGAAGCTTAGGTTTGATATTCAGAGGAGGGTTTAAAAGGCACAATAAGAAGTGCACTGGTTATTGTAATGAATAATCTAGCATACAATCCTAGTGTGCCAATAATGTCATTTGTATTGAAGGAACTCCAAGTACATCTGTCATTAAAAGATTGTGCAATTGCAGCAGCCAAAGATGTTGAAAACAGCATTCTACAGCAATGGCAGTAATTTCACAGCTGTGTGCAAAAATGTGATTAATTACAGTTCACTGGGTATTTTGATAGTAACACAGCAAAACAGCCTGGCATAGAAAAACCATATGATCAATTAAGAATGCCATCAAGCCCCTGTGAAGCATGACCCTCTAGTAGTATGTGTACATAGCACTTACATAGATTGATTAACTTCCAATCTATAGGTTTCATATATATAAAGGACAGAAAATCAAAACTATTAATAAGAGACCATATGAAAACTGTATAAATTCTTCCCTAACAAAAGCTCATCTGAGATTATCCAAGTTTAAAAGAAACACAAATTGCTGCATATTCAGGCACTCATCAGAGCTGCATTTCTGCCTGACCACATTTTGGGGCTGGAAGAAAAACAGCAGAGTCACAGCAAGTTCTCTGTATGTTGAATGTATTAATCAGGCTTATAAAAACCATCCATGATCCCTCCACCACCTGCAGATGCAGGCATACACATCTCTGTGCTGCCAGTGCACCAGAGGCCTGACTGCCCAGATCCTGCTGCTGCCTGCAGCTACCTTCATCATAAAGCTCATGGCACTTGCTGCAGGTTCATTCAATTCTTCCTGTCTAGGTGACGGCCTGACATCAGTTTGACAGGAAGTTCAACAAAACTTCTGATGCAATTTCAAACCCCTAACTGCTTCTTTCCACAGGACACCATCTCACTAGACAGTAGAAAAATGTCAATAAATAAATGCACACAGCGATTCTATTGTAGTTTTATGTTATTTTTGAGATGACAGAGTTCTAAAAGACACCTCTGACTTGATGTAATCCCTCCACAGTCTTCCATAACTGCCCTGAGTACTGCTCCTGAATAAAGTGGATCAGCAATCTCAGAAGATGACTGCACACAAATGCCTATCACTCCACTTGTCAATAAACAATCAATTCATTACCACCTCTCAGACTACCTTGTAAATGTGTCCTACCTAGGAAGTTAAACAGAATCGATTAGGTCTGTCCTAAGTAATGGAACAGAAGGAGATAGTTCAAAAGCGGAGGGGATGGAGGGTGGTGGTGCCCATTGTTCAGGATTAAAAGGATTAGCATCTTGCCTCAAACTTCAGTAAAGCATCTGATTCCAACAACATCATACAGGCAGTTTACAGAGGTGTTGGTGCTTCTTCATCTACAAGTCACAAGACTCCTGAAAGGAAATGTTTCATAAAGCATCTTCAAACTCTCCTTTCTGTAAGGTATGAAGATACACCCTGTCATTTCTGTAGCACTTTTTTCCCACATCATAATTACATAGAGTTAATTTTAAATTTAGAAGCAATAAAAAAAGTTTAATGAATAATCTGGACTAAAGTATTAAAAGTATTGTGATTTAGAATAGTAAAAGTGCTACTACAAGCAAAAGCATATGTGGACAAAGAGAAATTCTTGAAACAAAACCAAAAGGCTTTAACTTGGTAACTGAGCCTTACAGAACACTGAATCATAGGATCACAGAATATGCTGAGTTGGAAGGGACCTACAAAGATCATCCTATTCCAGCAAATATACCCAAATAAATAGGAACATAGTTCCCTAAAAAGCTGGTTACACTCAAATGCAAAAAATTCTGCAGAACACAGAGATTTTGGCTGTATTTAAATTAATATAAAGTTTTGTTATTATACTTTCAAAATAACTGAATATATCAGCCAGTGATAAGAAGTACTATTCAGCTCATTTCAGGACACAGCTACATGTTTCAGGGATTCCAACAACATCTATCCACTCTCAATCAGCCCAACTAATCAGTAGTTCATTCCTATTGTGATGGTACTAATACAGTTTGCAGCAATTCAGTATATGCATTTAAAATCTCAGTAAAACCCTTCAAATTAAATATGTAAGAATTTTTCAGAGTCACTGAAACTAGAGCCAAGAACAGAAATATAATTTTGCATCATTTATTAAAAGAAATGAGGTACTTACCCTATGTCCAAGACTCAAAATTGATGGGAAATTTCAAATTAAATGACTCAGTCAGGATTTTTTCAGAATGATGCATCATATGTAAGAATAATTAATTTTTTTCTTATACAGATCTGTTCAAAAATTGGCTAGCTAATAGACCAAGACATTTCCATAAAGTAGTCAAAATGAAATCAATAGCAGCTAATAAAAGACAAAAATGCTGAATACTTTTTTTTCTACCCATGACTGGTGGACCCTCTGAGAGTTGGTAGACAAAAACTAAACACTATATCATCAATTGTGTTAATAATTCACCTATCTGTAAATAAGAAGTCAGATTTATTCAAGGTTAGATGAGATCTGCTATATTTCTCTAGTAAAGTATTAATTACTGCAAAAGGATATTACTTGCAAACAAAGATCAACCCCTAATCAATAGGAATCTGCTTTGATTGTTTACAAAATCAGCCTAATGAAGACTCTTCTGAAATGGTTTTGGTTTCTCAAGACTTTATATAGTCCTAAATTTATAGTTCTTAACATTGATTCCCCTTCTGGTATTAAAGATACTGTATGTAACAATGCTTTAAACACACAATGCACATTAAATAAGATACAATGCCTCAAAGAATGAACAATAACTATTGCTGAAGTAACCTCAGGCTTTACTGCAAGGAAGTGTAGATAAGTTAGGGGGAAAAACCAATCCCAAACCAAAGTTTCACTGTATGTCCCTCCCCATTTACATGAATATATCACACAGCAGATACCAGAAAAACAGAAGTGTTCTAAACCCACAGAGAACATGAAGTGGTTTGTTGATACCTGATGGATTTCAAAAAATTAAATGGTCTCAGTGTTGTTCTATCATTTGTTTAGGACTGGCATCATCTTAACAGGACAGTCTTTGCAAAGAGAAACACAAACATCTTCAGTTTAAGTTTTTGTTTTTCTTTCAAGAAGTCATTGGATGCATCTTTGCCATTTCTAGCCCTTGACTCAACTTCCTGATTTGGCCAGCAGCTGGAAGGATGTTAATCCAAGGGTACAAGAAAGGAAGTGGTAAAACAATATGCTCCCAGCCCTGGCCTCTGCATGTGCACAGCAAATGGATTTTGAACCCACAGCATATAAATAAAACCTGTGAGGACAGGAGTGAGGACAGGACAGGAAAATGGCTCAGGAGAAGAAACCAACCTGTGCCTTCAGCAGCCTTCTCCTCTTTGCTTCTCTCCCATCAATACTCCCTCACAATTCCAGGTAATCTGTGATTAGGCAGTAACTACATCTTAGTTGTCATCATGAGTGGTGTGACCTGCAGCCACCCAACATTTCCATTCCTCCTGCCCAGCTGGGGCAAATGCAGAGCCAGCAAATGCAAGAAAGGCTTCAGAAACACTCATCACATGCATGCCAACATGAATGGTCAACATGAAGTTGACCGTTATAAAATGGCAAGTAACATGGAAAGTAACCTGTTCCCATACAAAAATGCACCTGGAAAGGACTGGCAAGTACTTCAGGAGGCTGCTCTTGTGACACTGAAGGCAGGAAGAAAGGGCATAGAGGGTTTGCTACTTCAGGGTTTGTTTTTCAAAAACATGCACATGATGGTCACTTCGCTACAAAATGAAGTTAGCAGAAAGTTTAGGATGATAAAAAAGCAAAAGACAGATTCCACTCAGCTACTCTCCTCATGCAAGTTAAATACCTCAAGCTGACAGTCTGTTCCTGAACTTTCTTATGTTCAGTTTTCTCCTTAGCAGTTAAGATAAATTTAAAAAGCAAACATAGTAAAACATCAAATTGTTGCTAGAACAACTTCAGCAGTGTTTGAGGTTGCTATGGAAATGTGACTTTTCCTGTCCTCAAGAAACTGCCATGTATGAAAGATTGCTCATGGTAAATATATCATGGACAGCACATTTATAATGCTTTAGCACCTATGAATTTTTCTCCAAATACTTCATTTAGCCTGTTTTAGTGTAACTGAAGACTTGCAACATCTGCCACCAGAAGAAATTTCTGTTAATAGCAGGTAGCTACCAACACCTCATTTCAAAATCTTTTTCAAATGCAGAGCCCTGAGAATAACAAAATGAGACCAAAAAAAAAAAAAAAGCAGTGATCAATACAATTGAAGTACAGACAATGCATAATAGAAGTAAACAACAGCACTTCATTCTCACATACATGTCTGCTTAATTCACAAGTGCTTAGTGTACACTAAAAGAATAATTTCTGTAATGGAGGGGACAGAGATTCTGGATCTAACTGACACTGAGGTGGGTTTAAGCCACAGTGCCAAAAAGGGGAGGTAGCAGCATGGTGAGAGCAACAACAGTTGCCTTGTTTGCATGTCAATAACTGAAATTCAGAGGGAATTGAAGGATATGCTTTCTTAGGAATACCAAAAAAGCCTTGTTCATTTGAAAAATACAGAACTTTTACCCCCAGCTAGGAAAACACAATGTCTGGCCCTGACTGCAACATTTCTGCTTTATTGAGACATGAATTTCACCTGAAGCTCCAGTGTCTCAGCTGTATCAGACTGGGAGAATCAGGAATGCACCAGGCCCTGTGTATCCACACAGTCCTGTAACCTACTGTGTACAACCTTTTACAGAAAAAGTTCTTCCCATTTTGGGTGGGTTTTCCACTCTGCTATATGTAAGTTGGATATTGAAACTTCATACTACACGTCATGGTATTCAGTGATAAGCACAGAAGAGGCTGCTGGAATTCTGGGAAAGAAGAACACAAGGCTCATAAAACTCTAATTATGCTTTCCATAACTTATCTTACTCAAGTAAGCATGATGTGAGCAGTGCTTTAGTACTGCACAGCTGACAAGTCATTAATGCACAGAAACAGCAGTGGAGATTTGAAGAGTGGGTGGCTTTCAAAATTAGCTGCTAAATGGATTTGACAGGTGTAAAGCCCAGCTGCTCCTCCTGCCACCACAAGAGAAATATTAAACAGTATCTGGGGATGGAGGTCTTCTGACACAGCTCTCCTTCATCTGGACAGCCACTCTTGGGATGGAGGACAAGTACCATGCTGACATCTCTTCATTGTACAGACTCTCAACAGGTATAGTTCAGAAGATAGGCTTTTTAAAATGTTTTTAAGATATACAGACAAATATTATGTTTGTGTGTATATCTCTATACACATGATCTATAAATACACACCCACATATAGTTACAGATTTTATAGATATAAATATTATAGATTTATAATATAATTCATTATTTATATAAACAGCAACAAATAAGACAGAGTGATAAGTCTGATGGAGATACAGAGCCATATTCCAAAGCTCAAGCTCTGGAAGCTGAATTTCCACAATACTGTACTGAAATAACCACCTGCATCCACCAGCCTATATCCTGCTCACTGTGATATCTCCAAAATAGAGCTGATCTTTTTAATTCACTGGAAAAGTGCAGATGATCTAGACAGCTACAAAGCAATTTGTTTTCTTCAGCACAACTGAAAATTTTGTTCTCATAAATGCTGCTGAAAAAAAGAAAGAAATCAAATACGTAAGACTCTCAAGTGAATTCCAGAGAACCCAGCATACCTCATGGATCTTCTACATAAATACAGTTCAGACACACTGACACTAACTGCAGTCTAGCTGACTGGGCTAGCAGCAGGAGTGTAACCATGTCCCAAACCAGGCCAGGTTTCAATTATAAACATCAATATGCAAGCAGCCACCCTGCACTGAGCTCCCTGCAGCTGTGGCTTCAACTGCTCTGCTTCAAGTGCTGAGCTTGAATATGGAACCTCAAGATGTTTTATATCTGTCTTTTACAGAAAGACATGTAAATCATCAGCAGCATTTCACTGCTGTCTGACTTTGGAACAGGGGCAAGACACAGAGGCACACTCAACTGGGAGCATCGCTGAGTTACAGCTGGAGGACTCTAAACAGGATCTAAGGCTTTTTACCTGGCACAACCCTTGGAGAACAGCAAGTGCTTTACTAGCAGGAAGGAGCCTGAGGTACAAAGACATCTAGGATGCTGTGACATACTAAAGCAGATTTTTCTAGATGAGCTGCCAAAATGGCAGCTCTCAGGCCAGTATGATCTATGTGAGTTGTGGTTACTGTTGAAGTCTAGAAAAAACTCCATTTTGTTTGGAATTCTGTAATTTCTATAAAAATGAAATTAACATGGAGAACTATTCTTAGCACAGCACTTAACTACAAAAAAATATTTTATACAGTTAAGCATGCTTTTGCAAAACTAAATCCTTTCACACAAAAAACCATCCCCATTGCTTACAAGTGCAAGTTTAACAAGAAAATAAAAAGGAAGCTTGCCATTACCCAACATCTTCAGAGAAAAAACTTTGGAGCAACCAATGCAGTAGTGGAAAGTGCACAGAAAGTACCTGGGCCACGTAGAAAACAGCACTGCAGTGAGGCTTTCCAACCCATCACTCATTTCCAGAGTGGGAAGCCACAGGGCAACGCCCATATTTTGTAACAAATCATCTGGGGAGGCAGATTCCCGTTTATTGCTCTTCATCTGGGGCATGTCCGGGGAAGGTAAGGGCCTCTCCCTGGAAGGCTGCATGGAGAGCAGAGACTCCCAGTAAGCAGCAGCTCAAAAGGAGCAGGTGCCAAAGTACACAGGCAGGATGTGGTACTGCCCGAGACATTTATGTTCTGTGGGAATATTACAGTAATGTACTCTCCAACAAAGTCATCTTTGAACCATCTCCAAGTGCTGTTTCTGCATGTTACTGTCTTTCACAGTGCAGCAAAAAATCGGGTCATTTATGCTCTGCTGAGTCAGTTACTTAAATTTTCTCTTCCCCAAGCTCTAGTTTTCCAAGAAGCTGACAGCTTCCAAACATTTTCTCCTCTATTGCATACATCTTTACCCCATATTACCAAGGGATACAAGCACTACAATTTTGATGGAGGGAAAGGAGTACCTGAAAAAACACTATTAGTTTTTGATTGTTTTCCCTGGAAGCTACAGCACTTCCTCCCCTCAAATTTGAAATATCCTCCAAGTTTTTACTTATTTTTAGGACTCAGAAGACCGAGTCTTCTCTCTGCCTTACTTTCCATAGACACAGTAATCCTCTGTGAATTAATTTTTTTTTACTGCTGGAGTATTTTGAGAGTCCACTGAGGATTTAATCATAGTATCTGGCAGTGTATACCTCTATTTTGCACTGTGCAGAGAGAACAGGCTGCAATGAAATAACTAAATATGCAGGGGGAACATCAGCAATATCTATAGAGGCTCCTGCTTTTGACAGGGATCAATCTGAGCCATGGGATCAACATATAAAAGAGAAACTTAGTCAGAAATGCTAAAATTAGAACATGAAGACAAAGAAGAAAACAAATCCTTGAGAGAGTGAAAAAGTGGTAGTGTGTCACAGTATAAACAGAAATGGACAAGGAACCTGTACTACTTTCCATTATTGTGCCAAACATAAAGAATTTGATTTGTCTCAAGAACATCTGGAAGCCCTGTAGAAGCTTGTTGTACAAACTGTACACTTTCTTCTTTAATCCTGACACAAATGCCAATGAACTGGCACTTCAAAAATATTTGCCTCATAATCCAGCACAATCAGCCAGCTGAAGCAGAATGCAGTCAAGGCAAGGGATTCTGCAAGGGACAGCTGGGACAGAGGGAGGAGGGAAAAGGCTACATATGGTCAGAGGACAAATCTTCTCTTCCATGTATCCAGGAATGCTTCACCTCACATACTTTACCACCAGGTGCCCTAATGTGCAGTCAGCACATGAACATACTGGGCCCATTCACATCCAACCAGAACAAACACACCCACTGCCACCAAAACAAACCTCATCTCATTCTTCTGCTGAAGAGGATCTCCTCATTAGCATGACAGACTGAAGGCCCACAGTCCTACATGTTCCACTGGCACTGGCCATTGTAAATCAGTTCCAGATTCTCACAATGGAAAAGGGTTGGTCATTGCCAGTGTAGAGTCTCTCTGTCCCTGTTTTTGCTCTAAGTCTGGCTAAAGCTCTATATTCTTGCAGAGCCCTGCACAGAGTCCCAGGAAAGACTGTTCTCAAGCCACTGGTTTAGCAATTATTTCACTTGGTCCAAGAGAGACAGGCTAACAGGCATGCTTATTTTTTTACTGGAGCAGGGGGAGGTTGAGTTGTTCTTCCAGCCTCCCTACCTTAGGAGATATGCATATTCAGGATCTCCTCATGAAAATGTATTTTGGCTTTTATCTATATATTCCTCAGAAACACAGAATTGCAGGAGAACCAGTTCTTGCTGTATATCAGCCCCAAAACTGGGAGTGATAGTTACTGCAGACCTTTGTATTAGTTGGGACCAAAAGGCAGATCTGTTGGTCTGACAAGGTGAGTACTGTAAAGCTAATGAAGCATTGTCCTCATATTCAGAGCAACAAACTACCACGGTTTCTTCTGATTTATTACATATGGATTCATACTGAATTCACAAGCAGCACTGGTTGGTTTACAGATATAAAAAAAGGCAACACTTGCTTCACAAAACAAGGCATACCCAGAGGAACACATGAAACACTCTGACTAATGATCATCCCAGGCACCCAGCTCTGCCCTGCCAGCTAAATGTACCATTCCCCAGTCCTGTTTTTCATCACAGCATACTGAGCCAAACTGTTTCCTCCTTTGACATCAACCCTGCACAAGACCACCAGTTTCTTCCAAAGTGAAAAGGCCAAAATAAAATACTTTTCCTTTTCTGTTCTATAACATCCTCTTCCTTTCTTGTTGCAGAAGTTCCTCATGTGTGTTCTCATTCAATGCATTCACTTTTCTCTATATTCAATTCCAATCCTTTTCTTTCCAACCTCGTGTTCTCCTCGATCCTTTACCTGAAAGTACAGATTTGCCATAACCTATCAACCTTAAACTCATTTAATCATAACTGCATTTACCATTATTCCTCTTTCTTTACTTTCCTTCCAAGATGGTGGAACATACTTCTTAAAATGCCTCTGAAATGTCTTTCTTTCATTCCTATCTGCAGACCTTCAATAATTAATTTCTGGTTCAGCATATCATTCATGTTTCCAAAACCCTCTTCCAAAACACAATTATTAAGGAAAAGACACTCAGCTTACACCTTCCTGTACTTAAACCATGTACAGTTGATGCTGTGAAAAAATGAGAATCGCTATCTATGTTTCTACCATAGTGCCCTCTGCTAGTAAGTCTGTGACCTTAAAACTTTCCTGCACATTATTCTATTATTCTTTAAAATGTCTCTAGCTGCTTCTCTCCTTTGTCATCTCATTTTCTCCCTCTACGCTTTATTTCTAGATATTTTAATGTGCAATTAGAGAGGCAGTAATTAAATTCAAACTGACAGCTCACAGAAGCATTCTGTTCAGTCCACATTAAAACCTTGGCTCCAATTTGTCACCCTGCCCACGCACATACTTCCATCTCCCCTCTTGGCTGCTGAGGGGATACCACCATACTCCTAAGACTTCAGACTGAATTATATCAAATGCGTGATTTTATCACTGATCTCTAACATCATAGTACCCAGACTATTTCTACATAGGAAAATTAATTTACCCTCCCTAAAATACAACTATTTGTTGTCTACCTACAGGTCAAAAAATTTTATTCAGCATGTCAGTTGCTGCAAAGTAATTGATGAGAAATTTAAAACCCCATTCTGCCTCATTTTTGAGGTACTGGCGATTCCCCTAACCCATCACTTTGAACCTATCACTCCTGTTTTTTGTCTTGGTGACATGCACCCCCCCCTATTTACAATCCAAACTGATGCCTTCAATTTCAACACCTTATCTTGGCTACTTTTGTAGATCCCTGAATATGAGAAGGCACACCACTCATTTCCACTTACCTACTTTTTTTCAGAATCCATACTTTCACTTTTTCCTATGCTAACACTTTAGCCAAGAAGTTTTCTCCTGCGCTGATATCAGTAAAGCATCTCTATTACTTTAAGGTAAAAAAAGAACTGTTTACCAAACATTCTCTTCCCCACTGTCCAGGCTATACATACACTGACATTGCTTATCACTATTGCCATTTCTTTAGGCTTCTTGACAATCTTTTCTTCTATGATTGCAAACACCTCACATGCAGGGTGATTTCTAATTGTAGCTAGACAGCCAAGTCCTCCAGTGCTCCCAGGAAGACAAATCATTTGATTAGAGCATGGACAACCTGAGGCACTGCAATTCCTCCCTCCTTCTCAGCCCTGCACAGTATCCACTCTAAGCCATCACATGAAGTCATCACAGTGAAGATTGTTACTGGCAACAGGGCTCCAGGGTCATTTACAGCCAACTCTTCACCTGAGGCAGGAATTTCACTTAAAAAAAAAATACAATCTCATCATGAGAGACACTGAATTCAGGTGATAGTCTACTCCTCTCCTACTAATAAGTTTCTAAACAAGGAGAAAGAGACAGTGCTTCCCATCTCCCCCTTTCTCAGCCTGACTATAGAGCCTAAAATCTTAAAGCATCATTACACAAGGTCAATGGATGCTGTGCTTTCAGAATAGCTACACCTCAGGCACTCAGGCATTTGAAAATAGCAACATTTGTAAACAACTTGCATTCTAAAAATTTCATCTATAAAGTGGAGATTACATCATATCACACAACTGAGTGATGAAAGCCATCAGTAACTGAAATACTCAGACACCAGACTGGTAACAACCCACAAAGCCCCACAGCAATTGCAGACCTTGTCTTCTGATCAGGCTTGAATACCATCCAGTAAATACAGGGTACATCATCAAAGAAGAAGAGGTGATAAGAACTATCAAAATAAACAAGCAGTTTTCATTCACTCCACTGAAGGCAAAGATCCTAGAGAAATACTACATAAAATTTTCTAAAATATTGCTTTGCTGCATTTACATTAGCATTCAAAATGAAGCTGTACCAAAACCTCTTATTTTGGTATGATTTTTTTTCAATGTTGTTCACATGCATGCGAATGCTTGAGACTTTTCCTTTAAAGGCTACATCCAGACTCAGCTTTTTTAAAATATGCGTATTACCACATCCACACGTAGGATTTTACATAAAAGTGCAAATATTCATACTGCTGCTTGACAAATAATTTGTTTTAATCACTTTTTTTATGTTTTCTTATTTTTAGTGAGTCTTATTTTGGAAAATAAACAAACAAAACCCAAAAACCTCCCCCACAACCAAAACACACCACACAAACCTTCAAGGAGTTCATCCACTCCAATCCACCACAGTGACTTGATAGTCTGGTGACAAAACCCAAAAGTTCCATGGCAGTTTGAGCACCCTCACTGCTCCCCAAGCCATGGTGTGCTCAGAGTTGCTGTTGACACACCTTGGGAGGTGTCTCTGTGGAGAGAATCTGCTTTAACTACAGCTAATACCCTGTATCTGCACTTTCTCTCGAATATGTTTTTTCTGGAATGGATGACTAGGGGGTTTGACTCAGGAAACAACTGCTAGAACATCTGTACCCAGGCCAAGTATAAATGAGAGAATTTCTCATCCTTAACATCTGAAAACTGTGACCTGAAGCTATTTGAGCCTCACTTCAGCCTATACTGTTGAAATTTTTAACTGTAAAAGCAGGAGGCAAATATTTTGAAAATCTTCCTTCTCATGCCTATCAGCTGCCTCAAGAATGTAAACATTAAAAAAAATTACAGAATTTGTAAGATAGAGATGGAAGAAAAAAGTTTTTCCTTTTGCTGGACCAGCACAAGTTCGATAAAAGTGTCTGCTAGGAGAAAGGTTCAACCAAAACTTTCACACATTAGCAAATACCTACTTACAACCTGGGGACAGGATCAGCAGCCAGACCAGAATACTTTATAGAAATACACCCCTCTAAACCCAAGAAGGATCTCTATCCTAGAGGGTGAGATTAAAAGCATGTAAAATAGCAGAGTACTTAGACACGAAGATAAGTTTTTGACAGAACTTAAAAGACCCATCTCAGTCAGGGAGTGATGGGTGGCTTCAAAGAGCAAATAACATGTCTCCCTGAAACTAAGAATTCTTGCTCAAGGATATACTACCTGGCCTGTACAAGCAAATATATGACTCAGCCTGTACATTCAGAAAGTTTCCTTGTTTTGCTCAAGTGCATTAGCACAAACATACAAGCTGAGTAGGAGTATTAACTGAAGAGGAGTACGTCAATCCAAAATCATCTATGACTTTTTTGACCAGACTGCTCCATGACCATCAGCATGACTGTTCCCACCTCAGCTTCACAAAAATTATCCCACAATAGCATTCCAAGAAATCCATCAGGTGCTCAGAGATGAGAATATGAACAGTATATGCTCAGAGAAAGAAACAGATACAGCAAAAGCCAGAGGAAAAAAAAATCATCATCTAAATTCATTATGACTGTAAATATCTAAAACAACAGAGTGAAGTTACAGATATTAAGCTTATTATCAAATATATCTAAGACTTCCTTTGATCATTTCCACAGATTTGTCAGAGCGCCTTTCACCCACAAGTCCGTGAGGAATCTTCCCCAACTGTATACAAACCATCCAACACAGTAGGTTCCCAAAATCTCACATCTATTTGGCTCTTCTGAAGACTTTGCTAGCACTACTGGTTGCTTTGGAGAAAAAAGGCACACATGTTTATTGCTTTTTAGATTATCTCATCAGATGTATCTAAAGGCATGTCACAAATGCACACAGCCTCCTAGCAGTTATCTCAGCAGCTTTAAATGCTTGGGCACCAATCCAGAAAGAATAGAGTCACAAGTATCACCTCATAAACCAGGCAAGCAAACAATTACCACTTACTTGATTAATCTTTTCTCATCTTTCTGAACTCTGACCGGAATTTCAGATACCTCCTTCGTGGAAACTGAGGGTATCACAAGCTGAAGGGTTTATTTCTCACCCTAATTTCAATCCTCCCCAGAGCAGTAAGATGTGTTACTGGTAAGTTTATATTTGTACGGTGCTTTGACTATGTAAAGTGACATTAATCCTGTTATGTCACTCAGACACCACTTCTGCAGTGCTTTAGGTGGATTCAAAAAGGAAGATGAGTGACTATTATCACATCACTCCAACACCAACATGCTTTACTAGTTTTTTTCTTATCTTTTTCTTACCCTTCTCGCCCTCCATGCTCACCACTTCCCATCACCACTGGAGTAACCTAGACAGCTTCTTAAGGACAGCATTAAAGAGAATTAAATGCTTTAGTAAATGCAATTGTTGAAATATCTTACCAATGCAGGCCATTGAATTTGTTTGATCTTTGATCCCTGAGTCTGGCTTGGGTCCTTTCTTTTTGCCCAGACCAGCTGGTACTCCACCAAGAAGGCTGCAAAATCTTCATAAACTTTAACCCATTCTCGCTTTTCCCATTCAAGGTCATCAAATTCCACATACACCTAGGGAAATTGAAGAAAGGACATACATTATTGCCTATACACAGCATGTGTTCATCTACATGCACTTTTCAATGTGTACATTAAAAAATTTAATGCAAGATCTTTTTTATTACCCATTTTAATGCTATGGTTTTGAAATTATATATTCAGTTCCTACACCACAGAAGACAGTTTTCTTGGCAGTGCATTTGTGGTGAAAAGAAGAGAGTTACTAAAACATTACCACTAACATTGGGTGTCTTACCTCATGAACAAAAAGCATTACATTAAGTATCTAATAGTAGCATTCAAGTAATACATACAGCTATCTACATAATCACTAAGTTTTATGAATACTTCTCATTTTCAGTTCAAATACATGTCATGTAATACAAACAAGCTAACCAATGATATGGTTTTAAGGGAAAAAGAAGTAAATTGGAACAGCACCAGAAAGGACACCCTGAGCCTGCAGACCTTGCTACTACAAGCAAGTCCAGCACACAGCAGCTCACAGCAGCAGCTCAGTTTCCTCCTGCAATTCAGCTCAAAAAACCAAACCAAACACGAAACAATGCCACCACATTTTGTTTCCAGCTAGGTTAATGTGGAACCAGTTTGTAATTATTTGATCTTGTCCTATCCCAATATAGAACAGCTGTACCTTCTCCCCTCAGCTGCATTCACTAAAGCACTAAGTTACATACACCACACCTTTTGTCTCCTCTTGTGCAGAGCAGAAGGATCTCAAAGCTATCCAAATGCTATCTGCATAACTCTGCTAAACCCATTACATTTCAAAATAACAGAATTCATTTTAAATTTAAAAATAACTCAAAGTAGTAAGTTGTTGTCTTTTCCAATTATGAGAAATTTCATAAGAAAAAAGCAGCTGTTAAAACACAAAAAATGCCACTGCTTGTTACACTAAGTGGAGAAGAAGGGAAGATGCTTTCCTACCCTTCTGAACTCCAGCCTCAGCCACACCCAAGGCAATTTCTGAAGCTGGAGTTTCTTCCTCTATCTGCTTCTGAGAACTAAAAATCACTGTCACCGAAATATTCTTCTCTTTTAGATCTGGTTAATTTTAGGCCTACAACATACTTTCTTGTCTAGACTTTCTGTCTCACACTATCAAACGTGTACTACACAGTGTTCCTTCTCATCTTGTCCTTCTGCCTTCTGAGTACACAACTTCAATTTTCACCAAGCCACTTCTCACTCCTCTACCCAAGTTCATCATCCCAGTTTTCCCCCACAGATACTTTTGACCCATATTACTCCCACTTCATTCCCACGCACTTTGCTTTTCCCTTTCTTCTTTAAAGCATCAGATCAAGAAAATCCTCTCACCTCCACTGTTCATTACTACAGCAATTGCCTCTTATTCTAACAAAGCAAGTAGAAAACAGCAGCAAAACTGTTATCACAAAAAATCCCACTTTTTAATAATTGCATTTCTAGAGATTAATTCTAAAATATGTAATAAAGTTGCAGAATATCAATTTCTTAATCAAAAGAGTTAAGAGGAACAGTTAACAGAGTAAAACTTGAAAACATTGGCAGGAAAGCCCATCATATCCCAAACATTCTAGCAGCATTCAATATCTTGTATTTGCAGCTACTTGGAAGCCTTCTGGAGAACCATTTATTTGTAAAATTTGTCATTTGATCAATTCTAAAGACAGCCTTCAGTGACAGAACAGTTAAAAATCATTCTCTAAAATTCACCCTCCTCCTGCAAATTTCACTCAACTATTCTGGGCTGATGAAATAATTTTCTTTTAGTATCTGGAAAGACACTTCACCTGGGTATTCTGTAGCAAGGTGTTCAGAGGTTAAGCACCAGACCTCACACAGCAGCAGATTAAAAAAAAAATAGAAGGCAAGGGGAATCAAATGAATAAATATTTTTGAAAAACAGATAAATCTAAAGCAGAGTTAGCAGTTTAGAAACAGCCACACTAAAACATACTGTATCTTCTGGCCACTGGCCAAAACTTGTGGATAGCTGTGATACAATCTAGTGTTTGTGTGCAAGTTTTGCACCCCAAATAAACCAAAATTCAGTACAGCGACAGTGGGAGTTACTGCTGAGCTATCTGCAGAGTCTCCTGGCACCATATAATTAGATCTTCAAAGGAGCAGTTCCAAGAGAAGTGGAGAATGGAGCATGGCACACAGCCAGTCTGCCATGGCTCAGGGCACCATATTCCGCCTCTAGTTCCACACACACAATACTTGGGAATCACTTCTGCCAGCTTCCACCACTTTCAGGTTTCCATGCCAAGCCTATTAACTATCTGCTGGCTTTTAAAAGTTGATTTTTGAAAAGCAGAAGCAAGAGAGACAAAATGAAGCAGCCAGTCATTGCCCATTCTCTGTTTGGCTGGGAAATTAATTTTTCTAAGGCAACAGCAAAGGCTCTGAAGAATAGAGGCTTCCCCTTTCTGTGCACGCTGACCTCCCACACAGAGACGAGCACGATCTCAAACAGCACAGTTTATGAAAGGGAGTAAAAAGGGAAAAAGATGAGGAAAGGAAGCAATCCAGCAACCTACGCCAACAAAATGAAATATAGAGCCAAAGTTAGACCCTCTAAGGAGTGCAAAGCCTAAAAATATTTCATCTTTTTTGCTCCACTGACAGAACACTATACAGCAAGAAACGCTATGACATTTGCCTCCCTAAGAATGAATGTTGATTTTGAGATTTTTCAGCCAAATTTTCCTTCATTGCCTTGTCAGCTATTTGTGGATAGATATAATATGTTTGTGTTCCCAGAGTAGCTGAAGCCTTCTCACCACGTATGCATTCTCTTGAATAAAAAGGAGAAATTCCCACTGGGATGATATTATATTTATAATTGGCATTAATGTGCTAATGTTGTAACTCACTGCTATCTTCCAACAGGAAACAGCATAAGCTTTAGCATGCTTTTCCAAGTAAAGCAAGACAACAAATTTATTTCCAATGGAGTCAGCCAAGCAATTGCAACAAAATATTGTTATTTCAAAGCCCAAACACAACAACCATGGTGAAATCCTCTACATGCAGAACTGTAATCGAGAGTTTTCCAGTCATTTCTGTTCCAAATAAATATGCCTGACCAAATAAATTTTGAAACCCTTTAGAACTATCACAAAAGCAATGCTGACTTCCAAAAAATTTGACTTAAAGTGTTAAAAAGCATAGTCCATGCATCATCTACTTTCTTAAAACTACTTGAGTGCCTTGTTATCCAAGTTCTGTTTGCCTTCCTAAGGGAAGAGAGTACAATTTCCCCTTTATCACCTAATGATTGTTAGCAAAATGTTTATTTCTAGGAAGAAAAAAAACCAAATAACCTCTCTGAGCATGTTTTCAATAGGGCCAAGAAAACACTACTTTATACAATATTAAATAGTCTTTCATCAACACCAGTTTGGCTGCTGACTTCAAAGTGAGCCTCAGAGTGCATCCCCCTGGGTTTCCCTTGTAACACTTCAATATTACAACAGATAGAATATTATGCCATGTTCAATTATTACACATATATACTTTATTAAAAAATTATAAGTGTTGAAAACTGCAGACTCAGATGCTAAAAATAATCTGTGCAATTCCAACTTCTTAGTTATGCAACTTAAGATAGACCTAGACCTCTTAGCATGTAATCAAGATTCAAAAACTAAATATTCCAGCCTTGTGATGTATGGTCAGGTAAATACACAAATGTAAACCTTGTATGCAATTCAACAGAAATGTATTTAAAAACACAGAACTTTTACTTAAAAACACACAACACAATTTCCAACGACAGTACCATCACCAAAGGAAAACAAAAATTTTCTGTTTGACAGAAGTTAGACAAAGTTATACAAAATAACCAGAAGCTTCATTACAAGACGTCACCACAAAATTCAAAATACAAGTCCAAATTAGGTCTTCCCTTTCCATATTCCCCAATGTTAAGTGCAACCTGCACATTTTCATTCTGGGGAACAAGCATTCTATGGGATGTTTAAGAAAGGCTTATTCTTGGCCCAGGAACAAGGGTTCTGGGAGTTCCTTGGTTTTGAAAGAAAATCTACCTGCAGGAAAGAAAACCCAGGCAGCCAAGGGAGCAGGCAGTACCTCCTGCTGCTGCCACAGAGGTGGAGGGAGGCACCAAGTCCAGGGATACCACACTGAGCCACCTATGGCAGTGACGGGGTTTGAAATTGCCAGGACTGCTCCTGGAGTTCTAAACCCTGGACAACTCTGACCCCTTGCTCAGCTCTGGTGTGATCCTCAGCATAGTACATAGCTGAAAATTAAAACAAACTACACTAGACTCTGGAAAACTTGTCCATCTCCTCATGGAGGTGGTGTGATTGCCAAACATCCAGCTGGTACAAACTAAGGCTAGTTTAAGTACAGAGGGAATGGAGTCAGTAAGGGTGCTTCTATAAAACTTAATCTTCCTATCTTGTTCCCAATATCCTTGACTTCTCAGGTTTTTACAAATTGTTTCTTTCATGGAGATGGCATTACCCAACAGTCTGGTCTTTCTAAATATATCTTAACCTAATCAAATGCAATCAAAGCACAAGTTACTATAAAGCAAAACAGCTTAACACAGGAAAGTTATTATTCTTTTATGCAAGTGCTAGCCCTTTCCACATGGAAAAGTGGTCAAATAGCAACCAAAGGCAGCAGTAGGATTTTTCTTTAATAAAGGGCTTCAGTGTTGCTTTTTGTTACCAAAATTTCCTCAGTCTTCCACATTAGCATTTCAGTCACTGTACAATAAAAAAAGCTCATAAAAAAGCATTTTAAAGTACATTGGCATTCTCCATATAGCCTAAAAGCAACTGAAACAGCTGAAATAATAGCAATGGATTGGTCTTTAACTAGCAAATATTGTAGTATTAAAAGATGGGGTTTACTGCCTCCATATATTCTTTAAAATAGCCAGCATTTTTTACTGCAGATCAGACGTGTTTCTTGACTGTAAATATAAGTGAACAAAGTAGCTAGTTTTGACAAAAAGTACTAAATGTACCATGTATTTTTTAGCCAGGGTGAGTAGATACCCATAATACCACAGAAGGTCTCTAGAAGACCTGAAAATATTCTTGACAAAACTGGTATGCCACAATTTAAGGAACATAATAGCTTGTCTCTAAAATGCAAGAGCCCTGCTTCTAATTCTCAAGCACTAGGAAAAAAACTGTAGAATCAGATAGATGTTTTACAGACATGAACACTGAAAGCTCCTTAAAAGATGGGACAAATTAGCAGTGTGAGTTATTTTATGCTATTTCAGCTCTTGAAACATGAAACTGTTTAAACAAATATTCAAATCTGCACATCTGTTTTGATTATTTGTGGAGTTTGCAAGAAGTAACAAATTAAAGGGCAGAAGATTTAATTTTCTATTAAAGAAGAAGAGAAAGTCCTGCTACTTTCAGATGAGCTGTGGAAATCAAAAGGACAATTCCTCAAAGATTAAATCTTGTTTTGATATACCCTTGTACCATGAAACAGCATGCTGATAATGCTGAGTACTTAAATTCTCTGTTTATTCAAAAGAAAATGGAATAGGTGCAGTATCCCAGCAGCAGTCCTCAATCCTAAGCTGGAAAGTTGAAGCATACAAAAAGAGAGGCTGGTTCATTATCTGCAGAGTATTAAGTTTCTGTTGCTTCAGGATTCAGAACTGCTTGGAAACCCCCTCTTTTTTTTTTTTTTAGCACAAAATGATTCTAGGTCTGTCCAGCAGGAAAGCACCAAGATTGACTTCCTCCCACTGAAAGACCACACATAACAGCATCCAGCTACAGCTCCTCTGAAATGCAAGGAGACAACCCCTCCAAAAGCACTGTTCTCATTAATGAGGGAATTTAAAAATCTGCAGCCTCAGGATCATCTGCTCAAGATGTATAAAACTCCAGAGGAGCCTGTGTCATTGCTCGAATCACACAATGACAGACACACTCAAGCTGAGGCCACACTTGTACTGCCAGCATTGCTCTACACACTTCAGGGCTGGCAGAATAAGGAAGAAAATCCTGCTCTCTCAACAGGCTCCTGAAAAAAGCAGAACTATTAAAACACTCACTGCAAGACATCTCAAATATGTGCCACGTGCACAAGGGAACAGGGCCAGATGCAGCAAATACATGCTCCAATAAACATGGATTTTCCAGGTAGCTTCCTTATATTAAGCTTTAAAACATAAATATCCTAGAAATACAGAGAGGACTTGAAACAAAACCAATTATTTCTTTCCAGAAAAGTCTCAAGGTACATTACAGGGTAAGCAATGAACAACATGTACAGTTTATGGTTCATTTTCAAACCTTAATTCTGCATTCTCCAAAATGCATGCTTGAACACTGACAACAAAGTAGCCTCTGCAGAAGAAAATGCAGCAAAAAAATGGTTGCAAAACTGAAGAAAAATACCAGTACTATTGCAACAGCCTGCTGCAGTCTGTAGCTTGGATTGCTAAGCAACCAGCACATCATGTAGAGCATGGAGTAGAGATTGCAGAGAAGATGACAGAATAAAAAAGCATCCTACTTGCAGGCCCCAATACCAGCCTTGAAAATAAAGAAAACCATCTAACACAAGTATGTGACTTTCATCCCACAATTTAAAATGCATTTTTTGGACAGAAAGATGAAGGGAGAAAATATGATCTACAATGAAATGAAAAGGAAAAAAAACCCTATACTTCTTGTATGTGAGTTTTAAATTAATTTCTCAAAAAAATACTCCTCTACAGGAGTGCCAAGTTTTACTTTTTTTTTACTTTATAAGCTACTTAAATCACTGTGTTTAAATTATTTGGCATAGCTATTTTGCAAATAATTTTCCAAATTCACATCTTAACAGCAAAGTGAACTGACACACAAACTAGGAATTAAATCATGACTCCACTGGACTTCCAAAGAAACCAATGGGGCACAAGTAGCCCCATTTGAAAGATGTTTTACATTCCAGAAATTTCCTGAATTACTTATCCCAAGTGAGGAATAGAAGTGACTTACTATTTTAAGAAACCACAGCCTATTGAATCATAACTAAGTAAAGTATGCACATCACACAAAAACCTCCTGGCCCTCCACGCTTGAAAAGATCTTTCAAATTCTTTTCACTATTACACAACTTAGGAAACTTTCACTATACCTACATTTCTAAATGATCACGTCTAAAAACAATAGTTAAGAAGCACACATACTATAGGAAGCCTACACATTCAATTTAAAAATCAAATTACAATTTGTTTTCAAATCAGATGTGATTTCAAATAAGGAAAACTACAACCCAATTAAAAAACTTTAGTGATTTAGATTACTTGTTAATTAATCTGTGCTAATACTAACATTTGTAATATCACACTAAAAAGACCAACACCTGTCATTTAATTAGGAACCATTACTACTAAGTTTCAATTTTTAAAAGATTATGCTGACTTTAAACTGTATATATCTGTCATTTGAAGATGTGACTAAAACCAACAAAAAATAACTATCAGACTATTTAAAATACTAGATATTAATGGATTTAATTCAATCTTTACAATGTGATGGCTTATTAATGAAGACAAAGCTTGTCCACCAGGCCATCAGCAATCACAATGCACTACAGGAGGCTAAATTGAAGTGAATGGTGAAAGGAATAGGTCACCTCCGAGTCAGAATTCACCAATTGCTATTGCTCCTCATTCCCAGTCTGAGATAGAAACAAATCTGCCTCTTGTGGGACAGGAAGCTTAACCAACCAACCAGGCTGTTGCTTCAGCCAGCAAGGTATGGCTGCAAAGGCACTCATGGGGAAACAGCTCAGCTTCAGTGCTCCTGAGAGTCTAAATTCACAGTCTAAATGCACAAAGCTGGCACCTGGGAGATGATCAGGACCTGAGCAGGGAGCTACAGATATTTGAATTTTTCTGATGTCTCGCTCCAGCTGAATAGCCCAAACCTGAAGCACTGCTAAAGGGAATCAAGAGCTAAAAGCACAGGACTTTCCCTATTTCTACCAACACAACCCAATCAGCCATCCTCAACAGGTGAGGAGCCAAAACAGCCAACCTTCCAAGGCTCCAAGGACTGACCCTAAAGACCTGAAAGTACTTCTCAGTATCTACCCAGACAGAGGTTCAACCTGATCCATGTGCTGCTAGAACAAGTGGTGTCCTCCCAAATCCACAGTGCAGACACTGATTAAACACTGCACTTTGGAACAGCAAATCTTGGTTTGAAGTGGAACAGAAGAGACACTGTAAAAGAAAAGCAAGGTTTTGAGATGAACTTTTGGTACTCATACTTGGGAATCCAGGCTAGGAAAGACCAAGTGCCTCTCAGCTGCTCTGTGCCCACATGAGTCTCCAGACAGCAAGCCAAACAAACTAGGAGTGGGTTCACAAACTATTTCCTTTTTGTCAGACAAAGCTAGAGATATCAAAAAGACACCAGCAAATCCTTAGCATAGTGAAAAATCACCAGAGGAAGCTGGCTGGTAGATTTTGTTTGTACTGGAGACATTTTCTCAAGGCCTAGCTCATATCAACGGCAAAAATTCCAGGAGACAAACTCACTCAATTCATTGCTTTCTTTGGTCATCTTACAGGAATTAAGAGAACTATGGAGGACTATTCCAAGAGTAACCAGGAAACCAAGAGAAAAATTGAGCAACCAAAAAGAGACATTATATTGGCATTTTTATAAATTATTGTCAATTACAAAATGGTAATTTTCTGTATTCTGACAACAGTATTTGCTCTTGTAACCAAGACTGTTAACCTTAGGCAACCAGCCAACCAAACAAATCTCAGCAAGCAGATGAGAAAATAGCAGTAATAGCAACAATAATCATAATCTTCTGAAGCAAGACAAAATGTTAGTGAAATATTTATCTACTTCATTGATCATCTGCTAAAATAATTGGAAATTTTTTTCCAGGCCTTTTTTCCATTATAAGACGACTAGAATATTTGAGTAGGGAAGTTAGCACCATATCAATTACTTTAAAGCTTTATCTCTTATTGGAGAAGAACATGTTACAGTTTTAACAGTAATTTGCTGTCCTCTTTCCTCCAATTTACATGCTACCAATAACCACACTGCAAACTGGTCCTGGTTTCTGCTGCTCCTGACAAAAACCACCTCTAAGCAGAACAACAAAGACAATCAGTTTCTAAGTTCTTCCTGGCTAAGATTCAGAGATATTTAACTTTGGCTGTTCTGTTCAAGTTCTAATTTTTTTGGAAATCTGAATTATTGAAGTCTTCCCTTGTAGTCTTGTGACTGCATTCAGTGCTATCTCACAAGCTCAATTACTGTTTTGTTAAGAGTCAACTTCATGTTACCACTGCAGCCTCTGAGTTTCAACCTCCTCTACAAGTCATCTTTCAATGCTACATCTCTGTTTCCCTCACACTTGTCTAGTTCTTCACACTGGAGAGTCATCACTCCCTTAAAAGGTCTCCCATATAATTTTTCTGATGTAACTAAAAACTTGAAGACACCTGCTAACAAAAGATTGATAAACAAAACTTACCCAGGTCTACTTCTTTCCTATAGTTTAAGTGTAGCATAGAACAGAAAAGTAAGATCCGTACTCAAGAGGTTGAAGCTTCAAAGGATTAACATATGGACTTTTGAGGTCTATATGAGCTTCCTTGATTTTTCCACCTGACACCAAACTGCAAGGCTAGACTTTACAGAGAAGAACTGGGTCATTACAGTTCAGAGTTCACCAGTGCATAAATGTCCACAAACTGGGATCAAAGTTCATTCAACTCTGCACTGAGATATCTCCAGCAATTACTAAAAGGTCAGAGGAGATAAAGAGCAGGGCTGGTGGCACATGTGAGCAAACATGACATCAGGAAACAGCCTGCCAAAGGTAAGCAACATGTTGGGAGCAGGAGAGGAAATGTAACCACGGCTTCTTGGGGTTTTGGACTGTCTTAATCCACATCCTCAATCTCCTCTCTGCCATAATGGCCAGTCCTGAGGCACAGAAATCTAAATGTCTGAGCAAAAAAATGACAACTCGATAAATAATAGGTAAACTATACAGAAATACAGTAGCATGGTAAGTAATTTAGGAAATCATCTTTCCCATTGCACAATCTTAAGAAGATGGTTTACATCAGAATGAAGACATTAGCAATGTGGACAGTCTGGTCCCAACTTAATAAAGCACTCATCTTTTGTCAATGTATTTCAAAAGTCCTTTAACAGCAATCTGCTTGTGTTTGGCTTTTTTTATAAAAAAAAAAAATACTCAAACCAAAAACTTCAGTCACTAATGGTGAATTGGGAGGTTCTGCCCTCACTCCATGACAGCAAGCAAGTCACAATGTCTGTGCTTCACGCCCATCCTCTAGACCAAGAGTGCAGTCACTTCAGCCCAGTGCTGCCTCCTCTGACCACAAATACCTTGGAAACTGAGATTATGTTTACATGACACTGAATGTGTTGCAGATGGAATGCCAGGGGGTTTTCAGGTGCAGCTGAGGTGTTACAAGACAAATTGTGCTGGAGCATAGAACTACAAACACAACCAGCTCCTCTGAACAATTGCCCATTTTGTTGTTGCAGCTGCTAAGGCTACAGCACAGGAGGAATGGCTTCAAATAAACAGAATTACTGATGCAGAAAAGCTTCAGGAAAACAGGGGTGAAAAGCATTAAAGGTTACAGAAGCCACTCACAACACATACATGAAAATTCTCTTTCAATCTACTACTGTTTTTCAGAAGAGAGACTTTTTGCTCTGTCATCTAACATCACTTTTTGTCCTTCAATAAAATTTCTCAAAAATGTGAGGTCATTTAACCTTTTACATCTTGAGTATTAACTAACTTATTTCAGTATCACAATTGTCCAAACTACAGAGAAATATTTGATTTTTAACTTAATGGCATAATTGTTTTAAAGCTTTCAGCATAATTTTCGTTAATTAGAAACTGTCCTAGAAATATCCAATGCACTTCAACACAAAAAAGCGAAGGCAACGAAATATTACGCATTTTCCTTTCTCCTCGTGATTCCTTTCAAAGGTCTTTTCAAAGGAGGAACAATAGATCCATTGATAAGACCAAGAAAACAACAGATCCCACAGATAACACAATCAAACCCTTAGTGCTTAAGGCCACAAGTAAAGACATAAGAACAAAATATTGGCAACGAGTATACATCAAAAGCTGCCTAATGAACCCAATTAATCACCTTAATTACTGCATTAGCCATCTCTGGGTAACTTACTAGTGAAAAGGTCAGACACTCCTTGTCACAACAGTAAGGATAATATTTTGGAATAAATGGTATTTTAAAGAAGATTGTGATGATAAATTTTGAAAAAAGTCTGTTTATGTACAATGGTTTGATAGACAGTAACTATAAGGGTTTTTTAAAAAAAGTCCTCCCTGCAATTGAAAATGCTGCAGAGAAGAGAATAAAAAAGCATTAATTCAGAACTGTACATAATTTTCTCACCATCTGTTCAAGTTTCTGGAACAAAACAAGGTTTAGTGTATGTCCGAGACAGCTTTTAATTCTAGAAATTACACACACAATAAACGTACCACAAAATGAGGGCTGGTACCCTTTACTTCCTCTTTTCTCCCCTTTATTTCCTCACTGTCATCTTGCTCATTTAAAATTAAGATGCGTTTTTTGTATCCCCTGAATAAACCATTTCTATACACAAAAAAAATGCAGGACAACTTGTCCCAAGTTTTCAGCTCCCTTCTCTATTTGCACGTTTATTTTCTGAGGAGTACCTTGAATTCCAATAATCACTTACACTCAGAATCTTGAGCAAAATGTATGAATGTAACCAAGTCCTTTCTTGTAACAAATGTTAGCACAACTTGATCGATTCCAAGCTGAGTCAGAAAATGTCTTGAAAACAAACAAAACCATCCCACAAACTGCAACTGATTGTGTACCTACAGTTACACAGAACACAAACAAGACTTTTGGAAAGGCATCAGGAAATGAGGTAGGGCCTTCATGACCTCCAGAGGTAACTGAAGCAAGCCCAGCCTTCCTGCAGTGAAGATTTTGGCAGTTTTACTGTATTATGATAAATCAGTGCAAGAGAAGATAGAGCATAGTCACATCAGACTTCTCCCATTCCCCTAGGGAATGAGCAATAAAATTACTGTTCAAATTAAGGGACACAAGTGCTCCCTTCAGGAAAATGAACACACTGTGAGATGGCATTTTCAACTATCAGCTGTAGAACTATTTGTGGTATCAGATAACTGAAGTTTGCATTGATAGTGATAAAGAAGTTAATCTGTTTTCAGAACATATCAGAATGACAACTGAGGTTTCTATCTTGTTTTACAAAACACCTTCCACTTATCTCTATAAACTGTTTAAAATCTGGATGTTATTTCTAACAGTTAGTCTCATTTCCTTGTGAATTGTATGCAAAATTTACCTTCTGCTGCAATCAGCTTACTGTGCATAAGAAAGGAACAATTACTCATGTGAAAAAGTCCATTTAGCATTCGAGACAGAGAGGTCTGTCTCCTACAGTCAACAGATATTAATACCGCAATAAATTAAAGGAATATGCAATAAATACTTGGGAAAGTAATGTTCATTATTGGATTCCTTACAGCTTTCTGGTTCAGTTATGTCACTGTGATACAAATAACTCACGTATCATAATTATGAAGAGTTTTAAGCACAGCCAAGACCTGAAATCTTGCAACTTTGATACACTTTGAGTAGACAATAGTGCCAGCATTTCAGACAAGCACATATACCAATATTTTATTCAGAGCCTGTACAAAAATTAACTGCACAGAGAGGGCCAATGGGGAAAAAAGACAGGTTTTTCTCCCATGCATTTCACTTCCCTCAAAATCTTCCCAGTAAGATCAAGAGCCTTTATTCCCCAGTCACTGCATTTAAAAAAGAAAAAAAAGGATGGAATGCCACAGCCAAAACCTATTTTCTTAAGTCTCCCTCTCAGGGTGGGAAGGAGATCACCACTGATGAACCAGACAAACAAATATTTCACCCACTCAGGGAATCAGTTCATTTCTACCATCTCCCACTACCTCATGTTTAGATCAGGAAATGAAGGCTGAATAAACAAGACTCAGAAGCAGCATTAAATGTGCTGCATATAAGCAAGGACAGCTTAGCTAGTTTTGATTATAAAAAGGAATTAGAATATTAGTTATATACCAAAAAAACTTGATCTGATTTGGTACATAGATTATTAGATAACAAAATGAGCTGCCAAGGAATTTTGGCACAATTTCATGGGAATCGTAAAATACAGAGACATACCTGACAAGTTCCATAGCACTGGAAAAATTAAGTGTTCTTGAGCACTGAGAGCAAAGGGCAAAGATTTCCAGGCTTTGTAATGTATGTGTCTTCTCTTACCATCACATCCCTTCCCTCCTAATACTCATGTTAAAAAGAAAAAAAAAAAACAAACCAAAAAACCACAAAAAATCCCCACAACATATTTTCACAGGATATAGTGGATACATTTTGCCCAAGAGTCCACAATAGCAGGACTGGTGTCAAGACGACCCTTTGCTCTCAATACAGTCTATTTCCTTAACATGTTTTCTGCACCCAAAATGATAATAAAAAAAACTTAGAAATGTCACCCAGTCAAAATTTTTTTCAAAGCACACAGGTATACAGGATATCTAATGCCAAGACAAGATCAGTCCTCTTGCCATTATTTGATTTTTAAATTTAGAAACAGACAACTAAGTAATTGTATTGTTCTCATTTTAAACCTCTAATCCTTCAAATAATTATTCTTTCCACATGCATCACACTGAAAAACAATTGTATAGGTCTGAGGAAAGCCAGCACCTGCAGGAAAGGGTTTCATCTGGCAACTGCTGGTGTTGTTGAGTTATTCAACACATAAATCTCTTATTAAGTCCCACCTCTTTCCTGTAGCTCTAACCGTTGGAGTTTGAGAAAACAGACCTTGTTTCATGCTGAACTCCCACCACTGAGCAGCTGAATCTCCTACATTGCTGAGGATACTGTTCGTGAGAGCAGACTTCACATGGAGTCATGCAACATCCTGTTCCAAGCCAAATGCTCCAGATGGGATATGTTTCACTGCTGCCTCCCCCTCCCCAGCCCATTTCAGCTTGTTCTTTTTTCTTTGAAAGCATTTATCCCAAACTGGTGCTACAACAGCATGCTAAAACTGACCTTTTAAGAAAAATACAGACTAACTAGAACCTACTTAAAATCCAAATGTCTTATTACAAAAAGAAAAAATCCACACCACTTACATTATCAAAATATTTCCATTAGCTAACCAATTAGCAAAATGATGCATAGAAGAAAATAAATTACTTGATGCAGCTCTACACTGTAGGAAAATCTGCCTTGTTTCAAAAAGTTTTCTAATCATTTAAAAGCTTAACATTGTCACGCACATTACTAATCTAATGGAAGTTCTCATCAACATAAGGAAAAAACTGTCTAGTCTGCTGATCACTCTGAATGCTGGCAATTTCTCAAACATCTGCTAAAGGTCAGATTTCCACTGCATGGAACCAATCAATGAAGCTACACAACAGTCCCAGCGCCATTGGAAGTGCCAAACAAAGACCCCTGTTTCACATAAGCAAAGAAACCCAGCCTGCAATCTTCCAAAACACTACCAGCAAAGTCCTCACTCCCATCCCCACAGAGTGCTTGTCTACCTGGCAGTGGCGGCTAAGATTTATTCTGGTTTTGCTTTTTACAGCAGAACAGAGTTATTTAATGCCAGCCCATTTTTCCGCATTGTTAAATAATGGGCAGCTGATACCACATACAGAGAAACATTATAGAGGGGGGGAAAAAGGGGGGGTTTTACTTAAATGTTAATCAGCATAAAAACAAAGTTCCAGAAAACTGAATATTGACATACTTGGTGCCTTTGTTTCAACTCAGTGACTTGAACAACACCCCCCCACACACCAAGTTCTAAAAAACAGATCTCAGAGTCAAACAGTCTGAAATCATTAAGTTCTGCCCTAAAATCCTTACTAAGCAACCTCAGAAATATAATCCAAATATGCTAGCAGATTAGGGAATTGTAGGTTCCTGCTAAAAACAACATGCTTTTTATTTCAACAGCTTATCACATGTCATAAAACCAGCGCTTTAGCAAGAGTCCACACAGAAGAAATAAATGATCAATTCCAACACTGCTGAAAAGCTGAGCTTGTTCTATTTTTACATATAAAATGTTATTTTTACAGATGGATAATCTGTCTCTGATTTACAAGTAAAGCCTTCTGCAAACAGAAGAGAGGGCCAGTAACAAAGCAATCGGACAGAATTCAGGGCATTATTTTATGCTAATTATGTGTCACTAAGTGATCTTCAAACTACAAATTTAGGCTTCTTTTCTGAAATCAGTCCAGTGGTGCTCAGTTAGCTCCTGACCCCCACAGCTGGGACAGTCTTACCAAATGGCCCAAAGGCCAGTGCCCCAGGGGCACCACACTCCTTCCAGAGGGCAAAGCCCACCAGAAGCACCATGCCAGGAACCAGGAGCATGGTGGGTGGGAGAAGATGTGGTCCTGTGTGAAAGGAGAGGGCTGTGCAGCAGACACATACAGTGGGGCATAGGAAAAGGGACGAGCACTCCCACAGCAAGACCTGGCTCACTGGAAAGGGCTCTTTAACAACACAAAATGCAGACCAATGGAAGTGCAGGCTGCTTCTACACACACCTACCAGAAAGTTTTAATGGTATGATAAAACTTGGTATTATCCAAGACACAAAAATGAAATTATTAAAATTGAATTTAAATACGTCTCTCGGATAAATGACTCTCTGTTAGTTGGTTTGGGGTTTTTTAATTAGTTCCTTATTAAAGATGAACAGCAATAGGACATGAGAATATTTCAAGGAGACAGTTATTTCTCTGTATCACTTCCACTTATTCTTTGAAAACTGCATTCAGCGTCTTGGAGCAACCTTTTTTCCTGAGTGTTTCTTGTCTGATCTAGCTGTTAGTGTCAGGGCTGACCCCTTTTCTGTGGGACACTTAGGCGTACAGAGTTCTGTCACATTTCAAAAAATGGAAGGCAGCCCCAGAAAGGCCTATCAGTATCCAGCTGTCTCCTGACTTTCAACCATTCAACCAATACTCCATTCAAGAGAAGCCAAGAAAATGAACTAACATCTGTGTAAGAAGCTTCAGGGAAGAGCACAAGGACCAATAAGTCTCTGTCATGCTCTGTGTTTCTTTCAGCAGATCTGTACAAGTCCCCATTATAAAGGGGTTTCTTTAAATGATATTTAGCAGTGTCATCACCCATAAGGGAAGATGCAGCAATACACATACCAAAGGCAAATCTTTGTAAGGATCACAGATAAGTGACAGCTTGCAGAATTTGGATGCTTTTATATGTAAACATTAGCAACTGCATTGCTATACTTGAGAATGGATTTAATTTTTTTAAAATATTATACTCAAGAAGCAGCCTAGCCAGATGGGAATATAGAATATATATGTATATGAACCCAGAGTACTTGTATAGTTCACATCCCCACACATGTGTGTGTGGAAGGATATTGGTCTGGCATTCCTATTACCGACACTTGTACACAAGGCAGGACAAGGCATGCTTAACTCTCACTTCTGAAATTGAACTGTACTAGTAACAGTTGGGAAAGATACTGAAGAGGGTTAATTTCTGCAGCTTTCCAGGACATCAATGTCCACCTCTACCTCAGAGAGGGTGCCAGTTTCCAGGGACTTCCTGATGACAGGGTATTACCCCACAAAATAGTAAATTAAGTGCCTGATAAACATAAACTCCACATGCAGAGTGCACCTACACTACCTTTACTGATTGAGTGTGCAGCTTGGACATAATCCAACAAAAGAGGAAGAGGGATGTTAGAGGAGAGCTAGAGGATCTGTACAGACCAGTTTTATGAGTGCAGGCCAACTGCCAAAGCATTTACTTTGAACTCTGTGTTACCGTGGCTACGACAGCTTCAATCCAGCTCAAGTACATCTGCTCCGCACTGCAGTGCACACAGACTGTCAGCCTGCTCTGCTGTGCTCTAATGCCACTCACTCATGCTGCTCCTAGAGAATTCCAGAGAAGCAAATTATTTAACTAGGCAGTAACAGCCCTCAGTGACACACCTCAATCACAATGGAACCTTGTACCTCAATTAAGTAGCGAGAAAAGAGAGGGGAAAAGCTGCCTAAATGCTGCTTCCACAAGAGCTGGGTAGTCAATGATTACCCAAGGAAAGCTCAAGTAGGTCACCATTAGATATCCACTATCCTAGCATCAAATAGTTGGGAAGGAGGTTCAGAACTTACATCTAAGATTTAAAGCTTCTAGTCATGCATAACTATGGCTATCCCCTACAGAATTACAGCACTTACTCATTCTGTACTGAATTTTTTAAAAAGAATTTGCACAAGTCCACTAGTTCAAAGGATGTAAAAAGTTATTTAAATATGTGCTACCAGAACTGCTCCCCAAAATCACCTCCATGCATGTGTATTTAAGATTAGTATCTTACAGTTTATTAAGTGAAATAGAGAAAATTTTAGATTTAGCAGTAATTTTCTCCCATGGCTTTTAAGAGAATGAAGAATAATGCTCTCCAGAGAACCTTTTAAAACAACTGCCCTTTTTCCACAACAGCTGCCATTTACTTACACTCTCAAAAGGATGGATGCCATAGGCTGCCTCTCAGCAAAGAATAACTTACTTTGCTTTCATCCTTTCTCAAAGTCATCATCTATATCCCGACTGATAGGAAGCCACTTTCTCCCCTGGGGGCAATTGGCTTCATTCCCAGTAGCAAAAACAGAAGGCAAGTAGTGACCATCTTTGTTCAGGCAGTTGTGACTTCAGTCAGACTGAAAAATGAGAAGTTGCAGACACAATGGAGGGAAATGCACTTTTAGGATCCTTTTGCTAAAAATTAATCTCAGTCCTAAACATCCTCAGAGCTGCTGCATCTGAATTCATCAACAAGACAGACACAAAGAAAGGGGAAATAAATATGTATTTGAAGGGGTGGGAGAGCAGGGGAAATAAGGAAGAGGAATTTCAGGAGTTCATAAGGTATCAAGAATGAAAATAAACTGCAGGTCTTGTTGCCCCGAGTGAGGCAAAGCAGCTGTAAATCTGTTAGAATCAGCTCTGCATTCTGCAGTTGCTCTGTAGCCCCAGAATGCATAAAACAGCTATCACATGCCAGCCAGGCTGACCCTCTGACCATCAGAAGTCTACTTTATTTAACACAGGTTCACTCCTTAAAGATTTCCTTTTGTACGAACACCGGATAAGAATGCTGCCTACATGAAGTGTGAAAGATGGGTCAAAGCAAAGAAATTGCCAGAAGAGAACTACATAAAGAGTCAAGTCACTCTTTTAGAATCAAAGGGAACATTTTACTGGGGGAAGACTGGGGGTTGGGGAAACACTGACACGTGGACAAAACGGCAAAGACTTACAGAACAACCTTTAGAGGTTTAAGCTATCATTAATTGTGTTTACCATAATAAACTGCACAGAGAAATGCAGACTTAAACAACAAACACAGGCAATGCCACTTTTCCTCAAAATCTCTGTTAAAAATTGCTATGCAATTCTCTGTAAAATACTATTAGGAAGTTTATGGTTTTAGTATTCCAGTTGTTTGTGTGATGATTACATTCTTCCCCCATCCTAAAACACCAACAAAACTCTGTCTTCACTTAGTAGTCTTTAAGATTTCACTGCAATGCATAGAACTACAAAGTGTGGCAAGGTATATTATTGTGCTGAGCTGGAAGAGCATTACCATTTCCTGACATTCTAGTGGTACTGACATTCTGTTTTGTAGTCTTGATCTTTAATTGCATTCATATTGTTTTATATCCTCTGATATTCCAGTGCAAAATGAAATTAAAGCTAAAGACTGGTACATGATACTCCTAACTAGAGCTGTCAAGATGTTGTTATCTCAGAGATGCCTGCAGGACTTTTGCACTTTAGTCGGATACCTTCTTGAAAATTGTAAGGAGCATACTAGGCAGCCAGCTAATTCAATGGGTTTTATTTCATTAACTATTCTTGCATGTAGCACTTGCGATACTCCCTCCTCTCCTCACTTGCAAGGACGTGAATACTCAGTTATAAGAAAGCTTAATTGAAGTATCAAAATGAAATCAATTTAAAAAGCATAACTACACTCTTGATCTGTGAGCACACAAACACTTAGATTCCTAGTTAAACTGTCAGCAAAGGCAGCAGTCTGAAAAATTAATCAAGCATGACATATAAAGTAACAATTAGAGCAATTTACTCCTTCAGAAGACAAAAGAGCAGAATTGGAAAGAAAAAAAGAAACAGAAGCCAAAGACCCCAAACTTCCAAGGAAACTAAGAGCAAGTCCACACTGCATGTCCAACAGCTGGGCAGAATCCAGAAAGCAGAACACTTGTTTGCAACACAAACACCAACAGATCCAGCCAAACTGCCATCATACACATGGTGCCTCTTATTTCACTGCAGATAAAATGGGATTAGTCTAACATCATCTGTTTACACAGATCAGGAAATTAAATTATCACTCTGTACGGTGCACACAGTACAAAGAATATTTTTACAACAGATGCACAAATGCAATAAATCCCTGTTTACTGCAAGGAAAAAGTTTCACCATGCCCAAGCTTTCAAATGCCAGATCTCATCACTGCTCTGGCATCATCATGTGACCAGTAATTCACAGAACCTCTGCAGGGCAAATTAATTATGCAAGTGACAAGTTAGCCAACACCCAAGAGGTTCACCACAGCTGACATCCACGCTAGCTATGGCATAACCTAAAAACATGAAAATCTTTTAAGACTTTTTATGAATGAGTATAACTTCTGCTTAATACACCCAATTACACTCACAACCTATTAGTGATCAACTCCAAGAATCAGAGCTCTATCCCCTGCAACGCTGTGGCTGAAGGATCTTAGAGGTCTCTTATCCAGACTCTCACAGACTAAAAGAGCAAACTTCAAGGTGGCAACAGCTGCTTACTTGTACAGCTGCATTGGTTTTTCCACTTGAGTGCTTCATCCCCAGAAAACAAAGGGAAGCCCCCAAACAGCCCCAAGAGACCCTGTTTGTATCTCTTTTCAATTCACTGCTGTTCATCCTGTATGTGAGCAGTACCTCAACATTTCTGGTATGGTGACAATTCCCTTATTCTAGAAATACAAGTATATTCAGGATTATTTGACAGACAGGCTAAAGTATTGCACTTATCAATTCTGACAAGAAGGCTTCTTTTATTCTTGCCTCCCAGAATTAGCATCTTCCCATATTTCTTTAAACACCCAGGCAGCATTTAATAAGTTCTCAGAACAGCATCACATAAACCTACCAACCGTAATCATCAATTTCTTATTTAACCCACCTATCAGCTGGCCTGCCAGGACAATCCCTCTGAAGAAATGAGCTGACACAAAGGAGCATCAACTGGTCAGCTAAATTTCAGTGTGTGGAAGGGAAGACAGGAAAAAAGAAACAAGTCCCAGTGATGAGCACTTCAAGGCTTTTTCTGGAGAACTTTACTCTGATGTTTCAAGTCTACCTTCCCAAACAGCATTCAACACTTGACAGAAATAAAGGCACAAATGCAAATACTAAGGTATACCACTGGCAACAATGAATGCTGCATTGGAAGGTTTGCCTGCTTTGTGTCTGTGCATAGCTCAAGCCTGACAAGCAGTATGGACAAATTCCAAGTATTTAATTCTTACAGAAATCCAATTAAATATTTAAATTTCCCTTCCACCTGCAAGAGAAAGCACCGAAGATCTAACAAAAACAATGTTCTAGATAGAAGGGACTGTGCTCATTTAATTTTATTTAGTCCTCAGTTTACTACCATACATTGAAAAATTATTTTGTCATCACCTGACAGCAAAGACTTCAGGAAGCATGAACAAGTGTCATGAAGTCTTCAATTTTGATTTTTTAGTACATATCCTGAAGTCTCTCATGATGTTTCAATAGTAAACCTTGAGTTTCTACAACATTTGCACACCGGGAATTATCAAGAAAATTTGTGGCAGTGCAATTCTGAACCACATTACCTGGGTGCACATATGTAAAAAAAAAAAAATCTCAGTTACATTCTCCACATCATATACATAAAGTGCTACAAGAATTTGATTCTTGCTTCATTGTTTGTATTGAATAACAGGAGCTTATAAGGGACACATCTTTCATATCACCCATTGCCTTTGTAGTGTTTTGGTTTTGATTTTTTAGAACTTTTTTTCCCCAGAAGCAGAAGACAACGGGGTGGTGTCTTATGTACCCAAATATACTTTCATTGTAGTACTCTGAATTCCCCAGGTGTTGCAAAATTAAGTTTCCTCCAAAAACATATTCCAATATCTTATTGCATCTTCTCTCTTACACTGTGATCTTACATCCACACCAGTGTCCTGCAGCTTTATCCAGCCTGGACATTGGGGATGTGACACGCTGAGGCTTAGGAACATACATGACCGCACAACTGGTTTGTGACCAAACTAAATCATCACCTGCTGAGCTCCCTCTGCCTTCGTATGCAAAGCATTAATTTGGACTCTCATTCACTTACTAAACATCAGCTTTCGTTTATTTCTGTCTTTAGTTACCATAGTTTCATGCACCATATAAGGCACTGTAAATGGTCAAGGGATTCAAACATCAGCAAGAAAGGGCATAAAAATTATGGCAGAAGAATAAAAAAAAAATGGAAATGCTTAAGCTTCTACACCCCATCACAATTTTCTTTGCATTGTCCTACTATCAGTCTGGAAGAAAAAAACACCCGAACACCACATACCTGAAATAAACTTATTAAAGCAAACTGCTGGAGACCTTTGCCCTTGAAGAACTTGGGTGGATGTGCCCACCAGCACAGTCATCCAAAACTACCAGTAAGAGAAGCTGGTAGAGCTGGGGGAGAAGGGGCAGGGATGGTGAATCTGAATGTTACAGAAAAGAGGAAATTCTTGTCTATCAAGACAGACGTGCACAGCAAACCAGATTCTTCAAGTACACATGGTTATTTCCCAATGAAGTCTAGAAACTTTTCTTATTTTCTACTTTAATCAGGGAGAGATGGAATGGTTCTTATTATACATAATAGTCTTAAAGCAGCAACGCCAGACTACATACATCCAGTATCTACCACACTGAGCAGTCCCTACTTCAAACTGTGCAACTACAAATTGAAATGCCTGTAAAAGTGGATAAAGATAAGTGAAAAATCTCAGCACTACAGGTTTAAATCCTTTCTTTTACTATAAAACCAATTTCTTAAGACAGCATATCTACTACCTAGTAACTGCCTCTCATCTACCCACGTTAACATTTATAGAGTAGGAAAGAACAGGGTTTCTCTGCATTCTTGACAAACTCTTGGCCAGACACCCATATACTTTTAGAAAGCAGACCTTGAAAATTATATTTCTGCCAACTGAAGGTCAAAAAAACCCCTTTTCTTCTCCTCAAGTGTATGACTATGGTACATCTAATTAATCATTTTAAGGGGAATGTCTAAGCAGCAATAGCACATAAAAATACACAAGGAAAAGAAGCTCCAGGGTGGATGAATGACTGTACCTGGCAGGGGAGGCACAAACTCACTTCAAATACCCTTCTTTGAGAATAATCCAACCACTGTAAAACAGCAAAAACCTACACAAAGTCATACACATAAGCAGTATCTTAAACATCTTCCCCCATCTCTCACAGGCTCCTCTACCTAATAAAATTCCAGTCTGACTTTTCAAGCAGGCAAGAAGTCTTGCCAACCAACAGCAGCCCTGATCCCACATGGAATCTGAGCAATATCACATCCATCAGTGCTGTGGCACGTTGAGCTGACAGCTGCTGGGGGTCAGCTGGAACCAGGAGCCCCATGTGCTGCACCAACACTGGTGACAGAGGCATTTCCAAAGGGATCACAGTCAGCTGTTTTGACACACTGCCAAGAAAAAACTGAGCACAAGAAAGGTAATGATTTAAACACCTTCTTGGGAAAGAAAAAACCCCAACAACAATAAACCCCAAAACTCCAACTCCCACATGCAAGAGTGGGGTTTTTAAGTCTTTCAGGGAGAAAAAAAAAAAGGCATCTTGTAGAAGGTAAAACATCAAACAGCTAGCTGCTGCCACCTCCATGTATATATATGTGTATACACACAAAACAAGTGATTTCCTTCCCCCTTCAGACATTGCACCCTAAAGCATTTTGAAATGGGTTAGCATGTTGTCTGGGAGACTCAAAAAGTAAAGAGAAACAACAAACCTGGTAACCTGGCAAGCTTCCTTCTGCAAAAGGAAACTTTACATGGGAATACTGTACCTGCCCAGCAGTACTAGTACAAAAATACTACAGAGGTTGTTGATTTATCTGTGCACAAAAATATTTTCATACAACTGGCAAGTCAGGACCTGCAGTGTAATCTAGCCCTTCTGTGAGACTGCCAAAATGGCAAGAGCCAGGCATCAAATTTCTTCCAACAATTAAATGGGCCAAATAGAAACTACCAATCAACTTGCTCCCAGAGAACAAAAAAAATCCATAATAGCAATAGGTTTATGATGAAGAAATGGAATTTACTATTAGAAGAATGCATTTTAAAGGCAGAACATCATTGCATTAGTCTGAAAACTACCATACCTAACAGCTGAAAGCAAAGTCTAAAAAGAGGATCTCCTGAATAATTTCATTTTCCTGCTGCATGCAAAGGCAGTCAACAAGAACAAAACACATGCCTACATAACCAGGAAAATATCAATTAATTCTTTTTTAACTGGAAGGAGTTAAACACACTTTGGAAAGCTCATGCTAGAAGATGGAGTAATCAAGCAGTAAAGAGAAATAAGTTTTGCATGTGAAAGGCAAAGATGCTTTAAGTCAGGATAGCAAGTTAAACCTACCATACTTGAATGGCTGTAAAATCCCATATTCAAATGGGACTGGAAAGAACTGGATCATGTAGACATGATAAAAAAGGACTCAATATAGTAACACTATTTTCTTTTGAAAATGCTTGCCAACATTGAGATGGTGAGAAAACGCAGATCTACAAGTGGAGAACAATAAAAACAACCATAGTTTAAGGTTCATTAGGGTTTTTTTACTTCCCTACCAACAGAACTTTGAAGATGTTTGCCACCAAATTTGTGAACAAAGCTATCACTTCTACTAGATAACCTCCAGGGAGCAGATCATAATTCCTTGTCAAAGTGAGTTTAAACTTCTTGAGTAATACAACAAAGGAGGCAACAACTTGATTTTATTGCAGTAAAAAACATCCATTGCAGGAGGCATTTTCAGGTACACTTATACTGAATTCACACTCTAGAATTATCTTTTAAAAATTACATTAAGTCATAAGGACAATTCTGCAGTTTCAGTAAATCTACCTAAATACCGAAATAAAAAATTTCTATCTGCTTCATCTCTGCCAAAAGCATTTACACCACATTAGCATAACTTTGGGGTGATTATAAAGTAGTAAGTAGAATTCCAGTTATTTTGTAGCTATGGATCCTACACATAACATATGTGTGCATTCAGTCTGAGCTCAGGCAATTCTCCTCAGCAGCCTCCGTTAGGGGTCACACAAACACTCTCCCTGCCCTCAGCTCCCAGGCTCGAGCACACAAGGGTCGAGGCGACCCACATGGGCCCCACTGCAAATAAAACTGAGCTGCATGAGCAGAGGGCAAACTGCCGGATCCACAAATACAGAACATTTCTAAGCACAATTGTTATATTAAGTAACAGCTTTTTTGCTCAAGTATCCATGCATGTGACTCTTACTTAGCAGCTTGGTCGTGTAGGAGATGGAAGCTAAAAATTCATCTGAAAGATCAGAGAGGCAACTCTCACTGCATCTGTTCCCAGTGCTTCCATCAGCACATTGTTTGGTTAGCACATACACGAAGACCACGTATCCTCTCTCCAACCCCTCACCACAGGGAACTCACCAAAATAAGCTATGAAGACAGTCTCAGACCCAGCTGAATAACTTCCAATATACAGTGGAGTATTTGTTGATATCATTCCTTGTTATGCCTCAATCTGTAATCCACTTTAGTAGTGTCTGCCAAAAACTACTCCTTCTACAACCAAAAGAAACAAAACTATTTAGGCTTCAAGCAAACAGATTCTGCTCCACACAAACCCAGCATTTCAAAAAACCAGACTATCACTCTGCTTCATCCTGAAAAGTAAAAGGCAGGCACTTAGGACTGAAGAAAGAGAAGTTCAAAGACAACTTAAGAATTCTTAAGTGTGACTGCTACTCAGCCAAAAAATAATGCTGTAACCACAAACATCTTACTGTAAGGTCTGATAAACAAAACCAGTGAGGCTGTGCCAGAAGCAGTGAGATTACCTGGGTGTTTCACAGACACATAAGAGAAGTACACAATAGTTAAGCCAAGATCCACAACCAACACTGGGCTTTTCCCCTGCCAGAATACAGACCTCTCCAGAAGCAGCTGACCTACAAGGATTGAGGGCCAGCATGCTCAGACCACTTCTGTCTATTTTATGAACCAGAGGATCTGCCACAAAGAAGACTGGCTCATTTTTCAATCATTCCATAGCCATAAAATGTTGCAGATTTACAACCAACCATTCCCACACCTGGACTGCTTTGGACAAGGTATTTGCCTCCCTGTTCATGTAACACTGACCAAACCCAGGTGTTTCTCAGAACATCTCTGTTTTCCACATACAATCAGGTAGAAGGATCCTCATGTTTACAAGTGGTTGTTTTCCAAACAGCCCATGTGAAAGTTATTAATCACTGACTGAATGACTGTCAGGCAATGCAAAAGTGAATCTATTTCAGAGACAAATGTCTTCTCACTTTGTCTGCCATTGAAAAACCACCTGGCTTACATTCACTTTTTTTAAAAAAGGCTGATGCACCAATGCAACCCTTGTGAGCAGTATCACATATGCACACAACTGAATGAAGGCAATGATGTCTATTTAGCCCTAGTTGTGAGTGGCTTTGTAAGCTTAACAACAAATAGATTTGCATTTGAAACGTGTCCTGATGGAAATCTTTCACTTCCTGGAACCACTCAACTGCTGCAGAAAATTATGGACTGAGACAGCCTGATTTAACCTTGTAACACTGACCCACAAAGTCTCTACTGAAAACAAATCACAAATTACTATTTTTTCTGACTAGGGACGTTTCAGGCATCCTCATGTCAATGGGTAACTACACCTACAGACTTTGCTACCAAAAGACAGCTCATAAAGTTTTGTGAGCTGCTTAACCACAAAGACAAGCAGTAAGCGAAGTATTTGAGTCTGTAAACCATACCACAGTTTTCCCTGGTTTTGCACTAAGTGAAAATTTGTTCAAAGGAGAGTTATTGCATTATCACCTAGTATCCCCTGAGGAACAGCAAAGTACTGTGAATCAGAAATCTGGCGTTGTAGTGATACCAGTATCTGCAACACCAAGAGACTGAAGCATTGCTCTGGCCATTCACTGATACCCAGAACAATCGAGCAAAGTTTGCTATCAAGCTTCCTGTGGGTTTGACAAAAGAACTGGGGAATCTTTCCCTAGTGAATTTTGACAGTACAACTTTAATATTAAACTGTTCAGCCTAGAAAATAAGAAGGGGGAGGAAAAGAGAAAAATCCATCTGCCCATGAGATCAGACTGCTTAGGCACTGTTGTTTTAATTTTCAATTGCCATGACTGCTAGAGAGAATTGGAGAGTACTGTAAAGATACTCAACCCTCTTGGAAGGTATCCAATTTATGTGGTTAGCATGGTGTGATGATGTGGAAACAGAAGATAATGTGGCCCACAGATCTTTGGCAGGCTTTAAAATATCATCTTTCATCGTAAAATTACTCTATTTTAAGTGGGTGATTGAAAGGTACTAATAAGGCATTTGGGTTGATGTCTACTACTGTGGAGAAAATTGCTGCATTTCTAAAAGAATTTAAAGAGTCCTGGCTCTTTTAAATAGTTTTTCAAAGTCCTCTATTTAACATTACCTAGCACAGCAGTTATCAGCACCTTGAGATCTCTGTCAGGGTAAGGCTAAAAAACAACTTGGATTAACCACCTGTTTTACTTCACTGATATCACTCCTCTTACTGGGGCCATAGCAGAGAACAAATGAACAAAGTCTTGGTTACAAGTCAGCCTTGAGGGAACCATAAAAAACCTGCTTTAGAAGCTACATGCAGAAATCTGGTTTAAAACTTGTTGAAACAAGAGGCATGTTAAGATCCTCCTCTACTGAAAGAGTATCAAGGAAAGTAAAGACCTTCAGCAAGGTATATTCCAACTTGAGTCACTTAGCTGCACAGTTCTTGCTCAAGACAGCACTACAAACTTAAAAATCAGCAGGCCTTTCATTACCTTTCTTTTTTATTAACCCATCTTCAGCTTCCTTCCCATCTCATCCCTATTACATCCAAAATCCATTAATCTAAGTTTTCCCAGACTTTCCACCACCACAGGTTCCCTCAAGCCACAACCCCTAAGTGAGGGAGTACCATCAGCCTCACACTGTCTTGCCTGAAAGCTCACAAAAGCACTGATACAGGTACAGGACTGCTATAGGTAAAGGTAAAGCTAGAAAAACAGATTACTTTTTTGCTACACATCAAAATCTGAGGTATGGAGAGCTGCTGTACCAACTAAAGCTGCTCAAAGTAGAAAAGCAGCTGCATGCCCTGCTGCTGAATAGTCAGTTTAGATTAGGACACAAGTCACAAGTTAATGCCCTGCAAATCAGTAGTAAAGACTGTCGTGCAAGCAATTCCAAATACACAGCAACTGCAGCACTGATGTCTGCAACATCAAAGCACATACAATAGCACGTGAGAGGATCTGCTTTCTTTGCCTTAGCCAATGCAAGATGCAACCTGCAATTAAAAGGTATTTTACTCCTTTGTCCTTGGGACAGAACTCAAGGCTGATTGTTTCCCCTTAAAGCAAAGAGAATCACTGATGGCAAAAAACTGATCATGAATGGTATCCATTAAAGCCATCGAATCACTGGTCACAACCCCCTTTCCACAGAACATCTTGATGTTTCTGAAAGTTCTACTGATCTGGAATGGATATGCTGCTTATAAATATTTGGGTTCAAGTTAAATAGGCTTTCTGGGACAGCCTGAATTCTTTCATTTGTATTCCTCTTTGAGGTACCTTACCACAGAAGGCTCCCTAGCCTTCTGCATACGATCCCTTAGAATCTGCCTCTGAACTTTGAGCATCCTAATAAAAAGATGGAGTTCTGCTCAGCAAGAGGAACAGCCTATAAAATCTCACTCAGAGAATTGGTTAGACTTATTTGTTTTTATCTATTTTAAGTGGCTCCCAAATGTTTTGACCACTGACAGCATTCAGTGTATCATCCACAGAATACCTTAATGAAATTTAAGTCTTTTCAAAGAGAGAGGCAATGAAGTTTCACAGACATTTTGCTGCTTTCTTGGGGCCCATCAGTGATACAGAAATCTCTTCTGAAGAGAAAATGCCAAACCAGCACACTGCCACACACCAGGCAGCTGTTTCTAGCTGTTCACATCAAACTATATGAAATACCACTTGCTGTAGCCACAGTTTACCGGAACAAGCCTTCCCAATATAAGACACAATGAGTTCACTCCAACTCTCTGCCCTTCAGGACATACAGACAGCTTAAAGTGCCCTCTGTGCCCTTGTGACCAGCACAAGGACATGAAGACTCCACACACAGCCCTTCATGGCTACTCTTAATGAAAACTTGCCAAACATCTCACTACAGGCTGTCAATCACTATTTTAGCATTGCTGGTGGGTATAAGAATGAAAATATTTTGGAAATGAAAAACTACATGTCTTTCCACTTGAATTAGTTACCAAAATGCAAATAAGCAACTACATCGGTCACCTGAAAACTAACATGAAAGTTATGACCAACTGGTTCAAAGTTTTGCAAAGTCTTCTCTTCACAAGTTGCTTTTAACACGTTTACTAGGAAAATCTTCTAACTGAAATTACAAACTAAGCTTGTAGAACTGCTGCTGTAACTGAAAACAATCTTTCTTTCTTTAATGTCTGTTTGCAGGACAAGCTATGAATAGTCACTTCCAAAGTCTCACTGATGGCTCAATTGTAGTTTATGCTGTCATGAATTTGGCACAACAATATCTCCCATTCACTGCTATGTGACGAGTTCACGCCTTCTCTGTCCCCAGGTCTTGAAAGAGATTGCTTACCAGTAAAAGCAGTAGCAAAGCTGAAGCTAATCGAAACTGAAGAGATAACAGGCAAGCAGAGAGGTAATGAAAAAGAATGTACTAGCCAAGCAGTTTTGGTGACATTATTCAATCTGCAAAAAAGAAAAAAACGTGGCAAAATAAAACATTTTCCAAGCTCCACTTCAGAGTTCATTGCTGTCTTACTTGTTTCCGAAGTACAAAACATGAAAACTGTGAGTTTTTTCAGCAATGTAGTGTCTCCTTAAATTATCCTTCAAACAAAACCAGTTCCCTTCAGTAGACTTTCTTTTGTGAAGGAAAAAAAATCGAAATATATATATATATATAACCCAAGAGATAGTCTCAAATTTTGAATTTATTTGTGTTTGTGATTTACAAGTCTGAGATAAGGATTGTACTGGAAATTCAGATTTCTTCCCTGAAACAGTCTTTTCTAAGTCACACAAATGATTTCTCTGCTTCCTGCCCTCTCCTCCCCCCACCATCTCTTGAGAACCGCCTGAAGGCAGATATAATTGGAACCTTGCACTGGCTGCAGACATGTCATGAACAAGAACATAATCCAGGGTCATCACCGGGCTAAAGGCAGCGCACTGCCCTGCCCCGCCGGGCCAGCAGTGTCTGTGCGATAAGCGTGCCTGCAGCCGAGGCAAGCCCAGCAACCCCGAGACAGGGCAGCTCGCATTGTTCTCCAGGAAAATCTCTCCAGACTGCCTACAAAACATCCCTGATAGCTCTGAAAGCAATTGTACCCATTCCCCCACTCCCAGTTCAGAGGAAAAACGTAATGTCCTAAGGATTGAGGGGGGAGGGAAGGCTGAAAGCAAGGATCTGCTTACAGACAGAGAGTATCATTAACTATTAATAACAAAAAGGCTGCAATGCAGACAGCTTGAAATCTGGTACGGCTTACTAAATCACAACTGCATTTGAGACCATTATACTACAGTACACCAGTAATAGCTCCACAGTTCCCTTTTAGTGAGAAATTCATACATTTATGTGAAGACCACACAGCACATGTTACCAGCAATCCTGTGCTTCTAATGCTGATAGCTGTTTGAAATTCAAAAGGATTTCTTCTAGTTAAACATTTCATTTTTAAAGTAGGTCTTTCTAAAACAGGGTGTTTTATGCCAAACAATTTACAGATGCTATTTAATAAAGCATAAGATCTGAGTGTGCAATAACACTGGGGAGGGAAATGAAATGCACATCATGCATACCTAACCAAGTTCCTTCACTAGGAAGAAATTATGATTAAGCTTCCTTTGGGAAAAGCCCTGTGAAAGCCAGCCTCTTATGCCAAGACAGCGTAATTTCTTTGCACCTCACTTCAGAGAACTGGCAATCTTAAGCAATTCTTAGGATAACTAAGAAGGTACAGCAAGGTACAGCAGAGATAGCGAGTGCCGTTTGGGGCTGGGGATGGTTTGCTTTGGTTTTTTTACTTTCAGTACTCTGGTGGCTTAGGTGGAACCCTCTATTCCCATCTAAACAAATCAATTTAGCTAATCCTACTTTTTTTTCCCCATCCAGACATTTCAAAGAGTATTGAGGCAACCTTTCAAGTGCATCTTCCTTGGTGAAACACAGAGGAACTGCTGTTTTCCAGGCTGACAGGAGAACAAAGGGCTAAAGGAAAACAGGGAAGACCATCTGCAGGTGAAAAGGTTGGATCCCACTAGTGCTATTGTCAGAGTATAGGATGGGCAATGCCAGGGTCTTAGAGCTGTGAGAGGAGGAAAGAGCAAATTGGGATGAAAACGTCTGGGCTGAAGCAAAGTGGGGATGCTCCAGGAAGGGGAGATGCAGACATTTTAGTGCTCAAACTCCCCTTTTTTCCTCACCACGTCCTTCCTGCAGTTGGTTCACAGCACTGGAGTTGTGCAGTCCTGTGTCCCTGCTGTCACCCCACTCGGGCTCCACAGAGCAAGAAAGAGACAAAGAGCTCAGCCCTGGTGCTGGACCTCACCGGTTTTGTGCTCTCCTTCCTCAACCAAGGTGGGTCTTGTAGTTTGGAATGTATTTCTGGAAAAGGGTCTATTTGAACACAGCTGGTCCTGGTCTGTCAAGCCTCTCAAAGTGGACAAAGCTGCCCACACAAATGGGTGTTTGTGTAAAGATAGAAAAAAACAAGGTAAATGACCATGAACAGAAGATTTTTTTTTGTGAAATTCTTAAATTCACAAATTAATCAGAAATTTACAACATGGTTTCAAAGTAACCCATATAAGAAATTTGTTAAAGACACAGAAATGAAACACATTTAGAGAATTCATTCTAAGAGCTACGCCAAGAAAAGTCAGGATGGACAGCCAATCAGGTCAGTTCTACAACAAAAACTGCAGATAGTGGGAGGGTGGTCCACTTTTCTAGAACAGAAGTAGATCAAGAAAAATAATCAAATTTGGAGTCACAACCACATCAAAAACATACTAACAAGTGTTAGCTTGCTTCTTTCTGGTATTGATTTTTTTGTGGATTTGAATGTAGAAATTCACTATCTCTCCGAATAAAAGTAAAAACCCTAGAAAAAAAGGAAAGGTTAATAAATATATATATAAAAAACAAACAAAACTCCAAACAAACAAAAAACTCTCACAAAAAAACCCTTCTTTCTCAGGCTGAGAAACCAACACAGCTTACTATCATTTCTTTTTCCAGAAGAAAAACTGGCAACTTCTCAAAGTGCTTAAGATAGCATTGTTTTTTCCCTTACCCTTGGAGTTAAGCATGCTGATAACATTCCCACCGAGTTTGGAACCCATCAGGAGCCCAAGGCCCAACTTTCAGAGACACAGGAGACCAGAAACCATCAATGATTTACAGCAACTTGCCATAGTGAGAGACAGTGAATACCTACTCCTTCAAAGAAACTCTGAAGAACATCAGAGACCAAAACCAAGAAAATAATTTTACCCAACATTTTCTGAGATTGGAGCTAAAATATTGCATCTATCTCAGAGGCTCATATTTTTAGAAGCATGCTAAAAAACTGGAGGATGCAGAAGAGGGCTGAAAATAGGCAGGAAAATCCATTTAGTCCCATATAAGCAATTTATTAACAAAGACAAAAATCTGACTCTAACTTGCAAATATTACCAGGAAATACTACACAGAAAAACACTAGACAGTAATAGGCAACTATCACCAAGTCACAACTAGGGCTCCTTCTAAGTTTTTTTTACTTTTTTCTTTATTTTTTTTTTCTTTTTACTCTCTGCCTAAAATAATGAATAAATATTTCTTATCACCATGAAAGTGTCTGCACAGTCAGCAGCTCCCAAGTCTTTTACATAGATAGGTACTGAAGTTTCACAGAAACTTCTTTGGTATGTGATTCTCTTCTCCTTTGCTGTTTGGGAAGGCAAAGTATATTTGCATAACCCAAACAAATCATCTGCTGAGAAGACAGTGATAATGCTGTCTGTGCTGCCAGCATCTGAGACGTTCTCGCATGACAAAAACCTAACGCTACACCAGACAGCTTTTCATTAGCAGAATGCTAATACATTTATATCCCCAAGTAATTAATTATGCAGACTGGGCAACAGGAAGTTTCACAGCAAACATGTACATTCAATCTTCATAAGGTCTGAGCTCCAGTTTGGGGAAGACAGTGCCCAAATGAACTGAGGAACTGAGTTTCTTTCTAACACACTGCAGATCTCTGCCATTAGTTCTCAGCTGACTGAAAACCAAGCCAAGCAATGATCATTGATGATTTGTATCTTTCAAAAAGCTTTGTACTTAAACAAACATGCCACATTATTCACTTGAAAATTCAGCTGTTTTGAATTCAAAGCTTGCCTCTGGAAAGCACTAGAGGATTCCAAGATCTCACAGACTTTTCAATCTGTTAAGGCTTCTGCTCAAGAACTAAACATGAGAATCACAAAAACCTTAGACAATTTTGGTATCAGGCGGCAGAGCAGTGAGAGGGGAATCACAGGACTTGAAATTCACCCTGTAGTACTTCTCAACAGGAAATTCAACAGTGTTCTAACAGCAGTGATTTACCACTAACAAAGGACAATGGACTCACTACTAAGAACCTTCAAATCAAGCCTAAATTCCCTTGCATTGAATGTGCTTTGAAAACTCAGCTAGACAACCTTCAATAAAGCTTCATAGCCTCAATTATTCAAGAGATGATCATTACTAGATTATCTAAATGGATTACATTTATTGCCAAGAGTCCTGAACACTATGGCTCAGAATTTTGCCGTATGTATACTGAACTGACAAACAAGTAGCCATTTCTAACATAAGAGACCTAGATTTTCCTTTCTGTGATTAGGTTCATCAATCAATAAACCAGAACAGGATTTACCAGCAATTGCCAATTATACAGGATCTGCAGCTGCCTTACATCTGGAGTGCAGCAATCCATTTGCCTAAGTAAACTCAAGAGTTTTGGTACTTAACTGGCAGCAGATTTATTAGCCCAGAGTGTCACATTAGAAAAACCAACTCTGGAAGAAAAGTGGGCAGACTGGCTAAGAAAACATTAGAGACAAGTTGGTCACAGTGATCTGTGAATGCAAACACAAGCAATACCTGAGCATTCAAACCTACAAGTTAGTGCAACCTAGGGTTTGTCAGGATTCTCAGCCAATGCACAACAACAGGTTAAACTGTGAGAAGGACTGATGGTGAATAAACAGATTATTATTTAGCACAGAAGATCATGAATCAGTTCACAGTTTTGTTTTAGAGGGTTCTCTTTCACACAAAATACTAAGCTGGCTTGTGTCCCAATGCTTAGCAGCTACATTAGTGCCAGACAATGACTTGCCAGCACATCTAATGCCACCACAGTAAACACATTCTGCAACACAGACATCAAAATCCTTGCACCTGCACTTTCCAGAATGTAACATTCCTCATCCAATGCACTATGTGCCTAATGGAAGCTAAGAAGCCACAGTAATAGTGGAGCTCATTAAAGAGACATTTACAAAGGACAGAAATACCCAGCTGCCAGAGCAAGACATCATTCAGCAAATAATCTCTGCCCTCTCTGCTCTTATCCACAAGGGAAGCCTACAAAACTTACTTGGAAAAATGAGCCTAGGGACAAACTTCAATGAACACCAAAAACCATAAACTCAGTAAAGTGCCATAAACCCAGTAATTTTACTCCCCTCTTCATATTCCAACCAACTTTTTATTTTCTTTTTTTCTGGAGAATAAATTTATTTTAGCAGTTCTTTCACTCCCTCCTCCCATCCCCTCAACCCTGCTGCTTTTATTTCAAAGACTCAGATGATGAAAAGCATATCTAGTTTTTTACCAACCACCTAAAGCAAAACATTTAATAATGGTTTCTCTGCCTTTGAAACTTGGTTTGCCTATACTCTAATACAGTCACACAATAATGCCCATCTTTCAAGAGTTCCTATTTTTTCTTAACACCTTTGCTAAATCTAGATGACCTCCCTTCTCAGTAGCCCTTTTAACTGACAGCCTACTATATATACACATACCATAAGCACAGGATACAAAAGCTGCAGGTTCACCAAGGTTTTACCTTAAAAAGGCAAACTCCCTCCGACCGTAAGGCATAAAATCTTTACCAATTCTCTGAGCACAAAATTGAAGAAAAGTACAAACTGTATTTAGATACAGAACTAAGTTTTGGTGTCACTCATAGTTCAGCAAATCTCCCTCCAGAGACCCAGATGCTGCAACAGAACTTATTCATACATTCAATTCCTCTGATTGTGCTCTTGGACAAAGCCCTGTCACCCATCATAAGTACTGTTCATCACCTACTGGCTCTACCTTGTTTACTGACTGATACTTTAGATTATCCTTTTTGGAACCTGTAACCAAACTGATTTCCTATTTTGGAACCTGCAACCCAACTGATTTCCTATTTTTCTTTAAGCACAATGAGAGAAAGATTAAGAAAGAAGTCTAAAGAACGTCTATTTTAACATCTTGTGGTGATACTTAAGGCTATGTTGATTTTTTCAGGCACACCCATTTTCAGGACTCCTACATCTCAGTCCGAATGCTTGAATTATTACAACCCACACTTGTGAGTGGGAGCTGAAAATGTGGGCAAAAAAATTTTTTTTAAATCTTCTTTACAACAGCAGTCCTGTAGGCTTAATTAAAAACAAAGAAGCCAAAAAAAGCAAAGGGAAAAAAACCCAAAACACAAGGGATAACACAGTCACTGGCTCAACAGCACTCAAATTCTTTGCCAAGACACAAAATTCTTTCTGTTCCTGCCTATTTTCCCTAGACACCTCCACCTCCTCCTTCCCATTAAACTAAACCAATATGTTCACACAGTTAAGCGTTCCAATAACTTGGTCAATATAAAATATTCATAGTAGTTCCAAATCTACCAAATTAGGATAAATACCCTCTCCCAATTCAAAAAGCATAAAGTCTCAGAGAATTGCAAGCACACCAATGCTTCTTCTTCCCCTAGCAACTCCCACAGGTTGTCCTCTTGTGGAAGAATTAAGAACTTAATCCTGAGGGCATTTAATAACAGCACAGTCCACATCTCACCATGTTTTACCACTTGTACAGGTTGGAAATGTTAAAACAAGGGGGTGTCACAAACCCTGCTTAACACTTAAAATTTTGTTAGGCAAAACTGAATGAATACAGATCAGAACATATGGAACACTTCTGCTTTTCTTGATGCAACCCACAGAAGTGATAAGCTTGGCTTGTGACCAATTTGACATCTTGACAAATCAAGTCAGCTCCTCACAGAAAAAGAATCTCAACTGTTACAGCTGAGACTGATATTTGGGCAAACCAGGTTAATTTCATTATTATTCAACTCCATTGTCACTCACAATTATTAAAACTTCTACAATAAAGTCAAAACCAAGGGGTCTTTGCTACATCTATAACATAAAACACAACTAGCATCACAAGTGATATATGAAAAAATCTGCTGGCAACTCAAGTTGCCACCAACCTCTGTCATCAAGATGTCAATGATGGTGGGCCTGCTAAACCAGCAGGAAAACATTCAAGTAAAGTGATTCCAAAGCCTTTAGGACTGAAAAGGTAGCACTCAGACTTTGAGATCAGTATTCATTTAAACTTTCATTAGGAATACCTCATTCCACTTATCACTTAGTTTCCTAGACCACAAATTATATGCAAAGAGTTCAAAAGTCACAAGTTTAATCCATTTCAAAAGTCATTTCCTGAGTTGATACCACAGAAACAAAAGAAGTGGGATAGAAATGAAGAATACATTCTCTGTGCTGAGGGAAAATAAGTTCAGAATATACTTATAATAGGAGGTGAATCAGGCTGCTGAGCACAATCCTATGGTTAGGGTCAGAAAACCCATTAAAACTCCCTCAGTGATACTAACATAGATAGTTTGCACCTCGAGCATATTGTGCTTAAGACAGAACTTTCAGTGTTCATCCCAAAACCTTTTGTTTCTATCATCTCCTTCAAGGTCCTTACCCTTGTGTATCTGTAAGTCCTCCCCTAGGTTTGCAATTCAGTTATTACATCAGTTTTTCCTTTGGACTTCACAGAACTCTGCTCACACACAGCACCTCACAATGCTGTTATACAATAATTGTATAATGACAGTATCTGTCTTTTCTACATCATTTTGGTTTCAAAGACTTCAGACTCAGATACAAAATGCCAAATCTCACTTCTGATGCATACTTAGAACCTGTCACAGGCTACCTTAAAAAAGGAAAGGAAAAATAAGGAAAATACCATTTCAACCTGCCACCTTGGAGTTTTATCCCTGGCTATCCTTCATGTTTGACAGACAACTGAGAAACTCCAGTAGAGCTACTTTGCTATACACCTCAAAAATGTCTCCTACTCTCCTCTGTCAAAAGATTTCCCAAAGGTTAGGCTGCAGGCCACAAACAATACATCATTATAAGCCCATTTCTGCTCCTTGTCACTCTGGATTTCAGAAACTCTGTAGCAGTGACAATTTTAGCCCTGAGTTTGCACAGCACCTACCACAGTGAGGTCTTGGTCAAAGAGTGTCCTACAAAGCAAACAGAGTTGCATGGATACAGAAACCGTAATCTCAGCAATTCCAAAACAGACTTGGCCAAAGTTTATCATGCACTACACAGTCTATTTACCCTGGAACATCTCAGTCTTACCTTCAGACAAACAAAATCACATACTTACAAGTCCATTTTTGAAGTCAACCACCCCTAACCCGTCAAATGTCCTTCAAAAATAGATACCACTACTAAATCAATTTACTGCCCACAGAAGCAAAGAGCCGACAGACCTTTGTGTAACCATCTACCATTACCAGAAGCAGCATTTATGTATTTTATTTTTAAATGAGAAATCAGTTTCAATAGGTTTGATCTTCACAATAAAAATAGAAGTTATTAGTTAGCTAACTGTATCTTATTTCCTGAGGGAAAGGAGGTTTGGAGTCTTCCAACTGTGAGGACAGGACTAGATGATTATGAGAACCCTGAAGTACTCTAACCATAGAAAAATGCAATAAAGAGATATGGTCTAAGGAGAAATTAAAATATAGCTCATCATTGGGGTAGGTAGGGTACAAGAAATGCTAAACAGGACTTGGCGCTTTGATGCTAAACAGACTTGGGGCTTTGGTGCTAAACAGGATTGAGTGCTTTGCACAGGATGAGAGAAGATTAAAAGCAGTGTCAATAATTTTCACTCATGTATTCAGAAAGATCTCAGTCTGATATGCTATTTTAAGACACCTTCTCCCTGCATAACACTTTCCATTGCCAGTTTTCTCATGCAGGCTACCTTGGTTTGATATTTCTAAAATTAGAGGCTAAGAAAAAACATAGAACACAGCAAGATGCATAGGGATATTATCTAACAGCACATCAACAATGCCTTCTAGTTGGAACAACTGTGATATTAAATGATATGAAATTGTTTAAAGACTTCTTTGCAAATTACTTTTAGACATTGCAACCTGCAGAAAAATTTTAATTGTATGCTTTTCCCCAGGAGTGCACTTCCCATAATGCACATACACTTAAAGACCACTGCAAGCTCAAACCAGTGTCACAGGCTAACCACCCTTCAAAGTGTTTGGCATGACTGCTAAAACAGGACTTCATTTTCTTCCAGATTGTTAGTAAATCTTCCAGATAGTTAGTAAAATCTTGCATCAGAGTATCTGAGTAAGTAGTTTCCATTTTAGATAACATCAGCAGTGGTAGAAAACAGACAAAAGGATTACACAGAAGCAACCAAGAGAGAAATAGACTTCAAAGCACAACTTAAGAGCATGCACTGCCCCATGTCCATGGTTACTGCTCCCCACACCACCCTTCACCACTACTCAGGAGCCATAGAGCACAAAACCCACCCCCTCAGCTCTCCCAATCAACAAAGCCAGAAAAACACAGCAGAGGAAAGGCTTGCACAGTCCATTGCACAAATACTACAGCAGCAAATTTCAACTTCTGTTGCAAAGCAGATAAATCAATTTTCTTATTAAATATCTCTAGTTTTTATCACCACAAGTGCCAATACTAGTAGGCAATATATCATCACCACACAAATTTATTACTTTCTACTATTGTTTCTAGGTGTGTGTATATATACATACAAACACATATATATATATATATTTTTAAGCATGTTTCCCGGTCAAGATTTCCTTATTAACTTTCAGCTACTGAAAAATTTCAGAGGATCTGGAGGTTTCAGGCCACAAATGAATTTCTTATGAGGCTTGCAAAACAAATGACTTGCAAATCCGTACACTGTGCTGATGGTGAGCTGGCTGCCTGCCTAATAGGCAGGCCTGCAGTTCCAAACCTCATGTTGCCACTGCCCAGCTGACAGGCCCAATAAAGAAAGGTATGGAATACTGATGTGGTGAAAAAACACCTGGTATTAATTAAAAGTAGCTTTCAGCAAAACACATATTTAAGTTAGACATCACTGTCTTCTAAGGCCCAAAGGGAAAAAAAAACATCAACTTCTCCACACTAAAGAAAAAGGTTAATTCTGTAGCCTCGCTGGTTCAGACATTAAGATTGATATTCACACTTGAATAGCCTGAAGGTGGATAAAGCTGCAGAAAGAGTTTGCACTTTACCAGACACCTGATAAACTAATCCCCTTCAAGGCTACCTGTCTGCTTGAGTTCTCATAACTAAAAGAATTCAACAGCAGCTTTTCTTAAAACCTGAGATTTAAAAATCAGCTGAAGGGGAAGCCAATCAAGCAGCACATACTCAGAAAAAATGTGTGTGCATTAGCACAGACACACTCAAAACCACTTGTCTGTGTGCCACAAGTCCAAACCTACCACAGTATCAGGCACCATGTCCCTCTACCACAAGGTGTTTTAAGGAAGCAGTTTCCAAAACCTAACTTTCCAGAAACTTTCCTAACTCCCAGAATTATACTGCTGTGTCATTATCCACAGTACTGAGACTGCCAGACTATAGTTTTCTATTTCAAAAAACCCTGTAATTCTAAGTGAGGTTTGAGCTCAGGCTCTCTGTCCTACACATGCAGTCCCCAAAGAGCAGCACATGCCTGCTATGTCACAAGTGAGTCTCCCTTTGCAACCCAGAGCTGACAAATAACAAGCAGATACAGCTAAGTCCCGGAAAGAGAAGTAAACAAAGCAATTAAGAACAGCCACAAAAACCCCCTCAGTTCTACAACTGACATAAGAAATACCAAACTGACAGCTTTAGGAACAAGCATTGCACATGGCCCAAGCTGTAATTAATTACACAGCAATACCAGCTTCATGTCTCTGCTCTGACCTTAAGTAATCAATGCTTTTTGAGATTTCCTTTCTTCCTGAGCTTAAGAAACCACTAGGTTTGAGTAAAGCTATCAATTCAGGTACTGAACTTCAACATGTAGACTTTCCTTGTTTACAAATTTCTTAATATTTCTTTGTGCTAGAGAATAGACCCAGAGCAGCCAGAAGCCTCCCAGGAAGGGATACTGCCTTTTGTGCAGACAGGAGGAGCCTTCCCTTTGTCAATTTACATCAAACTACATATGGGTTTCTGCATTCAAACCACAGTCCTCTCTTCTTCCCTTGCCTCCTCTGTTGACTGACCCATACCTTCTAGCTTGTGCATGTGTCACAACACATGTCACAGTTGAGATGGCCACAAAATACAGAATATCATCAAACAATTTCAGAAAGCTTCAGCCCATACACAGTAACACCTTACCAGGTCAGAAGGCTTCAGGTCTCTGCTCACCTTTTTCTTTAGCCCAAACTTTTATGCCCTCATGTTCATGTATTGCACTGTGCCCTCTGCTCCCTTTGGTGATTGGTCAGCACTCCATGGCTCATTACCTTCAATGCTGCTCACCTGCTTCTCACAGCTGTGGCCCACTGGGGATCAGGCTTGGCCTCAGCCCCACTCCCAATAACCACAAACTGCGTGCCTACATGTATGTGCCTGCCTGGTCTTTTCATAGGAAGTCCTGATTAAAGAGCTCAAGAACTGATAAAATTCTTCATGGAAAAAAGAGAGGAAAAAAAAAGGAAGAAAAAATAAAAGTTCTTTTCCATTCTTTCCTGCCTCCAAACACTAGCTAACCCAATCCTAAGATTCCTGAGAGCCATTCTGCATGTCCTTATATTGTCCTTTTCTTAGCTGAAGACATACTTCCTAAAGTGCAGACCAAGACCAAAACCAGACTTCTGTAAAAAAGGAAGGAAAAATATAGACATAGAGCTAAGTGGTTATGTCAACTGAGCCCTTAAACTCTTTCAAATGCACCAGTAAACATTCCTGGAACACAGGTTCCAGATACCTGGAAATGGGTAGTTACCATAATACAAAACACATCTTGGAAAAGAACGTAAGAGGATATTGAATGCAATCCTTTTACTTCAGCCAACAAACCTAAGAACCCTCTGGAGGTACAAACTTCCTCCATTTCAGAGGAACCAACTCAAGAGCCCTATTAAGTTCTACCATTATTCTAGCAGAAAAGTGATATATGGGCAAACTTAACACTTGTATCCTGTGTATCACATTTGAAAGTAAGCCATTGAGCAGCAATCAATTCTGCCCTGTTAGTGATACATCAGCCATACTCAAATGCATTTAAAAGTTAAAATTAAAAAAAAGTTTTAAATCAGGTATCATAAAACTTACTGTCAAAACAATTTTGACAGGGAAAAATATGCCAAGGTTTACACACACATCTCACTTTACCTGAAAACGCAATATTACAGAACTCAAAAAAAAAAAAACTAACCAAACTATAAAGTAAGCAGTATCAGCAAGCCATTTTTCTAAGCATCAACAGAAAGCCAAATCTTTGCATTTCAAATACAAAAATCTTTACAATCACTTACTAAAGTACTACATTCAGTTTTAAAAGAAACCATCTGATGGAATCATAAAGTTAAGTCAATGAATAATTTATTAAACAAGATTTTTCATTTTCTAGAGTCCTAGGCCTGACTCACTAAATTGAAATCTTGTAAAAGCAATCAGTAACAAAAGAAATGGATTAATTTAGACACATACTTTTAAAGGAAAAAATACTACCAAGTAACGAAGCACTTGAAACATTTTCTACTTATAAACAAATTTAACTTTCTTTAAATGAGTCAAAATGTATTATCTCTTCTAAAAGATCACACAGAAGGAAGTAAGTACACCGTTACACAGAAAAGCTACCTATTTAATTGAGAAGTGATCATGACATTATCTAAAAATATTCACACATCACATTCTGACCTACATACAAATTTTAAAATATGACAATATATAGGAGGTTCAGGTGTATTTAGGACAGCACACCTGAATTAACAGTTAGCAAGCCAGAAATATTTCATTATCATCTCCACATTGTTTTTTATCTTACTCACTGCTTAACTGCTATAAAATAGATTACCACCAAGGTCTGACCAACATCTGGGTATACTAAACATAAATGCACCTGCAATAGACAATTTTGATACCAAAACTAAAAAGAAAAATCAATTATATACTCCAGTGAATAAATAAATTATAATCTTTTTCAAATTTAAAACTCATTTATAATGTTACCTCATTTCCTGAAAAAAAAAGTAACTCTGCAGTATTAAATTAAATCTGTTCAGAACAACCTGCAGAAAGGGAATCACATGAAGATACACATCTTGGTGGAGAGCCATTTAAGATAAGCAAACAAACTGCACTCTTTGGAATAATCAAGTTCAAAGAGACATTTATTTGGAGAGGGTTGACAGGGACAGACAGAACAGATACCTCCTTTTCTCTTGTGTTAAGAAACAGTGAAGGAAAATTGCCACGTTTATAAGCTCCAGGAGACAAATATGAAGTCACAGAGCAGAGCTAATAAAATCCTGAGTGTCATGCAAAAAAGAATGAAAAAATCATGAATGGCAAATAAAGGGTGACTGTGGACTTGTACCTCACAATGCAGGGACCAAAGCATATCTGAAACAACAGAAGGGAATCCTGAGTATGATGCACAGGTAAAGCCTGACCCTTCTTTGTCACAGGCTTTTGAGAAGTTCACAGATATCCAAAAAAGATTTCCCACTAATTCATTTATGAGAAACCCAGGAAGGGCTACAAACCTCAAAGTCCTCAGCTGGATGAAGTCCCTGAGCTCCAAATCCCTGCAACAAAACACTGAGGAAATGCAGCCATGTGCCAGAATTGTAGAGGTTTGACAACAAAGCATCACAACAGCTCTGAAGGCCACAGTACCTCATTCCATTCAGTCTTCAATTATAACAGCTTTTGTACTTTTGACTAAAATGTTGGCAACTAGACCACTGTTAGTTCCTAACTCTAAAGCTCACCAAGAGTCTACAGCCTAAAACTCATTAAAAAATGCCCCCTAAAAGCTGCTTGCACCATGTCTTGATCAGATGCTCTTGCTCCTGTCTTTGATGAAGACCAAGGCTGAAAAATTGAAGTCTTCAAGTCATGTTGTACGAGGAATTAGGGTGCAAGAAAAAGTACAGATTAATAAGAAACTGAATACCATTCAACTCAATACCATTTCCTGGTTTTCCTTCTCCAAGATTTTCTATACTGACTGAACAGTTTAGATCACATATTTTCTATTATTACCCCAACAAGTTTCCTTGTCTGTTTGACTTTGGCTTTTGGGCTGCCTTGTTTGTTTTTGAAAGGTAGTAAATTTACATTCCACGTTTCAGGAAAGAAGAGAAGCCAAGAAAAACAAAAAAATAAGGAAATCAGCTGGAGGAATGTTTCAAAATGAACTGTCCTTGCCAACACTCCTCCAAAATACAGCTTTTCCAGTCCCTCCTCACCAGACATGCAGGACTGAAGAGATTTGACTTGGACCACCTGGCAATGACTCAGCAAGTGCTCTCTTTTTCATAGAGTAATCAAAATTCAGATTTTAAACCATCATTTGATTGAAGAGTCCTGGTCCCTTAGCCAAAAACTAAAACCATAGTGAGCCAACCCAAATAATTAAGTCAGCAGTGTCTACTTGTGTTACCTGCAGTGAAGCCTCGCTGCAATCATTTCAACATCTGCATCAGCTGTGGTGCTGTTCAGAACACGCAAAAAGATCTTCCTTGATGCAGAAATATTATAGGCAACACTTTACTGAGTCATCAGAGGTTTATGCATTTTAACACAGATCTAGATGCTTAGGTTTCCTTCAGAGCATTTAGTTTCACATCTATTCTTCCAAAACTTGCTTTTGTAACCATGTCTTGCATCAGCAGACATCAAATGAGCATGTCATGCACTATTGTGAACATTTATTTCTTTATTCAGCTGAAAGAAGAAATTACTCATACTGTGTGAATAAGTACCATTAATACAATTGAACACATCTACTAGTTACTGCATACAACCCTCAAAGATATTTAAGTCAGTTTTTGACTTCATTCAGGCCATGGTCCAGAGACTTTTCTCCTGGACACCGTTCCACCTTAAGCTGCTCCTACCCTCGGACAGATCCCATACCACCTCCTCCAGCCTCAGTGCAACTGCTTGAAGTGCCACATGGTGAAGGATGAGAAAACTGTTCAGGGTTAAAAAAAAATTAAGCCAGCAGTGCCACCAAGAGAAATGTCTGTGGAACCACAGTCTTCTAAACTTCTCAAAACATTGCCACTGGAGGATCAAGCTAGACACTTTTAATGTTCATCCTGCATCTTCTGTGCCCATGAAGCTCCAAATAGAGCACATGAATTAGCTCAAAGCCAGTTGCTGTATGTATATGAAAGTAACTTCCTCAGGAGCAAATCAAGTTACTTCATTCCACTTAATTCTGAAACACTGCAACAGCTGTTTTAAGTAAAATAATAATATTTTAAAGAAAATTACTAGAAAGCAAAACACAGCAAAATCCTTGAGGCTCTTCTGGATCCCCTGCTCTCATTGCGTCTTATAACAGTGAAAATTAGTGGTGCAAAGGTACAACATCAACTAACAACAGTAACTTTCTGGAGGAATCAATATAATGAAGCAATACAGCATTAGTCTCGTTTAGAATGCTCCACCAGTTTCCAAGACCAGGCTGGTTACAAGCAAAGGTCTCAGTCCCCACCAAGCAGAGTGAGGAGGGAAACCCTCCCTGAAGCAACATGGGATGTCAGAGCCCCGAGCACAGCAGTGGGCAGTCACAGCACATCACAGAGGTCTCTTCCCAGACAAACACTCACTGCCAACTTCAGCTGAACTTCTTGCATGATCTGTACTTGTTTTTCAGCAAAAGCAGCAGCAGCAGCTTACCAAGTCCAATGAATGGGAAAGTCAAGCCTAATCCCAGTGAAGATTCAAGACCCCTGATGGAACTAAGAATCTCTACAGTTCACTGATAGTAGGATTAGAAGAAGACTGAGCTGATTTTTGGCCAAATTTCGCAAGGATCACTTTTAAAATTTGTTCCATTTGATACTAAATATCAGTTCTACTGTTCTCAAGCAGGTTCAGAGATCCTGGAAGGCGCACAAGAAGAATGGCTTCTTATAAGATAGTTGCTCACGTTTTACAACTCTACAATGGCTAGGCCATGCTTTCAGACAGCTCCAGAGATTCACACTAAGTCCCAGAAGAGAAAAACCTGAGGTAACGCAAATGTGGAATAATACAGCATTTGTACACAAAACATATAAAAGGCAAAACCAATTTTTTCATTAAGAAAATATCTAGTATCTCTTCCTAAGAGCCTCCTAAAAGATTTAACTACAGGATAAAACCTTTCTTTTTCCATGCTTTGTTCACTGTTGCTTACTTTGCAACTAGGCTACAAATTAAATGGTTCGTCCCTAGCTCAGGGCACCTAAAGTCTCTTTGCAATCCTGACATTCAAACAAACTTTACTCAAAATCCATCAGTGCAGGTACATTTACTTATTGATCTACATCATACTCAGGTTTCTTTCAGTAGGAGAAGTGAAGAGGGAAGGGCAGAGTATAAAGCACTGAATCCTTGCAGTCAATTTCATAGGACTACTCCCCTGTTTGATCTTTTTGTCAAATTACTATGAAAGAGATACTCCTTCCTGAACTGTCTCTGGAATACAGATGAGGCCACATTCACAGACACAGGATGACAAGCTCAACCTTACTAGAAACACAAAAGGAAATAGGAAGTTTTCTTTACAGCTTAGCCAAGAAAAGCCTGCCCAGCTGACATACACCAAATTTGCAAGACTCTTGTGGGCATCAGCACTGATAGAGAACAGCAGAAACAGCTGAAAATGGCCTAAATCCCTGAGCTTCACCCACTCCTTTCAAACCAGATTCAAAACACATCCTACAACAACATTCCTTCTTTCAGAGGCAGCAGTGATGTGATAAACTCTGGCATGTCTTTAGTGTCATCTCCAATAGCTGAAGGAAATAACGTGACAGGATCCTCACTAACAATTTGCTCTTCATCTTTAACCCAGATGCTAGTACAGAAACACAGAATTTTTAAATTCCATTCACCACCAACAAGCTGTGCACAACAAGTTTGAAATGTATTTATTTGTTTCCTTTCTACAATAATTTTACTGAAGATTTTTCTGTGTCTTCCAGTTTATGTCAAGGCTAGCAAGTAAAAGCTGCAGAGCATGTACTTCAATAGTAAGGAATGAAAAAAGAAATTTCATTTTCAACAGACCAGCTCAAATGTGTTCAAAAAATTAACACATGCACTTTCTCCTTATATAATACTATCTTAGCAAAAGGAGAACAGAGGACAACACACAAGACTCTGCACTAAAAATCAATATATGGCAGAAACCAAGTGTAACCTACAGAAGTGCAATTCTGTGCCTCTATGACAAAGACAGATCCCCTTCATAAACTTTGGGAATGCAGAAGCAGGAAGATGAAAACAATTACAGTTTGTAAACAGACTAGGTAAGAGCAGCTCCACACACAGTGAAGGCAAATTCAACTTCATCATTTAGTGAGAAACTAATCAGGGTATGGAGTACTTGTCTAAAATAGATTATTTTCCAATTATCCAAAATAATTTAAAATTATTTTCATATTACATGTAGCACAGTATTGGTAAATTTTCATTCCATTTTGAGAACTTCCACTTTACTTTTAAATGGAGATAAATTCAGTTAAAACAGATCACAATCTGCTGATATTCTCTTCAAGTGATTTTACCAGACTTACTGAATTTTTAACAATTGCCTGTTTGTAAATTGCCAAATATGAGATACCAAAAAACTAGAATTCACCAAAATTATTAGTGTATTGTTTACAGCATTATATCTTACTGTACTGTAAATGAAAATCACACAGCTGCTTCAAACTATCATTAATATTTAGGCTTTTATGAAGAGTATCTGATATGGTGATTTATTGCCACAATATATTTCCCTATGCACAATGATTAGATGTTAGTCTGCCTATCATAATTCATTAAAGACTACCAACTCAATTTTTATGCTGTCTTCCAAACCATGTGCATCATGGCAGAAAATTCATGCATCAATAAACAAGAACTTGCAAATAACTGAGATTTCAGTATTTTAAAATTAATGAGAGAACTCTTTATTAAGAGTTGCACACTGTACGTTTAAAAGTTTACTTCCATTTTCTCTTTCATCACTACATCAAAGTTTTGCAACCTCCGGCGCAGAAAGCAATTCTTATGGGACAGTAAAGACCAGGGAGATCATATGGCACTGACTCCACCTCTTTCCTCCTGGCCATTTCTTTATTTGCCCAGAGTTATCACTGTAATCAGAGCAGCACACAAGCTTTTCCAGGCAGTTAGAAGGAAGGAAAAACAAAGCTCCCAGTTTCCTCTAACAACACTCAGTGTGAGGCTGAAAAATATTTATGAATCCTCTCAATGGCTATGACACAGACACACATATACACACACAAACATATATATCCAACTTCTGTCCTTGCTTTGATTTTTAAACAAATGCTTTGCACGCAACAACAATGTCCAAGAAAGAAAGATCAAGAGGTCTAACTTATAAAGCTCAGACCATGAAAACCAGCAAGAAAACTCCTGGATTGGATTTTCAACATTGCACACATTGTACCTGTATGGCAGGTGTTTACAACATCTGTAAGCATGACAGGATGACTAAGAAAGAGGCACAGCTTCCAAATCCTGGCATGGAGGGTCTCATGTAATGGCAAGAGCATTCATATTCCAGGAGACCAACAGCACTCACAACCAGTGCCAGCTGTTCTCACCATATTCCCCACTAGTGGTGAATTAATAGGAAAGCTGAGGAAGGCAAAATTTCTATAAAGCAGTGGGAGAAAAGATACTTTGATAGTGGTCTCTTTCTTTGTAAAGAAATACATTTTAAAGATCTTACATATCAGCTGTATTGCAGTCATGAAAAGTCTAAGGAAAGAGTTATTTAATATACTTTTTACTTTTTTTAGTACACTAATAGAGTAGGGGAGACCTAGCAGGAGGAAAATACTAGACAATTGAGTTATTTCCAACCTTTCCCTACCAGGACAATAATTTCAACTATGAAAATAATAATTAATTTATCTATCAAAATACAATCATGAAACAAATTTAGCAGCATACAAAAACTGACGATTTCCCTGCTCAAAGGTGGAGAGCAGCTAGTCCAGCCTTCAGGTCTGGAGTTCCTGATTTAATGAGTAGTTCTGTTTACAGCAGAACTATTGAAGCTCAGTTTCCTCTGGATTTGCTCCTATAAGCCTCATGGTCACTTAACATTAATTACCTCAGTTACCTCTAAACTTGCCCATGTCTCCTTGAGCTCCTGCACCCCATAAAACTCCCCATTTGTCCATATATTCCCACAGGCACACACTGAGGCTTGCTCTCACACTTCCATTAATGCTCAGCTCTTTGTCATGCCCTTAAACCCACCTTCTCATTCCATCACCTATGTCTGAATGGTGTGAGACAGACAGCATATGCTGCAGCTGCTCTCAGGCTGGGTGCACGCTGGCTGGCCAGCTGGAGATCGCCTCTTCACTTGCAGGACAACACCAAATGCCATGACCTCCTTGCTTTTATGGTTTTTTGGGGAGAGGGTTCTCAGATGTCACCTTTCACAGACCAGGGGAAGGCTGTCTTTCTCAAACATCTCCCTGTTTTTAAACTGGTTCAAATTGACTGAGGGATTCACACTTACTCAGGAAGAAAAGACACAAAGTCAATGCAAATAGCACTTCCTTCCAAAGCCAGGATTAGGAGGTAACTCAGTTCCAGCCAGTTGCAATTCACATTGAAAATGCCCACTGCTGCCCTCCTCCTGTCCTGTGGTTCAGGGCGGCTTCTGCATTTTTCATTCATGCACCCCAATCTCGTGGGACCAGGAAAACACGAAATTGACAAAAAGTCAATTTCAACATTTTTATACTGCGCCCTGTGGGCAGCAGTGAAGCTGTCAACAAGAATTACTGCTTCACTGGAGTGACAGGGAGCAGAAGGGTCTGGAGCTATTTACAGGGATGGCCACCTCCAAACAAAAGCCATGGAAGGATAAGAGCAGTAGTTACTCCAGCTAGGATAGCACACATAGAACAGGGCTAACAGAAAAACATCCTCGTCCTCTGCTGGGGGCAGGGGAGGAGGATCGTCACATTACCAAATATCGACTAACAAGAAGTTAATGTTCATTATAAATGCAGAAAGAGAGTCCAACCTGCAGAAACTACCTGTTGCTTAAGGAAACCTCATCATCTTTTCCTCTATCTACTTTTTCCTGCTTTGGGGCCAGAGAACACACAACACAAAGCCCAAATGCTGCACTTTAAAGAGGGCAATGATGTTCCAGTATTACTGCACCTCTTTAGACCTAGAAATTATTTTCAAGACCCTCCCAGGCTTCCAGCACTCGTAGGTGACTGGGAGTGTATGTACATAGCATAATGCAGTGCTGTGCAGCTATCTTGAACACCAGAAGGAATATGGCCACGTTAGCACTGCACTGCACCCAGGCTGAAATGCTGGAGCATCCATCCTGCTTCTCAGGTACTTTGGATCTATGAAAATGGTGCTTCACTACAACACACAAGCATACCCTTAGTCATCCTGCCTCAAAAACCAGCTGTAACGTGACAGTTCTTCCTTAAATTACCAAGAATTGTAACGAAAGAGCATCTGAAGAGAAAAACAGACACCAAAGTCAAGAAGAGGAATAAGTTTTTACAATCGGCAGCGTGCATTTAGCAAAACAGACACAGCCCCTGAAATGCCTTTCCCTCTTTATGTCAGCTCTGCCCCTAGAGTTTACAAATTATGGCTCTGACTTGTAAATGTTAGTAAATACCTCCTTAAACCTTACTCAGTGTTTCCATAACTGTATATAGATTCTAGAGACTGCCCTGCAAGAATAACATCCAAAATAGGTTCTAAAAATAAAGTGTTCTAGACGATTCTCACATATAGCCAAAGGCTGAAAACACAAACCATTTCATAAAGAAGGGCATGAACTTGAATTATGAGATTGAATTCAAGGGCTCCGTCAATTATAGCTGGAGAATGGGAAAAAAATCCAGAACAGCGTGCCAAAAAAAAAAAAAACCAAACCAACAAAACAAACAAAAAAACCCAAAACCAAACAAAACCAAACAAACAACCAAGAAAACTAACCCAGAATATAGCAAAAAAGTAGCATCTCAAGTCCACTTTCTGTTTTTGAAACAAAGCTCGAAGTCTGGAACGAACAAAAACAAGAGTTCTTAATTCTGTGATTCACACTTCGAACTAAGCAATCGATAATCTCTCATACCAGGCAATTGTTTGCCTGATGAGTTTGTAAAAAAGGCAACATTCCACCCCGATCAGTGTCGGGCTGAGAACGCCTCCCCCTTGCCAGCAGCAATATGGATTGCCCAGCGCAGTCCGGTGATTCCTTTTTTCAGCCTACGTAATGCCCATTTACATAGTCGTGATATTTTTAAATGTGCTTTCAGAAGCACCAAATGACATAAAAATATGGCAGGAGACAACCACAGAAGTAACACAGCACTCCTGTGACTGCGGAATTCACGAACAATATAACGCCGAAGTCCGGGGAGCACAATAAAACTCCATTTTACAGATTATGCATTCAGAACACCAACCCAAGGAAATCCTGGCCGTGTTTCCCCCCCCCCCCACAGCGAGAGTGTGTCTGAGCACAACAGAGCACACACATATCCTGGCTCCTTCGCTAACCTACACGCACATTCCTACACCCCTTAGCAAAACACTGACAGCGGGCATGAAAGGAAGGGAAACAATGACATTCTTTTAATAACAACGTTCACCAGCGCGCCGGACCCAGTCGGACAGTGCTACGCGGCGGCAGCTCCTGCATTCCCCTGGATCAGCCGCATTCTCCCCCGCTGCTCCGGGGGCAGCCCGATCGTCCCCCGCCGGCCAGGCCGGGCACCGGCCCTCTCGCCCCGCGGGCCGGGGCACGGAGCGGCCGCGCACGCCGCGAGGCTCCGCACCTGGCGCCAGCCGTGACCCCCGCTCCACGTCACTGTGCCCGGCCGGGCGCGGGGCCGTGTCACGCCGGGCCCGCCGCCCCCCGCCGCAGCCCCCGGGCCGGCCCGAGCCGCGGCTCTTACCGCCAGGTCGGGGCTGTGCGAGTCCCGCTGGGACACGGCGCGGATGACCCCAGCCCGCCAGCGCCCGCTCTCCGGCGGTTCCTCGCCGCCGAGGCACAGGAACCGCTTCCCCACCAGCTCCGGCCGCGTCTCCACCGCCATGGCCGCCGCCGCGCAGGCACCGCACCAGCCGCCGAGCCCGCTGCTCTAGGGGCCGCGCATGGCGGGCGTGGGGCGGGGACGGGCGCGGGGCTCTCGGGCTCGCAGCGGCGGGAGGGTCGGAGCCCCTCGGCCGCGCCGCCGCCGCCACAGCCCGACACAAACAGCGAGCGAGGGGCGGGGGCGGGCCGGGGGTGCGCGCGCCCTCCCTCACCTCCTCCCTCCCTCCCTCTCTCCCGCGCGCGCCCGCCCGCCGCGCTGCGGCCCCGACCACTCCGCCCACGCAGCCCCACTGCCATGGAGACCGACGCCGCGCGACGTCTCCCTCCGCCAGGCAGCGCGGGGCTAGCGGCCGCAGCGCGGCAAAGAGTCCGCGGCCGCTCGGGTGGCACCGGGACCCCGCGGGGGCTCGTCCCGTCGCCCCCTGCACAGCCCCGGCCGGGGCGGCGCGACCCTCACCTGCCGCCGCGGCGCCCCCCGAGAGCAGCCCCGCGGTGATGTGACGCTGGCGGGGTACCCGCTCCCTGCCTCCGGTGCCACGGCGGCAGCTCGGGCACGACCTCTCCGGGGTACTTCCCTCGGTGGAAGAAGCGCTGTCCGTCCTCCGCGGGCTCGCCCACACCCCTCTAAAGGCGAACCACTCCGAGAGCTCGTTAATGTACATAAATGTGCGAAGGCGGGGTACCAGGAAGATGGAACCAGGCTCTCCCCGGTGGCACCAGGCGATAGGACACAAAGCAACAGGCAAGGTGTTGCTGTGATGCACTGGAAGTTCCACCAGAAGAAGAGAAAGAACTTCTTCACTGTGCCCATGAGACTGGAACAGATTGTCCAGAGAGGGTGCATTCTGCCTCGCTGGAGATACTCCAGACCTGTCTGGACACAACCCTGTGCCATGTCATCTCGGACAACCCTGCTAAGCAGGGAGACTGGACCGGGTGCTTCCCTGTGGTCCCTTCGAGCCTGACCCGTTCTGTGATTCTGTGAGAGCCCAGGCTGGCAAGGGTATCCCAAGAGCCCGGCACCAGCATGCTGATGTCCCAGCGCTGCAGAGTTTGGGAGAGCCCGGCGCAGCTCTGCCACCTGCAGCACCTTCTCCCCTACAATCAGTTCATTGAGGAGTTCAACAGACACCCATCCAATCCATCCGCCTTTCCCTACTGCAGATTACAGAGCTCCCCGGGAATGTAACGTCAGTTTAATCCCTCAGAGGCTTTTAGGGACAGAACACTTCAGCCCTAGAAGACACTGTTGAGCTGCGTTGGATGCCAGCGAACAGTGCATATCCAAGGAGTCAGCTCAGAGACTCACAGGAGCTGAGAGCTTGGGCTGCAGCACCTGTGGAGCCGTGCAGCCACGTTCTGGAGCAGTGGCTGTGCGTTTGTTGTTCTTTCCATGGCTCCTGTAGCCATGCCGTGGTAATGCCATGTTGGCATTGGAAGAGTTTTTCCTTCACCTTATCTGGAGGTGTAGCTTTCCTGAACTTCTGCCTGCCTTTACCGGTATGCTTGCTCTCAAGAGAGCAGGTTAATGATCTCTCATCTAGCACTAAAAGCAAATTTGAATAGTGCATTTTTGAAAAATAGATTATGAGGCGAAAGCCATAAATCAGGATTGCCAACTTCTCACATTCCTGTATATTTTAGTGGAACAAATAACTTCTGGTACAAGAGAAGTTAATTAACAGAAAACAAACAAAAAAGATATCAATTCATCATTCACCATGACAAGTTTGTTCACAGGATTAGAATAATTTACAAGACATAACATTTATACTGGAACCTATAGATGCCTGGCATCCCAGGCTTCAGTGGATGGAGCTGTGCTCTTTAGAAGCTGCAGAAGCACAACCATAGTGCATTTGAGCTAAATGAGATCTTTATTCATGTTCCAAGGTAATGCTACAACCAACAAAAGCGTACTGCAGTCTTGCAGAAAGAACGAAAATTATGTAAGTACTGGGCAGTTATCCATAAAGGGAATAAGGAGAAGTTACAAAACTGATTAAATAAATATGAATCATATCAACGTTCCAGTATTCATTCCCTCTTGTTTAATCAAAGAGTAATTTGAGATATTATTGAGCTCTACAATTAAATGACATTGATGTGCAATAAAACATAAAATATGCCCCAAAATGCCAATTTACATGATTCTAATAGACTGAACTTGTGAATTTATCACAGAATAACAAACTGTTAAGAATCAAATATTTTTAATTTGTTCCAAAAATTCATTTCAAGGCACTGACACTAGAATTATGTTTTAGTATAGATTAGAATTCACTAGAGGCTATTGTTCAATGCAGAACCATTTTATAGTTTTTAATCACCTGAAAATATCAGTAAGATCAAGTAACATGGACATTTAGGTGGCAATTCCCATGGTTAGCTCTCAGTTCCCAGACGCCAGGTGAGATGGGCAGGGCTTTGCCCCGCTCGCCACAACACCACTGAGCTGGACCAGGAGGAGACAGCTCAAGGGAAAGCCTGGACATATTGGCTCCCCAGGAACCCCCACCTCAGCTCTTCTTTCACTTATTCAGCTTGGAGCAGCTTTTTTAACCCATAGGTGCTTCAGGAAGGTCAAAATTACTACGTTCAGGTGGATCAGCATACAAGACCCACAGGTTGCTGGACATTTTCCACCTCCAGCAACTTATTTTCTTGGTCTCTCTTCGCTTATCCTTTTCTTCTTTGCTGCTTCCTTCTCTCCTTGTTTCTCTGTGATGAAATTGGGAGAGCACTGAATGCTCAGGATATGAGTAAATCAGCTATAAATCAAATCAGAAACTCTGTCTTCAACAAAACAAAGTCATGGTGCTGTGGGCCAAGGCCTGAAAATAGCTTAGACACAAACTTTTTAAACAGTCTGTGCCCTACCACACTCCAGTAGGATTTCTTCCTTTTTCAGAAGCCTTTGCAAGCATCAAACCAATACATTAACTCCCCTTTCAAAGCAAGAACTCCCTTATTTGTTTGATAAATATAAAGGAATATTTGAACTGAAAAGTCAAAGCATCAAAATTCACCGGATTTAAAGGATTAGGGATGTTATGAATTGATGTATCTTCTGAAAAAAGCGGCATAAGGAAACCTCTTCTTGTAGATTACTCTGAAAAGACCAGAGGAATCATTCTCCTGAACCTCAGGAGCAACACCCAGAGCCAGATGCCCATAGGCAACCACAAAATAGAGCTGACACCTTCAGGCTGGTAGAAGTCCACAAAAAATAAAGCAAAAGAGCTCTAGGCTGAGCCCCAGGGAAGTAGAACTTCTCTTGGGAAATTGACTGTGGACAAACTCACCTCTTACTCCCTGAAAGTACACACACTGGTTAGGTGCAAAATCAAGATATTTACTGAGCTTTTTCTAACTTCTTGATTGAAATGCAGCACAGCCTGTACTCATAGTAATTGCACCTTCTCCATACAGATAAATGCCACATTTAGAAGTTATTATTTCCATTTTACAGGAAGGAATTGAGAGAGAAAGACAAAATGACTTGTCAGTGTCACAACTCTTAAGCAGAATTAATATTGAACTAATTCTTTCTAAAATATGTGCTATATATTTCTAGATCTATCTTTCCTTATGACCACCAGTTTCCATCAGTTTCCTCTAAATTCATAATTCCTTGGAAATTTGGAAAGCCACATTTAATGTTTTCCAGTGCTCAGCAGCAGAAAATTAAGAATCTACATTTAACAGGCTGGTTTAAGAGTTTTGTAACTTTAAAATTCATTGCCAAGAGAAAACAAATTTTTCATCAAACATCAGTTATTTCTGATACAAAGCCAACTTTTGACTTCCAAGTGTCTTATCTTCTACAGAGAGTTCATGGGCTTTTCTTAACACATCCTCCTCGAAAGAAAGCGCAATTATTTGAGTGGTGAGGGAGCCCTTGAACGCTGAATGGGACACAGAATCAGTGAGAAGGTATGATTCTTTAAAGACAGCCATTTAATGCAGATGCAAGGGCTGCATTGAACACCTGGAGGTACAAAAGTGTAAGAGAGTAAAAGTTGTGGTTTGTGGCATTACCTCCCCAACCTCCCCAGCTCTACCACTAACATCCTGTATGGTGATCTCTTGCATCTCTAGCTGTCTACAGTCACTCTCTATCTGTCAGCTGACCACTCCTAATATTTTCCTGTGTCTTGGCTTTCACAGTTGTAAAAAAGCTGCAAATTTACTGCTATATTTACACTGCAGGTGAATAGAGCACCCCACTGTGTCCAGGTTTCATCCTCAGGACTCTTTTAATACCATCCCGGCTGTTGCTACAGCACACAAAGGAGGAAGATTTAAGTTTACTGCATTTGTGAATCACTCCAACCATATCTGCAAAAGAAAACATTGTCTTTCACAGGGTGCCACTCCATCAATGCTGACAACAGCAAGGAGCACTGAGCCTCCATGTGATGTTTCACAGTCAATTTATAGCCTAGAACAGATGAACACAACATATTCCAATTCCAGCATTTCCTTCTGTTCCAGTTAATAAGATGACACCAAAAAAAAAAAAAAAAAAGGTTGAACAATTTGAATAAACACAGCCTTCAAGACATTCTCTTCTTCAGAAGTTTGCTGACATCTTAAGATATCAACCTATCCCTATAGAACCCCTGGCCCCCATTTCCTGCCACCCTTAACCGCTGCCTTACACTTGAGTCAGCAAACAGAACTCCTGGGTACCCCACATCTGCTTTAAATACACACTCGGCCGGCTCAGTCCGGTGAGGTTGCAGGGGTGGGTTCTGCTGAGACCTGGAACTGCTGGGATGTGCTCACCCCTTGACCCTGCCCCGGGGTTGGCCGACTCCCTCCTGCTGGGGATGGCACCACCTTCAAGCGCTGCCACTGCTTTGTGCAGTGTTTAAATGCAGCCTGAGGGTGAATCACCATGAGACCAGCACTACACCTTGGTGTAGGACAAACAGACCCTCCCCCTGCTGATGGGTTTACATCCTGTAGAGGTAAAATGCAGAGGGTGGGGGAACAGAGATAACAAGGCTCTCAGTCTCCACCTTTCCTTGAATACTTAAGGACTTAATTCCTAAGGTGAAACTGCATGCCCCTGCTTTGGCCTTATCAGATAATGTCTCCATCTAAAACAACTTTGAATTTGTTTGGAGGAAAATGCTCTGAGTTTCTTCAACGCACAGATGGGAAATGCCATTTCTTCTGGTCACTCAACCCAGGTGCAAGCATTAATAGCAAGGATGATGCACAGCAGCAGTGGTGTAACATTTCTGGGACCATTCTAGCAATGTTAGATTTCTACTCAAGTTTCTTTCATGCTTTTCACCTTGCTGCTGATGCCAGCTTGAGGCTTGGTACTTCTCAAGAATCAAACTGAGCTTCAGGCATATCAGTCAGCCCATAACAGCTCTCCCCCAACATACACTAAAATGCCCAGAAGACAGAACAAGAACTGAGAACAAATTTTTATTTAGTTGAGGGGATCCACCTACAGAACAAAACACCAGAAGAGATCGAGTTTACTCAGAGCCTGAGCAGCCTCAGCACCGCTGATGGTCCTCCTGTAAAGGGCTTGGCTTACCTTAGGCTGCTCCCAGCTACAATGCTCCTTTCTCCTGTCAATCACTCACACATAAAACCTGAAACCAATCACCCTTAAAATTAATTAATCACCTTCCCATAAACCTTTGCTTCCAGTGCTGCTTCCTCCCCACTCACCCTAAGCTCTATAAAGGTCAGTCAGTGAGACTACTTCTCCTCCTAGGGCAACATTAACTAGAAGGGTAGGTGCGTGTATAGAAGTGTAGGTTTCTGTCACATGGGCTCCTGGGGCAGCAGCTTTGTGGACTTTCTTGTGTGTATTTTTACCTAACGTTAAGTGCTTGGCTGTTGCTATCTCTGTGTTTTTACAATTAGTGGCTTTTGAAGGTTAGCAGATAGGTAGCACTAACAAGAAAATCCCTGAAATCGCAAACAGGCATGTGAAGGCAGTTATTGCTTCTATGTCAGACTTCTATCTCAGTTTTAAGATGTACTAAAGTTTCCCAGACTATTGTAGAGGAATATCTGTGTTGGATGAAAGGTGTTTAAGTAGATCATTTTATGAGTAGATACTGTTACTGATAAAAAGAGCAGGGTGTATTCAACACTGAAATAAACTTACAGTTCTTTGAATTAACTGGGAGGTGGGTTGAGCTCTTATTCTCACTAGAGATCACTAGGATATTGTGCGGTGAAGATAAAAGGAGGGAAAATGTACAACTATATCTGGCTAGAGTTTTCTATCTCCTGAGTTGTTAAAGGTCTCCACAGCACCCCCCACAAACTGCACTGAAATACCGGGAACAGAAGTCCTATAATATTATTACTATTCTATACATAAATTTCTTAATGCTTATTTTAAAGTTTACAAGGTATTTTTTTTTAAACTATTAAGAGCTGTACTGGTGCTGTAGTGCAGGAAGCTTCCTCCCTTCTGAACCTCTAGCTTCTCTATGATTTGTGTTGGGGTGGTGCCCTCTTCAAAAGCAGGGGCTCCTGTTAGTAGCTTTGGAATGCATTTACTTGGATGTTGGTGTTGCTTATTCTGACATAACTAAAACAAGTGAGGGTTATGGTAAGGAAATGGTTTACAATGCTGCTCTACAATATGCACAATAAAAAACAAATGGGAGGCTTTAGGAAAGGTCTAAAGCTGAGGTAAGAAACAGCTGATTTCAGCTACCATTAAACTGTACTGGATGGGGAATATAACAACATTCCTTATGCTTGTCTGGGGAAGAAAAAATATTAACAGGAAGATGGTTGGGCCTTTCTGAAACTGAGGTAGGAAAAAAGCTCTTAATGGCTTAAGAAAAAATATAGCTACTTTTTCTTTCTGAAATTTCTGTAACACCTTTTCTCAGCCTCATTTACTACTCTGCTATCCAAATTCCTTTGTGTTTTCTTAATGCCAATGCTGTATTTCCCCTATATCTTGATCTCACCAAACAAGTATAATTGTTTGCTAGTTTTGTCTAAAACAGTAACAGTGCATATCACATGGTAAGCACTCTTTAACGAATTTTTCTGATGAATATTTTTATGCCATGCTTGTTCTTTCTCCCTGCCAGCAAATTGTCTGCCAATTGGCTTACAACTGACACACAGGTTTCTTTCCTGTATTCCAGCTGCCTGTCTTGTTGAGTTTCTGTGTCAGGAAAGGATAACAAATTAGTGTCAGCTGTGTTCTGCAATTCAGTAATAGCTGTTATTTAACAATATTTATCTCTTTGGTAAGGGTTAGGCCTTTATGTTTCATAGTGTTGTCTGGCACAGGGTGTAAACAAATTATGTTACTGATTCTGTGCTGATCAAGCAGTGGTGCTTTTTGTATTTTTCCTGGCACTGTTATCCCAATTAAAACTATCACAAATTTTCTACTCAGCCAGTAACATCTTTGATTAATTTCCTGTTCTCATTAGAAGTGTTCCAGGGTCTGTCTGTCACATTTGTTCAGGCGACATTCAGAATTGACCCGATAAAGGGAATTGATTTAAGTCTGCCCTTACTGCCAGAACTGTAATGAAACATCACATCTTATAATGACCATTTGAAAAAGCACAAACCTACACAAGCATAGAGATGAGAGGGGACTTGCATGTCTTCTTGGATTTAAGAGCAGTAGATTGTGTTTGGCTGTTGCTGTGTCATTTAATTGAATGAGAAGGTTGTCTTGGAGTCATGAACTGAGGCTGGAAGGAACCTCTGGACATTGTCTGCTCTGACCCCTCCCTGCTCAGAGCAGGGCTACCTACAGCAGGCTCCTTGGGGTCACGTCCAGCCAAGCTTTAAATATTTCTTCAAGGCTGGAGACTTGAGTCTCTCTCTGCAATCTATCATAGTGGAAAAAGTATTTTCTTAAGTTCAAATGGAATTTCCTGTATTTCAGCCTGTGCTCATTGCCTCTTGCCCTTTCCCTGGGCACCACTGCAAAAAGGTGGCTCCTCTATTTTATCTTTGAAAAAAGATTTCAGCAACAATTTATGTAAATGGTAGCTATTTATTTTATGTGATTTCCAGACATTTATATAAATAACACCCTGATTAGTACCAAATATGTATTATACATTTGTTACTGATTTTGTGGCACCAAAGGAATCCAATTCTCTCCTTAAGTTACCTTCCACAGATTCCCATCCCAGAAGTGCTGGGACCTGCTTCCTACATTTGTATTCTTGCTGTTGTTCCTGCAGTGCCTACTGGAAAAGGCAGAAGCAGGAATTGGTTCTTCTTACCCAGCTGGCTGAAGTTCAGCCAACAGAAAACGTCCCTCTTCAGTAAATAAACTGAATGCAAGCACCAGCTACTCTAGTGTACAAACCTCTGTGAGAACATCTCCCTGGTAAGTCCCAATTGCAGGTAAAATGTAGAAAAGCATGTACTCTGTAGCTGAAGCACCACTGACAGTAAACATGACTGAATTGGGAAAAACAGATTTGGAAAGGATTAGTGGAGAAAGATGTGCTTAGTCCTCAGTAGTCGCAGGTATCTGCATTGCTGCTGTTCCCTGGGTAACTGATGCTCAATCACATTTTGTATCATTTTTTTCCTGTTGCATGTGACTTTTGAACATGAAGCTTCTACTCAGAGAAATTAGTATTTTTGAATTTTTATCTATACAGGAACTTATCTGGTCCTGTCCCATACTATTTTGTAGGAGGATATGCAGGAATCCAAGGGATCAATCTAATTTAGCATGTGCAGATTTTTAACATTAAAAAATGCTCATAATACAAGACCTGCTGAAGAAATTTTAGTAAGGTATGTGCAGGTGGTTCCATGCACTATGAACACACTGTGCAGGTGTGCAGATGACCTGCCTCCTTTCAGTGAGTGGTCTGAAGATGGGCTTGCTCTTGCTGTTGAGTCCTAAACCAAGAACCTACTGGGTCCCAGCAGGAGTACTGTGCCACCCTTTCTATGTTTAGATACTGATTCTGCTTTCAGAATTCTTATCCTAAATATTAGAAGTAGCTTAAGTGAGGCAAAATCAAAGTACCCTCAGGTAAATTAAAGGAGAAATTAAAGTAACTGACGATATATCTTTTTCTCTTGGTCCTCTATATCCCTCCTTCCTTTCATCTTTTCACTTTTGATCAAAATGATGTTCCCAGAACTTTGTTTTGGCATTACTAAGTTGCAGCAGTAGCTACCTGTAAATATTCATTATTTGACCATATCTTAAAAAGATGACCCCAAATTACAAAACAAGTTGCAACTGTAATCATAATGAGAATATATTATGCAGGATATTCCCCAGCATGGTCTGGGCTGTGTTTAAAACCACTGCATTAACATGGGCTTCAGAAAAGGCCGTCAAGCCATGTCTGATGGCTCTGTAATCCCAGTGGTTATTTACCTGAAGCAGACTTGACTGCACACAGCATTGACATGATTCAGAAAGGTCAAGGTCCAAGGCAGGTGATGAGCCAGCCTGCATGGTTGGGCTGGGGAGAGATGTTCCTTTTCCAGGAGGAGGCCTTAAATGACTCTTATTAAATCTGTAATTTGTGACTCTCATATGCCCAAATGTAATGCAAATCCACTGCCTTTCTTGTTTGCACTGAATGTCAATGGAAAGATGAAATGGAAGTTCAAGGAAATGGTTGCAATAAGCACCACCTCAGAGCCTTGTGTTGACTCCCAGTTTCTTACATCATAAACTGCTTTGAGCCCTCTAAGTTACAGCCCAGCAATTTAACATTTGTGTTTCATGTTGCTTAAGTTAACTTTCTTGAGACAAAACAGGGGTCTGAAGGCACAAGTTTGATAACTGCTGAACCAATTGATGACTGAGCTAATTGATACAAGAGAGATTTAGTGGTGCTCACGGTTGTGATGCAGTTCATCTGCAGGGAAATGAAGTGAGGAAAGGTACTCGTGTCTTCCTTCCAGCATTTGCATAAGCTACAAGACTTGCTCCATACTAGGATGGTGAAACTTGAGTACTTGTGTTATGCTTATGAACCCAGTGGGTCAACCATAAACATTAAAGCCACTCAAAACCATAAAGGTGACTTTAATTCAGCTATCAACAGTTGGTGCTCATTTAAGGAGGAGCATCCATCATTTGTGTAATTTGTGGTCCTAAGTACTCCAGAGATCAGCTGCTGATGGTCCTGAATTTTGGGTTGCACTTTAGTTTTGTCAGGGTTTTTTAAATTCAGGTTTCATGTATCTTGATAATTATTTTTCCAAAATGGGTGAGAGAGGATGAAAAAAGAGTGAAGAACTGTGTCTGTACATTAATATTGTGTGAAAGGAAGCCAAAACAAACCAGCTACTGATTCTCATTTTTGGCTTGCCGGAGAGTGCCTTTTGTGTAAGTTTTGATGTCTAACAGTTATTTCTAGCAAATTCTGGGAGACAAGGGGTATGCAAAAAAGGCGAAGCTCTGATTTGTCTAGACAGAGTGTTTGACATAAAGAGGATGATTTTTTTCCTAGCCTCCTGTAGGCTACCAGCTCAGAGCAGCTACAGACACAGTGCGTTTATGCCTGTTAAACCAGAAGTTCTGCCTATTGTTTTTCCTGCCTTCATCACTTTCTACTGCTATAGTCCAACTATGCTATACCAGGCCATTAAACATTCAGCATCCAGAATGTCTAGACAGGCTGAAAGACTGTCTGTGCTCCTTTTCTCAGAGTCAACTTTGCTCAGAACTAAAAGGCTAGTTGGAAAGCCAAGGTGGCAGAGTTTTGAGTGTGAGAGACACTTCAGGCTGCTTTCTGAGTGGGTAGTAACACACACTGATAGGGATTTCTGGCAGTGCAAAAATCCATGTGCAAACCTCCTGCAGCTCCCCAGAGAGGCTTCAGACCTTTGACAATTACTGCTAATGTATTAAACAGCTTGCACTCATAGTCTAAGGATACCAGACTACATAGAAATGTTTTCTGTTGGCTGGCAATGTTCTACTCAAATAACAGAGGAGAAAACCTCAGGGTGACTTCCTTGCCACAGAAGATGGGAAAAATCTTTTTGAGGCAGAAACAAATGGTTTCTGTGTATGGGCCTGTGATCTAAGAGACATTTGCAGTGTATATCTGCTGGTTTTGGCAATGTTGAACAAGAAAACAAACAGAAGTGCCAACTTCTTTTTTTTTCTAGGTAACATTTATTTTCTTCAGTGCTGACTTGAGTCACGGTATAGCAAGAAGCAAGTACTTGTTTCTTGCGGGGTGGAAATGAATGTTGCCTCTAGAAGCTTTGCAAATTGCAAGTTAGACCCCATATAAGGGCTGTTGATCCTGTTTTGCTGTTGATCTACTGCACACTCTGTGTGATTGTGATGTATATTCTAGAAACATGCTTTGATTTTGCACCTCGGGACAAGCCTGGGAGGCTTTTTCAGAGGTGGGGAGGAAGGGAGGGCAGTCAGGTGGCACAGCAGGAGTTGTCCTTGTTGTGCTTGCAGGAGCGAGGAGACATGGGTGCTCCTACCCAGCCATGCCTTTGGGGTCCATCCCCTTTCTTGGAAGAATCTTGGGAAACCTTGTGCTAACTCCCTTAACTTCCAGTAAGGGAAAACAGCATCTTAGTGGAAGTGTTTAATGACCTGGGCTCTGAAAGGAAAGCAATTTTTCCTGTGGTAGGTGAGCCCTCCAAGAACAGACAACAAAGCATTCAGACTGGCAGCCAGGAGTTTGAGAAGCATCATGCAAGACAGGTGCCTGGATCAGAGGACAAACAACTGAAAATTGTTTTCTCTGTTAAAGAGAACGGAAGAAAAAAGAGGGTGGCAGATTTATTATCATATGCCACTCAAACAGAAAGCTCATGAAGTTAACAGAAATGTGGTAATGAAGTTCAGTGTATGAAAATGCTGGAGAAATCTGGGGTTAGAGCTAGGAATCTACCATAAAGAATTTAGGGACCAAAAAAAAAAAAAACATTCAAAGAAACTTTCAGTTTAATTTATCAAGAGACTGAAATGTGACTTATGCATGCATTAATCCTTGTGGAGACCTAATGAGTGAGAAAGACATCTCTAATCTATCACTTAAAGCATAGCAGGAACCTAAACTGGAAACTAAAGGCAAATTCAAAGTTTAAAAGCATGGACCTAGTTTTCAAGAGGGGAAAAGAAAATTACTGGTGAAAATTAAAAAAAAAATCAATGTTCTGATGCCTTCCAATCAATATCCTTTGCTGGCAGCACTGCTTCTAAGAAACAAAGGTTATCTGACACAACACATGAATTAATGATTCTGTGTCTTGGGTTTAAGTTGGATGAAATGATTTGATATTCCCTTCCAGTTTTAAAATCTAGAGAGCCCTTTTCCCCAGTTCAGGGGAGAATGCAGAGAGATAACACTTCTGGGGGGAGAAAGGAACCTAAGTAATGAGAAGACAGAAAGCATAGCTCCAAGGGAAAAACAAATCAGGATATTGTTTAATAAAACAGCTTCCTTAAATGCATTTGTTGGTCAGCAGTTTTGAGTAGATCTGTCTTGGAATGAGAAAGCAAGGCACAGTGGGGTCAGCTGGCTAAAGGCTGACTTGGGGCTGTACATAGAATTGCCATCCTGCCTCACAGCAGAGGTTCCCAAGTATCTGTCCCAGCTGATCATGCTGTGCTGCCCTGAGAGTGTGGGAAAGAAGAAAAGGGAAATCTGATAGCCTGGTGTCCTTTGCTGACAGCCTTTTGAGTTGCTGGATAATGTATGAGGTAGTCCTTCAGCTCTTGGTGCTGATGATTCTCCTCTCGAGCTCTGTATGGGTCTGGGCTCTGCATTTCAAGAAAGTTTGGTTAGAAAAGGAATCAAAAGGACTAGAAAATATCCCATAAAGAATTCCTTATTCAAAGGAAGATTTGATACATAAGTATTGGGTTCAGTTTTTGTAGTTGCTGCAAGGGAAATTAACACTTTTCCTTCCATACTTGGGAGAGGCAGGATAAAAACTGCTGAATACTCCTTGACTCAGCTTAACTTTGATACAAGGAAAAGCTTCCCAGCAGGATAATGAAGGACTAGTAAACATAGTTAAAAAGGTGTGTAATTGTTGTTGAAAGGCTTTAGGAACAGGTAGGACAAGACATCTTTCCAAATGACAGGGGGTGATCCTTGTTTACTTATGCAGCAGGAAAACTTGGGGTCCTTTCTGTTTCGAATGTTTTTTCCACCTCTTTTGGGCTGGTGGCAATGTTGAACAAGCTTTGTTTAGCTGGAGACTACGGTATTGTGCAAATAGAGATTGTGCTGAACATCATTCTAAGTGTGGCAAAGAAGGTATAGCTCCTCTTCATTTTAAGTAAAATCCATCAGTCAGTTCAAAAGGCAATCATTGTTCCCTGATAAAATGCAGCTGGTGTGCACATGAGCTTAGTCAGCAGACTATAAAATAACATAAGCTTTCCACAGGGATCAGAAACATCAAAAGCAGAAGGTGTATTTAGAAACAATCTCCAGCAGATTGCTATAATTATTAAATGTGATGCATCACAAGTAGTGATGGAATATAGCTGAGATGATACTGCCCAGACAGGAAGCAATAATATGGCTTTGGTGTCTGTATACAGATTTCAAATCCCAAAGAGTGGATCATCAGATGCCAGATTATGTGTAGCTCATCATTTAAAATGGGTCTGCTCTCATGAGGCAGGTGTATATTTACTGAAACACTCAGGTGCAGCTTTTGAACAAGTTAACAGCTTTAATGTCACTCCCACACACAATGGAAACATGGGAGAAATAACTCCACAAACCTCTCCACTGGACTGCCCTAGTGGGATGTACTGGCATGGTTACACTTACCTACAAGGTCATGTTTGAAGGTCCACATGCAACACATGTCAGACATTTTTGCCTTTAGCTTATCAACACAGAAGCAGGGAAGTGACAGGTACAGCAGAGTGGCTTTGTGAGAGCCTCCTGGGCTGGAAATGAGCTCCTCTGTTGCCTCAGCTTGCCCTTTTGGGGGCCACATTTTATATGCTTTCAGCTGCAAATGGAAGCAATAAGGTAGGATGGACATACAACTGCTGCCAGGAGAAAGTCTCAGATGGAGCTGTTCTGAACTTTCCCCTTCCGCTTCAGATCGCATTTCCCTTCAGAGAAAAAAAAAATCCTAATGGGTTTGCTTTTATGTTTCTGGTAAGAAAGAACTGGAGGCACTTAACCCATTGCAACCCATTAAAAATTGATAAAACCAATCAGCAGTTGCAGGATAAACCTTTTTGCAGCATGGTAAGTTTTCTTTAAAATAGTAAGTAGAGTACCCTTTTAATATTTGTACTTATAAGATTAATTGGATTCTGTCTGAATTGACTGCTGCAGTCAAAACAGGCCGGTGCTGGAGTGATGAAAATGCTTTGGCTTTATATTGATAGGGCTGTTCTGAATTGCTTTCAGTTCTGTCTCAGCCTTATCTGCTTTTCCTGACCTACAACTCACAGAATTAACAGTGCTAGACATCCTTCTTTCATAATTTTGAAAAAAAAATCTGGGTCTGCTGAATTTGCTAACTCCTCTGCTTGCAAGGATTCCCTTCTACTACACAGTGCACCGTCCTACAGCCCTGGCTAGATGCCTTTCTAATTCCCAATTCAATTTTGCTTAAAATTCAGTACTAACTGGAATTCTCAGGGCCTGAAAGTCAGGAAACTGCCATCAAGAAACATCTTGAACCATGAATTTCACAACATGGTGCAGTTTGTGTGTTTTTAGGTTTTGCACTTGCAGGTGTGAACATGAGGGAAAGAAATTATTCAAAACCTAAGGTTTCTACTTATTCATATTGAAGCAAGAGCTTTAAAAGGCATGTCAGACTGTAATAAAAGTGAGAACAGTAGTGGTTAAACCTACCAAATGAAAAAAAAAAGGTAGAAACATCTGTTTGAAACTTTGCTTTTTCATTAAGTTGGGTCCTTTACATTCTTAATTTGGAATGTCAATAAATTTCACACAAACATTTCTGAAAGAAATAAACTTAAGGCCTGTTAGCATTCTGTCTGTGTGCTGGGAAAAAAAAAATTCAAGATGCCAATATTAGACACCAACTGGCTCTACCATGTTCTTCAGCAAGATGCTGTGCTGGGAGGCTGGAATAGGTGTGAGCAAGAAGTGGCACATTCAGAATTCTGAGCAAAAGCTTCAGCTGCTTGGATTTCCTAAAACATCCATAGCATTGCCCAACATTCACTTTCAAATTAAAGCCCATTAAGGCAGAAGGGCTTTATATCTAGAGATCAGAGCTTACCTTTGTTGTGGCTTCATGCATAGGAAAGGTAGATGAAGAGTTAAATACTTGAAGGTAGCATAAACTATACATTTCAACCATATTAATTAATAATCAGTTATGGTAATAACATCATTAGAGCAGTGTAAGAAATAGTCATCTTCACCCATTCTGTATTGCTGTTTTAACAGATAAACTGGCATAATCTGTGTTCTGGTCCCAAAATTACAAACATATGTGGTATGATTCAGGACTGAAAGAAAACTCTATTTTTTTCAAAATATTCTAGATTTGAGACTCATCTAGGATAGATGAATATAAAAACAGTCGAAGCTATGAAAAACCCATCCCTGTGATCAACCTATGTGTGTTTTTAACGGATGTGATGCAACTGGTGTTGTCTTTGGGGAGCATATCCTTGTATTGCAGGGAACTGAATCCTTCTGTCACAGACTAGTTTGTGTCTTCCTAAGTGTTGCTCATCCACTGATTGCACAGCTGCGATGTAATTGAAATGTTTGTTTACCTGTAAAAGAGGTGAAAGCTAAACATTGATGTTTGTATACATACATTGTATTATATCAAAGAAGTTAGGTGGCCTTTACAAATGATTTTCCAACCACTGTTAAAGCTATTTAAAGCAACTTTTAAGTATATTAAGTGGCTTTTGGAAGGGGTGTTAAAAATATCCCATAATGAGATACCTGTAAGTGTCCTCCTTAGACAGAAATAGACAGACATATGAGTAAGACACGCCAGGTTTGACTAAGTACATGGCATGGATTTAATTGCTGTGCTGCTCCCTGTGTTCCTGCCATGTAAGAGCATGGATTAGCATTATGTGTGAACTGGAATACAGGGAAGTTCATGGGGCATCCTTGTGCCTGTCTGCTGAGGGCTCAGCAACCACCACCCAGCTTGTTGCACTGAATTTAGTCTCAAAACATTCCGTGAAATAAATTGTAATCTTCTGAGCAAGATAAATTACTCTTAGGAGCCATCTGCCTTTGCCCTTTTAAAAAATGTCTCTTTAAATGTAAATCTAGCTTTCCAACAGAGACAGTATCACTATGGTAACAAACACAAGAAAAATAAATGTCTTTTAGAGGAAAACCACTTTTTATTTTGTATAAACATATTCCATATAAAATAAATTAGGCAGCTATGGAATTATTGTATATACAATCTGAGACAGTAAAAAAGAGTATAAGTCTTTTCCTGGAATGGTTCTCTGAGCTAGTACCAAACATAATTGCTTGCAGTAAAGAAATGTATTGTATACTTAATTTCACATGCTGTGAACTAGAGCTCTCATCTTTCAGTTTGCTCTAAATGGACTGGAATGCTACAAACTTCAGTGGAGCGTCAGGCAGGCAGCAGGAGTTTACAGAACTGGAGCCTAAAATGTAATCTCTGCCAGGTAATTTATATTACAAATGCTCTGCTGTGTGAATTTCCTCTGCCCAGTCTACCAGTGGAGGGGTTTGTTATTCAAAGAGCACAGAAGCAGTGCTTTGGATTTCTCCTTTCATTGAATGAAAGGAAGAATGCTTTCGGGTTAGGCCAGTTTCAAAAATAAGATTGATGAGTGGTGTACTTTAAACTGTTCACAAACAAATTCCTCTCTACCTCTTCCTGCACCAGTAACCCCCTACAAAGGTCAGTGTGAGGAGACACCCAAGATGGGCAGTATCATTGTTTGCAAGAATTTCTGCATGGTTTAAAATAATTTCTTTTTATGCTGTCTGCTTTCTCCTTTCAGGCTTCAAATTTCACAGTATACAACTATAACAGTTTTCAAACACTGTCTTTGTTGAAATGCTCCACAATTGTTTATTTACCCTCTTTCTTTCCCTCCTTTTGGCTGTGTGTGGTGTGTTTGAAGGCTGCAGGGGAGTGAAGATGCCCATGGCTGGGTTTTAGTGGTGGGAGGAGGTGAGGAATTCTGGTGGAACAGAAACCATCCTGCATTTACCTGGCACCTCTCATCTGAATAAGACAGTAGTTTACACAGATTAAGCTCTTTCTTCTTTCTGTATGGCAGGCAGGGAACAATTATCTGCACTTAAAGATGTGTTAAAGTATTAATTTCTTTTAGAGATTGTGACACTGACTTCGGCACGTTATTTACTGTGAGAGGCAACAGGAATGGTGCTGAAACTGTAATCTGCCCTTTCCCTACCTTAGCTCTGAGTGGTGTGTTCAGTAGCATCGACATCCATCACTTTGGATATTGCTCTGTTACACTTCCTGAAATCAGAAGAGTGAAATGAAATGTTATAGGTGGTGGCTTGGGCAGGACTTGACACAACCTAGTCTTCTGAGAAAAGATGAAGCAGTTTCAGGAAAATATTGTTCTTTTATGTGTGGAAACAGTTTTGGAGGAAGTGTAAAACTAATATGCAGAGATGGATTAAGGTATCAGGAAGCAATCAACTTCTCCGCCTGCTAGACCACGACTTTGGCAAAAGTACCTGGACTGGGTTACACTGTGGATCATCTTGCTTGCTCTCAGCCCTTGGGCAGCAGCTGGTAAAAAAGATGTGCAACGGAAGAAACAAAAGTAACAAGACAGACAGGCCCTAATCCTTCCATGTGTATCTTCCTGGTCACCTGCAGTTTTGGATTACCTGCACGTAGCAGTCTGTGCGGCCCACCTAAGGAGGTGACCTTAAACGCTCTTTGGTTCTGCGTGCCCGTCGGCAAGCAGAGAGGAGGAACACCTTCTCCTGGTGCTCCGGGGGGTGCAGGAGGCCAGGAGCGGCAGGGCCCCTGCAGCCGCCGTCCCGGGTGGCACAGCAGCCCCGCCAGCACACGAGCGGCTCGGCACGCTCCGGGGCAGCAGGCCAGCCTCAGGTGACTTCAATAAACCACACGGGTGCTCTGGCTTATCAAACATCGCGCAGCATTGCGAGCACACGGCCAAAGACCAAGGCAAGGGGTGAGCATCCCACCCCTCTTATTGCTAGAGTCGGTCACTATGTTTCAAATAAGTGAGAAGGGGGGAAATTGCCTTACTGCAATCTTAAAGACTTCTATCTGTTCCTCTCTCTTCCAGGTGCTTTGTAAAGGCTGTATCCGTGCGGGGGTCTAGGATGGACGCCGCTGGTGCCCAGATGGGTCCTGGATGAAGAGGCAGGAGCAGACGGACACCTTCCCCAGCCGCCGGCCCCGACCCCTCACGCCGCGCCGAGCTCTCCCCGCGGGCTCCGCTCCCGCCCCGCCCGCGCGGCCGCAGGGCGCAGGCGCGCAGCCCCCGAGCCAATGGGGCGGGCGGGGCGGGGCGCGGCAGGGCTGCGGCCATTGCGGCCCGGCCGGCTGAGGGGACGCGTCGCTGCCGCCGCCGCGATGGTGTCCTGGATGATCTCCCGAGCGGTCGTGTGAGTGCCGGGCTGGGGCTGCGGGAGGCGGCTTATTTCCCGCGGCGGGGATGGGCCCGATGAGCAGCGGGCGGGGGGCTGCGTCCCTTTCCTCCTTCCCTCAGCCTCCTGAGGCGGGTGCTCTGCGCTCCCCTTGGGGGTTCGTGTCCCTCAGAGTCCTTGCGCTCCCAGGAACTCCCGCAGGAGCTGCACCGGGGTTGTGGTTGCCCATAGTGTGGGTCTCCTGCTCTTAGGGCACGTTTCCCGCGGCTGGGGAGCCAGCCAACTCGCGCTGCTTGTGCCTGTCACGCACAAATTGCAACCGTTGCTTGTAAATTGATCCAAAGTAACCTATAAAACCTCGTAACTTTTCCTTTTTAACTTCTAGCAGAGTTGAGAGGACTAGAAGAATGCTTGCGAGTGTGAGATGGCGGTCTGTGCTGAGTGTAGGTTATCAGCTGAAGAGGTAGATTGGCAGTGTTGTTGTGTACTGCGCTCATAAACTCGAGTTTTTGAAAGCCCAAGAGGCAAACTTTCTTAGGCGAGAAGCTTCATGTTACCTGTTGTGTAAGTTATGTTTGAGAAAGAGTAAATTGCAGTGACACCTGTGATTTTTTTTCATAGACGTTGTACTGTTCCTTCCTGAAACTGATGAGTTATTGTGTTCATTTGAATGTCATAAAGTCCCTCATAAAGGTTGAGTAATATTTGGTAGCAGAATCTTCCTCATGCTCCTTGCAGGATGGCAAGGATAGTGACTCTGGAGTCCCCAGTGCTTATTGGGTGGTTTCAGCTGAGATTTGCTGGGTGTCAGTTTTTGCCAGGCAAATGAAGTGAATCTGCTCACAAAGCAGTCCAACAAACATCCGAATTAGCATAAAGTATGTAGCAGGAGTGTGTGACCCACAACAGGGCATAATAGGATTGTCCTGTTTTGTTGGCCCCCCTTAAGCTGTCCGGTGTAATTTCATCTGAAAACTTTGTCAAGTTTTCTCACACTTTCTCATACTGCCACGTATGTTTTCCTGCTGCAGCCCAGCCACCTAGATAAGTAGCAGTCCTTCTCCCTCTTCCTGCCGTCCCTGAGACTTGTCACATAATTGCAACTTGCAAAGTAGAACATCACGTTCCAGAATTGGCAAAGGACAACAGAGATTTGGAGGAGTCTGTGGGAGGAATTGCTGTTGGTGCACTGTCAGTGTGGTCTTCCCATAGGCTTTACACGGTGCTATAGGCAAGAGGCATGGTCTTGCTTTCTGTACATCAGATGGAGCTGCTCAACCTGTTTCTGCTGTGTTACATAAGAGCACCAACCAGAGAATTCTCATTTTAGCTACTTAGACTATGTTGGTTTCAAGGGAGATGGCAGCAATGCTGAGTACCTTCATTTCTCATGACCAGGTTCTTCTGTAGGGTTTTTTCCCCCTGAATTCCTAAGGGTTGTATTTGCAAAAGTTCAAGTCCTCTGTGAGCCTAACCCTATAGCACAGGGAATGAAGAGAACAGCTACTGTTCTCCACAGATTTATTGCAAAAGGCAGTAAAAGATCATGTACTGTGCAGTTCTGTGGAGTTTGGTTTCCTTGTTGCCATTGGTCACTCATCTGTGTGCCCTAATTATTTTTGCTAAAAAGGGAGTCCTAAATATTATTTATAAATCCTTTCCACTTTCTTGTGTCCTTGTTTCCTGGATGTGGGATTTAAATAGTTTGCCAGTGTTCAGTTTCTCAGGAAGGTAAAAGTGTTCAATGAGAACTTGGACAGCTTTGAGATTATTGTTTAACTTTGCTAATAAAGCAACATTCTTGTGGGAACAGAAGGTGAGAAGTAGCACAGAAGTAGATGTGGTATGACATGAGAGGTCATCAATTTCAGTAGTCTTGAGATGTCCTTCTTGTCCTGTTTTCTCAGTGTCCATTATCTTCCTTTTTTGATCTGTTTTCCTCTGGTCTTTTCCCAGATGTACCGATTTCAGTGACTTTGAGTCTCTGAATTGTGTGTTTGGAGTTTGGAAGGTGTGTCCTATCTTTCCCTTAGAAGCCATAGGAAACAAATTTTTAAATACTATGTAGCTGTGAAGACCTGAGGCTCTCTCTTATTTTGGGTTCTGGTGTGGTCACTTCCCGGTGCATAAGTCCCTAGCAGCCTGTCATCTTGACTGGTGATGGAAAGGAGCAGCAGTTTGTCTGTCTGTGGCAGAGTTCTCCACTCCTGACTGACCTCCTATGTTTCAGGGCCAAAAGAGCAGCAAAATATTAATTTGTAGGTGAGTCGCAGTGCCCTCTGCTGACTTCTGACGTGGTGAGCTTGTCCTGACATGTGTGTCCCAAGCAAACTGCCTTCTGATTCAACTTGAGAGTTTGCAATTTGGAATTCATTAACTCCACTAAAATACTTTGGTGACTGCTTTAAGGAACTAGGGAATGGAGCTAGTAGGGAATTTGAATTCTTAATTGCATGTGAATTGTCTTGAGGAGTCATGCTCAGGAGGAAACAGGGAGTGGTTCAAATTCACTGTTCTACATAATAATCTCCAGCAGAACTTTGTTTTAATGAAATCTTTTCCCTTTGCTCTATCAATGCTATTATTCTGAAGTATTTAAACTTGTGAAATACCTTGCACTAATTGCATATCTTTATGTCAAGAAGCAGAAGACTTGAAGTGCACAATTAAAGCATCTTTCCATTTTCAAGTTCTATATCAATTGGGTGCTGTTGTAGTAAGTATAGCTCATTATTATTTCTAAAGCACACTGGCTGTTGCAACAATTTTTGGAATGTTTACTGCAGGGTTTTTCCTTTTTTCACATAACAAAAACAACAATAAGATAAATGATTTCATTCAGAGTCTCAGAAAACATGTCAGAGTGGCACATCTTGTTCTCAGTTTTTGACGGAGGAAATAATTTTTTTAATTTGGGACTGCCCATCTTGTTAACTTCAAATAGAGCTTGTGCCTGACTTTTCATCCACTTGGATTGCTCATTCTTCTCATTTGTAAGGTCTGAGTGATTGTGTACACATCAGTTGCTGAGACAGTATTTAATAGTAAACACACTGAATACTTGTCAGTCACAGCCTGGTATGGATGAGATCAGACCATCCACTTGTGCCAAGCAAAGATGTGAAAGCATCCGAAATACAAAGTAGATGGCCATTTTGTTCTTGCAATCTGTTGAAGCAGACTGTCTGCTGTAATCTGTTAACTTCTTTCCCTCCTCACTTAAAAATGAAAGTTCCCCCATCTGTGTTGCTTTGCAGCACGCTCTCCCTTCATGTTTAAGTACATGGTTTGTTTCCACTTAAGTAGGTCAGCATTCATGAATGTTGGAAGGAAAAGTTGCAGTGCTCCACAGGAGGATGGAATTGTCTTAGGTAGTAGTAGTTAGCTTTCTCTTTGCTTGAATTTAAAATGTCTGTCTTCCCTACCCCGAGTTTAGACCCTTGCAAATATTCCTTGAATCTGATATTAGATTATAACTAAATGCTTTAAGCTGGACAAAGACTGTCTGGGGGACACAGGAGGTGACCTGAAGCTAGGCAGTAGTATTAGTCTCTTTCAGCTTTTGCTGCTTTACACAATGGAGCTGTTTCTTTAATGGTAGTTTCCAAGGCATTATCTTACTCTACTTTCAGTGTTTCTGTTGTTGTTTGACATTTCCAGATGTCCAGCTGCCCCTAGAATTACTGTATATCTGAGAAGGGGTGGCTGAAGCCATAGCTTCTGTGTTGATGGAATTGTTGTCTAATACCTGGCTTAGCATGTGGATCATGTTTTATGTAACTCTGTATGCTTTGGCTGTAAACCTAGATCATGTCTTATTCTTGGAATACAAATATTTTGTAATTAAAAGCATAAACTGCAATAATATTTACCCTCTTGTGTGCTAATCAACATGCTGTCACACGTCTTGAAGATCCCAGCTCATGGGATGGAATCAAGTAACAATAACACCATGTGTGTAAAAGGAATAGCTATAGCTCAATAGCCTGATCTTCAAGGCAGAAGAGCCATTTGTGGGAGAGTTTGTGATGTTTGTAGCCTGCTGTCTGGCACAAGGGTTGCAGCTGAAGTGTGAAGGATGTTGGCTGCTGTTGGATGCTGAATTTCTGACAGTTTGCTTCAGTCTAAAGGCCTATAAATTGCTGCTGCACCTGTGGGGAAAAAGGAGTTGCTGTCATAGCGTGAGCGAGATGTGCTGCAATGTCTGTCCCATCACAGAACTGGAATGAATCAGTGACTGTGTATCAGTTATCCTTGGCATTTCATGCTAAATAGATCTCACTGCCCCTTTGCTGGGAGGGGCTGTCCTGTCCATCCTCTCCTCATTCACTTGCCACATGATCCAAACTCTGTGTCCACCGTGTGAGTCTGATTGTTTTGTCAACTAGAATGAAAATTAGTGTTGACAGAAGTTCATCTTTTGTAAGTTTCAATGAACTTACAGCTCACGCTGCTGTTGTGTAGTTGCTAGGTAAGTGCTGAACGGTTGCAGGACAAAACCAGCATTATTTTAGGCTTTAGGGTATGGTTAAAGTGTGCTCTGAAACTGCATTCTTTGCTTTCACATTGCTGCTTATTCTTTCTTATGAATCTAGTTCCAGTAATAACAGTGCAGCTGTTCTAATCAAACAAGGTGTCAGATTTTTTAAAGGGTTTTTAAAGGGGTTTCAGTTTCATGGGTTGAAATCTGTAAGCATATCTAAGTCTAGGGATTAAGTGTATTGTCCTGACTGTGTGAAAGTTTAAAGTCATTTACATAATTAAGCAGTGAAATCATCAGAACTCTTCTCTCCAATAGTTCAGTTTCTCAGTGAGGTAATCCTAATATATACAGTGAGAAGTTTCTGCTCACTTGTATGTGACTTGTAACACCTCTTGAGTTAGTACAATGCAAAATTTCTGTCTCTGACAACTTGTAAGAAAGAAGTGTCCCTACTGCTTGTCTGGCACACCTTGCCTTAAATCAACATTTGCTCTGCAGCCTAGCTGCTCTTTGCTCTGCCATGTTTACAGGATGGTGGGAGTGCAGAGCAGGCTCAGTGTGCCTGTGGCAGGCAGCTGGACTGAAGCTTCCCCAAAACAGATGGAGCACGTCTAGAGGTGTCCCGTGGAGTCTGACCTTCTTACTTCATGGTCTTGGCATGTACTGTGTTACAGAATGTGCTGAGCCCCACATGTGTGTCCTCTGCCTTGTAGATAAAGAAATACCAAGAACTGCATGATCTGGCACAAAAGGATGTTTCTAATTAAAACAAACAACCTCCACTCCTGCAGTGTTCCACAAACCAATGTCTGCTTTGAGCCAGCACGTTGTAGGCTATTGAGCACTTGTGCAGCCTGGACAGAACAGCTTGGCTTTCCTGGGTTTGGACATAGAGGCAGCTCCCTATATGCTTGGGTAAGGCTGAGGAAGATCCTGAGCCAAGTTCTGATTTATAAAAAAAATAGTTGCTTTGGCTCACTAATTTTAATATTTGATAGAAATGATCTTCAAAATATGTGTGAAAACATGTCTGGCAAAGTCCTCTGTTCCAGTGTTCCATGTGCAAAGGAGCTTTCTCTGAGCTTTTTTAAGGTCCTTTTTATTCTGCTTTTGAAATTCCAGCATTTTGAAACCTGTGCTAGTACTAGGTTTGTACAGAAGAAAATATTACATCTGCCAACAGTACAAGCCCTCTGTTGGCAGGACCTGCCAGACTAGATCATAACAGTTTACTCCAGGACAAATGAGATGAGGTGTGCAGGGTCTAGGCAGGAAAGGTGATTGCAAGATTTTTGCTGACCAGTATGACTTCAAACACGACTGGCCTCAGTGGCACAGAGCAACCAATCTGACAAGATGGTTTTTTTGTCAGGGAAATAAAACACCCCACAGAGGCTATTTCTGCACTGAGTTTCTTGTCAGCTATCTCTGTTGTTTTGCTGCTCAGTTTATCACTGACAGAATAATAGGGCGTTACTTCTGTTTCTCTTGTGTTTCCTAGCAGTCTGCAAGCATCAACATGGAGGTGGGTTTAACTAGATGAATGTTTGCCCTGTGTTTATCATCTTTGGAACATTACTCATGCATCCCAAAGACAGTTGGAACTTGTGTTGGATGTTGAAAACTAGGTGCAGTTTGTTTCAAAAGCCTGCAACCTGGCTTTAAGTGCAAGGATTTCCCAAGCAGGATTTTTCCTGATATGAGAAGCCTGACATAATGCTGTACTTTTTTGTGTTAAAGCTGTTGGAACTTCCAGTGCTCAAATGGGATAATCAGAAAACAGTTTGTGCTTGTGCCTTCCTACCACTGTCTGGTTTTGTTATTTCCTCCCCCCCACCCTGTTTTGTAACTCATTGATCACAACTATGGAGAGTCAGGAAGATGGTCACTAGCTTAAAGATATCCTGATTAGGTTTTAAGTATGGTAACATTACCTTAAACTAATGTAAAACCCCCAAAGAATTATTATTTGGCTTTGTGCTGTCATTATTCACTTCTGTCTGCTAATCTTTTTATTTTTTCCCCAGATTAGGATTTTGTTCTAGAATGCATCATTGCCTTTAGAGATGTCTAAAGGCACATCTAGGATTGCTCAGTTGCAGTATATTTAGTATTAGAATGTTTTAGAAGCTGACCCATTCAAAATTTTCAGCAGTGAACAGCTTATGGTTCACTTGGAAGACACTATATCCACAGAAACATAAAATATAGGTTTTACATGGCTGCTTTGGCAGTCATTAATTTGCTGTAGTTGCAATGTAAGCAGTGTTGGTTTTACTGTTCTACTTATAGAACTTTAAGGACTAGTTTTTCTTGTCTGAAAGTTACCCTTGAATGGTTGAGACAAAATGAAATTTACATTTGTATAAAGAGGATAATATGAATTGGGCAAATTATTGTACATTTGCATTTGGAAAATAACATTTCTGAAAAGGCACACATTTCTTTTGTATCTTCTGCTTTCTTAGCCCATTTACATATAACCAGTGAAACATAATTATGTTAACAGAATTCTTCTCTCAGAAATTTTTTTTGTTAATCAGCAGAGTGTGCTTTATTTGTTTTTGAGAGCAAACCCTCAAACCTCACCCTCAAACTAATTAATGCATGAGTCTAAAAAAAACCCCATAAATTATTTGGGTTCAAAAGGGAGGAAAGATATCTTTTAGCATTGTATTTTTCTTACTAATAGAACTGCAGGAATAAGGCTGGTGGAGGTTCTGGTTGTCAGCCTGAACTTGGTGTCTGACAGAATCTTCAGAGTTCTCTCTGTACCAGGTATAATTGAGGAAACACGTTACTGGGAATGACAAGTCCAGATGCTCCCTCAACAGCATCTGCCAAAGACAAAGTTCATAGAAACCTTTTCCTGTGTACAATGGAAAGGTTTGTTCTTTGAATGCTCTCAGAGGCTTCACAAGTGCATTTCTGGGTTATAAGATTAACAGAACTGCTTGAAAATCAAGGACCTCACAGCAAAAAATTAAAATGTCTGTAACTTTGGATGATTAAAAACAAAACCACCAGCTGTCTGGGGAAGAGATAAGACATGCTTACTTTTACTTCAAGAGTATGGTTTCACTTACTCCTTTGCTCACATTGTGGTATTTCTGTAGCTTTTTTTGGGAGAGGCAGGACGTTGAGGCTGGTCTCTGATGACACCCTTGGGTTAAACAATGTGTAATGATTAAGTAGGACCTTTGTGAGCCTTTGGGTTATGAACTTCACTTTTCTCTCTAGAGCCACCTGGACAGATTAATGTTCCACACAGTGTGACCTATAGCAGTGTGGACACTTTTTAAAAAATGCAACTCATATGAATGGGTGGTTACATGCAGTGTGGTTTGCCTTTTACACTAACAGAGAGCTCAAAAATAAAATGTGGTTTCCCTTGGAATAAGCAGAAGTAATTTTTATTTGGGACCACTCCTATTTTAAATGCTAGCTCTCTATAGCCATTATTTTGATGTTGATTAATATTTCAAAATTAGAGAAGATACTCTTAGAGCAGCAAACAATGACTGTGCATTTTGACTTGTGAAATTAGCTCAAGTCTCTATCAGACTTAATGTAGGGTGAAAACCAAAGCTGAAAAGCTAAGAATCCAAGTGGGAATCATTTTTGGACTATGGTGTTTGGAGGTGTTAGAGGGAATAAGCCTAGGCTGTAAGTGATGGCCAAGCCTGGAAGAGGAACTCCGGTGGAGCAGTGAGATTTGAAGCCACTTGTGTAAGCTGAATAAAGCTTTAGATTTGAAAAGTAGTGTGTGTTTATATGTGGGCTTCCCATTGTGACTTCTCTAGCTTGATTGAAGGTAATATAACTCAGGGTAAATATTCCCAAATTAACTTCATTAAATAAAAAGCTGGCCTTGGATCCTTTCAGGCAACCAATTTTTTTTTCTTCCCACAGCAGTGAAAGAGATTGCTGCCGCTTAAAGCACTGAGTTATGTTGTCTTGGGACTTGCATACATTAAATGAGTGAGGCTGCTTTAAAAATGAAGTGCAGTTGCTGTAATGAGAATGTATTCTGATGTATTCTGCTGGGCTTTTTGGACTTTTATTCTAGGGATGTGGTGTCCATGTATTTTTGGCAAAGTTTCTTTTAGTTTTCTGTCACCTGCAGAACTTAATTAGTATTGCTGCTCTTCAGCTGTGCTGCATTACTGCTTCTCTTCCAGTTTTGTGCTGGATAAAATATTATCTTTGCATGCAAATCTGCTACCTGGTCATTTCACCAGGACTGAGACCTCTGAGGTTTCCAAGAGCTGAAGCTTTAAGACTGCTAAACATTTTTAAAAATGTGCAGGACTTGGCAGTGCCAAGATGAGTCTTTGCTTTGTTTTCTTTATGCTGGCTTTGATTCTCCAAACATCCATTTAACTTTCACTGTTTTAAAATTTGCTGTGGCACAGAGCAGAGAAACCTCTGAGAAGTGGCTGCTGGCTTGACACAAGTTACTGAAGTTACTGTAATGAACAATTTTCCAATGTACCATACAGATTGCAATGGAAGGTGTTTTAAGGTGTCCTCTGGATTCTTCTCCTTGATAGGAAGGATGTCACGTTCTTACACAGAAATAAAGACCTAAAAATTTGTAGAAGCTTCCAACATAATTTTGAAGACATTAGGCACAAAACTAAGTAGTATAACTAAGAGAGCTGGTAGTTCTTAAAAATAAATTTATGTAAGCCACGAAACTACTAAGTGTATCTGTAACTTCAAACCTCATAACAAAATGCAACACCTCATTCTAGATCTGTAATGTTCCTGTTAATCTTGTTCAGCACATCATCTGCATTAAATTACCTATGTCTCTTAGGAGCTCTCAGGAACACCCTAAATGGAGAGGATCATGTTGCTCATGAAGACTGCATGGGTAGGTTGTAGTACCTCCAAGAGCAGTGAGTGTAAAGAAGTTTTTCCAAAGCAAGGAAGCTCATAAGTGTGTTTCTCTGTCATCTGTCAATTACCTTTATTATGTAAACTCTTAACGTGACAGTTTCTTTGAACATGCTTGTAGGTATCAGCTTTCATCTTTAAACTTACAATTAAGACTACAATTTTTTATCTTGTTCACCTGCTTTATGAAATAAGTTTATTCATGTGTATAATAAATGAAAACAGAAATTATCTCCTGAAAACTAGGCTTGATGTACCTTAAAAAATGAAAAATAGCAAATCAGTCAGTTTTTCTTGTGACATCCTTAATCCAGCTGTCAGTCCTTGCTGATCATTAGAAGAAAAGCACAGTTCAGTACAAGGACACATGTTTTTCTTTGATCAAAGTCATGTGCAAGGCTGTCTGAGAAGTCCCTGCAATTGTTCCTAATTGTTGGCTATTTCTCAGTGTTCAGTTGTGCTCCTGCCTGACACCACACCTGGCTGACATGGGGCCACAAATACTTTGCTTCCCGTGGTAAGAAGTCTAGCAACAGAGAAATCAGAGATGATTTCATGTGTTTGAAGGAAAATAACTTACTTGAGGTTGAAGTGAGTGTAAGCAGCTTTGAGAATGAATGCTTCTCCAGCAGGGAGGAGATTTTGCTATTGAGGTTGAGCTAAGAGCTAGGTGGGAGATATTAGTTCTGTTCCCAAGGGTTGTTCTGTGTTTGAAGGCATTCAGTGTTTGCTCTTTATCTCGAGGAAGTGCTGTGGATGGTGTGGTTGCAGTTCCTGGTGTGAGCACTTGGAAGGTGTGAGCTCACCTGGGAGCTCTGGAAGGCTGTAAACAGGAAGGAGTGCTGGGATGGGCAGGACACTTACAGCAGGAGTCAAACATGGATCATAAAGCAGGAGGTGAATAGGTCAGCATGTAGAGGAGTGACTAAGGGTTTTATAACCATTTTTTATTTGCCTTCCAGTATTAGCTTTTTGGAATTTTCTGTACAACTGGGTTTGTTGGGCCTTTTGGCTGTGTTTTGAGCAGGATTTGTTATCTGTTTGGGGTTTTTGTTGGTTTTTTTATGGCATGGTGATGGTATCTCCTTCTGTTAAAATACACCCAGGCTAACCAGCAGCACAAGAAACACTGCTCAGTTGTGGATGCAAGTTTTGGGCACTATCTCCAGGCACAGGTGCAGATTCTTTGAGTTAGAATAATATGCAGATAGCTTCTCCCCAAGTACTTCTGTGCTGTACAGGATCTATATGTGAACAAGAGGTGAGTTGATTCACAGGTTTAGTCTACCAGTAATGCCCTGTCAACTCGTGAAAGGGTGACTGGGAGAACTGTGTTAAAACACTGATGCAACTTGACCATGTGCAAGAGTTTCCAGGCTGACTCATTAGAGAGGGTAGCCTGGATTTTGCTTCAGGAATTGTTTTTTAGCTGTCTCTTGTTCCAGACTGCCACAAGCTCCTGTGAGAGGGCTGTTGGAGCCCATAAGTACATCAGCACTTGCACACGCACTCCAGTGCAGAACATCCCTTACAAAAGAGAATTTTTTCTAATTTTTTTTTTTTTGTTGTGCTCTTTTTAGACTTCTTTCAAGGTTCAGACAGGGATATCTCCATGTTGAGCCAGCTTGAAGAGTTTGCTGGCAAAAGGTGCCAGATAATTTGGGGTACATCAATAATGAGTCCATACACATGAGTAGATAGGGTACTTGTAATGGAGCCTAGAGGTCTGCATTGGAAAAAAGGCTTCATTGTCTCCTTTCAGACTGCTTGCAATTGTTATACTTGGGACCTGTTAAATAAAAGTTCCTGGCATAGAAAAGTCCTGCATTTTGGAGGAATCAGTGGGGATGTCACTTTTCCTGTTAAAATTCTAGGGTGGTTTCTGACTGCTTGAGTAATTGCCCTACTATTGGTTGTGCTGTGCTTTGGAAGAATCTGGCAGTTGCTTTGGAGAATTCCAGCTTTCTAAGTTGGAAAGTTAATAGCTGCCTTACTCTGTTCAAGAATGTGCTTTATTCAGCTCTGTCAGTGCTTCTGGGTATATTCTTTAACTATTAAGGCATTTTTGTTCTCTGGCTTTTATATTCTGGTCTTAAGAATGCGGTGAAGATTTTAACAGACCTGTTTCTGATTGCATTCCTGCAATCTGCTAAAGGAGTTGCTGAATTTAAAGTTCACTACTGTTGGCAGACATGTTCTTTTAATAGGATTTACATGATTTTCCCTGCTCCTTACCCAAGCCAGGGGGGTTGGAAAAACAGTAGGATACAATTTCCTGAGGGGTTCAGGAGCTGATCCTCATGCTCCCCTGTCCTGTAGCAGACTAATGTTTTGGTCAAAGTGTAGTTTTTGTAGTTACTAGTGTTTTACTGTAGATTGTACGATTCATATTGTGTCTCTGAATGGCAAAATGGAGCTAAATTCTGTCAGGTGCTGGACAGAATGACTTTGTTCAGTGTAGTGCTTTTCAGAAACATTCAGGACAAAAATGCCAGGGCAAGCTTTTGTTTGTCTGGACATGTGAACTGTAGCTGGTAGCTGGCTTAGTCTAGAAGTCACTGCCTAGCTGTCACACTCAGGGGGAGGGGTAAGGCATGATTTGAGAGTCTTGCTTTTTTGGCAGTGTATTGGGTTTGTGTTTCAAACTTTACTCTTATTTCTCATTTTCTTACTCTGATTTTGTTGGTAATAGATCAATAATCAAATTACCCAAACTGGGCTGGCAATTGCCTATGACACTAACTGGTGAGTGATCTCTGTCCTTATCTCTCCCCACAGCCTTTGACCTTTTTGTTGCATTTTCTCTCCCTGCCCAGCTGAATGGGGAGTGACAAAATGGCTTTGGTGTCCACCTGGTGTTGGGTCAGCCCAACACACGCAGGGTTTTTGACTTTTCCCCCTGGATGGGATTCTTCCATGTACGCCTTGTGCCTTATTTCAAGCTTGAGAGTGCCACAGAGGGGCATAGCAGGCAAAACTTAAACCATAACTGTAGCCTCATCACTTGGTAGCCAAAACAAAAGGAGAGCAAAGTCCAAACTGCTGATCTTTGATAGGAGTGGCTTGGAAGTATGTGGGCAGTAAACAGTCTGAGCAAAAATGCTTCTGCTTTTCCAGTGCTGACTGAAATCCCATTGGTGAAGCATATGGCTCTATTTGCCTTTTTTACAGCCAAGAACAGCCAGCCAAAGATTCAAGCATTGTTCTTTAGATTTTTATTCTGCTCTTTAGTTTTCATTAGCAAACTTCCTTTCAAATGAAATCTTGCTTAGGCTAAACTTGCTAACCATATGTGGAATAGCAATTATAGTTCATCCAGAAGTGAAACTGTATTACCAGCACCAGCCCTAGTTTCTGCACAGATAGTACAGTGTCATCTACACTACTTCTGGTATTTCCATGTTGTCTGAGCAGCTCTTAGAAAAACCTGTGTATGTTTGACAGGGATGGAAACTGCTCCTAATGTAACTGGGAAACACTTGGTATTGAGAAGGGGAGCTGGGCATGGTCAGCAAAGCAAGGCAGTTTATCAGGCCTTTATATTCAGGTCCATGGTTTTGTGGAGGCAAGGAGAACTCTTATTCTGCAGCCTGCCACTTAGGTGTAGGTACATATTCCTATTGCCACTCAAGGGTGTAGGTACATATTCCATTGTAGGTGCACACAGTGTCTGGCTCTCTGTCAGTCTGTGGAGATCCTCAGCCTTTGATTGGAGCAATGGGTGTAATCTCTTAAATATTTTTAAGGAAAAGGGATTTAGTGAATGGGACTATGTCCAAAGCACCTCATACTAAAAGAGTTTCCTGGATTGCTTTAACTGTTAGGTAAGGAGCAGAGAGTGTTCCCTTCTTGCATTTGGAGGAATGAAAGAATAAAGTGCCAAACACTGTTTCATGCTTAGGGCAATACTTTGGCAATGTGAACAGACTGAACCCTTAAAAGCATTGTTGTTAATGTCTTAGTGTTTGAGGAGTCTGGATGCAAGTAGTACTTTTGAGTGGCTTTTATTTGTGTCTTAATTTCTTTTAATATTTTTTTATACTGTGGCTTTAGAGTTATTACTATTCAGGTGAAATATGTTCAGTGCCAGAGCAACATGTGTACAGATGACTGATATTTCACTTGTCTGTCAGATGCAAACTCGGTTGCTTTGCTTCATAAATGAGCCTTTCAAGCAATTATTCACTTTGAAGCTATTAAAACTGTAAGACCATAGATTATGTGGTAATAAAGGCAGTAGGTCGGGTTTTTTAAAAATACAGCTATATGGCTATGCAAATTCATTGTTTTGTTCAGGTTTAGAGTCTTTGATACTTTTTTCTTTGTATTTTTATCTTCTAATATATTTGAGAAACTTTTCTCTTTACATGAGCAAAGTGTCTGTAGAGGAGGTGGCTGTACCAAAAATGGAATGCTATGGCAGCTACTGAGTCCAGCTAAAAACCTGAAATAGCTGGGCTTCCAACTGGCAGTGAAATTACATTGGTAAGCAGGATTATCCATGTATCTACTAATAATATAAAGTAAATGACGTCACACTCAGCTGAAATCTGTTTCCATCTGTGGAAAACGCCTTTGTTTTTGTCTGCTCCATTGGTGCAGTGTGCTGATGCTCAGTGTGAAATACAAACCACACTTGGAAAAATAACACTCGAGCTTGAAAATTTGAAAAGCCATAGAATAATTGGGAACATCCTTAAAGTAGTTGTATGGTTGCTGTAGAAATATCAGAGGATGGATGTGCTTCTAATGTGCAGCAGTAGGTGTTGCTGACAGCTTTGAGCTTTTGGGAGGTGTGGATCCAGAGAGGAAAAGGACTGGAACATGTGGGGTTTTTGTAGCCATCTGTGTGCCCAGGCTCCCTGCTGTTCCTTTCTGGCTGTTGCTGCCTCACTCAGCTGCAGTGATCTCTCTTGCCACTGTACTGATCCATCCTGCATAGATGGAAGGTAAAAGGGAATTTGCTGGCCTTTAGCTACACTCACTGGTGACAAGTTGGCTTTTGGCCTGTAAAATTGCTTGGTAGGTTTAACTAAAGTCAGAGGACTTCTCCTGTGTGAAGAAGATAGTGGTGCCAGAGTTGGCAGCAGCGTCGTGCCACACTTTCAATGTCAGCTCTGGCGGTAAGGAGATAAAAACTTTATGGTACTGGTTCCTGTTATTACTGACTAAATGTGCTGATGTTTTGTTTTAATCTTATCTACCCACTTCTGGTGAACAAACAGAAGTTTTTCTAACACTTCCATCTTACAGCAGTATTGAAAACACTACTAAATTATTATATATTGGTGTATATATAATAAAATAATATTATAGAATAATATAATAATGATATATTGTGGTGTTAACCATTGCACTCTGGTTTAAAGAGATTTCCAGAAAAATTCTTTAAAAGAAAAAGTGGTTACTAAAATAGGCATTTTTAAAACTCCTGATTTGACTAGTACTGAGTAAAAGGTTTTTCTAGATGGGAAAAACTAGCTACCTTTAATGTGTTATGCTAGTGTTCTTATTTAACTTGAAGTCATTTTTAGTTTTATGATTGTCTTACTGTTGCTGTAACAAGCTTTCTGCTTAAGATCAGCTGTTTCTGAAGAAGTGTTCTTAAAACTCTGTTTTGTCCCAGTTCATGTTTATAGCAGTTTGAGAGTGATACGTTCAGAGGATAAATTGCTGTTTAAATTTAAAAATAAATTGGTTTTTTTCTTTATAGGAGTGATGCTACCTGACAGTAGAGTGAGTGGAAAAGTGTAGCTGAAGAATCTGTGAAGTGAAAGACTCAAGCCTTTTCCCTTTCATATGCTTCATTGCAAGACACTTACATGACCAGGCTACTCATAGTTATTTAAATAACTTTGGAGTGCTGTTTTTAGCATTTTGGAGAGGTTCAGAGATGACCAGTAACTGGTGGCGTTATTATGCATATCAGACAATTGGTGGTGGTTATGGTGTTCAGGAACCTCTTCTGTATCTTCGCTTTGAGCAAGTAATTTCCACCCTTACAAAGTCTATTTTATGGGTTAAAGGATGAACAAAGGCTTTCCTTATCGCTGATACTTAATAATTATAATTTCAGCCAGAGCAAGGGAAGGTGAGAGACATTAGAGCTGGTGTGTTACTGAACAGAGTTTTCCACAGGGACAAAAATCAAATCAATTAATTCCCAATCGTCCTCCATTTCTAAATATTGCTGTTGCAGAGTTCTTGCTAAAGGAGATGAAATTTTCTAAGTCAGTGTTGTCTTAAAATTCCTTTGGAAATAAACTTCTGATAATCTGATAAAAGTAGATGATTGTGATGAACTACTGATAGGTTCAGAGGCTTTTCAAGTGTGATAGCACTGCCAGCACTATCTTCTGGTGTGGACAGGCTGCAGGACTGGTTTTACTTGTAAAAGAACCAGAACAACTGGTTTTACATTATCTATTAGAAACAGTCTTACAAAACAGTTTGTTGTCTTTAGGACATCCACCCTTTTCTGTTCACGGTTTTCTAGTTTTGTCTATCATGAAACTTCCTCTGAGGAACATATTACACTGATTTTTTTTTTTTTAATGCTAGAGAGCAGGATTTTTTATATTAAGTTGGCTGCATTGTTCTAATGATGTGTTGTCACTGTTTTGTCATATACTCTGTAACAGATCCTGAAAGCTCTTTCTGTTTTCCAATAGGCTGCTGTTTGGGATGCTGTACCCTGCATACTACTCATACAAAGCTGTGAAGACAAAAAATGTGAAGGAATATGTAAGTCTCATTCCTTTTAATTGTTTAATTATACACCTCTGCTGATAGAGATCTGTGACATTTTCATTGTGTAATAAATCATGTAAAAGCTTGAATTGACTGTCTTACAGTTAGATACAACACTTGTGTGACCCTAGTGGTAATGCTCTGATTTTGTTTGGAGGGCTAAAGTTAAAGTATCTCGTATTTTACATAGTTTTATGCTGAAACATGTTCAACAGACTATGCTATATGTAGATTTTTTTATAGTATTTTTAATGTAAACCTTAAAGTCTTGGTTCCATTTCAGCAAAGTACAAGAAATAATGCACTTTTAGGCAAGGGGTAGAATGAAGGTTTCCTAATTCTGCCAACACCTCAAGTGTAGGGATTGACAAACTGATTCATAGTGACCACTAGAAGAGCAGTAGCAGCAGCTTAACATCATTGTATGGAGCTTAGTAGGGGACTCAAATCTACCTAAAAAAGGTTATTTCTTGTTAATCTATATTTCCTAAAAGAGGAGAAAAAATGTAACCAGGGAAGGAAAAGATTTGGTTAAGGTGGTGTCGAGAAAAGAAGCAGAACAGACATAAGAGAGAGATTGAGAAAAACACAATTATAGTTACTTCAGTTTTTAATTAAGCTATTAAATTATTGACTTGTCAGTGTGAGCAATGAGATAATCATGAGAATGTTAACCAGTTGCAGTCACAAGGAGCTTTAGTCACTGTGCTACTTCCCTGTTTTAAGAGACAGCCTGGCTTGAATTCAGCAAGTAACCTGTCCGGAATCCTGCCCTTAACTCGGCTGCCCGGCTCAGGGTGGGGTCAGGGCCATCAGTTACTCTTAACTCAGCAGCCAGAGATGTGACCCAGGGCTCTTGTCTGATGTGTGATGTCTGCACTTTGTACCTGGTTGTAGTTGAAGAGTGTGGTAACTGTTGTTCCTCCCCTTTAATGTCTTCATTTAGCCTCATCACTCTATTAAGGCCTCAAAGGACATCATATTGGTACTTCTGATTTCTGTGTACAAGCTGATTGGAGCTTATTTGTGAGATAGAGCTGGTGCCTGCCAGATCTAAACTCATGGGAGAAAAAAATCACCAAAACTAAGAGGAGAATTTTCTCTGTCTCATGCTCATATTACTCTGTCAGGAAAGTCTATAATGCAAGGAATTTATAATCTGCTTTTCCTCCCTGCTTCTTCAAAACTGATCCACAGGCTAAGTAGGGCATAGCAGTTTCCAACCAAAATAAAGACAATCACTTGAGGAGGTTACCATTGCCTCTTGCACTATGTTTTCTAGAAAAAGAGAAGCAATATTTTAGAATGCTGAGATATTTTTCTCACCTCAGCTGTCCAGTTAGTTATGACCTGAGTGTATTTCTTGGGTATCCTTACACAGGATCCCTGCTAGTAGGGCCTGGAGTTGTATTTTTTCAGTTCTTTTAGTGTGAACCTGTGGTCTTTGAACAGTCCCACAACTTGTAGTCACATACAAAATATTCATGGGACCAAGATGAATAAGACCCATCTCAGTGACGTTTTCATTAGCAGGGCATGACAATGATTCATCAGTGAATTATCTCTCCATTGCTGCTTGGGCTGACTGTCCTGATAGGTCCTGGGGATGATCCATGGCTGTCATTTTCCCAGCTGGGTCATTTTCTTTCTCAGTAAAGGGTTTAGATTTAAATGCAGATTTTCAAATGGCTCAGGTTTGCCGCCACTCACATTATGGCGCAAGCACAACTTCCTTTCCAGGGTTTTGTGTGACTCGGGAGCCATCTGTGTGGCTGAACTTGGAGCTTTTTAACAGTAAAATATTTTACTCAGCCACTACTTCCATGACTAAAAACCAACCAAACAAAAAGAATCGACATCTTGACTTGTAGGTCATGATGCAGCAAATTGATCAAAGATTATTTCTGGGGGGAAGAGTGTTGAGCTGACTATGGTACTTTAAAAGACTTATGGAATTCAGTGCTAAAAATTAGAATCTGTGCCTTTGAGGGTATTTATTTGTTCTTGTAATTACCCTGGTTTAATGGAGTTGACTAAGATATTTGAGACCTTTTTTCCACTGTGTTGCACCAAAGTACTTGAAATAAGCATCTGAAATGTAGTTTATAAGTCTGAACAGACCAGCCTTTTAAATCCTGGCTTCAAAATCCTCACCTGAAAGAATGTGCTTCAGACAGAGCCAACAAAGATGAGCTTAACACTTGGATGCTAGGGAAAAAACCCTCAATGAAACAAATGTGTAATCACTTTGAACATGAAAAATAAAAATTAGTCCAAGTCTCTGTTACTTGAAATAGATGACAGTGTTCTGGGTAGTGTGAAATCTGGCCTTACAGTTTTCATGTCCTTTTTTTTCTTTTTTCCTGGTATGAAAACCCCTCCAAGTCACTCAGGTTCATTTGTCAAGGAAATTTGTGGTACCTACTGCATTAGTTGTACTAGAATATGCTTTGGGTTTTATAGAATCTTTGCCCAGTCCTCAGCAGGACTCCTGGCACATCTCATGTGTCCTTCTGCAGGGCTTTTTCTACTGTTCCTAGCAGCCCAGGAGAAATTCCACTTCCACTGTTGTTCTTGAATGGGTAAACAGGTGTTGATTAAAGAAAGAACAGCCTGGATAAATCATTTTGGGGAAAAATACATGGCATCTTAAAAATTGCATTGTATTATGCTTAAGCTGGTGGGGCAAGGTTGGATTTAATTTTGTTTTCATTCAGGTGTTGACTCAGGTTCATGGAAGGGTCACCAGTCTAAATGTCACATGGCCTGTCAGCAATGACTTCAGCTGCTGTGTACATTTGTCTTCGTTTATTCAAGCCTAAAATATCTAAATCCTCTGAGAGACTGAAGTGAAGAATGTTATCACATGACTGAGTTTCTTTTCAAACTGAAACACTGAAAAGCATTTAAGATAAATGAGTCTCAGGTTCTGGCAGAGGAAGTGGTTTTAAACTATAATGCACATCCATGAAATAGGCAGCAGTGTATCATGAGGTTTTGAGCAGTTATTTAAATCCACTTCAAAAAAGATTGTTTTAAAAGTGAAGATTAAATCTGAGCCACATCCTTTGTGGGAAGGTGTGTGTGTATATATATCCTCCCTTCGAAAGAGAGCACCATGAATTTAGGGCTCAAACTAGACTCTAACAGTTGTGGTGGTTTTGTTTTATTCTTTGCTGGTTTGGTTTCTTTGGGTTTTTGTTTGTTTTTAAGTGGTGTTGTGTTGTTGCAGGTTTTTTTTTTTTCTAGGAATTTAAAGAACATGTGAATGTTCAGTTTGTACAAATGGTGGTTTGCAGTGACCCATTTTGGAAATACATTGCATTTGGCATCTGATAGCTTAGGGAAGATAAATGCATGGGAACTATTTCTGTAGTATTTGTTCTGAAAGATGTAATCAGCTTAGGCAACCAAATTTGAGCAAATGCTCCAGAAAAATGAGTGAGTCTCTCAACTGTTATAAAACAAACTACTGTTGAATGTCTTGCTTTGACAGCTCTGAACACACTGTACAGTGTATAGTATATTATGTGTAAAGGTGAAATCCAAGCTCTAAGTGAAGATGGTATTTTAATTTCCAGGTTCGCTGGATGATGTACTGGATTGTGTTTGCTCTTTATACAGTGACTGAAACAATAACTGACCTAACAGTCTCTTGGTAAGACCATGCTTTTTATGAACTCTAGAGGAAACTATATTTGTTTCTGATGTTTTTTGATTTGTACTGATTTATTTTGAGTAAAGAAGTTGTGCTTGTTGAATAACCCTTTTTACAGGAAAATATGTTGGTGCCTAGATGAACAGTATCTGTTTTTAAGTTTGCTGTACACTGTCACTTGAATTAGGGACTGTGGCATATCCAGCTTCACTGTAGAAACTGAACAGGGGAATGCAACTCTTACAAGGATGGCCTAGAATTTCTCTATGCAGGAATGTATAATGAAAAGCAAGTATATTATCTATTGTCATTTCTTAAAAAACAGTCCATAAATCCATAACTCATTTAATTTTTGTCTAGTGTAACTTCTTGTATTTGAAGAATCCTATATGCTAATATAATTGTGGTTTTTTCAAATTTCTCTTCATAATGATTAATTACTGTGCATTTTCTTACTGCAGTTGTTGATTTTGTGCAACCTTTAACTTGTCTGTAGGTTTCCACTGTACTATGAGCTGAAGATAGCTTTTGTCATCTGGCTCCTTTCCCCATATACTAGAGGGGCAAGTTTAATCTACAGAAAATTCCTCCACCCACTGCTTTCTTCTAAAGAAAGGGTAAGAAATTACTTCTCAGATGTTTAATGCCTAATATGGAAACACCATATGCTGAAATAAAAGCTGTTGCTAGATAGACTATAAAAGCAGAGCAGCTTGTTACTGTCTTGCCTGGCAGCATGAAGTCGGACTAGCAGAGGCAAGTGCACATGACTGTCCATGTCTGTGCTTCTGTTTAACTTGCCTGAGCAGACAAGGTCCTGCTTCCTTTTGCCATGAGAGTTTGGTGTTCCCTGCTCTGCTTGAGGCACTCTGAGCAGCCCAGTTGAATGGAAATTATGAAACTTGACTTTCTGTGGAAACCCAGGGCACGGGAGTATTTCTCTCTCTGCTCTGGGGTGCCCTGACCCCAGGGAGCACTGACTTTGACCCTCATCCATGGAGGAAGTTTCCTAGGCTTCAAGATAAACTAGAATCCACAAAAGTGTGAAATAGATTATAGAGAGCAGTGGAGGTGTATCACTTGGTGAGAAATGTAGGTTTTGGGATTTTTAGTGTGTTGTGGATGGAGGCAAGATAGAGGGCACAGGGTGTCATCCTGGGTTTCGTTTTCATGCTGCTTCTTCCTTCTCTTCATAGATTTGAGTAGCATTTTGAAATTAGGCAAAATCTGCATTGTGGGCTCTTTGGGATCAGTTATTGAGTTAAAAGAGAAAATAACCAAGTGTTAATTCTTAATTAGATTGTTTAGTCTTAAAAGACCTTGTAACAAAAAATTATTAGCCATTTTGTGCCTTCTAATGAAAAGCTGCCCAACTTACAATAATGAAACTGTTTTACTAATAAGAAATAATAAACACTTAGGTCCAAACACAAATTACTATCTCAGTTACCTTCAATCCAAATCCAAAAAAAGCCAACAACTAATACCCCCCATGTAAAAGTAGCAACACTTGCAGTAGTACTGCAAGCATGTGTACAGTACTCTCTGTACAGAAGCATGAACACAGCTTTACTAAAAGCTGTTGATGTTAACATTTTTTTTCCTGGCATAAACTAGTAATAACACTTCTCAGGATGATTGACATCAATGACTTCTTTTGGTTTGCAAACTGACAAGATAAGAGGAGAGACTTGTTACTGAGTTTGAAGGGTAGACCAGTCTGCAACAGTAAATACCCAAACATAAAAATGGCTAGAAGATGGTTTGCTTTAGTCCAAGTCTGACAGGGACACAGCTCTGCTTAGCTCTTTTTCAACATCCTGTTTGGATGTGTGGAAAGAGCAATTAGCAAAGGTGTGAAGACAAGCACTGAGAAACCTCACACTACAGAAAATAGCATTTCTAAAGGTCAGTTCATAAGGCTAGACTTGGCCTTTACTAGGCAAAGCAAGTAGCTGACAAGATTGCTGCCGTTAGGAACAGTTAGGTCATCTTGACCTTCCGAAGCTTTGCTAGGAACAATTTGCAACTTTGTAAGGTGAGGAGATACTTCCCTGTAGTCTCCAAGCTGTTGGGAAGTACCTTACAGACTTTTCTCTTCAACTCCACGCATTTACCAGAGCTGGAGATAAATGCCATGGCTGTATTGTCCTTGGTGCCTAACTATTTCAAAGCTGTGGCTTTGGAAGCTCTTTGTAAGTTGGCTCTACTTTTCCAGGGAGCTCATGTTAGATGATGTTATTTCTTGAAAAGCTTCTGTCTAACAAGTTAAGCTTACTCTCTGTAAGGAGCTTGTTGCAATGTTTCTGAGTGTACAAAAGTGATCTACTTTATCATCTTGCTTGATCACATAGAATCCTTTTTTTAAATGAGAGAATTGTAATGAAGGAAACACCTGAATACAAAGATATATCCCATTAAATATTTTCTGAAATATTTCTTCTGTCTTCCTTTACTGATGGAAAAATAATACTGTGGAGTAATTCTGCTCTCTTATGAACAGCCTTCTAAAATTGAAAATGTTTTTCTTTTAGGAGATTGATGAATACATAGTCCAAGCCAAAGAAAGAGGCTATGAGACCATGGTGAATTTTGGAAGGCAAGGGTTGAATTTGGCAGCAACTGCTGCAGTGACAGCAGCTGTAAAGGTGAGCTTCTGCTTGCATTAATTGCTTTTGAGTTTGATTAGAACAGTGCAATTGTAGTGAGGATCTGTCATCTTACATAAAAAAGGTAAATTCTGCAAGTGTACTGAATACCTGGGACACAATTTAAGGCTTTCAGCACTCTCTTCCTCATACTGTGTTTGTTGATTTGTTTGTTTGAGATGGTTTGTAGTTATTTTTTGGATGATCAGATCAGTTCACTCTAATTCAAAAGGTACCATTCGGTTTTCTGTGCAGGCTTTTAATCAAGATGACCATTCTTTCTTTTCTGTCTCTGTTGTGCTTTCTTGTTGATAAACAAACTTTTTAAAGGATTTCTGGCTTTTCTGCTGTTTTTCTCCAATCAACCTGAGGTAATGCCACATGTGAATTAAGGCATGTAAGACTACTACCATGGTTAAAAATTCTCTTGACACAATTAACCTGTTTGCAACTTGTTGGTGAATTATTAAATTAATATACTAAGTATAAGCCTGTCTATTAGCATACACTTGCCTTGTCATTGTTTTCCATTAAATTATGGAGTAGTCTGTTGTTTTTTCCAGATGACCTTCCTACAAAACTCATCACCTTCAGTATTGCAGAGAGCTCTGGGTGTAGGAAGACAAAATACCAGCTTATATGTCAGTTTCTAAGCAATTTGTGCACCACTGAAAGGAATGTACTTCAGACAATTTGTATCCTACTAATAGTAATTTAAACAAAAACAAAAAATAAAACAGCAAAACAAAAACCCACAAACCAACCAAAAAAAAAAAAAAAAGTGTATGTCCAAGTGAAATCACAGGTTTAAGGCAATCAGGATTAATTTCTTCCTGGGAATAAATGGAGCCATTGTGCTCCTAGTAACAGCACTGAAAACCTGAACACTGTCAGTAGATAACAGAAGACAGTGTAGAGATCCCTGGCTGTCAAAGTTGAGTATGTACAGCTGGCATTTAGCTGAAATGTCTGGGCTTCTATGTGAACTTCCTGCATTATAAATAAAAGACATTCCTAAAAATTACATTTTCACATGCTACCTCAAAAAGCTTTGGAAAAGTAGTCATGCATATCTTGTTAGTTCATTTTCTCTCTTTTTAAAGATATGTGTGGGTGGTAGCATTATGACTTTTTGTTTTTAAATATGGTCATAATGAGCCTAAAATACTGAGAAAGTGATTAAATTTGATCACTGTAGGGGTTTTTTGTTATTCAAATTTTTAATTGCCTTGAGACATGAAATAATTTAGAATGCAATAGAGTGCACCTCCAAAGGAATGAAAGTATCCAGACTGAAAATAGGTTATTTAAATAAACCAAGTAAACCCAACAAACACCCAAAGTGCTCTACTGGGAGAAAAAGTTTAATTGCTAAATGCTAAAATGCAAATTCTTTGTATTACAAATTTATTACAATAAGCACCTGTAAAGATTCTTATGCTTTGTGTGTGCTCCTTACGTTTGGCTATGGTTGGATATCTCCTTGTTAATTTTTAGGATGTAACAGAAATATTGTAAAATAAGTAACACCAGTATCTCCTCCCACTTTCTTCTGAAATAATGAATAACTTTTTCTGAAATGTCTGTGTTTAGATTTCATTGCTATTCAGCTGTGACTGGCAAGATGCCTGCTCCATTTGTTAAAACTTGTTAAACATGCTCATGAATATTTGTACAGAATTAGTTCAGTGCAGATCAGTTGCTTGAGAAAAACAACCACCACAATACCATAGACCTAAAATAGGCATGATTTTTAAACAGCATGAAAGAGGAGACTCACTGAAAAAAATCTTTATTTTGGCACGTTAAGCCTCTTGGGTTTGTCATTCCAAAATGCTGAGCGTGCCTGCTCCATGCAAGCAAATGGACACAATGCATGTGTTCTTGATTTTGTTCCCTGTTTTTCAGGAGCTGACTGCTGCCTCCAGCAGGTGAAAAGATTATCCCTTCACCAGGAGCTGGTGGAGCATCCTATAGGATTTCAGGAACAGAATTGTAGTAGTGGGATCAGTCTTGATGGGAAAGAGGGCACACTTTCATCACTATGTTTTTTAACCTTTTTTTTTAATAGAGCACACATGCTTATTCTGACATAGCAGATCTCAAATTAGGAGAGAGGAAGAGGCTAAACATGTGTGCAAGGTTAAACCTATGTCAAAAGACGCTAAAGTATCCAAGAAAACGGCTTCTGCTGACTTTAGGAGGGTGTTAAAATGACTTGGAAACTTGCTGAAATATTTGGAATATCAAATGTGGGAGAGAGTGATTTTCTTCAAGGGTTGTCAAAGGAATAGGGGATTACCATTAAAAGGCTTGTTGGCTCTGTTAGGGAGGTTGGAGCAGCCAGCCAGGTCAGTCTGCTGAAATTTGACATAGATTTAAACCTGCTCCCCTATAGTTAAATTTAAATGTTTTTGGCAGGAGTAGTGGCTTATAGCTTGCATTCTCATACTGATATTTTAGCTGGTAGTAGTTAGCCACTGTTCATATAAAATGTAGTGTTTCAAAACCTGCTAAATAGCTTTAGCAATTATTAGCAAAATAAATTGTGTTAAATTAACATGTCAGAAAACAAATCTTCGTGAAATCCTGATTTCAGGAGATTTAGAGATCAAAGGTAGTCTGTGTTAAATTTTTTTCTTTATACTGAAGGAAATTTTTATTAGTAAAAGAATCAGAAACAAGATGCTTTAATAGCTCAGTAGTTTATGGATTTGGGGAAATTATATCTGCAACACTTAAGTTCCAATGGTATATCTCATACTTTGATGCATCTGCTTTTCAGGTCTTCTGAGATGATGGTTACCTCTATGTTTCAATTTCTGCCAACCCATGAATTCAGATTTCCTGAACTACTAGTGAAACCTGATGTCTTTATCACTGGGACCAGGGGGTCTGCTACTTAAGCTGTGAAATACTCTGTCCCTCTTTATGAGGTCACACAAACAGTGTTCATTTGTAAAGTGGTGGTGGTGGTGATATGTTTTGAGGGCTGTGTCACAGACATGTTTTATGAAAAATCCTTTCCTTAGGATTTTTTCTCCTGAGAAGCTGAGAGGCCTCAGGAACAAAACGTAAACAATGGTTATCTGCTGCTGTGGAATGCAACAGGTGGATCTGTGATTGGTCTCATGTGGTTGTTTCTAATTAATGGCCAATCACAGTCCAGCTGTCTGGACTGTCTCGGTCAGTCACAAGCCTTTGTTATCATTCTTTTTCTATTCTTAGCTAGCCTTCTGATGAAATCCATCCTTTTAATATAGTTTTAATGTCATATCATAAAATGATAAATCAACCTTCTGAAACATGGAGTCAGATCCTCGTGTCTTCCCTCATCCTAAGACCCCTGCGAACACCATCACAGGGCTGTGTTTTCTGAATGCCTCCTGGTCATTCTGAATCTGCTGCCTTTTTGTTGATGGAGTGTTATTCTCCTGGCCCTGCTCACCCTTCCCCTTATCCCCACTCAGGGCATGGCAGAGCGAGGAGCTGTCTTGCAGCCAGCTGTGGCACACAGCCAGTGTCACTCTGGGGAGCAGTAGTGCTGTCATCCTCCTCCCTGCTGGGCTGCCTGGTGTGCTGCAGGGGTCATTCACGGGACAGCAGTCCCTGGGCAGGCTGAGAGGGAACAGGAGTCATTCCCTGTCAGCTCGGATGGGATCAGGGAGAGAACAGCTGAGAATGTGGGTGCTGCACGCTGCCCGGTGCATTGGGAACGTGTCCAAGGAAGGCAGGCAGCTCCAGTCAGTGATCCTGCCCCCTGAGGCCTGCAAGTGCCATTGAACAGCAGAGAGTCCCTGAGGCACACAGTGTGGGGTTTGTTTACAGCCACTTCCATAAAAGTACATGCTCAATAACAATAGAAAATGGCTTTTCATATATGAGGGTGAGCTGATGAGACTAATAGCTTACTAGAGGCTGAGTAGTCTTGAAAGGACACCCTTAAATGAGCTATATTGATTTCAAAGAATTGATTTAGAAACATATTACGGCTTTAATTAGTGTTTCACACTGGTCACTGCTAATGAACGTGGGCTCCAAAAAACGTTTAGTATGTTTTAGGATATGCTATTGAGCAATGAAGAAAAATCTTTCTTTAAGACTTGCATTTTGTTTAAGACAACACACAGACTTCACAGTTCATCTCTCTTCAGTGTTTGCCTACGTAGAAATTTTAGTGCTGAAGTTATGTGATTTATTTTATTTATCCCTGGCACTGTAGTTGTAAATGTATGTGTCTCAATCTTTTGTGCTGTAATTCAGTTACTAGCCTCTGGGCTGAGTGCAGCCTGGTGTATTCCTTTCTTACTGGCAGGGACTGTTGATGTAATGGGCCACCAGTGGTAACTGCTCTGCCACCTTCTCCTGAGCAGCATTTTGGCGTGGGACTACCTGGGGAGAGGTGATGGCTGCTGCCAGGTCCCTGGCATGGGAGTGGAAGCAGGAGATCCTCTTCAGCTCCACCTACAACTGAATTACTCTGCTTTTAGGGCAAATGTGTTGCTTTCAAGCTGTAACTCTTTGACCTTTCAAACAAAATCTTAAAGCTCTTAAAGCATTATTATTCTAAATGGGAATGTTACTCTCACATTTCCTGCTGTAAAGGGTATTTAATCTCACATTTCCTGCAGTAGGAAGGAATTTAATATTTTTCAGCCAGACTTTCATCCTGAGCTGATAGTAATCCAGACCTACACAGAATGCTTTGTTTCAGCAAAAAGCAATTAATTGCTGGTTTTGGGCATGGGGGTGGAAGAATCTTTTTAAATCTTAAATGCAGTGTGAGCACAGTGCTATGCACACTCCCACAGAACACCTTGAAATTTGTCCTTCAGTCTGTGCAGTGGAGTTCAAGTAGAAATCAATCTTGATTTTGCTGGACTGGATGTTCCCAAGGGTGGGACAGGGTCTGGGGGCCCTGTAGGGAGTAGCTGCATAGGATTGGTGTTATGTGTGGTGGGGACTGTCCAGCACAGCAGTGCTTGTGCAGCTCCCATTCCTACTGTGACTCCCAGGCATGTGTGCTGCATCTTTATTTGTATATATATCCTTTCAAACTTCTCAGTGTTTTCTGTGTGTAACTTGAGTAAAACTTTCCATCTTGGCAAGTAGTTTTGGAATGAAGGGCCCATTGTATAAATCCCTGATGTCCTCCCTGAATGAGGCAGTGCTCCACAGGAGCTCCAGCTCAACCGTGCAGTTTGGTTAGGGGCACAGTGTTATTTCATGGCACATACTTGACTTTTTTTCCTCCTTTGAAAAACAAAATTCTGTATCCAAAAGCTGCACTGGAAAATCAGGCTGAATGTTCCTAGCTTGGATCTAGTCCTCTATCTACAGTGGAATAAGAAATATAGGCTTGTAATGTGAATTCTTAGTATGTTAGTTGTTATAGTCTTAAATGCATTATTCTATACAATTTCCAAATGTCTTTTTGTAGTATATCACATGATGAATGAACTTGCTGGGCAGCTGTTAAACAAGTGTGTCTTTCTTTGTTTCTGTTGCTGGCCAAAACCAGCTTCTGTCACTATTTTAAGGAGACTCTGTTCACTCTTGGTGAGTGGAATTGTGCTGAATTTGTATGGATTCTGCTGAGGACCAACTCGGTCCATTTTACATATTCACCCATGTTCAGTGACTGAGACTTTAGTCCTGTTCAACCTCTTTAAGCATTGGACACAGTCTGATGAACAGTCTTGTATGTTACAGCAGAGTAATATATTTACCGTAAGCTGTTACTTTTCAAAAGAAGCAGTTCTTTCTGCAGTTCTCTTCTCCTTGTCCTAGCAGCTGATAAAGTTCTCAGGCATAGCTGGTTCCTGATGTAGTTTACTTGAAATGCTTTTCAGTGCAAGAAGTGGAGTAGTGGAAGGGCAGGATTTTTCCTGCCTTAGGAGAGACTTTAGGAGACCTGCCTCAAATGAGCTATTTTGGGAAATAAATTTGACTTTGAGATTTTTACAATCTTTAATGCTGACACCATGCAGTGTTTGTAGTGCATTTTAACTCAAAGGCAAGCTGCATACACTTCAGTTTGTGAGAACTGAGTCATCCTACAAGTATGTAGGAAGAGATAGAAAAGTTAAGGCTGCTAATTGTCTCACCAGAAACCTTTTCTTTGTTATTGATTGGTGACAATGTATGAATGGTGGTGTAAGAATTATAATAGGTTTGTTGTGCTTGAGTAGGATACTGTCCACTGTCTTAATTTTATGTGCTGTACTAATAACTAGTCATCAGAAAATTAATATTAGGTTTCAGGCACTTTTCCCCCTGCCTTTTGGTATCCACACAGGCTTAGAGAGCTTTAATTCAACTATGTCTTCACTTTACATGGCTATTTTTAACATGGACTAATTCAGTGTGCTGGTCTACCAATTGCAAAAACAGTTGTTGTCATGAGAGTGGGAACAAATGGCTGTGGCCAGCAGTGCCAGAATTGCCTTCTGCTGGTGCTGTTGCAGAGAAAGGTGGATGGACTTGTACCCAGGTTTCTGCTCCTGCTAGCTAACATGCTGGTCAAATGAAGAATTTTCCTTAAAAGCTTCATTTGTAAGAGTGAAACAAAGTCTTTAACACTTGCTTGAAGTAGAATTCAGGCACGGGCTTGTCAACCTTTTCCTGAAATGATTATTTTCTGCCTTATGCTGGAGAGGGAAGAATTAAATGTTTTTTTTTTTTAACATGACTTTGAGTACTTGTTCTTGTGGTCTTATTCTTTTAGTTGCTTATGCAATAAATTAATATTTAATGCTTTAATAATAACATTATCTGATGTAAGATGAAAGAGCTGCTGGATGACCTTTCTTTCCAACAGGGAAACTTTCATATGTTCCATATGGAAAAAAAGGGAAGACAGTTGGAGAAGGAATACTTGATGTTCATGTGTGATTAACTATTCTCCTGTGTAGCATTAGATTTTGGGTTGGTATTATGTCAGTAAAGCTATATTAGTAAGAGGACTGCTAGCCTGGAGTCCAGGCAGGACCTCTTTGGTTTGTGGTTTCAAGTTTCTGTCAACTGGAGCTGCTTTTATAGTGCTGCCAGTTTCTCAGTTATTTGAGTTAATGTTACAGAGTGTATTTTTAATACTTTTCTCCTTAACCTTATTCAAATTCGTGGAGGATAAAATATAAAGTAGCAGAAAACTATCTTCAACCATACTCTTTAAAGTGGGAGTGTTACTGTCATGCCACCTTGAACTGCCATGTTTGAAGTGAACATTTCTGATGTGTGTTTCTTTTAAACACTTACCCTCAGCCCTTATTTGCTCAGATGAAAGGGGTGAAATGCAGCATTTGTAATTAAGCTGCCAGCTTGTGTAACTTTGTCATCTGGGAGCAATGTGGGTAAAAGCAACACCTTTACAAATGTAAAGCAACTGCATGTGTATGTTCAATGGGTTTTGTTGTGCAGCAAGGAAGCATGGGCTTAAACATCTTAACCCAAGCTGAGCAGCAAAGCTAAACCTCTGCCTGGATTCCAAAGGTATTGTTGTTGTATTTCAGAGCCAAGGTGCAATAACTGAGAAACTGAGAAGTTTCAGTATGCATGATTTGACTACTATACAAGGAGATGAGCCTGTTGGACAGAGAGCTTATCAGACACTGCCAGAAGCTAAAAAGAAAACCAGAGCCTCGACAAGTGAATCTTCAGGTTTGTATCTTTTTTCTTCCCTGCCTAAAAGAACACTTCACCCAAAGCAAAAGTGGAATAGCAGAAACACATTCACCCCATTTCTAAATGGAAAAGGCCTCAAAGAATTCCAGGATACTTAAACAGAGTACACTCAAGCAAAGTAAATTATGACAGTTAAGAAATCCTTCCTGAATTACTTTCTTCTCATGCCCACTCTCAGTGTAATCATTCTGTATTCATGACTTCTGGCAACAAGAATTTATTACCAAAGTAAAACTTAATTGGAAGTCAAATGTTATGTGATTAAGTGGAGTTTCTGTGACAAATGTACAAGAAGTTAAATGTGAAAACATATGGAAGCTCAGTAAATAAAAGAGAAAATTAATAGAAATTAATTCACCAGGTTTGTAGTAATAGATCAAAATGTGAAATTGTTTGTGGTGATAGGAATAACAAAGGCATCAAATTTTCATAATGAACTGATGAAAGATGGTGTGTGGTCACCAATATATGGTTTTATTCAGAGATACTGTTATTTCATTATTATATTACATGTACTGTTATTGTCATTATCACTTGGCACTTGAGCTTGTGATGCTTGAAGGAAGGTTTTGCTGGAAGTCTGGTAACTACACCTTTTTATATGGCAAGGCTATGATGTAGAGGAGCTGATATTTCCCACAAAAGAAGTAGATCTGGGCTATTTCTTTTCACCTAAGCCTGTCATTCCTTCTTATCCCTCTGTTTTAGGGAGGAGTAGTGTTTGTGGGGTCCAAGGGATTCCATGGATAGTGTGGTAGCCCATGATGTTTGTATGCAATAGATGGCCAGCTGAAGGGACCTAAGCTGAATTGCACATTGTTTCCAGAAGGTATCCTGTGCAGGGCAGTGTGAACTGGAGCTGCTGGCTGCAGAGAAAGCCAAGAATTCATGAAGAGCTGCACTAGAGATGATGTCACTGCAGCTGTTGTGCAGGGTCTGTTCCTCAGTAAGACAGCATTACCTACCTAGCTGAAATAGCTTGAAAATGCTCTGATTTTTTTTTTATGCTTCAGTTTATACTCTATAAATAATCACTGATTGTGAGATTCCATCTTGAACATCAAAAACCTTTCTTACAGGTAGTTGAATTTAATTAGTTGTTTCTGCTCCTGGTCTGATATCTAGCATACACCTCTCATGTTTTCTTTGAATTTTCTGCAGCATTATGAACTTAAAAAAGATCAAAAGTACACATAGATTTAGGAACACTGTGTAGCAATATTCTGCTGTGCTTAGCAGAATCTTATTTTTTGTGATCTGAGCTGGGAGTTCTCTGCAAATTGGTTGAAAAGGCGTAGTTGTAGGACATGGATCATAGGATGGTGCTGGGCTGCCAGTGAAAAAGGGAGTGCTGTGAAAAAGGTGGATGGGATGCTGATGCATCACATGTTAGAAACAGAGATAAGAAGTATTGGTGCCACTGCAAACACTGCTAGTCTGAAACAGAGAAACAGATGTGATTGAAATATTTGGTGTTGAAAAGGATGAATTGAAACTGTACTGGAAGCAGAGATGTGTTGCCTCTAAAATGGCAGAAGAGAACGACAGAATGTCTGCCTCAAGTAACTGTGGAATAGATTATGTGATTCTAATTTCTAGGGAAAAAACACTGAGGAAAAAAATTAGCTAAGCCTAAATAAAACATTGGCTTAAGATGAAATGTACACAGGACATTAATAAAGTTTGGTTTGGAGTCTAAAAGGTGTTCCTGAGTGTTAGAGCCTGTAGATTCTGGGATAAAAGGAGAGTTTTGTGGAGGAAGGAGCCAGAGTGGATTTGGGAGCTTTGTGATAGGTCTGTGATGGGGATTCGGGGCTGTTGGGCCCCAAGGAGCTTTTCGGGGTGTGTTTTTAAGCAGTTTGTGCCCTCTAGTGAGAGTCTCAGGTAATAACCTTGGTCCTGGTTTTGCAGGGCGTTAGCAACCCTTAACGGTACTTGGGTGTGTTACCGATCTGAAAGGAGCTTTGGTGTTAAAAATGCAGGAGGATCAGAGTATGAAGAAGGATCCTATGAGTGAGAGTCATGGAATGGTTTGTGTTAGAAGGGACCTTTCAAGGTTTATGGGTTTATGTGTGACCTCCCACTCATGTGGATTGTATCCAAAAATCTTCAGTACTTCTTTAGATGACCACTAAGGTTTTTGCAGTTTAGTGTAAAGCAGAAGATGTCAGCAGACTTGTGGTTTCAGTTTTGACAACTGAAGAATCACTACATTTCATACATGTGGAATGAAGTGGCAGAATTAGAAGTACCAAACTCTTGGCAGAGTTGGTGTTTCTGTTTTGAAATAAGCACATCATTTAAAAGGATAAATCATGTGTGGTAAAGATGAAAATCACTGTTTTCTTAGAAATCAAAAAATTACATCTACTTTTCTCAATATTTTTTTAAAGGTTACAAAACTCCACTGGAAAAAAATCCTGGAGATGATAAAACAGATGAAGAGATGGAGGGGACACATTCAGAGGATGAAATGTTTGCTCAGAGAGGCCTTCGAAGAACTCAGAGTATGAAATCTGTGAAAACGATGAAAGGCCGTAAAGAGGCAAGTGTAATCCTGGTTAATTGAGTTGGTTTATTCAGTGCATATTGGCATTTTTATAGTGCAGAAATTGATTTTTAATCCTGAAGAAGTTGTCAACAATAACTGGGATCTGGAATGCTAAATGGGGAAGGGAGTATGTGATAATATCTAGGTTTGGAGTTTTTGTAGTTTGCAATGTTTGGGGAAATACATGAATGAAATAAACGGAGCAAGGATCAAGGGAGAGGAGATGAAACAGACTCTGTGCTTGCAATGCTAATTCTGACACCACTGAGCCCAGTTTCAGGAGCTGCTCACCTTGGAAGTGTTATGGATAGCAATATTATCATTTGCGTCTTGTGCACACTTAAACATCTTCTGTTTAATAGATAAAGAATGAATATTCAGAATTTTTTAGTTCCCATAGACACATGGCCTGACTCTGTGATGTACAAAGAGAAGATCCTCGTTAGCATTCAATGCACTTTATATGTGCATGCATCACAAAATTTAAAGATACTTCAGGATAAGTCTCTGTGGAGTCTCATAGAAGCTTTTGGGTCATTCCAGGAAAACAGATACTTATTCTTCTTGCCCAATTCTGTTGAAACTTTATCTCATTTAGTCGTAGGTAGATTCTCTTAGTGAAACTGGGGTGTCCAAAGCACATTGAAAGACATTTGCAAAATAAGATTAGTGGGCAGGTATCATATTTCTGCTTGGTGTGACTCAATTCTATGTTATAATTTTATTTTTCCCCTCAGATACGATATGGATCACTGAAATACAGAGTAAAGAAGAGACCTGCTGTATACTTTTAAGTGTACTGCACAATGCCTGCAAGAGAAACTGCTGTACTATAGTAACTTGAATTCAAGTGTTAAAGATCTGTGTACAATTCCTAAAATGAGTCTGTATGAACAGATATGGTAGGACTAGTTTTTGTGAACTCAAGTGATCAGATAAAGTATTACTCTGTTTTTCTATAGTTGTTTAGAATTAATTCTGGACAAGTTACAGCATGAATTTCAGCACTCCTTAAATAGGAGTTAAATGAGGAATAAGAAATAGTCTTTTGCCAGAGGTATTGAACAGATCGAAATAATTGCAACTCCAGTTAAATTAGCAGAAGATTTAAATATCTAGAGCTTGTGAGAATTGAACCATACTGTCCCCAAGTTTACATTGAAAGACAGATATACTTGAAATATTTTTCTGAACTACAATTCCTGAAAAGGCCTTTGTGTAATTTTTAAATGTACAGTTGAAAGGACAGTGGATGATGGTGGGAATGAAAAAGGAAAGGTAAGGGAGGTAGGATACATCCTTAACATCATCATCTTGCATCATATTGCCAAGCTTTGCAAACTGGGGGTACATATAGCACTTTATGCAAAACTCTATAGTTTTGCACACTCTTAATGAATTACAACTGCACATGTCATTTTAGTGACTTGCTAGATAGGTTAGAGTTACATTTTGAATGCCAGCAATTCTTGTATTTTATGATCTTTTTAAAATTTATCTTGATTCCTTAAGTACACTTAGGATGCTGTAGATATTTGCTACTAACAATATTATCAGGTGCCTTTCTGTGTATTATAGGGCTGTGTGGGTTTTGTCTCTGTGTGTGGTTTTTTTGGGGGGTTTTGGGTTTTTTTTTGTTTGTGGGGTTGTTTTGTTTGTGTCTGTCTTCCTCCATCTGAAGAGATGTAACATGATTTAAATCAGTTTTTGGTTAAAATTGTGGTAAGTAAAACTTGTAGCAATTCCAGTGATAAGCCTCAGGGATCTGATCAGCTCATGAGCTGTGTGTTAAAGTCATGCTGCCATCAAGGTATGTATGATAGTTTAGTCAGGCCCTGGTTTAGTTTTGCTCTACATTGCTTTAAGAACAAATATATTTATATATATATGTACTTCAGAACATGTATGAGTGTATATTTCATACCATATGTGGATTCTAAAATGGCCTGTGTAGTCCTTTCTTTTATTGCTGAAGTTATTACTAAAATATTTGCATATTAATAGCTTCTTCTAAAAGTCTAGTTGATTTAGTCAGTCATTTTATAACCTAGAATCCCATGGCATATCTGCACAGAGATTAATTTTGAAATGTCTTTCAATGCAGTGACTTGTCAAAATTACTTTTTGAGATCACCTTTGGTACTATTTTCTGCAGTTTGGACAATTAGGCTGACTTTAGTTTACTGTGTGACTATATTTCTACTGTGGATTCAGGGAGAAACCACCCACTTTTTGCAGATAGTATTTTATTATGTATCTTTGGGACAGACTGTGTTATTTCCCTCAAAGAGGAAATGGCATGGATTCCTCTTATCCTGGGATGGCTGCCTTCAATCCTTGAACCTTTCCCCAGATACTGACAGTCATCTACAAGTCTCCAGCAGAGATTTTAAATATATTCTTGAGGCTTGGGCCTGCTGCAGTTGTTTTTCTGTTACAGCCATAGCAATTCACTGCTGGTCTGCAGCGTTCAAAGTAGTTTTCTGCACACTTCAGCCAGGGTTTGAATTCTGTGGGCACAAATGCAGCTGGTCTGTGTTGGTGTTGTTACTCCTTGGCTGTGAGGAGTGTCTGCAAGCCCTGTGCAAAGCTGTGCTCAAATACAACAACACTTCAGCATCTCTGAGGAACCTCAGTACTTTAGGGACAAGTCCCAGCAGGCCACGTGTGATTAAAAGGCTAAAATGTGTAATACTTCACTCAGAAACAAGAGTTTGATACCAGGAGACAGACAGGAAGGGCTGCTCTCTTCCAGATTAGTATAGTGCAAAAATCCCATCCCCTAACCAAAACTGTACCTTGTTATCCAGCTTTTCTAAGGAGCTCTGAGTGAGGAGTGATCACAACAGCAACCTCCCCTGGACTGTGGGACTTCTGCCCCAGGAATGTTTGTGCTTCTCCTCTGTTCTCCTGAGGTTTGTCTAAGACACTAAGGAACCCTAAGCTCTTGTATTTGCATCTCACCCCTCTCTGAATAGTAAACTGACCCGGGCCTGGCATCTCTGACTCTTACTGTAGAGTTGAATGCTTGCTGCCACATTTTGCTGTAACTAATCATGCTTGTTTTACCAGCAAGCATGGCAAAAAAAAAGATCATCTTTGTACAAATAATAATCCTGCATGAAGGAGTAGAGTAAGCCATTTTTTCAGAATTACAGTTCCTGTTACAGGTTCATGTAGATCCTGTTTTGGGGGTTGTTTTTATGTTTTTAACACATTTCTAGGGCTAGAGATCATTGAAATGTTTCAGGCTCTACCACACTCCTGTCAGGAAGTTGCTCTATGTGTCTCTATGTACCTGAGGCTGTAACTTCTGGCAGACTTAATTTACTAACTCAGTAGTGATAAAGGCTAAATAAATCCTCCTCTTCCTAGAAATTGCATAGAATTAGGAAAGCTGGCAGTATTATTCATTACTGTTTGCATATAAATGTACTTCTGTTCTTTCAGGTAACTGTCTTACATGATCAAACCTTCAATATTTTCTTAGCTGTTTTCTTCAGTCTAATAGCCAACTATAAAAGAATTATCTTGCCAGCCTGATTTTGATCTTTGAATTGATTGTCAAACTGGTTCACTGGATTATTTTCATTTATTCTTCTTACTGTTCATCGTTAGGTGGTGCTTGTCAGGGCACAATGGCATGATTAGCTTTCATCCCAGTGATACATAGTTCTCTCTCTTTGTTGAATTTAGTTTACTTTGGTTTTGAAACACTACAGTCTTTTAACTTTGGTTACAGGGAATTTTCCAACTTTTTTGCCTTAGCAACTGCAGAAATCATCTGTCTAGCTCTTGCCAGGAAACTTCTTGGAAAAAAAGTGTTAAAAATCGATGTTTAACATTTTTTTTGGATTTGGAATGTAAAATGTAGTTGATGTCAAATACTCTAATTGTGTAAAGAAAGTGTTTCCTGAGAACTGACTGACTGCCACCAACAGGACTGACAATTTGACTGTAGCCAAACAAAGACTTGGGGTTTAAAAGTGCTTTAGAAGAGAATATGTACTTCTGTTTAAATCATATCAAGGTTTCAAGCCTTTCCAAAATATATCTGAACTGACTCAGCTTTCTTAGCAAGAGCCTGCTGTACTTGCTAAAATACCCAGTCTGAGATGAGGATTAAATTGGTGACCTCAGCTGCAAGTGAGCTTAGGCTGGACTTTGATTGCAATGTAATTGCCAATATTGCTAATTCCTTTGGTGTGTGAAAGTAACTGAATAACATCCAACATACATTTTGCAAACTATAATGAATTTTAAAATAGAAGATAACTTGGTAAAAGAGAATGGTGAAGAAAATGCTGGACACATTCAACGTGCTGTTCATGACAAAAACGTGTTTTATTTTTGGTGTTGCTTTTATTAATGGGAAGTTGGTATTTTTAAGTGCTTTTTCTACAAAAATGTATGTGCAAAGGCAATACTTTAACATTTTTCAAGAACTTGTATTTTTAAATGCTACAAACCAGAGAATATACATTTGGACTGAAGATAGTAGCTTTAAAAAATGCAATGTAAGCTTTAATTTTTATATTGTAATAAGAACTTGCTGTCAACTTGTTTACATATTTGTAGGATGGAAACTTCATTATGCATTGACTTATCTTGATGCTGACTTTTAATAAATGCTGCTTTGAGCAAGATGCAGTGGACATTTTATTACCTGAATTACTATTAACAAACTAGTCACTGTGTAATTGTATTCTGTTACTTATTGTAATGGTTCAAGCACCAAAAACAACCTAGCTGAACTTTGGAGAGACTTGAAAAACTCTTCAAAGTATGACTAAACTGCCCTTGAGGTTCTGCCATGAAGTCTGAAGCTAATTTAGGCTGAAATGAAATGTACCCTGATAAAGGCAACTTGAACATGCCATAGTGTCACCTGGTTTGATTCGATGTATGGCTCAGAGTAAATGAAAATTGAGATGTTCAGTGTCCCAAAACAGTCCAGCTTCCTGGGGAACTGCTGGACATCAAACTGATTAGTTTTGTACTCCCTAGTCAGAGTTCTTCTGGTAATCCAGAGGAGGAGATGCATAGTTGAATTTGGCCTTTTCCTTTTTCAAACCTCCTTTTGAGTCATCTGTTAACACCCCTACCAAAACCCAAGCAAAATCCTCAGTAACCACATTTTCTGGGCCTGGTTTGCAAGGCTTCCTGGCTTACTTCCTCAAGTAAAAGAATTTCTTGATGTAGTTAATTGAGGAGAAAGATGTAAAAGACAGTAGCAATAAATAGTTTTTAAGCATTGTGAAAATTCATCCCAGAAGCATAGACTGACTCTTAAGGGACCTTGCAGTGATTCAGTTTCTGATGTCAGGGAAGTTCAGGCAGTACAAGCATCCTGCCAAGAAACTGTGGATGTCAGAAAGCAATGCTGACTTTTTTCCTTTATTTCTTCAGCTGACATGTAGCAGGTAGTGGGAGCACTCCTGAATGTGGGCTAAAAGCTGCCTTCCTGCTTTTTAACATCATGCTGGTAAGACCCTCTCAGGGAATAATCTGAATATTCAAAACTAGTGCTGGTATGTACATCTTAGGTTAAAATGTTAAATATTCAGCAGCAGCAATGGTGACAGGTTTTTTGGGTATTTTGTTGTTTGGTTTTTGGTTTTGGGGTTTTTTAAGTTCTGAGACACTGTGTATTTTCCCCACTAGTATGGGAAACCAAATAGTGGAATATGATGGGAAATATAATACATGTTGTAAAATCAGTAGACTTCCAAAGTGGTTTTCCTCCTTTCTGTAGATGTATTCAGGAACAGAATGGGAGCCTGTCTTATGTCTGCCTGCCTTTGCCAAACTTCAGCAGCAGATTGCTTTGTTTGCATTAGGAAAGGAATTATGAAAGCAGCTGGAGCAGAGACTACAAGGAATTAAAAATGTAGGATTTCACTGCTGTCTGCTAATGTATGGTGGCTACGTGGATGGGGAAGCTAAGAAACTCTTTAGAAAGTTCTTTTTTTCCAGGCTGTAGCAGTTCCAAGGTAAGCAGCCCTTTGACCCTCACTAGCTTTTCCTGTGTACCACACTCACTGTGTTGTGGGGCACTCACTGCTTCCTCAGGGAGCTGCACCACCCCAGCCAATCTTTCTACTAATTTTAGTAAAAATTAACTAACAATAGAGAGGGAAAATCATTCTACCTTACTGCCTTAAACAATAGAATTTCTTTATATGGCTGAGGAGAAAGACTTCTTTAAGAAGCCCAAAGCAAATCTAAAACCCTGTATAAAGTTAGTGTGATTGTACACAAATGTAATGCTAGGAACAATGCAGCCATAACCATGTGTGCTGTTCCTTCAAGAGATAACCATTCTTTGAAGGAACTGTACCAACAGCCACTCACTGTGCTTTTGTCAAACTGCTTTTTGCCAGGTTTAATTAATGATGGTTCATGTCTCTATTCTTGCTAACTTGAAGGGAGTTTCTTGTGCTGTTCACAGGATGTGGAGCTTTTAGGTGTCACTCTGCAAGGGTGAAGAGAGCATTTACAGTAGTTCAGATTGATCATTGAATTGGCAGGACAATCTTCTGGCCTTTGGAGGAGGCTACTGAGCAAAATAAACCTTTGGTAGAGGCTTGAAATTATCTAGTCTAGATTGAATCTTGATGTAAAACAATGCTTCTCTTAAAATCAAGGTCATGAAAGAAGGAAAGCTGCTCCCTTGTTCAAACCGTGATGGAACAGCCAAGCTGTTCTGCTTTTCTCTGGGCTGTCTCTTGCAGCTCCCCTTGGAGTGCCAGTTTGCTGGAGGGATGTGGCTGTATCCCCCAATGTCCTGCCTGGACCAGCCTCCTCTCTTGGCAGCCCCTTCTCTCCTTGCAACATTATTGTTGGCAAGCTACAGTTAATTTTGAAGAATATTGAACAAGCTCCCTTTGTGCAAATAAAGTAGATAGCTGCATTCTTTTAAAAGTTATATTCTTCACATGTCACTATATCAGACTTGCTAAAATACAAACATGCAGCCACTAAGCAGCAAAAGTACCAGTTTGTAAAAGCAATATTTTCTCTTGTTCTGCCCTGCAAAGGCTGCTTCTGTAAAGTTTATTTCCTTTATTTTGTTGATGGAGATTAAACTTAGTGGAACTTGAATATTCTCAGTTCTGTTCTGGTTTTGCAGAGTATGTTCTCAAAAAAACTCCAGAGTGGTTCTTATGTTCTCCTTCAGGAACTAATCACTGTACAAGCTGTCTGTGTGCCTTGCCCTGTTGGAAAATAGTATTTTTGATCCACTCTCAGTTAATTTTCTTCTCTCTGATGATTTGTGGTTGTGCTGCCTCTGTTTAGATTTTGGATGAGGTAGAAAATATATTTTATAAAGAAACCTATAATTTTTTAATAGCCCAAGATAAGCTGCCTTGCCAAAGCTAGGGAATTGGGGTGCAGCTAATGTTGCTTACCACATGGAACAGTTTTAATTTATTACAATGAGATTTCCAGGAGACATGTTAGAATCTGTTATGGAGAAAAGAATATCACTGCTGTTGGTTTAGCTGTCAAACTTTGAATAAAACTTTAATGGAATATAAAACAAGAAGTGGGAAATGATAAGAGAATAATTTTGGTAGTTTTTATTACTGGGGGAAGGGCATACTTTTAATAAGGATTTTTTTTAATAGTGGTACCTAATTGAACAAGAAGCCTCCAGATTAAGCCTTGCATCATCCCTGTTTTTTGCTGGAATGCTCATTGGAAATATCACATCTGGCCCTTTGTCACATAAACTGGGCAGGAAACCAGTGTATATCTCAGGTAAGATTGTTAAAGGTTTTTCTTAAGTATTCTACATGGAAAACATCTCTTTCTTGCCTGCCCTTGGGCCACCCTACTCAAACACTGCTCTGTCAATGACCTGTTTGAGCATTTCACTGGGAGTGGAGCAGCCCTGACACTGGTTAGTGTCAGTGTGCTGAGCAGCACAGAGGCCAGGGAGTATTAGTGGGAGGTGAAAAAAACCTGGTTTTGCCATGGCTGTCTCTGTTGGAGCATAGTATTCCACACATTACCTAACTATGTTATTCAAATAAAAAACATTTTGCTTTTTTTCCAAGGAGGTAGGGGAGGCCACTTTACCTAAGCATCTTCAGCAGTGGGTTACTCATGTCCTGGTGTTTTGTTTTCCTGCTGTATTTGCAAACAAAGGCTCTTGTTAAATGAGAACTCAGTCTCAAGGAAATTCCAGGAGTCGTCTTCTTCTTCCTCTTCCTTTCTTTGTAAGTGGTTCACATGCATTATAATGATAAGAAAAAGGATGCAGTAATTAAGTTACTTTTTCTTGTCATAGTTGAAGTGGGTGGCAAAAATGAGGATGACATTTTTCTTTATGGGTTTGTGAACCAAACAAGATTAAAATTATATTATGCAGGAGTGTTAAAGGGATGTTGAATGAAGCAGACAGTCAGGGTTACCCAAAAGACAAGCTTGTGTTTCTGAATGCTGTTACAGCTGTGGTGGCCAGCTGTGTGCCAGCTGCCCAAGAAAACTTGATTACTAATCTGCTTGGGGAAGGTAAGGGAGGCCTGCCAGAGGCTGTGAGCTGGAGCATCTGCCAGTAGCACTGCCTCTTGCCAAGGCAGGGCTTCAGCACTCCAGAACTTCTGGAAGTCATCCTAGAGGGATTTTAGAGTGTCTTTCCCTGAGATGCATGCAAAGGGAAATAAGTGGGAGCACTTGGAATTACCCTTTTAGCATGTTCTGCTATCTATCTGCTTTCTTTTGAGGTTCCTTGTGTCTGTTCCTAGTGCTGGGTGCTCCTGTTTTGAATTCCTACACTAACACTATCATACTAATGATTATAAACTTCAGTATGTAAGGAATTAAGTGCTAGCTTTGTCTGGCCTGTGTTCTTAGAGAATGTTTATTTAAAAGAGAAAGTTACACACCTCTTATGTTCCTGATGAGTAGTTAAAGCTGCAGAAGAAATAAAAGAATTAGTGTTGTAGGTTGCCTGCACATTAGTACAAGGAATGTCTGGCATACAGCACAGATTGAACAAAGCTCTTCTGATTTAATTTTTTAGATAGATCTGCTCTTGAAAGAAGTTCTTTTAAAGACTACACTAAAAAACCCACCTCTCTTCCTGTAGTCAGAGAATACAATGCTTGAGAGCATCATAGAGAAGTTCTGCATGATCTATTTTCCTCTGTGGTGTTCTGTTTCTGATGAAGTAGAATTACTTCCCCAAATACTAAAAATACCGAGATCCTTCGAAGTAATGAAAGTTAAATTTGGTTGTAGGATGTATGTCTCTGTTAAGAGGGCCAGAGAAAATAAATGTTCAGTTCAAAATATTCCATTCCTTATTTTATGGCTCATATAAAAGCTGCAGCAGGGGGAAATAGTTGACAAATATTCACCTCTGGGGAATGGAAGTGTGATAAAAAAGGCAGTGAATGAAGCCCCACAAGCACTGTGCTTGTGAGCACAGTGTTCCAGGCTGCAGGAGGAGCGTGGCTGCCACACGCTTGCCCAGCTCATGTGAGCAGTCAGAAGGAGCAAGTTCAACAAGAGCTGCTTGTGCTGCTGCCTATTCCTCTTCCAGCCCTCTGTGGAAACAATTGCACTCACCCCTAGGATTTGAGAGGCAGAGAACGTGATGGTAGATGCAGCAGAGAAGGGAAGCAGGGAGTTTGTGTGATTCACATGTGGCAAGGGGAAGGTGCAGCCCAACTTGGCTTTTACTTGTACAGTTTGACAGGGCAGCTGCTCTGCGTTTGCAGCCCAAGCATGAGAGTTAAAAAATCAGCCACTTCATATATGTTAGAAGGAAAGTGAGCATTCAAAAAAATGCTGTGTGCAATTTAAATGGTGCTGGAAGAAATGGCTGCCTTAGGAATGTCTTCTGTCCTGACACTTTTTTCTTTGTGAGATACAGCTGCTTGGACTGTGGACTATGTTGAAGCTGTGTGAAAGTGATTGTGCTGGAAATCAGGTTTTACAGGGTAGAGGGAAGATCAGCAAATGTATTCTTTCCTGGCCAACCACTCGGTCTGAACTGCAGATGGAATTGTTTCACTCTAATGATGGATTCTGCCACCCTGAGAATGTGAAGATGCTGTATGTGTTTTTGAGCAGGAACGTATGGATCACTAGTGTGATTTGTCTGGTTTACAGACTGCAAAGGGGCTGTGAAGGCCAGAAATGGCTTTTTGCTCTGGAACTTTTTCTTTGGGAGAAGTTGCTGGACGTTAGCTGCTGCAGAGTTAGAGTGCCAGAGGGAAAGCACATATCTCCAGGGAGTTTGATGGAGTTCAGTGAATTTGTGTTACGTGTTGAGCATAGAAGGGGTTCTGAAAGGAAGAGACCATGCTGGAATTGCCTTTTCTTTTGCAGCCTATAAAGTGCAAAGCCACAATGAAGCAATTCCTCTCCCTTTCCCACAGATCCCATTCTGTCTCCAGGAGCTCTCTCTCCCCTGAACTGCTCCCACTGGATCAGGGCCGGGCCAGAAAAGCGCTTGGCTTTGTCCTGGGCACTGTCAGGGCCCATCAGAACCACCCAGCAGATGCACTAGGAAGCATCCTAGCAGGATTCCTCATCACTTCATTTATCATCCCTACAAAAACCCCTCCAACAACCATACTATTCTCCATTAAAATAACTGCCCTGGTTGTGACAGCCCTAGGCATCGCTTTAGCCCTAGAAATCTCAAAAATAGCCCAAACACTCATCCTCACAAAACAAACCCCTCTCTCAAACGTCTCCACATCTCTAGGGTACTTTAACCCCTTCATCCACCGCCTAAGCATAACTAACTTCCTCAGGGAGGATAAAAGCACGGTGGCGCTGTCGAGTCGCAAAGGAAGGACACGCACCGAGCAGAGCCAAGCTGGAAACGTCCCAGCTCTCAAGCCAGCAGTGTCAGGTCAAAAAGATTTCACCAATCCGCCCCTTCCAAGTGCACACCCCTCTTCGCGCCACACTCAAAGAGCAGCACAAACTCCTCTGCCCTAACAAAGCTTTTTGCTCTCACACAGTCTGGTCACAACCTTGAAAACATCTGGGAAAACCAGAGCTCACTGAGAAAGCTGCCAGCAGAGAAAGCTCTTGCTGCCTGGCAACTTCAAGTGCACCCATCGATTTACCAGGTCACACCCTGCTGTCAGCACTTTCCTTTTCAGCTGTAGGTACCATCCTAAGCCTTGAGTCTCTCAGAGTCAGGATCCAAACAGAATGACACCAGGGACTGTTCACACACTGAAGGTCCCAGGACAAAAAAGCCAGCAGAAGCATCTGGGTCTGATGGCACACTTCTCATCTAGCAGGGGCCAGGGCTTGGCCAGAGTCTAGGCTTGGCTGGGAGGGTTTCCCCTAAAACATCCTACAAGCAAGCCTATTCATGTCAGTTGTGCAAATTTTCTCAGAATGATACATTTTTTGCAGATACCTACACAAGGTTATGTCCAAGTTTCTAAAGCAGCCAGTTTGGTGTGAAACAGCTGGCAGACATGTCTCAGTCATCTATTTCTAGGTAAGTAATACTGATGGTGTCAGTCACATAATGCCCAGGTTTCATCTTTTAAGTCAGCTCTGGCTCAGGCCTGAGCATCAGCACATCTGAGTCACTTGGTTTGTTCAGCCTGGAAAACTGGAGATTGAAGGGGAGACCTCATTAAGGTCTCCAATATCCTCTTGAGGGGCACTGGAGGGGCAGGTACTGATCTCTTCAATCTCACAAGGCCCCAGTAACTGGCTGGAGCTGTCAGGCAGGATTAGGTTAGGTATCAGGAGGAGGTTCTTACCCCAAAGGCTGGTCAGGCACTGAACAGGCTCCCCAGGGCAGTGGTCACACTACCAAGCCTGTCAGTATTCAAGAAGTGTTTGGACAACACTCAGGCACAGGGGGGATTCTTGGGGTGTCCTCTACAGGGCCAGGAGTTGGACTTGATGATCCTGCTGGGTCCTTCAACTCAGGATATTCTGTGATTCTATGTGCACTGAATGGTTATCTCCAGCTGGTCTGCAGTGGCACTCAGAGCTTGTCTCTAATTGCTTCAGATTTATTTCTGCAGTCAAGCCCAGGGCATTGACAAACTGATCAAACACAAAGGTTTGAGGAAAATGCCCCTTTTTAGGTGAGTGTCCAAGGCCAGGTTAGATGGGGCCCTGATATAGTGAGAGGCATCCCTTTCTCTGGGAGGGATGTGGGAACCATCTGATCTTGAGGGACCCTTCCAATCCAAGCCTTTCTGGAATTCCATTAATATTTTGTGGGTCACCCAGAACAGATGAAATCCACCAAACACTGAAAAAGTTGGCCTGCATTCTAAAAATAGATTCCTCAAAATACCTATGAGACTTTAAGATGGAGAAACCCCAGGAAAGAAACCAACCACCTCTTCAAAATACCTGTATTTATTACACCAAAACTCAAAAGTCCAAACAGTTCACATACTTCTTTTCCTTCTAGGTCATCCCAAATGCGACAACAGCAAGACAAAAATGTGTGTATGTATCCAAACAAAACCACAAAATCAAACACAAATCAAAATCAATAAAGGTACGTTCGTACAAAACTCACATGGTCTTTAAATGCAACAGAAGTTGGCATACACAGATTAACAGGTACAAAAAGACAGATGCATAAAATAAAAGCTAGCATTTTATGTTTCTTGTGCCAGATGAAATGTAGAACATCTCACTAGCAATAACATGGAGGGAATACAACACAGCAGTGTTAACTCAGATTGCAGCTCTTATTTACAGAATGTAGATGGTAACATTGCAGAATATCCTTTCTTCCATAAAGAAAAAGTAGTTTTTATTTTTCATTAAAAATACCTTATAAAAGCTGGATATTATCAACCGTTATTGGAGAGCACTGCTGCTGTCAGTGGCTATCAGAATTCACAGCTTGATTAATCAATTGCTATTCTACAGTTCAGGCTACACCTGCAGTGATTGTTTCAGTCAGTTCTGAGAGACAGTAACTCCTCTCTTACCTGATCACCTTTCCAAAGGCCCTTCATGGGCTTTCCACATTTCAGTGCTAATGCTGACTGCAGCATTAACACAGCAGGACAGAAATAAGACCACCAAAAAGGGATTTTCTATTCTTCAGATTTTTTTAATTTTGCCTTTTTTCCACTTGAGGAAGCTTTGGCTTTGGCTGTTTCAGTTTGCTTTGCAGTTTCAGCTGGTTTCTTTTTTAACCTTTGCCTTTTGGAACGCACCAGGTCTTCACGTCCCAGCTCAATCATTTTTGCTTCCCATGATTTCATTTCATTCTCATACCGAACCTTATCATCCTGAGCAAGCTGCAAGTATGGCTGAAAGAAAATGAGGTACCAAGAAGTTACACAAGGGGCTTTTTCTGGAAAACTGCCACACACAAAGGTGACTTAGAACAACACCTGCACAGTGAACAGCCCAGGTATTTGTCTTCTACCCCAGCTAATAGAAAAAAATAACCAAAAAACACAAACTTGCAGAAAAATACAAAGCTTTAGCACTAAATTGCAGTTATGTCAGCAGCTGGACATTCCCAAAGAGGAAATTTATTCAGTAGTACTGTTAACAGTTAAGGCTTTTTTATTTGAGCACTACTTTGAGACAGCTACACTAAGTGAGGCACAGGAATAGATACTGCTGTAGAATTATTTCAAATTCTTTTTCTACAGTAAGAACATGAACCTAGAGTATGTCTTAAGTACACATTAAAAGCCACCTGGAAGAAGGGCATCCAGGAGGAAGGACAGCAGGGTACAGAATGCCTGAAAATGTCAAGGTTTAGTTTAGATTTCAGTACAGCACCCCTCCACTTTTGATTTGCTCAGGTTCATAGTTCAATACACTCAGAAAGCTGGCAGAAAATGATCCCCCAGACAACCAAAGTTAATAAATTACCCTGTGTATCACTTGTGGATTTTTGTTACTTTCCCTTGTAAGAAGTCTTTCCATGAGCAGCAAATTCTTATGCTGGTGTTTAAAGACATTATGGATGATTATAAAAAAATCAAATTGTTGCATATTATTCCACCTTCTTTTATAGATGTTACTTAGTATCCACTTTAAGGCACACCAAACTTCCATCCTATCCCAGTGACTCACACTTCAACACCACTATGAATTAAATGGTCACTACTGGAATAAAGGTAATGACAATGTTTTTCATTGCATTTTCAAAATGCATAAAGATCTTGCAGTATTTTTCTCATAATCTGAGCAACCAAGTTCAAGATTTTGTACAAATATATCAATTTTGACTCAAGTTTTTAATTCTGATGAGATCAGAGCCTCATTCCAATCCTCTGACATACCTGCTTTTGGGAAGCAGACATTTTTTGCCATGTATCAAATAGTTTCTTCAGCTTTGCCTAGGGGATACAGAACATACAATACATGAGTTATTTTAGGAGTAGACTGACTTCAGAGAGCTCCAGATGAATAGTGCATGAGTGAAGTCAAGCACAAACCAATGCAAAAAAAGCACAAAAGCTTGCTTCCCTTTATTTACCCTTTTAATCTAAGTAAGTAATAAACTATAGAGTTCAAATCAAGCTTCTGGGCAAGATCTGAGCCACATTTACAGTGCAGGCCTCAGCTGAATGGAGAAACCTGCTTTGTACATGGAAAACTGAGGAACAAACTCTGTCCACCACCCTGACTTACTGGCTAAATGTGTAGGGTAAGGAGCACACAGGGCGGGTCTGCAGCACCTCCAGTGCTATAATCCACCAGTGCAACTTAAACCACCCCAAAGCACAGTTCAGTGCAGAACTTGTGAGTTTGCTGAGGAACTCTTGTATTTCCATGACACCAGCTGAACTAGCGGAGGTACAATAAACTGCTACTGCCAGAACAGGAGCACACCACCACAGCTCTTTGAAAAACTGTATTTCTACATCAAAACAAAGGAAAGAATAATTCTCTCCTTACAAAAGGAACAGCTAAAGTCTGTAACACTGAAGTGCAAAAAATAGCACAGATGTTTTAAGTCTGTATACCCACACAGCACTTTTTTATCCAGGCCATGCTAGCAGTATAGCCAGATGGCCACAGCTTAAAAAAATAACCTAAGCAAGGCTGCGTCCACACAGTGAACTACTGAACAGTATCTCTGAAAATGACAGAATCTAAACTATTATTTTTTCTGAATACAATGGATATATTTTAGAAAAAGAATCTTTCCTGGCTTACCACAGGCGAATTTCCCTCACTTTCTTGAAAATTTTCTGACAGGAAGATGTTAAAGCCGCTACGAGCTCTTTTAGGTTTTCCAAGCAGATTCAATTCCTTTAAAAACAACAAGAGAAGTTATTCCCTCTGCCAAGCATGCATTTGTTCCAAAACTAAACTCAGTATTTATCTTTATATTTTATGCAAAAATCAAACATAAATTCTTTCTTTGGTGTTTTATTCTGTAAACTGGACTGTATGTCAAGATGCTCTTAGTGCTTTTCAAGACTATGTTAAATACAAAAAGCTAACAACTTGAGTTTGCACAAGTTGTTGAAAAAGCATTTAAAACTGATTCTTACTTCAGCTAAGTCTTCCAGAAACCAGAGTGCTACTAAATTCAACTCTGCAAGGAAGTCATGATGACAGATTTTCTATAATTCTTCAGTAAGGCTTCATTTTCTGGAGTGAAATACTGCCTGTGTGCAGAGAAGAGGGCACACACTTATCTGTGGGAAGTGACAAGGTGCAAGAGAACTGTGTTTCTGCTATCAGAATGCTCTGCCTACAGGGATGATGGCTAGAGAATGAAAGTACAGCAAGTCAGAGATGCAATTACACTTCCTGTTTTCTCCAGTCCTCACATTCCCACTGGAGCCAAGGTGCTGTAAGTTAACATTTGCTTAGGTATTAGATATGCCAACTGAATTCCTTGTGGTGCCACCCTCTAAAAAGCATCAGCAGAATCATTAAGATCACAAATTCCTTTTAAGAAGGGGTCTTTTAAACCAAACTTGTTTTGCTTTTGCCAATTAGGGCAATGTCACAGTTTAATTCACAGAACTAAATAAGCAATACATAACCCCTTTGACCTTTCCAGACAATCCATACTATTGTACTGTTACAGATGGTTCTGTCTCTAAGGATTCATACATAAACCAGCCAAAAAGGAATAGGGGAGATGGTCCCTATGAATATGCTAGTTAAGGACACAAACAGATGTCACAGCAGCAGCTACAAAGTGGCAGAGCCCAAAAAAGCAAGGAAGAAAAATTTTCAGCTGCTATCTTGTAGGACCTAATGAGGTAACAGATACAAGGTCTTTGTGATAAGCCATTTCTGGATGTCTTCCCACCTGAAGAAAGTGTTGCTGGTCCAAATGTCTTTTAGTGCCTATCCTTTCTCTGGTAGCTCTAGAAATATGGAGAATAAAAGCATAGAGAAGCTACCTCTAAGCACAAAGATCCCTGCTAGTTCTGTGCTCTTCAAGCACAGCAAAGCCACTAAACAGCTGCTAACACCAGTTATTATTTTACTCTGTGGCATTTTGGGGGATTTGTGTGTGTTGTGTCTTTTTTTCTATTCTGAGCTGCTTTTTTATTTCTAAAACATGCTTCAACTCTGCTTTGTACACTAGACAAACAGACTTCAGACTCCTTGAAAGAAAAGAAACCTGATCTTCAAAATACTTACTCTTTTTGCCCTGATTGATCTTCTCCTTGCCAGTTGTTTTCTCCTTTCCTCTTTCAGAGCTGCAGCTTGGGCTGGAGTCAGTTGTGCTTTGTAAGCAGCCAGCTGCTCCCCGTATCTTTTCCAGTCTGTCTTTCTTGCTTCCTCATAAACCTGAAGCACAAACCACCACCAGCCTTAAACTCCAGCTAGATGCTTTCAGTCAGAAGCACTTGATCATTAGACAAGCTAACACTTCTAACCTATGAGTAGAAAAATTACAGACTGAAAATCTTACACCAGAACATCAGATTTTCATCTGTTTGATTCCCTGTTCCACATTTCAGAGAAGGGAAAGGTACACAGAGTGAGAAGTCCAAAAGGGATGTGAGAGCACCTCAGGTCTACTAAGTATTTCCTTTAGGAAATGGAATTTAGTTCCTAACTGACTGCTAACTGCAGTCAAGGAAGAACAATCATTACTTTGCTATAAATGGCATTTAAATCCAGCAGCAAGTCCTGGAGTTGCTTTACATTATCCCTTGAAACTGCCACTCAGAGAAACTTCACTACTTATGACTAAATATGATGACTCTTAAAGAAATTTACGTGAAGCAAAAGAAGTTGGACCTTTCATCAAAAATAAGTGAGGTTTTACCTGCCTTATACACGAGAGAACAACTTTACAAAACTTGCATTGTACATGCAATGCAATATTGCCATTCAAAAAGGAGAAGGAATTGGTTTAGCAGCCCACAGCCCATGGAGTGAGAGCTGTGTCATTTCTCTGGCAACAGATTAAAACTATTAAAGCCAAGGTCATGTACAAGTAGCAAAGTATCTCCCTGTTTTGTGTTTGCATGGCCAGATTCTGGTGGCCAGGGGGGCTCAGGGATGGCTCCTCTGAGAAGCCTGATTCCACTCTGATTTCCCCAAGTGAAGTTTGTTCTGCCCTGACAGTAGCTGGTGAGGGATCTCTCCCTGCTTTATTCAGCCCCACAAACATTTTGCTGTATTTTCTCCCCCCTGCCCAGCTGAGGAGAGCAGCTGAGAGTGGCTTTGGTGGGCACCTGACATTCAGCCAGGATCACCCCACCACACTTCCCCTGAGTTATTCAAAGCTCCCAATTCTCCCAACTGTTTTGATGTCTAAACCTTTGTACACATGTGCTTTTTAAAGCCCTTTAAAAACAAACCAACAAACCAACCAACCAAAAAATCCACCAGACTAAATAAGAAAACCACAAGACACCAAACCAAATAAAACCCCACCACCTGTGGAGTTCAAAGTACTCAGGGAAAGGATAGAACCTTACTTGTTTCTGTGATGCTGGTAATTCCTTCCATGCACCTGCCAATTTTTTAATCAGTTCTGTGTTGCTGGCTTCTGTAGGTTAAAAGAGAGAGGCCAGAAATCAAGATCAACATTGTATCTTTAGTAAGCTTCTTCAACTTTTCCCAAGGCAAGCTGCCACAGGTATCATCTTCCTGTACAAATGCATTTTTCTCTTTCATAAAACTAACTCATGGTGGCAGTTAAAGGGCACTGCAATATTTCGGGCATGGGGAAGAGTCACTGCTCACCTGAACAGAACATAAGTAATAAACTGAAGCACCATTTCAAGGCAGCTATTGTTACTCTACAACAATTTCACATTTTTTGCCTTTTCATCTGGATACTTGTCTGTACAATGCAAGATGGTCTGAATTTGGAGGGGAGAGCAGGGAAGAAACCAAAAGTAAAATTTCCAGTTCTATATGAGAGTGTGAACTCTTGAACAGGTGAGCTAAACAAGGTATCAAATCGTTTTCCCTACTTAAATTTTCCTCAGGATTTGTCCAATATGACCAGAGTCCTTTAAACATTTTAACCTTCAACAATATTTCAAAACCAGCTTTTTCTATTCTGCAACTCTCTAGCAAGAGTCACTGCATTGTCAATAAGTCAAGTTTTTGATGGTACATCAAACATATTCACAGGAAACCATTTTCCTCTAAATACACTTACTTTTTCTCCCGTATACAGTGATGCAATGCAGTACCTGCAATTTTTCAATTACTAAGCCTCAAAATAAAATCACACACAGGGCTCATAACATCAGCAAAAAATGTACTTCAAATACAGAGAGTCCAAAAATAACTGAGAATCATAAATCATTGTTACCATGTATTACCTAGGCCAAGTATTTTCAAAGTTACATACTACGTTCATTATTTTGATTTATGAAGCACGGAAAGCCAAGCAGGCACGTGCAGGCAAGGAGCATGACCGTGCTGGACTGACCTGGGGAGGGGCACGGACAAACAGACGGGCGGGGTGTCTGAGATCAGGACTTCAGCTCGTTCCCAAAGCCCGGCTTTACCCAGGGGTTGCTGCTCGGGCTGCTCCGCCTCACCCGCTCGGGGGGCGCAGGCTGGGCCCCGCTCGGGGGCGGCGGTACCGGAGCCCCCACGGCCCCGCTCGGGGGCGGCGGTACCGGAGCCCCCACGGCCCCGCTCGGGGCGGCGGTACCGGAGCCCCCACGGCCCCGCTCGGGGGCGGCGGTACCAGAGTCCCGGCTCGCACCAGCGCCAAGCGCGGGCCCGCCTCCCCTCGAGCCCGTACCTGGGTTTTTTTCCCTGAAGGCCGACCGGTTGTCCATCACGAAACGAAAATAGGCGGTGAGGGGCCGCTTCGGGCGCTGATTCGAGCTGGTCCCCCGCGACAGGCAGCGCTCCGCCGCGCCACCGGCCCGGCACAGAAGGGCAGCGTCGAGGAGGGTCCCGGTGCCCCGCTCTCGTAGTCCCGCTCCCGCCCCGCAGCGGAGGAGCCGCCGCCCGCCCGCGGCCGTGACCAGGCCCAGGCCCAGGCCCGCGGCCCGGCCCAGTAAGGCCGCTGCCGCCGCCATGCCGGCCCGCCGCGCATGCGCGCCAGAGCGCGGCACCCTGGGACGGCGGCGTGAGGGGCAGGGCCGGGGCGGCCCCCACACGGTGACAGCGGCACGGGGCGACGCCGCCGCAAGGTGACACCGGCACAGGGTGACACCGACACAAGGTGACACCGACACAAGGTGACACCGGCACAGGGTGACACCGGCACGAGGTGAGCCTCGCCACAAGGTGACCCCGCGGCCCCGAAGGTTCCGCGGACGGGGGGGTTCGCTGTGGGCGCCCACAGGAGCAGGTACAGGCAGACACGGATGGAGATCAGCAACAAATTGGGAACAAGGTCACTCGTTCTGTTGATGAACTGTGGCCAAACCAAACCCCACGGCTTCGCTGGTTCCTTCGCTATGGCGAGCGCATGTGTCTGAAACAGCAGGAGCCTCTGCTCCGACCAGTTCTCGGGGAAATTTTTTTTTTTTTTTTTTTCCCATCGTAGTAAACGGCACAGAATAAAGTCAACTTCCCAGCCCTGGAAATTGAATTTGTATAAAAAGCATTAACCAAGGAGTGGAAGTGTTTCCTTCCACAGATTGAACCCAGCCACTTCATAGCATGACTGAAGTTTTAAATCATCTGTTTATCATTTCATTCTGATAATTTCAAAAGCAGAAAGGCTGAACTGCTAGGAGTAGTATAAGAAAGACTTAGCTTCACACCTCTAAACCAGCATGATCGTAAGACAGGTTCATTTTTTAATATTTACATAAGGTTAATATGTCCTACACGTGAGTGTTGGTTGGTTTTCAGTCCTCCTGCTGGTTTCACACTCTGGTGCAAAGTCAAAAACAGTACCAGGTAAAGTATAAATGTTCTCAAACCATCCCTAGCACAAACTGAAACCAAGTTAAACTTCTGATTTCACACAGTTCTATGCAGATATTCCAAAAATTTTAATAACTTCTAGTACAAAGAGATTACTATTTTACCCTATAAAATAGTAATCTCTTTGTACTAGAAGTTATTAGTAATATAAAATTACTAGTAATATAAAATAAAAACTGAACACATTCTGATGGTCAGTTTTCTATGATCATTTGAGCAAGAAGTATAAATGATATCTTTGCCTTCCTAGCTACATTGCCCTAATTCAAATATAATGAAGCACTCAGTAACAAAACCAAATCCATTTATTCAGCTTGCAAAATGTAGCGAACAGGGATATTTTAAGATTATTAGAACCAATCTCAATCAAGCTGCTGTTTCAAATGTCACCATTATATCACAGATAAAACTGGCACAGAAATGACATTTTCCCATATGTGACCAACCTAAGGGGAGTAAATCAGGAAACATGAAGTTAATATCCCACTGGTAGGAATAAAAGCTCCTACTGTGCACGCTTACCACCCATACCCCACATTGCAGTTTGATACATATTCACATAAAAAACTATTAAAAAAATCCAAATCAAATGCATTTGTCATGTTAAAATGTATTTTATGATGCCAAATTTCCCAACTGAAAGTAATTTTTCTCTCCTGTACAAGATACAAACATTTTGTCATCTTTTTTTATTTTCAAGTAACCAAGAAGAATGAATGGTAGGAAATCAAGAGTTTTTCTGCTTTTGATCTATGTTTTAAGAACAGGTTGCCCCTCTGCAGCACTATTGGTTTTCCACATGCATAGACTGAAGCAACTGAAGTGCAACTTAATGGAGAAGTTACTTTCAAGTATGAGGAGACAAGTGTGAGTTTACTCTAACATTCTGATATTGCCACCTTAACAGACCCTTGTGATTATCTCCTCCCTAGATGAATATTGGTGTGGCATGGCATGAATCTACTTGAAATCCTCTTTCCAACCATGGGCAGAGTGTGCTAAATCCACTAGGCTAGAACTAGCATAAAAATGAACTTAGAGCCCAGTTCTGAGAAGTACAAGATGTAAGGCTTTATTGGACATTCTGCCTACAGGACACATACACACTACTGGCAGTTCTCTGTTAGCATGTTGGAACAAGTACTTTAAGGATATGCATGAGTTAAGATTAAAAAAAAAAATAGCCAAGGAAAGTAGAAAATGTATTTTATTTATATGGAAAAGGCTACATCTGGATTTGTAAAAGGTCTGTGATAGTATTATGTTGCCCACACGTCACAAATCAGTTGTGAATAGCAACAAAATAGTTACATATCTTTCTACATACCAGTGCAATTAGTTCACATTGCAATAAAATTAAGTCAAGTATGCAACAAAATCAAAACCAAGTGTTTCTCCATAATCAGCATACAAAGATTTACAGTGCAAAGATCATTGTAGGTTTTAAGTCTGCAGTCAGTCTTCAGAATATTTAATGGGTGAGATACTCCAATTATTTTCACTATTAGCAGTTGTATCTTGTCAATACTGTGCACAAGCAAGTCTAAACTGAAATGACTTACATTGCAAATAAAATAGTCTATACAGTAAAAAAATACAAATTATATACGAGAACTAACAAAAAGAAACTTGAACACACTTATGAAACAGACAACATACTTCAATGACACACATACAGTATTCATCACATGAAAACAGCTACTTTTCCCAGCAAAAATAATTTCATTGATTTACAACTGAATTATAGATCTTGTAGTCTGAAGATGCAGGTGTCCAACTCTTAAAAACTATAATAAATGTCTTCTGCAAAGCATACAAAGAGGATAAATATTCTTACCAAAGTCATAAGGTTATTTTCGGAAGTTTGTTCTCTCTTGCTCCAGAAACACACTTACTTGGGTGAAAAAAAATTCAAGGGGTGTCACATTGAAACCATAAACTGTGCTCCATTTCCTTCTAATTTTGAAAAAAACCTAGAATTTACAGTACTCTGTGGTATACGAAAATGTCTTCAAAAGTTTACATTGCATATTTCTGAGTCCATTCTCTTGCATGTCTGTTGTATCTGTACGTGCAGAAAGAAGGCATTACAGTGAAGAGCTGTTAGTGATACACTGACAATGGCCATGTATTTACTTAACACAGCTGTTACTGAGCTTTTCACCTCTGAGCAGAGTCAAAGAACACTAAAACAGTCTAAAAGCCAAGAAGTACACACCCACTACACATTCAGTTTCTAAAGGTATGTACCAGAGCTGTCAGACTCAAACCCAACTTCACAGGTTTGCATTAAATTGTGCATCCTTCATTTGTATTTCGTAACTGGTTCCCTTATTTGCACCTTAAGAGGAATTTGTTGTCAATTACTCCCAAAGGCATATGCTATTAAGAGTCTGACAAAGTTTACACATTTTAGTTCCACAAAATTCTGTATAATTAACTGGGATTTTATTCTCCATTCTGCACTGCCAGCTGCATTTCAGAACTTGAAAAGAAAATTTTCTGAAAAGCATTTTGTACTAGGTTTTAAGTCTTGGGTCTTTTCCTTCTGGTATGAAGCTGATTATCTTATAATTCCATCATCCCAAGGGTAAATGTCCTTAGAGATTTGATAGCTTCCACTCTGGTCTTTACATTTGCTATATTCTACTCTTCAGACTGGATTCACTTTCTTGAGTGAACCAGAGAAAAATACTGACAAGTTTTTAACTCTTAAGATCAGTATAGCAACCCATTTACTAATTGGTTTTCTTCTTAAGAATATGCTACCATACAAGGATTTGGATTTTAACTTATAATAAATACTCATAGATAAATGCTCGGGGTAACCAGCCATATCTTTCATTTCCTAAATCCAAGGTAAAACAAAAAAAAAATTAACAGGTGATCATTATAAGATAAAGCTACAGGCAAGACTACATATTTTCTCACTTTCTCTAGCAATGATTAAATTTTGAAATTTGGAGATAGAAAACCATCCCTCATTCACTTCCTTCACAAACAGGAGGCACAACAAAAATCACTAATAAGTAGGTGGAAAAAAAGTTGAGCCACAAATGGGGAGAAGATGATGCACAACATCCTCAACTTGAACATTATCTACTTTGCAGAATGAGCTGCAGCAACACTTCAGAAGTTACATGATTTGACTATACCAGACATTGAACTGTGAGAAAAAGGCCATTTTAATCATTCTTAGTCTGGGCAGAGAAATATTAGATCACAGATATCCATGTAAGGTCTACATCACTCCTTTGCTGTCTACTGCTCAAGGTAAAAGCAATACTCCAATCTGCCTCAATCTGTGACATGTGTTGAGCCACTGCATGCACTGCAGGAAGTCTTCAATGGCTCAACACTGAAAAATAGGTACCAAATAACTCAGTTAAACAGAAGGTCAAAAATTCTTCTGTACAGATTTTACAACCAGAGGATTGCAGTAGTGACAGCTCTTATTTGGGAAAGTAATTTTTCATGCAATAAATCTGTTACACAAAAGCATGAAGGTTTTATGCAATTAAGTACAAAAAAATTAGTTACCAACAGCTGTGTATGCCTACAGTTTTCTACTTGCCATGGCTATTCCCAATATTTAAAGAGCTAATCCTGTAGAAATCTAGGAAAAGAGTACTGCTAAAGTTAATACTGAAGGTGCACAGCAGACAGCCATATCTGCAAGTACCACACACACAGTTACGTATGTTATACTCACTTTTCCTTGTCTGACTTGTAGATCTGTGCAATATCTGGTACTAAAGGATCATCTGGATTAGGATCACAAAGTAAGGAGCATATGGACAATAAAACTAAATAAAAGAGACACTATATTAAAAAAGTTAGTTTGCTTAATTTCTACAATTCTTTAACATATTCCAGTATACTGAAGGAGGTGGTAGGAGGATATAGAAAAAGAATGCATATTAGTATTAAGCTGTCATTTAACAGTTCTGTCCAGAAATGTTTATACAGCATCATTTTTCTAGGGCTGAAGTAAACGCCTGATACAAGCCCAGGGAATTTGCAGCCATGAATCTGCACCTTTTGTAATGATCCCTCTCCCACATCCTAGCCTAGGAACATTACCCAACTACAGACCACAGTTACACAGAGATATTGCTCAAACTAAGCTTTCCACCTGCAGCTAAGGTAACTAATATTATTAATATTACATTGCCATGCAGTACTCTATTTGTGCATATCCTTTTCCACTTCTGTGCTGACAGCTATTCTCTCAGTCATAAGAACATTTTACCTAAGTGTGACTTCCATTTTGGGAAATACTTGAGCAGCATTAAATACAGGTATTCACTTATAATTTCATATTAATTTCCTGATATTGAACCAAGGAGGTTTGATTTTTTTTGCCTAACATTTTCAGGCCGTACTTTTCAGTTAATTTCTGTTTTTATGGTCAGAACTAATATGCATACAAGAGTACGCAGTTAAATCATTCTAAACATGTTGTGAAAGGAAACTTCATGCTGCCATACGAATCAACTGTAGAATACCTTTTTCCCCCCTGCTTTATCTTGTTAGCCAAGAGCCCACATCTATTTTCAGGAGTAGAAAGTTCAGCTACTTCAATACTGACTTATTTTAAGTGCCAGTAATATCAGAAAATCAGGTTAGAATACATGGTCACACAGATGGTCAGAGGTGCTATAATAGGCTGTAAACTTTTGATTCAGTCAAACAAAGACTAGAAAGGTGAAACTTCCACGAGTCACTGAGCTAATTTCCAGTTAATGAAATACATAATATCTGAACATGAGACCAGCAGACTGTTCCACTTTATAAGCAAGAAGTGTTCAGCAAGTAAAGAGATAGAAAAATGCTGAAGATCTAAAAGTTTTACAGCTTTTCAGTTGCAGATGCCAAGTGTTAGACCTAAATGCCAATTTTCATTTGCTTAATAACTAGAAGCAAGACAATTTTTGCATATAAAACAACTAATCCATGTGGAAAAAAATGATACCAATTATGCATAAGAGTAACTGATGTCTTTAGCAATGAGTTCATTAAACAGAATATTAAAATTTGATTTTATATGGCTTGTGAGGTTACTGCACAGGCCTGTAAACAAGAGAAGTTGTTTTTTCCAAGGAGGTACAGCAACTGGACCTGCACAGAGCAATTTCCATTGGACAAAGCCCCACAGTTTGTTCTTTGCTTGTAACCCAGTGCAATGACACTGGCACACAGCTCAGAGAGCTCCCAAGTACAGGAGATGTGATATGGCTTCTTGACCTTTTGAGTCACATGAGAAATTTCTGTAATATGACTAAGTGTGCCTTAGCAATTTGAAGATGAGTGAGGAGAAACAACAGCACCCACATTTTAAGCAGCTTTTTAAGTGACACAAAATGCCTGCAGCAAAAGAACTGCTTAACTGTTAACTCAGCGTTCCAGAAATCTACAGTGTTCAAGTATTGAGAAAAAATATTCTTATCCTGTATTTAAGCTAATAAAACTTTTACTGATGACTGTGAAAGGAGCTACATTTTGAAATATTCATCTTACAAAGGAATGCAAACCAGAACAAATTACCTCATATTTAAAGAAAGTGTAATTAAGACCTTAGTCCACACAAGGATGCTCAGGCAGCCTGAAGAGTCATCAACAGGCAATCATGTAAGCTCACACAATCTCAGCACCAGGGTTTCACATTTACTCCCAAGTTGTGATTTTCAAGCCCTGCTCATCAGTTTCTCCTCCATTCAGCATGCACAGTCAGCTATCACATTTCAGGCTAAATGTACATTATTGTCTTACCCAACTTGGTTTAGAATATTTCTTTGTGCATGCATTTTTTTGTAATGAACTCCCAATAAACTGTACAAGATCTTGGATTATAACCAGAACTCCAATGGAATTTGCCTCTTCTGAAACATGCAGGGTAAGTTAGTTGCACTGTTTACCTTTAAGACAGTGCAATAATACAAAAAAAAAAGTGCCATGGCAGCGTATGCAGCTTCACACATGCATTAAATCAGTGAGTTTACCTTTAGAAACAGTCAGAGCTGGTGACCATTGTGATCTCAAGATATCAAGACAAATACTCCCATTACTGTTTATGTTTGGGTGATATATTTTTGTTGTAAAAGCAATCTGTAATAAAAAATAAAAAACAAGTAATATCAGATTAGGGTTATTACATTTGGAATCCTTAACATCATCCCTTCCCTTCCAGTCATATCAGATCTGCCAACACAATTTTTTTACAGTCTTATCTGCATCCATGAAGAACATGTATACTATGGCTCACCTTTCTGGTTTAACTTCCAAAATTAAGCCTCAAAGAAGAAACTTTGAGCTAAAAACTTTCTTTCCTTTAAAGAAAGGACTTACCTTTGGTGGTTTGAAAGGATAGTCTGTTGGAAAGTGTACTGTGAGAAAAAATACTCCCCCTTGATATGCACTATCAGGCTGAGGAAAAAACAAAACAAATAAAACAGATTAATATATTTCAGCTGTTTTGGAGCTTCCCTTCAGCTAGAGAAAATCCATTTTTCCCCATTACATAGCCCACTGTGGGCCATGAACTGGGAAGACACAGAGGGAACTGAACCCCCCCAAGTGTGGCTTCTACTGCAGCAGCACAGCACAGTTACTGAGCACTGCCCTTCTGGGGAGAAGAGAGGGAGCTCCATGAAGGGAGCACAGAAACCACAGCAGGACCTCCAAACCCTGTCTCCGTGCAAGACCACAGCTGCCCTGATCTTCCTCCATTCTTAAACTACTTACCCTAACAAGTGGTTTCTCTTTGCAGATGCAAAGAGTGGGATTTTCCAATATAATTCAGTTCATCATGATGATATCAGGGAGTTATAAAACACACAACATCTTCGTGACCTGCACAAATCTGTGCACATGCATTTTGTTAGACAACATGTGCACAGGTTTATGTCCAGGTTGCACACTATCAAATAAAATAAGCTCCATCTAAAAGCCCTCTGCAACTCCACTCTTGTTTACAGTTACCAGCTTTAATATTAGATTTCACCCACTCTTCCCCCTTTCAGATGGATCAGGCTGATCTTCCAGGCTGATCATCTATGAAAAGCAAGCTCTTTGTTTTGTAGCCCTTATCACCAACTCAAACACTACAGCTGACTAATTAAACACCTCTAACTGCATGAAGAGGAGGGATTTCTGAGGAATTACAGAAAGCAACTGGTACCAGACTAGTAAGAACAACAATGTCACCCCAAAGTTTTAAGCTATTCACAGCCCAGCTGAATGTGGCTGCTGTGTTTACAGAAACCCAAACGAATCCTTCTGTAGCAAAAAGAGAAGCAAGGTCTTACATTTTAAGGGGCATGATTCCTATACTTACAGGTCCCATAATAGTTGCTTGCCAATGAAACACTGAAAGGCAAAAAAAGATAGAACAATTAGAGATTTTCTGAACCTTTCCGGAACTGAAATGTACTGAATGTTCTAGGAAGAGCTTACAGTCATCTCCAACAGGGCCAGCAGAACAGTGGGCTGGGGGATCTCGCTGCAGATCACTTAGTTCCTGCAAGAAACACAGAAATATTTCAAAGACATGAAAATCCATACTACTTGGCAGCATTCCTTCAAAAGTGGGAACACAAAACCAATTTGATTAAATCCATGGGCATTTTTGTGGTATTTTGATAAAACAGTCAACACTTCAAATGTCCATTGAAACTGAAAAAGCTTTTTTGCCAGATGGCCTGCAGCTAACACTGTGCTAGAAATTAAAATCTGAAAGAATTTCAGAGTTGCAACCAAGTTCACAGTAAGTTCAATATACTTGAAGGAGACTAAATAAATAAGAAAGGTTTCTTGATTAGTGTGTGAACTCACAGTTTAATTTAGTTAGGTGCTAATCTGATCATTCCCTTAGCTTTTGATTTGACAAAAGTTTCTGTATTGTCCTAGTCTGTGGACATCAGCTGAGCTAAACTGGCTCATAAAATGTTTGCAGCCTGCCTGGAGATGATGTATGAACATAATATAAAGGGTCCTAACTAAATTGGAAACGAAAGGAAAAATATTAGCCCTACACCTTATTTACCTTGATTCAATTCCCTGCAGGCTTGGGTTTTTTTTTTTCGAACGACTACTAAAAAACTCCCAAGTTGAAACTTAAGCACTCAGAGGAGCTTTTGATTTATTTCTCTTGCTGGAGTCCACACACAGTCACAAATAATTTAAAATTATTTTGTGACTTCACAAAGCCAGCACTGTTTATCATCTGATTTATCATCACTATTTCAAACAAGACAGGCAGTAATGTTAGTTCATCTTTCTCATTTAATTCAATATACTCCTTTTGATGTCTGAACTACCACTATACTAAGGAAAGCTTTTTCCAATTCTAGGCTGATTGAAACTGTGCTGTAGGAACTTTAATGACTTCATGCAAGTACTTCCTTTGAAATAAGTTAAAAGGTGTGTGTTTGTAAGTAACTCAATTCCTTATTCAAAACACACATATTTAAGTTGACAATAGACATAAGCAGGTATGTGAGTTTACCTTGAGGAGTAACACCAGAAATGTTTCTACTCAAAATAAATTAGTCAAGCCAACTACTTACAAAATCAAGGTTTAAATTGGAGCAAAGTTTAACTCAAGTGCAGAATTGGTGTATTTAGTGTGATCAGGCCTTACATATAATTTGAAGGGTTAAAAACCTGTACTTCTCAACTGCTGTAATGTATTTTTCCATTTATGACATCCAGTAAATATTTCAACTCAATTTACCATGGACCCAACACCTAAATTCAGCCAGACTTACAGCTCCACTCCTGGCCCTGAAATCAAAGAAAAGCACTGCACCATATCTTACTACTGCTCTGAAGTCACTTCTCACAATCTTGTGATTTAAAACAAGACAGACACTTTTTCCTGTGCTGAAATAGCACAGGTTGGCAACTGGCATTACTTGTGTGCACTTTATTCTGTTGCTGACACTGTATGCTGATCCAGAAAGAACACTCTGGGCTAGACTTTAACTAACAAAGGCACTTTAGAAATGCAGTTTCTATTTTGATCAGAGGATTTAAATTTCTTTAAGGAATGATTCAGAGAATCATCTATTTATGCAGAGCCAAGGCACTGCCAGTACACACAGGGAGTCAACAAATCTCAAGTTTCCAGCAGTCACCAAACATGACCAGCAGCAGAGCTACAATCTAACCTAGCAAGAGAAAATGAAGCCTGTACACACACTAAAACAACCCAACCAAAACCAAACAGCTGCACTACAGCACCAAAACAGAGAACTCACACTAACAATCATGCATTTTGCAACAGTCTTTATTGACTACTAAATTCAAGGCAGTAACTGGAAAAATATGTAGCTTAAACTTTTCAGAAAGTCTCTGAAGTATATGTAAACATTCCATATGCATATAGGAACTACCAGGCAACCATTTAGAGTCACAGGTCTGTAACAGTGCTTTTGTTGCTAGATGTGTTCATCGAGACCTTTACATACCCCAAAACCACACAAATTTGTTTTATTTCATATATACACATGTATTTAAGAATTAACAGAACTGGGGAATGCTCCTTGGGTATACACTTCAATTTGTTCAGGCTAAAAAGGCACTGACATCTGTTCATGATTAGAAAAAAACCAGGAAATATTTTTCATCATACATTGATGAGACCCACAACTATAAACGTTTGTAATTAATATTCCCTAACAACAAAGAAGAAAAGGTTCTCTTCAATCAACTTCACCAAATGAGAGCAATGGTCACAAATAGATTCTGAGAGCTTCTGCAGCTATGAAACATTAAGCTAGATCAAACTTCAAAATCAGTAGAACAAATTCAAGCTGCATTTTGCATCCATATGTGAAGCTAGTGTGTTTAAAAATACAAGTGGTAACATGATCCAACAGTATGAACAGTTTGAATCTTTATATACAGAAATTCAGATCAAGCTGTGATAAAAAGAAAGAACTATTCAGATTTACATTGTTGATTATGCTGTTCAAGCTTGGGTTCAAAGCAAAATTATCTGCAGAGCTGTAAGATTTAGGTTCAAGCTTTCCTACACCTTTTGAAATGGGGCAAGGAGATACTCAGATGTCCCTGAATCAGACTGACCTGCCAGTGCCCAAAATTGAACACTGCAGAACAGAAATGAGGATCCTCTAAATACATATAGAAAAACTTCTTCATGACTGTACATATTCATGAAAGAATGAGAATACAAGAATTCTTTATACAAAGCACAGATCCTCTTTAGAAGAAGGCCAAAACTTTGCTTTGTTAAGGGACAAGGCTGAAGAGTCCCAAAGCCTAACATGCTGAAATCTCATCAAGAAGCACAAGATAATTGCATGTGAGGCACTACAGTCAACACTAGAGATTGCCCTGTAGTTTTAAGTTAATTTTAAGTTAAGCAGCTTTGTCCAAGCTCTATGGATTATTACCATGTAGCTGCATGAGGCTGGTCTGGTCACTTCAAGGGTTTGCATGAATACTTTTGGTATACTACATGGTATAGAAAGTGCTGGTGCAAGATGCACATTTGCTGACAAACAGGATCTATAGCTCAAAGCAGATTCATTTTCAAAAGAGAAAGTCACCACTATAAATTACAGTGTACACTGGTGCAACATCTTTTATGAGAATACACAAACCCAAGATTCTGTCTGCAAGAGATGCATCAGAAGGATGAGTTATTTCAAACACTGGTGAATGTGACAGCATAAAAGCACCTCTCAAGAGCTCCAACACATGCCAGGATAAACATGCATGGAGAAAAATAGCTCAGCTGGGGACAGTGTAGGAATAAATCCTCTAATCCTCTCATACAAAACATTTCAGGGTAGAATAGAATACTAATGGTTAACATACTACTGGAGATAGGCAAAGCCTCCAAATTATCTTCCTTTGCAACTCACACACTCCTGAACAGCCCTGTAGACAGCATGAAGCAAAAATTCAAGTTTAACAGCTGGAAAAAACAGGCTGTGGTAAGCTATAAACGTTGGAGACATTTCTGAATGTGCAGACTAATGCCCATGGTCAATGAATAATACAGGATGTATTTCATAAAAGTATGACGTTGAACACTGCAAGGCCAATTTAACACTTACATGCTTGATTAGCATCCAGGCTTTTCTCCCAAAAAGCTACTGGAACAACACTGTAAAAGATACTTTGGTGATAAGGAAACTATTGTTCTCACCATAGAAGTCCTACAAATGTCTTTTTTCAGTCTAAAAAAAATTCAGAAAAAAAAGACTGCAAATTATCTGAAGACCAAAATAAACTGCAGACGGCATCACTAAAAGCTCTTTTCGTTCTCCAAACAGCACAAAACCACAACCTTTCTCCACACTATTATTTAAAATATAGATTTGTATTTGTCAGTTGTATTCTTAATTTCTTGCACAAAATGCACTGTAGACCAGACTTATTTCTTACCAATTCCATGCCTACACTGCTGCTTGGAACCATTTGTCATAAAACCCCACAGTGATCATACTTAAGACTAGTTAAAAAATTCTCTGGTTCTTCACATATTTGGTAAATATAAAACACAAATTTGGTAAATATAAAGCACATATTTCTAGTAAGATTTATTGCTATAATGGTTAGTCAGTAATAAATATTCTATTTCCATACATTGGTCTAATGCAAAAAAAAAAAAATTGCTAAAATACCTAGTATCCCAGCTGAGGTTTTGAAAGTAAATGCAAACATTTTACGTTAGAGCCAAAAAAGTTTCCTTGTTATGTTGATTAGTATCTAAAGCCTGCAGGTTTGAAGTCAAAATCTAAACCACAAATATAAATAATTTTTATTTGAGTCAATTTACAGTAACAAAAGTTATTTTCAACATAACTTTTCAAGTTAGTATGTCCTGTTAGCCCATGTATATATGAAACACATACTGAACCACAGAGACCTATTTCATTGTTCATTGAAACAACTCAATGTTTGAATTCTTCTATTCTCACTGAGTTGTAGGAAAAAACTAGTCAAGCACTTATGTATCAATAAGGTAAAAACAACTATTCTTAAAGCAGTGTTCAAATCTATCTCCTCCTTCCTGGTTTCAAAATGTCTTCTAAAATCTCTTGAAGTCCTGAACAGAAGTATGTACAAGACAGCCTGAGCATTAACAAGCACATCAACCTCCCACTAACACTGGGGGAGCACCCTGGTACAGGACTTAGGATGAAAACAATCTCAGCTGCAATACAGAGCTAACAGGATGGCAAACTCTGCAAAGTAGATCTGTGAACAAAGAATTTGGAACAGGAACCCCAGAAAAATGGTTCTGCATAAGACAGATGGGCAGAACTGAGACCTACACACTATTTTGCTGAACCTGAATTATTTTCCACCTTTCACAAAAGGCATGGTATCTCATTTTCCAGAGGTGGCAAGAATAAAGGCTTCTTTGTACAAGATTTCTTTCTAAAAAACCTACGCTATTTGTTTTGCTTTCATCATTTGCAACATCTGGAATTTACACTGCTCACAAAGATGTGTTGCTCTTTCACTGCCCCCAAGAACATCACAGACAGTGTAACTGAACTTTTTTGACAGTGTAGAAACTCAGTGCCTCTCATACAACGGCAAAGCAAAGCACTCACAAGACAAATGAACACAGGATCCTCAGCTTGTGATGAATAAGAATCCCCCAATCCCAAACTCTCTGAGGAACTGTGAGATGAGTTTGGCATGGAGACACTGCTGACAGCTGTGCCTGCAGAGCAGGACTTCATGTCCTCACTGTTCTTCCACCTGCAGCACCAGGATCAAATACCTCCATGTGCAGTGAGCAGCTTCTTCCCTGGTTACTCAGCTGCCCATTTTTAAGAAAGCTCCCAAGCACAGTATGTCTGTCTGTGACTAGGGTACAGTTTTGGAAGGCCACATGCTGTCCTCCTTTGAGGAGCCCCTCGAAGACAGTCAGCCAAAGGCAGGATGCAATGACACAGATCCCAGGGGCAATATTACTTAGAAATCAGTCCCAACCAGGATGAAAAAAAATATGTTTACTAACAGGTTGACATATTATAGCTTTGCTTCCTTTGTAGGTGTTGTCACACTGAACACACAAATTATCAAAATGACTGTGAACAAAAACTCAAGCTTGACACCAAAATCCCTTAACTTCGTTTCAGCACAATTCTGAAGCACCCTAAACCCACTGTAGTTTAACTCCAGACAGTATGTCTAGACTGATGAGCTCCCAAGCAATGCCACTGTGTTTGCTGACAGTGTTTTGTTCTCCAAAGAATTCCTCTAGGCACTCTGAAACCACAGCATTTCCTCTATTCCAGATCTTATCCCTTCCTATCCTTCAGATACAACAGAACTATCAACCTTTACAGCCTGTCTGAAACACCAAGAAAGCAGTGAAGACAAACACACCAACACACAAATACATTTCATCTACCATTAAACTTCCATTTCCATGATTTTTGGGGAAAATTGTATATATTACATCAAAACAGTTTGTCTTTTCAAACTTCTCCACTTCATTTTAACTTTCCATTTGAAACAAAGTTATTTCCTTGCCATTCCCTTTCCTCTTCTATTTCTTCAGAGACAGACTGCTAGCCAAATCCCTCTGGTAGAATTTTTTCTTCTCCTGGAAAGGCAGAAGAGAGTGATGAGGGTATTTAATGGGAAAAAAAAAAAGCCAGCAGTAGTCATTTCTGCAGCAAACTAGAAGTGATAACTAGTTCTGAATTTAATCTCAACTCTTCTTGGAGGTCCTTACCCAGTATCTCTTCATGTTTCAGATGGAAGTTATTGTAAAACCAGGAAATCTCATAGCAGCTTGCAGTCAGAAGGTTGAAAAGCATCACTTTATTTTGAAAGAGTAGAAAGAGAATTTAATAAGGCTAACAAAATGAATGATACTTACATAAAAAGTCTAACCATAATTTCACATCTATCAAAAGTTCTAAATACCACATTAAAGAAAATTGTGGCTTTCCAATATGTATGAACGTCTCTAAAGCAGAAAGTTAGTTATGCAGGGAACATGATAAAAGTATGAAGGCTAGCAGGACTTTATTCTAACAGGACTTATTTGGAAAGCCCCAGACCAGCACTCCACCTCAGAAATACTACATTAGCAGACTCTCCCCTTTGTCTGTTTATCTTAGCAGAAAGAAGCTGAACAAGAATGGCAAAGAGATAGCATTCAGAACAATCCTTTTCTTGAAACTAGGGTAAAGAGATGTTCAAGAAGATGAGTGAAATTAAAGCGGCAACAAGAGGCAAACCATTTGTATAATATGTAGAAGCACGACAAAGCTATTGCTAAAGAAAAACACTGTAGTAATTTGATATATTGGTCGAATGCAACATTCGTGACAAGCATGTGACATGAAGGAACAAAATTGTCCTGTAATTGCCCTGTGTGTAAAGGCATAAGCCTTGCAGTATGAGACTGGTAAGCAGTATGCAGCTTCTGGTAGATATCCATCCAAAGTTGGTACCTGCTGTAGGGCATCCCAAATCTGCCCACTGTGGGGTTAATCGGTCACTATAGAATCCTATTGCTGCAATACCAATGGCTTCCGATAGCAAAAGGGAATCCTGCACAAGAAATAATCGCACCGTCACGTAACCAGGATAGCACCGATGCCGCCCTAAACATGGCACAGCAACAGCAACCAAACACCGCGGATTCTGGTCCGCGGCCAAAGCACGAACCTCGGCTCCCCTCCGGTGCTGGCCGCGACACCCGGTCCGCACGGCGCAGCGACCGGCTCAGCCTCGCCGAACAAAAGGAAACCGGCAATTCACAACTTGAACCAGGCCATTTACACGTACCAGCCCAAAACACGACTGGGATACGCTCAAAGGTCACACCAAGAACTATGCTGACAACACTTCTTAACCCTGCCCCGAGCACAGCGCGGAGCAGCCGTGCACAAGGGCACAGACTGACGCCGTCCCTGCGCCCTGCTGAAGGCTCCCCATCAGCAGCGCGGCTTTCCCCGCTCCCGCACCGCCCCGAGCACCGCGGCTGCTCCGCGAACGGCGCCTTAAAGCACCGGCTGGGGCTGCGGGGCCTTCCAGGAGGCAGAGTCCCGAAAGCGTGAGGCGGCCGACGAGAGCCCCCCCTTGTCCGTCTCACACCCACTGTGCTTCCCCGGCTGCCGGCGAGGGAAGGACGAGTCCCGGCAGAGAATGCGCGCGGCAGCGGCTGCCGCGACACCTCTGCTGAGCCCGCTCCGGCCGCCGCCTCAATCCCCGGCAACAAGGGGACAGCCCCGGCGACTTCCCGAGGGCAGGGGGACCTTTCCGCCCCCTCCCGCGGCACGGCCCCACTCACTTTTTGTATCCGCTTCAGCGCCATGGGAACGCGCGGCGGAAGCGCGAAGCAGGCGGCGGGAGCGCGGGGCGGGAGCGCGGGGCGGGAGCGCGGCCGGGGCGGGGCGGGCGGCGGGAGCGCGCGCCGTGGAAGCGGGAGAGGCGGGGGCGCAATCGCCGTGCCCTTTGTGTCCTCGTGCGCATGCGGAGCCGCGGCCGCGCGCGGGGCTCGCCGGGAAGCGTAGTCCGCGCGAGGGGCGGCGCTGCGCGGGTGCGGAAGTCTCGGCCGGGCCTGACCCGCCCCTCAGGGTCTGCGGGGCCGAGTGAGGGAGTGCGAGTGTCAGTGTCTAGTGAGCACAGAGGAGAGGGACCGTGTGAAGCTTCAGAACTGCATACAAGGAAAAGGTGTGTCATATTCATGATGGTGTGCGAGAGAAGCAGTAGGCGTGGGGGTTGAAAAGTCTGTTGAACAGGTCATAGAATCATTAAAGTTGAAAGAGACCTCTAAGATCGAGTCAGTGCAGAAAAATCACGCTGAGTCCACTGGGGCACACACCCACAGGGTATTCTCTCTCAAGGTTTGGAGGACATAGCCCCTTTTACCCTGAACTCCCAGCTGCACCTTGCCCTCTTCCTTTCCCCATCGCCTGAGGTACTAGAAAGGTACAGCCCTCCCGGACCGCCTAGCACATATTGGCCCCTCGTATATGTAATTTTCCCCCAAAGTTCAGAAATTCAGGGGCCCGTGTGTCTGTGGGCCCAGTGAAACTCAGTGGGCCCATTTGTCCGTTCCAGAGTGAGGCTGTCTGGGCTCTGTAACAAACCTGTGGCTTGAAGTTGTTAGAGACATTAAGACACATTTCAAGGCATTAACACCCATACCCTCACTCATGGAAGTATTTTGTAAAGACATAAGCAAACATCAGGCCCAACCATAAATGAGCTCCCAGAGTAACGAGTCCTTAATCAGGTATAGAACTAGGATAATACTTTATTATATAGTAATTCTCATATCAATACCCAAGTTTATGAGGTTCGAGGCGGCTGTCACTCGGTGGACATCACTTTTCAGCTTCATCTTTCCACAACTACACAGGAGAGGGCTCATACAGCCATCTGCCCTAAGCGTTTTGCAGAACTGTTGGGCACTGCCAGCACCACGCAGAAGCAAGAAGAGCCAGCGTCTGCACAGCAGCGCCCAACACCCATTTTCCAAGTGCAGAGGCCTCCCGCAGAGCCCCGTGCCTGGCGTCAGGCCGGTGCCAGCGCGGGTCCGCCCCTCCCTCCTCCTGTCCCAGGCGCCGTCCCGCACGTCCCGTCACCTCCACCGGAGCCCCGGCCCCCGTCCTGCCGGGCGGCCTTTAAGGGGCGGCGCCGCGGCCATCTTGGGCAGAGGCGCGTGCGCGGTGCGGAGCGGCAGCAGGAGCGATGGGGCCGGGACAGAACTGCACCGTGCGGGGTATGGCTGGCCGGGAGCTGGAGGTGTGAGCTGAGCGGAGGGGCGGGGCACGGCCGGGGGCCCGGGACTGCGGACGGGCAGGACTGGACGGGGGGCGCCGCTCGGGGGGCGGCTGCTCCTGGCGGCCCGTGCCCCGTCGGACCCCCGGGACAAGATGGCGGGCTGCCCGCCGCCGGGCCCGCGGCATGCGGCGCGTCTGGAAGCGGCCGGGGGATCCGCTCGTCAGTAAAACCCCTGCTGCGGTCAGCGAGGGGGGAACGCGCTGTGGTGGCTCGGCCTGAGGGGTCCCCCTTCCCCCGGTCCCACCCGCCTGCCGTGTGAGGGCCCGGAGCCGCCGAGCTCCGCGCCGGGCCCTTGAGGCTGCTCCGGCCCTCGCAGTGGGCTCGGCCGCCCGCCGGGTTTTATCTGTGCTGGGGACAGCCCCTTTCAGACACCGCTGTTTATTTTTGTCGTTCCACCTGTCTGAGTGAAAATTTCGTGAAAATCTGTAAATGCCAGAGGTTTTGTCTGGCTCTCGGTGCCCGCTACTGAACAGTAGAGGTAACGGTGACATTTGCGCCGTGTAATGATTGACTTGAACCGCGCCTGAGGTAGCGTTGTGGGTTTTGAATGCTCTTGCACAACCAGACGCGATGAAAGAGTTGGGCCGGATGGAGGATAGAATAGACTAGAAAGATTAATCACCTAATTTTCTCTAAAAAATGAGCTTTACGTGCATGACTGGTTTCCACTTGCAAAGCTGCTCATGGTTTATGTCCTTGATTTAGCGGGCAGATGGTTTGGGTGGTTTTTTTTTTTTTTGTTTTGTTTTGTTTTGTTTTGTTTTTTTGAGGGGTGGGGGAGGGTGGAAGCTGCTGGTACAGAGGATGGTGGCAAAGACATTGGTCTAAAATGGGCTATAGCGGTGGAAGGCTATGCTTATTAAAATAATCAAATCACTGAGGATCACTTGGTAATAGCTTGCATCCAGGTTGTGAGGTTGTGTTCCCAAGGGCAGCTTGCTGTCATTTATAATCTTGCAAGAATTAGAACAGTTCCTAGACACTGGGAATTAAGCTGAAACTCGTTGTGGAGATGGCAGAAGAATATGCTCCTAAACAAACCGAAAATATCCTGAATTATCTGACAAAAGCATAGGAGCAGCTGATGGCAATAGTTGGGAGGGTGCTCTGTTTAGGAGGAAGACAGCATGAGGTTTTTGTGATTCCTGAAGAGATTAAACTTGATCAGTGCCTTGTGACTGGCAGGTTGCAGTTCTTCCTCCAGCTGGTATGTGTCTCAGGCTGATCAGTATTGAAAATCATTTATTCTCTACTGAAAACTAGACCCCAGAAACTTACTGTATTTTTGTTAGGCTTTATTTGTGGTAGTAGTTAGGGGAGTTAATTGCTTCTGTGCACGTGTGCCCTTTGGAAGGCAGTGAGCAGCACAGCTGAGGTGTGCTTGTTTGCAGGTGTGACCCCACACCAACCACAGATCTGATCATGGTGCTGTGCCTTTTACTGCTTATTGGTGAAATCCAGCAATCTTTTCCCCTCAGGTGGCCTCTTTACCATATATTTTCAGTTAAATTAAACATGCCAGTCATAATCTCATTTTTTGTGGGTGCTGTGGAGTGGTAGAAGTGATTTTGTTGGCTTTGACTGCTTGACTTTTACTGTTAGGCTTTTTGTGTGTCCAGTTATCTTGGATGACTCTTCAGTAAGTGAGTATCATGTGTTTCTCCATCATTGGCTTTTATTGTGGGCAGTGGCACTACTGGACTGTCATGTACAACTCTTGCACAATAATACTCTCCTCATTGGCAACAGCATGAGGCCAAAGTGTTTGAAAGTTACAAGCACTTCTGGAGACATAAAATTCAGTTTTTCATGTCAGGTGTTATTACTCTGTGACTTTTGAATAACATAAATATTTTCTAAGCAGCAGAGGTAACTTGGACTAACTTTGTCAGGGTGTAGCTCTCCCCCATATTGTTGATAGTTGATAGAATGTAAGTTGATCTGGGTTCTTAAGAAGGATCTTCACTTTCTTAGTCCATTTCTCAGTGCACTTGGTAAAAGTGTTTTCCTGTGGATAAAGCATCTCAGAGCTCTCCAGCAGATCCAGAAACTCCCTCTGTAGTGTAGATCTGGAAGCATCCAGAGCCATGTTCTAGATGTTTAGAGAAAGAAGAGAGGAGAAACTTTGATCAAAATCTCTTTCATTAGGATATGTGATAAGAATACAGAAGAGAATAAATCCCTGTCAGTGTCTTACTGCCATTCTTGTCTCTGATTTTTTTTGTTTACTTCTGTGCACTGCCTGCTCTCATGGGGCTCCATTCTTTGAATTTGTTTCCTTCTTTCCATCTCTCTTGCTGTCTCTTCTCTCCTTTGTGTTTTAATTTTTTTGGAGTTGTAGCTGGAATTTTTTCCGTTGTTTAGTGCTTAAAACACAAAACCATTTTTTTCTGCCATGTTATACCTGTTTGGGCTTGTCTTATAACCCTGTGGTTTGGTGTTATACCAGAATTGGGAGTTCTTTAATAAAAATTCAAAAGTTGCTCCTACTGCTTTTTATTTTAAGAAGAAACAAAAACCCCTTGACACTCCACATCAGTGTCACTCTGTTAACAGATGCCTCATGCATGACCTTAGGAGTTTGGCAGCAAACTGTTGAATTGGCACCAGAGGTCTTTTGAAACAGTTCAGAGTATTTAAAAATAAAAGTGTTCTTCTTCCACATGCATTTTATGGTTAACTTAGTTAGAAAGATTAAATGGCTGTTCCAGCTTTTCCAGGTCTGTGTGTGAAACAAGTCAAAACTTACTGCCTCTGAAACTCTGTAGGATGATTTACCAGAGAGTCTATTGAATAAATTAAAATATTTCTTCTAAATTTTCATTATATTTATTAAGGCAATTCTGGAATTTATAGAATAAGATGGCTTTAAATGTTTTGATTTAATACATTATTGGTTGATACAATTTTCCATCCCAAAAGGGGAAAAGTGAAGTGGCTCCAGGGAAGCCACTACCTGAAAAAAGGTAATATGGTAGAAATTATATAAGAACATTCTTCTACTGTAAGAAAAAATACCTGAAGCTGTTGATATGTACCCACATAAGCTATTGATATGTATACAAGCGATTGATAAGCAATTGATATGTGTACAACTTGCCTGTGTGTGTGAAGGATGACTCTGGGAGAAGAGGCAGAGGATCACTACAAGATGAGATGACAATTTAGTTTGTGATCTCTGCTTGCTGAGCTGGAGCTGATGTGCACAGTCATGGGGGATGGCCCCAGGGGTGTCAGAGGGATCTGGGTTGGCTGCAGATGTGCAGAACAGCTCTTCTGAATGTGCTGCTGAATTTTAGTACAGACTTGTCTTGCTTGTAGTGAGTCACAGAAATATTACCAATTTTTTCCCTCTTCTTATTTGTTCAGCTGTCTTGGACTTTCAGATAGGTACAAGTAAAGATCAGTTCCTTAAGGTGCAGTACCTTAAAGGGTGCTTCAGTTACAGGAGCCACCTGTGGTCTTCATTAAAGTCACTCTTTCCCCTTGGATTTCACAAGGTATATGGTCCCCTGTGCCCTTCTCACTTATTGAAGATGTAGGTGCAGGTTTGGACCATGGGCAGTGCATTGGTAGCAGCTTGGGCAGTCCTTGCAATTGCTCCTTCCCCAAAAGCCACACAATGAGCAGCCCTTGGCATTTCATCAGGGTCACCTCAAAGTTGTCAGAGCCAGCAGGTCCCTGAGCTTGCTGAGCTCCTCCCAGCCACACCCCAGGGCACGGGTGCTGCAGTGGTTTTTCTTGGGAGAGCTGCTGGCTTGGATTTAAACTGTAGTTGTCCTTTTGACTAATTGGGGCTGTTGTGCTGAATTAAAGCAGGTTGTCATAGAATTATTTTTAAATTTTAATTTCCTCACTTCTTTATCCAAGTTAATGCATTACTATGGGGAATAAAGGGAGAGAACTCACTGGATGGATATAAAACACAGCATTCACAACATAGTCTCTGGGGCTTTTATTGTTTTAAGGAGTTGGGGAGCAGGGAAACATGCCTGCCCTAACTTCTTCCATTAAAGATGATTTTTCTGTATCTTAATATCACCTTACTGTTACAGGAAGGGTTTGTCATTCCTTAGCAGGGGAGGTCTCAGTGTATGTTGGTCTCTTCTGTGTGATTGACTAAGAAAATGAACTCTGAAGGATCTCTGCATCTTTTACTCCTTTAGGAAGACTCTAAAAGAGTGTCTGCCTTCCCAGATCTGACAGGACTGCAGACACTGTACAGACCCGTCTAATTCCACATATTGCTGCAGCCTCTGGATCAATTTGATGCCTCTCAGTGTTTTAGCTGAGGAAAGGGCTTGATACAGATTTTAGGAAAATCTGTGGGACAGAGACAGAAAACCTTGATACTTTTAGTGCTAGCTCTCAGTGGAAATACAGCAAGTCCGATCATGGAAAGTAGCAAGAACTAATAAAGGTTTTTGTTTCTTCCTAGACTTGGACATACTGATGTCTCTTGCTCCACAGATGCCACCTAACTTGGCATCTTACAAATCCAATTAAAGCATAGAAGGACAGGAGACAGTTCTAATTTAATTAAGTTCTGTAAATGTGCTAAAAGTGAAATTCCTGTTTATTTGTCTGTAAACAGAAGTTGCAGTACATGCGTATTTAGGAGAGCTGGATAGAAAGCAAAGAAAGAGCAGCCACTTGTTATTCTGAGAGGAAACAACCGGACCTGGTGCTGCAACCTGAACCTTTGAGCCAAAGTCCAGCTTATTTTCATGAAGCAGAGAGAAAACAGTAGAGCCACAAAAAAGTAGGAAAACCTCTTGCAGGAATGGACATTGTGCTAAGACAGACTGCAAAAATTTTCCCGATAAAGGGAGGAAATGTGAGGATGATGAGTTGTGGTAAGAGGATTTTTTTAAATGAAAGTTGTCTTGCAGAGATTCAGGATTTAATCTAGCTAAAATAAACATGTGCTATGATTCTTAAATATAATCTTTTTGGATCCTTGTTCTTTCTTCTATACTGCGGTAGGGATTTAATCTAAGATGGCTTTTGTTACAGGTGGTAGTATATTGAATAATTTCCCCATTGCCAAACAACTGGTTTTAGTTTTTTTAGTTACAAGATGGATTTTATTAATAGCTACTCAGTCCCCATGCCTTTTTGGGGTTGAAACCTAGTTTTGGGTTGTTAGCACTGACTGTTCTTCTTTAGTGACTTTCTTGCAACTGAAACAAACCCAGGTTTTTTGCTGCTACACCTAGTTTAATATGCTGAACTTTGAAATAATGTGCTACTGATGGTAATATCAGGGTTTGCAAAGTAGAAAAGTTAAAAACAAAACCAAACCATGAAAAATCTGCCAGGTTAATTCTCACCCTTGTTTAGAAAGGTTTTGGGTGAAGTAGAACTCTGATCATTAGAAAAGAGCATTTTGACTAGGTGACTTCCAAAGGAAAATACTCTTTTAAGGTAGAGAATTACTACTACAGAATAAAAGGATCTGTTGGAAAGTAAAGAGGTGTTGCTGCAAGTATGAAAACATTTACTGCTGAGTAGTTTTAATAGAATGTTGTGGTCAAAACCTGACAGTCTCTTGTTTTTTCTTCTTTTATTCTAGCTGAATGGGTTGCTGCAGTCTCCATAGCTGCTGGAGCAGCTGCTCTTGGATATCTAGCTTACAAAGTAGTTCTTTGTAAAGACAAATCCTCCAAAGCAATGGTGAATCCCAATATCCAGAAGGATAACCCCAAGGTAGTCCATGCCTTTGATATGGAAGATCTGGGAGACAAGGCTGTGTACTGTCGTTGTTGGAGGTCTAAGAAGGTAAGAGAAGAGGGAATGGGCCCAGTGTTGTTCATGTTCATAAATTATTAAATCTTTCAGCAAAACTATTTTAAAACTGCTTTATTTAGGCCAAACTAACCTCTTTTCACCTAAACGATTCTGCACAGACATGTAGCAATATTCTAATCTATAGAATGAAGCACATTTGTTCTGATGCTCAGAGTAAAGCCTGCAGATCAGTGCTAGTAGTGGACAAAATGTTCCTGTAGCTCTGAAGAAGATACCTTGAAAAGAGAGCGACTGTCTGGAGCATGATCATGAGTGACAGATGCCATTTTGTGTCCTACCTGTGCTGATACTGAGGCTCATCCAAAACCTTTGGCCTGTTGGCAGTAGGAAGCTCAGGAAACACAGTCTGTGAGGGTCTTAAACACCTCTTTTTGGAGAAAGTTGGAAGCTTAGTCAGAAAGTCCTTGCTAGTAGTATGTGGTGTATGCCAGTGAAATCACAGTGGCATGCTTTAAGCTTCTATTTTTGAGCAATTAAAAGTCTGGCCTAAATATTGGTCCAGCTTGCTTGCATGTGAAGTTGGGTTGCTTCAATTGCCTTAAACTAGTGATAACTGAGCCTCTCAATCACAGTACCTCAGATTTAAGTCTGATCTTAGGGATATGTGACACCTGAGATGTATATACTTTATAGATAAAGGTAGTTGTGGGATCTGTAATGAGAGAAAGCAGATTGCATGGTTAATCCTGTCCATTTACCACTGGTACACATTTTAAAGCTTTTTTAGAAGGTGCCAGTGTGTGGAGTCTGAAATAATACAGACCTTCAGAGCCAGACAACTGCCTTGAAATTTAGCTCTCTCTCTCCTCCAAGGAGGTGAATACTCAGCTTCTCAAGTCTTAGACATTGAGGCCAAACTCAGCAATTTCCAGATGCTGTAACTTTGGGTTCTTGCTCTTGTCAGATCTGACTTCATTACCTTGCAGGTAACTCAGGAGCTTACACATTTAGACTGTAAAACCCAATTCAGGTACAACACTGCTAAGGATTAAACAGCATTATGATTTGATGCTGAAATAGTCTTGTGGAGGTGGCCTTGTTTTCTTTATTCTGTCTGTAGTCTGAACTGAAAAAACCCTACTTGAACCCTGGTGTTTGTGCTTTCTGCTTCCCATTCTGTCTTCTAAACAGAAATGGAAGATAGTGTCTGATTCTGCTGGCTGCATGGCAGCTCCTGCCAATTGTTTGCTGTTGTTTGATGTTACCCTTCTTTTGGTGTGAAATAAGAACCTTAAGAAGTACATTTTGGCATATGTTTAAGGGATATTGTCAGTTTAGGAACATATTGCCCTATGAGTTAGAAACAAAGTAGATGAGGCTATAATGAGTGCATTCTTAGAATTCTGATCTGAAAGGTCTTGTAAAGGCATTTAGGAGGTCACTGGAAATTTTGGAAGGTATTTGTTTCCTTTTACTGCTGTTTAATGTTAAGTATTTTAGTCAACAAGTTCTACCTCAAAGCCTGTAGTTTCCAGTTTAGTTGCCTTCCTCTTGCCTTCATGGGCTGACCTTGCAGCATGTTGCATAACTTTTAATAGGGTTTGTGTACTTCTCATATTTGTTATTGTGAAACAGTAATAAAGTACATCATTCTTACATGCTTGTCATAGTTGGAAGTTGTCAGCTAGCCTTATCTGGCTTTTACAGTTCTCAAACTATTTAAATTTTTAATTATGTGGTGTCAGAATGTGGAATGTGTGTGCTTTCAATGCAGGAAATTACAGTTACTTGAGATGCATTAAGTACTTGCTGTGTTTTTGTTAAATAGGTGCATCTAAAGGTTAGAAGAAATGTCCTTTTGTGTCACTCTGTGCGCTTCTCCTGAGATTCAGGCTGACCTGAGGCATGAGGCTGTTGGTAGAAGCAGCAGCATTAGGAACCACAGGATGTTTGTGTTGCACTGATGGTATGCATGCACTTAGAGCTGACCCCACAGAGTGCTCCTCCTCTATATGGAATCACAAAGCAGTTGGACTACACCAGAGTATTTTAGAGTAACTCTTGAAAAAAGAGCAGCTGTTTTTGTTTGGTTTTTTTTTCTGAAAAAATGTTCTTAAAAGGCTTTTGTGCTGGCCAAAGTCTTTGTGTAATGTATGTGTTTTAAAAAACCAAACATGGTATATTGAAATAAGTTTGTCTTGGCATGTAATTATCTGTTAATAATAAATGGGTGGTTCATTAATGGCCCTTTTCTATTCAGTGTTGTGCTCTGCAGGCACTTCATAATTGACCACTGGGTTTTTGACTAAACTGGACAAACTTACCAATGTAGAGACAAGAGTTCTGTCTTTTAAACTGTAATTAAAGTTAGAACATTTGTTTTCTTACTTGTCTTCATTTTTAGGTGTGACTTGGGGGAGTGGGAAATTGAATTTGCATGTCTTTTTACAATGACATGCAGCTCCTGACTCTTCCAGAGAAGTATTAGCCCCCAGGTTGTGGGTTGAGGAATTCTGCTGCAGACTATCAGCAGAAATAGTGACAGAGAATCCAAACATGTTCAGTGTCAAGGGAAATCAGCTGAGCTGTCCAGATCAGTGTAGAGTTCCCCTGGGGTTTGAGCTGTGACCACTATTGCTGTTAGCCTGCTTTATTTTTAGTCAGGGATGAACGCATTGTGTCAAGGCCAATATCCTTCTCTGCACTATCTGGTCTTTGAGGTGACCAAGTGAGTGCTCTGGTGTTTGGTTTGGTGTTTGTCCCTGAGAAGCTCAAGTCCAGTGTAGCAGCCCCTGGGAGCCAGTGTTCTGAGAGCAGCTGAGCAGCAGAATGAGTGCAGAGCAGTCACTGTAAATGGTAGCTGTTAAAGATGTCTGCATGCTATTTGAGCCTAGCAATCCCACCATTTTTGTTGCTTGAAAACTTGGAAGTGATGATGTTGTAGCTGGAATTTGGGTCACCTCCTTGGAGCTTGTGAGATGTAAATGTCTGATGGAAGCTGTGTCCTTGGATCTGTGAAGATCAGTGGATTGTGGTGTTAAATGGGAAAACAACTGGCCTAGGAACATCTGTTGAAAGCTGGTCAATGTCCCAGTAACATACATTCCTGTTTGCTGAGATTTTGTCCAAGCAACTGTCACTACTTCTTCATTGAGTCACAAATGACTGATGGGATGAGAAAGTTTCTCCATGTATCAGCTTACATGAGCATGCTCTGAATTCAAGGTTTCTTTATTCAGAAATATTGCATGCCATTTTTAGCCTAGGTTTTGACATTTCATTACTGTGAAAAGCCAGAAGAAACCCCTACACCTCATCTCTCTCCTTCCCTCCCACTACTATCCTACAGACAAGGTGGTGCTATTTTTAAAGCTCTGTATATTGTTTCATTGTGTTGGTTTTCTTGCAGTACTTTGAAATCTTTTATTCTAATGAAGCATGAGTGGTAGGGTATTAATGTTTTTCAAAGGCTGTGACTGAAGCAGGAACATTGAGTACTGACTGTGGTACTGCAGGAGAACAGTACTGTTGCAGAGGCAAAAGCTGAGTAATGCCCAACTTTTAGCCCCATTACTTCTAAGCAAACAAAATTGTAAATGAAAGCAAAATACCAGTGTGTGATTTCTATGATCATCTCCAGAATTTAATGTGCAGAGGGGGTGTAGCCCTGAAAATGCATCCTTGAGAAGTGATGGGATCCAGCCTCACTCTTACTGTCTCACAGAATGTCTTTCAGCTCTTCCATGTGCTAAGAGCTTCCCAGCAGCAGTAGTTATCACTTCTCTGGGAGCTGGGCAGTTAGAGCTGGCTAAAGGAGTCCCTGTAATTCTTGCTCTGACCAGCCTGTTCTAGGGTGGGATTTGTTTGGGGGTTTTTAATGGAACAAATATTTCTTCAAATGACTTTCAGCTGATGTGGCTCTTAAGGGCAGCCCTGAGGAAGCATGGGGCAAGGTTGAGAGTAAGATACTCCAGGTAGGTCACAGCTGCTCAGGCTGTAGTTCCCTCCTGCTCACCCGAGACAGGAACACCAGAGTGGAGTTTGGTGGCTGCTGTTTTAGAGCAAGCCTCTTGTCTGCTGTGCACTAATAAGGATAAAGCTAGCATTCAGCCAAAACTCAGGGAGACCTGAGATGCTGGCATAAGAGTTGTGGTCTGTGGTTTCAGTGGATTTAATGAGAAGATGCCTAATAAATTTTCAGCCTAGGTTCTCAGTTCTGATTCAGGATGTACTTTAGATGTGTTTATTCTTTCTTTTTCAGTTCCCACTGTGTGATGGCTCTCACACAAAGCACAACGAGGAAACTGGCGACAACGTTGGGCCTCTGATCATCAAGAGGAAGGAGGCGTAGAGTGGACACTAGAAGCTACAGAATCAATGTCTGACAAATCCTCTGTTCTCTTGTAATTGGGGGGGAAAAATCCACAAATTCTTTGTCATATCACTGAAGACTTCCCATTTAGTATATACATCAGGCTTCAGCATGTATATTTTCTCTGGTACTTGTTGTCTTTCAATCACTACAATGCATAATTTACTAAGTAGTCATGGTTTAAATTTTTTGTCCTGTAAAATGTGTGTACCCTCTCACTAGTGTGAAACTAAAATGAGCACAGAATGTACTTCATCAGGAGATAGGTATTAAATTATTTTCAACTACATGTGTATCAAAAGATAGATAATAAAATCCTGGAGAGGTTCAGAGGTAGATAGATATCCATGTAAAAGGCAGTGGCAGGGAAGAAATCACAATGCCATCATAATCTCTGATTGTGCTGCATTTTCTGCAAGTGTCACATTTGTCCTATTACACTACAGTGCTCTATGGCTTCTGTAAAAGAACAAATTCAAATTGCTAGCTATGAATAGAGAACAGAAAAGGCTGAAAGATGGGGCTAGAGGGCAGCTTTACCTTTGATTTTACAGCACCATTGAAACTTGATCCTACTTCTATTTGGTATCAAGAAAACACTGTCCAAACTGCAGACCTGTATTTAGAGTAGGATTAGGGAAATAGTCTCTAGAGATTTCTTAATAGATGAATGAAATGACACAAAGTGCTCCAGGAGTGATGGGCAGTGGGGGTGGCAGGGTTGTTATTGCTGTTAGAGAAAGCCTTAGTTTCACTTGCATTCTTTCAGTGAAGCCAACTTCCCCAGACCACAGGATGCTTCTGTGGGGTGGCTATGCTGATTAATTCCAGAAGCTAAAATAAAAACTAAAACCCCCACCTGTCATCACCATCTGCTTCACCATTGCACTGGCTGGTTCTGGAAAGCTTTTCCCACTGACAAGGGAGGAGGCATGCCTTTCTTAATATGTGGCCTTAGGCTCTATGTGTCTTAACTCCTGCCTCCCTGGGCTGCTAATGTGGTTCAGCTGATTTTACCAAAAAACCCTGGCATGGACGAAGAAAGGCTTTGAAAACAGATAGAAACAAGAAGGGAGGGAAGGATGAGACAGAGAGAGCTCTTACCTTCCTTACCCATGGCACTTGTCTTGTTTGGCATGGTTGCATTAGTGGCTGTCACGTTGGTTTCCTTAAATAGCTTTGATTTGTTAACATGCATGTAAGTACAAAGCAAAACCCAAAGAGTGGGGCAGCAGGGGGCAGTTTTGTACTGCCCAGTCCATGAGTGTAACTGTGGCCTGCATAAGATTGAGCTCTGAATGTCCTCGGACAGAAACTACCTCAGGGCTACATGAAAGGCCTTGTTAGGAAGCTGACATTTTAGCCTGGACCCTTAAGTATTCTTCAGATGATCAGGGCAGGAGAGTTCTGTTTGGTTTATTTTTTTAAGGGTGGTTGGTACAACTCGTTAAAACTTAAGATGTTTTGCATAGTCACTGTGTGAGGCTTTCAGAGGCTGAGGTCTTGGCCAACTGGATTTGGGCAGAAGGCCCAGAATGTAAAGAAGGAGGCACAGGTAGAGAAAGGTGGAGTGTCAGAGTAAGAGCACTACTGTCCAAGAGACCTCTTGACCTGAAAGAAGTTGCAGTCAAATATGTTAGTTTGTCTTTTCTGTCTGAGTGTAAAGACTTGATATTTTTTACTTTGCTGAGTACTAATGCATATGGAAAGTTGTTTTAACCTTAAATTATCAAATACATTTTATCCAAAGCAAAGTAACTTCTGTATTATTAGAATATGACAGTGGATATTTCTGTATTTTTGTCAAATACACATTTGAGCTCATCTTAATCTCAAGGTTGTAAAGTCTGTGTTCTCATGGCTATGCTCTTTCTTTCAGTAGAGCTGTACAGTGCTGCTGTAGTCATGAACCTGTGTGTGGAGTGGATTTTCCTTCTGAGACTCCTTTTCCTGTCAACATCAAAGCCTGGCTGCTCCTGAAGGAATAGAAATTCAGTGTTAATGGTCTGAGAAATGAAGTCCTGAGGTTTCAGATAAGTCTCCTGAGTCATAAAACTATTTTGTGGAGTTTGCCAATAAAATATTTCCGGGAGTTTGGGCGTCAGGGAAGTGGGCCCTGTGGGAAGTTTTTATTCCTGACAAGCACAGTCTCTGTTGATTTACATCCTGGTGACTTGTTTTGGAGAAGTGTTGCATTTCTGAATGTTGGTTTGAGTGTTCAGATCTTAATTAGAGGCACATACAATTCCTGTACTGTACCTTATTTATGCAAGCTGTTCAAATGTGATGATGAGAAGAGAGTTTTGGATTTGAGGAAACAAACTTAACCAAGCAGTCTCAATGAGCATCACAGAGAACACTTCATTTTTTTCTCTTAGTATCATAATAGGTACTACAGTACCATAATAGGCACTACATTCTAATGGGCAGAGTGCTTGACTGTTCCAGTGTTTTCCAAAGTCTTGTTCTTTAGTGCTTTCCTCAAATAATCTCTAGAGTATGAAGTGCATTGGTTACATTTCTACCAGTTTTAACCATAAATTTAACCACATGATTCAAATGTGCAATTTTGACCTCAGATTGAAACTCGTAATAGAAATCCTTCAAAAATTAAAGCAGAGAAAAATCCCTGCTGCAGAGTAAAAGTATTTCTGCTCCTCGTTATTTTCAGCTTGCAAGTGTTTGTTGGGAAGGTCAGGCAATTAAAGTACTGATTCTTGAGTAACTGAGTGTGACTCATTGAAATAGTGTGAATGTCAGGTATTTGAATGCTTCTACAGTCAGGATCCTTGAAGGAGGGAGGCTGTCAGTTACAGGTATTTCCTGCAGGTTTCATTGGAGCACTCAGTCTGCAGGCTGAGGGGGCAGTGGAGCCAGCAGCCAGCACTGCAGCTGTGCTCTCCACTGGATGGAAACAGAGGCCAAGTGTTGTGGTTTGACCCTGGCGAAATGCCAGGCATCCACAAAAGTCATTCACTCACCCTCTCTTGCTCTCAGCTGGGCAGAGGGGAGGGAAAAAAATTATTGAAAGGCTCATGAGTTGAGATGAGGACTGGGAGAAAACACTGTTAAGGGCAAAACAAGTTGAAATTTAAAGGTATAAAGTAAATTTATTATTAACAGAGTCAGAGGAGGGTAATGAGAAGTAAAATAAGCCTTTAAAACACCTTCCCCCCCCCCCAGCCCCTCCCTCCTTCCCATTGACAGTAGAGGGAGACAGGATGTGGGGATTTTGGTCAGTTTGTCACTGGACATGATCTTCTGTTTGCTCAGGGAGAGGAGCATTTCCTCTGCTATGCTGTGGAGTCGCTCCCACAGGAGACAATTCTCTGTGAGTTTCTCTAGCGTGGCTTTAATCTCATGAGCAGCAGTCTCGCCAAAACTGCTGCAACATGAGTCCATCCCACAGGCAAACAATCATCCCAAAACTGCTGTGATGTGGGTCACTTGTCCATGGGGTGCAGTCCTCTAAGAATGGGCTGCTCTAGTGGGGAAGCAAGGGCCCTCTTTCTCCATTCAGGTCTCCCACTACATCCCAGCTTTCTCTGGCATCCACCTGTTTGAGTGTGAGCACTTCTCCCACAGGCTGTGAGTGGATCTCTGCATCCCCCATGGGCTGCAGGGGTGCAGCTGCTTCCCCACAGTCCTCACCAGGACCTGCAGAGCAATCTCGGCTCTGGTGCTTGGAGCACCTCCTCCCCCTTTTTCCACTGACCTTGGTGCCACCATGTTATCTCCCTCACATGTCCTCACTTCCTCCTCTTCTCTGACTAGAAGAAAAACTTTTGCCTGTACTATTGCCAAGAAGTTCCACTGATTCCAAAATTCTTGCAGGATCCCACAGCACTGAGAAGTTGATCTTGTCTGGGTTCCGTGCCGGATAGTCGCTCACCATGTTTCTGCTCTCGGCCCCACGGCGCTGAGCGGGCAGTGCCAGCGCTGGGGCTGTTTAGTGCCTCTCGTCAGGCAGGGCTGGGAAGGAGAGGCCACCACTGCCCCTGCCCCCCTCCTGCTGCCCCTGCCCTCCTGCCTGCAGCATGGCTGGGGGTGGCCAGGCGGGCAGGGTTCACTGCAGGCCATGCTGGGATGGCAGCAGCTGCCACGCATCATTGCACACTTTGCTGGGATGGCCCTGGTGGTGATGCCGTGCTGCTCCTGGAAAAAAAAAAAACTGTGTGCTGTTTTGATTTTCTTCTTAAATCGGTCATCACAGAGGCACTTCCACCTCTCTAACTGACCAGCACATTTCCATCTTCAGAGCCATCAGAGATTGGCTCTGTTGGACATGGTGAATGCTTCTAGCAGCTTCTCACAGAAACCACTTGTGTGGCCCTCCCCCTCTACCAGAAAACCAGTCTGTGCCAAAGCAACACACTGTGCAATGGTGCCTCCGTGAGCACTGGTGTTGGGCCTTTCTCCACAGCCATGGATTTAAGGGGTTTCAGCAGCAGTGCTGGCTGGCTGAGCCCAGGCAGCTGGAAGTGCTGCATAAATATATTAGCAGCTAAGCAGCGTTTCATGCCCAGAGCCTTCTGGACTTTGAGTCCAGAAGTTGTACTGCCAGTTCCCTGACAGCAAGCCTGCTAAAATTACCATATTGATGCTGTTTGGGCCTTGTTCTGGTGCTCTTGGGGTCTGTAAAGCTTCCCTTGTGCAATTGTGCAGCAGTTAGACGTGGACTTTCCTTTCAGTGTAATACAGCTAAACACATGGAAACATGAGTCACTGTTGTATCACAGCTGCTGACATCCAAGAAACGGAAGAACATTTTATAATAGCAGGAAGGATAAGAACGTAGGCATGAAACTAAACATTGGTTTTGCAGAGGAACCTTGTCAGCTGGCTTCTCCTTAGCCACCCTGGACATGGAAGTCCCATGCTAAATCTTTTGTTTCAACTCCTGAGGCTTCAAGGTTGACAAAACCCACACTGAACCCTGACTGGATGAAGTGGACAAGCACAACTTCCCCCTTGCCTGTGGGCAGAGAGAGGATGCCCAACACCACTGCCAGGGAGCTGAGTTTATTGGTGTTCACCATCGCTGTTTCAGCCCAGACAGAACATTTCACACAGATCTGCACTGACACATACTCAGTCCAGCAGTGTCACATACCTGTTCCCCCAATTGCTCTCTGTATCCAGGCTTTTCTGATGTGGTTTTCCTGCATTAATGAGTGGCTTCTTGTTTTGCACTGTCATAATAGTTTTCCTAGAGCCATGATTAATTTAGAATGGGTACCTGAGCCTGCTGCTTGAAGTTCTCTGATGCTTGTTTTCTGTAGCTGCCGGGGTGTGTAGTGCATTTCTCGGCAGGATGATTTCCAAGCTGCCTAATGCTGAGACTAATGCAGAGAGCAGCTAAAAACTAAATAACATAAAAATAAACAAATCTGTTAAGAAGAGGAAAAGGAAGAAAAAAGATGTGGTGGATGGGAGGAGAGCATAAGCTGGAGAAGATTTACCATCATGTAACAGTACTACACGAGAGCAAAAAGGGATAAATCAAACAACACAATGGTATGTTGCATTTCATTCTATACCCTAATAGAGCCAAGCATTAAAAGTATAAAGTTGTGTTCTATTAGACAAACCTGTGCTTCTCAGTGTTGAAGTGTTTGAGCAGACTCTCAATCTCTTACTGTGGTTTTTCTTCCTCAACTGTTTGTGAAATCCTGCAGTACTGGACAGAAAGCAACGCACAACAGTGCAGTGGGTCCCTTTAGCAGTCTCATGTTCCTTCACACCCCGCTTTGTAAGCTGTTTAATTAGTTGTGCAGTTGTAATAAATAGAATTTAGTGGTATGCCCCCAGAAGTCAGTAAAATCACAGTGGGTTTACAAGACTAGCTAAGCAGGCTGCAGTCCACCTTTCCCATATGCAGTCAGGAAAAGTAAGAAGAGATTTACCTGGCTTCTCAAGCAACTTCTGTTTCCTTCAATATATAGAAGCTGCACAGGTCTCACATAAGCACAGATAGATCATGTCTCTTGTTATGTTTTTCCCAGCTGAAGACTTAACCATCCTTCTTTGCTGTTTGACATTGCACTGCCCTTAATCCACCCTGCTCTACATCCTTTTTTGTCATGCAGACTGTGATTTTCTTTTGCTGTTTTTGTATGCGTGGCAGACTTACACAAAAAAAAAAAAGTGCCTTCTCCTCTTCTCGAGCAGCCTATGCAAAAAAGCTTCTGAGTATCCCAGAGATGACATCTTTATTATGTAAAACATTCAAAAATCAGTGTATTCCAAGGGTCTGCTCAGTAACTGCAATGTTTGTTCTTTTCAGTCAAGCTAGCTGGCAACAGGCAGCAAAATGAATGATAAGGCCACACTGCATAACTTTTCTCAAATACTTTTCTACAGCTGGAAAATATCACCATACATGGGTAAGACATGTTCAAGATGCACTCTGTGTTTACTGCCAGGGCTCTTGCTCAAGATTTGGGTACCAGAACAATGGCCAGCACAGACTTCCACTGCAGTAATTATCAAATTTGATGCTCTTTTCAAGCAGTGTGTTCTTTCAATCTCATTCTTGGCTCTAACAGCTGTGCAGGTTAAATTACTTTTTAAGGGTTGTGACTGTTGTTTTGCAAATAAATTTTGGCAGTAGAATACCACTTAATAGAACAGACTTTTTTAATGCCAGTGGGTCTAATCAATAAATAAGGGTTTAATTTTACTGCAGGTGGAGGCAATCTAAGTCACCTCTAGGGAAAGACAAACAGGCATTTTAAATAAACCTCTTGGCATGTTAATCACCTTAAATCAAGTTCTGGGTTTATCCTAAAGCATTAGGATGTGAGTGGTAAAATCCAAATGCCATCATGCATTTGTAAACCCTGAGCAACCCTCGATAGTGATACAACACTGTGCTTGGAAAAAATCCCTGTCTAGAAGGACAAAAGGATCTGTATCTGCATGTAAGCCATGGACATCAGGAGATGGTACCAAAGACTTTGGTCTAAAGTTTCTATTTCAGGTAGAAGCTCAGCTGCTTTCTCAAGGATGTCAAAGCACACGCAGCTGTCATTGCTGTTTTCTAGGACTGGAGGCAATTTAAGCATGCTTCAGCTATTTAGGCTCTCCACAAATCATGGTTTTAATCTTTCACACTGATGGTTAATGGTATGTTCCTATTCTCTGTGAAAAACCAGGCATGGAAGTCGGACTCAGTATATGTCATACTGAGGCTACACAGAGCAAAAAAATGACACCCTTTGTCTTCCCCTCAACACTCTTCCTGCTGCTTCCCAAAAGTTTTGTTGGCTTTTTTTGGCTGCAGATGCACACTGGGCTGATGATCTCAGGCAACTCTTAACAGCACTTCAGGCCTCTTTCCTGGGCCATGATGGCCAGTTCCATCATCAGCATCAAAGAGCTTTGGTTTGGATTATTTTCCTCTACATGTGTTACCCCACATTTATCCATACTGAAATTCCTATGCCACTTCCTATGCCAATTCCTGTGCCTTTTATTCAGTTTTGTGAGATCCTGCCGGATGTTGTCATTGGCACAGCATTGACTGCCCTAAGGAGGTCAGGAATACCTGTAGACCTGGATTTTGTGCACTCTCCTTTCTGCAGGTTGTGAATGAAGATGTTGAATAAAACTGGTCTCAGCAAACTCTCACTGCTGCCTCCTCTCCACCATCAAAGCCTTTTCATTTACCTCCCAGCCCTTAATCTACTCTCAGTTCAAAAATGAACTTTTCCTTCAAATACCTGGCTTGGTTTCTTAATCGATAACCAAGGAGAAAATAAAATCCAAGGATTCTGAAGAAGAACTGTTGAAACAAGCTTCTCACTTTTATAGTCCTTGTATCTTTATAATACAGAACAGACCTCCCCAATATTCACAGCTGCAGTTCTGATTGTACAAGAGGTGATCCAGAAGATACACAACTGCCATGAGTTAACCTTGCAGTATTTTTTTTAAATGTACCACATAATCACAGAGAATAGGTTGGCTTTTGACAGCATCCCTTTGTTTTCATTCTAGAAAACCCAAATGGACCAGTTGCCAGGAAGAAGAGTAGTGCTATAGAGTTTACATCCATTTGCCAGGTAAAATATTACTCACTGTGGGACATGATGCCTAAGTGACAAGGCCATAGCTGGAAAAGAAAGCAGGATGGCACCCTTGAATTTTACAGCTGCAGCAGATAAGGGGTATGTTTAGATTTTCCTTCACTTTACAAGAACAAGACAGGACAGAACTGTGAATTTAACAAAGGATTAAACACCCTAAGTGATTTTAAGAGGTCACAATACAGCAACATTTCTGCTTTGAAATGGCAAGAAAAAAGAGCTGCAGTGCTGCTATAAGTCCCATGCTGCTGCAAAGGTGTCTGCCTTGCGTTGTGTGAGTGGGACAGGCTTCCCTGCCTGCAGGAGCCCCTCTGCAGATGCTTCTGCCTGCCCAGCAGATACCTGGTTTGAGTGATGGACATTTGCTCTCAAGCCCATGTCTGGTCCTGGCTGGCTCTGTTGCAATCTGTTGGGCTGGCAAGAGCTACGCACATGCAGCAGCCTGATGCAGGAAGTGGCTCTGTGGGCAGCAGGATCCACGTCTCTCACACAGACCTTGCAGAAAGCACTGCTCTGGCAAAAGAGCAGTATTTTTGGTGAGGTATGGAAGAGGTGGCTATGAACCATGTGAAGGTACAGTGAAAAATCCAGCAGAGTTTGCCGTCAGCATACTTCATGAGGACTGATATTTTGGCAAAGACCCAGCCCCACTCCTCTGTTTACCTAATGTCCTCCTGCGCTTCCACTTAAACAGGAGCTCATTTCCTGTTCTAAACTACTGTGCGTCTTGTGGTTAGTTATTAACTCACCTTTGTGTTTGAAAAAGGTCTTTATTTCAGCAGAAGGGTTTTTTTTTTGTAATTTTCACTCTGTTTGGGACAGCTGTGCAATCTGCCCATGACACATCCTTGCCCACACAAACACAGTCCTGCTATTTTCTAGGCATTATTAGTCTGTACACGGTCATCAGACTGACTGAGGGAAGATTGATCTTCAGCAGCACTGGGAAAGAGTAATCCAGAATTAAGTATAATTTTGCCAAATACATTTTGTCAGGGGAACTGGAGGAGACTCAAACAAATGCCCCTCCTTTAGAAGCTGTTCACAGCCTCTTCTGCTTTCTCTTTGGAGTGCAGTCACACAGCCTGGAGATGAGAAGTTTTCTTGGGAATCTTGCTGGTAGGTTCAGTTTTCAGTGCAATCTCTTACAGGATCACACTGTGGAGAAAGGAATTATTTGCCATTTCTGCTATTCTCTCTGTTTCACTTGTTTCACTTTAGGAGAAGTTCCCAGAAAGATTAGTGAACTCCATGTGCTGAAGTGTGAGGGTGGAATGAGTGAGTGGAGGATAGTCTCACTTGATTTCTATATGCATAAATCTGACTAAAGCAAATGTCAGGGGAAAAGGAAAGAGTTAGGTTTACTTACTCCAATTACTCATGCTTTTGTATTTCTTATAATGCCCTCCAGGCACACTTCTGTTAGCTGCAGGAGTATCTAGCAGCTCCGCTGAGGACTAGGTGCTTGAATAATCTTTAAATTCCAGGGTTTTTTTGGCTTTTAATCCCGTTCTTTGTTCCACTGAGATTTTGAGTTCAGGCAGATTACAGTGTTAGATGGGCACTTAAGACAACTTTGAAATGCCATCTCTGTTTTTCTCTCAGTGTTTAGACCCAGATTAGCTAAAATGCCTCATATCTTTGCAGAGGGAAATGCCTTTCTGCAAGGCTCAGGTTGGCATCCAAACCTTGTTGCAGCTACTGCTGTCAAGACTAAGAGCCTTCTTTCTGCCAAACACACACACTTGTGCATTTTTTTCACTGTACATGTCACTAGTTCTTGTGCAAGAGTTGGCCAATCTGTGGTATTTCCTGTGCCAGCACCCCCCTGGGAAAATTCATCATTGAGTATCTGAAGAGAGGAGCTTGCTTTTGCACCCATCTGGCTACTAATCTTTAGGGCTGTACAGTAATGACTGATGAGAAGGGGATATTCAGGAGGAAGAAATGTTTTTCTGCCCAGCCTTGTTACTTCAGGAAGGATCTTGCTAAGTTGTAACCCCTGTCTGCACCACCTTATCCAATTAAGTGTGTAAAACAAACTGTTCCTGAACAATGAACTAAGAAAACTGTTTCAACAGATTTATGTTTTGCTCTTTTCTTTCGCTCTTCAGATTTTAATTTTCCCCTTGATCTTCCTGCCTCCTTTGATACTCTTTAATTTCCCGAGTAATCCCTTAAATTGCCATCACTTTCCCAAGCACCTGCCACATCTCCACATCTCCCAGCTGTGGGTGTGGGGAATAGGTGGGGAAATAGCCAAGCTCATCATATTGAGGTTTCTCTGATGTTAATTCCAATTCTGGGATATGCATCAGACCATTTTATAAAACCTGGGAAAACAACCTATACTGCTAAAATTAATTTTCCTGTCTCTGGCCTTTTTCCCCTGTTCCTGACCTACTAATGCTAAACAGAACTTGATACTGGCAGATATCACAGCAAAAATGCAGATTTAATACTCACAGAGATCTGCTCATTTTTATAAGGGATAGAAACAGCAAAAAAAGGCAGTAATTACAGGCTGCCAAATAGAGCTGATATGAGCCCTAGTGAAGTGTTAATGAAGTCTCCTAGCCAAGTTTTGGGGTCCAAAGAGTGAATGCAGGGCCATGTACACCTTCCTCTGTCCATGGGGAAGTAAAATTCAATTTAGAGATTATTCTGTTATCCAGTTTAATCTGGTGCTGGGCCAGGTGCACTCATCTATAATGCACAACCAGCACATACAGAGAGTGTGGAAAGGCTCTGGTTTAGGCTGCTTTAAGGGCTCCTTGTCAGCTGTCAAGGTTTATACTGTTTGCACACCTCGCCTGATCTCCCTTCCAGTCCACTCCGATGTGCTGCAGAAGAAACTGAACAAACCCCGGCGGTGACGCAGATTTATTTAAAAACGACGAGGATTCGGGGGTATTTCAGGTTACTGAGAACCGGCGGAGGGGAACGCCCCCTGCCCGCCCACCGCTCGGTTCTCCCGGCTCTCGCGGGCGGTGCCAGGCCGGGGTGCCCGCGGCCTGGGGCTCCGTGGCCTCTCTGCGGCTCGGGGCTGCTCGGGCGGTTGCGCCGGGCCCCCGCTCCCTTCTCCAGCGTCCCGCTGAAACCGGCGCTGCCGCCCAGGCCTCCTCCCGGGGGCCGCGCCCCACGCGGCGCCACCACGGCCACCGTCATCGTCGGCGCAGCGGCGGTCCCGCTGCGGGCCGCGCCGGGCGGCGGAGGCGGAGCCACGCCCGGGCGGGGGCGGGGGCGGCGGCGGCGGCTGCCCCAGCCCCAGCGCGGGGTGGGCGGACGGCGCGGTGCGGGGGTGATGGAGTCGCGGGCCCTCGCCGCCCGCGCCCTGGTTTCGCGGGGCCCGCTGAGGCCCGGCCGCAGCCGCCGCCGCCGCCGGTAGGAGCGCGGCCACCCCCCGCCCGCCGCCGGCAGCCCCCCAGCGCCGTGACATGGCCACGGAGCCCCCGCGGCCGGCGGGGCGCCCCGAGGGCGGGGCCGCGTGTTGCGCGCGGGCGGCGGGCGCGGCGAGACGGAGGAGGCCGAGGCCGCGGCCCAGCCGGTGCTCGGCGCCTCCCCGGGCCCCCGCGGCAGGCGGGGGGCGGCCGGCGGCGGGCGCTGAACGGATGCGTGCCGCTGTCGCACCAATGTGGCCGGGCACATGTACGTGCAAGGAATTAAAGGCGGTGAGCGGCGACGGGCGCGGGGAGGGGGCGGCGGGCCTGGCGGGACACCCGCGAGGGAGCTCTTCCCACCCCCACCCTACCCTCCGCTCAGCTGAATTCTCCCAGACCGGCTGTGACCGGCTGGTTTGGCTTCGCGTTCCCGTCACGCCGCGGCGGCGAAGGGGCAGCTCTGTGGCTGGCGGGGCAAGGGTCGGTGCAGGCGGGAGCGGCGCCGGGGGCCGAGCGCAGGACTCGCCCTTGCCGAGCTCCCGCCGCCGGGCTCGGGGCGCACCTGCCCGCCGGAGGGGCCGCAGCAGCGCGGGAGGCCGGGGCTGGGCCCTGGTGCAGCGCGGGAGGGAGCGGAGCGCCCCGGGAAGGCCGGAGGGGCGGCCGGTCGAGCTCCCCGCTAGGCACCGGCCGTGGATGGAGCGGTGAAACCGCTGCTAAAATTTCATTATTCTGGTGCTTTTCCTAAGTGGCATTCGTCTGTCGGGATGTGTGGTAGTTATCAGGCGCCCTTAAACCGAAGGACTTCTGCGTTCAGCTTCATTTTATCAGGGCACCTATTAAAAAGTGGGGATTCAGGTAACAGCATGCTGGTTTTTTCAGAACAGATGTCAGAAAGCGTGGTTTTATCTAACGGGACCACCTGAGCCTGTGGCCACCAGGAAACTTCAGCTAATTATTACTAAGCTGTAATTATTTGTGTTGTTTATTTGATGATAAATCGAGCCATGGCTAGGAAGTGATCTAATAATACGAAAACATGAGGATACAGTATGCCCAGGTCTAAATTTCTATTTTAGCTCCTGTTGATGTGTTTCCCCTTCTGAGGGAGGGGCCTCTTAGCATAGGCAGTGGTCATGCTGCCAAAGCAATTGGCCAAGTTAATGTTGCCAAATGGCATTTCTCGCCTTTCCAGGACATTGCACTGGGGCTAACTCCTGCCTCTCAGCCAGATGGAAGTGTGTGCATCCATTCAGTTTGCAGTGTGCTCTCTGAGAGAAGCTATTAATGGGCATCTGCTGGTGTATTGTCTTTGAACCCTGGTAGAGGGAGCTGCCTGTGCTGAAAAGGCCCAGGGGCTGAGTTACAGAACCCTGTCAGCTATCAGTGAATGAAATTACAGCACTAATGGCACTCTGAGTTTGTCTTATCTACAGCCTGCATCCATGGTGTGCCCTGTTGCAGATCATCTCAACAAAAAACATTCTTCTCTTTGCCCCTGCCAAGGGCTGAACTTCAGAACCTTTTAGATCATCAGTGACTGGAATACAGCACTAAGGGTGCTGTAAGTTTGTCTTATCTGCAGGCTGTTTGCATGTCTTTCTGCTGATGATCTCCGCAGAAAAGTATTTCTTGTCCCTTGCTCCATTGCAGCCAGTGCAATAAAATGTAGATGGCAGTGCATTGGGTCCTTGAAGGTGTGTGTGTGTTCCATATTCATGCATCAAAGCATGAGGTGGGTGTCAGGCAAAAAAAGCCTCAGTCAAGGAGAGCTTCCCCCTTTGGCACATCAACTCTTACTGCAGTCAGGCCAAACAGACACAGGTGATCATCCTTATTTTGGGTGCCACTGCAATGGTGTTGGGTAAAAGCTTGCTCCACTACATCTCATGGGCAAGACCAAGACTTTTCTGCAGAGACACCACCATGGGTGGATGATCTCATCTTGGAAACTGTTTTATGTTGAAGTGAAGACTCAAAGCTGTTCTGGTACTCACAGCTCTCATTTTTGTAACTTGATTTTCCCTTCTATTCCCACATACAAACAGAGGACTTGAAGGTATCCAAAGTGTTATGAACTTTTACTTTTTTTAGTAAACAGTACACAGTAAAATTTCTCCTGAATAACCTTCCTTTTCCCCTTTGTTCCCCTTTGTGACTGCCTTGCAGATGAAAGGCCCTCTCAGAGCCTCTCTGCCTGCATGTGTAGACATCAGGCTGCTGTGCATTGTGAGTGCCCTTTTGTTGAAGGCTGTGTGCAGTAGTGCTTCCCAGATAAATCGTGTGCAGTGATGTAAAGTAATGACTTTGGGCTGTGCCTTTAATTCCCTAGGCAGGCAGAGAGAGACAGCACCCTGTGGGATATGTCACCTACAGAGCCTCCTGCACCTGCCTGTGGTGTGGTGCCTGGACCTGCAAAATGCTGGGGGTTCTGTAGCTGAAGGGGGCTGGTCTCCCTCAGAGTGATTTGCTTGCTCACTCAGAGTGGTAGCAAGCTTTGCATCCACAGCCAGGGAGAAATGTCTGTGAGATATTTCAGGGTTTTAATTTCAACATAGTTCTGTTTAATTGCTTTTTCATTTGTTAGAAACAGTCCTATTCGCTGTCTGTGCTGAAAAATCCAGGAAGCCTACAACAAACCCGTGGCCAACATCTATCTGTGGGAATGGATCTGCAGGTGGTGGTGATCTCTGCTTCTTGTAGATCAGAGGGATTTTTCCTCTCTGTGGTGAATATTGAAACATGGTTCTGGTTTTCAGGCCTGGCCCAGGTCTCAGTGACAGAGTAGTGCAGTAAGTGCTCTAGTCTGTCAAGAATTGCAGAGAATGAGGGAACTTTGGATGTCAGTTCATATTCAACTCTTCAAATAATATGTTATCAACCCAGTCGTGTATGGATTCTGCTTCCAGAAGTCTTTGCGTGGTCTTTCTGCCTTTGTAGATTGTCTGCTTATCAAAGGCAAAATGCAGATTTTTGAGGAGGTGTGTGTTTCGAAAACCTATTTTAATGTTTAACCTAATTTATTTTAATGTGATTGTTAACAATTCACATATGGAACACGTGCCATTGAAGTACTTGGTGCACTTTGCAGAGAGGGTTCCAGGACATGCAAAAGGGTACAGGGAGGGGGGAACACAAACTCCTGTGCCTTGAAGATGGTGTGGTAGCCTGCATATGTGTGGCATTATTTTTCTAGTTTTGTCAAGTGTTTAAAATCCAATTTTTAGGCAAGAAACATGACTTGAGAGCTATTTTATGCAATTTTTAAAAGCAAATCTTGGGCATAGCAAACTATTGAAACAACTATTCTAAGTCTGGTGGTCGTTTTTAAAGTTAAACATCTTGGTCTCTAAAAACTATGTTTAGTTTCCAAGACTGCAGCACAGAGCCATTCATAGATAATAGTTTTTGAGGGTGAAAAACACAATTGCTATTACAACTGCAAACTCTTTGGGATGCAAAGCTCCTGGCTCATTTTTTCTGTTTTCTCACATGGTAGTTGAAATAGAACCGATTTTGGATACAGTTGACATTTTTTCTACTCTTCTAAGCAAAATAAATTACTGTCTGAAGAGCTAGAAGTGAAATCCTAGGAGAAAAAATTCTTTTCAGAAGTGGGTTTTTGGTTTTCTGTTGAACCTAATGGTGCAACACAGCACACATTTCAGAGGAATGCAGTTACTTTTCTCTATTCTTGCCTACATCCATGCCTCGGGGCATCCTTGGATAGTCAAGCTGCATTTCTTCTGCAGTTATTCAGAAATACTGGTGACTGGAGAGTCATAAGGCTGTTTCATGAGGGTATTTTGGAGTGTTTTTTTTGTGCAGGTTTGATGGAGGTGTTGCCTGGCTGACATTAAATTATGGGTGATACAATAGTAGCAGCTGATAGCTTGCAGTGCTGTGGGGCTGCTACCTCTTGTAGTAAAGACATACTCTATCTGGTGCCACTAGTGTAGATGTACATCCACAGGACAGTTATTTCTGTTCTAGCAGTGGAGAAATGCATTAAATGTGATACTCCTTTAAAGTCCTGGCATTGTTGGAGAACAATTTATGATTATTTAAAAAGGGAGTGTCTGTGTAATCTCTTTTAGTTAATGATGGGGTTTTTGGGGTGGAAGTTTCAGTGTCAAATCCCAGTACTGTGTTGGCCTTGGGCAGAGCTACACCCAGGGAGTTATTCAGTGGGTAGAAACAAGAGGAATGCAGCAAACCTCTGCTAAGGGTTATATGTAGGGAGCTGCTAATTCTGATAATTTTGTCTCTACTATGTGTGCAGTGGAAACAGTACAGCTTTTCAATAGGCTGTCCTTGATGGTTGAAGTCACTGTTTCGGGGGGGGGGGGGGGGGAAGGAAAAAGGCAAAAAAGAAAGCTGTACTCTTAAAACTTAGCCCTGAAGGAAATGCTTTTCTTCTAGGCATACTGCAGCATCCAGATGGAACTGTCCTGAAGCAGCTGCAGCCACCACCTCGTGGTCCCAGGGAGCAGGAGTTCTACAACAAGGTGAGGGTCCCACAGTGTGGGGGAGGCTGAAATGAGGGCTGTGCTTCCTGGAGAAGTACATCCTTATCCTTGCAGTTGGGGAAAGTGCAACCTAAATCCCCTGCTGTGCTATCTGTGGTGCTCTCTAGAACTTTCTGCGTGCCAGACCTATTTCACTCACAGGATGTAAGCTTGCTTATTTGTTGATAGATAGCAGACCTTCACAGCATCTAAGATTTTATTGAAAAGCCTTATCTCCTGTCTAGGTTTAAAGGGTTGTATGTTTGATCCCAACTTTCTCACACAGCTGAGTCTTTCAAAAGTGCTTGCATCTAAATTTAGCATGTTTTATGCTTCTTCCTAGCCTGTTTACTGCTAGAAGTATTGGCTCTGTTCACTATATGAAAAACTCAGGCTCCTTTAAAAAGTCAATAAATTTCAAACCTCTCAAGTTGTTTTAACTTGCAATTGTTGCATTTTTCCTATTGCTTATCTTCAGTTTGCTTTAGCAGTAACTTTAACAAGTGCAGACCAGGAAAGCATGTTGCTTTCCTGTGCACAGCTTCTAGAGCCTGCTCTGTCCTACCTGCCTGTGACAGTCTGTCGTGTGTTTTTTTGTGTGTCAGGTTGATATGCCCATGCCTCTCCATGGCTTACTAGGCACAAAAAGCTATTAAAAATCTTCATGCTTGGTGTAAGAGGAGTCTTGAGACCCTCTGCTTGTTGTGGTGCATGGCCTGGGATTTTGGTTGGTAGGTTTCTTTTTCCCTAAAAGGGTATTTATTTAAGTTACCACAAGACCTTGCAAATTTCCTGGAAAAGTCCTCACTGAACAAAGCAAGGGTGCCTTTAAGTGATCAGTGTGTTTGCATAATAGCATTATTTGATAATTCTCATGATGGGACAGGACAGCAGTGCTTGACTTACTCAGGAACCAGTTAAATGTAAATATTTTTCCGAGTTTTTCTGTTACTCTCATTGAGATGAGGTTAAGAAATATGCCATCCAGCACTGACTGGTAACTTGAGTAGAAGGGGGAAGCTTGAACAGACTCCTTTAGGCACCAGGCTACCTTCTGTGCTGTGAAATCCTCAGGCAAAGGCAGTAACATGCTGTCCCTGCCTAAAGCCAGCAGGTAAGAGCTGTAAGTTCAGGCATTGCTTGCACATGAACTCTTGACATCAGAGACTTCATAATTTTGCTTCTTTAAGCTTAGACTCACGTGACAAGCTGTGAGCAAGACCCTGGGCAGAGTCTTTGAGGAGGGGGGTGTCTGTGTCAGTGTGCTTGTTAGTGTGCTGTGGAGGAAGCCAGGTCTCAATGCTGGGAAATTAAGCTAGTAGCTTCTGTTCTGTCTCCTAAGGGTTTGCTGGGTTGCTTCAAACGCTGTTTTTTGGTTTTTTTTTTTTTTTGGGTTGTAAGCCATAAAATAACAGAGAAAGGGAAAGATTAGACATGACTAGTTGTGTGTGGACTAGAAGGCTTTTTAGTGGGAGAAGGAAGGTTGCTCTTCAATGATTACCTGCTATCATGTTTACTCTCAGGCAAGAGCTGTGTGATGTGGGCTGTAGACATCTAAGCACTAGATATTATCATATAGGATGATAATTGCTCTGGGTTGGGAGGTTCAGGGTAGGGTACAGTTCCACGTGCAGCTTGAGCTGGACCCATAGCTCATTGTTGCAAAAAGGGAAGTAAATGCCTTTCTTCCCATTCCTGCCATTTACCTTGTACCATGATGGTGCTTTTTGGACATATATGAACTAATTTGACCTATTAAAAAGATGGCAAAACTTCCTTGTTCTGGCAGTTTAGGGGACTAAGCTGACAAGCAATGGGAACAACCGCAAGGCTGGCCTGCTTTGGTGTCTGAGTTCAGCCTGTCTTGTGGGCTATAATCAGAGATATTATCACCTTGGAGAAGGCTGACGAGCCTCCAGAGATGGAGGGAAGGATAATTTTACTGCTCCTTGAGACAGGGAATTGTTTGAAATGAAACAAGTGAAATGAACCTGATGAGTCCCAAGCTCTTGGTAAGATCAAAGCAGGTGGTTGTCCAACAGCATATGTGGATTGTGACTCTTTTTTGAAAAAAAATTCTGCTCCTATTTTTTCATATGTGCTAGATCTGTTTCGTGTGTAGGTATGTGAGTTATTGCTCCCTTTGCATCCCACCTTATACTAGCATGCATGAAAATTAGTGCCCCAGCACCTGGGTCAGAAACAAGGGGGGGAATCTTTCCTTCTGGAACAGCACACCTCCTCATGTGAAGTAACTGAGAAGCTCTGTGGTTTATGGTAGCAAGAAGGGGGAGCATGTCTCAGTTTCAGCTGCATGAGTCAGCTGGAGAGCAGCTATGGCAGATCTGAAGCAGAAGTTCTTCCAAGAAGCAGGAAGTGGTATTTCAGTGTGCAGCCCTAGCACTTGGCAGCTGCAGGGAATGTGTCGTGATAGATGATAATGAGGCAGTAAGGGACAAGTTTGACTGGAACTCTGATATATTTAATCTGGTACCAGGTGGATATTACCTTCTGTTTGGACCAAAAAGTCTTCTCTTCTGAAACTGCTGGATTTGTATGCAGCCTGATGAGTGAACATGACAGAGGTAGAAGTCTGTCAGTGAATCAGATGTTTTTTCCCTTGTTATTGATGGCTTATTTTCTGTTGAGCATGGTGCCAAGTACTTACCAGTAGAGCCCAAACAAAATGGGCTTCCATTTTGGAATGGAAACTTGAGGAAGACTTGTACTGCAAAATACTAGTGAGTGGTCCAAAACTTGCTCAGAAGCAGGTGGCAGCTGAAGTTTGGAAGAATTTCACAGGTTTTTGTCAAATCTGGAAAATTGCTGAAGTAATTCCTACTCAGGCTGCCATCAGGTTGCCTTTCTGTTTTCTTCATTCAGTGTTTTCCCTTTAGCAGTCAAAAAAAGAGAGGTCTTTTTTTGTAAGAGATGATTTCACCAATTAAACTTTTATCTACTAGAGCACTATGTCTCATTCTCTACTGCTAGGGAAGGGGCTTGCCCTGTGTTATGAGGGAGAGGAAAAACAGCATGATAAGATTATCATGAATACCTCTATGATAAAACATAGTAAAACAATGAGCCGTTTGTTAATAGCTTAACTGGTTTGTTAATGGCTTACTGTGCACTGCTTAACTTCTCATTGGAGTGTGACTTTCTAGCTGTAATGTCCACTTGCTGTTGAGTTCTGTAAATCTGAGTAATTATCTAATCAAAATAATAACATTTGAATTTTGTTTCTGCAAACTCCCTTGCTGGACCTGAGGGCATGAACTCCTTACATTGCCTGCACAACCATGGAGTGTTTTACTTGGTATTCTGGTAGCCTTATCTGTGTGAGGAAAATGCCAGTTTTTTTAACCTTGAATAGCTACAAAATACTTTGTTTTCAGTAGGTATGAGCGACAAGGGAATGAGGCATAAGGTTGGTGTTTATTTAAGGGCTATCTGCACTGCTGATCAGTTGTTTCTGTGTAATGGCAATGCTCTGTGTAGGTGGAGGTACTCCAAAGGACTTCTTTTAAAGGGGTTTTGGGAGGGAGGAATATACAGGGATGTGGCAACAGGGAAATAGTGTTGTTTGAAAATGTGGTCTTTTCAGTTAGAGAGACTAAATTGGTAAAAGGCAGTGTGAGCTTATGGTAGGCTGCCTAAGCAAGCATGCTGAGAAATCCCACAGAAGTGCCCTGCTCCTCAGTGTGTTTTGGGATTTGGCTTCAGCCTGATTTACTGCCAGGGCTCATTTATCCATGCTGAAATGCTCTGATTCAGTTCAGCAGTCTTGATAGAGGAGGAGGAAACCTGTCAGCACTCTGTACAGTGATCTATTGCACCAGGTGAGTTGAAAAATGTGAGGATAGTGTGCTTTGAACAAGTTCCTGTGTGAGATAACCAGTGCTCAGCTGGGTGTGAGCTCCTGTGCCCCAGAGCACTCTGTGCCAGTACAGCTCTGCCCTTGCATTTCAGAGCTCTCCAGCACGGGGCTTTCCTCAGTTTGTCATGTCAGGAATGCAGCATGGCAGAAACTGTTGTCCTTTAGGAGAGGGAGGATGCTGGAATGCCAGCCTTAAACAGGGCAGCTGCTTTTGTGGGCACTGACAGGGAGATTGGGCTGCAAGGAGGGTGCCTGGCTCAGGTGAGACCCCATCTGCAGAGCTGCCTCCAGCTCTGGGGTCCCCAGCATGGGAAGGATTGTGGAACTCTTTGAGTGAGTCCAGAGGAGGCCTCCAGGGTGATGGGATGGCTGAACACCTCTGCTGTGAGGAAAAGGCTGGGAGAATTGGGCTTGTTCAGCATGGAGAAAAGGCTCTGGGAGAGCTCAGAGCCTCTTCCAGTTGGTGAAAGGGCTCAGAGAGAGCCTGGAGAGGGAATTTGGACAAGGGCTTAAGGAACAGGACATGGGGGGAATGGCTTCCCACGGCCAGAGGGCATAGGGTTAGATGGAATATAGGAGGAAATTCTTCCCTCTGAGGGTGGTGAGGCACTGGCACAGGGTGCCCAGAGAAGCTGTGCTGCCCCATCCCTGCAAGTGTAGAAGGCCAGGTTGGACAGGGCTTGGAGCAGCCCTGGGACAGTGAAAGATGTCCCTGCTCCCATAACAGGGGGATGGAACAAGATGGTCTTTAAGGTCCCCTTCCAACCCAAACAATTCAGTGATTCTATGAAAACTGAGGAAGAGAGCATTTAGAGTTGTTACCTTTGTGACTGTGGTTTCCTACAAGCTGTGTGTTGAGCATGGAGAGATGGAGTGTTTCATAATGTTCAGTGGAGCCAGAGAAGGCTGCTGAGCTGTTTGGAAATGGCTGCTCTGACTACTGATCTTGGCTTTCACTCAGTGCTGTTGTCAACCTGTTACTGTGTGTAACTTTTCTGAGCATGGCCTACTGAAGTTTAAAGTTTGCTAGTGGAGCAGCTAATTAACTGGGATTTTATGCTTAACAGATCAATAAATGTTCCTGTACACTTTTATTAGAACTGCCCTTCAGTTTGCCTGTGGTGACTGTATGACACTTGGGGGATGTGTAGTTTTCCCTCCTGCTACCTACTGAAAACTGTCCTGGGAAAGCTCCTGCAGCGTGGGCAGCTTCCAGTGGATACCTTTTTCTTTCTCTCTATTGGCTGTACATCAGAATTGTCACAGCTGCTTCTAGTGGTGTTGCCATGCCATGGCTCCAGATGACATTGCTGCAATAGTATAAGGTTTCCAAGGCTATTGTAGTGCAAGTTGTACCCAAATTCTCAGAGTTCTGTCCCAGGTGCAAGGGTGATTTTGGGAAGTTGGATTGAAAAGGTGGACAGGGTTCTCCCAGTCCCAGCTCAGCTCTGGCCAGTGCTTGTGAACCAAGGGAGATGATGAACTGCATAGCACTGTGAAAAGATAATTCAGCTAATCATTTGGCTCTTGTGGTTAACAAATCTTCCACCCTGCCCACTTAGTGATGGCTTTGTTAACTGCTGTAGCATTCAGGGTTTGAGTCCTGCTGACATTGAATGTGAATGCAAGGAAGTTGTTACCAGTGGAGATAGCAGAAAATGTTTTTCACTCTTGTTATGTGTCCTAAAAACAAAACCAGGATATAGGAGACACAAATAGCTCCAACATGTGAAAGAGATTTACAATGGTTAGGTGAGAGTTAGGCACTTGAAAGCTAGGAAGGAATGGTTTTGTGGTTGCTACACAATTGTTCTGGAGCTTCCTTTGGATGCATTGAAATGCAGTTTCCACAGGGCAATGACCTGTGTTTGTTTTGCTTTCCCTCATAACTCACTAGCTCATTTTACAGCCTGATACAAGGCAGGATGGATATTGTTTGTGAAACTTTTGCTGTCTTTTTTTACAGTCAGTCTTTGAGTTTGTAACCAGGGGGTAATGTGTTAGTGAAACCTAGTTATGTTAATATTTCTGAAACCACAGTTCTTGTGCTTCTGGGGTTACAGAGAAGAAGTGTTTAGGAATTGTGCCCATTTGGACCATCAGCAGTAATCTTTTCCTTACTGTTCTATTTATTTTTGTTCTCAGTAACCTGCTGCAGCTCCTGGGCTATGTCTTTTCATTCCTGATCAATGCTTACTTCTTTTCTTACTAATTTTAATTAGTCTTCCAGCAGCTTTAGGCAGTGCAGGAGACTTGTGGTGATTCTCCACCCCCCCAAATGGCATAAAATGAAGCCAGCAGTCTAAAAGATGGGTTTTGGCCTGAATTTGCACAGAATTGCAAGAACTGAGTCATAAGGCTCAGCTCCCTTTAAGCCTATATAGCATAAATCATGATAAGGCAGCCTGTGTTCCATAAACTGTTCTCTGCTACTGACAGGAAAGGAAAGGGGCTGGGGAGGCAAAGTACGTCTTGTTTCAGGATAAGTTATCCTATTTTGTAAGCTCAGTGAAGTGCTTTTGTACTCTTGATTTAGATGATAATCCTTGGCTGAAAAAGGAGTGGATGATGGCCATTGTGCTGCTGTTGTGTACTAAAATATCCTTATCCTGTGATCACGTCTCTGGCTGAGGTTTTGATTTTCAGTCTTGTAAGGACATAAATGCAGGATGCCTGCTTTTCTTAACATCTTATTTTGGAGAAGCAATGCCTTGCCCATGCCTTTCATTACTGCTGCATTTGGAGCTGTGGCTCAAAAGGATCTTTGGCTGTGCCTCATTCTGGTACATCGGGATCTGCCCCACTGAGATACTGGTACTGAAGTGTCCACATGACCTGTTGGCAAACACAGTGAGCATGTTCTGATGCAGTTCATTCCTGCCCTCAGCATCACTCCTCTGCTCAGGAATTGTCTAGAAGGGATCCTCTTTTGCTGGGGAAATGAGCAAACCAGCATGTGAAGTTGCCTCTTGAGTCCTGGGCATTGGTAATAAAAGCAAGGGCATGTAGTAATTCTTAACTAATGAGAAGAAAATGGTTTTTTGATAAAGTTGTGAAATACTGGCAGCTGGTATTCAGATCTTTTTTCACATGAGGAGTTGAAGGATGAAGTGTAGCCGTAAGAATCTGCTGAGTTCCTACTACTGCTCTATAAATAATTTTATACAGTATCATTTATACATTTAACAGTACTTCACTGTTAAATGACTGGACAGTAGGACTTGGAAAATACGGCAGATTTTTGTGGTTCTTGCACTCTGCAGCAAAAACCAGTTTGGAAGAAACCCACCCCACAGTAAAAAGTTAACCTTGGATGATCTGGTGAGTGTCTTGTTCCCCATGCTCTTTGAGGATTGTATATCACAGAATAAACTACAACCCACTTTAATAAATCTAGGAAACCCTTTAAAAAGGGAGACAGTAAAAGGCCATTATTGCAATTTGATGCAATTATGGAACTACTGGGTGGAGTTGGGAACAGACTGGGTAGTCTGTAGTCTATACAAATAAGCAGGAAAAAAAATCCAGTTCTCTTAGCAACCTGATTTTGAGGAATATTCCTTACCAAGAGTAGATCTGGTTGGAAATACAATGAAAATGCATAGTTGTAAAGTGCACAGTATGTTAAATTGAATTAAGACCCAGCAAAGTGCTCCTGCTCTGCTGGAGGGTCATGCAAGTGCTTTTTCAGCCTGGATCAAATACTGTTTAGACTTTAATTATGAATGTTTTAGAATATGGATCAACTTACTAATACATGTTAGTGTTAGACAGAAAATACTTTCTCATTATAACTTCATTTAAAAGTAAGATATGGTTGGTGAACTGACAGAATGAGGAAAGTGTAGGTTGCCTACTTGAAACAAAAACAAAATAAATTCAGTCTCCAAAAAGAATTCTAGTTTCCAGATTTAAAAAAGAACCCAGACAGGCTTGTAATGTTGTCACTGATGATGTACTTGAGGGAAGGGAGGCCATCCTGGGGAACCCTGACAGCCTTGAGAAGTGGGCCAGTGGAACCTCATGGAGCTCAGCAAGAGAAGTGCAGGGTCCTGCCCTGCAATCCCAGACACACCAACAGCTTGGAAGGGAAAGGGATTGAGAGCAGCCCTGGGAGAAGGGATTGAGAGCAGCCCTTGGAGAAGGACTTGGGAATGATGGTTGTTGAAAAACTCACCATGAGCTGGCAGGGAGTTCTCCCTGTGTATTTTCAGTGAAAGTGATTGCAATCTCATTAATATGGCTGCATATTAGATAGTAAATTAAGCAATTTGCTATAATAGCATTTAATGTAACAACATTCACAAGTAATTAACGTCTGGAGTTCTTGTGGTATGAGATTTTGAATATAAGCAGAGCTGGCTCAATGCCAGTCAGTTTTGTGGGAACGGGTTCTGTGGACACAGCTCAAACCATGATGGTACCACTTCAGAAAAAACCCAGGGCTGTCTGAGTTGTAGAACCAAGCAGATATAAATTGCTAAAATCACAGCTGCTGTTCTAACCTCAATTTTTTGACCCTTGCCATTGCCTGGTGTAACTGGCTGATGTAAGAGTCTGGAGGGAAATGCAGTGTGTGCTCAGGTAATTAAAGTCTGTGATGTAATACATACCCAATGGAAGAGGGAATTGAGGTTGCCCTAGCATCTGTAAATCTTGCACTTGCTAATTTAAGTGCATGACTTAGCTGCATTAACTGCTCACAAAAAAGTCTCAAATCCCAGGGTGGACAGTGAATTGTCTGCCTGATGTTGGCAGCTGGCTGTGTTATCTGAGACTCTGCAGGCTGTAGTGCTGCTGCCTTTAGGGACAGTTTATGATAGCTGGCAGCAAAGAAAGGTCTTTCTTCATATTGATATGCCTACTCTGACACTTAAAGTTTCCTACTCAAATAGCTTTAAAATACATGTTATTTTAAACTAGCTCTTGAATGTACTTTAGAAGGTTCCCTATAGATTACTTTTCTGTTATTTTTTCATCAGGGCATTTGAAGACAGGTCTGTACTGCTAGAATTAGTTTCCTGTTGAAATTTAAACACTTGTTTTACCCTCCCTCTATAATTTGTCATTAGCTACTCTTTAGAAAAAAAACTCTGAATGTTGTCTTTTAAATAAGCAAAAGAACATTCCCATTGTCCTGAGCAGCCCCTCTTTGCATTAAAAGCAGATTAATCTGTTACAGGAAACCCCAGAGTATAGTTTGGATTAAAAACTTGGGGGTGGTAAATAAGCCTCTGAATTAAAAAGTCCTGCATTACTGGAAATTATGACTTCAGGGTGTCTGTTAGAGTATCTGAGCTGCCACAGAACATATCTGGAGCATGTTCCTCTTATGAGTTAGTGGCTGTAATTTGTAATGGTCATGCTGTGAGCTCTCCAAATGTCAGCATCCTATTTACTTGCTTTTCTGGAGACATTTTATGTCTCCAGTCTGTGCTATTGGAAGAATGTAGCCTGTGATATGTAGAAGGGATCACTCCCCAGGCTGAGCTGGCATAGGGTTGTTTTGTACTTCTTGATTTATTGGATAAAGATGTTATATATGCTAACACAGAAATTGCTTGTATTTGTCAGTGGTGGCTGGAGAGATGGACCTCCACTGTTACATTAAAAAAAGGCACTGTTTCTTGAAGTAAAATTGGAATATTGCTGATGTAAGTAAAAATCAAAGGGTTTATTTATTAAGGTTTTCCTGAGGTGAGTGATAACCTGTATTTTTCAGGAATCCTCCAGCAGTATTGGTAGCAATGCCTTTTGGGCTATGAGGTGCATGGTATATTTCTTGTAGCTTTAGGGATGGCTTTATCGTGCTTACATTTATATTTGGTATTCTGTGGCTTGCTACCAGGTTGTATGAAATGAGAAGAAATGCCCATGACATGTGTACTGCTCATGAGGCCCAGTTCTAATGAACAGAAGTGATTCTATCCTGCATGGGAATGAGCATAATTCCTGAAATGCCTGATTTTGTTGCTTTGCCCTCACCAAATGACTTCCTCTGATCTTTATTAGTTGAATGCTTATTCTTGTTTGACATGTGAATACATTACAGGCTAAGACTGAGGTCTATATTAAGGTCAAATAAGTGCCTTGTAAATGTTATGTCAGAGTTATGAGGGGAGTTTCTTATTGGTTCTGGGAGCAAGATAACTTCTTGAGAGACAGAAGTAATGCAGTTAGTTCTGTTATGTCAAATTAGTGATAGTGAAAAATGCATTATTGGGAGTTCTGTCTCCATTTAAAATGTTTTATATCAGGTTATTGAGGAATAGACTCCTTAGAAGATACTACTTCTGGAGCTCTTTTCCCCATTTGGTCTCAACTTTGGGCTATTACATCCCATTATAAATTATCTGAGTATCTTTGTTGTATCCTGCTGTTTGAAATACACAGGAACATACTCATAATTACTTGCTAAGTTGCAAAGTTTAATGGCCTAATGTTTAATGGCCAAAGTTTAATGGCCTAAGGGTCCTGTCGCTCTTAAAAAACCAAAGTGGTCTCCTGACATTTCACTTTCTCAGAATCTTTTGCTAATAAATTAAGTAAATGAGTTACTACGTTTGCCTAGTTTTTCAGTTGCATTCAGTGTTTCTCCTTGTTGTCTGTTGCACTTTTGGTTTCCATTGCTCTCCTCTTGGTTCTGACCTATTTATATGTACTTGCTCCCGTGTTAAGATATGATGATTTCTGCCTCTCAGATCTCCTCAAACTCATCTGGGAAAAGAGCATTAGTGCTCCTTTAGTGCAGTGGAGTGCCCTGCCTTGGATGCAAGGTGCTATGATCATAAGCTACCACAGTAAACAAAAACTGGGTTTGTGCTACTTGTATACAGCACAAATGGCAGCAGTCAGTGCTTGGAGTGCTGGCCCAGAAAGTGCTGCCTGCACATCTGTCTGAGCTGTTACCAAAGAGAGCAGGGATCAAGTCTGTGCCTCAGTGTCTGCCTGCTGCTCATCTTGCCCTCTCTTCCACCCTTAGCTTCTTTTCTTCATTAAACCAGTAAGATCAAGCTACATTGCAATCTTCTGGAGAAAGCACTGTCCTCTGCTGGCAACCCCTGGGGCTCAGTGAGGAAATGTTGCATAAATACACTGATCACAGAGGCAAGAAAGGTTTTTTATCTTAGAGCACAATGTACCAGCATACCAGTTTATGCTAAAATAGAGGGAAACTGGACTTAGACATACAATTATGTGTCATCCTCAGTGGTCATGCCAGCTTGTCAAACCATGACGTGTGAAGAGGTCAGTGCCCTGTGATGTGACACTGTGACTTAAAAGGCACACACCCAGCAACTTCTCTATATTAAAGATAGCAGCAGTAGTGGTAGAGGGTGTGGTGTTGGGTGTACCCCAGAGTTTTGCAATACACTGTGCACATATTTGTCTAGTTTGAGCTTTCAGGATTCAGCCCTTTGCCTTAGTCCTCTTTTAAATGGGGCCTATACCATGAGTTGGTTAAAGGAATGGGTCAAATTCCATACCTTAGCACACAGTCAGCATGGGTGTATCATGTTCTTGATCACTGTCCACTAACAGTGAGGGTGTCAGAACTGTGCCTGCTGCAAGGCCAGCAGAACCCTGCTTTAGCTGTGGAGGAGTCCCTCTGTTAGAAGCACACTGGTGATTTGAGCTCACCTAGTTTGAGATTTTTGCAGTGAAGCCTAAATTTAGGACAAACTGCCATTAACTAATTTTAACACTGCTGCTGCATGAGGTGCTGTGTCAAGTTACTGGCACTGGTGAGCAGAGCCAAGGCTTGCCTTGATGCTCTAAAATAGCCTGTGAACTTCAGGTCCTTTTTTTTTTTTTTCTCCCTCGCTGCATTAACATAACACTACAGGTTTGTATTTTGCATTACCCCCCTTTGTAGCTGCTCTTGGCAGGTATCCCCCGTGTGGTTAAATGTGGCCTGACACAGTGAGCTGAGCCAAGTCTGCAGAGCTGTTAACACCTGGTGTTTGTTTTGCCTTGCTGCCAGCTTTGCAGTGGGCTGTGGCTGCACTGCAGTGACAGCAGAACCCTGAGCATGGCAGGGCACTGTGCAGCGCCCTGGGTGTTGCTGTGTGGCCATGGTAGGGCTGAGGGGAAGGACACCACTCTGATGGCAGCACCACTGGAACATCTCTGTGAGAAGTGGCTCCTAAATGCAGTGACAGTCATTGTAACCTGGTGTGGATATAGATCTTTCAGTCTACAAAGCTTGTGGAAGCATGACATAGGCAATCCTCTATGTCTGCAGCTACATCACTGGGTGGGATGGGGGAATCTGGGCAAGGGAATGGTTTTGAAACCCTCTTAGCATGCTGCAAACTGGTAACAGGCATGCAATTCCATAACAGATAGTATCCAAAGCTTCATTTTAACTGCAGAGTTGTTCCTTCAGGAATATAAGCCAGCTGCTGTTTCCAAACTGTTACTGTTTTTCCTACAGAAGTTAAAAAAAAAAGTTGAAAGTGTTAAAAGCAAACGAAAAAAATATATTTGAATTGTGCACAGTCCTGTGTGATGTAGCTACAGCATGAATTGTCTTGAGGAAGATGAGAAAATGCTATCTGTCTGAGCTTCTATACTTTACCTGATATAAATTAAAAATATTTGGATATATAATATGATTCAGTATTCCATACCATCTTGAATGCAATGTGAGAACACCTTTTTCAATAGCTAGGCTTTGAAGTTAACAATTACAGTTTAGATTTTTATTCAAGTTAAGCTATAACTTGTGCTTAGGGTTGATGCATCATTGCCACTTTAAAATTGGAAAGAAAGGATGCCACTCATTTATGTTGGACTGTGATAATTATCATCTTCATCTTGTATATTTTTTGAATGTAAAGTAAATACCTTAGACTTATGAAAACAAATACTGTAAGAAAATATAATTATGGGACAATTGGAAGTTGTCATGGTTTGGCCCCAGCCAGCTGCCAAGTACCATGCAGCTACTTGTTCACTCCCCCACGAGCAGAAATGAATGTTTAAAATTATGATCTCTCCAAGCCTCCCTATTTTATTTCAGGTTTATGACTCCGACTGTTGCGACAGAATTCTTCTGGAGCTGCGGGAATATCTGCCAAAATACTTCGGTGTCTGGTCACCACCTACTGCACCAAATGGTACTGTTCTAATTTTATCTCTTAATCCAAACCTCCTGGAAAACATTTCTGGAGACTAATTTTTGGTAGTTGTGAGCTCCATAGGGTTTTTTTTGGACTTGTTTTGGAACCCACTGCCATTCCCTCTAACAGCTGGTTCCAGTTTGCAGTCTGGTGGCTGGATTAGATCTTTGGAGTCTTCCTCCCAGGGAAGATGGGGTGTGGCTGTTTGAACAGCAGAGGTTTCCTGAGTAGCTGGGCCTGATGGACATTGCCCATTGCTCCTGCTGTGGGTGAGCTTGTGGTGGAGGAGTGGGCTGGTTCCATGGTCATGTGCAGCCAGGTGATCAAAGGAAGAAGCGCTTTGTGGAGTGCAAGGAAGGAAAGATGGATACTCTGGGGCTGGGGAAGCATTCAGGCTGGAATCTGCTGCTGTTTCTCCAGAGCTTGGATCCCATCACTGTGCCTTACTACTTACTTACTTCAGCAGGTGTCATGGTGGGGGAGTTCTGCTTGTCATCCTCTGTTACTGGTTTGAATGAAACAAAGATCAAGTGTCTTAAAATTTGTGTTTGTACAACTTTGGGAGTCAGGAAGAAAAGGGTGTTTTTGGTAGAACAATTGGAAGATTGCTTCTTCAAGAGAAAATAGATATTTTTGCATTAGAAACTAGATTTTCTTTTGGGGACTTTCTAATTCACACTGGGGAAATGGAGCTTCTGGAACACACAAAGGGATGCCATGGAATCTATTTGAATATGTGGGCACCAAACTGGATGCCATACTCCTTTTAAAATAACTCTGTCTTCTTTTGCTTATGCTATCACTTGATAACTTGTTTTTCAAAGAAGTAGTAGGACAGTATCCAAAGACATGGTGTAATATCTACAGGAAAAATCTGAAAGCAAGATTGTGGTAGTACCAGCAGTTTCTTAGCTCAGATTTGCCTTCATGCTTTCCTGTCTGGCACTAACTCAAATATCTCTACAAGAGCTTTTTTCTTCCCTCACAATTTACTCTGTCGTGGAGTTCACTTAATATTCCCTCTCAATTGCAAATATTGTTTTTCTGTTTGCAGTATGATCTTAAGATGTGAAAATGTGGTCTAACTAAGAGACAGTAATTCAAACACATTGCTCATTTGCTATGGGGATTTAAAAGCACTGTGCACCATGGGCCTGGGTTTTGGAAGGTCCCCCCCAGTCAGTCAGACATAGGCAGTAGGAGTAACTGTTTAAAGAAGAGAAACTTTTGGTTTTGTTTGTTTTGCTTCTTGCAAAGGCTGTGCACTGTCATGAGTTCTCTTCATAGAAAGCTGTGGCAGCAGTTCAACCAAAACACTGCACTTCCAACTCCGATATCTGTAGTGTTAACGAGCTTTGTGTAGTCTTGATAGAAATCAGAGTTGCTCCAGATGATGGAGAGTGTGTGTGTACCTTGTTCCTAAATGTAGATTGAAGATATATTTGTAGGTTTGCTGCAGTCTTGATATTGGAAGCCTGACCTTTCCCTTGGCAATCCCTGCTCTGCAGGCTCTGGGATCACAGCTCTGTACAATCCAGTGGAAGTGACTTAAAGAAGTAGAAGTCCCTTTTATTTCTTTTCCTTAATAAAGTGTTTCTGCTTATTAAGTTTAAATGGAATGTTGCTTGTTCCCTTTATCTTGACTGGGACTGGTTTGTTACCTGTCTGTACAGCTTTCAAACAAGGCACTTTGTGCCTCTTTAAACTTGAACTAGTTTTGCTTTCTCTCACAATCCCAGTTTAGATCATACTGTAGGAATGGGGTAGGATACAATGAGGTTTTGTGTTCAAACTGCATCAAAGCCAAAGAAATACATTAATGGAGTAGGCTGTAGTGGAAAGAAAACCAGACTTGAAGTTTGTGCCTAGTGACAGGTGGATTTACACAGCACGTATAAAGAATGAGACCAGTGTTGAGGCTGTGTTGGTTATGCCCTGTCCTGGCAAGGGCTGGAGGTGGGTGCAGCTGTCTCAGAGCTGGGTGGGTTCTGACTCCATTTCCTTGTTGAGTTCTGATAGGGAGTGTGGGGGTCATGCTGGTAATGATCATTTCCATCAGGGCTTAGATACTCCTTTAAATCTTCAGGCACTCCAAGTACTTTTGGGGTTTCTTAGTCCAGCCACCTTCCCAAAGGGCTGTTAGAAATGGATGAAAGGCAGCCTGGGATTCCAAGAGCATTTTCCCCAAAAGGTGTGTCATGAGAAACAAGTGTGGATGGGAGTGGCATAAAAAGAAGCAAAATGAATTGCACTTCAGCCCCTGAAGGCCAGGACTGAAATGTTCTCCTCATTTTTAAAATGACACAGGAGACCAACTGAATTGCAAAACTAGCCACACAGCTGCAAAACCTGCATTTGTATGTGGTTAGTAATGCTCTTTGTGATATGTTAATGACTTAATAAAAGCTACTCAGGGATTTTATCTGGGCAATAATTTGAATTTGAATGCTAGGTTAACACATGTTAATTGTATATAATTTTCTAAACAAGAAAGCATTTAGGTTTTATAGCAAGAGAATTTGTGGGTGTCAGTGACCATAGTTTAGCCTGCATTCAGAGACAAATTTGACTCTGGAATTCATGTGATATTAGGCCTTAAACTCTTCACATTCCCCCACAGGTGCTCAGCAGAAGCTATGTAATTATTTTGCTATGACCCACTGTTAACAAAAGCTTTGTTTTTTTGACAGATACATATCTAAAACTGGAAGATGTGACCCGTAAGTTTAATAAGCCCTGCATAATGGATGTAAAAATAGGTCAGAAAAGTTATGATCCCTATGCTTCAGCAGAGAAGATACAGCAGCAGGTCAGCAAGTACCCACTCATGGAAGAGATTGGCTTTTTGGTTCTTGGAATGAGGGTAAGGACTTGTTTTGTCTCCACTTTCAGTTTATGCTCCTCTTGTCCCACACCAGGTACAGCAACTGGTTTTCCTAGCAAACAGCAATCCTCTGGAGTTGCACATAAATACAGTGTTACCTGAATGTCTTGGTAGTGCTGGTATCAGCTGTCCTGTGAAATCATTGCCAAAGCACTGCCCTGGTTCAAAACAATTATTTAACTTGGCTGTGTCCATTAGGGCAAGCTGTTTGCAACCTGGGCACTGTATATGTGTACAAGAGATGGGCTGGGTATGTAAAACTGAATGTAGTTGCAATTAATTCTTCACCATCACAACAGATATTTAAAATTATAAAGCAGATTTTTGTGTGTTTATATTCTTTCAGGCTTATATCAGAGATTTCCATACTGAACCAGTCTTTCTAATAATTCAGTAATGAGCTGTATCCTCCACATTTTTCATCTTTATACTCTCCTTTTAAATAAAACCAATTTTAGATATTTTTTCTATTTAGGAAAGAATAAGTAAGCTCTCAGAGGTGATGCATATAGCCATGAACAGCTGCTTAAGTTTTACATTTTAAAAGGCCTTCCATCAGAAGGAACCTTCTTTTGATATTTACACACTCAAGGAACAGCTGTCAGGGGAAGGTTAGTTGGGCATGCAGATGTCCCTATTAACTCTTAGTATTCTTAGAAATACTAAGAGTCAGTAGGTGTGTATTGGCTACTTTAAAACTTCACTGGAAAGAAAAGCTGAACAGAACATTTGTGGCTCAGGAAGAGAAATGTGTTGATGTCACTGAGCTCCTGGTGGAATTTAAAAGTAGTTTTCTCTGCAATGATAGGTACAGGAATAGTTCGCTTTTTGATGTGGAATTTTTGTTTTTCTTCTCATACACAAAACCGGGGCTCCTCAAGCTGTGCAACATAAATGGCTGGAGACTTTGATAAGCTTCCCCTTTGTTCAATAGCACCAGCAGCCAGATTGCACCATTGTTCAGATAATTCTAATATCTCTGTAATGTTTTGTGCAGAGCTGCCCAGCCTCCCAGCCCTTCATTCTGCCTTGAGATAAGCTGCTATATAAATTATAGTGGTCATGAGTAGTAATTACGTAAGCCTGTGAGCAAGAATGTAATGTGGGAGTTAAGTCAAAAAACAGCCAAAAAGTTTGGATGGAAAAAGGAAGGTTAGAGATTATAGCTTTGTATTTGGTTGATGTCTTTATGTAACCTTTCTTATCTCATTTGTAAAACAATGTGCTTCATGTCCTATGACAGTGCAAAAGGAATGATTGATTGCTTCTGTGGTAGGCTTGTGACTGTTGTTTCTAACATTGTCACTCATTTGTGCCTTTGTCCTGCTGCAGAATTTTTTTCAATCCCCTAATTCAGACTGGATGTATAATGATGATTCTCCCAAGTAGTGCAGCTTTCCATCTAGTGTTTAACTAGATGAGATTTGGATTTTTGCCTTTGGCACCCAATTGCATGTTGGAAGTTGTTTTCCAAAGAGAATTGAAAAGGTTCCTCCTGCCCTCACACAACATTTGGCAAAGTCTGAATTTACAAGGCACGTTTTCTGCCTCTTGGTTATGGGGTATTCTCTGTGCTTGCTTTATTTTTGCAACATTTTGGCCATACTATAAAACACTCCTGCATGGATATGTACTGCCCAGAGCAGCTCACATGCTGGATGAAGGTTGTTCCTGTTCACTGGACAAAACTTGATGTAACGAAGAAGTTCAGGAGTTTGGTTTTAATTTCTCCATTCAGTGGTTTTTTTTACCAGGGAGGTGGGCTTGTGGGGTAAATTTTTACCAGGCCAAGAAGGAGAGAGCCAGAAAAAAACAGAGAACGTAGCTATGCTTTTACTAAAGCACCCATTGTGTAAGTTGTCATGAAGAGATCTAGAAGCAAAAGAGTGTTCTATGTGGGGGTTTTAGCCCAAAAGCTATTTACAGTGTATTTTTACCCAAAAGGCTATTGAAACAGCTGTTTCTTATGCATTGGTAAACAAGCAGTCATCTGTTCATACATAAAATGTGTGGTGTGTCCTTAAAAATAGGAGTCTCCTGTCTAGCCCAGCTTTAATTTATGTACACAGTTTTGGTGTGTGATCTGTATTTAGCTTAACAGTAACTGAATAGACAGAATAAATGCATGGAAATACATTTAGGAAGCACAGTTATTTTAATAACACTGTTTAAAACCACAATTCTGTACTTAGTGGAGAAGTCCCTTTCTTTAACAGATGCCCCTGGATCCCCAAAGTGTCCAAGGCTAGGTTGGACAGGACATGGAGCAGCCTGGTTTAGTCAAACATATCCCTGCCCATGGCAGGGGATTGCAGCTGGGTCCCTTGAAACCAGATCATCCTGGGATTCTGTCAGAATGGACATGATTTGCTATGGAAGTTGTAAGAGTTTGCATAGAAGTTGGAAGTCTCAGGTACTGTGGCAGTAGCAAAAACACAAATTGTAATATGGTTTCAGTAGCAGACACGCAAACAGGTAAGAAATCTCTTCACAGCACAGGCAATGTTAAATACAGAGCGTTCTGCATGTTGCTGAATGCAGGCACCATGTGTGGGCTGTGCTCTCTTTTCACATTCACAGTCCTTTGGAATCCACAGTTCCCAGATTCTGCAGATTTCCTTTTGTTTCCAGGGCATCGATTGCAATCTCACTTAGTCCAAAATATTTCTGAAATGCTTTTTTAAAGCACAAACTGGTGATTATGTAATTTTAACATTATAATCCATCATTGTCTTCTGTTGTTTGTGCCGATGAGCATGCAGGCAGTAATGTATAATAATCAAAGCTGGTTTTCCAAGTGAATTTTCTAATCTACAGCACATAATTCTGCAGGATATTTTCAAATTGACTCTGACTCTATTTTATGAGGTTTTTTATGAACTCTTTCTAGTATTGTGGTAATTTTCACAAGCTCTGATCTGCTAGTAACAAGATTTAGGAGGGGAGTCATAAAAGTATTAAATTTTGCATCTACTGTTCAGATTCTTCTAGACTGAAAAATTACCAGAACTGGGGTTTTTACATTTATAAGTCTAATTCAAGCTTTGATGTTTAAGGAAACAGGAAGACAAAGCAAAACAAAACTTAGAAGAAAACAAACAAAAAAATCCATGAATAAATAAATAAATAAATAAAACCCTAAGCCAAAGAAACCAACCAAAAGCCCTGAAATAAAAATCTTTGAAGCTGGAGCAGGTGGTCTTTCTTTACATAAAAGAAATTTATTCTAATGAGATGCTTCGTGGAAGTTCTGGGAGTCTAAAATTACTGTATTAAGCTATTTTAAAGATGGTTCATGATTTAATTGCAGTGTTGTAGTTTATTTTATTTAGCAGATTAATAGTCTGCTTTTTCACTGGATAAATTTCAGCATAATTTCATTCTACAACTTACTTGTGTAATGACTTGACTAAAACTGTATATTGACTGTCAGAGCATTGGGGGTACAATTAGTCATGTGAAGCACTCAGTCAAAATAGTCCAGAGGAACAAAGAAGCAAAATGAGCAGAGTAATATCAAAGTATAGTCTTGGAAATGAGGGAGCAGGGATGCATCCTTCTTGTGCTGGATTTTCAAGGCAGCAGGAAGCAGGCATGTGTGTGTTTTCATCACCCGTGGTCTAGGTATACCTACAATAAATCAAGTTTAAAAAAAAGTAAAAATTAGGGAATGTTTAGATAGATAGGAGAATAGACTAGGAGATGTTTAGATAAATGGATTTGGACAATGGTGCATGCTCTCAGCAGCAGTGGTAATGTGAGAGCATTACTATAAAGCAGATATATCAAATAAGAGAATGTTTTTTGAGCAAAATTTCTTCCTTTGTTATTTTTTCTTCAAATCCTTGCTTTTCTTTCTTTTTGAAAAGAAAAAATAAGGCTTTTTGAAACTCTTTAAGTCTTGCACTGTTGCAGGATGAAGGGCCTGCAGAGAAACCTGGGTTACTTGAGCATGAAGGAAACTTGTATTTATATTGGGACAGTCACAGGGTACAGGCAGAAGATGCCCAGGCATGGCTGTGGGTCTTGGCCTGGCACAGGAGGGTCCCTGCAGAGCTGGGGGATGGATGCTGCTCTTGTATGTGCCTAGATGAGCTGGGGTGCCACCTGCTTAGCTCCAGTTTGAGCCTGTGGCTCCAGGTTTGGTAGCAGCTGGGTACTGACAACAGCTCTGATCTTGCATAGTAAGAATATATGTAAAAATGACTGATGAAGCAGGAGGTTTCTTGAAGGCAGTGTGTGGCAGCTCACAGAAGGAGTTTTCTTTGTCTTGCACTCTGCAGGAGAGCTGCCAGTGGATACAGAGCAAACACATAACAAGCTGTGGCAGGTGGACAAGAAATGAGATTTTCCTGTCTAATAATTTCTTGGCTGCTGTTAAGGTTACAAATCTGGCTTGACTTGTTGTTATGACAGAAATGGGCTAGTATAGACAGCTGCAACAACAGGGATGCAGAGAAAGCTTGGTTCAGAGGCACAGTGTCATTTTGGGAAGGGTTAATAGCAGGTGATTGGTGGAGATGTGAACAAAAGCACAGTAGAGCAAGAGGTCAAACAGAAAGTTGATTTTAGCCTCCTGCTCCTCCAGCACAGCCACCCTGGCTGGGTGAGGGTGGAGCAAGGGCTGGTGAGAGATGGTTTCTGTTTGAGCTTAGCTTTCAGAATGGGGTGTGATGTATCTGTATTTTAGAGAGGTTTTCCAGGAATGTTCAGCCAGTCTCTTCCTGCAGTTGTGCAAAGTCTCAGGGTCAGAGGAGGTTTTTGTGATGAGGCAGATCTGCTGTCCTTTAATGTCCCTGGCTGCAGCCAAGCCTCTTGGTGACCCAGGGCCTGCTGAGTGCACAAGGCTGTTAAACACATACATTACACTGATCCTGTGGCTCTGGGACTTGGTGCTTTGTCACTGACTGCTTTGTATAGTTAAAAATGTGCTGTTAATGCAGCATGCACTTCTGTCTGTAAGCTATATGGAAAGGCCTTTGGGAAATTATTTTGTTCAGATTATGAGAAAAGGTGGGGTGCCTTTTTGGGAAGACCAGCTCAGAAGCACAGGGTCTGATGTGCTGCTCCAGCGTTCCTTTGGAAAACAAAATGAGTTTGCAGATTTTAATCAGCATGTTTGAGGTAGTGCCCATGTCAGAAAAACTGCAGCTCCTACAGGAAGAGATAAGGAAGGTTCTGGTAAACAAGATTTGGTCAGGTAGTGCTGCAGTGCTGATGTCTGCAGAAAGCTGCCCCTTGTCCAACCACATGAGAATGCTTAATGCCATTAAAATGAAGGCACAGCTAGTGAAAACTTAGGTGTAGTCTTCAGACTCTTGATTGTATTTCAAAGCAATATTCTTCTTTATTTAACTGCCTTTGACTTGCAGCTCTGTAAAAAGTTTTGAAACTTGTGGTGTGTTTTTGAAGGTTACTTTGGTACCTGAAGTGTTTACACAAGTAATCTTTTGAGTTTCTTTGTTTGTTGTATGCTGGTACTTTTTTCATGTGCTTTGGAAAAAACCCAGCAAAAACTAAGTGGAGAAAAATTATTGTTCTTGTGAACCCAAAATCAGAGTTGTCAGATGCAGTTTTAGAATAACTCATCTCTGCTATGGCCTTCTACATTCCATAGACATGGAGGCCTCAGTTTCTCCAAGTATCATAACAGTGTGAAGTGTCTCTGTTACTGAGCCGAGTTCAAATATTTAGACTTACAGCTCTTTATGTTTTTAGAATAATGAGAACTGTTTACTGCCCTTTCAGTTCATGGCTGGAGACTTAAAATCAGTTTTTCTGTTAAAATAAAAGCTATTTGAGCGTGTTCTTCCCAGCTGCTTTGCAAAACAGGAGGTGGGGATCTGTGTAATCAACTTTATTGTTGTTTGGATGGGGGGAAAGACATTTCGGGGTGGTGGGCTGTAATGAAAACGGGGAATTCCATTTTTTAAATTTAATACTCCTGCAATATTTCTTTTTATTGCTGCTGTTTCACTGTTGTGGAGTTTATTGTTGGGTTCAGCAAGAATGAGGCCCCAGAGGAGGGGTGAGGAGCAGGCACCTCAGCAGTGTGCCCAGACTCGTCCAGTGGGATCCTCTCTCTTTACAGCAGGGAAGGGAGGGCAGGGCTGTGCATGGGGTGGATGCCACAGGGATGGGTGGTCTGAACAAGTGCCAAGCACCAAGTTCCTGCCAGAGACAACTGCCTGCTTGGTAACACCATTATTTCTGCAAATAAAAATTGTCTGCACTCTCATAAACAAATTATGCTTGGGCCTTGCTGCCTTGTACATTTCTGCTATGGAAGTATTTCAGTGTGAGAGAAAATATGTCTATATGTGAGGCAGTTTTGAATTAAGTTCTTAAGCTTGTACAATTCCTGATATGGACAAAACTGTACCCATGTGAGTTGCCTCCCTTTCAGATGAGAGCTGAAGTACTGCTGTTGATGCTGGAACCAGCTTTTGCCTGGCTGCTGCCATTTGTTTAGTGCAGCCTCATTTGTGCTGATAGTTGCTGATGTGTCTTAGGGAGATGGGCCTTGGTCACATACAGTAATTCTTACTGTTTTGCTTTTCTTGTACTTTTTATTTTTCTTTCTCTTTCTGTTTAAATAGTTTTATAATTTTAAGAACTCAGAATAATTGCATTGAATATTTTTGCTTTGTTGTCTTACTGATTTAACATCCACAGTAAGACAGATAGGAGTCTGATAGTTTCAGGTCTCAGCTGTGATTTGCAAAGCCTTATAAAAGAGTTCCTTGTGAAGGGTACATTGCTTTTTGCCACCACCAAGATGTCTCTAGCACAGGAAAGCTGTAGCTTGGAGCCCAAGGGCTGAAGGGAGAGTTTTGGAGAACACTTTTTTTTTTTTGCTGGGCACTGCAAGAGACTTTAAAAACTCTGAGGGCTAAATGTTTTGTGGCCTGTCTGGGAGGTGTCTCTTGCTCTGCAGAAATACTGGTGCTTCAAAATACATAGGGAGTCCCCTTCTTGCCTCTTTCAGGTGTACCACGTGTCCTCAGACAGCTATGAGACACAAAACCAGCACTATGGAAGGAGCTTGACCAAGGAAACAGTAAAGGATGGTAAGTAAGGGAATTGGGGTGTGCTTGCATATTTTCATTTAAATACTGATTTATAGAACTGTGTGGGAAAAACTGTTCTGGGTGTTCCTGTTTTAAAAGTCCTTTTATATCCTCAGAGACCCTCAGATGGGTCTTTGGCTGTTCCCTGTAGTATTTGAGCTGCCTGTCAACCTGGAATTGTGTGCAGTTGGCTGTAACAGCAGTGCAG